>JAQPPZ010016500.1:0-2698256 GCA_028583015.1 Wollemia nobilis | reverse complement strand
TTGTCACAAAAACATCCGAAAATGAAAATTTCCTTGTTAAGGTCAAACTTCATTTTTTTAGCTTTGTCTTGCACATCATGAGCCTATGATAACATTCCCTTCATGAAAATTCCAATTTCATTAAAGAAGTGATGTTTTATGGCATTTTCACAAATTTCTATTTCTTAAGCACTACATCGTGGTCATATGAGAACCAACTCACATTTGCTCTATTTTGGTTCAATGAACAATCACTAAAGTTTCATGTGTAAAACAAACCAACATTGCCCCTTTTTTACAGTTACTTGCAATCACTAAGGTGTTCCAAGCATTTAAAGTGAATATCTTCAGTCAAGATTACTAATACATATATGCAAATGCTAATATAGTGGAGACCTTGGAGAAGTTGTTTGTTTAACTTCTTTGCAAGAGGGTATTTGGAATCCAAATCCTACAGGAGAGTGTACTTTCACAAATGTATGAAAATACCACTCAACATGTTGTATATAAAAGGTTCCTCATCAAAAAAATAAATAAATAAATAAATATGCAAAAAAATCAATTAATGATAATACATTTATCTAACACCACAGATTCCATAATCAATATTTCTATCTCCATTATTTCCATCCTCTTAATATAAATATGATCACTATCATCATTGTTTAGCCCCTCATACCAGAGTATAGTTAAATAATTTTGTTTACCCTTCTCATATCTATCTATATAAATCTTCTTCCGATCATTGATGTAGTCTTCATCTTTATTGTATATTAAATCATTAATCTCCTCATCCATGAGTCTTTGCTTGACATATATAAAAACACAATAAGTAGATGAGATATATTTATGGAAATGAAAAACACAATATTTGTACTAATTATTTATAATTTGTAAATTTAAAATACATTAAAATTTAATTGTATATTTTTGGGTAAATATATGTTTTTCAATCCACTTTATGAATTCCTTATACCACATATCTCTAAGCATTTATTTTTCCTATGGAGTGATTTTTGTTGCATAGTTTATCTCTATTATAGTAATAATAAAAAATAAAGACATATAATATCAAAATAGATCTAGTGCAATAAACATAAAAAATGAATATCTCATTAATGACATATTTCTAAGTTATTGCTTGCTTATTTTACATCTTGTGGTTGCATTTCTTTTAATATATATCATCAAAATCTAATAGTGGTATCAGAGCACACGGTAGATCGATAAGAAATAGGGAGAGCCACAAGAGAGATTGAGAGGAGATAGGAAATCTCATTTAAAAAATATATATATTTTGCAGGAGTCTTTCCACAGAGTTGCAAAAAACCTTATGAAGACTAGGACTCAACATTGATTCCACTAAATTAAAAAATCAACTATTGAAGATTCATTATCTCAAGATTTAGAGTTTTTCCATTACACTTTCTCTAATACTTTGCTACAGAAAAAGGAGATTCAAAAAAAGTTGAGAAGCTTCCTACAAAGAGCTAGGAATAATATCTTCTTTGAAATCAATCCAATACCTAAAGCAACAAGTTGGAGATTGAAGATTTAAAGGCCTAAGGAAAAAAATCCCATTATAAGAGTTGCAAACCTACATATTGTAGAGAGAGAAAGGAGGAGGCTAAAGAAACCACATTGAAGATTGCTTATCAAGAAGGAGGTCCAAGAAAGAAGACCTCATTAAAGGAATAAGAGACTCAAGGAAGTAGAGTCTCGGAGAAGATTGGAGATTGGATATCTCCATTGAAGATTGAGGGTTGTAGATTGTAGAGTGGAGTAGAAGAAAACAACTCAAGAATATCAAATATCAATGTGTATTAATATTTTTTATGTGTATTAAGTAATAAATATAATTTATTTATAAAATTATATAAAAATATCAATTTTTTTTAATATTTTTATAATTTAAATAATAATATAAAAACATAAAAAATATATATTAAAATATATATTTTTTTTATAATTTTTTATTTTTATTTTTTTTTGTATGACAATTCAAAATAAAAATTGAATATTGTGTGGAGTAAGTATCTTATAAATAATGTTGATATTTTCTTTAAAATATTTATAAAAAACAAAAAATGAAGTTAATAAGTAGGAGTTTGATGTTACAAGTGTGAACAGGGTTTCAACTTTAGTGGCCTAGAAATATCTAGATTTCTGGCCTCAGTGTGAAACTATGCGTAAATTGTCGGCAAGTTGAGAATGTTGGCATGATTTTTTTTATTTGAAACTTCTCCTCCGTTTTTCCCACCTCCCTTCTCTCCTACATTCCCGCCTTATCCCTCCACGTTTCCCTATTTCCCCTTATCTCTCCACCTTATTCGTCATCCTTTCCTCGACCCTCCTCATCTCCTATAAATACACTGTAATGTTGCACATTAGAATAATCGAAAGGAGGCTTTGAATTTATTAAAATTTGTGTTATTTTTATGTCCATCGGATTCTCTGACCCTCACTGGTATCAGAGTCAGTCAGTGGGTGGCCTGATTTTTGAGGTAGTAGAGCCCGATTTTCGAGGTAGTAGCAGTTAGAGTTCAAGTATGTGCAGAGCCTAAGGTACATGAGGAACATGGAAAAAAGTTATCAGGACGCAGAGCCAAGGCGACCAGTGTGCAGGCATGCGGATCGAGGAGATTCGATATGGACGGTGGCGTGCAGATCTTGAAGATGGGCACATGGAACGAGATAGACAGAGGAGCACTGACTGGAGGATGCACAGACCAAGGAGTTGAGGTGGCAACCAGCACAGAGTGCTGACATGGCAAAGAGGATGACTGAGTTGGCAGTGACATGGCGAACACATGGCAGAGAGCTGAGTTGATACGTGGCGACATGAGGTTCGTTGGACATGGACACATGGCAGGCAAGGAGGAATGTTGAGTCGACAGTGAGCTGGCAAGTTGAGGTGTTGATGTGGCACGCGTGGACGCCATGTGGTGGAGAGTGATTCGTCAATAAGGGCAAAATTTTGGTTGTTTGATTGCCCGAAGGCAATCAGTTGATAACGCAAGCCTTCACGTTATAAAACACCTCGCGCACCTATCTCCCACTGCATGTGGGATAAACGAAGAATTGTTTTTTTTTTATTTTCAATGTGCTTGCATTTTAAATAATAGTCGCTTTGTTATTAGTCCTAAGCAAGCACGTAGTGTGCACGGTGAAGTTGACTGCATGGTATAAGGGCGATCTCGGGTTCGAAACTCGTCGAGTCCTTTTTGAAGCACTTTATTATTATTTTTATTTGCATGTTGTAAAGGTTTAAAGAGCACGCACAAGAGATTAGATTTCAAAATTGCAGGGCGGCATAGTGGTTGAAGCGCCTAGTGGTGATCGGGAGATCACGGGTTCGGGTTCGATCTCTCCTCCGCTCCAAAAAAAAAAAAAGTTTTATTAAAATTTTTTCATTTTTTTTATTTATTAAAGTTTTTTTTATTAATTTAATAGTTTTCATTATATTTTTTAATTATTTTTAAAAATATAATTTTTTTAAAGAATAATTAAAGATATAAAAAATTATTAAATTTTTTTAAAGACTTTATAAAAAAAAAATTGAAAATCTTTAAACTTTGTGGAAAGGAAAATTGTTTTTCCTGGAGATTAAAAATTTTATGCATGGAAATTGATATATGCAACTCAGCTAAATTTTTGCCATGATGAGTAGATGATCCGATCAACCGAATGTTACCAGACCCTATGCTCTCTACTGAGGAAAGAATCTGCTGAGTCTTTTGATGAGCGATTTCGATGAGACGAAATACATGTGGTATTCAGTCAACTATAGAATTCAGTGATAGCCCACCAGAGGAAGCCCGATTATGGATACGAGGCTGACTCAGAGGATAATATTTTTGGACAATGAGTGGAGAAGTCTGACTTAGTTGCATTTGAGCCTGAAGAACAGGCCAGTGAGAGCTATACCCCATGCTCTCCAGAGCCAAAGCCTTAGCCGATGGATCCTAAGCCAGTAGAGCCCGAACCAACACCAGTTATTGAAATCATCATCATCAGTGACGACGAGAATTCCATTGCAGACAATTTTGGGCCTCCAATATTGGGTGATCCACAACAAGAGGAACGTGAAATCAGTGAGAAAATTAAGAAGTCTAGATTTTATTTGAACCAGTAATTGCTTTGTAATTCATTTTTTTTAGTCAAATAAAAATTTACTTTCTAGCAGTAGAAATGACCTCAAACACAAGTCTCCCAATTCCATAATTCAATGGTAGTGATTATGAATACTGGTCAATAAAGATGAAAACTTTGTTAATAGGCAAAGGTCTATGGGATGTTGTTGAAGAGGGTTATGTAGAACCCACTCCTGTTGAATGGTCTACTTTGAGTGTTGCTGATAAAAAAGCTAGAAAAGAATCCCAAAAAAATAACTCCTCTGCCCTATACCATTTACAAGCAGCCCTGGATAAAAGTATCTTCCCTAGAATAACATCCTATGTAACTGCACAAGATGCTTGGAAAGCTTTGAAGGAAAGCTTTCAAGGTAGTGATCAGGTAAAACAGATCAGACTTCAAACACTAAAGAGAGATTTTGAAAATCTCATAATGCAGTGGAATGAGAAAGTAAGAGACTACTACGTGCGAGTCAAAGTCGTAGTAGATAAAATGGTCACTCTAGGTGAAGAGGTTAAACCTGAGGTTGTAGTGAAGAAAGTTTTGCGAACACTTCTTCCTAAATGGAATCATGTTGCAATCATTATAGAAGAGTCAAAATATTTGACCACTCTTTCTTTCGAAGCACTAATTGGTTCTCTTCTTTCACACGAAGAGAGATTACATGACTCTCCTTCCACTAGTCATGGAGGAGATGACAAAGCCTTCGCTTCACAAGAAGGAAGAGGAAGATGTCGTGGTAGAGGTCAACATAGAGGAAGAGGCAAGAACAGTCAGCGAGGTGGAACCCCAAGCAGAGGAGGATCTTCAAACAGAGGTGGAGGTCAAAATAAGGGTTGACAACAGAATAGAGGAAAGCATCCAAGCCGAGGACAAGGAAGTGACAAGTCAAAGCAAGTTTGCTACAATTGTGGCAAACTTGGCCATTATGCTCATGACTTCTGGTCAAAACCATCACAAGGGAGCAACAGCAGCCAAAGCAGTCAGTATGGCAATTTTTGAGAAGAGGAAGGGACCTCAAATCTCTTTCTCTCATATGGCCAGTTAGATCAGAACTTAAATGACACATGGATCTTGGACACTGGGTTTTCAAATCATATGAGTGGCAAATAAGAAATCTTTGCTACCCTGGACTCTTCCTACAAATCAAGCATCAAGTTGGGAGACGAAAAGTCATTGGTAGTTGAAGGTATTGGAGCCATGGAGGTTCCAACAAAAGAGGGTGTTAAATAGGTAAATGATATTTATTACACCCCTCATCTTCAACACAATATTTTGAGTGTTGGTCAGATGTTGGAGAAAAACTACAAGTTGCTATTTGATGAGGGTAAATGTACCATTTTTGATAAAAGTAATAGTGATAGAATCATTACTCAAGTTCCAATGACAAAGAACAGATTATTCCCTTTAAAGTTTGGTCAGCCAGGGGGAGATAAAATAGCAAATGTTGCTATTTCAAATCCAAGTGTGTTGTGGCACTTGAGATACGGTCATCTAAATTCAACTAGTTTGAATATGCTTACTTCTCAAGCAATGGTGACTGGACTTCCTAAAGTTCAGGACAATAAGGAAGTTTATGAAGGTTGTGCCTTGGGAAAGCATACTAGGTCCAAATTTCCTCAAGGGTAAGCATGGTGGGCCAGTTATCCACTCTAGCTAGTGCATTCAAACATCTATGGTCCAATGCAGACTAAGAGCATTGGTAACAACTCTTACTTTTTTCTTTTCATTGATGATTTTACAAGAATGTGTTGGATATATTTTATGAAGCATAAGGATGAAGCATTTGACTGTTTCATAGATTTTAAAACAAGAGTTGAAAATGAGAGTGGATATTATGTTAAGCATCTCAGATCAGATAAGGGAGGAGAATACTCCTCTAATAAATTTTTTAATTTTTGTAAAGAACATGGAATTAAGAGGCAGTTCATTGTTGCCTACACTCCACAGCAGAATGGTGTGGCTGAGAGAAAGAACCCCACCATTGTAGATATGGCAAGATATATGCTTCGAACGAAGCATTTGAACAACATGTATTGGGAAGATGTATCTAGGACCAGTGTGTATATTTTGAATAGGAGCCCTACTTCAAGTTTGAAAGGGAAAACTCCTTACCAAGCATGGTATGGTAAGAAACCAAATGTCAAACATTTCAAAGTGTTTGGTTCACTTGCTTATGCACACATTCCTGATGAGCAGAGGAAGAAGATTGATCCCAAGAGTCAAGCATGTATTTTTGTAGGGTATTGTGAGACCACAAAAGCTTACAGACTCTACAATCCCAGGACTAGAAAGATTGTACTTTCCAGGGAAGTTATTTTTGATGAATGGGGAAAGTGGGGTTATCACCAAATATTTAGTGATGTTGAATCTCATGATGTAGGTTCTTCACAAGTACAACAGGTGGCACCAAAGAAAGGTAAGGATACTGCCCCTCCAAGCCCAAGTAGACATTCGACTTCCAGTTCATCAACTTCTTCACCAAGTCCTTCTCCACAAAGGTCAGTCAGTTCCTTACCAATGGATAATGATTCTCCATCCAAAGGTAAGAGAACTCTCCAACATCATCCATCTTATTAGATGTTGGATAAAAAAATTTCAAGAAGATATACTAGAAGTCAAGCTAGTGAGATGAGTTTTGTTTTACAAAGACTTGAAAATATGCATTTGTATGGTGATGATGACTCCCAGCTTGAACCTCGGGGAGATGTAGTTAACTATGCTTTGTTAACTAGTGCGTGGCTTGAACCTTCTAGTTATGATAAGGCATGTACTCAGAAAATTTGGCAAGATGCCATGAAAGAGGAGATAACCTCTATAAAAACAATGATACTTGAGAGCTAGTAAAGCTTCCTAAAGGAAAGAAGTGTGTTGGATGTAAATGGGTCTTCAAGACAAAATTCAATGTTGATGGAAGCATTGAAAGACATAAATCAAGATTGGTAGCAAAAGGATTTACACATAAGTATGGTATTTATTATGAGTAGAAATTTTCTCCTATAGCCAGATAGGAGACCATCAAAACAGTTCTTGCTTTAGCTGCTCATAAGGGTTGGAAAATCCAACACATGGATGTGAAGAGTGCCTTTCTCAATGGGTACTTGACATAGGAAGTGTATGTTGAGCAACCTCAAGGATTTCAAGAGCAATGTAAGGAGTACCTTGTTTACATACTAAAAAAGGCACTTTATGGCCTCAAACAGGCACCGCGAGCTTGGTACTCACGCATTGATGGTTACTTCAAAGATTTTGGGTTCACCATAAGCAAAAATGAACCCACACTTTACTACCTAAAGCAAAGTAACGACATCCTCATAGTCTGCTTATATGTGGATGATTTCATATTCATGGATATTAATGAAAAAGGAAATATGGAGTTCAAGCACTCCATGATGAAGCAGTTTGAGATGAAGGATCTTGGCTTAATGAACTACTTCCTTGGAATTGAGGTTCATCAGTCAGATACAGGGATCTTCATCTGTCAACATAAGTATTCTCGGGACATGATCAAGAATTTTGTTATGGAGCATTGCAAACCAGTTGCAACTCCAGATGGACATGGGATCCAATTAAGTAAAGATGATGGAGCACCAAAAGTTGACGTGACCACTTTTAGGAGCATGGTTGGGAGTTTGATGTTTCTCACCAACACCAGACCTAACATTCAGTATGTTGTTTCTCTTGTCTCTCGATTTATGGCTAGCCCATTTGAGCTGCATTTGCAAGTAGCTAAGAGAATTCTCATATATGTGAAGGGTACATTGGATTTTGGAATCCAGTACCATAAATGTAACACTATCAAGCTTGTAGGCTTCAATGATAGTGATTGGGGTAGCAACATTGATGACAAAAAATTAACTTTAGGAAATTGTTTTAGTCTTGGGTCAGGATTAATAACATGGAGTTCCAAAAAGCAAACTATGGTAGCTTTATCTTCTATAGAATCTGAGTATATAGCAGTCACCTATGCTAGTACTCAAGCCTTGTGGCTAAGAAAAGTTTTGGAAGAGATTAGAGAGCAGCAAAGTGGTCTGGCCAGGATTTATTGTGACAACATCAGTACAATTCAGTTGGCATACAATCCAATCCACCATAGTAGAATGAAACATTTTTATATGAAATGATTTATTGCATAAACTGAACGTTAATGTTCAATTGTGGCATCTTCAACACACTAGCAAGTCCAATAGTGTAAACCCATTGGGAATCTCTATTAGGAGTGTTGAAAATGCTCTTGAAATTGGGCCAAAATATGTACTTGAAATACACTTTAGAGGGAAGAGGAAAGGAACAACTAGCCATCTCTTAAAAGAAGCAGGAAAACACTCAGAAATTCTCTAAAAAACACTGCCAAAACCTTTTGGAAATGCTTCCAAAACCTTCTAAAAATACTTCTAGAATGCTTTAAAAATGATGCCAAGACGGTGCCAAAAACGTTGTCAAAATGCTCTAAAAATGCTACCAAAATGCTTTGAAAACACTGCCAAAACGCTCTGAAAATGCTTGGAAACCGCTATGGAAAATGCCCTAAAAATACTGGAAAAAGGTTTAAAATTGCTCTAGAAAATGTTGTGGAAGAGGAAAAAAATGACCTTGCAAATGAATTTATAGATTTCTGCATGGCGAAAGTTAACAGATGAACGACACGTGGCAGAAGGGAGGACACATGGCATCATATAATTGACAAATTATGGTTGTCACATTTTGCCACTCGCCATCTGCTAGTCACCATATGCCACATGATATCTGCCAGTCACCATATGCCACATGACATCTGCCAGTCACCTTGTGCCACTCGCAATCTTCCAGTCGCCTTCTGCCACTCGCTATCTGTTAGTTGCCTTCTGCCAATCGCCTTTTGTGAGTCGCCTTTTGTCAGTTGCCTTCTACTAGCTACTTTTGATTAGTCGCCTTCTGCCACTCACCTACTGTTAGTCACCTTCTACCACTCACCATCTATCAATCACATTCTTCCAGTCGTCTTCTGCCACTCGCCTTCTGCCACTCGCCTATTGCTAGTCACATTTTGCCACTCACCATCTTCCAGTCACCTTCTGTCAGTAACCTTCTGCCACTCACCTTTTGTCAGTCGCCTTCTACCTCTCGCCTTCTGCCTCTCGCCTTCTATCAGTCACCTTATGCCACTCGCCTTCTGCAACTCGCCTTCTGTCACACACCTTACGATAATTTTAGTGGGAAAAAAATCACCATGTTTTGAAACATTTTCTTCGAAAATATGAAAAATTCACCCCAAAGTTTATACAGTTTTCACATTAATTCACCTCGATTTGATAAATACTTTTTCGATACTACCCCTTATTCGTAACCATGATATATAGTCAGAAAGGGATCAGTAGTAGCAAAAAGTGGTAGGATAGAGTCTCCTGAAGATATTCTTCCTGCTTGAAGTAGGAGTCGCTCAACCCACATGGCCTCCTACAAGAGAATATTGATATCCGAACTAAGAGCTCGAATGTAGTACAAGTGAGCCTGGGTGGGGTATGGCTGGTATTCATGGGGATCCTCTTCCAGCTCCTTTCAAATCAAATATTGAAATATATGATAGATTCGAAAGGGACCCTCTGAATGAATGAGAGGTGCATCAAGAGTTGGAAGGGATCCATAGAGTCGTCGAATGTGTCAACAAGAGCTCCCACCAAATCCACCCATGAGTAGATGGTTTTTCATCCAAGGGATCAGTACCACAACAATGCCCTCCCTTCTAGAGACAAGATCAAAATCCTAATCATGACGTCTTCATGGATAATACTGTGGAGGGGTGTTAGTACAAAAACATCTTCAAGGTGCTCTCATGCAATTCCCATGGTGCCATTGTATTTGGTCAAGATTTTTAGGGAACCCTTGGGAATTTCATGCCAACATTGGAGGTTTAGTGGACCAAGGTCATCCCACTAGGGGTAACACAGTTGAGCCATCTTGGCACCAGTCTTCAGGAATCTTGGTTCTTGTGTTGAAGTTAGAGTCGGAGTCCCTATATGAACATACTTTCATCACTAGTGAGGTCAAGGTTGCTCATCAAACTTTGAGTCCTCCGAGATGTTTGGATCTTTTAGCACAGAAAGGCAACTAATCTCATGATCTAGATGTACCATTTAATCGAAGTCACTAGGTGATTTTGAGAAGATATGAGCAAATCAAAGTATCACCAACCTCTGATTTCCTAAAACATGGAAACTCAATGAGTTCCCCAATAGAGTTTCCAAAAACTATTGGTTAGAAATTCAACATCAATGGTAGGGGCGAACCTACACCAACATCGAACGACTACAAGGCCGAGGTGAGGCAATTGATCTTTGAAGAAATTTGGTTCATAAACTGTGGTCTTGGCTACCTACATCGCCTAACAAGGAGGGGGAAAAGGGAGGAAGGAAAGAAAATAAAAGGGAGGTCATAGCCAAATCTCACAAGAACAGGATATGACCACATCAAGACACATGCATCTTCATTATCGTCATTGGTGAACACAAGGATACTACTTAACAGGTTACCCAACCAAGTTCCACTCAATGATCAACACGACAAGATGAAAGTGAATTCCAGGTCTATTGGGTGGGTGCATGAAATCTAAAGTTCAGAATTAGAGCACCCTTGTCCAAAAAACTAGTGCAAAAATAAACCCTAGCCCAATTGTAAACCCGAATTCCAGAAACTACCCAGTGATCCCCACGAAATCTAATTTAGCAAAATTAAATGAGAAACACTCAAGCAACAATAGTAGAAATAAGAATTCACACTTAGTAAAAAATATAAGAACAATATTGGAAACCAGACAATAGTATTCTTGTATTCACACAACAATAAAAGTATTACATGAGAATTATAATGGCCAAAGAGTCGCCCTTGGAAATGACCAACATTCCACTATTTATAGATATTCTATAATAAATTTAAATTACAAGCATTAATGGTGGAAGGTGAGAGAACAACACTGGAGAAGATAAGTGCTTAGCTAGTATGCTACTCCTCGAGATGGTGGTAATATTCTAGAAGGAGATAGATGCATCCATATTGATCTGAGCCCTTGATCCCTTTGTTATCTTTGTCTAGATCATTAATTCTTATCTACTCTACCCCTTCAAACAGTCAACGGTATTTCAGTTAGGTGGTGAATGATTGAAATTAATTATCTTGGGGGAAACATGTTTTAAATTAATAACTTCTACGCATGAATGGCTTGTACTGGGTATATGTAGCATTAAAACCCCTTTGTTTGAATTTTTGGGTGATGATGGGAGTTTAGATGTTAGGCGATCATTTAGATCACCTTATTTCTGCCCGCGAGAACTTTATGAAAGAGGGCAGATATTTTCTAAGGTTTTACCTATTCTTGTGCTCCAAAGTCCCACCCAATGATGGGTGGGAGCTTCATTATTCCTTGTGGGTGGGGATATTTGATATTTCCACCCCTTCTGTCCAGTTGAAATATCCATCTATTAGGTGGGCGGGTCTTTAGATTATCACCACCTAAAGTTAGGGGCTTAAATGTCCACCCTCTTCTATCATCTGCCCCACCTTTAACAATGTTATGTCTGCTTGTCGCTTGCATTTGCCAACCACTGATGTTGTTGCCTCCATATTTTTCTCGACCACTAATGCTCCAAAACTTGGCGAATCTTTGAAAAATCATTATCTTTCTAAGGAAGAGTGGGTAAAAGGTGGTAAAATATCACCCACACTTCTCTTACCCTTCTCCTTTTATGCTTGAAAAAGAAACCCTAATCTCTCTAACCCTAATATCTTCATATGTATGGTCAAGATTAGATCTCATCTCATCTTGAGATGAGATCTAGGACAACAACTAAAAATTGTCTCAAAGGTGTCCCTCATGCTTTTTGATAGGTCTTGTAATTTAGTTCAAAAACCTAATTGAGGAACAACATTAGCACTCATAGAACCCTCTTTATTTGACACATTTTACAATTGAGGAACAACATTAGCACCATGCTCATGTTTTGAAATACTTCTAGTGATTGTTTAACTCTGTCATATTATCTACTGTCTCATGTCATATTATTTTACATGTTTTTGTATATATTTGGTGTTTGGACCTTGGTGTATGTGGAAAATTATCCTCCCTTAGGTACATGTGCCTATAAACATGTCATAAATACTAATGTAAAATGTATAAGCTTTCATTGTCATTTGTTCTCCCCTTGAAGTCCTCATCTCTTAAACAAGCTTAAACAAGCAGACAACAAGGTAGAGTCTACTTCTTAACTATTAATTAAGATCTTTGTCTTAAAGAAAATATAAGATATAAACACCTAAGATTATTCAAAAAGCTAACATATGGGATGTAATATTGCTCGCATGCCCAATTACTACTAGACAAAACAACTTACCCTACCACCTAAATTATTAACTTTGTTATAGTTTCTAAAATATTTTTATCTAGTTCATCTAAGACGATTCATCTACCATAAAAACAAGTACAAGTAAACATAGAATGATGAATGTTTGATCCCAATTACAGTTATCCTTTTATTCCAATATAAACGCAAAGGAACTATCATATGCTTTTTAGTATATGTTTAAAAATAAGTACAACCATATAAGCTCAAGGAGATTAGTATATGTCTTATAATATAAGTAAGATGGATAACACAAACTTTGGTTTAAAATAATATCAACACACAGTTTTGTTTATAATGTGATAGGATTATACTGCAAGTCCCTTAAACTTATATTATCATTAAAGTATGATTAGTATTGAGGTCAAACATTTATATTGGACTATATACGACTAAAATTTAAGCATAAACCTTCTCCATAAAATTATTCATTTTTAACTGCTCAAACTCAACTCAAATGAACTTTTGAAAATATAATTATTAATTTACAATGACGACGTCTGAATTCATATTCAACGTGGAGTCATCGGGTGTTACTGACGCAAAATATATATATAAAAAAGCATCCGAATAATTCATTTTCATGGTAGCAGGGGGCCACCAAAACTGCCCTGAAAAGTGAGAGCCCACTGTAAAATTCCAGCGACCACAATGCAGTTCAGATTCGCCGAATACCATTTGTCGTTTTAAAAAACCCCTATGGAGGGCGTTCCGGCAGTTTTTGCCCAAACCATTGGGCCGGCAATGGTTCGTCGCCCCACAATATGTTGGCCGAGACAGCTCTCCTTTCAACCTGTATTTATTCCCCTCTCGGAAATCGTCCTTCAACAAGAAAAACACACCATTCGAACATGAATTCCATGGCAATTTTATCGCGTACAAATTCTGCACAGTCTTCGCCCTTGGCAATAAGCCGATGGAGCACCACACCCGCCAGAAACTGCAGGAGCAATAATAATATCGCATATGGCCGGCCGCTTAAGCTCAGGGCAATACGGGCCTCCGCGAGCACGGAGGCCGCGACCGGCCCCGGTCACATGGAAGCAAACGGGACGAGGGCTAGCACTCTCTACGAGGTGCTGGGAATAGGGCGGTGCGCTCCTGCGGAGGACATCAAGAGGGCGTACAGAAATCTGGCGCGCCGCTTTCACCCGGACGCTACGGCTTCTCACGCCAAAGAAGAAAGCACGAAGCTATTTTTGCAAATACACGATGCTTACGCGATTCTTTCAGATCCCGCGGCCCGCGCCCAATATGACCGTCTGCTGTGCGCCTGGATTTCGTTTCCAGGTGGTGCCCGCGGTCGCAAACCGGCGCCTGCGTACAGAAATGTTTATAATAGAAATAAGGGAAGAAGTTGGGAAACGGAGCAGTGCTGGTAATTAGCAGAGCCGTGGAGAAGACTCGATTGTTATCTGGTGTTAGAAGATGCAGCTGTCAATGGAGGTGTGAGTCGGGAACGATAAAGAGCGGGACATTGATCCCATATTCACCATGCTGTAAGCTCTGAAAGAAAGGAAAGAGGAAAACGTTCGTGTCAAAAATCAAAACTTTTCGGAGGACGTTAAGGGAATGTTCACATGTTTTTGCAGGGTACTTAGACAGCCTAGCCTGCAAAAGGCCTCAAAAGTTTCTTATTACTCGCTCAATGTTTTAAAACAAAATGTAAAAGGCCTGAAAAGTTTCTTATTATTCGCTCAATGTTTTAGAAAAAAATGTAATTACATGAGCGTGATTTGAACGTTAAACAAAAATGTAATTACAAGAGATCTGGAAGAATATCCCCATATTAGGGAAAGTTATCTTTATGCTAGCCAAAACCAAGGGGATAGAGTTATTTATAAATAAGACAAATCTGTTAGATATTACCGCGACCCACGTGTCACCTTTGATTTGATACAGGAATAAAATATATTTTTCTTAAAAAAATAAAATTAACTTGATTTTTACAATAACTCTCTCTTTTTTATTTTGAGAATTTTTTTTTAAAACAATTTACATTAAATTAAAATAATAGTAACACACCCCATGGGAAATCAAACTAATTTTCATTGACAAGGGTTAGGAAACAAAGTCACCAACAAAACACAAGTTTACCAATCATTATTGGTCAAAGAAAGCATATCAAATGGAATACTGAGCCGTCCTACAAAAACTGCTAGTGATTATGGGATGGGAATCCATCCCTCTACACCGTGATTCTCATTAAGGTCTTCAGTACCCACGTTGCTCCAACCAACAACTGGCCTAGGTGAAACTAGTTGAACATCATCCCATCCTCCAACCTGACAGGACGAACAAGCAATGTCAACATTAGGTCGCTTCCTGACTGGTGAGGGTTGGGACCAGTGCCTGTCTGCAGGAGCACTTCTTGCATATGACGGAGGCCGATGGCGAGAGCGAGATCGAAAACGCTCCTGAGAAGAGCGCTCTAGGGGGATCCGGTTGACTGTACATGGAGCATTGGCCCAATGCGCCAGAAGAACTTGCAGGTGATCCAAGTCCATAGCAACTTTGTTGACTTGAGTACATATCTATAGCCACATGTTATTAAAAACTTCTAATTTAACCGCATGAGTAAATGTGACAGAAGGTGTATACCTGTTATGGGCCTTCCAAATATAAAAAAGCAGGCTAATCCTAAAAATCTGCCACACCTCAAAAAGCGGGAGAGACAAAGTAAAAGAGTCCCTAAGAAGAGCTTGGGGCCAAGAAACTCTTGTAGTTGTAAATGGGAAAAAAAGGAAAGAACCCATTCCCAAGCTTGCCTGGATCTTCTGCAGTGCCAAAAGAGGTGAGTACAAGACTCACGTACACCAAAAAGGACATTTAGGATCAGGAATTCCAAGGTACTTCAAACGTTTCCCCAATGGGAGACCTTGACATAGCAACCTCCACACAAAAAAGATTGCTTGGGCTCAACATACTCAGTCCAAACATTATGAAATCTAGAATTCCATCTAGTCCTTGTAGAAAATAAGTCCCAACGTTGATTGAGCTTAGGCACCATAGGAAGATGAGGAGATAACCATTTATAACCCAAACAAGCCTTATAATTAAGGAAAGGAGTGTCAACATGCCATCTCCAGTTTGACCACCAAGGACGCAACGAGGGCACACCAATCTTGTGCAACATAGAAAAAGGGGTGAGAGCAATAACAACATCATAAGTATCTTTGTCCGCACCATTCAGTCGAAAGGTGTGTTTGAACTCATTCCATGGGATCCAATCCTTGGTCTGATGAGAAAATAAATCAACTATTGTAACAATACCCTTTTTAAAAAATCGCTAAGCATGAATCCATTGCACTCGAGCTAAGGGAGAACCTTGATGAAAAAACATGGGGGACCACCAAATATTCATAGAATTGATGGATAAGCCTTTACGGAAGTTGTATCCAAGGAGTGAGTTGTTGCTAGGCTTTCCAGATACTTTTAATAACAAAGGAGCCAGGAATCTTGACAAAAATCAAAGCAACAATGAGAGAAGGAAAATGCAACCCTCTCCATGCTCTACGGTTTAAGGGAAGACCAGAGGAAATGAAATATCAAACCAAAAATTTCCAAGCTTCAGCTCCCCTCAAAGCCCTGATCACCCACTTAGCACACAAAGAAATACCTTATCGTCTACAATCCAACAGACCCATTCCGCTAGACTCTCTAGGAAGACAACAAATATCCCAGGAAACTCTATGAAATCCCTTTGTTTTAGAAGAATTATTCCAAAGAAAATCTCGAAGGAGTTTCTCAAGCTTCTTATAGCAAGCTTGTGAAGGAACCCAACAAGAGTAGTATACATGAGTGGTAGCTAAAACTTTAGAGCAAATCTGAAATTTACCTGCTAATGATAGCTTCTTAGTAAGCCATAATTCAAGTTTCTTTTCAACTCTTTGAAGCACATAATTCCAAATCTGAGCAGGGGAGCCTTGAAAGGCAAAAGGAATACCAAGAAACTTAAAAACTTCTCCAAGAAGGATCCAATTCCAATGAAACCCTTGAAGCCAAGGCGGCATAGGCAAGGAATAGTGTCCGAACCAGAAGGTCTTCCTCCATTGTATGCTAGAACCAGAGGCTTTGCAAAAGGTGTTCAGACAAGACAAAGCATTAGAAATAGATTGCTCATCTTCCCTTACAGTAAGAAACGAGTCATCAACAAAGTGACCATTAATAAGTTGTCCTTGATCATTCGAAAGAGTAATTCCTTTAATAAGACCTACAGAAGCTTGAGCAGCTAAAAGATAGCCGAAGGCTTCAACAGTAAGCACATATAAAGAGGGAGCAATAGGACACCCTTGCCGAACATATCTAAAAAGGCCCACTGCTTCAGACTATGAATTGTTTAGATTGAGAATAGCCAAAGCATCTCTGAATAGCATAGCAATTGTTTGAATGAAAACTAGCCTGAATCCTAAAGCTTTGAGCATAGCAAGAATGAATCTCCATTTAATGTGATCATAAGCTTCCTCAAAATCAATCTTGATAAAAAACATGTTCTGATTTGACATTTGAGCCCATTCCATGCCCTCCCAGACAACCAAAACATTGTTGAGGATGTACCTACCTTGAATAAAGCCAATTTGCCTTGATCTGACTAACAAAGGAAGAAGAGGGTTTATAGTGAAGAGCCAAAGCTTTGGGAATGATATTGTAACTAACATTCAACAAAGTAATAAACCTCCAATTAGTGATCAACTTTGGGTCCCCTTGCTTGGGTATGAATTTGATATTGCCCTTGTTAATAATTCCTCCCAAAGAGCCTACTCGAAGAGCCTCTAGATAAACTTTATGCAAATCAAGACCAACTAAGTCCCAAAGACCTTTGTAGAACTCACAGGGAAAGCCATCCAAACCTGGCGCTTTGTCATTTGCCATTTGAGACAATGCATCCTCCAGATATTTAAGGGAGAGAAGTTTATCACACCCTGCTCTTTGAGACTCTGAAACCTTAACTGGTACAACTGCCATACAAGCTGCCAGTGCTTGCTTTCACTCGGGGAAATAAGCTTGAGCGGTAAAAACATTAGTATAGTGCTTGACAAAAGCATAAATCATCTCATGAAGAGCGGTAAGTCTTATTCCATTGTCTTGAATGGCCTTGAATTGAGTAGCTTTCCTAGGAGGGCGAAGCCTTTGAAAAAATTATTTGGTGACTATCACCAAATTTAAGCCAATGAAGACGAGATTTAATTCGAGCTCCTCGAGCCTCATAAAGTTTAGCAAGTTTAAGTTCATGCCTCAACTGGGCAACATGAGACTGAAGTTTAGGATTAAATGGATAGGCCTCAAGCCTAAGAGAAGCTTTGGCAAGCTCATCATGAAGGACAACATTGGAATGTCTTCTGAACTGCACCACCTTTTTCCCCAAAGTGTGGAGCAAGACAGTTGTATAAAAAATGGTATCATTCCACTATTCTATCCAACCCAACTCTCTAGTAGGTCTAGGAACTAGATTATAGACTCTGCAGATATGACAGACCATGGAAGAGTGTTGAAGAAAGGAAGTATTGAAAAACAATTGTGACTTTTAGTGTCTTTGAGGCAGGGATTTCATCAACACATTAAACATGATGGGTGAATGGTCGGAAGTAGTGGTACCAAGAATGGTTTCCACAAATGGATCTGAAGCATTTCTCCTATGAAAGAAAAACTACACATAATCTGAAAGCATGGCTCTATCTAGCCTTCTCAGAATTCTTACATGGCCAACTTGGAAATTGGACCATGTATACCACAAATTTTTAGGAAAATATTGGGGAGAAAAACAAGAATTGGGGTCAAAAAAATCCAATTTGTTTTTCATGAAGTACCGGGTCTCTCTTTCTCCAGTAGCCCATCGCATGGGAGGTTTTCCTATCTTGTTTGCAGGCTTTTCAATCATATTAAAATTTCTACACATAACCCAAACAATAGGTGGTAAAGAGAAATCACACCACTGCCAGAGGCTACAGTGATCCTAAGCTTCATTGGAGGCATAAACATTAATAATGCCAAAATATAGCCCCCCAACCTCAAGTAAAATCCAAACTGCTTGATTGGAGGGGTCCACACCCCACGAGACCAAACTATCTTTCCATTTAGCTGCCAAAAGAATGACAACTGCTCCTCTGCCAAGGGAATGACTGGTGGTATAAAAAAACTACCTGCCCAAAGAAAAGGACAAGTACATTGCAGAATAAAATTAGAAATCTTAATCTCTTGAAGATAGAGAAAGTCAAGATTACCATAAAACCTGGAGCATAAAGCAATCTCCTCTCGGACCAAGTATTTGCGGACTAGGTTCATCAGCCCTCTGACATTCCATGATAAAAAAATCATGGAAAACGATCAAGACTCATATGCCCTTCTACATCTTCAACGTCTCCAAGGTTTGAAAGGGAATCTTAAATATTATTGAGAAAATGCTCTTGACCTACTTTTCAAAACTTCATTTGACACCTTTTGTCCTGGTGAACCAGGGAGTCTCCCTGGGATGGACTACGGGATCTTCGGCCATTGATAGAAGCTCATTCAGGTTCCATGAAGCTGGAGGAAGGTTGTCCATTGACATGCAGAACTGGATAATCTGAAGACTGAGTAGGAGCAGAAGAAGTAACAATTTCAATAAAGGAAGCACTAGTCGGTGGTACATTAGCAACCATCTATGAAGCCCTAGAACTGGGTACCGTCATTTGTGTGGTATGTTGCTCCATCACCACACCATGCCCAACTGGTGCAAAAGACACAAGGGGTTGAGGTGAGCTGATGGGAGCAGCCATAGGGTTTACATTTTTTCTATTCTTACCCTTCTTCTAGACTACCTTCCATTCATCTTGCCCCCCTTTGGAAGTAGGGATAGAGCTAGTAGTAACAAGAGTCATAGTTGTCTCCTTAGATTTAATCTTATCTACCATTAAAGGAAAATATTTTATCTTAAGGGTAGCTAATTGGCAACGGTAACATGTGTTAGGTAGGTTTATGTAAACAACACATTGCTTGAACCTATAGTCACCAACTTGGATATCAACAGTCTCCCAGAGGTCTTTAGAAAGATCGACTTTGACACAAAAATGCTTTTGAGGGTGTGAGGCATAAAATTTATCCGTTTCACAATAGACAAATTCACCAATAGGGAGGTTATGATAGTAAGGCTAGAGCGATAGAGGAAGACCATCATTAGTGATCGAAAAATCCTTGGTCCAAGGATGAAAAATCAACAAGGAGCTATGAATAGACCAAGGTCCATGACTTAGGACCACTTTAGTCTGAGCAGGGTCAGTAAAACGAAACAAAAAGAATCCTTTGGTGAGGTTTTGGATACCATCAATCTTGACACCATGCCAAGCTTGTTGATTCCAAGTTTCGAAGGAGGGTTTTGCTAGGGATGCAACCTAGAAAATACCCTTCCAGCGTATGGATTTCCAACCAAGAACAAGTAGTATTAAACTCACTCAATGAGATAACCACATCCGAAGGAGAAATATTACCTCATGATAAACTTTGGGAATAAACTTTTATGGTTGCTTGTTCACCTTTGGCGCCATTGCTCCCTTATGTAGCTTCAACATAAGTTGGAGTTGCTGATTAAGCTCCATTCATAAAAAAAAGATTCAATCCATCAAACACCAAAGTAAAGTCGATGACAGTAGTAAAAAATACCCTAACAAGCGTCCTACACACACTCCAGAGTGGAGAGGTAGTATGGCACCAAGAGCCTGAAACCCTAATGCATGCAGCCTGTGTGAAACAGAGAAGACTGAAAAATTCCCATATCAAACTTTGAGAATTTACAAACAAATTCAATTTCATTTTAATTAAGTTGTTATATCTAATATCTACATCCTTTTTCATATAAAATTTAGATTTTTTTATTTTCATTTTTAAGATCTTCAATCTTTTTTTTCAAATACAAATATTCCAAAAGCTAATATCCTTCTTTTTTATATTTTATCGCACTTGTCTTTAAATACCAAAACTCTAATATCTACACATTATATATTAATAGAGTAATATTTTCAAAACTTTATGTTTTCATAACCCTCTTTATTAGCTTTGGGTTATTAGTTTCCTTCCGAAAGCATAAGTGCAACCACAAGAATTATAATAATTAGTTTAACAATCTCAAAAACTAAAAAGTTTATGATTAAATATTATGAAGTAATATATGATAATAACTAAACTATGGACCATTATATAATACAAGTGGAATTTGTTTTAATCCTATATAACCAATTAAAAAATATTTTATTTTTAATAAATCATGAAATGAATCTTTATTAATATTAGAATAACATTTTTACAAATCATAGTGGTAATATTTTAATAAAAAATTTAGAAGCCTCAAAAAAGTTATAGTTCCAACCACTATACCTCATAATTAACCAACAACTTAAATAATCCATTCAGCCATGAAATCCATGTGATATCATCTTCTTCTACTTTAACATACAAATCTTCTACTCACTTCATGAAATCATAGTCCACTTTACCAAATATAGACTGTTAGTTTCCTCCAATGCATTGATCTATAAATGGATCCCCTAAAATATTTTGTAATCCTCTAGAACATTATTTTGAATTTGCTTCTTTCATATTTTTTGTCAGCTTCAACTAAACTAACTATTTTCTCTAACCATAGAAAATAGAATTTAACTTTGTGATCTAATATTAAAACCCCTCTATTGACTAGCTTGTTTGCACATTTGTTCCATTCCCTTAACTCATGTGTAAACCTAATTTCTTTAGATTTTGTAGCAAGGTCTGTTCAAAAGTCGCCCAAGCTTCAACTTCATTATTTGTCTTAAATCCACTACTAAAAGCATAATGTGACAAAATCTCATCCCTATTATTTTTTATTATTCCTTTTCCTCATGGTGGTCCTAGATTTCCTTTAGAAGCTCCATAAAAATTCAATTTGACCAACTCTACTTTTGGTGGTTTCCACTTTATATTTTTTACCTTCCTTTTGTTTCTCTTGTACCCAACATCATAATTATAATTGATGACTTGACTCCATCTATTAAAGATATTTGTTTCAAGATTAAAGATTGGGTGAGTTGATAGGGTTGGTTAGACTCCTCTATGACTAAACAAATATTCCTTTTCATTACCTCTAAATTTCTTTTCTTTTTTTTAGATATTCTTTTATTTCTTTCATGTCATATAATACAAAGTATTGTATCTTCCAATCTATCCTAGATTGTTTGTATCGCCTCACTTTTAAAAGTGCTCGCCCATTGCTTTAACCATTCTTCAATTTTGTCATTCATTATCATGCATTTACCAAACATATTTAGTTCCTAAACTATATAACATTGTTTGAAGAGATGACCTATACTCTCCTCCTTTTTACATAGAACAAATTATGAAGGGTCATGAAAAGCCCTTTTTATTAGGTTATCCTAGGATAAAATTTTCTTGTGACCTACTAAACATACCAATATTTTAACTTTTGGAGTGCCTGGGCTATCTCAAATATCCCTTCATATTCTTGCAATATTCTTATATTTTTGGTGTTGTACTAATCCATCCCATTGATTTCTCCTATCTCTTGTAAATTTTTGAGCTTGAATTTAGTTTTTATCCAAAAGATTTGACATTCCAAATATTATTAGCTCCTTTAAATATTTCATCTTTTGAAAAAACCTGTACATATATTATCCTTTAAAATTTGCTTTAACCCAACATAAGATAGCCATATTGAAGAAAACAAAGTCTTGAAACCACATAGATTAGAAGAGAAATGGATTTGGATGGCCATTATTGGGTAAATTAAAAGTCAAAAGAATAGGTCTGTGATTTGATACTGCTTGCAATAAAATATCTAAAGAGATTGTATACTCTATTTGTAGCCATGTGTTGGATAACAAGAATTTATCTAATCTTTCTCTAATATAAGTTTGCCCAATGCATCTATTATCACATGCATATTGAAAACTTGAAGGACTAACATCCCAAAGGTCATTTGAAATGACAAATGAAGCAAAATTTTGCATTGATTTAGACCATCTTGGAGTACCATACCTCTTTTCCAAAGGATATAGAACAATATTGAAATCACCCCCATGAATCCATATATCACAATTGTGAATTGTCATTGTGTTTGACAAAAATATGCTAAGGTCCTTCCAACATCTTTTATGTAACTATAGTTGGAACATATACATTTATAATCCCAAATTTGATGTTTTTCTATTTCCAGTAAAATAATACAATCCAATTACTTCTTTCTTCTAATAATTACCCATCCCATTTGTGATTGTCCCATATTGTTGCAATACTACATGAAGCTCTTATAGAAGAAATTGTTGGACAATTACCCATATTTTAAAACTTTTTAAAGGTATCCTTACATTCCTCATTACTTAATTTTGTTTATTGTATTAAAATGAACTGAGGACTAAAACAATATATTAATTCCTTGATAACTCTTTTTATAGGAGTCTTATTCATACCCTTAATATTCCATGATATCATTTTCATCATCCTCACTTTTTTATTTTATTAGAGAGATTAGCCCCACTTCTTGTTAACATCTATGATATTTTTATTTGGCTTCTTGAATCAATATACGTTTGAGTTTCTTTTATCTTTGTCCATGCTTTGATGGCCTTCCTCTCCTTTTTTCCATTCCCACCAACACTTTCATATTAATCAATCCCTTCTATTTTTCCATGTTGTTCCTAATGATATTTATCTTCTAAATATTTTTTTGCCCTAAAGAATCTGAAATGCAACAAATAGACTCATAAACACTTCTTTATGTTGCCCTAAAGTGCAAGAATTATCCTCCATCGTCATTGCTTTCTTATGCTACTTTAGAAACACTAAATCCCCTTAGATATCCTCCATATGCTTTTCTTCATTGTGTTGTTCTTAAAACCCTAAAGTGCAATGGATACACTCTATACTACTTTATTTTTTATTGCAAGGAGAAGATTTCATACTACTTGAGGAAAGTGAATATGCTCTACCTAGATTAACCTTGACCTCTTTCATGTCATTTGCTTTAAAATTTACATTCTTGTCTTCCTTTACTTTCAAATTTACCTCCCCATATTCCATTTGCACCTTTAACTCCATCTGTATTTGAATTTGCACATTTTATGGGGGACCAAAAAATTAACCATTCACATCCAAATTTTACACCAAAAATTTGGAAACAACTTTACAAGAAACGAAACACTCTTTGCTATTCATTAACTTGTAAAGATTACAATAACAGCCCGCAGGCTTTACAACAACTGGTGCACAGGCATAGTTTTTCCTTTGGTCACAGCAGACCAAACACAACACTAGCCCACAGGCATAGTTTTTCCTGGTGCTCCCAGGAAGAATTTTCCAACATTGGAAGGAAACGCACTCTAGCCGGTCCGAGTGGCCCTCTGCCTTCGACTCTGCGACTCGGCTGTGCAACTCTGCAACTGCAGGTTTTCCACTGTTTCCCCCCTTGTGCATGCCTTTGATTGCCCTTTTATACTTTTTGGTGCGACGATCTGCTTTCCATCTCGTGGCTCGTCGATTCCTCTCCCAGAACCTTTCGTTTCACCTTCCCGTGTCGCTTCGTCGCTCTGGCTTTCGAAACATCTTCCCAGATGACTCTTCGTCTACACCTGCTTTCCTACACCTTGATGCCACGTGTTGTTCTTGTGCTGCCATGTGTCGCTCAATGACCTCACCCTGTAACGGTCCCTGAAGATGCAGCATGTCGCGATATCACGACATCTTCTCCTTCCTCTTCTTCCTCTTTTTCGGTCGCGATATCATGACATTTTTCTTCCTCGCCTCCTTTCTCTTCTTCGGGTCGCGAAAATGCGACATGTCGCGAAATTACGACATCTTCTCCTCTCTGCTTGCTCTCGTTTCTTCTGGTCGCAAAAATGTGACATGTCACGAAATTGCAACATTTTCCTCCGCTGAATCCTCCTTCGCCTCCTGGTTGCGAAAATGGACATGTCGTGAAATCGTGACATTTTCCTCCGTTGGCGCATTCTTCGCCTTCTAGTCGCGAAAATGCGACATGTCGCGAAATCGCAACATGTTCCTTCCATGGCTTCTTTGCTTGCCCTCTGGTCGTGAAATCGCGACATCTTCCTCCCTTGGCTTCTTCTTCGCCTTTTGGTCGTGAAACTACGACCTGTCGCGAAATCGTGACATTTCTTTCTCCTGGCTTTCTCTCTCCTTGGCGGGTCATGAAACTGTGACATGTCACGAAATCATGACATCTTCTCCTCTGCGCCTTCTCTCCCTTCTACGGGTCGTGAAACTGCGACATGTCATGAAATCGTGACATCTTCCTCTTTCGCTTTTCATCCTGCCTTCGGGTCGTGAAATCGTGACATGTCACGAAATTGTGACATCTTTGCTTGCAGCCTCCTCTTGCCTGTTTGGGTCATGAAATCGTGACATCCTTGGCATCCTTGCTTCTCCCATGAGACCTGTCATGATATCGCAACAGTTGGCCCTGCCGGCTTCTTTCTCCATTTTGTGTCTCGATATCGCGACACATTTGCTGTCACGATATCGCGACAACTTCTCCACGTTCGCTTCTCTGCTCCACTTGTGTTGCGATATCGCGACACATTTGCTATCGCGATATCACAACAGCTTCTCCCCGCTGGCTACGTTCTCTGCTTGCGTCGCAATATCGCGACACATCTTTTGTCGCGATATCGCGACAGTTTTCACCGCTGGCTCCCCTCGCCACTCTGTGTCGCGATATCTCGACACTTTTTCTGTCACGATATCACGACATATTTTTTTGCTTGCCTTATTCGGCTTCTTCTGTCACGATTTCGCGACATGTCGCGAAATCGCGACGTCTTTCCTCCTTAGCCAACTTTTCATAAGTGGCCTTCCTGCCACTGGATGCTTCTGCATCAGGTGCTGTTGGATGCTCCTGCATCAACATTGTACTTCCTCATCCCTTGAGTCATTTTTTCTTTTAATGGTTTATTTGAGTGAACTATAACAACCTTTGTCATTTGAATATGTAGAGGGGTTTTTCTTGTCACTTTGTAAGGAGTGTAAAATCCTTGATTTGACCCAGCTTCTCCTATGATATGATCTCCCTATTTCATATTGAAGTTGACCTCATCACATAATTTTTTATTTGCTTCTCCATATTTTTCACTTTGCAATATCTTGCGATGTGTCTAATTTCATGATATTTATAACATCGAAATGCAATGTTTTCATAATCCACTTGTTGATACCGTTCTCTTGATTCAAAATTAATCCTAATGGATTACGATAAAAAAATTGAAATATTTGTTGCAACACATATTTGAGTGTATACAACATGCCTTCTCTCCTTACTAGTTGGTCCCTCTTAGATGAACTCACTTAGAGTATTTCCAATATTCTTCAAAACCTCCTTATTGATAGCTTGATAAGGAAGTCCAAAAATCCCACTCCATAGTAAAAGCCTTTTAATAGTTTATCTCCACATAAAAATTTTCACTTCATCATCTTAATCCATATTTGACCTTAAAGCAAGGGCCTCCATCCATTATTTTATCCTTTATTTTTTAATTAGAAAATATAATGATGAAAGGTCCATTTAGAAGAAAAGTCATCGAGTAATTTGAATTCAATCCCCACTTCCATTTGAAGATCAAGACTTGACAAAGAAATAGGAAAAAACAAATAAGACACTATAGTGCTTATGAGGGGAAGGCCACGATTACACTTGAAAGATAAGGGGATAGTTGAATAACAAAATTCAATAGCAAAACATACATCTGACATTCAAGTCAATTCAAAAAATATCCTAAATACTCCAAAGCCAAAAATGCTAAAACCATCATCATTCTTTGTGACTAAAAATTGGATGTAATTTGTTGAGAAGTTGTATAGTTGATTAAAAAGTTATTTTAACTATGATTCCAAAAGCAATTTGTAAAGCGATGGGATTACCTTATACCAAAATGGCTAGGCATCTAAACCAAATGAATGGAACTAGCATAAACATTGCAAGAGTTTTAAAAGATCTAATTATGACTATAGCAAAAAATATAAAGCTAGTAACAGTACATTAGGTAATAGTAGTTGAAATTCCCTATATTTTGGCATGTTATCTAGAGAATAGACTCATTAAGGGATTTGTATTTGATGATAGATTACATCCACATGAAGGTACCATGGGATGGAAAGATGATCCAAATTGGTAAAAAGTCTCTATGCACCTACTTGTACAAATTGGATGAGGATGGTGTGGTAAATTAGAATGAGTTACCTGAATTTGTGGATCATGAAGTGCTAGAGGAACACCAAATATCTAACATAGACATGCTAATTGGAGTGTTTTAGGATGATGAGGGTGAAAAGATCAAGTTTGAGGAAACCAAGCTTGGAAATTACGTCATATCAAAATAACCATCTAACATCCTAGCTCTAACAATAAAAAAGGTACAAGGATCAAATACGACATGGATAATGTATTTTGACAACACAAGAACCAAAAACAGAGTAGGCACGAGTGTTTAATTCATCAACACAAAAGTTTTACAAACTAATTTTGCATGTCGACTATTGTTCAATTTATCGACTTGCATGAGGAAAGCCAAAAAGATGGTAATCAAGACCTTGAAAGTATTTGGTGACTTTGAATTAGTCATAAATAAAGTCAATTCCCAATATTCCACCAAGAATAAACATTCAAAGTCATATAATCACTAGGTCTAGGATTTTTTAGAAAACTTAATACCTATGAGATCAAGAACTCCTTAGGAAGTTAAATACCAAAGCAGATGAGCTAGCACCAATGATAGCAAAATTTGATCCCACCATCAATATTTGGGATAGAACAAAGGAACTAGAAGTGATATTCATGCCAATAGTCCTTTATAATTCTAATCACTAATAGAAATTCAACAATAATAATAAAATAATAGAATCTTGGCATGTCAAAAATGAGTATGGGAATAACATTAAATATAGGGTAATTTAGCTAAAGATAGACTAGCTACTAAATGGTTTAATATAGAGATTTTTTTTATTCTAGATGATAACATGAAGAAATCCAACATCAAGGTAAAAGCCTTTTTCTACCACCTTGTCAAATTTGTTGAAGGATAGAACTTGCGAGTTGGTAAAGAATACAACAACAAAAAATATCTATTCAAAGAGATATGTGGCAAGTAAGGGGATATTAGTGTTTAGTTATATGAATATTTGAAGGTATATGACATAAATATCATAGAGCATTGAATTATAACCAAGTATAAAACCTTTTCATAAAAAATAATGGCCTGTGAACCCCAAAATTGAAGTAGTTATAAATAAATGTCTCTTAAATTTCCTATTTTTTCTAGAGAACAAGGGGTTGTACTCTAGTCCCCTACCCTTGAAAAATCACAAGTATTTTCTTTAGAGCTTTAGAGTTTACATATATATTTACTTCTCATCTCAATTGACATGCTATAGCTAGAAACCACATCATTGTACATAAAATGTCTCAATTCTTGATTTTCATTTTCTAGCTTTTTTTCAAATTTATGTGTGAATATAAATATTTTAGAATTCAGTATCCTTCTTGAAAATTTCCTATAACAGCCTTCACAATGCCAAAAAATTCACCTCTGCTATCTATGCATTGCATCTTAGTAGAGTAACATTTCCAAAAAATCACACTATCATAGTCCGCTTTACCAAATCTGGATTGCTAGTTTCCTTCTGAAGCACAAGTGCAACCACAAAAATAATAATAAATAGTTTATATAAAAATGTAGACACCAAAATCTAGGCATTTGCATTTCATCACATAATTTTGCATATTAAATTATATGCCTAGGTCTAAACTTAGGCATATCAATTACTATACATTTCACCCACATTGCACATCACAATTTTGCATAATAATATATGCCTAAGTCTAAACTTAGGCATATAATTCCTGCACATCATTCATTCACATTGTACATTTCAATTCTGCATAACATTATGTGCCTAAGTTTTGACTTAGAGATGAAATCCTACACAAAATAATATTTTCTATATTTTATTCAATGGGAAATATCCTCTTAGGATACCCTCTCTCCTCACTTGACATGTGTCCTGACCACATAACCATCACCCCTTTGCCACCTCTCACACACTCATTTCACCCTTGTCTCTTCACATGATACATCACTCCACAGTTCACTCCACTTCCACCTACCCACTTGCTACATCTCACATCCCACTCCATACATTACTCCACTTGCACCTACCCTCTTGCCACATCTCACACCTCACTCCACACTTCACTCTACTTCCACCTACCCACTTGCCACATCTCACACCTCACTCCACACTTCACTCTACTTCCACCTACCCACTTTCCACATCTTACACCTCACTCCACTTGCACCTACCCACTTGCTACATCTCCCCAATTAAGTGAGACACTTCTACTAACTTATTGCAACTACCCAGGATAGGTGGCTACCTAGTTCTTGCCACTTGGCAACCCTGGATTGTCACCTATCCTTCCCTCCAAAACCCTCAAAGGCCTATAAAGGTAGCATCATATGACCAAGAAGAGGAAGGAAGGGAATGCTATTTTTATGCTACTAAAATCATCACTCACATAAGCAATAATCATTGTTCTTTTATGCAATTTACATTAGTCATTTTATTACATTTATCATATTCATTGTGACAGGTGCTACTAAACCCTTGGTCATTTCCATGTGTGCAGGTTTCAGGATTCAAGAGTTCAAGGTCATCATGGTGGTCACAAAAAACCCACCTCCAACATTGTTGTAGCATGAAGAAGAATGAAAGACACCATCCTTGATTTGTAAAATGGATTACCCCTTGTGGACATCTTATTGTAAAATGCACCCTCAAAGGATCAATTTGTATCCCAAGGGACCACTTTCCTAAATATAATACAATATTTCATCTTTATTGCAATGGTGTTCTATTTTTTTATGTTACAAAAAACACATTAATGTTATAAAATAAAGAATATATTACCAATGGAAAACATTAAAGTAAATCTTAATATCCATCCAAATAGAAAAAAATTCTCCAGTTCCCACCATCCATATTAAACCTTTAATCACTAGATCAATAGTTTTGTTTAAACCTTTCCAAAGTGCAGAACCATTTGTTAGAGAGAATGCAGTAGATATTAATCTTGGGTCATTGGGCTAAACATAATTACTTAGAAGAATTCTTGCCCATTGTTTTTTACTCTCTTTGTACAATCTTCAAATTACTTTTCCCCTAAGATCTAAGTTTGCATTTGTAAGAACTCAGAAACCAAGACCTCCCCTAGTTTTATCATCACACATATTACTATATTTCATCAAAGGAAATTTCCTTTTATCATGTAATCTTGACCACAAAAGCATCGCATAATATAGATTAAAAACATTTCTATTAATTTTGGTATAATATATAATGATGTATAATATGTTGGAATGGCATGTAAGATTGAATTAATTAGTTGCACTCTTCCTGCTAATGATAACCATCTACCTTTCCATATAGGTAGTTTATTCTTAACTTTACTTATAATTGGATTCCATAATTCTATCCTCATTCTCCCCTCAAATAAGGGCATCCCTAGATAAGTTGTTGGTAAATTTACCTCCTCCACTTGAAGTAACCTACAAGTACTTGCTTTGATTTTATTTGGAGTGTTTAGGAATTAAACTTTAGATTTTGTCCTATTAAACTTTTTCCCTGATGGTCTTTCATATTCCTTTAATAAGTTATTCAAAGTTTTGGCATCGTTTATCCTTGCCTCCCAAAAAGGGTTGTTTCATCTATAAACTATTGACGGGTGATGTTGTCGATGTTATTACTTGCCTTAATTCCACTTATAAGCCCATATTTTTTAGTCTTCTTCAATTTCCTACCCAAAACCGCTCCCATAATAATGAACAAATATGGTGATAGAGGATCTCCCTGTCTAAGACCTCTCTTGGATTTAAATGATTTTATTACTAACCCATTGACCAACACTGAATATGAAACTATAGAGACACAAGCTTTAATCCATCTAACCTATTTCTTCCCAAATATAAACTTTTCTAATACTACAAATAGAAAATCTCATTTAACCCTATTATAGGCTTTACTCATATCAAGTTTAAGATCATTGCTTTCTCTTTTTTGAAGCTACTAAACGTATAACTTCATGAGCTACTATGATCCTGTCCAAAATCTATCTCCCTTTCACAAATCCTGCTCTTCTAAAAAGACCATACATCCAAACACATAAACATGAAAGATAGAAATAACAATGAAATCACAAATATCGAGAACAATATATGTATAATATGAAATATGGTGCCCTTTTATTAACAATTATATTCGTTCTTTATCATGAGATTACAATAAAATCTCTCTTAGGGATCTGCTACCCTTCTTCATACAATGATTACTATAATTATCCTTAGGATGTAATACGTAGAATCTTCTTTAATCCCACAAACTGATTTGGAGAGGAGCTTCTCGTGACCTCCGTAATGTAAAATGTTGATGAATGAATCTTTATGTTATAATTCCTTTGCAAAGACCTATAATTTGCACACAAGGAAAATTAAAAGACATTAATAGCATTTGAAGATCCTTTCAAGATAAGGTCCATTATCCATGATAATGAAAATGATAAAGAAAGTTGAAATACAATAAACATATGCATAAAAATGAAATCTAACTATGCTAGCTAGTAATTGAAATGTTGTTAAATCTATTGAAAGTAAGAAAGCAAAGAAAACAAATCTTGCTAGGAGGTCATCCTTGTGTAGAGCAGTTTGGCCTACTAGTCGTCCTTGGGTAGGACAATGGCACCTACAGGTCATCTCAGAGTGAGACGACTGCTAAATTATGAACGAATTCCTTATATCGATGTGGGGTGACACCGAGTTTTGATCTGTAGAATTGATGTTCAAGGGTGTGCTCGTGAGGAATGACTTAATTACGATAATTGTCACTAAAACAAGGTTGTTGGATGGCACAAAGGATGTGAATGTGATCTTCAAACTCCAAGGGAATCCATTGACATGCTTTCCATGGAGAAAGGATGCAAAGGAGGCTTTGAAGCTTTGTGGTGAAAATTCAATAGCACTTCGTTGCTTTGAAGGTTATGAGCTATTCAATCTCCAATCTAACAACACTTCGTTATATGGAATTGCCATATTTTTTAATGAAGGCTATACGCACTTATATAGATTTCCCCTAAGGGAATATCAGCTTGTAGGAGAAGCCAAGAAATTATTGAATCCAAGAAACTGTTATGCTTGGATGGTATTCATAACTACTCGAACCATTGCTCAGTATTTAGGTTTTTGTTGTCCTAGGTACGACCGTCCTAGGGTAGGGCAACCGTGACTGCTGACCGTCCTGGGGTGGGACGATATCTAGAGGCCATCTCTTAGTAGGACGGTCCAGGATGCAAAAGGAAATTTTGTCCCTTCTTGAGTAGTAAGAACCACTATTAAGCCTTAGGGCTGCCCAAGGTGGGTTATATGGCATAGAAGAGTCCAATTAGGTAGTCTCTTCAATATGACATGATTTTAGTGTCTACATATGCCCCTTTTTGGGATGCATTGTGTGAAGACACAACACGGAGCAAAAATAGAAGAACTAAAATGGTCAAATTGATTAAGGTTGTTCATTAACCTAATCAATTTAGATGCCCCAATCATGGAAAGAACATGCACCTTTGAATCATTGACTTTGACAAGTTGAAGAACTTGATTTTGGCAGTCTTTAGGGGTATTGAAAGATAAACTTAGGTCTAATCCTTAGCCTTTGTGGCAATTAGGAGACGAGCTTAAGTCTAATACTTAGCCTTAATGGCAATTAGGAGACAAGCTTAAGTCTAATCCTTAGCCTTAGTGGCAATTAGGAGACAAGCTTAAGTCTAATCCTTAGCCTTAGTGGAAATTAGGAGACAAGATTAAGTCTAATCCTTAGCCTTAGTGGCAATTAGGAGATAAGCTTAAGTCTAATCCTTAGCCTTAGTGGCAATTAGGAGACAAGCTTAAGTCTAATCCTTAGCCTTAGTGGCAATTAGGAGACAATATTAAGTCTAATCCTTAGCCTTAGTGGCAATTAGGAGATAAGCTTAAGTCCAATCCATAGTGGTAATCAGGAGATAAGCTTAAGTCTAATCCTTAGCCTTAGTGGCAATCAGAAGATAAGCTTAAGTCTAATCCTTAGCCTTAGGGAATGACAATCAGGTGGTGTAGCTGCTTAATTTGTTTGAATTTGTTTTTTGACCTTTTGTTTATTTACCCCAAGCAAGGAGGGTGCATGATTGTCTTTGGCAATTATTCTTGAACGAACACAATTAGCAATGATTGAGTATTTGATTGTTGATTTGATTATGAATTTTGTAATTATATGACTACCCCCTCAAGTGATGAGTTGATAGAGGAGATGGCAAATTATGAAAGCAACAAGTTGCTTGACCAAGATGACTTAATTTGGATTTTATAGGGCCTTTGCGAAAGTAAAAGAGGGGAAGATCCCATTACAATCTTGATTTTGACCGTTTATGAATTATTTTGTGTTTTTTTGTTCAAGTGGCCTTATGGTAATCTACCTATCCTACATGGATAATTAGTCACTGCATCCACCAAGTGTTTAGAGTAAATCACTAGATACAAGGATCACTCGAGATTTGGACTTGATGTGACCAAAGAGATTAGGTGCCTTTGGAGGCCTTTTGAAATTGACCAAAGGAGTTTGGGTACCTTTGGATCCTTTTGAATTGATGTGACCAAAGGGCTTAAGTGCCTTTGGAGCTTGTTTATTACTTATATTATGTTATGCATATATGCACTTATGGATGCAATGATGAATGCTGGATGAATGTATAGATATTTTAGCGTGTATGCATAGATGTAAATTGTATGCCTAGATGTATGCATGTATGTTATATGCTAATGACATGATGATGCAAAATTTTATTTTTATGTTTATTTTCTACGACATAACGAATGAATCTAAGATGCAAAGCAATCTAAGTGTAAGCACCAGAGAATGTATGAAAATCATGAATCAAAATGTCAACCTTTTCACAAAATTCATATATTTGAAGTTGAATTGTATGGAATGATATGGTGAAATGTAAATGATGGATGTGAAATAGTGAGATGTTATGAGGGCACAACAAGGTCTTTCATGAGACTCAAAAACCCTAGTTGACCAATCAAAAATTGTATACTAGCTATACATGACTCTGTAAGATAAAAATATGCTAGGAAGACCGAGATATTCAATATCCTTGTGTGTGCATGTGTTGTTCATTATGATGCATAAGACTACCTCATTGTTAGGCGGGTTTCATTCAACCCATTTTTGTAATGAGGATCATCCTATGGTCATCTTTATCCTGATTTTGGACTTAGTTGGACTAGACTACTAGCCAATAGAATCCACCAAAAGCTAGCTCAACCATAAGCTGGCATTGGTCTGTGCAAAATAAGGTTGCTAATATGACAGACATATCACCACACGTAAGGCTACTCAATTGCCAAGAAAATTTCATTCAACCTATTTTTGTAATGGAGATTACCCCATGGCTTTTGAATGAGTGAGGATTCTAGGGATTCAAGCTCATTACCCCCTTCTTTTATTTTGATTATTTGGGATACTTGCTTACTTTTTTGTAGTGGTGAAAACCACTATTTTTAGGAGCAAGGGATTTTATTAATGGTGAAAACCACTATTTCTTTTTCTTTTGCTTTGGGAATTTGCTCATTTTGTGGAAGAGCAAGGGGACTGATTGGATAGGGAGGAGCTTGTCCTTTTTTCAATTCTCAGCATCCTAGATCATGCGCGTGATAAGATGAGCAAGGGAAACTTAAGGTGACAAGGACTACTTTGTAGTGTCATCCTTCCTTGTTCAAAATCAGGTGTTAAATATGAAAAGATAGATTTCTAAAAAATCTAAAAAGATAAAAAGGGATGGTTGAATGACCGAAAACCCTAGTAAACACCCTATAGCCACTTCTTAATTATGTTGAAAATCATATTTACTCACAAAGGGGAATATAGATGGTAGTGATATGTAGGATGTAAGGGTTTTCATTGTAAGCTTTTGTAAACTAAAAGGTGTGCATAAAATAGCCAGTGGCTGTATAAACATCACTGCTGGTATTTATATGGTATCTAACCTATCTTATGAGGATCTCTTAATAAGCAAAACCTCATAAAGAAAACTGCAAATATTGATGATGGATAAGGTTGATTTAAGACTCATGACTGGCATACAAATATGGTGCCATTTATGGTAATGCAAGAACAATATATTCTAATGCAAGTGCAATGAATGAATATGCCTAATGCAACTAATCAATGAATGCAAAATGGCTCCCTTTGGCTGAATGGTGGTATAATACTTCATATCACATTGTGACCAAGATTAAAGTAGTATACGATCATCTCCATCAACACCATCCTCATATATTTTAGGAAGCTCCAAGGTTCATGTTGTATACACCACTCTCATCCAACATTATTCCATCCTCCAACAACTTAAGATGAATTTTGACTTGGCCTAGAATCGTATATGTCAGCAAGTTGATCAACATCATTTTGAGCATAAATGTGAAGTGGGGGATATGATTTTTCTCTACTTGCAACTCTGTAAACAATCATCACTCCATCTTAGTAGATACCAAAAATTAGTTACCAAATACTATGGACCCTACCAGGTATTACAATGAATTAGTTCAACCCACAAATTGGCCCTTTTGGATACGTATGAGATCCATCTAGTTTTTAATGTCTCTTCTCTCAAGAAGGTTGTTAGCAAAAAGGTATAATTTTAATCCACTTTACCAAATATGGATGAATAAGGTTCCATTATGCTCGAGATTGAACAAATTTTGGACCCGAGACCATGCACCCTTTGCAACCATGTCATCATTAAGGTTCTTATTCAATGGAGAGGACTACAACTAGAATATTCTACATGCGAGTCTCTCTAGGAGCTACAACAATAGTTTCCTCATCTCTAGCTTTAAGGAAAAAGCTTTTTGAAGGTAAATAGCATATTAGGACCCCATCATAACATTATTTTGTAATTCTAACATTATTATGTAATGACCCCTTTCCAGTGTAGGGACCCTATTCTAATGATATTTTGTAATGATATGTGGAACTTGAGACACCTAGACAAGTGGGGTCATTTCATGTAACCATCACAAAAATGTAATTTTTTATTTGGTAGAAGATTCTAGCTCAGGTGGTACTTTGCATGTAAGCCAACCCTTAAGCGTTAAATTAGGGTCACATGAAATGTATCTTTAAAAGACAAGGGAGCATAAGCAAATGTATATTTTTACATATTAAATCAAAGTATTAAAGGAGGTTGTCCCATCGAAGAGGCCAACAATTCTATATTGTGATTTGTGAGATTAATATATAATTCTACATTTACATTTCAAATTGCAATATTTTGTTCTTTCATGAATTACTACTTTTATTGCAATATTTGTGTGGGTGTGTTTATTTTAATTAGAACGTTCCTAAGAGATTTGTCACACAATTTATAATTTTCTCCTTAGAGGTAAAATTTACAACTTTTAAAAGGGAGAATTAAAATAGTCTTTAATTAAAAAAATAAGTTTAATTTTTTGCATAGGTAATATATTTTTCCCAATGTGGACATGACTTTGGATCGAATTCGAAGGTTGTGATTATAATTGAAGTTTTATTTATCACGCCTGGAAAAACTTGTTCAAATTTTATCCCCAAAAACTTGAGTTTTTGTTGCTTATATAATGTAACAAGACTAACTATTTAAGAATTAGATATATATATATATATATATATGTACATACATGTACATATGTACATACATAAATGGGTTTGAAACGACAACAAAGAATACTCTCTAGTGGAAAATTTCTATACTTTTTGTATCAAATGTTTTTTAAATATCTAGTTTTAAAAGGTATTTATTTTAATTTAAAATAAACAATAAACCTCATCATTAAAATTACAAATTTAAAATTTAATAATATAAAATTATTTAAAAGTAGTTGTATGTTCTAAACTATTTAAAATTTATTAATATTTTTAATTATAAAAATATAATAATTTTTATGCCCAACCAAAAATTACTTCTCTCCATTACCACAATGGTTGTCATCTTTTATATATGGAAGAATCAGTGCAAAGCCATTTTTTAAAATTGATTAGGAAGATATCTCTAATCTCTCAGTAGCTAAAATCTTTGTTGTTGTAAAATACCGATTGTAGGCTAAGTCAGCAGGTCACACCCGAAAGGAGAAAGAACTGTAAGAAGAAATCACAACTCTAAAGAGGTGCATCTATGAGACCTCAACTCATAGCTCAGATGAAATATTTAGATTAAAGAACATGGCAAAATAATTAAGCGAGAAACTTAGCTCGATGATGCATGATCAGGCACACTTGATGAAGCATTTGGGTTAAGTGGAATCAAAAGCCTACAACACACAATCCAATCCTCACGTTAGGCTCCCATAACAACATGAGGTGGAGCAGGATCACTTAGACTCTTCTCCTTAGCAAATAATTTCCTAGCGTGGTTGCTCCCCTGAAGTTTTTTATTCTAGCAGAGTGTAACAATCTCTCCTCAGCAAATAGTATGCAGCCCATCGATTAGGCAAAGCGATCCAACGATATCTAGTCATTCAGTATTATACATGCACGTCTTTTCAGAGTCTTGGTGAAGGTATGCTTTTTCATATCCATGACAACCTTTGGGGATATCTTAGTTTTTAACATGGGTCACCGGGGGATCACCTGTGTGGCCAATCACTTCCAATGCTTGTAGTCGAATGCCCTGAGTGTCCCAATCTTTCTTAGTTCTCTTTTTTTTTGGCCCTTCATCACCTCAAGTTGTAATACAATAGTGGGGGCCTATATGTGGTCTTTGTTGTACTTATTTTTGGTGATGGATGCCTTGTGTGGCCTTGTGAATGCATCCTAGTATGTTTTGTCCCTGTTGGAGGGGAGTCTATTGTGTCTCCGATGGCTATCGGGTGTTCATGCTAGAGGTAGGCGTCCAAACCATGGCTAGCCTTTATATTGTATTTGATCCTTGAAGTTTTTGGCTAATATGAATTCGACAACAATTTCAATTAAAAATACATATAATAAATAATTTAGTTTATTGTTGTTTTCTAACTTATTATATTTAAAAATCAAATTTTAAATCAAATAACATGAACTTAACCAGTTAAATTTCTTGAATTTCAAGAAGGACACCCAAGTTTGATTCTTCACAAGCAATACATGTATAATTGTTAAGTTATTGTAATACCACTATGTGGTCATGATGTACTACTGGACATGTTTCATTCCCAATATAACCAATTTAAAATATTCATTTTTTTTAAAGTATCATAAATAATAAGGAGTGAATTTTACCTTCAAAGTTCTTATTTTAGATCTTTAAAAAAAAATAAAGGTTTAAGGATTTTCATAAGAAAAAGCTATGCTACAAGGAATTAATATTTTTAAGGAATCCTTAAATAAAAGTGAACATGGCCAGTTGGGGGAAATAATATTCTATCAATGAATAAAATAAACAATAACTTTATAATAATCTTTATCTAAATGATAAAAGATACATAAAGAATAATTATTAAGGATGAAATGATCCAATATGATATAATGGTTTTTAAATGGTTAATATTCAAGTTCAACAAACACTAGTTAGGTTTTTCAAAGATTCTATTTTGATTGAATTAAAAGAAATTCAAAGCAAAGAAGATGGAATAAGCTAAATTTGATCTAGGTAAATCATCCCAATTAGCTCAAATAGTAGAAAACTACATCCTTACGATAAAAAATGAAAGAAGCAATAAATTACCCTTGCATACTAAGATTTCCAAGGTAATGTAATAAAGAAAATAGTATGAAAATATGCATTGCACTTTAGGGGCTATAGAACATCATAAAAATAAGTACAAAGAATATCCTTGTATACACATTCTTTGTGTTTTTGTTGAAACTTTAAAGTACAATATCCATCATCCATATTACTTGTTTTTTTATGTTTTTCTAAAAAATCTAAATTACAAAGAATATTTCCCATACAATTTTTCTTTTGTTATGGTTCTTTTGAATTACTAAAGTGTAAGAGATAAACTCTATACTACTTTTATTTTTATTACTAGATGATTTTTTACTACTGGATGACAATGAATATGATATATCTAGATTAAACTTGACCTCTTCTACCTTCTTTATTCTAAAATTTACCTTCACATATTTCTTTGCACCTTTTTTTCCTTCTAAATTTGACCTTACACATTATAATTCCTCGTCCCTTACATCCTTTTTTATTTTCTTCTAATGTTTGATCCCAATGAACCATGAAGGCCCTTGTAATTTGACTATGTAAAGGGGATTTTTTAGCCATATTTTTGGAAGTGGAAAAATCTTTGGTCTACGCCAATTTCTATTACAATACAATCTCCATGCTTCATCTTTGGGTTTTTATGATTACCACATTTTTTCATATATTTCTTAGTCTTTCACACTTAGTAATTTCTTATTGCATGTTAGATCTCATCAATTACAAAATGAGAATTATTTTTTGATTTTTTTCTCTTGATCTAAATTTAATCTTTATGTATTTTAGTAAAAGTTTCTAAATATTCATAGAAACAAGTATCTAGGTATGCATAGCATGTTTTTGCTTCTCACTAGTTAGCCACTCTTAGATGAGCTTCCCTAAAATATTATCGATATTATTCAAAACCTCCATATTGATAAGAGGACATGGAGGTTAAAATCCTAACCCATATTGGAATCATTTTAAAAGTTTTTGTCTCCACAAAAATTCTCACTCCATGATCTTAAATACAAGCCATCTCTCCTCTTAAATCATGGGTTGTTGCTCTTAATTTTATGCTTGACTTATGAATTAGAGAAGATTGTGAGGAAAGATATTTCCAAAAGGAAGTTCATATAAGATGTGAACTCAATATCCACTTATATTTAATCTACTTTTGGATCTCCAAATAAATTGACTAGAATCCATTGAACTTAAATATTAATCCTCTACTTTAAAAACCATTATAACGTACTTGATGATCTCATCCTTGATAATAACTTTTGGTAAATCATATCCATCCTAAATAAGGATTACCATAGATTTATTCATTTTTTTTTCCAACTAGGGCATCCTTACTTCCAACTAGGTTATCCTTGCTGCTAACTAGGGTATCTTTACTCCCAACGAGGTATTTTATAAATGTTTTCTTTCCTTTTTACCTAGAGTTTACTCATTATAATCCTTTAAGGAACATCTCCAAGTATCGATGGCTATTTTCAATATATTTAGTACATTTTTGTTTATGAACTTATGCTATCTTTCTTTGAATAGGAAGTATTTTGGTCTACATAAACCATATAGGAGTTTATATATTACCTTAAACACTTTTAAAAATTCAATTGTTTTGTGTATAAATTCTCATTCTTGTAACTTTACATTCTCTTAAATTTATTTTATTATGAACTAATAATAACATTAAAAATAATTGTAAACAATATTTAAAAACTAGAGTAATAGTAGTTAATGTAACTTAAATCCACCATCAAGTTCTAGATCTACCCTAATGTTAACCTTAATATTGAGTCAAAAAATCATATAATAATAGTAAATGTAATATAGTCATATTGACACAAACTAAGCCTAAATATTTATATTTTGATAAATACTTGTATAACAAAACATCTCATAATATAAAATTTGTTATAATATCATAACATTAAAATTTATTAAAATATGCCCTCGACGAACAGCTTAACGATTCAGGCCTTAGCTTTTCTTTGAGAGGTTCAAGGTTCAAATGGCTGCGTGGGTGAGTGTGTGAAGGGTAGGTGTGTGGTGGCTATGTGTTAAATTTCCTATTGATAAACATAGTTCTCGGTTTTACGAAAAATCAATCGATTTTACGAAAAATCATGATTGAAAAGGAGACTGTTCAGCTGTATACATTGGTCGTAAAAATTTCTCACACTAACCAAATCAAAAATGAAAAAAATCATTAAAATATCATAAAAATGTATTTAAAAATATTATAAAAATAAAAACATTTCACTCTCATATAATCAATTAAAAATATCTTAACATTAAGGTAGATCTACCCTGATATCCTAACACTACCTGAATAATTTTTTTTTAATTAAGAATATAATGGCAACTTTTAAATATATACATAATTATAAAAGTCAACCAATAGTATACAATATTTTTATTTTTTGTGTTTCCCCTGTCGAAGACGCCTATATGGAGTAACTGTTAACCGTTTGTACATTGGAACTTAATGTTGTTACGTGTGTATATTTATATATAAAAAACACAAGCATCCAAAGAGTGCGCGTACATTAATTCATTGATACTCACAGCAGTCGCTCCGTGGTTTCCAAGTGGCACGTGACTTCCGACCTAAAATCAAATTGATCAGGACAGTTCAATTTGTCAAAGGTCTAGAAGCTACGGAGACCACTCCTCGCAAATGAAAACGCGCAAATTCATGGTGGCCGTGGCCCACCAACACTGAAAAGTGAGAGCCCACTGTAAATTTCCACCGACCAACAATGCGGTTCAGATTCGCCGAATACCGTTAGTCGTTTTAGAAAACCCCTCTGGACGGCGTTCCGGCAGGTTTTGCCCAAACCATTGGGCCGGCAATGGTTCGGCGCCCCACAATATGTTGGCTGACACAACTCTCCTTTCAACCTGTATTTATTCCCCTCTCGGAAAGAAAAACGAAAAACAACACCATTCTAACATGAATTCCATGGGAATTTTAACAAATTCTGCACAGTCTTCGGTCTTGGCAATAAGCCGATGGAGCACTACACCCGCTAGAAATTGCAGGAGCAATAATAATATTGCATATGGCCGACCGCTTAAGCTAAGGGCAATACGGGCCTCTGTGAGCACGGAGGCCGCGACCGGCCCTGGTCACATGGAAGCAAAGGGGACGGGGGCTAGATCTTTCTACGAGGTGCTGGGGGTAGGGCGATGCGCCCCTGCGGAGGATATCAAGAGGGCGTACAGAAATCTGGCGCGCCGCTTTCACCCGGACGCTGCGGCTTCTCACGCCAAAGAAGAAAGCAAGAAGCTATTTTTGCAAATACACGACGCTTACGCGATTCTTTCGGATCCCGCGGCCCTCGCCCAATATGACCGTCAGCTGTGCGCCCGGATTTCGTTTCCTGGTGGTGCCCGCGGTCGCAAACCGGCGCCTGCGTACAGAAATGTTTATAATAGAAATAAGGGAAGAACGTGGGAAACGGACCAGTGCTGGTAATTAGCAGAGCCGAGAAGAAGACTTGATCGTTATCTGGTGTTCGAAAATGCAGGAGGTGAGTCGGGAATGATAAAAAGCGGGACATTTATCCCATATTCACCATGCGATAAGCTCTGAAAGAAAAGGAAAGAGGAAAACGTTCGTCTTAAGAATCGAGCCTTTCCGAGGACGTTAAGGGAATCTTCACAAGTTTTTGCAGGGTATTTTGACAGCCTAGCCTGCGAAAGGGCTGAAAAGTTCCTTAGTTTTCGCTCAATGTTTTAATACAAAATTGTTTTATATTTTGTATAATAATAGTTGAAGAATTGGGCGTATCAGATTATCTGGGAGGATTTATTTTTTTTTCCAAATATTCTATAAAAAGTTCAAGAGTGCTAAATGTTACGATCTTAAATTTTAAATGGTTTTGTAAAATCAATTGTACCGTTGTGTGCGCTCTGGAATAATTTAATATAGTTAAATTATTTTATATAACATTTGATACTGTTAAATTTTTTTTAATAAAATGTGGTGATTCCTTTGCATTAAAATGTGATTAACATAATCTTTTTAGAGGTTTAATTGTAAATAACTTGGATATCATTGTGTTGGCAATTTAAATTAGTGGACCAGTTTTAGCCTTATGTTTCTGGCAGAATGAACATTTATTTTTATTTTTATTTTTTTGATATAAGGATCTTTAACAGAAGTTTTTTATCTACGTTATGGTTAAGGTGATACACTTAATGAAGATGTCTTAAAGAAAAATTATGTCCGACCTTATATGGGGATATAGTCGGAAAGATTGGGTATGTCTCGTGTTTATGCTTTGTGTGGAGCATTTAGTCGGTGAAGTTAAGGGAGCATGGGAACGTGGATGACCTTTAAAATTTTTATTAAGATTGGCTCTTAAAAATTATATTGACATATGGGGTCCATAGAGAGCATGTGGGTTATAAGATTTGCTTTTGTGACATTTGGGGTCCATAGGGAGCATGTGGGGAATACGATTTGCTTTTGTGGATTGCTTTATATTGACATTTGGGGTTCATAGAGAATGTTATGGGGAATAAGATTTGCTTTTGTGGTTGCTTTTTTTTTAAAAGATGCCCTTCATATTTTGTTACATTTGTACACATTTGATATTCTGTTATATATGCATAGCTTAGAGTTTATAGCAAGCATATTAAGAAATGATGTTATTGAAAATATGAGGTTTTATTAATATTTTTGATATGTTAACCTTGGATTGTAGTTGTTTGGACATTTATCAAGAAGAAATTTGGGTTTAAATTTTGAGGTGTCAATTTGCAAAGGTAGTGGTTTGCTTTAAATCCTTTGATTTTGAGTGTGTGTCATACTAACAATGTTGGTATGAATCCCAAGTGATTGATGGTCATCCCAAGTGATTGATGGTCAGGTCAACAACAACAAGGTGGAATATATTTGTTAGAAGCAACCCTGTAGTTTGGAATAGGCTTATTGGAAGCAGCCCCTCTGATTTGGACTTTATGTTTGACAGTCACTAAAAAAATAGTGTGATTGTAACCAACTTCCATATGTATAAAAAAAATTACCATTATGTTCTATTATATGCTCTCTCGAATAAATTATTATAAGTTTTATTCTATATAATAATTAATATCATTAAAACTTAAAAAAATGTGGTGATCCTTTACATTAAAATGTGATTAACATATTGTAAATAAATTGGATATCATTGTGTTGGCAATTAGACTTAGTGGAGGACCAGTTTTTAGCCTCATGTTTCGGGCACAATGACCACCTATTGCGGTCGTTGGGTATGTACCATGTTTACGCCTTGGAGTATGATTATACTTATTTATCAAATTTGTCGATTTTTTTTATAAAGTTGGATTTCAAAACTCTAATTTATAATTTATAAAGTTGCTTAGTCTGTAAATCTTATTCAACAATTCCATCGGTCAAGGTTTGTTTCTTCTTCATCACATCTACCAGTCAATGGCTCTGTGGACCTTTATGGAGCAATGGAGACTACATTCATTTCTTTTTCATCCCATATGTCACACATGGCCTCCTTCGTACAACTCTAGCAGTTTCTATACCAAATGTGAAAACTAAAAATAAAAAATAAAATGATATGTGAATAAACAAAATTTTCTGCTCAAACACTCATTTTCAATGGGCTTTCTCCGTTCACAAATGCAATTTCTGATGATTAGATGCCTTTCATGCAAAAACGGTACACCACAACCCCGTTATGTATATTTACTTCGCTCTTTCTTTGAATAGGTAAATGATTTGTAAGAAAATAGTGTGATCCAACTTTTTTTCGTTTGTATCTCAATAATTGGAGATAATGGAGGTAGCGTGCCACTTATAAGTCTTTGTACGAAGGCAAAAGTTAAAATATTTATTTATTTTTTTAAATTAAAAGATTAAGTCCTTCCCTTGTTTTTTAATTATAATTTAAATAATTTTTTGTTGAGACATTTAATAGTATATTTTTATTAAAAAAATTAATTTTAATCATTTAAAAATAGTTCACATATTTTTTAAATTAAAAAATTATATCATATAAAAACATATATTTATATTGAAAAATAATTGTATATATAAAATAATATTATATTAAAATTTATTTCGAATTTAAAAAAAAAATTCAAACTTTACAAATATCAAACTCAAATCCATCTAGAACTTGATAACTAAGTGTTTATGCTTTGTGTGGAGCATATAGTCGGCGAACTTGAGGGAGCATGGGGACGTGTCTCAGAGGATGAACCTTCAAAATTTTTATCAAGATTGGCTCTTAAAAATTATATTGGCATATGGGGTCCATAGAGAGCAGGTGGGGAATAAGATTTGCTTTTGTCATTGCTTTTTTGGGTCCATAGAGAGCAGGTGGGGAATAAGATTTGCTTTTGTCATTGCTTTATATCGACATAGGGGGTCCATAGAGAGCAGGTGGGGAATAAGATTTGCTTTTGTCATTGCTTTATATCGACGTAGAGGGTCCATAGAGAGCAGGTGGGGAATAAGATTTGCTTTTGTCATTGCTTTATATCGACATAGGGGGTCCATAGAGAGCAGGTGGGGAATAAGATTTGCTTTTGTCATTGCTTTATATCAACATATGGGGGTCCATAGAGAGCATGTGGGGAATACGATTTGCTTTGTTTTTTATTCAAAGATGCCTTTTTGATATTTTGTTACATTTGTATATATTTATTTTTGTGTTTATAGAATTTTAAGTGAGTATATTAGGAGATGTTATGTGAAGTTTTATTAATGTTATGGATATGTTAGTTTCTAAGGGTTAGGTGGATTAGTAGTTACTTGTCTGGCCAAACATTTACTAAGAAGAAATTGAGTGTATGTCTGCTAATGATGATAGTATGAATCTTGAGCGGTTGATGGTTCCCTTCATGCTGAGTCAACAACAACAACAAGGTGGAATAGGCTTGTTGGAAGCAGCCTTTGTGGTTTGAACCTTGTGCTTGATAGTTACTAAAAAAAATAGTGTCGTTGTAACCAACTCCATAATGTATATAAAAAAAAATTGATATGTTTTCTCAAGAGGGCCAACTACTCCCACATACGTCCCCGATATGTTTTCTCAAGAGGACCAACTACCCCCACACACATGTTATAACTTGATGTTAATAGGGGCGAGGAGTCCCACATAAATGGGATCAACTCGATGTTAATAGGGGCAAGGAGTCCGACATAAAAGGAATCAACTCGATGTTAATAGGGATGAGAAGTCCCACGTAAGGAGTTCCACCTTTAAGCCTACTATCCTATTGGTAAAAAGTTTGGCAAATGGTGGGACTCATAAACCACTTAGGTCCCATAATCAAGTCAATGTGAGATTATTAACACACGCACACACTACACTAACAAAGTAAAATAGATATTAAAGTGGAACGAAATTTCAGCATAAGAATATGCCATTTGAGATAAACAACCTGTATGAGAACAACATCACATGAACCGACTAGAAAGCAAGAAGACCAACTATCAAATAGAGCTATAATTTCTTTGTTGCTATTAGCTTTTATCCTTATGTGCACTAAATTATTGATACTTTACTCTTTATCTACCTTTATTTATTGGTAAAAGTGTTAGCACAATACTATTATTATTATTTATTTATTTCTTTCTTTCTTTTTATGGATGATATACTATATATTTTTTATTTTTATTTTATATTAAAATAAAATATTTTAATTAAAATACAATTTTTTTTTTATAATATATAAGAGAGTTCGTTACATCCACAATCCTTTACTACTATCAAGGAAGATAATTTTTGGGCTCTCCCCAACAACATTTATTCCACCCGTTGTTTTATAATCCAAGGTTAAGAGGACCTTCTGTTCAAGATTGGTATTGCGCTGGCACACACTTAATGAATTCAGGTCAGACTATTACCCTTGCAAATAGGCATTGTTGTTGGATTGTTGCACACTAAATGAATTCAGGTCAAATAACTACTCTTTCAAACAAGCATAACCTAGTAAACACCAAAACTTAAAAATCTACCTAAAACGTTTAAATACAACTTTTAGTAAATGCTTCCTTAACGTATATTTGAAATTGTTTTTTTTTTATTCCCTCTCAGGGGGCGTATACAACGACTTTGAATTTACAAGAGATATGGCAAGCACTATAAATAAAGTTCGACACATTACTTAACATATGTAAAGCAATATGTAAAGCAAGAGCCAATGAATGACGTAGATTGTTAGAACAAGGGAGAGGACTAAAACTATATTACCCCGTCCCTTGGGGCAAGCTTAAAACGATAATACTCTGATTTATTTATTAGTTTGTTTATCATTTTCAAAAGTGAGAAGGTCGATAATAATTTAAAATCTAACTTATAGATTATCTCAAACGGATCATAGATGATAATAATTAGTTACCAATTTCTTTAAAATATAAAACAAATCAAAAGGTCAACCAATATATTTTGCTTCTTCATGGCTATTTTGTTCTTATCAAGTTAATATTATCTAGAAATATATACGCCAATTCTTATGGTCTGATGGACAAGGATTTAAAAAAGACACTGTGTCAAATAGGATTGGTGCACTACTGATAAAATGAAAGGTGGACTAAACTTGAAGAATCTCAGATTACAAGGCATTACTTTGTCAGTTAAATGGATTCTTAATTGTTTGGAAGGCAACGAACCATGGAAAATTTTGGTTAGACATAACATTTCTAGTGTTGTACCTAAAAAGGCCAAATTCTGGAAAGGACTGCATATCATTGACATCCTTTTTGGCCACTTTCCTATTACCTCTACTGGTTCAACAGTGTTTCATAGCTTATGGAGAGCTTGGGAATTAGTCAGAGGCAAGATTTTGATTGGTAACTCAGCTGGTCCTAATGCTAATGTGATATTTAAAGATTGCTCTATATGGTGGAATCTTATGCATAATAATAAGCCTCTTGCTCTTGTTAGAGGTTGTTCTGCTAAAAAATGGGCTATCAAAGGAATAAATACCTTCAATGATATATTGCTTAATGACTCTCTCATGCCATGGGATGCTCTCAGTAAGCAGTATGATATTCCACAATCACAGTGGCGAACATACTCCTTATTGAGAGATTCGAGTATGACATGCAAGAGCCATACTTTGATTCATGATAAGCAACAATTTTATGATGTGTGCAAATGGATGGATGGTACCAAACTTCGTGATATTAAACCCAAAATGTTATATTATATTCTTCATGATAATTTTGATATTATTAATCATATTAATGATTGCTGGCAGTTATCTATTACTGATAAGCAGGGTCATAACATATTCAGACACTTATGGTCTAATTTATTGGAGCCCAAAAAAGCTTGTTTTTGTTGGTTGTTTTTATTACAAAAGCTTTCTATCAACAAAGAGGCTAATAGCTATTTTACATGTTCGTTGTGCCAGGTGCCAGACACTGTTTATCATATTTTCTTTGACTGTCTTTTTGCTAGGGAGATTTGGGGTGTTTTCTTTTCTGATATATGCAGTTGGGATGTAAATAATGTTCATGTTAGACAACAGATTTTATATGGCATTATTCCTCATATGCATCATTGCTATAATAAATTTTGGTTGTTGATTTCTACTGAGATTTTATGGTTCATATGGTTATCTAAAAATGATGAGTTGTTTCAAAATGTCCTGAGGGAGGGTTTTTACTAAATCTTTTAGAAGACACATTATGTTTAAAGTTTTGCTCCAAGTTGCTCGTGTGATGATTGGCTCCAAGACAATATTCAAAACTTAACAGTGATGATATGGACAGTTATAATCAGGTTTTGGTTCTACAGGTTTATTTACAACAATTTGTGCGAATATATAACTTGTCGAAAACAAATGGCTAATTATGATAAGCCCATTGTTTATCAGCTAGTTTCAGTTTGATGTCAGTTTATTTTGTATATACTTCAGGTTTCAGTTTTTTTTCAGGAGTTTTGTTTCATGCCACTTTTTGTTTAAGTGGCTTTTTTAGACTGGTTTTGGTTGTATCTGTTGTATCAAGGTTGTAACTATTATCAAGATTGTATCAAGGTTGTATTTATTAATATAAGTTATACGATTTTCAATAAATAAAAAAAAGGTCAACCAATAGTTTATAATATTTTTTTAAAGTTTTTCAAAAAGTTTATATACTTTAAGTGTGAACAATTTATTTTTATTTTTTTTAAGCGAAAAATCCCTTACGGGGCCGCCTTGGTCTGAGGTTTTACACCGTCAAAGTCACTCGGGAGTCGCACCCGACCCTGCCCGCACCAACATTATCAATTGAATTTTGGATACCCAGTTCAGCTTTTTGATAGGGTGGAAATTTGAACCTGAGACCTCCCTTGAAGGATTGCCCTCTCCTCTCTAACTCACCTACAACACCTGGGTAAGTGTGAACAATTTATAGTCCATCAATAATTTACAATATTTTTTAAAAGTTTTTTAAAAAATTATTTACCGTAAGTGTGAATAATTTATATAAACAAAATACTTCTTATACATAAACATATCCACCGTGGGAATTGAACTTTGTCGGTAGACCACATCACGCGGATATAAAAAAAATACTTCTTATACATAAACATATCTGCGGTGGGAATTGAACTTTGCCAGTAGATCACATCACGCGGATATAAACATAATTTAAAAATAATAAAACAGTATAATGATTAAAGTTTTGGTTTTTTAAAGGTTTAAAGTTTAAATTAAAATATATTTAAAAATAATAGGTTAAATGGTAACTGTCTACAAATTTAATTTCATTTAAAATTAAAATCCTTAAGGTTATTTTATAAAATGATATTACCGGACTCCAATGTATTAAGAAAAAGATTTGACGCTCACGGAAGTCGCTCTGTGGTTTGGAAGCTACTGGGACCACTCCTCGTAATTTAAAACGCGCAATTTCATGGTAACAGGGGGCCACCAACACTGCCCTGAAAAGCCAGAGCCCACTGTAAAATTCCAGCGACCACAATGCAGTTCAGATTCGCCGAATACCGTTTGCCGTTTTAAAAAACTCCTTGGACGGCGTTCCGGCAGTTTTTGCCCAAACCATTGGGCCGGCAATGGTTCGGCGCCCCACAATATGTTGGCCGATACAGCTCTCCTTTCAACCTGTATTTATTCCCCTCTCGGAAATCATCCATCGACAGGAAAAACACATCATTCTAACATGAGTTCCATGGGAATTTTAACAAATTCTGCACAGTCTTCTGCCTTGGCAATAAGCCGCTGGAGCACCACACCCACCACAAATTGCAGGAGCAATAATAATATTGCATATGGCCGGCCGCTTAAGCTCAGGGCAATACGGGCCTCTGCGAGCACGGAGGCCGCGACCGGCCTCGGTCACATGGAAGCAAAGGGGACGGGGGCTAACACTCTCTACGAGGTGCTGGGGATAGGGCGATGCGCCCCTGCGGAGGATATCAAAAGGGCGTACAGAAATCTGGCACGGCGCTTTCACCCGGACGCTGCGGCTTCTCACGCTAAAAAAGAAAGTACGAAGCTATTTCTGCAAATACACGATGCTTACGCGATTCTTTCGGATCCCGCGGCCCGCGCCCAATATGACAGTCAGCTGTGCGCCCGGATTTCGTTTCCTGGTGGTGCCCGCGGTTTCAAACCAGCGCCTGCGTACAGAAATGTTTATAATAGAAAAAAGGGAAGAAGTTGGGAAACGGACCAGTGCTGGTAATTAGAAGAGCCGAGGAGAAGACTTGATTGTTATCTGGTGTTCGAAGATGCAGCTGCGAATGGAGGTCAATCGGGAAAGATAAAGAGCGGGGCATCGCTCCTATGTTCACCATGCGGCAAGCTCCGAAAGAAAGGAAAGAGGAAAACGTTCGTCTCAAAAATCAAGGCTTTTCGGAGGACGTTAAGGGAATCCTCACATTTTTTGCAGGGTATTTTGAACGCCTAGCCTACAAAAGAGCTGAAAAGTTTCCCAGTACTGGCTCACTGTTTTAAAACAAAATTGTAATTACATGAGTGTGATTTGAACATAAATGTAATATTATTACATGAGATCTAGAAGAATATGGAATTACATGAGTTATTTAATTTGAACATTAATTACATGAGGGGAAGTTATCTTTATATTATCCAAAACCAAGGGTATAGAGTTTTAAAAAACACAAATCTGTAATATGCTACGCGTCAACACGGTCACCCGACGTGTCACCTATGATTTGATAGGTGAGCAAAATGTTTTTTTTTTGCTTTGGGTCACCACCCATGACAAATTACAATGCTGTATTTCCCAGCTGGAAAGTTTATAAACAAATTTAATTATTACCTCAATTTGGTGTAACTATTTTTTAATAAAAATTTTAAATTGTTTCTTTTAATTTAATAGACATAGATTTTTAAAAAATATTGACTATAGCTATTTTAAAAGATTTGCTTTTGTGATTGTTTTTTTTTTTTTCCAAAGATGCCCTTGATATTTTGTTAGAGTTATACACATTTAATATTTTGTTATTTTTTTTGGTAAGTTAAAATTTTATTAAAAAAGTTTTAAAAAGGTTCAAAAATCTTATTACTACATGTTAGTAGGAAAGGTCATTGAATATGTCAGAGGAAACACTCAAGGAAAAGCTTAAGGAAAGGTTTAAGGAAATCCATCAAGAAAATTGTCAGGAAATTCGCAAAAAAAACATGCTCGAAGTGGAAAAAAGTACGTCTTGCCGAACCACGAGTTTGAATAGTCCGGTAAGCGATAAAAGGAAGAAGCAGGAAATTTTAAATTTTGAACACTTTCGCCTAGACACAAAATTGAACAACCCATTAACGGGAAAAATAAGAGACCCTCCAAAGAAGGGAAAATACAAAAATGCATAATCCAGCGCAAGGAAAAAACTAGAATCTTGCAAGAAAATACCGGAAAACCAGAATTGCATTTCAAAAAAACCATCCTGAATAGCAGGATGGAGCAGATCCCAGGGATGTCCCATAACAAAGGCACCTGTAAGAACCCTACCAAAAGGTATGGAAAGGGGTAGACAAATGGATCAGTGACCTCCCACTCCAAGGAAATCGTCTGCAACACCAGCCAGCAAAAAAGAAAGGGCCAGGAAAGTGTCAGGGAACTGGGACATCAAATGCCTAAAAATTTGGAACAACAAGCAAGGGATCTCCACAGGCCATGAAATCCCCTTGCTATGAGGAAACTACGAAGACGCCAACAAAAGCAAAGGAAGCAACAAACGCAGAACAACAAGCCATGGGAAAGAGGCGGGGAAGTTCCTAGGGAACCCAAAAGGAAGGAGCCATGGGGTGGACCAACTGCAGGCGTTAAGCACAGGTCTTCCTAGACCAAAAAGATGCAGCAAGAAGCCCTAGATAAACTTTTAGCACCGCCAACGAACAACTTCAGGGAACCAGATGAGGAAGTCCAACAGGATCAAGTAGCAAGCAATGCAGAGGCCTCTCCCAAAGCCACAAAAAATGTTGAGAGCCCACCGAGCCCACATCCACGAACCCAAAGAGCAGAGTCACAGGAAAAAGCACGTGGTCCCTTCCTTGAACAAAAGGATGCTGTGCAAAACTGCTCATGAAGCAACTCTCCCATAGTCATAGCAGACCACACCTAGAGAACCATTGAAAGCCGACACCTAGTAGAAACCTGTAAAAGCCTGGGATACAATGAGAGCACCAAGGAAAAGGATCCTTGAAACAACCCATAAATCCCAGGGAAGGTCCTAGGGATGTCTCAGACCAGAGGCACACAAAAGAACCCTTCAAACAAGCATGGAAGGGGGCAGACAAATGGAGAAATTATCTCCCTTCCCAAGGAAATCATCTTCCAAGCCAACCTGCCAAAAAAGGACCAGGGAAGTGTTAGGGAACTAGGACAGGACAAGGGACCACGAAAAGGGAAAGCAAAGAAGCAGAACAAGACTTCCCAGAGAAGTCCCTTGCAAACCTCTTCATTATTTTGTTAAATTTGTATACATTCATTTTTATGTTTATGAAGTTTACAACATATTAGGAGATGTATTGATAGGCTTTATCAATATTTTCATACGAGGCTTCATCAATGTTATTGATATGTTAACCCTCAAGAGCTAGTGGATTGGTAGTTGTTTGTTTGGCCAGGCACTTACTAAAAAGAAATCTGGGTTCAAACCTTAGGGGTGTCAATTTGCAAAGGTAATATTTTGTTTTGAATCCTCTAAGTGTGTGCCAGACTAACAACGATGGTATGAATCCCAAGCGATTGATAATCGCCCTCATGATGAATTAACAATAACAACAAGGTGTAATACGCTTGTTGAAAGCAACCCATGGAGTTTGGAATAGGCTTATTGAAGTAGTCCCACTAGTTTGAACTCTACACTTAATATGGTTGTAACCAACTTCCCTATACCAAAAAATGTATCATTGTGTTCTAAAATCAATTGCGCCGCGCTCTCGAATAATTTAATATAATTTTTATTTTATATAATAATTAACGTCATTAAAACTTTTTAATAAAATTTGGTGATTCCCTTACATTAAAATGTGATTAACATTTTGTGAGTAAATTGGATATCATTGTGTTGGCAATTAGACTTAGGGGAGGACAAGGTTTTAGTCTCATGTTTCGGGCACAATGACCACTATTGCGGTCATCGGGTATGTCCCATGTTTACGCCTTGTCTGGAGCATGTTTATGCTTTGTGTGGAGCATATAGTTGGGAGAAGTTCAGGGAGCATTATGGAGCTTGTTTATGCTTTGTGTGGAGCATATCGTCGGGAGAAGTTCAGGGAGCATTAGAGGATAAACCTTCAAATTTTTTATCAATATTGGCGCTTAAAAATTAAATTGACATATGGGACCCATAGGTGGGAAATGAGATTTGTTTTTGTCATTTGTGGGGTTTATATTTGAATTTTCTAAGTGCATGCCAGCTTGACGATAATGATACAAACCATGAGCAACTGATGGTCTCCATTTTATTGGATCAACAACAATGAGACAACTAGATTTATTGAAAAGAGTCCCTGTGGTTTGAAACCAACACTTATCAATTACTAAAATAATAGTCGTAACCAACTATCTTATAAAAAAAAGTGGGAAATAAGATTTGCTTTTGTCATTGCTTTATATGGACAAATGGGGTCCATAGAGAGCATGTGGGGAATAAGATTTGCTTTTGTCATTGTTTTTTTTGCTTTTCAAAGATGCCTTTTGATATTTTGTTACATTTGTAAACATTTATTCTTATGGATGTAATACAGTTTACTTTTGTCATTGTTTTATTCTTTTCAAAGATGCTTTTTGATATTTTGTTACATTTGTAAACATTTATTCTCATGTTTATGAAGGTAATACGGTTTACTTTTGTCATTGTTTTATTCTTTTCAAAGATGCCTTTTGATATTTTGTTATATATATATATATATTTAATAAGCGAAAAACCCCTTGCGGGGTCGTCTTAGTCTGAGAGACCACGAACAGGTGGTTTTACACCGTCAAAGTTACTCGAGAGTCGCACCCGACCTTACCTGCACCAACATTATCAATTGTATTTTGGATACCCAATTCAGCTTTTTGGTAGGGTGGAGATTTGAACCTGGGACCTCCCTTGGAGGATTGCCCTCTCCTCTCCAACTCACCTACAACACCTGGGTCCATTTGTATATATTTATTCTCATGTTTATGGAGGTAATACGGTTTACTTTTGCCATTGCTTTTTTTTTCAAAGATGTTTTTTTTATATATTTTTTACTACATTGTTTTTGGTGGTATGTTTATGGGGTTGTGAGTGAGTATATTAGGAGATGTTATTGATAGGTTTCATCAATGTTTTCATGAGGTTTCATTAATGTTATGGATATGTTAGTTCCCAAGGGTTAAGTGGATTAGTAGTTGCTTGTCTAGTCAGGCACTTACCAAGAAGAAATTTGGGTTCAAATCTTGGGGGTACCAATTTGCAAAGGTAGTAGTTTTCTCCAAATTCTTTGAATGTGTGTCAGCTAACGACGCTAGTATGAATCCTAAGTGGTTGATGGTCCCCCTCACATCGAGTCAACAACAACAAGGTGGAATAGGCTTGTTGGAAGCAGCCTTTGTGGTTTGAACCTTGTGCTTGATAGTTACTAAAAATAGTGTGGTTGTAACCAACTTCCTTATGTATAAAAAAAATCTGATATTGTTTCTCAAGAGGGCCAACTACTCCGACACACAGTCCTTGATATGTTTTCTCAAGAGAGCCAACTACCCACACACGTCATAACTCGATGTTTATAGGAATGAGGAGTCCCGCATAAACAAGACCAATTTGATGTTAATAGGGGTGAGGAGTCCCACATAAGTAGAACCAAAGGCTTCCACCTTTAAACCTACTATCCTATTGGCAAGAAGTTTGGCAAGTGGTGGGGCTCATAAACCACTTAGTCCCACAATAAGGTCAATATGAGATTATTAACACACACTACACTAAGTAGAAGAGGTACTAAAGTGAAACAAAATTTCAACATAAGAATATGTAACTGAAGATAAACAACGTGTACGAGAACAACATCACATGAACCGACTAGAAAGCAAGAGGACCAACTACCATATAGAGCTATAATTTCTTTGTTGCTATTAGGTTTTATTCTTATGTGTGCTAAATTATTGATACTTTACTCTTTATCTACCTTTTTTTATTTATTGGTAAAAGGTGTTACCACCATATTATTATGTTCTAGTAGATTATATATCTATATAATTTTTATTTTATATTAAAAATAAAATATTTTAGTTAAAATACAGTTTTTTTAATAATCTATAAGAGAGTTGGTTACATCTACAATCCTCTAATTCAAATCTTAGAGTTGTCCTCAAAAACATTTATTCCACCTCCTCGTTTTATAACTTGAGGTGAAGAGGACCATTGGCTCAGGATTGGTACTGGTAGTTGGGCTGACGCGCACTCAATTAATTCATTTCAGACTACCACCCTTGCAAATAGGTATGGTTGTTGGGTTGGTACACAACTCAATGAATTCAGGTCGTTGCGCTAACACTCTCAATGAATTTAGGTCAGACTATTACCTTTACTAACAGGCATACTCCAAAATTTGAGCCTAATCTCTTTTTAATAAACACCAAAACTTACCAATCTACTAACCTATAAAAACAATTAAATTGTTTTTTTTATTTCCCAACTACTTTGAATTTACAACGGATAGCTCGAATGACAAAGTTGCGTGGGCAAGCACTATAAATAAAGTTCAGCACATTACATAGATGTAAAGCAAGAGCCAATGAATGACGTAGATTGTTGGAATAAGAGAGGACTAAAACTATATTACCCCGTCCCTTGGGGCAAGCTTAAAACGATATTACTATGATTTATTTATTAGTTTGTTTATCATTTTCAAAAGTGAGAAGGTCGATAATAATTTAAAATCTAACTTATAGATGATTTCTAACGGATAATAAAGATTAGATGAGAATAATTAGTTACCAATTTCTTCATGTCAAAGTTTAAACTTTATAAATATAATTTAAAAATAATAAGATAGTATATAGTTAGAGTTTTGAATTTTTAAAAATTTAATCTTTAAATCAAGACATATTAAAAAAAATAATAATAATAAAAAATTAGATGATAGCTATCAAATATTTATAATTAATTATTCCAAATTTAATATTAAAGTCCTATTAATTTTATTTAAACAACTAACTAAAGTTTAGGGAAAAAAATTTGACACTCACGGAAGTCGCTCCGTGGTCTGGAAGCTACAGGGACCACCCCTCGGAATTTAAAACTCGCAAATTCATTGTAGCAGGGGGCCACCAACACTGCCCTGAAAAGCGAGAGCCCACTGTAAGATTCCAGCGACCACAATACAGTTCAGATTCGCCGAATACCGTTTGCCGTTTTAAAAAACTCCTTGGACGGCGTTCCGGCAGTTTTTGCCCAAACCATTGGGCCGGCAATGGTTCGGCGCCCCACAATATGTTGGCCGATACAGCTCTCCTTTCAACCTGTATTTATTCTCCTCTCGGAAATCATTCATCGACAGGAAAAACACACCATCCTAACGTGAGTTTCATGGGAATTTTAACAAATTCTGCACATTTTTTGCAGGGTATTTTGACGGCCTAGTCTGCAAAAGAGCTGAAAAGTTTCTTAATACTTGCTCAATGTTTTAATACATAATGTAATTACATGAGATCTGGAAGAATATGGAATTACTTGAGTGATTTGAACATAATTACATTAGATCTGGAAGAATATGGAGACCTCCCATATGAGGGGAAGTTATCTTTATATTATCCAAAACCGAGGGTATAGAGTTTTAAAAAACACAAATCTGTAATATACTACGCGTCAACACGGTCACCAGCGACCGATGTGTCACCTATGATTTGATACATGAATAAAATAAATATATATATTTAAGCCGAATGATATTTGGTGTAATCGCAGTTGCTTAGTTATTATCATTTATGTGGTTGTGAGGTAGATTCCTCTTATGTTTGAGCGTAAATATTTGTAAACGATGTTCAATATATAAAAAAATAAATATATTTAAAATTGTATTTGGGTCAAATTAAAAAATTTATAAACAAATTTAATGAATGTAACTATTTTTCATAAAACTTTTAATTTTTATGAAAATTTAAAAAAGGATTGCTATCAAAACAACCGGGTCCTCGAAAGGAGTCTCATGCCCAAGGCTACTACCGAAGTCCAGTGAATGAACCCCAAAAGATGAAAAATAGAGCAAAGATCAATCAAGACAATTGCCACCCGATTTCAATATGAGATCAAGAGGGGTAATGACTTAGAAGCCAACCAAACCCATAGAAGGAGCCCACATAGACTTGGCATTAGCAATGAAACTTCTCCAACCAGCAAGGGTAAGTGTCACCTGAGCTCGAGTTCTTCAAAGAAGAGACTTATTAATCAAAAACAGAAAACATGAAAAACGACAGATGACCAAGGGCAATTAAAGAAGAAGAGTTGCATAGGCGGAAGAACAAATGGATGAAACAAAATAAAAAATGGATGAAACGTTGGAAAATCAACATAAATGAATGCCCAAATTTCAACAAAGACATCAAAAGCTATGTGAATGAAAAGTTTAGAAGTGGAATGTGGAAAAATACAAGCAGGAAAAGACAATATTATATTACAAAGTTTAACCCAACATATGATCACAAAGAAAAAGCATATATAGGCGCTGAAATCAAGTGGAAGGAAAAAATCCTCATTGCTCAGATAAGGACTAGCTCTTATAGGCTTAGATGTGAAACATGGAGATGGACAACACCCAAAGAACAATGGGAAGAAAGGATATGTACTTTATGCAGCATAGAGGCAGTAAAGACATAGGAACACTTCATCTATAAGTGCCCGAGTTTTTCAGACATCCGTGGCAAATACAAAGAAACACTTAGAAACGGGTCTATGACAGAGTTATTTGAAGACAGTAAAATAAAAAAAGTTAGGGAATTGCTAACCCAAATCAGCAGGAGAAGGAACAACCTTTTCAAAGATATTAAAGATCATATGATATGATTTGAACAGTTGTACTTCCATATTTAAAATATAAATCATATTTGGATCTCGCAAACATAATTAAAATCTTTCATTTCATTTCAATGACGTTCTTGAGAGACACCACTCCGCCTGCTGAACGTTTATAGTGATTAGACCCCAAGCTAGTTTTAGAGCTACCAAGAATGAATACAACGATACCTCAAATATAGTGACCAAAGAAGACACAAGTGTTCCCACTTAGGATTGTCGAAGAAAAGTTTGGACGATGAATGATTATACTGACTTGAAATGGTGTTCACTTTTATTATCACGTTTTGATGCATGTGCTCATTATTCAGAAACACCTGCCATTTAGGTTTAGTTTTATTGTTTTCCCTCTCCTTTTCTTCGATAAACTAAACTAACTTAAAAACCAATCATCAAAAAAAAATTCAAACAAAAAACCAACCTTAAGAAAAATCCTAAAAATCATCCTTATAGTCACTTCCCATACTCCCTAAACTTTCCAACTATACCCAAAATCATAATGGGTGATCCTTATACCCAAAACATGGGACCAAATCTAATCCCCGACCATCACGGACACAATAATATCCAAATTATTCATAGTTAAACTTAAAAAAAATAATAATTATATTTTGGTTTTGATTTGAATATTCGATGTACCAAATACTAAAATACTAAATTTTAATTTTTAAATACTAATAGGTAAAAATCAGTAAAGGAATCACCTCATCGTATAAGCTAGTGTTAGTTTCCTTTTCCATATTATGGTTAATCAAAGATATCTATTACCCCGACTATATTGTCACAATCCCAAGAAATCGGTAGGACTAGGCGTGACTCCATGAAAGTCATGTTCTCTAGGCGTAGACTCTCTTTGGTTTTAAAAATTAACACACACCTAAGCTAGCTAGAGTTGTACCACGTATGTTTGAAAAAAAAAATACAACGAATTAAACTCTCGTAATGTCTATACATTATTTATATAATTTATATTATTAAAATATTTTAAAGTTTTTATACAATTATTTATTAAATAAAATAATTAAACTATATTAAATTAGTTCCAGAGGGCGCACAACGGTATAATTGATTTTATAAAGTATTCTAAATTTAAAATCGTAACTTTTTTTGAGCATTTTTAATTCGATGTTTTGAAGAAAAAAAATTAAAAAAATCCTCCCAAAAAATATGATACACCCAATATTAACTCAAACTATTATTATACAAAACATGAAAACAATTTTGTTTTAAAACATCGAGCGAGTACTGGGAAACTTTTCAGCCCTTTTTCACGCTAGGCTGTCAAAATACCCTGCAAAAAATGTGAAGATTCCATAACGTCCTCCGAAAAGCCTTCATTTTTGAGACTAACGTTTTCTTCTTTCCTTTCTTTCAGAGCTCACCGCATGGTGAATATGGGAGCGATGTGCAGCAATAGATCCGTTAAAAATATCTAGGGCAGGCAGACAGATCTTGGATGGTTCTAGTTTAGGAGACAATCTACTCAATGTAAAATGGCAATAACGAAATGTTCATAAAATTGGATATGTCAAAAGCTTATGATAGGGTGGAGTGGAGTTTCTTGTCAAGGATGATGGTAGTCTTCGGTTTCTCTCAACATTAGATAGAATGAGTCATGAGTTGCATTTCTACTCCAACATACTTAGTGTTAATTAATGGTCTTCCCTTGCAGTCGTTTGGAGCCACTCAAGGCTTTCATCAAGGAGATCCTTGTTCCCCTTATCGTTTTTCATATTGGTTGAAGGCTTGGGTAGACTCATCTTAAGGAGAAGACAACAAGGTTTGCTAATATGTATCAAGGTGGATGAGGAGGTTTTGACTCACCTACAATTTATGGATGATATAGGATTGGTGGGAGTGGCCAACCTCAAGGAAGCAAGAATGATTATAGATACTCTTAATGTTTATATTAGGGACACAAACCAAGTCATCAATGATAAGAAATCCAAAGTGGTCTTCTTCAATCTTGATCAAAGGCTTCAAGACAAAATTTTAGAGATCTTGGGATTCATGAGGACTTCTCTCCCCATGGTCTATTGGGGGGCCTTTTGCATTTAAAAAAACTAAATATAGCTACATGGAGGAATCTTTTGGATTGTATCAAAGAAAGAATTAACCATTGGTCTCATAAATGGTTAACCTTTGGGGGTAGATTAATGTTTTTGTAGTCAGTCATTCAGGCTAGCCAATTTATAAAATTTATATCCTTGTTGCCCCACATACCATATGGAAAGAGTTGGACAAGATGGCTAGAAAAATTTTATAGGGAGAAGTAAAAGGAGAGAGGAAATGGGCTTTAGTAGGCTGGGAGAAAGTAAGCCAACCCAAGGCAAAGGGAGGTTTGGGACTGAGGAGATTAGAGCTAAATAATAAAGCTTTGGTTGGAAAGCTTTATTGGAGGTGGATCTCCAAACCAACTTCTTTATTCAATAGAGTTTTAACTAGTAAATATTTGGGATAGGTGAACTCGCATGAGGTGAGTCGTTTCCCTTTGGATGGTAATGGGTCTCTAGTGTGGTAGGCTCTAAAGTTAGGATCTTAGGTAGTGAAATATGGATTATTTTGGAAAGTAGGGATATGGGAAAAGACATGATTTTGGAAAGATTCATGGCATCAATACCCACCTATCACTTTTGAATTTCCAAGACTACAACTAGTAAAAAAACTATGGAAAGCAGGGGTTGGATCAAGATTGAAAGTTATTTCAACACCAATTGGCTATAGGATTATAAATTTAAGCGGTTTAAGAAGTTGGACAAGTAACCAATTCCAATCCCTTTGAAATTGACACCCATCATGACTAAAATATTGGTAGAAAGATTTCTCATAGGGAGAGATGAGGAGGATGAATTAGCTTGGGGCTATGGGTGCCTTGGAGTCTACACAATGAACAATGAATATGATAAGATCATTTCAAAACCTCCTCATGCATATCAGGTTGAGGATTGGAGAAATATTTGGCACTCCAAGGGTTGACCAAAAGTAAACTTCTTTGCTTGGTAGTTCATGCACAATGGAATTCTTACTTTTGATAATCTGAGACTTAGAGGAATTATTTGTCCATCCCAATGTGTTTTATTCTACAAAAGTGAGGAAACATTTGACCACTTGATGTTTGAGCTCCTTTTCACATGCCAGATATAGAAGCGATGGTTTTTAGCTTATAAAATTCAATCTAATGGTGATTTCAACCAGATTAATATTTGGGAAATATGGAAGAGGGACAAGTTTAAATCCAAAGCTATTCATATCTGGTGGAATCTTGGATTAAAATTTATTTGGTGGTAAGTGTGGTTAGAAATAAATGGCAATTTTTTTAGAGAAACCTTTTCATCCTTGGATGGTGTCTAACAAGTCATTTGGAGCAAGGTCATGGAAATTGTAGCAATTATGCTAAAGAAGAAACTCAACTTGATATAGGAACAATGGAGAATGAAGCTAAAGTACTGGAGGGGTAGGACAAAGCTTGTTAGAAAATACCCTTGGAAGGTTGGATTAAAATTAATATTGATGGAGGTCCGAGGTGTAGACTAATTGGTTCGACCAAACCCCGTAATGGGGCAGAGGTCCAAGGTTCAAATTTCGGACCTCATCAGACTAAACGCTTGTCTCTTTCCTAGTGCTTTCAGTGGCATAAAATATTTAAAATGATTATGGCATGGTGGTTATAGGGGCGGACTGCGTGAAGAACTATGTGATGTCTTACGAGGTGAACAACACAAAGTACTGTGGCGGCTACAAAAGTCGGACAACTTGTTCAAAGTTGTGGCAACTACCGATTCCACCATGCAAATTCAAAATAATAATAATAATTTTTTATTTTTATTTTTATTTTTTTAAAAGCGAAAACCCCTTTGTGGGGCCACCTTGGTATGAGAGACCACGAACAGGGGGTTCTACACCATCAAAGTCACTCGAGAGTCGCACCCGACCCTGCTCGCACCAACATTATCAATTGGATTTTGGATACCCAATTCAGCTTTTTGGTAGGGTGGAGATTTGAACCTGGGACCTCCTTTGGAGGATTGCCCTCTCCTCTCCAAATCACCTACAACACCTGGGTATAATAATAATAATATTGATGGAGTTATAAAAGACAATTTGGGTAGAGCTGGAATTGGAGTGGTCTGTAGGAATCATGTTGGGATAGTGCTCTATTGGGAATTGTAAGATTTGGGCAAGGCCATGAAAAATGAAGTAGAAACCTTAGCTATCAAATATGCTTCTCTCTAGGCGGTAAGACAAGGTTATAGGAGGATAATCATAGAATTAGATTCTCAAATGTTGGTAGGATCTCTAGATTGCATGAGGAATATTGCTTTGGAGACGTGGAGGTTGAGGATTCTTGTCACCCAAATTAAGAAGTTGTGGAGGGAATTGGATGATGTGATTTCGATTTATGTGGGTAGAGATTGAATAAAGTGGCAGACTTTCGGGATAAGATGGGTATCGAGAAGGAGGTAGGGGTTCAATGACATAGTGGTATGGCTATTGATGATGAGAGGATTAGGCAAGCTGATGAACAAATATAGTTTTTGGCTAATTTTGATAGCCATTGTAGACATATGGTTTAGAATATTTGGCTCCAATGCAGATCTTCTTTTCATGTTATAACCAAAATTGGCTAGTTCTTAGGATCTTGGATTTAGATTTATGGAAGTTTATTGGAAAGTTAAAAGGAGAAAATGGTTGCTCTTGCTGGCTAGGGTTGGGAGTAGTCTCATCCTAACTTGTAAATAATATTGTTTTAAGACAATTTTTTCAAATTATTTTTCACAAGTTATACTACAAGGTATACTATAGTCCCCTTGAGCTTACATCATTAAAAAAGGATAATTACAATTGGGATCATACATCCATCACTCACATTTATAAAGCTTCTATGTTCACTAGTACTTGAATTTGAACCCGTTTTATGGTAGATGACCCATCTTAACCACTCAAACTTAAATGGATGAACTTAATTGGACATGTGAGCAATAATACGTCCCATATGTTAGCTTTTTGAATAAGCTCTAGGTATTTATATGTTACATTTCTTTTAAGATAAAGTTCTTCATTAACAGTTAGGAAGTAGAGTCTAACAAGATGTTCGCTTTCTTAAAGAATGAATGAAGGCTTTGAGAGGAGAACAAATGAAAATAAAATATTAGACTTTCCACACAAGCATTTATGACATGCTTATAGGAATACGTACCTAAGGGGAGAATATTTTTCATATAGACCAAGGTCCAAATGCTAAATATAATATCGACGGAGTCAAGGGATTAAGTTTTTTTAGTTTTTATTAATGCATAGGGAAATCGATAACACAAATAGATGTTGCCTCCATAAACCCTAGCCCGTTGGCTAAGACAAAGTCAATAGGAACCCCAATCCTCTAGGGCATCGAACTGGGGCAGCCAATTAACAAACACTCAATCGCTACCATCTAGCCTATCCCCTTCTAGGTATGCCATTGTTTGAATCTTAGACCTCCTCAAAGAAAGGCCAAATCCCTAACCACTATGTTGTTCTAAATGGATAAATGTTAGGGTAAAGCCATTGTTTAGTGTTTCTAGATACTAACAGGGCAACCAATAAAATGTAGATTTGGGGGTATGGGTAGCAACAATATTGTTAAATTGGATCTAAATAAATATTTTGAATTAATTGGTGTTCAAATTTTGGAGAAAAAGAAAATGCAAATTTATGATGCATTAATGAAATGGAAAGTGAACTTACCAAAACTATTGAAGAAGTGATAAGGATTTATCATAGTGTTCACATTGTGCACATGTTAGTGTTCACATGTCACATTTTTCACATGTCATAGTGTTCACATGTCATATTGTTCACATTTTTCATATGTTGTAATCCATCATTTAATGTTTGTTTCCAAGTAGTTGTGTGGATAAGATTGTTGCTTGTAATAATTTAATGTTATCTTATCCAACAACCATTGTAAATATCTATTTATAGATGATTTACCAATAAAATGATCAGTTCTTCATTATCATATCTTGTTGTGTGTATCTTTGTGGGTGGTTCCATATCAATTGGTATCAGAGCCAACATTGGGTTTTGAACATTTATCCTAGTGGATTTCTGAACCCATTGTATTTATTTTTTGGGTTTCAAGTTGAGTTTATCTTTTATTGTGCGATTTACTTTTCACACTCTTTCGCTCGCCCTTTTTCCCACCCACTTCGTCAACATTCGCCGCTCTACGTTCTTATCGTTGGCACTTCATGTTCCTTGTTGTTGTCGCATTTTCATGGTGCCTTCTTCGGGCCAACATTTTAGCTCGTTTTTTGGGCCTTAGTCAAAATGAGACGTAAACCATAGTAAAACAAAAGATAATTGCTGTAGTATGAAAGAAAATGCACAAAAACAACAAAAATATACCTGTTGTTACATAGGACTATCGTCAAGAACTTTACTGTAAAATGTATTTCCTATCACAAGAGAGACCATCTGAGCCAATCTCAAGATCATCTCAAGGGAGGTGGTCTCAAGGCGACTACTACAAATTGAAAACTACAGGACTAAAACAACCCGAAACAATGTTAAAGGTGTAGAGGGGGCTCAAGGGGATGTTAGAGGCTGTGAATGATGGTCAAATAGGTTTAGGTAAGGGTAAGGGAAGATTTTGGCAGCATAACTCTTGCACAAAATAGGCTCCCCTCCCCTCCCTTGGCCATGGCCAAGGGTATTTATAGAGGTTTTAGGGCTGGGTGAGTGGGATGCCACATAGGCTCCACTTGGTCTCCACATATGCAAGGTAGGTGGGAAAGGGTCTAGAGAATGGTGAGGTGGAAGGGAGTTATTTTATTGCCTTGGAGAGTGTTATTTTAGGGGGAAGAGAAACTAATTATAAATTAGTTTCCTAAGGGCTTAGGGGGTTGTGACAAGTATTTTAAAATTTTCAAAATGATGAGGTGTAAGGGTGGGGAGTTGGCATATTAAATGGCTTTGGGGGAGATGTCCTAGGGGGATGGGAAACTAATATTAAATTAGTTTCCCAAGGGATATGGGAGAATGGGGAAAGAATTTAAAATTGCCAAAATGATGATGTGGCTTGTCCTTGGGCCAAGTGGAGTAAATACAAATTTTGACTTGGCATTATTTTAATTTTAAAATTACTTTTTATGGCATATGAGGAGGGTACATGGAAGGTGGCACATTAATGTGGAGATTTTTTAATTATTAAAAAGGGGCATATTATGTAGGTTTCTAGAGGTTTTCAAAATGTCATACCTAGAACATTGTTAAATTTTAATTAATACACAAAAAGGGGCTTTAGTGGGGTTATTTAATTAATAATGACTACGATTATGATTATTTTATTAGTTATGCTATTTTCTATGTAGGAGAGGTCATAAATGGGGGTCATGATGGTGGTATTAAATTTATTTAATTAGTGTAATCTAGGTTTAATTATTAATGGTGTAGGGAGATGGGTGGGATTTTAATATTTTTATTATTTTTGTGAATGTAGGGAATGTACTCAAAATTTAAATATTTACCCAGGTGTTGTAGGTGAGTTGGATAGGAGAGGGCAATCCTCCAAGGGAGGTCCCAGGTTTGAATCTCCACCCTACCAAAAAGCTGAATTGGGTACCCAAAATCCAATTGATAATGTTGGTGCGGGCAGGGCTGGGTGCGACTCCCGGGTGACTTTAATGGTGTAGAACCCCCTGTTCGTGGTCTCTCAGACCAAGGCAGCCCCACAAGGGGTTTTTCGCTTTAAAAAAAAAAATTAATTATTTAATTTTAATACTTGTGGAGTGTTGCTAAGGTTTTATTAGGCATTATTAGGGAATTGAATTTTAATTTATTATATTAATAAAACTATTAATTTTCGATGTCTATAGATGCCCCTTTTTGTAGTGTTGTTTATAAAAACAACATAAGGCAAAAACTTGTGTCAAATTTTTGTTGTTTATTGTCCCAATGAGATGATTTTCCCCGTGGGAGTATTTTTAGCAACCCCCTAAAATGGTGAGTGCGTAGGTGAGGTCACGAGGCCAAGGACAAGCCACTTGACAAAATTAGGAATGCCAAGGGGAGATAAGGAAGTAAGGTGATTAGTTAGGAAGGATCAAGGGAAGATCGTCTCCTTTAAGATGGTTTGGCAGGAGATCGCTTGATATGAGGCGGTGAGGTAGGAGGTAATAGGGAGGGGTAGGGGAAAAAATGGGTTTTGATATAGTGAGAGGTAAGGGAGTAAGGTCTGAGCTTCGGTGGAGAAGGATGAGGGTAGATGGTTATGGTGGAAAAAGGAGATGCAACCACGAAAAAAGGATAGACCCAGACAATAAGGAACCCTATGTGCATTGCGTAAAAAGTATGTAGCATAAGGATGCGAGCGAAAATGGATATCCCAAGGGGCGAGTGTAAAAGAGGTGCCTAAGGAGGCAGTGTAAAAAGGGTACCCAAGGGGGCAATGTAAAAAAATCAATGCCCAAGGAAGCAAGTAAATATATAAAACAACATCATGGGGATATTGAACCAGGTCTGGAAAAATATAATGGTGCATATGATGAGGTCACATGGGAGAGAATAGGTTTTAGGTGAGACCGCCTTGTTCGAGACGGTCTCAAGGCGATGGAACCGTCTCAGACTGGTGCAAAACCACTTGGAGCGAGCGCACACGATCGCTTGAACTGATCGTGTGACCATCTCGGGTGATAAAAAACGTAGGGCTATAAATAGAAAAATCATGATCGTGAGCGGTATTTTAATAGCCGTGAGTGACGAAATTGAGTGGGGAGATAAGGGATATGGCTTCCAAAAACAGGGCAGGCACGAGCGAGGGTGCGAGGGTGACGACGGCTGGTGTGGTAGCAGGCAGGAGACAACTAGTAAGTGGTTTATCTCTTGTATTTAATTTAATTTAATTGTTTTTAGTTTTTTTAATGTATGGGAGGGGAGTAAGAAAGGGGGGAGTGGTATAAGAAGATTTAATTAATCAATTAGTTAAATTAGATGGTGGAGGGAAGGGTAAGGAGTCTGGAGTGTGGTGCTAGGGTTTAGATTAGGTGGGATCAATTAATTAATTATGGGTATAGGGGTGGGTAGAGTGAGGGTTTAGACTAGGTTTTAGAGAAAGTAGGAGGGGGACATGGATGAATGGATCAGGAGAAATTAAAATCAGATGAGACCGTCTCTATAATATTATCTCTTAGGAGACAATGTTAATAAAGACCATCTCTGTGGATATTATCCAACCGAGAGAGAAAAGGGAGAACCATATCGGATGAAGCGATCATGCTCAAGATCGTTTTCGTGGAGGTGATTTCAAATGTGGTCATATTGGATGAGACGGTGAGGGTAGGGGTAAATGGAGGTATTTTGGAAAAGGTATTAGGGCTAAAAAGGAATAACATGGGGTGAGGTAAAGAGAAAAAAGAGGAGACAGGAAATAATTGGATAGGCTAAAGGTAAAGGTTGGGAATGGGGTGAAGGAAAAGAGGTAAGGGTTATTTAGATTGGGGATAAAGCTAAGTGAGGTGAAATATAGGGTTGGGGGATTATAAATATGGTGGGATGGGTTAAAGGTAATTAGGGATGAATGAGGAGGAAAAGAATTTTTAAATTCTTTATTAATGTATAATTTAGATGTTTTTTTTTATGATGAAATATGGGGGAATGTGGACTGAGGATTTTTTCAATATTTTTATTATTGTAGGGGGAGTTGCTATGAGCGAGACATCACTTTAGCAACCTATACAAATATGTGTAGAAAAAGGGGTTGAATGAGCATGATTGGGATTGGCTCTAGAGTATTAGGTTGCAGGATGTGTTATGGTTGTAGAGTGTGCACTCCAACCAAGCATATTTGACTATATTGGTATTTGTGGAGCACCACTTTTCAAGCCACATGCTCAGTGTACGCCATGTGATTATGATGAGTATAATGTCTAACATTATACTTCCAAACTCTTCAGGTACACGGTTCCCATGGAACATGTTGGATGTGGTTATGGACATGATAGAGTATGAGATTGCCTTTGCATGGGCTCCAACATTACTAGCACAAACCTATAGGGAGATATATGAGATTCAAAAGAGAGGGATATTAGGACTAGGAGTGAGCTTTCTTCTTCAGGTGTGGGTATGGGAGCTGTTAGTCTTACAATGGCACTGAGAGGGGGGGTGAATCAGTGTATTCTTTTAACTTGAATTTATAGCTCTTAAAACTGAAATAATGAAACCTTAAAACCAGATAAAGCAAGCATCACAAAAGAACATATCACACAACACAAGATTTTAACGAGGTTCACCAAATTGGCTACTCCTCAAGAATGACTGCTTGGACTACCATCCAAATCCAGCCTTTGCAAAGCACCAACTTTACAAACAGTTTACCAACACCCACTGGAAGGAGCACCAACCCCTTATTTATCTGCACCAACAGAAAGGAGCACCAACCCCTGATTTACCAGCACCTACTGGAAGGAGCACCAACCCCTGATGCCAAGCTACAACCTGGACTTCAATTTTGAATCTATGAGTTTGATAGTAAGATACCTTTGCTTTTGCATGACCCTAACTGGTCTTCTTCACCTTTGCATTCTCTGCGCACTCTGCTCTTTCTTCGCAAACACTTCGCACACTCTGCTTCGCTGCAGTCCAACTTCACGATCGTCTTCTCCCTTTTGCGCACTCTGCTCCTACTTTCTCTGCGCAATCACAGATGCACTTAGGACAATTCGACACGACTTCTTCACTCACTTTGCGCACTTCGCCATCATCTCGTCGCTTCTGCGCTTTCTGCGCTCTTACGGCCACATTTCACACTTCGACACGCATTCGACGACACATACATCAACATCCTCAATTCTCCAAACAACCCTCCTTTTATAACAGTATTTTCATGATCAAAAACCCTAATCTTAGTCGATTGTAAACCCTAATCTTAGTCGGCTTCATGACAAACAACCTAATCTTAGTCGGTTGTCATCGGTCTTCGTCGGCTTCAACTCAACCACGAAAATACATGTCGCGATATCATGACACTTTTGCCTTCTCTCTCTTTCTCCTTGCTTTGGCCCCAAAAATACAACATGTCACGATATCGTGACACTTTTGTTCTCTCTCTCTTTCTCTTTGCTTTGGACCGATGAAACTCAACAAATGTTGCGATATCGTGACACTTCCTTGCTTCTCTTCTTGCCAAAAACATGTCACGATATCGCGACACTTTCTCCCTCCTCTTTTCTTGGCTTGTACCTCGAAAATAACATGTCATGATATCGTGACACTTTCACCTCGTACCTCTTTTCTTGGCTTGTACCCGTGAAAACGTAGCATGTCGTGAAATCATGACACTTTTGCCTCCTTGCCTCTTTTCTTGGCTTGTACTAGCGAAAACACATGTCACGAAATCGTGACACTTTCTTCTCTCTCCTTCTTGTGTCCGCGAAAATAGACATGTCGCGATATCATGACACTTTCTCTCCTTCCTTTTTCTTGCCTTGGTCGCGAAAATGCGACATGTCGCGATATCGCGACACTTTCTCTCCTTTGCTTTTTCTTGCCTTCGGGTCACGAAAATCCGACATGTCACGATATCGCGACACTTTCTCTCCTTTGCTCTTTCTCTTGCCTTCGGGTCACGAAAACGTGACATGTCGCGATATCGCGACACTTTCTCTCCTTTGCTCTTTCTCCTGCAATATGTCACGAAATCATGACACTTTTCTTTTGACATCTCTCTTGCAATATGTCGTGAAATCGTGACACTTTTTCTTTCGGACTCTCTCTCTTGCAATATGTCACGAAATCGTGACACTTTTTCTACTTGCCATTCTTTCTTCCAATATGTCGTGAAATCGTGACACTTTTTCTTCCGTACTATCTCTCTTGCAATATGTCACGAAATCATGACACTTTTTCTACTTGCCTTTCTCTCTTCCAACATGTCACGAAATCGTGACAGTTTTGCTTGCTTCTCTCCGAACATGTCACGAAATCGTGACAGTTTTCTTTCTTCACTTTTTCTTTCTTTCCAACATGTCATGAAATCGCGATAGTTTTTCTTTCTCTTCCAACATGTCGTGAAATCGTGACAGTTTTTCTTGCTTCTTTTCTCTTCCAACATGTCATGAAATCACGACAGTTTTTCCTGCTTCTTCTCTCTCTTCCAACATGTCACGAAATCGTGACAGTTTTTCCTGCTTCTTCTCTCTTCCAACATGTCACGAAATCATGACAGTTTTTCCTGCTTCTTCTCTCTCTTCCAACATGTCATGAAATCATGATAGTTTTTCCTGCTTCTTCTCTTTTATGTCACGATATCGCGACACTTTTCTTACTTGTCTTTTTCTTTGATCTTTTGCAAATGGGGCACTTCGGTCTTCTTGGAAAATCACTGTACATACTCTGAATGACCTTTGAACTCCTGTCTTCTGCATCTGAATAGCTTTTGAACTTCCTATCCACTTGCATCAATAGATCTATCTGACTGTGTTGACAACAATGACAATACTGTTGCTGCACCTTGCTCAACAATCTCCCCCTTTGGAATTGTTGGCAACACATGTGCAAATTCCTGTAATTCTTCTCCCCCTTTGACAATAATACCAAAGGGCTATTGCAGACTCCCCCTGAGTCCATGCACAACATTCTCAAGCAAAATTTATTACACTTAGCAAAAATCATGAATAATCAAATACTTGAATGCTCCCCACGAGAATGTGATCCTTGTAGCTAGTCAATTCTTGGGAAACATGACCACTCCACAATCTGTTGTTGGAATAAAAATCCAACTTAACCTCACTTTCTACAACTTTCTCCTACGTACAACATGCTGTCATTGCAATATATTCTGCCTCTGCTATGGATAAGGAAACTGACTCTTGTTTCTTATTGTTCTACGTGACCAATCTGTCTCCAAGATAGAATGCACCTCCACTGGTACTCTTTCTGTCATCTACACATCCTGCCCAATCTGCATCTTTTGGATATCATAACCCATACTCCATAGTACCCTTGTGATATTATAGAAGACTCTGTCTCTCTGCTGCATTGACTGGTGGACCTCTCTCCACTTGAAGAATCCTCACTCAGATCTATCTTCAACTGTGTTGGCTGCTGGATCTCTATCCATTGAGACTCTATCCTTTGTATTCTGTCACCTCCAAAACTCTGTTAATAGGCTCACTAAAAACCTGCTCAATAGGCTCACACAGAACCTGCTTAACCAGCTCACATAGAACTTGTCCAATGCTGTATAACAAGCTCACACAGAACTTGTCCAAATCTGCTCTAGAAATCTGTCCCAACACTGTCCTCAAATCTGTCCCAACATTGTCCTCAAATATTTCCCAAAGGCCTTCTCAAAGGCTCAATCAATCATGCTCAAGTAGTACTCAGAATGAACTCAACAATGAATGGCTATCTCAAATCAAATCCACTTCAAAGAAGCATAAAGAGAATTGTTAGAGACTCAATATGTTCTAATATCAATCTCAACTCAGCATAGAATGATGGGATAATTTATTTCATAGAACTTTTAAAAAATCACTTCACACATAACTTGACTAGGCTTAATCAAATCAACTCAACCAATCATCACAAGGGACAACTCTCTCTCACACAACCCTAGTCCAAGTATGTATCAACCAACTCAAATATTTCCAACAATGCTCAACCACAGATATCACATAACAATGATACTCATTTTCTAACTCAAGTTCTTTCACAACCAATGGGCTTCAACCACTATGCTTAAAACACAAGGTTTAAACGCAACTCTCAATTCAAAAAACCTTGATGCATTCAACCAACCACTTTCGAAAAAGAAACCACAGACAATCATTTTCCCTCCAAGGATATTTCAGAAATCAACCACCATAATGTTGTCACATGAGTCTCCTTGGGATTAACCTGAAATCGTACTACTATGCATACTGCCTGCAAAATATCTGGTCTGGTGGCTGTCAGGTACAGTAAGCTTCCAATCATAGATCTGTACATGATTTGATCAACAGGTGGAGATTTGTCATTCTTGCTCAACTTGCACCCAATCATTGACATTTCAAGTTCTTTCTGCTTCTTATTTGCTAAATCTTTATACGATTCATCTTTGTTGCTGCCAAATATGATATCATCTTTCTTAAACCTTTGTTGAGTGAGATAGTTGTCTAGCCTTGCATATCATGCTTGGGGTGCCTGTTTCAAGCCATATTTCTTCAACTTACAAACCAAGTTGGGATCATCACCAAGCTGGAAACCATCTGGCTGCTCAATATAAACCTCTTCTTCAAGCTTCCCATTCAAAACGCTGATTTCACATCTGTCAACAAAATTGACAAGTAACTCACACTTGTACCAACTTTTGTCCAACAGTGTACCGACACTGCAAATTTACTGCCAACTCTGTGCAAGCATCAAACACTGTATCACAACACCAACCAAATCCCTTTTAACATTTTCAACTTGGTCTATGTTTTCTACAGTCACCGCTGGTCACACCTTACTTTCAACTGTTCGAATCAGAAGACAATATTTTGTTAAACACTTCATGGCCAACTATAATGCACCTTACTCAAACTCATACTTCTGGACCTCGGATAGGTATGATTCACAAAGCAAAGTTGCTCATCTTGATGAGCTAAACATGAATCAATGATCAGACTTCAAATATTTTTTTCACCACAGCGTCATAATAGATCTAACAATCTTCACGTCAATGTGTAGTTCAAATACATACTGCTTTTATCGAAACACATATATGCGGCTAGGGCAACATTCTTTCACTAACCAAATTATCTGAACTGTTATAAGCTTTAACTTTGAGCAGTGGCAGTAAGAACCATCACCAGTACAACAATGACTTATAGCAATACTACCAAAAATGACAACTCTTAATTAAACATCACCCTTCACGACACTTCCACAAACTACATGAACTGAAAACACACCTCGACAACTATACAACAACTTCCCTGACTACTTGCCTTTCATCCTCAGGTAATCAAACAAATACATAGGAGCATTAAAATGAAACTTCAAGATTGCTCCCCCTGAGGATGTGCTACCTGGAGTTGCTTAATGTAATAGCGGAGTAGTCTCCTTCAGTCCAAGGAGACACGATTTCCTTTCTTCTATCTTTCTCCAAACCTTTTTGAACTCGGGCTTGGATTTTTCAACTGCATCCCTGTTTTGCATCTTTTCGTGAACTCGAACATTTCTCTTGTGTGGTTGTCTCTTGTGCATCCTTGATGAATGATTATTTTCCTTTCTTTTATGTACCTGATTTATTCCCCGTCTATGTTGCGTTCTTTGCGTATGATGAAATCTACTTGTTTTGCCTTAGATTAGATACAAAAATGCTTGGACAAAACCTTGCTATGTGCCCATGACCATTACATTGAAAGCATTGTACATATTGTACACTCGAAAACGCAGAAGTATTTCTACCAGAGATAACTCTTTGATTTATTATTCAATCCACAATAAATTGCCTTGTGACCATACTGGTTGCATCTGAAACAATAGCCATTAAAAGTATTATTATGAATAGAGTGAGAGTGATAGAACCTCTTTTGTTGTGGTTGCTTTGTTGTAGATCTCCTTTGATATGTTCTTCCTTTTGAAAATTCAGCTTCAACCTTTTCTTGCTTTGATCCTTCAACAGTGAACTTCTTCTTCTCTGCAGAGTTGGAAGATGAAGGTTGTTCAACTTCATATCCAAGACCACGCCTATCCGTGGAGCTTCTTTGTTGGCTTATCATTTTATCCAGCAACTCTGTGCTCTTCTCAAATTTGAGATTTGTATTGGCCTCTTCTAGTTGTTTCTTCAATAAAACAATCTCTTCCTCTTGTTTGCAATAACCAATCTCTTTCTCATTGATCTGTGACCTGAGAGTTTCTTCAATCCTTTTGAATTCTTCTACCTGTACTTTCAAATTGGTTATTATTTCATTTGCATCCTCAAGCTTTCTTGAGATTTCCTTATTCCTTTTTCTTTCTATCTTCAATACATCCAGAGCTGCAATTAATTCCTCTTTCAAATTTATTTCTGCATCACTTTCTTCTTCATCACATTCCTGTTCTTTTTTTGTTTCTTCTTCGAGAGTCATGAAAATACCTCCACCTGTTTCTTTCTTAGAATCATCCTCTAGGACTTCATTAACTCTCAGCATATATGCCTCTATGTTCTCATCGTCATTCAACTTTGAAGCTTCGAACTGAGCTTGATGTGTTTGTAACTTGGCCTCCTTGATCTCATCGTCTCCTTCATGAATGCTCCTCAGTTTGTCCCATATTTCTTTTGCCATTTTACAACTCATGATCTTTACCAGTTCACTGTCTACTAATCCGCACCTGATAGCATTCTTTGCTTTTGAGTCATTCTCAAACAGATTCTTATCGACAACATCGGTTGGAGGAGTGATGGGTATTGTGTATTCACTGTCTACTGAATCCCAGATGTCGTATCCCAAAGCACAAAGATATGTCTGCATCCTGATTCTCTAGACCGCGTAATTAGTTCCATCAAACAAAGGTGCTTTGTTTGATGAGAAGTCTTCAACCTTTTCTGGTTCAATTTTCTCTTCCACAGGAACTGAAACTGACTGAGATGCCCTTTTGGAGGAGGATCTATTCTTCTTACCCATTGCGTACTAATCCAAGATCAACCCTGACTGATTTAGCCTTAGAAGGGAACTTGGCTCCGATACCAATTGTTAGTCTTACAATGGCATTGAGAGGGGGGGTGAATCAGTGTATTCTTTTAACTTGAATTTATAGCTCTTAAAACTGAAATAATGAAACCTTAAAACCAGATAAAGCAAGCATCACAAAAGAACATATCACACAACACAAGATTTTAATGAGGTTCACCAAATTGGCTACTCCTCAAGAATGACTGCTTGGACTACCATCCAAATCCAGCCTTTGCAAAGCACCAACTTTACAAACAATTTACCAACACCCATCTGGAAGGAGCACCAACCCCTGATTTATCTGCACCAATAGAAAGGAGCACCAACCCCTGATTTACCAACACCTACTTGGAAGGAGCACCAACCCCTGATGCCAAGCTGCAACCTGGACTTCAATTTTGAATCTATGAGTTTGATAGTAAGATACCTTTGCTTTTGCATGACCCTAACTGGTCTTCTCCACCTTTGCATTCTCTGCGCACTCTGCTCTTTCTTCGCAAACACTTCGCACACTCTGCTTCGCTGCAGTCCAACTTCACGATCGTCTTCTCCCTTTTGCGCACTCTACTCCTTCTGCTTTCTCTTCGCAATCACAGATGCACTTAGGACAATTTGACATGACTTCTTCGCTCACTTTGCGCACTTCGCCATCATCTCGCCGCTTCTGCACTTTCTGCGCTCTTACGGCCACATTTCACACTTCGACACGCATTCGACGACGCATTCATCAACATCCTAATTCTCCAAACAACCTTCCTTTTATAACAACATTTTCATGATCAAAAACCCTAATCTTAGTCGGCTGTAAACCCTGATCTTAGTCGACTGCAACTAAACCCTAATCTTAGTCGGTTGTCATAGGTCTTCGTCGGCTTCAACTCAACCGTGAAAAAGCAACATGTCGCGATATCGTGACACTTTTGCTTACTCTCTCTTTCTCCTTGCTTTGGTCCCGAAAATACAACATGTCGCGATATCGCGACACTTTTGTTCTCTCTCTCTTTCTCCTTGCTTTGGACCGTGAAACTACAACATGTCGCGATATCGTGACACTTTTGCTCTCTCCTCTTTCTCTTCGCTTTGGACCGCGAAACTACAACATGTCGCGATATCGCGACACTTTTCGCCTCCTCCTCTTTCTCTTCGCTTGTACCTCGAAAATAACATGTCATGAAATCGTGACACTTTCGCCTCCTTGCCTCTTTTCTTGGCTTGTACCCAGAAAATAAAACATGTCGCGAAATCATGACACTTTTTTCTCTTCTCTTGTACATCGCGAAAATGAAACATGTCATGAAATCGTGACACTTTTTCTCTCTCCTTTTTAGTCACGAAAATGTGACATGTCGCGATATCGCGACACTTTTTCCTCCTTCCTTTTTCTTGCCTTCGGTCGTGAAAACGACATGTCGCGATATCATGACACTTTCTCTCCTTTGCCTTTCTCTTGCCTTCGGGTTGTAAAACCGACATGTCACGATATCGTGACACTTTCTCTCCTTTGCTCTTTCTCTTGCCTTCGGGTCAGAAAATGCGACATGTCACGATATCGTGACACTTTCTCTCCTTGCTCTCTCTCTTGCAATATGTCACGAAATCATGACACTTTTTCTTTCGAGCTCTCTCTCTTGCAATATGTCATGAAATCGTGACACTTTTTCTTTCGGACTCTCTCTCTTGCAATATGTCATGAAATCGTGACACTTTTTCTCCTTACAATCTTCCTTCCAATATGTCACGAAATCACGACACTTTTTCTTCCGTACTATCTCTCTTGCAATATGTCATGAAATCACGACACTTTTTCTACTTGCCTTTCTCTCTTCCAACATGTCATGAAATCATGATAGTTTTGCTTGCTTTTCTCTTCGAACATGTCACGAAATCGTGACAGTTTTGCTTTCTCTCCGAACATGTCACGAAATCGCGACAGTTTTGCTTCTTCAACATGATTGACGGTTTTTCTTTCTTCCAACATGTCATGAAATTGCAATAGTTTTTCTTGCTTCTTTCTCTCTTCCAACATGTCGCGAAATCGTGACAGTTTTTCCTGCTTCTTCTCTCTCTTCCAACATGTCACGAAATCGTGACAGTTTTTCCTACTTCTTCTCTCTCTTCCAACATGTCACGAAATCACGACAGTTTTTCCTGCTTCTTCTCTCTCTTCCAACATGTCGCGAAATCGCGACAGTTTTTCTTGCCTGCTGTTTATGTCGCGATATCGCGACACTTTTCTTACTTGTCTTTTTCTTTGATCTTTTGCAAATGGGGCACTTCGGTCTTCTTGGAAAATCACTGTACATACTCTGAATGACCTTTGAACTCCTGTCTTCTGCATCTGAATAGCTTTTGAACTTCCTGTCCACTTGCATCAACAGATCTATCTGACTGTGTTGACAACAATGACAATAATGTTGCTGCACCTTGCTCAACAGGAGCATATTACGGTCGAGAGGCCATTAGGGTTGCCATGGGAGGAACATGCAAAGTTGGATAGAGAGATAGGGTATGTGATGCAATGGGAGCATGAGGAGCAGGGCCGAAGTCACAACAAAGCAGACAACTTAGAGTACTATCAAGATACATTTTGATTATTATAGCCAGGCCAAGTAGCATGGAGGCCTTAAATGAGGGATCCATGATGGGATACTGATAGGATTCACTTGAGGAGAGTGAGGAGGAGGAGATAGTATTATGGGCATCATAGGGGAGACCATGAGATCTTTCAATATGAGAGGGTGCTAAGACAATTTGTTCTTCAGTAGGGAGTTCCTCCAGTGCTTATGGTATACCAGAGGAGGGATTCGGAGAGGCACTTGCCTCACAAGAAGGTGATGATAGTAAGGGATGATGAAAATATGGTGCTATATATGGATGAAGTTGAAGACTACAAATTATGAGGCTTGGTGACAGTCTCATGGTATACCTATGAAGTTTTGATGAGGGGATGTGGATGATGATAATATGAAGCAGTTGAGGAGGCAAGTGCATGCCTTGGAGGGGGATAGACAACAAGCCATGGATGAGATGGATGAGGCTTGAGGCAGGATACAGGTGGCTGAGGTGGAGATGACTAGACTCTACTAGGTATATCAGGGTGGGATTTTGGATCTTTAAAGGGTGGTAGAGAGGGAGAGAGATCATTAGGCTATGCAAATACGGGAGTAGGAGGCCACGAGGGAGAGGATGGCAGCCCAACAAGAGGAGATTAGAAACCAGTTTGATAGTGTAGTAGTCGAGCGATAGAAGTTAGTGGTAAAGCGAAACCAATTTTGATGTGACATGGGAATATTGGAGGCAGGGCAGATGCAAGATGTGGAGGATCGAGACCGCTTAAGGGCTCAAAGCTCAGGGATCGGGTGCAACAACTGGAAGTTGAGGTAGAGCATATGAGGAGGGATCAAAGCCAGGGGGTGGAATCATCGATGTTGAGGGCTCTTGAGGAGACGCGAGAGTGGGTTCAAATACTAGAGAATGCCCTATTGGTTCATGATATAAATAATAAACATAATTAAATATAGGATGGATAAAAATGATTGTAAAGTATATTATTTAGCAAGGAAAAGGGATGGATAATGGATGATAATGACCATGATGGTAATGAAAAATACTTACCTTACTAATAAAAAATATGTCCTTAAATATACAAGGGTGTATAATGTCCATGGGTGGAAGGGGAACAGGAGAAGAGGACATGAGAATAATTTTCCTAGGAGATTTTACAAGACTCAAACACCCTAGTACTTCTCTCAAGTAGTGAAGTGCCCATGCAAGGCCATTAGGATTAGAGATCCCCTGAGACATATTGAAACGTCCTAGAATCACTGTGTATGTAGTGAGTTCATTAACCCAATTTTGAATAGGTTTGGACTTAATCAATCATAGCCCTAATGATAAAAAGTAAGCTCATCATAAAGGTATACTCTACTACCAGTCAGGTATATATAGCCCCGATGGAGATAGCACATGGTCCACCGACGTTGCTCCACTACCAACTAGGAATCTATAGCCCTGATGGAGTCGTCTAATACACCCAAGGATTCAGGTTATATTATTATTTTATTCTTCTTCTTATATCTCTTTTTTTTCTGTTTTCTTTAGCATGAACCCTTGGGCTTTTGACCGTTGAAGGGGACACGAAGAGCTAATATAGGATATAGGACTAATCATGATGTTATCATCTCCTAGTAAAAATGATATTAATTATGTATGTAATGTGTGGATTCTAGGATGTCTCAATAGGTCACAAAGGGAGGATCCAAATATTCGTAGCTTTAAATGTAGAATATGCGCACTTGAGGAGAATACTAGGTATGGCTGAGTGACGGAAAGGTCCTTAAGATACGAAGAAATAGTTAAGAAGAAGAAAAGGGATACAAGAAGAAGGGGATTATGAAAGACACATGTATACCCTTGCATATGAAAGAAAAGGTGAATGGTTAATGAGGTAAGCACCTTCCTTTACAAACAAAATGTGGTGGTGTGGATAAAGGTGATGGTGACAATAGGAATATGTAGGAACACATGATACAAAAATATACGAAAAAAGGATGGCAAAATGTAAAAATAGGCATGTATTTATAAAAATATAATGTATGTACAAGGATTTTAGTGGATATATATCTCTTTTTATATATTTATTATGCATAAAGGACCCATAAGAGTGGAGGAGGACATAGAGGTGGACAGGGGCCTAGAGAGATGTAAATTGGTTCGAATTTGAATGTGAATTTGTCTCTCGAGGTATCATATGGGCTAGTTTGGACAAAGTCATCGGGCCAAAGCGGTACCCATTCAGGTTCTATGTATTCATCATCTTCATCATCCTCCTCAAGGTCTAGAGTGAGGGATGAAAAATTAATGGAAGTGTCAAGTCCCCTAGACACAAAATTGGTATGGGTAGATATAGGACCCAAAGGAACAATGACATCAATGGTTAAAGGGAAGTCATGTGGCTGACCAAAATCATGGGCTAATTCAAATTGGGGAGAGGGTGACAAAGAGTCAACAAGATTATGGGAGGATGTTAACATGGGGTGGTTTGTAATGTGAGGTAGTGGCAAAGGTGAGGTATTAGAGTGGTCTATCTCCTCCTCATTCTCTTCATGGATGGTAAGGGCTTTGGTTAAGGAGGCAAGGGAAGGTGCGAGTAGAAGGATGTGGTGGAGGAAAAGGGATATAATGTAACCATTTAAAAAGAGTAGACCCAAATAGGAAGGGACCACATGTGCACTGTAAAAAAATATATAAAAAGAGAAACAAAAGGTGTGTAGCCTAAGGAAGCTAGTGAAGAGTGTATAGCTCAAGGAGGCAAGTGTAAAAAGGGTATCCAAGGAGGCAATGTGAAAAAGGAAATGCGTAAGGATGTGCTGTGAAAAATGGTGCCTAAGGAGGCAATGTGAAAAAGGAAATGCCCTAGGAGGTGAGGAAAGCATAAAATAATGCAATGTGGGGTGGTAGCCAAGTCTAAAAGGTATCATGGTGCATCGATTGAAAGCACAAGAGGAGGGGTGGTTGGATGGGTGTTGGGTGAGTTCAATGGAGTAGGAGACTAGCTTGATATTTCCAGGATTGCTCAGGTGTTGGGTAATTGATATGAAAGTTCTATAGGGGCACGAATGCCTTGCTCATAGCATCCTAAGCCAAAACCTTGCCAATGGATTTTTTGAAAATAGCGTAGGCTAAAATATGGATTGGAGAGGTAGTTAATGTCAGCACAAAAATGGCCTTGGAAGGAAATGGAGATGGATGAAAATGTAGGTGTATCAAGTCCCCCATAAATAAAATTGGTGTGGTTAGGTGGTGAGCCTAAGGGTACAATAGCGCCTATGGCAAAAGGCTCATCTTGTGGTCTACCAAAATCTTTGATAGAATCTACATGTGGTAGGTTTTTAATAGTTACATTATGTATAAGGTACTCACATATAATCGGATTAGTCATATGTACAATAATGTGTGGGATTGTAAGGGTAAGTGAGGACAAATTGATAGAGGTGGTAGAGGTGTCCTTGGATGAGAAAATAGGATCATATGAGGTCGATTGAGGGATAGTGTTGAGGGAAATTACTGGTAATACAAATGTAGAGTTATTTAGGGTTTGGGGTAATACATAAGGATCTTCTTCTTGAGAAATAGGAGTGGTAGGACCAGGGGTAAGGTTTATGAGTGGATATGGATGATGTTTTATGACTTTGAGTAATGAAAGGGGTGTTTGAGTAGGTGTGTGATTTTTAAATGAATAAGAAGTGGAAGGTATGGTGATTAGAAATTGCATATGGGCGGCCGTAAGTTTAAGATAATGAGTTAATTTTTGGGTAAGAGTGGTGACAAGGTTAGGTGGTAATGGTTTGGGAGATAAGGTGAGAATAGGAATTGATATTTTTTGGGTGTCAGCAGATAAGTGGAGAGAGGTAGGAGTAATATGGTCATGATGGATCAGGCCCACAAATCCTTGGTGAGATGGAGCTTGACGATTTGCAAGACTTTGTTGAATGGGGGTTAAAGTATATTTGGTAGAAAGATCCCTTGGTCAATCAGATCATGTACAATATTCTAAAATGATTGACAATGATTGATATCATGACCACGTTGGTGATGGTAGACATAAAATTGGTCAGTATGAGACCCTAGAGATGTGAGGTGATGTGTATCATGCAACCTTGGGTGGGGTAAGGAGAGTACTTATGCCTTGATAAGTTTTCAAAAAATGGATGATGAGGGCTCTGCAAGAGGCATGAAGTGACATTGGGACCTAGGAAGAATGTGTGTGGTAGGGAAAGTGGGTTGCTTTTGACATTGAGTGGGAGGAGATGTAGCTTGATATATTGGAGGTTGGGGTAAATATGAAGTTTTTTGTGAAGGGGGGTGAGGTTTTTGAGGTTGGTATGGGGATATGAATGCTGCAATGGAGATGGTTGATGTTGGAAACATGGGTAATATTGGTGTAAAGTGGTGTGAGATGTTGGGGAGGCTTGTGGTAGAATGTGATGCGTGTGATATGATGTGGTAGGGGTATGGGTAGGAGTGTAATATGGTTGGGAAGTGGATTGTGGATAATATGGAGGGGATGGTTGTGATGGATTAGGGGTATGTTGATATGGATGAGTTGATGGGGGTTGATATGAAGGGGGGTGTGATGATATGTAGGCGATGATTGATTGTAAGTGGGAGATGATTGAGTGTAAGTAGGTGGTGGTTGTGATGGATATGGTTGGGTGAATGGTTGAGGTTGATTGGATGAGTGTGGAGGTTGATAAGTAGGTTGAGGGGGTTGATGATACTATTTTAGTGGTAGTTGATGATAGGTGGGTTGGGAGTGATGATATGGTGGAGTTGATGGTTTAAGATATTCAGGTGGGGGTTGATGATGGATAGGAGATTGGTGTTATTGTGGGGTTGGTTGTGATTGATAAGTGGGATGTAGTTGATAGGTTGGTAGTGTTCTAGGGTTGGTTATTGGTATTGAGAAAAATGAGACATGGGTGTGTGGAATGGAGGCAAAATGGTGAGGTTTGGCAAAATTTTCCAAAACAAAATCACTATCTAACTAAAGCCAATAAACTTTGAAAATAAAGCAAACAAACAATAAATTTTATTTTGATTTTGTTTTGTGTGTTTTATGTAAAACCTACCCTAGAAAGGTGGTGGCAAAATGGAATCTACAACAAGGTATGTTGGCACCCTATCACTCTTTCAAATGGTAAAATACCAACAACTAAAATGGCTTCCTAGGATGGACGGTAGGTGCGGGGTAGCCTAAGAGAACAAAAATACTTCTACAAGAGAGGTCACATTGTCTATGTCCTACTACTTGCCTAATACCTAGGGTAAGTCCCATAAGGCTTTCGCTTCACTCTCAAGCGAGCTTGGAAAAAAATAACAATTGCATTTCACCAATTATTAAGCCTCATGGCTAAAGGACATTTATCCTAATGATCACCCCGAGATAGTCCCAAGGGCAACTAGCCTTCCGATGATGAAACCCAAAAGACTATTGTACTAACTATGGTGATTGTAAGGGCTCCCAATAGTTGGTGGTGAAATCCAATGTCACCAAGAAGGTTATCCTTGCACCCAAATGTATATATGAATGTAGAGTGCAGCAAAATAGAGTGCAAGTGTGTGAAAAATCTAGTCTAAGCAAACAACAAGCAAAATATCTATGCTAAGGCTAGAACTAATGCTATTCTAACCACTATATAACAAAAAATGCAGTTTTATGTTAAAATTATATATGCAGGGGATACTATCTGCAAGGAGATGATAGGGTCAAGACCATATTTGAGGACATGGTTTAGCAGGTAGTGCAAAAATAGTGAGCAAGCAATACCAAAATGAATAGCAGGCAAGACTGCCTTCAAGGAGGTGGTAAAACAGTGTGAGACCATATCTGGGGAGGCGGTACAACAATAGAGGGGAAAAATAGTAAGTAGGCAAGACCGTCTTCAGGGAGGTGCTAAAAAAGTGTGAGACCATCTTTAAGGAGGTGGTAGGACCTTCAAAGGTAGAAAGCATAACAAAAAACTCATATACAGTGATAGAGTGTAGTACTGCCTTTGGGCAGGTTGTCTTCAGTAAAAACAGAGACAGTCGATAAAAATGTAATAATTTATTTATCAAATGATAAGTAACAAGAAATATAAATATATTACTACTGCTATCTAATATTTTTATAGAAGAAACTAAAGAAATCTATGCTAAAAAGAGAGAAATATTAAACAATAAAGTTATATAAAATTACCAAATAAATGAAAGTGCTAAAAGTAAATATGCAAATGAAATTAGTTGTTCTAACTAAGGGAAAGTAAACCCAAAGGGGGATGTTGTGTGTGAATGTGAAAAGGGGAAGCCCAAGGGGGCAAGTTGTGCTAAAAGGGAAGCCTAAGGAGGCTTGTATGTGTGAAAGGAAATCCCAAGGGGGTAAGCTAAGCATAAAAAGCCCAATGAGGCTTGTGAGGGTGTGTAAAAGGAAAGAAAATCCTAAGGGGGAAAGATATGCTAAGAATGTGTGTAAAATGATCCCAAGGGAACAAGCTAAGCTGAAAAGCCCAAGGAGGCTTGTGAAAGTGTGTAAGAGAAAATCCCAAGAGGGCTAACTATGCAAAGCAAGTGTGTAAAACAAAGCCCAAGGGGGCAAAGTGTGGTAAAAGGGGAAGCCTAAGGAGGCTTGTGGGTGTGTAAAAGGAAAGAAAATCCCAAGGGGGTAAGCTATGCTAAGAAATCCTAAGGAGGCTTTTGAAGTGTGTAAGAGAAAAAGCCCAAGGGGGAAGCTAAAATAAAGAAGCCTAAGGAGGCTTGCAAATTGTGAAAGGAAACAAGCTAACCTAACAAAAGCCTAAAGATGCTTGGGGGTGCGAAAAGGGAGCCCAGTTTTTATGCTATCAAATAAAAATGAAGGCAGAAAAGTGATACTTACCTAAAAGCCTATGCAGATGTAGCAGGTCTGCGTTTTCTAGGATGATATCATCTTGGCAAAGGTGGTACAATAGTGTGAGATTGTCTCTATCCAGGCGGTAAGGGTGAAATCGTCTCTATCCAGGCAGTCTCGACTGTTACTTGTAAAAAGAAGAAAAATAGCATTAGTGAGTGAAAAAGCACAATTGTGGTCGAAAAACGGTAGTGATAGCATAAAAAAAGACTACACTTTATCCTTATTGTTGATATGAAGGGAAATAAAGTAAAAATAAAGTTCAAGTTAAGGGAATGGTCTCACTAGGTGTGCCATTTTGTAGAGAGAAGAAACCACCATAGAACAAGCTAAATATCAAGACAAAGAGAACAAGATATACAATGGATTTTATTACAAATATATAATTTTACAATACAAAACAAAGCTCTTTATATTTTACAATTACAAATTAGCCCAAGAGGGCTTTTACAACAAGGATGGTGTTAATGCTTCTCTCCCACAACCGAATGCGATTAGGAGATATTGTGTAAGTGTGTGTGTGTGTGTGAATGTGAGCTTGCAAGGGATGTTGTTGAGAAATAGAGAACCTGCACACAGCCAACAAAGAAGAGTTAATTAACAAAATGGGCCCACCTAGGTTGGCCCTTAGTCAAAATGATATATAAACCATAGTAAAACAAAAGATAACTGTTGCGGTATGAAAGTAAATGCAGGAAAATATAAAAAATATACTTGTATTTGCACAGAACTATTGCCAAGAACTTTGCAGTAAAATATATTTCCTATCATAGGTGAGGCCATTTGAACCAGTCTCAAGACCACCTGATCTAGTCTCAATACCGTCTCAAGGGAGGCGATCTCAAGGTGACTGCTGCAAATTGAAAACTATAGGCCTAAAATAGCCCAAAATAATGTTAAAGGGGTAGAGGGGGCTCGAGGAGAGGTTGAGGTTACGAATGGTGATCAAGTAGGCTTACGAAAGGGTGAGGAAATATTTTGGCAGCATAACTCTAGCACAAAATGGTCTTCCCTTCCTTGGTCATGGCCACAGGTAGTTATAGAGGTTTTAAGGTTGGGTGAGTGGGATGCCACATAGGCTCCACTTGGTCTCCACATATGCAAGGTAGGTGGGGAAGGGTCTAGAGAATGGTGAGGTGGAGGGGGGTCATTTAATTGCCTTGGAGAGTGTTATCCTAGGGGGAAGGAAAACTAATTTTAAATTAGTTTCCCAAGGGCATGGGGGATTGTGACAAGTATTTTAAAATTACCAAAATGATGAGGTGTAAGGGTAGGGAGTTGGCATATTAAATGGATTTGGGGGAGATGTCCTAGGGGGATGGGAAACTAGTAATTAATTAGTTTCCCAAGGGACATGGGAGAATGGGAAAATAATTTAAAATTTCCAAATTGATGATGTGGCTTGTCCTTGGGCCAAGTGGAGTAAACACATATTTTGATTTGGCATTATTTTAATTTTAAAATTATTTTTTATGGCATAGGAAGATGGTACATGGGATGTGGCAGAATAATGTGGGGAATTTTTAATTATTAAAAATGGGGATATTCTTTAGGTTTCTAGAGATTTTGTATTAAATGCCATACCTAGAACATTGTTAAATTTAATTAATACACAAAAAGGGGCTTTAGTGGGGTTATTTAATTAATAATGATTAGGATTATGATTATTTTATTAGTTATATTATTTTCTATGTAGGAGAGGTCATAAATGGGGGTCATGATGGTGGAATTAATTGTATTTAATTAGCCTAATCTAGGTTTAGTTATTAATGGTGTAGGGAGATGGGTGAAGTTTTAATATTTTTATTATTTTTATAATTTTTGTGAATGTAGAGAATGTACTCAAAATTTGATTATTTATTTTTAATACTTGTGGAGTGTTGCTAAGGTTTTATTAGGCATTATTAGAGAATTGAGTTTTAATTTATTAAATTAACAAAACTATTAATTTTCTATGTCTACATAAGGTATCGAGTTTGAGTCTCCATAGATAGAAAAGAGTTTCACTAAAATAATAAGTAGGATTTCAAAGTCAAAACAAAAAATGGAAAATGGCATAGCACCATCAAAACTCCAAACAAGCTTCATAATCTTAGACTAGAGCAAAAATTGTAAAAACAACAACCTAAACCACCTAAATTGTAGGACTAGACTAGTAATCTAGATTCTCATATCATAACAAATATTTGATACTAATGATGAGGATCAAGTTTTACCTCAAAATTTGCCTGCCATTTCATTGATATTATGTTGCTTTTATAAGCAAAGGAAGCCTTTACAAAACCGATCATGGACCTAAAAATGTAAGTGAAAAACCATGGATGGATTATAAAAGCTACATACTGACAAGGCTGCAACTTTGAAAATCAAAAGGTTGTATGAGAATAAAATCTACAAAGAATAAAATCTTTTAAGCCTTTTTAATTGAACCCTAAAACTGATATTTAATTATTAATTCCATATAAATATCATCACTAGTTTAAAACTTAACAATAATAGGGACATATGGGTGTACGTTAAAGGAAGGTTAGAGGGAAAGGGGGTGATAGAAGGGGATGGTATATTACATGTTAGGAGGAAAGCATGTATGTGATAAGTTAGAAAGTAGAGAGGTATAATAGAAGGGTTTATCTATTTATATCTGAGGTTAAATATATATATATATTTTAAAGCGAAAAACCCCTTGCGGAGCCGCCTTGGTCTGAGAGACCACGAACAGGGGGTTCTACACCGTCAAAGTCACCCGGGGGTTGCACCCGACCCTGCCCGCACCAACATTATCAATTGGATTTTGGATGCCCAATTCAGCTTTTTGGTAGGGTGGAGATTTGAACCTGGTACCTCCCTTGGAGGATTGCCCTCTCCTCTCCAACTCACCTACAACACCTGGGTATCTACACCTGGGTATCTGAGGATAAATATTTTAGGTTTACATAAGCTTATATGTTTACATATTTCATTTGTATCCCTTTTTAGAGACTTTGTAAGTAGAAGTATATATAAAAAATTTAAAAAACTTCCTCACCTTTGTAGTCAATCTGATTTTTCAATCCTAAATCTATTGATAAAAATGACACGAAGTTTGAGTTCTTGATTATTGTAATTAATAAAATTAATAGACACGACCTAGTTACATAATAATTTGATAATTTTTTTATCTTCAAATTTAGGCATCTCATTTATTACCCTTTCTATTAAGGACATTTCAACTTGAAAATCAAAGCATCAACTATCATGCCCTCACATTACCTTATTTATAGAAACTTGACTTAAAGTCTTGTAATTGTTAAATGACGTCATATATGTCATATCCTATATGAAAGCATCAAAATGTGGGGCATAGATTATTTGTTAGAATAAAAAATTAATAATGAGTTAGAAGTGTTGTTTTATAAATTTTAAATTATTTCACTCATTTTTATTCTAATTTCAACAATTATTATATAGTAGTTTGCTAAAAAATTCTTCATTCTAAATAAAATGTTTAGTATAAACTATCTCAAGATGGACCTAATTTCCCTTAGTCATCACAATGACATTGTTTTTTTTGTCAAAAACACGTAAAAGTATAGTCTAAAGGGATTCACTCTAGCTTATTAAGAATTGATAGTCATCATCATTAGATATTTTTACATATGCATGCACCTCTCCCCTTGCAAATGTTTTTCTAATGACATGCCCATGTTACAATTAACTTAAATATTTAGATTTATCCTAATAAGATAAGAATTAGATACATTTAAGAGACTATAATAGCATATTGGAAGAGAAAATCACCACATATTTATAGGTGGATGTTTTATAAAATTTAAGATATTTTATGTTCAATTTTATTGTAATTTAATGATACATATACAAGTTCATTGAATAGAGAAATATTTGACCAAGATTATCACCATGTTGTAGGATCATTATGCTAGCACAAAATAAGGATGCAACATGATGCTCTTCATCAAATACAATGTGATTAAATCACAATGAAAAATAGCTATACACTACATATATATACTAGCTCGATTAGCTTAGATACTTCACCAAGATTGACTTTCAATTAGGTTGTCATCAGTTCCTATCGATCCCATAGGCTTTTGAAAGATGACCATAAAGACCATAGAGGTTCTATATGAGTGGTAGGTTATGCCTTTTAGCTTGACCAATGTTCTAGCTAAATCATATACTTGATGAATGATGTGTTGTGTTTGTTCATAAATTCCTTCATTATTGTCTAATTAGATGACATCCTTATTTTAATCAAGACATGGAAGGAGTATTTATAGAATGAGCACCAAGTTCTAGATACTTTTTGCTAGGACAAGCTTTAATATAATCCAAGCAACTGTAAATTCAACATCATAGAGATCCTATGCCTAGGTTACATCATTAATCAATAGGCAATGCATATAGATCCATATAAAACTCATGACATCCAAAAGTAGACAACCTTAAAGAATTCTAAGAAACTTCAGAGTTTTTTGGGCCTTGTCAAATTCTACCATATATTCAGTTTTGGATTTTCACATGTTTCATAGCCCTTCAATCAATTCATGCATGGGAAGGTGAATTTTTACTAGACTTTATAGAAATAACAAGTATTTGATGAACTAAAGAAACACCTTTTTTTAGTGTAAATGTTTACCATGCTCGACATCACTCAATTATTTAAGTGGATATTGATGCTTTTGACTACATAATTCTTAACTTAGAATTGGAATTCGATATCATATACAATATTAAGACACTTTCATATACATCTTGATGCTACTAAACATATAATAAATTGTATGCCATTGTTCAAGTTACAACAATGGAATCACTACATTATATGTAAGGAAATCATTATTTATTTTGCTCATACACCCCTTTAATTATTTCATTCATAGAGTAAATTAGAAAATGTATGCTACATAAAATGGATGACTTACATGCAATAATTCTACCTCATAATCAAACATCACAAGAGAAAGGATAATTAGGTAGGAAACAATGTAGGCTATCCACTAGGTTTAAATGTACTAAGTATTCTTAATAGTCGAGTTTCTAGCATTAATGACTAATAGGTGTTGTATCCTAAAGATACTGATCTTATTAATACCCAACAATAGTTGATATAGGGTAAGTTTGTGCTAGACCACAACCTTTAATATGGGCTTCCATACCATCTTAGAAAGCTCCATATTCCATCTCATATACTATATTAGATTCTTATATGGAAAGATCACTAATCCAAGGTTTTTGGACACTTATACATTAGTAAGATACTTTCAATACTACATACTACTTTCACTAGCTTCACATGCACCAAGAAGTGGAGTTCTATGTGTAATCCTATGCACCCTACAACATTTCCAAACAATAAAATAAGAAGCTAGGGATATACACACCTCTTCTAGTTTCTTTTGAGCATTATGAATCCATTAGCATTGTCTTTCTCTTAGGTTCCAAACCACTAAGCATCAACAATATTTCATCATTATGGTTTTGTATAAGTTGATCAAGATGACAGTCATGAGACCATTTAGAAAAAATATTGACATTGTTGAGACTACACATCTATTTTTTTAATAAATTTGGGTTCATTTTGGTATTCCAACCTCTACTGAACCAGACAAGGACTTCTAGTTCCTCAACCAAAGGTTTTTTGATACTTCTACAATAGTAAGATACCTACAATAGTATAAAATACATTCACAGGCCTCACATACACTAAGAAATGGAGTTCTACATGCAAGCCTATACACCTCATAAAATTGCTAAATAAGAAAATGGGAAGCTAGGGATTTACACACTTATGCTAGTTCCTTTTAAGTGTTAACAATTTATTAGCATGGGATTTCTCGTAGGTTACAAACACTAAATATCAACAAGATTGCATCCTTATGGTTATGGATAAGTTTAGCTAGATGGAAATCATGTGACCATATAGGAAAAACATTAATGTTGTGGAGATTACATGTTTATTTTTTCTATAGGTTTGCATTCATTATGGACTTCCATCCTCTAATAAATTAGACAAGAATTCCAAATTCATCAACTTTTATTTCCACCTCTAGAACCAACTAGAAATCAAGCTCTAGGATTCCACTTATTTCCATCCATAGATAGATGGGCATGCAAATGTTATAAATATAAAGCTTGTGCATCTTCTTAGGATGTACAACCATCAAAATCCTCAAACATGGGATTAGAGTCCGCCTTACATTTAAAATTATTATAATAGGGATATTCATACCTTCATCACATCACATTTTGAACATGCTATATATTTCAAATCAATGCCTATGTGGATGTTAGCTTTCATATTTAAAATGGCACCATGATACTAGCATAAATCAAGGAAGTAGATAATGATAAGTGATTTTTATAGCATGTGTAGAACATCCAAACTAAGGTTTAGGAGATCTTCCAATGGCAATAATAGAAATAAAAAGATCACCATGATCAATACATGATTCCATATCAATTTTAGGATTGAGGTAAGGTTTTTATCCATTTAAACAAGTTATGCTTCTTCAGCTTACATAAAAATATCAAAGGAGTACACTATGATCTCATGCCATCCAACACACAATAGGTGATAATTCTTTTATTTGTGACTTACCACCTTAATTGGGGGTGCATCCAATGTTTCATATAAAACTCCTCAAGTTGAACTATCCTTCTTTGCTAGAGCTAATGAAAATATAACATCCTATAGATCTAAGCCCAATTTAGTTGGAACGCGTAATAGAAAACTAGTTGATCGATGTTACCAACAAGAGTACTTGCTAGGGGACTCACAACAAGTTCAAGGCTAGAAAGTAAACTAAGTATTTTTTCCTAGGCTAAGTGGTAAATACTTGATCAACTCAAGTGTTTCCTTATAGTTAGCATGTTATGCAATGAGGATAAATAATCTAAGCAAACTAAGGGTTGCTCAATGTCCCAAGGATAATGGCACCACAATACTTTTAGCTAGTAGTATTTGGTGCATGTGAAGGGTCTTTTCCAAACAAGCTAGTGTTAACTCTTCTTGCGGTGATAGAATTTTGCAGGGAGCTAAACTAAATTTGGCATCACATCTTCTTTTACTATCAATTTGAATGGAACCAACACTTAGAGAAAGATAATATTATGATGCTAGCTTCATATTTCATCACAATGCATCGAGATGTATAGAATATCTTCAAGTGCTAGTTGTTAGGGATGCACCTACACACAAGTAGTCTTTCCACTTGACATCTTATAAATTGGTACTAGTTGTCAAGGTATTAGAAACGAAACTTTTATAAATATTTCTAGAATTAATTCTTTATCAGTTGAAATTTTAGTCATTTCACCTTTCAATTTCTTGTAATCGTTGTGCATATTATATAAATATTACAATAAAAATTTCTCGTTTTCTTCTTCTTTTTTAGTTCCATTCCCAAAATCTTATCTCTTCCTTTCTCACCCTTTAGACATAGATCATTCTTGCCTAATATTTTATTTTAGTACTTCTTTTATTGTATTGAAATAAAGTGCCCCACATCTTGTAGTGTCTTGCACCATGCATTAAGCCCATGTGTTATTCTTTACAAGAGTATATGATCCATTTGTTCTAAAATGTATCTACATCTATAACATTTATAAATAAAGTTGCATTATTCTTTTTATGTGAAATATTTTCATAGTGCCTTGTTTTTTACTATACAACACTAAAGCATATCTTTCATGTGCCATAAGATGGTTTTGGAAGTTTTCCTTCATGCCACCACATCTTAGGCCTCATAGTGTGGATTATTTTTTCGATAAAGGCTAATACTCTCCACATTGTCATTAATATTATGGGAAGTATTATATTATTTGGTACCTTGCAATAATATTGCAAGTACCATGTAAATAATTTAGTCTAGAGTGTGTTTAGTATTTGAGTATATAGTAGGTGTCATGTAACTAAGTGTGGAGTTATATAAGGAGTCATGTGAGTAAGTGTAAGTTACATAAGTAAGGTATCATATTAATAAGTGTGGAGTTATGGGTTGTGTAAGAATTTTCCATTTAGTATGTGTAATAATTAGAGTATTTGTCCTTATGTGGATATGTGGATTCAATAAGAAATTTACTATGTGATATTTCTCTCATGAGAAATTTGAAGTATTAGATCTTCTCTGTGTGAGGAGATGAAATTTTTTTCAGTAGAAAGGTCAAGAGTCTTGTGACTATGAAGAGTCTCATATCGATGTGTATATATTGAAGATAAAGCATTGTAATGGTAATCAAATAATAATTGTATTTCATTGTATTAATTAAGTAGATATATCGATAATATGTTCATTGAGTTGTTGTTCATTGTTATTATGGAATGAATATATTGTGTGAATATTTTTTCTTGAGATATTGTGAGATCCAATGAGAAGAATATTGAACTATTAATAGTGTATCAAAGACATGTTGGGTGTGCTTCGTAAAAGTCACATTTGTAGAGAGGTGCAATTGAGAAGATAAGAGCATCCGATGAGAGAGAGCCACAAAGTTGAATGAGCTTATTGTGAGGAGTTAAAGAAGTCTTGTGTGAATTCGCTCAGGTTATTTGGAAGTGTGTGTGAATATATTGTTGGTTTATTAGAGAGGAGAATTGTTAAGGGAAAAATTCAAGACAACACAGACAATTACTGCTTGCAAAGCCCTATTAAAAAGAATATTTTACATGGAGAAGAAAGGAAAAGGATTCCAATATGCTCATTCCCAAAGCTAAAGAAAAAATTTGAACATCTTTGAGGAATGGAGAACCAAAGTATAGACCTTAAGGGAATCAAATTAGACCTCTAAGAAGAATAGGTGTGATAGTAGAAGATTGAAACAATGAGTTAAGACAAAAACAAATATTAAAGGAGTGGATAAAAAGTTTGTAAATTTGACACGTATAAACATAGAGTTGTTGACCTAAAAAATATAGAGACAACCATTAAAGTTAGACAAAGAGTAATAGAGAGTAATCCAAAAAGCTTAGGTATTAACAGTGGTGCACAAGCTAGAGACATAACATCTCATGCAGAACAATCCAAAGAATAGACATAGAGTTAGAATAACATGCATGAAAGGCAAGAGAGTCGATTTATTTTAGGAGTTTGAGATTTTTAAGGAAGGTGCCACCTAAAGATATATTTTAATTTACCTTAGAATATAGTGAATGGTTTATAAGGTTAAGCATATTTGATTTATTAAGAGGTATTTATTAAAAGAGAAGAATAATTGAGGAGTTATAAGGAGAATAATTTTATTTTGGAGAAAAATTTATAATTGATGGGAGTTATAAGAAGAAATTAATATATTGAAGAAATAAATATTTGAAGAGGAGGAAATTATTTAGAGGAAGATTATTAAATTGAAGAAAGAAATTAATGATATTAAGTTGAATATTAAAGAAAATGATATTGTTCAAAGAGATAGAAAAATTAAATTGAAGAAAAATATAAAAATTGAAGAAAGATAATTTGAAAGAAGAAATATTGTTTATTGAGAATATTGAGGAGAAGAATATTTAATTAAAAATTAAATAAAGGAAACATTGTTTGGTGAAATTATTTGAAAGAAGAATATTAAAATATTAAAGAAAAATATTTGAAGAAAATAAAGAATTATTGAAGAAGGAAATTATTAAATTTGGAGTTAAAAGGATTTCTACAAAGGAAAATTAATTATTATTGGATGAAAATATATTTGTAATTATTGAAATAGAGGATATTATTTGAAGAGAATTATTAAAGATTAAAAAATTGAAGACGATTTATTAAAAATTAAATTTGGGAGTAATAAGGAAAACTACTACAAAGGAAACTAATTATTAGTTACCTTCGAGACATATTTCTTGGGATGTTTGATGGGCAAATTTATTACCAAACTTGTCTTCCAAGCTAATGTCTAGCTTGCGAAGGTTGGGAGCCATATAAACATACAAAGGTTGGATCAAGATACAATAGGAAAACAACAAGAGCAGTTGAACACTAAATATCTTCACCTGTACCTTAGTGATTCTACATGCAGTTGGTTAGAATTGTTTATCCTAGTTGGGTATTTTGTGGGTCATATTCCCAATTATTCAATTTTAAAGGCTTAGGTAAATATGACTTAGGCCCCTTATGTCGTAAACGTTGAGTTAATATAGAACCTCACTAAGGGTTTCTTATTTTTGCATTTTGTTGATGTTGCACATGTGAAGGCTATCTATGAGCACGATCCATGGTCCATGCAGAGTGTTTTGTTAGTTTTCTCATCGTGGACTTAGAATTTCTCTATTTTTGAGAAAAATGACTAAGGTCCTAGTTTAGGTTGATTAGCCTAGTATTCCTCTTCCTTTCTAACATGTATTGGAACACATTGCAACCATTTTAGGGCATGTCATTTTGGTCAAACCTAAAAATTCTTTTAATGCTTGCTTGGCAAGGCAGATCTGTGTAGGATGATAAAAAAAACTACTCTACTAGGGTTTGATGAGGAAAAACTACTCTTCTAGGGTTTGATGAGAAAAAATGGCTCTGCGGGAATGGTAGCATCTTCTGGAGGAGGTATACAAAATTGGAGGAATGTCGTGATGGCTTCAGGTCCGTCACAGAGAGTGCATGCTCGTGATGTTTTTCATCTAAAAATGAATGGAAGGAACATGATTTCCTAGTGCATGTCGGGAACCACTTGTTAAATAACAATGGATGTTTGGAACGATGTGAAGCCAGGCCGGTTCTAGTGGTTCAACTAGACTCGATGGCGAAAGATGTGGAGTATCTAACCAAACATGCGCTTATTGGCAAATTTTTGGGCATCCGAATTTCTCTCCCCTTTGTGGAGGCTTGGGTCAGAAAAACTTAGAATCTTGAAGGCGATGTGGAGGTGATGCTGAGTGTGAACAACTATTTTATGGTGGTTTTATCTTGTATTGCAGATCGTAACAAAGCATTTGAAGGGGGTCCTTATTTCTATAAACAAGCATGACTACTTCTTAAACCCTGGCATGTGGGTTTCAACTTGTCAGAGGAGCGGTCGTTGTGGATTTCAGTATGGGTTCGGCTTACATGGATCCCGTTGGAATTTTGGAGAACTGATATTTTGCATAAGATTGCCCTTCTTCTTGGGAAGTCGGTTGGACCGTCACAACAGACAATGGATAAAAAGGTAATCTTTGTTGCCCGTATTTGTGTTGAAATTGATTTAAATAATCCTATTCCAGATTCTATTGAAATATAGTTTGGATCGACTACATGGGTTCAAAAACTTGACTATGAAGCTCTTCCGTTTATTTGTCGGATTTATCGTGAATATGGCCACCTGCAAATAAAATACCCTTAGTTTATCCCGCTCGTGGCTTCAAATCCTGGGCCCTCTCGGTCTGGAAAAAGGTTGGATAAATAAAAAGCCCCGATAAAGGAAGGGAAATGGGATAAGGAAGGCTTTGTTTTGGTAAAATCCTGAAACAAAGGACGAAGGGCAAACAGAGACCTTAAGGATAGCCAGCTAGATGCTCTATTCAACCATTTTGAAATATTAGATGATCTTGATCAGTGCATGGAGATACCTGAAACGTTGCTACCTGATGCAAATATAACAGGGCCGAATTAGATATCTCTTCTTGAGGTGGAACTTAAGGAATCAGATCTAGGGGGTTCAAATGAAGAAAAAAGGGCTTTGGATCTGAGTATACGTGACATGGTTGGATCTAGCCCTAGAAGGGAAACAATTTTGGAAAGTGGTACAGATTTAGTTATGCCCTCTCCTACTCAGGCATGGATGCAATCATCCTTGGACTGCAAAACTCCTATGGTGTTAGGATTGCAGCAAAAAATAATTAAAAAATGTGTTTCGGATAAGAATATGAAGGTGGGTTGAAAGAAGAACCAGGATAAAATTAAGTTAATGGGGGATACTTTGGTGGAGTCAGGCTTGGTGAGAACATTGTACTCCCATTTTTCTAACCCCCAAAAATGATTATCCTTTCATGCAATGTAAGGGGTTGAACAACATCCCCATACAAAAAGTTGTTCGTGATTTGGTTCGTGTACATTCTTAGGATGTGGTGTTTATTCAGGAGACTAAATTGGCTACTTATAGTATGTTCAATATTGCTCCCAAGTTGTGGAGAAGGGGGCAATGTCAGTGTATTGGTGCATGTGGATATGCTAGTGGCATCGCTTATTTATGGGATCCGGTTAAGATATCCCCTCTTACTTGGATTTCCAATAGATGGTCCATTTCGATGATTGGACATGATAATGAATCTGGTGAAATAATCCTACTTACAAATGTGTATGATCCTGTTGATTACAATGGTAAAGTGAATTTGTGGGAGCACATTTTCTTTGTGAGAAGTTTGGCTCCCCTATACCCATGGATTTTGGCTGGAGACTTCAACTCTATCACTTGTCTGGAGGAGAAACGCGATGGGGTTGACCGTCTCAAGCCTTTTTCTTCTGTCTTCAGTGCTCATATCCAGGTCTTGAACTCGGTTAACATTAAGCCATATAATGGGATATTTACTTGGCATAATAGAAGGTGTGGGGAAGCTTCCATATTAGAGAGACTGGATAGGTTTTTGATATCCAGTTATTGGATGGGTAATAATAGAAGTGCTAATTCTATGATTATGGAGGATAGGCGACTTGATCATTGGCCTATCAAACTCTCTTCTCTGGAGTTAGGGCTAAAGAAGAATACTTCCTTTAAGTTTCAACTTATGTGGCTTTGTGATCCTAAGCTTCATGATTTCATGCGAGGCTGGTGGACCATTGGTAAACCTCCTCATGGCACCGCTATGTATTCCTTTATGAAGCGACTACAATTTGTAAAGCATAAATTGAAGAGATGGAATAGACCAAATTTTGGAAACCTTTCCTTGGTTAAGTTGGCAGCTCTTAGGAGGGTGGAAGAAACTTCAAGGAATATTAGAGATCAGGGACTCACGGAGGAGCTTCTCATTGAGGAATCTGAGGTTGCAAAAGACCTTGCTAAATGGGAACTGAGGGAAGAAATTTTTTGGAAACAAAATGCTCGAGTAGATTGAATTCAAGAAGGGGATAGGAACACAACCTTCTTTTATAACTCAGTTAAGGCTGGCCATAATGGTAACATGATTACCTCTATTATGAATTCTTAGTGTGTCTTGCTCTCTTATTTGAGGGATATTTTAGAAGAGACTAAGAGGTATTTTTCCTCTCTCTTCAAGGAGGACTCCCTCTCAGATGATGAGAATGAAAAGTTTATTCTAAATTGTATTCCATCGATTATTTCTAGAGAGATGAATGAGCACTTGATGCTTCCAATTTTCCTCGAGGAGTTAGAAAATGTTGTATTCAAGATGAAAAATGAAAAGCCCCAGGTCCAGATGGATTCACGATTGAATTTTATCAAGAGTTTTGGAATTTAATCAAATTTTATCTTCTAGAGGTGGTCCATGAGTCCCAAAAGAACAAATAGATGCTAAGGGCCCTAAATGCTACCTTTGTGGTGCTTATTCCCAAAAAATAGGGAGAAAATTCCTTGGATATGTTCAGGCCCATTGCTCTATGCAATTTTGTGTATAAGATCATCACAAAGATTATTGCTGAGAGGTTGAAGATATGGTTGAGAAAAATCATCTCTGAGGAGCAAGGAGGGTTTGTTGTTGGCCGACAAATCCTGGATGGGGTTGTTATTGCTACAAAAGCTATTCACTCGATGGAAACTTCTAAGGAGAAAACTATGTTCATTAATTTGGACATGGCCAAAGCCTATGATCGGGTTAGATGGTCCTTTATTTAGAAAGTTCTTACTGCTTTTGGATTTGAGGAGGAATGGATTAGATGGGTGATGAGTTGTGTTTCTTCTTTCTCATTCTCTGTTCTTGTTAATAATGAGCCATCAGAGCTATTTGAGGCCTCAAGGGGATTAAGGCAAGGAGATCATTTATCTCCTTATTTATTTATCATTATGGCAGAAGGGTTGGGAAGATTGCTCAAGTCTCAAATCAGGCAGGGTATCATTTAGGGGTGGAAGTGGGATAGTAGTTTACCACCTCTTTCCCACCTTCAATTTGTTTATGATACTGCTTTTTTGGGATTTTCCACTATCAGGGAATCTGGCAATATTAGATAGTCTCTTGACATATATCTTGGTGCTTCTGGATAGTTGATTAATAAGGACAAGTCTTCTATTTTCTTCTTCAATACCCCTCCTCTTATTCAAGTCAGGATTGCTCGCATTCTAAGATTCCAGGTCGGGACTCCCCCTTCATTTATCTTGGAATTCTAATTTGATCTCATCCACTACCTAGATCTTCTTGGTAGTCTATGCTTGATAAGTTTAGAAGGAAGGTGAATCACTAGACTTTCAGATGGCTATCCACTGCAGGTAGAGTGTTGCTTTTAAAATCTATTTTTCAAGCTTTACCCATTTATAGATGTTTTGTACAATAGATCCCTCTCATTTCATCAAGGACATGGATGCTTTATCAAGATAGTTTTTATGGTTTGGAAAACTTGATCAATCTAAATGGAGTTTGGTTAGGTGGGATTCTATATGTAGGCCGATGCAAGAGGGAGGCCTTGGGTTGCGACAAACAACTCTTTTTGGGTAGGCTTTGGCTGTAAAAATTTATTGGAGATGGTGTACCTCTCAAGATCATATTTGGGCTAAAATATTATCTTGTAAATACTTGAGAGGTATTTCTAAGGCTGAGATCCCTATAGTCATCTTGGTTGGGAAAGGTTCAGTTATCTGGGACACTCTTAAAAGATGAGCTAATTTAATCAAGCATGGTTTGATCTAGATTTGCAATCGGGGATCAGATGCTATTTTTTGGGAGGATTCTTGGGATGGCCACCCTCCTATCTTGAATCAATATCCTAGATTACATTCCCTAAGCATTTTTTTCTTGGAAGCAGGATGGTCTCGTGTGGAGGACTTTAAAAAAACCCAGTATTTTGGAAATATGGAGATGTATAGGTGGAAAGATCCACAAAAATGGCCCCAGGGGGGACTGGCCAAGGATAGAGAGGTGCTTGCTCTTATTATTACAGGGGGGCCTTGTTATTCATTGAGGGGTAAAGATATTCTCACTTGGAACCCTGATCCCAAGGGAACCTACTCGGTAGCCTATGGTTATCAGGTTCTTGATAAGCAAAAGTACGTGAGTCTTCCTGTTATTTGGTGGAAAAAGGTGTGGAACAAATTTTCTTGGCCGAAATGTAACTTCTTCTCTAGCTGGTATCTTGTAATAAATATCTCACTTGGGATAATGTGAGGAAGAGGGTATTTCAGGGTCCCTCTTTTTGTGTCCTTTGCGATAAGAATGAATATGACTCTTCTCATTTATTTTTCCAATGCTCCTTTGCTAGAGACATTTGGCACCATTGGTGGAGCACCTGGAACCATCCATGTTTTCATGTGTTGTCCCTAGTGGATTTTCGGAGTATTCTGGGTAGACCTTCGGCCAAGGCCCCATTCCTTCGGGTGGCTTGGAATTTGGGCCCTTCTTGCATCATCTAGAATATTTGGCTCGAACAAAACTGTCGCATCTTTCAGGGCAGTCATTTGGTTGTTCAACAAATCTGGCAAAGGATCTTGTGTATGGTTGAAGAAACCATCCATAGCAAATGTGATGTGGACCATATTTTAGATTCTAGGAAGGAGAAGGTACAACAAGCCCTCTATCTCTTTGGGGATGGTGTGAACTCTTCTAGCCCTAGCAGGGTTCCTCAACTCAGCAAGAATGTTAGGAGATATGGTAGGTGGAGGCCACCCCCTAGAGGATTTTTAAAAATAAATACTGATGGATCATCTAGGGGAAATCCTGGACATGCTGGCATTGGCGGTGTTGGGAGAGATTCTACTGGTGGTGTCGGTTTTTTATTTTCCATTTATAAAGGTGTTCACTCCAACAATTTTATGGAAGCTCTTGCAATTCTTGAGGCCTTGCAGAGGGGGTTTTATCTTGGCTGGTGTAGGATTATCTGTGAGTCTGACTCTCAAATTGTGGTTAATATTTTAAATAGTAAAAGGGTGGAGGAAGTTAATTGGAATTTGGCTTCTATAGGCGTTCAGATTCTCAGAATGAGTGAAGAGTTCAAATTTATATCCTTTGTGCACATTCCAAGGAAATGGAATGTGGTTGTTGATTACCTAGCCAAAAGGGCTTCTGAGCGGTTGGATCCTTGGATTATCAATAACTGGGAGAGTCTCCCATCTGGGGACTCTCAACACCTATGGGAATTGATCCACAAGGATGTACAAACTTAATGTGGTTTGTTCTTGTTGTCTTCTTTGGGTGTCAATCTAGTCTAGTGGTTTTAGCATGTTTGGCTATTTATTTGAGTCTTGGTTGGAAGATCAGTTGTACTTTGTAATCCAAAATTTTTATAAATAAATTTTTACCCCTTTATTTAAAAAAAAATGCAGATCTGTGTAGAGTTTGATCTATCTAGGGACCTAAAAGAGTTCGTTGTCATTCAAGTTGGGGAGCCCATAATCTCATAGAAAGTGGTCTATATTAGCATGTCGAACACCTGCTTCTGATTCCAAGCATCTGACCATAAGATAAAAAATTTCTTCCTTATGTTGCATAACAAGTCGATACTAGCTCCTGCACAAACCACTAGGTCAAGTCATCAACCCAATAAGGAGGGTTGAACCACTATGGGATGTCATAAAAATTAGTGCACTAACTCAAGTAATGTTTTGCACCTTAAACCATCTACAAATATGGTGGCCACATCAGGTTCACAACCATCAGAGAAGGCGAAAGAGAACTAGGTGGTGGCCCTTCAACAATAGAGGTGGTACCCAAAGAAGTCTCATCACCTCTCTAGAACCATACCTCAAGTGCAAATAGTGTGGTCCCAAAAAAGGCCACCATGCCCAACTCTCCTCCCTAGTATCCTCCCATAAGCTAATGCCACTCATGTAGCCCAAGGACGTATGGAATTGGTAGATTTTATTATGGAGAAGAGGCCTCACCTCACCAACATTCATTTGGGGAACTATAGATATGAATATGAAGGTACCAATAATTTCAAAGCATTGGAGTTTCTTAACAGTGAGTACATGTCATTGCACTCATCTTAATGATTTTTCTATCATGGAATGTGTGAGGCCTCACAGACCCCAAGCACAAATATGTTGTGCACACAATTCATCAATAATTCTCTAACTTAGATTTCTTGTGCCTGTAGGAGATAAAAAATATAGGTTTTTTTTGACAATAGTATGTCAGGTTATTTGAGCTAAAATTCATTTCCTTCACACTGAGCATGATCAGGGCCAAGGTGGTGTCACCATCTTCGTCTCCCCTTGTTGGTGGTCTCACCTGGTGGTACACAATTGTAATCCCACCTATCATACACTATGGATAATTATTTTATCAGTAATCATGTGTTCAAGGTAGTTAATATCTATACCTCTAATGATGTTGCAGAGCATACCCAATTATGAAGTTGGCTTGCTGAGTCACTCCATTTTGTCACTTGACTTATTTACAAGGATTTTAACATGATTGAGATAGCCATGAGTAAGATTGGTGGGAATTTGATGCATTGGAAAATGGGAGAATGAGAAAATTGGTTCTACATGCACAATAAATTAGGGTTTTATGATCCTAATCTAAGACTCTCTCGTGTCAAAAAAAATTGGCACATGTGGGCCAACTTGCATGTTGGCTTTGATAAAATTCTTAAAATTTTGGATAGGACATTGTTATCTAGATAGCCAATATTTAATTTTACCAAATGTTTTTCTCTCTTGGTTGAATTTCTCCTCGAGGTTGTTCTCTCATATCACTCACACATACATTTTTATATTGAATGGGAAAGAGATGTGCGGTCCACATGGAGAAGTCAATTGAATTTCAAAATATCTCTACTTCATCATAAACCTTTAGTGACTCACATTCAACATATCTAGAACTTGGAGCCCGACCCAACCACACACAATGGTTGGACTACCTGGTGGAATGATGCTATGGAATGCACTACTTGCTTCCTTTGTATCTACAAGTTCCAACTAACCTTCTTTCATCGATGTTTAGATAAGACCATTGCCTTGGATATCCAATGTGCCACATGGGGGTTGGAAGCACAACCATTCTCCTTTGTGTTGTATTTTTAGGTGGCCAAACTTTTCCAACAATAGCAAATCATAGAAGCTCATGTTTCTCATGTTTACCAACTTAAATCCATATTTCATTGGCTCAAGGTTGGGGATAGGGTCTCCAAATAATTTTTCTAGTTTCTTTGAGGCAGGAACCTAATTCAAAAGATCAAATGCATCCAAGAAGGGTAGAACACTTTTATAGAGCTTACTGATATTTTGTAGGTCTTTGTTCACTATTACCAGAAGGTGTTTCAAGCTCAAGAACCCACCCTGGACCAAGCCCAATCCATTCAACAATGTGTCAAAGTGGTTCCTTGTCATCAATATGCATCCTTGCAAGCCCTCCATGATAGCCCCCTTTTACAAGAAGAGCTTAAAGTCACTACCTTTTCCATGGACAATGATAAGGCCTGTAACTATGATGAGTTCCCCTATAAAATTTATAAAATTCTCTAGGATACAAGATAAGGTGGCTCTCAATCTAGAGCACTTATGGAATTTTCTAGATCATTGGGTAAATTCCCCTTATGTTATGACTAGAGTCTTGTCTTCCCCACCCACTCATCAAACTTAAGATGGGTTTTATTTCTCATTAGGGTTTGGATATTCCCACCTTGTGGTTGGTTTTATGTTTAATATTTTCTTTGTAAGACCTAGTCCCTCTTTATGGCTCTAAGTGGACTCTTAGTCTGAATTTTTGGGTGTGCTTCCATACCACCTGCTTATTTTTTGTGATCAGTGTATTTTTTATTCTTTTAAGTAATAAAAGTCACTTTTCAAACAAAAAATAAGGATATGATAGATCAATATATGAGTCTCTAAATAAGGATATTTTTTATTCAGCTTTGTAGTCAATCAATTTTTCAATCCTAAATCTATTGATAAAAAATAACACAAAGTTTGAATTCTTGAAACATTGTAATAATCATTGTATAATGTAAATTATAAAAGCAATAGACATGTCGTAGTTACATAACGAGTTAATATTTTTTTGGTCTTCAAATTTAGCAAGGGTAAACATCACTCGAGCTCGAGTTCCTAAAAGGAGAAGAGGCCCATTAATGATACTTTTGAGAGATGCCACTTTGCCTACGAAACATTTATAGCGATTAGACACCTAGGTCAATTTTAGAGTTACCAAGAATGAATGCAACATGATACCTTAGACACTGTTGTTAAAAATGAACATGACATTGATACAAAATGAAGAGACCTAAATATAACAAGGAGCAACAAAATAAATATGCAAACACAAAACAAGAGAAGAACAAGGGAAGAACCCCCCTTGTGGGATGTCCAGACATTCTACTTTTTCCATTAATAATCTTAAATAAATACTACATTGCATCTTCTACAAGGCAAATCCTAGTATTTGTCATTTCCAACTCACATGTGTATGAAAGGTGACACCTCATCCTTACATACACATTGACACCTCATCCTTGGAATTTGACCCATATTACAAATGTGTGATTACATAGGTATTTAATGCCAACATTCCCCCCTTAATGACATATTTGTAATTCTACAGTACAAATAATAATTTTTTACACAACCCTTCATGGGCACAAGCTAAAAATAGTCCTTTCGAAGACAAGTAGCCTTAACTCGATTACTACCAGCCTCTAGGCCTATAACTTCCACCAGCTATATCCAGTCATTCCAAGACCTAGCCACCCTACAAGCTACCTCCAGCCTTCTAAACACATTAGCTTCACTTGTTACCCTCAACCATATACCGACAAGGTAACAAAAAAATAAAAATAAAAACCACTTTTAAAATATTACAAATATTATTGGAGCTAACTCTAAGAACATTACACTAGGAAACCACCACTAGCATCCACACCAGTCTCTTTTGGGCACAACTACACCAGTTATAGTAGCATTAACAACCCTACAAGCTACACCAGTTACAGTAGCCAATAATCCAACTACACCAGTTACAATAGCTTCTTCAGGTACAAGCTACACTAGTTACAATAGTTAATACTTACCCTAAACTTGTGGTACAACCAATAAACCATCTCAGACATTCTTCAACAACTTTGTAAAACACATATGTGAGGTTTTAGATCTACACAACACACTAAAACAATAAGAATATCAGTTGTAAAATGAAACCTCATGCATGAACACCTCTACAACTTGCACAATAAAACCACTAGAACAAGCATTTCCAACCTTAAACTCCAACACCTATTCAAAAAATAAACATCTAAATATAGATAAAACATAGTGTCATTGTTGAAGCTCACCAGGTTTGCCATTGTTGAAGCTCACATTCACAAAAAATTAAACATCTGAATACAGATAAAACCCAATATCGTTGTTGAAGCTCACTAGGTATGTCATTGTCGGAGCTCACTATATTTTCCACTGTCGAAGCTCACTAGATTTGTTGCTATCGAAGCTCACCAAATATGTTGTTGTCAAAGCTCCCACAAAAAAAATAAACATATGAATACAGATAAAACACAATGCCATTGTTGAAGCTCACCAAGTCTGCCACTATCAAAGCTCACCAGATCTGCCGTTGTCGAAGCTCACCAGATCTATCACTGTCGAAGCTCACTAGATCTATCGCTACAAAATCTCAACAAGATTTAAATATTAAACCCTAGGATGAACTATCCTTAATCCAAATCTGCCATTGTTGAAGCTCACAAGATCTGTCGCAAGTCATAAACCCTTGCATCTCTTCATACAATTTCATAAACTGTCTAGGTTCAAAACCATATGCTTTGATACCAAATGTTAAAACTGAATATGACATTGATATGAAATGAAAAGACCTAAACATAACAAGGAGCAACAAAATAAAGATGCAAACACAAAACAAAAGAATAACAAGGGAAACCCCCCCTTGGGGGATGTCCAAACATTCCACTTTTTTCCATTAGTAATCTCAAATAAATACTACATTGCATATTCTACAAGGCAAACCCTAGCATTTATCGTTGCCAACTCACATGTGTATGTAAGGTGACACCTCATCCTTACATGCACATTGACACCTCATCCTTAGACTTTGACTCATATTACAAACATGTGATTACATAAGCATTTAATGCCAACAACAATGACCAAAGAAGACACATGTGTTCTTGCTTAGGATTGTCAAAGGGAAGTTTGTTTGAACGATTATATTAACTTGAAATCATGTTCAATTTTGTTATCATCTTTTAATGCATGTGTTCATTAATTCCATTAGTACTCACCACTTATAATTTAGGCTAATTAATTTTACCACTTTTCCTCTATCTTTTTCCAAATTAAAATATAATAAACTAAACTAACCTAAAGATGATCATAAAAAAAATATCTAAACAAAAAAACTAAGCCTTAATAAAAATCCTAAAAATCACCCTCAAAATCACGTCCCACACTTCCCAAACTTCTTGATTATATGCTCTAGCAAGATGCGAACATCCAACATAGTCAACAATCATAATAAATAGTTATTATACTTAAAACATAAAAACAAAACCAGTTTTGATTGCCAACACTAATATATTTACAATTAAACCTCTAAAAACATTATCTTAATCACATTTTAATGCAAAGGAAAACATTAGCCTATACGTTAGTGTGAGTTTCCTTCTGTTTAATATGATCAATCAAAGAAAGATCTATTACTCCGACTATAATGTCACAATCCCAAGAAAGCGGTGGACATGACTCCATGAAAGTCATGTTCTCTATCTTTCGTTTTAAAAAATATCATACACCTAAAGTAGAGTTGCATATGTTTGAAAAAAAAACGAATTAAACTGATGTAATGTCAATTCAGTCTTAGTGCTCGCTGAACTGTTGATTTTGTTTTATATTCAATGGTAAAGGTTTATAGTTGTAGTAATGAGTTAAGAATGGTATATATGTTTAAGGTTTATAGTTATAATAAACGTTTGCTTTACAATTTTTAAATCAGAAGAATGTATAATTTTTTTTTGGAGAATGGATTAAAAAAAAATTATTAACATTTTATTTATTTTTAGTAATTACTTAATAGGATTTTTTTAATCCATTCTCTTAATAAAAATAAAATATTTTTTTGATTTAAAAATTGTAAAGCACCTCAACCTTTAAGATATGGAACTGGGATAGCTAACGCTCTTGGAAATCCTAAGCTTGTTGGGTAAAGCGAACTCAATGAAATCTCATTATGAAAGGAAATGATCGAACTGAGATAGCCAATAGACAAACACTTCTCCTATCATCCAGCCTATCCCAGTCTGAATATGTGATTTGAACATTAAACTTCCTCAAAAAAACAAAACCCTAACCAATAACTGTTTTAATTAAAATCATATTAAACTATTAAAAAAATTCTATTAAACTTTTTCTTATCTATTAAACTAAAATTTATAATAACAATATTAGTAAGTATATTCATCTAATGGGCTTCTTTTTGCGATAGCGAGTTTCAGGAAGGAGGATGAAGTCGGGCTATGATTTTTTTTAATAAAATCCGATTTTCTACTTTCTGGTGGGACCGACAGTTTTCCTTCTTATCCGTTGATTTTGTCCACCTCAGACATTTATCCGACCAAGGTAGCACGTCGGTCACTAGCAAGGTCTCCATATCCTTGCAGATCTCATGTAATCACGTTATAATAATATAATAATGCTTGTATAATATATTTATTCCATTATTGTATTATAGTTGAGTTAATAAAATGGTTATGGAGTCTACTTATTTTAAGAGTTTATTGATTAGTGATAGAATGTATCTTAATTAATGAGGTTCTCTTTGAGTAAGATATTTTTTCAAACCCGTGGAATCCAGATAACAGTCGCCTTCAAACTGCATTTTTATTCCAGCTCAAGGTCTTACAAAAATGGTCCTAGTTACTTGACTATTTCTCTTCTAACTCCACAAATTGATGCCTAAAACAATTTCGGATGATTGTTGCCAGCCAAGAACCCTTTGCTTATGGTTAGAAGGATATTCTCTACACTTGTGAAAGGGGAGGGACTCCTTGAATTGATGCCTAAGACAATTTAGGATGATTGTTGCCAACCAAGAACCCTTTGCTTATGGTTGGAAGGATATTCTCGACACTTATGAAGAGGGGAGGGACTCGGTGTTAAAGTCTCTTATGCTACTCTTTAGTGGGACTCGGTCCCAATTATGACTGAACATTATATAATCAATTAATACTACTCTCTGATGGGATGGGTGTTAAAGTCTCTTATGCTACTCTTTAGTGGGACTCGGTCCAATTATGACTGAACATTATATAATCAATTAATACTACTCTGTGATGGGATGGGATTCCGTACTAAGTGTGGTTAAACCCACAAAATAGAACCTTATAATTATATAATCAATTAATTTTGTTGTCCATAAAATCTATTAAGGAAATGTTGATTACTTGTTGATAATTTTTAAACAAAATGTATTCTTTTAATTTTTTAATATAATATACATAAAAAATGTTTTAACATTTTTAATATTATTATTTATTATATAAAATAATTAAAATATATTAAATTAGTTCCAGAGCGCACAACGGTACAGCTGATTTTATAAAAGTATTCTAAATTTCAAATCGTAGCTTTCAGCACTTTTTTGAACTTTTTTATTCGATATTTTGAAAAAACTAATTAAAAAATGATCCCAAATAATCTGATACACCTAATACTTAACTCAAACTACTATTATACGAAATATATATGAAAACAATTTTGTTTTAAAACATCGAGCCAGGAAACTTTTCAGCTCTTTTGCAGGCTAGGCTATCAAAATACCCTGGAAAAACATGTAACGTCCACTGAAAAGGCGTGATTTTCGAGACTAGCGTTTTCCTCTTTCCCTTATTTCAGAGCTTACAGCACGGTGAATATGGGAGCGACGTACCGCTCTTTATCGTTCCCGACTCGCTTCAATTGACAGCCGCATCTTCGAACACCAGATAACAGTCAAGTCTCCTCCTCGGCTCTGCTAATTACCAGCACTGCTCCGTTTCCCAACTTCTTCCCTTTTTTCTATTATAAACATTTCTGTACGCAGGCGCCAGTTTGCGACCGCGGGCATTACCGGGAAACGAAATCCGGGCGCATAGCTGTCGGTCATACTGGGCGCGGGCCGCGGGATCTGAAAGAATCGCGTAAGCATCGTGTATTTGCAAAAATAGCTTCTTGCTTTCTTCTTTGGCGTGAGAAGCCGCAGCGTCCGGGTGAAAGCGGCGCGCCAGATTTCTGTAAGCCCTCTTGATATCCTCCGGAGGGGCGCACCGCCCTATCCCCAGCACCTCGTAGAGAGTGCTAGCCCCCGTCCCCTTTGCTTCCATGTGACCGGGGCCGGTCGCGGCCTCGGTGCTCGCAGAGGCCCGTATTGCCCTGAGCTTAAGCGGCCGGCCATATGAAATATTATTATTGCTCCTGCAATTCCTGGCGGGTGTGTTGCTCCATCGGCTTATTGCCAAGGGCGAAGACTGTGCAGAATTTGTTAAAATTCCCATGGAATTCATATTAGAATGGTGTGTTTTTCCTGTCGATGGGTGATATCCGAGAGGGGAATAAATACAGGTTGAAAGGAGAGCTGGATCCGCCGACATATAATGGGGGCGCCGAACCATTGCCGGCCCAATGGTTTGCGCAAAAACTGCGGGAATCCCGTCCAAAGGGGTTTAATAAAACGACAAACGGTATTCGGCGAATCTGAACCACATTGTTGATCGCTGGAATTTTACAATTGGCTCTCACTTCTCAGGGCAGTGTCGGTGGCCCCGTGCTACCATGAATTTGAGCGTTTTATATTCCGAGGGGTGGTCCCAGCAGCTTCCAGACCTTCGACATATTGGAGTGTCTCTATCAAATTCATTTGGGAAGAAATTTACTTGCCACTTGGAGACCACATAGCGACTTCCGTGAGTGTCAAATTACGAATCAATTATTGTCCTCTCACACCTTGGGCGTATGTTTTGGATGCTTATGTTATATATACACACATCAGCCAAATAGAGTTGATAGTGGTGGATTGGTAAGTTGGGGCACTTACCGAGAGGAGACTTAGGTTCCAATTCCATGGGCTTGCCCATGCACAGATAGTAGCCCAGATCCGATTTCTCTGAGTGGTGCGCCAGATTGATGACGACGGTGCAACCCCTGTGCGTCCGACGGTCCCCATCTCACGCCGGGTTACCATGTACCGAGACGGTGGAAGTCCGGTCCCCATCTCACGCCGGGTTACCATGTACCGAGATGGTGGAAGTCCTGGGAGCCTTCGTAGATAGTTTGAACCCTACCAATTGTGCTGGTAGTTACTAAAAATCGTGATTGTAACCATTGCTTCTGTATATCAAAAAAAAAAAAAAAAAAAACTTTGATTTGATTTACAATTAAGGGTTTTATTTTTTAATTTTTTTAAATATTAATTTAAAAGACAATAAAATATATCATAAGACTATAATATAAGTTAAATAAAACTTTGTGTTGATATTATTCTAAAGGATTATAATATAAGTTGAAAACTCTTTCATTATAAACTTTGTAAGTTAAAGTTTGTGTTATCTTACTTCTTGTTTTAACTTTATCATAAGGTATATATTAATACTCTTGAGGTTATATAGTTATACTCATTTTTAACAGATTTATTGTCTTATGCAATGTCATATAGAAAATAATCATGAAGGTAATGGTTGAGCAGTTAAGATTTCTTTTATACAACATTATCTTCTAGGAGTAAGGAGTTTTTTGTAGAGGGCACATAGATCTTAGATGGTGTGGTTCTAGCTTAGAAGTCAATCTATTCAATGCAAAAATCTAGCAATAAAGGAATGTTTGTAAAACTCGATATGTCAAAGGCTTATGATAGGGTGGAGTGGAGCTTTTTGTCAAGAATGATGACAACCTTCTAGATTATTTTCTCTCAGGATTGGATAGAATGGGTCATGAGTTGCGGCTCTACTGCGACATACTCAATGTTAATCAATGGTATTCCCTCACAACTGTTTGGAGCCACTCCAGGTATTCAACAAGGAGATCTTTGTTTCTCTTATATATTTTTTCATATTGGCTAAAGGCTTGGGTAGACTCATCTTGAGGAGAAGACAACAAGGTTTGCTAACAAGTATCAAGGTGGATCAAGAGGTTTTGACTCACCTACAGTTTGTGGATGACACAGGATTTGTGGGAGTGGCCAACCTCAGGGAAGCAAGAATGATCAAAGATACTCTTAATGTTTACATTAGGGCCACAAACCAAGTTATCAATGATAAGAAATCCAAAGTGGTCTTCTTTAATCTTGATCAAAGGCTTTAGGACATAATTTTAAAGATCTTGGGATTCATGAGGAATTCTCTCCCTATGGTCTATTTGAGGGTCCCTTTGCATTTTAAAAAACTAAATATAGTTATCTAGAAGAATCTTTTGGATTGTATCAAATAAATAATTAACCATTGGTATCATAAATGGTTAATCTTTGGGGAAAGATTAACGTTTTTACAATCAATCATTTAGGCAATGCCAATTTATAATATTTATATCCTTGTTGCCCCACATACCATATGGAAAGAGTTGGACAAAATAGCTAGAAAAATTTTATGGGGAGAAGTAAAAGGAGAGAGAAAATGGACGTTAGTAGGCTGGGAGAAAGTAAACCAACCCAAGGCAAGGGGGGTTTGAGACTGAGGAGATTAGAGCTAAATAATAAAGTGTTGATTGGAAAGCTTTATTGGAGGTGGATCTCCAAACCAACTTCTTTATTCAATAGAGTTTTAATTAGTAAACATTTGGGATAGGTGAACCTTGCATGAGGTGAGTCATTTCCCTTTGGATGGTAATGGATCTCTAGTGTGGTAGGTTCTAAAGTTAGGATCCCAAGTAGTGAAATATGGATTATTTTAGAAAGTGGGGATATGGGAGAAGGCATGATTTTGAACAGATTCATGGTATCAATACCCACCTATCGCTATTGAATTCCCAAGACTGCAACGAGTAAAAACAACTATGGAAAGTAGGGGTTGGATCAAGATTGAAAGTTATTTCAACACCAATCAACTAGGGGATTATAGGTTTAAGCGGTTTAAGAAGTTGGACAAGTAGCCATTTCTAATTCCTCTGAAATTAACACCCATCATTACTAAAATCTTGGTAGAAATATTTCTCATAGGTAGATATGAGAAAGATGAATTAGCTTGGGTCTATGGGTGCCTTGGAGTCTACACAATGAACAATGGATATGATAAGATCCTTCCAAAACCTCCTCCTCATGCATATCAGGTTGAGGATTGGAGAAAGATTTGGCACTCTAAGGGTTGACCAAAAGTAAACTTTTTGCTTGGTAGTTAATGCACAATGGAATTATTACTTTTGATAATATGAGACTTAGAGGAATTGTTTGTCCATTCCAATGTGTTTTATGCTACAAAAGTGAGGAAACATCTGTTCACTTGATGTTTGTGTGCCTTTTCACATGCTGGATCTGGAAGCAATGGTTTTCAGCTTATAAAGTTCAATCCAATGGTGATTTGAACTAGATAAATATCTAGGAAAGATGGAAGAGGGACAAATTTAAATCTGAAGCTCTTCATATCTGGTGGAATCTTGGATTAAACTTTATTTGGTGGTGTAGCACCCTAAAATTGGCACGGTTAAAACATTAGTAAAAAGATAAAATATTAAAATTTGAATTTCAACCCCAAACTGCCCGTTAAACCGCCTTTTACCCGCTTTCCCCGTTTTTCGTGCCATTTTTAGGATTTGTTTTGACCGTTGGACGATATCGTCTCAGATTAGACGAAATCGTCCCCGATCTGACGAATTCGTCTGGAACAGAACGTCCAGACGATTTCGTCCCAAAACCAAATTTTCATAATTAGCTTCTGTTTCAATAGCCTCTCCAACTCGGGCAGAAGCGTGTCTGCGTAGTTGGAGATTTCCCTGTTGGAGATCTCCCAGATTGGGATGATCCCCAACCTCCCAAACCTCTTCCTAATCCTATATAAACTAGGATTTTTCTAGTTTATCCCCCTGATTCCCCCTGGCTGGCTGGCTGATTCTCCCTGAACTCCCAACCCCTTAGTTGACGGATTTCATTGCAGAGTTAGCTCCTTATTCCCCTCGCACTACTTTGCTTGCATTCGGTATTTTTACATTTTTATTGCAGGAACTCTACTATTTTCAGTCGAAGCTAGCTTGGATCGTCTCGGACGATCTCGGACGATTGCGGACGATCTCGTACGATTGGAGGCGATCCTGACTGTAGTCCAGATTGGGGGCAGTCCGAGTTTAGAGTTTGCATTTTCTTAGCTTTTTTTGCATTTTTCATATCAGATCTCTGCACTATTTTAAGTTATTATGTTTTATGCATCTTGGAGTTCACCTCATTTAGCACAATCGCATGATAAAGTTAAAATCAACCATTAAAACTATTGCATTTCCTTATTTTTTTATTAGAATCTATTATTCAGGCATGTTTGTTGTTATTTCTACCCTTATCCTTTGCTTCTGCACTTGCATATTTGGTATTTTGTATCTATTTTTGTGATTGCAGGTTTCTGACGAATTCGTCAGATTTTAGACGATTCTGTCTGATTTCAGATGACCTTCTATGATTTGGGATGATTACGTACAAACTGAGATGATCTGAACTGCTACAAGACTCAGAATCTCCATCAGACATCCGAGATCAGGTATGACACCTTCTAGTTAGCATATTCTCTGTTATTTGCATCCATTTCTATTTTCTGTATTCATTTAAATCAGCATTGGCATATAGAATAGTTTAGATTCATATCGGCCAAACCTAGGAGTTGAATGATTAAAGCACGAAATGAACACATTAAACATACTATCAACCTAGGCATGGAAACTGCCATTCAAAAGTTTCCTGGTGAACCCACCATCCATCAAAAATTCACCCTTATACACCTCCCCCGAGAGGCGGGACCTTCAAAGGGCCTCTCAGTCCGAGGTATTGTCCCATCCTTTTCCCATCCCCCTTTCGGGCGTGGATCCTATAGCCTGAAGGTAAGGATGCGAAAAATTTGGAGCGATACATTTTGGTGAACCCGACGTGAAACAAAAAAACCTTTTGAAAACAAAAACCTTTCTAAAAATAAAAAAATAATAATAAGAAAACAAAACATAAATGCATTTAGACTTAAGAAAATTTGCATGTCATATTTAGATGGTAGACTATAATAAGAGACGAGTTGTCACCATTAATGTTGAAAATCAATTAGCAGCTATAGAGATTACTTCTGTGCTTAGAGTACCTCAAACAAATAGGGTTCAACCTTTGTGGGACGAACTTGATAGGAGATTGGATCTCATTTCATCTAGAGCAACCGAACTTAGGCAAATCAAGAGGTTTGTCCTAGATAGAATCCTGGATCCCGATCAAGTAATTTTGTATCATGAACTTCAGAGAGCTTGCCATAGGTGGTTAGCAGATAAAAGAGCCCTTGTGTCTTCTGAGTTATATACTTTTGAGGAATACCTTGAGAATGCAGTTGTAGTACATAAATTTTTGTCTCGTATAGAGGACCAAGAGGTCGTTCTTACAGATAGAAAAATATGGAATAGAGTTCCTAGAGCCGTGTTATATCGAGAGTATTGCCATGAGATTTATTTTTACAAAACAGAATCCGAAACAGATAATATCACCATAGCACACTTTGTTGACTTCTTGAAAAACAATTTCCAATTTGAAGAGGAGCACTTTATGACTCCTGATGAACTTGATCCTATCAATGATATCTATAAACTATTTATAGAAAACTAAGTTATTATTTTATTATTGTTATTTCTTGTATTTAGTGTGTTGTTTATTGTCTTTATAAGCATAAAAAAAAAAATAAAATAAAAAAAAAAAACAAAATCATAACAAAAAAAAAATCAAAACATTTTCTCTTTTAAGCATTATAGTAGGTATATAATTAAAATATATACCTCCCAAATCTGTTGCAAATATATCAGTATATATTTGCTAAAATTTAAGATTTAGACATAATGACTAAACTCAGGAATGGAAAACAAATTGAAGTAGAAGAAGATTGGTTAGGAAAAACCACAAATAAACCAGATGCCCTTCTTGAAGACCCAATTCAGGAAGAAGTAACCTTAAACCAACAAGAAGAAGAATTTGTGGATGCAAATGAACAAAAAGAAAATGATAGAGAGGAAGGATCCTCATCTCCTAAAATAACTCCAGAAGGAGCTGTTACTTTTGAGAACATGGACCATTTTTGGAAATTCCTCCATGATAATATGGGCACCCTTAATAGAGCAGTTCATATGGACAAAGATCAAATTAGTGACACTCAAGCAACCCTAGAAGATATATATCACACACGCACTAATCCTTTGTCCTTTGTTGATCAAGAGAGTGATCAATCTGGACCGTCCAATTTGGACATGGCTGCTATAATCCAAAACATGCAACAACAACAGGCTACCCAACCACCTAGAGTGCTTGTTACCAAGCCAAGGGTTATTCCCACACAAAAGAAACCTTCATTCACTACTTTATTTCGCCAAACTATTGATCAATATACCTCAAATCAACAAAAGCCTAAAACAAAACCAAATACCAATTTCCAACAATCTGGGATACAACATAATGCTACAACAAATCTTCTTCATAATACTCTTCCTACCAACCATTTGCATAACAACAATATAGCATCTAATCCTTATGTCCCGCCCTCCTACGGTCATAAATCCCATACTCATGTACCACCAAACCAATATGGTGGACAAACTGGTAATTTGGAAGCCATGGTGAAACAGTTAGTCTCTCGCATGGACCAGATAGATCCCTACCGTCCCTCATACAATTATCGAGAGATGTGTAGTCAACCTCTAGATCCTATAGTTGTAGCACAACCATATCCCAAACACTTTCCTATGCCTGTCCTACCTATATATAAAGGAACTGAAGATCCCATAGAGCATCTTCGTATGTTTAGGATAGCCTGTCATGACATATCACATGATGACTTGCTATTACTAAAAATGTTCCCGAAGAGTTTAGGAGGGATGGCATTGGAGTGGTATTATCAACTGCCTACTCATTCTTTGAGAAATTTTGAAGAGACCGTTGAGTCTTTTGTGCATCAATTTAGTGCCTATATCGAAAGGCATGTAACCATTAAAGATTTGTACAACCTAAAACAAGACAAAGATGAGTGTTTTGCTGACTTCTTAGCTCGATGGAGACAGTTGATAGGAAAATTACACTTTGTGTTACCTTATCGAGAAATGTTGGATATTTTTATCAATAATTTACAAGAACAACTATCCTATGAATTATCAATCGCTACCTTGACCACCTTCGATCAAGCTATAGACTTAGCTCGAAGGGTGGAAGATGCTCTCATTAGAAGAGGTCAGCTCAAAAAGAAAGATGATGAGAAAACATCCAGAAATCAATATAAAAATAAACAAGTTGTGGGTGACGGAGTCACTGATAGCAGAAACATTGCCAATGTTAACACTGCAAAAACAACAGAGAAGTTCATATTGAAACCTCCTGATAAACCACCTCAAGAATTTACTAGGTTAAATCAACCTTTATCAACCATTCTCCCGCAGTTACTAGCACGAGGATTGATCCAATTACCAGCTATCCAGGAACCTGATCCAACCATACCCGGATACAGAGCTGATTTGCATTGTGATTTCCATAGAGGACCTGGACATGCTACCAACTCTTGCAAAATATTAAAACATAAAATACAAGATTTAATTGATAACAATGAGATGGAGGTGCAAGCCTTCCAACCTAAACAAAATCCTTCTAATAACGCCCAAAAGAGTATTCCTCAAAGTCAGAATCAGAATGTCAATCAATCATTGGACATATTTCAACATCCTTTACCAAAACATGGTAAAGAGGTGGCCAATCAAATTGAGCATCACAATGTTCCTCCTCCTACCCGATATGTAGGGACTATTAGTGGACAATTACCTATTCCTGATCCTCAAATATTTGACACAACTTTATCCATAGTTACGACTAGACCCCTATATAATACTCAAACACCTGATCTTAGTGATGTAGAATATGAGACTGAAAGTGACATGGAAATCACCTCAAATCAATCGAATAGTTCTGAAGATGAATCAGATCCTATTCAACCTATCACCGATTCTATGGTTCCAGAAGAACCATTTCCTAGAAGAGTTACTACTCGACCCTCCTCTCATCAGTTCCTTTCTAATGAACAAGCCATAAACGCTAGACCGAGACCAATTCATCATCCTCAAAATAATATTGTAGGTACCATCGGAGTCGTTACCCGACAACAGGCTCAAAACTCTCAACAGGATCAAACTCAGAATGATGGATCAGCTCCATTTGTTTTGAAAAATCCCAATAAAGGGAATCATATGCCTAATGTTCAACCTAAGCCTCCGTATAATATTAATGAACAATTATCCAATACTACAGCTAGAATTTCCCTTTTGGACCTTTTAAGATCTTCTCCTACCCATAGGGATGAATTAATGCTCACATTAAGCCAAATGATGGTACCACAAAATATTCAGCCTGAAGCCATGTCTAATACTATCATAACCTGAGAAGTCGATTGTATTGACTTTCGAGATAGAGATATACCACAACATAGTTTACATAAGGATAACCCTTTATATATTACTGCCCTAATTGGGGATGTAGCCGTTAAACGCGTCCTGATTGATAATGGTTCATCTTTAAACATATGCACTTTTGACTTCTACCAAAGATTTGGCTTTAGAAGTGATGAAATGAAAAGAACTGATATGATCATAAAAGCCTTTAATGACGAGACACAAGAAACGTGTGGAGTTATTACTATACCATTGCAAGTTGGTCCTAGAACCTTAGACACGACCGTGTTTATTGTACATTGCCCAACATCATACAATATACTTTTGGGTCACCCTTGGATCAACGCGATGCGAGCGGTTCCATCCACTTTACATCAGTGTGTTAAATTCGAATTTAAAAACCAGTTGGTTACCATTCATGGTGATCCTAGACCCTTTGATATGTGTGCTTTGGCAGAACCGGTTGGAGTTCAATTTTGCCCTGCTCTGTCATCCACACATCCTAATTCTCATCATCCACCCAAACATGTGAAACACACACCCATAACCTCATCTACTCCTTCAACTACACCTATACATATAGCTCAACCATCTTCTGAACAAACTACATTAGGACCTCGAAAAGATCCCAAAATTACAACCAATACTTCTTGTTTTACCCCTATAACTTCCATACCGATAGACTCATCCATCGATATCCCTATAACATCATCATCCACTACAGGCATTCTTTCCACATCAGAAGATCAAGGAAATGTTCCTTCTACCTCTTATGCTCTCACTGATGAGCTCTTACCTGATTTATCTAAAATTCTTATATCAGAAGAAACCAACACTGCCATGCAGACTTCCCTTCTTTTAAATAAACTCCCACCCTCTCCTCGTACCTTGGGCCTCCCATAGCCTATGGGAAGTATCTACCAAGTCGGGAGTTGTGCTTTCATTTATAAGGGATATGATTGGGGAAGAATCCCCAGAAACATTAAGATACATTGTGATGGGTATGCTAGATGCTATTTTGCTAATGATTATCTTAAAGCTAAGCCCATAATGCTTAAATTGGGATATAAAGGGAAAGGTTTGGGACCTTTCCAAAATGGTATGAAAGAACCTTTTGAGGTAGAACCGTGGCCTGCCCGTTGTGGTGTGGGCCTATTTTCTAGTAAAGGTCAGCCCTTTCCATTTGAGGATGATGACCATCTCGTATGTTATCAAGATTATCTAGATAAACAAGATTCTTTGTGTCTAAAGAATAATTCTTTTACCTGCAATATGCTATCCATAGCCTACCCTGAGATGATTGCCGAATCCGATGATGAGTTGGAAGGGGATATCTTCCATGATGTCTCCATTGAGGAATTGTTATATAATGAATTTTATTTTGATGGCTCTATTCCGAATATAGCCCAACTTGAAGCTACGACTTCTCAAGATGAATTATCCAAGTTAACCTTGGAAGAATTACAAGAATTAGGTGTTTCATCCACCCCACCTAATTTTGAGAGAGATTTACATATGGAAGTTGAAAACGTTATAAAAATTAACATTGGAACCGAACATAACCCTCACATAATCAATATTGGATCAGAATTGAGTCAAGAAAAACAAGATAAATACATTTCATTTCTTAAAGACTATGAAGATGTCTTTGCTTGGACATATGAAGACATGCCAGGTTTGGACCCTTCCATAGTTATGCATCATCTAGTAGTCCATCCAGATGCTAAACTTGTTAAACAAAAACTTCGAAAAATGCATCCTAAAGTGGCCTTACTAGTCAAGGGAGAACTAGAAAAACTGTTGAAAGTCATTTTTATACAAGCCATTGATTATGCTGAATGGATCTCAAATGTAGTTCCAATAACTAAGAAAGAAGCCACTAAAGTTAGGGTTTGCACCGATTTCAGAGACATTAATGTTGCATGCCCTAAAGATGATTTTCCTCTTCCCAACATGGATCAGATCATTGACTTTACTGCTGGAAGTGGAATGATATCCTTAATGGATGGATTTTCTGGTTATAATCAGATCAGGATAGCTCCTGAAGATCAGGCCAAAATAGCCTTTATTACCCCTTGGGGAACCTTTTGTTGGAAAGTGATGCCATTTGGTTTAAAGAACGCAGGCGCAACCTATCAACGAGCCATGACTTATATCTTTCACGATATGATGCATGATATTCTACATGATTATGTAGATGATATTATAGCTCGTTCTATCAAAGAAGATGATCATTTAAATGACTTAAGGAAAATATTTGATCGGTTAAGGGAATATCTTATCCGACTAAATCCAGCTAAATGCATATTCGGAGTTAAGTCCGATAAATTATTAGGGGTTATCATTTCTTTACGTGGCATTGAAATTGACCCTCTCAAGATCACGGCTATCACAGATATGCCCGCACCCACCAATATATCAGAATTACGAAGTTTACAAGGTAAGCTTCAAGCTATTCGCCGCTTTATTGATAAGTTGGCAGACAAAACTGGACCCTTTCTTAAACTTCTTAAGAAAGATGTCTCTTTCCATTGGGACGAAGAATGCCAAGAAGCATTTGAACTCCTTAAGCAATATCTCCTCAAACCACCAGTGCTTTCCCCACCTAGATCTGATCATCCTTTTATCTTGTACATTTTTGCTTCTGATTTTGCCTTAGGGGCTATGTTAGCTCAGCTTGACGATGAGAAGAAAGAACGTGCTAATTATTACATTAGCAGAACCTTAATCAGTTATGAAACTCGCTATACCATATTAGAGAAGTTATGTCTTGCAGTCGTATTTTCTACATAGAAACTATGACATTATATGCTCGATCAAAAAACGTATGTTATTGCCAAATTCGACCCTTTGCGATATCTCATGAGTCGACCGTATTTATCTGGTCGCACAGCCAAGTGGGTTCTTGCGCTAAGCGAATTTGAACTCACCTTCATAGGACAGAAGTCTGTTAAAGGTCAAATCATAGCAGATCAATTAGTTGCTGCACCTTTAGAATCTACTCATCCCCTCATCATTGAGTTTCCTGATGAATGCCTTAAACTAGAGGCAGACCATTCAGAGCAATGGTCCCTATACTTTGACGGAGCCCGATGCATGAGTGGGGCTGGTGCGGGTATTATTTTAATATCTTCGCAAAAACATCTTATACCTCTGTCCTTCAAATTAACATTTGCTTGCACCAATAACACTGTTGAATATGAAGCTCTTATCCTTGGATTACGAGCTGCCTTGGCATTGAAAATTAAAATTTTATTGGTTTTCGGTGACTCCCAACTTGTCATAAACCAAATCAATGATGTTTATCAGACCAGAGATGATAAATTACGCCCATATAAAGCATATGTTTTGTAGTTATTATCCTTGTTTGATCAAGTTACTTTGGAAGCTATTCCTCGAACTAGCAATCGTGCGGCTGACGCTATGGCTGCAACTGCATCTCTTCTACCCTTGGAGTTAGACGATGAATATGCTACCATCATTATTCGTCGACTCCAGGAACCCGCTTCAAGCAAATCATGCTTAGAACCTTTGGATGTGTTTCTCATCAATGAAACAACTCCTGAACCATGGTATACTTGATATATTTAATTTTTTGCAGAAAGGAACCTTCCCTGATGGTTGTACTAGCAACCAGCGTAGGTTATTACGTAGACAAGCAAGTCGCTTTGTGATTATTGGTAATACCTTGTACAGAAGATCTTTTGAAGGCATCTTACTGAGATGTTTGAATCTAGAGGAATCTAGATCAGCTTTGAATGAAGCCCACAATGGATCTTGTGGGGGACATTTTAGTGGTAACGCCATTGCTAAGAAACTCCTTCGGATAGGATATTTTTGGCCTACCATGGAAAATGATGCACATAATTATGTGCGACATTGCGACAAGTGCCGAAACACGCTGACCTTGTCCATGCGCCTGCACAAGAGCTGCAGGCTATTTCATCTCCTTGGCCCTTTTCAAAATGGGGCCTAGACATCATTGGAAAAATCAACCCTGTGTCATCCGATGGACACAAATTCATCATAACCGCCACTGAGTATTTCATGAAGTGGGTTGAAGCTATGCCATTAGCTTCTTGCACTGGAACACAAGTTTCCAAGTTCATTTTTAATCAAATTATTTGTAGGTTTGGAATTCCTGCCAATCTCATTTTCGATAATGGAACTTGTTTCAAAAATAAAGATGTCAAGAAATTATGTCAAAAATATAAAATTCAACATCGCTGGTCCACTCCCTATTATCCTCATGGTAATGGTCAAGCAGAAGCATCTAATAAAACCTTAATCAAAATTCTCAAAAAATTGGTTAATAAAATCGGTCGAGATTGGCACATTCAGTTATATCTTGCTTTGTGGGCCTATCGAACTAGTGTTCGAACCCCCACTGGAACTTCACCTTTTGTCTTAGTTTATGGTGCTGAAGCCATTTTTCCCTTTGAATTAGAAGTTCCTTCTTTAGCTCTACTACTTCAAGATATCGAAGTAGGGGATGAATATCGTGTTGGAGATTTAGTCAGCTAGAACTTCTAGATGAAAAGCGCATCAATGCTTTGGAGCATCTTCGCGCCTACCAAAACAAGCTTAAGAGAGCATATCTTAAGAAAGTTCATCCTCGATCTTTTGAGATCGGTGACCTTGTCTTAAAAGAAAATCAAAAAAATACTAATGCAACTAAAAACCTTAAAGGTAAATTCGAGCCCAACTGGCTTGGACCATATGTCATCACTGCTAAGTTTGGATCAGGAGCATACAAATTATCTACCTTAGATGGTAAAGAACTTAAAGAACCTATGAACATTATACATCTCAAACGCTACTATGCATAAAACATTGGGTCATTTCATCATTTGTATATACTGTATTTTGCATATTGTTTCATTTTTAGCCATTTCTATCAAAATATTTTTCAAAGAACAGTAATAGTATTTCTTCTTGCAAATCATCAATTAAAATCAAATACAAAAACATCAAAAGTGTCAAAATCTTCAAAAACATCTTTTTTATACCTGTCAATTCTTGGAGTTTGCAGTTATATTTTCAATTATTTTGGATAAATGAGCATTTATTTGGAATCCCGCACTTTCACACTCACATGAATAAATATCTTGATTTTATTTTGTATGATTATTAATCTCTCTTATATCAAAGTCCACATTGGCATTAAATAAAATTTTGAGCATAGAGAACTGATCTTGTTATTTACTTGAACTAAGTATATCTTTTCACATTAAAATGATTTCATTGCAAATTCAATATGATGCTACATAGTAGAAGTGGTTTCTTGAGCGAAAAGTTTCCCCTGCTATCCTATCATGCACATGGTCTAGAATCTTTGAGAATTGACAAAAGGACAAGCTCACCCCTACCCAGAATAAAAATCCCTTGCTCTACAGCTAATCCGAGCAAGTATCCCTAGCATAGGAAGGAAAAGAAAAGTTCAAGAAAAAGAGAAAAAGAAAAAGGTTATTTTGTATCATCACAACAATATTTCAGTATTTTCTCCAATATCAAGCAAAAATACAAAAGTACAAAATACAACAAAATACAAAAAAAAACAAAAAAGAGCAAAAGAGAAAAGCAAAAGCAAAATGCAATAAAATCCTTTCCCTACCCCTTGAAAAGAAAAGAAGGGTGAATGAGCTTGAATCCCTGGAATTCTCAATTATTCGAAAACTGTGAGGTAAGCCCCATAACAGGTGGTTTGTGCCCAACCCGCTTGGCCTTGGGTAATCCCTAGCGTGGTGATATGTCCGTCACATTAGCGACCTTCTTTTGTACGAGACCTATGTCGGCTTATGGATTAGCTAGCTCTTGATAACCTAACTTACATAGTAGTCTGGTACGGTTACATGCATATAAATCATGGTCAACGAACATTCATTTGGTTACGGCAAATTACTTGTATCAAATTATCTTGCTCAAAATTGGTGAATGAACAATACAATCGCACACACATTTGTATTTGAGAGATTTTGTATCATTATGATAAATCAAGATCGGTAATGAAGTCACATTTGCACATGAGGATTCCTTATAAATCTACATTTCTCTTTGAGATAATTTAAAATATTTCTGTAACTCTTTTTGGGAATAATTTTATCCTTTTATTTCAGAACTTTTTGTTTGTATAAAAGCAATTACATACATCTTCTCACAAAATCTTAAAATATATATATATATATATATATTTTTCAAACAAAATTTTCATATTATTATTTTTCTATTTATCAAAGGTCAAAAATTCATCTTGCAATAAAACCAACAATCTATTTTCTTCTTTGGATTTCGCGATGATGGTATAAGTCTATACCTATAATTCTATGCCTAGCGCAAACCATTGTTCTAATTTTATTTTCCATTTATTTTAAAACCAAATTCATCAAAACATATGACTTGCATCATTATGTTACACAATTATGCTTTACCAACGAACGAACACCTATTCTATTTCATGTCATTATGTTCAAATTCAATTTTGCAACCATGGTATAAATTCTAAGGAATTGTTCAAAATTTTATCACACTTAGGAATTTATGCCTAGCAAAATTATATTTCTTTTCGTATCTCATGCATACTATTTTTATGAAAATCTGAAAACAAATCATCAAACCATCATTATCTCCATCATTACAACACAAAGTCTTAAGACAGTCTCTTAAGCACTCTTTTACTTTTAAACAATATTTCTATACTGGGATTAGCTTGACGACCGAGTGAGCGGCGACTCCATGAAATGGTCTATAACAGCGACAATGTCCTTTGAAATTATTGTTAGAAGTCTCTTTTTATTTTTTATTTTTTTTTATCAAATCACACCACCACAACCAATTGTTTACATCAGATTATTTCATTTAAAATCTTACAACATGACATCAAATTATAATATTTCAAAATGACATAATTACATGAATCCTCAATCAAATAAGCAAACAATTCAAACATTAAAGCATCATAAAAACATATGAACAAGTCATATCATCAACAACAAGATCATATATATATATATATCCAAAAATTATATACATCATATCAAAACTGGATTGGTATGCCACAATCTATACCCCGGCATACTCAATCCTCTCAAACAATCTCTACAAAATCTATAGTCCATAGACACCTAGCCTCGAGAAGCCCTCGAGCTCTCAGCCTCATCTCCTCCCCCACCCTGACGTGGAGGAGGTGGTCCCATAGAGGTCCGGGATGTATCTCGGGTCCTCGTCGTCGATCGAGAGGATGTCCTCATCGATCCCAGCCTGATTGGTTCTGCAATGTTGGCTGGCAGCTGTACCCTCTGGCCCTCTGGAACCAGCTGGAAGTATACCCCCTGGTAGAATGTGGTCTGCATCATAGACCACACTAGCTCATCCCTGCTCGCCCCTCCGCTCCATGCCCTGAGCCATGTAGTCTCATCCTGTAGTGTCCGTACCTACATCCTCAGCTGAGTGGCCTCGTCCTGTAGTGACTACACCTGAGCTCGGAGGTGGGCAGCCTCAGCCCGGAGAGCCATCATCTCGCTGCTCTCCCCTACATCCACACCCTTGCCCTTATCGGGCGATGGTGGTCTCTCCCCCTGCTATGAAGGGAGTCTCTCCTCCCTCCGCCCTGTCTCTCGTGGCCTCTGTAGAGCCCGTGCCATCCTCTGGCGTCTCTCCTATGGGATCCACCACTGCTCTCTCCCCCCGTGACCCCGTGCTACCTCAATAGCAACCTATCATCGCCTCCCCATCTGGCGCACCACAGCGTGCACTGGACCCTACGCCCTCGTCATCCGAGGAGGGTGGATGCCTACGTACCAGGCATCGTACCCATCCATGACCCCGACATCATCACCATCCACTGGCTGGATGGGGGCATCATCCATGTCTTGACTCTAGAATCATTGCATATCTAGAGCCCCGCTCAATGTAGTACTATCTCGAATAGTCTAGGAGTACTCGTAATCCTTGAGAGAAGGGATCCCCTACTGTAGACCGAACTACCATAGTACCCGGTCGTAGCGGTGGAGCTCTACCTCTCCCCGCTCCATCCTCAGCCAACAGACTCGCCTGATGCGAGCCAGCTCCTGCCCATCCTCTGCCCACCCGGGTGCTCTCGCCATGGCCTCTAGGTGATCTGGTCTAGGATGAGGTCATCCAACAACCTCCGAGACATCGACAGATCTATCCACCACTGTGACCCTCTCTGTAGCCACCAATAGAAAACTTGGGGCCTCTCCCGGTCAACCCCTATCAATGGGAGCCCTATCGGCCTCCGCACCACAATGTGCTCCCAACACCAAACCTGTAGCAGCGATGTCAAAACCAGACATCGACCTCCCTTGTATACGACCCCATACAGGATCCTATACAAGTGACAAAGAACAAAGCTGCCCCATGCAAATCTGTACCCATGGTCTCTCATGTCGTAGACTATGTCTGAGAGCACCCACGGTAGTCTGCATCCGCTCTGGTGGCACAGCAGTAAGCCACCGACAACTCCTGCCAAAACTCGAGTCAGCCTAGATGCCCCAGGCATCTGTCATAGCGACTCGATGTTCACTCCGCCCTTCTCCAGGGTGAAGCTCGGGTCTCCAGTGAGCCTCATCATCGCTTGGCCCTGATTGGCCATAGGCATCATCAACCGTCCTTGTATGGGGATCCTCATGATCCTCCATACGTCCTCTAGAGTGGGAGCCATCTCCCCTATCGGTAACCGAAAGCAGGACGACCCCGGATACCACCTCTCTGCTAGGGCTATCAGTAGCCCCATGTCAGTCGGCACTTGTGGCATCTCTGCCACATGCTGTAGACCGACCAATCCAAGTCGGTCACGCTCTGCCTGGTCAAGCGCGGCTATGTCATCTCTTAACCCATCGTATTTCCATTCTCGGCTCTTTAGTAATCCCTTCTGCAAAACAAACAATAAACAACAAAATCATTAATAAACCAATCATTAACATCAAATTAAACAACTTAAAATCAAGTTCAAAATGATATCGTCCACCATTGGATGAAATCGACGATCTAGGGACGATTTTGTCCCGACGATGTCGACGGCCTAAAAACGGCCGTGATGCCCCAAACAATCAAATTTAAATAAAAAAATTGCACAAAGTTAAATTAAACCTAATCTACTAGGATTAGATCCTTACCCGTAGCCCGTGCCGGACCTCTATCGCTCTGTGCGCTGTCTCCACCATTTTTCTCTCTACAGAGCTTTGGAACAGTAAAAGTGAATAGTAAAAATGAATTAGGGTTTTCCCTATTTTCTTTAATTTATTTATTTAAAAAAAAAATCAGCATTTTAAATTTTGCTTTTTCGCGTTTTTACCTCAAACGTTCGATTTGGGTAAAAACACGGAGGGGGCACCATAGTCAGCATTCGTACGATTCGACCAAGAATCGTCGTCTAAAAAATTGAGTACATTTTTGCTTTCTCGTAAAACGGGAAAAACTCGTCTTTAACGCATTTTCTTCGGAAAATTCGCTAAAGAGGGGGCAAAATGTAGCACCCTAAAATTGGCACGGTTAAAACATTAGTAAAAAGATAAAATATTAAAATTTGAATTTCAACCCCAAACTGCCCGTTAAACCGCCTTTTACCCGCTTTCCCCATTTTTCATGCCATTTTTAGGATTTGTTTTGACCGTTGGACGATATCGTCTCAGATTAGACGAAATCGTCCCCGATCTAACGAATTCATCTGGAACAGAACGTCCAGACGATTTCATCCCAAAACCAAATTTTCATAATTAGCTTCTGTTTCAACAACCTCTCCAACTCGGGCAGAAGCGTGTCTACGTAGTTGGAGATTTCCTTGTTGGAGATCTCCCAGATTGGGATGATCCCCAACCTCCCAAACCTCTTCCTAATCCTATATAAACTAGGATTTTTCTAGTTTATCCCCCTGATTCCCCCTGGCTGGCTGGCTGATTCTCCCTGAACTCCCAACCCCTTAGTTGACGGATTTCATTGTAGAGTTAGCTCCTTATTCCCCTCGCACTACTTTGCTTGCATTCGGTATTTTTACATTTTTATTGCAGGAACTCTACTATTTTTAGTCGAAGCTAGCTTGGATCGTCTCGGACGATCTCGGACGATTGCGGACGATCTCGTACGATTGGAGGCGATCCTGACTGTAGTCCAGATTGGGGGCAATCCGAGTTTAGAGTTTGCATTTTCTTAGCTTTTTCTGCATTTTTCATATCAGATCTCTGCACTATTTTAAGTTATTATGTTTTATGCATCTTGGAGTTCACCTCATTTAGCACAATCGCATGATAAAGTTAAAATCAACCATTAAAACTACTGCATTTCCTTATTTTTTTATTAGAATCTATTATTCAGGCATGTTTGCTATTATTTCTACCCTTATCCTTTGCTTCTGCACTTGCATATTTGGTATTTTGTATCTATTTTTGTGATTGCAGGTTTTTGACGAATTCGTCTGACGAATTCGTCAGATTTCAGACGATTCTGTCTGATTTCAGATGACCTTCTATGATTTGGGATGATTACGTACAAACTGAGACGATCTGAACTGCTACAAGACTCAGAATCTCCATCAGACATCCGGGATCAGGTATGACACCTTCTAGTTAGCATATTCTCTGTTATTTGCATCCATTTCTATTTTTTGTATTCATTTAAATCAGCATTGGCATATAGAATAGTTTAGATTCATATCGGCCAAACCTAGGAGTTGAATGATTAAAGCACGAAATGAACACATTAAACATACTATCAACCTAGGCATGGAAACTGCCATTCAAAAGTTTCCTGGTGAACCCACCATCCGTCGAAAATTCACCCTTATACACCTCCCCCGAGAGGCGGGACCTTCAAAGGGCCTCTCAGTCCGAGGTATTGTCCCATCCTTTTCCCATCCCCCTTCTGGGCGCGGATCCTATAGCCTGAAGGTAAGGATGCAAAAAATTTGGAGCGATACAGGTGGCAAGTGTGATTAGAAATAAATGGTAATTTTTTAGAGAAACATTTTCATCCTTGGATGGCGTCTGGCAAGTCATTTGGAGCAAGGTTATGGAAACTGTAGCAATGTATGCTAAAGAAGAAACTCAACTTAATATAGGGACAATGGAGAATGAAGCCAAAGTGTAGGAGGGGTAGGACAAATTTTATTAGACAACACCCCTGGAAGGTTGGATTAAAATTAATATTGATGGAGCTACAAAAGGTAATCTGGGTAGAGCTAGAATTAGAGTGATCTGTAGCAAACATGTTGGGACAATGCTCTATTGGGAATTGTAGGGTTTGGGCAAGGCCATGAATAATGAATCAAAAACCTTAGCTATCAAATATGCTTCTCTTTGGGTGGTAAGACAAGGTTATAGGAGGATAATCATAGAATCAAATTCTCAATTATTGGTAGGATCTATGGATTGCATGAGGAATATTCCTTGGGAGACATGGAGGTTGAGGATTCTTATCACCCAAATTTGGTGGTGGAGGGAATTGGATGATGTGATTCTAATTTATGTGGGTAGATATTTGAATAAAGTGGTAGACTTCCTGAATAAGATGAGTATCGAGAAGGAGGTAGGGGTTCAATGACATAGTGGTATGGCTATAGAGGATGAGAGGATTAGGCAAGTTGGTGAACAAAATCCAGTTTTTGGCTAATTTGGATATCCATTGTAAACATATAGTTTAGAATATTTGGCTCCAATGAAAACATTTTTTTCATGTTGTAATCAAAAGTGGTTAGTTCTTAGGATCTTGGTTTTTAGAGTTATGGAATTTTGTTGGAAAGTTAAAAGGAGTAAATGGGTGCTCTTGCTAGCTAGGGTTGAGAGTAGTCTCATTCCAACTTGTAAATAATATTGTTTTAATATAATTTTTTCAAATTATTTATCACAACTTATACTACAAGGCATACTATAGTCCCCTTTAGCTTACATCATAAAAAAAGGATAATTACAATTGGGATCAGACATCCATCACTCACATATATCAAGCTTCTATGTTCACTACTACTTGAATTTGAATCCGTTTCATGGTAGATGACCCATCTTAACCACTCAAAATTAAATGGATGAACTAAGTAGGTTGCTTTTTTTAGGATGTAATTTGGCATGTGAGAAATAATACGTCCCATATGTTAGCTTTTTTAGTAAGCTCTAGGTGTTTATATGTTATATTTCCTCTAAGGTAAAGTTCTTAATTAATAGTTAATAAGTAGAGTCTAACAAGATGTTGTTTGCTTGCTTAAATAATGAATGAAGGCTTCGAGAGGATAAAAAATGAAAATTAAATCTTAGAATTTCCACAAAAGCATTTGTGACATGCTAATAGGAACATGTACCTAAGGGAAGAATATTGTTCATATATACCAGGTCCAAACGCCAAATATAATATCGATAAATTCAAGGGATAAAGTTTTTTTTAATGTATAGGGAAATCGATAACACCAATAGATGTTGCCTATATAATCCCTAGAACGTTGGCTAAGACAAATTCAATAGGACCCCCGATCCTCTAGGTCATCAAACTAGGGCAGCCAATTGACAAACACTCAATCGCTACCATCCAACCTATCCCCTTTTGGGTATGCCATGGTTTGAACCTTGGATCTCCTCAAAGAAAGGGCAAAGTCCTAACCACCATGTTGTTCTAAATGGATAAATGTTAGGGTAAATCCATTGTTTAGTGTTGTTAGCTACTAATAGGACAACCAATAAAATGTAGACTTAGGGGTATGGGTAGCAACAATATTGTTAAATTAGATCTAAATAAAGATTTTGAATTAATTGATGTTTGAATTTTCGAAAAAAAGAGAATGAAAATTTATGATGCATTAATGAAATGAAAAGTGAACTTAAAAAACTATTGAATAAGCCAAAGAGGATATTGAATAATAAAAGTTGATGAGATTGAGCCACTTATGATGATTGACAATTGTCTAAGGGGAAAACAACAGATGGTTTTTCACTTGCTACCACAAAATTATGTGGAACCTTCAATATCAAATATTTTGGTAGATTATGATTCAACAAGAGTTATAAGAGTTTGGTGGAAGAGGTAGGATAAGGCCTTCAAGGAAGCAAAATCTATTTGAAGGAATAACTAAAAGAATGAAGGAATGCCATAGTTTTGAATATCTAGAGGACTTGGTTTCAATCTCATGGTAACGAGTCAAATTCTAACAAGATTTTGCACTAAAGGCATGGATGGTGTAATAAGCACTATAAATGTGGTATGATGAACATGAAAATTATGGAGGGTAAAAGAAAATATATACATGAGACAATAGGCAATATGGTATAGTTAAACAACCACCAAAAGTGTTTGAATCCATGATCATGGTGCTAATGGTGTTCCTCGATTGCAAAATGTTTCAAATAAAGAGGGTTCTTTGAATGCAAATGTAGGAGGTAATGCATGGCATGTCAGACTACCAAATTTATTGAGAAACTTTTTGGAGCATGTAGAAGAAATAACAAAGGGTTTTCAAAATGAATTACAAGACTTGTGCATAAGCATGAGGGGCACATTTGAGACAATTCCCTTAAAAAAAGTTTGACTCATGTGGAATAAAAATGGTTGGTGTTTTTACTAAAATACAAGACCTATGCAATAAGCGTGAGGGATATATTTGATACAATTCTTAGCTATTGTGCTAGATCTTTAGCTACTATTACATGATTGATTTGACAAGATAGGGGATGATAAGGTTCATCCATGACATGATAGAAAACCTTCAACGTAACAATGACAACCAATGGCTTAGTTGACTCAATGAATATACATATAAGTCATATTTATGTATATATTCATTATATAGTATATAAAATTATGCACCTCTTTATAAATAATTAGATAACTCTTAGATAGTAAAAAAAATCCTAAAATATATTATTTCAAACATAAACATAAATAAAGTTTGTAAAGATATAATAATTAACCGTAAAAGTGCTAAAGGCATATTTTGAGATAGATGTTTTTTCCTCTCTATAGTCAACTTAGGTATAAATAATGGCATATGAATATGACATAGTTCTACATGATTGTGCACTAAAAGAAGCCAATTTTGCATGGTCATAACATAAAAAATAGATAACCTATGTTCTAGACGAGGCTTATAATAATTATATGGCAAGTTTCTACTATTGGTGTCACATCCAATAAACTTTATAACATAATATTTTAATAATCAGATTTTTTTGCATGTATCAATTACTACTACATTTTTGTGCTATAGTGTCACCCTTTGTATCAAGCTAGAACCACTAGCTTGATTTTAGTTTTTCCATAATAATAAAATTTTATGTTATCATAGCACTAAAATTTATTTGGTGTTATGGTGGTGCTATAGTGGCATATAAGTGATGTTATAAGTGTGGTGCTAATATGGCACTATGTAGCACCACCTTAGTGACATCAAAACATCAATCTAGGTGATATATCATGATAATCAAGTTTTGCCTCAAAAATTGCCTACCATTTCATTGATATTCTTCTACTTTTATAAGCAACGAAAGTCTTTAAAAAAAATTTCTTGAGTCTAAAGTTACAGGTAGAAAACCATGGATGGATTACAAAAGCTACATACCAACAAGGCCATTGAGGAGCAATTTGCATAGGTAGAGTACGTGGAGTATTTTTAGGATGCCCCTTGGATATGATGCTACCATTGAGGAGCATGTTGCATTAGCATTGGATTGAGCTTCTATGGCTCGTAAGATGCTCTGTGACAGTTCAAGTAATCTATGGCATACCCTTTTCTAGGTCATATTCTAGAGATGGGATCTTTAAAATCAAAGAGGATTATGCAACTATTCTTGGGATTTTTTGTAGTCATAATGAAGACATATATGCATGTGTTTAAAGTGTAGATGTTATACCTAAATTATTATGGTTGTTAAAAAACACAAGTATAAAAGGAAAAATAATTACTGCAAGTGCACTAAAATTGATTTGGTTTACATAAAAAATAGGAGAAGCATTGAAAGACCACACAAATAGATGCAATACTATGACCACAATAGTGAGTTTTGGATCAGGCATAATATAACTAGACATCATAGCATTAATCATCAGTATGGGGGTCAAGCATGAATAGTGCTACCTCAACGTCCATGGGGGAAAGTGCGCACAATATCGTGTCGGCATCCATGAGGGGGTGGTGTTGGCCATAGTATTGGATTGGGCTGACCAAGTGGAAGTTTGCTAATCTCTTATGGATGGTCAACATAATATTGAATGTATTCCTTCAATTTTAGTCTAAATTCTCTGTTCAGGTCCTCGTCCTAAGAAAAAATATTGATGTAGCTTTGAAGCACTTGATGTAGTCCAGCTATGAGCCACTAGAGGAAGAAACACATCACTATTATATGATCTACAATAATCAGGCACAAGAGGGCCATAAGGGCTGAACAAAATAACGATAACTGAGTGGTGAGACATAGGGTTGAGCAAAAGCAATTTTTTAGGGCAAGAAGCCAAGAAATTGAGGGTCTAATGATGGGTTTTGTTATGGTAAGTGGTCCACATCATTTATGGCAATCAAGAAAGGAGGAAATAACAATATTATGAGGGTTGCACTATGTTGTCTTTGTCGTCGATAGATTCAACCTGACCTCCTCATAGTCCTCCTTGAGTGTGGCAAGGTCTGAAAGTAAGCCACAATAGGCAAAAGCAATTCCAGATGATGGAGTTGAAGGTTTAGATGGACTATGATAACTACAAGATGTAAGTGAAGAATATGTTCACCAAACTAATACCAAACTACTCACAAGGGTATCCAAAAGTAAGCAACTAGAGGATGCTTGCTTCACCTCTCAAATTGATGATGATGCAACACTCTCCATATTTGGGTATGTTTAAAGTAGCAATACATGTAAAGCTTTACCCCACATATTTCTATCTAAACTCTTCTTGAACCATAAGGTATCGAGTTTGAGTCTCCATAGATAGAAAAGAGTTTCACTAAAATAATAAGTAGGATTTAAAAGTTAAAACAAAAAATGGAAAATGGTATAGCACCATCAAAACTCCAAACAAGCTTCCTAATCTTAGCCTAAAGCAAGGATTTGGAAAAACAACAACCTAAACCACCTAAATTAGAGGACTAGACTAGTAATATTGATTCTTATATCATAACAAAGCTTTGATACCAATGATGAGGATCAAGTTTTACCTCAAAATTTGCCTACCATTTCATTGATATTATCCTGCTTTTATAGGCAATGAAAGCCTTTACGAAACTGTTCCTGGGCCCAAAAATGTAAGTGAAAAACCATGGATGGATTATAAAAAGTTACATAATGACAAGGATGAAACTTTGAAAATCAAAAGGTTGTAGGAGAATAAAATCTACAAAGACTAAAATCTTTTAAACCTTTTTAATTGAACCCTAAAACTAATATTTAATTATTAATTATGTATCAATGTTATCATTAGTTTAAAACTTAACAATATTAGGGACATATGGATGCACGTTAAAGGAAGGTTAGAGGGAAATAGGGTGATAGAATGGGATGGTTTATTACATGTTAGGAGGAAAGCATGTATGTGATAAGTTAGAAAGTAGAGAGCTATAATAAAAGGGTTTATCTATTTAGATATATGTTTAAATATTTTAGGTTCGCATAATCTTAGATGTTTACATATTTCGCTTGTATCCATTTTTAGAGACTCTGTAAGTAGAAGTATATATAAAAAAAATTAAAAACTTCCTCACCTTTGTAGTCAAGCTAATTTTTCAATCCTAAATCCATTGATAAAAAACGATACAAAGCTTGAATCCTTGAATATTGTAATTAATAAAATTAATAGACACGACCTAGTTACATAATTAGTTAATAAATTTTTGGTCTTCAAATTTAGGCATCTCATTTATTACCCTTTCTATCAAGGACATTTCAACTTGAAAATCAAATTATCAACTATCGTGCCCTCACATTACCTTATTTATAGAAACTTGACTTAAAGTCTTGTAATTGTTAGATGACGTTAGATATGTCATATCCTATATGAAAGCATCAAAAGGTGGGGGCATAGCTTAGTTGTTAGATTAAAAAAATTGCTAATGAGTTAGAAGTGGATGTTTTATAAATTTTAAATTATTTTACCCATTTTTATTCTAATTTCACCAATAATTGTATATTAGTTTGCTTAGAAATTCTTCATTCTAAATAATATGTTTAGTATAAACTATCTTAAGATCAGGGTTATGCATAAGAGGTCGGATCCAAAACGTACTTGTAAAAAAATGGCGAATTTGTTTCGAAACCCTAGTGAATCCTGGGCAACTTTATTTTTCACCAAAAATTAGAAAAAATTGGTGAATTTTTGTTTATATTGGAAAAAAATTAAACAACACCAAACTACCATCAGATATGCATCTAAGGAAGGCTCGGATATATTTTTGCATCGGCTCCCCTAAATACAAAAATGCACCTGACATTCCCCCGGATGCAGTTTTGCACCCAGTCCAACCCTCCCCAATCGGGCGCAAAATTGCATTCGGACCGAACCGGATGCAATTTTGCATCCGGACCGTACCAGATGCAAAATTGCATCTAGCCTGAACTGAGTGCAAAACTGCATCCAGCCTGAACCGATTGAAAAATTACATCTGACCTAAATCGGGTGCAAAACTGCATCCGACCTGAATCAGGTGCAAAACTGCATCCGACCACCGATTGGAAAATTGCATCCAACCTGAACTAGGTGAAAAACTACATCCAACCTAAACTGGTTGTAAAACTGCATCTGGCAGAATTGCACGCGGTCTGCTACAAAAATGGTTTCATCCAGTTGCAGCATAGGTCCGACTACAATGTGGTTCCATCTGGTACTATCGGTTGCAGAATAGGGTTTCAGTCGATTGTAGAATAGGGTTTCGACCGGTTGTAGAATAGGTTTTCCATCGATTGTAGAATTGTGGTGTCAGGCAAATATATAGCTGGTGTCAGACGGTTACAGAACTGGGTTGATATATTCGTCGAGTGTAGAACAAAGTTCGAAAATGAATTTGTACCCCTAGGGTGTTAATTATATATAGAGGTATACTTGGCGAGTTGGGCGGGATAATTTAGACATTTTAAAATTTTAGGGCAATAAGGGTACTTTATTTAGGCGGGATTACTTACGATTTTTTCAAAATATTTATGATACTCTCATCAAAGGACGGCTAACCGACACCTAGAATTTATTTTTTCTCAAAATTTTTGGCTAATTGGCCGACGTTCGGGTCCCAAACATTTCACAAATTTGAATTTTTGAAAATGCTTTTTTTCACCCCAATGGCGAAGTTTCACCGCTATGCATAACCCTGCTTAAGATGGTCCTAATATCACTTAGTCATCACTATGACATTGTGTTTTTTCAACAACACGTATAAGTATAGTCTAAAGGAATTCACTCTAGCTTATTAATAATTGATATTCATCATCATTAGATATTTGTATATATGCATGCACCTCTCCCCTTGCAAGTTTTTTCTAATGGCATGCCCATGTTACAATTAACTTAAATATTTAGATTTATCCTAATAAGATAAGAATTAGATAAATCTAAGAGACTAGAATAGTATATTGGAAGAGAAAATCACCACATATTTATAGGTGGATGTTTTATAAAATTTAAAATATTTTATGTTCAATTTTATTGTAATTTAATGATACATATAGGAGTTCATTGAACAGAGGAATATTTGACTAATATCGTCACCATGTTGTAAAATCATTGTGCTAGCACAAAATAAGGATGCAACTTGGTGCTTTTCATCAAATACAATATGATTAAATCACAATGAAGAATAGTTATACACTACATGTATATACTAGCTCTATTGGCTTGTATAATTCACCAAGATTGACTTTCAATTAGGTTGTCATAAGTTCCTATAGATCCCATAGGCTTTTGGAAGATGACCATCAAGACCATAGAGGTTCTATATGAGTGGTAGGTTTTGCCTTTTAGCTTGACCAATGTTCTAGCTACATCATATACTTGATGAATGATGTGTTGTGTTTATTCATAAGGTCCTTCATTATTGTCTAATTAGATGACATCATTATTTTTAGCAAGACATGGAAAGAGCATTTATAGCATGAGCACAAAATTCTAGATACTTTGTGATAGCACAAGCTTTAATATAATTCAAGCAACTGTAGCTTCAACATCATAGAGATCATATACCTAGTTTACATCATTAATCAATAGGTAATGCATATAGATCCATATAAGACTCATGACATCTAAAAGTAGACAACCTTAAAGAATTTTAAGAAACTTTGGAGTTTTTTTGGGCCTTGTCAAATTCTACCACATATTTAGTTTTGGATTTTCACATGTCTTATAGCCCTTCAATGAATCCATGCATGGGAAGGTGAATTTTTACTAGAATTTATAGAAATAACATGCATTTGATGAATTGAAGTAACACCTTTGTTTAGTGCAAATGCTTACCATGCTCGACATCACTTAATTATTTTAAGTGGATATTAATGCTTCTGACTACATAATTTTTATCTTGAACTGGAATTTGATATCATATACAATACTAAGACATTTTCATATACATCTTGATGCTACTCAATAGACAATAAATTGTATGCCATTGTTCAAGTTGCAACAATGGCATCACTACATTATATGTAAGGAAATAATTATTTATTTTGCTCATACACCCCTTTAATTATTTTATTCATAGAGCAAATTGGAAAATATATGCTACATAAAATTAATGACTTACATGCAATAATTCTACCTCGTAATCAAACATCGCAAGAGAAAGTAGAATTACATAGGAAACAATGTAGGTTATCCACTAGGTTTAAATGTACTAAGTATTCTTGATAGTCGAGTGTCTAGCATTAATGATTGATAGGTGTTGTACCCTAAAAATACTAACCTTATCGATACCCAATAATATTTGATATAGGGTAAGTTTGTGCTAGACTACATCCTTTAATATGGGCTTCCATACCATCTTAGAAAGCTCCATATTCCATCTCATAAACTATTTTAGATTCTTATATGTAAAGATCACTAATCCAAGGTTTTTGGATACTTATAAATTAGTAAGACACTTTCAATACTACATACTACTTTCACTAGCCTCACATGCACCAAGAAGTGGAATTCTATGTGTAATCCTATGCATCCTACAACATTGCCAAACAATGAAATAACAAGCTAGGGATCTACACACCTATTCTAGTTTCTTTTGAGCATTATAAATCCATTAGAATTATATTTCTATTAGGTTCCAAACCACTAAGCATCAACAAGATTTCATCATTATGATTTTGGATAAGTTTAGTAAGATGATAGTCATTTATCATGTAGGAAAAATATAGACATTGTTGAGACTACACATCTATTATTTCAATAAATTTGGGTTCATTTTGGTCTTCCAACCTACTGAACCAAACAAGGACTTCTAGTTCCTCAACCAAAGGTTTTTGGTCACTTCTATAATAGTAAAACACCTACAATAGTACAAAATACATTCATAGGCCTCACATACACTAAGAAATGGAGTTCTACATGCAAGTCTATGCACCCCATAATATTGCCAAATAAGAAAATGGGAATATAGGGATCTACACACCTTTGCTAGTTTCTTTTAAGTGTTAGCAATTTATTAGCATGGAATTTCTATTAGGTTACAAACACTAAGTATCAAAAAGATTGCATCGTTATGGTTATGGATAAGTTTAGCCAGATGAAAATCATGTGATCATATAGGAAAAGCATCAATGTTGTGGAGATTACATGTTTATTATTTCTATAGGTTTGGATTCATTTTGGACTTCCAACCTCTAATAAATTAGACAAGGATTCCAAATTCATCAACTTTTATTGCCACCTCTAGAACCAACTAGAAATCAAGCTCTAAGATTCCATTTATTTCCATCCATAGATAGGTGGACATGCAAATATTATCAATGTAATGCTTGTGCATCTTCTTAGGATTTACAACCATCAACATCCTCAAACATGGGATGAGAGTGCACCTTACATTCAAAATTCCTACAATAGGGATCTTCATACCTCCATCACATTCCATTTTGGACATGCTTTATATTTCAAATCAATGTCTGTGTGGATGTCAGCTTCCATCTTCAAAATGACACCATGATACTAGCATAAATCAAGGAAGTAGATAATGATGAGTGATTTTTGTAGCATGCGTAGAACATCCATACTAAGTTTTACGAGATCTTCCAATGGCAATAATAGAAATACAAAGAGCACCATGATCAATACATGATTCCACATCAATTTTAGGATTGACGTAAGGCTTGTCTCCATATAAAGAAGTTGCGCTTCTTCATATTACATAAAAATATCAAAAGAGTACACTATGTTCCTTATACCATCCAACACACAATAGGTGATAATGCTTTTATTCGTGACTTACCACCTTAATTGGAGGTGCATCCAATATTTCATGTAGAACTCCTCAAGTTGGACTATCCTTCTTTGCTAGAGCTAATGAAAATATAACATCATATAGGTCTAAGCCTAATTTAGTTGGAACTTGTAATAGCAAACTAGTTCATCAATATTACCAATAAGAGTACTTGCTAGGGGACTCACAACAAGCTCAAGGTTAGAAAGTAAGCTAAGTATTTTTTCCTAGGCTACGTGGTAAATACTTGACCAACTCAAGTGTTTCTTTATAGTTAGCATTTTATGCAATGGGGATAAATGATCTAAGAAAACTAAGGGTTTCTCAATATCCCAAGGATAATGGCACCACAATACTTTTAGCTAGTAGGTTTTGGTGCTTGTGAAGGGTCTTTTCCAAACAAGCTAGTGCTAACTCTTCTTGCGGTGTTAGAATTTTTCATGGAGCTAAACTAAATTTGGCATCACACCTTCTTTTGCTATCAATTTGAGTGGAACCAACACTTATAGAAATATAAACTTATGATGCTAACTTCATATTTTATCACAAGATATCAATATGTATAGAATATCTTCATATGCTAGGTGTTAGGAATGCATCTGCAAACAAGTAGTCTTTCCACTTGACATCTTATAAATTGGTACTAATTGTCGAGGAATTAGAAATGAAACTTTTATAAATATTCCTGGAATTGCTTCTTGATCAGTTGAAATTTTAGTACCTTTCAATTGCTTGTAATTGTTGTGCATATTATATAAATATTACAATAAATATTTCTCTTTTTTTCTTCTTATTTAGTTCCATTCCCCAAATCTTCTCTCTTCCTTTCTCACCCTTTAGACATAGGTCATTCTTGCCTAATATTTTTTTCTAGTACTTCTTTTTTATTTTTTAATAAAGTGCCATACATCTTGCAGTGTCTTGCACCATGCATTATGCCCATGTGTTGTTCTCTACAAGAGTATATGATTTGTTATTCTAAAGTGTATCTACATCTATAACATTTAAAAATAAAGTTGCATTCTTTGTATGTAAAATATTTTCATAGTGCCCTGTTTTTACTATACAACACTAAAGCATATCTGTCATGTGCCATAAGTTGGTTTTGGGAGTTGTCCTTCATGCCACCACAACTTAGGCCTCATAGTGTCGATTATTTGTTGGATAAAGGATAATCCTTTCCACGTTGTCATTAATATTATAGGAAGTATTATATTATTTGGTACCTTGCAATAATATTGCAAGCACCATGTAAATAATTTTGTCTAGAGTGTGTTTAGTATTTGAGTATATAGTAGGTGTCATGTCACTAAGTGTGGAGTTATATAAGGAGTCATGTGAGTAAGTGTGAGTTATATAAGTAAGGTATCATGTTAATTAGTGTGGAGTTATGAGTTGTGTAACAATTTTTCATTTAGTATGTGCAATCATTAGATTCTTTGTCCTTATGTGGATATGTGGATTCAATAATAAATTTACTGTATGATATTTCTCCCATGAGAAATTTGAAGTGTTATATCTCCTATGTGTGTGAGGAGATGCAAATTTTTGGTAGAAATGTCAAGAGTCTTGTGACTATGAAGAGTCTCATATCGATGTGTATATATTGAAGATAAAGCATTGTAATGGTAATCAAATAAGAACTGCATTTCATTGCATTACTTAAGTAGATATATCAATAATATATTTTGAGTTATTGTTCATTGTTGTTATGGATTGAATATATTGTGTGATTATTTTATCTTGAGATATTGTGAGATCCAATGAGGAGAATATTGAACCACTAATATTGTACCAGAACCATGTTGGGTGTGCATGGTGAAAGTCACGTTTGTTGAGAGGTGCAATTGAGAATACAAAAGCATCTGATGAGAGAGAAAGCCACAAAGTTGAGTGAGCTTATTGTAAGGAGTTAAATAAGTCTTGTGTGAATTTGCTCAGGTTATTTGAAAGTGTGTGTGAATATACTATTGTTTCATTAGAGAGGAGAATTGTTAAGGTAAAAATCTAAGACAACACAGATAATTACTACTTGCAAAGCCCTATTACAAAGAAGATTTTACGTGGAGAAGAAAGGAGGAGGAGTCCAATATACTCATTCCCAAAGCTAATGGAAAAATGTGAACATATTCGAGGAATGGAGAACCAAAGTATAGACCTTAAGAGAAGCAAATTAGACATCTGAGAAGAATGGGTGTGAGAGTAGAATATTGAAGCAACAAGTTAAGACAATTACAAAGATTGAATGAGTGAAGAAAAAGTTTACAAACATGACATGTATAAACGTATAGTTGACCTAAAAAATATAGAGACAACTATTAAACTCAGGCAGAGAATAATAGAGAGTAAGACAAAAATCTTAGGTGTTAACAACGGTGCACAAGCTAGATATGTAACATCTCATGCAAAACAATCTAGAGAATATACATAGATTTAGAATAACACACATGAAAGGTAGGTTAATCGATTTATTTTAGGAGTTTTGAAATTTTTAAGGAATGCGCCACCTAAAGATATATTTTAATTTACCTTAGAATATAGTGAATGGTTTATAAGGTTAAGCATATTTAATTTATTATGAGGTATTTTTTTTTTTGAATTTATATGGTGGAATCGATAGCCGCCATGAATCCAGGCAGGCTGTCTAGCTTTTTATGGCTGCCACAGTATTCTATGTTGTCCACCCTAGAAGCCGCCACACAGATCTTCGTGCAGTCTGCCCCTATAACCACCATGCCACAATCATTTTAAACTTTTTACGCCACTGAAAGCACTAGGAAAGGGACAAGCGTTCAGTCCAACGAGGCTCGAGATTTGAACCTTGGACCTCTGCCCCCTTATGGGGTTTGGATGAACCAATTGGTCTACACCTCGGACTATTATGAGGTATTTATTAAAAGAGAAAAATAATTAAGGATTTATAAGGAGAATAATTTTATTTTGGAGAAAAAATTATAATTGATGGGAGTTATAAGAAGAATTTAATATATTGAAAAAATAAATATTTGAAGAGGAAATTATTTAGAGGAAGAATATTAAATTGAAGAAAGAAATTAATGATATTAAGTTGAAGATTGAAGAAAATGATATTGTTCAAAGAGATAGAAAAATTAAATTGAAGAAATATAATTTGAAAGAAGAAATATTGTTTATTGAGAATATTGAGGAGGACATTAAATTAAAAATTAAAGAAAGAAAACATTGTTTGGTGAAATTATTTGAAAGAATAATATTAAAAGATTGAAGAAAAATATTTGAAGAAAATAAAGAATTATTGAAGGCAATTATTAAATTTGGAGTTAAAAGGATTTCTACAAAGAAAAATTAGTTATTATTTGAAGAAAATATATTTGAAATTATTGAAAGAGAGGATATTATTTGAAGAGAATTGTTAAAGATTAAAAATTTGAAGACAATTTATTAAAAATTAAATTTGGAAGTAATAAGGAATACTACTACAAAGAAAATTAATTATTATTTACCTTCAGGACGTATTTCTTGGGATGTTTGATGGGCAACTTTATTACCAGACTTGTCTCCCAAGCTAATGTCTGGCTCGCCAAGGTTGGGAGCCATATAAACATACAAAGGTTGGATCAAGATACAATTGGAAAATGACAAGAGCGGTTGAATACTAAAGATATTCACATGTACCTTAGTGATTCTACATGTAGTTGGTTATAATCGTTTATCCTAGTTGGGTATTTTGTGGGTAATATTCCCAATTATTCCGATTTTGGGATTAGGTAAATATGACTTAGGCCTCTCATGTCTTCAAGGTTGAGTTAATACAGAAACTCACTAAGGTTTTCTTCTTTTTTCATTTTGTTGATGTTGCTCATGCGAAGGCTATCTATGAGCACGATCTATGGTCCATGCAGAGGTCTTTATTAGTTTTCTCATTGTGGACTTAGGATTTCTCTGTGTTTGAGAAAAATGACTAAGGTCCTAGTTTAGGTTGACTAACCTAGTCTTCACCTTCCTTTACAGCATGGATTGGAACACATTGTAACCATTTTAGGGCATGTAATTTTGGTCGAACCTAAAAAGTCTTTTAATGCTCACCTAGCAAGGCAAATCTGTGTAGAGGTTGATCTATCTAGGGAACTAAAATATTTCATTGTCATTCAATTTGGGGTGACCATCATCTCACATAGGGTGGTATATATTAGCATGTCAAACACTTGCTTCTAATTCCAATCATCTGACCATAAGGTAAAAATTTTCTTGCTTATGCTACATAACAGGTCGAGACTAGCTCTTATGCAAACCACTGGGTCGACTCCTCAACCCAATGAGGAGGGTTGGACCACTATGGGAGGTCATAAAAATTAGTGCACTAACTCAACTAAAGCTTCACATATTAAACCATCTACAAAGATGATGGTAACTTCAAGTTCACAACCATTAGAGAAGGAAAAATAGAACCAGATGGTGGCCCTTCAACAATGGAGGTGGTGGCCAAAGAAGTATCGTCACCTCTCTAGAACCATACCTCAAGTGAAGATAGTGTGGTCCCAAAAAAGGCCATCAAGCCCAACTCTCCTCCCTGGTATCCTCCCATAAGCTAATGTTACTCCTCTAGCCCAAGGTCCTATGGAATTGGTAGATTTTGTTATGGATAAGAGGCCTCACCTAGCCAACATTCAATTGGGGAACTATAGATATGAATATGAAGGTACCAAAAAGCATTGGGGTTTCTTGATAGTGAGGACATATCATTAGACTCATCTCAATAATTTTTCTATCAAGGGATGTGTGAGGTCTCACAGACCCCAAGCACAAATATGTTGTGCACACAGTTCATCAACAATTCTCTAACTTAGATTTCTTGTGCGTGTAGGAGATACAAAATATAGTTTTTTTGTTGACAATTGTATGTCAGGTTATTTGGCCTAAAAGTCATTTCCTTCACAGTGAGCATGATCAAGGTCAAGGTGGTGTCACCATATTCATCTCCCCTTATTTGTGGCCTCACCTGGTGGCACACAATTGTAACCCCACCTATCTTACACTATGGATAATTATTTTATCAGTAATCTATTCAAGGTAGTTAATGTTTATGCCTCTAATGATGTTGTGGGGCATACCCAATTATGGATTTGGTTTGCTGAGTCACTCCCTTTTGCCACTTGTCTTATTTAAAAGGATTTTAACATGATTGAGGTAGCCATGAGTAAGATTGGTGGGCATCTGAAGCATTGGGTAATGGAAGAATGAACAACTTGGTTCTACATGTACAATAAATTTAGGTTTTAAGATCCTAATGTGGGACTCTCATGTCAGCAAAATTTGGCACATGTGGTCCAACTTGCATGTTGGCTATGAATTTTTTTTAAAGGTTGGATAGGACATTGTTATCTAGATAACCAATATTTAATTTTTCCAAATTTTTCTCTCTCGGTTAAACTGCTCCTTGAGGTTGTTCTCTCGGATTAGTCACAAATACACTTTTACATTGAATGGAAAGAGATGGGCGGTCCACATGGAGAAGTCAATTTAATTTTAAAATATCTCTACTTCATCATAAACCTTTAGCGACTCACATTCAACATATCTAGAACTTCGATCCCCACCCAAACATACACAATGGTTGGACTACCTGGTGGAATGATGCGACAGAATACACTACTTTATTCCTTTGTATCTATAGGTGCCAACTAGCCTTCTTTCATCGACATTTAGATAATATCATTGCCTTGGAGCTCCAATGTGCCACATGGGGGTTGGAAGCACAACCCTTCTCTTTTGTGTTGCAAATTTAGATGGCCAAAATTTTCCAACAATAGCAAATCATAGATGCTCATGTTGCCCAGCTCAAATCCATATTTCATTGGCTCAAGGTTGGGGATAGGCTCTCCAAAGAATTTTTCTAATTCCTTCGAGGTAGGAACCCAAATCAAAAAATCAAATATATCTGATAAGGGTAGAACACTTTTATAGAGCAAACTAATATTCTGTAGGCCTTTGTTCACTATTACCAGAAGGTGTTTCAAGCTCAAGAACCCACCCTGGCCCAAGCTCAATCTCTTCAACAATGTGTTAGAGTGGTTTCTTGTCATATTTTTGCATCCTAGAAATCCCTCCATGATATCCCCCTTTCACAAGAAGAGCTTAAAGTCAGTACCTTTTCCATGGCCAATGATAAGGCTCATGACTATGATGGGTTCCCCTATAAATTTTATAAAATTCTATAGGATACTATAGGGCCATATTTGCACCAAGTTTACTTAGATGTTCTTAGAACTGGTTCTCTTAGACATTTTATTAATAACGGTAATATTAAGCTTATTCCCAAAATAGGGGATCCTAAGGACATTTGCAATTGGTGGCCCATTATCTTGCTTAATGTCTTGTACAATATTATAGCCAAGACCATGGTGCTTAAGATTAAAATTTTATTCCCCTTGATCATTCGACCATAGTAGACTGTTTTCTCAAGAGCAAATATATATTAGATAACATCATTGCTATTTGAGAAGGAATGTCATTGTCATCTAAATATAGATAAAATAAAGTATCATCGTTGAAGCTCACACTCACGAAAAATAAACATTTAAACACATATAAAACATAATGTCACTATCGAATATCACTAGGTCTAATATTGTTGATGCTCACCATATTCGCCACTATCGAAGCTCACAAGATCTATCACTATCGAATCTCACCAGATCTATCGCTGTCGAAGCTCACACAGAGAAAATAAACATATGAATATAGATAAAGCACAGTGCCATTGTTGAAGCTCACCAAGTCTGCCACTATCGAAGCTCACTAGATATGCCACTCGTGAAGTTCACTAGATCTTCTATTGTAGAAGCTCACCAAATTTTCCACTGTTGAAAATCAACATATCTATCACTGTCAAAGCTCACAAGATCTACCGCTACATAAGCTTAACAAGATTTAAATATAAAATCCTAGGATGAACTATCCTTAATCCAGATCTACCATTTTTGAAGCTCACTAGATGTGTCATAAACCCTTGCATCTCTTCATACAATGTCATAAACTACCCAGGTTCACGACCATAGACTTTGATACCTATTACCAATTTTGCCACACCTTGTTGAAATTCATATTGTATACAGTTTTGAGACCATTCATTGTAAAAACTTCTCTTTTTCCATAGAAAAATGGTTAAGATGTGGTTATGTTGTGCTTTCACCAATTGTCTCATTTAGTTTAAAATTGTACTCTATTACTTTATGTGGTTCCTCATCTTTTTTGTACTTTTCTATGTTTTTTGTACTTTTCCCTGTTATGTTGCATGTAAAATTGTGAATGTTTTAGCATGGGCATTTTTTTGATGGTTTCGCTTCCTTATTTTCATCTTTAAATCCTCTCTTTTCTTATCTGCACATATGGCTGTAATTTCCAACACTTAGACACTTGAGTACATTTTTATGTTGAATTGTAAAATCGCTCCGACAATGGGAGCAGGAGGCCAAAAAATAATATAAAAGGGCAAATGCGACTAAGTATAAAAATCTAAACATATTCAGAGCTATAGACTCTCCTCTCCTGGATCGAACTCTCAAAGCGCTCCACCCATGGAGCGATATTCTAAAAATAGCAAAAACAAGTGTAAAGAGGCCGAGTGTAAAAGTCAATGTGGTCAAAGGGCAGAGCGCTCCACCCAGGGAGCACCTCTCCAAAGCGCTCCACCTGGGGAACATTTGAGGGGAAAGGGAACACAAAGCATAAAGATAATAAAAAAGGCACCAAGTATAAAGGCTAAGTGTAAAATTCAATTGGTCAAATCTTGAAGCGCTGCATAGGTGGAGCGCCCCTTCAAAAGCGCTCCATAGTTGGAGCGCCTCTCCAAAGCAAGAAATGTAAGAGCAACCAAGGCAGAAAGGGTCAATTTGGTCAAAATGTAAAGCGCTCCACTAGTGGAGCACCTCTCCCAAGTGCTCCACTAGTAGAGCAAACTCCTCGAACAAGTGACTAAGAGAAGCTATTGCAAATCTACCATGGATAGTTCGAACTGACTCCAAGTTGCATTTTGTAAATTTGAATTGATTGTTTCAAGTCATTGTCGGAACCTTCTGTCTTCAATGCTTAGTTATCTAAAAAGCCCGAATTGACTATTTCAAGTCATCATCGAGATCAAGTCTACCTGTCATGGGAGTGGTTGGAAATTAATGTTCTAAGCAGTAAAATTCTTCTACAAAAATTGGCTTCTTCTCTGTAACCAAGGATGGATAGCTTCGACTAGAGAAGCAGTTCTGTACTTCAAAATTTACTTCAAATAAAAAGGCTTCTGACTCCAATTTTGAGTTCTCTATCTCTGTGTATGACTTCTATTCTGTAATTTCTATTAAATTAGTTCCTTTATTGCACAGTTTAATTCCGTTTTCTAGATTTCGTTGTCAATAGAGGACTAGTCCCTAGAATACTTGTTGGAGTTTACATAGTTCAAAGAATTCAATATTGGTTTTTGTTAAAAGTCTATTGTTTTGATTGTTGTTGGTTCAAGTAGTTAGAATATCTATCGTGCTTCCGGTCCATCACCCCGTATTTTTGGATTTTAGCCATTTCCCATTCCTTTTAGTTATTTTATCCCTTTCATTATCTTCCTAACCCTTATCTCAAAAACCCCATTTTTATTTTCGAAACCAGCCCTACTGGAGATTTCCACGGAGGACATTCCTTTCCTTTGAGCATTCAATGCTTGGCAATGGGCCTAGGGCATTGCAGACTTAGAAAACCTGTATCTAGGCTGGTTCGATTACCAACAGTTTTTGGTACGCCTGGTGGGACACAAACGTTCTACGTTTAACCAGTATTAAGAAGTGATGTTCATCTTATTACTATCAAATCTAAAAATCTGGTGACTCTACTAAACTCAGATACCTTCGAATCTCATGGACCAGTGTAAAAACTCACGTCTTCATGCGTACAAGATGGAGGGCTAGAAACACAGGATAAGAAACTGAGTTCTACGAGCTTGACATTGATGCTTTAGGAGAAAATCCTAGGGTGGTCAGGCCAAAAATTCTGTTTGTCGAGACATCATCCCAAAAAGTTGTTCTAGATTCACCAAATATGACTTCTGAAAACACGACAACTAGCTTACCTCAAAATCCATCAAATTCTCCAAATCATCAATATACTCCTACTCCACCGAATGTTCAACCAGGTGCTACGAGTGTTCCGACCATTTTGGCTCAGCAAGTTCTATCGAATCCATTGCTCCAAACCAATCCGCCTCCCTAGATAGCACAACCAGCTCCACCTAAGTTTTTCTCAACCTGGAATCATACGGGACCGCTTGCCCTACAAGCTCATCGTCAAGTACCTGCAACAACGCTCAAGGCTCTACCTACGTACGATAACATAGGAAAGACAACGTACAAGCACATCCAAAACGTCGTGAGACTGGAAACTATACACCAAATCACTAAAGAAGATGTCATGGTGAAATTGCTGGTTCTTTCACTAAGAGGTAAGCTCATTTACTAGTACCAATTGCTTTCGCTCGATACCATCACCTCATGGGACTAACTGGCAGGCCAACTTATAAGGGGCTTCAAAAAATAAGCAAACCCCTTCTCTCTATTACACCATTTCACCACTATTCAAAGCCATCCTCAGGAATAGATAGCTGACTTCAATGTCAAGTTCACCCAAAATTGGTAGAGAGTCATCGACGGCCTTCGGTCCACCCTAGAGAAGGCAACATTTTATTACTTGAGGGATTTTCATTTAGATATTAGCATGAGCATCTGACATGCTAATATCAATGCATTCCATGGCTTGTACGAGCAATAACAAAAGGTGGAAGCCAACCTGATAGCTATTGGGAAGTTACCTCCGAAGGTGACGACTCTGATTTACCCAAACTTTTCACAAAATATCTACCCGAGCGCATTCGCTCTGCCTACATCTCAGATCTATCCTGGCCAACCATGGAATCTAATCCTTTAGTATCAAGTGGCACCCACTTCGCAATTTCTAGCACCCACACCACCATATCAAGCGACTGATGTCCCTCAGCTTCCAGCTCCTATCCAATATCCAACATTACCTACACCATTGGCTCCATTGCCATTATTCACAAGTCAGGCATCTGCTAATCAAGCAGCTGTAAATGAGGCCTAGTCCAAGGAGTTGCAAGAGGTGAAGGCGTACATGAATATGATGGCAAATCAGATGAATGTTATGAGGAGGAGGTAGGATGACCAGGGCTTCCAGCAAAGAAGATTTCCTCCTCCCCCGATCATGAAAGAGCAAGCATCATTTGCTCATCGACAACCCAAAATAAATTTAGCTGTGATGAGAAGCGGAGAGGCCAACGTTTTGGACCCAACATATTGGTGTACCATGTGCAATGATCCACATAGTGAAGAGACCTGCATGGTGCACCTCAACTACATTTAGACACTGTCCGACGATGCTTAGGAACAAGTCAACATGATCAAGGAAGCTGGTCATAATTTTATGATGTCTTATACCGAGCAAGTCTTTGTCCTCACCAGAGTTGTAAAGAAGTCTATTGAGGCAGATCCAGCTCAGATGGAGCCGCTGAAGGTTCCAACGCCACTTAAGCCATGGAGCCAAAAGCCCCAGCCTACGACAAAATCTCCAAATCTAGCAACGACCTCAAAGTAGTCCGACTTTCTAAAGGACTACTTGTTGCCTCGCACTAAATAAAAGGTGTTCCAGCCTAAAGCTCCGACTTCTCAATCGCAGGCCAAGACACAAGACCAGGCTAGGGAGAAGCTCAAATACCCCTCACTGACCAAGCACCGATGGGTAGATGCCACACAATAGTACCAAAAAATGTATGAATCTGCAAGGGGAGTAGGAGAGCCACGCACTTTGACATACAACATAGTCGAAGAAATGAAGAAGGCTCAGGCCAAGGTAAGCCTATATGATGCTCTCCAACTCCTAGTTCAAGTTGACCTTTTGCAGGAGTCTCTCAAGTCTGCTAAAGATAATGAGTAAGCCGATGCAAACGATGTTTGCATCACCGATAATGACTTCGGCCACAGGTAAGAATCGACTCTCACCATTCTACCTTTCCCTTTGGATGGAAGGATGGATCATGCATAACTGCATGATCAACTCTGGCACCCCAACAACCATCATGCCCAAAGCAATATATGAAATCATGGGCATGGAGTATACCCAAAGTAGTCCTGGAGTACTGCAGTTAGACAGGACTCCTATAAATATGGTATGAGTTATCAAGGATGTTCCAATCCAAATCCATAAGAGGCTGCAGTTCATGATCATCCAAGAGATTGTGGTGGTCAACTTAGATCTATACTTTAGTATGTGCCTCTCGTGAGAATTCATCGCTAAGTTGGGAGGCTATCTCTCCCTCAACTACTCACACTTGGAGATCCCATTCAAGGGGAACAAATTTAAGCTCTTCAATGAGAATCCTGCCACTTTTCATGTTGAAAAAATTGAATATGTAGATAAGGGATCGGTCTTTGTCAACCTGATGACATAATAAATGCAAACGGTGGACCTGATGGAAGAATCTCTCGGTGAGCTCCAAGTTGAAGATGAGTTCTCCATAACTGATTTCAATGCTGTCATCGGGACCGATTTGGGCTGCTATTCATTGACAAATCCTGAAAAGGCTGAAATAAAAGCACCTGCAGAAGAGTCACTAGCACCCGACCAGCTATGGAAACTGTACTTCGATAGTGTGCGATGCAAGAATGGCACGGGAGCTGACTTTGCTCTCATTTTCCCATCAGGTGGACAAAAAACTTATTTGTACAAACTTGCATGCAGTTGTATGAATAATGCAATAGAGTATGAGGCTTTATGCCTTGGACTCAAGAAAGGCAAAAATCTCGACATTAAGCATTTACGAATATTTGGGGATTTTGAATTAATCTATAACCAGGTTACCAGTAAGTGCGTCTCCAAGCAACATTATTTAAAGGCATACTGCAACAAGGTGTGGGATCTTCTCGAATCCTTCACCGCGCTAAACATAAAGTCAGTTTCATGAGAGCAAAATAAACTTATGGACATCTTAGCCTCCATCAGCACCTAGTTTTCACCAGCGGATGATATGATGCATAATCCAAAGACAAAGAGGCTGATCTACAGGCCTTCTATGCCTGATAAAAAATCCACTGGCAGGTGTTCGACAATGACGAATAGTTTATCAATTTCCTGTTAAATGAAGCATCCTCCATAGAAGAGCGAACCCTTAATGAGGAAGACCGCGAGAGATTGATTTAGTTGAAAAATAACCACATCTCAAAGGGTTTGATCACGTTGGAAAGTATCTTCGATCGAAACGCTAGGTCTGTCAGCCACAAGATCAAGGTGGACCAGAAAGATTTCGTGGACCTGGAGTTAGATCCGGGAAAGGTTATCAAGATAGGGGCCAACTGTATAGTCAAAGAGCTTCAACAGATCTGTGACTTGTGCAAGGATTATCTCGACATCATCGTTTGGTGCTACCAAGATCTAAGAGGATACGATAAAAATATCATCCAGCACACCATCGAGCTGGAGGAAGGTGTCAGACCATTCAAGCAGAAGCAGCGACCTGTCAATCCAAAGATCGAAATGCTGATGAGGGCCAAGCTTCTAAAAATGCTTAAAGCAAAGATCATATACCTGATCAAGCATTCCTCTTGGGTGACCAACCTTGTTTCAGTACAAAAGAAGAACAATGACATCCCTTGTGCATTGATTTCTGAAATCTCAACCAAGAATCACTCAAAGATCACTACCCGCTACCTCAGATCGATCAAATCCTTCACATGGTGGCTGGAGCACAGAGGTTTTCCTTGCTAGATGGTTTCTTCGGCTACAACCAGATCTGGGTAAGGTATGAAGACCAGTACAAAACTACGTTCACCACTAAGTGGGGAAGTTTCACCTACCAAAACATGCCCTTCGACATTTCAAATGCAAGAGCAACTTTCCAGAGAGCGATGGACCTCACCTTTGGTGAACTATTGAATCATGTCATCGTAATTTACTTAGATGACATGACAATCTTCTCCCATAAGAGGGAGGAACACACCTTACATTTATGAAAATTTTTTGAAAAATGTTGGGAGTTTGGGGTCTCCATCAACCCCAAGAAATCAATCTTCGCAGTGAAGGAAGGAAAACTACTCAGGCATCTTATCTATTAAAAGGGATTAACACTTGATCCCACTCGAGTTGAGGCACTTCTTAGCCTTCCACTACCAGCAAATAAAAAAGCCCTATAGTCCTTTTTTGGACATATAAATTTTGTGAGGAAGTTCATCGTCGACATTTCCCAAGTAATAAAAGCCGATGGCCGAGTTCCTGAAGAAGGATGTTGAATTCAAGTGGATTGATGAAATAAGGCAGGATTTTTAAGAAATTAAGGAGAAAATTAGTCAAGCTCCGGTCCTCATCAACCCTGACTATTCATGATATTTTATCTTATACGCAGTCGAGGAGCTAGAAAGCTATGCAGTTGTTCTGACATAAAAGGGCAAAGACGGATATGAGTGCCCGATAGCATTCCTCAACAAAATAATACAGCCACACGAAGAAAAGTTTAATTTTATTAAATGACAAGTGCATGCGATGATGAGGTTACTCTAGAAGTTTTGATATTTCGTCTCTCAAAGCAAAATGATAGTGTATGTGAACACCCAGATGTTCAGAATTTCATCATCCAAGGTGAGTTGGGCAATAGGAGAGCTGGATGGGTTACTAAGATCCAAGAGTTAGACATCAAGGTACGCCCTACCAAATTAGTCTAAGGCAAAGCGCTCTGCCAAGAGCTGGCTAAAAATTTTGTGACCAAAATTATGAACCCCGACTCGGACAACCTCGTGCCCGACAACAATCTTGCCAATATATCGGTCAACAGTCCAGATTGGACAAGCGATTTAGTTAAATACTTTGACACGGGTAGATGCCCTTCTCACTTCCACGCTTCGCAAAGGAGAATTCACCTACAAGATAGAAGGTATGTCCCGACGCCTAACGGACTATTTTACAAGAACATCGACGAAGTTCTCCTGAGATGTATCAGAGAGTCAAAGAAGGCAAAAATCTTGGAGGAGTTTCACTTCGAGATTTTGGGAAGACATTTTACAGGCAGACCAATGGTGCTAAAGATCATTAAAGCGAGCTACTATTGGCCTACCCTTTTTTTTGACACTTTCAAATTCTTCCAGCGTTGTGATAGTCGTCAGCTGTACTCGGGTAGGACTAGGAATGCATCGCTTCCTCTCCACCCCATCCAAGGGGGGTTTGGACTTTATCAAGATCATCAATCCCAACTCTTTCTTCAACCACAAATACATTTTGACCACCACAAACTACTTCACTCGATGGTCACAAGCAATTCCAACCAAGCAGGATGACCAATAAGTGGTTATCTCTTTCCTTGAAGGACCAATCACTTGCTTTGGTGTGCTTGAGGCCATCGTGTTTGATAACGGTTCTCCTTTCACTGGCACAAAAATCTACGATTTCACAGTCAGGTATGGAATCTATTTGAAAACATCATCTAACTATTACCTGTAGGGCAATGGACTGGCGGAATCCACAAACAAGAACCTGCTACGGATATTGAAGAGGATGTTGCAGAAAAATAAGCAAAGCTGGCACCTACTTTTGGATTAGTCGCTTTGGACCGACTGCATTTCTATCAAGCGATTAGTCAAGATGTCGCCCTACTCATTGGTGTACAGGAAATATGTAGTCTTACCCACACACATCGAGCTGCCAACATTGCAGTTACTTAAGTGGATCAACACCGAAGAGGGCCAATTCAATCCAATGGAGGTGAGGTTGGCACAGTTGCTGCAGTTATAGGAAGAAAGAGAGAGCTTACGAAGCCCTCGCTGAGCATGCAAAATCCACCAAAGGATAGTTTGGGAAAAGGACTTTCGATCGAACCTTCAGTATCGAAGATTTGGTCTTAAAGTGGAATGAAAAAAATCCAATCCGAGGAACCACAAGAAGTTCGACGTCTTTTGGGAAGGACCATTTTGAGTCTCCTGCATTAACCAGCTCAACTCATTCATTCTGTAAGATATGGAAGCTTTCACTCTCCTGATTGCAGTGAACGACTTTCTTCTAAAATTTAATCACTCGTTGAGCTCTGAGGAAGATCATTGATCCACCAGGTATTTATCGTGTATATAATTTGTTTCAAAGTCTGTACAGTTCCTTATCGCTCCAGTTTTCTGAGCGCAGTTAAAAAAATAAATATTCCTAAGTCTAGTGGAGCGTTTCCCCAAAGCACTCCACCCGTGGAGCGCCTCTGTAAAAGTGCTCTCCCCGTGGAGTGCTTTTCCAAAAGTGCTTCTCTTGGGAGTGCTCCAGCTAGGGAGCGCTCGAAGAGCCCAAGGAAGTATGGCAATTTTTGGCACATCGAGTTGTCGATGTGCAAGGGTGTCGTTCCAAAAATGGGCAGATGTACCATGACGATGGGTCGAGGTGATGGATTGGCGAGTTTGGAGCTTTTGTGTACTCATTTTAGTGTTTTGCCAAAAGTTAAACAGTTCCTGATGGAGTAGTGCTCATATGGGTAACCTTATGGGAACTGTCTCAGTTGGTGCGCGCCATGGTAAGATTTGTGCGTAAGAGTTGAAAAGCTACCACGGGAGTTAAACTATTGCTGGAATAAGAGGTAAGTTGGCTATTGAAAAGGGTTTTGCATCCAAGATGAGATAGTTGGCAGTAGTCTTGCACCAGGTGAAGGCGTGGATGATCTCCAGGGAGCAGGCCAGTCCCATTATTGCCAAGTGATAAGCCAGAAGCAGGTTGTTCAGCCGAAAGAAAAGGGGGCTTCTAAGTCATGTAAAACGCTCCACCCATGGAGCGCTCCTCCCAGAGCGCTCCACCTAGGGAGCGCTTCTTCGAAAGCACTCCACCTAGGGAGCACTTCAGGGGAAGCTCCAAGAAAGGAAAGAGTGGCAAGCACTCCACCTATGGAGCGCTTGCCCTATCCCCCGTTAAAAGTGTTATTTTTATTTTTATAGTATATATTTTGCTATCCGTTTAGATTGCACCAACTGTCGCAGAGAGATAAATTATTTGTAAATGGGTCTTCAAACCCTAAAAGCGCAATATTTTTAGGTGAGAGTCGTATAGCTATCCAATCAAAACATTCTCGCTCTCCATTAGCCTAAGCGTGTCCTCCTGGAAGATTCGTATGGGTGCTCCTCCCAATGAGTTGCACGTGCCCCAAGGAAATGTCCTTGTTTGTCATCGTTATTCACCATTTCTAAAAGCAACCACCCACACGTGGGTAATTCAAGGTACACGCTTACATGCATGTCCTCCACCGACATTAACTTTAGGTACCCTGCATTAAAGGTGACAGATTAAAAGTTGATACTATAAGGCGGTGAGTTTATTAGAAAAATTTCAAATAATCTTTAGCATTTCAATTTCTCCTCTGCCCCTTGTGGAATTCGCCCACCGCAACATCTACTCCATTTTGGCATGGGTAATGGGGCTTCCAACAGATAAGTGGGTCTTTGACTGGCAAGTATCAATGGTGTAGGCCATACTTGAGAACGAAATCTATTTTCCTTCCAAAGTAAGGTCGGGTGCTATTCCAATTTTTTATGACTGGGCGGAGTTCGTGGCACGGCAGTTGCACGTATGTTGGGCCTATGTTCAAGGCCCTAGGGTAGACCAGTTCAGACTTTCTTCCTTATTGGTTTGGTTCTTATTTTGGCATATGCATGAGAAGTTTCATTACATAACGAAAAATCAAACGGATGAGGAGGGCAAAGCTTTGCCAGTTTATCTCTGGACAAACAACTTGTCCAAAAATGAATCATACTATATCTTCAACCAGGTTTTCCTCGGGCCAGTGTTGGAGCTGATAAATTGCCACTACGAACGAGTTCCAATGGAGTCGAGGGACAAGGTGGTAGACAAGTTATTGGGAGATACCTTTTCTCCTCACCCAAGTCCTAGTTATCAGAATCTACGGGTTTAAAGAAAAACCTTTTCTGCTACCCTATTACACCATGCCCTATCTGTTTTCCTTGGAAGTCACCCGACAGTTCGACTACACCAATGAGGAGTATGGGAAAGGTCAGGGCAGGAAAGTTATAGTTTCTACTCCTTTCGAGTTTAGAGATGTTAAGATAACACAGTGTGGTCAGAACGTTGTTCTTACAGTGACGCTTTTGGATTAGGGCTGATTGAGCTTCCGCACCACCGGAGATGGGACCCGCTTGGCATCATCCAAAAAAATCTTGGGGTGAAACATTTTCATTCTTGACCTAATTACGACATGGAGAGACAATGTAATAATCTGTTGGACCTCGAGCTGGAGTGGCACGTCGATGAAATGAGACCTTTGCCTCCTTGGCTAGATTTTTACACCATGGAGACTAAGTATAACCCGACTATCAATCAGGAGCAAAGACTGTCTAGGTCTGTCTTCGCCAAGATGAAGGTCAAACATCCATAGTGGTCTAACAATAAAATCCAACAATGGTGGATCATGAGGGTCCACAATGACAAAGTATTCTTGGATAACCCGTTGTCGATTGATGACAAGTTCTTAATGTTTTACTATGAGAACATAAATACTTATCAACCTCTTTCATTTGCTGATATTGTTCCCCATGGCGGACACAATCCTGATGAAGTAGATGACTTGGCACTCCCAAGATACGAAGTACAAGACAAGGGCAAAGAAATCCTGGGGACCCAATTATTTAGTGAAGAGAAGAGGTCGTTACCTCATCAGAAGACGAGCGCCTCCTTGAAAAGAAAGGCTAAGATGCCTCTCTTGCAGCAAGCCACGAAGAAGCCGCGCACCAGTACCCACAAGCCTTTTGGGACAATCGTTCAAGCAGTGACTCAGACCATTCCGACGAGCTCTACTAGAATGGTTGTGGCATCACAGGATGAGGAACAAAGGGGTGGAGACGTAGAGCGCATCCACATGCATGAGGAGCAGGAGGATGGAGACGCAGAACGCGTCAGTATGGATGCGCCATATATAGAAGGAAAAGGAGAAGCACAAGCACACCAGGTATCTCGCACGACTCCTTTGATCACGAAGCCCTAAGGTATGCATTCATATCTTCCTTTTTATTCTTCCACATCTACACTGTCAGTTTTTGTAGTTTCGATGTCTGTTTGCTCGACACCTGAAATATTTGTGGTAATGTTAGTCTCAGTAGCCCCCATATCAGGTACACCTCAATTGCCCCAGTCCACCTTCCCAAGTTGTTCAGTTTTCTTAGCATTGTCTGTACCTTCATCTACAATATTTGCATCCTTCGCAAGAAACCCTAATGCATTCTCAGTCTCTACCTCAGTCAGTTTTCCTTCTATTTCAAAGGTTCCCATTGTAGACATTTTTGCCACCAGAGAGTTGAATACACTTTTCATCACACCTCCTTCCACTGGTTTCTCAATGCCCCAGTCGACCATTTTTGTAGTGGCGATTCAAATACTTCTGAGGATTAGCGCAGTCGCTTCCCCTCCAGCTTCCCATGCAATGTACGATTTCAAGCCCCCTCTCCCGCTTCTTCCCTTCACGCTAGTCCTTGGAATAGGCGTTCAAGAGTGTTTGGAGTCTGAGCTAGAAATGACTCAGTAGCTCGTTGCCGCGCAGAGCATCCGCAAGGCACGCATGAATATGATGCGCTATCTAAGGAACTGTAGAAAGAGAGAGGCACAGTATCTGGCGCAAACTCAGAAGGCTTGCATTATCGATCCAGAGACAATGAAATTGCATACCATTGAAAAAATACTAGTCTAGAAGCCCTTGGGGGAAATGACCCCGTTTGATTATGCTTTCCACCATACTAAAGAACACGTGGCCAGGATGAACACAACACAAAATATGGGGGATGTCCAAGTTGGCATGGGCTCCATTTATGCTCATGGCGAGTATTACAAGGATTGCTTCTTCCGAGCGTAGTCCAAAAATGATGAACTCGAGGAGGCCCTAATGACGATGAGAAGGTAGATTGAAGCCCTGCAGTTTGAGTCAAAGAAACATATTGAGGCGTTGGAGTATGAGATCGAGCATTTGAAGGAATAGGTTTAGTTGCTTGAAGATGAAAATAATGAAGCGTTCAAGCTATGCGATAACCATGTGAGGGAACGCGGCCAGGCAAACCAGGAGGTACAAGCGCTCACTGTCCAAATAAATGAGTTGCAGGTTAAGTTATCAGAAAGAACGGAGCAGTCGTTGCCTTTCTCTAAGGAGTGCCTCAAGGAGATGTGCCTAGACTTCCTGCGATATTTCCCAGCAAGAGCAGCGAAAGGAATTATAGTCTTGGCATTCTTTAGGGAAGCACACGAGGCAGTTGTTACTGGCAGTCCTATCCTGGAATCCACTCAAGTAGACGTCAACTATTGGTTGGATTTGGCCACCCAGCTCATAAAAATAGAAGACGTGCCTATCCGTCTTACCCCTATGAGTGATCTGGTTCGGTCATTGGCAATGGCAAAAATAACTCTGCATTACTTCTTCAGGTCGAGTTGGCCAAAAAATCTCTCCTGGTCTCGGATTTCCTTATGCAAGAGTGAGACATTTCACTGTGATACTTTGATGCTCTTGTCAAGATTGGCGTCCCGGGTTTCACCGACCTTGAGGGGCCCATTCCATCAGTTCAGGAGTTGGAGCCTATGTGGGCCACCTTCATTGATAATGCCTCAGACGTCGACGCTTTGGAAGCCTTGAGTTCTGATACTCAGATAATCCTTCTCATGGCAAAATATGCCCAGATTCAATTCTGTTTGAAAGAGTTTAATAGAATACTGGAATTTGCTGAGGTTGAGTGCATCGAAACATATCGTTGCCAAATCCAGGAGCTTCAGAAGTAGTCGACTTTCCCTTTGGAATTTTGGGTTGATGCTTCTGCCATGTACAAGCATGTATTCAACAAGTCGTTTGACCAATTTCTCCCTCAGTAGCCTAAGTAGGATGAAGAAAATGAAACAGACAATGACACAGATTCAAAGGCTGAAGAGACGAATGAACAGGAATAAGGGACATAAGAAGAAGAATCAAAAGATGAAGAAGAAGATAAGGAGTCCAGCAATAGTGAAGAAAAATCAGAGGAGCAATTCAAAGACTCTGAGAGTAAGGAGGACTCTGCCACCCAAGGATAAGGTCTGGGATCTTCACATTGAGGCAGGCTCAATGCCTCGCGAGTCGCCAGATGTGTTGCCAATTTTGCCACACCTTGTTGAAATTCATATTGTATACAGTTTTGAGATCAGTCATTGTAAAAACTTCTCTTTTTCCATAGAAAAATGGTTAAGATGTGGTTATGCTGATGTGCTTTCGTCGGTTTTCTCGTTTAGTTTAAAACTATACTTTGTTTCTTTATGTGGTTCCTCACCTTTGTTGTACTTTCCTACGTTTTCTGTACTTTTCCCTATTATGTTGCATGTAAAATTGTGAATGTTTTAGCATTGGTATTTTTCTGATGGTTTCGCTTCCTTATTTTCGTCTAAAAATCCTCTCTTTTCTTATCTGCACATATGGCTGTAATTTCCAGCACTTAGACACTTGAGTATGTTTTTATGCTAAATTGTAAAATCGCTCCGATAATGGGAGCGGGAGGCCAAAAAAGAATATAAAAGGGCAAATGCGACTAAGTATAAAAATCTAAACATAGTCAGAGCTGCAGGCGCTCCTCTCTTGGAGTGAACTCCCAAAGCGCTCCACCCATGGAGCGACATTCTAAAAACAACAAAAACAAGTGTAAAAGAGGCCAAGTGTAAAAGTCAATGTGGTCAAAGGGCAGAGCGCTCCACCTAGGGAGCGCCTCTCCAAAGCGCTCCACCAGGGGAGCGCTTGAGGGGAAAGGGAATGCAAAGCATAAAGATAATGAAAAAAGGTACCAAGTATAAAGGCTAAGTGTAAAAGTCAAATGGTCAAATCTCGAAGCGCTCCATAGGTGGAGCGCCCCTTCAAAAACGCTCCATAGGTGGAGCGCCCCTTCAAAAGTGCTCCATAGGTGGAGCACCTCTTCAAAAGTGCTCCACAACTGGAGCGCCTCTCCAAAGCAAGAAATGTAAGAGCAACCAAGGCAGAAAGGGTCAATTTGGTCAAAATGTAAAGCGCTCCACTAGTAGAGCAAACTCCTCGAACAAGTGACTAAGAGAAGCTATTGCAAATATACCATGGACTTTCGAACCGACTCCAAGTTGCATTATGTAAATTCGAATTGACTGTTTCAAGTCATTGCCAGAACCTTCTGTCTTCGATGCTCAGTTATTTGAAAATCCTGAATTGACTGTTTCAAGTCATCACCGAGATCAAGTCTACCTGTCATGAGAGTGGTTGGACATTAATGTTCTAAGTGGTAAAATTTTTCTATAAAAACTGGGTTCTTCTCTGTAACCAAGGATGGATAACTTCTGCTAGGGAAGCAGTTCTGTACTTTGAAATCTGCTTTCGAAATAAAGGCTTATGGCTTCGGTTTTGAGTTCTCTATCTTTGTGTATGACTTCTATTCTATAATTTCTATTAAATTAGTTCCTTTATCGCACAGTTTAATTTTGTTTTCTAGATTTTGCTATCAATAGAGGACTAGTCCCTGGAATACTTGTTGGAGTTTACATAGTTTAGAGAATTTAATACTGGTTTCTATTAAAAGTCTATTCTTTTGATTGTTGTTGGTTCAAGTAGTTAGACTGTCTATTGTTTTTATTTTCGAAACCAACCCTACTGGAGATTGCCACGAAGGACATTCCTTTCCTTCGGGCATTCAATGCTTGGTAGCGGGCCTAGGGTGTTGCAGACTTAGAAAACTTGTATCTAGGTTGGTTCGATTGCCAACAATACCAAATGTTAAAACTGAACATGACATTGATACGAAATGAAGAGACCTAAACATAACAAACATTAGGAAAATAAATATGCAAACACAAAACAAGAGAATAACAAGGGAAAAACCCCAGACATTCCACTTTTTTCCATTAGCAATCTCAAATAAATACTACATTGCATCTTCTACAAGGCAAACCCTAGCATCTGTTGTTGCCAACTCACATGTGCATGCAAGGTGACACCTCATCCTTACATACACATTGACACCTCATCCTTAGACTTTGATCCATATTACAAATGTGTGATTACATAGGCATTTAATGCCAACAACAGTGACCAAAGAAGACACGTGTGCTCTTGCTGAGGATTGTCAAAGGGAAGTTTGAACGATTATATTTACTTGAAATCATGTTCAAAGCAAAGTTTGTTAGGTAAAGCAAAGTCAACAACACCTCAACCTCCAAGGTATCAAACTAGGACAACCAATGCCTTTGTAAACCCTAAGCTTGTTGGGTAAAGTGAAGTCAATGAAACCTCGACCCTAAAAGCATGAAATTGGGATAGTCAACCGACAAACACACTTCTGTTATCATCTAACCTCTCTACTTCTGAATATGTGGTTTGAACAATAAACTACCTAAAAAAACCAAAATCCTAACCAATAATTATTTTAGTTGAGATCATATTAAACTACGTCTTATCCAATAAACTAAGATTTATAATAACAATATTTAAAATATTACTCATTAAAAAAATAAAAGTATATTCATCTCATGGGCTTCTTTTTGCCATAGCGAGTTTCAGGAAGGATAAAGTCGGGCCATGTTTTTTTTTTATTTTTTTACTAAAATCCGATTTTCTACTTTGTGGTGGGACAATTTTCCTTCTTATCCGTTGATTTTGTCCACCTCGGACATTTATCCGACCAAGGTAACACGTCGGTCACTAGTGACTGTGTTGACGCGTCATATCTGACAGATTTGTGTTATTTAAACCTATATCCCCTCGTTTTTGGATAATATAATGATAACTGGAAGTCTCGATATCCTTGCAGATCTCATGCAATGACGTTATAATAATATAATAATGTTTGTATAATTTATTTATTTTAATATTGTATTATAGTCGAGGTTAATGGAGTTCATTCATTTTAGGAGTTCATTGATTAGTGGGAGAACGCACCATAGTTAATGGGTTTTTTCTTACGTAGGATATTTTTCGAAACTGGTCTAGGTTCAGACAACAGTGTTATTTGTTCTTAAATTGTATTTTTATCTTAGCTCAAGGTCCTTATAAAGATGGTCTTGATTACTTCACTATTTTTCTTTCCTCCAACTTCTCAAATTGATGCTTGAGACAATTAAAGAACTCCGATGATTGTTGTCAGCCCATAACCATTTGCTTATAGTTGAAAAGATGTTCCCTGACACTTCTTGACAGGGGAGGGACTCGGTGCCAAAATCTCTTAATATTACTCTTTGGTGGTGCGCCAAAGTCTCTTGATGCTACTCTTTAGTGGAACCGAATTCGATCCCAAGGGCGGCTACACCCACGTAATGGAGCCTTATCATTATGTAATCAATTAATTTTGTTGTCCATCACTTCTATTAAGCCAGTGTTGATTAGCTCTTAATTACTTTCTTGGGTTCCTCTTCTATTTTTAGGTGGCTAGTTTTTTTTGGCTATAACTTTATCCACTTAATGTGTTTATTAGTTTTTTTTTTTTTTAAATGTATTTTGTTAATTCTTTAATATAATGCATTTTACATTATATTAATATTTTAACATTTTTAATGTTTTTTTTTATTATATAGAAGAGTTGTTACAACCATTATTTTGTTGGCTAGCGCAAGGTTCAAACCACATGGACTGCTCTCAACAAACTTATCTGTGTTGTTCTTGTTAACCCAACATGAAATGTGGACCACTAATTGCTCAGGATTCATACCGTCATCATCGATGTAGCGCATATTCAGAGAATTCGAAGCATATTACTACTTTTACAAAGGGTTGGTTTCCCCAAAACCTAGATCTCTTCTTGGTTAGTGCCCAACCACACCTCCAATCACCAATCCACCTAACCTTAAAAGTTAATATTTGAAATGTCGTTATTTATTATATAAATTAATTAAAATGTTCCAAAGCGCACACAACGGTACAATTGATTTTATAAAAGTATTCTGAATTTAAAATCGTAACTTTCAGCACTTTTTGAACTTCTTTATTCGATATTTTGAAAAAACAAAATAAAAAATCCTCCTAAATAATCTGACACACCCAATACTTAACTCAAACTATTATTATACAAAATATTATTATACAAAATATGAAAACAATTTTGTTTTAAAATATCGAGCCAGTACTAGGAAACTTTTCAGCTCTTTTACAGGCTAGGCTGTCAAGCCTTCTCCTCGGCTCTGCTAATTACCAGCACTGGTCCGTTTCCCAACTTCTTCCCTTATTTCTATTATAAACATTTCTGTACGCAGGTGCCCGATTGCGACCGCGGGCACCAATAGGAAACGAAATCCGGTCGCACAGCTGACGGTCATACTGGGCGCGGGCCGCGGGATCCGAAAGAATCGCGTAAGCATCGTGTATTTGCAAAAATAGCTTCTTGCTTTCTTCTTTGGCGTGAGAAGCCGCAGCGTCCGGGTGAAAGCGGCGCGCCAGATTTCTGTACGCCCTCTTTATATCCTCCGCAGGGGCGCACCGCCCTATCCCCAGCACGTCGTAGAGAGTGCTAGCCCCCGTCCCCTTTGCTTCCACGTGACCGGTGCCGGTCGCGGCCTCTGTGCTCGCAGAGGCCCGTATTGCCCTGAGCTTAAGCGGCCGGCCATATGAAATATTATTATTGCTCCTGCAATTCCTGGCGGGTGTGTTGCTCCATCGGCTTATTGCCAAGGGCGAAGACTGTGCAGAATTTTTTAAAATACCCACGGAATTCATGTTAGAAGGGTGTGTTTTTCCTGTCGATGTATGATTTCCGAGAGGGGAATAAATACAGGTTGAAAGGAGAGCCGTATCGGCCGACATATTGTGGGGCGCCGAACCATTGCCGGCCCAATGGTTTGTGCAAAAACTGCGGGAACCCTGTCCAAAGGGGTTTTATAAAACGACAAACGGTATTTGGCGAATCTGAACAGGATTGTTGATCGCTGGAATTTTACAGTGGGCTCTCACTTCTCAGGGCAGTGTCGGTGGTACCCATGCTACCATGAATTTGAGCGTTTTAAATGCCGAGGGGTGGTCCCAGTAGCTTCCAGACCTTCGACAAATTGAAGTGTCTCTATCAATCTAATTTTGGACGACATTTACTTGCCACTTGGAGACCACGAGTGACTTCCTTAGTGTTGTGTGTTCCAAGATTTAGGTTTAAATTTTGGGAGTGCTTGTTTGTAAAGGTAGTAGTTTTACCTGAATCCGTTAAATGTTTGTCAGTTCGAAGATGCTGGTACCAATCCTGAGTAATAGGTGATCTCCTTCGCAACAAGGTGGAATAGGGGTTATAGGGGTCGTAGTGATCTCCTTCACAACAACAAGGTGGAATAGGGGTTATAGGGGTAGTTGTGCTATTGCCAGTACGAAGATGGCGGTACCAATCTCGAGTAATAAGTGAACTTCACGATAGATTAAACAACAACAAGGTGGAATAGGGGTTATCGGGGTAGTTGTGCTAGCCCAATGACGACAGTACCAATCAGTACCAATCCCGAGCGATCGACGATGACAATATCAATCACGATAGATGGTCTCCTTCATGATAGGTTAAACAATGACAATGTGGAATAGATAGATGGTCTCCTTCATGCTAGGTTAAACAATGACAACGTGGAATAGGGGTTACAGGGAGCAGCCACAAGATTCGTGAAGGCTTCCTTCATGCTAGGTTAAACAATGACAATGTGAAATAAGGGTTATAGGGGGCAGCCCCAAGATTTGAACCTTGTCTAGTAGTAGAAAAGGACTAGAGATGTATCTCTTTCCCTATGTATATAAAAAAAAATTGTGTGCTCACCCTTGGGTGTATGTTTTGAATGCTTATATTTTATATATACACACAAACCAACCCTTACAAAAGGATATGATGGTTGGGAGTAGTCTCAATAGGTTGCTTTGATTCAATTTTTTAGAGGTTTGAAATCCCATTAACCTTATCTATACGAAAGAAAAAACATTAGTTCAAAAGTCAAAATTTCAATACACGCAGTTGCCCTAGTGATGTTGTCCTAGTGGTTAAAAATGATGGTTGTTTCTTAAGTGATATAATATTCAAAGGGTGGTTATTAATATAATTTGTAAACGTTATCTGTAAAAGAAAAAAAAATAAATTTCAATTCATGAACAATTCACACAGTTATATTATATAAAATATAATTATAAGACTATAATATAGGCCGAGAACTCTTACATTATAAATAAAACTTTGTGTTGATATTATTCTAAATTAATTGAAGTTTGTGTTATCTTACTTTTTGTTTTAACTTATATTATAAGGCATATAATAATCCTCCTGAGGTTATATTATGGTACTCGTTTTTAATAGATCTAGTGTTTTATACAATGTTATATATAAAATAATTATAAAGGTAATGGTTGAGTGGTTAAAACCTTTCTTAGATAAGATTATATTTTCAAAGCAAAGGGTTTTTATATAGGGTATGCAAATTTTGGATGGTGTGGCTAAAATATTTCCTAAACAATATTATCTCTTCAAAGCAAAGGGTTTTTATAGAGGGTAGGCAAATATTGGATGGTGTGATTCTAGCTCAGGAGACAATCTACTCAATGCAAAAATTTGACAATATATGAATGTTCATAAAATAGATATGTCAAAGGCTTATGATAGGGTTGAGTGAAGCTTCTTGTCAAGGATGATGGTAGCCTTCGGTTTCTCTTAGGATTGGATATAATGGGTCATGAGTTGCGTCTCTATTCTAACACACTCAATGTTAATCAATGGTCTTCCCCTACAACTGTTTGGAACCACTTGAGGCCTTCGTCAAGGAGATCTTTATTCCCCTTATCTTTTTCTCATATTGGTTGAAGGCTTGTGTAGACTCATCTTGAGGAGAAGACAACAAGGTTTGCTAATAGGTATCAAGGTGGGTAAGGAGGTTTTGACTCATCTAAAGTTTGTGGATGACACAAGATTGGTGGGAGTGACCAACCTCAGGGAAGCAAGAATGATCATAGATACTCTTGATTTTTACATTAGGGCCACAAACCAAGTCATCAATGATAAGAAATCCAAAGTGGTCTTCTTCAATCTTGATCAAAGGCTTCAAGATAAAATTTTAGAGATCTTGGGATTCATGAGGACTTCTCTATTTGTGGTCTATTTGAGATCCCTTTGCATTTAAAAAACTAAAGATAGCTATTTGGAGGAATCTTTTGGATCGTATCAAAGAAAAATAACCATTGGTCTCACAAATGGTTAACCTTTGGGGGTAGATTAACGTTTTTGCAGTCAGTCATTCAGGCTATGAAAATTTATAAAATTTCTATCCTTGCTGCTCCACATACCATATGGAAAGGGTTAGACAAGATGGCTAGAAAAAAATTATGGGGAGAAGCAAAAGGAGAGAGGAAATGAGTGTTAGTAGGCTGGGAGAAAGTAAGCCAACACAAGATAAAGGGAGGTTTGGGATTGAGGAGATCACCGCTATATAATGAAGCTTTGGTTGGGAAAGCTTTATTGGAGGTGGATCTCCCAACCAACTTCTTTATTCAAAAGAGTTTTAACTAGTAAATATTTGGGACAAGTGAACCTAAATGAGGTGAGTCGTTTCCCTTTGGATGGTAATGGGTCCCTAGTGTGGCAAACTCTAAAGTTAGGATCTTAGGTAGTGAAAGATGGATTATTTTAGAAAGTGGGGAGAGGGGAGAAGGCACAATTTTGGATAGATTCATGGAATCAATATCCACTTGTCATTGTTGAATTCCCAAGACTGCAACCAATAAAAGCAACTATGGAAAGTATGGGTTGGATAAAGATTGAAAGTTTTTTCAACACTAGTTAGTTGGGGGATTATAGGTTTAAGCAGTTTAAGAAGTTGGACAAGTGGCCAATTCAAGTCCTAAAATTGACATCCATCATGACTAAAATCTTAGTAGAAATATTTCTCACAGGTAGAGATGAGGAGGATGAATTAGCTTGGGGCTATTGGTGCCTTGGAGTCTACACAATGGATGGATATGATAAGATCCTTCCAAAACCTCCTCCTCATGCACATCAGGTTGAGGATTAGAGAAAGATTTGGCAGTCCAAGGTTGACCAAAAGTATTTTTTTTACTTGTAGTTCATGTACAATGGAATTCTTACTTTTGATAATATGATACTTGGGGAATTATTGGTCCATCCCAATATGTTTTATGCTATAAAAGTGAGGAAACATCTAACCACTTGATATTTGAGTACCCGTTCACATGCCAGATCTAGGAGCGATGGTTTTTAGCTTATAAAATTCGAGCCAATAGTGATTTGAACAAGATTAATATCTTAAAAAGGTTGAAGAGGTTCTGAATATCTTTGATTGGGTGGAATCTTGGATTAAACTTTATTTGGTGGTAAGTGTGGTTGGAAAGAAATGGTATAATTTTTAGAGAAACATTTTCATCCTTGGATGGCATCTAGCAAGTCATTTGGAGCGAAGTCGTGGAAATTGTGGCAATGCATGCTAAAGAAGAAACACAACCTAATATAGGGACGATGGAGAATGAAGCCAAAGTATAGGAGGGGTAGGACAGAGCTAGTTGGAAAACACCCTTGGAAGGTTGGATTAAAATTAATATTGATGGAGCTACAAAAGGCAATCCGAGTAGAGCTGGAATTGGAGTGGTCTGTAGGAATCATGTTGGGACAATGCTCTATTGGGAACTATAGGGCCTGGGCAAGGCCATGAACAATGAAGCAAAAGCCTTAGCTATCAAATCTGCTTCTATCTGGGTGCTAAGACAAGGTTATAGGAGGATAATCATAGAATTAGATTTTCAAATCTTGGTAGGAGTTATAGTTTGCATGAGGAAATTTCCTTGGGAGACGTGGAGGTTGAGGATTCTTGTCATCCAAATTAAGAAGTTATGAAGGAAATTGGATGATGTGATTCTAATTTATGTCGGTAGAGCTCTAATTAAAGTGGTAGGCTTTCTAGCTAAGACAGGTATTTAGAAGGAGGTAGGGGTTCAATGGCATAATGACATGGCTATTGAGAATGAGAGGTTTAGGCAAATTGGTGAACAAATACAATGTTTGTCTAATTTGGATAGCCATTGTAGACATATGGTTTAGGATATTTAGCTCCAATGCAGATCTCCTTTTAGTGTTGTAATCAAAAGTGGTTAGTTCTTAGGATCTTGGTTTTTAGAGTTATGGAAGTTTGTTGGAAAGTTAAAATGAGGAAATGGGTGTTCTTGTTGGCTAAGGTTGGGAGGAGTCTCGTACCAACTTGTAAATAATATTGTTTTAATATGAAGTTTATAATTTTTTTTTCACAACATATACTATAAGGCATACTTGGATAGCCATTGTAGACATATGGTTTAGGATATTTGGCTCCAATGAAGATCTCCTTTTAGTGTTGTAATCAAAAGTGGTTAGTTCTTAGGATCTTGGTTTTTAGAGTTATGGAAGTTTATTGGAAAGTTAAAAGGAGGAAATGGGTGTTCTTGTTGGCTAAGGTTGGGAGGAGTCTCATCCCAACTTGTAAATAATCATGTTTTAATATGAAGTTTTTAATTTTTTTTTCACAACTTATACTATAAGGCATACTATAGTCCCCTTGAGCTTACATCGTAAAAACATGATAATTGCAATTGGGATCAAACATCCATCACTCACATATATCAAGCTTCTATGTTCACTAGTACTTGAATTTGAACCTGTTTCATGTTAGATGACCCATATTAACCACTCAAACTTAAATGGATGAACTAAGTAGGTCATTTTTTTCAAGTAATTGGGCATACGAGAAATAATATGTCCTATATGTTAGCTTTTTGAGTGAGCTCTAGGTGTTTATATATTATATTTCCTCTAAGACAAAGTTCTTCATTAACAGTCAAGAAGTGGAGTCTAACAAGATGTTTTGAGCTTTCTTAAAGAATGAATGAAGGATTCGAGAGGATAACAAATGACAATGAAAGGTTAGACTTTCCACACAAGCATTAATGACATGCTTATAGGAACATGTACCTGAGGGGAAATTTTTTTCACATACACCAGGTCCAAACACCAAATATAATGTTGACAACGTCAAGGAATAAAGTCTTTTTTTAATGCATAGTTAAATTGGTAACACCATTAGATGTTTTCTCCATAAATCAAAGCCCATTGGGTAAGAAAAAGTCAATAGGACCCCCAACCATCTAGGGCATCAAACTGTGGTAGCTAATTGACAAAAACTCAATCACTACCATCCAACCTATCCCCTTATGGGTATGCCATGGTTTGAACCTTGGACCTCTTCAAAGAAAGTCCAAAGCCCTAACAACTATGCTATCCTATATGGACAAATGTTAGGGTAAAGTCATTGTTTAGTGTTATTAGCTACTAACGAGGCAACCAATAAAATGTATACTTAGGGACCTTGGTCGTAATGATGTTAAATTGGATCTAAATAAATATTTTTAATTAATTGGTGTTTGAATTTTGGAAAGAAGAGTGAAAACTTATGATGCATTGATGAAATAAAAAGTAAACTTAACAAAACTATTGAAGAAGCCAAAGAGGATATTGAAAAATAAAAATTTATGAGATTTTGCCACTTATGATGATTGGCAATTGTCTAAGGGGCAAAAGTAGATGACTTTTCACTTGTTACAAAAAAATAATGTTGAACCTTCAATATGAAATATTTTGGTAGATCTTGAAGGACACTTCTTGAATAAGATTATGATTCAACAAGAGTTGTATATGTTTGGATTTTTTAAGAAGAACAATGAGGACAAAGTAGTTTGGAGGAAGAGGTAGGATAAGACCTTCAAGGAAGCAAACTCTATTTGAAGGAATAACTAAAAGGATGAAGGAACACCATGGTTTTGAATATCTAGGGGACTTGGTACCCATCTTGTGGTAATGAGTCAAATTATAAAAATAGTTTGGCCTAAAGGAATGGATTGTGTAATAAGCACTAGAAATGTGGTATGATGAACATGAAAAATATGAAGGGTAAAATAAAATATATACATGAGACAATGGTTAATGTGGCATAGTTAAACAATTGGAAGTGTTTGAATCCATGAGCATGGTGCTAATGGTGTTCCTTAATTGTAAAATGTGTCAAATGAAGAGGGTTCTTTAAGTGAAAATGTAGGAGATGGTGCATAGCATGTCAAACTACCAAATTGCTTGAGAAAAGGCTTAGATCATGTATAAGAAATAACAAAGAATTTTTAAAATGAATTGCAAGACTCTTACACAAGCATGAAGGGTATATTTGAGACAATTTCCTAAGAAAATGTTTGATTATGGAAGAAAAATGGTTGGTTTTTGAACTAAAATACAAGACCTATGCAATATGCATGAGGGATACCTTTGAGACAATTCTTAATTATTGTCCTAGAGCTTTAGCTACTATTACATGATTGATTTGACAAGACAGGGGATGATAAGGTGCATCCATGACATGATGGAAAACCTTCAACCTCGAAATGACAACCAAAGGCTTGGTTGACTCAATGAATTCCCTATACATACAAGTCCCATTTATTTATATATTCATTATATAGTAGATAAAAGTATACACCTCTTTACAAATAATTAGCTAACTCTAAAATATTAAAAAAACATCTAAAAATATATTTTCAAACATAAACATAAACATAAATAAACTTTGTAAAGAGATAATAATCAACCCTAAAAGTGCCAAAGGCATATTTTGAGATAGATGTTTTGTCCTCTTTATAGTCAACTTAGGTATAAATAGTGACATATGAATATGACATAGATATACATGATTGTGCACTAAATGAATCCAATTTTGCATGGTCATAACATAAAAAATATATAACTTTGGTTCTAGATAAGGCTCGTAATAATTATATGGCAAGTGTCTACTATTTGTGTCACATCCAAGAAACTTCATAAACATAATCGTTTAATACTTTACATGTATCAATAACTACTACATTTTCGTGCTATAGTGTCACCCTTTGTATCAAGCTAATACCACTAGCCTGATTTCCGTTTTTTCGTAGTAATAAAATTTTATGTTATCATAGCACTAAAATTTCCATGTGGTGTTACGATGGTGCTATAGTGGCATATAAGTGATGTTATAAGTGTGGCACTAAGATGACACTATGTGGAACCACCATAGTGACATCAAAACACCAATCTAGGTGATATCTCATGATAACCAAGTTTTGTCTCAAATTTTTTCTAGAATTTCATTGATATTCTTCTAATTTTATAGGCAAGAAAAGTCTTTACAAAATTATTCCTAAGCCCAAAACCACAGGCAAAAAATCATGGATGGATTACAAAAGCTACATATTGACAAGGTTGCTACTTAATTTGACAATCAAAAGGTTGTAAGAGAATAAAATCTATGAAGAATAAAATCTTTTAAGCCTATTATTTAATTGAAACCTAAAACTAATATTTAATTATTAATTCCCTATAATTCCTCCCAACAACAAAAGCATTGGAATCTAATGCATACAAAATTAGAGGAGAATCATGAGCCATCAGGTGAAAGAACCAACATTCTAAAAGAAAAATCTAAAAGAACCCACGTGGGTTTAGTGAATCTTCATGATGATGGTGTAGACACCAAAACAGCACCAATCTGATCAGGTGGCTACAAGCACTGATCGAATTGGCATACATAGCCCCTAGGGCAGCCCCTAGAGGTTAAAAAGTGGTCCTAACCACTCCCAAAGTAGTTTTGGAAGGTCAAAGGTCAATTTGGCACCTTTCAAGCACCCTGCTCCTTACTCGTTCCACCCTAGGGTGATTAGAATGCTATTCGCCCCACCCCGGGATGATTAGCAACAATCGCTCCAGGGTGGGGCGAATAGCAGGTTTGATGGGAAAAAAGTCAAACCTTGACAAATGGCAGCCCAGATCCGCCACTCAACTCCACCTTCAATGCATGGGAGTGTGAGTGAGCATTTCAAAGCTCAAAGAGGCAGTCATAGAGGTAGTCATGGAGCCCTTAATCAGGGAGGAATCTTCTCTCCCCTGACAAGGCATGATGGCCAAGTGGCGCCTCTGCATGCACATTCAAAGCAGACCTTCAGGTCTATAAAATGGTGAGTCTTCTCACCCCAAAAAGAGAATAGAGCAGGAGCATTTGGAGCAATGGAGTGCTGCCGAATTATACCCTCACCCCCATTGTGCTTCCTACATCCTTGATCTCTCTTTTGGAAGGGAGGTTATCGGGTGAACATTAGGAGCGCAATCCGGACCCAAAACCCAAACAATTGGCCACAATCCCACACCCAATTTTCTGACACAACCCCCTAGGAGGTTTTGGACCCATCCCAAGTGGATTGGTGTCAAAACCAAGCCCCAAACGACGGGCGTCCTGCCCTCGGGCGCCCCCACACTATTGCAGTCCTAATCGCCCCACCCCAGAGCGATTAGAAATCTATAGCTGATTTCTCTACTGTTTCTTTTGCATCTTTTTTTATGTCATTCCTATATGCTGCTATTCAAATTTCATTCCATTCTGATAAGTTTTGACTGTGTTTTCATTGTTTTACGCTTTCACTAACATACAGGGAGTGCCTTCGGATACAGGGTGATCGGGGTAGAATCTATAGAATCCGACCTTCTGGGTCGTCTCAAAATGCCCCATTTTGCCTAACCCCAAGTTTGTAGGTGTTTTGGAGGCCTCTGGATGGGACATTTGGGAGGTCACTTTCGGGCATTTTATGACAGTCCTAATCGTCCCACCCCGGAGCGATTAGAAATCTACAGTAGATTTCTCGACTGTTCCTTTTGTAGTGTGTTCATGATGATTTTTACATGCTTCTTTTCAAGTTTCATCTTATTCTGATATGTTTTGATCACTGTTTTAATTATTTCATGTATGCATTAACCGAAGGCCTTGGGGATTGCATGTTTCCCTCCATCCGCATGTGCTATTAATCGTTTGATGTTTCTTTGAATGTAGGATCTCAACACTGGAGGGGCAGCAAGGAACTACAGATGCATTCATGCAAGTGGCGATGACGTTTGGCCCACCCATTTCAAATGTGGGCACGCGAAAGATCCCGAAGGGAAGCGTATCATCCGTTGGTGTAACAATTGTATCGAACGCTCCTAGCCCCTGAAAATGGGGGAGACGTATTGTAACTTGATCTCAAGAAAAATTAATAAAAGAGGCTGCACTTTACTTTTGCTTTATATCTCGTTTCATTCATGCTTCGCTTTCCCTTTTCATGCACTTGTTCTTTGTTCATTCGTAGGACTTAGCGTTACATCCGCTTTTGTTTGCATCACACCCGGTGTGCCATTGCTTCCGTATCCAAGTGCTTTCAGTGGCGATCATGGTGGGACTCTGTCCCCTAATTTTGGGATCAATTTTTTGATCAAAACTTTGTGTTTTTGCTTGCAGGTGTTAATCCTTCAAGCGTTGGACTGCTGCTCGTGCCACCCTGTGACGAATACAGACTGGAATTCGTGCCACCCAGGGATGAATAGGCATTCGTCCCACCCTGTGATGAATACAGATCTGCTATTCATCCCACCCCGGGATGATTAGCTCTCTGTGCAGTTTTTGAGCAGAAACTCAAGGGCATCTGGTGTGGGCAGAGAAGAGGTAGGTTTTTCTGAGCATTCTCTGTAATTCTCTGTCTCTGTTTCTATGATTTTTCTATTTTCTTTGCTTGCATGGAAAATTTTACTGCATGTTTTCTTTCTTCATGCAAGTAAAAATAACCACACACACCACGTGATAATATAAACATCAAGGAGTTGGTCGTAAAACCCCAACACTTGATCAAGACCAACGGTGGATTTCATCACCACCTTGGCTTGAATTTTGCATACATAACCCCGATCGTGACTGTTGCTAGACGTAAATCCTGATGAAAGCTGACCAAGTGTAGCCGGGGTGATTCCCGATGCATGAGGATAAGTCTTCTATGGTAGGTGTCAAAAATAGAGTGATTCCCCTTTCGTACCGCCTATGTTCCACGTACTGTTCTGCTCTCGCGTACCAATAGTTTCCCTCACGTAAGGGCGGGTATATTGAGAGGTTCGATATAATGGCCTGGCAATGGTATATTGAAGGGGTGACCATTTTGGGAGACATAAGAGCCCTCATATTGCATGTACAACAAAATTTTTGTTACAAGGTTTTGCACAACAAAAATCAAAACACACTAAACCAGATTTAGGGCACACCTTTAATCTATAAACGAGATAATCATTTCTTTGATTGTGTGGTCCTTTTTGTTTAGTGTAGCATAAAAAAAATCATAAAAGAAGATAAAAATCTACATATCTTTTAGAGGACCACCACCATGGTGTACACCCGTAGCCAAGCCCAATCACGGGAAAAAGCTAAGAAAAGTGTACAAGGGGGCACAAGTCGCCTCCGTTATAGCTCCAAGGACTTGGTCATACCACCTTGGCGGCCTGACCCCCAAAATAGTCCACATCATACCATGATGGAATAGGACTATAGAGGCACCCCTTCGAGGGGCACTCCCATTCAACACAGACCCTTTCAGGAGGAGTACATACATAGGAAGGCCCCCTTAGACACTCATTATGAGTGGCCACCGTGCGAGGAAGTGCTAGAACAACATAGGGTCCATAAGGAGGGGGCACATGATTACATCATCCCTCCTCTACCCCTCATTACCGTCAAAAACAATAGGCCAAATCCAGAGCGCAAGGCTCTTCAGACAGGGCGAGCCAACTCTGCCCGCCCCTTTCACATATATGAAAGAGAGCACGAGGAAAACCACTATATTCCTCAATACACAGCATGGGAGCAATGCGCCTCCGCACCTGCTATTTATCAGGATCACCTACTAAGGCCAGAGCCTCGGGTGAATGCTGCTAACCTCGACAGAGGGAAGCGACCTATAGAGATCTCGGATCACTACGACCGAGATAGATATGTAGGGGAGGCATCTAGGCCTCCTAGACCTAAGACGGTGGAACAAATCGACTTGGCATTTGCCAAACATACCGCCTGCCAAGCGCAAATCACGCAGCTTGAGCAAGATCAACAATAGTTAGAGCACCTGTATCGTCTTAGCAAAGAGCGCATTCAACGTCAGACGGATGAGTTGCTCCACAACACCGTGCATGAGAGGATTCCAACCCCTCGCACACATAAGACAGAGCTTTATGAGAGGCCCAACCCCTTGGTGCGAGACAGGTCTCCACGACCTTATCAAGTGTTGCCTCCGAGACCTCCTAGACCTGAGTGGGAGGCCACCCCTAGAGCCAATGATGGGCACCCTCCTCGGGCACCCACCCATGTTTATAGGTCACGCCCAGGAACTCCTCAAGAAGCCTATGAGGAATTCAAGCAAGAAGAAGAGCGGGCTGAAATGCCCTACCAAGGCAGGGGGGCGCTATCCGGCTACCCCTCCATAGGCCTCAAGTTCCCCACAACTCACAATGGGAACAAACCAAGGAGGAAGAGATCAAATCTTTTGATGCATACAAAGCGTTGCTAGAGCGCTTAGAGTCTATGGAGACCAAGACTTCTGGGCCCCAAAAGCCCACTTTACGCTAGCTCCATAGTCACCCTGTGCATCCTTCAGTGCCGGCACCCCCATACCCTGAACACTTCAAAATGCCTCAATTGGCAATCTTTAGAGGGGATGAAGATGCCCAAGAGCACGTGACAAGATTCCTGAGTCAATGCTTTGGCATTCAGGACAATGATGCTTTGCTTCTAAGAACATTTATAACCACGTTCGTAGGCCCTGCCTCGGATTGGTTTACCCAATTGTCAAAGCATAGCATCAACAACCTAGACCAGCTAGTGGACGCGTTCCTCGAACGTTTCACCTTCAACACCAAGAAGAAGGCATCATTAAGCGACCTAGCTAGCCTCAGGCAATATGAGGAAGAGACCATGGTGGCTTATGGAAATCGGTGGAGGATGTTGCTTTCAAAGCTACCTTACCTCCCTCCCATGGCCGACCTGACCCAAATGTTCTCAAAGAGTTGCCTAAGGTCGATCTCCATGCTATTGCAGCTGCAACAATATGCCACTCTCGAGGAAGCCCTGGCGCAAGCCAGAATAATTGAGGAGATCAAGATACAGGATGGCGAGATTGCCAAGCCATGCAAGAAAGAGTGGCCCAAAAATGCCAAAACTGGGTCCACGCAACCGAAACCCGTTGCGGTCAATCAGGTTGCCATAAACATACCAAAGCCTGCACAGATGACACAACCCCCAAAGGCTAATTATCAGGCAGTCCCTCTTGACAGCTATGAGAAGGAAAATCATAGGCAAGAGCAAAATCAGCAGCGTCACCCTAGGCGACAATTCACACCCTTCACAGAGTCTAAAGACTCCTTGTTTGACCGCTTGTCCATGGCAAACTTGATAAACCTACCGAGAAAGTCGACCCGTAGACCCCAACGTGCCAAAACCCAAGGGCTATAGGGAAGACCTATATTGTAGATTTCATCGACAGAAAGGACATGACCTTTACGCATGTTGGAAGTTCAAAAGCTTAGTGCAGGACCTAATAGACAACAAGACGCTAGCGGTGGATAATCCCGTAGCACCAAGCAACCAACAGATGGAGGTCTTCAAAGACCCCCTGCCTGCCCATGATGCACAGGCAAAGACTCTACAAGTCAATGAGGTGACACAAAACTACCCCATGCAGGGGTATGTAGGGATGATAAGCATAGTGACACGGAACAAGAGGTACCCAAGCACAGCTGCCCCTGCTGCAGCTACAGGAGAGGTTCCATCAACGTCACAACCTCAACAACACCCAACGCAACCTCCCCCGCCTAGACCAGTGGCCACGATTCGGACTAAACTTACCCAAAGTTTAAGGACCACGTCGGCTAGGCTCTCCATATATGAGCTCATCCAACAATCACCGCCCCATCGGGAGGCTCTAATGGAGATACTCAAAGCCATCGAGCTACAGCCCCACGAAGCAAACTCTTTCAACAACTTTGTGGGACATGTAAAACGATGTACAAAACCAGTCATCACCTTTAGAGAAGACGAACTGAAATCGATGATTGGTGATATGGTGGATCCACCCCTGCACGTCATTGCATGGGTCAACGGGATTCCATTTAAGAGGGTGTTGGTGGACACTGGCTCGTCCAACAATATAATCACAACAGCGGCATTGAAACACCTCAAGTTGCCAGCATCTCACATTGTGGCCTCCACCTATACTCTTCGAGCATTCAATGACGCGATATGCTCGACGGTTGGCACAATTGTCCTGCCCATCCAAGTGGGACAAAAGACTATTCCTACGTTGTGCCACATCCTGGAAGGTGAGATGGCCTACAACATCTTGTTGGGCCGGCCTTGGATCAGGGACATGAAGTGTGTCCCTTCGATAGCCCATCAATGCCTAAAGTACACATACGAAGGGCAAGTGCATGTAGTCCCGACAGACTTAGAGCCCTTCAAGTATTGCAATGCGGTGCAACTGATGCCACAATCGACCCTCCCATCGACACATTTGGACTTTCAGTTGAACCCATCCAAACAGGGTCCGATTTCGCATACATCCCCGTTGTTAAGTCCATCAAATCACCAACCGGGCCCATCTTCATCATCTGGTCCTTCACCAATGACACCACCTACGGTGGCCACACCGAAGGACAACGGGAAGAAGCCCTTGGAAGAGATACCACCATTGGTCTCAACCATCTCTATCGAAGAGGTGCCCAGTCGAATGGAAGTCGAGACGCCTGGTTCACCCAACATGGAGTGGACCCAGGAAGAACTCCCATTCCCTCCCCCTCAACCACCAACGATCACCGTTGAGATGGCCAATACGGGCTTGGGGGAGTACCTAGTGTGGAACATTGTGGCAACACCCGCGCTGGAGTCCATGCAGGACATGGGGAGACCTCGCCTCCCCATCGACACTATTGTCCCTTTGGGCTACCCACCAAATCAGACAAATTTTGTATATGGGGGCCTCGACAACGGCATTGAACCTTACTTGCAAGAGGAAGAGGACGAAGAGCCCTTTGTTGAGAACGTCAACTATCTGTCCAACCCGGACTTCACTTTGAAATACCTTGGCCAATGTAATTGGCATGGATATGGGTTGGGCAGATATGAACAAGGGGTGCGCGTTCTTTGTCAACCAAGATATCAGATGCCATACGACAAATCGGGAGTAGGGTTCAACCACCCTCTGCCCCTTGACATCTTGGTAGAAAACATGCAAGGCCTAGGGCTAGGCAACAAGGATGGGTTGGCACAAGATCCATATGCCAATCCTAACACAACATACACATTGGGGGATTATCTCCCATTGTTAACAACCAACCTTGTGGGCCTCAACAACCCCTTCCCTTTGATCGAGAAAGGGGAAAGTTCAAGAACTTGCCTCCAAGAGGGATATAGACAAGGTCAAGAAGGATCTTCAGAAGACGAGTCAGAGTATGAGGTAGCACCTTGGGACCCTTTCGAGTCCGATAGCAATCACTCGCAAGTGACGCCCATAGATGACTATCAGGAGAACTTCATGGCGATGTTCCCCTTGAATGCTCCAATCGAGCAAATGCCACCTCAAGAGAATCAGGTCCTCCCATAGAGAGCGAAACAACCCCGATGGGACCAAATTAACTTGCTCGAGCAAAATGAGCCTCACATGCCGCAAATAGTTGTCGGAGCCAACGAAGGCCTATGGATATCTGATAGTGATTATGAAGATGAGACTGAGATGGCATATCTCAACCATATGCGACAGCAGCAATACCCCATGGACATTGATGACATGTTTGAATAGCTAAACATGGGGCCAAGGCATAGGTGGCATTTGAACCAAGCACAGTTGGACCAAGTACTGCACCTGCCACTTCAGGCATACAGAGAGCACCCTCCACCCAGAGACCCTATAGAGCCATCAGTGCCAAGGGCAGACCCTATCCTTTTATCTGCACATAGGGCCGATCCATTTGTGCCAATACCCACAGAGCCAGATCCGGAGCACAAAGATCACCAAGGATGTCCGAGTCACCACCCACGCGGTAATGGAGACCAAATTCACTTCATCAACATGATCTCCATTGACTTAACCACCCCCATCCGCAATCCAACCGATCCAGCATGACCATTGTATCTAAACCTAGATGCCATAGACTGGGATCGTGCTAACTCGCCACCATCCCCATCAGAGTATTGGCCTTGCGGTGAGATGCTTCATTTCACCCCAGGACCAACTCAGGATATCTTCCACGTTGAAGAGGAACCCGATGTTCCAAACGTAGATCTAAATTCAGCAAATGATATCCACCTGATCCCAACTCCACACCAGTTGGAGGATGGGTCCCACATGTCAGTCGAAGAGACGATTGACGTAGACATCGGCTCCGATCCAATGAATCTATAAATCATCAAGTCGGGGGTAAGTCTATCCCCCGAAGAGCAAGCCGATTACATTGCCCTTCTCAAAGAGAAGAAGGAGGTTTTTGCATGGTCCTACAAAGACATGTCGGGGCTAGACCCATAGCTAGTCACGCATAATCTAACGCTTGATCCGACAGTCAAGCCAGTCAAGCAAAAACTACGTAAGATGCACCCAACAGTGGCCTTAATGGTAAAATATGAATTACAAAAGTTGTTGGATGCACATTTTGTCATCTACGTGGATTACCCACCATGGTTGTCCAACATGGTACCCGTCAAGAAGCTTGACGGGAGGATTCGCATATGCACCAATTTTTGAGATCTAAACAAAGCGAGTCCCAAGGATGATTTCCCCTTGCCTAGCATCGACGCATTGGTAGATGCTACATCAGGCCACGAAATGCTTTCCCTCATGGATGGTTTCTCGGGATACAACCAGATTCGTATCAATCCCGATGATCAACTCAAAACGGCGTTCACAACACCTTGGGGGACATTTTGTTATAAGGTCATGCCCTTTGGCCTTAAAAATGCTGGCGCCACCTACCAACGCGCTATGACATACATCTTCCACGATCACATGCATAAAACTTTGGAAGATTATATGGATGATTTGTTGGCCAAATCTCTTTTGCGCCCAGATCATCTCGATGACTTGAGCAAGATCCTCGATCGCCTCATCGAACACAAAGTCAGACTAAACCCCAAGAAGTGCGTATTTGGCATCACATCCGGAAAACTCTTGGGTTTCATAGTCTCAAAATGAGGCATCGAGGTAGATCCACATAAACTTCAAGGCAATCCTTTAATTGCTTCCCCCAATCCACCATCAAGCAACTTCGAAGCTTGCAGGGTCCCAAGCTCGCGTCGATTTTCCAATCACTTCATAGCGCAACTATCCCAAAAGTGCCGAACCATGATCTATAAACCCTTAGGTCACACCAAGGGGTCCAATCATTATCACTGGGTCCACCCCAAAATGCCCCAAAGGTGCCCATAATCCCTTTGACGACATTAAACAATAGCTCCAGGCTTCCCATCGCTAGTATCTGGTCACCACCAAAATCCCCAAGAGTGTCTCTAAACCCTTTGGTCAAACCAAAATCTCCTATGAGGGTTCCCACAAGGCGCCATGCTAGCCCAAAAGAATGAACTACATAAAGAATAGGCTAAAGTATTATCCCTTGGTCCGCACCTCAGGATCGAAATGAACCTAACTATAAAGCATACGTCGAAAAGCAATACATTAACGAATTTCCACACAAAAAATTGCTACCTCACTTCCATGCATACTCTTAAAAATCAAAACACAAAAAATAATAAATAAAAGTTGCATTAGGCATCGCATACATACATTGCATATTTGTTGGTCATACAGGTCAAATGCACCATAGACTGTAATTACTCGGCAATTCCATCATTTTCCACATTTTTCCACTTTGTAAATAGTCCAACAAAAATAACACCATCCACATTTTTCACCATATCATAATCGATTGTCTTCTAATGTATTCAGGGCTTTCATCATTCAATTGTCTTTAGATTTCTAGCCAAAAACTGTACAAAGTCAGACAGATTTTTACAAAGGTAGAGTTTTACTTGGATCACACCTTGTTACATAGCATCCCAACACAAGTTAAAACACATAAAAATTCCCAAGTTGTGTGAATGAAAGATGAAACCTGCAAAGCAATCCAGGATACCATACGGTGAAAAGGTTATCTCGCTCATCCCCCTGTGCGAATGACCCCAAGAATGCTGAGAGTTGGCAAAAGGACAAGCATCTTCCCTACCCAATTCCCCAAGAATCCCAAATTCTCAAAAAGTTGCAAATATCCAAAAAAAATTGCAAAAATTCAAAATACAAACTCCAAAGTTTGACATCAAAACCCACACAAGTGCATACATCAAAAGGCACAAGAAATAGTGATTCTCATCACTCAAAATTCCAATCCCTTGCTCAAAAGAAAAAAATAAAAATAAACAGTGATTTTTTATCACTACATACAAGAGCAAGTATCCCAATAAAAGTAAAGAAAAGAAGGGAGTCGAACTTGAATCCCTGGAACTCTCAGCATTCGAAAGGTCATGAGGTGATCCTCAATACCGGTTTGGTGGATAGCCTGCTGGTCACTAATGGCAAACCTCCCGCATGACGATATATCTGTCGCATTAAAATTGTGTACAGATCAATGTTTGCATGTGGATGAGCTAGCTTATGGTATCCTAGATTGCACCACAGATTAATCTTACTAAATACAACAAAGGAGTTAGTGGAGCTAATTAGGTGATCCTCAGTACAGGTTTGGTTGACAGCCTATCTGGCACTGGCGGTATCCTGACAACTACCACATAAACAAATTCAATCGCACACACAGGGATGTGAAATAACTTGGTCAAACTCAAGTCTGATTCGTACCTTGTTCAAAAGTCTTGTGAGATAAATGTACAGTCTTGGCTAGTTAGTTAAAACATCTAAGTCTCAGAAAAACCTTAACTACATTCTAGAACACCTGTGGTACATTCCATTCTTACATCACCATCAAAAAATACAAAACAAAAAATATATTACACATGCAAAGTCATTCCACAAAGCAATCACATAGTACAAAAAGCCAACAAATCCTGTATAGTCTATGGTGCCACCGCCAAGTTATCAACAAATCATTTCATCCATTCCATATGCATACATCATATAATTAGAAACAGTCGCATTCATAATAACATATGCATACATCAACGTAAATAAATGTGCATAAAAGTAACAATAAATCATGACAAGTGTATAATAAAAAAGAAATTCATGTATATATATCACCAAAAATGCCCGTAGGCTACAATAAGTCGGTCCTCTGACCTCACAAAAAAAATCAAAAACTCAAAAACCCCAAGCCTAGGGATTCGGCCACCATGATCACGCAGGATCGGTGTGATTGGAACTACCCCCAGTGGTGTGGGTCCTATGGGACCTCTCAAGGTGGCTGCTGCCAGCCCCCGCATCATGCCCACTAGCGCTACCCTCACCCACCCGCCTGCGATGAGAGGAAGCAGACTGCTCAGTCTCACTATCTCTCGTTCGACGCAAAGATCCACCTCCAGTGAGCTCAGGTAACTGTCCACCAAGGCGGATAATCTCGACCTCCAACTCCACCTGAAACCGACCCCACTCCACATCCTATCGACGGTATGCAGCCAATGCTTCATCCCGCTGCGCCAACTGAGCCCACAGGCGATCCCTCTCGACATTGTGCTCCTCATCCCGTCTTCGTAGTAGGTCCTCCAATCACGCTATCTCAACATGAAACCTAGCCTCCCTATCTCCTAGGACTGCCTGAGGCATGGGCATCTTCGAGATGGCATGCTACTCCGACACCCACTGCTTCGGGACGTCCTGTATGTATGGCTGCTCCAGAACCCCTAAACCATCCCCAGTCAAGTCATCTACCTCCACCATATCTGCATCATCGCGCGGAGCCCCCCAACCCTCCCCTAGTGCCTCCACAACCCCATCGCCTACTACTGCCGCATTCGGACCTCCTAGAGGCCCCTCACCCCACCATCGCAGCATCATCCACCATTGGTCGTACTCTGTAGTAACCCCAACATTGTCCACGTCGGGGACATCAATCACTGCATCCGACTCCTCACCTAGTGGCTCAATAATCGGCCAGGCTAGAGTCCTCTCATCGTCCCGACGTCGATAGATCAAGGGCTCACCAGGAAATCCCTGGTGCACCCCAAACTATCGAGTCACCCGAACGTACGGGAAGTACTCCTACTCGGTCCCATGTCGCCCGATCAACCACCTCCCCCTACGCACCCGTCGGAGCCACTCCCCAACCTCAGGCCAAGCTGGACAATCCCGATATGGCCACCAGAACACCTCCCCTGGAGCAAGACGTGAGAAGGCATCGACATAGTGCCCTATGGCACCTGCCCACCACCGACTCTGCCCCTGCTCCTCTGACCTCCACCATAGAGCAACATACCCAATCTCCCTGTCCACCATCTCTCCCTGAGTGGTCCAAGGCAACCCCTATGGCCGCTCCATAGCTATGTGCTGCCACCCCCAACACTGCAAAAGGTAGCTGCACCCAATCCCCTTTCACCTTCGACAACGGACCTCATACAACTCGTCATATAGTTGTGCCAGTAGCATCTGACCCCACCTCATAATCAGTGGTGCTGCTATCGGAAACTCCACAAGTATGAACACTACCTCAAGCAGGTTCCAAGGGAACCTCACACTTGAGGAGTCGAGAAGCAGCATGTTGGAGATGAGGGTCATAAGCAACGCATGCCTCACCCCCAACATGCCCTTCTCAAACCACCATCGCACCAGAATCCCACCAATCAGGTAGTCCCCCTCTGCCCTCTCCACCGCCCCATCCACCCCCATCTTCATCGCATGCCCAAAGCACCGTGTCAGCACCATCGTTCGCTGATCACGAGGAGTCGTCCGAATGGGCAGCCCGTCTATCGAAATCCGTAGAATCCGATACACGTCCTCTAGAGTCACTGTCATCTCCCCTATTGGGAGATGAAAGGTGTTGGTGCGGGGATCCCACAAATTGATCAAGGTAGTCAGATATGCCCGATCCCCCACCACAGGCTCTAGTCGCATCACCTGCTTGAGCCCAAGGGCATCAAGCCACTCCCAGTCCGCCACAGTCAGCGCATCCCATGCATCAAAAAATACCGTCGACTGACGGTACCGACTCTTCACAACCTAAAAAACAAAAACACCACAAAAACATTAAAACATGACAACAAAACAAATGTACAACAGTGTACACAAAAACAATAAAACAACAAAAAAAAATTAGGGTTTCAACCTTAATTTAAACAAAAACATTCAAATAAACTATATAGACGACAAAAAATGTATAGAAAAACAAAAGTACAAAAAATAATAATAATTACAACAAAAATAATAAAATAAAAAACAAAACACACAAAAATGTACAACAAAAGTATAGATCATTCAAATTAACTGTACACAAAAAAATAGATAAACACAAAAAATTCATACTAGGGTTTCTAACTTTAAGTACAATCAAGAACAAAAAAATCAAATAAAACAAAAAAATCATACTAGGTTTTTAACCTTAGTGTGGAAAAAAAATTAAAAATAAAAAAAATAGGTTTTAATATAAACAAAAAATTTTAACCTAGGTTTTAACTTAGTTTAAACTAAAAAAACAACAAAATTACTAGTTTTAATTATAAAAGAAAAAAAAAAAAATTTTTTTTTATAAAAAAAAAAAAAAAATAAAATAGTTTAACCTAGGGTTTTATCCTAGTTTAAACGAAAGCAAAAACAAAACAAAACAAATTTTAACCTAGGGTTTTAACCTTAGTTTAAAAAAAAAAAACAAAATTACTAGGGTTTTAACCTTAGGCTAAAAGCAAAAAAAAAAAAAATTTAACCTAGGGTTTTAATCCTAGTCTAAACGAACAAAATAGAAAAACAAAAAATAAAAGTTTAACCAGGTTTTGATCCTATTTAAGAGAAATCAAAAACAAAAACAAAATAGTTTAACCTAGGGTTTTCATCCTAGTCTAAACGAAAAATGAAATACAAAATAATTTAATTACGGTTTTAAACTTACTTAAAAAAAATAAAAACAAATAAAGTAAAGAGAAGGAGCACCTATTGGTCTTGCTTTGGCTCCGCCACTCGAGGATCCGGTCCTTGAACTCATGGTGTCCATGAAATTTTGGTAGAGCTCCACTACGCAAACTTGCACTCCTCCCCACAACTCCAAATCGCCAGAAAAAACAATTGCAAATGAGCCCAAAACCTAGTTTTGCCCCTTATATAGGCTCTTAGGCCTATAATCGTCCCACCCTAGGATGAGCACTCTAGTTAGTACTCGTCCCACCCTGGGACGATTACAAAACTAGTATTCGTCCCACCCTGGGACGATTACAAAGCAAGAAAATAAAAAACAACCAAAATTGCATCCAAAATGCACCAAAAACAACAATAAAACTGCCGAACAAAGGCACCTTTGCGCCTGTGATTCATGGCATCCAAAACCGATGTTGGGGTCACAAATTCTCACTATCCTACTCCCTAAGAAGGCTACCATAGCTGGACCTCTCCACGGGAGGACGGATTTTTGACAATTTCATCCCCAAAAGGCGTCACAAAAAGGGTCAAAACCCACCAAAAAATATAATAAAATTGCCGAACAAAGGCACCTTTGCGCCTACGATTCTTGGCATACAAAATTGATGTTGGGGTCACAAATTATCACTATCCTACTCCCTAAGAAGGCTACCATAGCTGGACCGCTCCACGGGAGGATGGATTTTTGACAATTTCAACCCCAAACGACGTCACAAAAAGGGTTAAAACCCACCAAAAATAGGTCCGATTGTTGGGAAACTGCATAAGCATTCAACGGAAAACAACTGAAGGCACCCTTACAAAAGTCATCTTGGGTCAAGTGACTCATCACTTTTCTCATGTCGGTCATTCCCTCATCGATTCGTCGCTTGAGGGGGTAGTCACACTTAGTCACCAATCAACAAATACACACCCAATCAAGGAAATGGCATGCATTCAAAGAATCATTGACAAAGATAATCACGCTCCTGCTTGGGGTAGCAAACAAGCAATAATCACAAGTTGATCAAACACTTGGCATTCTAGAATCATGAACTCAAGGTTCCCACAGACAAAAGGTTGCGCCCTTTGCCTATTCATGATTGAACAATGTCCAAGATCAAGTAACACCTCACCGAAAAAGGTTAACACTTGAATTAAGCTCCTTAGCTCGTCAGAAGCAAGGATTCAAGAATGCATGCCCTTTCCATACTTGGGGCATCAAAATTTGGTTAGGTTACTGAGAAACCCTAATCATTAAGTGCTTTGGTTATCTATTTTTTCTCAGCACTGCGCCACGCATAGCACATCCCAAAAAGGGGCATCTGTAGACACCAAAATAGCACCAATCTGATCATGTGGCTACAAGCACTGACCGAATTGGCATACATAGCCCCTAGGGCAGCCCCTAGAGGTTAAAAAATGGTCCTAACCACTCCCAAAGTAGTTTTGGAAGGTCAGAGGTCAATTTGGCACCTTTCAAGCACCCTACTCCTTACTCGTTCCACCCTAGGGTGATTAGAATGCTATTCGCCCCACCCCGGGATGATTAGCAGCAATCGCTCCAGGGTGGGGCGAATAGCAGGTTTGATGGGCAAAAAGTCAAACCTTGACAAATGGTAGCCCAGATCCGCCACTCAACTCCACCTTCAATGCATGGGAGTGCGAGTGAGCATTTCAAAGCTCAAAGAGGCAGTCATGGAGCCCTTAATCAGGGAGGAATCTTCTCTCCCCTGACAAGGCATGATGGCCAAGTGGCGCCTCTGCATGCACATTCAAAGTAGACCTTCAGGTCTATAAAATGGTGAGTCTTCTCACCCCAAAAAAAGAATAGAGCAGGAGCATTTGGAGCAACGGAGTGCTGCCGAATTATACCCTCACCCTCATTGTGCTTCCTACATCCTTGATCTCTCTTTTGGAAGGGAGGTTATCGGGTGAACATTAGGAGCGCAATCTGGACCCAAAACCCAAAAAATTGGCCACAATCCCACACCCAATTTTTTGACACAACCCCCTAGGAGGTTTTGGACCCATCCCAAGTGGATTGGTGTCAAAACCAAGCCCCAAACGATGGGCGTCCTGCCCTCGAGCGCCCCCTGCACTATTGCAGTCCTAATCGCCCCACCCCGGAGTGATTAGAAATATACAACTTATTTCTCTAATATTTATTTTGCATCTTGTTTTATGTCATTCCTATATGCTGCTATTCAAATTTCATTCCATTCTGATAAGTTTTGACTGTGTTTTCATTGTTTTACGCTTTCACTAACATATAGGGAGCACCTTCGGATATAGGGTGATCGAGGCAGAATCTATAGAATCCGACCTTCTGGGTCGTCTCAAAATGCCCCATTTTGCCTAACCCCAAGTTTGCAGGTGTTTTGGAGGCCTCTGGATGGGACATTTGGGAGGTCACTTTCGGGCATTTTATGACAGTCCTAATCGTCCCACCCCGGAGCGATTAGAAATCTATAGTATATTTCTCGACTGTTCCTTTTGTAGTGTGTTCATGATGATTTTTACATGCTTCTGTTCAAGTTTCATCTTATTCTGATATGTTTTGATCACTATTTTAATTATTTCATGTATGCATTAACCGGAGGCCTTGGGGATTGCATGTTTCCCTCCATCCGCATGTGCTATTAATCATTTGCTATTTCTTTGAATATAGGATCTCGACACCGGAGGGGCAGCAAGGAACTACAGATGCATTCACGCAAGCGGCGGTGACGTTTGGCCCGCCCATTTCAAATGTGGGCACGCGAAAGATCCCGAAGGGAAGCGTACCATCCATTGGTGTAACAATTGTATCGAATGCTCCTAGCCCCTGAAAATGGGGGAGACGTATTGTAACTTGATCTCAAGAAAAATTAATAAAAGAGGCTGCACTTTACTTTTGCTTTACATCTCGTTTCATTCATGCTTCGTTTTCCCTTTTCATGCACTTGTTCTTTGTTCATTCGTAGGACTTAGCGTTACATCCGCTTTTGTTTGCATCGCACCCGGTGCGCCATTGCTTCCATATCCAAGTGCTTTCATATGGAATCCAAAGTAGATCCAAAGGCTACCTCTAAGCTGAACATGATGCCCACCCATGAGTGCTAAAAATTACCATAAAGGATACAATGTGGTGGCTTGCAAGTGACCACCATAAAATAGAGGATATACCTCTTGGATCTAAAAATATTGCAAGATGAAAGAGATAGGATGTTGAAATATGTGTATAAAATTTGGAGCTATAAGAGAATTAGGAACATGAAGAATAGGAGCATGAGTTGGAACATGTGCTTTATGGATGTTTTGCTAAAGAGGTGTAGATTGCTAAGTAGATAAGAGAACTTTTGCTTGTGTGTCCTCATACTATGATCTATTGAAAACTAATGCAATATTTTGTGTCTGATGAAGATTGGTATGGACCAAATACGTGGTGTTCTTGGTGCTTTGGATGCAAAATATTTTGTGCTCATGTTGGAAAGTGTAGGTGTTGTTGTATGCATCATACCGATCCTTTTTATCATATTAGTAGGGTTTACCTAGTATCAAACCAAAACAAACCATAGGTGTCACATCACAAGTAACTTTATCCACAAACTTAGGATCAAAAGAAAAATACAAGGTGCAAGTGTGTGTGGTTTTTTAGGTGGTGTCATTGTCCTTCCATCCAAGTGAGTATGGGTGAGGATGTGGGTCCATCGATAGCTGCAATGTGTCAACAATGGAATTCACAATCATGTTTTTCTATGATATATTATCAATGATACAATCCACAAATAAGTTGTGTGTAAGGTGAGCACAAGTGACAAAAATGTACACGTTCCCCTACAAAATAGTGATGATTAAGTAAATTTATGACATAAGTGGTGTCATATCTATAAGTCTAGATGAGAACATTAAGAGTTTCATCATTAGGAAACTATACAAGCAAATTCTTTTTCCTTAACTAAAAACATTGATATTGTTCATGACCCTTTTACAATGAGTACAAAACTTGTTAGCATCAAAGAAAGGCGAAGGATTTTGAGAAGATAAAGAAGAAGAAGAATGAGAAAGAGAAGAAGAAGATGGATAAGAGAATAATTTTTTTTGTTGAGGGATGTTGTTGGGACTACAAGGTTGAGATTTTAGGGGCTCCTACATAAAAGGAAGGTTGAGGTGTTCTCGATTGAGCAACATGTTTGTCCTCTTTAAGCCATGCTTGATTAAAAGTTGCATAAGGTGTCATGAAGGAAGTGTATTTCAAAATCCCTAAACAAGTTCTATTGAAGCCCACTCTTGAACTTCATGATGAAAGCGGGTGTTGGATCTAGTATGCAAATCAAGATGCACGACTTATTGAATTTATAGATGTAATCCTACACTATCATATGAATTACTTATCTTAAGTGAATCCATTGGATGAACAAGTCATAATCATAGTTGGATGGACAAAATACAACCTTCAAGACTATGACCAATTGATCCCAAGTATGGATGGGATTTTGTGTTTGTTATCGCTCAGTAATAAAGAATTTTGTGACTCCAAAAAGTTTCAACCCAGAAAAGGAGACCTTGTCATCATATAGTATTTGATTGTAGGAAAACCAAGTTTCCATGTCTAGGATCTAACTATTGAGAACTTTTAGATTCCTAACCCCATCATAAATCTTGACCTTGCATTTAGAATGAGAGCAAGTATTAGGAGTGTTCATTCTAGTAGTTGGTGATGGAGGTTGGACATGTATACTATTAACTTTGTTGACCAAGGAACTAGCTATATTAGCTAACTCATCCACCATTTCCACCAAATTGGAAACCATGGCTTTACTAGACTATGCCATGGAGGGTGGTTGACAAAATTTACAAAATAGATCACTGCTTTGTGTTTAGAAGTGTCAGATACTATTAAGAATGCACTTCATTTTACAAGAATAACTTTGAGGTACTATTAGGCATATTAAAATGTCATAAAAGTGATTTTTTTTGCTTTTAATGGATCAACCTCAAAAAATTCTCTCCAATAACTATATAAGCCTTTACTAATGGATGCCTTGAAGTGTGATAAAAAACAATGTCTCATCAGATAAAAACAAAGAGGGAACAAGTTTCCCTTCGACTAGAATCTTCGAGGAATATGCTCCAAAATATTCCAGTGGATTTAAAATATTACATAGACTCATAAATCATGGAAAGACAATGAGAGAGCCATCCATACCTCAAATGGACCTTGCAATACCGAAGAGGAGTGTTTACTTTCAATCCTTCCACCAAGGTTGTTGCGAAAGCACAATATACTTGTGAAACATGGAGTCAAAAAGAGCAGCCTTGAAAACCTCAAACATGTCCTTGTAAGAGTTCTTAAGCTTAAATTTGACTTTGAATCCATCCTAAGGGAGCCAATACCTGGTAGAATGAGAAACGAAATTACTAATGCACCACACACATTTGCAAAAAAATTTAAGCACATGAACCCAGGGAACCTGTGCAAGCAAATAACCCTAATGGTGATGATATGCAACCATCAAATATTCATCTGGTTGATGGAGAGTTTGTGCTAGAAACTCTGACCATTCTATCTCGTAAGCTTTCCAAATGCTCCTAATGATGAAGGATCCTATCACTTTGATAGACATAGGAGCAACAAGGAGGGAAGAGAAACCCATGTCCCTCCAACTCTTACAACCAAAAGGGGAACCTTCATAGATATAATTATGGATGAGAATATTATAGGCCTCATTACCTACAAGGGCTTTGATGACCCACTTAACACAAATGGCCCGAAATTGATTTTGGGTATTGAGAATGCCAAGCCCACCATGGCTTATGGGGATACAACAATATTCCCAAGAAAAATGATAGAATCCTAAACCATTATTGGAAGAGTACCATAAAAAGTCCCATAGAAGCTTATCAAGCTTCTTATAGTAGTTTTTGGACAAGATCCAACAAGAAGAATAATAAACATGGGTGGCCACAAGGACTTTTGAGAAAATTTAGAATTTACTAGCAAGGGAGATCTTCTTGGTGAACTAATAGATAAGTTTATGTTCCATATTGTTAATGACATACTTCCACAACTCTGATGTTGAACTGTTAAAGGAAAAAAGAATCCCTAAAAAGTGAAAGATTTACCCCTTCATGATGATCCTCCACTGATATTGACTAAGCTAGTGGGGAATCATGTTAGGATATTGCATGTAACATTGAGTCTTTCTCCATGGAATGGAGGATCCGAAAGCCAAATAAAAATCATCTAGACAAGCAAGTGCTTGCTAAAAAACACCTTCATCATCAATAAGTGTGAGGAAAGAATTGTCAGCAAAATGACCATTGATCAACCGAGTTTCACCTTCGAGGAGAGAAATTTCTCAAACAAAACCCTGAGCAGCATGGTGAGCTAATAAATAGCCAAATCCCTTAACAATGAGGCCATACAAGGATGTCGCTAATGGGTAGTCTTGTCAAATAGAATTAAAGATCCCAATGACTGAGGACTTATGCTTGTTAATGGATAAAACAACCAAAGCCTTAGCAAACAACATCTCCAAAAAGCTAATGAAGTAGGGCCTAAAACCAAGAGCTTTAAGCATGGTTAGAATGAACAACTAATTAATCCTATTGTAGGTTTTCTCAAAATTGATTTTGATGAACATGGATCATTGGTTAGAATCGTGAGCCCACTCCATGCCTTCCCATATAACAATAATGTTGTCAAGGATGAACTTACCCTAAATGAAGCCAGTTTACTTTGGGCACACAATGATAAGAAGGAGATGGTAGATGCACAAAGCCAGGGCTTTGACAATGATATTATAGAAAATATTAAGGAGAGTAATAGGCCTCCAATTGTTGATAATTTCTAGATCACTAGCCTTGGGGATAAATTTAATAATCCCTTGATTAATAATAGGGCTCAGAGAACCCCTAGAGAAGGCCTCTTGATAAAATTTGAGAAGATCAGGCCTAATAGTGTCCTAAAGGGACTTGTAGAACTCATAGGGAAAGCCATCAAGACTAGGGGATTTATTGTCAGCCATCTAAGAAAAAGCTTCCTCCATATCCTTCAAAGAGAGGGCCTTTTCACATGCATCTCTTTGAGACTCATAAAGCCACACCAGGAAAACAAAAAGGTAAGATTTAAGAGCTTGGTCATATTGAGAGGAGAGGGATTGAGTCGTAAACATAGTATGGTTATGTTCTTAAAATGTGGAGAGAATACAAGGAATCTCAGAAACACGCTCTCTATTAATGTTAAGGGATTTAATACCCAAAAATTGATTATGAGGACATAGGCCCTGGAAGAACTCCTTGGTTACCCTATCACCAATTTAAGATAGTGTAACATCGTCTTGATTTGTGTCCCTTTGGCATCATAGTTCTCCACCATCAAAAGGTAGTGTTTGACAATCGTGAGGTGCCTCTGAAGCTCCTTATTAAAATAATTGAACTATAGCTGAGTTGAGGCCACCTCTAACTCCTTCTTGAGAGAAACATTAGAATGACAAAGAAGCTTAACAATCTTGTGCCCTAGATAACATATGAAACTAGTGCCCTAGGAGGGGGTAGAAGAAACTAGGATGGAAAAAAATTTGGGAGAGTGGTTAGACAAACAGAGCTCAAGGTGGACAAAGACAAAGGGGAAAGAGGATGAGGGTAGCTCAAAGGATAAAATATTAGAATATAAGAGCATGGATTTATCCAATATTTTCATCATACGACTCTCACCCTGTTAGTTGTTAGACCACATGAACCAAGCATTAATAGGGAATAAAGAGGGTAAGAAATAGCTATTGGGGTCAAAGAGCCTAAACATTTTTTAATGAAAAGCCACACTTATCTTTTCTTGACGGTCCACCACATAGGAAGAAGACCCACCTTGTCATACATAAATTTAATTATATTGAAATCCCTGCAGAGCAACCAAAAAATAGGGGGAGAGAGTGTCGCCCATAACCAAAGCACACAAAAATCATTATCATCATTAGGTGCATATATGTTGAACACACCAAGGAGATGGCCATCAATCTCCATCACAACCCAAATAACATGATTGGAAGGGTCACATCCCCAAGAGATCAAATTAGAATGGTAAGTTTTTGAAAGGCAGATGACTGCCTCTACTTTAAAAGTGTCATGCATAGTATGAAAGGTGTGGCCTTGGGGCTAGAGAAAGGAGCAAGTACTTGATAGAATGAAGTTAGTGACTTTGACTTCCTGAAGGTATAAAATATCAATACTATCGAATCTAATCTTGAAGTCATATAGACCCTAACACACAATGTACTTATGCACAGGGTTTGTCAAACCCCTGATATTCCAATAAATACACTTAATGAGACACGATCAAGGAGCATATTTCCTTTGATAACCTCAAAGTCCTCAAAATCTGCAAAAGATTCAAAAGTATTTGTGAGAAACCTATTATGGTCTTCCAAATTTTTTTATCTATCTTCACTTTTCCAGAGGGATGCTCAAGGACTCCCTAGCTATACTATGAGATAAATGAGAGTTTTATGAAGGAACTTCATCGGATGGACTAGGAGGAGAGACAAGGCATCCACTTGAGGGGATAAACTCTGATATAGCTGACAACTGAGTTGTTTGGGAGCCTTGAGGAGACGAGAAGACTTGTTAGGTACTACCATTATAGGTACCTACAAGAGAAGAAATAGAAGTTTCTTTTGTAGTAACTACATTATAGTTCCTTAACAAAGAGCTAGATTGAGACTCCTTTTTACCATCTCTCATAGAAGGTTACGATCGATTGCATTTACCATTTTTCCTGTTGACAAACATCCATTGAACTGTGATGAAAGATGCTAACGCTTCTACTAGAGTTTTATTTTTTAACTAACCCTCCATAAGAGGATACTATTTTATATTGTGAGTCATGGAATGACAAAGGTAACAAGTGTTAGGGAGATTTATATAGACCAATTGTTGTCGATAAAGAGTCTCACCAACCTGAATATTAATAGAGTCCTTGAGGTCCTTTGAGAGATCAATTTCAACATAGATGCATTTGTAAGGTTGCACAAAATAGAATCTCTATGGATCCATGCATAGATACTTGCCAATGGGTACAGAAAGCTATGGTAAGAATGGCCAAAGGGACAAGGGGAGACCCGAGAATTCCACTTAAACGAGGATGCATAGGGAAACATCTACAAATACCATAAAATTAAGGTGTGAGGGCTGAAGAATTAAAAGCATATTTCTAATATATCAAGGACCTTTTCTCATAAGCGCAATGACATGTTGTGGTTTGGCAAACTAGAAATGAAATAAGCCTTTAACTAGGTTCTAAATGTGGTCAATTTTTATGCCATATGGCTGTTAGAATTGCTGAATCCATTGACGGATTAACGAGTCACTGGGAATCCCCCCATAAAATAACCAATGAGGGTGTGACTCTCAAGACAATTGTAAGCTTTATCAAAATCCTGCATGGGCAAGACTATGTTTGGTACTAAGATTTACCTTGTGAAAAATCCTCGAGAAAAATTCTTGGGTTGTTGACTAGTGCTATGGATCTCCATAGCAACTTCACTAAACAATGAATCATCGTCTTGAGAGACGACCATAACAAGGGGAGAAGCCCTCACCCTAGGAAGAGTTAGCACACAAAATTGTGTAGTAAGAACGCTTTTATCCCTAACAGTATGATGACAAAAAAATAAAAAAAACGAAAACATGTGACTTAAAAACCTTAGCAAAACCTCCAAAAAAAAACCTAGCAAAAATAAAACTATTTTTATTTATTTTATTTTTAAAAAGATATACTAAATTAATTAACCTATCTAAAAGGGACTTAAAACAAGAGAGTGGTTTTTTTTTTAATATTAAAGAACCATTCTGTTTTATATAAGACAATTAACTAGTGATTATTCCAAAATATTTTCCTCTTAATAATTTTGATACTGCCCTATCGCGTACTATTCTCAAGGCTAGATCCGCAAGAGGAAGCCTTGAGGTGAACTACGGGGGTATGTTGTTCTCTACAGTTGGTGCTAAAAAATAGGGGAAGGGTTCACCAGGAACGATTTAAGGACTCGTTCCAAGTCCTCTAGTTTTTAAGAATGTTTGATGTATTCATTTCAATACAATTAGCTATGTTTGGCCTTTCTAGATCTATGCTATGACATATAAAGGACAATGTAGAAATATATAATGCAATAACATAATATCTAACCCTAGAATGATTATTTCTTTGAATGCTTTTCTAACCTTAGGGTTTCAAAATAGAAAACCTTCAAGTAAGGGCTCAAGAGGAGATGCACAAACAATATTAACCCTAAGTGCACACTACATGTTGTTTTCCTTTCAAATACCTAGAATTTATTTAATATATTCCTTTAATATCAGATCTAGAGTTTTATAACAGAAATAGAAGGCACTCAAATAGCCTAAATATTAACTGGAACACTTATCTTATCCGATGGTTGATCCTTGCTTTTTATCCTTTGTCCAAGGATGTCAACAATTCCTGTTCCTGCAAGATAACTTAGCAAACACTTGAAAATATGATTAGTGTTAGGGGGCCTACCTAAGCTGTTGTATGATAATACTTGGAGGTGCATCAGTCAAGTCCCCTAGGTCCTTTTAGCTGACCTTTGAAAACATAAGCGAAAGTTGACCTTTGAAAGATGAAAAAGCATAACAGAATATAGTAGAATAGAATAGTAAAATAGAGTACATAATGCACTAATATGACCTAAATGTAGTATATAACATACATCTAGGGTTTGGAGGTAGCAGATTACCCCAAATGTGGTCTATGCAAAATCGTGTCCCATATGGAGCGACCACGATTTTTCATAGGTGAAATATCGCTCCATAGAGACCCGAGCACGATTTCGTAGAAGAAGAGATAAAACTCCAAAAAATGTTAATTAACAATAAATAAGCTAATATGCAAAAACAAATGAGTGAAAACAACCTGGTGGTAGTGAAAAAGCAGATCCAAGGAGGGAGACCTCCAAGTAGCAAAAATCCTCCTTAGGGCTTCAAAACTTTGTCCACCAAGAGTAGCAACACATAATCCAATGCAACAAAAAACAAAGCTTCAATAGATCACACTTCACACTTGCAAGTTAGCTTGCTTGCGAAGAAGAAGAAGACCTCAAGAAAATAGAACTTTAATCAAGAATTGTTGTTATTGCTTGGTTGGAAGAAATGAACTTCAAACCCTCCTTTTATAGTGGGTTTGAAAGAAGAATGGGCGGGAAAAACTAAGCATAGCCGACATTAAAAATATCAACATTGAAAATTAGGGTTTTCTCAAGACAAAACCCTAAAATACAAAATCCCACTCCATAAAAATGGACTGCGATTTCACTCCAGCTAGACCTCTATGTAGTTTTAATGCATTTTGGAGGGTCAACCAGAGTCAAAATGGGTCATATCATATACCGTTGGAAAACTCTTTTTGGGACCGATATAATGGTATAGGATTTAGGAGGAATGTACAATATTTGGTAGGGGAAATTTTGGCAAAAAAATATGACCCTACTTTTCCAAGGAGAAAACAAGGGATTTAGGGAAAATTACTCACCTTAGTGGGTCAATTTTTTGTGTCTACATTTTACCCCCTCTTTAATGCATTTAAGGCCAAGTAAATGCATCAAATAAAGATCTAGACTCCTGTGGGAAAGAAGACAACAAGCACAAAAAATGGGTAGCCAGGTTTGGACAAAGGGATGGTGCAAAAGAGATATCGCAAGGGACACTCTAGAATTTTGCACACAGGGTGAGACATTACTATCATTAATGCCTCTATGGCTAGGGTACCCCTCGAGTTTTGAAAGGAATGAAAATTCCTTAAGAAACTCAAAAAATGCAAAGAAATAAAAGTGAAACACAAAAACACGAAGAACAAAGGAAGCAAACAAACAATAGAGCAAAGATCACTGGGTACAACATGAATCTAATGCATCTATTATGAAATGCATGGATGAAATGGAATAAAGGGAAAGAAATAAGAAGGGAAGAGGAGATAATAAGAAGAAGAATAACATCTCCCAAGAAGGTCAACCATAGAAAGCGAGAGAAGCTGATAAAGAACCCTGAATGAAGGGTGTTATGTCCAATCGATGGTCCAGGTGTGGAGTGAAAAACCCACTATGGGTGATTGCTCCAATGATCAAATAATGGAGCATAACCCACTATGGTGTTAGTATTACAATGGCACTGAGAGGGGGGGTGAATCAGTGCAGCTATTTAAAACTTAAAACTTTAACTCTTAAAGCCAAAACAATGAAAGCTTGAAACCAAAAACAACAAGTACCACAAGAGAGCATCACATAACACAAGATGTAACGAGTTTCACCAGTTTTGGCTACTCCTCAAATTAGACTGCTTGGACTCCCATCCAAATCTAGCCATTGCAAAGCACCAACTTTACAATCAATTTACCAGCATCCACCGGAAGGAGCACCAACCCCTAATTTACCAGCACCAACCGGAAGGAGCACCAACCCCCGATTCCAAGCACCAACTTGGATTTCTATTTTAAATCTTGATTGACATAAAAATGCCTTCGTGTTACAAGACCCTCACCTGGTCTATCTTAACTCAAATCAATCTCATGGAAGCATAAGGAGAATTGTTAGAGACTCAATATATTCTATTTCTTACTCTTAATCTCAACTTCCTGTCCACAAAGCATACACTCTTTTACAACTCTACCTACTGCACACTTACAGCCCTTTCATATGGCTTGCACTTGCAGCTCTCACAACTCTGTACTTCTTACAACATTCTTCCAGCCCACAACACTATCCCTCTATACAAAGAACACCCCTTTTTACTGAGAAAGACACTGTTTTTTTTTCTTCCAAGCATAGAGCTCAACGCTCTCTTACAGCACACACTTACAACCTACTTTTCTCAGGACATTTATTCTTTTGTCTGTGGCACCTTTCCTCTTTATGGCGGCACACTTTTCAATTCTGAGCAGCATTCACTTCTGCACGCAACTGCCCTTTTATAATAATATATTCATCTTGAAACCCTAAGTCTTCTGTAACTGCCATAATCCCGCATGCAGCCTATTAATAGATTTGTCTCTTTAATTGGGATTCTCGATAGCCATCGTTTGCCAAATTTACTCCTTAATGGACCTTGTAACTGCCGCTCTGACTTCACTGACACTCTTGTAACTACAGTTCTAAATCCCATTTACTGTCACTATAACTGCCCCTTTAACTGCTGCTCTTTCTCAGCTTTTGCATTTTTTACAACCTATTATATTCTATTACAGCCCATGCTTTCTGCGCTCTTTTTGTAGCACTACGGACCCACTACTGCACTCTACTTTTTCCTTGTTTTCTCGTGCTTTCCTTTTTACCATGTTTTGCCGCGCTTCCTTTTTTCTGTTTTGCCATGCTTTCATTTTCCTCGTTTGCTATGCTCATTCCGCCGCACTGTAGTTTCTGTCTGCTTGTTACACTATAGCATTTCTGTAACCCCACCTGTAACAGTTCTTGTTTTGCTGCATGATTTTATTCTGCAACTGTCCCTGTGTATGCTTCTCGACTTTTACCCATGAAACTAAGACATGTCGCGATATCGCGACATTTCTGCCCCTTTGACTTTTTCTTGGCATTTGATCGCAAAAACAAGACATGTCGCGATATCGTGACACTTTCGCCTTCTTGCTTCATTATTCAGCTTGCACCCACGAAAACACAACATGTCACAAAATCGCAAAACTTTCGCTGCATTGAACTCTTCTCTGTCTCTTGCCCACGAAAACGGAACATGTCGCGAAATTGTGACACTTTTCGCTTCATTGCACTTCTCTTTGCATGCACCCGTGAAAACGAAACATGTCACGAAATCGCGATGATTTTGCTTCCTTGAGCTTCTTTCTGCATGCAACAACGAAATTGGAACGTGTCGCGAAATCATGACACTTTCGCGGCCTTGTACTTATTTTTTGCATGCACCAGCGAAAACAAAACATGTCGCAAAATCGCGACGCTTCTGCTTCCTTGAGCTTCTTTTCGCATGCACCAGCGAAATCGAAACATGTCACGAAATTGTGACACTTTCACTGCCTTGTACTTCTTTTCCACATGCACCAGTGAAATCAGAACATGTCACGAAATCGTGACACTTTCGCTGCCTTGTACTTCTTCCTTGACTTTGTCGTGAAATCGTGACACTTTCGCTTCCTTGCTTTTTCATTTTGCTTCTGTTGCAAAATCGTGACACTACATCCTTTGGAGCCTTCCTCTCTGCTGTTGTCACAAAAATGCAACATGTCGTGAAATCACGACATCTTTTCTCCTTAGCTCTTCTCTTCTCTTCAGGTCACGAAAACGTGACATGTCATGATATCGCGACACTTTTTCTCTCGAGCTCTTCCTTATGCAATATGTCACGAAATCGTGACACTTTTTATCTTGCCTTCTCTCTCCTGCAATATGTCGCAAAATCATGACACTTTTTCTCCTTAGCGCTTTCTCTTCGAACCTGTCATGAAATCATGACACTTTCTCTCCTTGGTGCTTTCTCTTTGATCCTGTCGTGAAATCGCGACACTTTCTCTCCTTGGTGCTTTCTCTTCGATCCTATCACGAAATCGTGACACTTTCTCTCCTTGGCGCTTTTCTTCTCATCGGATCGCGAAAACCCGACATGTCACAAAATCACGACAATTTTCTTTGCCTGTGCCTTCTTTCCAAACATGTCACGAAATCGTGACAGTTTTCTTACTTGCCTTCTTTGCTTCCAACATGTCGCGAAATCGTGACAATTTTTCCACTTGCCTTCTTTGCCTCCAACATGTCGCGAAATCGTGATGCGCATTCTCTCTCCTCGGCCATGTCGTGAAATCATGAAAATTTTGCTTGCGCCTTCTCTCTCCTCGGCCATGTCATGAAATCGTGACAATTTTGCTTGCACCTTCTCTCTCCTCGGCCATGTCGCGAAATCGCAATAGAAAACATGTTGCGATATCACGACAGTTTTCTTACTTGTCTTTTTCTTTGATTTTCTGAATCTAGGCCACTTCTATCTTCTTGGAAATTCACTGTACATGTTCTGACTAACCTCTGAACTCCTGTCCACTGCATCAACTACATCAACTAATCTATCCCTTTTGTGTTGAAAACAATGACAATACTTTTGCTGCACCTTGCTCAACAATCAACTCCTATCCATTGCATCAACTGATCAACCTGACTGTGTTGACAACAATGACAATACTTTGGTTGCACCTTGCTCATCAATATCCCCCTTTGGAATTGTTGGCAACACACGTAATTGTGTGCAATTACCGGTAAATCTTCTCCCCCTTTGAAAATAATACCAAAGGGTGGCTGCAAAACTCCCCCGAGTCCATGCACAACATTCTCGAGCAAAAAAAATATTACAGTTAGCAAAAAGCATAAACATGAGCAATATGATAAACAGATGCATAAATGCTCCCCCTGAGAATTTGATCCCGATAGCTAGTCAATTCTTAGACTATTCTTGGGAATATGTGACCACTTCATTTCACTGTTTGACAACATCATGATAAGCATAATAGGCATTACTCGGATCTATCTTCAACTGTGTTGGCTACTGGATCTCTATACATTGAGACTCTGTTCTTTGTACTCTGTCAATAGGCTCACACAGAACCTGCTTAACAAGCTTACATAGAGCTTGTCCAAATCAGCTCACAAGTCCTCACTAAAACCTGTCCAATTCAGCTCACAAGTCTTCACTAGAACTTGTCCAAATCAGCTCACAAGTTCATCAAGAAAAACTTGCTTAGCATGAACCCACAAAGAGAATTGTTAGAGACCCAATGTGATTCATCAACCTCATAGAAGCATAAAGAGAATTGTTAGAGACTCAATATGTTCTATACTTAACTCCCAATCTCAATCTCAGCTCAATCTCAATCTCAAAAGAATAAGATAGATGTAGTATGCTTTTCTCAAGAACATGAAACACAACCCAACAATTGCCAACCATGCAATAACTCATATAACAATGATACTCATGATCTTTCCACAACCAATATCTTTTCTCAACCATTTAGGGCTTTAACAACAATGCTTATAGACAAGGTTTAACCAACATCATTCAACTCAAGATTAACCTTGAAGCATTCAACCAATCACTGCATGAAAATGAAACTAATAGACATCCTTTTCCTTCCAAAGGTATTTGAACAAAACAACCACCAACATAAATCACCAATGCAAAGAATAACTTGCTCAAATAAATCTCAATGGAGTAAGCCCAAATCATGTATCAAGTAAAGTATTAACTTGATCAAAACAACCTCTATGAAAGCAACTCAACCATCAATCTCAAAACATCCAACTAAGGGTTTCACCATCTCAATGCAAGTAGCAAGACTTACTAACATAAACCCTAGTGAAAAATGCTTCCTCTTTGTTTGAGGAAGAAGAGAATAGATCTTCAACCTGTTACCAACACCACCCTCAACTTTGCCATCAAGTTAGGGTTAGATCATAAAAGTAACCAAAAAAATATTTATTCCATAAAACACCTTATGACTCCAATCCTTACCTTACTCGAACTCATACTTCTGGACCGTTACCTCTAGTGTTGGAACCTCAATCAGCGCGCAGTCAACAACTCTCGGTATTCTGCTTCCTCAGGCAATATCTCACATTCCTCAAATAATGCAAGACTTTCTTAGGTGCATAGACATCTTGACCTCCTTGATGCTTCACCACTTGGGCGCTATTCTCTCAATGTCTCTGCCTTGCATGTGCCACTTGGCACTCCTGATGAACTGGGTGCTAGTGCCACTATTTGCTTTGACTCTGGCGTCTCTTTGCTGTATTTTCTATCTCAGATAACGCCTATTAGCTACTCCATCGAAACACAAGTACGCAGCTAGGGCATGCACGCATTCTTTCATTAAACCAAAAAAAAATTGAACTCTTATGATCCATAATTTTGAACAGTGGCAGAAGAATCATCAATAGTATAACAATGACAAATATCAAAACTACCAAGGGTGCCAACTCTCAATTTAATCACAACCCTTCACGGTAATTCCACAGTCCACTACATAAACCGACAAAAACTTTGACAACTGTACAATAATTTCCCGACTGCTGGTCTTTCATCCTCAGATACCCAGACAAATACATAGGAGCATTAAAATAAAAATTTAAAATTGCTCCCCCTAAGGATGTGCCACCTGGAGTTGCTTAGAGCAATGGCGGATTAGTCTCCTTCAGTCCAAGGAGACATGATTCCCTTTCTTCTGTCTTTCTCCAGACTTTCCTAAACTTGGGCTTGAGTTTTTCAACTACATCCCTATTTTGCCCCTGTTCGTGAACTTGATCATTTCTCTTGCGCAGTTGTTTCTTGTGCATTCTTGATGGATGATTATTTTATTTTCTTTTATGCACATGATATGTTCCTTGTTTGTGTTGTCCTCTTTGAGTCTGATGAAATCTAGGGTTTTGCCTTAGATTAGATACATAAGTGCTTGGACAGAACCTTGCTATGTGCCCTTGACCGTTGCATTTAAAACATTGCACATGTTTTATTCCCTGTCTGTATTGCATTCTGTGTGTATGATGAAATCTATGGTCTTGCCTTAGATTGGATACAGAAGTGCTTGGAAAAAACCTTGCTATGTGCCCATGGCCATTACATTTAAAACATTGCACAGGGTGTTTACTCAGGAAAGCATATGTGTTTTTATCAGCATAACTTTTTGATCTATTGTTCAGTCCACAATAAATTGCCTTGTGACCATAGCAGTTGCATTTAGAACAATAGCCATTAAAAGCATTATTATTAAAAGAGTGAGAGTGAGAGAACCTCTTTTGTTGTGGTTGCTTTGTTGTAGATCTTCTTTGATATTTTCTTCCTTTTGAGGATTCAGCTTCAGACTTTTCTTGCTTCGATCCTTCAGCAGTGGACTTCTTCTTTTCTACAGATTTAGAAGATGAAGGTTGTTCAGCTTCACATCCAAGACCAAGCTTAGACATGGGGTTTCTTTGTTGCCTTATCATTTTATTTAGCAACTTTGTACTCTTCTCAAATTTGAGATTTGTATTGGCCTCTTCTAGTTGTTTCTTCAATGAAACAATCTCTTCTTATTGTTGGTAGCAAACAGTCTCTTTCTCATTGATTTGAGACCTGAGAATATCTTTAATCCTTTTGTACTGTTCTACTTGTAGCTTTAGATCAACAATAACTTTGTTAGATTCCTCTTCACTTGTGCTGCATACATCATCCTCATTATCCAGGTGTGTCTTCAAGGCTTCTTCTGATTTCTTGGCCTTTTGAACTTGTATGAAGAGATCTTCAATCTCATCCCCATATTATTCTAACTTCTTGGACATTCTTTTGTTCTTTTTCTTTTCTATACTCAACTCTTCAAGTGCAGCTATCAACTCACCTTCTAGATCTACTTCAATCTCCAGGTTTTCATTGCAAACTTTAGAATCCACTTCTTCTACCTTCTCTAGTTCAGTTTTATCTTCCACAAGAACTGAAACTGGCTGAGATGCCTTTTTGGTGGAGGATCTATTCTTCTTAGCCATTGTGTACTAATACAAGATCAACCCTGACTGATTTAGCCAAAATTGGGAACTTGGCTCTGATACCAATTGTTAGTCTTACAATGGCACTGAGAGGGGGGGGTGAATCAGTGCAGTTATTTAAAAAATAAAAAGTAAAACATAAAAACATGGAGAACAAAGCAAGTAAACAAACAACAGAGCAAATATCATTGGGTACAACATGAATCTAATGCATCTAGCATGAAATGCATGGATGAAATAGAATAAAGGAAAAGAAATAAGAAGGAATATGAGAGAAGAAGAATAAGAAGAAGAAGAAGAAGAACATCTCCCAAGAAGGTCAACAATAGAAAGCGAGAGAAGCTGATCAAGAACCCTGAATGAAGGGTGTTATGCCCAAAAGAAGGTCCAGATGTGGAGTGAAAACCTACTATGGGTGTAGTACTCACTAATATGAACAGATGGGCAAAATATGGAGCATAACCCACTATGGGTGATTGCTCAAATGATAAAATAATGGAGCGTAACCCGCTATGGATGATTTCTCACTAGTGACTTCTATGGGGTGATTACCCACTAGGATGTATGTCGAGACCTATTGAAATGGCCAAGGATCTTATCCTATAATGGGGTGTTGAGCCCACTGAGTCAAAATAAGTGTAACCCAATAGGGGTGATATATTATTGTTGATGTGAATGATGTATTAGCAAGTACTACCCGATAGGGGTGTGTAAGAATATGTATATAGACCAAGTCATATGAGCATAACACAATGTGAGTGTGTGCATGTGCTAGAAGAAATAAGAGGAAGAAAATGAGGAGCAAATAATTGTGCGTGTGTGCCCCCAGCTTGAAGTTTCAACTATTGAAAATTCAAGAGGGAGGAAATGTGCAATCAAAGGAGAGAAGAATGTATATCCTTATCTGAACAAAGAAGACAAAGGAGAAATAAGAATCATGCAAAAGACAAGGACATACCAAAAGAGGATTGCATTCCTTGACTTTGGAGAGAAATGATGATCATTGTAAAAACTTTCAAAGTCAAGGAATACAAGAAGAAGAGAGAAGAGAAGAAAAGAGCAAAGGAAGACGAGAAGAGAAGAAGGGATGAAAATGCATGGGCCCTAGGTTGGGGCTTCGCTAGGCATCATAACCCTAGTGAAAGTGCAATGCATGTGAGCTATGACCTAACTAGGTATCATCACATGCCATTATCATGAATCCCCAAAAAGCTATATGATCAAGCAGTCATGAACAAGCAACCATGCAATTATGACAAGAAAAATGCAAGAGGAACAAAATGTCAGGCAACCATGCAAAATATGATAGGCAGTCATACAATATGAGCAAGAAAACAAGTATGATGGAATGAAAATGCAAATGCATGCCTAATTAATGATTGATTTTATTTTATTTTATGTTAAACAAGCAATCAGAACGATAGTCGACACATATTCTAATTATGCCTCCTATCTTAACAAAAAGAATAGGCATTCAAGGGACTGCTTCATCAAAGAAAAATCTAGAAGGCAAGCCATATCGATGATTATAATCATGGAGAGGCTCCTTCATAGCTTTTTCTTTGGTAGCCATAGCATGATAATATATACATTCTCGAACACAACCATTATTCTTAGCATAAGGAGGATCAATCCCTAAATTTACAAGATCTCTATGAGAAGCAAAATATTTACCATTAGAACACATAGAATTTATCATATTACAAAACAAGATGTTAGAGGGATAAGGGGGATCCTCATCCTCATTACTCTGCTCACAACCTTGATGAGATATATCCAGAAGAGGTTCTTGAAGAAACTGATTGTCTTGATCCCATGATGAAATTTTGATTAGAGGTTCCTCACTCACTTTTATATTGTTGAATTGCTTAGATTTTTGAGATGAGGAACTTGGAGAAACAAATGATGAAACTAAAGGACAAACATTGAGATCAAACTAAGCTTGTTCAACCATCGAACAATATTCAAATGGATGAGGGTCACCTAGAATGGTGACAACTTGATCCTTAAATTTGAATTTCAAACATTGATGAAAAGTAGAAGGGATGACCTTCATTGCATGAATCCAAGGACGTCCAAGAAGTAGATTAAAATATGCAGGGCAAGGTACCACATAGAACAATGTATCTAAGATCTTGGGTCCAACTTTAAGGGGGAGAGATATAATGCCACAAGCTTCTTGGGACTCGTTGTTGAATGTTTTGATGATTGCATTGGATTTAGTTAAATCTTCCTCTTTTAATCCAAACTTTTGGATAAATTGATATGTGCATAAATTGAGGGAAGAACCATTATCAATCATAACCCTCTTGATAAAAGTATCCCCAATAAATGCGATGATGTAAAGAGAAGAATCTTCTTGCAAGTTTGAGGAAGAAATATTGTCATCCGAGAATGTGAGATGATGTGTCCCAAGAGAACTTACAACATTGGCCATATCACTAGGGGAAATATCTGGAGGGACAAATTGTTGTTTTAGAACATTTATCAAGGCTTCTCCATGAGTAGGAGAATTTTGCAAAAGTTCTAAGAGAGAAATATTTGCTGAAAAACTCATCTCCTGTTGAGATCGCTGGATCTGTCGATTATGCACCTACTGCTTTGAAGTAGTTGTTATCATACCAACCATATGGTTATCATAATGATGTGGTATATTTTTATAAGATACTTGATTAGATGCCTATTGTCCTTGCTTAGGTACATTTTGGTTGGTAGTGGATTTTTGTTGACTATTTGAAGATTGAGAACTTCTTATATCAAGATGTCCTGCATCAATTAAATATTGAACCACATGTTTCAACTTCTTACAAGAATTTGTCCAATGTCCTTCTACTTTGTGATATGCACAATGTTGTCCTACCTTATACCAATTAGTTATAGTATCTAGTTACCTTATGGGAGGCAATTCAATCGCATTGGCTTCCAAAAGTTGCTTTAGGACTTCTTCCATAGGTATGCCAAGTCTTGTGAAATTCCTTTGTGGAGGTTTTTGAAGTATTATCTTTTGTAGGTTGTTAACAATATTATTAACAGGCCTACTATCCATTACACCATCACCTACCACATCCTTATTCTTATACTATGACTTAATGGTTTTATCTTCTTTCACTTTGAGTTGTCCTCTTCTGATAAGAGCTTGTTCTACTTTTCTTTCTAACTCAATTGCTTGATCAAAATATGTGATAATAGTAGTTTCTAATACATAAGATAATTGTTCTTGCAAATTTCCGATAAATATCTCAAGCATATATCTAGGAGGTATAGTATATCTCAAGCGTCCAACTAAACTTCTCCAATGAGCCAGAAATTCTAAAAAACTTTCTTCTTTACCTTGTTTCAAATTATAAACATCTTTCATGGTTACATCTTTCTCAATATAGGCACCAAACTGTTGAACAAATAATTCTGTTATTTCTTCAAAATTCCTTAAAGAAGAATTAGGTAACCGATAGTACCACTCTAATGCCATGCCATCAAGACTCTTAGGAAATATTTTTAGCAACAATATGTCATCATATATGAGATCATGGCATGCTGTCCTAAACCTTCTTAAATGCTCTATTGGATCTTCTATCCCTTTATATATAGGTAAAACTGGCATAGAAAAGTGCTTAGGATAAGGTTTGGCAACAACAATAGGGTCTAGGGGTTGATTGCACATCTCTTTATAGTTGTAAGTGAAACTAGAAGGTTGAATCATCTCCACTTTTGAAGCCAATTGTTTTACCATATTTGCCAAATTTTGCACCTCTGGATTATTGTTGTGCAATGCCCCTAGATTCCCTAAGGGAGGGGTATAGGTAGGTTGTTGAAAAGGTACTTGGCACATGTTGGAAGCATTGATACTATTGTGATATGTGATACCTTGCTAGAGAGGATAACTAAAAATTGGTGGAATAGAGGTAAAAGTGTTGAGATTAGCATATTGAGAAGGAAATTGAAAATAATTTTGAGTGACACTACTAGTTGGAGGAACTTGTGGACTTCTTCCAACATTGGTGGTTATAGTAGTGGCATAGGTTGGTTGATGGATAGGATTACCATGATTCAAAGATTCAAACAAAGGGTTATCATGAACATGCCTAGGAGAGATGATTGGAGGAGGAAGAAGAGTCTCACCTCTTTTGAGTTGAGCTTTATGTTCCATAGCCTCAAGCAAGTCTACCTTATGGCATTTCATAAAACCCCAAACATGATCAAATGATTTAAAGATGAGCCTACCATGAGGACCTTCAATAGGATCATCATTCTCCAAGCCCTCTTTTCTCTCTAGATCAGGATTCTCCTTGTCAATATGATCATCCTTTTGAGGATTCATATCAAATTTTGAAAGCTTTCACTTAGTCCTAAGGTTTGGAGCCATAGGATTAAGAGAAAGAACAAGGGAGAAAAAGAGATCTAGAAATAATGAAAGCCACACAAAAGGCATATTTTTAAGTATTTTCATGTTCTAACTCTATGCAAATAAATTAGTGGTCTTATTAAAGTTTTAAAATAAAAAGGAGGTGTTCATGTTCTAACTCTATGCAAACAAATGAGTGAAAATAACTTGGTGGTAGCGAAAAAGCAGATCCAAGGAGGGAGACCTCCAAGTAGCATAAATCCTCCTTAGGGCTTCAACACTTTGTCCACCAAGAGTAGAAACACACAATCCAATGCAACAAAAAATAAATCTTCAATAGATCACACTTCACACTTGTGAGTTAGCTTGCTTGTGGAAGAAGAAGAAGACCTCAAGAAATTAGAACTTTAATCAAGAATTATTGTTATTGCTTGGTTGAAAGAAATGAACTTCAAAACCTCCTTTTATAGTGGATTTGAAATAAGAATGGGCAGGAAAAACTAAGCACAATCGACCTTAAAAAGATCAACTTTGAAAATTAGGTTTTTCTTAAGAAAAAACCCTAAAATGTAAAATCACACCCCATAAAAAAGGACCATGATTTCACACCAGCTAGACCCCTATGCAATTTTAATGCATTTTGGAGGATCAAACAGAGTCAAAATGAGTCATATCATATACTTTTGGAAATATATTTTCAAAATTGATCTAATGGTATAGGATTTAGGAGGAATGGATAAGATTTGGCAAGGGAAAAATTGTCTCAAAGATAACCCTACTTTTCCAAGGAGAAAACAAGGGATCTATGAAAAATTACTCACCTTAGTGGGTCAATTTTTCGTGTCTACAGATAGTAGCACAAAAATTTTTAAACTTTTGAATGGTACAAGGTTACACAAAATTCAAATATGAACAAGAATGGAAAGAAATTTCCCTCTAATGACGGAGGAAAACAATGAATGAATGAAAGCTTAATAGTTATAAAACTGTAGATACCAAAACTTAACCACTTGTAAAACCACATTCACAATGTACATTTCAAACTTGCATAGTAATTATGTGCCTAAGTTTAAACTTAGGCATATAAAATCCTACACACAACTATATTTTCTATATTTTATTAAATCTAGGAAATATCCCCCTAGGATACCCTATGTCTCCACATGACACATGTCCTAGCCACCACTACCCTCTCCTTTCCACATCTCACACACATCACTCCACTTGCACCTACCCACATGCCACCACTCCACCTAAGTGGGACACTCTAAGTGACTCATTGCAACTACCCAAGATATGTGGTTGACCAGTCCCCACCACTTGGTAACCCTGGCTTGCTACCTATCATTTTACTCCAAAATCCTAAAAGGTCTATAAAGGTAACATATTCCATTACCCAAGAGGGGATAAAAAGGATACTTTTATGCTACTAAAATTTACAACAGAAGGTCATCAAGCATTCATGGAGATCGAGTACTCGAGATCCTGTATCAAACCCTAACAGTCTTGCATATCTACCCAGATGCAGGATTGCATTTACATAGTCACAAATGTGGCTCTACATTTGCACAAACACAAACCTAATTTTAGCCAACCCAAAATGTGATCCCATGTTTACTCAGGAGCACATTTCAGTTGACAACAAACACCAATCAAAGTAGGTAAACAATAAGGTATTTTTATAGTTTCTATTGTTCTCTATTCTCTGCATCTTTTTAACATTATGAAACCATTAAGGTTAGGATTTTGTGTAGTTTATTTCACATATATCAAGTAGGTGCTACTAACCCTTCCTTTGGTGTTTACATTCATATAGGTTGCAGGAAACAAGTTGTTGAAGAGCTACTAAAGTTGGAGTGGTTCGCCAAGGATATGCAAGCCCACTCACCACTAATTGGAGCAAATAATATTGAAGGCACCCACATTCCATTTATACACAAAATAGGCTTCCCCTCTTTTACTCATCGTAATTATAGAAAAGCAAGATTTTTGATTGTAATCAAATCCCAACAATTTGGAGCATATCAATACAAAAAAATCATTTTATTCATGCAATAGCTTATTTATATCTTTAATTATTTGGGTGCATATCTATTTTGCTTTAAAAATGATGATCACGGTGGAAACCTCAAAGGGTTCTATTTGTTGATGCCTTGCTATTTCTACTTGCTGATATTTGTCTACCTTTCTGTTGTAGTTTTTTGGAGCTATATCGCATGGGATTTGAATATTGAACTTGTGAGTTTTAGAACCCATTGAGGTTGTTTTTGTAGCTACACAAATGCAACAACACTTTTGGTAATTTGTGCAAATGTGGTAGTGTATTTGAGAACCTACGCAAACGTGATGGCGCATTTGGAAACCTATGAAAACATGGTAGCATGTTTGGGATCCTATGCAAACACGATGAGGTGTTTGAACAGTTGGAGGAAGAAGTGAAAGGACCATAAAACTCCAATCTAAAATTTATTTCTAAAGAAAATAACAAAAAGAAAGAAAAATAAATTCTCTATTTTTTGCATGTTTCTTCATCATAGGCACTAGGTTAAATGCATCTGTAGAAAATTTCAAAGATTTTATAGGCAGTATTTAAAAAAAATAAAAAGAAAATTAATCAGATTTAAAATTGCATCATAGGGCATATTTTTGACTGTTAGATCACAAATAAAAAAAGAGCATAATAGCTGCATCTAGGGTAAATTTGCATCTTAAAAATAACATTTTTAGGTCATATTAAGGTCTTGGATATATTCTATTCTATTTATAGCACACAATAAAAAATGTAGAATCACGTTTGGCCAGTCCCAAACGTGACCTTACGTTTGGTTAAATACAGATCTGTGTTTGACCAGTTCCAAATGCACCCTTGCATTTGGTCCTATGTTTTAGAAACATCTCAAGCTCTATCTAAACTCTATTTTCTACACTTAATTTAGGGTTTTTATCTATTTTATTTTTTTGTCTACTTTTGCCTGTGTTTGATTGCAATGATAGGCATTAAAATATGAATTGCATCTTAGATTGCATTTAGAGTAGTTGTTTGTATTTTGCTTTACAAAAACCTTAGAAAACCTAAAAAACAAAAACCACCACACATGCACAATTTATATTCCACATTTCTACATGACAAGTGTGAGGAAAACCTCTTGAACAAGTTGGACTTCATCACCAACCGTTAGAGAGCCCTAGTATAATCCCTAGCTAGTTATGATAATTTCTTGGACTTCATCACCAAGAAACTAGTTACTCTTGAGGATAGCTCGGGTAACAAGGCTAGATGCCCTTTAATTCGAGGGCTTAATAATTGCGAATCATAGTTGTCATTATTTTCCAAGAACAAATGAGAGCATGAAGTAAAATCCCATAATGGGATGGTAGTAAGACATTATACATTGCAATCTCTTCCAGAGGTATTTTTCTCCCCTAAGTTACACCCATCACCAAGCCTCATATGGGAAGCTCTTTTAGCCATTCGTGATCCATCCTTCGTTAGAGGGATGGGCATGAACACACCTTTTGAGATTCATTCCACCACTCACATTGCATAGTTTTCTAGGCATAAGTATTTACATAAAACACACCAAAACCAAAAAGATTAAAAAAAAATTTAAAAACTTCAAAAAATCAAAAACTACAAAACTTCAAAAAAATAAATCAAATAACTCAAAAACTCTAAAAAAAATATCAAAAACATAAATTGCAAAAACATAGAAAATACTTGTTTGCTTGTGTGATTTGTGTGTTACTCATTTATACATTTTCACCATATTTTCACACACTATCTACACATTCGTCACCCCATTCCACCCCTAGCTTATGGTATTGACTCAAAGTCAAACCAAAGTGCTAACAAAATCCCAAAGCCAACCACTTGCATACATGGAGCATTACACTAAAATTTCTCATACCTCAGCTACTTTTGTAGCTGAAAAAGGGGGTTCCTATGTGGATATCTTTGCTGGGCCTTCCAATCAAGCACCTGTTGAGCAAGGTGCAACAAAAGTATTGTCATTGTTGTCAACACAGACAGATAGATCAGTTGATGCAGTTGAAGCAGTGGACAGGAGTTCAGAGGTCAGTCAGATCATGTACAGTGAAATTCCAAGAAAACAAAAGTGACCCAGATTCAAAAAATCAAAGAAAAAGACAAGTAAGAAAACTATCGCGATATCGCGACAGGTTGAGAAGTTAGAAGGCAGAAAGAAAAACGTCACGATTTCATGACATATCGGAGGAGAGAGAAGGCGCAAGTAAAATTGTCATGATTTCGTGACATGGACGAGGAGAGAGAAGGCGCAAGCAAAACTGTCACGATTTCGCGACATGTTGCAGGCAAAGAAGCCAAGTGGAAAAACTGTCGCGATTTCGCGACATGTTGGAAGCAAAGAAGGCAAGTAAGAAAATTGTCACGATTTCACGACATGTTGGCAGAAAAGAAAGCAAGTAGGAAAACTGTCACGATTTCATGACATGTTCGGAGAAGAAGCGCTTGCAAGAAAAACTGTCACGATTTCGCGACATGTTCAAGAAGAAGCGCTTGCAAGAAAAACTGTCGCGATTTCATGACATGTTGCAAGAAGAAGCGCTAAGGAGAAAAAGTGTCACGATTTCGTGACAAGTTGCAAGAAGAAGCGCTAAGGAGAAAAAGTGTCACGATTTCATGACATGTTTGGAGAAGAAGCGCTAAGGAGAAAAAGTGTCACGATTTCGTGACAAGTTGCAAGAAGAAGCGCTAAGGAGAAAAAGTGTCACGATTTCGTGACATAGTTCAAGAGAAAGCAAGGAGAGAGAAAGATGTCACGATTTCGCGACATGTTTGGGCGAAGAAAGAGAAAGTGCAAAGGGAAAGAAGATGTCACGATTTCGTGACATGTTCTATTTTCGCGGGCATAGAAAAGGCACAAGGGAAAAAGATGTCACGATTTCACGACATGTTCCATTTTCGCGGGCGAAAAAAGGTACAAGGAACAAGAAGATGTCGACGATTTCGCGACATGTTTGCGTGTCGAAGCAAAGGTAAAGGCAAAGGAGCAAAAGATGTCATGATTTCGTGACATGTTCCGTTTTCGTGACGAAGGAAGGAGAGAGTAAGGAAGTGAGAATGTCATGATTTCGTGACATGTTTGGTTTTCGTGATGGCAAGACAGAAGGAGAACAAGGAGGCCGAGAATGTCACGATTTCGTGACATGCTGGTTTTCACGATGGCAAGACAGAAGGAGAACTAGGAGGCCGAGAATGTCATGATTTTGTGACATGCTATTTTTTTGCGTGTTAAAGCCGAGAAGGGCAGAAAGAGATAGAAGTGTCACGATTTCGTGATAGGTCGCAACAACACGTTAAACAGGTAACGGAATAGAACGATAGTTAAAGGGCGTAGTAGAGAAAAGGCATGCAACTTTTTAATAAGAGTTAACTGGAGTAAATGCGAATAGTGGATTTACCGATAGAATTCATGCAACTTTTTAAGAACAACGTAGAAGGAGAAATCGAATATCGTATTTATAGAATCATAAAATGCATGCATGCACAAAAATAAAGACGAATAGTAATAGTAAAGGTATTTGAATGCATGTAACGTGTATGACGTAAATGACCTCATCTATATACAAAAGGAGTTACACAAAGAAGTAGTTATAGTTGACAAGTGGCGAAGTGATTTTTAGAAGAACAAGTACTGGTTGCATGCATAATAATTAAAGCTTAAAAATAGAGATTAATCTGTTATAAAAGTAGGTCTGCGTGGAGAAGTCATGCTGCTGTTGCAATAGTGAAAGTGCTACCGAAAGAGGGTGAGAAGAGTGTTGTAAGAGAGCGACAAGCTGAGCAGTGAGTAATTACTGTGTTTTAAATTGGAGACCAATTAGGGTCTTGTAATAGTGAAGGCATTTGTATGTCATTGATATAACTTTCAAATCTGTGATCCAAGTTGGTGCTTGGATAGGGGTTGGTGCTCCTTTCTGTAGGTGCATATAAATCAAGGGTTGGTGCTCCTTCCAGTGGGTGCTGGTAAACAGATTGTAAAATTGGTGTTTTGCAAAGGCTGGATTTGGACCGTAGTCCAAGCAAGTCATTCTTGAGGAGTAGCCAAATTGGTGAACCTCGTTACATTGTGTGTTGTGGTGTGCTCTCTTGTGTTTACTGCTTTATCTATTTTCTAGTTCTCTTTGCTTCAGTTTTAAGAATTGCAGATCAAAATTTTTAGCTACACTGATTCACCCCCCTCTCAGTGTCATTGTGAGAATATCAATTGGTATCAAAGCAAGGTTCTTGAACAAGCTTAATCAGCTAAGGTGATCTTGGAAGGAACACAATGGCAGGTAGTGAAGGATTTTCATCAAACAAAGCTCCTTTGTTCAATGGAACTAATTACTCATTCTGGAGACTCAGGATGCAGACATATCTGAGTGCTTTAGGATACGACATTTGGGAGTCAGTAGAAAGTGGATACACAGCACCCACTACTCCTCCAACAGATGTTGTCGATAAGAAACTGTCTGAGAATAACTCCAAAGCAAAGAATGCAATAATGTGTGGGCTAGTAGATAGTGAACTGATAAGGGTCATGAGTTGTAAATTGGCAAAAGACATATGGGACAAACTAAAAAGCATTCATGGAGACAGCAAGATCAAGAAAGCCAAACTGCAAACTCATCGAGCTCGCTTCGAGGCATTACAAATGAATGACGAAGAGAACATTGAGACCTATATGCTGAGAGTCAATGGAGTCATTAATGCAATCAGAGGACTCGACGAAGAGATCGAAGATGCAGTTGTCGTGAAAAAGGTACTTAGAACTCTTCACAAAAGATTTAATTCTAAAGTTTCTGCAATAGAAGAGGCTAAAGATCTAAACAATTTTAGCATGGACGAGATGCATGGTTCCTTGACTGCATACGAAATGAGAATAGGACAAACTAAGCCCATAGACAAAGAAGCTGCTTTTAAAGCACACAAGAATACAAAAGCTGAACAAGAATCTGAGGCTGAAGAGACATCGGATGAAATGGAAGCCAACTTTGTTCGAAAACTTACAAAAGGAAAAGGAAAATATAGAGGAAAGTTGCCATTTAAGTGTTTCAATTGTGGAGGGGTCGGTCACTTTGCAGCTAAGTGTCCCATGAATGAGAAAACCAAAAGTAATGAAGGGTCACACCAAGAAAGAAGTGACTGGAAAAAGAAACCAAACTTCAAGAAAAGCAATTTCAAAAAGAAAAGTTTCATATCCAAGAATGTCAGCTCTTTCGAAGATAGCTCAAGTGAATATTTTGAAGAAGAAACAGGTGAAGCTCTGTTCATGGCATTTTAAGAAGCAAAAACAGAAGAAAAATAGGAAGATGATACAAAAAATAAGGATGAGGCTGAAGTTTATCTGGAAGGTGAGTTGGTTGCGGCACTTAAAGAGTTGAAGTCAAAAAGGAAAAAGAATAATAAAGTCTCAAGAAAGCTTGAAGATGCGAATGACATAATAAACAGTTTAAAAGTACAGATAGAAGAATTTAAGAAAATGTCTGAAGAACTTGAAGTACAGTTAACCATGAGAATAGATGAGTGCAACAAACTAGAAGAAGAGATTGTTATTTTAAGAATGCGGCTAGAAGAAAAGAATAAAAAATTGAGCTGCTATCACAAACTTGAAGGAAGTTCTGCAAATCTTGAAAAGATTATAAATAGTCAGAGGACTATGGACATCAAGTTTGGCTTGGGGTTTGTCGAAGGAGAATCATCAAGTGGATCAAAGGCCATAACTCGTAGAACCAAGTAAAGAAAGAGGATAAAATCAAGGTTGACCAAAGAAAAATGAATCTTGCAAAAGAAAGCAACAATGGCAGTGCATGAGAAGACCGTTGACAATGAGGGATTCACAAAAGTCACTCATCAAAGGAGAAGAAAATTTGTGGCTCCTACTACAAATTGGCAAAGACCAACTCCCAGGTTCAATCATTCTTTTTCTGGTTATTGTTTTAAATGCAATACTTACGGTCATAAGATTTCAGACTGCATTTATAATATAGGACAAAGAAATTTTTCCAGTAGAAATGTATTTTCACCCTTGATAGATTATGCAGTAGAATGCTATAACTGTCACAACTTTGGACACATTGCAAGAAACTGTAGAAGCACATATGCAACAAATAAATATCAGGGAAGAAGAACTCAACCAAACAGTTTAAAGCAAAACAGAAAATTCCCAGATAAACATGCATAGGCCACTGACAAAGAAAAGTCTAAACAAATGACCAAAACTACAGCCAAATCAGAATGGAAAGAAAAAGAGCAACTCAAAGAAGAAAAGGAATCCTTGATTGTCCAGACAACATTCAAAGCACAGAACAAATCAGCACCATGGATATTGGATAGTGGATGCTCCAGTCACATGACAGGAGATAAACAAAAATTTGAAAAATTACAGAAATATGAAGGGGGCTCGAGTAAAGTTTGGAAATAATGATGGAGCCAAAATAGTTGGAAAAGGATCACTCAAGATAAGTGATGGAAAGATCAATTCCAAAGAAGTTCTGTTTGTAGTTGGTTTGAAGCACAACTTACTGAGCGTAAGTCAAATCTGTGACAGAGGTCATGAAGTCATCTTTAAAAAGTAGGGCTGTGAAGTAAGAAAAGCACACAGTGGGAAGCTGGTAGCTACTGGATCGAGGACTTCTAGAAATCTATACACTCTCTCAGAAACTTCAGAAGGATCATGCTTGATTGGACAGGAAGATGAAAACTGGCTGTGGCACAAGAGGCTCGGGCATATTAGCTTTGACAATCTGGTAAAAATAAGTTCAAAAAGAGCAGTAAGAGATATACCCACCATTGGCAAACCAGTAAATAGCATCTGTGCTTCATGCCAAAAAGGGAAGCAAACCAGATCCACATTTAAAGCAAAGGAATATTTCACCAAAGAAACCGTTAGAGCCGATACATACTGATTTATGTGGACCCATGAGAACACAAAGCATAAATGGTGACAAATACTTTATGCTGTTCATAGATGACTACTCCAAAATGACATGGGTACTATTTTTAAAGCTTAAATCAGATGCCTTTGAGATGTTCAAGATTTTTAAAAAATAGGTTGAGAATCAGATTGGAAAAAGAATTAAATGCCTAAGATCAGATAGAGGAGGAGAGTTTATCTCAGAGGAGTTTGCAGAATACTATCAAAAATATGGGATTAGAAGACAGTTTTCAGCAAGCAAGGACACCTCAGTAGAATGGTGTTGTTGAAAGGAAGAACAGGATTGTGCAAGAAATGGCATGGACAATGTTGGTCGAGAACAAAATAGCCGACAGATTCTAGAAAGAGGCAAGAACATATTGCAGTTTACATTCAAAACAGGTGCATGCTAAGAACACATGAAAGCAAAACACTGTATGAACTGTGGTTCGGTAGGAAAGCAACAACAAGATACTTCAAAGTGTTCGACAGCAAGTGTTATATCAAACGAACTGAAGATAATCTCGATAAGTTCGAAGATAGAGCCGACGAAGGTATTTTTCTCGGATACTCAACTAAAAGCAAAGCCTACACATGTTACAACAAGCGGCTAAAGAAAATTATTGAGAGTGCTGATGTTAAAGTTGATGAAGGTAGAGAACGAGAAGTTACGTATCAAGAAAACTACCCTATTTATGAAGACGTCATTGAAGGAGATGAAGAAATAGAAAAAGAAGAAAATCAAAAAATTGACCCAACTTGATTTAAGAATCGACTCAGAAGAAGAAGAGAACAATAAATTCAAAACAGGCAACTGGCAAAAAAATCATCCCAGAGAACAGATTATTGGGGACCCAACAGTTGGTATTCAGACAAGAAGAGAAGTAATACGGAACTACTCTTTATTATCCAACATTGAACCCAAAAATATTGCTGAAGCAAGCACAGATGAAAGTTGGATGAAGGCAATTAATGAAGAACTAGATCAGATTGAGAAAAACAAAACCTGGGAATTAGTACCACGGCCAACAAATAAAAACATAATTGGCACTAAATGGATTTTTCGAAATAAATTAAATGAAGACGGGCAAGGTTGTCATAAATAAGGCAAGATTGGTCTGTAAAGGCTATGCTCAGGTTGAAGGCATTGATTTTGAGGAAACATTTGCACCAGCTTCCAGACTAGAAGCAATCAGAATGTTTCTGGCTTTAGCAATCCATAAAAACTTCAAAGTATATCAAATGGATGTAAAATCAGCATTTCTGAATGGAAAACTGGAAGAAGAGGTTTACATTGAACAGCTAGATGGCTTCCAACTCGGTGACAATCCCGATTTTGTTTGCAGGTTAAAGAAAGCATTGTATGGTCTGAAATAGGCACCCAGAGCATGGTATGCAAGGCTGGATAACTATCTTATTAAACAAGGGTTCAAGAAAGGTATGGTGGACAACAATTTATATATCAAAATCGAGAATGGCCATCTTATTGTACTTGTTGTTTATGTAGATGATATAATATTTGGCAACAACATGGATAAATATTGTAGAGACATAGCTAATAAAATGAAGACAGAATTTGAGATGTCAATGATTGGTGAACTTTCTTATTTCCTCGGATTGCAAGTCAATCAAAGTGAAAAGGGGATTTTTATCTCTCAAGTAAAATATGTGAAAGAAATGCTGAAAAAGTTCACAATGGAGGATAGTAAACCCGTCAGCACTCCCATGACAACAAAGTTGCAAGTTGAGCAAGGATGACAAATCTCCAGATGTAGATCAAACCATGTACAGGTCTATGATTGGAAGCCTGCTGTATTTGATAACCACTAGACCAGATATATTACAGGCAATATGCATGGTAGCAAGATTTCAGGCTAGTCCCAAAGAGACTCATGTGACAGCTGTAAAGAGGATTTTTAGGTACCTCAAGGGTACTATGGAGTATGGGTTGTGGTACCCAAAAGGTAAGGACTTCACTCTTATTGCATATTCTGATGCAGATTGGGCAGGATGTATTGATGATAGAAAGAGTACCAATGGAGGAGCATTTTATCTTGGAGACAGGCTAGTAGCATGGCACAACAAGAAACAAGAATCAGTCTCTCTATCCACAGCAGAGGCAGAATACATTGCAACAACAACATGCTGTACTCAGATATTATGGATGAGACAAACATTGAAAGATCTTGGTATTCACTTCAAAGAGCCAATTTCAGTTAAATGTGATAACACCAATGCTATAAACATATCAAAGAATCCGGTTATGCATTCTCGAACCAAACATATTGCAATCCGGTATCACTTCTTGAAGGATAAAGTTGCATAAGGTGAGGTCAAATTGGATTTTGTTCCAACTACAGAGCAAGTAGCAGATATATTCACAAAACCATTGCCCAAGGAAGTTTTTGAGTACCTTCGGAGTAAGTTGGGAGTAGTCACATTTCCAAAGAACTGACTATCAATTGGGATCACATTCTCGTGGGGAGTACTTATGCCTATGTTTATAGTTTTGCTCATATTCATGATTTTTGCTAACTATAACAATGTGTATCTGAGAATGTTGTGCATAGACTCAGGGGGAGTCTGCAGTAGCCCTTTGGTATTATTGTCAAAGGGGGAGAAGAATTACAGGAGAGTGCATGAGTGTTGCCAACAATTCCAAAGGGGGAGATTGTTGAGCAAGGTGCAACAAAAGTATTGTCATTGTTGTCAACACAGACAGATAGATCAGTTGATGCAGTTGAAGCAGTGGATAGGAGTTCAGAGATCAGTCAGATCATGTACAGTGAAATTCCAAGAAAACAGAAGTGACCCGGATTCAAAAAATCAAAGAAAAAGACAAGTAAGAAAACCGTCGCGATATCGCGACATGTTTTCTCGCGATATCGCGACAAAGTTGAGAAGTTAGAAGGCAGAAAGAAAAACGTCACGATTTCATGACATATCGGAGGAGAGAGAAGGCGCAAGTAAAATTGTCACGATTTCACGACATGGACGAGGAGAGAGAAGGCACAAGCAAAACTGTCACGATTTCGTGACATGTTGCAGGCAAAGAAGCCAAGTGGAAAAACTGTCATGATTTCACGACATGTTGGAAGCAAAGAAGGCAAGTAAGAAAATTGTCACGATTTCGTGACATGTTGGCAGAAAAGAAAGCAAGAAGAAAAACTGTCACGATTTCGTGACATGTTCGGAGAAGAAGCGCTTGCAAGAAAAACTGTCACGATTTCATGACATGTTGGAGAAGAAGCGCCTGCAAGAAAAAGTCGCGATTTCGTGACATGTTCGAAGAAGAAGCGCTAAGGAGAAAAAGTGTCACGATTTCGTGACAAGTTGCAAGAAGAAGCGCTAAGGAGAAAAAGTGTCACGATTTCGTGACAAGTTGCAAGAAGTGCTAAGGAGAAAAAGTGTCATGATTTCGTGACAAGTTGCAAGAAGAAGTGCTAAGGAGAAAAAGTGTCACGATTTCGTGACAGGATCGAAGAGAAAGTGCTAAGGAGAGAAAGTGTCACGATTTCGTGACATAGTGCAAGAGAAAGAGGAGAGAGAAAGGTGTCACGATTTCGTGACATGTGTTTTCGGCCAAAAGAAAAGGCACAAGGAGAGAGAAGATGTCACGATTTCGCGACATGTTATTTTCGCGAGCGAAGAAAGTAGAAAGGCACAAGGCAACGAAGATGTCACGATTTTGCGACATGTTCCAGTTTCGCGGGCGAAGGCGAAAGGCACAAGGCACAAAAGATGTCACGATTTCGCGACATGTTCTTGCGGAAGCAAAGGTAAAGGCAAGGAACAAAAGATGTCACGATTTCGCGACATGTTCGGTTTTCGCGACGAAGGGAAGAGAGAGAGTAAGGAAGCGAGAATGTCACGATTTCGTGACATGTCTGGTTTTCATGACGGCAAGACAAGAGGAGAACAAGGAGGCCGAGAATGTCATGATTTCGCGACATGCTGGTTTTCACGGTGGCAAGACATAAGGAGAACTAGGAGGCCGAGAATGTCATGATTTCATGACATGCTATTTTTTCATGGGTTAAAGCCGAGAAGGGCAGAAAGAGACAGAAGTGTCACGATTTCGCGATAGGTCGCAACAACACGTTAAATAGACAGTTAACTGGAACAGAATGACAGTTAAAGGGGCAGTAGTAGAGAAAAGGCATGCAACTTTTTAATAATAGTTAACTGGAGTAAATGCGATAGTTATAGATGGATTTATCGATAGAATTCATGCAACTTTTTAATAATAGTCGTAGAAGGAGAAATCGAACAGTCATATTTATAGAATCGTAAAAAACATGCATGCACAAAAATAAATACGAACAGTATAGGAGAGGTATTTGAAGCATGCAACGTGTTCACAAAATGCCCACTCATTAATATATGAAAAGGAGTTACGCAAAGAAGTAGTTACAGTTGACAAGTGGCAGAAGTGATTTTTAGAAGAACAGTTACGGGTTGCATGCATAAATATTAAAGCTTAAAAATAGAGATTAATCTGTTATAAAAGTAGGTCTGCATGGAGAAGTCAGGTTGCTGCTGCAATAGTGAAAGTGCTATCGAAAGAGGGTGAGAAGAGTGTTGTAAGAGAGCAACAAGTCGAGCAAGTGAGTAATTACTCGTGTTTTAAATTGGAGACCAGCTGTGGTCTTGTAATAGTGAAGGCATTTGTATGTCATTGATATAACTTTCAAATCTGTGATCCAAGTTGGTGCTTGGATAGGGGTTGGTGCTCCTTTCTGTAGGTGCAGATAAATCATGGGTTGGTGCTCCTTCCAGTGGGTGCTGTTAAACAGATTGTAAAATTGGTGTTTTGCAAAGGCTGGATTTGGACCGTAGTCCAAGCAAGTCATTCTTGAGGAGTAGCCAAATTGGTGAACCTCGTTACATTGTGTGTTGTGGTGTGCTCTCTTGTGTTTATCGCTTTATCTATTTTCTAGTTCTCTTTGCTTCAGTTTTAAGAATTGCAGATCAGAATTTTTAGCTACACTGATTCACCCCCCACCTCTCAGTGTCATTGTGAGAATATCAACACCCCATTCAGATCAAGACATGATGCAAAGAGCTACTCATCATTCCATCCTGGAGACTCCTTACAATGATCCATCAATGAATTTTGACCTGTGCATCATGTATTTAAATACTAATGTCATTAGGAATTACCTAAGCTTGGTCTTCCCATATTTACCTCCTCACACCATTCTACCCCGAACCATTCTCGTATTGCATTAAGAGCCTATTTATTCTTGTTAGTAGTAAACTAACCACATCATCACCAATCCACTTTTCGAATCTACAACTACAACCATGAGCCAATGTCATCCATCATCATCTAACCAATACATCTCTATTCCATCCATGCAAAACATCATCTGTTCTAATCCACTTTATGAAGCACAAGTCAATGTTGCTTCGTAGGTATCAACATCCATCCCATATACATCATATGTTGATCCCACTCATCAAAATATTCCTCATTCGATTGCGATACCCTTCACCACCTACCCGCCACCAACATCCACTCATATTACTACCATGCATCAAGTTCAATATTCTACCCCCCATGCAAACTTACAATCTAAATTTGTGACTGCCATCCATCAAGCTTTTCAAAACCTATAACAATTGTTTACGGATAATGCTAATCAAAGCACCAATCCTATCTTGCAACAATAATCATAGATGATAGATTTCAATCAACCACCCATATCACATCAAAATACTTCTTCATGCAAGATGCATCATGCGTGTCTAGACCGCCAACTATCACCATTCCCACCCATCCACTTCAAAACATGTATGCCACTTCATCAACACAACATACCATCATCCCTCCATCTCCACATCAACAACATCATCAACAAAAAATATTTCACAACCATCATCAACATAACATGCATCATCATAAAATTCCAACTAACACCACATATCAAACTTACACACATCAAGAAAACCAGGGTTTCCAGTCACCATTCATCAAAAACCACCATCCATTTATCCATATGTTCCCTCACCCCCATCTCCATCATATTTTGAGATGCCTAGGTTTGACAAGTTCAAAGGTGAAGATGAGCTATGATGGAGTTACCAACACACTCATCTAATTTTACAACAAATTTTAAATCACCTCACAAACATTGAGCTACAATTGAGTCATCATCAACCTCATCTACATCATCCATCTCTTCCACCTTGCCCACCTCATCCACCTTGCCCACATCGTTCAAATCAATAACCTCAAACCTGGATCCCCCTATTTGAGCACTTGTCAGCAATATTTCACAAGTTGCAAGATGCAAAACCAATAATTTTAACTGACATACATCTTGCAGACAACAAAAAATATAAACCCAGGTGGTATAGAAAAAATTATTATTACCTCTATCATCGAAAAGTGGGTCATGATATCAAGAATTGCAACACATTTAAACATGTGGCCCAAGATTTTATTTACAAGGGGATATTTTCCATCAAAATTCCACTCACCCCACCCAATAAGAACCCTCGTATCCACCAAAACCACTGTGGGGACGCTCAAAGTATTGCACCTTCCCCACTCTCATCAATCACAAAATAATTTAGGGATGCTTAAGGTATCACACCTTCCCCAAACAAAAAAATAGAGCTTAATCATTTAAATTAAATTTCGTACATCCATTCATGCATCCACATCATATGCATCCATTCATGTCACTTGTTGTATTGGTTTGGTTAGTTTGGATAATAGTAAGTTTGTTGAGTCTTGTTGCCTTAATCAGGGGCACCTTCATCCTAGTATTGGTTTCATTCCACCATCCATCACCATACCAAAAAAATGAACAAAAAATAGTAATAAATCCTAGGGCACCTTATCTCTTTAGTAGTCTCTGGTTGAATGGATATCTAGGTGTTTTCGATCACTTAGCCAATTCTAGTGTTTTAGGCAACCTCCATTGAACATCAAACAATCCTTAGGTACTATAGGTTGTTCCTAGCTAAATCAAGTTTCCTCTTGGACCACACACATTATCACACATTAATCACATTGTGATGCCTTGGAACGACAAACTCATGAGTAGCTATTTCCATAAAGTGAATGGTTTCCCCTGCTCATCCTATCATGCACATGGTCTAACCTTGAGAATTGGCAAAAGGACAAGCGCAAAAAGCAAAAGATCAATTTTTTTATAAAAAAATCAAATAAAAGCTTGAATCCCTATAATTCTCAGGTCATTATATCATGGGGTTAACCTCCATCGGGGCTATAGACACCTGAATAGCAATGAAGTACACCTGGCATGGTGATATTCCTATCACATTAGCAACTTTATTTTGTACATACCTATGTATGATCATGAATGAACTATCTTATTGGTATAAGTTACAGTTTATTAGTCTACTCATGCCCATGACTGACAACAAACATTTAAAGCACACACAGTTGATCCTTAAGATATTTGACTCTGCTAGGAAAACCTTGGTATCCTATGGATCTACGAGATGAATAAATAAGTTTTTTTGAGATCACTAGGATGGTTGAGTCTTTGAAAACAACTCTAGATCATTTATCCCTAAGGCAAACAAAGTCATAAGTGAGCTTACATTCCATGTCACCATTGCATTATTACATATGTATTACAGTTCACCTCATCTATCAACATTAGATGTTGGTACCCCTGATTAAGCAATAAAGGTAAAGTCTACTAAATAATGGTCCATAACCTCTTCGAATGATAATTAATGAAGCAACACCATTCATCTATTTGCATACATCACCACCAATTGCATTCATTCATAATACATTCATTTCATCACATGCACATCAAAGAAAAATCTAAACAATACAACCAACAAATCAACTAAGCAAATAATCAAACAATGTGGGGATATTCAAGGTAATGTACCTTCTCCCCCAACCAATCAATCCAATCAGATCAATTCAATCAACCAATAAATTACACAACCATCAAACAACTAGGGGATGCTCAAGGTATCACACTTTCCCTACCAATTAATCCAATCAATTCAATCAAATTACATTGATCGATCCATCAAATAAGAAAACAATCAGACAATTGGGGGTGCTTTAGGTATCACATCTTCCTCCATTAGTCAATATTATATCAAATAATCTTTAACACACCATGGGGATATTTTAGGTATTGCACCTTCCCCACCAATTCGAAAAACAAATCAATCAATCAACCACACATCAATCAACTGCCAGGTTCAAAAGATTGCACCCTTTGCCTCACATTCATATCAATTAGCATATTAAATTCTAGGTTTAAAAGGTTACATTCTTTTTTAAAGGTTGCAACCTTTGCCTCACATTCATAGACATCGACACAAACACAACACATTTGATTTCATGTACTTTCGTTTATTTATCAATTCGATTCCATGTACTTTCTTGCATTTATCAATTCGATTCACTAGATTAGATTCTTAAGCGAACCTCGTATCTAGTAATCTACTCTAGTCACCTAACGGTTGCAGCGATTGGTTATCCATGCAACCTGGTAGGATGGGTAGATTACCATAAGGACACTTGTTTGATCAACTTCAATTCAAAAGGCTCCAAAGGAACCTAACCCCTTTGGTCAAATTTCAATTCAAAAGGCTCCAAAGGAACCTAACCCCTTTGGTTAAAATATAACTCAAAAAGCTCTAAAGGTATGAAACTCCTTTGGTCATAAAACAATTAAAAAAAAAACCCAAACACACCAAACCCCTTTGGTCATATTTCAGTTCAAAAATCCCCAAAGGCACCAAACCTCCTTTGGTCACTTTCAATTCAAAAGGCTCTAGAGGCACTAAACCCCTCTGGTCAACACTTAGAATAGCTTTTTCTTTTTTGCACTAGGTAACCTAAATCCTCAAGGGAACCTTGTATATAGTAATTTATTCTAAACACCTAGCGGTTGCAACGATTGGTTATCCATGAAATTCAGTAGGACAGATATATCACCATAAGGATGATTATTTAAAAAAAAATGAAACATCCATTTCATTCTAGTCATTTTCACCTTTATCATTTGTTTCGTTGCTTTCATAATTTCATCTCTTCTCCATTGACTCATCGCTTGAGGGGGTAGACAATATCTATAAATTCTAGTCTCAAATCAAGTCAATACTCAAAACACTCAATATTGAAAATTGTGTTTGTTCAAGAATCATTACCAAATACTATCATACACCCTTTTTGTTGGGGTAGATAACAAGCAAAAATCTCAATCAAACAAATACTTGGTATACCTAAAGTCTAAAGTGTAGATCTCTCCCTGTACATCTACCTATGGTCGAAAGGTTATCAAGTGCAGGTAGACCTAAAGCCTAAAGTGTAGACCTCTCCCTAAACGTCTATCCATGGCTAAAATTTTTACAAAAATCAAATACCATCAATGTGTCAAAAGTAATGATTTGATGATGTGCGTATTTTCCATGATTGGGGTAACCCACATTGATTTTTATTTGTGATCATCTTACACAACTTGCTTTCAAATGCAAATGACTTCAAAAGCCCCCAAACAATCAAACACTCCATAAAATCACCAAATCAACTCATCCATGCATCCAACACATTATCCCATCTCATATTGTCTCAAATCAGATCGATTTGGTAACTCAAATTTGGAATGCGACTACATCCAAGAAACTTTATCAAAAGTTATCTTAAACCTTCTCCATGAGGATAAAAAGTGAAAATATCTCAAATTGTTATGCACCATGCCATTATATGGGTTTGTATGTGGTGACTACAATCGAGGTAAACTAACCTCCACAGATTCACTGGTTGATATACAACATAAAATTGTACATCATTCTACCAGAATCAAAGTTTCAAAAATGTAGCCCACTCCAAACATGGGGTAATCAACTTGATCATGACTCTCGATATTTGCATACATCAAATTGCATCCACTCATCATCAAAATCTGTCAAGCAGCTCATGGGTTTCATCAGTTACATCTTACACCCACTTGTGGTTTGAGGGGGTAAGCTAAAATCAAAATTTACAAAGTCATTCAGCTCTTTCATCGAGTCAACCAAAGCCCATTGCTCCATCCAATAAACCTAAGTGTCTCTTGTTTTTGCATCGCATCACGCTTAACACAATGTTGTACAAAAAAGGACATTTGTAGACACCAAAACTTAAGCCACTTGCAAAACCACATTCACATTGCACATTTCAAACCTGCAATGTGATACCCTAGGATACCCTATGTCTCCACATGACACATGTCCTAGCCACCACTACCCCTCCCCTTGCCACATCTCACACACATCACTCCACTTGCACCTACCCACATGCCACCACTCCACCTAAGTGGGACACTCTAAGTGACTCACTGTAATTGCCCAGGATAGGTGGTTACCCAGTCCCTGCCACTTGGTATCCCTGACTTGCCACCTATCCTTTCTCTCCAAAACCCTAAAAGAGAGGCTAAAAAGAATATTGTTACACTGCCAAAATTTACAATAGAAGGTCATCAAGCATTCGTGGAGATTGAGTACTCGAGGTCCCAAATCGAACCCTAGCAGTCTTGCATCTCAATCCCAAACCTAGGAGTGTGTTTACACAATCATAAATGTGGCTTTGCGTTTGCACAAACATAGGCCTACGTTTAGCCAGCCCCAAACGCGACCTCACGTTTGCTTAGGAACACATTTTAGTTAGCGATAAACACTGATTGAAGCAGGTAAACAAGGTATTTTTATAGTTTCTATTGTTCTATGTTCTCTGCATCTTTTTAACATTATGCAAACATTAATATTAGGGTTTTGTGTAGCTTATTTCACATATATCAAAGACGTGCTACTAACCCTTCCTTTGGTGTTTGCATTCATACAAGTTGTTGAAGAGCTTGTAAAGCTGGAGTGGTCCGCTAAGGATACACAAGCCCACTCACCATTGATTGGAGCAAAGAAGATTGAAGACACCCACATTCCATTTATACGCAAAAGAGGCTTCCCCTCTTTTACTCATTATAATTCTAGAAAAGCAAGCTTTTCAATTATAATCAAACCCCAACAAATTGAAACATATCAATAAAAAAAAACATTTTCCTCATTATAATTCTAAAAAAGCAAGAATCAAACCCCAACAATTTGGAACATATCAATACAATAAAATCATTTTATTCATTCAATAGCTTGTTTATCTCTTTAATTATTTGGGTGCATATCTATTTTGCTTACAAAAACAGAACCAAAAAAAAGGAGAAGCATAAAACAGAACAAGACATTCGAATTCAAGTTTAACCCGAGAAGATTCGAAGACTCAACCTTCATTGTTACATATTATACATTTTCACTTACAATCTTTATAATTTTAATATAATTTTTAATTTATAAAAATGAAATCAAATAATACCACAACTATATAAAAAATTCTAACGAATCGGCCCACCAACCCACCCACTTAGCCTCTATCAACCATATCAACCATCCCTTTCGGTTTTTTTAAACCAAACAACCTAATCTTTTAAGGTTTTTTTTACCAAGAGACTCTCTCTTTTAAATATTTTTAAAAGCAACAAGATTGCTGCACTCATTCACATGATGTTCCATTCATCCCTTTCGGTTTTTTTAAACCAAACAACCTAATCTTTTAAGGTTTTTTTTACCAAGAGACTCTCTCTTTTAAATATTTTTAAAAGCAACAAGATTGCTGCACTCATTCACATGATGTTCCATTGATTACCAGCACTGATCAGTTTCCCAATTCCTTCCCTTAAACCTGTATGCACCCTCCCTTTCGTAGTCTCCGCCATTGGTAAACTGAATCGAGCAGCACAGCCGACGGTCATATTGCGAACGGGCCTTCGGATCCGAAAGAACCGCATACGCATCGTGTATGCGCAAAAACATGGTCGTGCTCTCCTCTTTGGCGTGGGGAGAAGCGGCGTCCGGGTGAAACCTCCGCGCCAGGCTTCTGTACGCCCTTTTGATATCCTCCGCGCCCGCACCTCGCTCGATCCCCAGCACCTCGTACAGATTCACAGCCCTCATATGACCGCAATCTGGCGTCTCCTCTTTCCGCGAAGAAGCCGCCATTGCTTTCAGCTTCACACGGCGCCCACAAGGAGCATTGTTATTTCCCTGCCCTATGTTGCTGCATCGGCTTATTGGCAGGGACGATGTCTCTGCCGAACTTGGGCACGAAAAAATTGCAGTAGAATTAATGTCTGGCTTGGTATGAGAAACGCTGTTGTGGATACGAATTTGATATTACAAATGAGATGAATATATGAATGGATAGACGTTATATCAATAAATAAGAGAGTGAATGGCGTGAAGAAGGCGCCGTTGTTGCCAACGGTTTGTCCAAAACTACTCTTCTGCTCAACTGGCTTGCCTTTTTTTTTTTTTTTTTTCAGAGGTTTCGTAAAAGACAGAGTGGTGTGGTGAATGTTTTGGTTATTCCGTTATTAGTTGGCGTATTGGAAGGGGCTACTAATTTGTGAGGGTCATGTGAGATAGGGCTTTGACCAATTGGAATATCACTTTTATGCGGTTTAGTAGCTGCTAGTTGCGACGATTATTGTAGCGCTATGATTTGTGCGATCTGTGCTATGTGATTAAATATTATTTTAATTTGTTTTAAACTAGTTTCTTTACTGTTGAGCACAAGCATCCATTGGTATCATGTTGGATCGGAAGATGATTTTTTTGTTTGAAGTAGGTGTCATCTTGCTTTTGATTCGAATTTGTTTTTTCCCTACAAATGTATGCAAGGGACAAAGTCTCTTATTATTTATTCACCTACTCTAGAGCTTCATTTGACAATATTTGGACCTAGATCTCCTCTTTTTAATGTTGAGGAATCTAATCGGTTGAGCTAATGTCATTCGATAAAAATTTAAGTTTACATGGGTTTTTATGAAGGGTTTCAATCCCCTCTTATTAAGGTTTGAACTTGGTCTTTTGAGTTAAAATCCAAGGACTTACCACTATGATATCTCTCACGGGTTTATTATATATATTATGTATTATGTAACAAGATTTAACTTTTTTAAATTAAAAGCTAAGATTATATTATGTCATCAACCGGAACAAAGACTTGAATTCTAGTCTTTAGTCCATGTTATTTGATACTTGTATAACCTTTTTAAATTTCATTGTTTTGATTATTATTATAATTTACAAAGAAAAATATACAGATACTTTAAACAATGATTATATTAAAGATAAAAAAGTATAATATATCATCTTTTTTTTACTAGATAACAAGGGGGTTGTACTTAGGTCCCCCACCCTTGACAAGCCACAACTCTCTCCTTTAGAGCTTGAGAGTTTACAAACATATTCAATTCTCATAATTGAGATGCTATAGCTAGATATCCACATAATTTTTCATAAAATATTTGAATTCTTGATTTTCATTTTTTAGATCTTCTTCAATTTTTTGTGTGAATACAAATATTCTAGAATTCAACATCATTCTTGATATTTTTCTACAACAACCTTCGCAATAACAAAACTCCACCTCTACTATCTACGCATTGCATATTAGTAGAGTAACATTTCTAAAACATCACACTATCATAGTACGCTTTACCAAATCTAGATTGCTAGTTTATTTCCTAGGTCATTGGGCTCAACATACTTACTTAGAAGATTTTTTTCCCATTATCTTTGACTCTCTTTGTACAATATCCAAATTAATTTTTCCCTAAGAGCTAAGTTTGCATCCATAAAAAACTCTTAAACTAAGACTTCCCCTAGTTTTATCATCACACACCTTGCTCTATTCCACCAAAGGAAATTTCCTTTTATCATGTAAACTTGACCACAAAAAGGACTGCATAATATAGACTAAACATTTTTCTATCAATTTTGGGATAGGATACAAGGAAATATAATAAGTTGGAATGGCCTGTAAGACTGATTTAATTAGTTGCACTATTCTTGCTAATGATAACCATCTATCTTTTCATACCGGTAGTTTATTTTGAACTTTACTAGTAAGTGGATTCCATAATTTTATCCTCATTCTCCCCTAAAATAAGGGCATCCCTAGATAAGTTATTGGTAAATTTGCCTTCTCCATTTGAAGTAACCTACATATCCCTACTTTGATTCTAGTTGGGGTGTTTAGGAAGTAAATTTTGGATTTTTTCCTATTAACTCTCTACCTTGATGCTCTTTTGTATTCCTTTAATAAGTTATTCAAAGCTTTGGCCTCATTTATCCTTGCCCTCCCAAAAAGTGTTGTATCATCTACAAACTATTGATGGGTGATGTTGTCGATGTTATTACTAACCTTAAGATCACTTACTAGCCCATATTTATTAGCCTTCTTCAAGTTCATACCCAAAACCTTTACCATAATAAGGAACAAATATGGTCATAGAGGATGTCCCTGTCTAAGACCTCTCTTGGTTAAAAATGATTTTATTGCTAACCCATTCACCAACATTGAATATGAAATTGTAGAGACACAAGCTTTAATCCATTTGACCCATTTCTTACAAAATCCAAACTTTTCTAATATTGTAAAAATAAAATCCCATTTAACCCTATCATAGGCTTTACTCATATCAAGTTTTAAGATCATTGCTCTCTCTTTTCTTGAAGTTGTTGAATGCATAACTTTGTGAGCTACTATGATCCTATAGAGAATATGTCTCCCTTTCACAAATCCTTCTTGCTCTTCTAAAATAATTTTGTCTAACAAAGGTCTTAATCGATTTGCCATAACTTTGGAGATAATATTGTATGCCATATTACATAGGCTCATGGGCCTAAATGGATCAAACTATTATGTGTCTTTCTTTTTGTAATTAGGGTAAGATATGTTGCATTTAATTTATAAGGAATATATTGTTTTACCCTAGATTGTTCCACTACCACCAATAAAGAATCCTTCACTATATCCTAATTATGTTGATAGAATATTGTAGAGAGCTCATCCACACCTGGGGATTTATCTTTATCAAAAGAGAAAATAGTTAAATGAACTTCTTCCAAAGTAATAGGCTCCATTAGTTTACTATTGTCTTCATTTGTTATAACTAAAGGAACTTATTGTAGAAGTTTATCATTAAGAACTTCAAACTCTTTTGATCCTAGAATATTCTGATAAAAAAAAAATTACCTCCTTTATGATTTTAATCTAGTCTTCAATCCAAACTCCTTTTGTTGATTTAATTTTACTAATTCTAGATGATGATATCTATACTATTTTCATCCTATGAAAAATTTGTATTTTTATCTCCTTCTTATTACCAAGCCTATCTTGATTTTAATCTCCAATTTTTCTCTTCCTTACTCAAAATATTATGATATTCACTAAGCAACTCCCTTTCCTTTGAGCTTGGATTATTATGATCATATTTTTGGAATTTTAAAATTTTATCTTTTAGTTCTTCTTTCTTCTCAAAAATATTTGTAGAAGTGTTCTTGTTCCATTCTTTTAATATATATTTTCTTTATTTAATTTGTTTAAGTGTATACAACCTACTATTTCTTGAAGAAGGTTTGTGTTATCATATCAAAAAATTGAGGATGGTATTCCCACATCTACTCATATTTAAAATATGATATTTTTTGAATTCACTTACCACCATTTTACCTCTTATTAGCCAATGACCTGAACCAATCCTTGTCAAGGTATTAATTTTAGCACAAGTCCCTTCATCTAGCTAATGATATGAGAGTATGCATCTATCTAATTTTTTTGCTATTATGTTATGGCCTCTCATGTTGTTGGTCCATGTATAGTTGTCTTCTTCAAACTCAACCTCCCATAGATTATTATTTTGAATAAAAGCTGAGAAATCTCTCATACTTTGTGTTAATTTTCTAATTCCCCCAAAATTTTCATCCAACTTGGTAATGGCATTGAAATATCCTATGATCATGAATCGGGTTTCTTAGTCTTTAATTCTCATAAAGGTTTCAATCCCACTCCATACTTATAATCTACTTGATTGAGTTGTAGGCCCATAGACATTGATAAGGTTGAAACACATGTATGCAAAGTAACAAGTGAGTAAAGAGGTTATCCAATGCCTAGTTTTATGAATGGTTACACAAGAGGTTTTAATAGGATTTCAACATGTTAGAATTATCCCTACCACTCCTTTAGAACCCACAACATCCCATTCACATCTTTCCCATATTACTTTTATAGTTTTGGAAACTTCTTCCTTTGTCATTTTAGTTTCCTAGATACAAAGAATATCGGGCTTATTACTTAAACAAAGGTACCTAATACACCTCTACTTTAAGGGGACATTAACACCCTTTAAAATATTTGAGATAGTAATAATGTCTTATTAGGGGCTACTGACATCGCTTGTGAATTACCAATATCATTTTGTTATTTGGTAAAGCAAAGTTCAACCAACTTAGTTTGTGTTCATTTTTATATATTTGCTCTTACTTCCTTGAATCTTGCTTGATAATTTAAGGATTTTTCCCTTTTTGTCTTGCTTGTATCAAGAGTAGGTATTTTTTCTATTCCTCAATATTCTTTCACAACTTTATTTTTCATTAGACTTATCCTCTCTTAGCTCTAATACGAAAGCTTTGGACTTGTCCTCATTTTATGGTATTTACTTATTAATGGTAGAGGTATTGACATCTAGCACTACATTTAATCTACCAATTTTATTCTCTCGAATGGTGCATGGTAATTCAAGTGAGTCTTCAAAATCTAATTCATTCCAGCTCTTTTGATTCATTGTAGATCTAAGGGCAAACCCTAAGAGGCTTGCGGCTCTGAGGACAAACCCTAAGAGATTTGTTGTTCTGAGGGCTTGCATAGAGGGCCCTGATTTTTGGAAATTTCCTTGCAATCCGGTGGATGCTCTTTGGTTTGCTCTGGGTGGTAGGGTTTGTTTATTTGGCCGAAGGAACTCCAACAACAGGCTAGTAGGTTGGGTCAGCTGAAGGAGCTGCAATTGCTAGCCTTGTTGGTGGGTGGAAGGCCATACCAGTTTTGTGGTTGGGGGCTTGGGCATCGACTATTTAGGCGGTTGTTGCTTCTGGGTACTTCCTGGTGAAGGGCTCCAAGATTCTGCATTCTGTCTGGGATAAGAGAGTGCTTTCATGTGCTATTTTATTATGAAGTTTTTCTGGTTGGTGTTTGTGCTAAGCATTTTGTTGGGCATCGGCTCTTCTCAGAGCAGGATGGTAAAGTCTTAAATTTCCAGTGCCCTTAGAGATTTTAAAGATCAGGGTTTCTTCCTTTAAACCATACATTTCATTTTCAGCCCAGTTTCTCTATGGTTGAGGACTTTTTGGTTGGCTCCAACGAGATTTGCAGGTTTCATGAAATTTCATGTGCAGATCTCCTGAATGTTTTTTATGCTATGGATTTTGTTGGCCGGTATTTCTAGTATTGTTTTCTTAAACCGACTATTCTTATGAGAGGTTCTCGTATTATGTGCTTTTTTGGATATATTTATTGATCGTTATGATAGGATTCCCCTGTTCTCTTTCATGTTAGGCAGAAAATACTTCGGTTTGGGTGTTTTTTATTTGTAAATTTATTTTTAACCGATAGCATTTTTGTTATTCTGCTGTTTTTCTTCATTGCTTTAGATTCAGGGCACATGATGGTTTGACCATGGGACAATCTCTTGTATTTGCTTGATAAAAATATGCGGCTTATTTTCTAGGAGGTTGTTTCATTAGATTTTCGGGTTTGATTCATGAAATCCAGCTCAGTCTTTCTTGATTTCTTATTGCTAGATCTAAGATTAGGGATGCCTTTCAAAACCCTGCTTGTAATAGGTTTAGGGACCCTTTTAAAGCCCCTTCTACTATCAATCAAAAAATAATTTCTATATAATACATTATATTAAAACAAATAATAGAGTATAATAACAAATAATGTAAATTAAAGGGTTGTTGAAAGATTTTAAGTTGGTGTTCAGCTTTTGGGCTTCACATATACAATTATAGTTTGTTTTAATGTAATGCACATAATTAAAATAATTTTATTCATTTTATTTTTAAAACTATATTAAATAAATAATATATTATTAGATAATGATTTTTTTTTTAATATTTAAGGATCATTTTATTTTGTTGATTGTTCCAAAATATTTTCCTCTTAATCATTTTGAGAGTGGTACATAAACTTTTAATTTTGTTTTTTTAAAATTCATCATATTTTTTTAATGTTTCACATATTAAGCTTTACAATGGTTTGAACTTGAGTCTTAGGTACATCACGTTGTCTTACAATGATTTGAACCTGAGACTCCCAAAACAATTCAAAATTCTAACCACATGAGTGTTCCACATCTTATAATAATTTGAACCTAAAACTCTAAAAAAAATTCAAAACTCTAACCACATGAATATTCCAAAAAATCTAAATAAAAAATGGAAAGAAGTCGCCATCTAATCATAGATGAAACAATGAACGAATGAAAGATTAATAGTTATAACACCTAATGAGAAAAAAGAAACAGCATAAGACAGAACAAACAAGGCGTTCGAATTTCGGTGCAAAGTTTAACCCGGGAGGATTCGAAGACTGGACTTTCATTGTATAATTTTCAATTAGTTAAATAATAAAAAATTAACATGATTTCTTTTAGTGTGGTCCACCGATACGAACTTCACTTGTATTAAAGATGATATGATCCTGATTCAATCGTTGAATGTATATAAAAAATATTTCTAAAAAAAATTAACAATCTAAAAAATTAACACTCGTATCAACTCACTCACTTAATTTACCAAACAACTTCAACTCTTTTAAATTTTTTACCAATCAATCTATCTCATTTAAATATTTTCACACGTCATGATGTTCCCTTAATTACCAGCACTGATCAGTTTCCCAATTCCTTACTTTAAAGCTGTATGCACCCTCCCTCTCCGAATCCCTCGCATTGGGAAATTGAATCGGGTAGCACAGCCGACGGTCATATTGCGCACGGGCCTTCGGATCCGAAAGAACCGCATACGCATCGTGTATGCGCAAAAACATGCTCGTGCTCTCCTCTCTGGCGTGGGGAGAAGCGGCGTCCGGGTGAAACCTCCGCGCCAGGCTTCTGTACGCCCTTTTGATATCCTCCGCGCCCGCACCTCGCTCGATCCCCAGCACCTCGTACAGACTCACAGCCCTCATATGACCGCAATCTGGCGTCTCCTCTTTCCGCGAAGAAGCCGCCATTGCTTTCAGCTTCACACGCCGCCCACAAGGAGCATTGTAATTTCCCCGGCGTATGTTGCTCCATCGGCTTATTGCCAGGGACGAGGTCTCTGCCGAACTTGGCCACGCTAAAATTGCAATAGAATTCATGTTTGGCTTGGTAATTGAAACGCTGTTGTGGACACGAATTTGATATTACAAATGAGATAAATATATGAATGGATAGACATACGTTTTATCAATAAAGAAGAGAGTGGTGGGCGAGAATGGGGCGCTGCTATTGCCAAACGGTTTATCCAAAACTATCTTTTGCTTAAATTGCTTCGCCTTCTTTTTTAGAGGTTTCGTAAAAGACAGAGTGGTCTTGTGAATCTTGCGGTTATTCCGTTATTAGTTGGCGTATTTGAAGGGTTTACCGCCTTGTGAAAGTCATGTGAGATAGGCCTTTGACCATTGGAATACCATTTTTATGCGGTTTAGTAGATGCTAGTTGCGACGATTATTGTAGCTCTATGATTTGGGTGATCTTCTTGTGTGATTAACTATTATTTTAATTTGTTTTAAATTAGTTTCTTTCCTGCTGAGCACAAGCATCCATCTTAAAATTGTTATCGTGTTGGAAGGGGAGAGATTTTTTTTTTTTGGTTTGAAGTAGGTGTCATCTTGCTTAACAAAATCTCTTGTTATTTTTTTTTAATTAATTTATTTATTTTTGAATGAAAAAGGGTAGAGAAATTTCATTAAAGAATAAATAGGCCTTTTTACATCAAAAAATAGGTGGAAAAGGTCACACCCCAGTATGTTGTCAAACTAACCCCCAGGGTTAGGATATATCAGAAAACCAAGGTAGCAAAAATGAAAGATCACGAGCCCATAACTAACAAAACTTCACGGAAACAAAGGAGAACCACATAGAGGCAAAAAGAACAAGAAGTGGAGGCACATCTGCCTCAATTAAATGCACACAATATTATTTGGCGTTGGAAAGAGGCCAGGCAGTAGCACAGAGCTACGCATCAATACCAGGATCAGGCCCAATATCCCAACCAGATCCAAAAATAGGAACAGTGCGAGTGGGTACAACAAAAATGTTATCTCCCCAACCAGCAGCACTGGGTTGCACATCAATACCAGGAGGCCCAATATCCCAACCGAAAGCAGAAGCGGATGCACTGTGAATAGGATCTCCCCATCCTGAACCAGAAGGGGGAGTAGATACTGCAGGAATTTCATCCCCCCAACCAGTCACAAGGGGTGGGGAAGGAGCAGCAGGATGAACATCCCAACTATGAAGTTGTCTGGAAGAATCTGCCATAGATACTCCATGGGTGCAAAGGCGCTCTTGCCGAGAAGGGGACCAATGATTGGGAGAGGAGGGAGTGCGACAAGAGCGAGAGCGAGAGCGGGATCGACCTCGTGATGGAGGATCCGCTGGAAGGTGACTAACAGTGCATGGTGCATTGCCCCAATAGTCAATAAGACTACGAAGATGTTGAATCTCCACATGAACCTTCTCCACCTGCACAAAAATCTGTAGCCAAGAATCATAAAACACTGCATATTGATCAGCCAGGGAAAAAATCCTTGAACTAGTATCATGAGAAAAAGCAATCCTGTTTCTGGACTTCCAAATATGAAAAAGAATGCTAATACGAAAGATGTTCCAGACTTCCAGCAAAGGTTCAGAAAATGAAGGTGAATCACCAAGAAGGAGTTGCTGCCAAGAAAAAGGAGAGGGAATGAAGGGTCAAAAAAAGGATTCAATCCAGTTCCAGGCAGAACGAGCCTTAGGGCAAGACCAAAATACATGAAGACAATCCTCCAACGCACCACAAAAATAATAGGAAGGATGTGCAATGCCAAGATAGTGAAGTCTATGTCCCAGAGGAAGGCCTTGCATGAGTAAACTCCAGGAAAAAAAGGATTGTTTAGGTTCAATATAAGGAGCCCAAACCATTTTGAACCGAGTTCGCCAAACAGAAGGAGGAGAAAGAAGATCCCAACGAGCATTTAAAATAGTAGCCATAGGAAGATGAGGAGAAAGCCAAGAATAACCCAAATGGGCTTTATACTGCAACATGGATTTATGTTGAGGCCAACACCAATCAGTCCACCAAGCTTTCTGAAAGTGCTTAAAAATTTGGGGCCACAAAGAGAATGGAGTATTAAAAACCACAACCTCATAAGTACTTTGATCATCCTGCTTAAGCTGATAAAATATTTTAAAAGCATCCCAAGGAATCCAGTCTCTGGTGGAGAAGGATAAAAAATCAGAGATAGAGTTAATTCCTTTTCTGTAAAATCATTGAGCATGAACCCACTGAACTTGGGCCAAGGGTAAAGACTGAATTCTGATAATAGGGGACCACCAAACACTGATTGAAGAAACAGAAACACCATTTTTTTTCCCTGCACCTTTCCAAATAAGCCATGGTTTGAGAGACTCCCAGGCCTTCCAGATACTTTTAACAACAAAAGAACCTGTGATTTTAATAGGAATAGGGGCAGTGAGAAGAGTAGGCAAATTCAAACCGTGCCATACCCTTTTGCCCAAGGGGAGACCTGACAAAATGCAATGTCTAAGAAGAATTTTCCAGGCTTCGAAGCCGTCAAGAGCTCGCACAATCCATTTTGCACATAAAGCAATTCCCTGCCGATGACAGTCCAAAAGGCCCAGACCACCAGAAAGTTTGGGAAGGCAACAAAAATCCCAAGCAACTCGGTGAAATCCTTTTGCATGAGAAGTAGAGGACCATAAAAAATCCCTTAATAATATTTCCAATTGCAAATAGCAAGCCTTCGAAGGAAGCCAACAGGAAGAAAAATACACATGAGTGGTAGCAAGAATCTTAGAACAGACCTAAAATTTGCCTGCCAGAGAAAGTTGTTTAGTGATCCAAAAGGACAACTTCTTCTCCACTTTTTGAATGACATACTGCCATAGTTGAGCAGGGGTGCTGTGAAATGTGAAAGGAATACCTAAAAACTTGAACATTTCACCAGATTGAATCCAACGCCACGGATAGTGAGAAAGCCAAAGAGGCATAGGCTTCCTAGATTGCCTAAAGCAAGAAGTTTTTTTCCATTGAATACTTGACCCAGAAGCTAGACAAAAAGTGTCAAGGCAATAAAGAGTTGTAGACAAGGATTGTTCATCTTCAGAAAGGGTTAAAAAAGAGTCATCAACAAAATGGCCATGAACCAACTGAGAAGAGGAAGCAGGTAAAGCAAGACCACGAATAGAGCCATGAGCCACTTTTGAAGCCAGTAAATACCCAAAAGCCTCAGCTGCTAAAATATAAAGGGAAGGAGCAAGAGGACAACCCTGTCGAACAGATCTAAACAATCCAAAGGCCTCAGATCTACAACCATTTAGTGTAATAACAACAGAAGCATCTTGAAAAAGCATATTCATCGACTGAATGAAGGATGGCCCGAAACCTAAAGCTTGGAGCATAGAAAGAATAAAATACCACTCAACTTTATCATAAGCTTTCTCAAAATCAATTTTAAGAAATAACATATCCTATTGAGAAGAGCGAGCCCAGTCCATTCCCTCCCAAACTGCAATCACATTATCTAAAATATATCTGCCTTGGACAAACCCTGTCTATTCAGGACGGACAATCAAAGGAAGAAGGGGGTGAAGCTTAAGAGCAATGGCCTTGGCAATGATTTTATAACTGACATTTAGCAAAGTAATAGGACGCCAACTAGTAATAAGTTCAGGATCACCAGCTTTAGGAATCAGCTTGATATTACCTCGATTCAAGAGAGGACCTAAAGAACCAGTATGCAGAGCTTCTTGATAAACTTTAAGAAGATCGGGACCCAAAAAATCCCAAAATTCTTTATAAAATTCATAGGGAAATCCATCTAAACCAGGAGCTTTCTCATTTTTCATGATAGATAAAGCCTGAGTCAAATCAGCAAGAGACAAAGGAGTTTCACAAAATGCCCGTTGGGAGGGAGAAACCTTAACAGGAATGACAACCTGACATTCTGCTAAAGCTTGTTGGCGAGCATCTGAGAGAGGTTGGGAAGCAAACACATGCTGATAATGACTAACAAAAGCTGCACATATATCAAGGAGAGAAGTGAGACGCTGACCATCAACCTGAAGAGCAAAAATCTAAAGAGTTGGAGAAGGTGACCGGAGGCGTTTAAAAAATTCTTTAGAGACCTTGTCCCCAATTTGCAGCCAATGCAATCTAGCCCGCAACTGAGCTCCTTTTGCTTCATACAAATCAGCTTTTTTGATTTCATGATGAAGGGAAGCTACTTGAGCTTGTAAAACAGAGCTAAAAGGACAAGCTTCAAGACGAGTAGAGGCTTTGTGTAACTCTTGCTTAAGAGCAGTAGTGGCAATTCGACGTCTTTTAGCAACCTCAACACCAAGAGAGCGTAACAAGGAAGTAGTACGGGAGATGGCATGATTCCACCAGGTGATCCAACCAAGACGTCCAGAAGGCCGAGGAAGAAGATTCCAACAGTGAACAATATGAGCTTTCATATAAGAGTGTTGAAGGAAAGAAACATTGAAATAAAACTGATGAGGAAACTAACGAGGCTGCTGAATAATAGGGTTGATGTTAAAAACAATGGGAGCATGATCAGATAAAGTCGTATCAGCAAGAGTGTGCACATATAGAGAAGAAGAGGTCAGCCACTGGAAACAAAAAGAATCATTTTTAGTAAGCATGGCTCTATCTAACCGCTTCAAGATTCGCGCGAAGCCTGATTGAAAATTAGACCAGGTATACCAGGCAGAGTCAGAAAAAGCAACAGGGGAAAAACAAGAATGAGGGTCAGAAACACCAAGCTTGTTTTTCATAAAGAACCAAGCTTCACGTTCACCAATAGGCCAACGCATGGGAAGCTACCCAATCTTATCGTAGGGTTTCTCAATCATATTAAAGTCACCACATAAAACCCAGAGAGCAGGCGGTAATGAAAAAGCAAGCCAACGCCAGAGAGCAGTACATTCAGAAGCATCATTGGAAGCATAGATATTAGCAATGCCAAATGGTTTGCCATGAATTTCCAGCAGAGACCAAACAACTTGATGGGAGGGGTCCGAGCCCCAAGAAACAACATGATTCCACCATTTAGAAGCAATAAAGGTAACAACACCACCTTTCCCAGAAGGATGATTGGTAACATGAAACCCACCACGCGACCATAAAAAATTATAGGTACATTGAAGAAGAAAGTCAAAAATCTTGACCTCTTGCAAACAGACAAAATCAAGAGGACCAAACAAAGAAACAGAACGAGAAAGTTCATCACGGACCACATATTTTTTGACTGGGTCCGTTAACCCGTGAACATTCCAGGAGAAAAAAATCATTGGGATTGATTGAGGTGCATGTCGACCTCAACAATCTCAGTATCTCCAAGATGACCCAAAGAGGCATACGAATTAGAGAACCGACCACTGTGCAATGGAATTTTGGAAGAGGGACAACTAGTATCATCCGACTGATGTCGTTTTTCAAACAAAAAATCCATCCCCCCCGTGTAGGGCTGCGGGATCGACAAAATTTAAAAACAACAAAAACTACAACAGAATCTGTGACAACAAAGGAAGATGAGGGAGGAATACGAGTAGAAGGATATTGAGCGACAACAGAGGCAAAGGAAACCGAAGTAGAAGGGGAAGGCAAGAGAGGGAGGAAAACTTGTTGGACATGCATGGCAAGAACATAAGCGTCAAAAGGGACAAAAGGTTCAGAGGGGACAGAAGGTTCAGGAAGGACAACCTCAAAACTGATAACTAGGGGTTTGGGAGTACAAGATTTTTGATTATTTACCACCACCCATTCAGCTTGACCCCTAGACACAGAAGGTGGCGGAGCAGGAGAAGAAGGCGTGGCACGCGAATTGAACTTACCAACCATAAGAGGGCAATATTTAATCTTATGAGTCATAGATTGACAACGAAAACAGGTGTTTGGTAAATTGATATACGCAACTCATTGACGAAGAGTATTTTCTCCACACTTGATATCAATAAACTCATGCATGTCCTTTTTCATGTCAACTTTGATACACACACGCCGAGAGGGGCGAGGACTGAAAAATCGCTCAGGCTCAAGACACACAAAAGTACCCAAAGGAGTGGCTAAAGATTGTAGAAAAGGCCATAATGGAAGAGGCAAACCCAAAAACTCCACCCACACTGGAACTTCTAGAGAAGTTTCATCAAAAACTGTAAAAGAACGATGGTAGGGTTGCAAAATAAGCAGAGAACTACGAACAGTCCAAGGACCTTTGTTCAAAGCCTTCTCAGCAAGAGTGGGATCAACAAAACGGAATAAAAAAAAAACTTTTGTCAAATTCTGAATATTTTCAACAATAATACCATGAGGATGCCAGACATGCTGGACCCAATTGCGAACCAGGGTATCATTTGGAATACGACCAAGAAAGTAACCAACCAAATGAGTTTGCTCATACCAGGTACATGCTTTTTGAAAATCATCAACCGAAAGAAGAATCTCAGGGACAGAACCCTTACCTCGTGAAAGACTTTCGAAACAAACTTGCGAGGACGTTTCTCGGGCGCCATTGGGTACTTCAGCAGCTCCAACATCAACTAAAGCTGAGTGAACAACGACGGCCATGAAAAGGTAGGTAAACACCGCACAAGGTGGTGTTAATGGGACCTAAATGCAGGAAATTGAGAAAAGAAATAGTTGAACAAAGGCCAACAAAGGTTGCGAGACAAGAAGAGGACGAAAAACCCTAAATCTCCAGAGCATCAAATTTTAGTTCTTCTCTCTTCTATCTTTTTTTATTTTTTATTTGGTTAGTGTCAAAAATTCTACTATGAATATTTAAGATTGGGCATCTCCATTCCACCATGACCTTTTATAAGGGAATTTAACACGTAGCTCCACACACACCGTAGTTTGAACTTTAGACCTCTCGGAAAAATTCAAAACCTAAATTGTTGCATTGTCCCCTAATACAAAATCTCTTGTTATTTATTCACCTACTTCAGAGCTTCAAACTAAACTTAGTGTTGCATTTTCTATTTTATGTTTTGCAATGTAGGTTTTTTCAAACTCTTTTATAATTAAAATTAAAATTTTATATTAATCAATTTTTTTATTAGTTATATGAAACTAAAATAAATTGTATTTATATTATATTAAAATTTATATTTTTTATTATAAATTTGTACTTTGTATTTTTAATTAATTAAATTTAAATTATTTAAGGTTTAACTAATTAGATTTATACAAATATATGTACATTTTTTTAATTGTGTGGATCAGAATCAAACCATAATAATAGGTTAACTTTTTTCCTTTAATAGATTTGATCTTCAAGAGGGGTTTAAATATTTGGGTTTTTTTTTGAAACCCAATGACTACACTAAAGAAGATTGGAATTGGTTGATAAAGAAGGTGGAAGGAAAAATCAATATATGTTGCAACAAATGGCTCTCTTTGGAGGGAGATTGACTTTGGTCAAGTTTGTGTTTGGAGGCAATACTAGTATATTGGTAATCTTTGGCTCATATACCAAAAGGATTTTTGGAAAAAATTAGACAATTAAGCTATAGGTTCTTATGGACAAGGAAAAGGGAAAGGGAAGGTATTCCCTTGGTTAAATGGTAATCCTTAGCCAAGCCCAAGGAAAATGGAGGATGGGGACTTAAGAACATCTTCCTATTTAGCAAGGCTCTAGTAGCAAAGTGTGTTTAGAAGATAATATCAAAGGAAGGCTTATAGAATAAGATCATACATGAAAAGTATTTAGAGCCTCTCACAGTTGAAAAGTGGATAAGGTCCCCAATGAAGCAAACTCATAATGTTTCAATATGTTGTAATGCAATGATTCAGGCCTTTTATATTATAGGTGATTGGCTTACCTAGAAAATAGGGGATGGTTCAAGTATAAGACTAGGATTAGACCCTTGGATTGGTTGTGGTGATATACACAGACTACCAAATAATGTAATTCAGACCCTAAGAGCTCAGGATATTGGAAATCTTACCCAAGTAGTTGACTCAAAATATTCTAAAAACTAGAGTCAGGAATGGAAGGAAGCAACAGTGTTAGGGCTTCAGGTTCAAGAGGCACACCAATGGGAAGAGTATGTGGGGAGACTTAAAGCTAGACATATCAATATGCGAGAGGAAACTGATCAATTAGTCTAGATAAAGAATGGAACTACAGGGGAGTACACTCCAAAGTTGGGGTATAATATTATGTTGGAATATAGCAATGATAATCCAACATGGTGGTGGAAGACACTCTGGAATCAGAAATCCCCATTGAAGACAAGATTGATCATATGGCTTGCCATAAAAAATAAAGTTATGACATGGGAGATATTGTAGAAGAAGAATTGAAATGGTCTAGGAAGGTGTCATTTATGTAAGTCAAACAATGAAACAATTGATCATTTATTGGTTGCTTACTTCTTTACTAGACAAGTTTGGAGGGAGGTTATAGCATAGTTAAAGCTTCCTATATGATGGCAAGAAGATTCCTTACGAGAGTGCTTAAGATCTTGGTTTGAAAATAGGTATTTCAAAGATTTTATAGATCTCTCATTGTTTGTGTCTTGGGAAGTATGGTTATTTAGGAATGCAATAATATTTTAGGATCAAGAGAAGCCTACTTTGTAGGTATCCTCCCAAATCATTGGAATTTTCAATAACTATAAGGTTTTAGCAACAATAAAGGTAAACATACAAATCATCCCTCCAAAGATTGATAAATTAGGGACCTAGGAACATTTTTATGGGAGTAGATAGGGGGTCCTTAGATTTTGTGGAGCAAGAGGATTACTATATATTTTTGACACTCATTAATTTAAATTCAAGTCTAGATTAGGAGAAGGTTCTAATAATTATGCTAAAATTATGGCCCTCAAATTGTTGGTTCAGTTGGTAGAATCAAAAGGAATATAAAAAATTCAAATCTATGGAGACTCACAGGTGGTAATAAACTTGATGCTTGGTGTTTTCAATATGGAAAACATGATTGTACAACCCATCTTATCTCAAATAAAAGAAGGTGTGGATTGAAGTGAAGCTTTTACTTTTTGGTATATTTATAGATAACTTTATAGGGAAGTGGATGAACTCTCAAAGGAGGGACTTCAGATTGATTCAAGTATGTGCTTAGTACAAGAATTCAATGAGGGCAATGCATTGCAACTTGTCCAAATATTTAGTTGGGGAGATTAATACATTCTAGTTAAAGCAAGTACATATAAAGCAACTTTTCCAAAAAACTCAGAATTTAGTGATTTAAAGAATTTTGTTTGATAAATTGGGAAGGTGTCTAAGGATATAACTTAGCATGATAGAGATAGCTAGTTATGATGTATAAACAACTTGACTTATAGGTCACTATTGAAATTTTGAAAAATTCCAAAGAAGCATCTAAAAAATATAATTCCTATTAACTTAATATTAAATTACGATTTTTTTTCAAAAAAAAAATTATATATACTATATATTACGTGATAGGATTTGAATTTTTTGAGTAAAATATAATATTATATTATGTCATCAATCGGAACAAAGACTTGAATTTGAGTGTTTAGTCCATGTCATTTGATACTTGTATAAATTTTTTAAATTTCATTATTTTGATTATTATTATAACTTATAAGGAAAAACATACAAATACTTTAAACAATGATAATATTAACGACAAAATATTATAATACATTATTATTTTTTTGGTTGGAGAACAAGGGATTGTACTCAGGTACCCCACCCGTGACAAGCCATAATTCTCTCCTTTAGAGCTTGAGATTTTACAAAAAAAATCAATTATCATCTCCATTGAGATGCTATAGCTAGATACCTACATCATTTTTCATAAAATGTCTAAATTCTTGATATTCATTTCTATATCTTCATTTTTTTTGTAAATACAAATATTCTAGAATTCAACAACCTTCTTGATATTTTCCTACAACCTTCAAAATAATAAAACTCCACCTCTACTATCTACGCATTGCATATTACTAGAGTAAAATTTCCAAACCTTCACACTATCATAGTCCGCTTTACCAGATCTAGTGTTAGGAACCTACTATTAAAAATAAACACACACAAATATTGTAAATAAACATAAAGCTCACAACACAACTATAAAATATAAATGGAGAAAAGAACAATCTCATAGATAACACAAAATTGTGGGCCACTTCAAGGGGGCAACCTCCTTCATGCTTTCATTCATTTATGCAAAAATATACATACAATACTACCCTCACAGTTTAAGGATTTCATCAACCACCTACTCCCAAGGTTGGATTACATGCAAAATTCCACCCGGGCTAGAATCTCCTACCAACAAGTTACATTCTTGATCACAATTACATAAAATGGCATCACTTGTCTAGGCACTTCTAGATCCACACCTATTGTAAAATATTATAAAAAATTTATCATTGGGTGTTTCCCCACATTTACAAAATATTACAAAATATTAACATGGGTGTTCCCCACGTTCAACAAGGACTATTACATCATAGTGTTAGGATGGGGTCCTAACATGCCCTTCCCCTTTGAAAAGCTTTGTCCTCAAAGCTAAAGATGAGGAAACTACTGCTGGAGTTGTTAAAGAGGTTCCCACGTTGTGTCTTCCAGTTGTAAGTCATGCATTGGACTAAAATATTGATAATAACACGTCGATGAATATTACGAGAATGATCACCTAGAATACATTTGGGTTCAATAATGATGAAACCTTCCTCATTGAACTCTAGAAGTGTAGACTGCACCTACACCTTGTTGCCAACAACTTGCTTAAGAGATGAGACATAGAAGATTGGATGAAGTTTAGAACTAGCTGAAAGGGCTAGCTTGTATTCTATTGACCTAATCCTTTGCAATACATGATAAGGACCCTAATATTTGGTGATAAGTTTTTGACAACCAAAAATCTGGAGAGAGGATTGTTTGTATAGCGACAAGCGAAGAAAAACCATATCGCCAATGACAAAAGTATGTTTAGTATAGTGTTAAAAAGCTTGTTGTTTCATATGATTATGAGCCACATCTAGATTGACCTTGAGTTGGCAAATAATAACATCACACTAGCGGAGAGTGGAATCCACAGCTTGAACCTTGGAACTGCCTAGTATGTAAGAAGTTGGTGTTGGTGGAGGCTGACCATAGACTGCTTCAAATGGACTCCCTGTTGAGCAAGGTGCAACAACAATATTGTCATTGTTGTCAACACAGTCAGATAGATCTGTTGATGTAGTGGACAGGAAGTTCAAAAGCTATTCAGATGCAGAAGACAGGAGTTCAAAGGTTATTCAGAGTATGGACAGTGAGTTTCCAAGAAGACCGAAGTGGCCCATTTGCAAAAGATCAAAGAAAAAGACAAGTAAGAAAAGTGTCGCGATATCGCGACATATACAACAGGCAAGAAAAACTGTCACGATTTCGCGACATGTTGGAAGAGAGAGAAAAAGCTGGAAAAACTGTCACGATTTCGTGACATGTTGGAAGAGAGAGAAGAAGCAGGAAAAACTGTCACGATTTCGCGACATGTTGGAAGAGAAAAAGAGGGAAATTTGATGTTGGGGAGAAAGAAGGGAAAAACTGTCATGATTTCGCGACATGTTGGAAGAGAGAGAAGAAGCAGGAAAAACTGTCACGATTTCGCGACATGTTGGAAGAGAAAAAGGCAAGTGGAAAAACTGTCACGATTTCGCGACATGTTGGAAGAGAGAGAAGAAGTGGAAAAACTGTCGCGATTTCGCGACATGTTGGAAGAGAAAAAGGCAAGTGGAAAAACTGTCACGATTTCGTGACATGTTGGAAGAGAAAAAGGCAAGTGGAAAAACTGTCGCGATTTCGCGACATGTTGGAAGAGAAAAAGGCAAGTGGAAAAACTGTCGCGATTTCGCGACATGTTGGAAGAGAAAAAGGCAAGTGGAAAAACTGTCACGATTTCGCGACATGTTGGCAAAGAAAAAGGCAAGTGGAAAAACTGTCACGATTTCGCGACATGTTGGAAGAAAAAGAGAAAGCAGGAAGAAGTGTCGCGATTTCGCGACAAGTTCGAAGAAAGAGAGTAAGTTGGAAAAGTGTCGCGATTTCACGTGACTAAAATAGGAGAGAGAAAGTAAGTTTGAAAAGTGTCACGATTTCGCGACATGTCGCATTTTCGTGACTCGAAAAGGGCAGGAAGGAAGAGAAAGAAAAAGTGTCACGATTTCGTGACATGTCGCATTTTCGTGACTCGAAAAGGGCAGGAAGGAAGAGAAAGAAAAAGTGTCACGATTTCGTGACATGTCGCATTTTCGCGACTCAAAAGGGCAGGAAGGAAGAGAAAGAAAAAGTGTCATGATTTCGCGACATGTCGCATTTTCACGACAAAAGAAAGAGAGGAAGTGTACGGAAGCAGAAGTGTCATGATTTCGTGACAAAAGCAGAGAAGAAGACTTCGAAGGCAGAAGTGTCATGATTTCATGACAAAAGCAAAGAAGAAGACTTTGAAGGTAGAAGTGTCACGATTTCATGACAAAAGCAAAGAAGCTAAGTACGAAAGCAGAAGTGTCATGATTTCATGACAAAAGTAGAGAAGAAGACTTAGAAGGTAGAAGTGTCACGATATTGTGACAAAAGCAAAGATGAAGTGTACGGAGGCGAAAGTGTCACGATATCATGACATGTTGTATTTTCGTGGGCCAAAGCAAAGAGAAAGAGGAGAGAGAAAATAGTGTCACGATTTCACGACATGTATTTTCGTGGGCCAAAGCAAAGAGAAAGAGGAGAGAGAAAATAGTGTCACGATTTCGTGACATGTTGTATTTTTGTGGGCCAAAGCAAAGAGAAAGAGGAGAGAGAAAATAGTGTCACGATATCGTGACATGTATTTTCGTGGGCCAAAGCTAAGAGAAAGAGCAAGGAGAAAAAGTGTCACGATATCGCGACATGTTGTATTTTCGCGGTTAAGTTGAAGCCGACGAAGACCGACGAACAACCGACTAATTTTAGGGTTTTCAGTTGTTATGCAAGCCGACTAAGATTAGGGTTTTGATTATGAAAAAGTTGTTATAAAAGGAGGGTTGTTTGGAGAATTATGTGATGTTGAATAAGTCATCGAATGTGTGTGCGAAGTTCGGTCGGAGTGCGCAGAGAGCAAGTCGTGTCGAATCGAGCTAAGTGCAGAATTCGCAAATAGAGCAGAGTGCACGAAAGGGAGAAGATGATCGTGAAGGTTGACTGTAGCGAAGCAGAGTGTGCGAAGTGATTGCGTAGAGAAAGCAGAAGGTGCAGTGCAGCTGTAGATCGTAGAAGTGTGTGAAGTGTCTATTCTATGAACAGTGAAAGAGATTGGGTAAGCAATAGACCAGTCAGGGTCTTGTAAAAGCAAAGGTATTTTTTTGGTAAACTTCTAGATTCAAAATTGAAGTCCAGGTTGCAGCTTGGCATCAGGGGTTGGTGCTCCTTTCTGTTGGTGTAGATAAATAAGGGGTTGGTGCTCCTTCCAGTGGGTGTTGGTAAATTGATTGTAAAGTTGGTGCTTTGCAAAGGCTGGATTTGGATGGTAGTCCAAGCAGTCATTTTTGAGGAGTAGCCACATTGGTGAACCTCGTTAAATCTTGTGTTGTGTGATGTTCTCTTGTGATACTTGCTCTATCTGGTTTTAAGGTTTCATTATTTCTATTTTAAGAGCTGTGTGTTTAAGTTTAAAGAGCTACACTGATTCACCCCCCCTCTCAGTGGCATTGTGAGACTAACAATTGGTATCAGAGCCAAGTTCCTATACAAGCTTAACCGGCTAGGGTGATCTTGGAAGTAACACAATGGCAGGTGGTGAAGGTTTCTCATCAAACAAAGCACCATTGTTTGATGGATCAAATTACGCAGTTCTAGAGAATCGGGATGCGAGACATATCTCTGTGCTTTGGGTTACGACATCTGGGATTCAGTAGTTAGTGGATACACAATACCCATCACTCCTCCAAAAGAGGTCGACGAAAAGAAACTGTTTGAAAACAACTCAAAAGCAAAAAATGCTCTCATGTGCGGATTAGCAGACAAGTGAACTAGTAAAGATCATGAACTGTAATACGACAAAAGAGATATGGGACAAACTAAGGAGTATTCATGAAGGAGATGATAAGATCAAGGAGGCCAAGTTACAGACACATCGAGCTCAGTTCGAAGCATTGAAAATGAACGATGATGAAAACATTGAGGCATATATGCTGAGAGTCAATGGAATCATTAATGCGATCAGAGGACTCGGCGAGGATATTGGAGACTCTGCCGTCATGAAAAAGGTACTAAGATCTCTTCCTCAAAGGTTTGATTCCAAAGTCTCAGCAATAGAAGAAGCTAAAAATCTAAATTATTTTAGTATAGATGAGATGTATGGTTCTTTAACTGCATATGAGATGAGGATAGGAAGATCTAAACCCACAGACAGAGAAGCGGCTTTTAAAGCCCTTAAAAATAAAAACACTAAACAAGAGTCCGAGGAAGAAGGGACATCTGATGAAATGGAAGCAAACTTTGTTAGAAAACTAAAAAAGGGAAAAGGAAAATACAGAGGGAAGCTACCATTTAAATGTTTCAACTGTGGAGGCGTCGGGCATTTTGCGACTAAATGTCCACTTAAAGAGCAGAACAAAAATGATGAAGGATCGCACCATGAAAGAAGTGACTGGAAGAAAATGAATTTCAGAAAAGGCAACTTCAAGAAGAAAAGTTTCATCTCCAAGAATGTCAGTTCATCAGAAGACAGCTCCGGAGAAGAGTCTGAAGAGGAAAAAGGTGAAGCTCTTTTCATGGCATTTGAAGAAGCAAAATCAGAAAAGGAAGAAGGAGTGAACTCTGAAGTATGTGGTGAAAACCCTGAGGCTGAAGTAGATCTAGAAGGTGAGTTGATCTCTGCACTTGAAGAGTGGGAGATAGAAAAGAAAAAGAATAAGAAACTTTCAAGAAAGCTTGAGGATGCAAATGAAATCATAACCAGTTTGAAAGTACAGATAGAAGAATCCAAGAAAATCTTCGAAGATCTCGAAGTGCAAATAACCATGAAAATAGATTATTGCAACAAGCTAGAAGAAGAGACTTGTTGGTTTGAGAATGCAGCTAGAAGAGATGAATAAGAAAATTAGTTGTTATCACAAACGTGAAGAAAGTTCTATGAAGTTGGATAAGATCATAAATGACCAAAGGCCTGCAGGCATCAAGTTTGGTCTGGGTTTCATCGAAGGAGAATCATCAAGTGGATCAAAGACCAGAAATGTAGAATCCATAAAGAATGAAGATAAGAAACAGGTTGATCAAGGGAAAATGTCTCATGCAAAAGAAAGCAATAATGCCAGGCACGAAAGGAGAACTGACAATGATGGATTCACCAATGTCACACATCAAAGAAGAAGAAGACCTATGGCTCCTACGACAACATGGCAAAGACCATCTCCCAGGTTCAATTATCCCTTCTCTGGTTTCTGTTTTAAATGCAATGGCTATGGACATAAAATCTCAGATTGCAAATATAATGTAAGACCAAGGAATTTCACCAATAGAAATGCTTTTTCTCCTCTGATGAATTATACAGTAGAATGTTATAACTGTCATAATTTTGGGCACATTGCAAGAAACTGTAGAAGCACATTTGCATCAAATCAGTTTCAGGGAAGAAAAGTTCAACCAAATAGGATGAGACAAAATAGAAAACTTCCCGTAATACATGCACAAGTTGTTGATAAGGGAAAGGCAAAACAAGAGCCCAAAACCACTATCAAAACGGAGTGGAAAGAAAAGGAACAACTTAAGGAAGAAAAGGAATCCTTAATCGTACAAACAACATTTAAAGCACAGAATAAATATGTACCATGGATACTTGATAGTGGATGTTCCAGTCATATGACAGGTAACAAACAAAAATTTGAGAAGTTACAGAAATATGAAGGTGGTTCAGTAAAATTTGGAAATAATGATGGAGCTAAGATAGTTGGCAAAGGTTCAGTTAAAATTATTAACGAAAAAATTAAGTCAGAAGAAGTCTTGTTTGTGGATGGTTTGAAACATAACCTATTGAGCGTAAGTCAGATTTGTGATAAAGGTCATGAGGTAGTTTTTAAGAAGCAGGGTTGTGAAGTCAGAAAGACAAACAGTGGAAAATTGATAGCAACTGGATCAAGAACATCTGGAAACCTGTACACGCTCTCAGAGACTTCAGAAGGAGCTTGTTTTATTGGACAGGAAGAAGAAAATTGGTTGTGGCACAAGAGACTCGGTCATATCAGTTTTGATAATCTAGTAAAAATCACCTCAAAAAGAGTAGTGAGAGATATTCCCACCATCAACAAACCTGCAAACAACATTTGTGCTTCATGCCAAAAGGGGAAACAAACTAGAGTCTCTTTCAAAACAAAAGAATACTACACAAGCAAACCTTTGGAACTAATACACACTGATTTATGTGGACCCATGAGAACACAAAGCATAAATGGTGACAAATATTTTATGTTGTGCATTGATGACTATTCCCGAATGACATGGATATTTTTCTTGAAGCATAAATCGAAGCTTTTGATATGTTCAAGATTTTCAAAAACCAGGTTGAGAATGAAATAGGAAAGAGGATCAAATGTTTAAGATCAGACAGAGGAGGAGAATTCATTTCAGAGGAGTTTGCAGAATACTATGAAAAATACGGTATTAGGAGACAGTTCTCAATAGCCAGGACACCTCAACAAAATGGAGTGGTGGAAAGAAAGAACAGGACAATGCAAGAAATGGCACGGACTATGTTGGTTGAAAGCAGAGTAGCAGATAGATTTTGGAAAGAAGCAGTCCATACTACGGTGTATATCCAAAATAGGTACATGCTGAGAACACATGAAAGCAAAACTCCTTATGAATTATGGTTCGGTAAAAGGGCAACAACAAAATACCTCAAAGTTTTTGGCAACAAGTGCTATATCAAAAGAACTTGAAGATAATCTTGGTAAGTTTGATGATAGAGCAGATGAAGGTATTTTTGTTGGTTACTCATCAAAAAGCAAAGCTTACAAATGCTACAACAAGAGGCTAAAGAAAATTGTGGACAGTGCCGATGTTAAATTTGATGAAGGTAGAGAACGAGTAATTAGCTATGAAATGAACTACCCAATTTATGAAGAGGTTATTGAAGGAGATGAGGAAAACGAAATGGAAAAGATGCAAAAAATTGACTCAGATGATTTAAGTTGTGATTCAGAAGTGGAAGAAAATAAGAAATTCAAAACAGGCAGCAGGGAGAAAAATCATCCTAGAGAGCAAATAATTGGAGACCCCAAAGTTGGTGTTCAGACAAGAAGAAGAGTAGTAAGTAACTACTCTCTATTATCCAACATTGAGCCCAAAAATGTTACTGATGCAAGCAAAGATGAAAGTTGGATGAAGGCAATAAATGAAGAATTAGATCAGATCGAGAAAAACAAAACTTGGGAGTTAGTACCTAGACCTGCAAATAAAAATATAATCGAAACTAAATGGATTTTTCGAAACAAATTGAATGAAGACGGACAGGTAGTCAGAAATAAAGCAAGATTGGTATGTAAGGGTTATGCTCAAGTTGAAGGCATTGATTTTGAGGAAACGTTTGCACCAGTAGCTAGACTTGAGGCAATTAGAATGTTTCTGGCTTTAGCAGTCTACAAGAATTTCAAAGTTTATCAAATGGATGTGAAATCAGCGTTTTTGAATGGGAAACTTGAAGAAGAGGTTTATATTGAGCAACCGGATGGTTTCCAACTTGGTGATGATCCAAACTTGGTTTGCAAGTTGAAGAAAGCATTATATGGCTTAAAACAGGCACCCCGAGCATGGTATGCAAGGCTAGACAACTATCTCACTCAACAAAGGTTTAAGAAAGGTATGGTGGATAGTAACTTGTATGTCAAAACAGAAAATGGGCATCTTATTGTTCTTGTTGTATACGTAGATGATATCATATTTGGCAGCAAGCAAAGATGAGTCATGTAAAGATTTAGCAAATAAGATGCGAGAAAGAATTTGAAATGTCAATGATTGGTGAACTGTCATATTTCCTCGGTTTGCAAGTTAATCAAAGTAAGAAGGGCATATTTATTTCTCAAGTTAAATATGTAAAAGAGATGTTAAAAAAGTTCACAATGGAGGATTGTAAGCCAGTTAGCACTCCCATGACGACAGGCTGCAAGTTGAGCAAAGATGACAAATCTCCACCTGTTGATCAAACCATGTACAGATCTATGATTGGAAGCCTACTGTACCTGACAGCTACCAGACCAGATATTTTGTAGGCAGTATGCATGGTAGCACGTTTTCAGGCCAATCCCAAGGAGACTCATGTGACAACAGTAAAGAGGATTCTTCGGTACCTCAAGGGTACTATGGAGTATGGGTTATGGTATCCAAAAGGTAAAGACTTCACCCTTATTTCGTATTCAGATGCAGATTGGGCAGGATGTGTAGATGACAGAAAGAGTACCGGTGGAGGTGCATTCTATCTTGGAGACAGATTGGTCGCATGGCACAGTAAGAAACAAGAGTCAGTTTCTTTATCGACAGTAGAGGCAGAATATATTGCAACGACAACATGTTGTACGCAGGTATTGTGGATGAAACAAACCCTAAAAGATCTTGGTATTTGCTTCAGTGAGCCAATATCAGTTAAGTGTGATAACACCAGTGCCATTAACATCTCCAAGAATCCAGTTATGCATTCACGCACAAAACACATCGCTATCAGGTATCACTTTTTGAAGGAGAAAGTTGCAGAAGGTGAGGTTAAGTTGGATTTTGTTCCAACTACAGAGCAAGTAGCAGATATCTTCACAAAACCATTGCCCAAGGAAGTTTTTGAGTACCTTCGAAATAAATTGGGAGTGGTCACACTTCCCAAAGATTGACTAGCTACAGGGATCACATTCTCAGGGGGAGCATCTAAGTATTTGATTATCTTTTTGCTCATGTTCATGATTTTTGCTAAGTATAATAAATTTTGCCTGAGAATGTTGTGCATGGACTCAGGGGGAGTCTGCAGTAGCCCTTTGGTATTATTGTCAAAGGGGGAGAAGAGTTACAGGAAATTGCACATGTGTTGCCAACAATTCCAAAGGGGGAGATTGTTGAGCAAGGTGCAGCAACAATATTGTCATTGTTGTCAACACAGTCAGATAGATCTGTTGTTTCAGTGGATAGGAAGTTCAAAAGCTATTCAGATGCAAAAGATAGGAGTTCAAAGGTTATTCAGAGTATGGACAGTGAGTTTCCAAGAAGACCGAAGTGGCCCATTTGCAAAAGATCAAAGAAAAAGACAAGTAAGAAAAGTGTCACGATATCGCGACATATACAACAGGCAAGAAAAATTGTCATGATTTCGTGACATGTTGGAAGAGAGAGAAAAAGTTGGAAAAACTATCACGATTTCGCGACATGTTGGAAGAGAGAGAAGAAGCAGGAAAAACTATCACGATTTCGCGACATGTTGGAAGAGAAAAAGGCAAGTGGAAAAATATCACGATTTCATGACATGTTAAGAAAAGAAGGGAAAAGGATTTCGTGACATGTTGGAGAGAAAAAGGCAAGTGGAAAAACTATGGTGATTTCGTGACATGTTGGAAGAGAAAAGGGTGGAAAAAGTCGCGATTTCGCGACATGTTGGAAGAGAAAAAGGCAAGTGGAAAAACTGTCGCGATTTCGTGACATGTTGGAAGAGAAAAAGGCAAGTGGAAAAACTGTCATGATTTCGTGACATGTTGGAAGAGAAAAAGGCAAGTGGAAAAACTATCATGATTTCGTGACATGTTGGCAGAGAAAAAGGCAAGTGGAAAAACTGTCACGATTTCGTGACATGTTGGAAGAAAAAGAGAAAGCAGGAAGAAGTGTCACGATTTCACGACAAGTTCGAAGAAAGAGAGTAAGTTGGAAAAGTGTCACGATTTCGTGACATGTCGCATTTTCGTGACTAAAATAGGAGAGAGAAAGTAAGTTTGAAAAGTGTCACGATTTCATGACATGTCGCATTTTCATGACTCGAAAAGCGCAGGAAGGAAGAGAAAGAAAAAGTGTCACGATTTCATGACATGTCGCATTTTCGTGACTCGAAAAGCAAGAAGGAAGAGAAAGAAAAAGTGTCACGATTTCGTGACATGTCACATTTTTGTGACTCGAAAAGGGTAGGAAGGAAGAGAAATAAAAAGTGTCACGATTTCGTGACATGTCACATTTTCATGACAAAAGAAAGAGAGGAAGCGTAGGAAGAACAGTGTCACGATTTCGTGACAAAGGGGGAAGTGTCAATTTCATGACAAAAGTAGAGAAGAAGACTTCGAAGGCGAAGTGTCACGATTTCATGACAAAAGCAAAGAAGCTAAGTACGAAAGCAGAAGTGTCATGATTTCATGACAAAAGTAGAGAAGAAGACTTAGAAGGCAGAAGTGTCACGATATCGTGACAAAAGCAAAGATGAAGTGTATGGAGGTGAAAGTGTCATGATATCATGACATGTATTTTCGTGGGCCAAAGCAAAGAGAAAGAGGAGAGAGAAAATAGTGTCACGATTTCGTGACATGTATTTTCGTGGGCCAAAGCAAAGAGAAAGAGGAGAGAGAAAATAGTGTCATGATTTCGCGACATGTTGTATTTTCGTGGGCCAAAGCAAAGAGAAAGAGGAGAGAGAAAATAGTGTCACGATTTCATGACATGTATTTTCGTGGGCCAAAGCAAAGAGAAAGAGGAGAGAGAAAATAGTGTCGCGATATCGCGACATGTATTTTCATGGGCCAAAGCTAAGAGAAAGAGCAAGGAGAAAAAGTGTCACGATATCGCGACATGTTGTATTTTCACGGTTAAGTTGAAGCCGACGAAGACCGACGAACAACCGACTAATTTTAGGGTTTTCAGTTGTTATGCAAGCCGACTAAGATTAGGGTTTTGATCATGAAAAAGTTGTTATAAAAGGAGGGCTGTTTGGAGAATTATGTGATGTTGAACAAGTCATCGAATGTGTGTGAGAAGTTCGGTCGGAGTGCGCAGAGAGCAAGTCGTGTCGAATCGAGCTAAGTGCAGAATTCGCAAATAGAGCAGAGTGCGCGAAAGGGAGAAGACGATCGTGAAGGTTGACTGTAGCGAAGCAGAGTGTGCGAAGTGATTGCGCAGAGAAAGCAGAAGGCGCAGTGCGGCTGTAGATCACAGAAGTGTGCGAAGTGTCTGTTCTGTGAACAGTGAAAGAGATTGGGTAAGCAATAGACCAGTCAGGGTCTTGTAAAAGCAAAGGTATTTTTTTGGTAAACTTCTAGATTCAAAATTGAAGTCCAAGTTGCAGCTTGGCATCAGGGGTTGGTGCTCCTTTCTGTTGGTGCAGATAAATAAGGGGTTGGTGCTCCTTCCAGTGGGTGCTGGTAAATTGATTGTAAAGTTGGTGCTTTGCAAAGGCTGGATTTGGATGGTAGTCCAAGCAGTCATTTTTGAGGAGTAGCCACATTGGTGAACCTCGTTAAATCTTGTGTTGTGTGATGTTCTCTTGTGATACTTGCTCTATCTGGTTTTAAGGTTTCATTATTTCTGTTTTAAGAGTTGTGTGTTTAAGTTTAAAGAGCTACACTGATTCACCCCCCCTCTCAGTGGCATTGTGAGACTAACAGTACCTTTAGTGGTTGTGTGATATGTGGTGTTATACCACCATTCAGCCAAAGAAAACCATTCGATCCATTATGTAGGATATTCAGAGGTGAAGCATTGAAGGTATATTTCCAAGTATTTATTCACAATTTTTGTTTGACCATCAATTTTTAGATGATAGGTTGAACTCATCTTGAGTTGTATTCCCTACAACTTGAATAATTCCTACAAAAATTGACTAGTAAAGGTAGGATCCCTATCAAAGACAATGGATTTTGGTATTCCATGGAGGCAAAAGATAGAGTCAAGGAAAATTTAAGAACAATGGAGGCAGTATATGGATAGGATATGGAATAGAAATGAGCATACTTCGAAATATGATCCATTATCACCAGAAAAACTAATTTGCCTATGGACTTAAGCAACCCTTCAATTAAAGCCATAGAAATATCTGTCCAAACCTAACCATGAATCAAAAAAGGCTAAAGGATACCAAGGAACTCATAGTTTCACCTTTCATACATTGGCAATGATCACATTTAGTCACAAAAACATGAATATCTTTTTTCATGTCACACTAGAAAAAGGTACGCTTGATCCGATTATAAGTCTTGAAAAACCCTAAATGACCAATTGTTGGGAAGCATACATTTCCTGAAGAATGAGATCATTTATCTATGACTAAATGGGTATGACAATACGGTCATGGTACCATGAATCATGGCCATCCCAAGTATACATAGGACATGAATGAGGATCTACTTGAAGTTGACGAATGAGAGTTTCCAAAGAGAAATATTTTAGTAGTTCCTCATGTAGTTGATGAATCCATTGAGGATTTGGGGTGGATACAACATGGAGCATAACTTGCTCTTCATGTAACCAGGACAAGGCATCTGCCACCACATTTTCCTTACCCTTCTTATATGTGATATCATAGTCAATAACCAATAATTTGGAAATTTGCTTTTGTAGTTCTGGAGTGACCACTTATTGTTCTAAAAAATATTTGAGACTTTGATGATCAGTCTTGATGGAAAAATATCTCCCAATAATATAGTCACCAATGACTAATTGCATGTAATATGGTAAGTATTTATTTCTCATAGGTAGACTTACCCAAATTTTAGCTTGATAGTGCCTTGCTAGTAAATTCCAAATGTCTATCGTCTTGAATTATAATGGCCCCAATGCCAATTCCTAAAGCATAACTTTCAATGATAAAAGATTTAGAAAAATATGGCATTTCTAACATAGGAGTAGTGGTAATGGCATCCTTCAAATCAACAAAAGCCTTTTTGGCTGGTTCTGACAACATAAATTAATTCTTCCTCAACATGGTGGTCAAGGGGGATGCTATCTTGCCATAATTCTTCACAAATTTCTTGTAATAGCCTATGAGTCCCAGGAAACCACTAATTTCCTTTAGGGTATGTGGCTTAGGCCAATCTTGGATAGCCTGAATATTTTTGGGATCAACCTGAACTCCATCCGTAGTGATAATTTGACCCAAGTATTCAACCTCTTGCCAGCCAAAAGAGCATTTGGACATCTTGGCATAAATTTGATGATTAGCAAAAAGTTTAAGTGTTTTATCTAAGTTTTGAATATGATATTTCCATAAACAGTTGTAGATCAATATGTCATTAAAGACTAGAATGAATTTGTGAAGGAAAGGGCAATAAATAGAATTCATCAAAATTTGAAGGGTAGAAGGTGCATTGGTTAACCCAAATGACATTACTAGGAAATCGTAATTCCCTTCATGAGTTCTTAAATCTATTTTTGGAATATATTCATCCTTGATGCAAATTTCATGATATCTTGATTACAAGTCCAACTTGGAAAAATATTAGGCCCCATGCAACTCATCAAGTAGTTCATCAATCAGAGGAATCAAAAATTTGTCCTTAATAGTGATTTTGTTGAGGTCTCAATAATACACACACAAGTGCTAGGTGTCATTCTTTTTTCTTACTAATAACACTGGAAAATAATAGGGATAAATGTTGGAATGGATAATCCTCGTGAAACGAAGCTTTTGCACTATTTTCTCAGTTTTTGAATTTTGATCATAAGCATACCTGTATGGACAAATATTAGGAGGAAGACCACTAGGAAAGTATTGTATTGCATGGTCATGTGAGTGATGAGGTGGTATCCCCTTGGGTTCCTCAAAGACTTGAGCATACTTATTTAATAGTCATTGTAATTGCAGTGAATAGTTCTATTTGTTTTCCTCAGGGCTAGTTATAGTAAACTTTTATGATACCACTCCATGATAGGGTTTTTTTAACTTTTCCATCTTATGAGTAGAAATAAAATGTGTTGCACTAGCTTTCATGCCATGTAAAGTGTATTCCTTTCCCTCTTGACTGTCTTTCATTCACAACTTTACAAAATCCCACAAAAATGATCCTAACATTCACAACCATTGTGCTCCCAAAACTATGTCACACCCCCAAGGAGTAATGCAAACATGTCTATCTTGATATTATAGTCCCCAACTTGAATTTTGACATTACGATATTTTCCTTTGCATGGGAGGGTACCTCCATTAGCAATCATGACCTCAAAGGAATTACATGTAGTAATGTAATAGTTTCCTTGTTTGGCTACACGTGGATCAATAAATTTGTGTACTACCAAAGTTTTTAAGAATGATGACCCATTGTCCTTTGAAGTTGCCACTCAATTTCATTGTTTGGGGAGTGGAAACTCCTCCTAAGGTATGCACAAATGTTTTTAGTTGGGATTCCTCTCAATATATTGCCTTATTTGATGTTTCCCCCTCTTGAGTATCATCCTCGTCATCTGATAATTTTATCATTGGTGTTTCATCTATAACAAGCAAAAAAAAATTTTGTTGCACACACTTATGCCCCCAAGAATAATTTTCATCACAATTAAAACATAGCCCTTATGCCCTTCTACTCTCCATCTCTTCACAAGTCAATTTTTTATAGTTGGAGATTTAGTGGTCGGACTTGAAATCAGCTTGGATGGAAAGGATGACCAATATTGAGGAAATTTAGATGTACATCCTGGAGCCTTAATTTTTTTCTTTGCCATTTTAGCCAATTTTTTTTTCTATGGTAATTTTTGGGGTCTCAATAGTTTAACCTTAGCCTTAATGTCATCCTTCAACCCACTCACAAAACAACTTTGGAAAGAGTTGGTACGTAGACCAATAGTGTGATTGACAAGCTTTTCAAATTGAGTTTGATACTCTCAAATGGTGGATGTTTATCTAAGTTTGAAAAGAGCTCCTATAAAATCTTCAAACTCACTAGGACCAAAGTGAGTGAGTAGACATTGTTCAAAATCTTGCCAAGAAAGTTTAATTTTAGCCTTCCTAAGCCACAAAAACCAATGTAGTGCATCTAATTCAAAATTGAAAGAGGTAATGATCAACCACATGTAGCGTGGGACATTATGAAGAGAAATACTTTTCAGCCTTACAAATCCACCCCTCAAGATATTTTCCATCAAATTTTGAAAAATCTAATTTGGGCAATTTATATCCATTATGATCTGGTACATTTTTTATAACGATGACTTGTACTTGTATCGTATTGAGCCTGATGACCAAATGAGTAAGTATGACTATCCAATTTTACCTTCAATTCTTTATGTGTCTCGATAACAACACTCATAATTTCCTAAAATATTTTTGAGTTGTGTTGTTATATCCTCTAAGTTACGGTTGAGTGAGGACCATATTTGTTTTCCCATATGATCCACCTTTTGAGAAATTTTGTTATCAATTTATTTTTGTCTAGTACCAGCAACTATGTTCTTAGAGTTTGCTGAGGCTTACTAGAAATTCTATGGTTGATCCAAGTGAGCTATGGTGGCCTTTTCCATATGATGTTGTAGATAGGATTTATTTACCTCTTCTTTTGGAGTAGAATATCCTTGATCTAATCTAGCTTCTATTATAATACAATTTCCTTGCTTTGTGTTGAAGTTTATCTCATGACAAAAACTTTGTGTTTTTCTTTATAGTTTTCACTTTGTAATCTTTTGCCATGTGTCTAGTCTCATAAATATTGCAACATCAAAATACAATATTTTCATAATCTACTTGTTGATGCCATTCTCTTGATTCAAATTATATCTCAAGTATTGTGACAAAGGATTTGAAATATCCAACTCCTTAATAGTTAGTCCCTCTTTGATGACTTCTCCTATGATATTTCTAATATTATTCAAAACATCTTTATTAGTAAGATAATGACAAGTATCCATGGAATTTACATATTAACCCTCTACTTTTGTTAATCAATATCATGTTCAATCATCTTATATTTTATAATCACTTTAGGTGTAACCTCTACTACCTAAATTATTGATCTTTTGATTATTTTTAACTTGGATATTCATATGATTGAGTTCTCATAACAAGTACAGATTGAGGAACTCTAAAAGAGAAAACTAGGGCATCAATTGGGTAGACAAAGTGCTTTCTGGTTGCTGTAAAATTGAAGACAAGATTTTTGTCCAGGAGGGATCAATAGGAACATCTCCAGATCCTATTTTAGATAGATAGATTTATTTTACATATTTTTTGAAGGAAAAATCTCTAGTAGATACTGAAGAAGCATAAAAAAATGCACTATAAAGGCTCTTTATGGTTGTTAAAAAAAGACCAACATCTCAAAGAGTCAATGGATACTTACCACAGTCTGAATCAAGGCCAAATATTGTCATTGATCAGAGGATGGTAGAATAAATAGTATTATATAGAGCCAATCATGATCTGATCTGTAAATTCATGGGTACTCGTCCTATCCTAAATTTATTGTATTCTTTGGTTCGAAAAAAATAGGAGCCTCTTGGTGAGTATTATTTGTGGTTTATTAGTAATGGATATTTTATTGTTAGTTTTTCCTTACTTGCAAACATAAATTGGGCTTTCAAATAAAAAAAGAGGAATCATGGTTTGGTAGGAGTATTATTTTAGCCCTAGAGAGTGCAATTTGATCCCTGAATTGAACCCACTATTGTCCTAGTTTGGATCCATTTGTATGCACTTCCAATGGAGTTCTAGAGTGATCAGTAGGTTTTGGAAATCATCGGTAATTCCCTTGGAATATATTTAGGTGTTTCTATAGACACAATGGAAGGAAAAACAATCATTTATGCTAGATTATATGTAGACATGGATCTCAGTAAGCCTTTGCTGGTAGAGGTGGAACTCAAACTTGTAGGACTATCTTAGATTCAACAACTAGATTATGAGGCATTTTCATTCAGGTGTAAATTTTACCATAAATACGGGAAATTGGCTTGGTCCTACCTAAATAATATACAAAAATGGAGGCTCCTATAGGAATTTTGAATCTTCCTAAGGATGGTAAGTCAATAGTCAATAAAGAAACAACCAACATTTCTTAGGGTGGAGAAGCACAAGGAGATGGTTTTGAACAACCCAAAAGAAGGAGAAGGTAAAATAAAAAATATGGTAAAGAGCAAACTCAACTCAAGCCCTCAAATAGGTATGATATCTTCAAGACACTAGTGGACTAGGGAGAAGAACAATTCATGGAAGAAGCGAATGGGAATAATGAAAAAAATAACAATCATGTTCAAGCCACTCTTTTAGCTCCTCCAATCCAAGAGTAGGTAATAGAATGCAGTGAGTTACCACAATCATATATTGTAGGGGTATTTATAGTGCATAACTAAGAGCAACCAATAATAAAGGATGTCATCATGGGTATGAAAAAAATAACAGAGAAAATCCAACTCTAGGGATAACACGAGTGGAGAAGGGATCAAAGAATATCAACTCTCGAGGAGTGGGTAGAAAGTCAAATAAGGAATTGATAGCAATTCAAGGAGATAAACTGATAACTAGGGGATTGGTGAGGCCAATAGACTCTTACTAGTCTCAAGGTAACCAATTATTATACAATCATGGAATATTAGGGTTTTAAATAGTAGAACCCATTAATTTGTTGTTCGAAAGAATTTTAGGAAAAAGTAAAACACATTTTTTGCTTATCCATGAGATAAAAATATCATTTGATCTTATGTGTAAAATAGTAAATAGATTTTAGAGGCGTGTTGGTCATATGGAAGTGGTTGCCCAAGGGGTTTCAAGGGGGATATTTACATTTTGGAACTCTTTTGAATGGATGGAAATAGAACATATAACTTGGATGGGTGTCCTCACATCATATTTTAGGAACAATGTGATAATTGAGTAGGTTTTAATCACAAATTTTAATGGGACCCAAAACCTAGATGGTCAAAATTTGTCAAATGAAAGCAGTGCATAATATGAGAGTCTCGAGGGAGGATTTAGATTGGATTGTTGTTGGGGATTTTAATGCTAAATTATAGTCCAAAGATCAGGAAGATGGAATCCCAATTTTGGATCCAAGGGATTGACTTATGATTGCCTAGGTCTATGCATTACACTTGGTGGATATTAAATCACCTGGAAATCAACTATACTTGGACTAATAAGAGGAGGGAGCCACATAGTAGTAAGGTGAAGTTAGACCATTTTTTGGTTTTAGAGGAAGTATTTGTAAAATATAATCTAATATTATAGATTTTTGAGGGTCCAGTTTTGGATCACTTCCTCATTCTATTGGAATGGGGGATCAAGACAAGGCAACATCACAAACCATTCTATTTGAAAACTTGAACTTCAAAAGAAAATCCATAGTTGTGGGAAGAGGGACACTTGACATATAGGACAACAATGTTTAGATTCTACAAGCAACTTATTTATGTCAAGGATCAACTAAAACAATGGAGGTGAGCTAACAAGATAAACTTCTAGGTCCAAAGAGCTCCATTGGTGGTCATATGGGATGAGGTACAAAAACACTTCAGGGAAGAAACAATTACAAAGTAGCTCAAAGAAGATTACGATGCATTACGTAAAGCGATTGAGGACATTTAAAACCAAGAGGAGATCTACTAGAAACATAGAGAAATAACCACTTGGTTATTAGAAGGTGATAGAAACATCAATTTATTCCTTCATGTTGCTTGCGCTAGGAGTTAAACGAACAAGATGGAAGCTCTTCAGGGTGAGAATGAGCACCCCTTTTATACAATCCTAGGTATGTGTTTCCATTCAATGGATTATTTTGCTAAATTGTTTAAGAAAATTATGGTGCAAGATGAAGAGCTCAAAAATTTGTTGTTGTCATAACCTTTATTATTTTTGAAGAAGAAAATCAAGCTCTACTTAAACCCATTGATGGAGAGGAATCAAAGAAAGTTGTCTTTGAAATGACTAAAAAAAAATACTAGGTCCAAATGGTTTTCTAATTGAGTTATTTTAGACCTTCTAGGACAACTCGGAGGAGGATGTAATGGTCATTATAGAGTATTATAGAGGTAGTAAAAGAATGCTTAAAACAATAAAGCATACATTCATTGCTTTAATTTTGAAAGGGGAGGAGGGGATGCATATTTCAAATTATAGACCTATTGCCTTATGTAATGTCATATATAAAATAATCATGAAGGTTATGGTTGAGTGGCTAAAACCTCTCCTACATAGCATTATCTCCTTGGAGCAAGGAGGTTTTGTAGAGGGCATGTAGATCTTGGATGGTGTGGCTCTAGCTTAGGAGAAAATCCACTCAATGCAAAAATTTGGCAATAGGATAATGTTCATAAAATTGTATATGTCAAAGGCTTATGATGGGCTGGAGTGGAGCTTCTTATTAAGGATGATGGAAGCCTTCAATTTCTCTCAAGATTGGACAGAATGGGCCATGAGTTGCATTTCTACTCTAACATACTCAATCTTAATCAAAGGCCTTCCCTCACAACCATTTCGAGCCACTCAAATCCTTTATCAAGGAGATTATTATTTTCCTTATCTTTTTCTCATATTAGATGAAGGCTTGGGTAGACTCATCTTGAGGAGAAGACAAGAAGATTTACTAACAGGTATCAAAGTGGGTGAGGAGGTTTTTGTTCACTTATAGTTTGTGGATGACACATGATTGGTGGGAGTGACAAACTTTAGGGAAGAAAGAATGATTAGAGATACTCTTAATGTTTAACTTAGGCTCACAAACCAATTCATCAATGATAAAAAAATCCAAAGTGATCTTTTTCAATCTTGACCGAAGGCTTTAGAACAAAATTTTAGAGATCTTGGATTTCATGAGGACTTCTCTCCTAGTGGTATATATGGGGGTCCCTTTACATTTTAAAAAATTGAAGATAGTTATTTTGAGGAATATTTTTTATTGTATCAAAGAAAGAATTAATCATTGGTGTCACAAATGGTTAAGCTTTGGGGTAGATTAACATTTTTGCAGTCGGTCATTCAAGTTATGCCAATTTATAATTTTTTTATCCTTGCTACCCCACATACCATATGGAAAGAGTTGGACAAGATGGCTAAAAAAAATTATGGGGAGGAGTAAAAGGAGAGGAAATGGGTCTTAGTAGGTTGGGAGAAAGTAAGTCAGTTGAAGGTAAAGGGAGGTTTGGGACTAAGGAGATCAGACTTAAATAATAAAGCTTTGGGTTAAAAGCTTTACTAGAGGTGGATATCCCAATAAACTTCTTTATTCAGTTGAGTTTTAACTAGTAAGTATTTGGGACAAGTGAACCCAAATGAGGTGAGTCATTTCCCTTTGGATGGTAATGGGTCCTTAGTGTGGTAGGCTCTAAAGTTAGGATTTTGGGAAGTAAAATATGGATGTAGGAAGAGGGGAAAAGGCATAATTTTACACAGGTTCACGAGATCATTATCCACCTATCATTGTTAAATTTCTAAAAATGCAATCAATAAAAACAACCATGGAAAGCAGGGATTGGATCCATATTGAAAGTTATTTCAACACTAGTCAGCTAGGGGATTATAATTATAATCAATTTAAGAAGTTAAATGGGTGACCAATTTCAATCCCTCCAAAATTGACACCCATCATGACTAAAATCTTGCCAAAAATATTTCTCACAGGTAAAGATGAAGAGGATGAATTAGCTTGGGGCTATGGAAGCCTTGGTGTCTACATAGTAAAGGATGGATATGATAAGACCCTTCCAACACTTCCTCCTCATGCACATCAGGTTGAGGATTAGAGAAAGATTTTGCATTCTAAGGGTTGGTAAAAAATAAACTTCTTTGTCTGGCAGTTCATGCACAATGGAATTCTTACTTTTGATAATATGAGATGTAGAGGAATTTTTGGTCCATCTCAATGCGTTGTATGCTACAAAAGCAAGGAAACATATGACCACTTGATGTATGAGTGTTTGTTCATGCACCAGATATGAGAGCGATGGTTTTTATATTATAAAATTCGAGCCAATGGTGATTTGAATTGAATTAATATTCAAGCCCTTTGTATTAGTTTGAATCATAGATTAAATTTCATTTGGTGGTAAGTGTGGTTGGAGAGAAATAGAATTTTTTGTAGAGAAACATTTTCATCCTTAGATGGCGTTTGAGAGATCATTTGGAGCAAAGCCACATAAACGATGGCAATGTATGCTAAAGAGAAAACTCGGGCTTATATAGGAAGGATGGAGAAGGAAGTCGAAGTGCAAGAGAGGTAGGACATAGCTAGTTGGAGACCACCCCTAGAAGATTAGATTAAAATTAATATTGATGGAGTTGTAAAAGGTAATTCGAAGAGAGCTAGATTTGGAGTGGTTTACAGGAATTATGTTGGGATAATGCTCTATTGGGAACTATAAATCTTGGATAGGGTCACAAATAATGAAGCAGAAGCCTTAGCTATCAAATCTACTTCTATTTGGGTGGTCAAACAAGGTTATAGGAGGATAATCATATAATCAAATTCTCAAATATTTGTAGGAGCTCTAGATTGCATGAGGAACTTTACTTTGAAGACATGGAGGTTAAGGATTCTTGTCACCTAAATTAAAGAATTGTGGAGGGAATTAGATGATCTGATTCTAGTTTATGTGGGTAGAGATCTAAATAAAATAGTTGACTTTCTGGCTAAAATGGGTACTAAGAATGAGGTAGGGGTTCAATGACATAGTGGCATGGTTATTGAGGATGAGAGGATTAGACAAGTTGGTGAGAAAATCCAATGTTTAGCTAATTTTACAACCATTGTAGATATATGCTTTAGGAGATTTGACTCCAATATAGATCTTCATGTACCGTTGTAAACAAATATTCTCACTGATTAAAACTAGGAGGAATTTCATCCTAACTTCTAAATAATCTTGTTTTAATATAATTTTTTCAAATTCTTCTTTAAAAACTTCAACATTCATACTTCTAATTAAAACATCCTAATTTACTATTAAAACTTTCAAAAATAATTTTAAATATATATTAATAAGACTAGCTCTTGTACTAACTCTAGACTCCATTTCTCTTTATGAAATTTATATTTACTAAAAGCATGAAACTTATATTTAAAATTTACAATAAAATAAATTATTAATAAATTTTTAATATATATTTATTCGGCTGTTTGAACTAAGTCTTTCTATTAATACAAATTTTAAAATAATATATATTAAACTAAAAAAATAATATAAAAATATGTCCTTAAAATATATCTTTTATTTAATTTTTTTAACATTTTTTTATTATGATCTTGTTCTTATACAAACTACACTCACACGATTCTATGTTAAGACATAGAATCGTGGTGTAATACTTTAAGACATAGAGCATCTGTACAAGCATAGCCGAAGTAATAGTTGAAGAAGCAAAGCAAAAGACTTCATTCTGATCAGTGCTGGTAAATGTACAATTACCAGCACTGATCAGTTTCCCAGTTCTTCCCTTCATTCTTATACACATACCCGGATGCAGCCTCCCCTCTGTAAGCCCTGACGGCGGGCGAACGAATCGGGGTGCACAACTGACGGTCATATTGACCCCGGGCGGTCGGATCCGACAGAACCGCATACGCATCGTGAATGCGCATAAACATATCCGTGCTTTGCTCCCTGGCTTCACAAGAAGCGGCGTCCGGGTGCAAGCGCCGCGCCAGATTCCTGTACGCCCTTTTGATATCCTCTGGGGACGCACGCCTCCCTATCCCGAGCACCTCATACAGATTTCTACCCCCCGTCCTCCTCCTCCCCGCTTCCATGTGACCGAAACCAGGCGTGGCCTCTCCGCCCACAGAAGCTCGCATTGCACAGCGCCCACGTCGAATATTATTACCGCTCCGGCACTTTGTGGCGGCCATGTTCCTCCATCGCAATGCCTGTGCAGAACTTGGGCTCCATAAAATTGCGGTAGGATCCATTTTTTTTTTTTCTAACTTGTGCGAGATACAAGGCTCTTGTGGCTACTCCATTGATTTTGCCAAAGAGAGATAAATATGTGTTTGGGGGAAGAGGAGTAAGAGTTACATCATGATCTCGTGGGGCGCTGCCCTTGCCCAAAACTGCCTTCTACTGAATCTGAACCGCATTATGGCGCTTGATGGCATATTCCAAGATCTTGTCGCTTTGTAAAGGTGACGTCAATGGCCCCACCTGGAATAGTACTTGTTCTTTACACCTCTATATTACTTGGTTGTTCACATACAGGTATGAGAAAGATCTTCGATTGAGATTGGTAACTGCCATCACTCAGTGAAGTGAGGTCACATTAACCTTTGCCCCCTACAAGGTTGGCCTGCCTCTTCCTAGTAGGCTTCCGGAACTTAGTAATTGACCCAACCCTTAGAATTATTTAATTTTTTTTGTTTTATACATAGAGGAATCCGTAACTATCTTTCTGGTCACAATTCAACCCTTAGAAATATTTATTTATTTTTTTGTTTTATACATAGAGGAATCCGTAACTATCTTTCAACTGGTCACAAGGTCAAGTAGCATTGCCTCCAATAGTAGAGTCAAATCATGATGTTATCACTATAACCCCTATTTCGCTTGCTTCGGTAAACACGATCTAGAGTGAAGGAGACCCCATGGCTCACACTTACCACCATCGTCAAACCACGTTTAACGAACTCATTCATATATATATATATATATATATATTTGGGTTAGACAAGGGAATTGGTTATAACTACTATTTTTTAGTAATTGGCAAGCGGTAGGGTTCAAACCATAGGGCTGCTCCAACAGCCTATTCGTCTCATTGTTGTTGACCCGATGTGAGATGGAGATCACTAATTGCTCGGGGTTTATATTGTTGTCGTCATAGCACTCATAGGGACTATTACCTTTGCTAAAGCTAGAAGCATGCTCCCTAGATTTAAACCTAAATCTCTTCTTAATAAATACTTGGTCAATCAAATCTTTATCAATCTACTTAACTTTTAGAAAAAACTTTTATTTGCATTACGAAAGTCCATGATTGTTACTTGCCCACATCATGAGATTTAACCAAGGGGCATGGAACTGGTGTAAACTATGGATTACTCTAAATTTAAATGAATTAGAGAGTTAGACTTTGAATTGTTTTGTAGCATTTAGATTAAATTTAATGTTGAAAAGCTACGAGGGTGGTGAGGGCAATCATGCTCGCCCCATTAACCGAGCCAAAAACGAAACGACCTTTGAATATGCCTCAAAGACATCCAAGCATGACGTCTGTATGGTTTTAATACGCCTGAAAGATATGGAAGCATGACCTTTGAATACTTAATGGTTTTTTTCGGTGGTAGGGGCAACCATGCTCGCCTCATTAACAGAGCCAAAAACGAAATACGAAATGACCTTTGAATATCCCTCAAAGACATCCAAGCATGACGTCTCAATGGATTTAAAACGCCTGAAATATATGGACGCATGACCTTTGAATAATTAATGGTTTTTTGGGTGATTATTTTCCCTCGTTCTCGATACAAACAAAGACATTTAGCCTCCGCGAAGACTAGAGACATTTTTGAGGAGCACCGTCGGAGATGGTCTTAGTTTATTTTTTATAGTATAAGTTTTCAGATTTAAGTATAAGAGATCGAGATTTTTTTTTAAATGAATGCTTTACTTTAAATTTAGTTTAGAAAAAGAAAGGAATAGGTTAGTTGGTATAGGGTTCAATTTTTTTTTGGAAGGTCCGAGCTGTTGATTTTGTTTTTACCTAATAAGCTAAGGATTATAGAGGTTCTTTAAAAAATTGTTATATAGGAGAATTGGTAACACCTTTTGCAAGATGCTGAGTATGACTCTAGATGAGATGTTACCATTATACACCCTAATGAATAAAGATGAAGTCAACTAAACACCCATCAACAATTCCTCAGCGGGCTACCAACCAACCAATCATAAAATTTTAATCTTGAATTAACAAATTTACGTAAATATAAATACTACATTAATTTCCATAACATGTTAAATAAAGATAAAGTCACTAAACACCCCATCAACAATTACTCAAAGAGCTACCAACCAACCAGTCCTCATAGAATTTTAATCTTGCCAGCACAAAGATATTTATTTTGTAAATTAACAAATTTGTGTGCATAAATACTACATAAACACTAAACACCCCATCAACAATTCCTCAACGGACTACCAACCAATTAATCCTCATAAAATTTTACTCTTCCTACAACACATATTTAGTTTGTAAATTAACAAATTTGTGTATGCATAAATACTACATTGATTTCAGTAATATGTTTCTTTTGGGATACATAGGGAAATCTTTTTTTACTAAGCAGATTCAAATCTCAGGGTTATCTCTTATAACCTATATTCCACCTCATTGTTATTTAATCCGGCGTGAGAGGACCATTTGCTAGTGTGCACTCAACGGATTCAGGCCAAACTACTACTTTTACATTTAAACCTAAGTCTCTTCTTAATAAAAGCCAAAACTTACCAATCCAACTAACCCCTAAGTATTACTTATAATATATTAATGTGGATCTCGTCCACAAACTATATGATGTTAGTTTTTAAAGTTTATAAGATATGAAATTTCAAAGCTTTACAAAAAAAAAAGACGCGGTCATTTAAATATTTATTTATTTTATACAATATTATTTTGTTTATAGATTATGTGATTATCTAACATTTTATTTATCCATTTAACTCTAACATTATTTTATAGATTATATGAAAAGATTTTGTTATTTAAATATTTAAATATTTATATTAAAATAACTTTATTTTATTAGGATTCAAATTTTAAACTTTTTATTTAAAATTCAAAAGTTTAAATTTATAAAAAAATTAAAAACAAAAACCAAAACTCAAGCAAGAACATCATATTAAGGTTATCATTGGTCAAAGCTTTGAAACCATGATTATCACTACAAATTGTGTTAGATTATCATTGCTCAAAGCTTTGAAACTATGGTTATCACTACAAAATGTGTTGGTGGTGTGCACATGTAATTTTGTTATTAAAACACTCTTCATATGAAAAATAATAATTGCAATGTTTTGTGGCTTTTATCCAATTCATTATATAATATTGATATATTATCTATTCATGTTATATTGTAACCACATTGGTATTATAATAATTTGATAATTATGACCCCTAAGGGCAAGAGCTAGGTGGATTGGTAAGTGCTGATATTATAACAATTTGATAATTATGAATCTTCTGAGTGCGTGCCAGAATGACGATGACGATATCAATCTCGAGTACCTGATGGTTCATTTCAGGTCGGGCTATAAAACAACAAGGTATGTTTGTTGGATGTAGCCCTTGTGGTTTGAACCTTGCGCTTGTCAGCTACTAAAAAAAGATTGATGATGACGATACGAATCTCGAGCATTCGATGGTCCATTTCATGTCGGGCTATAAAACATTGAGGTGAAATATGTTTGGTGGATGTAGCCCCTGTGGTTTGAACCTTGCGCTTGTTAGCTACTAAAAATAGACTAGCGATGATGGTACTTGTTAGCTACTAAAAATAGACTGACGATTATGATACAAATCTCGAGCATCCCATGGTCCATTTCACGTCATGCTATAAAACAATGAGTTGAAATATGTTTAATGGATGCAACCCCTGTGGTTTGAACCCTACGCTTGTCAGCTACTAAAAATAGTGTGGTTGTAACAAACTCTCTTATCAAGCAACAACAACAAAAAATAGTTTGATAATTATGCTTCAAGATTCAAACCTAAATCTCGTTCTTGAAAGTTGAGTAATATAATTGATTAAGATAATGTTATTTGATTAAAAAATCTCCTTGAAAGTGAAATTTGAGTAATATAATTGATTAAGATAATGTTATTTGATTAAAATGTTAAGATTCATCCATGAGATTTGAACCTAAGTTAAAGGTGCTATACCAATTGCTTTAGATCTTATAAATATTTAAAATATAATTTTTAAATTGATTGTATACATAATTTATTTTAGATATTATATATACTTTTAAAAATTTATATAAAATTATTTATTTGATATAGTTTTTTATAAAGATAATGTTTTCAATTTGATTTATTGTCCAATAAATTTGAAATATATATTGTAGTATAACTATGACTTGATCATAACCTTTAATATGCTTTTTTTCTTAATTCTACTTTAATAGTTTATTCATTGTTAGTTACATTCATTTTTATTTTTGTTAATTTATTCTTTTTAGTAATTTTATTTTATTAATCTCATCCTCCAATACTCCTAGAAATAGTACACAAGACTTCCTTTCTTACATAGACTAAATTGATTTGCATGTTATCAAATACAACATGAAGAAGGTGAATGAATTATTCGATAGATTCATTCATATTAAGGTGAGCTAGAACTCAAAACAGAGCATCAAAACATTATCAATGTGTTATTGAAGACACTAGCTCAAGAAGTTGACCCTGACAATGATGACATGAAGATCTCGATGAACAATATTAAAGTAATTATTTTCATAAATTTTGCCCTATGTTGATTGAGATGAGAATGCTTAATCATATTAAATTAATTACAAGTATGAAATTATATATGGTTTTGTGTCTTACTTAAATGGTAGATTGGATCCCATAAAATTTACTATAGTTGAGAAGGTTAAATTCCACTCTATAGTGTATTTGATTATATTATGAATTTTATAGTACATATTTATTATTGAGATGAATCCAATGATGTAACATTATAATAATGGGTCATTTGTGCATTGATTCAAAACCCACATGTGGCCAAGAGCTCTAGTAAAAAATTGAATCTATAGTACATAAACACTGTACCTATAATGTGGAAAATATAGAGTATGTGTAATGTGTGATCCAGGAGGTGCTTGTCTTATATCTATTGTTGTTGTTGTTTGTCTTCCATCAATCCATGGAGGCTTTCACTGTTCACTGCCACATAAATAGCCCATGGTAAACAAGTGTAATGTGGAAAATATAGAGTACCTTCAATGTGTGATCAAGGAGGTGTTATGCTTATATCTATTGATGTTTTTTTTTCTCCCATGAATTCATGAATGCTTGCACTATTCATTGCCATATACTCCCTCTAAAGAAAAGATAATTGTCTAGGTGATAGGAAAATATCCCAACATGTGGGAAGATTTGTTGCAATTCAAGCCTAAGATATTTTTGGGTAAATACTTTGATGTGACCAAAGGGAAAGTGTTGCCTTTTGGGGAAGGGAGGAGGGGATACATTAGGGCTATAATAGCCATGGGAATGATTATGCTTGCCTTTGCTCACCTCTTACACTACTTCAATTGACAAGTCAAAGGGAATCCCACTAATATGGATAGAGTGAAGCCTTTGGACTTGTCCTCCATAGAAAAGAATATTTGTTTGTTATACCTACCTTAAGTGTTATATTGAATTTAAATTCCCAGATTCTATAGTAGTTTTCTCATTCTTACTATGAGTGTGTCATATTGCATCTAGATTTTTGGATTCCAAAGTACTTTTGTCATTCCTACCTTACAAATGCATTATTACATCTAAATTCTTAGATTCTGCAATAATGTTTTCATTCTTACCTTGAGAGTTTTATATTACATTTAGATTCTCAAATTCAAAAAAAATTGTTCATTCTTACCTTTAGAATGTCATATTATATCTAAATTTCTAGATTCAATAGTACATTTATATTACCTACCAAGGATTTTTTTTTTTGCTTTTTGGTTAAATATTAAATGGTATGCACTTCATTTAAATATCTTATGTCATTATGTAAATTTTATTTATTTTATAAATATATATATAAGCATGTTCCACTTGTTTTTAGTAGAGTATAAGAATATTGTATTGTATTTTTCCCTTGTTAGAAAAATATTATGTGTGGTATAGAAGTGATGTGATAGGAATATATATACTATTATTTATTTAAAAAAAAATTATATTAATATTTTTATGCATATTAATAATTAAAATTAATATAAATATTATTAATAATTTTTTAATGTTTTTTGTTCTTATATATATATATATATATGTGTGTGTGTGTGTGTGTTTGTATACAATTTTTGTATGTATTTTTTACATAGATTAATTTATCACATTTTCATGGTACATGAATTGACATTTATGAAGAGTTATTTAAAATATAAAGTTATAAGCATTTTAAAGAAAATGCTAAATTTACGCATTCCTTTTGAATTGTGGAAGAGTATGACTTCTCAAGCCCCTAAAATTATAGTTTCAATGATAGTTGGATGGAAGGATTTATGGTAGTTGGATTGAAGGGTTTATGGTCTCTTCCAACCTCCACATTTAGGCCGACTCCACATTATACTTACTAAGTTCTAATCTAATCTAATCTACTTGTATGAAATTAAAGTGGGAAAAATAAGTATAGAAATTAAAATGCATAAAAGATAAGTTATGAAGTTTAAGATGCAAGAGATTTAAAGTAAATATGGTCAAAATTGTAGCAAGGAGAGTGTAAGATCAATCAATGCATGGAAATTTTGAATAACAATAATATTTTCATTTAATTGATATGAAATTGTCAGAGGAATGACAAGATGGGCAAAAGAGCTATGCCCTAACCATAATGTATTATGTAAATTAGAAGGGTAGTGTCATTGATGGAGAGCAAAAGACTTATTAATTTTTTACCAATTTCATAAGTTACAAGAGCACATGTGAATTTCACAAAGTGTAGATCTAAATTTCTCATGAAATATGTTTACAATGGAGCCCATAGATCCTATTTATAAGAAGAATTTACCCAGAGTTAACTAGGGTTATAAACTATTACTCCTAGTAAATGTAAAAATTTGGGGGCATCTCTAGCAAAACGATGCACCTCTAAATGTTACATACCTCTAAATTTATCTCTAAAAGGCTTAAAAAGGTTCTAAAATGTGTTATGGTGCCAATATATGCCAAAATGTCACTTTCCAAGGATCTTCCTTGGGATCCATCCACTCTTGTACTTTTACCCCTTTCCTAGTCTATAAGCGATTCACTCTAAGATGAAAGCAAGTCACTCTACTTTACTAGTGATTCATCAACATTTCCTTAGCTTTTTGCTCCTTTAAGAAAATCACTCCACTTTGCTAGTGGATCATTTTTAAAATAAATTAGCACTTATAGAGCAAATTGGTACTTGTCTTGAACTTAGCCAAAATTTTAAGGGTTTTGGAAGGTATTGATGGATTAATTTCACTATTTTGTAACCATCTAATTTTATTATTTCCAAGGTAGTGACTTGTCGCTACATTTATGGTGACTTCATAGGGTACCAAGGTCTATTGGTGAGATATCCGAAATCCTGAGATTTCCCTAGGACACAGAGTCTTCAAAATTAGAATCCTTGCTATGAAATTTTAAAATTATGGTTCTCCTTATTTGAATTTATGGTAGTAGCTCTAATAACTTTTGTCATTCCTCATTTTCTAGAATTTGGATGGCAACCAGGTCTTCTGCCTCTCTTATCAGATCCTCATATGGGTTTTCTGATAACATGTTCTGCTTTCATATCAACTTATATAGCTTGACATAAAATGAATCTAGATTCTTATAGAGTTCAACTATATATTTAGATTTAGCCTAAATATTTTCCTCTTTAAACATCACATCAATGATATCATAATCAAGATTTTATTTAAGGGTCAAAGATATTTGGAAGCCCAGTAGTGTTGATCCCCTTTATTTCATTTATCATTTTTGTATTGGATCTTTCAAAGAGGCTAATGTATTCTTGCAAAGCCTATAAGTCTTTAAGATTCAAGGATTTTTTTTAGCTTCTTGACCATGTCTTTCGTTCTATCCCTAACTAATGTACATATGATGTTGACATCGTATAACCAATTATTTTTTAGCATGCTTGATAGCTTTTATCGCTTGATTCAAATTGTGTTTTGGGTAGGCTATAAAATAGTACCTCTGCACATTCATCACTTCCACCTTCATGTTTTTCAAGAGGGACTTCACCCTTTGAACGTCAAAGGATATTCTTGAATCTATAGTTGTTTCACTCTTTTTCAAAAATGCTAGTACTTTTTGGATCTCCTTGATCTTTTGATCCTTCACTTGTTGGGATTCTTGTAGTTGTTTATTTGGCCTTGTGATTGAAATTTTTTTTGTTCATTATACTTCCTCAACTAGTCTTTCCCCTATACAAGTTTTATGAGAGATCCTCTAATTTTTGCCTCTTTTTTAGCTTCATAAAGCTATGATTGAGATCCTCAACTTGCTTCTTTATGTTGGGATTTATTATATCATATGATGTGATAAATTATAATAAGGTAAAAAAAGGTGTGTGGTCAAAACCACTCACATAGGAATCTTGTGTGATTTGTTAGAAAGTTAAGACTCTCACTAAGATAGTGAGAAGTGAAAGTTAATTTGTTAGTTTATTACAACCTATGTTGGGAAAACTAAATTTATTTAAATCTTGAATATCAACAAAAACCATAATTTAAGCATTATGTTTTTTTAATATTTTATATCAAAGCAAGATGATCTATTGAAGGGGTGGTAAGGACATCCTCTCACCAGGTCCATGGTGAAAAATTCAAGCTCTTACATGGTCTAATGTCTAATGGAATTGGGTGAGTCTCCATGCCTCATAGGCCAAAGACATCCAAGATATACACCACTCGCATCATTCTCTTTCTAAAATAGGATGGCATAATGAAACTAGTGGTAATAGAGCTAAGTTTGCCCTCATTGCAAGAGGGTTCATGGTTTAGTAAAATACTCATCCTAGTAGAAGAAGATGCCTAAGGTGCATTATGGTAGCTCACTTAATCCTACATGGCCATAAATAACTCTGGATACCATTAATTGATCAGTCATTGGTTGAAAAATCACATGGTTATAGAGCCCTTTATAGTCACAACAAATAGACAATTGAACGTGATGCATCTCATTTACAAGTTGTTGCATCCTCATTTTCAAGACATAATTAACGTCAATGCTCTAGCTCAATAAATTCTCATAAATGTGAGATGTGTTCTTGAATGAATGGTCTTTCTAGGAAAGCGTTCCATGGAGATGCTTGTCATGGCTTACGATAACCATTACAAGTTTGACCAAGAAGGATTACTTGTAGATGTTTTTAAAAAGGGGGTGGTAGTGGAGAACAAAGAGGAACCTGTTGGTGTAAAAATTTTCATTGAAGATTACCCCTTTGTCATGGATGAGTTAGAGATATGGTTTTCCATGGAGACATTGGTGAGAGAAGTACTTATAATTTTACTATAAAAATGATGAAGTTGTGAAGTTTGATATGGAGCTTCAAGCATGGTGGTACAAAATAAGAAATGAAATGGCATTGAGAGATCAAGTATTTTTATGATAACATAGCTAGCCCTAGCAAGAATATTAGCAAAATTGTGCATAGGATCACAAGTATAGTTAGTGATTTTGATGTGAGGGATTTCATTCCTTACATCGGCTAGGTTGACCTATAGGGAATCAAATGTAAGTCAATGAGGGTGCACAAATTCTTTGACAAAGTAATGGAAATGATCATAAACAAATAGTTCAACACAATAAGTCAAATGAGGATATGCTAAGGATGATTTATAGGTACAAGGTGATAATTGCACTATTTGTACCACCAATTATGCTAGGGTTATGCAAATGAGATTGATGTTAAGGGAGGAATCCCACATTTCATTGATGGAACTAATGAAGTGGAACACCAAGGGGCTAGACCCATTATACACCCAAGTGGTTAAGGTGAAGCAACAAGACACTATGACAACTAAAATCAATATTGTAAATTCATAGAGCAAGTTCAAATCCCAAAGGAAAGTTCTCATATGTCTAGTATTTCTCCACATGACCTCTTGCAGTATCAAGTGCAATTGCTCATTCATGAGATGGGCTGATGCACATGGGCACACAAGGATGATGATGGATAAGGTGCATGAGATAAATAATGTAGTATTGTAGCACATGATAAGGACCCTCCCCTTGAGCACAATGAGGAGGAATATATTTATTATTTGATTCAAGATTTATCCTTGTGAATAGTTGTGTATCCCTATTCATAAGGGGATTTTCAGTGTGGGTATAATTCCCATTAAACTGTGTGATGTATTAAGTGGAGGTCCAAGCCACACTTATATATGATTGGTTTTGTACTTGGAGTGCATGACTAATGGTACCCAACACACCTAAATATTTTGTATGAGAATTTCATATTAGGGGGGAAGTATTAATTTTTTCGAATATTCAGTATGCGCCTAACAATTCATATTTTAAATATGGTATTTGATAAGCACTAGGTGATCAAAGATCGATAATATTTTTCAATAGTAAGGACCATATGACTACCTTGTTGATTGTATGGACAAGTGAAGGCTAACACCGCACTCAAGATGAATGATTGAGTTTGTCCTCATTCATAAGATGATGTAAAACAATAAGCTCCAATCTGATTGATTGTTTGTGATTGGTTGTGTATGTCCCTAGTCATAATTACTATGAATAGTAGTGTGTGTCCCTATTTACAATTATGATGTTGGATAGAGTGTGTATCTCTATACAATTATGTTGTATGACCATGGATAGATGAATTTGTACCTATCCTTGGTTAAGTGTCTAGTGAAGCCATTTCCACTAAAGAAGCATAGTGATGGCATTCCCACTATCTCTTGTTGTGAATAATTGAGTGTGTCCCTATTTTTACTCTAAGTGTACTTGATGACATATTGATGTGTCTTAGTTCATCACATATTTATTTGTACGATTGTTAGTATTCCTACCCATGTTTGAATCGTGAAGTAATAATGGCAAGTGTTGGGATTTATTACATCATATTATGTGATAAATTGTAATAAGGTAAAAACAAAGTAAGTGGTTAAAACCATTCACATTGGAATATTTTGTGAGTTCTTAGAAAGCTGACTCCCACTAAGATAGTGAGAAGTGAAATGTAATTTGTTAGTTTATTACAACCAATGTTGTGCATACTAAAATGTATTTAAATCTTGAATATCAATGAAAATATAATTGAAGCATTTGGTTTTTCAACATTTTAGTTGATCTTTCTTAGGTGTGCCTTTCTTCAAGGCTTAATTTTCTAGTTGGGATTGTTTCATTTTAGTCTTCAACATTATCACTATAGTCTCAAGCTCTTCATTTTTTTTGTTTAATACCTATCCCTTACTTCTAGTTGGCCAAATTACATGGCTACACCACTTGATAGTTGGTTCCCAAGCTAAATCATTTGGTATAGGTATGTTTGGCTTAGATCCAACTTGGATACCCTAGCAGTAAATTCAATAGAGGGTGTAGTAGTATTATAAGGGTTGTTCTTTATCACTTCTATGATGAATATTTTATTCCCTCTAGATGTCAATTATGATCACATTATTACGAGAGCCTAGGAGGTTTTGTCTTTCAATTATTTATACTCCCTTTTCAACCTCCTATACTTAGTTATAAAAATTCAAACACCTTTTGGATTTTTATATCCTAAAGTTCATATACAAAATTCCACATAAAGGTCTTGCAAGATCCTAGAGCTACACTAGCCTTTAGAGCTACTTGTACAAACTTAATCATAAAAGCAAATGTGGGTGACATCATCTAATGCAACAAGAGTAGCTTGGCTTGGAATTATGGATGATGTGAATGATATGAGATGGTGGGTGGAATGAGTTGCATGTATATGGGAGTAAATAATATTTATATGGAAGAGGTTACTCTTAATGCCATCTATGCCAATGATTCTACTAGAAAAGAGATTAATGACAAAGGGGTCATTTAATATGACACTAATGGTTGTATGATGAACACTTAGATGGAGGGTGATGGGTATGGTTCTAGGAGTGAAGGTGGAAATCAGAGATAGGGTACCTCCAAGAGAATGATGGATCATACTAGTGTATGATGATGGAAGTGAGACAAAATAAGGGTTGTGGGAAGAAAAACAAGAGGGACTAGAAGTGGAAGTGGAAAAAAAAATAAGAGTGGTGGAGACTAGAAGGGAAGTGAAAATGAATGTAGTAGGGACAACTACCTTGATCATTCCCGACTTGAGAGGAGTTACTTATTGGGGATTTACCCTCCTTAATTTGAGGTGTTTGTTGTTGTTATTGTATTGTTTCCACCTTGTTGAACATGGATCCTTAGGCCTCCCATTTTAACTATTGTTTTATTTTCCTTGTTTTTTCTCACATCATAGAGCTAATGAAAACTAACATAATAGGTGACAGATAATGATTTAGAAATGAAGAACTATTTTATTCCATTACAAAAGTTTACTTTAATATAAAAATACACCACCTCTTAAGACCCTTTAAATACCAAATTATTAGATAGGATCAAATCATTGGATAAGATTGAATTTACTACAACTATGTCAAAGGTCATCCCAAATGTTAGAAATCATTCAAAATCCTACTACAAGATTAGCTTTGATTAAATTCTTGTGAAACCTATATGAAAGGGTGGCCTACAAATTTAATGCAATATTATATGCTGGCCACAACAAAAAAAATATTACATTAATTATTAATTTAGCTTTCTCTATTATTCCTCCCCATAATAGAAGCATTAGACTCCAATGCATACAACCATCTAGCAATGAGAGATCCATCATGCTTGGCATGGAAGTTGACCTTGTTTGGCAACAAGCTAGGAAGTGGAAGATCCCTAACAAGTCTAATGAGTCTTTGTGTCAAGCACTTGATTGAAATTCATCAGAAACTAAAAATTAGGTACCACCTCCACAAGATGAATAATGGATGGTGGGTCTACAATATAGAGTCATGGTGTGACTTCAAAAGATAAACATTGATAACATTGTTGATGCCAAGATGTGCTAGAAGATCAAGGAATAAGGTATTCATAGAAACCTGCTATAGGATAGTGTAAGGCCCATAGCAAAGTGGTTTGATCTTACTATGTGCCTTCTTTGAAAAATAATGTTTGTTGAGGTACAACCAAACTCTCTCTCCAACCTATAATTAATGAAGAATGCAATGTCAATCCATGTCCTAATTTTGTTGTTGTTGGGTCTTCTATAAAGTCTGCACAACCTTAGACTGAAACTGCTATAAATTCTAGATGGAGTGTGTCTTATCTTTCTCTTTCTATATGTGGATGGTAGTAGGAGATATAAGAGATAAGGGAAAATCATATGGAGCTATGGGTTGAAAACTAATATAGAATTCAAATGGATAATTACTTAAAGAGGAATGAAAGTCTCTAATATAGGCATGCTTGATATGTTTAAGGTCTAGATCCTACTTAGATAGAGAAGAGTGATTGAAGATGCAGAGACTCTAGACAAGGGTATGATTGGCAACTTTGATTTGAACATCGGACTATGAGTGGAAGGTAGTGGAGTGTCATGACCCTCCTAGATGGACTTTTGAAACATATAAAAACAATGTATTAACAAATATGACTAATATTCAATTTTGTGTAATCAAGCAGCTTCATGATATTAAATAAGTGATGAAGGATATGTTACTGCTAATAAATTACCAATGTGTCAGATCAGGTGCACTCATGAGTGGAGAAAATTGAGTCATCCACCAAAGGTGAGAGTACTTAAGGAAGGGTAAATGATGATAATGCAACTCAAAGGTAACATAGATAGATATCTTCATATAGGTATGCATTCGATTAAGGGATAATCATCAATGTCTAATCACCTTGAGCCCCAGAGTGATGGCCTAGTAGATATCGTAAGTTCTAGATGCTGAGAAAGGTTATTAGATTGATGGAAAGACTCCCTATTTGTTTGATACACTTGCATGATTGTCTTTTATTTTAGCATTATTGACCTTGATAACCGGTGATCATGGGGTAGATGGTTTACCTTCACAAACTTCATATGTGTGTTGTTTAAATAAATATTTTATTTATTTAAAAAGAGCAAAAGATGTAAAATAAATAGTATATTTATTTAAAAATGCAAAAAAAATATATTGTTTAAAATAAATAATTGATTTATTTTAGAAATGCAAAAGATAATGCTTAATGAGAAGGTTGACTATTTAAAATAAAACAAAAAGAAAACCCTAAAAAAAAATAGAAGGTGGTTGCCTCGGTGTACCTAGGAAGTCGTTGCCCACCCATCGAACAACCCCCCCTTGTTGGATGTGTCTCATCCTTTGTAGAGGAAGTACTGTAAATTTTTGGGCCCTATTTTTTTGGAGATATTATCGGAGCTATTTTCGGAGGCGTTGGTGGGATTCCCGTGATTTGTGGGTATGGGTGGTTTTAGCCCATGGTATTGTACCCACGGTATTCTAATACCACATTGTGGTTTAGGGTTGTAAGAGTTTCCTTTATATTGATTGTAATGTCCCATTACGGGCAAGGAGTGAATAATAATATCAAAGGAGGTGTGGCTCTTGTTTGTTGGAGTAGCCCATATTGGGTGAACCAGGGTAAATCTTGTGTGTTCTATGTGCATGATTTATTGTGAGTTGTTGTTTTCTTCTAAGTTATTTATTTTTGTATTAATTATTCTAGAATAAGTTTGGGTAGAACTCTTCATATGGTATCAAAGCCATATTGTTAGCCATAGAGGGACGCCTTTATTGCTAGGGTTTCAATTCATTTGAAGAGGATCTAGGGTTTCTAGGAGTTATAGAAAACCTATTTCGGAGTGGGAGTTTTACGTAGAAGGAGCTTGAAGAAAAATGACGTCAAATCATTCAAGGATAGAGATTGAGAAATTTGATGGAAAAATTTTTGAGCTATGGAAGTTAAAGATGGAGGATCTGCTCGTGGACAAAGATCAGTGGTCTGTTATCTCTGAAATGAAACCTGCTAGTACAACTGATGAAGATTGGGAAAAGTTGAATCAAAAAGTGAGGAGTCTAATTCGACTGTGTCTTGCAGATTCTATCCTAATCAATGTTTCTAGAGAAGCTACTGCAAAGGATCTCTAGGATAAGTTAGGGGCTCTATATCAATCTAAGTCCCTGGTGAACAAATTATTCCTCCAAAAGAAACTGTATAATCTGAGGATGAATGAAGGGGATTCAGTAGCAGATCATCTTAATGCATTCAATACGGTGGTAAGTCAACTTACATCTATTGAAATTAAGTTGAGTGAGGAAGATAAATGTATTACTTTGCTATGCTCTTTACCAGATTCGTGGGATAACCTAGTTGTAGCAATTGGTAGTACAACTTCATCCACATTGAAGTTTGAAGATGTTGTGGCATCTCTATTATCAGAGGATATGAGGAGAAAAGCCATGGAAGGCACATCAAAGGATGCCCTAATAGTAAGAGGGCATGCCAAGGAAAAAGATAAAATGAGATTTGGTGATAGATCTAAGTCTAGAGGTAGATCCAAGTCTCGAGGAAAGTTTGAGAGAAAATGTTGGAAATGTGGCAAGCCTGGACACATGAAGAAGGATTGCAGATCAAAGAATGTTGATTCTAGAAAGAGATCTGATGAATCCACTTCCACAGAGATAAATAAATCCACTGATGAAGGAGGGGATGTATATCTGGCATCTTGCTCCACGCGTTCAGATAGAAATGATTGGTTGATCGATACTGGTGCCTCTTTTCATATGACTCCTCATAGGGGGTGGTTCAGTGAATATGAAAGATATGATGGAGGGGAGGTACTATTGGGAGATGATTCACAACTTAGAATCATTGGTCGTGGAAGGGTGAAAATATTGTTGCAGGATGGTAGGGTTAAAACCCTCCCAGGTGTGATGCATATTCCTGGCCTTGCTAGAAATTTAATTTTTGTAAGAAAAATGGTTGATGCAATAGTAAACATCAGTTTCAGTAAGGATTCATGCAAAATGGTTCGTGGATCTATGGTGTTAGCAAGAGGAGTTCGGATTGGAACCTTGTATAAGCTATTGGGAAGCACTATGACAAATGAGTGCAATAGCTCAACTATTCCTGAGGCTGAATCAGACAAAAGTTCAACGCTCTGGCATCAAAGAATGGGACATATTGGAGAAAAGGGATTGCATACCCTGTACATGAAAGGTATGGTCCAAGGTATCCCTAATTGCTCAATGGTTTTTTATTTCTGTGAACATTGTATTTATGGCAAGCAGAATCGTGTTAGTTTCCCATCTGGTGTTGCAAGATCAAAAGGGGTATTAGATCTGATTCACAATGATATTTTTGGTCCTGTTCCTATTCCATATCTTGGAAAATCATGGTACTATGCTTCTTTTGTTGATGATTTTTCAAGATATGCATGGATTTATTTTCTTAAAAGTAAAGATGAAGTGTTTGATAAGTTTAGAGAATTTAAAGCACTTGTTGAAAATCAAACTGAGAAAAATATTAAGGTGTTGAGGTCTGATAATGGAGGAGAGTATTGTTCAAATAAATTTGAGGATTTTTGTAAGCAATGTGGTATTGCAAGATAGAAGACTACTCCATATACACCACAACAAAATGGAGTTGTTGAGAGATTGAACAGATCACTGATGGAAAAGGCAAGAAGTATGCTCAGTGGTGCTGGTCTGGCACAAGAATTCTGGGTAGAGGTAGTGAGTGCAGCATGTTACTTGTGAAATCGATCTCCTACATCAACATTACCGGATCAAACTCCATTTGAAGCATGGTTTGGTAAGAAACCCTCTCTTTCACATCTTAGAGTTTTTGGTTGTGATGCATACATGCATATTCCAAAGGAGAAAAGAAGTAAGCTTGATAATAAGGTTGTTAAATGTATCTTTATTGGTTATAAAGATGGTGTTAAAGGATATAAACTTTGGAATCCAAAAACTAAAAGGATAGTTTATAGTAGAGATGTGGTGTTTAGAGAAATGAAAAGTGATCATAGGAATGAAGTAATAGAAGAAGAACCTGAAAAGGTGCAATTTGATCTCATGGAAGAAGGATCCTACTCAGAAGAAGAAGAGGATGAACCAGAGGTTCATACACCTGTGGTAAGGAGATCAACACGAGAAAGAAGGCAACCTGATAGGTATAGTCCATCTGCTTTTCCTTCTTCCTTTGTTTTATCTATTACTGATGAAGATCCTAGAACAGTTAGAGAAGCTATTAATTCTGAAGAGGTAAACCTTTGGGAAGAAGCCATGAATGAGGAAATGATGGCCTTGAAAAAGAACAAGACATGGGATCTAGTAAAATTACCTGGTGGGAGAAAAGCAATAGGTAGCAAATGGATCTTCAAGAAGAAGCAAAATGTTGAAGGTAAAGTGGAGAAATATAAAGCTCACCTGGTTGCTAAAGGCTATTCTCAGGTAGAGGGAATTGATTATGGTGAAGTATTTTCTCCTGTTGCAAAGCTAACCTCAATAAGATTTCTTTTATCTGTGGCTGCTGCATTTGATCTTGAAATAGAGCAAATGGATGTAAAAACTGCATTCCTTCATGGAGATTTGGAGGAAGAAATCTATATGAGACAGCCTGAAGGATTCATTGTTGAAGGAAAGGAGGATTTTGTATGTAAGTTAAAGAAATCTCTGTACGGACTGAAACAATCACCTAGAATGTGGTATCAAAAATTTGATACTTATGTTTTAGGACTTGATTTTGTTCGTAGCAATGTTGATCATTGTGTATACTCAAAGCAAATTGGTAATGAACTTGTCATTATAGTTTTGTATGTTGATGATATGTTACTAATTGGAAACAGTAAGGAAATGATCATGGAAGTGAAGTCTCAGTTAGCATCACAGTTTGACATGAAATATCTTGGCCCTGCAAATTTTATTTTGGGCATGCAAATAAATAGAGATCATTCAAACAGAAAGTTGTGGCTGAATCAGAAGAAGTATGTTGAGACAATATTGAAGAGATTCAGTATGCAGGATTGCAAACCAGTGAAGGTACCTATTCCTTTGGGGGAAAAATTGTTTGCTGAACAATGTCCAAAAATAGAAGAAGAGGTAGAAGAAATGTCCCATGTTCCTTATGCAAATGTTGTAGGGAGTTTAATGTATGCCATGGTATGTACTAGACCAGATATTGCCCATGCAATGGGAGTTTTGAGCAGATACATGTCTAAACCTGGTAAAGAGCATTGGACTGTTGTAAAAAGGGTTTTCAGATATTTGCGTGGTACATCTAATTTTTCAATCTGTTATGAAGGTGCAGGTAACAAAAATAGATCCTTGGATATAGAAGGTTTTGTTGATGCAGATTGGGTTGGAGATCTTGACAATAGAAGATCTACTAGTGCTTATGTATTCAACTTGTTTGGAGGGGCTATTAGTTGGATGAGCAAAAGGTAAACTATTGTTGCTCTCTCAACCACTGAAGCTGAATACATGGCAGCCACTGATGCAAGTAAGGAAGCAATATGGCTACAAAGACTATGTGCTGAGATTGGGTTCTTTCAAGGAGCTATGAAGATAAATTGTGATAGCCAAAGTGCTATATTTTTGGCAAAGAACCCAGCTTACCATTCAAGAACAAAGCACATTGATACAAAGTACCACTTCAGTAGGGACATGATTGAATAGAAGAAAGTGTTGTTGGAAAAAGTGGATACCAAGGTAAATGTTGCAGATGCTTTAACCAAGGCAGTTAGCACAGAAAAGTTCATGTTTTGTACAGTTGAAATGGGTCTAGCAAGACTGGGTGTTGGAACTAACATTGATTACAGCCTTTATGCAAAGTATTCAACAAGTGGAAGAATGTTGGATGTGTCTCATCCTTTGTAGAGGAAGTACTGTACGATAGGCCCCTACTTCGGTTTTGGGCCCTATTTTTTCGAAGATATTATCGGAGCTATTTTTGGAGGCGTTGGTGGGATTCCCGTGATTTGTGGGTATGGGTGGTTTTAGCCCATGGTATTGTACCCACGGTATTCTAATACCACATTGTGGTTTAGGGTTGTAAGAGTTTCCTTTATATTGATTGTAATGTCCCATTACGGGAAAGGAGTGAATAATAATATCAAAGGAGGTGTGGCTCTTGTTTGCTGGAGTAGCCCATATTGGGTGAACCAGGGTAAATCTCGTGTGTTCTATGTGCATGATTTATTGTGAGTTGTTTTCTTTTGAGTTATTTATTTATGTATTAATTATTCTGGAATAAGTTTGGGTAGAACTCTTCACCCCTGAGACGTTATGGCGACAAGACAACATTCAGCATAATAGGTCAAATTACCCTTTGGAGACCTGATCGGGCCAAGATGCATGAAGCTCCTCTGACATGAGAGGAAGACTCTTTATGGAAATCGCCTTGGAAATAGAAAGGAGAGGGGTGTTCACCCTACCTCTTATCAAAGGTTTGTTGGGGAGTAATGGTGGGTAGGCAGGGAACATGGGTTGAGGAGGCAAAGAAGGCATCGTAGTAAAAATCCCAAAGGAGGAGAGAGGTGGAAGGAAGGACGAGAAATGAGAGGAGTGTCCGCTGAGCAGTGAGCGACGAGTGTCCGCTGAGCAGTGAGCAACGAGTGTCCACCAAGTACTAAAATACGAGAATCTACCAAGTAGTACAAACAACCCAGATTTCATGAGTGAACCAGGTTGGTCTCTGTCCAAAGCTAGTTATTATGTTTTAATAGCTCTATGTTTTTAAGAGCTCGTAGCTTTGTTTTATGAGCATTGTAGCTCTATATTTTTAGAGAGTCGTAGCTCTATGTTTATAAGAGCTCGTAGCTCTATGTTTAGAGTGTCGTAGCTCTATATTTTTAAGAGCATCATAGCTATATGTTTAGAGAGTCGTAGCTCTATTTTTTTAGGAGCTCATGGTTCTATGTTTAGAGAGTCCTAGCTCTATATTTTTAAGAGCTTATAACTCTATTTTTAGAGAGTTGTAGCTCTATTTTTTTAAGATCTCATTGATCTGTCTTTAGAGAGTCGTAGCTCTATGTTTTTAAGAGCTTGTAGCTCTATGTTGTAAGAGCTCGTAGCTCTGCATTGTAAGAGTGTTGTAGATATGTGTTTAGAGTGTCATAGCTCTATTTTTTTAAGAGTATCGTAGCTCTGTATTTAGGGCATTGTAGCTCTAGGTTTTTAAGATCTCGTAGCTCTCTTTTTAGAGCTTGTAGCTCTGTTGTATAAGAACGTCATAGATTTGTGTTTAAAGCATCATAGCTCTAGGTTTTTTAGAGCTCATAGCTCTATATTTTAGAGCTTGTAGCTCAGTGTTATAAGAGCATCATAGCTCATCACTTTGTACTGAATGACGTATAACATAATGGCATTGTTGTGTTCCATTATTGTGTTGTATATGCAAAGGCGTCATAGTTACCATGACCATTGGCAGTCGATTGGGTGCGATGATGGTAGCTAGGATAGGTAGCATTGAAGATCCTTGAATCCTTTTGCCCATCACCATGGGATGGATGTCTTAGGATAAATGCATGAGGGTCATCTATTAGGACGTCTGATTAGATGCAGTGAGTAAACCCTCCTTTGCAAGGTTGCAACCAGCTCAGGAGTCTCCTCGGGTGTCATTGGCACTGAGGATGATCCACCCATGTCTCGATGATTATTGGCACTATGGGTACATGGGCACCACATACCTTAAATATATCAGGGCAAAAGCCACTTCAGCCTAGACTTAGGTTGCCATGTGTCCCACCTCACAATGTGTATTGTGCTAGCCAAGATGCTAGAGGCATTACCACCCGATAACTCATAGTAGATGGTAGAATTTTAGTTACCGTTCATTGTCTTCTTTGTAGAATTTAGGAGATAATAAATGAATTAGATGATTATTTTATAATTTAAGGGTATGGGACCTTATGTTATGAAATAAATGAATTAGATGATTATTTTGTAATTTAAGGGTATGGGACCTTATGTTATGAAATAAATGAAATAGATGGTTATTTTGTAATTTAAGGGTATGGGACCTTATATTATGAAATAAATGGTTACTTAGCAATTATGGGTGTGGGACTCTAATTGTTGAGGAGGGTAGTTCATTTACTACAAATAGAGCATGTAAGCTAATGCATGGTTGATTGACTCTCTCAAGTTGGGTGAGAGAGAAAGTGGAAAGGGTATTTTCTATGATAAAGGACTATGCATTAGTAAGTTGAATTGCTTGGGTTATTTGTATAGTACATATAGAAGTATATCTATCTGGATCCATGAGTGTCCTGATCCCCTACTATTCTCACTTGATTTATGGAAGAGCGGGAAGGTCAAAGTCAGGAGATAGACCAATCCACAAGTTTTCTCTCTACATCACTTCTTGATTATTTTTGCAATAGGTTAAATTATGGGGATATTTCCCTGATAAAATGGATGTAAATTATTGTGTAAAGGTATGGTGTATACAATACTAATTTATGTGCTTGAACGAACTTGGTAACTACCACATCTAGTACTTATTTATTTAGAATTTTGCATTTAAACCTTTTAATGTATGCATAATTGGTTATTTTTTCTCTATGCCTTATCTATGCTTTCTTGATGATAATTCATTTTGTTAGATTTAGTATCTAGATCTTTTGTGCTCTTGTGATGATTAAAAAGGAAATAATATCTAGTAAGTTCTAGGTGAACTTAGAGGTACCCTAAGGGCTTGAGACCACCTTAGGGAGGTTGGATACTATGTTTGGAAGATTGTACCAGAGCTAAGATGGCTTGTTAGTAGATAATATTGATAGATTAGCTCTCAATACACATAACATACCCATACATAATGGTTTGTATGGATATGGGGATGTGTGTACACCTTCTAATGATTGAAGGTGGTAAGTCTATCTCATAAAGACTGATGAGAGAGATAGTCTTACATGCATAACACAAGATAGGCTTACGTGCACAACACAAGATAGGCTTACGTAGACAGGACTTGCATGAAGGGAATATTGTGTGGTATAGTTCTTAAGAATATTAGGCTATGTCAAATCGTAGGTCGATCTAAGGTGTGGAGATTTATGAATCCTCATTCTTCATCAAAAAACTTTTTCATAATAATTGTAAATTTTTCTTTTAGTGTGTGTGTGTTTTCTTGTTTTATGATTTTGGGGTGTTACATGGTAGTTAAGTGAGAAACCTAAAATTTTCCACAAGGAACACCAAAAATGACCTATAAAATGGGAATCATGATCATACATGATGTTGGTGGGAAGACGAAAGGAACACAAAATAGAGTCAAAGAAAAGTTGTGCTAAGTCTATTGTAGAACTAGTCTTGCAACATGGGATGAACTTAGCCATTTTGCTAAAATGGTCAACAACTACAAAAACATAATAATTTTGATGGATTTTCATGGGGAAGCCACTGACCAAGTTCATGAATATGCTCTCCCAAGGATGATAAGGAATGAGTAAGGACATATTGATGCCCAACTTCCTATTGGCTATCTTGGAATGACAACATACAACACATTGTCTTATGAACCTCTAACATCTTGTTGCATATGAGGCTAGTAAAAGAAACACTACAATTGGTGAAGGGTTTTTTGATTGCTAAAGTTTCCACCATAAATATTAGAATATGCCTCCTTAAGAAGAGATATTCAATTCTAATGAGGTACACAAATTTTATCCAACTAATTGAGTAACCCCTTCTTGATGTGATAATCATAAAAAAGGTTCAAATTAGAAGGGGCTAGATGCTAAAGGTGTTGGTAAAATTGTACAAAGTCTTGATCATGAGCATACTAAGAACACCAAGTCTCGAAACCTAAGTTTTAAGTGGTCACAATAGTCAAGGCATGAGTTGTAGGAGGGAAACTCAAGCAATATTCCACTATGTTTCTACTACATTTTTTGTACTTGATGACCAAATGAAATTATTGTAAATATCAAACCCACTTCATGTGACAAGCCTATTCTATTTTCTTTTGTAATTGAATAAAATAGAGAGTCAAGTAGTCAATGAGGTAGTGTTTCCAATATGTGATATTGTGTACTAATGCATACAACTCCATATCATATGTGGAATAATTCTATTTTGTAGCTAAGAAAGTTTATGAATGATGGGCCACTAGATGGCCATTTTTCTTCAACACAAAACCAAGGTAAAACTATGCGGCAACTATTTTGATCTCAAATGGTTGTGTGATATTTGGAATGACAAGAATAGGGGTTGAATACTTCTCCTTGAAGGTAGAAAAGAAATTATCATGGTCTTGTGTCCAACAAAATATAACTTTGCTTTTATCAACTGATGCAAGGGAGTGGCAATGATGTAATAACTAGGAATGAACTTGCAATAGAAGTTTGTAATTCCAAGAAAACCCTGTAAGTTAGTCACAATAGCAAGAGTGGGATAGTTGAGGATAATGTCAAATTTGGTAGGATCCACCTGAATGCCATATTCATTTATTACAAAGCTAAGAGATAAAATAGAATTTTACCCAAAAGAATACTTGGGAAGGTTCGAATAGAGTTGATTCTTCTAAAGGGTGGAAACAACCTACTCTAGATGATCAAGGTGAGCATTCCAAGTAGGAGGAAAAACAATAATGTTATTCAAGTATATAATTATAAATTTATCCAAACAATATGATTTATTACACTGTCTAGGGGCAATGTCGAGGGCTCCTAAAACACATATGAGTAGTTTTAACATAATTTTCCAAGTGTAGAAGGATGGGTGGACTTAGTGATTTTTGATAATGAATTCTCCTATTATGGTTGTATAAAGATGAGTTCCAATTCATGTGCTTGAATGACTACTTTTCTTACTTTTCTACAACTAGGCAACAATTTTATGGTGTGCTTGGTGCATTTAATGAGATAGGTGTTATTGTTGTGTTGGAGTGTATAAGTGTTATTGTATACATCATAGTGAGATTTCCTATCATACTGATAGGGACTTCCAAGCAACAAACTACAACAATAAATAGGGGTCACATCATAAATGATCCTATCCACAAATTTTAGACCAAAAAAAATCCACATTGTAGGTGTATGTGATCTGATAGGTAGTGTCACTATCCTTCCATCCGTGTGAGTACGAATGAAGTTGTGGTGCTTTTGGAAGTTGTAATTTATCGACAATGGAATTTGCAATAAAGTTTATTTACAATCCATTATCGATGATGCAATCAACAAAAAAATTATGGGTTAAGTGAGCACACATGATAGATAGATTGTCATGGTCACTTGTTGTTGAATGGTGGTTCATTAAGGTGACTTTATTAAGTTGACCTCTTAACTTCTTATATGTCTTATCCTCTCTTGAAGTCTCAATGGGTTTTTAACTTGTTCCTCCATCTTGAGAATATGTAATCAAATTTTTATTCTTGAACTGACAACATTTAGACTTATCATGTCCCTTCCTATTACAATGATTACAAAAATTTAAAAAATTATCTACATGAGAAGAAGAGGAAGAAAGGGTATGCTTGTGAGAAGAAAAGTAATTATAAGTAGGAGAGGAGGAAGAAGAGATATAGAAATAAGGATATATCTTTGATGACTATTGTGGCTAACAAGGCGATGGCTTGGGATCTCCTAGTGAGTTACAGTACCACGACCCCCTCATTTTTACAACATGCTTTTGCTTTGCAAGTTGTGCCTGATTGGAAACTACATCAAGTGGTGTATAGGAAGTGTATTTCAACTACCTATACATATATGCTTGAAATCCACTTTTAAACTTTGTAATGAGAGTGGGTGTAGGATATGATAGGCAAAGCAAGATGCATAACCTATTCAATTGATAAACATAATCCTACATAGAGGTGTGAATTTCTTCCCTCAAGCGAATCCACTGATTGAGAAAATCATCATCATAATTAGATGGATATAAGGTAGCCTTTAGAGATACAACTAGTTGATTCCAAGTATGGATGGGATTTTGTGTGCCTTGGCATTCAATGATCATAACCTTATCCATGCAAAAGAACTTCAATCTGGTGAAGGAAACTTTATCATCATTGAACAAGTGGCTATAAGAAAATAAGGTTTCCATATCTAGGATCCAACTATTTAGGAATTTGATATTACTAGAGCCATCATAAATTTTGACTTCACATTTAGCATGAGAACAACATTTAGGTGGGTAGGAGTGGACCTGAATGTGATTGACTTTGTTTGGCAGGGAATTAACTAGGGAAATGATTTTAGCCATTTTTTTGGCCAGTTCCAAGTTGGTAGCCATGCTTTTACTATGTTGGGCCGAGGGAAATTTTTAACTAAGTTCAAACAAATTTTACAAGAGTAACATTTTGCAAGAGATAAATTTTTCTTTATGCAAGTTGTACAGTGATAAAAATCTCTCTTTTTGGAAAGGATATAATACATCCACAATGATAAAAATTCCCCTTTTCTATAAAATATGTGGTGTTGGTTTATGAAAGTAAGTGTGCCCCACAAGTGTTATCTAGAAGGACTTTTCAAATTTATTTTAAATATTTTACCCTACTTTTATATATGAAAATATTTTGAAAGGGTCATGGACTTTAAAATAAAATACAAATATAGTAGTACGTGTAACCAAGTGCATGAAATAATTTTGAGGTATTTATACCTTTTCCAATGCTTTCAACCGAGGCAAGATCTAACTCATAAGTTTCATATTCACAATGATAAATTCCCAAAGGTTAAAATGTGTTCATATGTAGGCAATACAATATCGAGGGCCTTGGTGCTTGTCTTATCACCAAACTAATAATGATGACCTCTTGGAGAGACAATGAATAAATTGCCTATAAAAAAATTCTATTGCACTCAGGTATTTTAGGCTACCCACGTATACATGTATGTTGAACAATATGTCAAAATTCCTTGTAGCAATGCATGGTGTTGGCTAAATTGGACCTTGAATAACAATGAAGGCCTTGAATGCTTTGTAGGTCAAGCAAATTTCAACAAACTTCAGAATCTACCACCCATTTTTTATGATGTAGACACATATAGAAGAAGAGCAAGTTGAAATGTTCTACTATGCAAGGTCTATGGCTTTGAATAAATTTTTATGGTGGCCCCTAGGATACATCAAGCTTACTACACATTAAATACTCTGTAAGGACAATGTGTTGAGAATATTGAACACATGGTATAAATTCAACATTATCCACATGTTTAGGTCCCTCCTTGTGCGATAAAATTCAACAAGTGTCTTATAATGGTGCTCATTTGTAGGCAGGATATCATTGTGGTTTTGTGGCATGACCTTCATCTATGGTAGGTTTATCTTGAGAAATATTGTCAAACTATGTGGGGTTATGTCATATCAGCTTTGTCTATGGTAGGATTTGCTCGAGTAGCATTAGAAAATGTCAAGATTTTGTGTTAGGTGATTATGGTGTTACAACCATATTGAAAAACTAGGGGGGCATTAGGCATCCATGGCATAACATCCACGTTGAATAATAGGGGGTTGTCAATGCAACATCAATGCACATTTATGGGGGTCAGATGCCAGATAATCATCGACATCGACTAGGGGATGGGGGTCCCAATGTTAGATAAACATTGGCGTTGACCATGCAATGCAACAAAGAGAATCCAAATAGCAAAATATTAATTTTTCCAAAAGTAGACAAATACACAAGTATCTTACCTATACACAATAAAATATTTTTTTCCAAATACCAAGTTGATACATAGCAAGTAGGTCAAAATAACAAGCAAAGGATGAAGCTTCTATATGACAAATATCCCCCCATAGGTACCCAATGAAATTTCTAGTTAGGATTTTATACCAAATTGATACATAATGATTTAGCAATAAAGAAACGATTTATTCCATTCTAAAAACTTGCTTAAATAGACTAACTATATTACCTCTTGAGACCCTTCTAGATGCCATATCATTAGATGATATCATATCATCAGATAGGATCTAATTTACTACAACTATGTTAGAGGCCATCCTAAATGTAAAAAATCATCTAAAAGCCTACTACAAGATGTTCTTTTATGAAGTGCTTGTTAGACCTATCTGAAGGTGGCTTACAAATTTAATATGATATTATATGTCGGTCATGATAAAAAATATTGTATTAATTACTAATTTAATTGCTTTCCCTATCAGTATGTACAACAGATATGATAATATCATATGCAAGGTAACATGGTGGGCTTGGTAGACTTAAAGGGCTTTTCGGTGCTTCCAGTAGTTTTAGTGGCACCTATTATTGAAGTTCTTTTGCATCTTTAGGTTACAGGTGATCCATATTATTAGGTCTTTAGTTGCTTTAAGCATTTTTCTTATATTTCCTTCCCTTGTGTAGAAGGACTCTTTGCTCCACTCAGGTGGCCTCGTGCTTTTGCCTATAATAATATCTTTCTACACATGCCTCTATAATTTTGGGGTAGTTCCACACCCAAGGGACTAGGTTCATGGTGAGGCCTAAGGTCCATATTCCATTGATGCTCTAAGAGTCTATTTGTGGTCCCAAGTTGAAGCTCTCAAGGGACTTCTTCCTTACATTTCCAATGGAATGCTTGAACTTGCTCTCTTCAACCATTGCATAGGGTTCATCAAAAAACTCCTTGGACATTTGAGGAGGGGAGGGCTTTCTCTTTCTATTTGAGTTTTTCTTGCCTTTTCCATTGGAATTTCCCATATCATATATCAATGTCGAGATAGATGATTGTAGAGTGGGATGAGAGGGGTATCAACTATGGAAGGTGGATATACAGGGTTTTCCTTTGGCATGGATGGAATTTTAGATGTGGGTGAAGTGTCCATGGTGGTCAAAATAGAAGAAAATAAAAATTTTGAAAAAAGGGAAAATTTTGTGAAGTGGGGGATGAAGGAGCAATTTGCTTGAAATGGAAAGTAATTTGATTGCAAATGGGGCAATTCACTTTTTTAAGGGAACTCAGAAAAAATAGATCACTCTAAATGATTTGCTAGAGGAAGCGAGTGATTTGCTCAAAGGTTTTAGTGATTCATTACTTCAACACTATGAATTACCACAAATAACATATACTTTCTACATTTATTTCTTGAACAAGGTACCATACATCACAAGTATTGCAACAATTATCTACCATCATAGGCTTCAAATCACATGCATTTACATTTTTTAATGAAGGTTACTAGTGTCAAAACTCACATTTTCATTGTTTTAATCATCCTTTACTACATTACAATCTTGATTTGTTTCTTTCATCATGAAACCTATGTTCTATGTTGTCTCTTTGATGATTTATATATATCTAATATTGTATTTATGATTTATATTTCTCTTGTGGAAGTAGTTGATTCAATTGTTTATGAGAAAATCACTACATCAATATTTAAGGGTGATTATTCAGTCATTTTTGTCGTCTATGAGAGCGTCGTAAAAAGTCTGCATCCTATCATGGTAGTTAAAAATTGCCTCAAAAAACCACCTTCGTAGGGTCTATTAGGGCAGTTAAAAACCGCATTGAAAATTGCCTTAGTTTATCACTATGAGGGTGGTTTAAAACCACCCTCTTAGGTATAGATCCTAAGAGGGTGGTTTTAAACCACCCTAATAGAACCTAAGAGGGTGGTTTTAAACCACCCTCTTATTATATATATATATATATATATATATATATATATATATATATATATATATATATATATATTTATTTATTTATTTATTTATATTTATTTATTTATTTATATATATATATATATAATTATTTATTTTTAAAATATATATAAACCTAAGAATAGTTTTAAACCACCCTCTTATTATTACTTTTAAAATATATATAAAACACATGAAAAACTAGTTTTATTATTACATGAGAATCTTAGTAGTTTATCATGAATAATTGTTTATTATTACATAAATTTTGTAGATAAACAAGTGACTAATCCAAATTTGATTTTTCTTACGACTCATATGATTGTATTTTAATAAAATGGTAGTTTACAAATGTAGAGGAAAAATGAAGTGTTTTGATCGTTTAAGTGCAACCATGTATAGCTAAAGTTTCCATTGTAACTTATTTGGATTGGATTTGGGAAAATTTAGAGAAATTTTAAAAGCTTTAAGGTAAATCAGTGTTGGAAAATAAATGTAAGCAATGTACAGACTGAGCTCTCCACCCAAGAAACAAAGATGTTGAATCCAAGAACAGATGATGCACATACTGCTTGCCTAACAACAAACCCACATGAAGAATCTTAAACAAGGTCATTGGCATATGAAAGAATTATATTTTTTTGAAACCATTTTATTTTCATTAATTCTATTTTAAAATTTTATTCATGACTTGAAATATAAATTAAATAGCCCACCTTTAGAGCAATTGTAGACCAGTCACTCAAAATTTTTTAATTGCAAGATATCCTCTTTGGTCCAAATACAACATAAAAGTAGTAACAATGTGTTGGAAGTTAAAAGGGTAAAAAAGTAAAAAAATTGTTTTACCACTGTAAGCTTTGGACCTTACCCTTTTTACCTCCTTGGACGACAACTAAGTCAGCAGGATTGGACGATATGAACGAAAGGGAGTTTGACTCCTAATCTCATTTTTTCTTTCCTCCCTATTTTTCTTCTTCCCTATTTTTTCTCCTAAGCTTTCTAGGTTCTGGTTAATAATATTTGTATTTAAGCATTGTAATCCTTCAAACTTAATGTTAATGCAATATCTGGTTAATAATATTTATGCTCCTAATTTCCTAAGTGCTCCTAATTTTGTTAGTGCTATATCTGGTATCAGAGCAAAGGCTATACAGGTGAAGCGCGGAGCCCGAGGAGAGCGACAGGTGAGGCATGAATCTCGAGGAGGTCGAGGAGGCCCACAAGAGCGAGCTCGCAAGTGAGGCATGAATATAGAGGAGGTCAAGAGGGCCCACAACACATGAATTGAGGTGAGTTCGAGAGGGCCCATAGCATGGGAATCGAGGCGAGGTTGAGAGAGGCTCGTAGAGAGCACACAGATTGAGGAGCTAACCAGATGCAGACATATGGCGAGCAGACAGCAAGGCAAACACATGGTGAGTAGACAAGAAGGCGGACAAAGGGGCAACTAGCAAAATGGTGTGAGATGGTTGGCTCAGCTAGAATGCAAAAGGGTGGTCACTGATTATCCAAAGGCAATCGAGAAGTTTAGTGCTTCTCTATGCTAATAAAGCACAATATTCCCTCTGCACAGCGGATGTGGGATAAAGATTGTAATTTTTTTTTTTAAATTATCGTGCAGCTGCAATGGGATAAAGGAGGTAAGCCTCCCTCACCTCCATATTGGGCCACAGAGCTCGACTGGATCGAGGAGCCAGCCTTAAGCTGCTCACCTCAAGAGGTCGCAGGTTCAAAACCCGACGGCTACGAAAGTTACAAAAAAATTTGTGTATGGTATATGCCTTGAATGTCTTGAAATAATAGTGTATTATGCCTAGGTTTCATTGGTGGTGGAAGCCGAGTTGGCAAGGAAACTCTGCTTGAAATAAAGGAGTCACGGGTTCGACTCCTACGGAGTTAGAATTTTTTTTTTTTAAAGGTTTTTTTTTTCTTAAAAGTTTATTATTGTATATATTAAAAAAATATAACTTTATATTATATTTAATAAAATTAAATAATCATTTTTTTTTTAAATTTTATTTTATAAAGCAATTATATTTCTTTTATTTAATACAAATATAGATATATTTTTGTGATATAATAAAATAGGATAAAAAGAACATTGCCTAAGAGGCAATTTATGTAAGAGGACTCAAAGGTGGAAAATTGTGACAAAGCCTAAGAGGCTTAGTATTTTTCCTTGTAAGAGAGACAAAAGATCAAACTGAAATTTGTAAAGAGGCATTGATGATAAGACCAAGTGGTTGTTATCATGCCCTATGTGCACTTTTGGTGAGAGAAAATATCAAAAATTTTGATGAAAAAGTGAGAGCTTATGGGCTACATACTGTATTTAGTCAATTGCAAAATGCAGTAATTGCACACCAGAGGCATCCAAACTCAGGGTATGAGGTAGACTCTAAAGATAACTCCTTTGGGAGTCAATTTGAGCAATCTGAATCCATAGAAGTTGCACCACAAGAATCTGAATATACTCATTACAATAATTCAGTGGAAATCCTAGAACCAGAATCACTAGAGATAATATTGATCAGTGATGATGAAGAAGTAGAAGACAATTTCGTGACTCAAGAAATACCAGCACCACACCAAGAGGAACAAGTCATCAGTGATAGAGTGAATCAATTCAAATTTAACTTAAATTTGTAATCTCTTATTTCTTCTTCTTTCTTCCTTCTTCTTTCTTTGAAAAAAGTAGAGTGCTTTATTGTAACCAAGAAATAAAAGAGTGTTATAGTAACTATAGCCTCACATAACAATCTACCAATTCCATAGTTCAACGGGTATGACTACGAGTATTGGTCTATCAAAATGAAGACCTTACTCATAGGAAAAGGTTTTTGGGATATAATAGAAGAGGGTATCACAGAACCCATAGATTGGGCTACATTGAGTGCCATAGATAAGAAAACAAAGAAAGAAGCACAAAATAGCAATTCTTTTGCTCTTTATCATCTCCAAGCAGCATTGGAGAAAAGTATATTCCCTAGAATTACCGCTTGTATAACTACACAAGATGCGTGGAAAGCTTTGAAAGACAAATTCTAGTGAAGTGATCAAGTGAAGCAAGTGAGGCTTCAAACACTAAAATGAGATTTTGAAAATCTCAAAATGAAAAAAGATGAAAAAGTAGGTTATTTGGCATTGACTATGAGGAAACCTTTGCTCCTATTGCACGACAAGAGACAATCAAATCAGTTCTTTCCTTAGCTGCCCATAAAATATGGAACATTCAACACATGGATGTGAAAAGTGCTTTTCTGAACGGATGCTTGACTGAGGAGGTTTATGTTCAACAACCTCAAGGCTTTCAAGAACAAGGAAAGGAAAACCTTGTTTATAAATTGAAAAATGCACTTTATGGCCTCAAGCAAGCACCAAGAGCTTGGTACTCACGCATTGATGGCTATTTCAATGAGTATGGATTCACTAGAAGCAAAAGTGAACCAAATATGTACTACCTAAAGCATGGAGTAGACATTATCATAGTTTTTTTGTATGTGGATGATCTAATATTTATGGGTAGTAACACTAAAATGAATATGGAGTTCAAAAACTCCATGATGAAACAGTTTGAGATGAAAGATCTCGGTTTAATGTGATACTTCCTAGGAATGGAAGTGTATCAATAAAATAGGGGGATCTTCATATGTCAACACAAGTATGCTCAAGACATGATCAAGAAATTTTCCATGGAGCAATGCAAATCAGTTTCAAATCCAACTGGACATGGGATCCAATTGAGCAAGGATGACAGAGCACCAAAGGTTGACATGACCACTTACAGAAGTATGGTTGGGAGTCTAATTTTTCTCACCAACACAAGGCCCGATATTCAATATGTTGTTTCTCTAGTTTCAATGTTTATGGCAAGTCCATATGAGCTACATCTACAAGCAACTAACAGAATCTTAAGATATGTAAAGGGTACATTGGATTTTGGAATCCATTACCATAAATGTAATTCTATTAAATTAGTTGGCTTCAGTGACAGTGATTGGGGCAGCAATATAGATGATAGGAAATCTACATCAGGGAACTATTTTAGTCTAGGTTCAGGACTAATCACATGGAGTTCCAAGAAGCAAACTGTTGTAGCATTGTCATCTACTGAGGTTGAGTATATAGCCATCACACATGCTAGTACTCAAGCCCTATGGTTAAGAAAATTCCTTGAAGAAATTGGAGAAAGTCAAAGTGGTCCAAATGTGATAACATAAGTGCCATTCAATTGGCATACAATCCAATCCACCATAGCAGATCAAAGCATTTTTATATGAAGTATCACTTCATCCGAGATATGGTGGAGCAGCAGATAGTTAAGCTTAAATATTACAGCACTTTGGATAACATTGCATATATCTTCACCAAAGGCATGGATAAATCTCAATATATAAATTTGAGAGACAGTATATTCAGTCCTCTCAACTTTAAGGGGGAGAATATTGGAAGTTAAAAGGGTAAAAAAGTAAAAAAATTGTTTTACCACTGTAAGCTTTGGACCTTACCCTTTTTACCTCCTTGGACGACAACTGAGTCAGCAGGATTGGATGGCATGGACGACAGGGAGTTTGACTCCTAATCTCATTTTTCCTTTCCTCCCTATTTTTCTTCTTCCCTATTCTTTCTCCTAAGCTTTCTAGGTTCTGGTTAATAATATTTGTATTTAAGCATTGTAATCCTTCGAACTTAATGTTAATGCAATATCTGGTTAATAATATTTATGCTCCTAATTTCCTAAGTGCTCCTAATTTCGTTAGTGTTATACAATGTACTTTCAAATTTCCATCTCTATCATTATAGCTTCAAGTGATGATGTCAAATTAAATTCTTTAATAAAAACACTACAACCTCAGCAGCAACAGAATGCAAGGCCTGCAAACTTGTGAAAGCATTTAATTCTTGACCTGAAAATGACATAAAATAATTCCTCATGATAATTACCCTAGCCATAATTTTGCAAACATATGATAAAAAAAAAGAATAAAGTGATGTCAATGCCAGACCCCGGTTAACACAATCTCCCCATTGACTAATATATAAATTAAAAATGAGTTTTTCTAAGTTGACGCTATGAATATTAACATGTGACTTATATAGCATATATTTGTACAAAATTGAATTGTTTGGGAATACAGATTAATTTATAAAAACTTCATGACATGTTCAATATGTGCCATAAACAATAAAAAGGATTCCAAAAACTAAAATTGCCATATCAATTATTCATATATTTTTTTGAAAATTTAGAGAAATTTTAAAATCTTTAAGGTGAATCAATGCTGGAAAACAAATGTAAGCAATGTACAGACTCAGCTCTCCACAAAAAAAAACAAATATGTTGAATCCATGAACAAATGATGCAATTACTGCATGCCTAACAACAAATCCCACATGAAGAATCTTAAATAGGGTCATTGGCATATGTAAGAATGATGTTTATCCAGGAACAAATGATGCAAGTACTGCATGTCTAACAACAAATCCCACATGAAGAATCTTAAACAGGGTCATTGGCATATGTAATAATGATGTTTTCTGAAACCAGTTGTTTCTAATTATTTTTATTTTAAACTTTTCTTCATGACTTGAAATATGAATAAAATAGCTCACCTTTAGAGCAATTGTATACTAGTCACTCAAAAGTTTTGAATTGTAAGATATCTTCCTCAATCCAAAACCAGCATAAAAAGTAGTAACATTGTAAATTCAAAACCCAATACTTACAAATTTCCATCTCTGTCATTGTAGCTTCAAGTGATGATGTCAAACTAAATTCCACAAGCAAAAAACTGCAACCCAAGTAGTAGAATGTGAGGCTTGCAAGCCTGTGAAAATATTTAACTCCTCCCGAAATTTAAAATGACATAAAATAATTCCTCATGATAATTGTCATAGCCATAATTTTGCAGAAATATAATTAAAACAAAGAAGAAAGTAAGTGATGTCAATTCCAGAGCCAGGTTAACACAATATTCCCATTAACTACAATATAAATGAAAAATGAGTTTTTATAAGTTGACGTTATGAATATTAACATGTGACTTATAGCATGTATTTCTAAAAAATTGAATTTCTTGGGAATAGAGATCAATTTATAAAGACTTCATGACATGTTCAATATGTGCCATAAAAAATAAAAAGGATTCCAAAAACTAAATGGCTATATCAATGATTATATATTTTTTTGGAAAATTTAGAGAAATTTTAAAAGCTTTAAGGTGAATCAGTGTTGGAAAACAAATAAAGAAATGTGCAAACCAAGCTTTCCACCTAAGAAACAAATATGTTGAATCCAGCAGCAGATGATGCAAGTACTACATGTCTAACAACAAAGCCCACATGAAGAGAAGAATCTTAAACAAAGTCATTGGCATATCAAAAAATGATGTTTTTTTTAAACTAGTTGTTTTTCATTAATTTCATTTTAAACTTTCTTCATGACTTGAAATATGAATTAAATAGCCCACCTTTAGAGCAATTGTAGACTATTCACTCGAAAGTTTTGAATTGTAAGATATCCTCTTCGGTCCAAATACAAAATAAAAAGTAGTAACAGTGTAAACTTCAAAACCCATTACTACCAAATTTCTATCTTTATCATTCTAGCTTCAAGTGATGATGTCAAATTGAATTCCTTTAGCAAAATACTACAACTCCAGCAACAACATGTGAGGCCTGCAAGCCTGTGAAAGAATTTAACTCCTCCCGATATTAAAATGACATAAAATCATTCCTCATGATAATTTTCATAGCCATAATTTTACAAACATCTGATAAAAACAAAGAATAAAGTAAGTGATGTCAATGCCAGACCCAAACCCAAGCTAACACAATCTCCCATTAACTAAAATATAAATGAAAAATGAGTTTTTGTAAGTTGACCCTATGAATATTAACATGTGACTAATAGCATGTATTTGTACAAAATTGAATTGCTTTGGAACATAGATCAATTAATAAAGACTTCAAGACATCTTCAATACGTGCCATAAACAGTAAAAAGGATTCCAAAAACTAAAATGGCCATATCAATGGTTTTTTTAAAAATTTAGAGAAATTTTAAAAGCTTTAAGGTAAATCAATGCTAAAAAAATGTAAGCAATGTACATACTGGGCTCTCCTTCCAAGAAACAAAGATGTTGAATCCAAGAACAAATGATGCAAGTAGTGCATGTCTAACAACAAAGCCCATATGAGGAATATTAAACAGGTCATTGATATATATAAGAATGATGCTTTCTAAAACCAATTGTTTTTCATTAATTTTATTTTAAAATGTTCTTCATGACTTGAAATATGAATAGCCCACATTTAGAGAAATTGTAGACCAATCATTCAAAAGTTTTGAATTGCAAGATATCCTCTTCAGTCCAAAACCAACTTAAAAAGTAGTAACAATATAAAATTCAAAACCCAATACTTAAAAATTTTCATCTCTATCTTTGTAGCTTCAAGTGATGATGTTAAACTAAATTCCATAAGTAAAACACTACAAACCTAGCAGCAGAATGTGAGGCCTGCAAGCCTGTGAAAGCATTTAACTCCTCCCAACCTTAAAATGACATAAAATCATTCCTCGTGATAATTGCCATAGCCATAATTTTACAAACATCTGACAAAAACAAAGATGAAAGTAAGTGATGTCAATGCTAGATCTAGGTTAACACAATCCCCCCTCTTCTTTTCCCTCCCCCACACCCATCTATCATTTCCCTCTCCTTTTCGCTCCCTTGCACCCATTTGTCATCCCCTTCTCCTTTTTTGTGCAGGAAACCATATATTTTAGTTTTTTTAAGGGTGATTTTTAAGGGTGGTTTTAAACCGTCCTCTTAAAGTCTAAGAGGGAAGTTTCAAACTGCCCTTAAAAAAACTAAAATATATGATTTCCAACAAGAGGGAGGGGGTCTATGAGGATAATTTAAAACCAATGAAAAAAAAAAAATTGGTGTAGTATTTTAAGGGTGGTTTTAAACCATCCTCTTAGGTCTATTAGGGTGATTTTTTACCGTCTTTACAACCGTCATATTTTAGTTGCCCTTAAAATCCAGGGTAATTTTAAACCATCTTCTTAGGGTCTATTAGGGCATTTTTTTATTTTCGTAAATAATCATTGTTTTTTAGCCGCCCTTAAAATCCTTTTTTGGTGCAGTGAGTGATGTCATATCTTAGAGAAAATATACCATTTTTGATTGAACGAATGGCTTCAATCTCTCTTTATTTTTTATGAAATATTTTTACTTCCATTGATCATCCTAAATTCAATTGTTCTACCTTTTTCCAACAATTGTGACACTAATATCAAGTTATTGGCTAATACAAATACATAAAATACATTTTCTAATGTGCATTCAAGAAAATATAGGTTGAGTGAAACATTACCTACTCCCTAAACCTAGTAGATTTTATCATCTACAATTTTGATAGGTATGCTTTGTTTTACTTGAAGAGAATCAAACCAATGCAAATTACCAGTCATGTGATTACTTGCTCTTGAATCAATATACCAATAATTATCCTTTGACTTTCCTATGCCATGTGTCATTTCAAGTTTTTGTTTTGAATTTGATTTCCAAATTTTTTGTTGAAATAATGTGGAGGTTTAACCTGATTGACCATGTTCTTCTCTTTGATAAAAAAATTATTTGTTTTTTAGTCCCTCTTCTAATAAAATTTGGTTCTTCAAACAAATGAGACTTTGTGAGAGGGATTTTTGATGAAGACATAATTAGGTATATTTGTAAAAAAATATATTTCAATTGTTTTTCTAATCCTTCAAACGAATATAGATTCTCTTAATTAGTGTCCTTTTTTTTCTTTATCTCAATTCTTTTGTAATTTGCTTGGATGATGGTAAGTTTGAAAAAAATAATTATCAAGTAGAAAACCTTTTGACTCCCTAATTAATTCACTATAGTTCTTTTATAGGAATTTTTAAAAATTAAAATTTTCAATAGTTTTCCTTCTTTGAAAATTCTTTTCTTCACAAATCTTTTCAAGGTTTACTTTTCCTTTTTTTGATTTTATCTTCTACTTTTAATTTCAAAATTTTTCCATTAAAAATGTCTTAAGAACCAATAATATTTCATTCAACAATTTCCTTTTAACTCTCATAAAAAATAATTTTCTAACCTTTTGAATGGCTTTAAAGAGTTTCTTGAGTTTGATTCTTCAAATATTTTTATTTACCTCTTTAAAATTTTATCATTTAAAAATGTTCCCTATGAATTCCTTTTGTCTTCCTAATTATTTTCCTTTCAATATTTCAATGAACTTTGGAGGTAAAAAATATTTTATACCTTATAAAGCATGCTCAATAATCTATCTTCATCTTCCTTTCTTGAATTAATCCTTCAATATCTTTACTCCTTAATAGAAAACTCCTTTAAATTTCATTAGAATTTACTTCCCCTTAAATTTTTTACTTCTTAATAATATCAAATTTTCATCAAATAAATCAAATATTATTTTTAAATACCTTGGAAATTTGTGGTACAAACATTCACACACCTTATTCTAGTTTCAATGCTTTGCAAATTGTGATTCTTCTCACATGCTCACTTATTGAATATTTCGTAACCAAACTCTATACATTGCAAGCTCTAACCTCCCTACACATTATGCATTATAACATTATATTTGGATGTATATTTCCAACCTCTTTCTATAATCATTTTATGTTCAAAATCTATGACTATTTACTTTTGTGCATTCCTTCCATCCTGCTTGTTTGCTATATTTTCCAGTGTTTGATCTCTTGTCATTCTATTTGCTTCAATTGCTCACTTTCTTCTGCTCTAGTTCATGCTTCAAACTTCAATGTAATATTTAACATTGGATAAGTAGATTAAATTTAGGGTGTTTTCAAATACCTTTACCTAAATTGGGTTTAGTTATAATTGAATTAATTTGAAATTTTGTCAGTATCACTTTGCTCACTTGTTACAACTCTAAATCCTCTTGGATGTTACTCTTTCCACCTTGGGTATTATATTGACCAACTCTTATGCATTAAATATTTCTTGAACTCATTCAAAGGAAATGTTAGGCTACTCCCTCTTTCCTCCATGCTCGTTTTCACCACTCTCAGAGATGCTCTTCTTCCAACTATTTCTTATGCATATTTTTCCATTGTGCTCACTTGAATTATCCTAAAAAATAATTCGAGTCGCCTCTCTAGCTGACTTATGGCTCTAAATGCTTGGTGTCTCTTTTGACACACACTCATGGATGTAAACTATTTCATTGATTTCCTTTATGGATTTGAAACATTTACTTACACAATGGCTAACACTCTTTCCTTCATTGAATTTCTCCCTATGGAAACTCTTCTATGATCTTGAAGACTCACTAATTGTAGCTCTAATAGTACTGTTAGCAAATATGATTAATTCAATACTCAATAATGAATACAAAATTTAAATAACTATCACAATATACCAAGATGCATCACATATATTCAACCCATGACTCATAAAATGAACACACACTATATTCAATGTGGATAACAATATTACAATGCTTTACAATATAATATAAAGTACTGCAAATTCACATTACAAGATCACTCATATGTTACTCCTACAAATAACCTTTACAAGAAGGCTCTTAATATTTCATATTCAACAATATATTCATCTCCTTAAACCACCCAAGAGATATGACTCTTCATAATTCTCATAGGATAAATATATATATATTGACTTCTTAATTACAAATATCTAATGATTACTAAATGACAAATACTCACAAGACTCCTAGACTCCAAATATTTATGATGTACTTGTAAGGTACCAAATAATGTAATATAGTCCAACAAAATCAACATAAAAAGTATTTGGTTGATTCTAAAGAAACCATAAAATTAATACTAAATGGGTTTATGACTATTAAAAACTAATCAAGGATTGAATAAAATTAACATTGTTTTGAAAATTAAAACACCCCCACATTTTTTATTATTAAAATTTAAGCTTTTATAAAAGTTAAACTCCACTTAAACTCCTACATTTTAAATTTATGGGAAAGTTGGAAGTATTTTGTCAATTCTTTAAGGGTATTATAATATCAAACCTAAAATTAGAGGACAACTTTCAAGGTTTTTAGAATTGATTTTATAAAACTTTGGAAACCAAAAAAGTAAACAAACTTAGAAATCAAATAAATGCAAACAAATAGCTCATGGGACTTAGGTAATTGGTTGAAAGTGAAGAATTTCATGCTATAAACCAAGATTCCAATGTCATGGGTGAACCTTAACATTGAAGACTAATGTGCTTGGGGAAATTGGTGGAGAATAATGAGTTTCAAACCATAATCCATGGTTTCAATCCCATGGGGTAAAGCTTAACATTTTAATCAAATGACATTTACTTAGTTGATTTAATTTCTCAACTTTCAAGGAGGAGATATAGGTTCAAATTTTGTGATGCAATACATGCATAATTATCAATTTTGTGTAATACCACTATGTGGTCATGATGTAATCATGGTGAGACCCATTTGAATTCTATATAGCCAATTAAAAAAGAAATACAAACAATTAAATTATGCAAAATTAACCTATTTCAATTTTTACCACTTCTTCCACTGATTATTTTTTTTTTTGGAGCAATATTGGTTCTTTAGTAGTGCCCCTCCTCAACTTCCTCACCAATATATTTTTGGATTGGTTTTGCTTACATGATGATGGATCCTGTGACATGTATCCTCATTAGAGTGATGGACACTCTTTTTAATTGATAAAAAGGGGTTTTGAAAGGGTCTCCAAACCTTTTACAAGCTAAGATACAAAAGGAGAGATTCAAATACGAGAAACCCTTGGCAAACAACCAGAACAAAAGGATAAAAAAACCTAGGGGATGGAGAAACATCAACTTAAAAGGAAACACAACAACAAAAAGTGGGAAGATCCATCAGTAGGATCACCCCGAGGTAGCAGGATGGTCCTGTTCATCTCCATCGACGTTGAAATTAGTAAGAGTTATGGACACTCTTACTAATTTCAATGTTATTGTGTAAAATAATAAGTGCTCCTTTGTTTGCATTATGCAAAGAACAAAATGTATGACCTCATATTTATTTTATATGTTAATTTGCTTAGTGTTCTCTCTAGCATTGATATAGTGTTGATTTATTGACATAGTATTGATTTAGTGTTGCTTGAAATAATTTCACGACATCAAATTAACATCATCATAGCATAAATATCAAAACAAAACCTAAAAAATACATAGAATAATAAAACAATATGGGGAAGGGCAAGGGGATATAGGGTATAATATTATTATATACTAAGGTTGGGGGTATAAGTTCTGAGAAGATTAACCTTAAATAACTTCAGGAAGTAAAAATGTTATAGTATATATATATATAGGAAAAGGGATATAGTATTAGGATGGAGAGTTGAAAGATGGAGGATAAATTTATTATAGAAGGATGTGATGATTTATAAGTTATAAAATTAGGGTGGATGGTTGGGGAGAGGATTAATCTAAGGTGTTAAGCATATTATATTGTTAGAGAAGTATAATATACAAGAAAAACTTAAATATTTGGGTAAATATTAAATAAATGTTATGATTTAAATATTAGGGTTAGATTATATTAATATATGAATATTAGGATGAGATAAAAAGATTATATGCATAGTATAATTTTAAAAGAATGTTATCTATATGAATGTACTGGGAATGTGAATTGGGTGTTTTGTATGACCTATGCACCCCATAAGCACACATAGAAATAAACTTGTTTTAAAAAATAATATAATTTTAAAATGGTATTAGAGAAGGCATTTGATATGTTATAATTTTTGATAAAGCATTGGATATGTAGAATAAAAACACAATTACTAATAACATGTACATCCAAGCATAAAAACAAATGTTAGTGTTCTAATGGTATGGTAAGTTCATTGAAGAATAACTTACCCGATGCATAAACATTGACTTTGGAAGATAGAGACATGGTTAGAAATAAGATGTAAGTCCAAGTATAAAACACCACAATTTGATTTTCATGATGACACAATCATAAATTCATCCAAGGATACTTACCCTATGCATAAGCAATAGATATGTTGGATAAATATTAGAGCACAAGCAATAGGTATGTACATATGTTAGAACACAAGGAATAGGTATGTGTAATGGCATTCTTACAATATTTCTAGTCAGTGTTTAACAAAATTATCTTTAGATTATATGGAAGATGCCAAGCCAAAACTAGAAGTAATTTCACATTACTATATAATTAAAATTTAATGAATTCATATTTTTATTATTGGAATATACCTCTATTTATTTAAACATAATTAAATTTAAATATGTTAAATAGTATTGGTGCATGAAGTTATTGGTGTAGATGTAAAATTATATAAACGTGTCATTGATAGCACTATAACAATTCTATTCTAGCATTAAGCAACATGCATCTACTTGTATTTTCATTTTAGTACCCATGTAGTACCATCATAGCACCTAAAAATAACAAATGTTATAGTGACATAAAAATGTGTACTTTTAAAATTTTAAATAGGGTCATTGGTGCTAGCTCAATACAAAGGATGACATCATACAATGAAAATGTAGTATTTTATCTAATTATTTATATGATATTAATATGAGCCCCACTCATATTATATTATGGTTACATAACAATATTTTTTATAATTATTCATTATCGCTTGGTAAGATTTAATCCTGGTTCACTAGTACAAATATTCATATGGTGAACTAGGACACACTCAATAGTTCATCATGGACCAAAGTTATGCATAAGGGGTCGGCCCCAAAATGTATTTATAAAATTGGGGTGAATCTAGTCGTAAGGTGTATAAACATCGAGGCGAATTTTTCAAAATTTTGCAAAAAATTTATCAAATAATGGTGATTTTTTGAAAATTGTGCACCAAAATTTTCAAATTTTAAAATGGCGACTGATAGAAGCAACTATCACAAGGCAACTGACAGAAGCAACTATCACAAGGCGACTATCACAAGGTGACTGTCACAAGGCGACTATCACAAGGCAACTGTCACAAGGCTTCACTATCACAAGGTGACTGTCACATGGCAACTATCACAAGGTGATTGTCACATGGCGACTGTCACAAGGTGACTATCACATGGCGACTATCACAAGGCGACTGTCACAAGGTGACTATCACATGGCGATTGTCACATGGTGACTAGAAGAAGGTGACCACCAAAGATCATCAATAAAATGCTACCATGTGTCCTCTCCTCTGCCACGTGTCACGCATCCATCGACTTCAGCCATGCAGACTTCTATAAATAGAATAGCAGGGTCATTTTTCACCTTTCGCACAACGATTTCTAGAGCAATTTCAGAGTATTTTCCAATATTTTTAGAGCATTTTCTATAGCGGTTTTAGAGCTTTTTAGATGGTTTTCTAAGCATTTTCAGAGATTTTTCGAGCATTTTTAGAGTATTTTTTGAGCTTTTTTAGAGGGTTTTCAGCATTTTTCCAGCATTTTCCCAATATTTTTAGAGTGTTTTAAGAGGGTTTTCAGAGCTTTTATAGAGGGTGATCAAAAATGGCTAGCGCTTCCTCTCCTCTGCCTTCCAAGGTATCATTCAAGAGCTACTATTGCTCGAACATCAAGAATATTTTTAGCACTCTTGGGAGAGATTCCAATTGGCTTTACACCTCCGAAGTTGTTGGAGTCATGAAGATGCCATAGTTGGACGTCAACATCTCCCTGATGCAATGGATAGTTAGTTGCTATGACCATGATGTGTCCACTGTACAGATCAGAGTTGATAACAAGGATATTGTTTTTACTGTGAACCCCTCGGATGTGCAACGACTAATAGGGCTACCATTTTTGGATGGTCTCCTTGTTAACAACCAGTACGCGTTGACTGAAGATGACAAATCAACGTTGGCATCCAGATATGCCATGAATCCAGACCATTTGAAAGGTAAGTTTTTAAAATTTCATTTTTATTTATCCTTAATTTTGATGTATTGTAGTTTCCATTCTCTAATAATGTTCTCTCTATTTTTCAGTTAATTCTTCTAAGTCGAAAAGGGGTTTGAACATTTCCAATGTTGCAGATAAATTTCTTTATGCCTGCATTGAATTTTTCTTGGGAAGGCTTATTCTATAGGGGTGACCTACAGAAATACCATTTTGGGCATTGTCATTATTGATTCGATGTATTTATGGAGGTAGATATGATTGGTCCACTCACATTTCAAACCGCCTAAAACAGGACCTTCTTACTATGCAAAAAATTCAATCTGCATATACAGTAACCTCCAACAACTTTATTCTTTATCTTTTTCATGAAGCATACTACAATCTTCAACAAAAAAATCCTCCAACTGCATTGCACCCAGATTTGTTGGCTATTGGCATCAATGAGAATGAAATACAGGTAAAATTATTTATTGGAATAGTCTCTCTTTTCTTTCTTTTCAATCAATCTTGTTATTTTCTAATTTTCTTTTGAAAATAGAGAAGAGCAACTCACTCATCCAGTAAAAGGGATGCCACCATGAGGATTCAAGAAGCGTCTATCAATTCTGACATGCAGTCACAATCATCACCAATAACTCCCACTCGTAAACGTAGGAGGTCTCCTGATGGACAACATACACGTACGACTCCTCATACTTCTGGACATGCATCTGTTGCAGTCGACATTGAAGACGTAACGTCCAACTCACAAGGTAAACTTATTTTTCAAAAGTACTATTTTAAATAATGTATTTTAATAATATAAAATTATATTTAGTTTGAGAAAATATTTTAACTATTTTTAGAGCAAGGGCAAATACTTGCATCATCAACGACAACGGCTGCAGAGTCTGAGTCGGGTATGTTTAGTTAAAATTGATCTATTTTAATGACATTGTTTTTAACACTAGTTTTAATTTATATTTTTCATGTGAAATTTTGTAGAGGGACCGACTAGATTTAAAAGACTCAGAAAATAGATGCCTCCACCGGGTGCACAATAGGAAAAGCAACCAATCCATCTACAACAAGTCCATCAACATCAATTTCATCCACAACAAGTTCGACAACCTTCACACATGCACCATCGGTGAGGAACCAATCTCGCATGCATGGGAAATAGTTCCTCACACCATCGCATCCGGGAACCACAAGTCAGTTTTAGACACACACTCAGACTATGTCTCAATCTCTTGTTTTAGGGACACCATTCCCAATTTTAACACTTGATAATTTATCAAATGTAGAAAGTGCGTCTCAGATGCCCTCTTCACTATGAATCTCGATGATGATTTTATGTATCAGGATATGAATAATTTGAATTTGCCACTTAAGACAAGTGATCTGCTTCATGGTCTAGGGATCGATGATGAAGTAGAGGAGAATGTTGAAGCAGATGCCATCATTGTTTCCTCTTCCCCCACCAGCAAGTCGACACCCATCATCATCCGAGCGATGATGATAAAGTAAACTTTTCAGAAAATATTTTATTAGCAAATAGATGTAAGGCTACTATTATGAATAATATTCTTGTAGATATTGATACATTAAGAGAATGGGAATATCGAGCCAAGGTTATGATCAAAGCAATAAATGGCCGATACAAGAACTTTGCACATAGAAAGGAGTTGTTTTCAAAGGTAGAGAATGAGCCACAAAATCTCGATGCTCTGTTACTTAAAGCTGAATCTGGCACAGTGAAGGCCGATTCTACAAATAGTGATGAAGTTCTAGCCATTATGCTGGACCGATTAGAGAACCTCAATGTCGAAGCCCAAGCATATTTCAATGAATGGGAACTAGATAAGAAGAAAGTAGCAGTAGCAGAAACTGCAAGACTTACAATAGATGTAAGTTTTACATATATCTGAAAATCATTTTTTCTTTAATATATATTTTTAATAAATATTAATATTTTTCTCTTGTATTTTGTAGTCTAATTATCAACACTTAAAGCAGTAGGTGACAACCATGAAAACGTTGATCAGGACAACAAAAATCAGTGTGAATAATGCTATTGAAGTGAAGAAGAGACTACAATACACTATTCGAGAAAACAATTGGTTGAAGAAGTTTATCAAAGATAAGGGCCTAGATGTGGAGGTTGTAGTAAAATAAAATGAGAAAGAGTTGAATGCACCATTTAGAGAAGATCCCATGAAGGAAGAAGGTTTATTGCTATCAGGGATAAACACTACAGTTAAAATTTTGGTAAGGGTTGGTGCATTGGAAGCAAAGGATATTGAGGTAGATGCAACTGAAACTTTAGGCACTTTGCAAGAAGAAAAGTAGAACTGTTGTTTTCTTATTTGTGGATTCTAGAATGTGGTGAAAAGAAACATGTTGCATATTTTTTTAAATTGTCAAAGACTCGTATATTTTTTAAATGAATCAAAGAGACAATTTCCATAAATTTTGTATTACTTTTTGATATTTTGTTTTCAATATTGTGATGTTTTGATCAGTTGTGTGGATGGAATAAATAATTTTGAATTATGTGGATGCAATAAAATGTTCTTTTATTTTTTATGAAATAATTTGAAATGAATGAAATGGAGCACAAATATTTAGTTTGCCATACATGGTTTATTCAATACATGGTTTTCAATACATGGTTTATTCAATACATGGTTTTCCATACATTATTTTCAATACATGGTTTATTCAATACATGGTTTGCCATACATTGTTTATTCAATACATGGTTTTAAATACATTGTTTATCAATACATGGTTTGCCATACATTGTTTTCAATACATGGTTTGCCATACATTTTTTTCAATAAATTGTTTATTCAATACATTGTTTGACATATATTTTTTTCAATACATGGTTTATTCAATACATGGTTTTCCATACATTGTTTTCAATACATGGTTTATACTTTATTTAATACATGGTTTGCTATACATGGTTTTCAAAATACATGTGAAAATAAATAATATCTGTAATTAATATTCTATTGAAAACTGATAACATAATATATGAAATCAAAATACATGTGAAAATCAATAATATATGTAATCAATATTTTATTGAAAACTGATAGCATAATATGTGAATTTGAAATCAAAATATCATGTCTCAAAATATAATCAAATCTCAATATTCTATTGAAAACTAATAGCATAATATGTGAAATCAAAATACATGTGAAAATCAATAATATATGTGATTCTGTAATCAATATTCTATTCCAAAATACATGAAAACATGTCTCAAAATATAATCAAATCTCAATATTTTGTTGAAAATTGATGGCATAATATGTGAAATCAAATCAAATAAATGAATCAAATCCCAATATTCTTTTGAAAACTGATAGTTTAATACATGAAATCAATCAAATGAAAGCATCTTTGCATCATAATGTTGGAAGCTAGAACAAACTCTTTTCAGATTGTGCAAAATCTTCTGCACTCATACCAAAAATTTTGTCATCATAGTCTCATCAGTGTTACCATTATCCTCATCATCCTGAGTATTCATGACACCTCTTCTCTCTGCCAGAGATTTCCAATATGACAAAGCTCTTTCATAAGGAAACTTCTCAACCTCATAGGTCGACACATATACTCTCAAACAATTTTCCAAATTTTTGTCCAACCTATTTCGAACTTTAGATTTTACATATGATAATGCACTAAATACCCTTTCATCCTCCACAGATCCTAAAATCATCATTTGACATAATTCATATAAACTAAAATATTCACTCATAGTATGTTGTAGGATACTACTGGGATATAATTGTTTCCACAAACGTGAAATAGAACCCCTTTCATGATGATTATTGAATTGTGAAACTTGAGCAGACATTGTTGTTCCAAAATAGTTTGATTATTTTGTCAAAAGATCTTTGTTGAGAATGCCATTGATTTCAATACTATTGACTACCACACGTTTACTAAAATGGCTAGCAAGAGTGCCCATGTATTTGAGAAACAAACCATTTATATTCTGGTATTCATTACAAGGATCCCAAAACATCGGGTTAACCACACCCATAGCCTCAAGCAATTCATCTCTTTCAAAATGGTCTCTGATTTCTTTTGTCAATGATTCTGCTATTTGTTTCAGTTTAATTTTTGTATCTATTACAACTACATGAAATATATTGTATGTTATGGGTATTTTTTCAACTTCATTTGTAGCTATATCCATTCACTGACCAAAATAATATAAAGGAATTTCCTTTTCATGGACATTAATACATAGATGATCGTTTATATTGAACTTCAAAAAGTTTTGAGGATCATTCACGTTTGTCAATGCTCTCCAACTCTCAAACATGGGATCCATAAAACTTTGACCAGATGCGTACATCGTATCAATATGTATGCAAATTTGTTTTCTCTCCCTGATGAAATCCACAATATAAATCGATCTTTCTTGTGCAATTTTGATCAAAGTATTCATTTCTTCCAACATTGGAAGAATACCACACAATGTGAGAAGTGTTTCAAAGTCACTCATTCAAAATAGCAAATCTTTAGCCTTATCAACTGCCCTACGATTTGCATACATAAACCCTACCAAGGATTGATATTCTTTGAAAACTCTATATGTCGGTTTATACATTGAAATCCACCTAGTATCTACATCTTTTAAGAGTTTTTTACCTTCAGTAACTCCTAGTGCAAACTATTGAAACTCTAAAAATATTTTTGGACTGCGCAAAAAATAATCATGAATTTCATGGACAAGCTCTTCCACTCTCGCTACATTTGTAAATGTATCCACAATTTTGTATGCAAGATTCATTCTATGAGCCATGCAATGAATAGGGATCAAATATGGGGTAACAGATGTTTGTAGTCTAACACAAAGACCATTCCTGTGTCCTTGCATTGTAGCAACACCATCAGCTCCGACACATATTAACTTAGTGGCTATTTCCATTTCATTCATTCTTGCTATTTCCTTTAGACTAGAAACAACAACATTGTAAATATTTTTTGCATTGCAATTTTCCACCATCTTGCGTAGTCCAAGTAAATGAGGTTGCCTTAAATGATTTTCCAATGTGTAAACATGCATGCAAATCCAAGATGTGTTGTCAACAACAGTCACCTCATCAATTGAAAGTGAAATGAATTTGGCCTTTTTTATTTTCTCTTTGAGGTCATCCTGCTCAACCAATGATAGACATTTTACCATTTCCCAACCACTTCGATCTGACCAATGGGCGTTGGGTAAGTTCTGCACATCATCTAGTCAAAATAGAGATTTATAATCAAGTAAATCAGACATAGGTCTACCCTTTTTAAGAATAGTGAGTACAACAACAAACTGTAAACTTTTTGAAGCTAAAGTGAACTTTTCCATTTTTTGAAATTGGGCTTGAATCATTGCACCTTTCTCAACCAAAGTTTGCTTTTGTTTCATTGCTTTATCATATTCTTGTGCATATCTGATATGTGCACACTCTGATGCATCCTTCCACCTATAATTTTTTTGTATTGGTCCATCACTTTCTTTTGTTTTTATATAAACCTTTCCACAATGTTTTTCTACTGTATCTTTCTTAACTTGCAATCTGTGATCCTTTCCATGTTTCCAACTGCAAATTACGCATCTCAATTCTGTTATTACCTCATTACTATTCTCTGGAAGCACTGGCTCAACAAATGGAAAATCTGAAACCCAATCAGGCTGAAATGATCTGTTAATTGTCCATCTAGATGACCTTGCACGTTTATGTTTTTTAGAAGAAGATTCTTCGAAAGTAGGGACTGCATAAGAACTATTATTTTGTTTTCCATTTGGCGTGTTAGTTTCAGGAATCTCTTCATGTTGTTGTTCCATTTCTTTAAGAAAATTTTCATCTGTGGACTTTTCATTATCGTGGATATGTGGAAGTGGAGGCATACCAGGGTCAACAGTGTTTTCTATAGAGATAATACTAGGGTCAATACCAGGGTCATTATCATTATTCTTTTTAAAAGCATACCTTCTTTTAAAAAATACAGATAAACAATGGACAAAGCCATCAACCAAAAATCACCCTTCTTAATGAATGAAGACATTATATATAAAATTAACAATGTACAAAAATTAACTGGTTAGTAAGTAAAGGCGTTCATACCTTCAATTTGTGCAGATGTTGATGGTTGACTGGATTTCAAAATATTATGAAAGTATTTGAGGATACTCCTTTTATCGAAATACTAGCCTCCCTTCTTTCCACTGCCAATAGGTGACATTTTACCTATATAAATAGAAGAGTAACATGAACATCATTTTGAAAAATGGAAATAACTGGTAAAAGAGAGAACTACTATTCAAGACAACAAAATATCTGACCCAAGCAGGCTTGAGATTGGTGCCCAAATAATAGGAAAACCTCCTTATTGAGTGTCAATGAACAAAAATGTATAAAAAGGAACATAAATGGTAACAAAAACTTATCGATAAATGGTTGTCATTGTATATCACTTGCATCTTGTGATAGTCACCTTGTGACAATCGCCTTGTGATAGTCACCTCATGACAGTCACCTCGTGATAGTCACCTCATGTCAATCACCTTGTGATAGTCACCTTGTGATAGTCACCTCGTGTCAGTCACCTCATGTTAGTCACCTCATGTCAGTCACCTTCTACCAGTCGCTTCTGTCGATCGCCTTGTGTCAGTCACCTTGTTTTAATTGTATGAGACTATGAGTGTCGTTGTCAGGGTTACCTATATATAGTGGGGTACAAGAGGTGAATTGGGTGGGATAATTTTTTTTAATAATTTTAAGGCAAAAATTAGGCGGGAAAACTTATTGTATAGGGGAGAATTTACCCTAAAAAAATTGATCCCGTAATTTTTGGGCGAATGGGCCGACCTCTAGGTTCCCAAAATTAGCAAAATAACAATTGTGAAAATCCTAAAATTCACTCTAAATTGCGAAATTCGCCCTTGTGCATAACCTCGTCAAGGACACTTAAGGTATGAATAGGGACATACTAAACTATTTACAACAATAAATAGTGGGAATAGTCTCATTATGCTTCTTTAATGAGAATGGCCTCACTAGACTCCTAACCAAGGAGAGGGACAAACTGAACTATCCAAGGTCATACAACACAATTGGATATGAATGCATACTATATCCAATATCAAAGTTACAAACAAGAAGAAACACTATTTTTCATAATAGTTATGATTAGGGATACACAAGCAATCACGGATAATCAGTTGAACTAGGTCTTATTGATTTACATTATGTTATAAATAGAGGTAAACTCAACCATTCATATCAAACACAATTTTAGTGGGAATTATGACCACACTAAACATCCCATGTGAATAGGGACACACACATATAATCACAAGTATCAATTATTAATTAAATTAATAAACATATTCCTCCTCACTATCCTCATAGGAAGGGTCTTTTTCATGTTCTACAAGACCATATACTTCATTATTGTCTTCATTTTCAACCATTACCTTGTTTGTTTTTAACTTTTCATATGTCAAGTATTTGGCTTGTTGGATGCAATTCATTATTATATAGCCTCCTTGTTTGTAGTAGAAGCACACAAATTGGTCCTTGGATGAAGGACCCTTACTATTTTGCTTCTTCTTTATAAATAATATTTGTCTTCCTTAGTCGATTCATTTTCTTAACTCAGTTTTCTTCATCAATCAAAGACTATTATATCTTCCAAAGTGAGATTAATTTGTTCAATGTGAACACAATATTACATAACTAGAAGGCATGATATTTAAAAAATAGCTTTGGCATCATCACTTTCTACCTTGGTATTAGTTCTAGCTAGTTGATTCATCAAAGAGTGAAACTTACTTATGTGTAAGTCTAAAAAATTTCTACTTAAGTGCTATCTTTCAGCTTTATGCTTGTGAACTAAACAATGTATTTAGAGAATCTCAAACTTTGTTCATAGTCTTTAAGACATCTATGTGATGTAAGTATGCATCTAAGATCCTGAGACCAATCATAACTATTTCTCTTTGATATTTTTTAGTCTACATTGTTTTCTCCTTAAGGTTTTTTGGCTCTAGTGTGGTTCCATTATGATATCCCAAAGATATTTTTCAATTAGAAGCAATTGAAGCTTGAATTTCCATATATAGAAATCCCATTGTGGTGAATTCTCACTACACTCTAGTGGAGTAAGGCCATTCAACCTAATTTTTGTATAATAGATCCAATAGAAGATCGAGCCACCTAAGGACCGAATGAAGGCTTAGGTAGAACTAGATGAAATAGATCTTTGGGGGAACATGGACCAAGGAAGAAACAAAGTCCCTAGTGACCAAAACTTCCTCAACAAAAGGTATAACTAGGATTCTGATGAGACCACAAGACTTTATAATGCATCAAGACCAAACAAAGGTTTGGCCTAGGGATGCCTGGTCAAATTAGATAACTAGTCCCATCCAGCCAGTGGTAATAACCAAAATAATAGGAGAAAGCAAAAAGAGGAGGACTATCATGATAAATATCAACTGGACCAAGGGATGCACCAGGGATGCTAATTGATTCTGGTTAAACTACCTCTAACCATGATCTATAATTATAGGAGGGTAGATTTTGCTTTAAGGGATCATTCCCTTGAACCCTTACATGGAGGACCGATGGTGCCCCATATACCCCAGTTGGGGCTACTATTGTTTCCTTGTGTAGCCACATAATTTTGACACACCTTAAAATTCCCATTTCCTATTAAATCATGTTGATCATTCTAACAAATGTTATTGCTTATAGGAAGCATATAAGGGAATATAGAAGCAACATGCTTGAATTGGTGCAATGTTATTGCTCTATAGGATGCATGGAAGGAAAAATGGTTTGCAGCTTTCTTCAAGGAGGGCAATAAATTTTTTAGATTTCTATTCAATTAGTTATGAAAGGCAACAAGAGTTTGATTATTTTGGAATATTGATTAAAGAACCATTTTTGAGATGATATAATTGTAGTGATAAAATTGTTGTTGAAATGAGCTTGGGAGTTTGTTGCTTACAAGTCCGTAGGAAGAATATTTGTAACTGGCCTTTGGTATTTATGTTAGTAAGATTATGGATCACTCTTATGTAAACCCCTTATCGAGCAATTCCTTTATAACTAAAATTCTTTGAACTAGGTGTGATGAATCGTTTGGGTCCTAAAAGGGATTGAGGCAATGATGACTCAATTGAATGTAGGTTGTGTTTTCATTATAAGTAATCAATGAATATACTTGTAAAGAATTGGAAGGCTTGGCATTGACTTTGAACTGGCTACTTGCATGTATAAACTTGAAGGAAGGAGTTGTAAAAGTGTTTGAGTATTTTCAGGAATTTGTGGAGTTGATACCACTGTTGATTGTGAAATGTGAAGACTTGATTCTATATTTGTATTTAATAGTGCCTATAGATTTTTATTTTTGTTAGACTGGTTGTACAGTTGAAAGCTAAGTTGTGTTTGAGTTCAACAAAGATAAAACTTGGATAAAATTCGCTATTAAAGAACCAATTATAAAATTTTCCATTAAAAAATATATATTTTTAATGAGTAAAATGGCTAAATAAGAAAATAAAATGTAAAACTAATTAAAACCTTTACAAATGCATTTTTTTGATACATTACAAATGCAATTTTTTATTAATTTGAATATATTAATAAAAATATAAATATAGAAATAACTTATATCTTTGCAAATTTAATTATACATATCCAGTTGAGTTTAACTTGCATCAAGTTGAACTCATTAGGTATTTTTGGAAACTAGAGTTTCACTGTTGTGTGAAACATACAATTTTTTATATAAATCAAACTCTGGGTAACTCTTTCTCACTACAACCATAGAGTTAGCTCAAACATAAATATACACACCTATGGAAGTTCAAATATTTTTGTAGCTTTAATCTGTGCAGCATGTTAAATATCAAAGGATGAGATAAACCTATTGTCCTTGATGCCGTCCACTTGCATGAGTTTTAGAAATGTATGAGGCATGTGTTGCATGGGATTTTAGCTACTTATGAATAAATTTGTGCTACTCATGAAAATACTATTGTGGGATTTCATCATTGCTATGTTCACAGGATTCCCATGCAGTAAGAGAGGGTTCCTCATGAAAAATTATGGGATTTATTCATTACAAAATAAGGGAGTACTTAAGGGCTTCACACATAGCCAACACACAAGGTTCATTTGCTCTATATCCAAACCTTTCATATTTTCATCGTAGAGTTCACTTGCAAAGAAAATATAGCCAAGGAAATACAAGAATACAGCAGTAATAAATGGAGAGCCACAAAAAATGGAAGAGAATTAAATGTAATAAAAAAGAAACCTTGAATGTAAACAATGACTTTAATATATTTGTTCTTGTTGCCTCTATAATAATTTATTTTTGCATATGAAGGGCAATGACTAAGGTTGAAAGCTATCATATGTTGCTTGTATGTTGAATGACATATTTTTTATGATGCACGCCGTAAGATTATTCTTAGATTATATATAGTAGAATCAAGAGCATAGGCTAATTGATTGAATCCTTACCATATTGCAACCTCGGTTTGATTCTCCTAGGGGCTAGCAGTCCACCTCACACTACTTTAGTGGTTAGTGACCATACTAGAATGAGTGGGTAGGGGTTATAGTGGCAACAGCCATAATCGAACCCTTGACTAGATGTAGATAGTGAAGGCAGATATCGATTCCTCTATGTATCAAAAAAGGACACCAACTAAATGGTTTATGAGCCATTTAATATGATAAAGTATAGACGACAAGGAAGTTACTATATAATAGATACGGGAGAGAGGATATTGGTTTTGATTTCTTTTCTAAGGATAATTGTTAGCTTTTGATGATTTATATTAAAGGAAATGCAACTACAAGATGTAAAATAAACAAGCAATGATAATGGCACTATAATATATAGGAAAACTATGAGATAAAATTTTATAATAACCTATAAATATGCCATTAATGGATGCTCACAAAAATAGTACAATGTATTATAATGGAGGACATGAACACTCCAAGGTTTTAGTAAAAGAACTACATTGTACTCTAACTACAAATCATCATAGTAACTTCAGTATTCTTTCTCTCACTATACCTCAAGGTATTTATATAGGATGATATGTGCCTTAGCCTTTACTCTACCATGAATATTCATCTACCCATCCTATGACTCATGTACATGTAGACTACATGCACATTTACATCATTGCACATTCTAACACTTGTGCATTTATTACTTGCTTGAAGCAACTACTCAAACCTTAATCTAAGATAAACTCCTAATCTAGAAATATACCTAATGTGGTACATTGACATGTACCAAATAATATAATATACTCTAACACCTCCTTGTATTATATTATTTGGGTATTGAAGACTTTAGTCTTAAATATTGTCTTCGTCTTGGTTATGGAATTTTAGTTATGGAATTTGAGCTCTTCTTCATTTTATTTCCTGTCTGTCTCTTGACCAAGCAGATAGTATCTTTATAAAATACTATCTTTGCTGAGAGGGTTTTAATTCCATGTTTATTTGTAGGTTCTTCTAGTTCTTGAATTTCTTGAATCTCTTAAACCAAGTGATATTTGTGTTTCCCTTCTCTATATTGCAATTGAGGATAATTGTCTTGATTATGATAAGTATATGGAAGCTAAAATTGTTGTTGATGTGGACTATACTGATTCTGATATTGTCTTGGTTGGAATGGCCTGTTTGGTTGGCTTTCATAGTTTTTTTTATTCTCTTGATACTGATTCCTAGGATTGAATTTGTAGTAGTTGGTACTATGTCCTTTCTTCTTGCAGACTTGACAATATTTGTTACTCCATGGTATTCATCCTTTTGAGGAGGAGGCAACATTTTCCTATGGATTATATCTTGAAACTAATGCATGGTTAGTCATTTCACTTTAACTGTATTTTCTACCTCATATTCTTGAAGGATATTAACTAACTCATCAAAAGACGTATCTTTACTTAGGATTTGTAATGATGTACTAAGTTCTTGTAGTTATCTAGAAGTGCTCTCAGGGTTACTTGAACAAAAAACTTATCTTCAACCTTTTCTCCTACGAGTAACAATTTTCCTTTTATATTCGTTGTTTTCCTTAGGAATAGTTTTATACTTTCACCACTATTCACTTTCAGAGAATGTAATTGAGTTTGAATATTTAATATAGTGGTTTTATTCTTCCCTTCAAATATTTTATCTAAGGTTTTCCAAGCTTCTGTAGATTTTCCTACTGAACTAATGTAGGGTTGAGTTTCATTTTTAATGGAGAAATTTATTATCATTAAAGATTTTGCTTTATTTTCTTCAAACTTTTGAATCTCACTATCACCTGAAGTAGGTTTATCTTTTGTTCATTTGAATAAATACCAAAGTTTTTCAACTATCATAATTGCCCTTACTTTATTTTTCCATGAAGAGTAATTTGGACCTTTAAGTAGTTGGGATTCAATGAGAATGAATTTATTTGTTGTCATGATGATGTTTGTGGACTACCTTATGTCTCCCTAGTTTAGGATATGTGAACTAACTTGATAAACCCTTATCAAATATTAGATTTTGTAGTATCCCTTATATATCCCAAGTGATTATAGTATGTTATGGTTTTGATAAAGTGCTTAGCATCTATTAGATTTCCTTTTGAGTTGATTCCCTAGTGTTTTTAAGACAATAATCAACTCCTATATCACCTTATTTCTCCTTATTGATATATGCACTTTTTAATTTGATAAATTTCTCTGAATTCAAGACTATATGGCTGGATTCCTTTTTTCCCTTTTAATGTGAATATGAGACAAGTGTAAGCAATGATTTCCAACTCTTTAATCAATGCTTATGAAGAGCTTCTTTCAATTCTAATTTTCAATGGTTTAATTTTCTAAATTCCAATGGACTAAATTTTGATGTAGTACTCCTTCTATATCCCTAATTTGGAACTTTAGAAAATAATAATATTTGTAAAATAATATTTTAATTATCCAAGGTAGAACCCAGGTGTTGAAGGTGAGTTGGAAAGGAGAGGGAAATCCTCTAAGGGAGGTCCCAGGTTCAAATCTCCTGAAGAACACAAGCTTATACTGAGAGGGGGGGTGAACAATATAAGACCACTTTTTACTTTTGCTCTAAATCAACTTTCAAATCAGCTTTATGCAGAGAACAGATAGCATTATCAAGAGCAGCAATTAAAACAATGCACAACACATCAACAACAAAGAGACACAACAATTTACGTGGTTCACCCAATGCGGGCTACTCCACGGATAAAATTTCTTACTAAATTTTATCAAAGTCCTCTGGGAATACTTCCCGATTACAATGTTTATGAGCCTCAGCTCAAAGGAGACACCTTCCCCTAATTCTACTTTGGCTGATGATCCTCTAGAAGACCTCTATCTCTTCTACCCTTAGCAAGTGGAACTCTATCCACAGAAGACACCTGTCTTCCCTGCTCTGGCTAGATATCTCTGTCCTCAACTCTGTCACAGCAAGCTGGTCCTCTTTTCTGCACCAAACACAGTCCTTTGGTTTGGCACAAATCTGTCCTCTTCCTCTTTTCTTTTTTGTTGTAGTTCCTAGTTGGTCGAAACAATCTTTTTCACTATCTGCACAAAGACAGTAGCACTCGATCTAATTAAACTCTTCTACGAAAAACTCAGCAACACATTCTTCGTGCATATAGCAACACAGTCTTCGCATAAACAGTAGCATAGTCCTCTCATGAACAGCAGTACATTCTTCGCGCATACAGCAGCACAGTCTTCACTTAAATAGTAGCATAGTCTTCCACACTTAGACGATTCAATGAAATGCACTCTAATGTTGTAGTCGAACTTCGCTCTCTGCTTCTTCGATGATCGAACCTCACTGTCGCACTAACTCTGCGAACGCCACTCTTCGAATGCACACTTCGATCGATGCCCGAAACTGCTCAAACAGCCCTCCTTTAATACTCACAATCTCAAGATGAAATCTTGTTCTTAGTCGGCTGTTCAACCTCCAAATACGTCGGCTGTAAACCCTACGTTGCGTCGGCCCAAATTTAACTCTGTCGGCTTCACTGTCTCCCTGAAGCTCCAGGTGCGAAACTTCAACATGTCGCGATATCGCGACACCTTTTCCTGTCGTACACCCTCTTTAGCATGTTGTAGCGAAATCGTGACGTTTTTGCAATTGTATGCTTCCTTCGCTCTTCTGTCGTGAAATCGTGACACTTTTGTCTTTCGTTGACGTCATCTCACTTTTGTCACGAAATCACGATGCTTTAGACTTCAAAGCCTTCTTCTCCACTTCTGTCATGAAATCGTGACACCTTTGCCTCTTGCTGACGTCATCAGCAACTCTGTCATGAAATCGTGACGGTTTAGACTCCAAAGCCTTCTTCTCGGCTTCTGTCGTGAAATCGTGACACCTTTGCCTCTTGCTGACGTCATCTGCCATTCTGTTGTGAAATCGCGACGCTTTCAACTTCAAATATTTTTCTCGGTTTGCACCATCAAAAATGGAACATGTCACGAAATCACGATGCTTTTCTGCCTTAAGCTCTTTTCTGCCAACTGCTCGTGAAACTGGAACATGTCACGAAATCACGATGCTTTCCTTGCCTTAAGCACTTTTCTGCCAACTGCTCGTGAAACTGGAACATGTCACGAAATCGTGACGCTTTCTGCATCCGTACAACTTCTTTGAAACATGTCACGAAATCGTGACACTTCCTGCAACTCAACACTACCAACTCATCTTGTCGCGAAATCGTGACACTCCCTGCAACTCAACACTGCCAACTCAACTTGTCGCGAAATCGTGACAGTTTTGCCTGAACTTTCTCTCTCCTCAACCATGTCGCAAAATCGTGACAGTTTTTCCTGCTTCATCTCTGCCTTCTAGCATGTCACGAAATCGCGATGCTTTTTCCAAGCGACTCTGCAAACTTTTTTTAACTTACCTTTTTTTGGATTTTTGGCAACTGGGCTACTTTGATTTTCTTGGAGACTTACTGACCAGCTGAAACCTTCATCAAAACACATACTTAGACATAAAACAAATTGCTCCAAGAACTCCTTGATATCAAAGACAACAACTACCAAGAGCTCCTTGACATCAATGACAACAACTAAACTTAGGCAAAGGCAATGTACTCAAGGTACCCAAAATTGCCAACAATCTCCCCCTTTGTCATTGATGGCAACCCTTTACTAAACACAGCCAAAACTGAAATCAATCTCTTTGAAGTTTTGCTCCCCCTCACTTGAAGCTTTCCTTTTCACTTGAAGCTCTCCCCCTTACTCATATCTCTCCCCCTTACACAAATCTCTCCCCCTTTGTCATCAATGGCAAAGGGTCACCTTTGGGGCTTGGGACTAAGAATGAGTCTCTTAGCTTAGTCCCTCCCCCACCTCCTAATGAGGTGATTTTAAAACAGAGTTGGGAGTGAAACTCCCATTAGACACTCATCATCATCAGTGTCTACAATTTCTTTGTCGGGCCTTTTCTTGAGCTCTTTGTTAATGTTTTTGTTCTTGGCACTTATCTTGTTCTTGTTCTCATCTCTTTTCTTGTCCACACCTTGATCCTTGGACCTGTTTATACCATTGTTTTTGTTCCTGTACCTTGTAAGATCAACTCTGCATTTTTTGGCTGAGTGACCTATATTGTTGCACTTGTAACAAACAACATTATTTCTTTCAGGTATAGCTGTTCTTTGAATCCACCTGTTCTGACTAACCCGGTTCTTGTTATTTGAATTGCAAAAAATTGCCTTGTGCCCGAACTGATTACAAGAGTAGCAATACCCTTGAAATAAATTACGACTTCTAAAATTATTGTTAACCTTCTTCATTTGAGACATGCAATGTGCAACCATGTGTCCAAACCTATAACATGCAAAACATCTACCAAAAAATATTCTTTTAATCGATCTCTTGGGTCCCGAGAACTTCTGTTTCACATTCAAAAATTTGTTTTCTATTTCTGCACATTCATCACTCACAGACTCATGATCTGAAGTACTTTCTTCATCAGAACTTTCTTCTTGTTGAAATCTCTTGCTAGATTCCCCAACCTGTTTCTTGTGTGGCTCAACAAAACCGAGACCTATTTTATCTGTTGGATTTCTTTGATTTTTGATGAGAGACTTAACCTTCTTGGAGCTATCCTAAAATCTGTAGAGTTTATCCTTGTAATATTCATTTTCTTTTTTCAAAGAAACCATTTTCTGCTCTAACTCATTATACTCAAGAATCTTAGACTCTAACTCATCCTTGAGTTCCTGTGTTTTGGCTATAGAGAAGTCGAGACTTTCTATAAGATCGTCTCTCTCCATACAACATTCATCTAACTTAACCTTGAGTCTATCATTCTTCTTTCTTTCTTTTTCCAAAACACTGAGAGCATTATTGAGTTCACATTCAAGATTCTCTATTTGATTGCACTTTGAATTATCAAGACCTCTTTCTGATTTCTTATTACTAGATGTGCTACCCTTTTCAAAAACCATACACGCATCTTCCTTATCATTTTTTGAAGCATCCTCATACATACTAGTAACCAATTCATTATTTGTGCAATCATCCTCAAGGTGCCCAAAATTTCCACATCTAAAGCATTTCATGACCGTGAATTTATGTTTCGGTTCTTCCTCCTTTTTTGAAATGAACAGCATCTCATTTTCATCATCACTAGAAGAATTTTCACTATTACTGCTAGAACACTTACTTGCTTTGTCTAGGTAGAAGCTCTTCTTGTTCTTGTGTGAATGCCTCTTTCCTTGATTGTTGTGCTCATCTTTGTTCTTTCTGTAATACCTGTGTTTTTCAAAATCCTTGCTCTTAACATCCTGTAAATCTTCATCACTTTCATCTTTGGAAATAGTACAGTCAGTAGCATAATGACCATACTTTCCACAGTTGAAACATCTTATATTTTTCTTGCTTTTGTGCTTTCTAGAGAATTTGCCTTTCTTGCTGTAATATGCTTCTTCCTCACTAGAAGACTCATCACTCTCTTGAATCTGTTTGCCTTTTGATTTCTTGGTAGCTTTGAAAGCTGCCTCTTTCTTTGTATCAATATTCACTTGAGTTCTCATCTCAAAAGCTGCAAGAATACTATGGAGCTCATCCTTTTTCAACTTATCTAAATCTTTGGCTTCCTCAATAGCAGAAATATTTTCACTAAATCTATTAGGAAGAGATCTTAAAATCTTATCACACACATCATTTTCAGCAAGTTCAAGACCTAAGTCTTTCATGGAGTTCACAATCTCATCCATCCGAAGCATGTAGTCACTAATATTTTCATCATCATTCATCTTGAGTTGTTCAAACATACCTTTAAAATGTCTCAACTTGGCCTTTCGGACATTTGCATCGCCTGTATGAACAACCTGCAATTGTTTCCACATTTCACTAGTTGTCTTGCAGTGAATAACTTTGGTAAGATCAGCCTTCTGTAAACCTTTCAGGATTGCATTCATGGCTTTTGAGTTGCTGTGATGAAGGAGCCTATCTTCCTTAGTATAAGGACCATTTGCAGGAATGGTGTACCCATCTTCAATAACTTCCCATACCTCATTACCAAGGGCCATAAGATAGACTTTCATTCTTGCACTCCACAGACCGAAATCTGATCCATCCAGAATAGGTGTTGCATTGCCACCTAAAAAATCCATTGTGTTCTTAACCAGTTCTTCCTTCCAGCTGTAAAACCTTTTCGAAGGAACCTGCTCTGATACCAATTGAAGAACACAAGCTTATACTGAGAGGGGGGGTGAACAGTATAAGACCACTTTTTACTTTTGCTCTAAATCAACTTTCAAATCAGCTTTATGCAGAGAACAGATAGCATTATCAAGAGCAGCAATTAAAACAATGCACAACACATCAACAACAAAGAGACACAACAATTTACGTGGTTCACCCAATGCGGGCTACTCCACGGATAAAATTTCTTACTAAATTTTATCAAAGTCCTCTGGGAATACTTCCCGATTACAATGTTTATGAGCCTCAGCTCAAAGGAGACACCTTCCCCTAATTCTGCTTTGGCTGATGATCCTCTAGAAGACCTCTATCTCTTCTGCCCTTAGCAAGTGGAACTCTATCCACAGAAGACACCTGTCTTCCTTGCTCTGGCTAGAGATCTCTGTCCTCAACTCTGTCACAGCAAGTTGGTCCTCTTTTCTGCACCAAACACAGTCCTTTGGTTTGGCACAAATCTATCCTCTTCCTCTCTTCTTTTCTGTTGTAGTTCCTAGTTGGTCGAAACAATATTTTTCACTATCTGCGCAAAGACAGCAACACTCGATCTAATTAAACTCTTCTGCGAAAAACTCAGCAGCACATTCTTCACGCATATAGCAGCACAGTCTTTGCATAAATAGCAGCACAGTCTTCTCATGAATAGCAGTACATTCTTCGTGCATACAGCAGCACAGTCTTCACATAAATAGCAGCACAGTCTTCCACACTTAGACGATTCAATGAAATGCACTCTAATGCTGTAGTCGAACTTCGCTCTCTGCTTCTTCGATGATCGAACCTCACTGTCGCACTAACTCTGCAAACGCCACTCTTCGAATGCACACTTCGATTTGTGCCCTAAACTGCTCAAACAACCCTCCTTTAATACTCACAATCTCAAGATGAAATCTTGTTCTTAGTCGGCTGTTCAACCTCCAAATACGTCGGCTGTAAACCCTGCGCTGCGTCGGCCCAGATTTAACTCTGTCGGCTTCACTGTCTCCCTGAAGCTCCAGGCGTGAAACTTCAACATGTCGCGATATCGTGACACCTTTTCCTGTCGTACACCCTCTTTAGCATGCTGTAGCGAAATCGTGACGTTTTTGCAATTGTATGCTTCCTTCGCTCTTCTGTCGCGAAATCGTGACACTTTTGTCTTTCGCTGACGTCATCTCACTTTTGTCATGAAATCGCGACGCTTTAGACTTCAAAGCCTTCTTCTCCGCTTCTGTCGTGAAATCATGACACCTTTGCCTCTTGCTGACGTCATCAGCAACTCTATCGTGAAATCGTGACGGTTTAGACTCCAAAGCCTTCTTCTCGACTTCTGTCATGAAATCGTGACACCTTTGCCTCTTGCTGACGTCATCTGCCATTCTGTCGCGAAATCGTGACGCTTTCAACTTCAAAGCCTTTTCTTGGTTTGCACCAGCAAAAATGGAACATGTCACGAAATCGTGATGCTTTTGCTGCCTTAAGCTCTTTTCTGCCAACTGCTCGTGAAACTGGAACATGTCACGAAATCGCGATGCTTTCGCTGCCTTAAGCACTTTTCTGCCAACTGCTCGCGAAACTAGAACATGTCACGAAATCGTGACGCTTTCGCATCCGTACAACTTCTTTGAAACATGTCGCGAAATCGCGACACTTCCTACAACTCAACACTGCCAACTCATCTTGTCACGAAATCGTGACACTCCCTGCAACTCAACACTGCCAACTCAACTTGTCGCGAAATCACGACAGTTTTGCCTAAACTTTCTCTCTCCTCAACCATGTCGCAAAATCATGACAGTTTTTCCTGCTTCGTCTCTGCCTTCCAGCATGTCACGAAATCATGACAGTTTTTCCAGAACTTTCTCTCTCCTAAAACATGTCGTGAAATCGTGACAGTTTTTCCAGCAGCCTGCAAACTTTTTCTAACTTATCTTTTTTTGGATTTTTGGCAACTGGGCTACTCTGATTTTCTTGGAGACTTACTGACCAGCTGAAACCTTCATCAAAACACATACTTAGACATAAAACAAATTGCTCCAAGAACTCCTTGATATCAAAGACAACAACTACCAAGAGCTCCTTGACATCAATGACAACAACTAAACTTAGGCAAAGGCAATGTACTCAAGGTACCCAAAATTGCCAACATCTCCACCCTACCAAAAAGTTGAATTGGGTATCTAAAATCCAATTGATAATGTTGGTGCGGGCAGGGTCGGGTGAGACCCCCGGGTGACTTTGACGGTGTAGAACCCCATGTTCATGGTCTCTCAGACCAAGGCGGCTCCGCAAGGGGTTTTTTGCTTAAAAAAAAAAATTATCCAAGGTAGAAACCGTTATTTCTCCTAATTTAGTTATTTACAAATATTAAGATATTAGAATTTCAACCAATATAATTTGAAAAGCTCTTACTAAAATAAACTTCTCTCTTTTAATTGGATTTCTAAACATTAATAGTCTATCTAAGGTTTTAGCTCTATCAATTAATTTACTAACCTTAGAGAATAAATAACCTTATACCTCCTTGTTTTTATAGAAATCAACTATTAAAGTAATGCATTTATACCTCTTAATAATGCATTGTGTGCTGCTTGAATTAAACCTTGACTGCACTTTCAAAACTTGAGCGTTGTATCTTCACCGGTCTACAAGGTATGATGCTTAGCATTAATTGAACGTATTTCTTTTGTGCACTTAGACTATAATATCCTCCTTGTTAATGTTGATTGACCTGAGTATGCAATAGTCTTCATGCTCTCCTTTGGATTGAGGTATTTAATAGACTTTACCTCCCTTTGAAATGTATGCCAAATGGCATATACTTTACCTTTGAGCCTGTAACTCCTTGCGAGGTGGTACGTTAAACCTACCTTTGCTAACATTGTTATGTTGTCTAACTTGGTCTCCTCTCTGTTGTAGGTTTTTCTTGCACTGTGAATGATGCTTTCATGAGATCGATGGTGCTAAACCTGGTGTTTTTAGACACCTTGAGAACTCTGCTAATGAGCCCTTAGTTGGCTCTTTTCCTCTACTTCAATGTTTTCTCCTCAAGCTAGATGATATGATCGCTCAATGACTATTATATGCTTGTTGTTGTAGTATCTTAAAACACTCTAGTTTTTATCCTCATTTGCTATGTTGGACAAAATAAGCATTGTGCAAATATATGTTGTAACTAAGTCTACCTTAATTTACATCAAAATTTGAGACCTTAAGTCTCCTTTTTTAATCTAGCTTACTTCCTTGATATGGCGGCTTCTTTCTCTACTCCTTGAGCGTTAATAGTGATTTAATGTTGTCTTCCTTACTAGAAAATGCTCTCCTCTATTTCATTTGCTTTAATAACTTTGCAATAATAATTCCAAGCTTTTTAATCAAGCAACTAATATGCCTTTCTAGATGGCATAACTTTGCACTATATAAAATGCAATCTATACTCTTATAGTAGTGTCTTCTTTGCTTTCAATAGAAGGTAGGATGTTGATATTTTTATTTCTTTTGAAATATATCTAACTCCCCTTTCTTATGTGCAAGTTTTAATCCTTAAAGAAACTAACTTATGCACTTCCTTGAAGACTTTAAAGTTGAAGCTTACTCCCTTGCAACTTTAAACTCTAATGTAGTGTATAAAGAAACTTAATAATACGATGAATCTAAAGTTCAAATAATGAACCTTTTGCACCAAAGTTGCATACCTTTATAACTTTGTAGATGTTGGATTTACTAGTGATTAGATTCACCAAAATGTTGCTCTATATTAGAGTAAATTATAGGTCTTTCTTGCTATCCAAAATAGCTCTTTAACTCATCAATTTGCATCTTTAATACTCCTATAACTTGCTGCCCAAAAATGTAGTTTGTTGGCTTTAACTCTCCTTCACGATGATCCCTCAAACTCTAAAACTTAGTAGCTATTGTTGTTGTCCAAATTGTTACCTTTAACTCTGAAACGTTTAGAATATAATGCAGTCAATATCTCCTTTTAAGTGTTGTCCTTGAATATCATAAATTTGGTTGGAAACTACTCCAAATTGCAGTTGAGATTTTCCTTCAAGAAACCTTCACTTTTTTGCTATAAAACCAACAATATCCTTTTTCTGAAATAGCCTTTAATGGTAATCTCCAAATCTCTCAAATTTTGTGGCTTATTCTAAATCCTTTCTCCTTCAACCTTATGGTTGAATTTTGACTTCAACCTTGGCCTATCTAGTGGCCTTCTTTTCAAGAATTTGAATGTCTTGAGGTCTTCACTATTCTCCTCTAAAATTTGGTAAATTTCTTGCCAAATATTTCTCCTTTTGGGCTTTTTGTCAGATGGCGACAACTGTCCCAAATTTTTCTCTATTAGGAACTCTTTTTGCTGGTAATATTCTCCAATGAGTTCTCCTAAAATCTCCTCCAATGGTCTTCTCCAAAATCCCTTCAATGGCCTTCACTGAAATCTCCTTCAATGAGGCTTTCCTAGCCTCCTCCTTCTATCTCCTTCCTTGAGACCTCTTCTCTAGGGTCTTCAATCTTTACATTTCTTAAGTCTTCTTGTCAAGAATTTAATGAGACCTTCCTTGATCTCTTCAATCTTCCTATTTAAGTTTTATAATGAGATCTCCTCACAAATATCTAAAATATGTTGCTTTTATAATGGGACCTTTGCTAGTCCTTCTCTATCTCCAATCTTCCAAAATTGAAATTTCTTCAATGGAACCTCTTGTGGGTCTCTTCAGCTTCTTGAGTTGTATTCTCCTCCTTCAATTTGCAATCTAAAGTCTCCAATATTCTCCTAGATACTTTTTTGGTGTCTCTTCTTCCTTCAATCTACAATAAGGCTCCTTTGACCTTTTCCTCTTCCACACTCTGCAAGTCTTCAAACTTGCAATGGGAAATTTTCCTTAGACCTCCTCCAAATCTTCAATATTTTGTTTGTTACTTTAGGTACTGGATTGATTCCAAAGTAGATATTCTTCCTAGGTCTTTGTAGGAAACTTCCCAAATTTCTTTGAATATTATTTTCCTACAACAAATATTAGAATCTAAAATGGAAGAAACTTTAAATGTAGAGATTATGAATCTTCACTAGTTGATTTGTCAATCTAGTGGGATCAATGTTGAGTCCTAGTCTTCACGAGTTTTTCTTCAATGCTGTGGAAATACTCCAGCCAAATATATTTTTAGAAATTATGAAAATAAGATATCCTATCTCCTCTCAATATCTCTTATGGCTCTCCCTATTTCCTATTGATCTACCATGTACTCTAATACCATTGTTATCTTTTGATGATTTATATTAAAGGAAATGCAACCACAAGATGTAAAATAAGCAAGCAATGATAACTATATGATAATGACACTATAATATGCAATAAAATTATGAGATAAACTTTTGAAATAACTCAAAAATATATCATTAATGGATGCTCACAAAAATAGTGCAATGTATTATAATGGAGGACATGAACACTCCATAATTTCAACGAAAGAACTACATTGTACTCTAACTACAAATCACTGTAGTAACTTCAGTATCTCTCTCTCACTATACCTCAAGGCATATATAGGAGGATATGCACCTTGGCCTTTACTCTACCCATGACTCTTCATATACCTATCCTATGACTCATGTACATGTAGACTACATGCATATTTACATCATTGCATATTCTAACACTTGTCCATTTATTACTTGCTTGAAGTAACTACTCAAACCTTAATCTAAGATAAACTCCTAATCTAGAAATATACCCAAGGTGGTACATTGACATGTACCAAATAATATAATATACTCTAACAACAACCTTAAGTTAAAGATTTATGATTCAGGCAATATGATCATGTGGAGACAGAATTTTTGAAGCCTACGTGCATGTGTGATATTTTATAATTTTAATTGTATTATGACCTATAATACCTTCTTGATAAGGTTTCTTTATAGCATCAAATGCATTATAGATTTTTGATGCATGCTTTTTCTATGCTAACATGAATAGGACTAAATATGTAGTTAATGCATTTGAATTGTTTTTGATGTTGCATTGTATGATAGTTTTGATATATTCATAACTATTAGTAAAAATCATAATGATTATTTCTTTGTTATTTGACTATAGAGGGAGGTCTATTGGCTTGTGCCATCCATTGGATATGACAATAACAAAGGGGTAAAAACACTATCAAAATGGATATGCATGTCTATTCAATTTTACATGCACATATTATCTAGAGATTAGAATCTGCCATTTTTATAAGAATCTATGTATTTGTGGATGATGTATTTGTAGTTTAAAGAATTTATTACATATTTGAAGCAACGAGAATGTGTTGGAGTTGTAAAAATCCTTGAAGGGAATTCTATTTGGTCACAAATATTGTTTATTCTTCCTTATTCTGTTGAGGTATGTGAAATGTTGGCCATTGCACCTTTTCCTAATGAATGTCTTATTGGCTTGTTGCTGCCCAAGAAAACAAGTTTCGATTGGATATGATGGGACATGGAAATTTATAATGGATGTTGCAGAAATGTTATGTATTTGTTACCCTTCGTTAATGATGTGTATATCCTAATTTTTTGGTTTGTTGTTAATGTAGTTGGTTGGTAAGGGACTCTATCAGTATTTTCTGATTAAGGGTGTCTAATCCTTTTATTTGAAATTGTATTATTAGGTGTTGTGTCTCTATTTTTATTAGGGTAAAATGAAGGAAGAGTGGACTATAGATCACCTAGGAAATGCCCTCATGAAAAGCTAGATATGCAAGTAAAAAAGTATAAGGCTCTAGTTCCACTAACCTTTTTATTCGATTCTAAGGCTCTGTGCTGAATGAGATTTGTTTCATTCTTGTTCTTCAATGAGAGTAAGTCTTTTGTAGTGTTTGATATTATATTTTAATCTATTATAAGCAAATTTCTCACCTGTATTCTCAACCATGTTTAATATGTAGGCAAATGGTATTAGATATTGTCTTTCAGTCGATACCAAACCCTAAGAGGGTGGTTTTAAATCAACCTAATAGAACCTAAGAGGGCAGTTTTAAACCACCCTAATATAACCTAAGAAGGTGGTTTTAAACCACCCTAATAGAACCTAAGAGGGTGGTTTTAAATTGCCATCATAGTAATAAACTAAGGTAGTTTTTAATCAGCCTAATAGACCCTAAGAGGGCAATTTTTGGAGGTAGTTTTTAACTGCCCTCGTATGCTACAAATTTTAATGATGCCCTCATAGAATGTGGTTGAATAACCACCCTTAAATATCTTCAAGGGTGGTTAAAAACTATCCTTAAAGACCATTTTTGGTGTAGTGCATATTCAAATTTTCATGTTATTGATATGGATGATGTGGATATTATTCTAGGTTATCCCTGGTTGGATTCTTTGGTTACTATTAATATTAATTTGCAAAATAAGTTCATGATGTTATGGTACGATAAAGGAATACAACATTGAAGGATATTTCTTAACTTAAGGAGCAAATACCCAAGGAGAAACAAGAAGCAATGTGGCAATGGAATAAGGTAAGGAACCAGTATAGGAATAAAAAGCTAAGTCTACAACAGAGGCAGTAGAAAAGTGCCAAGAATAAGTAGTAATAAATACAAGGAAGCTCTATTTGAAGAGCACATAGATGCACCAAAAGAAGGGCATATGATAGAATAGCTTGAGAAAAAATTTAAAACGATGAAACAAAATATTGAAGAATCAAAGGAATTTAGAATGTTAGGATAAAGTTATAGCATATCGCCACCCACACCACCATGAGTGGCAACAATATTAAAGGTAGAGCTTAGGGCATCAATATTATCATGGATCTACATGGAGTCAGAAAGGTATCAAGTATGGTATTGTTTGGAATAAAAATAGAGTAATTCTAGATTTCAAAGTGATACAACATCATGGAACAATGGGATCAACCATCCAGAATACTAGAGTAAAGCAACAAAAGCATCTAGCCAATAGAGCACCACCACAAATTAAGATTTCACTCGGATGAGAGGATGGTTAAGATTGGTACTTATCAACATTACTTAGCAAATCATATTATCTAGTTTTTTCTCATGTTTCAAGGGTAAAATATTTGTGAGGATGGAATGTTATGGTACCTAGGGATAGGAATATGGGGATATGATATTATATTGTACAAGAGTATTATGGATATTTGGCATTGGTCACACATAACTCAATGTTTATTATATTATAATAAAGAGTGGGATAAGGATTTAGGATTCAACTTCCCAAAGTAGACTTATAAGATGGGTATATAAAGAAGAGATATTGCCATTGTAATCATCAATCATATCAAGTATTTCCTTGTATTAATCTTGGCTCATGGAGTAGATATAATTTTAGGAGATATTATGGAGAGGTTCCTTCCTTAAGGAATAACATTGGTGTTGCCCTACTTGAAGGTTATTATCAAATCTTGTCTTTTATGGATTGGAAACTATGGTTGATTTATTAAATATTTAGCATATTGTGAATGTTTTTATATTTATGAAAAGAAAAGGTTTATAACATAGCTAAAAAGTAAAAAAAAAAAATCAGGTCATCTAAAACAACAATCTGGGTCATCTAGGAGCTCAAAACCTAGATGTGAAAATAGGTTGTACTGATAAAAAACAAAGATAGTTTTATTTGAGACACTAGTGCTAGACATAAAGAACCACTATTTTTATGACATCAAATTTTTACTACTATGTAAATTTATAGGGATAAAGATAAGTTTTGCATGTTATCTAACAAATAAATTTTTGACTTTTTAAGTACATTGAGTGCACTATCAAACAACCATGAAAGTGTTGTTAAACAAACTTGAAAAATAGCATCAAAAATTCAAATATTGGAGATGTTTTTAATGTGCAGAATATGATGCACCCATTTCAGAGAAGATCAAAGAACACAAAAACATAGTGGCACACCTGATGGCTTTTAAAGCCTTAATATTAATGTAAAATCATAGGATAAATATTCACAAGATCAAATATATGATAGTCGTAATATAGTAAGATCAAGATAATAATGTAACCATAATAATATGAGCCAACTAATATGTAAAATCAATACTTATAATATATCAACTAACATTCATTAATAAGCAGAAATATATGAATGTAATAGCTTGAATCATACATGTACAAAACATGTAGCACAACTTACAAAATTAGTTGCTCAAATGTATGCAATATTTATTACTCCTCCTTCTCTTACAAATGTATCATAAAACTCTCATATAATAACAATACTTTCTATGCACACTCTGTAGACTATGTAGGCTATGTAGACTATGCAGGCTATGTAGACTATATAGGCAATGTAGGCAATGTAGGCAATAGCCACTATGGAGTAATATATAGCCATTGTAGGATGACTCTTTGGTTACTTGACTCTTCCTTTCATTATTCCAAGTCTTATGACTCTTGGCTTCTCTACTTGACACTTGCATACACATGACTCTATCTTGTATGCACACTTGGACATGACTCTTCACATAACACTTTCTAATATAAGAACACATGTGCACACTTACATATGAGACACTTGTGCACATCTACACACATAACACTTGCACACTCATTTACATGACACTTGTGTATTTCTTGCACATTATTACATTACATAAAATATTTACTCACACTCTAATCTAGGACACAACCCTAATCTAATATTTACAAGATGTACCATGAGGGTACATTAGCATGTACCAAATAATGTAATATTCTCCAACAACACTTTCAATTTGCATCAACTAACATCCAATTGAATTTCTATGAAATGTTTTTAAGATTAAAGGTGTATGTCTACATAAAAGGATAGCATCATCAAACCTAGAATAAACAATTAAAAAAAAGTAAAGAGAAATAATAGCAAGTCATTGGATCTTCAATAATCAATATTGGAGATTAATTTGGAGTATATGCTTTTTATCATGTGCTAAAATTTAAATAGTATGCAACATTTTTTTAAAAAGGGAAACACTCTTTTTTATTACAAAAAACAAAGGGAAAATAATTATCCTATAGTTCAAGTGATAGGGACATTTAACATATTTAAATACCTTGAAGGCATAAGGTAGGTTGAATTAAAATCATAAAATATTTTTATGGAGACATAAGAGTCAATTTAACACTTTATTATTTTTCTAGATGATGAAATGTTTTTAAATATATATGTACTTTATGGAAAGCTCTTTTTGAACCTAACATATTTTAAAAGCTTTGATTAGGGGGAATCAATTTTATAGCACATAAAAAGAAAACAATTGATATTGAGGAATTCAAAGGATATTATTTTCATACATGGAAATTCAAGCTCCAATTGCTATTGATTGAAAAATGTATGTAGGATATCATGGACAAAAATTTACCAATATCATAGGATGTTGATGAAGAGCAAACTAGACTATAAAATATCATAAAGCAATGGGCATAATTGGACTTGAGCTCTATAATACCTATCTACATAACATAGACCTATCAAAGGTTACAAAAGAAAATTTAGGATGAACTCAACATTTTTTGTTTGGTTTGCAAGATTCGAGTGTAAATATATTCTTATGCAAAAATTGTTTGGAATGAAGATGACAAAAGGTGATAATATTTTTCAATACATTAGTAAGTTTTGCTCTCTATTAAATCAACGTACGAGAATTAATGTCAAAGTTATTTTTTTAAATAGCATATTTTCTAGTTATGCTAATATGGTATTCATATTGAACAAGATGAACCCTAGGTTGGAAGATATAATTTCTTTGTTAACTGATGAAGAAAATTGAGTTAAGAAAAATAACATGGTTATAAAATAAATTGTGTTACTTATGAAAAATAAACTTAATGTTACCTCTCAATCCATTTGATCATCCTTGAAGGCAAAATAAATTTTAAATATTAGATTCATGTGCTTTTACTATAAGCAAAGAGATCATGTCATAATAAATTATGTTCAATCAGCAAAGGGTCTTACAGAGGGTAAGTGATAAGGAACTAGACCAAAAACCTAAAAGTTGATTGATTTTTTATTGATCATATAAACGTATTTATAGACATTTACAAAACACAGGGGCAAAACCTTTGCACCAAAACCATAAGCGAAATATAAGGTCTGAAAACAAGATAAGGTCGGTCTAACAAACATTTGATAGATCCTTTTCAAAAATCTAATTATTCATAAACCTACCGAATATTAAAACCTAACTAATTTAATTAAAATCTAATGAATTAATTAAACCATAGTATTTTTAGGGTGCAGATCCGGATGGCAGAGAGCGAGAAGATTGTATCAGTGGAAGGGGAGCTTAGAGGGATAGGAGACAATTATGAGATTGAAACACTATTTTGTGTTGAATTGTTGCCGAATCTTAGAAAATTGCTAGATTTCACTTTAGAATTGTGTTTCTCTCTTATTTTTTAAGGATTGTTTTGCACTGATCCGCTCATGGTTCTAGGGTTGCTGATGAGTGATTTCTCTTTGGGAAATTAAATTTTCAAGTTGGTATTTGACTCACTTGGTTCCAAAGTTCCTCTGCACGGTGTTGTTTTGCCCTTGGGACTAAAATTTCCTGGTTTCCAACCCATTTCAATAGTGGTCCCTCTTGCCCCAGAGTTGTTGGTTGGTAGGCTAGGGAGTTGGCTAGGATAGTGGGTTTGGTTGAGAGGTGACGATAGTCAGAGTTGTGGTGTATGGCCTCTTTTCCATCTACAATGGTCCTTTGGCTCTGTTTTTGTATTTTGTGTGCCTGTAAGGTTAGAACCCACAAGGATTAGGGGAGTTCTTGTCCCTTTTTAAGGATCTCAATGTTTTTCTTCCTGGTGCCTGGCCAAGTTAGGAATACCCTTGAGATTTTTTTGGAAGTGTCCGTGGTTCCTGGGTCTACAATTTTAGTGACCAGTTTGATGGTCTTTGGTGGTTCATGAGAGCAACGGCTAACATGGATTGTCTTGTTGTTGGTCAGGGTGCAAAACCTATGGATTATGGTTTTTTTATTGTATGAGAAATCACAGCCATATCTATATCGCTAGCCTTTGGTTTGCTTTGCCTAACTTTGGGGGTCCTTTTGCAGATCCTGAGCTTTAGATCTTACAATTGTGGGGCCCTTTAGTGGGTCTTAAGCATTTACAAAAAAAATTGGTGTTGGATTTTGTTTTTCCAAAGACGAGGAGAGTTGGAGTCTCCTCTTCTTTTTCAGGCCTAGTTTTGATTTGGGAGAGGGCTTTGTGGGTCTACACTCAAGGTCTCTTCTCTAGGATGTTGGTGATTTCTTATTGGTTGCAGTGCTGGATCTACTGGATAATCTTGTTTTAGTCCCAGATCCTCGATTCCTGTTGTTTTCTTATTGCAGCATTGGTGCTCTATTTTTTGGTTTCAAGTATTCAAGTGGTGCTACAGAAATACCCTTTCCCCCCTCGGTTGGGGTAGGAAAATATTAATATAGATTCTTTTGAATCTATTATCTCATATGCATTTTACCCTTGAGCGAGAATTTGTTAGCTTTAAATACTTAGATTTGAGATTCTTGGCTTGGGTGGGAAGTTATATATTGTTAGTGTTTTTTAAATTCTTCCAAGTTAGGATGGGAATGTTTTGGGGGTCGTTGGATTTGTGGATTCCAAGATCCTCTCGACATTCACAATTTGTTTAACCCCCTTTTTGTTGTTGTTTATTTTGGACTCATGGGATTTGGCTCTGCTTAGTCTATAGGTTCCTAGCTTGTATATTTGGGCTTCAGCTTCTTTTGTGGAGTTTTGATTGCCTAGAATTGTATTTTTAGTTTCAACATGATTATTTTAAATTTGGTCACTTTTGGTTCAGTTTGGGTGGGTACCATCTAAGATTGTTTCATTTCTAACTGAAGTTTGTTTTATTTTTCCCTTGGATGGGTTATAATTCCTTGTGTTTTAGTCTAGAATCTCTTTGGATGCCTTTTTTGCTAGATCTTAGGTTGTGGACCCTTTCAAAACCCCTTATGTAAAAGGTTTGAGGACCCTTTCAAAATCCTTTTTTAAAACCTAATAAAAAAATAAACCTAATGTTTAATTAATTAATAAAACTATTTAATTCCCTAATACTCCTTCCAACAACAAAAGCATTGGACTCTAATGCTACAAAAGAGGGAAAAAATCTTGAAGAGCACAAGAGCTAGAAGATGAGCCACCTAATTTTTGATGCTTCATTAGCCTAAGCAGGTCTTTACAAAACTTGAAAATATAAATTCTACTAGATAATACTTTTTGCTATATCATGAGTATATATAAGCCTATACTCGTAATTGGTTTGATGGAGTAGAGAAAACTAGTATCTTATAGAGAAAATTGATCTCATGGTAGCAAGGAAAAAAATGTTGTGTAGGTGGAGTAGAGAAAACTAGTATCGTCGTGTGTTGGTGGCAAAGGGTGACTACACCACACTCATGCAAGGGTGGCTAATACAGAGCATGCAAGGGTGGTGCTAAATTTGACTAACAAAGCAAAGGCGGTGGGGGTAGGGGTCACAAAGGTGACAAGGGTCGGATTCAAAGAGGTAGCGAGGATGACTTTTTGTTTGGAGTCCTTGGAAAAAATTAAGTTGTGATGTGCTTTGAAAGAAAATATAGTTACAGGATTTATCGTGGGATGCCAAAGGATTTTCTTAGCATCTATTACCTGTGTTGCTAGCAATTATGCGATAAAAAAATGTTTCTAGCAGGCTGAATCAGAGCGGGGGAGTCTGTGGTCGTCTGAAAATAGAATCCTCCTGATCAAATGTCTGCATGCAATTTTTAACTTCTAGATTGTACGAGGAAGGACTCGAAGATGTTTATGTCAAAATAGGTTGTAGAATCATGGGGCCACAAAGTGAATGTTGACACAATGTGGCCGCTCCATGCTCTTGGAGGTGGGAAACGATAACACCACTGCCAATACCAATGATAACAAGGGTGCACAAAGGCTACTAGAGATGATACAGATGTCGTCGACCATGACAATCGTGGCTATGAAATGGGGGTAGCCATGGCCATGATGGTGGGTAAGGAGGCATCCAATGAGTGCTACCATGATACATAGGAGAGTGAAAATACATAGGAGAGTGAAAACAATGTGACAAATCTTCAAATGTTAGGTGGATTAGTAAGACTTTGGATACTTATCAATAGGAGACCTAGGTTCAAACCTTGGGTGGTTTTAAATTGCAATCATAGTGATAAACTAAGGTGATTTTCAAGGCAGTTTTTAATCGTCCTAATAGACCCTAAGAGGGAAATTTTAGGAGGTACTTTTTAACCGCCCTCGTATGCTACAAATTTTTTATGATGTCCTCATAGAAGTTGGTTGAATAACCACCCTTAAAGATCTTCAATGGTGGTTAAAAATCATCCTTAAAGACCATTTTTGGTGTAGTGCATATTCAAATTTTCATGTTATTGATATGGATGATGTGGATATTATTCTAGGTTATCCCTGGTTGGATTCTTTGGTTACTATTAATATTAATGTGTAAAATAAGTTCATGATGTTATGGTACAATAAAGGAAGATAATATTGCAGGATATTTCTTAAGGAGAAAATACCCAAGGAGAAACAATAAGCAATATGGCAAGGGAACAAGGTAAGGAACCACTAGAGGAATCAAAAGCTAAGTCTACAACAGAGGTAGTAGAAAAGTTCCAAGAATAAGTAGTAATAAAATACAAGGAAGCTCTATTTGAAGAGCACGTAGATGCACCAAAAGAAGGGCATATGATAGAATAGCTTGAGAAAAAATTAAAATGATGAAACAAATTATTGAAGAATCAAAGGAATTTAGAATTTTAGGACAAAGTTATAGCATATCACCACCCACACCACCATGAGTGGCAACAATCTTAAAGGTAGGGCTTAGGGCATAAATATTATTATGGATCTACATGGAGTCAGAAAGGTATCAAGTATGGTCTTGTTTGGAATAAAAATAGAGTAATTCTAGATTTCAAAGTGATAAAACAACATCATGGAACAATGAGATCAACCATACAGAATACTATAGTAAAGCAACAAAAGTATCTAGTCAATAGATCACCACCACCAATTAAGATCTCACTTGGATGAGAGGATGGTTAAGATTGGTACTTGTCAACATTACTTAGCAAATCATATTATCTAGTTTCTTCTCATGTTTCAATGGTAAAATATTTGTGAGGGTGGAATGTTATGGTACCTAGGGATAGGAATATGGGGATATGATATTGTATTGTACAAGAGTATTATGAGTAGTTGGCATTGGCCACACATAAATCAATGTTGATTATATTATAATAAAGAGTGGGATAAGGATTTAGGATTCAACTTCCCAAAGTAGACTTATAAGATGGGTATATAAAGAAGAGACATTGCCATTGTAATCATCAATCATATCAAGTCTTTCGTTGTAGCAATATTGGCTCATGGAGTAGATATCATTTTAGGAGATATTATGGAGAGGTTCCTTCCTTAAGGAATAACATTGGTATTGCCCTACTTGAAGGTTATTATCAAATCTTGTCTTTTATGGATTGGAAACTATGGTTGATTTATTAAATATTTAGCATATTATGAATGTTTTTATATTTATGAGAAGCAAAGGTTTATAAGCTGTTGGCATTTTTGCCACATTGATTCTCATTGATTAATGCATTAGTGTATTGTTGAAAATCTGACCTTTGATATCAGCTTTGATGCAGCTTTTATGGAAAAGGAGAAAAAATGAGTAGAAATTGACTAAGCAAAAGTTGCAGCGCATCGCTGACATGTCGCAAAATCGCGATCAACGCGGTCAACGCATGCAGCCAAAGAGAACTGTCGCGATATCGCGACATGTTCTGTTTTCGCGGTTTGAAATAAGCAAAGGAGTGAGAGCGACAAAATGTCACGAAATCGCGACAAAAATTTCTGCCGAAGACACAAAGTTAACATTGCAACGATGCGCCGACGTCTCATTTTCGCGCGGTGTTTGGCTTCGAAGACTCAAGGTTAAAAGCTGCAGCGATTCGCTGCATGTTTGTTAAGAAGAGGAAGCCATGGGAAAGTTGCAGCGACGCGCTACCCGTAGCATTTTCGTGACAAGGGCGGTTCAAAGGCTTGAGGGCTAAAAGGTTGCAGCGATGCGCTGCAATGTTGCAAAGTCACGGATCGTCGGTCACAAAGGGAGTCTAAACAAAAGTGACAGCGACGCGCTGCAAGTGGGTTGCAAAAAGACTAAGTACAAATATTGCAGCGATGTGCTGCATGATAGGTGCAGAGAAAGTCTAAGGAGTAAAATGGCAGCGCTACGCTGCATTTTTGAAAAGGTCTTGCAAAGCGGATGTACCATTTTTGCGATGGCAAAGTGGCAATTGGTACGGAAGGAGCAAAACGTAGCGATATCGCTACATGCTTCAAAATCGCGGCCATTTTGGTCCAAGAAGCAAAAGAGCAGTAAGTTGTAGCGATTCGTTGCAATATCAACAATAAGGCCAACTGACATGAATATGCAGCGAAATCATGCAAGGGATGAAAATTGATCAAAAAGCATGGAAATGGTAGCAATTCCATGATGCCTCGTTAAAAAATGATTAAGTGCTCAAATTGGTAGCGAAATGGAGACAAGGAAGAATTGAAGGCATTCAAGGGCAAAAGGTGTTATGTTTTCGTGGACCGTCAGCAAGGCCGTACAAGGTGCCCGAAACATGTAGCGATATCGCTACATGTTCCGTTTTCGTGGCGTTTGGCTTCAAGGGTCTAAGTGTTCAAAAGTGCAGCGATGCGCTGCACATTTTTGCCGAGCATTGTTAAGGGAGGTGTCTAAGGCCGCATATTCCAAGTTGTAAGCTATTTTATTTCTAAGGTTGCATATTCTAAAGCTCGGGGTGTTTATTTACAAAGAGTCCAAGATGCAAGAATGGTAGCGATGCGCTGACTGTTTTCGCAAAAGGCATAGAAAATGTAGCGATTCGCTGCAAGTTCTGGGCGACAAGGCGGAGTGCGAAGAGAATCAAACAAAAGACAAGGAGATGACAGCGATTTCATGACGCGTTGATTGAAATGCTTGAATGACTCAAGTGCATAGCGAATTCTTGATAAGGAAAGAATAGAAAACATGCAAAGGGCAAGAAGTGTTCCATTTTCGCGACCCGTCCATGAAGTCGTACAAAGTGCCCAAAACATGTAGCGATATCGCTACATGTTCCATTTTCGTGTGGATAAGCTAGCGATGGAGAAAAGGAAGCCGAAGACGTAGCGATATCGCTACAGGTGCCATTTTCGCGGGTCAAAGGTGGTCAAAGTGTACGACGTTAAAACATGTCGCGATTTCGTGACCCGTCGCGTTTTCGCGACCTGCACATTTTCTCGCCAAGTGCAGTATGAACGGCCCGAGGGGTTTTTCTTGATTTCCAAGTATTTAATGCTGACCCGAATTTAATGATTTGCGGATTTCCAAGGCATTCAAAGTAAAAGACGCGCCCAGGCCACCAAAATTGTAGATTTCATGCGTTCGAGGCTGATGTTCATGGATCAAGTCAATGGTTTCATGCTTATTTTCAAAAAATGAATTTAATGAAGGAGACCGCTATTGCTTAATGGTATTTAATCTTTGCTCCCTTAACGCTGCAACTAAGGGGATCGTGTTCCTAATGTCCACCATATAATTGTAGATCACGAGGAGGATGGTGGCAAACATTTAATGTTGTAGAGAGGACGGACCTCTATAAAAACCAATGTAATTTTCATTTACAAAGGTTGGAAAAATTCTCTGCTAGAAACTGGAAGTGCATTTGCAGGAATAAAAGACTTGACTTCTAATTTTTCAAGCAATGCTTTGGGTGATTTCCTTTCTGTCTTTGTTGCATTTCTAATAGCATTATTATTCTTTAACGGCTGTTGCATTTAAATTCTGCATTTTGGATTTAAATACTGCTTCTGAGAGTATGATTTCTGGAATGTAGTTTTGGAGGGTTTCCCTGCATACGTTGCGTGAGAATCAAGTTGATAATTTATATTGCTTGTTGTTGTTGCATTTGAGGTTTCCTGCTGCTATTTTCTGATCTCATCACTTCGGCATGTGGCCATATTTCCCATTTCTTTCTGCATTTTTTTTTAAATCTCTTTCCAGCAACCCTTATCTTTAACCAGATTTTAGAGTAGTGAAGGGAACCAGCCCACTCTGGAGATTGGTCCAGGAGCCATTTCTTGCTTCCGACCTTTCAATGTTGGCCGGGTCTAGGGTGCACTTGTAAAATCCTTTCTGTGGCAGATTTTGGACCAACAATTTTGGCACGCCGGTGGGACAAGTTTTTTCGAGGCACGCGTGGGACGATTTTATTTGTCTCTAAAAGATCCCATAGGGTCGAAGGTTTAATGTTCGCCTTCGAGCTGTAAATTAGAGCATTTGGTGACTCTGTTGTTTTTGGTGACCCTGCTGGACCCAGAAATACTTCATGATCACAAGATCACAGTCAAAGAAATTTGGCGATCTTGTTCAGTTTTTTGAGCTCGATAGTTCGAGAAGTGGTGAGCATTCTAGATTAGTTTCCTCATCCCTTCCATCTTCTATTGTACAAATACCCAGTATTGTTGCTAGTGTTGCACCCCTACAAGTTCCACCAATGGCACAATTTCCTCCACCCAGAAAATTCTTGGCATGGAATAGCACTGGAGCCTTGAATCTGCAGGCTCAGAATCCAGTACCTCAGGCTGCACTGAAGGCTTTGCCCACTTACGATGGTACTGGTAAAATAGCCTATGAGCACATAAATGATGTGGCTTCCCTGGCTGCTATCCATGACATTACCGATGAAGATGTGATGGTCAAATTGTTAGTATGTTCTTTGAGAGGTAAACTGCTATTTTGGTACAGAACTCTGCCTCCCGGAACCCTAACATCATGGGATCAGTTTGGTGATTTGCTGGTGAAACATTTTCATGAACAGGCTGACCCTTTCTCATTGTTAAATCAGTTTACTGTCATACAGAGACATCCACAAGAAGAGATACCTGATTTTAATGTTCGGTTTACCAGAACTTGGCAAAGGATTCCTGATGGTATTCGGCCTGCTGATGAATTAGCTGCGATGTACTACCTCAGAGCGTTTCACTCAGATATCGGCTGGGCGGTTCGGCAATCTAATGTGATAACGTTTCCAAAAATATTTGAACAAGCAATTAAAGCAGAAGTTGATCTGGTTGTTGTAGGAAGACTGCCTCCAAAGGTAACTATGCCTCTTATTCCAGATTTGCCTCAATATTTATATGGTTCACAACCACACCCCATGCCAGCTATGTATCCTACACCATCATGGAGCTCTAAAGCACCTCAGGTTGCAACTGTTCCAGCTCCTCAATTGCCTGCTTTAACTCCTTTACCGCTCCCTACACCCAGCATTCAACCATCTCCCGTTTCCACTGCATTTCCAGCTTTGCCAGCACCACCAGCTCCTTTGCCCTTACCAGCACCTCCTGCACCTGCAAACCCTGATCCATATACAACATTATTGCAAGAGGTGAAGTCTGCAAATTCTGCCATTAGAGCCATGGGAAATAAGATCACACTCATTGAGAGGAAGCAGGTGAGAGAGATTTCCAACCAAGGAGATTTCAACCTCCTCAAATTACTAGAGATCAAGCTGCCTCCACAAGCAAAGCACACGAAAAGGGCTTAGTTGTTCTAGCAAATGAAGATGCAGCCCATGCGAGATGGAGTATATTGGTGTTCCACTTGTAATGATCCGCATGGAGAGGATACATGTATGGTGCACTTGAATTATGTGCGAGACATTGGCGCCGACTCTTCGAGCGGACAAGTTAACATGATCTCGAAAGTTGGTTATAGTTTGATGATCTCGAGTGGAAGACCAAGTTTCGGTTCTAACAAGGACTGGAAAGAAGCCTATGAATGTTGATCCTGCTGACTTAGAGCCGTTAAGAGTACCGGTTGAAGTGAAGAGGCCAGTGAAAGCTCCTGTGCCAGCTCCAAAGTCTTTGCCCAAAGATCCAGCTTTTAACAGAGTTCAAGAAAATGCAGCGAGCTGCACCGGTAAGATCGGAAGCGAGAGGAGCGAGGCACGTGAAAAATTGAAATATCCATCACTGACCAAGAGGTTAAGAGTGGAAGCTACACAGCAGTACAGAACCAGATTTGAGCAACTTGCTGAGAAGAAAAATTCTGTCTGCAGTTTCATACAATATTGTTGATGATCTTAAGAAGACCCCTGCTAAGGTAAGCCTTTATGACGCTTTGCAATTACCTGGTCAAGTAGATTTATTACAAGAGTCATTGAAATCTGTGAAGGAGAGTGAAAAAGGGCCTACCCAAACCGTCTATGCCCAAACTTTAACCACCTCTGTTACTGGTAAGAACAGACCTCCTCCTTTTTACTTGTCATTGCAAATAGAAGGTTGGGTTGTACACAATTGTATGATTGATTCTGGAGCTGCAACCACTGTCATGCCCAAGGGAGTCTGTGAAGCTATGGGAATGGAGTATACCCGGAGTAGTCCTGGAGTCCTGCAATTAGATGGTACTCCTGTGAAAATAGTAGGTGTCATTAAAGATGTACCCATTGTCCTGCATACAATGCCCCAGATCACTATTATTCAGGAAATTGTTGTAGTAGATTTAGAGCCCTATTTTAGCATGTGTTTATCCAGGGAATTTACTGCAAAATTAGGGGGTTATCTGGCATTAGATTATTCCCATATGGAAATTCCTTTTAAGAATAGACGTCTCAGAATACAGAATGAAAAGCCTTCCCCTTTTCACATCGAGAAGTTGGAAGATGTTGGAAAAGACATGCAGTCGGTCCATATGCTCATTGAAGAGTCCGAAGATGTTGTTTTAATGAGTGAAGTTTTAAACAATCTTCAGTTGGAAGACCAGTTTTCAATGCTTAACTTCAATGCCATGATGGAGACAGAGATTGGCTGCTATGCCATTCAAAAACACGAGGCCGAGACAAAGCGAGAATTGTCTAACCCGATTGATCGGAGCGAGGTTACGAGATCAGTTATGGCAGCTGTATTTCGATGGAGCTAGATGCGGGAATGGTGCCGGAGCGAGGTATTGTGTTAATTTCTCCCTCTGGTGTACAAAGGACTTATTCTTATCGACTTACATGGAGTTGCACAAATAACGCTGCTTGAATACGAAGCATTGTGCTTGGGTCCGAAGAAAGCAAAGAAGTTAGGAATAGAACAGCTCAATATTTTTGGTGATTCGAGCTTATTGTAAATCAGGTCACAAATAGATGCATCTCAAAGCGAGCATTATCTGAAAGCATATCGTAATCAGGTTTGGGATTTGTTTGAACTTTTCACTGTGCTTAATATTCAAGCTGTTTCTAGAGAGATGAATAAACATGCTGACTTATTAGCATCTCTTGGAGCTAACTTTTCTCCTGCTGATCAAGTTGTGAACAAGCCCAAGACAGGTGAGAATGGTATACAGACCCAGTGTGCCGGACAAGGAAACTTTACAGCGAGGTCTTTGAAATCGATGAGCGGATTGTTAATTTCTTGATACATGAAGGCTGCAGTTGTTGAAGGCGAGAACTTTGGGAGATGAGGAAGCCGAAGGTCTTATTCAATTAAGGAATAACCATATTCCAAAGGGTCTAATAACTCTGGAGAGCTTGTTTGACCAACATGATCATTCCAGAAAGCCTCGAATGGAGATTGATAGAAAGGAATTCATGGAGTTAGAGCTTCGACTGACAAAGTGATTAAGGTTGGCACGACTCAACCCCGGAAGAACTGCAGAAAATCGAGCGGCTACGTAAAGAGTTTTCTGATATTATAGCTTGGAGCTATGAAGACTTGAAAGGCTACAACAAGCAGATTATACAGCATACAATTGAACTGGAAGAAGCAGTTAGGCCTTTTCGGAAAAAATAGAGACCTGTAAATCCAAATATTGAGGCGTTGATGAAGGTTGAGCTTGTTAAAATGCTGCAAGCTAAGATCATCTATCCGGTCAAGCACTCCACATGGGTCGCCAATCTGGTCCCAGTCCGTAAGAAGAATGGAGATATTAGATTGTGCGTTGATTTCAGGAATTTGAACCGTGCTTCATTAAAGGATCATTATCCTTTGCCGAGAATAGATCAAATATTGCATGTTGTGGCTGGGGCACAGCGTTTTTCTTTGTTGGATGGATTTTTTGGGTATAACCGAGATCTGGGTAAAAGATGAAGATCGGTTTAAGACAACATTCACCACGAAGTGGGGTACTTTTGCATATCAGCGAATGCCCTTTGGATTGTCAAATGCTGGAGCTACCTTCCAAAGAGCAATGGATATTGCTTTCAAGGATTTATTGAATAGGATCATTGTAATATACCTTGACGACATGACGGTCTTTTCACATAGAAGGGAAGACCATTGTTCTCACCCGAGGCTGATTTTTGAGAAATGCGAGAGAATTCGGAATCTCCATTAATCCAAAGAAGTCTGTGTTTGCTTTGTAAAAGAAGGTAAGCTTACGGGTCATGTGATTTCCGAAGATGGATTAGCAATTGATCCAGCCCGTGTTGAAGCTTTGAAGAAATTGACACTCCCTGCAAACAAGAAGGAACTTCAATCTTTCTTTGGACGAGATAAATTTCATTAGAAAGTTCATTGCTGATTTTGCTCGAGTTGTTAAACCAATGACCGAATTGTTGAAGAAAGATGCGGTTTTCCAATGGACGACTCAAAGAAAGGAAGCATTTCGGGAGATCAAGGAAAGAATAGTGCGGGCCCCTGTCCCGATTAATCCCGACTACTCCAAGGATTTCATCTTATATGCGGTTGGAGAAGATGACGGTTATCTTGCGGTTTCGACGCAAAAGGGAGATGATGGGAATGAAAGGCCCATTGCTTTTACGAGCCAAGTCATTTTACCTCATGAAGCAAAGTACAATTTTATTGAGAAACAGGTATATCTTTGTGATGAAATCCCTGAAGAAATTCAAACATTTTATTTCCCAGAGCGGGACATTTGTTTATGTTATTCACCCAGATGTGAGAAATTTCATTCTTCAAGGAGAGTTGGGTGATAAACGTGCTGGTTGGGTCACCAAGATCCAAGAATTTGATGTAGAAATTCACCCAACTAAATTAGTGCGTGGTAAAGCTCTGTGCCGACGAGTTAGCAAAGATGGCGGCATTTGATGTATGCGAAGATCGGGAAGAAGCTCTTCTTGGTAATGACAATTTAATGAATTTCTTAATTCCGGAAAAATATTGGACGAGAGGACCCGATTGATTACTTCACAAGCTGGAAGATGTCCATCACAATTGAATGCTTCTCGAGAGGAGGAGATTTCGGTTGCAAGCTCTGCGGTATGTTTTGTTTTCGAGATGGTTTATTTTTTAAAAATATTGATGGTGTTCTTTTGAAGTGTGTTAAAGAAGCGAGACAAGGATAGGATCTTGGAAGAGTTCCATTCGGGTCTCTCAGGAGGTCACTATGCGGGAAGACCGATGGCCTTGAAAATCATTCGAGTTGGTTACTACTGGCCGACCCTGTTCTCAGATTCTTTCAAGATTGCACAAGCCTGTGATAAGTGTCAAAGATATGCAGGAAGAGTAAGGAATGCAGCTCTGCCTTTGCATCCAGTTTAGGTTGAAGCACCCTTTCAGCAATGGGGGTTGGATTTTATTGGAATAATTGATCCTAATTCCTCGGTGGTCACGAGATACATCTTAACGACTACAGATTATTTCACAAGGTGGTCCGAAGCCATACCTACAAAGATGGCCAATCAATCTGTAGTGATTTCTTTCGTTGAGAGTTTGATTACACGTTTTGGTGTTCCGGACGCCATCATTACGAGATAATGGGACTCCATTCATTGGAGCTGAACTGGATGAGTTTGCTAACAAGTTTGGCATTTTCCTTAAGACATCTTCCAATTACTATCCACGGGGAAATGGCTTGGCGAGTCAACGAACAAAAATTTGCTCAGAATTTTGAAGAGGTCATTGGGAGAGAACAAAAGATCATGGCACTTGTTATTGAATCAGGCGTTATGGGCAGACAAGATTTCCGTCAAGAAGTCCATTAAAACCTCACCATATGCCCTAGTCTATGGCAAAGAAGCAAGGTTGCCGGTTCATCTTGAGTTGCCAGTATTACAGCAGTTGCAATCTTTTCAAGATGATGAGACAGACCCGAGTTCCTTGGATCTGCGAATAGCACAGTTGTTGGAATTAGAGGAGCAGCGTTCCAAAGCATATAATGAATTTGACAAGCACACGCAAGGGATTTCGAAGTGGTTTTATAAGCATTCTGCAGCCCGTCCATTCAAGACAGGAGATTTGGTGCTGAAATGGAATGAGAATAAAGCTAAACCTGGCAATCATAAGAAGTTTGATGCATTCTGGGAGGGTCCCTTCCGCATTTCCAGCACAGGTGCAGCTAATTCTTTCTATTTGGAAGACATGGATGGTAGCCCACTTCCAATTTCAGTTAATGGCTTTCATTTGAAAGCCTACTTTTCATGACTTCACAAGTTCAATTTGAGTTTGTATATAATATAAAAAATATATATATATATATATATATAAAAAAAGAGGAAGTAGAGAAGAAGAAAAGAGTATGTATATATGTTTTGCCTTTTGTTGTCACCTTGGCTCTTGTTGCTTGTGGGTTGTAGGTGTTTGTTTCCCTTTTGTCCTTCCTTTCCCGGCAGTTTGTGGCTTCCAAAGAATTCTTCTTTTCCCTCCCCTGCTTTCTATTTCCTTTCTTCATCTTCCTCTTCCTTCTTTTGTTTCTTTCTTCCTGCAATATAAAAAACAAAAAGAATAAGCCACGGCTGTTGTTTCTTCTCCCCTTTTCTATTTTCCCCATTTCTTCTTATCCCTTTCTTCTCAGTTTGTTTTTTTTTAAAAAGCATTTATTTTCCAGCTTAGTTCATTTTCATTTCACGCTTCAAAACTTCCATTTCTGTTCCATCCATTCGTTCATTCCATCTATTGCCACTGGTAGTGTAGCAACATGCTATTGTTATGTCTACTACGTCACTTTTGCTCCATCATTTCATTATTCACACCACTCCATTGCGGTCATCGCACTGCGCAATCGCGAGAGCTCACTCCACCATCACATTCCATCTCTTCAGTTTATAACCGCTTCTATGCAGGTTCTTCCGGTTCTAGTTTTCAACAGCAGAAGAAGTTTTGCAGCAGTCCTACGACATGTTTTGTAGCAGCCAACCTTCTTGTTCTGATATGACTCTGTGCCCAATGGACTAAGGCCTGGATTCTTGCATACAACAAGCTGTATACCCCGTGAGCCGCCAAGAATGTTGGCATTTTTGCCACATTGATTCTCATTGATTAATGCATTAGTGTATTGTTGAAAATCTGACCTTTGATATCAGCTTTGATGCAGCTTTTATGGAAAAGGAGAAAAAATGAGTAGAAATTGACTAAGTTCAAAAACTGCAGCGATTCGCTGACATGTCGCGAAATCGCGGTCAACGCGGTCAACGCATGCAGCCAAAGAGAACCGTCGCGATATCGCGACGTGTTCCATTTTCGCGACTTTTGGAAAGCAAAGGAGGAGCAGCGACAAAATGTCGCGAAATCGCGACAAAAATTTCTGTCGAAGACACAAAGTTAACATTGCAGCGATGCGTCGACGTCTCATTTTCGCGCGGTGTTTGGCTTCGAAGACTCAAGGTTAAAAGCTGCAGCGATTCGCTGCATGTTTGTTAAGAAGAGGAAGCCATGGGAAAGTTGCGGCGACGCGCTACCCGTAGCATTTTCGTGACAGCGGTCAAAGGCTTGAGGAAAAGGTGCGGGAGGTGCAGTGGGGGCAAAAGTTAAGGTGTAAAATGGTTTTAAAAGGTTTGCAGCGGATGTACCATTTTTTCGATGGCAAAGTGGCAATTGGTACGGAAGGAGCAAAACGTAGCGATATCGCTACATGCTTCAAAATCGCGGCCATTTTGGTCCAAGAAGCAAAAGAGCGATAAGTTGTAGCGATTCTTTGCAATATCAACAATAAGGCCAACCGACATGAATATGCAGCGAAATCATGCAAGGGATGAAAATTGATCAAAAAGCATGGAAATGGTAGCAATTCCATGATGCCTCGTTAAAAATTGATTAAGTGCTCAAATTGGTAGCGAAATGGAGACAAGGAAGAATTGAAGGCATTCAAGGGCAAAAGGTGTTATGTTTTCGCGGACCGTCATCAAGGCCGTACAAGGTGCTGAAACATGTAGCGATATCGCTACATGTTCCGTTTTCATGGCGTTTGGCTTCAAGGGTCTAAGTGTTCAAAAGTGCAGCGATGCGTGCATTTTGCGAGCATTGTTAAGGGAGGTGTCTAAGGCATATTCCAAGTTGTAAGCTATTTTATTTCTAAGGTTGCATATTCTAAAGCTTGGGGTGTTTTTTTACAAAGAGTCCAAGATGCAAGAATGGTAGCGATGCGTATTGTTTTCGCAAAGGCATAGAAAATGTAGCGATTCGTTGCAAGTTATGGGCGACAAGGCGGAGTGCGAAGAGAATCAAACAAAAGACAAGGAGATGACAGTGATTTCATGACGCGTTGATTGAAATGCTTGAATGACTCAAGTGCATAGCGAATTCTTGATAAGGAAAGAATAGAAAACATGCAAAGGGCAAGAAGTGTTCCATTTTCGCGACCCGTCCATGAAGCCGTACAAAGTGCCCAAAACATGTAGCGATATCGCTACATGTTCCATTTTCGTGTGGATAAGCTAGCGATGGAGAAAAGGAAGCCGAAGACGTAGCGATATCGCTACAGGTGCCATTTTCACGGGTCAAAGGTGGTCAAAGTGTACGGAGTTAAAACATGTCGCGATTTCGCGACCCGTCGCGTTTTCGCGACCTCCAACTATTTTCCGCCAAAGCACAGTATGAACGGCCGAGGAGATTTTTTGATTTCCGATGATTTAATGCTGACCCGAATTTAATGATTTGCGGATTTCCAAGGCATTCAAAGTAAAAGACGCGCCCAGGCCACCAAGATTGAAGATTTAATGCATTCGAGGCTGCTGTTCGTGGATTAAGTTAATGGTTTCATGCATATTTTCAAAGAATCGAATTTAATGAAGGAGACCGCTATCGCTTAATTGTATTTAATTTTTGCTCCCTTAACTTGCAACTAAGGGGATCGTGTACCTAATGTCCACATGCATAATTGTAGATCACGAGGAGGATGGTGGCAAACATTTAATGTTGTAGAGAGGACGGACCTCTATAAAAACCAATGTAATTCTCATTTACAGAGGTTGGAAAATTCTCTGCTAGAGACTGGAAGTGCATTTGCAAGAATAAAAGACTTGACTTCTGATTTTTCAAGCAACGCTTTGGGTGATTTCCTTTCTGTCTTTGTTGCATTTCTAATAGCATTATTATTCTTTAACGGCTGTTGCATTTAAATTCTGCATTCTGGATTTAAATACTGCTGTAAGAATATAATCTCTGGAGTGTAGTCTTGGAGGGTTTTTTGCATACGTTGTGTGAGAATCAAGTTGATAATTTCTATTGCTTGTTGTTGCTGCACTTGAAGTTTCCTGCTGCTATTTTCTGATCCCATCACTTCGGCTTGTGGCCATATTTCCCATTTCTTTCTGCATTTTTTTAAACTTTCTTTCCTGCAACTCTTATCTTAAAACCAATTTTTAGAGTAGTGAAGGGAACCGGCCCACTCCGGAGATTGGTGCAGGAGCCATTTCTTGCTTCCGACCTTTCAATGTTGGCCGGGTCTAGGGTGCACTTGTAAAATCCTTTCTGTGGCAGATTTTGGACCAACGAGTTTTTGGCACGTGCCGGTGGGACAGATTTTATTTGTCTCTAAAAGATCCCATAAGGTCGAAGGTTTAATGTTCGCCTTCAAACTGTAAATTAGAGCATTTGGTGACTCTGTTGTTTTTGGGACCCTGCTGAACCCAGAAATACTTCATGATCACAAGATCACGAGTCAAAGAAATTTGGCGATCTTGTTCGGTTTTTGAGCTCGATAGTTCGAGAAGTGGTGAGCATTCTAGATTAGTTTCCTCATCCCTTCCATCTTCTGTTGTACAAATACCCAGTATTGTTGCTAGTGTTGCACCCCTACAAGTTCCACCAATGGCACAATTTCCTCCACCCAGAAAATTCTTGGCATGGAATAGCACTGGAGCCTTGAATCTGCAGGCTCAGAATCCAGTACCTCAGGCTGCACTGAAGGCTTTGCCCACTTACGACGGTACTGGTAAAACAGCCTATGAGCACATAAATGATGTGGCTTCCCTGGCTGCTATCCATGACATTACCGATGAAGATGTGATGGTCAAATTGTTAGTATGTTCTTTGAGAGGTAAACTGCTATTTTGGTACAGAACTCTGCCTCCCGGAACCCTAACATCATGGGATCAGTTTGGTGATTTGCTGGTGAAACATTTTCATGAACAGGCTGACCCTTTCTCATTGTTAAATCAGTTTACTGTCATACAGAGACATCCACAAGAAGAGATACCTGATTTTAATGTCCGGTTTACCAGAACTTGGCAAAGGATTCCTGATGGTATTCGGCCTGCTGATGAATTAGTTGCGATGTACTACCTCAGAGCGTTTCACTCAGATATCGGCTGGGCGGTTCGGCAATCTAATGTGATAACGTTTCCAGAAATATTTGAACAAGCAATTAAAGCAGAAGCTGATCTGGTTCTTGTAGGAAGAGCGCCTCCAAAGGTAACTATGCCTCTTATTCCAGATTTGCCTTAATATTTATATGGTTCACAACCACACCCCATGCCAGCTATGTATCCTACACCATCATGGAGCTCTAAAGCACCTCAGGTTGCACCTGTCCCAGTTTCTCAGTTGCCTGCTTTAACTCCTTTACCGCTCCCTGCACCCAACATTCAACCATCTCCCGTTTCCACTTGCATTTCCAGCTTTGCCGGCACCACCAGCTCCTTTGCCCTTACCAGCACCTCCTGCACCTGCAAACCCTGATCCATATACAACATTATTGCAAGAGGTGAAGTCCGCAAATTCTGCCATTAGAGCCATGGGAAATAAGATCACACTCATTGAGAGGAAGCAGGCTGAGAGAGATTTCCAGCCAAGGAGATTTCAACCTCCTCAAATTACTAGAGATCAAGCTGCCTCCACAAGCAAAGCACCTGAAAAGGGCTTAGTTGTTCTAGCAAATGAAGATGCAGCCCATGCGGATGGAGTATATTGGTGCTCCACTTGTAATGATCCTCATGGAGAGGATACATGTATGGTCCACCTGAATTATGTGCAGACATTGGCTGCCAGCTCTTCAAGCGGACAAGTTAACATGATCTCGGAAGGTGGTTATAGTTTGATGACTGCGAGTGGAAGACCAAGTTTCGGTTCTAACAAGGATTGGAAAGAAGCCTATGAATGTTGATCCTGCTGACTTAGAGCCGTTAAGAGTACCGAGCTGAAGTGAAGAGGCCGGTGAAAGCTCTCGTGCCGGCTCCAAAGTCTTTGCCCAAAGATCCGACTTTTAACGAGTTCAAGAAAAGGCAGCGGCTGCACCGGTAAGATCGAAGCGAGAGGAGCGAGGCACGTGAAAAATTGAAATATCCATCAGCGACCAAGAGGTTAAGAGTGGAAGCTACACGACGATACGAGAACCAGATTTGAGCAACCTGCTTGAGAAGAAAAATTCTGCTGCCAGTTTCATACAATATTGTTGATGATCTTAAGAAGACCCCTGCTAAGGTAAGCCTTTATGACGCTTTGCAATTACCTGGTCAAGTAGATTTATTACAAGAGTCATTGAAATCTGTGAAGGAGAGTGAAAAAGGGCCTACCCAGACCGTCTATGCCCAAACTTTAACCACCTCTGTTACTGGTAAGAACAGACCTCCTCCTTTTTACTTGTCATTGCAAATAGAAGGTTGGGTTGTACACAATTGTATGATTGATTCTGGAGCTGCAACCACTGTCATGCCCAAGGGAGTCTGTGAAGCTATGGGAATGGAGTATACCCGGAGTAGTCCTGGAGTCCTGCAATTAGATGGTACTCCTGTGAAAATAGTAGGTGTCATTAAAGATGTACCCATTGTCCTGCATACAATGCCCCAGATCACCGTTATTCAGGAAATTGTTGTAGTAGATTTAGAGCCCTATTTTAGCATGTGTTTATCCAGGGAATTTACTGCAAAATTAGGGGGTTATCTGGCATTAGATTATTCCCATATGGAAATTCCTTTTAAGAATAGACGTCTCAGAATACGAGAATGAAAAGCCTTCCCCTTTTCACATCGAGAAGTTGGAAGATGTTGGAAAAGACATGCAGTCGGTCCATATGCTCACTGAAGAGTCTGAAGATGTTGTTTTAATGAGTGAAGTTTTAAACAATCTTCAGTTGGAAGACCAGTTTTCAATGCTTAACTTTAATGCCATGATGGAGACAGAGATTGGCTGCTATGCCATTCAAAAACCCGAGGCGAGACAAAGCGAGAATTGTCTAACCCGATTGATCGGACCGAGGTTACGAGATCGATTATGGCAACTGTATTTCGATGGAGCTAGATGCGGGAATGGTGCCGGAGCGGGTATTGTGTTAATTTCTCCCTCTGGTGTACAAAGGACTTATTCTTATCGACTTACATGGAGTTGCACAAATAACGCTGCTTGAATACGAAGCATTGTGCTTGGGTCCGAAGAAAGCAAAGAAGTTAGGAATAGAACAACTCAATATTTTTGGTGATTCCGAGCTTATTGTAAATCAGGTCACAAATAGATGCATCTCAAAGCAGCATTATCTGAAAGCATATCGTAATCAGGTTTGGGATTTGTTTGAACTTTTCACTGCGCTTAATATTCAAGCTGTTTCCAGAGAGATGAATAAACATGCTGACTTATTAGCATCTCTTGGAGCTAACTTTTCTCCTGCTGATCAAGTTGTGAACAAGCCCAAGACAGTGAGAATGGTATACAGACCCAGTGTGCCAGACAAGGAAACTTTATGGCGGGTCTTTGAAACCGATGAGCAGATTGTTAATTTCTTGATACATGAAGGCTGCAGTTGTTGAAGGCGAGAACTTTGGGAGATGAGGAAGCCGAAGGTCTTATTCAATTAAGGAATAACCATATTCCAAAGGGTCTAATAACTCTGGAGAGCTTGTTTGACCAACATGATCGTTCCAGAAAGCCTCGAATGGAGATTGATAGAAAGGAATACATGGAGTTAGAGCTTGAGCCTGACAAAGTGATTAAGGTTGGCACTGACTCAACCCCAGAAGAACTGCAGAAAATCGAGCAGCTACGTAAAGAGTTTTATGATATTATAGCTTGGAGCTATGAAGACTTGAAAGGCTACAACAAGCAGATTATACGACATACAATTGAACTGGAAGAAGGAGTTAGGCCTTTTCGACGAAAATAGAGACCTGTAAATCCAAAGATTGAGGCGTTGATGAAGGCTGAGCTTGTTAAAATGCTGCAAGCTAAGATCATCTATCCGGTCAAGCACTCCACATGGGTCGCCAATCTGGTCCCCGTCCGTAAGAAGAATGGAGATATTAGATTGTGCGTTGATTTCAGGAATTTGAACCGTGCTTCATTAAAGGATCATTATCCTTTGCCGAGAATAGATCAAATATTGCATGTTGTGGCTAGGGCACAGCGTTTTTCTTTGTTGGATGGATTTTATGGGTATAACCGAGATCCGGGTAAAAGATGAAGATCGGTTTAAGACAGCATTCACCACGAAGTGGGGTACTTTTGCATATCAGCGAATGCCCTTTGGACTATCAAATGTTGGAGCTACCTTCCAAAGAGCAATGGATATTGCTTTCAAGGATTTATTGAATAGGATCATTGTAATATACCTTGACGACATGACAGTCTTTTCACATAGAAGGGAAGACCATTGTTCTCACCTGAGGCTGATTTTTGAGAAATGCGAGAGAATTCGAAATCTCCATTAATCCGAAGAAGTCTGTGTTTGCTTTGTAAAAGAAGGTAAGCTTACGGGTCATGTGATTTCCGAAGATGGATTAGCAATTGATCCAGCCCGTGTTGAAGCTTTGAAGAAATTGACACTCCCGCAAACAAGAAGGAACTTCAATCTTTCTTTGGACGAGATAAATTTCATTAGAAAGTTCATTGCTGATTTTGCTCGAGGTTGTTAAACCAATGACCGAATTGTTGAAGAAAGATGCGGTTTTCCAATGGACGGCTCAAAGAAAGGAAGCATTTCGGGAGATCAAGGAAAGAATAGTGCGGGCCCCTGTCTCGATTAATCCCGACTACTCCAAGGATTTCATCTTATATGCGGTTGGAGAAGATGACGGTTATGCTATGAGTTCGACGCAAAAGGGAGATGATGGGAATGAAAGGCCCATTGCTTTTACGAGCCAAGTCATTTTACCTCATGAAGCAAAGTACAATTTTATTGAGAAACAGGTATATCTTTGTGATGAAATCCCTGAAGAAATTCAAACATTTTATTTCCCAGAGCGGGACATTTGTTTATGTTATTCACCCGGATGTGAGAAATTTCATTCTTCAAGGAGAGTTGGGTGATAAACGTGCTTGGTTGGGTCACCAAGATCCAAGAATTTGATGTAGAAATTCACCCAACTAAATTAGTGCGTGGTAAAGCTCTGTGCCAGCAGTTAGCAAAGATGGCGGCATTTGATGTATGCGAAGATCGGGAAGAAGCTCTTCTTGGTAATGACAATTTAATGAATTTCTTAATTACGGAAAAATATTGGACGAGAGGACTCGATTGATTACTTCACAAGCTGGAAGATGTCCATCACAATTGAATGCTTCTCGAGAGGAGGAGATTTCGGTTGCAAGCTCTGCGGTATGTTTTGTTTTCGAGATGGTTTATTTTTTAAAAATATTGATGGTGTTCTTTTGAAGTGTGTTAAAGAAGCGAGACAAGGATAGGATCTTGGAAGAGTTTCATTCGGGTCTCTCGGGAGGTCACTATGCGGGAAGACCGATGGCCTTGAAAATCATTCGAGTTTGGTTACTACTGGCCGACCACTGTTCTCGAGATTCTTTCAAGATTGCACAAGCCTGTGATAAGTGTCAAAGATACGCAAGAAGAGTAAGGAATGCGGCTCTGCCTTTGCATCCGAGTTCGAGGTTGAAGCACCCTTTCGGCAATGGGGGTTGGATTTTATTGGAATAATTGATCCTAATTCCTCAGTGGTCACGAGATACATCTTAACGACTACAGATTATTTCACAAGGTGGTCTGAAGCCATACCTACAAAGATGGCCAATCAATCTGTAGTGATTTCTTTCGTTGAGAGTTTGATTACACGTTTTGGTGTTCCAGGACGCCATCATTACGAGATAATGGGACTCCATTCATTGGAGCTGAGCTGGCTGAGTTTGCTAACAAGTTTGGCATTTTCCTTAAGACATCTTCCAATTACTATCCACGGGGAAATGGCTTGGCGAGGTCAACGAACAAAAATTTGCTCAGAATGTTGAAGAGGTCATTGGGAGAGAACAAAAGATCATGGCACTTGTTATTGAATCGGGCGTTATGGGCGAGACGGGATTTCCGTCAAGAAGTCCATTAAAACCTCACCATATGCCCTAGTCTATGGCAAAGAAGCAAGGTTGCCGGTTCATCTTGAGTTGCCGATATTACAGCGATTGCGGTCTTTTCAAGATGATGAGACGGACCTGAGTTCCTTGGATCTGCGAATAGCACAGTTGTTGGAATTAGAGGAGCAGCGTTCCAAAGCATATAATGAATTTGACAAGCACACGCAAGGGATTTCGAAGTGGTTTTATAAGCATTATGCAGCCCGTCCATTCAAGACAGGAGATTTGGTGCTGAAATGGAATGAGAATAAAGCTAAACCTGGCAATCATAAGAAGTTTGATGCATTACGGGAGGGTCCCTTCCGCATTTCCAGCACAGGTGCAGCTAATTATTTCTATTTGGAAGACATGGATGGTAGCCCACTTCCAATTTCAGTTAATGGCTTTCATTTGAAAGCCTACTTTTCATGACTTCACAAGTTCAATTTGAGTTTGTATATAATATAAAAAAATATATATATATATATATATATAAAAAAAAAGAGGAAGTAGAGAAGAAGAAAAGAGTATGTATATATGTTTTGCCTTTTGTTGTCACCTTGGCTCTTGTTGCTTGTGGGTTGTAGGTGTTTGTTTCCCTTTTGTCCCTCCTTTCCCGGCGGTTTGTGGCTTCCAAAGAATTCTTCTTTTCCCTCCCCTGCTTTCTATTTCCTTTCTTCATCTTCCTCTTCCTTCTTTTGTTTCTTTCTTCCTGCAATATAAAAAACAAAAAGAATAAGCCACGGCTGTTGTTTCTTCTCCCCTTTTCTATTTTCCCCATTTCTTCTTATCCCTTTCTTCTCAGTTTGTTTTTTTTAAAAAGCATTTATTTTCCAGCTTAGTTCATTTTCATTTCACGCTTCAAAACTTCCATTTCTGTTCCATCCATTCGTTCATTCCATCTATTGCCGTTGGTAGTGTAGCAACATCTTGTTGTTATGTCTACTACGTCACTTTTGCTCCATCATTTTATTATTCACACCACTCCATTGCAGTCACCGCTGCTGCAATCGCAGGAGCTCACTCCACCATCACATTCCATTTCTTCAGTTTATAACCGCTTCTATGCAGGTTCTTCCGGTTCTAGTTTTCAGCAACAGAAGAAGTTTTGCGGCGGTCCTCGACATGTTTTGCAGCGACCAACCTTCTGTTACGATATGACTCTGTGCCCAATGGACTAAGGCCTGGATTCTTGCATACGACAAGTTTGTATACCCCGCGAGCCGCCAAGAATGTTGGCATTTTTGCCACATTGATTCTCATTGATTAATGCATTAGTGTATTGTTGAAAATCTGACCTTTGATACCAGCTTTGATGCAGCTTTGGAGGAAAAGGAGAAAAAATGAGTATAAATTGACTAAGTTCAAAAACTACAACGATTCGCTGACATGTCGCGAAATCGCGGTCAACGCGGTCAACGCAGTAGGCGGAACCGTCGCGATATCGCGACGTGTTCCATTTCGCGACTTTGGAAAGCAAAAGAGGAGCAGCGACAAAATGTCGCGAAATTGCGACAAAAAGTCCTGCCGAAGACACAAAGCTAAAGTTGCGGCGATGCGCGACGTCTCATTTACGCCGGTGCTTGGCCGAAGACTCAAGGTTAAAATGGGCGATTGGTACATGTTTGTTAAGAAGAGGAAGCCATGGGAAAGTTGCGGAGCGCTACCAGAAAAAAACAAGATGGCAAAGTGGCAATTGGTACGGAAGGAGAAAAACGTAGCGATATCGCTACATGCTTCAAAATCGCGGCCATTTTGGTCCAAGAAGCAAAAGAGCAGTAAGTTGTAGCGATTCGTTGCAATATCAACAATAAGGCCAACTGACATGAATATGCAGCGAAATCATGCAAGGGATGAAAATTGATCAAAAAGCATGGAAATGGTTAAGTGCTCAAATTGGTAGCGAAATGGAGACAAGGAAGAATTGAAGGCATTCAAGGGCAAAAGGTGTTATGTTTTCGCGGACCGTCAGCAAGGCCGTACAAGGTGGCCGAAACATGTAGCGATATCGCTACATGTTCCCTTTTCGTTGGCTTGGCTTCAAGGTTTTCAAAAGAAAAAAAAAAAAAAAAGAGGAGAAAAAGGCATAGAAAATGAGCGATCCCGCAAGTTCTAGGGCGACAAGGCGGAGTGCGAAGAGAATCAAAAAAGAAGACAAGGAAAAAAAAAAAGAGAAAGAAAGAATAGAAACACATGCGAAAGGGCAAGAAGTGTTCCATTTTTGCGACCGCCATGAGAGCCGTACAAAGTGCCCAAAACATGTAGCGATATCGCTACATGTTCCATTTTCGTGTGGATAAGCTAGCGATGGAGAAAAGGAAGCCGAAGACGTAGCGATATCGCTACAGGTGCCATTTTCGCGGGTCAAAGGTGGTCAAAGTGTACGGAGTTAAAACATGTCGCGATTTCGTGACCCGTCGCGTTTTCGCGACCTGCGATTGTTTCTCGCCAAAGCACAGTATGAACGGCCCGAGGGGTTTTTCGATTTCCGATGATTTAATGCTGACCCGAATTTAATGATTTGTGGATTTCCAAGGCATTCAAAGTAAAAGACGCGCCCAGGCCACCAAGATTGAAGATTTAATGCATTCGAGGCTGCTGTTCGTGGATTATCGTAACGGTTTCATGCATATTTTCAAAGAATGAATTTAATGAAGGAGACCGCTATCGCTTAATTGTATTTAATTTTTGCTCCCTTCGAGGCTGCAACTAAGGGGATCGTGTATGTAATTTCCAATGCACAATTGTAGATCACGAGGAGGATGGTGGCAAACATTTAATGCTGTAGAGAGGACGGACCTCTATAAAAACCAATGTAATTCTCATTTACAGAGGTTGGAAAATTCTCTGCTAGAAACTGGAAGTGCATTTGCAGGAATAAAAGACTTGACTTCTGATTTTTCAAGCAACGCTTTGGGTGATTTCCTTTCTGTCTTTGTTGCATTTCTAATCGCATTATTATTCTTTAACGGCTGTTGCATTTAAATTCTGCATTCTGAATTTAAATACTGCTGTAATAATATAATCTATGGAGTGTAGTCTTGGAGGGTTTTTTGCATACGTTGTGTGAGAATCAAGTTGATAATTTTTATTGCTTGATGTTGTTGCATTTGAGGTTTCCTGCTGCTATTTTCTGATCTCATCACTTCGGCCTGTGGCCATATTTCCCATTTCTTTCTGCATTTTTTTAACTTTCTTTCCTGCAACCCTTATCTTAAACCAGATTTTAGAGTAGTGAAGGGAACCAGCCCACTCTGGAGATTGGTCTGGGAGCCATTTCTTGCTTCCAGCCTTTCAATGTTGGCCAGGTCTAGGGTGCACTTGTAAAATCCTTTCCTGTGGCAGATTTTGGACCAACAATAACATAGCTAAAAAGTAAAAAAAAAATCAAGTCATCTAAAACAACAATCTGGGTCATCTAGGAGCTCAAAACCTAGATGTGAAAATAGGTTGTATTGATAAAAAACAAAGATAGTTTTATTTGAGACACTAGTGCTAGACATAAAGAACCACTATTTCAATGACATCAAAGTTTTACTACTATGTAAAGTTATAGGGATAAATATAATTTGTGCATGTTATCTAACAAATACATTTTTGACTTGTTAAGTACATTGAGTGCACTATCAAACAACCATTAAAGTGTTGTTAAACAAACTTGAAAAATAGCATCAAATATTCAAATATTGGAGATGTTTTTAATGTACAGAATATGATGCACCCATTTCAAAGAAGATCAAAGAACACAAAAACATAGTGGCACACCTGATGGCTTTTAAAGCCTTAATATTAATGTAAAATCATAGGATAAATATTCACAGGATCAAATATATGATAGTTGTAATATAGTAAGATCAAGATAATAATGTAACCAGAATAATATGAGCCAACTAATATGTAAAATCAAGACTTATAATATATCAACTAACATTCATTAATAAGCAAAAATATATGAATGTAATAGCTTGAATCATACATGTACAAAACATGTAGCACAACTTACAATATTAGTTGCTCAAATGTATGCAATATTTATTACTCCTCCTTCTCTTACAAATGTATCATAAAACTGTCATATAATAACAATACTTTCTATGCACACATTGTAGACTATGTAGGATATGTAGACTATGCAGGCTATGTAGACTATATAGGCAATGTAGGCGATGTAGGAAATATCCACTATAGAGTAATATATAGCCATTGTAGGATGACTCTTTGGTTACTTGACTCTTCCTTTCATTATTCCAAGTCTTATGGCTCTTGGCTTCTCTACTTGATATTTGCATACACATGACTCTATCTTGTATGCACACTTGGACATGACTCTTCACATAACACTTCCTAATATAAGAACACATGTGCACACTTACATATGAGACACTTGTGCACATCTACACACATAACACTTGCACACTCATTTACATGACACTTGTGCATTTCCTGCACATTATTACATTACATAAAATATTTACTCACACTCTAATCTAGGACACAATCCTAATCTAATATTTACAAGATGTACCATGAGGGTACATTAGCATGTACTAAATAATGTAATATTCTTCAACAACACTTTCAATTTGCATCAGCTAACATCCAATTGAATTTCTATGAAACGTTTTTAATATTGAAGGTGTATGTCTACATCAAAGGAGAGCATCGTCAAACCTAGAACAAACAATAGAAAAAAGTAAAGAGAAATAATGGCAAGTCATTGGATCTTCAGTAATCAATATTGGATATTAATTTGGAGTATATGCTTTTTATCATGTGCTAAAATTTAAATAGCATGCAACATTTTTTAAAAAGGGAAACACTCTTTTTTATTACAAAAAACAAAGGGAAAATAACTATCCTATAGTTCAAGTGATAGGGACATTTAAAATATTTAAATACCTTAAAGGCATAAGGTAGGTTGAATTGAACTCATAAAATATTTTGATGGAGACATAAGAATCAATTTAACACTTTATTATTTTTCTAGATGATGAAATGTTTTTAAATATATATACTTTATGGAAAGCTCTTTTTGAACCTAACATCTTTTAAATGCTTTGATTAGGGAGATCTATTATATAGCACATAAAAAGAAAACAATTGATATTGAGGAATTCAAAGGATATTATTTTCATACATGGAAATTCAAGCTCCAATTGCTATTGATTGAAAAATGTATGTAGGATATCATGGACAAAAATTTACCAATATCATAGGATGTTGATGAAGAGCAAACTAGACTATAAAATATCATAAAGCAATGGGCATAATTGGACTTGAGCTCTATAATACCTATCTACATAACATAGACCTATCAAAGGTTACAAAAGAAAATTTAGGATGAACTCAACGTTTTTTGTTTGGTTTGCAAGATTCGAGTGTAAATATATTCTTATGCAAAAATTGTTTGGAATGAAGATGACAAAAGGTGATAATATTTTTCAATACATTAGTAAGTTTTTCTCTCTATTAAATCAACTTACGGGAATTAATTTCAAAGTTATTTTGTTAAATAGCATATTTTCTAGTTATGCTAATATGGTATTCATATTGAACAAGATGAACCCTAGGTTGGAAGATATAATTTCTTTGTTAACTGATGAAGAAAATTGAGTTAAGAAAAATAACATGGTTACTAAAGAAATTGTGTTACTTATGAAGAATAAACTTAATGTTACCTCTCAATCCATTTGATCATCCTTGAAGGCAAAATAAATTTTAAAGATTAGATTCATGTGCTTTTACTATAAGCAAAGAGGTCATGTCATAATAAATTATGTTCAATCATCAAAGGGTCTTACAGAGGGTAAGTGATAATGAACTAGACCAAAAACCTAAAAGTTGATTGATTTTTTATTGATCATATAAACGTATTTATAGACATTTACAAAACACAGAGACAAAACCTTTGCACCAAAACCATAAGTGAAAGATAAATTCTGACAAGATAAGGTCGGCCTAACAAACATTTGATATATCCTTTTCAAAAACCTAATTATTCATAAACCTACCGAATATTAAAATCTGACTAATTTAATTAAAATCTAATGAATTAATTAAACCATAGTATTTTTAGGGTGCAAATCTGGATGGTAGAGAGCGAGAAGATTGTATCGGTGGAAGGGGAGCTTAGAGGGACAGGAGACAATTATGAGATTGAGCACTATTTTATGTTGAACAGTTTTTGGATCTTGGAAAATTGCTAGATTTCTCCTTAGAATTGTGTTTCTCTCCTATTTTTGAAGGATTATTTTGCACTGATCTGCTCATGGTTCCAAGGTTGTTGATGAGTGATTTCTCTTTGGGAAATTCAATTTTCAAGTTGGGATTTGACTCTCTTGGTTTTGGAGTTCCTCTGCATGATGTTGTTTTGCCCTTGGGACTAAATTTTCGTAGTTTCCAACCAAATTCAGTAGTGGTCTCTCTTGCCCCAAATTTTTTGGTTGGTAGGCTAGGGAGTTGGCAAGGTTAGTGGTTTTGGTTGAGAGGTGACGATAGTCAGAGTTGTGGTGGATGACCTCTTTTCCATCTGCAATGGTCCTTTGGCTCTGTTTTTGTATTTTGTGTGCCTGTAAGGTTAGAACCCACAAGGATTGGGGGAGTTCTTGTCCTTTTTTAGGGATCTCAAGGTTTTTCTTCCTGGTGCCTGGCCAAGTTAGGAATACCCTTGATATTTTTGTGGAAGTGTTCGTGGTTCCTGGGACTACAATTTTAGTGACCATTTTGATGGTCTTTGGTGGTTCATGATAGCAACGGCTAACATGGATGGTCTTGTTGTTGTTCAAGGTGCAAAACCTATGGATTGTGGTTTTTCGATTGTATGAGAAATCCTATCCATATCTATGTCGCTAGCATTTGGTTTGCTTTGCCAGATTTTGGGGGTCCTTTTGCAAATCCTGAGCTCTAGATCTTACAATTGTGGGGTCCTTTAATGGGTCCTAAGCATTTACAAAAAAAATTGGTGTTGGATTTTATTTTTCCAAATACGGGGAGGGTTGGAGTCTCCTCTTCTTTTTTAGGCCTAGTTTCAATTTGGGAGAGGGCTTTGTGGGTCTACAATCAAGGTCTCTTCTCTGGTATGCTGATGATTTCTTATTGGTTGCAGTGTTGGATCTACTAGATAATCTTGTTTTGGTCCCAGATCCTCGATTCCTATTGTTTTCTTGTTGCATCATTGGTGCTCTATTTTTTGGTTTCAAGTCTTCAAGTGGTGCTATAGAAATACCCCTTCCCCCCTCGATTGGGATAGGAGATTTTTAATATAGATTCTTTTGAATCTATTGTCTTGGATGTATTTTTCCCCTTAGGCGAGAATTTTTCAGTTTGAAATATTTAGATTTGAGATTCTTGGCTTGGGCAGGAAGCTATATATTGTCAGTATTTTTTAAATTCTTCCAAGTTAGGATGGGAGTGTTTTGGGTGTTATTGGATTTTTGGATTCTGAGATCCTCTCGACACTCGCAATTTGTTTAACCCCCTTTTTGTTGTTGTTTATTTTGGACTCGTGGGATTTGGCTCTTCTTAGTATATGGGTTCCTAGCTTGTAGATTTGGGCTTTAGCTTATTTTGTGGATTTTTGGTTGCCCAGCATTGTATTTTTAGTTTCAACATGATTGATTTAAATTTTGTCGCTTTTGGTTCAGTTTGGGTGGGTACCATCTAAGCTTGTTTCACATTTAACTGAAGTTTGTTTTCTTTTTCCCTTGGATGGGTTAGAATTCCTTGTGTTTTAGTCTAGAATCTCTTTAGATGCCTTTTCTATTGGATCTTAGGTTGGGGACCCTTTCAAAACCCCTTATGTAAAAGGTTTGGGGACCCTTTCAAAATCCTTTTTTAAAACCTAATAAAAAAATAAACCTAATGTTTAATTAATTAATAATAATATGTAATTCCCTAATACTCCTCCAAACAAAAAAAGCATTGGACTCCAATGCTACAAAAGAGGGAAAAAAACTTGAAGAGCACAAGAGCTAGAATATGAGCCACCCAATTTTTGATGCTTCATTAGCCTAAGCAGGTCTTCACAAAACTTGAAAATGCAAATTCCACTAGATCGATCTCAAAAAATGCTTTTTGCTATATCATGAGTATATATAAGCCTATACTCGTAATTGGTTTGATGGAGTAGAGAAAACTAGTATCTTATAGAGAAAATTGCATCTCATGGTGGCAAGGAAAAAAATGTTGTGTAGGTGGAGTAGAGAAAACTAGTATCGTCGTTATGTGCTGGTGGAAAATGGCGACTACGCCACACTCAAGCGTGGAGGCTAATACAAAGCACACAAGGGTGGCTCTAAATTTTACTAATAAAGCAAAGGCGGTGGGGGTAGGAGTCACAAAGGTGACAAGGGTCGAAGTCAAAGAGGCAGCGAGGATGAATTTTTGTTTGGAATCCTTGGCAAAAATGAAGTTGCGATGTGCTTTGAAAGCAAATATAGTTAAAATATTTATCGGGGGATGCCAGAGGATTTTCTTAGCATCTATTACCTATGTTGCTAGAAATTGCGAGACAAAAAAATGTTTCTAGCAGGCTGAATCAGAGCGGGGGAGTCCGTGGTCATCTGAAAATAGAATCCTCCCGATCAAATATCTGCATGCAATTTGTAACTTCTAGATTGTATGAGGAAGGACTCGAAGATGCTTATGTCAAAATAGGTAGAATCATGGGGCCACAAAGTGAGTGTCGACACAATGCGGCTACTCCATGCTTTTGGATGTGGAAAACTATAACACCACCGCAAATACCAATGATAACAAGGGTGCACGGAGGCTGCTAGAGATGATACAGATGTCGTCGACCATGACAATTGTGGCTATGAAATGGGGGTAGCCATGGCCATGATGGTGGGCAAGGAGGCAGCCAATGAGTGCTACCATGATACATAGGAGAGTGAAAATACATAGGAGAGTGAAAACAATGCGACAGATCTTCAAAGGTTAGGTGGATTAGTAAGACTTTGGATACTTATCAAGAGGAGACCTAGGTTCAAACCTTGGGGGCATGTCAAATAATGGCAAAGGTAGTACTCTAACTTGAGTTTTTTGAGTTTGTGCCAGCTTGATGACCATAGTACCAACCCTAAGGCATCGGGGTCTCCCTCACTTAGGTTGCATTTATCAAGGAGAGACAAGGGTTATAAAAATAGCTTCAATAATTTGACCTATTTTGGAAGACAAAAACCTAGGAGAAAATGTCTGACCCTGTATCCAATTGTTAAATAATGTTACGGATTCCTATGATATTAAAAAACAATGTGGCAAAGCCACTTTGATAGTAAAGATGTGTTATTGACATGGCACATGAGGTCCAATAGAGGTGATCTCCACGTAATTACAGTACCAATCATGATGGGTGTTGATTCCCATTAGAGAGGTAAGGACACCATCTGTTGAATATGTCAAGATTTTCTCTCTCGAAGTAGTCATAGTCGGGTCTCATGAGCCCTCCCCAACACCTTAATGTTGTTTGTGCTCACCTCCTCGTCAAAGGATTCCATCAGAGATAGGCTGATGTTCGAATTTATTCTGCCCTTCCATATGTTTCCTGTCGGCACATACACAGTGTAATCTGATATTCCCATGAACTCTGCAAAAATAAGGACAAGACATTTTTTTTGTAGGTGTGTTGGTAATGGTTGGTGCAGGTGATCTACCTACTCTACAACTTCTTCCTCATTCTTATTCTTTGGCAAGGCCTCTAAAAAATCAGTGATGGTAGAAAGTTGCATAGAGTCAACATCAACAATATAGAATTGTCTTCTTTAATGACAGCTTGGAGTCCTCAACAATGAGGATCTTATCCATCCAAATCATTGTGATCCATGTCATCCATGTTTGACACAATCATCGTCATGTCAGCACAGGGTTCCTTGGCTCGTTGTGCCAAATCTAATCTTGCAAAGAGAGATCCTTGAGAGGATCTTAATTAGGTAGCATGGTGCACCTAAGCAACCCACAAATGAATGGGGTGACTAATATTGAACTGGACCAAAAACATAAAATCTGATTGATTTTTCATTCATCCTAAAAAATATATATATTTATACGCATTTACAAATCATGTTTGGGGTAAAATCATTGGCCCGAAGGCCAAAACCATGAGCAAAAGATACGGCACAAACATTTGACACAACCTATTAAGAAATATAATTATTCATAAACCTATGGAATATTAAAATCTAGCTAATTTAATTAAAATCTAATCATTTAATTAAACTTAATTTTTAATTAATCAATAGCAATATTTAATTCTCTAATAGCAAGTTAAAAACAAATAAGACAACAATGGTTAATGATGAAACTAATGACACATGTTGAAGACCCTCCCCATGGGGATAGTAAGGAGGAGTATATTTATTGAATTGAAAAGAGGATTATACTTGCGAATAGTTATGTGTTTTCAATCATAATATCATGTATTTCAGTAAGGCGTAGACCACTGGTTACTTGTGATTGGTTGAGTATATCCCTAAGCATAGAACTTTGTAGATAAATATGTGTTTCCTTATTTGCAATCTTGTTGATAGATAGTGTGTGTCCTTATCTATATTTAATGTCAAAACATGTATAGATAAATAGTTATGTGTGTTCATGTTCATGTTAATGCCAGTTATGGACTTAGTGTGTGTCTTAGTCCATGAGTACATGACAGACTATTGTGTGTCTGACATTATTGTCTACTTCTACATTGATGTAGTAGGGAAGAAGTTACAAATCTTAATATTCAATGAGAGGTGTCTTAGTTGAGGTCATTTCTAATAGCATGTCCTCTCTCATGTATATAGAGTTATTACAATAATGAACAAAAGATGCAACCACTCTTATACATCACCTATGACAAACATTGGATATTTATGATGTTCTACTAGGAATACCATACCTCTTTGATTGCCAAGTGATCTACCAATTTTATCTGTAACAATGGTCAATGTGCATCAAAGAGATGCCTTATCACATACTAAATTTCTTACCTTAGAAAAAGGTAATGCTTTCACAAAAATAGTATAATAAATTGATTTCTTGTGCCCAAGACTTTGTTTTGTTGATAGTTTGAGTTGGGAGCTATAATTCCAAGAAGATCATCTTTTTCACACAAATTGAGCTTGGTTAACATAATATTAATAAATGGATGCCTTTATTCATCTATATTCTAATGTTTTTAGGATCCTGAGGAAGCCCCACTACATTACTCAATGAAGTAATGGATCAACTTGATCCTTAGATCATCATTACCTAACAACCCATTGTATCGTCAATTAGTCTAGGAGAACAATAATTAGATAATATATTTACAAATTGATTGCTCAAGGTAAGTTTTGGTTGAATTTATCACCTTGTGGTAGTTGCATTGTCTTGGCTCTAAGGAAGGATATAAATTAATACCTCTACATTGATTACAAAGTGCTAAACTAAATCATAGTGAAAATAGGTACCCATTGTTATATATTGATGACCTAATGGACCAACTTCAAGAGGTATGATATTTCATAAATATCAACCTGAAGTTAGGTTATTATAAGGTTTGTATCAACCTCACTAACACATGGAAGACAATATTCAACATAAAAGAGGGACCCAATGAGTGTTTGGTTGTGGCTTTCAACTTGACCAAAGCTCTAATGGCATTCATGTGCATGATTAATGATGTTCTATTACCAATAATGTGTTATTTTATCATTATCTACTTGGATGGTATTCTCATCTTTAGCAAAACCTAGGAGAAGCATCTACAATATGTGCTTCAAGTTTTGGACACTCTTCACTAGCACATGCTTCAAGCAAGCCTGGGCAAGTACATCTTTGACATCATAGAAATATCATGCCTGGGCTACATCATCAACCTCTCAGATTTACATGTACATATGAAAAGATTCACATCATTCAATAGTGGTTGATCCTAAAAAATCTAATGAAACTTAGAATTTTTCTAGGCCTTACCAACTTTTATCGCAAAATTGTATTGAGATTATAGTCTTATGGCCTATCAATCAATTCATGAGTAGGAAGGTGAAGTTTCATTAGAATTCATAGCAACAATAGGTATTTGATCATATTAAGCAATGCCTCTATTGGGCACCAGTGTTTACCATACAAGACTTCACTAAGTCATTGGAAGTTGAGTCTAATGCATTAGACTATGTACTTGGTACCATCTCATTCCAAAATTGGCATCCAATGGCATACAATTCTCAAACATTTTCTAATATACTCAACAATAGTCAATATACAATGAGTTGCACATCATTATCAAGTTTTTCAATAGTGATGCCATTACATAATGGGTGAGAAAATATTTATTTATTTTGATCATACACCTTTACAATTTTTGCACTAATAAAGTAAGCTAAAAAAATATACACATTAAATGGATGACTTAGTTACATTACTTCCACCTTGTGATCAAACATCATAAGAAAAATGAGAATCAAATAATAGACTATTTAATTTATTTGCTAATGAATAATTTCTTAACTATTCTTGACGATGGCTAGAAAGTGTTATATGCCAATATTCTCAAATTTATTGGCATTCATCAACAATTGATATAGAGAAATCCAATACCAAACTATCATCTTCAATATGAGTTGTATCATCTCTAAAAGCTTTGTGTTCCTTTCAATGTAGCATTGCAACTACTCATCTAGGAAGCCCATTCCAAGCTAGTTGGACATTTTAGCATTAGCAAGACACTTATAAAATCTAAAAAGTAGTAGTTTCATTTGTCATATATGTACAAGGAATTAAATCTCTATGTCAATTCATGTACACCATAAACACTATAAAGCTAACCAATGATAAGTTGGGGTTCTACACACCTTTTCCAGTTGGCTTTATGTCTTGGAAATCCATCAAGATGGAATATCTCTCAAGGATTCTAACCACAAATAATCAACATGACTATATTTTTGTGGTTATGGATAGGTTCAATGAAATAGCAATAATGGGACCCTACAATAAAATCATTGAGGCAACTGGGACTATCTGACTATTATTTCTTCAAATTTGGCTCCACTTTAGCCTTTGAAGCTCGATTGTATTTAATAATAACTTTTGTCACCATATCTAGAACCAATTAGACAAAATCTTCATCACTCAATTTCCTACCATGCATAGATTGATGAATAGGCCAAGGTAGCCAATAAATTGTTAGTGCATCTACTTCAAATATATAACCATCAACATTCTCATATGTGGGATGAGAGCTGGGTTATGCATAAGAGGTTGGACTCGAAATGTACTTGTAAAAATGGCAAATCCTAATCGAAATCAAGGTAAATCAAAGCGAATCCTAAGTAAATCAAATCAATCATCTTCACACCAAAATTTGGGGCATTTGAAGTACTAAAAAGTAAGGTCATATTTGGGGTAAATTTTTACCTATTAAATCACCTTATAACTTCATAAAAACACCACCATTAGATCAGGCTCAAAAAGAGCTTTCCAACAAGTACAAATATGCATGTTTTTTTATATATATTATGGCGAATTGATCCTAAGAAAAAATTGGTCCTGGAAATTTTAGGTGAATGGGCTGACATTGAGGGTCTTCATATTTGCCAATTTTCAATTTTGAAAACCCTAATAGTCGCCCAATTGCCACTATGCATAACCTTGGATGAGAGTTTTCCATACCTTTAGAATTACGATAATAGGGCTCTTCACACCTCCATAGTTCATAGTTTGTTTTAGGTATGCTTTGAATTTTATCTCATCACCCTCATGGACATCACCTTCCACATTTTGACTAGAACCATGATGCTAAAACATGTTAAGGAAGCATACAAGGTTGAACAATTTCTATGGCAAGTGTAGAATGTCTAAACTTAGGTTTAGGAGGCCTTGTAATGCCAAAAAAAAATACAAAAAGTGCCTTGATCAACACAAACTCATCATAAGTTTCATTCCATTAGATGAATGCTTCTCCGACCCACACAAGAAAATTAAACCACTACATTATGGTCCATACACCATCCAATGCATGTTAGGTGTGAATGCCTTTGTTCTTAAATTGCCACCTTGATTGGGGATGCATCAAGGTGTTTCATTCATAACTTTTCAAGCCATATCATCCTCCTCTCCTAGAGCCTATAACAATATTATATTTGATATATCTAAACCTGACTCAATTGGAACGTGCAACAACAATTGATCATTGTTACTAACAAGAGTGCTTGCTAGGGGACTCAATCTATTCAAGGTTGTTAAGAAAGATCAATGTTTAGCCCAAGCTAAGCGGTATACATTTGACCAACAAAAGCATTATTTTCCTTAGTTGTCATATGACATGATGGGGAGCGTCACTTCCCAAGGGGAGACAAATGATCTAAAAAAATAGAAGTTTCTCAAGATCCCACGAATGATGGCCCTGCAAAATTTTAAGCTTTCATATCTTGGCATATTATTGGACTCTTACCATCTAGGTCCATTGCTTATTGTGGTTTCATATTTTCTTATGGCACCAACTCGACCTATGGTGTCATAATCACTTTGGTGTCATCATTGCCATGGTACCAATGCATGCATACAAATGGATATTTGGTACTAACTCCACATGTCACTATCAAGTGTCAAAATATAGAATGTGTCTCTTGAAAATCATGTATGAAGGATGTGTCTACATACATTCAATCTTGCCACTCGGAACATCAAAATTTGGAGCCAATTATAGTGGAATTAAAATGGGCAGCTCTAAAAATACCATTGAAACTACTTCTTGATTAGTTAGAAAGCTAAATTGTTTCATCTCCTAACTACTTTGTAATGGTTATGGATTTTTATATAGCTTAATATTGCTTTAGGCTATTATTTTTCAAGTTCTTTTGCTTATTCGATTTCATTCCCTATTTTCTTATTCTACCTTTCTCACCTTAGATACTCTGGTTTTTTCATAGTGCCTAAGCTTTTGTTATGCTTCTTTTTTAATGCATTGGAACATAGTTTCCTATACCTACAATATCACACCTCATATACTAAGCCCATACATTGTTGTTAGCATGGCTACAACAACCTTCTATTGTGTGATGTATTTACATTTATGTTCTCTATAAACAAAATTACATTCTTGTGAGAAATATTAGGTTGTGCCCTATTTCTACTATACAACTCTAAAGCATAAATTTTTAGAACTATAAGTTGGTTTAAAGAGTTATCCTTTGCACCACCACATTGTGAGCCTTGTAGTGTGGATCATTAATTGAAGAGACTGTGAGTATGTTCAATGAATTGCAACATGTATAAATGTTATTGGAAAAATAACAAATAATATTGACATTTAACCCATAAGTAAAGGTCATTGGTAATTTAAAGCATCAACCAAAATTTTTGTGACATGTCAATCTTGAATCTAGCCATAATGTTATAGTCATTCATTTTTAAAGTTTTATTTTGCTTCACACTTTCTATTATCAAAAAATTATTTTTATAACTAATTAGATTCTAGTTATTGTATATGATAAATATGGCAACATTTATCACATGAAATTACTATTTCATCAAAAATAAAATCTGATGTAATTCATTTTGAACTTACAAGCATAAAAGCATCAATGCCTCAACAAAATTTAATTGTTCGAATTTTATTTATTTACAAATTAATAGCAAAGTGAAAATGTTTTCTTGAGGAAATAGTTCAATGTATTTTACAACTTGAAAATGAACAATGTAATCAATATTTATTTGTGCAATGACATGGCAAATATATAATGAAAAACATGTATATGGTTTAGATGATTTAATCATACAATATAGAGATTGGTGTGTTTTGTATAACATCTAACAAACTCAAGTAGTTTGTCTTCATTTGGGTAAGAATTTTTTATAAATTATCCAATATTGAAAAATTAGAGTAAAATGCAACAAATTTTGTTTTGACTTTCTAAAAATTGTTATTGCATATACAAAAGTTATGGTTTTATTTAATGTATATGATGTGATTATTTTCACCTTATCACTATTTAAATTCAATAAGCAACTATAAATACCTTCAAAAATCTAAAATAAACTAAAAGAATTATGATTGACTAAAAAATGGAATAAAAAATATTTAGATGAACATGAACACTAGACCACCCTACCCTACCAAATAAACTATTAACAACCAATAAATTAATGTGAAACAACTATAAACAAGTTCATTATTATGATTATTTTAATTGGTTAGATGGGATTAAAATGGTTCCAACTCATTTTATTTAGGTATTACAATAAAATGTATTATTACAAAATGACTTTAGTAACTATCACAATCCACATGGCAGTTACTAAAAATAGTGTGGATGTAACCAAATCCCTTATGTATCTAAAAAAAACTGTCACAATCCACCTTATAGAGAATTTTTTTCAACCATCTTTAAAAGTTGTGTAGTATATTTATGCATATTTTCAAAAGGGCGGGAAAAAGGACTTTGTTTTAACTCTTAATCTTGCAATGGACTCTATTTGACCATCTATGTTCAACACCCAAGTAATTCCAAAAGAGTTGAGGGTACTCATATTGTCATACATTTCAAAACTCCTCCTTCCAAACAATTATGGTTTGTTGGTGATTAGATTAGATTCTATATGAGGTGTTTCTTTACCTTGATTTCACCTTCACTTTAACAATGAACAACTATAAAAACCTTGAGAAATTTGAAATAAACTAAAATTTTGATGACTGACTTAAAAAATGGACAAATGAAAAGTTAGATGAATGTGAACTCTATACCACCCTACCCTACCAAATGAACTATTAAAAACCAATAAATTAATGTGAAACAATTAGAAACAAGTTTATTATTATGGTTATTTTAAATGGTTAGATGGATTTAGAATGGTTCCAACCTATATTACATCGTGAGAGCAAGATAACCAGATTTCATTAAACTAAATTATTTAGATATTACAACAAAATGCAAACTAAATTATTTAGATATTACAACAAAATGCATTATAACGATAGTTATTATCACAATCCACCTTATAGAGTGATCTTTCCAACCATCTTTAAAAGTTTTGTAATATATTTATCGCATATTTTCAAAATGGTAGGAAAAATGACAACTTTGTTTTAACTCTTAATCATGTAATAGACTTTATTTGACCATCTAAGTTCAACACCCATGTAATTTCTAAAGAGTTGAGAGTACTCATATTGCCATACATTTCAAAACCCCTTCCTCCAAACAATTATGGTTTGTTGGTGGTTAGATAAGATTATATATGAGGTGTTTCTTTACCTTGATTTCACTTTCACTTTAATCAATAAACAACTATAAATACCTTTAAGAAATTTATAATAAACTAAAATTTTGATGATTGACTAAAAAAATGGATAAATGAAAAGTTAGATAAACACTATACCACCCTACCCTACCAAATAAACTATTAACAACCAATAAATTAATGTGAAACAATTATAAACAAGTTCATTATTATGGTTATTTTAATTGGTTAGATTGGGTTAAAATGGTTCCAACCTATACTACATCATGAGAGCAAAATAATCATATTCCAATAACCACATTATTTAGGTATTACAACAAAATGTATCATTACAAAATGCCTTATAACAATAGTGACTATTACAACCCACCCTATAGAGAGATCTTTCCAACCATATTTAAAAGTTTTGTGGTATATTTAGGCACATTTTCAAAAGGGTAAGAAAAAGGATAACTTTGATTTAACTCTTAATCTTGCAATGGACTCTATTTGACAATCTAAGTTCAACACCCATGTAATTCTAAAAGAGTTAAGAGTACTCATATTGTCATACATTTCAAAACTCCTCCCTCCAAACAATTATGGTTTGTTGGTGCGTAGATTAGAATTGATATGAGGTATTTCTTTACGTTGATTTCAGCTTCACTTTGATCATTTTTAGTTTTCATATATGGTGAGAATGGTTTAGTCCTCTAGGAGAATATTCATAGTCGTTGTTCTTATCATTTGACTAGTTTTTATTTGAGTTCTTGGTCAGTTTTTATTAAAATTTATTAAGAACTAGAATAAACAACAAACAAATTTCAAATCAAAGGTATTAGACAACTATGGTTCACTAAATTGAATGATAAAATACCCTTAAAATCAGGATTTATACTCGTAAGATGATTTTTGACTAAAATGTAAACCCCAAGGGGTTATTTGGTCAAAAAACAAATGGAGTTATCTACATTGCCCCTAATCACCATATTCACCCAAGGGGGGATATAAACCAATACACCCTACAAGACAACATTACTTGATGTCATTAACTTAAAACAAAAGCAGCAAATCATTTTTTATTCAATATTCTATAACATCACCATTGTACACATTTTGGCTCCTCTATGTATGTGGCTCCTTTATGCATGGACACAACTACTAGTATGGGAAATATCATTATAAGTGTGACAAACTATGTCAACTTCAATTACAAATTTACAGGGGGGTTTCCTACACCACTATTCATCAACATCCTCCAAAAAAAAAATTATCATATCCCAAATCCTCCTTGTGTTATTATCATTCATCAAAGACGTGGGCCTATACAATAGTGAACCAACTCGCTAGTGTCATTATTATAATTTTGGAATTTTATGCGTCCCATTAAGAACCACATACATTGACAAGCCTTGTATGTCGAGGGAATGACAAAGAAAATCTCAAACAAAGCCCATTTTTCCTTATTCCCCATCATTCTTTAAATATGCATAAATAGACAAAGTATTAAAGATACTTCTCTCTAATCCTAGACACTACTGATAAACATCATCATTAAATGTCAAGGAAAGAGAGAGCATACAAGAGATGAAGGATGCCTTAAACACTCACATAAAATGATAAAGACAACATAGATACAAAGAAATATCAAGTAGTTCAGGTGTATAAATACCTAAATAATTAATTACAAATTAAATAACCCCTTACCAACATAAGATTGGGGTAAGGTATAATAAGGTTAACTATCACAAGGTTAAACCATAGGCCTCACAAATATCTAGATGCCACTTCCACTTGTTTGACTAGTTGAGCTCTCTCTCTCTCTCTATATATATATATATATACAAGGATTTTCATTATAAATTAGATACACATCGACCTCCATTACCACTTCAAACTACAAAGCAAGGCCAATGAGGGGTAGTGAGAGTTAACTTGCTCCTCCTACACAAAGGGTACCACACTAGCCAAGGTAGCTAGGTGCTTGCACCTATTCATTACAACTACATGGAAGCCTCCACTAGATAGACAAGGGCCGCCACAAAACCAAAACAAAATAGGTGCCCAAACAGAAAACAATATGAGTCAAACTCATGCCCCCTCTCCTTAAGACCAAAACCGACATCCATTAGCCAACAATGTAGGATCCCACCTTGGATGAAGAGTATGATATCGCACATGCCTTTTAGTAAATGCAAAGTCAAAGAAGGAAGCAAAAAGAAGGAAGCAAAAAGTTGGCATCATGATTCAAACACGTAACCCCTCTTGCCACAATCTCACAACCTCATACTCACTGGGAGTGTCACCCATCCTAGTTGAAATGGGCGACAAGCTACTCCTTGAAGATAGGAACATCCCTACTCCAATCGTGTAAAAATGATAACTAGTGAAAACAACAAACAAAAATTGACAACTAGAGGAATCAAACCAAAGAGGTTTGGCATCCCAACCCTTTATCAAAGCCCTTTCAACCAGATTGTCACAAACGGGGTGAGAAGGAAATGACAAATGTTCCTAAGAAATACAGATTCCTTCTTCTGCACCTTAAGATGAATCCTAAAGCGTCAAAAGGTAATTTGGAGAGTTCTCTATGACCCATAAATAATTCCTCGTACGCACTCAAATACCGTTTTGGATTTGACAATACTTTGTCAAAATGAACAGAAGCAAATCATCAACTTGCATATTATTTCTCTTAAAAAAAATTGAGAGCAGGGGAAAGAATGAAAACAAACAAGTCATGAAAGATGCCCTTAGGCACCCACATAAAATGATCAAGATAAATATCACACCCATACAATGCATTGAGTGGATGAGGTGTATAAATACCTCAATAATTAATTATAAATTAACATAACCCTCGACTGACATTAGGGTAAGGGTATGATAAGGTTAACCATCACAAAGTTAAACTATGGGTCCGTAGGCTAAATAAACAAATAAATCCTCATTAAACATAATACAATGTTGGCCTTGGCAAAATAAGATCAAATTACATAATTTCAACAAAGATAAATCAAGTCTTTTCAAACATTTTGCAATGAGCTTGAATTGATATTCGATGTTAATGTTAATAAAACCGAACTCGTGATAGTCAAATCTTGAGAATCATCTTACTAGCAATCTTCTTTGACAACTATGTTTTAAAACTAATATTTTATAAAAATATTCTGCAATAAATATAAAATGTATGATTTCAAAAAAAAAAAACTATAGAATACTTTCAATTTATCTTAACCACTAAGTCGACAATTCCCACAGATAGTAACAATCTAGATTGTACGTATGTCACCCTGAAATTACATCTAAAGCATCAGTTGAATACATTGACTGTTGAAAAGTAGCATTCAACATATGGAAACAAGACTTAAAACCATCAAGTTTCTCGTGGCATCAAAGAAAGGGTTTCGAAGTGTCATTAAAGTTGAAATTCTTTCCAGAATATTACTATAATTCTATTCGTAGAATCATATCATGCTATGCTAATCCAATGAAAAACAATTGCTATTCACTCAATTTTCTCATTTTATTAACCCCCTGGTCTAAACATTAGAATGATCTAATAGAGAAGCCTGGAAACAGAGAATAAGAAATATATAAGGTGGCAACAGATAGAAAAAGGTACATGCAAATATTTTCATTCTTGAAAATGTTGCAAAGAAATTGAATTTCAAAGAGAAGTGAAAGCTTGTCAAGCCTTTGAATGATAATTGAACATTGCTTAAGAAGCAGATTAGCTTGAAAACATGGGCTCCATACTCAAATAACTTGGCTTCTGGTAATAAAAATTTTAATGTTACATAATTGCAGAACCTTGTTCCTGTAAATGAATCTCTCTTTCTTCTTTCTTCAGATAAATGTTATTTGTGTTTGTCTCTGCATGCCCAAAATTTGACTCATTGCAGGGAGGTAAAAAATAAATGTAGCAACATGTGAAGAAACTATCTCCACAACAATCAACTTGGAACAAAAGCCAAATTAGTCACATCCTTAAGATCTGATCACAGGAAGAAAGTCTTTCAATAACACATGAGCCGATGGAAATGGACCTCTCTAGGAGAATTTTAAAAGAAATTCAATTGGCAACTCCAATGTTGAACATAACAGCAATACAAAGCCAGGTAGATAAGATTCCCATTAAGACATAATAAATATAATTCTTGCCCTTGGTTTTGTAAAGGATCCACCTGCCCCTATTATTAAAAGGCACTCTACTCATTTTCATACAAAATAGGTGTCCTTTGTTATAGCCATATCTATTATTCCTTGCCGTTAAGCTAGAGTGTTTTTTTTTTGCAAAAACGCAATGGAATTCATTCTCTATCGAGAAAACTAGAATGCTTGTCAAGAGCTTTTGGTAATTGAGAAACAGACCAAATTATTTGGTAAATCAAATGTGAGTGACTTGGGATCCTTATATTTTTATGATTCCTGTAGTTCATTCTACAAAACAGAGTGCTATATGGACAAGGAATAAATTGGCTCCAGATTAGATGATCAGTTGAATGTGGAAGAGGTGATTTGGATGTTGTCAATAACACCACCATTCTTCGTGCTCGCAGATCTTAGCACTTTATTCACTCAAGCTGTGGTTGTCTGAACTTCAGGTTTCCTTGAAATATCCTTCCCAAAAAGTGCAGCAATGCCTAATGCTGGATCATTCTGCTTAACAATAGATTCGCCAACCAATACCTGCGAAGAGTAGAAATTGCAAACTATATTGAATTTTATTTCTCTCATTAATGGACAGACTTAAGATTATGTCATTAGCTCCCATCTGTTTAAGTCAAAGTTCCATGTGTAGGACCATATTAAAAATGTCCCCATGAAGAAAGAAAGAACCATACTAAAGGTCAGATAATCAGACACTTACAGCTCTTACTCCTGCTCTCTGCACCAAGGCAATGTCATCAGGAGCGAAGAGCCCTGATTCTCCAACAACCTGAAAAATAATGTTTCAACCCACTATATGAGTTACCATGTTCATTTTCTTAATCTGTGTCATAAAGTAGTATGATTACAATTATGTGTATTATATGCTTAGTCATATGATTTGTGTTCAAATTTATCTTCAAACTTAAAAGTTCAAAAGAAATTTGACACATGAAAATTTTTTGATTAAGGTTATCGTAAGCTTGGGATGTTTAATATATGCAAATATATATACAATTCTATAGAATTAAATTTAAAAAAAAGCAAAAATTAAAACTAATCATAATGTTACTCAGAATTTATGTGAAAACATACCTGCCCACATAAGTCATCTGATACAGATCGCAGAATTTGCCCACTTGTGTTCACTAAAGTTGTTCCACATACTAGGAAATCTAGTTGAATTTAATTCGATTCATCTTCAAGTTCAACAAAATTTGAACCGAACATCTTGTTGCAAAGAATATATGTATCTACTACTGACATATTGAGATGCGGCTGACATAGACTACTCTCACATCTCAAATAAAATGCTTGTGCCACATAACATTTTAATTCAAATGATCCACAGGGTAAAAGATATTGGACAATGCTACAGCAATCAAAAGCAGTTGTCACATAGACTGGAAGTAATTATACTAAAGCTTCATCGAGTAAAGAAAGATTAAGGGATTTATATATGAACAGAAAACATCTTTGTGGAAGACCTACTTTGTGAAGTGGATCAAAACCTGCCAAGAATTATGTTTACTACTGAGCGATTAAAAGGCTATGTGTGTTTTCCTTCTTTAGCAGATAATCCTACCCTCTCTCATAGAGATGAGCAACAAGCATGATAAAAGAATAATTGGCCACTTGGATGGGATGCCCATTTCCCTAACCCCCACCAAAGAACAAAAGAAAAACACAAATGACCAAATACTTGCAAGCTGACAATTAAAAGAACAAAAGTAAGAAGATTTGGAGAAGAAAGCAACTGATATTAAACTATACATGACCCTAAAGACTAAATCCAATCCTGATTCTATAATAATATGCATGACAAATCCAAAAGAGAAGGTGGATCAAGTTCAAAGAGATTATTACAATGATATCTTTATCATGAATTATTTGGGATCTGGATCCTTCAAGAAGCTTCTCTGTGTTGTGTATGTCGACTGTAAAAGTTTCTGTAAGGAAAAAACAATACGAATTAAGTTGTGGTTGGTTTCAGATATTGCAAACTTAAAATAATCCACACTCCCTCACAAGCTTGCTACGTAGAACCCATAATTGACACATTTGCATATAGTCTCTCTTCAGTCATCCCATTGTATCCTAACAAGCTTTATTTACATGCAAGCATGTGCTATCTAACAAATAAGTATATTTACTTTCACTACTCCCTACAATGGCCCAACACAAAAATTTCCACAAACAATAATGCTATTTGAGTACTTCAAGAAGACCTAACAAAAGTAAAAGATAATCAATTTGACCGAAAACTAGCATAAGATGTTGCTGTCTCTATCAGACCATTAAAATAAAGCCTTCTGTTTTTAGCAATTGTGAAGTATGCCAGTCTTAATATTTTTCCTATAATTGGCATCGAGTTTCAGCAGAAAGAGGGGTCTACCCCGACCCTTCAGAAATCACTGCTAGCCCTTTAAATCAACACAGGAAAAGATCTATACTTGATTCTTGTCGTAGTTTCATTATCATTCCATCCTTGCACTTTATGTAAGAAGCTCCAAAGATAAAAGGCTATCATTCATGGTGGTTCAGAAGATGGAAACACGAGTCTGTAATCTATTTTTAAAGGTAGATTAAATGATCTACTAAACAAAATATTATAGATAGGACCAGCATTCCCTAATTCTCTGAAATCGTTAAGTTCATTTGACAGGATTGCAGGCTGTTGCAATATTTTCTATGAGAAATGCAAACAAGCATTTTATTTTAAGCTTTACTAATCCATTTGGTAGTTGTAACTAGTCAAAGAGTTGTATGGGAAATCATTGTAATCAAGCAAAGAAAAATTTGATAGCGACATCCCAATAGGTGTGAGGCAAGAAGTGGGAAGCAAAGAGCTTCACATCATAAGCCAAGGTTCCAATCCATAGGCAGGGCATCTTGGAGAGCCATAAGGAAACTTGGAGGAAAAGGTAAAAATTATGAAAATGCATGGACCTAGGGTCGAGCGGCCATAGACTTGGGGTCAAGTCCAACCATATTACAGGCCAAGCCTACCTTCATGCTCTCAGCAAGGTCTGCCCCAGTGTTAAAATTAACAATTTCGCCCATCGAGTTTGGGGCAGGCTGTGGAAAGAAAGAAATTTCACATTGTAGACCAAGGCTCTAATCCCACAAACCGAATACCTTAGAGCCATGAGGACATCTGGAGGTAGGCATCAAAATTATGGCAATGCATGGACCTGGGGTCAAGTGTCCATGGACCTAGGATGGAGTGTATCTATATTATGGATCCATGCCCACCCTCATGATCCCTACGAGCTCTGCCCCAATGTTAACCTCAACATTTTCATCTCAATGGATTTCAGCCAAGTGGTGGGTACATGGAGTTTCATATACCATAAGCCAAGGTTCCAATCCCATAGGTGAACCTTAACATTTGCCCCTTGGATTCTGGGCAAGTGGTAAGCAACAAGAAGTTTCACACTGGAAGCCAAAGTTCTAATCCCATGGGCAAGCCTTAACATTTGTCCAAGACATTGTGGACCAATGATAAATGCAATGCATATTATATAAGTGCAACCCGAGCTCAAATCCACCACATTGTAATGGACACTCCCACAGTACGGCAAAGCCCATGATAATATGGTTTGCTGAAAGACCACAATAATATATTCATGATATAATATGGGTGGTGTAGTGAATTCTCACTACACTGAAAAGCTGCCTTAAGAAAATCTTAAGCAGAGAGGAAGCAAGTGGGGAGCAGAAATTCAAGCGTCGGATAAATGCAGACAAAAATTCTAATCAGAAAGCTCCGAGAATCAGACAAGCAAAAATCTTGAAAAAAGTGTAGGAAGGCTAAGTGTCTGAAGGTCGGAATTTATAAAAGGTCCGACCAAAAACCAAAGGCAAAAGCTCCAACGTATAAAGTTTCGAGGTCAACTGGCAAGAAGAGCTTCGATGGTGATAAAAGTTCCAAAGGCTATAAATACCCATGCTCCAAAAATTTAGGAAACCAAATTTACTCCGAGGGCTCTCGCCCTCAAACACCGCATAGAGGGTTCTTGGCCCCCCCATACCCCCTAGCCGAGGTTGCAACCTTGGACCTTGCAAATTGTGCTGAGGTGTACACTTTTCTGAGATAAACAATCCTCTTCCTACAAGGAAGACGTGGCAACCTAGGGAAGTAGTTGGCGCATTAAAGGCAGAAGTGATGGGAGCCATATTGGGAGAAAACCTCAAGCCAACTGATATTAAATTCCCATTGCTCGAACTCTGGGAATTCTTAGAAGGGGTAGATGGCAATAATAGAGGGAGAAAACCTTGAGCCAAGTGATTAATTTCCCACGCTCTGACTTTGGGAATCCCCAAAAAGGGTAGATGGCAATAACAAAGGTAGTTGAGCATCCAAGGACTCAAAAAACTCAGCATTAATGATTTCGTATATGGAGTTTTTAGGACACAGCGACTTCAGCCAAGACATGACCCAGTGCACAAATGAATAGTCATTTTGAAATCTCTGCACAGTTTTGGAGGGAAAATCTCCTCTATGTAATCTATAAATAGTAGTAGTTTTAGCATTGTAAAGGATTGGCAAGTTTGTAAAGCTTTATATATATATATATATATATATATATGTTAGGATCCCATATCCTAACATTTATTAATTATATTATTAATAATATAATTAATTATTATATTAATAATAATAAATAAATGATTTATTTATTATTATTATTAATATAATTAATTATTAATTTAATTATATATTTCATTATTATTGAAAAGTCATAATTGAAAAGTCATGATTGAAAAGTCTATATATGATATGAGCGGAAGCCATATCAAAGAATCAAGGAAAAGAATATATTTTATTTGTATACATTTGGAGGGAGCCCCCTATAGTGGCAAAGTGATTCAAACCCTAAAAAAGTGATTCTTTATAATTTAATGATATTTTATTTATTTATTTATTAAATATTTATTTAGAACCGCAAGGTTCTAACATTATATATATATATATATATATATATATATATATATATATATATATATATATATATATATATCTGGAGGCCTACGCGTCTACTTTGAGTCCATATATGGATTTCATGCCTTGACCCATCTCTTTTATGTGTGTATTTGCATCTTGATATTTCTATGCTTATCTATGTTGAGGAGAGGAAGTGTTCACACCGGCACATTATGTCCAAAGTAGTTGTGTAGGGAGATCTTATTTGATATCTGGCACATCGCCACCTTTTTAACTTAAGTTTTTTCTTTCGTTGTTTTTATTTCTCTCTTACCCTTTTCCCCCCAAGCTGTTAGATTAGGAAATGTGTGCCAAAGATCTCATCCTATAAAGGAGTCAGCTTTTGTCAAAATCCCAGAGGCCCTCGAACAAGCCAAACCCTGCGCTCTAGGGACTGGCCCTGCTATGTCGCTCCGCACTAAGCGTGATCTGCCCCATCTGCCTAGTCCACACCACGCCCAACGGCTGGGGCAATCAGAGAGGACAACAATTGGGGCCTGCTTCAACCCCATATAATCAATTTTGAAAAAATTGAAAGCAAGAGAAATTATAAATCAACAAATTATAAATTGCTTGCTGCATTCAACCCTGCTTCAACCCCATATAATCAATTTTGAAAATTTTGAAAGCAAGAGAAATTATAAATCAACAAATTATAAATTGCTTGCAGCATTCAACCCAGAAATAATGCAGCACAAAATAAGCAACATATAAATATCGAGGAGATAAAAGTCTCAACAAGGAGTCAACTCTGACATGTGCATGGATTTGCATAAAACAAACCACCACATAATGTATAATAGGCAATCAATCTTGTGAGAGCAAAAACTGACCAAGATCCCGATTATTGATTCCAATAAGTTCCACTCCATCAATTCGCAATACACGATCAAGTTCCTCTGTGCTATGAACCTATAGAGCAAATTATGAAACTGTTAGAACTAAAAAAGAAATACGCATACAGTTCAAAGTAGAATACTTGACCCACAATTCTGTATATCCCATAATGACTTTGTAATTCACAAACATAAGTTTCACCTGTGACACATGAAACAGTTTAGCAAAGAATTTTCAATGTTCACACAATTAAAAATTAGGCTTGCATCTTACATTTACTAAGAAAATGTCTATAAAACATACAATATTATATGCTACCCAGAAAAGGGTACAATGTGGATTAAACAATGAGGACTAAAGCAATAGGAAGTTTCAAAAATCACAAGCACTTAAACTTGGTGAGCCAACTTTGACTCCCCATAAATAAGCAAAAGACTCTGCAGATGTAAATAGTATTGTGTAGTTTTTCAAAACTAGTTAGTTACATGTGTGTGTGTGTGTGAGAGAGAGAGAGGGGGGGGCCCAAAACTCGATCACTCCCATTTGTTTTTCCACAAGAGATTCTTTTTGGTTGACAAACAATTGAACACTCTAGCGAAGTTCTATTTCATTATCTGAGGAGGACAATAGGACACCATTTCAAGGAGATTCCATACAGTTTTGTAATATCTGATTGATGTCTTGAACAAGAAAAATACAGGACAGCAATTGTTTTTAACTGTAAATCTATTGGGCAGAGGCTTTAAAGAAATATGCACTGGGCTAGAGAGCACATTTATAATGTTATTTGACCACAAAAAAGCTTCCGTACAAATTTCTCAAACATATTGGAGATATTTTAGATGTTATCTGAGATTTCTTGCTTTTGAACCCTTAATAATACTGTAAGAACATAAAAACTTAACTATCAAATGTGAAAATGAGACTACTTTGCAAAGATCATAGTGGGAGGATAGTGATCGCTTTTCAGCAAGGTTATCACAGGTCTCAATATTTAGGATCAAGTATAACATTCAGAAAATAAGCAATCAATATAAATGGCCAAATTCAATGAACATGACATTCATGAAAATAACAATAATATGAAATAAATGGCCAATATCGTTCATAAAATAACATAAAGAAAACTTAAAATGTGATTGTTCAAACTGTATACAAGCTCTATATTTTGATGCTTGAAATACATACAATATGTTGATCATTTGATACATTACATGGAGCCTTGTCTCCATTATATAACCTTAGAAAGATGAATCTTCAATACTTGACTATTGCACTCCTCACATATCCGGGAGTTGCAACCTTTCCTATTCCATACATAAGACAAACCTCACATGTCCTTTGGATTCTCATCTTGCCACTTGTATACATGACTCTTGACTCTCTATCTACTTGCACACTTTACTCTATGACACTTGCACACTCCTACTTTCACACTTGCACACATTCCTACTCTACACACTTTGCACACATTGTCACATGACACTTGTGCACATCTTACACATAGACGCATACATAAAGGGAAATATAAACACACTCCTAAATTATAGACTCAACCCCTAATCTATTACATATTTACAATTGTACCATTGTACCTCATGGTACATTTACATTCCAACAATGGGGATACATTAGCATGTACCAAATAGTGTAATATTCTCCAACACCCCCCTGTATTACATTATTTGGTTATTGAAAACTTTAGTCTTCAATCTCTAATTCTTGATTTTGTTCTTCTGCACTGGTTCTGGCATTGCTCTGAATTCCAATGCTTATATAACTTGGACTGTGCTCAATTCATCTTCTTTTTGGCTCTTTGTTTTGTTTTTCTTGCCCCTGAAGTTCTTCTTCATAATTTTGATCTTCTTTCAAAATTTATTCTTCAGCTCTGGTGGCCTTTGGAATTATTTTGAAAACAAGTTTTTGAAGAAGCTTATCCAATCTCATCATTAACATTCTTTCTAATATTTCTTTGTAATTGTTTTCCTTATTCCAACAAAGTTCTGAAGGATTGATTATTTCTCCCACAGAATTTGCATGGATAAAGATTCCAACATCTTGCTTCTTCATGCCCAAGTCTATCACAATGATTACATTTTATCCTTCAAACTTATGAAATTTCTACATCCTTCAATTTATCCTTCATTCCTTATTTTCTTATCAAGGCTTTGCAATCATGACCATGAGTATTCTTGAGAAAACTACGTAAACAATGATGTAGAATAAAAGACATTCTATCTTTATTTTCCTTATAAATAAGTTGCAAATTTTTTGATGATGCGTTGTTTTCAACTTTATTAACAATTTTCAAATGTTCTTTTGATATCTTCATTTTCCTTTGCATTCTATCCATTCCTTTTCTTTTTTTTCTTAAATTGATTCCTTTGAAGCTGAAATCCTTATAACTCCAAAGTTTAATTAAATAATTTTCAATCAAATTCTTCAATTTCTAAATTTGCAAATTAAACAATCAACAAACAATTTTAATCTCTTTGAAGTAGGAAACCTTATGGCTCCCAAATAATCAATTTTTAATTTGTAAATTTTCCAATCAATCAAATCTTCAAATTTTTCAAAATTTTTCTTTTTCTTTTTCTTTTTGGAGTAGAAAACCTTGTCTCTCCAAACTTAAAATTTATTTTTATTTTTGGAGAAGAACTTGTCTCTCCAAACTTTAATTTTTCAAATTGCAATTAAATAAATCCAATTCAATTCCTAAATTTAATTGCAATAATCAAATCTTCAAATTCAAAAAAATTCAAAATTCTTTTTGGAGTGGAATTCCTTTTGACTCCTTAATTCACTAATAAATAAAATTTTCTTCACCTTTTTCAAAATAACAATATAGAAACCCAGGTGTTGTAGGTGTGTTGGAGAGGAGAGGGCAATCCTCCAAGGGAGGTCCCAGGTTCAAATTTCCACCCTACCAAAAAGCTGAATTGGGTATCCAAAATCCAATTGATAATGTTGGTGCGGGCAGGGTCGGGTGCGACTCCCGAGTGACTTTGACGGTGTAGAACCCCCTGTTCGTGGTCTCTCAGACCAAGGCGGCCCCGCAAGGGGCTTTTTGCTTAAAAAAAAATAACAATATAGAAGTCAAATCAATTTTGTTAGCTATACTTATCACTCCAATCAAATCTTTAATGACCAAATAAAATTTCAAAGCTTAAATACTCAATTTCAATAAAGCTTTGATAAAATAAATTCATGCGCTAATTAAGGTTCTTTTAAACTTTACCACTCAATATATTTTAGCGCTCTAATGTTTGCCCAATATATTTTGTAACTGCCTGCAAAAGTCAATTTAAACACCTTACCTCAATCCGCGTGTGTTTGGTCTCCACGCTGGAATGTTTGACATCTCATCAAATGCATCAAATCCTTGCAAGGCTCGTCAGGACATGTGGCAGGGGAAATCAACGTCACAAATGGACGTTATGCAAGATTCAAGGTGTTATACAGGTGACCTTCCTTTGTCTCCCTATCTATTCAATGGCTCTTCTACTTTCCTCAAGCAATTCCTCAGGTTACTCCAAGCCTTTACAAATGCTTGGACGTCCTCAGGCAGCTCCTCAAGCAATATTTGGTCGTACGACCTCAAGCTTTGTCAAGCTCCTTCATTAGGCAACATCAACACTAGGCAATGTCATTCTTAGGCTAAGTCTATCTTCTACTGTGAATTCAAGTTCTCTGGAAATTTATTGATGGATTCCTACTTTAACTTCAGGCTCGGTTGTGATGTCCTCCAAGCACCAGCTCCTCAGACCTCACCAATTAATCCTCTAGATTACTGCTCACAGAATGCGCTGCTTCTTATCAAATTCCTCTGCTTGAACATTTGCTAGTCTGGAGGTTCCAGCAATTCTTCACTTTCCTTTCTACCTCAATTTTGCAACAACTTCGTTCTTTTCAACTATTGGTGCTCCAATATTTTTTTTTCTTTTTTTTTAATCTTGTTGCTCCTCCTTATTTATGCGGTTCTAACTCGAAGATAGAAACTCAATCTCGGCTCATGGCCTCTACTTTGTTGAACGTCTTCTTATCTGGTGGCTTTCAACCACTCAATCCTATCTTCCTTCTAGAGAAATAATGTTGAATATCTTCTTCAATTTGGATTGCAGCTATCAACCCAAACTTCCTTATAAAAAACTCACACTGGATTCCTTCTCCAATGCAAGCCTTCAATTTTATCTCTTCCAATGAATGGAAAGAGTGTGGTAGCTCTGATACCACTGATGGCTTTTCAGCCAGGTTATCACAAGTCCCAATATTTAGGATCAAGTATAACATTCAGCAAATAAGCAATCAATATAAATGGCCAATGTCAATGAACATAACATTCATGAAAATAACAATAATATGAAATAAATGGCCAATATCATTCATGAAATAACATGAAGAAAACTTACAATATGATTGCTCAAACTATATACAAGCTTCTATATTTTGATGCTTGAAATACATACAATATGTTGATCATTTGATACATTACATGGAGCCTTGTCTCCATTATATAACCTTAGAAAGGTGACTCTTCAATACTTGACTATTGCACTCCTCACATATCCGAGAGTTGCAACCTTTCCTATTCCATACATAAGGCAAACCTCACATGTCCTTTGGCTTCTCATCTTGCCACTTGTATACATGACTCTTGACTCTCTATCTACTTGCACACTTTACTCTATGACACTTGCACACATTCCTACTCTACACACTTGCACACATTGTTACATGACACTTGTGCACATCTTACACATAGACACATACATAAAGGGGAAATATAATCACACTCCTAAACTATAGACTCACACCCTAATCTATTACATGTTTACAACAGCAAAATCAAAGGGAAGATATATTTTACTGAGTTAAAAAATGTTACATTTGAATAGATGGGCAAAAGCATCTAAATTGTACAAGAATAAGTGAAAACCCATAAGCATTATAAGTTTCCGCATTTTTCTAAAATATGCAGTGAATAAAAGGATCTAGAGTACATTTTACATACCATTTTTACCAGTTTAACTGCAATGACAGATATACTAAGATATACATGATGTGCCAAAAAGATATTACACTCCATTGTCTCTAGTAGCATAGAACTTGCATGATGAAGGTTGCCCCAAATTAATTGCATGGGGATGCTCCATAGTACATATTCACAAATGGTACATATCAAGATTATGCTGCAACAGTAGTAGTCCATAGTTGATATCAAGGAGCTCAATGACACATAAGTTCTTTTGGATTGCTTTGTCACATTGGAACACTGGAAAAGACTCTCATCAAGTAAAAAATGTATCTATAAAGTGGAAGAAACATGCCGCAACATGGTTGTTCCATCACCAGCAAGATTAATTGAGAAGAGGAAAGACAAGATCAGAAAATGGGAAAAGACCATCAAGAAAATCAAAGGCAAGTAGAATCAAATTTTGTTCAAGTAATTTCAGAACCTGAGACGAAAATGGGATCAAAGAGTGATCAAGTGCGTGTACAATTTTTCTCTCTTATAAATTTGATTGAATGTAGTAAAAAAGCCACAACAGTCTGCAGCAAGGATTGTGACTGCCCTCATGTATAACATCCCAATTGAGCCTGAATTGTTCGCAATTGAAATCTAAAACCATAGAAAACGTTTATCAAATGGATTTACAAGTGCAAGAAAAGCATACGAAGGCAAAAAGGAAGAGAAGGGTTCACATGCATCCAGGGTACTCTACTGCATCCAACTCTCCAGGCTTGGTTTTCCAAGCAGACAAACAAGATAAAACTGTACAAAAGGACCTAAGAGAAATAAAGGCCATCAAAGTGGGAAATTTTTGAAGGAAGAGAAAGCTTCGATGGTTGATTGGATCTTGGAAAAGGAAAATATCAGATGTTTCATGTGTGGTGGCAATAAATCTCATCAAAAAGAGAATGCATTGTTGATTTTGGCACCTCAAGAATAACAGAGTTACAAGTAAATTATGTGCAACCAAGGTAAGCAAAGAGAAGGTTAGGTAGTTGAAACTAGTGAGAACTTTGGATTAAAAAGGAAACGTTGAAATTCTAGCACAATGAAGACAGCAGGAAGCAAGATGAAAATTGGTTGAGAAAGAATATCTTTCAAATGATACTGCAAGATGATTATTATTAGTGGATGTCCTAAGAACACAGCTTCTACACCGAAAGAAATTAAAACTCAAAGAAAATTAAAAAGCCACATCCAGAACTATACAACCTTGGGTGGCTACAAAAAGAACTTTATGTTTTTTCTATTAAGGAACACAGAACTCTTGGTTTCTTTGTGTTTGAATTATGACATAAAGGATGTACGAGCTGACATTCCACCTATGGATGCATGTCATATTCTAATGGGAAGAGCTTAGCAATTGCACATAAACTTCATCATATAAATGAAGCCACCATTTACAGTTGCCCCAAAGACGACAAAATTTAAAAGTTACTTTTTACAAAATGGGAGGACGAGATATTGTTATCAGCCAACTAATTCAAGAGAGAGGTAAAATAAGAAACGATTGGCATGCATCACCTGCAAAGGAGGTCACAAATACCATGACAATGTTACTCCGAGAGAATTATAGGAGTTGATGGAAGCCTATAAAGGCACAATTCCAACAAGATTCCTTGTGGTTTACCTCCTTTAAAAATGATTGCTCACCAAATTGATCTTGTTCCAGGCTCTTTTTTAGCAACTAAGCCAACCAGCAAACATACTATTATCATTGCAGAATGAACAGACAAAAGGCAGAGCTAAAACATAACATTATGGAGAGTTGTAGTTTCAAATGAACGCTTGTTACTCTCAACTACAGAGATAGAGTGAAAGAACAAGGTGATTAGTCGAGTAAGTAGTCAATCTCCCTTGTAATATCTAACATCGAAAAGTGATAACTTCCCTAAAAGGAATAGAGCCAAGCATCTTTGGTCAGCATAGCTGAAAAAAGTGGCAAGCAATCCACTCTCTATACAAGAGATAGTATCTCCGTCGAATCTCAGAATAAACAGGACACCTGAAGATGAAATGTTTTTCAGCCTCCACCTCCTAAAAAGAGCAAAGACAACATACTCTATCCTCTCAAGGAATATGCTGGTCTCCACTTGCAACTAGTGTGAGCACACTCTGAGCTAACCAAGAGGAATCCTAAGGATGTGTGTAGTGTCATCAGATATAATCAAGATAAGTAATGTCATTCTTAATCCTCATGAAAAGTTCAATATAGATGACCAACTTAGGACTAAGAGGCTGAGATGGAGTTAGCCAAGTGATCTGAATATATTGTCGATAAATATCATCTCAGTCTGCTTGATTAATAACACTTTTAAAAGGAAGAAAGAGAGGAGGAGAATTCGAAGAGTATTTAAACAGAGGTAATTAATCTATGGAGAATCCAACTGACTGAAGAAGAGAAATAACTTATGAGTACCATCCATGTGATTTGACCCAACTTAGGACTAAGAGGCTGATATGGAGTGACCCAAGTGATCTAAATCTATTGTCATTAAATGTCATCTTTGACTGCTTGATTAATAACCCCCTTATCCAGACAAAAGTGGGGAGGAGCATTCAAAGAATATTTAAATAGAAGTAATTGATCTATAGAGAATCCAAGTGAATGAAGAAGAGGAATAACTTCTTATTACCATCCAGGATGATGACTAGTAGTGCTCCTAGAGGTAATCCATTTGGAGAAGCAGACCACCAAATGTGGGTATATCTCTTGGCTTGAGGTGCAGTCACCCATGGATCAAAGATGATGAAGCTGAAAAATAATTCTGAAGATGCTCTCAAGGTGAAAGGATGAGTTCCAAAGATGCGTATCCAAGTGATCTGACCCAACTTAGGACTAAGAGGTTGAGATGGAGTGACCTAGGTGATATGAATATATTGTCGATAAATATCATCTCTAACTGCTTAAAAAAAATAATAATAATAACCCTCTTATCAGGAAGAAAGCGGCGAGAAGCATTCAAAGAGTATTTAAATGGAAGTAATTGATCTATGGGGAATCCAATTGAATGAAGAAGAGAAATAACTTCTGAGCACCAAATGTGGGAATATCTCTTGGCTTGAGGTGCAATCACCCATGGATCAAAGGTGATGAAGCTGAAAAATAATTCTGAAGATGCTCTCAAGGTGAAAAGGATGAGTGCCATATCTAACCTGAACAATACTGTGGGGAACTGTTCCTTTACATCGAATAAATCTCTGAAGCAAAATAGTTTGGACCCTCTCATTACAAGCCCAGTCAACGCACCCTAGACTTGGACCCTAAATACTGTGGGGAACTATTCCTTTATGTCATCAAAGGCGTTCATATTTGTAGGAATGTCTTAGAGGTGTTGCTGGAAACGCTAAAGTTTCAAGACATAGATAGATGCATATCTCTTTCAAAGTCCCGGCTGTGAACCCAGCCGAAGATTAAGGAAAGGGTTTGTAAACTGAACCCCCAAGTAGGTGTAAGCAGTGGTGATTTCAATCGACTCACCCTTATAGAAAAACTGAAACTTAGATAAATTAGATATGTAATAAAATTGTCTTCTTTTTATATAAGTTTGGGAACTTGTGCAGGCAAGTAAGCAAAGGCCAAAGGCATACTTTTGGACCTTAATGTTGCAATTCAACAAGGATTAAGTGGGTCAATGAAGGACATTTTGAAATTATGACATGTTTTCTAAATTGCATAAGCAAGGACTAAATGTTAAATTGCCAGCTGAAAGAGAGAAAAGATGATTGACTTTTCTAATAAACTTTTTCACTTAACTGAATTCACTAGTATGAGATTATCACCAGGTAGAAGATGAATGACTGGCCAAGAAAGCTATTGCCTTGGCCCCTAAATAAAGAATCAGTTTTGATACAATGTGTGGAAAAAGGGCCAACAAAAGTAATAGATCCTCACATAATAAGTGGGTTGAGGATATAGAGGCACTGGAATTTACAGTAAATTGAAGCAAAATATAGAATTCAGAGATGGATGGAGGCTGAGTACAATGAAATAAGGTAAAGACGACATGCGATAAAGAATGGAAAGATAACAAAGATGAACAAATCTTAGTAATAGTAATAGCAGGATTAAAGAGGTGTGCATTTTAATTGACCTTAGTGGTCAAGATTAATTTAAGACTCGACAATTGCCTTGTAGAAGGGATGTTTTGGAGTTGAAAGCATAGATGGTGAAAAAGAATGAAAGGTCATAAAGAAAGAGGAAAAATTTAAGGGAAATAAAGTAAAGCAAAGTGAATTTTAAGTTGTAAGATCAAAATCAAAAAACTAAAGAAAAAATAAATAAAATGCTGAAAAACTGTTTGATTTCAAAAAAATTGTATTGACAGGGATTCTGCCAAAACAGTGATTTGCTGCAAGAAGCTATGGTGGATTTGATTGATGTAAATCTGTTATTTAGTATAGATTTTATTCCCAAACAATAAGAGCAAACAGATCAAACAGAACATGCAACAAGAAATGAACAGCAATTATAGGAACAAAACCATTTCATTATGTGCAATTGATATATTTATCACTTACAACACTATGATCTCTCTTACAACACCAAAAAATCTTTTCTCGCCTTCACTATCAACAGCACAATGACAACACACAATGGTAATCCAAAAATAACAACCATTCTACTACTCACATATAGAATATATACAAAAATGAAAGAGGGGGGTAGACAGTTACAACATCTAACTATCACCCTCTCGAACCGAACTACCAACTACTCACAAACTAATCACAACCACAACACATTGTCTTATTCACATTCACGAACCCATGATGTGTACAAGACGACAACACTTATTCAACAGAAGATACAACCCATTGATCAACAACTAACAAAACTGCTTATATAAAAAAAAATCCATTCATAACTCATTGATGTGGCACCCCTAAGGTGGCGCCACATCCGACTGATTATGCTGATCAAATTGGTGGCCTACATCTGCCCCCTTCTCAAAATTTGTTGATGTCCTCACCGATTGTACTATTATACTCTTTGTGTGGGCAGTTTGTCATGTAGCAAAAGCATTAGGTAACTGAATCTAATGCTGAGCAAGCAATGCCTTCAATCGCTACTTTTTTTGTCAAGCTTTTAGATACTTTTCCTACTTTCTTTTTGCAAAATGATTATATCCCATCCACTCACTCAGCTTCATCTAACTAGACCTACAAATTCTTCGACTTGTGAAATGCAACAGTAAACTTCTTCTCAGTAGTGCTCAACTTCACCTCAAGATTAGCAGCCACCTTTGCTTTCCCTTTTCGCTTTGATGATGACAAAGGTGGAAATTGAAACCCATGTCTTCCCTTCTTACTTGAAACACAGTGGACCTGCTCTGGACTTTTCCTCCTTGGATTGGGTGAGCATGGTTGCCCATGCCCATGAAAATGCATCTACCTTGGTTGGGGCTGCGATGGAAATTGTCTAGTAATCTATGGCAGCACCTGTTGCAACCCCAATTCTCTATCCCCAGACTTCATCGCAATTCAGGTGCACACCATTCCTTCTTCAAATTTGGACTTCTCAATTTGAATTGCTTCGAATCCATTCATCGTTCTGTATCTTCCAAATCCCAACTCTTGTGATGGTTGCAACTACCCTAGCAATCATTGACTTGGTAACCAATTACTACAACGTCCTCTACTGAGCACCTCTTCTCCAACTAGGTTTGCCAACCCTTGTCTTACTAGCCGACAATGTTGGCAATTGATCACTTTGCAAATGCACTACAAACAAGGGTGCACTCTTTGTCTACACTACTCTGCATGGTTTGGAATTGGGATTAACAAACGTGGAAAATTCTAGTGTCTTTAAGGTAGCAAGCACAACCTCCTTCTGGAATTTTGCTTGCAATTGTCATCTGAATTCGGTCTTGGACTTGGACTAACTCACTAGATGAAGACAAACTGGACTCAAACTTGGAATCGATTGCAATGGACGACAACTAGGACTTGGAGGATGACACCTTGGACTTTGATGATGACAAATTGGATGATGCTACCGTGAAAATGAACAACGAGGGCTAACTGTGGGAGGCTAACAACCAAGTTTCGTTAACAATGATGGGATGACACAGCTAGCCAACGACAACGAGGCGCTTCAACTAGGTGAAGATGACGAGAGGTTTTAACAAGAAGACAACGACGAGAGGTTGTAGTTGGATGACAATGCTCTTGTGTTGGTTGGGTAAACTGACGACAACATTGCCAATGACCCTAGGGAAAGTTCTACGAATGACACCTTGTACAACTCTACCGATAGCTCTCGAGATGATTCTATTGACGAGGACACTCCACCTACCAATGACAATGAGAAAGAGTAATTGCTAACGAATAAAGGCAGGTGTCTTTTGATGGCAATAGATAGTCATTGAAGAGTCTTTGCTAAAGGCGACAGCACTATCAACAAGCCTCCCTTCGTCTTCCTTGTCGATGACGACCTCTTTCAAATCCTTCAAAAATATTCTATGAGCTTTTCCCTTAACGCAAACTTTGTTAGCAAGAACCTTGTGTAGGTTGTTGATGGTAGAAGAGCCGAAAAAAAAAAAGGGTCGACGAAGGATGACCGACAAGGACGACTCTGCCAATAAACGCTTCCACACTCCTTGATTTCCATGCACAGCCTTTTTTCTACAAAATGTCATTTGGTCAAAATTTCTTTTGCCAAAAAGGAGGCAACCATATCGCAATCTTTCTTGTAATTTCTCAATGCTCTAAGAGCAACGTTTGCGATTACGTAGATAGTTCCTCCTCTGTTTCTGATTTTGTTGTGGCCCAAGTTTTCTCCCTCTTGATCCTTCCTGCAAACCTACTCATATGCTCTCATCTGGAATAATACCTTGGCTTCTATCATGCCAAATGAAAATGTTATAAACTGTTCTTTTCTCTTTTTATAACAATGGTGTCTTATTTTCTTTTGATTTTTTTAAAGGTGGTTATTGTCATTACAGTTGTTGAGGCAGTTTTGCTTACTCGTCTTTGTCATCTGTGTTTGTCTTTTGATGCTTACACTAATGTCAACGTCTTTCCTTGCCTCATTAGACTAAAGCATTACCTTAACGGATCAATTCTCCTTTTTCAAATTTTTTATATTTTTTAATTGTCATTAATTGTTTTTTAAATTCCTCTTCTACTCTTGTCGTCTTTGATTATGTCAGGCTCATAAACAAGTTATTTGCCTTTAAGTTCTTCCTCTCGGCATCTAATGATTTCATATAACTCTACTATGTTGGTTTGTTGTTGCATAGTCAATGCTTCAGTCTGGCACTCTAGCCTTTCACTCTCCTATTGCAGTTCCTCCCTTTCGTGTCGCATCTCTTACAACACGCGTCTAATTTGAGCTAGAATTCCAAGTGTGTCAGACCCAGCATTCATCCCTTCTTCAGTCTCTAATGTGTCTACATTAGCGTCTTCATTTATCATTGCATTGATCTCTCCTACTTCCAATGTATCTTGCACAATAGCCTTCCCCTTTATATCCACTCCATCACTATCTTCCACTTCCAAACACAAGCATTTTGGTTGAAATAGTTGATAATCAACCATAAATTTGACACATATGCATGAAAGCATGATTGAGAGTAGGAATGGATATGTGCACACAAAGTGTTTTTAATAATGCGTGTCTGCAAAGTGTTTGTAATAATGCGCACATGGCAAAGTGTTTGTAATAATGTAATGTAATGGGGTATTTTTCATCTTTTATGTAAACTGGTAGTTCAAAGCTATTTGGGTAGTTTCCAACTGCCTACTAGTATCGTATATCTATAAGGATGCATCTATGTTAGAGATGTGGAGAAGAGAGAAGGAATGCCTGTTGTAATTGGCTAAAGATTTGATTGTTGGTAGATTACTTGTTGAATCCTGAGATGAAATTGAAAATGAGGTGGTGAAAGAGCGAGATGCAAACAATGAAAGTAACCATGACCAAGGAAAAAGAACGATGATGAAGGAGCCATCAACGTTGTCACAGACGTCACTATAAAACTTGGTGAACCAGTTGTTCCAAATGAGTGTACCAGTAAATATGCCAACCTTGTTGAAGGTGGTCCTAGAATTGCATGCAACAATTGAGAAGATGATGCAAGAAAGAAAGAAGGAGAAGGTAGAGAACAAAAGGTGCCACAAAAGACTAGAAAACCAAATGAATTCCTTGATACCGTAGTTTTGATGATTGTTGAAGGAAGTGGCCAACACTATTGCATATGGATATATTGGGCGACAATTTGATGCAAAGCATTGTGGGTGGGTCAAGCGTCAATGTACTCCCATAAAAGACATGAAGGAAGTTGGGAACACTAACGTTTTAGCGACCTAACTTTCAAGTGGTGGGAGCTTATCAATATGGTATTAAGATGTCGGATGTATTTACAACATAGAGAGTGAGTGTAGTCAACCAAACATTCATCTTGGACTCGATAGTCATCACTATGCATAATCCAACTTATGACACCTTGTTGGGAAGAGGTTGGTTGAGGATGACAAGAGTTGACCACAATTGGAAGAAAGATTGGTTAACATTCAAGAAGGGGCACTGAAAGTTTACATAAACTTACAAGACCAGTTGGTTGGTGAGGACATTGCATCATCAAACAAGTCATAAATTTTGTCATTTGATGGAGAAATGGAAGAATGAACCAACTGGGAACCAAACTAAGATGGTGTCATGCAGTTAGAGTGCTTGGAGGACGAAGGGCACTCCAACAATGGTCTATAGCAATGGCAAATGGGTGTAGAAATGGAATACACACTTCAATACAATTCCATTACCACTTATATATACAAAATACACAATGAGAATACTTACAATTACAAATGGATACATTGAATACATGACATGTATCTTACACAACAACTATCTGCAATACATCACACTTCAATGAACAATCTACTGATAGTCAACTCTTCAGCCAATTATAACAGGCATTCCTTCTCTCTGTCGATGTCATTTTCATTTTTCTTTCCAAGCTCAACGGCCTATCAAATGCTTCCTAATATATCATCGGCAATACAACCTTCATCTTTTTCTTGTACTTTGGAAGGAGTCCGTCCATAAACCACCTCTTCTAGAGTTCGTTTCTTGGTTTATTTTCCATCTTGTCAATGTGTTCTTTCAAACGACGGTTGTAGAAATTAATGTTTTCTTCCTTCTTTTGCTTGGTCATGTACAACTCTCCAATGATCTTCGTCACCATGAAGCAACTTGAACTCCTTGAATTCGTTCTTCAAATCTGCCCATGTAGTGAATGGGTTCTCTTGTTTCAAATGCCAACCAATAATCCCTTATCCCATGTTTTCGTCTCTTATCCCATTTGATTTCCATATCATCATGCAAGTATCAATATGCCTACCAAGACCTTTCCATTCTGCATAAAACTTTGGGCACTTTTGCTTGCCCACAATGGTAGCCATGACAATTGCCTGACTCGTCAATTGATTTGAAGTCATCTAGCTCATCAACTAACTTGTTGTGAGCTTACTTTGTTTGATGATGTTGAAGGGTTTGTTGTGCTAGCTTCTTTGGCTTCTATTGTTCTCTCAAACTCAACGTCCAACTATCTCCCAATCGGAATAATTGTGCTTTTGGTCCATAATTGTCTTTGTGAATAAATTTTAGTAGGCTCTAGTCGACTCCTAAAGGTCCACCCTCTCGCAAACACATTTCTTGTCAACAATAGACTTTGCAATGGACTCCCGTCTTGTATGCCTCCAAACTCTCCCTCCTGCTCTTCTTGTGCCTATATTGGTGTCTCTTGTTGACTTCCTACTTTGTCATCTTCGTGAACTTCCTAGTCTTCACAACTTTTGTCAACACCTCTCTCGTCGATGTGACCTTCGTCACCGACTCCTTTGTCAACATCTTTGGCAATACCTTCATCGACGACACCACCTACTATGTCATGACCATCTCCATCTTTAGCACACTTGTTTTCAACACTCTCATCATCAACACTCCCTCTATCAGGACAACCTCTTTTTGCTACATTATCTTCTATTGCAAGCCCTTCATCATCTTTGTCTTCTCCAACCGTCAACAATATCTTAAATAAATTATCACTTCCCTCCTCCTAAGGGGATCACACGTGTTGAATCTCTAGGATTTCAACTCCACTCACCCATGCAATATACAAGCATCTTCAGACAAGGATGGGTGATGAGTGTCGTTGAGTCTCATCATTTAATCTCAATGATTTATCAATCCGGGGTGGTGTTCAAGGTTGTCTACGATAGAAGGTTAGGGCAGAGTACAATTCAAGCATTCAGATTTCAAGCATTTATTGGTGAAGCAGATTTTGGTTTAGCCTTTTGATGTCACACTAAACCTAGTCTGAAGAATGGAAACTGAAATAAATTACAGGAATTGAAAACTAAATCTAAATTGCAGAATTTAACAATTAACTACAATTGCATGAATTGAAATTGCTAAATTGAAATCTAATCTACTTTTGCAGAATTGAAATCTAGTTACTCTTGCATAATTGAAATGATGCTTGTAAATGAAACTTATTCTAAAAACACCTGTCAATGCCCTGCCACAAAAGGTTGTCAAGCTTCTGCTACAGGAATTGACAGCAAAATGAAATATGCTGAAAATGGAAAGTTGCTAAAATAAAAAGTAGGGAAAACATGGAAAGCAAAGGAAAAATGCTTAATATAATTTGTCAGCTGACATACACACAAATGTTGTACACAAACATAATAGAAAACATAAATCACATAATACAAAATAAAAACAAGAAAATGAAATCGGCAAGCAATCTATTAATTCTGCTGCAGCAAAATTACAGATTAAAACCTGCCATAAAATCCCTCCTTCTAGATCTGAAAGTGGGCCCATTCTTCCTGATCTAGAAGGAGGTGAAAAACACTCCTTAACTAATTAACAATCAGAACAAAAAATGATAAAATAGCTGCACTTTTATTGATGACAGAACATGCTGAAAACTGTTATAGAAAATTGTTGTACAGTCCTAATTGCTGCTATTGAAAACTCTCCTCTATTCTAATTCTTAACTGCTCAACCAAAGAGGGAGTTGTGTTATTTATATAAATATTTACAACATATCCCATGCTCAAATCAGTCTATGTGCTGCTTTTCAGTGATTTGCCAATAATTCTAGATCTGAAATAAATGCAAATCTGGACAGTTTATGCTGCAGTAGTAGTCATTGGCCCTTTAGAAAGCATCTTCAGTGGTGGAAGTACGTAGGAGAAGTCTAGAAATATCTCACATATCTTTCTTCACTTCAGAATATGCCCTTTCTATCTTGCAAACAATTTTCTATTATGCTGTAGTTATTTATGTGTTTATCCTAGAAGAGGATCAAAATTGATCTTTTCCATGAATGATGGCTTTGGACGGCAAGGACGGCAAAGTCAGATGGGAGATATTTTCCTTTAATATTTTCAACCTTCTTTCCCTTTTTCTATCGTTAAAAATGAGTCAAAAAGCACTTTCTGTTCTCATTCCAAAGATAAGTGGCTCATTTCGAAGAGACTGTATTTCTCATTCCGAAGATGTCCGCTCATTCCGAAGAGACTGTATTTCTCATTCCGAAGATGTCTGTTCATTCCGAAGATCTTCAGAATGAACAATTGTGTGCTCTTCAAGTTATTTTAGCTGCATTTCTCAGGTGGATTAGCTCTCAAGATCAGATTGCAATAGCCTTCATTCCTCTCCATGTGTGAATTCCATGCCTTGCCATTCATTTGTAGCTTGTTGGAATTTACATGGTAAATTACTGCATTTTCCAATTCTGCTGCACAGTTGTAAAATATTGGCATTTATTGCAAATTCAAACAAATTAGAACATGGAAAAATTATTCAAATATCAACATGAAGGATTACATCAAGTTGCTACTGAATTTATACACTTTATTCACCAAGTAACAATGCTGAAATAGTGCAACAGTGCTGCACAATTGTCCCTGCTCTGTTATACCCTATTGCTGCCTATTTAGACCATGTGGGAATGCTTCTAAATAGGTCAGATGTCTTCTGTAGTCTTTCTGAACTCATTCCATCCATATCCTCATGCTTTGCTTGACAACTTCAAGGTGTTCCTATAAAGTGACAGCTTGCTGATTTTTATATGGCTGTTTTTTTCATATTTTTATGACAGTCCTAATAATTTGGCTTCAATGTGGACTTCAAATAAGTTGAAGGGCAGAAAAACATTCATAAACCATTGTGAATTTAATAGATATCAGCATACCACATTTGGTTAATTGAAATGCATGTTTTTACTTGCTACTTAATCAAACAAAATCAGTCACAAAATGCTGAAAATAGTCAAAAACAAAGATATAGTATTTCTAACATAAAATCATGCAAACACTTAACAAATATATATTCTAATCAACTATTTGGCATTTAACTTAATAATATGACAGTTTTTATATGTCAAACATAGTGTAAAAATGAGGCATTTTCAGGCCTCATCAATGGGTTCTATAGAAGGCCTTCATTCTACACTTCCACATTTCCTCTTGCAAAAGGGGCTCTTGCCAAATATACACCTTGTGCTCACTTCATCGTGTTTGTTGTCTTCGCGTCTCGTGTTTGCAAGACTTTTGTCTTCATGATATGCAATATGCTCAACACTCTGTGTTGGTTCTTGTCCTCGTTGCGTGCACCTTCCTCATCCTCTACGTCCTCCTCAACATCCACGCACATGTCCTGGTGCTTCACTCATTCACCCTATTACATTGTGTTGGCTCTCATCATGCGTCCTCCTCTTCATGTAGTGGCCAACCCCCTTATGTTACCGGTATTGATTTGTATGTGTTTGGGTTTTTGAAGTTTTTGCACGTTTTGGGTTTTTGTGCAATATATGATTTTTTTTGTATTTTTGCATATAAGGAGAACACACTACTGGAAATGAAATCTACCTCTAACTTTCACACCATCACTCCAAATGCCATGAAAGTTTTACACAATCTACTATTCATATAATTACACAAACCCAAATAAAGAATTTGCAAGATTCAAAGAAATACCCGGAATATGGAGATCTGATTAATTCTGGAAAATATGTCAACATACAGAAATCTTCATTATTTGCTCATAAATCTTCAAAGACATGCTTCTTCAAGGTGCTATTATACTTTCAAGATACCCTTTTTTCCAATGATGAAGACCCGGCCAAAAAACAACCCTTATATGAGGTGTTTGGCACTAGGATGAAGGGCACAATTTCCAATATGTACGGCCTGAGTGCTGATGGTGGTACGGCTGCTTTGAAAACCCTCTAAATCTGCAATGTTTTTTCCTCTATCATGCTCCAAAACGGATCGGCTGAGCTAGAATTTGAAGTTCTTGGCCTTCTATTACAAAACCCTTACACAAATAATTCATCATGAACTGAAATATGCTCCTGTTTGGTTCAGCCAAGACATGAAAAGAAGTCTGAAGTTAATGTGCAGCTGAGACTTCCAAAAAACCTCTTCAATTTGTGCCCAAAAAACCCTTCAAAATTCCTCTCTTTGAAGCTCAAAGTCACTCCCTAAAACTGAGAGTGCAACTGACCAATATGAGGAGATCTTTCACTCCCGACACTGGTGTTCTTGCTGATGGATTTCGTCACCAACAAGCCAAGATATCTCCTACAAATTACTACTGCAAGAATCCCTCTTCACAACTCCGAAAATAAGTATTGCCAAAGATGCCAATGTTTTCTTTTTTGCCCTTCTTATTCTTCTCAAGTTGGGTCGGCCTCTTTTTTTTTAATTTGAGGTTTAATTTTTGTTTGATTTTATTTAATTTCATAAAACAAGACACATGAGGGGTCGTCCAGCTTTCCTAGGCACATAAACACTTTATTTAATAAATTTTATCCCAAACTTTATACCCCAACACCCCTTTAATAATATAAAATAATATTGTAATGCCCAACATTTAAATATTTAATTTATTTTAATATTCCTTCGGGTATTAAAATAAAGGGCCTCCCTATGCCGACCTCATGAATAAATGATGGATTTGAATACCCATTAAGCCAAATTACATGTCCGGAGTGTTAGTTTCCCAAGGTCCTACGGTCAACGGGCTCCTAAAAAATAGGAAGTCCCTCTGAAACTGCTAGAAACAACCAATAAAGCTGGAACAAACTAGAACTGATGCCCAAGGGTCTCAATCACATCACTGCAGAGGTTCCCAACCATCCGACATTGCCTACGGGAACCTGTGTATAGGCAAGTCCATCTGCCACTAGAAGCTAGTGCAAAGAGGGGACACTACACTTCAGTCCAATGTCGTTATAGTAATGGCACCACATGTTGTATAGATGCTATTCCCAAACAATAAGAGCGAACAAATCAAATAGAACATGGAACAAGAGATTAACAACAACTATAGGAACAGAACCATTTCATTATATCTAATTGATATATTCATCACTTACAACAATATGATCTCTATCACAACACTAAAGATGTTCTCTCGTCTTCACTACCAACAACACAATGACAACACATAATGGCAATCCAACAACAACTATTCTACTACTCACATACAGGGATATATACAAAAATGAAAGAGGGGGGCAGATGGTTACAATGTCTAACCATCACCCTCTTGTACCAAACTACCAACTACTCACAAACTAATCACAACCGCAACACATTGTCTTATTCACATTCATGATTCCATAACACGTACAAGACGACAACACTTGATCAATGCACAATACAACCCATTGATCAACAACTAACTACACTAAACAAAATTGCTTCTATAAATTATTCATTTATAACTCACTGTGGTGCCACCACATTCGACTGATTATGCTAATCAGTTTGGTGGCCTACATGTTTCACCAGCAATTCACTTCATTAACAGGAAAATTTTCTTTTCAATCCACTACATTAAAATTATAAGGATCAAAAATTGAATCGATAAAACCAAAACGTGGGTTTTGGTCTTATCTTCCATTGTTACATTATAGTTTTGCAACCTCCATGGCATTCATAATAACAATCTCATTTTCTTTTAGTACATAGTAACAAAAATTTGGATTCCACTATATGGTGGGTGGATCCAATTGATGTAAGCTTATTGAATGGACAACTTAATTAACTACAACACAAATTTTGATCTTCAACCGATTCAATCCTATGTTGCATGGAAACGGATACAATATCATACATGGATACACCAAATATTCAATACAGCTGAATACAACATTATACAAAACATATGTATATTATATATTAAAAGAAAAAAGAATAACACAAAAATGTTCATGTGAATGTAAGTTTTACGTAGGATATTTTCATTAAGTAGGAAGAGGATAGCCATTGTTTTTTAAATTTAAATTATATAGTTTAAAATTTGTATATTCTTGTCTTAAACCCAGATTATGGATACAACTGTAGATATGCCGCCCATAGCCAGATTGTTTAGATATGGACCAAATAGGTGCATGTTTTCAGAGACATCTACATACAACGCATATATATTCAAATACAGAACCCATGAATTCTGATACATTTGGATACAGTAGCCAATAAGTATCATATCTGTGTTAGGAGGTGAAGTCAATATCCAGATCTCCGATGTTCTTTAGCAAAGTGGAGCATGGTGGTGCAGCTTATAGTAACCCAATTTCGTGCGCTGCTCGTATGCGCCAAGCAGGCCGAGGATGGTCGCACGGGGGAACCAGCCAGATTCCCCCATGCCCAGGGTTCGGGGGCTCTGCCCCCGACCCGAAAATTTACGTACGTGCATCCATACGGTGCGGGACCCATGCGGTTACTAAAACACAGTAAAGCGCGTTTGTTATAAAACGCAGTTAATAAAGCGTGTTTTTAATAAAGCACTTTTATCTGGAATGTGCCACGGCTTTTTTGAAATCTTCCTTTGTATTTCTATAAAAAGGGGAATGCCCCTTGCATTTGAATAGTGTGAATGTATGAAAGCCTGCTGAGAATAATAAAAGAGAAAAGTTGCCATTGCCCGTGGTTTTACCTACACACTGCAGGGTTTCCTCGTGTACTGTTTATTGTTGTTTTAGCTTGCTTGTCTTTAATTTCCTAACAATATGTATCCACATACGAGTATCCAAGCAAGAAGTTTTGTGGATACAGTAACTTTGATTCAATCAGGATTAACAGAATCAAAACTGAATGGCAGGCTCTGGCTTTCTGTTCCAATGTTACATTTGAGTTTTGTGGTGTCTGATATATTGATAATGGCAGCCTTGTTCTCTTTTAGAAAACAGTAACATTATTTTGGGTTACATTGTAAGTATGGATATATTATATAGATTGTACTTTACCCAGACATTAGGTTCATATATAGGGAATTCAAATGAATTAAATAAGCAGACCAGATCAGGGCATCTGAATAAGTTACCTAAGCAGGCCATACTAGGGAATCTGAATCAATAACCTAAGAGGGACTAGTTTACGGCATCTAAATGAATGGACTAAACAGGATTTGTTTTTTCCTATGGAACAATTTGCCAACAATGATAATTCCATATGTTTTTGGGAAGACTGGTTGTGATCTAAAGGACCACAAAGTTTTGTGGAGGTTGGATCAACATTCCTGTCTGTACATCCTTTTATATTTATGGGGGGCGGGGGCGGGTTGAGAGAGAGAGAGAGAGAGAGAGAAGATAAGATGTGTGTGGGTGTGGGTGAGAGAGAGAGAGAGAAGATAAGATGTGTGTGGATGTGGGTGAGAGAGAGAGAAGATAAGAGGTGTGTGTGAGAGAGAGAGAGAGACAGGTGTGTATGTGAGAGAGAGAGAGTGAGAGAAGACGTGTGTATGTGAGAGAGAGAGAGAGAAGATAAGATGTGTGTGAGAGAGAGAGAAGATAAGATGTGTGTGTGTGAGAGAGAGAGAGATGAAACAACTGACCTCAACCAAAGTTGCCATGCCCAGAGATTTGCAAATCGAAATCATAAGCTTTATCTCTTGGTCTTGCAAGACAGAAGTAATCAAAAGAACAGCATCTGCACCTTTCAGTCGAGCATAGTATAACTGGTACTCATCAATAATGAATTCCTTGCACAGTAGAGGGCACTGCATCCACATTCAGGATGTGTTAGTAAACTAAGCAATGAGATTAATCCTAAGCCTGATAGCTACTTTTTTGGATGGATAAATTAAAAAATAATAGCAAACAAATTGCAAATTAAGTTAAATTAAGAAGCAGTTTAAGCAGGAAATTCAAAAACGTATAGTCCGACTTTAGAAAATGTCAAAAAAACAAAACAATACTTTGAACACTAGTTTGATAAATATACTTCCTACAAGGAGAGCATTACCCTAGCGAATTTCTAAACCAGCTCAGTTTAAAATAATTTCATAAAGATCTTTTTGGCTGGATTGCCTCGAGATAAATGAACACCATCATACATATACCATGCTGCTATTTATACATTCTACATCATCACCCAAAGAAAGATGATCAATGTATAATATGTTAACTGAGAACTAAGCCTTGAATTGGGTACCTGTATTCCAGCATTTCGAATAGCCTGCAAATTTTCAAAGCTTCCCTGGAAAATACAGATGTAAACGAACTCCAATCATAACTAAAACCCAAATGAACCAGGAAGCATAACTAATATAAATTAGTAAATTGATTTTGTTAGTAACATATAAAAGTCAAGCCAAAAGCAAAAATGTATTACCTGAAAGTATTTAGAATCTGTTAATACACTAAGGCATGCTGCTCCTCCATTTTCATAAGCCTGAGCAATTTTTACCTGTTCATGGAGAGTAGCTCAAAACAGGATACTCTAATTGGTATAATTCTGAATTAAGCACTTTATATGTAAGCTGTGGCATGCATCATGAATACAGTTAAAAAAAAAAACCCAAATATAGGTGATAAGTAAAAGTTTAAAACAAATGTGACACTGCCTACACCATTGATTTTAACACCATTAGATAAAAGAAAAATGTCGAACAGAATAAGCATGTTACACAAGCTTCATGTAGTACAAATATTTGTACCGTTGAGATTTCATTGACAACGCTAAGCAATGGTTGGAGGACTTTATGGGAAAATTTAGTAATTATAGAACTCTCATTCTTGGAGATGCCCTTATATTAGGCCTTTTACTGGAAATTTTTTTGATTGTAAGATAACATTTATCATAATACCATGTTTCAAATCATATTATCACTTCAAATACAAAGCATTCACAGTCCACTTTCTCTGTCTAGAAGAGGTTTTGACCATTATTTATATGTTTAATAAGTCTCATATATATATTGTCAAATCTTCCCCAGATGAGTACACAGGTAAGACAATTTTGGCTGTATATAATTTATACTTCATGTTTGTATATAGTTACGTCACATGATGTTGTGCAACAATATGTTGTGTATTGTGTTGTTATGTACAGGGTAATTGGTATTAGTGAGTGGGCTCAAGAAATTAGTTACGTAGTTACGTAACTACATTTCCCCCTACCTGACTACTATATAGAGACCCTACATTCATTGTTTTGGTATCAATCGTATTGCATGTGTATTGTATGGATTGCATATAACGTATTTGTATTGAAGTGTTGTGCTGATATTGTAGATGATAAATTGTGTTGATTGTGTTGGTCATATAAATCTGTGTGATTCCTCTTACTGTGCACATCAATGGATTATCTTTGTTAATGTTGCATTGTTGTTTTGATACTTCTTGTACCTTCAATTATGGAAATACCAAATTGTTGTGCTACATTTAGCAGTGTTGCCACGACTAGTCTGGATCAAGGACTGCAGTGACATTCTTGAAGTGACATACATATATTTAGTTATACAGCCACCTGTAGGGCAGCAGCCATTACAATGATTGCTGCTGAAATTCAAATGATTTGCCCATCATCTATGTGTCCAATTGTTACAATATTGAGATAGAGTTCCCCCGGAATCTATAATAAAACATGTGGGATTCTCCCATTTCTATCCAGTGGAAAGAAATAAAAGAGATTGATTCAGTTGATCCAACTGAGCAGGAAGAACTGGAAGGAGTAGAATCGTTCTATTACGTTCCCTTTCGATTTTTAGCAAAATTTTATTGCTGTGTTAGCATAAGGCTAGCTATACTGGTTCAGTATACTTCAAATATACCTTTGGTATAATATTGACAATCAAACTCCAATGCGAACATGGACGAGAGCAGACAAGAGAGAAGCCAACACGAAGATCACTAAGAGTTACACAACATACAACATTGGAAGCAATGCGAGAAGTAGCCGACCATGACGAAGAGGCACGCGAGGAGGACCTATGCGACAACTGATGCAGCCAACACGACAACCTGCACATTAATAGACATGGTGACCCATGCGACAACCGATGCAAAGAGGAATTTCTAAACAAAAGAGAAGGCACAAACATGACCAAGTCCAAAGTATGCACAGAGGAGATGTAGTCATAGACGCAAGATTGATGGTAGGAAAACAGAAGGGATGCGAAAGGAGTCTTGTCACCAGAGCTGCAGCACATGTGGTCCCCTCGAGAGGAGGGAAGTCCTCAAATGAAAAGGTTGGTTTCCAACAAGGATAAAGAAGAAAGTGATCAGTGGGAAATATTGTTGCTAATCATACAAGAGAAGCAACTAGTCATGCACGAATTGGACATGCAAGCAGTGGACATGATAGAAAATGTACAGGCCGAGGACATTTACACAAGTGAAGTGAAATGCACCAACGTGGAAGCCTACATAGGAGAGGCCAAATGTGACAAAGGTGGTCGTGCAAACAAGCAGGGCGTTTGCATGGTGACTCCAATAACAAGACAAGTGCAAGAGAGAGCACCCAAAGATATAGGGGTTTGGAGTTCGATGTGACAGCAACCACAACGAATTGTGTCAGAGAGCACAAAATAGAGGCTCATGTACACGTGAAGGGGGTTGTGTAGTAGGAACAAAGGAGTAGGCCGAATTTGTTTAACAAAACATTGTACAGCTATCAAAAACAAGTTTTTCCGATGAAGAGGAAGGGTCCAACAAACAAAACCAACAAGTATTAGTATATAAAAATCAGAATCCAACGTAGTCAACGATGACAACAGCTGCAGCAGACAAGCAAAAGTCCCAAAGTTCCTTGGAGACATGAAGGAGGATCTCGTCAAACATATCAGCACTTGCATGACAATATGGAATTCAAATGGGGTTACAGACAAAGACAAATGGTTGGAATTGTTTCCAACCATGCAGTAAGGAATAGCGATGGATTGGCATTTGAAATGTGAGAACTCATTCACTTCATGGGGTAAATTGAAGAAGAAATTTGAGGACTTCAAACTGCTTTGTGATGACACAGAAATCATCATAGAGATCTATGCCACAAAGTAGAAAGATTTGAATGTCAAGTCCTATAATTGTCATCAAAAGGAGCTCATCAACAAAATGGAGAATAAGTCCAGCAATGGATTTTAGAAGAGGTGGTTCACGGTCAGATTCCTTCCAAAGTTCAAGAAGAATATGAAAGTGATACTGCCAATGAAGTACCAAGAAGCATTCAACAGAGCACTTAACTTGGAAAGCGAGATGAAGACTACATCCGTTGGTGGAGTGTGGGTCAAAGCAAGAAGGATAGCATCTCTGACAATGATAATGATGATATGGATCCAACCATCCAAGCACTCAAAAAGGATTTGGAATATGCAATCCATGTGATAAAGGGCAAAAATAAGAACAAGGTTAACAAAGGCATCTGGTGTTCGGATTGTTGAACAGAAAGCCACAAGAACGCCAATTGTCCGAAGAAAGCATATTGCAATATTTGTGAAATAAATGGGCATTCTATTGCAAATTGTCCATTCAACTTGAAGAGTAGCAAGCACCAAACCTTGGTTGTGTAGAAGAGGCTGAGCAAAGCCAAGCACCTCAAAGAGTGGCCAACATGTGACAAGCAAGGGTTACTAGAATAATCGTCAAGGGAGAAGGCCTGGCTAGTAGGAATCAAAATTAAGGGAGAAGGCCAACATGTGACAAAGAAAATAGATTGCGGTATAAATCTAATGGTAGACCCATTGTGCAATGTCAGAAGTGCTAAGACTTGTCCCACTTCACGAGAAATTGCACAAATCTAGCAACTGGTGACAACACGATCATATGTGGGTGCAGACTAGGCAGCCACAAGGAAGCAAGGAGAGGTGGCAGGAAGCCCGCATGCACCTAGAATAAGACATATAAAGGGAATGCAACGACAAGGAAGAGGAGCTCATCATGAGGCAACAAGAGTAGCCGTCAACAAACAACTTGTTGTGTAGTTGTTAAATTCAAATGTGTCGGTGAAGATGGTAAGCTTGTTTCATGCAGTATCAAAGCTCCACACAATGGTCAAAGAGTTGATATGCAAGACAAGGAAGAGCGATGGAGATAGCCAAGCTACAACACGACAAATTCCCAAGGACCAACTCATGGAACCAACGGTGTTGATGATTGACACTACAAAGAAGCCTAATTTGATCCATTATGAACTGCTTGGGCATATACTAGTGCAAATCATTGTCGACAGGGGCTCTAGTGTCAAAGTTTAGCTCAAAGACATGGAGAGAATTGGGTGCACCATTTTTTGGCCACCTAATTTTAGACTTTCGGAGGTAACCAATATAGGATAAAGATGCGAGGAGTTCTTACTAGCCAGAAGTTAAAGATTGTTGAGCAGACATTCATTTTGGATTTCATGGTCATCACCATGTAGAAACCTACTTATAATTAGTTGTTGAGACACAGGTGGCTGTGTACAGCAAAAGCAGACCATAACAGGGAGAAGGATCACCTAACCTTCAAAAAGGACCAGCACATTTACATATTTAACATGAGGAAGTAGTCCATCAATGAAGACTTGGCATCCTCTAACGAGTTGAAAGCTTCTTCGTCTAACAAAGAAGAGAGGGCGATTGGGCTGGAATCAAGTGAAGGAGCATTAGAGCATACTGCATGGAGGATGACAGCCACTTAGATATGGTCTTTTCCATTGGCAAATGGAGAACTGTGAAGTATTACAATCGTGTTTCTATCTCAGTATGGATGAGGCAAGGTGCAGCAATGAAGGAAGAGGAAGTATCCCGTAACACCTACGAGATAGGTCAATCCAATCATGTGACATAGGAGAGCACAATGTTGAACACGTGAGTTGAAGAGGAGGAAAAGGTGTCATTCCCCCACCTTCCCCCATTTTGTTGAGTATAGTATCGATAATGTGCAGATTGACAAAAAACTAAAACATTCTTTTGACATGGCAAAGGTGGAAAAAAAACCCGTATACCATCAAGTATGAAGGGTCACGGAAGGTCCAAGTGAACCTTGGTGAAAAGGATGAGGAAAAGATGATAAATTGTGACAACGACTGGGACTCGGTTTTGAAGGCAAAAGCTTTCAAAATATTTATGCAATGCAAAGGCGTTTTTGCATGGACATACAATGATCTACAGGGGATTCCACAAGAGTTGTGCATGCATCAAATTCCCCTTGTTCTTTGTGCACAACCAATAAGGAGAAAGTTGTATGGAATGAATCCAAAGTATGCAGCCTTAGTGAACATGAATATTGAGAAGATGTAGGATGTGGATATAATTTTCAAAGCAATTGTGAGCAAATGAGTGTCACCATTTCTAATCAATTTGAAGGAAAGCACCCAACTTAGAATGTATGTGGATTTCAAGTTCTGAACGCGATCACTATCAAGGACCCATTTCCAATCCCATTCATGAATTACGTTTTAGAGGAGGTAGTAAAACACAAGATCTTGTAATGAAAAACGGATCAATTGTTTATTGAATTGTGTGCAGTTTAAATAAGACTGCAACAACAGGAAATGCCGGAGGTTGCCAAACCAACCAGCGTACAATAGCAATTTGTTAGAACAGAATAACAAATGCATAAAATGACAAATAATGTAATAGTAAACAGTCAGTACGCTAACATCCCCCTTTATTACATTATTTGGGTAATGTAATAACTAATAGCTATACTAGACTACTAACATCCCCTTACATCATTTTGCAATACAAAGAGAGCTGCGAAACAATTCAAATTTGACACGTCCAAGTGCCTTAGTGAAAATGTCTGCAACTTGAGCATCGGTGGGAATGTGTTGAAGCTGAATTCGGTGCTTTGGAACTTCATCTCGAATGAAATGACATTGTGTGTCAATGTGCTTTGTTCTTTCATGATGGACTGGATTCTTGACGAGGTTCAGAACACCCTGATTGTCGCAAAACAAGTGTATTGGAAATTTTGATGGATGGCCCATACTTGTCCGAATGCGACGCAACCATATCACTTCGCACACGACTTCACGTGCGGCGCGATACTCTGCCTCTGTTGATGAAATAGCAACCACTGTTGCTTCTTGCTGTGCCAAGAGACAGGACCGGATCCCAGATGAAAAATGTATCCAGAAGTTGACTTGCGATCATCAAATGATCCGGCATAGTCGTAGTCCGTGTATCCTTGCAAGAAGAATTTGTTGTTCCTCTTGTATTCTAGGCCATATTCCATAGTACCACGGACATAGTGAAGAACACGTTTTGTCTGCTTTCCAATGAGTGGTCTTAGGCTCCCGCATGAACCTCGAAAGATAGTTGACAACAAATACGAGATCCGGCCTAGTATTGGTCGGATATATGAGACTCCCAATCAACTGTCGATAGAGAGTACCATCTACCCGAGGTGAATCATCATATCGCGATAACCGAAGTCCATTCTCCATCGGAGTTGCCATTGGCTTGCAATCAGTCATGCGATATTTTTCTAGCAATGTCTTGGCATATTTTTTCTGAGACACTTTGATGGAGTGCTCCTTCTGGCTGAATTCCAGACCAAGACAGTAATGGAGAAGTCCGAGATCTTTCATCTCAAAAGATTTGCACAAGTTTCTTTTGACAGTAGAGATCATAGTTTTTGAACTCCCCGTAATGAGCGAGATCATCCACATAGAGTACAAGCAACACTATCTCGAACCCTATTTCTTGAAATAGAGGTTTGCATCCGACTGGACATCTCTTAAATCCATGCTGCATAAGGTGATTGTCCATTTTTATATACCAAGCTCGAGGAGCTTGTTTCGGACTCATATAAGGATTTGACCAATTTGCAAACCTTCTGCTCTTGGCCTTCCACTTCAAATCCTTCTGGCTGAGTCATGTAGACTTCTTCTTGGAGATCACCATTTAGAAAGGCACTTTTGACATCCATCTGGTGAACTTTCCACCCATATTGTGCTGCCATAGCACACAACTCGAATTGTGGTCATCCGAGCAGTAGGTGCAAAAGTTTCCTCGTAGTCAATGCCTTCCTTTTGAGCATAGCCCTTTGCAACAAGACAGACCTTATGCTTATCAATTGTTCCATCTACCTTGTACTTGACTTTATATACCCATTTGCAGCCAATGGGTTTCTTTCCATGCGGCAGATCAACAAGCTTCCAAGTTTTATTTTTCATCAAAGACTCATACTCGTATCCATAGCAGCCTTCCACCGAGGCTCACCGAGAGCATCTTGCACCGATGCAGAGTTGAAGATCATCTATGGTAGACATGAACGCCCTGTCATCATCAATATCCATATCCTCTACTTCGTACTTGGAGTTACTGAAAGTTCCTCAAAAGATTGACAAAGATCATCAACCTCACCGGTTTCTTTGGCTTCTTTTTCCTTTTGAGCCATACTCTGCGTGTACGAGGTCTATCCAAATTCAAATTGGGAGGAGTGGATAAATTTGCGTCTCTGATTGTATTTGTACACCATTTTGGATTCTTCTTCGGTGGTGGTGAAGAAGATGTAGAAGGACCTCCTGTCTGTGTTGACGAAGGAATCTTCTCTTCCTTAGATTCCACAATATCTAGGTGTACTTTAGATGTGCTCTGTGATGTGAAAGCTTCATCAAAGACAACATCTCTGCTGACATGAATTTTCTTGGTCAAAGGATCTATCAAACGATATCCTTTAGAGTGCTCATCATAACCAAGAAAAATGCATCTCAGTGTTTTCTCATCTAGCTTCTTCCTTTTCTCTTTCGGTATGTGCATGAAAGCGTGACATCCGAAAATACGTAGATGAGATATGGAGGGTTTTCGACCACTCCATGCTTCTTGTGGAGTCATTCCTTTTAGGGCCTTTGTGGGTGCCCTATTCAACGAGATATACTGCAGTGGTGACAGCTTCTCGCCCAATATTGTTGCCCAATAGTAGCTCCCGTGAGCATACAACGAACCATTTCCATGATAGAACGGTTCCTTCTCTCAAGCAACTCCATTTTTTTGAGGAGTATAGGCGATTGTTAAGCTGTCTCTTGATTCCATGCTTATCTAAGAATGCAGAAAATTCATTAGAGGTAAACTCCCCCCTCGATCCGAGCGGAGGGTTTTAATAGAAGCTCCCGACTCCTTCTCAACGGATTTCTTGAATCGCTGGAAGAATGCGAAAGCTTCCGATTTCGATTGGAGAAAAAAACCCACATTTTTCGTGAGTAGTCATCTACGAATAATTGAAAGTACCTCTTCCCTCCACAACTGTTGGGTGTGAAAGGATCGCACAGATCGGTGTGAATTAACTCCAGAGGTTTTCGTGCTCTTGTTGAGCTCTTCTCAAATGGTACTCTATGTCGCTTTCCGCCAAGCGGTCGAGCACACCGGCAATGTGGCGAAAGGGAAGGAAGACCCTTTACCGACTCATACTTACCGAGCTCAAGTAAGTAGCCATAACTAAGATGCCCATATCTCTTGTGCCATAGGGAAGTTGCCTCCTTGGTAGAGACAGTCATGGCAACATGTGGAGTAGAGATAGCATCTAGGGCAAATAAGCCGTGCTTATATGAAGCCGTTGCAATCTGCTTACCCTTCCTGGTAATGGTACAACACTTCTTGCCATTCTCAACACGAAAGTTGACAACCATATTTCTATCCAGGATTTGTGTGACTGACAGACAAATTGTTAGCCAATCCCGGAACATAGAGGACTTTGTCAATCTGACACTTGCCATCAGGAAGAGTGACTGAAACTCGTACCCTCTCCCCTGAACCTTGTAGGTTTTATCATCGACCATGGTGACAGGTTTGCCCTCTTTGGCCACGAATGATTCAAACCACGATCTGTCACCGATCATATGTTTGCTAGCTCCGGAATCGACATACCAAACAGGATCCCTCCGTGTGGAATCGTGGTAGTCATGAGCACCTTGTGTGCCCATTCGAATCCGAGTCGATTCTTCAATAGCAACATTCACCCGGGGTTGCTTGTTTTTATTTTGTGGTTTGTTTTGGCCTTTCGCTTGTTCTTATGCCAACACCGTTGGTGTCATGGTTGTCTTTCTCACCGATCTTGCACCACCTCTTCTTCCGTTGAGGTTGTTTGCCTTTTCCTTTCGTATCTTGTTGAGAATTTCCTCCTTTCCGAAAGTTGCCTCCTTTTTGCCCATTACCTTTCTTCCTAGAACCACCGCCTCGTTGGTGTATAGGGCTGTATTGGAAGAATCATCCTTGTCAAGTTGGCGTGCCTCCTGTTGTTGAAGCAGATTGACCAACTCGATGTAGGTAATTTGTCGTTGAGACACCTAGATGGAGGTTATCAACATATCAAATGAAGAAGGTAAAGCTCTCATCACAAGTGAAATGAGAAGCTTTTCGTCCACAATATCTCCCAAAGAATTCAATTTCTCTTTCAATTCAGACACTCTGCACAGAAAGAGTTCAATTGTTTCACCCTGCCTCAAACTCAGGTTATGAAGTTGTTGTTGAAGATGAAGAATGGTTGAATCATTTTTTCCCTCATAGATGGTTCTAAGGGCATCCCATGCCTCTTTACCACTTGCTTTGTCAGCTATATGAGGTTGCACTTCATCTGAAACAGCAAAAAAAATGAGCACCTTTGCTTGACTGTCTTTCTTGTCAAAAGCTATCTGATCTGCGGAAGGACCTATGGATATTGTTGTTGGTGAAGGCCTAGTTGTTGCTCCAGTAACAATATCCCACAAATCTTCCATTTGGAGAATTGCCTTCATATTATGTTTCCATGGTGTATAATTTGGACCTTTCAATAACTGATGAGGATCAGTCATCAACTTTGCAATAGCGGCCATAGTGAAGGTTCCTTATATCACCAATTGGTCCCCCTTTCGATATACCTTTTGCTAGGCCTTTATACCGTACAAAATACCTGCCCTTACGTGAGGGAAACTATAGGTATTTAGAAAGATCAACAAAAATCACCCGCCCTTACGTGAGGGAGACTATAGGTGAGTTTTAGAGATCATACGATACGTGGAACATAAGCGGTACCGAAAGGGAATCGCCTTGTTGATGGCACCTACCATAGAAGATTCTTCTCATGCGTGGGGCGTAACTTCCCCTAAACACTATGAAGAATCCTTCGTCAGGATTTACGCCTAAACACAAGTGCGATAAAGGGTAGTGGATGGAGTAAAAAAATGCAAAAAAAATGGCAAACTTATCTCTCCCAGACGATTTATAGAGAACAAGCTCAGACGTCGTTGTAGCAGCTATATTAAGCGGCGGATACAGTAGCCCAATCACGACAGACTTTACTCGTAAGTGCTGGCCAGAGGTATCACAAATACCGAACACTGTAGTGCAATAAATTGCACGGATGAGTTTTAATTATTCCGGGGACTTAGGGAGTGTATTTGATTTTTTTAACTTTTAATGAAGTAGTGCAAAAAATGAAATATGCAACATACAACATAAAAAGTGCCCACAAGAATTAACCCACAAGGTGTCGGGCGCAGCCGAAAATGCACCTTTTACAATTTGCCAAAATGCTTTTCAGAAAATTACTCACATTCCCCCTTTGATTTTTTGAAAAAAATATCCCCCCTTAAAAAAAAAATCTCTTTAACAAAGCATTTTAATAATTATTATATATTTAAAGTTAAAATAAATAATTTTAATTTATATAGTTTTTAAAAACTTATAAAAAAATAAATTAAAATTAAATTTTAATTTATAAAGTTTTAAAAAACTATAAAAAAATAAATTAAAATTAAATATTTTAACTAAAAAATAATAATTAAAAAAAACTTTAGAAAAAAAATTTATACCTTTGAAAGGGGGGAGTCGGCGGGATTTGAACCCCCGACCTGCAGGCTCCCAGAGCCTTACCGCACGGCTCACGACCACGTGAGCCAGCGGGCTGATCCGGAAGGGTCAATGGAGCCCTTCGTATTTGACCTGCTGCCCGAGCGCAGGTTCCTTCTCTGCAAATCGCGGCCTTGCCGCTGCAGCTTCGTCGCGCGCCGAGGATTTAAAAAAAAACAACGCGCGCTCTACGCGTTCCCCCTTTTTAATTTCCGCGCTCAGCGGGGAGAGGCGACGGTGAGCGGACGGACGTCCGCTCAACGGGGGGGCGTTCCCTCCGTCGCGGGGGGTGGTCCCTCCTCTGTCGCGACGCGGATGCGTACCTGCGCGCGCGGGAGGGGGTGGTCCCTCCTCTGTCGCGACGCGGATGCGTCTGCGACAGACGTCCTGTCGCGACCTGCGCGCGCGGGAGGGGTGGTCCCTCCTCTGTCGCGACGACGCGCGTCCCTGTCGCGACCTGTGCGCGGACGTCTAGGCGTCCGCCTGTGCGTCTGCGCGCGCGGGGGGGGTCCCTCCTCTGCGTCACGACGCTCTGCGCGCGGTGCGTTCGTCGCCTGCGTGCTGCGTTCCAGTCTGCGCGCTGCAGGTAAAAAACACCTGCACAGAACGCCGCGCGATTGCGCGCGGCGTGAAAAAAAAATAAAAAATATGCCTCCCCCGCACAGCAGAAAACAAATTCCTTGTCCTCCAACCTCGGCTTCTCACTGCTCCCTGCAATCTGGCTCTGATGCCATGTAATGAAAAACGGATCAATTGTTTATTGAATTGTGTGCAGTTTAAATAAGACTGCAACAACAGAAAATGTCGGAGGTTGCCAAACCAACCAGCGTACAATAGCAATTTGTTAGAACAGAATAACAAATGCATAAAATGACAAATAATGTAATAGTAAACAGTCAGTACGCTAACAGATCTATTCCTTTTTTGATGGATTATCGGGCTAAAACCAAGTATAGTTGAGAAGATAGATAAAAGACAACCTTCATTGTTGCAAACATAATATATGCATATAATCAAATGCCTTTTGGTTTATGCAATGAATCTACCACATTTCAAAGAATCATTTTGTATATCTTCTACCAAATATCTATAGGCAAATTCAAAATAATCTTGGATGGTTGGTCATTGTGTGGCAAGAAGGAAGAGCATTTGAAGGCATTTGAAGAGTGTATGACACTATATGAATGCTTGACTTATTTTGAACCCGAAGAAATGCTTATGGGAAGTTGTTAGGGCACGTAGCCTATCAAGAAGGACTAAAGACAAATCCTAACAAGATCTATGTCATAATGAGCATGGAGGAGCCATACGACGTCAGTTCTTAAGTCCTTTCTAAGGCATGTTAGATATTATGGAAGTCATCAAATATTTTGACCAAGTGTTGCATTAGTTGGATGCATTGACATGCAAGTGTGTTCCTTTCAAGTGTATAGATATGCATCTGCAAGCCTTTGAGGAGTTGAAGGCTGAATTGGCCTGCCCACACATTCTGGTGTTTCTCAAATAGGAAAAGGAGTTTAACATTCGCATTGATGTTTCTAAATTCACAATTGGGTGTGGGTTGGTGTAGGATGGATGGTATGGGTTGCATCAGCCTATATATTTTGCAAGTCAACTTTTGTCAAGAGCAGAGAACTATAGCATGATAGAGTGCAAGGCGCTAGTAATTATTTATGTAGTGCAAAAAATTCACCACTATATACTCACAAACTGATTCACATTTTTTGTCAATCAACAAGCATTGTTGTACCTGATTAATAAGTTGACAATCCACAAACGAATTACCAGGATGCTTGTCATGTTGCAAGAGTTTATGTTTCAGGTGGTGGTGAGACACAACAACAAGCATGTAATAGCATATTGAAGGATAGATTTATTCCCAACAATAGAGCGTACAAGTTCAAGCAGAACAACAAACAAGGAATAAACAGCAAAAGACAATTCAAGAACAAATCCATTTCATTATGTGCAATCTGATATGTACATTACTCACAATAGTATGTCTCTTGTACTCAAGAGCAACACATTTAAGATCTTTGTAACAATAGCATTCCAGTGTATGGTTACAACCCAACCATCACCCTCTTGTGGCAAAGTATCAAACTAATGCAAACTATTTACTACACAACTCATTGTCTTATTCATGTGCACGACTTCGTGATGTGTACAAAATGAGAATACTTGATCAACACTTGTTACAAGACATTGATAACATACTTAGCAAAACTTGCAACAACATAGATGACAAAGTTGTTTATGTACAATTACAAAATGAATACATTTACTCACTAAGGTGGCACCATATAAGATGGATTTGACTTATCTATTTGACCGCCTACATCTATCCACTCCTCTACACTTGTCAACATCCTCGTCAACTCTACAATTATATTCTATCCATCAACACTCCCTATAGTCAATTTGTGTAGCAGGAGCATGAGGTAGTCGAATATTGTGTTGTGCCAACAATGCCTTCAGTTGTCGATTTTCCTGCCTTGTTTCAATGTATTTCTTTTGCATTCCTTTGGCAAGATCATTATTCTGCATCCATTCTGTATGGACCGTGTTGCACATCGTCGAGCAAGAGAAACGTGGCTAAGAAGAGCATGTGTCATCTGAGCTGTTGGAGAAACTGTCGTACAAACGAGACAAAATTACAAAGGACCATCTAGATTCGGGACGTTTGAGTCCAGGTCATCCAGGACTAGGCCATCCAAGAATATACCATTTGAAGCTGGGTTGTCTGGGACTAGGCCGTCTAAGACAGATATCTCAAGTAAAATCGTCTGGAGGAAGATAGTATGATCAAGGCCATAAAAGTGATTGTAGAAGAAGGCACACAAAACAAGAAGACGAAAGGCAAAAAGTGCGAGCGTATCACGTGGAACTGCGAATTGACGCCATGTCATCCAAAAAAAGGTTGGAGCAATTGGAATTAATTGCTGCCAAAAGATTTAAAAATCCAAATCCAAGGAAGCAGATTACATGAGGAATGCAGTGAAGGCCAAGGATTTCTAAAAGAATAGAACACGTTGTGCTGCAAAGACATCCTAGACAACACCTGCTAGAGAATTTCGCAGGACGTGGTGATTTAAGCACCCAAAAGATCATCAACTGAAGACAGCATTTCAAAGCATGGGAAGCCAACCAGTTTATTTTGCAGGTTCCCAGTTTTGATAAGGATTTCTTCAAGTCGTATCTGTTGGAGATGTTGCAAGCCAACCAGTTACAAATGGTGCAATGTAATATCCCCAATTAAAATTTACAAACCCTAGCTGAAAATATTATAACTTTTCTCCAATAAAATTCTGTACCATGCAAATAAAAATCAGATCTGAAAATATGTGCAGAAAATTTGACACAAGAAACCCCAAAGTGGCAAATGTGGCCACACGAATTTATTAAAAATATTTTGCAAGTTGCAATGGATAGATCAGCCCAAATACATGTCAAATTCACCACAAAATTGCATAAAAGACAAGACCTAGGCTGGACATTCTCCTCATTCTCCTCTAAGAGGTAGGGCACACAATAGACTCCACAAAAACCCCTCCAAACACCACAGAAAATTACCCAAAGCAGGGCGACCCTCCTCTAGGGTAAATCTGACCTGAAAACACACTAAATATCATAGTAGTCAGACTCGGCCGGACTCCCGAGTGCTCGTCCGAGTCCGAGTGGGCTCAACCGCGTCGAGCCCACTCGGACTCGTTTTTTTCTTGGACTCGGCCGAGTCCGGGGCCAAGTCCGAGTCTAACCCAAACTCGCGAGTCCAGACGTCGGGACTTGGCTAAAAAATAATCGGCTTTATATTTTATTTTTATTATTTTACGAGAAACCAACAATATTAAAGTTTAAATATAAAAAAAAATCGGCTTTATATTTTATTTTTATTATTTTACGAGAAAGTACAGTTCTCTATCTGTTTCGGACCTTTCGGTGACGTTTTTCAGCAGCTCGGCACGTTTTAACTCAGGGAGGAAGTACAACTCTGTTTCGGTGACATTTTAGGCATGCTTACATCTTTCGTCTTTAAGAAGTGGTGATTAATTTGGTGCGCTTTATGGCTTCAGCCCACGACTTTGGCGCCTTATATTTTATTTTGGCGCGCTTTATATCTCTATAAAATTGCAGTCTCTCACTCGAAGAGTCCAACAAGGGTTAATAGTTGTTGCAGAGGTTGCAGAAGAGGGGCATTGTGACCGTGCACGGTTAGGCGTCCATATACCAGGTTTGTAACAAGAATCCCCATGGCTACACTGTGTAATTTACATGTCTCTGTCTTTGTCATATACAGTTAATAGTTACACACAATCAATTTTAAAAAATATAATAAACTGAAAGTTTTTAATCTAAGAATTGAATTTACTTTAAATCTAAGACTAAAATATATTATGATACGGCAAGATAACATTAAGAATAAACTAACTCTAAGAGATGTCTCTGTCTTTTGTCATATACAGTTATACACAGAAAGCTTTTAATTCTTCTTACAATTTATAGATAATAGTCATACACAATCAATTTTAAAAAATATAATAAACAAAAAGTAAGTTTTTAATTCTATATACAGTTCTAGTTAATACTTAATAGTTATACACAATAAATTTTAAAAAATATAATAAACCGATTTTTTTTAATTCTATGTTTGAAGCCTGCGGCCCTGCACCTCGACCTCTATAGCCGGTAACCGAATTTTTTTAATTCTATGCTTTTTGCCGTAAGCACTTTTAAAGCCTGCGGCCCTGCACCTCGACCTCTATAGCTGTTTCTACACCGCAGCCTCGTCCTCCTAGCTAACGAATTGCACCCCCGCAGAGCGGCCCTGCACCTCGACCTCTATAGTTGTTTCTACACCAAACACTGCAGCCTCGTCCTCCTAGCTAACGAATTGCACCCCCGCAGCCCTCTGTCTCCACCGCCACTGTGTTTGTTGTTTTCATCGTTGTAGCCTTCTGTGGTAGTTTTCCTCTGGTTGAGATACACCATTGCTCTCTGAAATTTCATCAGTCGACGCGCGATTAACACTTGGGTTGGGTTATTAGTAAGTCCACATGCACCACTTGTCATACTTCCCCTTCGCCTTCGCCACGTAGCAGTCCTTCTTTGGGGAACTCTCTACTTGCCACATAAAATTCTGGATTTTATTTCGTTCAGTCATAATATGAGACGCTGATTTATATAACATTTACTTGGAGATTATAAATTTTAAAGTATTTTTTTTAATTATTATGTATAATTTTTATATATATTTTAGATAAACTTAACCCTCACCAAGAATACAAATAACATCTTTATCAAAAGACCACACGCAATAGAATGTTAGGAATGGTAAGACCTTGTCCTTAAACCTGAGGACAATAACATTATATATTTGGAATCTGCCAGGGTCCACAAAATTCTCTTTTCCAGCCAATTTTGACAGGAAAACAAATGGACCCGCGCATGAAGCCTGTCATGTCTTCTAATATTCTACTAAAAGTCGGGCATATCTTTATATAAATCAATGAATGTTTAACGATGTGGAAGGCGTTCACATTGAAACTATTTTTTTTTATCGTTGAATAACCTAGTTTTTCATTAATTTAAAAATAAATATTTATATTTACTAAAAAGATAAGTATTAGAAAGTTCTAACTCTTACCTTTTCATATTCAATTGAATTGGAATTTTTATAATTGTATTGCAAAAACTCAACTCACCTTCCTATCATTCGTAAAAAAAAAAAATCGTATATCATACAATGATTAATAATCTACAAAGTTCGAATGCAGTTTCTCATCCGAATAAACGTTCCGAATGCCCAGATCTAAAATTTCTGGTTATAGACTGCATAAGCATTTTTTTTTTATACAGGTTAAGATTATATTATTAATAAGATGATTTTAGCAATGTTCAAAAAATTAAAATGAAGAAAATATAGAGTAAGGCATCGTAACTTTACTTTTGTAGATAAACATTGTTTTTATAAAGTTAATATTGTAATAATACCACGGTCTACTAACAAAAAAAAATAAAAATAAAAATAAAGTGAATAAAGAATAATAGTGATATTGAACTATCAAAGTCATTTGGAAAATGGGCGGACTTTGAGAAGCATGCCTTCCGAAATAGAAGACTTGCATAGAATTACGATTTAAAATTCTGGACATGATATATGGCCAGGGAAAATAATAAAATTAAAAGAATATCTCAACTTTGGAATAAAGAAATAATATGCCCCTTCCTCTTGTTAATTTCTTATTTGTATAATTTTGAATGTTGAGTAAGCGTGTTAGAATATACTAATAAGTAATATGCATGAAAAAACTTATTTTTTCAATAAAAAATTGTTTTTTTTTCATTTTTTCTTTTTTCGAGTTTTTTTCCAAGTCTCGTCGAGTTTTTTTGCCAAGTCCCGAGCCCAACTCCCGAGTCAACTTTTCTGAGTCCGAGCTGAGTCCAAATTTTGCTACTATGCTAAATATGGCCCCAAAAATTGGGCGATCCACTCCAAGCACAGCTGCACACACAAAACATTGAAATCTGAAGCACAAATTGTGAATCTTGAGGTAGATCCACTAATCTCCAATCAAGTCCAAGGGCACATCACCTTGTCCACAAGATTGGATTCTCCTGAAGACTAGGGCACATCACCTAAATCTGCAGAAGATGAGTAAGGGTTCAACCCTCAACTCTCATACAATATCACAAATACTAATTAACCTCCTCAAATGGGGCGCACCTCTCCCTTACATAAAATGAGCTTCTAATTCTTCATTAAGGGGGCCCACTTTATTACTAACTTATGACACAAGTTTAAAACATAAAATAACTCTTACTAATACATAAAAAGTGCGTCCCACTTTTCCTAGTCTAATTTTACATTACATAACATAAGGATGAGTGGGGTCCACAAGACTAACAAAAAAGGGGACATTACAAGTCCGCCCCCCCAAATTGCTTGTCTTCAAGCAATGCAAACTGAATCTGGTAATCCCTTCCACTGAATCAGGTATTTGGCAATAGCTTTGTTCATCACTTTCTTCTTCTGGGTCTCTAAAATAAGATCTGATACCAACTGAATCTCATTCCTGCCCAATATAGATGGTATATCAGCATTGAAGCACTCTTTATTGTTCCAGGATACAGCTTCTCCTTCACTATATTTCAAAGGTGATTGTATGTCAGCTTCTTTTGCCACCTGATCAAAGCCTAAAAATGCAGACATAACAACCAATTTTTGTCCCATAGAAAATGTCATCTCAGTTGGAAAGAATGCTCTCACTCCAATCTCACATGGGCCATAAGTGAGTGTGTCTAATACACCTTCAGCACTCCTCATGCTAGCTTCAATATGAAAAGATGTCAAGCCTATAGATCCAAGTATGTTAGGTTTAAATATGAAACCATCATTCAAAATTCGAAGCAAAATATTGAAGACAACTGCTACATAAGGCTGTTTTGAAATCAGAGAGAACAAATCTGATCATGACTGATATAACTCCAGGGGACTTCAACAACTATCTGATCTGTTGTGTACAGCTGAATCAGACATCCATAGGGCACTCTGCTATTCACTATATGTCTTCTAGCAATGACCATTGAATGACCCTGTTTGGGTGATTGTCTCTTGTCCATGTCAATCTCATTCATGGTAGGATTCTTTGAGCCACCAGTCACTCTAAGAACTTCAAATATCTGCATATTGACCACAACATCTTGTCCACCCAAAGGGATATCCATGGATGCAATACTTTCAAAATCTCTTGTTTTAGAATGGCATTTTCCATTAGGATTCCGATTTGGAATGTTTAGCTTTCTTAAGCTTCTAGATACTTCTGCTATGTTTGATGATGTTCGACTACGTTCCAGACTTTGAGGATTTAAACAGAGCACAACTCTCACATGTTCTTCAGAATCTTGGTTAGAATGATGAAAGTCATTCATGACTTCTGGGTACCCTTCAAAATTGCCACCTTGAGAACCACAACTGCTTCCACTACTTGATACTTGTAAATGACCTGAATTCATGTTTTCTTGTATACAACCATCTTTCAACCAATCCATTTGGAAAGCTGAAATAACTGAATGGATGTTTGACACAGGGTTTCTTTCCTGCTGCATGCTTTTGAAGTTATGATGAGGCTCAAAGACTGGCACCAAATCTGTCTTCCTTGCTTCAAGAATACGAGTAGGGATGTTTTCAATATCTATTTCCCCACCAAGGTGAACTACATCATAGCTTTCCTCTTTTGTAGTCTTGGACATCATAGCATGGAAACATATCTCAGCAGCTTCTGCTTTATCCACCTGTTCATCGTTTGCATTCAAAGTGAAAGGTGCAAAATTTTCCAAGGATGATGACTCTTCATCACTCATTCCCTAAGGAAGAACATCTTCCCCAGCTTTCATGATTTGAGCTCGAATATGAGAAGCATTCATCATTTGGTCCATTTCCTTTACCCTATCATGAACATGACTTAACCTCATCTCTCCCCAGGTCAATGACAACATTATTTTGCTCTAAATTTCCTTCTGGTACAATGATTTTTTCAATTTCAGAGGAAGACTTTGACAGCTGAAGTGCTTTGTTTGGTAAAGGCATGTTGGAGTCATTGGATGTGCAAGGAGCTGAAGAAAAGCTAGCTGTGCCAGGTTCTATCATACGGAGGTCTGTAATAATCTCATACAACAAAGTCTGATCCACTACATTCCCAAGCTGTAAAGCTCCAAGTTCGAAATATTTATCAGCTGCAGCTGGGGGGGGCTAGAAAAAAAAGAATCATAGTAAAATTGAGGCCATGCAAATTTATGATTCCTCAAATTTGATAATATTCTTGTCCCCTGCATATGATTTGAAAATGATGTCAGAATGGTGTGGTTGGATGAATGCGTTCTCTATTGCATGTCCAAACAGTGCTGGAATGAAGGTTTTTGGAGCTATCTGAGTGACGTTTAGATTCATAGTATCAAAACTAGCTCTCTTTTGGATAACCCGTCGCATATACTGGACAGCTACCTTCACCGTAAACTTGGGAAGACGAATTTTATAGACATCCACCCGCTCCATCATGAGATCAAATAAATTAGAGAAAGGGCTATCCAATATCATTCCAGCAATCAATGGGTCTTCTGCTCCATATAGAAGGCTTGTAACAGCTCCCATTGATCTTCCCCAAAGTCCAATACAAGAAATATTTTTCATATCATGCAGGTATGAAACAGCTGATTTAAGATCATCTTTCTCATGCCATCCGAGACTCACATATTCACCATCCCACAGACCTGAGCCAGAGAAATCAAGAGTGAACACAGTTATGTTTGAAGGTAGAAGGATCACTGCTGCCTCATTTGTATCTGCTCGACAGCCACTGTTTCCATGGCAGTAAATAACACAAGGAAGTGGTGTGTCTTCTGAAAAAGGGGATGGAATATAGTAACTACATTGCAAGACATGGCCACAACTGTTTCTTATCTCCAAATCTTGTCTGCAGTACTTCCACCCTGCGAGAGTAAATTCCTCCTCCCAAAAGTACTGATCTGAAGTGTACTCAGCCACTTGTTGGAATCGCCATTCAAGAGCAGCATCCTTCTCAATACAGCGTAGCCCTCCTCTTCCAAGCATAGGCTTCAAAAAGTTGCTTGCGTCCATAGCTCCACTCATAGCACCTGCTCCAACAACTGTATGAATTTCATCAATAAAGAGAATGGTCTGTCCATTTGATGTTGTCGCCTCTTTCAGAACAACTTTCAGTCTAAATTCTTCACGAATTTTGACTCTAGCTGTCTCTGCCTCATGACTACACATCACACCTGGATCCCATATTTCTCTTGTGTTACTAACATCAGGAGGTACATCATCTAATTCAAAAAGTGGATTGTCAAAAGACAGTTCAACATCCATCTCAGACAGTGGGTTATCAACAAACTGAAAATTATTTTCATCTTCTAGTCCCCCCTGATCGACAACTTCTAGCTTCAACTCCTCCATTATGCTTTTAATATTTTGCAAATCAGAAATGGAAACAGTTTGTTCATTCTGATTTCTAGGTGTCTTTTGGATCAGATTGTCAACAAATCTCTTAGCATCATCAAACTTAGACAGGGTATACACCTCTTTTTCAGTGTTAACTAACAATTGTTTCTTCCAATCCTCATGAATGTCAAGACTATGCCCATTTAATGAACTGCTGTTATAATGCATATCAAAACCAGAAATAAGTTCATACCTTTTAGCAATGTCTTCATGGCTGTCCCAAGACTCAAGTGCCTCTTCTTCAAAATCTTTATTGCTATGCCCTAGATCAAAATCAGCTCCATGAAACAGTAATTCTGATTTATCTTTATCAGCACAATGATCAAAATCAGCAACATTACACTCTTCAATTTTGTTCACTGAAGTTAGGGCAGATTCATGCTCAACCCATGAATCATCCCATGGCTGCAACTCCTCATCTACTGCTGTTTTATCAATGTCTACATCAGGGCACTTTATGATCTCATCATCATTGAACACTTCTCCAGTAATGGATGCACAAGATGAATTAATTTCATCTTCTAGATCTGCAACAATGTTAATTTCATTGGAAAAATCTCCTTCCAACATCCTTTTGATGCTTTCCAATTCTGATGCACCTTCTCTAACATCAATTTCTTCATTAAATTTAGGAGTTGGAGATCCCCTTTTTTCCCCAGCTTTCTTCAAAAAACCCCCCTTTTTGGTTGAAAGGCTGCTTTTAGGAAATAAACATGTTTCCTCATAGCTGTTATCAAAAATCTCACTATCTTCCATGGATGAAGACACATGCATTATGGTAGATTCATTTTTGCATACCTCTTGAGACAAGGCATCTTCTTCCAAATCTGAAATTGATGAAACTTTCACTTCAGGATCTGATTTTTCTTGCTTCTCTCCAAGCATGAGTGCTTGACTTTCCTCTCAAAATTCTTGCCCAATGAGAAGCTAAGCTCTCACATCCATGATCTCTTGTAACCCCATGAGATGTGGGTTTTTGTGGCTGAGGGTTTCCACCTTGACCTAGCTTGGCATCCAATTTAGTCAACACATCAAGCATTGCATCCAATCTTTTCTCATTAATCTTCATGGTGGCTGATTTATTTGAGTTCCTCCTTGTGTAATAATTGTGCCCTAGCTGCATAAAAAACCCTCACAGGCTGGCAGGAAACCAGCTCTGATACCACTGTAATATCCCCAATTAAAATTTACAAACCCTAGCTGAAAATATTATAACTTTTCTCCAATAAAATTCTGTACCATGCAAATAAAAATCAGATCTGAAAATATGTGCAGAAAATTTGACACAAGAAACCCCAAAGTGGCAAATGTGGCCACACAAATTTATTAAAAATATTCTGCAAGTTGCAATGGATAGATCAGCCCAAATACATCTCAAATTCACCACAAAATTGCATAAAAGAGAAGCCCTAGGCTGGACGTCCTCCTCTAGGAGGTAGGGCACACAATAGACTCCACAAAAATCCCTCCAAACACCACAGAAAATTACCCAAAGCTGGGCGACCCTCCTCTAGGGTAAATCTGATCTGAAAACACACTAAATATGGCCCCCAAAATTGGGCGATCCACTCCAAGCACAGCTGCACACACAAAACATTGAAATCTAAAGCACAAATTGTGAATCCTGAGGTAGATCCACCAATCTCCAATCAAGAGCAAGGGCACATCACCTTGTCTACAAGATTGGCTTCTCCTAAAGACTAGGGCACATCACCTAAATCTGCAGAAGATGAGTAGGGTTTAACCCTCAACTCTCATACAATATCACAAATACCAAATAACCTCCTCAAATGGGGCGCACCTCTCCCTTATATAACATGAGCTTCTAATTCTTCATTAAGGGGGGCCCACTTTATTACTAACTTATGACACAAGTTTAAAACATAAAATAACTCCTACTAATACATAAAAAGTGCGTCCCACTTTTCCTAGTCTAATTTTACATTACATAACATAAGGATAAGTGGGGTCCACAAGACATACAAAAAATGGGACATTACATGCAAGGACAGTTTCGACAGGTGCTGCAGGGCGCCGAAACGAAACTAGTAAGGATGAGAACAAAAATGGAAAGTATGAGGCAAGTGCAGCTACAGCAAGATCAGTTGCTTGGTCAGCTGAAACCAGAATGTGCAATGAGAGAACAAACTCTTGAATTGAAGATGCAGGCAATTACTCACCAAGACCAGCTGATAGCAAAGCATGATGAGCAGCTAGCTGAAGTTGCGAAGAAGGAAGCTAAAGCAGCAAAAAGGGACGCTGAATTGAAGGCTAGGTTGGCTGAACTCAAGCATAAGTCACATCATTAGGGCTTCCAGTGGACTCGTTACCAAGCCTATGCGAAGAGGTTTAAGGGAGAATCTGCAGCCTTGAAGTTGCAAATCCAGGAAATAGGTGGAGTACTTGTACCAATGCCTCATCCACAACATAGTCAGAGCCCTCAGGAACAACAGCAGTTGTCGTCAAGGACGTCGACTAATCTAGAGAGGAGGGCAGAAGTAGGCACTAGTTATGACGTGGAGCCATCACATGCGCCACCTCGTACATAGAATAAGTGCATTGGAAGTCAAGTATGCACACATGCAATTTTGAATGTAATAGTTTTGAATTTATTGTAATGTTTTGTTATGCGTATGATGAAGTACTAGTTAACGTACGTATAATTAATGAGTCATGTAGTTGGACATGAAATGAAATGCAAATGTATGACAAATATAATGTAAAGGTGATGAGGTGTAGGGTTGGTAGTTGGAGTACGTACCTCCCACAAGTATAAATAGGACCCCTCATTCATTTGAGCAGGTAAGGATGTGGACATATAGGAAAGAATGCTTAGGAGAGTACGGCGATAACTGTATTGCATAGAGACATGTATTCTTGCTGATGGTGTATAAGATTATATGTTATGGAGATTGCGCAGGATTTCAAGACAGATCTGTGGTTCCAGAACTCCACAGCGGTGGTGCTACAGGAGGCAACAATTTTGGAGTAGCCCAAGGTTGTTTTTTGGTAGCAGGTTTCAGCATCCGGTGTGGGAGATTGCGCACGATTTCAACAAAGAACTGGGGTCTCAAAGCTCCACAATGGCAGTGCTACAAGGCGACAATTTTGGAGTAGCATAGAGTTGTTTTCTGATGGCAGGTTTCAACAACTGGTGAGGGAGATTGTGCAGGATTTCAAAACAGATCTGTGGTTCCAGAGCTCCACAGTGGAGGCGCTACAGGAGGAGACAGTTTTGAAGTAGCCCATGGCTGTTTTTTGGTGGCAGGTTTCAGATTTGTCAGCTCATCTATTGAGATAATGGACTGACCATTTCTAGCGGCTGGTGAGGGAGATTGTGCAGGATTTCAAGACAGACTGTGGTTCCAGAGCTCCACATGGCGGTGTTGTAGGAGGCGACAGTTTTGGAGGAGCCCAGGGGGGTTTTTCGGTGGTAGGTTTCAGGTCAACGACCTTTCTTTTCTCTAATTTGTAATTTTTATGGTATTTTTTTACCCAAGAGGGTTTTATGTCTCGGGGGTGAAGATCACACGAGGGGAAATATTTATTGTGTGATGTTTTCCTCTGCTGGGAATGGAGATTTCTTGGCTCATCTATTGAGAAAATGGATTGACTGAAGTTTCGAAATAAAATTTTCTTTTAAGTTGTTTTTAATTTTTTTTTAAAAAGACTATCAAGGAGAGACAGAACCTGAGAATGGACGATGATGAGAAGGAAGAAAAGTTTAAGGCTTTACTAGAACAAGGGTCTGAAGAAGAAGCAGTAGACTATTCAATGGATCCTCATGAGGGGGTCTCCTGTTGAAGTAAGTCTGGAAAAGGGGAGTCACCTTTCGAATAGTTCATGCATTGGTTCTTTCTTGGAGTTGGAGGTGAATGAGAGCTATCAGTCCTCACGCATGAAGGCAGTGGCCAAGATACTTGTTGATGTGGATTGAAGAGACAGATTGGTGGGGGAAATTGTGTTGAAGTACAGCAAAGGGATGCATGTTCAAGCTGTGGACTACATTGGAGTATATTTTAGGTGTGCGCATTGTCATAACCATGGCCATATTGCAAGGGACTGTTCTCTTATTTTTTCGAGGAAGGTTTGGCATCATAAGGTAGAGCGAGGGGTCTTTAAGGACAAGAATGAGATGCAAAATTCCCTTCTGCCACATGACTCATAGACTGGATATAAAATCAAATCACTGCATAAGGAACACAAGCTCGAGCAATAGAGGGAAAGAACAGGAGATGCAAAGAATGTGGAGACGAAACTTTTTATGCCAAATCAAGTGATGGATTCAGAATCGTTTCAGATTGAAGTAAGGCTAGGAATCTAGGAGAGAAATTTGGATGTCAGATGTCATGCTCCTAAACCCAGATACAAGATTACAAAGTGAAACTATTGCCAAATATCATTTCTCATTTGGGATCACAGGTAATTCTCCTCTGGGTCTATCAATTGACCAATGGCCAGACTTATCAGTCTATAAAACTAAGTCTCCCCTAGAAGGGGGTAAGGGTGGAGTTGAGGTGCAAGGAGGACCCTCGAATTCTTCTTCCTTGGTGGCGGTAGATCCAGACCTTGGTTTAGACTTAGTTAAGTTTATCAGTAATTCTCCACAGATAAACCACTTTGAGTTTGCTTCCCAACCTCATTCTGCTTGTGACCAGCAAGGTTCTGTGTCCTCATAAACCCATAGGTACCCCCCTATGATCCATGAAAGGAAGAACAGGACTATCACGATGTTTCTAGATGTCGTGTTCGTGGAGGGGATTCTTGTGCAAGGGTTGGGAACCCCCAAGGAAAATTGCCCAGGGAACGTCAACAATCTTCCATTAGATGGCCATAGCACCTGTGCAGCATTTGCACACTCCTAGAGCAGAAGCAAGGAAGATGAGGACTATTGGAGCACAATATAAAAGGAGACCTCCACGAAGATGGAGGAAGATGAAAATGATGCCCTCTCAATAGAGGAGGATGTCGAGGAAGACACCAAGCAGGGGATGGTACAGGAACAGCCTAGCAAACATTCATTGAACAGACTGCGTAGGGAAACAATGCATAAAAGGGTTAGCATATGTAGAAGAGGCAAGCCGCACAAAATAGCCTGACTTAGCAGGCAAGACAAACAATGCAAACAAGACATACAACACACGAATGAAGTTGTGCCCATGGTTACACCTAATATTGTGTGAGCCACTACACAGGGGATTACGATTGCACATGATGGTGAGACTTTGCAAAAAATGCGACACGAGGAAGAGGCTACACAAGAAACACAACCAAGTGTTGGAGGATCTGCACAAGGGAGGGGTGAAGCACAACAGGAGACTGTCACTATAACAAAAGGTGAGTCAAAATCCACTTGACAAAGAACGAAATGAAGTTGCACAAGAGATTGTAGACATAGATGCTACTTTGGATACCATGGACATTGCTCTTGGGATGAATGTGGGTGAAACTAAGCAAAACCCCTAGAAGACGGAGCCTCCAACAGCTAGAACAAAACCTAAGGTAGAAATTGAACTTGGGGTTCAGATTGAACAAGTGATAGTTGTAACAATGTATATAGTAACAAAGGTAGTGTTGTAGCCTATTGATTTGGAGGTTGAAGAGCACTTGGAGACTCCATGGGGGGAGTTATAAGACAGCCCAATATGCAGCTTCCCTACTCTAGAGGAGATGACAACAAAAGTGCCAATGTAGATGGCATTGGTTAGGGAAGAAACAATTCATGGAATTAAGGAGGATATCAATCCTAGCATGAAGGAACCAATACAAGTGATAGAAGAAGGTGGGCCAAGTAGACAACCAGGAGACGAAGACCTTCAGTTGGAAGGAATTGAAGACCGGCCACCGTTCAAGAAGACAAGCAAAAGAGAAGGGCAGCTGAACAAAAGCCCAATAAGGATGATGAAAAGTTATCATGGATTGACAAAGAAGATGAGGATATAGAATAGGATAACGACTACAATTAAGACACACTACTTGAATATCCCAACTTGAGACAACCATCAATATATGATGATCTCATTAATGAACAATTGCCGAATTTCTTCATACGGCTCATTGAGGTGATAGACAAGATCAACAGGGAGTTTGACGTGAGCACAACTGGGCAATGGCAAATGTGGTCACTCCGACTAGAGAGTGAAGTGGCCATGCTAGCTAGTTGGGCAAAGAATAAAGTGCAAATGACACAAATGGTCAAACTTGCAGAGACACAATAATGGCAGGTTGGAGAAGGTCGAATTCAGGCATGATTGGTTAATAGAACTCCTAGAAATGAAATGAAATGAAATGAAATATTATTAATGTCCGCGGTGGGCCAAAATAAGACCCAAGGGACTATAAGAAGTACAATAATGACTGCCAGCTAGCAGGCTAAAAAGCCCAACAAAGAAAAAAACTAAGAAAAATACAAGATCAAACCCGACAAACGGGCCAAAGAGAAAGGGAAAAGAAAAGAAAAGGGAGAGTAGAGGGGGGGAGGGCTGCAATCCAACAGAGAGAAGTGCATGCCAAGAAGAACGGAGAGAGAGAAGGAGGGGGGAGGGAGCAAACCAGGAGGTGCAAGCTCCGAGAATCCCCCAAAACTAATCTCTCCTAACAGTCAAGGCCGAAGTACCGGAGCTGAAGAAGTTCATGATATGTCTCTGCCCATTGCTAGCTCGGAACCCTAACAAACTGTTGGTGCGCTGTCTAGTGACCCTACTTCTATTCAAACTGGATGGTGTGGGGCGTTTTTGATCGAAGTCACTTGGTCCGTCGGAGTTGGTGAAGTATGTTGTGATGAGCCGATGTTGAGGAGGGTGAGATCCAATTGGAGAAATTTTATGTCGTCGAAGCTGAGTTATCTCCCTAAGAAAGAGTGCGAGACAACGCTGGTCCGGGTATCTGAAGAAGGTAGAAAGACATTGAGAGTTGTCCCTAAAAAGGCAATGGAACCTACCCCGGATCTCATAATAAATAGGACAACAAAAAATGAAGTGATGCAGGGTCTCAACTTCACCCAAGGAGCAAAACAAGCAAATCCGCTCCTCCATCGGAAGATGGTGATCTGACTCAATCCGGAGTTGGTGAGAACACACCCTGAGTTGCCCAATAGTGATCCGAAGACTATGCATTGTGTGCTGCTGAAGGTATTGTGGAGGAACTATTCTGCCCTCCTGTATCCGTAAGAAGTGCTCATGGTAGAAAGACAGCTTGGGGGAAAGAGGGGCAACAGGAGAGATCCATGTGCATCTGGTGTACTGGAGACTAACATCCTTCCGAATCTCGTGGAGCATCTTCTCCTTAGTAAGCTGAGAGGGGGGAGAACCCCCAAAGAATAAGGGGGCAGTCTGTCTATCTGTATCTGAATGCTAGCCAGGAGAGTAGAAACCTGAAAATACCAGATCCTCCGGCCTCCTCGAGAACTTGGAGAGAGTTCCATCGAGGAGCGAAGGGTGAGGTAAGGGTACCGCCTACAACCCTCAGGGGTATCTTCGAAAGTACGGATCCTGTGAAGATAACCGATAATCAGGAAGATAATCCCAAACTGGAGAGGAGAAGCCCCAAACTCTGCCAAAATAATAGAACGAGGGACTGTTCCCTCGCAACGAATGAATCGTCAAAGAAAGAGTGTTTGCACTCGTTCAACCCGTACCACTCAGTCGGGCCAAGACTAGGGCCCCAAACCACTGACCCATAAGTAATAGTTGGCTTGACCAAAGTGTCAAAGATCCTCATCTGCACAGGTATATCCTGAAAATGTGCTTTGAAGCAATTCCTCTCTAGCAAAGACAGAGTTGCATACCCCTTACACACCCGGACCTAGGCGGCGAGTTTCATACCAAAATTGGGACCAGTAAAAAGAACCCCCAAATACACATAAGAGGTGGTGATTTCGACCTCCTGGCCCTGGAAAAGGAAGTGGAGATGGCATAGGGCCTCTTTGGTAGTATTGAATACCATAACCTTGGTCTTAGAAAGATTCACTGTCAACTGTCTCGAGTCACAAAAAGCGGCAAGTGTGTCTAGATGACGCTGAAGCCCCTCAGGGGATGAGGCCAAAAGAACAACATCATCGACAAAGAGGAGAATAGAAATCAACACATGGTGAAGAAGGCAACCATCCTCTGGGTGAGCGTTCTCCCTAATAAAAGTCTCAAGCTCATCGATAAAGATCCCAAAAAGTGTCGGCGAAAGGGGGCATCCCTGTTTCACTTCTATGGTGCTAAGAATATTGGCTGAAAGCCCTTGAGGGGAGCGAAACCGACCTTTCATAGTCTCATATAACCGTGTAACCGCTGTCAAAAGCTGCCCAAGAGATGCCAATTGATCGAAGCCTCTCAAGAAGTAAATGTCGAGGCACCGTGTCGAAAGCTTTCTTGAAGTCTACAAAGCAACAATAAACCTTTGAGGACTTGGAACGCGCCTCCTCAATAATAGCTCTAAGGACTAGAATGTGATCTGTGGTCTGATGATCTTGTCGAAAACCAGCTCGGCCAAGAGCCCTGAAACCCCCCTCCTCCAACCTTCGAGAGAGAAGCACATCCAATGCTGTGGCATAGAGCTTGGCAAAGATATGCCCAATCATGATAGTCCTGTAGTTATTGGGTTCATGGGGATCACATGACTTTTGTATCGCCATCCTCCCATGATATACAATTTGAAAGAGATTTGAGATGTGTCCTACTCCCCCTACAATGAAGAAGTTCCAGATGGCTCTTGAGGTTGAGGCAACATATGGACACCTCAACTATCTAGCCTATCTTGTTCAATGGTTAACTTTGGGGTTGCAGAATTTACATGAGCAGCGCTAGTCATAGAATTGGAGGAAGAATTTCAACAGTTGAAGGAGAAAGTCAGGGCCGAATCAGAATTGTGGAAGCAATTTGAGTAGCTGCAGAAGGAGCATAGGGAACACTTGCAGCGGTGCAAGCAGCAGAGGGAAGCGAAAGATCAGCAAATTTTAGCATTACAAGCATAGTTACCTAAGGCATAGAGGCAGAATTCAAGAGCAAAGGACACGTCCTCAACATAATGGCATTTAGCAGTCATGATATGCAAATTAGACCAAGAAGCTGAAATGAAATGAAATGAAATATTATTAATGTCCGCGGTGGGCCAAAATAAGACCCAAGGGACTATAAGAAGGACAATAATGACTGCCAGCTAGCAGGCTAAAAAGCCCAAAAAATAAAAGAAATAAGATAAACACAAGACGAAACCCGACAAACAAGCCAAAGAGAAAGGGAAAAGAAAAGAAAAGGGAGAGCAAGGGGGGAGGGCTGCAATCCAACAGAGAGGAGTGCACGCCAAGAAGAACAGAGAGAGAGGAGGGGGGAGGGAGCAGCCCAAAAGGGGCAAGCTCCAAGAACCCTCCAGAAACTAATCTCTCCTAACAGTCGAGGCCGAAGTATTGGAGCTGAAGAAGTCCATGATATGTCTCTGCCCATTGCTAGTTTGGAACCCTGACAAACTGTTGGTGCACTGTCTAGTGACCCTGCTTCTGCCCGAACTGGGGACTTAACTGCACAACATTTTGGTTCAGCAAGAAGTTCCTTCCTAGTTCACACACTCCTCCTACATAGCAACCTGACATCAATAAGTACAGATGCAATCGCCCAGAATGCTGACTAGTTTAGAGAGGAGAGGAGATGTAGGCAGTGATTTTGACATGAAGCAGTCACAAGAGCTGTCAAAACCCTAAGCTGTATGCAAAAGCGTGACAATTACGCAAGACAATTTTGGTTGTATATAGTTTATATTTCATATTTCTACATAGTTAAGTATCATGATGTTGAGCAATGATATATTATGTGTTTTGTGCTGTTATGTACGAGGTAGTTGGTTTTAATAAACAAGTATGAGAAGTTGGTTACAAAGTCTCTGCAGAAGGAAAAGGTTGATGACTTAACTGCACAACATTTTGGTTCAGCAAGGAGTTCCGTCCTAGTTCACACACTCCTCCTACATAGCAACCTGACATCAATAAGTACAGATGCAATCACCCAGAATGCCGACCAGTTTAGAGAGGAGAGGAGATGTAGGCAGTGATTTTGACATGAAGCAGTCACAAGAGCTGTCAAAACCCTAAGATGTATGCGAAAGTGTGACAATTACGCAAGACAATTTTGGTTGTATATAGTTTATATTTCATATTTGTACATATCATGATGTTAAGCAATGATATGTTATGTGTTTTGTGTTGTTATGTACGAGGTAGTTGGTTTTAGTAAACAAGTATGAGAAGTTGGTTACAAAGTTATGCAACTATTTCTCTGCTACCCTATTGCCCCATAGAGAGCCCTACATTCATTGTTTTGGTATCGATTGTATCACATATGTATTGTATTAATTGCAACTATCATATTGTATGGAAGTGTTGCGTTGATATTGTAGACGATGTATTTTGTTGATCAAGTTTGTAATACAGATTTCTTTGTGTGATTCCTTTTACTGTGCACATCTGTGGATTATTTCTGTTAATATTGCATTGTTGTTGCATTGTTGTTTTGATACTTCCTGTACCTTCAATTGCAGAAATACCAAACTATTGTGCTACACCTACTTCTCAGTGAATTCCAAATCTAACTCTAAATAAGGAAAATCCATTCAACTTCTAGTCATCTCCTTAACAAGAATTCTAATCATCTCGACTCTTCACTTTTTGACAGAGATGCCCCAAGAGAGTTCCTCCATTTGGCCTCAAAGTTCTCCTAGTTAAGCATTTCAAAATTGAAGCTACAATTAGATTCTTTCGCAATATGAGATCCTATTAGCTCCTAAAGGCAACCCTTATGCTCTAGCTCAAATACGAGTGTGCATGCAACCTAAATTAACTATTAACAATAAACTAATGGGTCCTATTCTAGGTTCAATTATAGTTAAAAGCTTGTCAAATGGAATGAGTGCAAGTGGTTAAAGTGGGTTTTAAAGTGAACACAAAAGTTGAATTCCCAAGCAACATGTTAAATGAGAAGCGGAATTGTATAGTTTTCACGGAATACCCCAACTAAACTACCACATCCAAGTTTGGGTGTGGTGTACCCCAATAAACATGACCAAATGTAAATCCTGGTTAAATTGCAAATTTGGCCAAAGGGATAACCCACGTCATGCCAGCCAAGCCAGTTCTGTTTTGTAGTCTGAGAAGCATAGAGGCAGAATATCAGCTTACTAATTAAACCAACCTAAGCATTCTTTCAGGTCTTGCAGTGTTTTGTTAAGCAATTTTAAAAGCAATTATAAATAGATAAGATGATTTTATTAATGTCCATGAATGACCAAAGTAGGCCAATGGAACTTGGCACAAAGAACAAACATCCCAATAACGCCAACATAAGTGAGGAGAAATGGTAGGACTAAGGGGGCCTAGTTGGATAATCCTAGAAGGACATAGAGTTTGAACTCTCAAGATTCTCCTAGCACCCATGGTCAAGGAACCAATAGAAGAAGATAGGAAACTGGTAAGTTGCATTTGTATGCAACCACTGGGTACGTGAGGGGTGGCCAAAACTAGATGCTGGAGAACTGCAGTCTTGTCCCACCACATGCAAGAAGAAGAAAGCGTCGAAGCCCTAGAAGCCACTTTTGTATGCAGAAAAGAGTGCAAAGATCTATCATTAACTTTTTGGTGAGTTGTAGCTTGAAATGAACACTCGTTACTTTCAACAGTAGAGTTGGGGCAAAAGAATGAGGCGATTAGTCGAGTGGCAGTCGATCTCTTCTATAATACCTAACACTAGAGAATGATAGCTTCTTGAAGGTACAATGCCAAATATCTCTGAACAACATAGCTACGAAGAGTGGCAAACAACCCACCTAAGTCTCTATACAAACAATACTACCTTCCTCAAATGTCATAACAAACAGTAGAGCTAAAGATAAAATATTCTTCAGTCACCTCCCAAAGAGAGCAAAGACAACCCTATCCTATCGAAAAAATGTGGTAGTCTATCTCCACTCACAAATGAAGTCAGCAAAGTCTGAGCTAACCAAGAGGAATGTTGAGTATGCACTTCTAATGTTGCTAGATATAATCAAGACAAGTAATAATACCATCTTCAATCCTCATGAAATGTTTATTGTAGAAGGCCAACTTAAGCCTATAAGGCTGAGATGGAGCAACCCAAGTAATCTGAATGTATTGCCAATAAACATCATCTCTGATTACTTGATTAGTCACCTTTATATTAGGAAGAAGACACAAAGGAGCATTTAAAGAGTATTTGATTGAGGTAATCGATGCCAAATGACTTTAGAAAGAGAAATAACTTTTGAGTACCAACCATGATGACGACCAGAAGTGCTCCTAGCGAAAATCAATTCTAAGGAGCACAGTGCCAAATATGGGTATCTCTCTCAACCTGTGGTATAGTCAACCATTGATCTAAGGTGGTGAAGCTGAAAATTAATTTTAAAGCTGCTCTCAGCGTGAAGAGGATGAGCAACAAACTCAGCCTGAATGATACATTTTGGAACTATTCTTCCACATCAGATAAATTAGTGAAGCAAATAGTTTGAACCCTCTCAATGCAAGCCCAGTTTCCACACCCTAGACTCACCGTAGCAGAACTAAGCAATGCATATCCCTTGCAAAGACATGACTCTGATGCTAGCTATATATTTAGGGAAGGAACTGTAAACTAAACCATCAAGTACATGAAAGTGGTGGTGATCTCAGTCAACTCACCTTTACAGCAGAACCAAAACTTAGAAAGGGTACTCTTTGATGTGTTAAATATCATCACCTCAGTCTTGCAAGGGTTAATTGTCATCTGTTTTCAGTCACATATGATGACAAGTATGTCCAGATCCAAAACCAGAGCTATGAGAAAGTTGTTCCAAGGTCTGGTTAAAAGTGATTTCATGTGTAGACGCAAAGGCAGTTGCATGATTCAAGTTTTGGATCAAGAGTAAAACCATCTCTCATGACACCCGCTACTGCATCCAACCATCTTTACAGGACCTCAAGAGTATGAGCAAGAAGAACTATGTCATCTCCAAAAAGCAATATGGCTATCAAAACATGATGCAAAAGGCAACCGTTGTCAACATGTGTGCTTTGAAAAATACATTCTTAAGCTTGTCAGTTTAGATCCCAAGAGTGAAGGAGAAAGAGGACATCCTTATTTGGCGTCAATGGTGCTCAGGACATCCTGTGAGAAACCAAAAGTTCAAAAACTTCCAAAAACTACCACATATAGTCTCCTGATGGTAGTAATGAAGAGTTCCGTGATGCCAATATCTTGTAGTCTTTGCAACAAAAGATGCCTTTCTAAAGTCTACAAAAGAACAAAGGGCTTTAGAAGACCATTGACAAGCCTCCTCAATAATAGCCCCAATAGTAAAACTGAAAATATAATCAACAGTCTGATGATCACTTCTTAAACCTGCTTGTCGTCTCACTCTAAACTTCCCTAATCTAGTTCTGCGACTTTCATGTTCAAAACTATGGCCTAAAGCTTAGAAAATGTGTACCAAATCATAATAGTTTTGTAATTATTTGGATCTGAACAGTCCCCAAATTTGTGAATGGGGTGGATAAAATGCTATGACCAGAAGGAAGGGAAACCACAACAAACAAACTCATTGAATAATTCTATAATGGATTGCCAATAGCTTCAGCACCATATTTCAAGAACTCAGCCTGAAATCCCTCAAAATTGGCATCTTTGTTAGTGCATAATTTAAGTATAGCTCTTTAGGCGTACACTAGAGAGAAGAGGCCAGATGTAGGGGAAAGGAAGAGATACAAATGGTGGGCTGCCTTGGGATATTATATAAAGATCAAGTATGGCAGACCCAGGACTGGATATCAATGCACATGGAAGGGGGCTGCCAACATAAGGCTTTTGGAGAGTGATGAAAAGCATTCAGAAGCTCACAACTTCTAGCGGCAAGAAACTCTTATTTCTTACATCAAATGAAGCATTAATAGTCTCTCTGGGTGGAAAATATAGCAGTAGGTTCATGCATAAGAGCAAAATGCAGCCTTAGATGCATGGACTTAAATTCTTCATCACACCAACAAATCATGGGGTAAGGACCAATGCAATGGATGAACTTTTCCTGAGGAAAAGGGGGAGATGTAAAAATATTGTCCTCTAGAATAATTCAGTATAAATTATGATACTAACTTGCATTTTACCTAACCGGCAGAGATGGGTAGATTTGACTTGAAAATTCAAAAATAAGAAAATATAGATCACTATGTTGTCTTAAAAAAATGAAAATCTAAAGTGTTTTTTCAGCTTAATAAACCAGATATGCAGAACATAGTTAGGTTGGATTCTGATTATACAAATTCAGCATAACTGTATGAAACAGACATTAGAAATGGGATAGAATGATCTTGATATTATAAAAATACTTTTCTGTCGCAATTTATGAAATGTTTGGAGTTTTCCATGCGGTAATCTGTGTTTACATCTCTTTTTCCTGTCATCAGTCTTCAGAGGGTTCACAAAAAGATCTATTCCTTCAACATATAAAAAGGTGGGGAGGGGGTACTCTACAAACTCCTCACACCTAGATTTTGAGTTCAATCTAAATGTACAATCGACTTGTTAAAAAGTACAAATACTCGGTCAGGGGAAAATAAAAATTAAAAAAAAACAGTGAAAACAATGATGAAAAATAGAACATGATTTGAAACTTACTGGATCAAAGTTAGCCTGGATCACTCCTCTACTGGGTGATGCCTTCTTTACCTCTGCTATTAAAGCTGGTAAGCCAGTTTCTGCTGCACGAACTTTTAATGCACCAATAAAATCTTTCGGAGGTAATGCATACGATAAAGCTTCTTTAACACTTTCTAAAGATATCTTTTCTTTCATCTGCTTGCATTCAAACACATTTTTCTTTCATCAGTCATGATAGAAGACTACAAATCTCACAGCTCATACTAATAATGGGCATGCACTCCCTTATCAAAATATATATGACCTAAATATTGGTAATGTTGAATCTATAGGCTATATTAGAAGTTAGGGTAAGAGCCAGCTTCTTACCAAAGTGAACTCTATGATAAAACTGTTGATTTCAAATTTCTAATTATGGACCAAGTAGTAAAAACAAGTTGCCAAGTCAGACTCAATTTCCAATGACATCTACCTCTTATAAGTTCTACATAGTTAGAGTTGAATATAGCAAGTACTAAAAGATATTAATATATGTATGCATGCCTTACACAAAAGTAAAAACAAGTTTAGCAATGTACACGCAAAAAGTAATGCATCACAAAAACCCTCCCACTAATCCAAAAATTGTGCTCCAAATTGCAGCAGTCAAACGGTGATGCAATAAGTTAATGTCAATAACAAATATGACAATGCTACAAAATATTCAATGGAATATATTAGAAATTTGTATGCGGAACTCGACATAATAAATATCATATATGCAGAGAACTTAACATTCAAAAGAATTTTCAACTGAAAATTTCCACTAAAGTTCAAGAATTGAGAACTAGAGCTAGTTTATGCCCATAGTGCCATCAAGTTCATCATCCTCACCAACACACGTATATGTCCTCTATCAAGGTAGCCTCTACAAAGTGATTGCTCTCAAGCTCTAGTTGGATGGTGATCCCTCCCTCAATCTATGCCTATAGATTTCACATTATGCCTCTTTGGGTGACATTATCCTTTTCCAAAACTTCAATAGATAGTTTGGGACCTAACAGAAGCCCATACATGATTTGACATCTGTGAGCTAGATGGGGAAGCGTTTAGCCTATAGAAAGATTCCATGAATGGACCTAACCAAGCAATGGCCTATAGGAGACACCTCCAATTGAGTGAGTCACATGGGCTTCATATTCTCTACTCTACTTGGAAAGCTCAAGAGGAATTTTCTTTTTTTTTTTTTGCTTTTTTTGGGTGGTTGTTATTGGTGCACAATGGGGGCACAAGTGTGATGGACAATGCCCTAGCCAACAAATATTCGATTCCAAACATCGTAGTGGCTCCTCCAACATTTGCAACAACACGATATGCTGTCATGTTTGGGACTATGTAACTTACTTGTCTCAACTTATGCCAAGATATTATTCACTCTCTACAATCATAGCCCAATAGCATTTCATCTCTTAAGTCCTCTAGGAGGCATCATCGAACTCCTTTCTCCACCCAATTCATCATCCTCAATGGCTCATGTCCCATGAACTAACGGTATGATAAGGAGTGCAGATCTATGCATGACACTGTGAAGCATTCTTATAATCCTTCTTCTAGATGGGCTACTCAAAGCGATATAGATGCCTTCTTCATCAAAGGGAATGCAAGTTTCTCCCTTGTAGGTGTCAAGAACTCCTCAATACTCTCCATCATTCTCCCATGAATTTTGGTATATCCTCCTCCTAAGGAAATCCCCCTTTCCATTAGTGATTCCCAAGCTTGGATCTCCTATAATAGCTTTTTGTATGATATCCTTAACCATCCTATCATCAATGTTACCACCACACCCTTTTTTGTACCATTCAAGACATATAGAAATTATCTGAAAACTATGCACTAGGATGGCAACTGATTCCAAGAGACACTAAGCTATGTTCCTTGAGTATAGTGTTGATTATATAGCTATTTACTCATAACTTGCCTCCACTTGGTCTCAACACATCATTTCTCCCATTCATAAGTCACAAGATGATTCAAATCTTGATAGCCACAAAACAATTATGATTGGTCACATGTTCACAAAACTCTATGGCATAGTATTGTACATGAAACCTTCCAATCACTTAGAGCAGGAGAATCTTAAGGGATAACTTTAGGCTAGATTTCAAAAGGACCACAAAACTATTGAACACATCTTCACTCATTCAACCATTATTGAGGAGGCTCATTAGCAACATTCTAATGACATTTGCTACTTTGTGGACTTGGGAAGGACTATGACCCTCTTGTGAGACATCTGCTTTTTCAAAAGTTGCAAGATATTGGGATCTCAGACTCCCACTGTGAGTCCCTTCAAGACAGTTGTTGCTCATTCTAGTATTACTTATGGCTTCTCATATTCCATCATGAACACAATAGGCTTCAAGCAAGAGTGTCCTCTTTCCCTAATTCTCTTTGGTAGTTATAGAAAAATGGGAGGAATTTATTTATTGACACACCTATAACAAAGTCTTGATTCCTATGCTACACTTTGTTAATGGCATGGTTCTCCTCTCTCACAATCTGGATGGGCCAACGAGGCAACTTGATGTTCTTCCACACTTTTGTGATCTCAAACAACTCACGGTTAACTTGAACAAGAATAAGATTAAGATCTTCAACACATACAAGGATGTCCTTTTCAAATTTCTAATTTCTAATAAAGGGAAGCTTATGAAGATCACCACCTCCTACACATGTTTGAGAGAATGTTTAGTCTCATCTCTCAATCTTGGTTGCCTAGTCATGTTTATTTAAAGGGCATACCTCTTTATCAATTATTAAGCATCTTCTAGCAAGACTTTCACAATATACTTTTGAAGGCATAGCTCCTTGACCCCTTTCTCAAAACCACTCTATTACCTTGCCCGAAGGTTTCGAGCCCAAAATTGAGACTTGAGTAGCTGAGAGGATATAGATACTCCTACTTCAACATACGATACATTGGAAACCTATAGCTCTACACAATATAATTTATGTTTGTGGCTTACCAACCTTTGAAGGACTATGATGCATGATGACTTTCACTCCAAAATTTGAGAGAAGCCCATATTTGGCACATTGTTTTAAACGATTGGTTCCCACCTTAGTATCCATTAGGCATCAAAATTGTTAATACTTCAAGGTGAACCTTTCTCCACTATATTTGTGTCTTTATTGACCATGGTTCCCCTTCATTATTTTTACCCCCACTCTCTTCTCACCACAAGAAGTAATTAATAGAGTTGTTCGAAAGGTTATATAACTAGTACATCCAATTCACTTGGATCTTACCTTAGCAACCCCTTTGCCCCAAGATGGCTTTATACACAAAGCACATATTGTAGACTATAAACAATATCATCCCTCAACCAAACCATCTTCGACATCATTGGTAATGTAGACCAAAGAAGAGTATGCTCTTAACAACCCTGTGTCAAGATTGACCCACATATTTACAAATTAGCAAGATATGATGCCTATACAAGATTTTGAGGCCTATGCAAAGAACATAGTATTTTCTATATAGATAGTTTGGCGCTCACTCTCATTTTCATCCACTGCCTTCACCATAGGTGTTTGGCATTTTTTCATTGGAAGAAGGTTACCTTAAAGCATTAAACACTCCAACGAACATCTCAATCTATCAAGCTGATTATCTTCTTTCAGCCTATATATGACGTTGATGGTGTCAAGTGCCTTGTCTAGATGATCACTTCACACATAGATGGGGACAACTCCATTTGACAACGCTCTCACTACAGATTACTGAGAAAATGCCCCTTCTTCCCTAGGCAAAACAACTCTATTTAGCCCTAGCAGCAAGGACCTTCTAGTGCATTAGACTAGTCCCCCAACTCCTCGTTGACAAGCATACATTACTAGTTTTCTCCCAATTCTTGAATACTTGACCTCAAATATTAGGAAAGCATCTACATAGAGGACTTTGCTCTCGTTGTGTATTCTCCAATCTAGCATTTTCAGCCTTGGGCAATCCCCAATGTTTATCATTCGCTCTTGTTTTAGATCCTTCATGATATCACCAAAACTATGGAACCCGATATTGCTCCATACACATGACAATGCCACCTCTCACGTTTTGCTCGTCAAAAATACCCAACTCACTGCAACAATTCAATTTTATGGCTATTCATACTTGCACTTTGGATTGCATGCTCTAGGGTTTCCCCTTTGGGGACCACCTATATCTTCTCCAATATTTTTACTTCCATAGCTCTACTTTTAGTTTGTTGTATTTGTTTTCCCTTTCCTTCTTAGGGGACTCCATCTTGACCTAACATTGCCTACTTTATCATGGTTGTAATCTAAATCAGTGCAAGACTTCTATTTTATGCTATTCATACTTGCACTCTAAGTAACCATGTTCGTCGATTTTTATCAGCAAACATGCAGCAATTTTCTTGGGAAGATGATTAAATCCATTCCCATTCACTGAATGCATTCAAAATGCATCAAACCTTGGGCAAAGCTAACTAAAGTCCCTTGGGCAAATCTATAAGCATATCTTTGTATATAGATATACATATTTGTATATATCTCCGTACATAGCTGTAAATAGTTGTACTGTAGCAGCGCCCTCTTGGGCACATCATGCATCTCTCATTTTTCTCATGTCATCTAATCTATCATATCCAATAATCCTGTCCTCAGTGCATTTAATCATTTTCATTTCTTTTTACCTTATAACCTTTAATTAATTATCATCATTAATATCAAGTTAATCATAATCACATTAACCAAAACATCTCATGTCAATCTCAATCTCAAAATTCGCCAACTCATTAATCATACATCATAATTATCTAATCTACCTCATTAATTACACACAATCACATCATTATTAATCATTGACATGCACATCCATAACATAATCCAATCATTAACTAAACATCAAACATAAAGCAATTAATAAACATAACATCGGTAAATATCATAACACATCAATGAACCATCAAAGTCTGTATATATATCGCTCAAAACGTATATCATACAAAGTCAATATACAATCAAAATAATCATTAATATCACGCTAACGATAATCACGTTTACCAAAACATCTCATCTCAATCTCAATCTCAAAATTTGCCAACTTATTAATTATACATCATAATTATCTAGTCTACCTCATTAATTACACACACAATCCCAACATTATTAATCATTGACATGCATATCCATAACATAATTCAATCATTAACTAACATCAAACATAAAGCAATTAACAAACACAACATTAGTAAACATCATAACTCATCATATCATAACAAATTATAATCATTAATATCAAGCTAACCATAATCACGTTTACCAAAACATCTCATCTCAATCTCAATCTCAAAATTCGCCAACTCATTAATTATACATCATAATTATCTAATCTACCTCATTAATTACACACACAATCCCGTCATTATTAATCATTCACATGCACATCAATAATATAATCCAATCATTAACTAACATCAAACATAAAGCAATTAACAAACACAACATTAGTAAACATCATAACTCATCATATCATAACAAATTAATTAACCATCAAAGTTAAAATGCACATTGTACAAAGCCAATGCACATCATACAAAGCCAATATATATATCTCAAAATGCACATCATACAAAGCCAATATACAATCAAAATCATCACAGTACAATCATCAATCCCCCAAAATCTCAGGATAGTCAACTCCAACGGTAGCTCTAGGAGCCCAAGTTTGGTGCTCCTGCACCTCCTTCTCCCCCTCCTATAGACAGCAACATACGCACAGATGCAGTTGGTGAGTCAAAGATCTCAAGTGGGTCCGTGACTGCATCCTCGTGGGCAATGGCAAGCACCTGTCAGCCGAGATAGTTGTGTGGTAAACCGCTTTGAAATGCGTTGCCCGTGCGCTCTTTGTCTACAAGTCCCCTTGCATCTAAGCCAATTGGTCCAACAATGCCCACACCACCTAGCCATGTCTAACTTGCTACTATTGCGGCTCTCACTGTCGTTGCATCTCGTTCCACAATAAAACTCTGGATGATCTGTTGCATCACCATGACCTGTGCTGCAAGTCGGTCCCTCTTGGTTGTCGTAGTCGTTAATGCAGCCTTCAAGCTCTCCACATGCCTGGCTAAGGTATCTCACTCTACCTCGCCAACTGACTAAGGTGACCTACTCAGTCTTGCCTCAGGGATTGTGTTTATAGGTAGAGCAAGCAACGAAGGTCCTGCTACTACTACTGCTATTTCCTGTCCCCGAACCTCCTATCATCTAGACACCTCTTAGTAATGTTGCATTAGCATCAGCGCTAACTACCTAGCCTTGCTCAACCTTTGTCGCTACTCCACAAGTTGTGCCCCCAAGATTGTCACCCTCCTCGACAAGATGGTCTAATACCATCGCCAATAATCCTAGGTCACACTAGGACAATTGCGCCCAAGGTCCAAAATGACAAGATCGTCCAAATCCACCTTCACGTATGAATTTGGATTTAGGGCCCCATCAAATACCCTCTCTCGAGTGAATCTCTTGTATCATACTGGCTGTATCGATACCCCTTGCCTCATGTCGAACTGGCGGACCAGTCAATCAAGAGTCAAGACAACGAAGCTCCTGCTCCCCTCGTGGTCCCACCAGCCATCTAATCCGCCTAACGAGAGCTAGATGGTAGGCATCGTCATGCTAGCCCGGATGAAGCCTATACAGCCTCCAAACGACCTATGTTGTATGCAGCTTGTCTATCGCCCTGGCCACTGCTAGCATGCCCCTATTGGGCCTGCTCTATCCACCCTCAAAATGGCAGCCCCACCTATAAGTTGTTGATGCCTCTTGATCCCCAATTTGCCTTGGAAGTCCTAGCGATCTCAAAACTGCAATATGCTCCCACGCTCACGTTTGGAGCAAAGTGCACCCGCTCATGCTCCAACAACCTCTGTAGGCAATCTGATGGAGTGATTGGTACAAGCGCACTAGCTTGACAAGGCCCCAAGCAAAAACTGTCTACTCATTGCACACAATTGCCACAACCTCCCTAACCTCCCAATGGATGACCCTCCTGTTGATGTCAAAAACGAGTACTCCAGATACCAAAGCACACATGAGAGTGGTTTATCTGTCCAAGCGGACCCTAGCGTAAGCGACATTGATGTCAATGCCAGACTACACATCTACGAAGTCCGTGTCCCCAACCAAACACTCCAAGCACCTACGCTAGTCCTACCCCACGTGCACCTTTGCCCCCTAGATGAGGATCCTCAAAATCCACCACACGTCCTCCAGTGTGACAAACATCTCTCTTGTCGGTAATAAGAAGGTATTCGTCTCCCAATACTATCTCTCCGCTAAAGCTATCAAGAGCACCTAGTCAAACTCCACTTTGGAAACTAGGGACACATGATACAACCCTAATGCCACCAAAAGCATGTGATCCGCAAACCTGAGGAGACCCTATATGGTCTCTAACACATGTGGTCGTCGCTCCTTGCAATCTAGTGTCTGTAGTCACTCTTACACCCAAGCCAAGCCAAAAGCTCTGTAAGCCTTGCGAGTCAACAAAATCAGCAATAAGAAAGCTTAAACTTGCAAAAAATCTTGTAGGCGCAAAAGCGCCGCCGCATGGCTAAAGTGCCGTCGCATGGCGAAAGCGCCGCCAAGCACAATAGCACCATCGCACAGCAAAAGCACCGTTGGGGTGTGAAAGCGTTGCCAAGCACGATAGCGCCATCGCACAGCAAAAGTGCCACCAATGCACAATAGGGCCAACATTGCACGAAAGTGTTACCCCCTTCTTTGGTTACTAAAAATGCATTAAAAAATCCGCATGATGTGGTCTACCAACAAGGATGCCACTTGCATTATCGGTGATGTGACCCGGGTTCAATCCCCACGGCGAATATGTCTATGTATAAGAAGTATTTACTCAATAAAAAAAAATGCATTAAAAAGTCAGATTTTCGATACTCACCAACACTAGCGCTCCTGTTGCTATTGTGGGTGCCGTCACCCAATCCACTCAATGTGGTGGGCGCATGTACTAAGCCATCAAAAATTAGGTCACTAATATTACTCTAGAGCTCCAATCTTCTCTCCGCAGTAAAAAGGAATTCATTTTTACCCCCCAGCCTTCCTGGTCGTTTTTCGTTGTCTGTCCTTAGTTTTTCCTCACTCAGCCAATGTGGATCATAAGTAGAGTTTCCTTGATCCAGCTTGATTTTCCCTCCTAAACTCAAGGGGGCACAACAGGGCACATTAGCATTTAATGCCTTCCCAAAATGCAAATTTTAACATCACTTCTAAGCAAACAATCAATGCATCAATCATCTTGCACCACTTACCAGAAGCAATAGCAAATCTTCCTGTCTCAAAATTGGGTCATCTATGTCAGTTTTAAATGTATTTATTGTGCAATAAATGCATCAAAAATGGGCAAATGTAGACATCCAATTTTAAATGCATCACTCAACTTCAAGCTTGCCAATCGAATCAATCATCCTTGTGCCCATATTTGGAGCATTTATTGCTCTAGAAGTGAAAGCATCAATTGTGCTTTCGCATTTTGGGCAATGCTTTTGCCAATTTTGACCTTATGACCTTTCCCGCACAAATTTGACCTCCAATGGTCATGTCAGCGAAAGCGCAATTACGAAAGCATCACCAATGCCTTAGCTAGCTAGCACTTTTGACTATCATGCGCCAAAATCAAAAAAATTGACTATTAGTACCGTTCAAGCTACCTAGCATTAATGGATCCAATCATCAAAATCTGATTCGTAGCTCCTAACAGAAATCCCAAATCCAAGATTTGTCATTTTCAATCTTCCTCCATTAATGGCATCTTGATCTCATTTCAAATTCTTACCATCTCCAATCCTATCAACTTCAATGCAATTCCCCCAAGGAGCCATGGCTTCGTATAAAATCAACACTTGGGTGATCAATTCATATCATCTCACATTGCAACAAAATTCTGCCAATATCCATCTAGAATCATAGGAACTCATCTTTATGCATGGCAAGATTATGCCAAAATCTTGTCACAATTTTGTGAAGGCCATCCTTCAAGCATCAAGCCCTCTTCCAAGCACTCAAGCCCTCTTCCAAGCACTCAAGCTCTCTTTCAAGCATCCAAGCTCTTGTTCTTGTAAGCATGCTCTTTTACCTTGCTTTTGACACTTTCTTTGCTTGCAGCTCTTATCTCTAATCATCTTGCATGTTTATTTGCTTTGCACATTGCATTTGCTTTTAGCTTAGCATTTTACATTGAATCGTCATTAGCTTATATTTCAAGCATCTAAGCCCTATTTTCTATCATTTGACAGAGTTTTTATACTCCTAAGTCAAAGATCATGTATTTTATCATTAAGCAACTTATCTTTTCATTTAATCTTGCTTTGTTTATCTCTAAAGCAAAAGAGCTGCCGGATTGTAGGTCCGCTGTCGCTATTGCTCTCTGGTTTTACACAGACAGAGCCCAAAAGCACTGTCTGTCAAGCAAAAGCACCGACAGCGCTATCACTGACTTCGTGGTGCTTCTGCCACTGAACATTTATTACATGCAATTGTCATTTCTGTCATTTTCCACATCTGTCTGAACAGGGGTCTGATGCTGGCCCAAGGCAGTAACATTCTCCTCCAGCTCAGGCAGGCCCTTTTGCTGCTAATCATATATTTTTCTGTCAATTTTGTAGGAAGGCGAAAGCGCCATCAGCAGGCGAAAGCGTCAACGGCGCTTCTGCGGGACTGGCAGCGCTTCTAATTGTCTGGTAGAAACAGGTTTTTTCTGTTTCAAACCCCTTGTCATTAAGCATGTAGAATTTAATTCTGTTTGCTGCTTGCTAGATCAGTTTTTGTTTCTTGTTTATTTGATAAAATAAATAAATAAATAAAGAAGGAACTAGTTTAATCTTTAATCCCTTAGGGGACCAACTAAATCTCCAAGCATTAACATTAAATTTAAATTGCACGTAGTCAATTTTAGGACTTGTCTGTTACCTTCTTATACCCTTGCTTTCAAAAAAGGAAAAATCGTCGTTTACATTATAATCAAGAACGAAAATCATTTTAGTTAAAGGCCTTGTTGTTGCATTTGTATGTTGCATTAGGGTTAGATTAGGGTTAAGCTTAGTCAAAGAAGTATCTTAGGAGAAACATAGATGTTCTTCAATCAATCCATCAAACACTAGGCTTTGAGATCTGTTGTTTGTAGTGACTAGCAAGGAATGGGAAAACTCCACTCTTGCAAAAGGTTCTAAAGGAAAGAATGTGGAGCAGGTCATTATAAGTGCTACATTTTGGGAAAATGCTTCCAAGGTTTTAAATATATGTGAGCCAATTGTCCAAATGCTTCGCATGGTCAATGGAGATACCCCTTGTATTGGCATGATTTATGAGGGAATGGACAGCTGTAAAGAATCCATTCAAGCTGTGTTTGATAATGTGGAAGATGAATACAAAGAAATTTGGGAAATCATTAATGCACAATGGAATGCACTCTCCTCCGCATGCCATAGCATGTTATTTGGAGCCTAGACTATTTGAGATAGACAAAGACACTAATAATGAAGTTATGAGTGGGCTTTATGAAGCCATTGACAAGTTTGTTCCAGATATTGATGTTGCAAGAAGAATCAGAGATCAACTTAGGCCCTATAGATCCCAAGAAGGAATATTTGGATGCACATCAGCAAAGGATGACAGATCACATCTTGATGGGTATGGCATAAATCTTATGGAGTAGTTGCTCCTGAGCTAAAGCGCTTTGCACTTCGAATATTGAGTCAAGGGGTAAGTGCTTCAGCATGTGAAAGGTACTGGAGCAGCTTTGATCATATTCAATCAAAGAAAAGGAACAGGTTGCTTTCTAGGAAGTTGGGAGATCTTGTTTATATTTGCAGCAATTTACAATTGTCTATGAGCAAAGTTGCAAAAGATTCATCCACCTCTTCCTCTTCTTCAAGGTTCTTATCTGATGCAGAAATATTTGAAGCTGAAGCTGAGTTGGACTTTGATATTGGTGAACTTGATGGTGAATCTAGTGACAATGACATAGAGCCAAGTGCTCTGGATGATCTAGAACTTTTTTAGCTCGTTGGAAGCTTATAAACCTGATCTGAAATGTTTTGTTGCTTTCACTTATTAAAAACAATCTGAATGCTAGTTGACATGCTTTGCATATTATTAGATTTGAATTTCTAATGAATGTGTATGAGTAGATGCTTTGTATACATACATACATACATACATACATACATACATATATATATATATATATATATATATATATATATATATATATATATATATATATGTTTCTGTTGATTCTGCAGTCCTGAGCAGTATTATTCTGGTATATGCAGTACTATACATGTATTCTGTTTTCAAACTTAATGCCGAACTTTATGGTTATATTTTTTGGAGGCGAACTTTATCTGTATTTTATCCTTGGCGAACTCTAACTCAAATGAGGTTACATAGCTTGCACTTGGTTTGCATGCTCTAGGGTTTAACCTCTGGCAATCACCTATATCTTCTTCAATATTTTACCTTCATAGTTCTACTTTTAGTTTGTTGTATTTGTTTTTCCATTTCTTCTTGAGGGACTATTTATCTTAACCTGATATTGCGTACTTTATCATGGTTGTATTCTAAAGTATCATTGACTTTCCTTGGTCATTTATGGATATTCATATACCTTTATTTCAATTTTAGCTCATTTTTCAACCGTGTAACTAGAGGTGTATCAAAATGACTACAGTGTTCATTTTCCTCATCCACACACAAGGCATCACAACAAATCAGTCCTATGTCTAAAAACAATTAATTGTACCCTAGATTTCTTCTAAAGGGGATGTGTCATAGGCATATGAGACCACCTTGTTGGAAAAGAGAAATTTTTCATATTACCTTATATACCAGTTTGATTATGTACTTCTTTGGGTGTCAAACCTTTGACCAAGCTCATCGGAATCTTGCCATTCATTCACGCCTGAGATACACCAAGTTCTCTGTTTTATTGGACCAAAGTTTGTTCCTCTTCAATAAGTGATCAAAATCATAAGATGACAAATTCTTCATGCTATAAGGCCAATCAGATGTCAAATGCATTAAAACTGGAAACAAGCACAGTTTCCAAAATGAAAATGCTATCAGGTACGGATTCATCAAATCCCCCCCCAACCAAAAAGGCGACACAACAAGCTATATAAATATATATATATATATATATATGAAACACTGTTTTCAAAAGATATACTAGTATCATAGTTTCGCCTAAAACACTATTTTCAAAAGATATAAAACATTATGACACATAGTTGCCACTAATTTAACTGTCATTTCTTGTTTCCAAAACACTTCAATCCCATTTTTCATATAGTTGTCACTTCCGAAGTTGTTTCCTCATTCTCATTTTCGGTAGAAGTTGAAAAATGAACAATGAGATTCATTCAACATTTCTAACAATGTAAGTGGAAAATGACTCATTGTTATGGTAAAATTTGTAATCTTTCACTTTTGGCTGCAACCGACATTATCTTAGTATGTTGCATTATTGTATTGGCCTATAGGGCCCTTTTCACCTTGCAAAGTGTTCTATCTATTATACCATGTGATCCAATATCAATGTCAATTTGATAGTTATTGATATCTCTCCCATTGTATTGTGGGTAGTGTTTATAATCTCACTCACACACCATTTTGTAAATTGGTTGGAGATTTTTTCATTGTCAATGAAGAACTTTGGTGTCCATGGGCACCATATCAAATCTTTAGTGTTTGTTTTTAAGATATTTATGTTCCCTGTTTGTCTTAAGATATTTTTGTTTGCTTACCTTTCTTCTTGTGAATCTATGTGATGTGTTGATTTCGATCAATCCTCTCTCTATTATGAGTCAAATCACACATAGAAGCTTGGTGATGCTCCACCGTCTTCCAATCAGAAAGGTTTTGTTGCTATGGTGACTAACACCAATGATACTAGTAAGATGCAATATCAATGCTTGGGGTACACCAATTTTGGATCCTTGAGGTACACGAGTCATTTCATATGGTTCACGATTTTCTTGTGACTGATTTGTCGAGTGTGTGAGGGATGCATGTTTGGGGAAACATCATGAGGAGTCCTAACTAAGGACAAAGTGCAACGTGCTTGTCAGCCTTTATAGTTGGTCCATAGTGTCATTTGTGGTCCTCTAGCTATTTGCTCTATCACAAGCAACAAATATTATTTTATTTTTATTGGTTTTTTCCCAAGTTTTTTTGGATATATACCATCAAATCCAAAGACAAGGCTTTTTGGAAGTTTCAGGCTCAAAGCATTGGTGCAAAACAACCAATCATGTAGGAGAGTATGTCAATAGCAAGTTTGAGATTTTTTTAAGGCGAAGAAATGAAAAAGCAAATCACAGCAGTACACTGGTATACGAAAGGAGAGAAACTTGTCACAAAAAAAAAATTATCAGAAAAGAAATTTTAACATAAGTGTGAAACGCGTTTACGGAGCATTTTGAGTTTTTGCAATCGTGCTTGTAAAGTTTTTTTTGTGTATGCCATTAAGTTAAAAAAAAAATTCTCATAATTTTTTTTGTGCTGAATTTCTCTCCTTTCGTATACCAGTGTACTGCTGTGATTTGTCATTCGACTTAAAAGAGTCTTCAATGGCCTCACACGTTGCACTGGTTCAATACGATGCTTGCAACAATAATGCGCAAACTCCAGATCTGTCGAGCAAAGGTCCACGAACAGCCATAGGCTCTGGAGAGCCTTCTGGAAGTTCCCATGCTGCTGATTCAGGAAATAATTCGCATTTGAAGTTGTTGTCGAAGGTGCCACAGAACCTCTTAGAAATTGCCAATAATTTTTGGGAGACAAATCCTCTTTTTTGAAAGCAATAAAAACTGAGGAGTTCGTGGAGAAACTTAGAAAAAAATTGAAAGAAGGCATCACTCCACATAGTCTTCGCATATGAAGATTGAAAATGCCTCTATTCAACAAGATATGGAGAAAGATCTTGAAGCCCTAGCTGCACAACATCAAATGTCTTGCACAAAAGTCTACATTGCAGCTCAAGTTAAACTACATGATTCATTGAAGCAAGAATGCACGGTAGTGGAGAATAAATTCAATGATCATATGGCGGAGCTATTTAGACCACTTTTTGTTCAAGACTTTGAAATAGCATTTGGATGGAAGTTGCGCATTGAACGAGATTTTAATAGCAAAAAGAAAGCCCTCATATTGGAGTGACGATTTAACAAAGAAACAGCCAAGCAAGTTGTTGTTGCCAGAGCTACTGCAGAGCAACATGTGGAAGACACAGTCATGGGGGAGGCTTCCACCTCAGTCTCTTCCCTAATAAAGAAAGAGTGTGCCCCACTTTATAAAGAACAACAGACTTTGACAAAAGTTGTAGCGGATCTTTCAAGGAAAGTCAGATCTGAAAACTCTCCTAGTCGTTCTTCTCCATGCAACAGATCTGGTAACAAATATAGCCGTTTTAACTCAAAAATTTGGGTTCAGAAAAAACAACAACGAACCTCGTGCACATTCAAGGACACCCCAAGCACGTGGAAGACAATCACAGAGGCCAAAAAACGACTAGCACAATAGATCGTTGAGCAAACATCACCCTTGCTCTCAAAGTAGAGTCAAATGGGAAGATCACGTACCCACACCTCATGCACATCAACAATCGTGTCAAGAGTATGGAAGTTCAACCCCAAGATTTGGTTTGAAAAATCAAAATCAGAACTCTGTGAGATTTGCAAACAGGCAGCAAGGGCAGGGTTGGCAGCATTTTCGCGGCCAACCACCAAGAAATGGCGCAAACCAAAACTGAACCAATGGGGTGTCGTCTTCACACCGGCGGACCGTTGCTTACAGATTTTCAGTAGAAGCAGCGTGTATGTGATAGACAACATCATCACCAATGTCGCCGTACATAACTTTTCTGAGAAAAATTTGTGTAGCAAAAAAAAACTTCTAGGCTCGGGGTTGAAATTTCTCCCCAAACCTCCTACAATTACAGTGGATTTTGTTTGTAGCAAATTCGAAGACATGGCCCATACTCTCAGAATCAAATGGTTTTTTGGACCCCGGGGTAAAAATCCAACCTCATGGGTGGATCGGCCACCTCCAGTATTCAGAGTTCCAAATCCAACTTGGAATCCACCAGAAGAGTACCAACCCCTTTCTGGGATCCTGGACTCTAGTAGAAGACGGTTGGAAAAACAACTCATAGCCACTCCGAGGCTATCGCTACAACCTCTTTCTAGAAGACTCTCTCGTGCTTTGAGAGACCTTTGGGCAGATCGCTCCATTGTCATAAGACCTGCGGACAAAAATTTAGGCCTCACCGTCCTCTCTAGAGATTGGTATCGGTCAGAAAGCCTTAGACAGTTATCAGATGCAGTTTATGATCAGGTGACATCAATTCCATGGGCTACTCTTTTTAATTCACTTAGGCTTTCAATTAATAGTGCAGTTGCTTTTAAAATCATAACTAGAGAAGAAAAGTCTTTTTTATTGCAAGTCTCTCCTGAAACTGCACAGCCTTGCACTTTTTATTTGATTCCAGAAGTGCATAAACAGCCTTTGGTGGGTAGGCCAATTTGTTCATACTGTGGGTACTTGTTGGAACCTGTGTCTAAGTGGTTGCACCATCAACTTTTTCCAATTTTGTTGGAGCAAAAAAAAACCACTTGCAAGATTCTAATTCAATTCTAAGTCTCATACAAGAAAAAAACTTCCCTCAAGACTGCATCCTTTTTTCTTTTGATGTTGAAAGTTTATACCCAAGTATCCCTATTGCAGCAGGTATCTTGGCCATTGAAGTTTTTATCAAGGAAAGATTTTCTACAGGTAAAATTCGGTTCATTTTGAAGATGGTGGACCTGGTGCTAAATCAGCATTATTTAAAGTTTGATGGTAAACTCTATAGACAACGAAGAGGCACTGCAATGGGCAGCAACTTTGCAATTGTTTATGCTTGTTTTTTCCTCTGTCATCTGGAAAATCAAATTCTAGAGAGAATGCCACATGTTGCAGATAATTTGTCTTTATACAAAAGGTATATTGATGACGCTTTTGGAGTGTGGCATGGAGATAGGTCTATGCTTCTACAATTTTTAGATTGTTATGGAGCCATGTATGACAGCATTAACATCACTACCACAGTTTCAGACTCTGAGGTAAACATTTTGGACATTGTCATTTACAAATCTACCGAGTTAACTGCAACAGGAAAATTGTCCACAAGGTTGTTTCAAAAATCCATGAATGTATATCAATACATTCCGTTTACCTCCTTTCACCCGTGGCATTAAAAGAAAGCATTCATTCTCAGTGAACTTCGCAGGATCCTTGCTAGGGAAGAAAAGCTAGAGGTTTTCAATGCCATGAAGCATAAATTCTTCCATAGACTTAGAGCAAGAGGTTATCCTATAGCCTTTCTCCTTCCTTTATTTGCAGAAGTCAATTTTCACACAGGCCTTATTGCAAAAAATGATGGATAGGTTGCATAATAGACAAAGAACCAGACATCGTAGCACCCCCATTGTGCTGAAGCTAGTCAACTGTGAGTTCACCAGAAAATTACGTATCAAAGAAATGGTTCTTAATCCTTTGTTTGATGCTTGTGTCGTAGATCAAGAATTATCACATTTTGGCAAAGGAATTATATGCCGAGAAAATAGCAAGCCTTTGAGGGACTTACTTTGCAAAAATAAAATCTTTTAGTTTTCATCATGTTCAAACTCAGCCGTTCAAGCAAAATAATGCTAGCCATTGGTGCAACTCTATGCTAGCTGTTGATGTAGTCAAACGCTTTGTTTAAAACACGACAGCCCATGCAAAATTATTATTTTTAATTATTTTTGCAATTTTAATTTTTGGGGTTTTGTGCAAATTTAATTATTGTAATAAATAACAAGTGGCTATCACTGTCCACCTTTTTGACATATCCCACTTTGTTATTTTTTTTTTTTTTTTACTCTTAGAAGGATGTGTAGCCGCCCATGTAATATTTAATTTTTAAAATTCTGTGTAATTTTAAATTTTAAAATTTTGTGCAATTTTAATTATTGTAATTAATAACTAGTGGCCATCACTGTCTAACTTTTGGATATATCCCACTTTGTTATTCTTCGTGACACTTAGAAGAAGGTTTAGCGGCTATTTTAGCGGATCTTGGCTATCATTGCCATTTATTATTGGCATATCCCTAGATCACGCTTCCATAGGCATACTTGATTTTTGCCACGTGGCATGACCGTTGGTCTCCACGTGAGACCGAAATCATTTTTATACACACAAGTGTGGTTGTAAAAATTTTCATTAGCCGTATTGATGAGCACATAGGTGCGAAACATGTTTACGAAGCATTTCGAGTTTTTGCAATCGTGCTTGTAAAGTTTTTTTTGTGTATGCCATTATGTTAAAATTTATTTTCTGATAATTTTTTTTGTGCTAAGTTTCTCTCCTTTCATATACCAGTGTACTATTGTGATTTGTCTTTTCATTTCTTCGCCTTAAAACAGCAAGATAATAAAACTACCATCATCAAACATCTTATAGTATGCACAATGGTCAATTTCACTCCTAGTGAAACCTTGGCTCATCATGAAGGTGTCAAACTTTTTGTACCACATCCTTGGCACTTATTCCAATCCATAGAGAGATTTCTTAGGTATGCAAACCAAATGCTCTTTGCCTCTTTCTTCATAGCCCTCAAGCTTATCCATATAAATTTCCTCCTTGAGATCACCATACAGGAAAGCAGTTTTTACATCAAGCTGCTCCAGCTCTAAATCCTGTGCTACCACAAGTGCAAGTAAAACTCTAACAGTAATTAGCTTCACAACTGGAGAGAAGATTTCATTTAAGTCTATACCTGAATTTTGCACATAACCTTTTGCCACCAAACGAGCTTTATATCGTTCCAACAACCCATCACTGTTCTTCTTTACTTTGTACACCCACTTGTTACCAACAACCTTTCTTCCAGGCAGGAGATCCACAAGTTCCCACATTTCATTCTTCCATAGTGATTCCATCTCCTCGTCCATGGCTTTCCTCCACTTATCTGCATTCTCAAATTCTCTAGCTTCTTGAAACAAGCTAGGCTCACCATCATCAGTTAACAAAGCAAAAGAGGACTAAAAATCGGGAGTATACCTGTCCGGACGTTTTTGTGAACGTGTAGATCTTCTAACCCAATGTTCTGTTGGTTGTGGTTCTTGGTCTTGTGACTGTTCAGACTGCTGAAATTGTTGATCTACATGCTGATCAAAAACTTCAACATCCTTATCTTCATTTTCAGCTTTGTTCATATCTACTTCAACAGGTACAACTTCAAGTGTTTGTTATACCTCCTTCCTTTGCATGATTTTTCATTGAAAATAACATCCCGACTAATAACTACCTTGTGAGCAATAGGATCCCAAGTCTATACGCCTTCACTGTATCTCCATAGCCGATAAAAACGCATTTCCTTGAATTTGGATCACGTTTGGACCTGTTTTCTTTTCGCACATGAGAAAATGCATCATAGCCAAAGGTACACAAATGAGAGTAATAACTGGCTTACCACACCAAACCTCCTCTGGAATTTGTCCATCCAATGCAACTGTAGGTGACCTATTAATAAGGTAAGCAATTGTATTAACAGCCTCTTCCCAAAACCTTTTCTCCAACCCAAATGTGCTGAGCATGCTTCTTGCACGTTCCATTATTTTGTGATTCATCAGCTCAGCCACACCATTCTGTTGTGGAGTATATGGCACAGTCTTCTGGTGCTTAATCCCTTCCTGCGTACAAAATTGATCAAACTTCTTGGAGCAATATTCACCCCCATTATCTAACCTGAGGCATCAAATAGATTTGCCCAAACTTTTACTCTTGCCTTGAACTCCTTGAATTTTTCAAAAGCTTCAGACTTCTTTGTCAGAAAATAAACCCACACTCTTCTAGAATAGTCATCTATAAATGTCAAGAAATATCTAGTACCTTTTAAGGACTGAGTGGGGATCGGTCCACATATATCAGAATGTATAAGCTGCAGGAAATCAGAACTCTTACCAAGACTTGCAATAAATCAAACCCTCTTTTGTTTGCCAAAAATACAATGCTCACACAAGTCTAAATTGCAAGACTTAATCCCAGACAACATACCTCGGTCAAGCAAAATTTTCAATCCTTTCACTCATATGCCCTAGGCATTGATGCCATAGCATTACTGCATCCTAAGCATTGCCTGAAGTTGTTGTTGTTGCATGGTTTGTCACCGTATCACCACACAAACGATATAGGGTCCGATAAGGTTCTCCTTTTTCTACTACTAGGGATACTCTGGTAATTTTGAAATAATTATTACCAAAAGTAGTACAATACCCACGCTTGCACATCATCTTGATTGAGAGCAAATTCTTCCACAAGGCAGGCACATGTCGTACATCACATTCTACCATCATCTAGCCTTGATCCTTATGTCCCCTCTTCCCACAATTTCTAAAGAATGATCATCACCCAAATAGACCATTCCTCCATTATAGGACTGATATTTGACAAACCAATCTCTATGTGGAGACATGTGGAAAGATGCACCTGAGTCCAAAACCCAGGTATATAAAATAGATCTGCTGCTACTAATACAAAAGGCCTCACATGTTAACATTTCTACTGCATCTCCAGTATTGACCTCAGTTGATGGTTGATTTTGCTTTTCACCATTCTTCTCCATTTTTAGATGCCAACAGTCCTTCTTTGAGTGCCCTGGCTTCCCACAATGCAAGCACCTCCCTTTCAACTTGCGTCCTTTTGACTTAGACCTGGACTACGATCTACCTTGTTGACTCCTTTCATTAGATCGACCTCTCACAACTAGGGCTTCATTGGTTGAGGGTTCCAGAGACGATTTTTGCCTCAACTCTTCTGCCAACAAAGCGGCTACAACATCAACTATTAGAGCTCCTAATGATGCATTGTTGATGGTCATCACCAAATGATCCCAGGTGTCCGGAAGAGAACAAAGTAGGGTGATTGCTTTATCTTCATCCTCCATCTTCACATCAATAGAGACCAACTTACTGATTAGAGTATTAAACTCATTCAGATGATCTGCCACAGATGAACCCTCCTTCATCCTCAGGCTATAAAGCTACTTTTTCAAGAAGACCTTATTTTTTGTTGATTGTCTCATATAACTTCTCAAGCTTTTTCCAAAAGACTTTTGCGGACCTTTCTTCAACAACATTGAACAAGACAAAGTCTGCTAGGCAGAGATGAATTGTAGACATTGCCTTCCTATCCAACTTTATCCGCTCCACATTTGTCATGCTATCAGGTTTACCCATGAGCCCTCCCAAGGCTAGGGCTTGGTCGTTCTAAACCAACAAATCCTCCACCTTCATCTTCCATAAGGCGAAGTTCCTACCATTAAACTTTTCAATCTCGAACTTGGTTACAACTCTTATCATTGTTGCAGCTCCCACTCGCACAAAACCCTGACCAACAAGTTTTCAAAGAACCTCGCTCTGATACCAGATGTTAGGAAATTAAAAGCAAGCAAGCATATACAACAAAAACAGTATACGAGATTTTACGTAGAAACCCTGCAGTGTGCAGGGAAAAACTACAGGGCAAAAGACAACTTTTCTCTTTTATTATTCTCAGCTAGCTTTCATACATCCGCACTATCAAAAAATGCAAGGGGCATTCCCCTTTTTTATAGAAATACAAAGGAAGATTCCAAAAAAGTCGTGGCACATTCCAAATAAAAGCGTTTTATTAAAAAACTGCTTTTATCAACTGTGTTTTATAACAAACGCGCTTTAAAAGCAAAAGCAACTTTAAAAGCAAAAGCAGCTTTTAAAAGGAAAAGTGCTTTAAAAGCAAAAGCAGCTTTAAAAGCAAAAGCACTTTAAAAGCTGCACCACCATGCACCACTCTGCTGAAGAACATCGGAGATTTGGATATTGACTTCACCTCCTAACAACAACTGTTTGGCAAGTATGCATGTATTGCTTGGCAAGATTTGAACCTGGTTCTCGTCCTTAAAATTTGAGGAATTTAACTAGTTGAGCTAATGCCACTTGATGATATGTTGATTCTATTTGATCCTCTCTCTATTGTGAATTTCAACATATAACTGCTCCAGCATTAAGCAGGCACAAACACTTTTCTTATTTCCATCAAACGTGCAACTTGCAACTTTTCAAAAGCAAAATGGTTACTTCACCACCAATGTTCTTATTCTTGGAAGGAATTGATAAAGATTATTTACTGAAATATGTACTTTGCCCTTCTGTCCTAAAATAAATAGGTTAGGAATTAAAATAATACTAAACAGAACCTTGGCAATAACACCAAGATATTTGACACATGGCTCACCTTATATCATGAGCATTGGAGTTTATTTAAGGCGTGGGAATATCCTATATGTTCAATCAATGACAGCTTGACTATAAACTTTCTCAGCTTGTTTTTGTGTTTTGTCAGTATTTTGATGGCTTAAGAATCAGGCTATTTTATGTGCAGGAAAGGCATGAAAGAGGGAGGGTACCCAGCTCCCTTGGAGGCAGAATCTTGAGTTAGACAATTAATTGCGATATGAAGGGGCGATCTCAGATTTCATAATGAACTTTGTCTTCTCTATCCCTAATGCTATGACACTCATCTTCATGAGAGAGATTTGGGTAAGGAAAACTTGGATGAGATTAACAGTGTGAAGCGTAATCCAGCAAGGTTACAAGCTTGCTTTGAAACCAACCCACATCTAACGTACACTGAGGCAATAGTGGACTAGATGCTATCTATGATTAGAAAAGACCTATCTCAGAGAGGTGCCACCCCTGCACCTGCTTATGAGAAATCAGATGAGAAGTCAGTGCCTTACCCTGAGGAGGTGGGAATGGGGTTGATGCTTCCTGCTCTTGGGTTGATTTACTTGACAGGCATAACATAATTATGGATTACCTTCATAAACTCCATATGTTGTCTAGAAAAGGAAATTTCCCTATCAACATCATGAATAAAGCTGATGCCATTTCTTGAGCTAGGTCAGGAAGGTGGATGATAACATCCTGAATAAAGCTCATAAGGACAGAGTTAAGCATCTGGTTCAACTTCTGGTTGACATGCAAGGGGGAAAATGTAAGTAATTGTTGATTGATACCCTTCGGCACTATGGTCCCGAGGCCATGTGGTTTGTTTTTTTTTCAATTGGTAGGCCATGTGGTTTGTTTTTTTTTCAATTGGTAGGCCATGTGGTTTGTTGTAAGTTGGATGTTCAAGCTTTTTCTCTGTAAGTCCGGTTTTATATGTTCTAATCCTTTGTATTAGCCAATATTGTGAAGTTTCTGTTAGAGGGCCTGCTTGTTGCCTATTTTGAATTCCTCAAATGTGACCCTGAAATATTTTACTTGGTTTACTTTGAATTCTGGTTCAAGTTACCAATGGGGTAGAAGGCCATTAAACAATCCCTAATTATCTGTCTTTTCTTTTTTCTTTTTTTTCTTTTTTCTTTTTATTTTAATATTAAACAGAATCTCATAACTGGCAGTTGCCAAATCACTTATATGTAAAATACAGTTCAATAATAAATTGTACAGAGAATTTTAGTTCTCTCTGTTTTCCTTCTGTTATTTCATCTAAAGCCCATGAAACTAAAAAATAAAACAATAAGAATTGAGAAAGTTTAGGAATGGTTCAAACTTCATACAACAGTAAATCAAATTCAAACAAATTTATTAACCTATGCTGATATCACAACAATGGAGATCAAAGCAATGTAAACATAGTCACCATCAAAGTAAAAAGAAGAAAATACGAAAACAGTTACAAGCCACTGATAACACTAGCAAGATGGTTTGATAAAATAATGGATTAAAATGTAACATAATATAATGAGCCAAATGAAGAATTTAATTCTGCTAAAGCAAAGGAAATTAAGTTGCTAAACAAAAGAAAAATAAAAATAGGGAACAAAAGAAAATCTTCAAACTTTAGACTGCAGCAAGTGCACAGAAGCACTACTCAAAACATCCATAGAACCTCTATGGCAAATAGAAATTCCCTTTCAAAATCAGATAATTTGAGCTATCACAAATGAAAAACTCAACCCAAAGTTGCTCCAGTATTAGGGTAGATTAAATTCATTAATGGTAAATACCAGTTCAAACAACCTACGTTCTGAGATTATGAGATAGACCTGTCTTAAAACACTTTAAATACCATTTCCAGCATTTATTAACCATGAATGTGATTTTGATTTTGTACTGGTGAAACTCTGGACTCAAAAATTAGCCTTTTCTTATAAGGGACATGGACCAGTTCCAGAGGGAAGGAAATGATGAACCATATTCCAAAAATTACATCTAATAACAAGATAAATCGCCCTAACACTGCAAATGATGAAAGTCTAAAAGTATGACATATAAAGATAATTTATCCCACCCTAATGAGCACCCGCCATATACACACATGCAAGCACCTCATAAGAGTCACTAGAAGGCTACCAAGCAGATTTTGTGCTACATTAGGTATTATTCACAAGGGCATTCATCATAACACAGGGGCTCCCTGTCTTTTGCAAGGATACTCAATTGCAGATTGGGCCAATGCATTTGACGAGAGAAGTCTACTTCTGGATATTTATTTTCTCTCAACTGTGGTCCAAGAGACAGCACACCATATCTTCCACAACATAGTACGTAGTGCGGTTTAACCAGGAAACGTTTTAAGTGGATGTGAATGTTCCTTGAGAAATAGGGTCTTCCTCAATAAGGCCCACAATGAGGTGGTTTTTTTGGGGGACTAAAAGCCTTCCACTAAAAACTCTTGACTCAAAAAGAACCTGCTAGACCTTCTTGGATTGAGTAGCTTGTCATGGGAAAAATTTAAAATCTAGAATGGGAAGGACAAAGCAAGCGCCATGTTTCACTGATAAAACAAAACTCATAGCCTTAAATTCACGTCTACGGGTACGTAATCAAAAGCCCAATGCAGGGCTTCAGCAAGGTATCCACTTTCTTAGTTATTTCTTCACCAACACCCAATAAACTTGTTGATATTTCTTCACACACAAGACCGTTAACAGACCTACTTCGGCTCAGGAAAACCCCAATGTTCAACAAGATAAAGAAAGGAAAAGAAAGTGGTAAAACCCGAATGTTATCGAGATAGAAGCTTGCCTGTGCAACTTCTGTATCCTTGTTCCAAACAATCTGCTCCAGTATATTGGAAGGAGCAAGGGTGGCTTCATCCCCACCACTAGGAGGGCGCCTTCTAATGCTAATTCCCTGCACAGAACCCACAGCGTTCCCACCATAAGCACATGCCCAACTCAATCCAGGAATTGCATGCAATGCCCATTAATTGGAATACATCATAAACATACACAGAATTGCATAGAATACCAACGAATTGGAATAAATATAAATTGTACCTGTTGAGCATTGCAGCAGATAATGGTTTTTCTGTTGGTGGTGCTCCACATAAGTCTCTTGTTCAAGCACAGGTTGGATCTCAACCTTGCATGCCCCAGAAAATGAATCTGGGTCCCTGGAAAAGCCTTAAAGCAATCCCTCTGTGGACTTAACAAGCCTGAGAATGAAGACCCGCGTGCAAGACTTCTTTCCATTTTATTATTTCTCTTTTGCCCTCCTAATCTGACCAATGCAATGTAATCCTTCCTATTTCATTCCTCACATACCCTCTTTCCCACTTCGTTCTACGATTCTGATCTACAGAACTTCAAATTGTACACAATATTTATTAACTTAAAAAAAACGTGAATCCAATCTGATAAATGAAATGGAAGATTTTAATTAAGTCCGTCAGAAGTATAATTACTCAAATCATATCATATAATCTTAATATTTTAGAAGGTTGTTTCTTCTCCTACTGATTTGTGTAAGCAATTTCCTAACTTTTCTTTATTTTAGTGTCTTCAAATAAATCTGCCATAAACTCGTTTCCAAGTGTTTCTTTGTATTTGTCACGGTTATCTGAAAAACTCAAGCATTTATAGATGAATTGTTCATCTGTTTCTACTGCCCCTGCGCTGCACAGAGTACATATCCTTTCTTTCCATTGTTCTTTGGGCGTTGTCCATCTGCTTGTTTCACATCTAAGCCTATGAGAGCTAGTCCTTATCTGAGAGCTAGTCCTTATCTGAACAATGAGTATTTTTTCCTTCCACTTGATTTCAACGCCTATATACGTTTTTTCCTTCTTGTCATATGTTGGGTTAAAATTTGCAATATAATAGTCTTTTCTTGCTTGCATTTTTCCACATTCCACTTCTGAACTTCTCATTCACATAATTTTTTATGTCTTTGTTGACATTTGGGCATTCATTTATGTTGATTTGCCAATGTTTCATTCATTTCTGATTTTGTTTCATCCATGTATTATTTCGCCTATGCAACTCTTCGTCCCTAGCTGCCCTAGGCCATCTATCATTTATCATATTTTCTGTTTTTTTCAAATAACATAACAGCTCGGTCATAACAATTGCTTCTAAAGGGAACATTCCAGTTTCAGCTAGAATAATTTCATAAGGGGTTGTGGCTTTAATTTTGAGAAAGTTTGTGATTAGATATTTTTGAATTCTTTCTATTTGCCTCCATTTTGCATTTGTTGTGCCACTAGCCCACACCTCGCAACCATACAATAGAACCGGTGTAACAAGTAGGCCAAATAAGACCTTGGTGGTCTTCCAGTCCCACAACTCGGCATTCCTACACCTATTTTGAAGTGCATATAGTGCTCTCCAACCACTTTGAGTTCTTTTCATCCTACATGTATTCCAATTAAGTTTGTCATGAAAGTCTATGTCTAGGTATTTGTATTCTACTACTACATCAAGCGGTTCTCCTACAAACTGAAATTTTAGTTGTTGCTTCCTCTTTTTTGCTGAAAAAATAATAATTTTTGTTTTGCTCGTGTTCATCTGCATCCCAACTTCTTTACAAAAGAGTTATAGAGCTTGAAGGTGATCTTCTAGATCTTTGGTTGTTTTGGCCACAAGAATTACATCATCTGCATACATGAGGAGTTTTACCACATATTTGGCTAAATGCACACCCTCTCCTCCAAATTTGTTTATCCATTCTTCTAACTTGTCAATGTATAGCCCAAATAAGGTCGAAGATAGAGGGCAACCTTGTTTGACACCTTTGTCACTACCAAAACATCCAGATAACCCTTCCTGTGTTATGATTCTAGCCTTTACATGCTCATATAGTCTGTGAACTGCTGCCTTAGTGAATTAGAACCTCTAGCTCTTCCATTCTGCTCCATAATTTTTTCCTTGGCACTGCATCAAATGCCTTTTTGAAGTCTACAAAACAACAAAAAACCTCCTCTTTTTTATCCCATATTTTTTCCACTATGTGTCTGAGCGTGATACAGTGATTAATAGTTGAGTGCTTGGGCCGAAAACCTGCTTGCCCCTCTCTTTTCTTCTACCCATATGTTGATTCTACGCTCTATCATACTCCCAAACAATTTTGCAAAGAGAGGGTTGATCACGATAGTTCGATAGTTTGAGGGATTATTTACATCTCCACTTTTAAACAAAGGAATGGTCAAGCTAGTTGTCCACTCGGTAGGGAAGCCATTTTGTATGACCTCATTGAAAATTTCTTTGATTTGCGGTACCAAGATATCTACCCCCATTTTATATGCTCTGCTTGAAGATTATCTATGTCACGGGTTTTACCAGTTTCTAACTTTTTTATTTCTTGATAAATGTCTCCAATTGTGAAAAGTTTTTTCTTGACAATAATAGTAGAGGGTGTCTCTTGCTGGTTACTATGTTGATACATTGTTTTGAATACTCCAACCACTGATTAACTGTTATGTTATTTTATGTTACTTGCAGGAGTTTTAATTTTATTTGGATTTTAGAAGTATAAGTGGTTATTGATTTTAAGATTAACATTAACTACAGTTTTCTAGATTATTTATAAAATTTTGAAATACATCTCAAAGTAATTACAAGTCTTCAGCTCAATTATTATGCTTGAGCTGAGAAAGACATCTAATATTAAAAAGTCAAAATATCTCCAATTGAATTGTAAACTCTCTTCTTCATTGTATTAATGTTCTTTTAATGAAATAGTAAACAATATTTCTTTTTAAAATAAAAAATAAAAATAAAAATCTATCGTGTACAAGAAAACAAATGACAACTGGTGGGATTTTTTGTTTTTTCCATGTTGGGATTTTTTTATCACCACCTAAATCTGCTTAGATTTAACTCTGACCGCAACTAAAATTTAAATTAAAAGAATTAGTAACTTTAGTCACTTGATTACAACTGATCAATTTATGACTTTATATTAAAAAAATTATAAAAATTAACATGTTTGCAACAAGGTCTTTAAAAACTTGTCACTTATAGGGAACATTCTATCAGGTTAATAGATTTTTTAGATGCTCTTAACACACAGCTTGGTTGTTCATATTAATCTCCTCTAGGAAGGTATGCTTGGTTCACTCCTCTTCATCCATCTATAAAATTAGATGAAATGTTTATAGGTAAACTTAGCTATGTTAGGTTTTTGCTTGAATAAAAGACATGGTAGAGGCAAAATCTTCATCCTCTTCTATAAAATTAGATGAAATGTTTATAAGTCAACTTAGTCATGTTAGGTTTTTGCTTGAATAAAAGACATGGTAGAGGCAAAATAGGTTGGCTTTATTGTTTTATGCTATGGACCACAACTTAGTGTTCATAAACAACTGTCAATCAAAACTTAATTGCATGCGAAAAGCATTAAAAATTATAGTTATTTAAAATATATATATTAAATAATTTTAAACATTAAATTATCAATTACAATGCAAGTATTATATAAATATGAAAAATCAGTAAAGAGTGAGAATGAGTGTAGATAAAGAGTGAGTCTTATTTTTAGATTTTTGTTGCACATATTTAAAAGAAATTAAAAAATGAATAAGTCCTATGAATAAAAGTTAGCTTGGAAATAAGTTTGTTTGTAGAATTTATAAGTAGAGGTAAAAATATTCTAGTATTTAAGATGTTTTAGTTGGAGATAAAAGGGTCAATAAATTTATTTTGATATTTATAAAGTAAATATTTTATTGAGAGTGATTGTGTAGATAAGATCGAGCATGATATAATAGTTTTTAATATCAATAGATTTATATATAAGTTTAATGGATATTGGCCAACTTATTCAAAGATTCAAAATTGGTTAAGCAGAAATAGGTGTTTAGTTCACATTATTCTATGACTTTATCTTATCCAATTTAAAAGTTAGGAATAAAACAATGAGTGGTGAGTCATGTTTTAAGAGGGTAGATGGTTTGTATTTAAGAATAGTTCACATTATTCCATGACTTTATCTTATCCAATTTCAAAGTTAGGAATAAAACAATGAGTGGTGAGCCATGGTTTAAGAGGGGAGATGGCTTGTATTTAAGAATAGTTCACATTATTCCATGACTTTATCTTATCCAATTTTAAAGTTAGGAATAAAACAATGAGTGGTGAGCCATGGTTTAAGAGGGGAGATGTCTTGTATTTAAGAACATGGAATGGGGATCTTTGTTTGTGGAGACAAAAACTATTTAAAGTCTTGTATTGTGGGTTAGGTTTTTTTACTTCCAACTTATTAATAAAGAGGGTAGAAGAATATTGGTAATAGTTTGAGAAGTTTAGCTGAAACGAGTTAACTACGAGGAGCAAAAGCATGTTATATACACTCAAAATGTGTTGCCATTTCTATTTTAAAATATTTTCTTAAATTCATTAAGATGAATTATAAATCAAGGAAATGGGATGGACAAGTGGATCATGAAGACACTGCATTTCAGTGTTACACATATTATAAGATTGAACACATGATAAAAGACTACCAAGGAAAAATGACCAAGAAAAAGAAAAATGACCAAGAAAAAGATAAAAAGTTATATTCATGAAAAAAACTTTAAGATGAAGAAAATAGATTATATTGTAGTAGAAACTAACTTAGATAAAAAAATTTACATCCTCAAAAGGGTGTTAGAGAAATCCCCTCTACCTCATTACACATAAATCCCCTTTACCTCATTACATGGTGAAGGAATTCATGGATTGTTAAAAATAAACATGAGAAGAAACCAAGAGACATGTTAAAGGCAAAGAGGGTTGGTCTTATTATTTTATGTTATGGTCTACAACTTTAGTGCCCAAAAACAAAAACTTTAATGATGAATGCCAATCAAACCATATTGAATTACATATGAAGAGAAAAGTTGAAAAATTTTGGATTACATTTGTTTAATTAAAAATGTATATATTAAATAATTTTAAGTGTTAAGTCTTATTCTTTGGCTCAAGGTTTATGAAGTGCGAAGGATTAGGATTTTTTCCTAAAAAATATCTCATCTTTTAGGAGTCACATCTTCATGAAGAGTTATCCGATTCAACTGATTTTTGGACCAACTTCTACAAAATTTGAATAGCTTTAAAATGAGTGGTCATATTGAGAGAGATACATTCCTGTGAAGTCAACCATTCGAAACAAGGGCAGTGATGATTTTTCAAGTCGTGAAAAACAAAAGTACAAATATTTGTTAGTTAAGGTTCGAACGATGAGAAGAGTAATGAAGGGCTAGGACTTTAGCGAGGCAAGACATTCTATCTGGACAAATAATATTTCAACTAAGTTTTTTTCTCTTTCTTTACCTTAAAAATTGTGCATGAAAAATTATAATTTTTTTATCAAATATTATATTTGATATAGGATGTTCAGATAAATTTCAATAGATTTGAGTTTTAGTTTCCTTTCCATGGACCGGTTTATAGTTAAATCCTTAGAATTATCTCTAGTAGTAGAGGTTAGTGAGCGCACCTCAGAGAGATCCTCGTTGCTCCAAGATAGGGTTGTTTTTGGTAAAATTAATGGCTCTTGGCTAGGGGCTTTAGCCTTTAGAAAATTGATTGATAGGAGTTAGAAGTCTCCAGGAGTGATTATATCATTTCTTCTCAAAGGATTCTTCTTAGCCATTTTTTGCTCTAGGGAAGAAAGAAAAATAATCCTAAAAGGGGGTCCTTGGTTTATGGGAAGAGCAGGACTCTTCCTTACCCGCTGGTATAAAGGTTTTTCACTTGAAAATGTAAATCTATCCCTAGTACCAGTCTGGGTTAGGATGTTTGGGTTACCCATTGAATTTTAGGAAATAGATATCTTCAAGGCAATAAACAACACTCTAAGAGAATTTCTTAAAATTTTAGATACGATAAAAGATGGTTTTTTGGATATTTATGTACGAATATTGGTCATGATTGATATAAGTAAAGTTTTACCATAATCAATCATTCTTAGGTATGGGGATAAGATGTCGACCCAAACTATAGATTGTGAAAACATAACTTTTAGATGTAGAAGATGTCATGAGGTGGGGCATATTGAGATATCATGCCCTAAGAAGAGCTTAGCATAATCATTTGTAGAAAATCGCAAGAGAAACTTACAAATGGTTATGGATGAAGATGGTTTTCAACTTCCAAAAAATAGATCTAGAAAAATAAAAGAAAATAAACATTGGAGACCAATAAGGAAGGATATTGTAAGAAATACCAACTCTTTTGAGGCTTTAGCCTATGAAGAAAAAGTAGATCAAAACTTCGAGGACACTATACAACAATTTCAACGTATTAACAAGGAACTGTTTATTCAGTATGATCCTAATTTAAGGAAGACTCTCTTGAAGTACCATGCACCATTCAAGGGAAAATAATTGGTAAAGAAAATGCAATTTTAAAAATTGATACCTCTGCCATTAATAAGGAAATACCAGAAAATGAACAAGACAAGTAAAAATCTTCTATAATAGAGCTAGGAGAGGATAAATATGATGAAAAATAAAATTGTGAAAGAATATTGAGGAATTGAATAATAAGACCTACTCTTGACATGGGCAAGGCAAAAAGAGGAAAACCCTCAAATTATCAAGCAAGATCTAGGGAAGCAAGAGCAAACATAGAGAAAGGAACACAAACTAAGTTGGTTGAACTTCTCTTTACCAAACAATAAAATAATATTGGTAATATGCAAGAGGGGCCAAAAGCCCCTAATGAGACATGATTATCATCTCATGGAATATAAGGGGTGTTAATGCCCCATAAAAATAGAGGTGTATTAAGGGCCTATAATTAAGTAATAAACTTGATATTATATGTATCCAGGAAACTAAAATGATAAAAGAAGTTTCAAAAACTATGAAAGGAGTATGGAAAATATGTGAATGGGATGTTATAGATTCTAAAAGAGTGGTAGGGGGGATTCTAACTTGTTGGAATCTTTCTAGAACCTCATGTGTAACCATTCATAAAACCAGGCATTGGATAGCCTCTTTAGTTAGTTGCTACTTTGCAGATATTTGTTTCATCCTTATTAATGTCTATGGACCTACAACTCAATCAGGTAGAATAGAATTTTGGAGTGGGATTGAAGCCTTTATAAGAAGTAAAGACCAAGAAACCCAATTCATGATCATTGGAGATTTTAATGCCATAACCAAGTTGGATGAAAAATTTGGGGGAATTAGAAAATTGACCCAAAGTATGAAATATTTCTTAGCTTTTATTCAAAATAATAATCTATGGGAAGTTGAGTTTGAAGAAGACAACTATACTTGGACCAACAATAGGAGATGCCAAAACCTAATAGTAGAAAAATTAGATAAATGCATTATCTCAGATCATTGGCTAGATAAAGGAACTTGTTCTAAAATTAATACCTTAACAAGGATTGGTTCAGATCACTGGCCAATAAGAGAATTAAAAACAAATATCATATTTTAAATATGACCAAATGTGGGAATACCATCCTTAATTTGTTGATATGATAACTCAAATGTGGAATTCTTTAGGTAATGGTGGGTTGTATGCTCTTTTAAACAAAATTAAAGCTATAACATTTAGATTAAAATAATGGAACAATAACACCTTTGGAAACATGTTTTAAAAGAAAGAAGAACTAAAATATAAACTTTCAAAATTCAAAAAAGGTGATGATAATAATCCAAGCTCGGAGGAAAGGGATTTGCTTAGTGAATATCATAATATTTTGAGTAAGAAAGATAAATCCTGGAGATTAAAATCAAGACAAAATTGTTTAAAATAAGGAGATAAAAAGATAGTTTTTCATAGGATGGCTATAGTATAGAGATCAACTTCCAAAATTAGTAGAATTAAATCAATAGAAGGGGTTTGGATTGAATATCATAGTGAAATTAGAAAAGAGGTAAAGTCATTTTATCATAATATTCTAGGTTTAGAGGAGATTGAAGTTCTTAATGATAAACTTCTTCAAGATGTTCCTTCAATTATAACGAATGAAGACAATAGGAAACTGATTGAGCCTATTACTCTAGAAGAAGTTCATTTAGCTCTTTTCTCTTTTAATAAGGATAAATCCCTAGGTCCAGATGGGCTCTCTACAACTTTTTACAAACATAATTGGGATATAGTGAAGGATTATTTATTGGTGGCAATGGAATAGTCTAGGGTAAAACAATACATACCTTATAAAATAAATGCAACATATCTTACCCTAATTCCAAAAAAGAAGGATGTTGAATTGTTTGATTATTTTAGAACCATAAGCCTATGTAATATAGCATATAAGATTATTTCCAAAGTGATGGTGAATAGATTAAGGCCATTGTTAGACAAAATCATTTCAGAAGAACAAGGAGGATTTATGAAAGGGAGACAAATTCTAGACGAGATCATAGTAGCTCATGAAGTTATACATTCAACAACTTCAAGAAAAGATAAAGGAATGATCTTAAAACTTGATATGAGTAAAGCCTATGATAGGGTTAAATATGATTTTCTTTATGTAGTTTTAGATAAGTTTGGTTTCGAGAAGAAATGGGTTAGATGGATTAAAGCTTGTGTCTCTACAATTTCTTATTCAGTGTTGGTCAATGGGTTAGTGATAGAATATTTTAAAGCCAAGAGAGGCCTTAGACAAGGAGATCCTCTATCTCCGTATTTGTTCATTATTATGGCAAAAGTTTTGAGTAGGAACTTAAAGAAGGCTTATAAATATGGAGTTATAAGTGAACTTAAGGTTAGTAATAACATCACCCATCAATAGTTTGTAGATGATACAACCCTTTTTGGAAGTGCAAGAATAAATGAGGTCAGAGTTTTAAATAACTTTTTAAAAGAGTACGAAGAAGCTTCAAGGCAAAAATTTAATAGGACTAAGTCCAAAATTTACTTCCTTAACACTCCTACTAATATCAAAACAAGAATTAGCAGGTTCTTCAAATGGAGGAGGCAAATTTGCCAACAACTTATCTAGGAATGACTTTATTTGAGAGGAGAATGAGGATAGATTTATGGAATCCATTTATAAGTAAAGTTCAAAATAAACTTCCAATTTGGAAAGGTAGATGGTTATCGTTAGCAGGAAAAGTGTAGTTAATTAAGTCAGTCTTACAAGCCATTCCAACATATTATATGTCATTGTATTATATGCCAAAATCAGTTGAAAAATGTTTAATTTATATTATGCGATCCTTTTTATGGTCATGTTTACATGATAAAAGGAAATTTCCTTTGGTGAAATGGAGCAAGTTGTGTGATGATAAAACTAGGGGAGGTCTTGGTTTAAGAGTTCTTACAAATGCAAACTTAGCTCTTAGGGAAAAGTTATCTGGAGATTATACAAAGCGAGTCAAAGATAATGGGCAATAATTATTTTAAGTAAGTATGTTGATCCCAATGAACCAAGTTTAATATTTACTACATTCTCTCTACCAAATGGTTTTGCTCTTTGGAATGGTTTAAAAATATATATTGATCTTACAATTAAAGGTTTAATATGGGTAGTGGAAATTGGAGAAAAAAAATCTATTTGGATGGATACATGGTGTGATAAAAAACCACTCATTTTAGATCCAATTTTGAAACCTTGGATGAGACTGCTTCAAGACAAATATGGTGATAGGGTTTCAAACATTTTATACAAGGATCGAGAAGGAAGATACAAATGGAAAAAATATTTTTTTATATGTATACAAGATATTGATGCTAGGAGGCAATTGAGTAGAAAGATAACAATTGTGATTATTTCGAGGGGAGCCAAGGATAAATTGATTTGGGAGTTGAACAACTCGGGAGAATACACAACAAGAAGTGGATATAATGTTCAACACCAATAAAATAATAATGTCACTAGAATATGGAGAGATATTTGGGATAGCCCAAGCATTCCTAAAGTCAAAATGTTTGTTTGGCTAGTAGGTCATAGAAGAATTTTATCCTAGGATAACCTTATGAAAAGGGGTTTTCATGGCCCCTCTCAATGTGTTTTCTGTAATAAGGAGGAGAAGAGTATAAACCATCTCTTGGGATATTGCTCAATAGTATGGCATCTATGGCAACGAATTCTTAATGTGTTTGGTAAATGTATGGTGATGAATAACATAATTGAAGATTGGTTAAAGCAATGATAGAGCACTTATAAAAGTGAGGTTTTACAGACAAATGGGATATATCAAATGATACAATACTTTGGACTATATGGCTAGAAAGGAATAGAAGAATATTTAAAGGAAAGGAAAGCAATTTAGAGGTAATGAAAAAGAAGATATGTTTAGCCATAGAGGAGTCTAAACCAACCCTATCAACTCATCGAGTCCCTAATTTGAAAGCAGGGAGGCTTGATAGATGAAGTCGAGTCATCAAATGGAATTATGATGTTGGGTATAAGAGAAGCAAAAAGAATGCAAAGAATATAAAGTGGAAACTACCGAATGTGGAGTGGGTTAAATTGAATTTTGATGGAGCATCTAAAGGAAATCCAGGACCAGGAGGAGGAGGATTAATTAGAAATAATAGAGGAGATATTTTGTCCCATTATGCTTTCAATAGTGGATTTAAGACAAATAATGAAGTTGAAGCTTGGGCAACTTTAGAAGGGTTAAAAATATGTAAAAAAATGAAATGGAATAGAGTATGGATGGAAGGTGATTCTATTACAGTAATAAATATAATAGTGAGGAAAGAAAAGGCTCCATGGAACATACAAGAGATAATTATGGAAATTCAAGATCTTGTTAAAGAGTTTGAAGAAATTAGGTTTACACATGTTAGAAATAAACTATTACATCATTTGAATAATGTAAATGTACCTTTCTTGGTACATACTTAGGACATTAGATTACTTTAGGGGGAAGTTATCTTGTTACTATATGCAATGTAATAAATGCACAGGTGTCAAAGTGCAAGTTGTACATGTGCAAGTTGTCCCTTGCACATCTAGGTAGAGTGTTGGCCAAGGAACTTATTTCCTATATAAAGGGCCATAGGTATAGAATGAATAACTTATTGTGAGATATTGTCATATAGATTAGAGTGGCATGATGTAGTAGTGTGATGGGGTGTAATATGCTCAATGCCCATTCTTGAGTTGTAGTTGTATTCATGGAGTGTTCATTTCCTCCACAACTACTTTTGTAAACATCTCCATAATTTTTATTTGTAGTATATTTTCAGTCATCTCAAAGATATAATTTATTTCACATTATTTCACATCTTGTGTTTGCTATCTTCCATTACATGTTGCATTAAAATCTAACGGTGGTATCAGAGCCACGGTAGGTCAATAGTGAAACCACCATTATTATTGACTTTGAGTTTTTTGAGAACCTGACGCACCATTGGACCAGTCACTATAAAAAATACTCAGAAGAGTCTTGGTGGTAGAATTAAAGAGAGCCACAAGTAAAGACTGAATGAAATCTCATATTCTAGAATACTGATATTGCAAATGGCTAGAGTATTTCCATAGAGTTTCAAGTTAAAACTTGTGAAGACTATGACTTGACACTTGATCCACTAGGTTGTTGAATCAACTAGCGAAGCCCATCTAAGAGATCTGGAGAAACTAACCTGAAGGTTATTTTATTATAGAAAATTAATACTCATATGATTGGGACACCTCCTCCAATAAAAAGCTAGGAGATTTCAACTTCGTTGCTCGAAGGTCGAAGTACCTTCATAGTGCAGAGATTAGTTGTTGTAAGTGAATATCACTACAGAAGAGACTTTTGGAGTAAAATTATAGTGAAGTTTGGATATAGGAGATCTCCATTGATAGATTGGAAACTTCATAAGAAGGAAAGGCTACAGAAGCCTTGATATAAAATAAAAGTCCATAGAAGCTTTGATTTAGAAGAAAAAAGCCACAAAAACCTTGATCAAGAGGGAAAGACCACAAAAGCCTTGAAAATAAGGTCATAGAAGCCTTGAAGAAAAGGCCATAGAAGCCTTGGTACTGAAGAGAAGGCCATAGAAGCCTTGAAGAAAAGGCCACAAAAGCCTTGATCACGAAGAAAACTCCAAGAGGGAGTATCTGATTCAAAAGCAGATTTTAGTACTAATAAATTTGTTGCAGGAACAGGTAGATTCAATGAGTTGGGAAAGCTTCCTACAAAAAGGTTAGAAAGAGTATCTTCTTCAGAATCAATCTAGAACTCAAAGAAAAAGAGATCAAGAGAATATCGCATTTATGAAGAAGGACTAGGAGAGTCCTACTCAAATACAGAGGCAGCAAAAATATAGATCCAAGAGAAGATCTCACCACCAACACTTCCAAGAGTAGAAGGTTGAAGATAAGGTCTCAAAGAAGACTAGAAGGAGTTGCAAGTCCTTGGAGAGGCCTCTACGAGCATCCAGTAAAAGGCTTGGAGAGCCTTACTAAATAATTCACCAAAGGAATTCCAAGGAGAACTCATTGGATAAATTCACTATTGGAGATAGTGAAAGATATGGGACAATTATCATCATTAGACAACAAGCTCAAGAAGAATAAATTGGCAAGGAGTGCCAAATATTAGAAGACCTCAAGACATTTAGAATATTAAGAAGAAGATCTTGTTTGAAGTCAGAATTCGATAAGAAGTTTGAAGGAAGATTCATATAGAAGAAGCTGACCAAAACTAGGAGATTTGGATATTGCCTCTCACAACAAGAATGCACCACTTTAGAATCAAAGATATCTTCTAATATATAGTAAAAAGGATAAGACTACAAGAGGAGAACAAGCCACAAAAAACCTAGGCTCGTGAAAGAGAGTTGAAGACCATATTTTGGTGAAGATGAAGTTGTTCAAGGCAACCTACGGAGAGCTACAGGATATTACTCAAGATAGTACAAGATCTTACTCAAGATAACAACTTAGTGATCTTAGACACCAAGATATACATCCTCTACAAAAGTGGTGAAAAGGGCTTTCATAAAAAATGGAAGCAACTATTGGTGCAAGTAAATTCATAAAGTGGATTACTTTTCAGATTTGTTTAAGCACCCTGATTGGAGTAAAGTTGCAAAAATGAGAGTTCAATTAAGAGTCTTCAAATGTGCCAAAAAAAAGGATTCTTTAAGGTTCATTTGCACTTTAGAGGTTGATTAGAGTTTAGAATCTGAAACTATCTATCAACTACCTATCATCTACTTTGGAAAGAAAATGAAGACTAACTCCTATTACCTTGCTTATAAAGAAATTTTAGAATCAGATTATTCTTGATTAGTTGTAGTAAATTATTTAAGTGCGTTACTTTTGAGAGTTGATTGGAGTGATAAGGTGAAATTGTTAGTGCAGTATTATTAGATTCATTTTACACTATTATATTGCTCTCAAATATTACTTTTTGTGTTAGAAGGGCACAAAAATAGAATTTTTCAAAGTGTTTATAGACACTATTAATGCATTGTAACCTGCAACTTTGAAGTGTCCTAAGGAAGCCACAAAATTAGCTCAATCCTCCAAGCATTGGAGAAGAATGTAACCACCATAAGAGAATCAAAAGAAGCCTTGAATGAGACTTGGTGAGTCTCAAGTTCAAAGCACAAAAAAAAGGGTGCAAAAAAATAGTTTCTATCTTACGGTTACAAGCTTGGATTCATTTATAAAATATCAAAGCTAATAGGGGAAGGTGTCTAATCTAGTGACAACCTCAAAACCTCTATATTGCACTTAATATTTTGCCTAAAAAAACCATAATTTATGATCAACAAAGAGGAGTGCAAAAGAAAGTGCAACAAGGTCATATTGTATTAAAACTATTGTACATGATAGTGCACTATTTCTAATATGGTTATACAGGGGAAGAAGGCAAATTCAAAGGTGCCAAAAATATACTACTCTAGCTAGAAAAACCAGTTGGAAGTAACCGTACGTAAGCATCCATCCAATCCTAGCTCGATAACCATATGAAGGGCTCATACTCCTCACATTCAAGAACATCGAACCTACAAGATACAAGTACAAAAGCATGGAAGCACAACACTATTAAAGAGCAAGAGAGTCTACGTAAGGAAGGCAAAAATCAATAACAAGGTAAAAGAAAGTTGAAGCGCCATTTGGAGTACTACTTACTCCAAGTACATTTGTTAAAAGCAATGCTCAAGACCTCCATGCCCTACTCCATATTTCTGTAGAAGACTGTGCAGACGAACAAAGGCAAAGGAGGAGAATTGCAAGGCTAAAAATATCTCAAAGGATCCATTTGAACCAGTAATAGGGTCTACATCTATGCAAAGAAGAAAGTAACACTTGTCACTCAAGGGAAACCCTAACGCTCGATTCAAGAGAGCACTCATCTTCAAGGAGTTACATTTACAACTTGGTGCATTTGGTGCATTGAGTACACTTGTCAAAAAGGAAGATCGAGTGTTTCACTAAAGAACATAACATTATTACGTTAAAAAAAGGGAGATAAAGTGTTCGTTGGCACCAAACTCTCCTCAAGCACTCAAAGGTAATGGTTGTGCCACTTGGCGCATAAGAGATAGATCATCCCCATTTAAGGACGTCAATGACCAAAGTCAAGCAACATTCTTCAACGTCAAAATTACTCTCACGCTGCCTGAGCAAAAAAGGACTGAGTTGCAGCAGGCAAGAAGGTGTTCAAGCCTTTAATACTAAGGCAACCGAATTCAAGGGAAGAGACTAGAAGATGCTATATTGGGAACACATTAAACACAAAGCACTTATATTGGAGGATACGTCCAAAGCATCCATGACGTCTACGTAAAACAACAGTCAAAGCTTCTCTGAAATCAGTGTCGAACAATGCTTGAAGAAAGGTAAAATTATTTTCATTAATATGTGCTTTATTTATTTGGAGTTATAAGGGTTAAATTAAAGGAATTTATTTACATTGGAAGCCATATATCAAGGAAAATATTCTATAAAAAAAAAACAAATATTTGCAATATAAAACCTAGGAGTAATAAGGTTTTCTACTTGGATAAATATTGAATATTTGTAAATATTGATTGTGATCTAATTTATCCAAATATTGGGGAGTCATAAGGGCTACTACATCAAATCAATTAATTGTAAAATTAGACACACATAAACTAATTCTCAAAGTGGATCAAGACCAATGAACTCACCATTATCTTGAGCAATCCCTCGTAAAATGTCCTCATCCTAGAAATGGAGAGGAAGACTTGAAAGGCGAACCAAGATTGAAGCTAGGTTGATATTTTGAGTCTCTGGACTGAAATCCATACTCCATTTCCTACGAAAAATCCCTCTTCGAATGTATAACCACGATCCACCTGATAGGATTCTACTTGAATCAATAGGGTTATTCAGATGGATGAGAAAAAACCCCCTAGGAAAGGCAACCAGGTCCATGGATCCTTGAGGATGCCAATGGGTAATGGACCATTTATGGATCAACTCCATGTTAGGGCAAGTCCCTAAACATTTCCCCATATGAGAATGAGAATCCTGGTCCACGAGGGAGGAAACAAGCTCTGATGAAATTCGGAGGGCACCTTGAGAAGGGTGCAGATTGACCTTGGGGCAAGGGGGAGGCCCAAAAGAAACTGCACTTTTGAAAAGCGTTGCAAAGGAGTAGGAGGAGAAAACATTCTTGGATCCATTTTGACATTGTGATGTGTGAACAATTAAAGTTAAATCTCTCCCTCCACCTTGCTCTAAGGGACCTCCACCTCCATCAGGGATCACAAGTTCGCTCTCGACACACACCCCGAAGCCTGTGATTACCTCGATATTGTTTGAAGTCACAGAACTGCCTCCACTACCACCATCACCATAAACATTTGCATCATCATTACTTATCACTTCACTCAATGACACCATTGCCATCGTCGAACATCTAAAAAAATGTTTGCTCACCAACTTGAAACCCTTTTTAATTTTTTTAAAATTTCGAAGCACTTATCTCTCCAACTTAGAAAAACTTGCAAATATTGATTGTAACCCTAAATATCACCATGTGGAAACAACAGAGATAGACTTCCTCTTGTGCTATCGGTGTTCTTAAAAAACTTCATCGACTGTATTTCGTTACCAACTAGATTTTGAAGGAATACTTTCATCGATAAAATTTCAAACTCTTCATTATGAGAGGTCATCGAAAAACCATAATGGAAAACTGTATGGTGCCCAAAATTGATTTATGTTGACTGAAACTCATATTTTCCCACTGTAAAGCTCCTACGAACAAACCCTAACCACAACACACGTTGAAAATTATCGATTTTATTTCAAAGGAATTCCTCTATCGATACAATTTTAAACTCTTCACTATGAGAGGTTACCGAACAACCCAAAAATAGGTTTATGTTAGCCAAAACTTAGATCTACCCACTGTCAAGCTCCTACAAACAAACCCTAACCACAACGCATGTTGAAAATGACCAACTAGATTTTAAAGAAATTCCTCCAACGATGAAAATTTTAAACTCTTCGAAACTCAAATCTTCCCACTATCAAGCTCTTGCGAACAAACCCTAACCACAACGCATGTTAAAAATTACCAACTGGATTTCGAAGGAATTCTTCATCGATAAAATTTTAAACTCTTCGAAACTTAGATCTATCCACTGTTAAGCTCCTACGAACAAACCCTAACCATAATGTACGTTGAAAATTACCGACTGGATTTCAAAGGAATTCCTCCATCGGTAAAATTTGAACTCTTCAAAACTCAAATTTACCCACTGTCAAGCTCCTATGAACAAACCTTAACCACAATGCATATTGAAAATTATCGACTGGATTTCGAAGGAATTCCTCTGTTGGTATAATTTTTAACTCTTTGAAACTCAAATCTGCCCACTGTCAAGCTCTTACAAATAAACCCTAACCAGAGCGCACATTGAAAAATATTGATTGGACTTCAAAGGAATTCCTCCGTTGGTAAAATTTTAAACTCTCTAAAACTTAGATATGCCCACTATCAAGCTCCTATGAACAAACCCTAACCACAACACACATTGAAAATTATCGATTGGATTTTGAAGGAATTCCTTCGCTAATAAAATTTTAAACTCTTTGAAACTCCAACCTGTTTTAAGCATTCATTTTTTGTTTTGCATTACATTTTTGTACTTTTGTAGACTAAAATATGCTCTGGACCAAATTCACACCTAGTCCATATAGGGTGAGAATTTGGCTTTCCAAATTTGCACCTACCCCTTTACAAGGTGCAAATTTGGTAATTAGGGCTTAGGGGCAAGTTTCTGCTCCCAAAACTCTAATCCATCTTCTTACATGCTTCGTTTCTACCATATTTCTTTTATATGTGCTCTATTTTCATTGTTTCATATTTGTTATCACTTGTTTCAAAGGTCAACTATCTCTTTTATTTTGAACAATCAACTAAAAGGACCAAGGGGGCTTGATTGTTGTGCCTCCAAGCTCAGTCACATATTAGCCTAATCAAGCCCCCAAACATTGATCAAATTTTCCAAGGGTTTTTAAGTTGTTGGATATATCGAGATGAAAATTAAAAGCTAGGATAAACCATTGGATAAAGTAAGTGCTTTAAATAGACTTCTTAAGTTGTTTATTATTTGCTTTCTACTCATTCCTGCTCCAGATTTAAATCATAAGTAAAGAAAAGCATCCAATTCCATTTTTAGGTTTTTAAAAGAGAAAAAGTATATAGTTTGCATCTTAGGTTAAATTTTTTTGTGCATTCTCTTAAACCCTTGTTGAAAAGGAAAAGATTTACTTATTTGTAAAGTTAGGGTTTTAGTTCTCATTGAAATTAAAAATCATTCTAGAGATAGTCTTTGTTTGCTTGCATTGTTCTTTTATTCTTCCTAGTTTATATCTTAGTAAGGCCAAACATAGGTTCTTGTTCAATGAATACATCAAACATTTCCACCCCGGACTTGCAACGAGTCCTTAAACCATTTTTGGTGAACCCTTCGATCCCCTGAGCCCCGAGTGTAGAGGAAACAACATACCCCGTGGTCACCTTGGTTCCTAGCATATCCAACCAATAATCATATGCAGTAGGGTAGTTTTTCCCCTTCTCCAATATGTATTATTTTATATTAGATTGTTCCACTACCACCAATAAAGAATCCTTCATAATAATCCTACTAAGAGCTTATCCGAACCTAGAGATTTATCCTTATCAAAAGAGAAAAGAGCTGAATAAAATTCTTCTAGAGTAATAGGTTCCATAAATTTACTATTTTCATATGTTATAAATGAAGGTACTTCTTGCAATAGTTTAATTTTCTCCAATCCTATAATATTTTAGTAAAAAAGCCTTGTTTGTTCCTTTATTTTGCTATGGTCTTCAATCCAAACCCCTTCTATTCATTTAATTATACTAATTTTGGATGTTGATCTCTATACTATTGCCATCTTATGAAAAACTTGATGTTTTTTCTCTTTCTTTTAACCAAGTCTATCTTGATTTTAATCTCCAAAATTTCTCTTCGTTACTCAAAATATTATGATATTTACTAAGCAACTCCCTTTCCTCTAAGCTTGGATTATTGTGCTCACCTTTTTGAAAATTTAAAGGTTTCTCTTTTAGTTCTTTCTTCTCAAAAATATTTTTTAAAGTGTTATTGTTCCATTATTTTAATCTATATGTCATTGGTTTATTTTGTTTTGGAAGTGTATAGAATTCACCATTTCTTGAAGAATTCCATGTTTGCGCTATCATATCAATAAATTGAGGATGATCTTCCTGCATCTACTTATATTTAAAATATGATATTTTTTTGAATTCACTTACCACCATTTAACTCATATTGGCCAATGATACGAACCAATCCTTATGAAGGTACTAATTTTGGCACAAGTTCCCTCATATAGCCAATGATCTAAGAGTATGTATGTGTCTAATTTTTTTGCTATCAAGTTCTAGCATATCTTGTTGTTGGTCCATGTATAGTTGTCCTCTTCAAACTCAACCTCCCATAGATTATTGTTTTGAATAAAAGTTGAGAAATCTCTTACACTTTGGATTATTTTTCTAATTCCTCATAATTTCATCCAACTTGGTTATTGCATTAAAATATCCTATAATCATGAATCAAGTTTCTTGGTCTTTACTTCTTGTAAAGACTTCAATCCCACTTCATACTTCTAGTTTACCTAGCTAAATTATAGGTCCATAGGCATTGAAAAGAATGAAATGAATATCTACAAAGTACCATGTGACTAATAAGGTTATCTAATGCCTAGTTTTATGAATGGTTTTAGAGGAGGTTCTAACTAGATTCCAATATGTTAGAATTTCTCCTACTGCTCCTTTTGACTTATCCTACTCATTTTATGGAATTTCCTTGCTAATGGTAGAGGTATTAACATCTAACATTGTGTTTTATCTACTGCTTTTCTTCTCTTTAATGGTGTATGGTAATTCAAGAGAGTGCAAAATTTGATGAGGCACATTCCTTGAGTTCAATAGGAATGTTCATCTATAAAATGGGATCATACGGAGTAGACGATTGCTTGTTAATATTCTGATCTTGTACCATATCCTCTAAGCTCTGATATGCTTTTTCTTTATAGGATAAAGCCTCAAAATAATTGGTATTTATTCCAATATCCTTACTGGTCTCCAATGTTTATTTACTTTAATTTATATGGATCTATTTTTTGGAAGTTAAAAACCATCCTCATCCATATCCATTTGTAAGTTTCTCATGTGGTTTTCTACATATGTTTCTATTGGAATGTTCTTAAGGAATGATCTCTCAATATATCCCACCTCATAACATCTTATACATCTAAATATATGTTTTTATAATCAATTATTTAGGTCCATAACTTACCCCCATATTTAAGAATGATTATGGTAAAGGCTTACCAATATCAATCATGACCAAAATATGAGCATAAATAGCCAAGACTCCATATTTTGTAGTTTCTAGAATCTTAATAAATCATCCTAGAGTGTTTCCTATTGCCTTGAAGGTATCCATTTCCTATAATTCAATGGGTAATGCATATATCCTAACCCTTACTAGTACTAGGGATAGATTTACATTTTTCAGGTGCAAAACCTTCATACCAGCAGGTAAGGAAGATTCTTGTTCTTCCCATAAACCAAGGACCCCCTTTTAGAATTATATATATTTCCTCCCTAGAATAGAAAATGGCCAACAATAATACTTTGGGAATAAAGGATAGACTTACTCCTTAAGGCTTCCATCTCTTATCAATCCAATTTCTTAGAGCTAAAGCTCCATGGTCAAGATCCATTAAATTTACCAATGACTACCTTATCTTTGAGTAACGAGGAATACTGCTCTATGAGGTCCTCCACAATCTCTACTACTAGGGATGATTCTAAGGATTTAGCTATAAATAAAGCCATGGGAAGGAAACTATAACTCAATATCTATTTAAATTTACTAGTATATCTTATAGCAATTATATTATTTGAAAATAAACCTACAATAATCTGCATGCAAAACTTCTAAGAAAATGAAGGGATAAATAAAAATCAATTAAAAAATTATGTGCCTAGACAAAATGTCTTGTCTCGCTGATGCCCTAGCACTCCATTGTTCCTCCCATCATACAAACCCTAGTTGATAAATATCTGCAATTTCATTTTTTGTGACTTGAAAAATCATCATTGCCCTTATTCTAGATGGTTGACTTCATAGGGTTGTATCTTCCTTAATACTGCTAGAATTTCTTCATATAACCACTCATTTTAAAGTTCTTCAAATTATGCACAAATTGGTCCAAGAATCATTTGAATTGGACAACCCTTTGCAAAGATATGGCTCCTAAAAAATGAGAAATTTTTGGAAAAATTTACCCTAATGATGCTCTTTTTTTTGGATGGTTGTTTTCACATGGTTATATATCCCTCAATATTGTTTAGATTCTTTTGTATGATCACACATTTAAAATCTCTTCAAATTTTACACAAAATGGCATAAGAGTCATTTGAATTAGACAAGTCTATGCAAAGATATGGCTCCTGAAAAACGAGTCATTAAAAACAAAATTGCCCTAACTCTACTAATTAATTATTTCTTAGATGGTATACTAGTAAGGTATAGTATATGCACCCAAATACTTTATGTCAATGCATGTTTTTGATGCAAAATATTGGATGCACACACCCAAACAACATTCTTGTAAACTAAAATCCATAGTAAACCTTTAGTAAATATCATAATATCAATTTGTAATACTATGATAACATTATTATTGATATTAAAAAATTATAAATATATATAGATAGATAGATAGAAAAATAAAAACTAATATATTTTTTATTTATTTTTTGTTAAACTCACTCACACACCACCCCATGGTTTGAACTTGGGAACCAAAACACATACCAACGAGGTGTCCTGACAAGGACAAAAACTATTCTAATTTTAAAATAATACATACAAACTAACAATTACATTTAGCCTAACAATGGAGACTTTAGAACTCTGAATAGAGGTTGGTTGGGGGTGGAGTTGTATACCATGCTTTAGTAACTAAAGTATGGTTGGATAACCATATATCATGTAAAAAAAATGGCTAACTCATATAGGCTATGGTCTTATGGAAGTTAAAAACTTTACCCTTTTGACCTTGATTATCATTTTTTTTTAAGCGAAAAACCCCTTGCGGGGCCGCCTTGGTCTAAGAGACCACGAACAAGGGATTCTACACCATCAAAGTCACCCGGGGGTTGCACCCAGACCTGCCCGCACCAACATTATCAATTGGATTTTGAGTACCCAATTCAACTTTTTGGTAGGGTGGAGATTCAAACCTGGGACCTCCCTTGGAGGATTGCCCTCTCCTCTCCAACTCACCTACAACACTTGGGTCTACCTTAATTATCATTTGTCCAAGGTATTGTGAGGCAATAATAAATGGATGTTAATATATGAATGTGACCCAAGTCCAAATCTCTACATTGTGATGAACATCCTTGCAACTTGACTTCATATTCTTGTATTGTGATAAACATCCCTATGACTCGAGTGTAAATATCCACATTATAATATATGCCTCCATGATAAGGTGATGTATGATAATATATTTTGTTGTGATACTATTATAATGTGGTTACTAAAATATCATCATCAAATTACAATGAATACATGTGATAATACAATATCTTGCAATATTTTATGATAGTTTTTTCAAATGAATTTGGGACAAGCAGTAGTGATTGGGATTCACAAAATATAATATAAATATATAAAAAACTATTGAGCAAGGTGCAGCAGGAGTATTGTCATTGTTGTCAACACAATCAGTTAGATCTATTGATGCAGTGGACAGGAAGTTCAAAAGCCTTTCAGATGCAGAAAGACAGGAGTTCAAAGGTTGCTCAGAGTATGTACAGTGATTGTCCAAGAAAACCGAAGTGGCCCATATGCAAAAGATCAAAGAAAAAGACAAGTAAGAAAAGTGTCGCGATATCGCGACATATACAACAGGCAAGAAAAACTGTCGCGATTTCGCGACATGTTGGAAGAGAGAGAAAAATAGGAAAAACTGTCACGATTTCGTGACATGTTGGAAGAGAGAGAAACAACAGGATAAACTATCACGATTTCGCGACATGCTGGAAAAGAAAAAAGGCAAGTGGAAAAACTATCGCGATTTCGCGACATGTTTGAAGAGAAAAAGGCAAGTGGAAAAACTGTCATGATTTCGTGACATGTTGAAAGAAAAAAGACAAGTGGAAAAACTGTCGCGATTTCGTGACATGTTGAAAGAAAAAGACAAGTGGAAAAACTGTCACGATTTCGCGACATGTTGAAAGAAAAAAAGACAAGTGGAAAAACTGTCGCGATTTCGTGACATGTTGGAAAAGAGAAAGGCAAGTAGAAAAAGTGTCACGATTTTGCGACATATTGCAAGAGAGATAGTACGGAAGAAAAAGTGTCACGATTTCGTGACATGTTGGAAGAGAGAAAGGCAAGTAGCAAAAGTGTCACGATTTCATGACATATTGCAAGAGAGATAGTACGAAAGAAAAAGTGTCACGATTTCGTGACATGTTGGAAGAGAGAAAGGCAAGTAGAAAAAGTGTCACGATTTCACGACATGTTGGAAGAGAGAAAGGCAAGTAGAAAAAGTGTCACGATTTCATGACATATTGCAAGAGATATTGTACGAAAGAAAAAGCGTCACGATTTCGTGACATATTGCAAGAGAAAGAGCAAAGGAAAGAAAGTGTCACGATATCGCGACATGTCGCATTTTCGTGACCCGAAGGCAAGAGAAAGAGCAAAGGAGAGAAAGTGTCACGATATCGCGACATGTCGCATTTTTGTGACCCGAAGGCAAGAGAAAGAGCAAAGGAGAGAAAGTGTCACGATATCGCGACATGTCGCGTTTTTGTGACCCGAAGGCAAGAGAAAGGGCAAAGGAGAGAAAGTGTCATGATATCGCGACATGTCGCATTTTCGTGACTAAATGAGGAGAGAGAAAGTATGGAGGCAAAAGTGTCATGATATCGTGACATGTTGTATTTTTGTGGTCCAAAGCAAGGAAGAAGAGAGAGAAAAAAAAGTGTCGCGATATCGTGACATGTATTTTTGGGGACCAAAGCAAGGAGAAAGAGAGAGTAAGCAAAAGTGTCACGATATCGCGACATGTTGCTTTTTCATGGTTGAGTTGAAGCCGACGAAGACCTATGATAGCCGACTAAGATTAGGGTTTGCAGTCGACTAAGATTAGGGTTTGCAACCGACTAAGATCAGGGTTTACAGTCGACTAAGATTAGGGTTTTGATCATGAAAATGTTGTTATAAAAGGAAGGTTGTTTGAAGAATTAAAGTTGTTGAATGTGTGCGAAGTTCGGTCGTAGAGCGTAGAGTGCAAGTCGTATCGAATCGTGCTAAGTGCAAAATTCGTAAAGGAAGCAGAGTGCACAAAAGGGAGAAGATGATCGTTCGACTGTGATGCAGCAGATTGTGCGAAGTGATTTCGTAGAGAGAGCAGAGTGCGTAGAGATCGCAAAGGTGAAGCAGACTAGTCGGGGTCTTGTAAAAGTGAAGGTATCTTTCTGTTAATCTTCTAGATTCATAATTCAAGTCCAGGTTGCAGCTTGGCATCAGGGGTTGGTGCTCCTTCCAGTAGGTGCCGGTAAATCAGGGGTTGGTGCTCCTTTCTGTTGGTGCAGATAAATAAGGGGTTGGTGCTCCTTCCAGTGGGTGCTGGTAAAGTGATTGTAAAGTTGTTGCTTTGCAAAGGCTGGATTTGGATGGTAGTCCAAGCAGTCATTTTTGAGGAGTAGCCACATTGGTGAACCTCGTTAAATCTTGTGTTGTGTGATGCTCTTTTGTTATTCTTGTGTATCTTGTAATAAGTTTTAATTGCTATTATATTAAGAGCTATAAATTCAAGATTAAAGAGCTACACTGATTCACCCCCCCTCTCAGTGTCATTGTAAGACTAACAATTGGTATCAGAGCTAAGTTCCTGTACAAGCCTAATCGGCTAGGGTGATCTTGGAACTAACACAATGGCAGGTGGTGAAGGTTTCTCATCAAACAAAGCACCATTGTTTGATGGATCTAATTACGCGTTCTGGAGAATCAGGATGTAGACATATCTCTGTGCTTTGGGATATGACATCTGGGATTCAGTGGTTAGTGGATACACAATACCCAACACTCCTCCAAAAGAGGCTGACGAAAAGAAACTATTTGAGAGTAACTCAAAAGCAAAGAATGCTATCATGTGTGGATTAGCAGACAGTGAACTAGTAAAGATCATGAGTTGTGATACTGCAAAAGAGATATGGGACAAACTGAGGAGTATTCATGAAGGAGACGATAAGATCAAGGAGGCCAAATTACAGACACATCGAGCTCAGTTCGAAGCATTGAAAATGAATGACGATGAAAACATTGAGGCATATATGCTGAGAGTCAATGGAATCATTAATGCGATCAGAGGGCTCGACGAGGATATTGGAGACTCTGTCATCATGAAAAAGGTACTAAGATCTCTTCCTCAAAGGTTTGATTCCAAAGTCTCAGCGATAGAAGAAGCTAAAAATCTAAATTATTTTAGTATAGATGAGATGTATGGTTCTTTGACTGCATATGAGATGAGGATAGGAAGATCTAAACCCACAGACAGAGAAGCGGCTTTTAAAGCCCTTAAAAATAAAAACACAAAACAAGAGTCCGAGGAAGAAGAGACATCGGATGAAATGGAAGCAAACTTTGTTAGAAAACTGAAAAAGGGAAAAGGAAAATACAGAGGGAAGCTACCATTTAAATGTTTCAACTGTGGAGGCATTGGGCATTTTGTGACTAAATGTCCACTTAAAGAGAAGAACAAAAATGATGAAGGATCGCACCAAGAAAGAAGTGACTGGAAGATGAAAACAAATTTCAGAAAAGGCAACTTCAAGAAGAAAAGTTTCATCTCCAAGAATGTCAATTCATCATAAAACAGCTCCGATGAAGAGTCTGAAGAAGAAAAAGATGAAGCTCTTTTCATGGCATTTGAAGAAGTTAAATCAGAAAAGGAAGAAGGAGTGACCTCTGAAGTTTGTGGTGAAAACCTTGAGGCTGAAGTAGATCTAGAAGGTGAGTTGATCTCTGCACTTGAAGAGTGGAAGATAGAAAAGAAAAAGAATAAGAAACTTTCAAGAAAGCTTGAGGATGCAAATGGAATCATAACCAGCTTGAAAGTACAGATAGAAGAATCTAAGAAAATCTCCGAAGATCTCGAAGTGCAAATAACAATGAAAATAGATTATTGCAGCAAGCTAGAAGAAGAGATTGTTGGTTTAAGAATGCAGCTAGAAGAGATGAATAAGAAAATTAGTTGTTATCACAAACGTGAAGAAAGTTCTATGAAGTTGGATAAGATCATAAATGACCAAAGACCTGCAGGCATCAAATTTGGTCTAGGTTTCATCGAAGGAGAATCATCAAGTGGATCAAAGGCCAGAAATGCAGAATCCATAAAGAATGAAGATAAGAGACAAGTTGATCAAGGAAAAATGTCTCATGCAAGAGAAAGCATTAATGCCAGGCACGAAAGGAGAATTGACAATGATGGATTCACCAATGTCACATATCAAAGAAGAAGAAGACCTATGGCTCCTACGACAACATGGCAAAGACCATCACCCAGGTTCAATTATCCTTTCTCTAGGTTTCTGTTTTAAATGCAATGGCTATGGACATAAAATCTCAGACTACAAATATAATGTAAGACCAAGGAATTTCACCAGTAGAAATGTTTTTTCTCCTCTGATGAATTATACAGTAGAATGTTATAACTCGTCATAATTTTGGGCACATTGCAAGAAACCGTAGAAATACATTTACATCAAATCAGTTTCAGGGAAGAAAATTTCAACCATACAGGATGAGACAAAATAGAAAGCTTCCCGAAAAACATGCTCAAACTATTGATAAGGGAAAGGCAAAACAAGAGCCCAAAACTACTATCAAAATAGTGTGGAAAGGAAAAGAGCGACTGAAGGAAGAAAAGGAATCCTTAATCGTACAAACTGCATTCAAAGCACAGAATAAGTATGTACCATGGATACTTGATAGTGGATGCTCCAGTCATATGACAGGTGACAAACAAAAATTTGAGAAGCTACAAAAATATGAAGGAGGTTCAGTAAAATTTGGAAATAATGATGGAGCTAAGATAGTTGGCAAAGGCTCAGTTAAAATTAGTGATGGAAAGATTAAGTCAGAAGAAGTCTTGTTTGTGGATGGTTTGAAACATAACTTGTTGAGTGTAAGTCAGATTTGTGATAAAGGTCATGAAGTAGTTTTTATGAAGCAGGGTTGTGAAGTCAGAAAAATAAATAGTGGAAAATTGATAGCAACTGGATCAAGGACATCTGGCAACCTGTACACGCTCTCAGAGAATTCAAAAGGAGCTTGTTTTATTGGACAGGAAGAAGAAAACTGGTTGTGGCACAAGAGACTAGGGCATATCAGTTTTGATAATTTGGTAAAAATCATCTCAAAAAGGGCAATGAGAGATATTCCCACCATCAGCAAACCTGCAAACAACATTTGTGCTTCATGCCAAAAGGGGAAACAAACTAGAGTCACATTCAAAACAAAAGAATACTACACAAGCAAACCGTTGGAACTCATACACACTGATTTATGTGGTCCCATGAGAACTCAAAGCATAAATGGTGACAAATATTTTATGTTGTGTATTGATGACTATTCCAGAATGACATGGATATTTTTCTTGAAGCATAAATCAGAAGCTTTTGATATGTTCAAGATTTTCAAAAACCAGGTTGAGAATGAAACAGGGAAAAGGATCAAATGTTTAAGATCAGATAGAGGAGGAGAATTCATTTCAGAGGAGTTTGCAGAGTACTATGTGAAAATTACGGTATTAGGAGACAGTTCTCAAGCACCAGGACACCTCAGCAAAATGGAGTGGTAGAAAGAAAGAACAGAACAGTGCAAGAAATGGCACGGACTATGTTGGCTAAAAGTAGAGTAGCAGATAGATTTTGGAAAGAAGCAGTCCATACTACGGTGTATATCCAAAATAGGTACATGCTGAGAACACATGAAAGCAAAACTCCTTATGAATTATGGTTCGGTAAAAGGGCAACAACGAAAATACCTCAGAGTTTTTGGCAGCAAGTGCTATATCAAAAGAACTGAAGATAATCTTGGTAAGTTTGAAGATAGAGCAGATGAAGGTATTTTTGTTGGTTATTCATCTAAAAGCAAAGCTTACAAATGCTACAACAAAAGGCTAAAGAAAATTGTGGACAATGCTGATGTTAAATTTGATGAAGGTAAAGAACGAGTAATTAGCTATGAAATGAACTACCCAATTTATGAAGAGGTTATTGAAGGAGATGAGGAAAACGAAATGGAAAAGATACAAAAAATTGACTCGGGATGATGTAAGTTGTGATTCAAAGTGGAAGAGAATAAGAAATTCAAAACAGGCAGCTGCCAGAAAAATCATCCTAGAGATCAAATAATTGGAGACCCCAAATTTGGTGTTCAAACAAGAAGAAGAGTAGTAAGTAACTACTCTCTTCTATCTAGCATTGAGCCCAAAAATGTTGCTGAAGCAAGCAAAGATGAAAGTTGGATGAAGGCAATAAATGAAGAATTAGACCAGATCGAGAAAAACAAAACTTGGGAGTTAGTACCTAGACCTGCGAACAAAAATATAATCGGGACTAAATGGATCTTTCGAAACAAATTGAATGAAGACGGACAGGTAGTCAAAAATAAAGCAAGATTGGTATGCAAGGGGTATGCACAAGTTGAAGGCATTGACTTTGAGGAAACGTTTGCACCAGTAGCTAGACTAGAGGCAATCAGAATGTTTCTGGCTTTAGAAGTCTACAAGAATTTCAAAGTTTATCAAATGGATGTGAAATCAGCGTTTTTGAATGGGAAACTTGAAGAAGAGGTTTATATTGAGCAACCAGATGGGTTCCAACTTGGTGATAATCCCAACTTTGTTTGTAAGTTGAAGAAAGCATTATATGGCTTAAAACAGGCACCCCGAGCATGGTATGCAAGGCTAGACAACTATCTCACCCAACAAAGGTTTAAGAAAGGTATGGTGGACAGTAATTTGTATGTCAAAATAGAAAATGGGCATCTTATTGTTCTTGTTGTATACGTAGATGATATCATATTTGGCAGCAACAAAGATGAGTCATGTAGAGATTTAGCAAATAAGATGCAGAAAGAATTTGAAATGTCAATGATTGGTGAACTTTCGTATTTCCTCGGGTTGCAAGTTAATCAAAATAAGAAGGGCATATTTATTTCTCAAGTTAAATATGTGAAAGAGATGTTAAAAAAGTTCACAATGGAGGATTGTAAGCCAGTTAGCACACCCATGACGACAGGTTGCAAGTTGAGCAAGGATGACAAATCTCCAACTGTTGATCAAACCATGTATAGATCTATGATTGGAAGCTTACTATACCTGACAGCTACCAGACCAGATATTTTGCAGGCAGTATGCATGGTAGCACGATTTCAGGCCAATCCCAAGGAGACTCATGTGACAGAAGTGAAAAGGATCCTTCGGTACCTCAAGGGTACTATGGAATATGGTTTATGGTATCCGAAAGGTAAAGACTTCACCCTTATTTCGTATTCAGATGCAGATTGGGCAGGTTGTGTAGATGACAGAAAGAGTACCAGTGGAGGTGCATTCTATCTTGGAGACAGATTGGTCGCGTGGCACAGTAAGAAACAAGAATCAGTTTCATTATCGACAACAGAGGCAGAATACATTGCAGCGACAACATGTTGTACGCAGGTATTGTGGATGAAACAAACTCTGAAAGATCTTGGTATTAGTTTCAGTGAGCCAATATCAGTTAAGTGTGATAACACCAGTGCCATTAACATCTCCAAGAATCCAGTTATGCATTCACGCACAAAGCACATCGCTATCAGGTATCATTTTTTGAAGGAGAAAGTTGCAGAAGGTGAGGTTAAGTTGGATTTTGTTCCAACTACAGAGCAAGTAGCAGATATCTTCACAAAACCATTGCCCAAAGAAGTTTTTGAGTACCTTCGCAACAAATTGGGAGTGGTCACACTTCCCAAAAATTGACTAGCTACAGGGATCACATTCTCGTGGGGAGCATTTCAAGTATTTGATTATCTGTTTGCTCATGTTCATGATCTTTGCTAAATGCAATAGAGTGTGCTCGAGAATGTTGTGCATGGACTCAGGGGAGTCTCAGAGTAGCCCTTTGGTATTATTGTCAAAGGGGGAGAAGAGTTACAGGAAATTACACATGTGTTGCCAACAATTCCAAAGGGGGAGATTGTTGAGCAAGGTGCAATAGGAGTATTGTCATTGTTGTCAACACAGTCAGTTAGATCTATTGATGCAGTGGACAGGAAGTTCAAAAGCCTTTTAGATGCAGAAATACAGGAGTTCAAAGGTTACTCAGAGTATGTACAGTGATTGTCCAAGAAAACCGAAGTGGCCCATATGCAAAAGATCAAAGAAAAAGACAAGTAAGAAAAGTGTCACGATATCGCGACATATACAATAGGCAAGAAAAACTGTCACAATTTCGTGACATGTTGGAAGAGAGAAAAAACAAGGAAAAACTGTCACGATTTCGCGACATGTTGGAAGAGAGAGAAATAGTAGGATAAACTGTCACGATTTCGCGACATGCTGGAAAAGAAAAAAGGCAAGTGGAAAAACTGTCACGATTTCGCGACATGTTGGAAGAGAAAAAGGCAAGTGGAAAAACTGTCACGATTTCGTGACATGTTGAAAGAAAAAAGACAAGTGGAAAAATTGTCACGATTTCGTGACATGTTGAAAGAAAAAGACAAGTGGAAAAACTGTCACGATTTCGCGACATGTTGAAAGAAAAAAGACAAGTGGAAAAACTGTCACGATTTCACGACATGTTGGAAAAGAGAAAGGCAAGTAGAAAAAGTGTCACGATTTCGTGACATATTGCAAGAGAGATAGTATGAAAGAAAAAGTGTCACGATTTCATGACATGTTGGAAGAGAGAAAGGCAAGTAGAAAAAGTGTCACGATTTCGCGACATATTGCAAGAGAGATAGTACGAAAGAAAAAGTGTCATGATTTCGTGACATGTTGGAAGAGAGAAAGGCAAGTAGAAAAAGTGTCACGATTTCGTGACATGTTGGAAGAGAGAAAGGCAAGTAGAAAAAGTGTCACGATTTTATGACATATTGCAAGAGAGATTGTATGGAAGAAAAAGCGTCACGATTTCGTGACATATTGCAAGAGAAAGAGCAAAGGAAAGAAAGTGTCGCGATATCGCGACATGTCGCATTTTCGTGACTCGAAGGCAAGAGAAAGAGCAAAGGAGAGAAAGTGTCACGATATCGCGACATGTCACATTTTCGTGACTCGAAGGCAAGAGAAAGAGCAAAGGAGAGAAAGTGTCGCGATATCGCGACATGTCGCGTTTTTGTGACTCGAAGGCAAGAGAAAGGGCAAAGGAGAGAAAGTGTCACGATATCGTGACATGTCGCATTTTCGCGACTAAATGAGGAGAGAGAAAGTATGGAGGCAAAAGTGTCGTGATATCGTGACATGTATTTTTGCGGTCCAAAGCAAGGAAGAAGAGAGAGAAAACAAAAGTGTCGCGATATCACGACATGTATTTTCGAGGACCAAAGCAAGGAGAAAGAGAGAGTAAGCAAAAGTGTCACGATATCGCGACATGTTGCTTTTTCACGGTTGAGTTGAAGCCGACGAAGACCTATGACAATCGACTAAGATTAGGGTTTGCAACCGACTAAGATTAGGGTTTGCAACCGACTAAGATCAGGGTTTACAACCGACTAAGATCAGGGTTTTGATCATGAAAATGTTGTTATAAAAGGAAGGTTGTTTGAAGAATTAAATGTTGTCGATGTGTGCGAAGTTCGGTCGTAGAGCGCAGAGTGCAAGTCGTGTCGAATCGTGCTAAGTGCAAAATTTGCAAAGGAAGCAGAGTGCGCAAAAGGGAGAAGACGATCGTTCGACTGTGACGCAACAGATTGTGCGAAGTGATTTCACAGAGAGAGCAAAGTGCGCAGAGATCGCAAAGGTGAAGCAGACTAGTCGGGGTCTTGTAAAAGTGAAGGTATCTTTCTGTTAATCTTCTAGATTCATAATTCAAGTCTAGGTTGCAGCTTGGCATCAAGGGTTGGTGCTCCTTCCAGTAGGTGCTGGTAAATCAGGGGTTGGTGCTCCTTTCTGTTGGTGCGGATAAATAAGGGGTTGGTGCTCCTTCCAAGTGGGTGCTCGGTAAAGTGATTGTAAAGTTGTTGCTTTGCAAAGGCTGGATTTGGATGGTAGTCCAAGCAGTCATTTTTGAGGAGTAGCCACATTGGTGAACCTCGTTAAATCTTGTGTTGTGTGATGCTCTTTTGTTATTCTTGTTGTATCTTGTAATAAGTTTTAATTGCTGCTGTATTAAGAGCTGTAAATTCAAGATTAAAGAGCTACACTGATTCACCCCCCCTCTCTGAGTGTCATTGTAAGACTAACAAAAACAATATATTATATATAAATATAAAAATAAAAAGATCCACTTTTATAATATAATATTGGCCACCTTTTCCACATGTGAATGAGCATCCTTTTATAATTTTAAATGTAAATATTTTATTTGTGGTCACCTTTTTATTTGCCATGCAAATATCTTTGTAGCTAGTTTAATATGTACATGGCTTGTTGATCGCATGTAATCCTGGCTATTTAAAGCCACTTAATAATGAAAATCAATTAGGTTGAGGTTTTGTAATATTTAGTCCAATTTTGGTTGTGAATCCTTATCAATTTGGTATCATAGTAGTGATGTTGGTTGAAGGGGAGTACCCTCTTCCCATAGGTCAAATTGATTCAGAAGGGGAATAAGAAACCCTCATCTAACAGATCCTAGAAATGGTGATTGTTTTGTCGGGTTTAGAATTGTCATTCTAGCTTTTTTCTATCTACTTGGTTTGTTATTACAATGACTTAATCCTATCTATCAATGGACATTGAATTTCTAAGTTTTCATGTTATGGTTGGTCCTATTTGTTTGTGGTATCACTATTACTTACTATATAATCTATTTTCCATAGATCTAAAAATAGCCCTACCATCTAGAATAGTCGGTCATTGTTGTCTTATGTTTTTCATCGTAATTTCCTGCCTTAGTCTGGGATCATCATTCATCCTTTTTATCGACCTCTTGTTCAAATTAGAAGCTTATAAAAGCATAAAATTGATTCTTTGGCCAAATTTATTTGTCTATGTACGTAGCCATAATAGGGAAGTAGTTGGTGACATAAACTGGCCACGATATTTCCAAAGCACCTATGGAGTTGTTGTGCACCTATTACACAATTTGTAAATAATTTTGAAGACAAAGAGTGGAGGCATGAATTTGAATTGAAGGCACAAAGAAATACATCATTATGAATCTTGTTTAAGTCACAACTAAGATATGAAATTGAAATTTTGCATCATTTGGAGAACCGTCCACCTATCCTAAAACGTGGAATTGATGCCACATCACCATGGCTGCTCAAAATCACTAGGCGCTCTTGATTAGTGTCGCTTGTAGGATACTGACGAATGCGGTGCTTGAGCAATATGATCAGTCCATAGAGAAAACTACTACACGGTGGAAATACATTTTAAACCTTGTTTAAATTTGCTCATGCTCACAAAAGGTATTGTTTGCCTACATTCCATTTCTCTAGCCACTAGCTTGTGTTAATGTCTCTTTGGCTACTCCATCCTCGCATGATCCCCCATTAATGCAAAGTCCTACTTAATCGCACGTGGTGGACTCTCCTAGCCCACACATCCAACTAGAAACCTCTTGAAGCCAACCAATGATGTTGAAATTGGAGGTTTTTTCACCATCAATTTCCATATTTTTGAAACTATAAGCTATCATTTTCCACACGTTCTAAGATTACCATTTTGTTCGAGCACCAATTGTTCTACTCTCTATACATAGTTTCAACTAGTGATCCATTTTCATCTACTTGTATAGATACATTTTGAATCTTAGTAAAATTAGACGCGTAAATTGCGTTATCTCTAGACTAGCATCTTTGCTCGTATTTCTTTGCCATCTAGTACCATAGTTTTTGCTATGGACACCCTATTCTCCCATGTCAATAACTAGTTCATTTGTGTAATAGCGAAGTCTCTCTTATCCCACATTGTCATGAAGAAAGCACATGACTTCCTCCAACTATTCTTGCTTGTGGGGATCATTTTGCAAAATTCCATATGTAGTATGATGAAAATGTTTATGTTTTATATTGTACTTCATGCAAATATAAAGAAAAGGGGAGACGTCTACTCAAAAGTAGTCATTTGTTGCTTTGTTGATTTATTACTTGGAAAGTTGAAGGTCACGAACCATGTTTGTGATGGTGGAGATTGTCTCATGTAGAGGATTGTTGTGGTTTGTAAATATATTTTACTTAAAAAGATAAGCAACCAGGCTAACATTAAAAAATAATATTTCAGAGCATATTCCTAAATTGTAAAGGCATATTGCCCCTTCTCTTTACTAGAGAGTCCTATTTCTTTTCTCCCTAATGGAGGCTTCATTGAGATCTAAAGATAGCGTTATTTATAGGCATTGGAAAGCTCTTTTCAAGTTGGGTCTAGGAGAAGCATTTGTAAAGGTCTACTTTAATCTTTGGAGTTTCCAAGTTTTTGTTGCCCATTTGTATTTGAAAATGCATTCTTGGTTGTACCCAACACTCCTTTGTTTGAGCAATTGTATCCATTGTAGAAGTCTTGTTTTGAGGCAAGTTCTAGGGATAGATTTATCCTCATTTGTTGTTGAATCAAATTGTGAATTATGGTTCATTTGGATGTGATCAGTAGGTATCACATTGGTACTCCATATTGGAAATTGGTGAAGTATGGTTAGCCCTATAGCAATATCTGATCCTCCTATTGGAGTTTGTAGTAGTGGATTTCAACATTAAGCTTTTTTAGCTCGGTTCATCTCTTTAGCTTCCATATGGGCAACAATATCTTTGATTATTTTGCTTCTACATTTGGTTTATTAGATCCTCAACTATCTCGACTCTTGCTCCTACTCCTCCAGTTCTTGCTAATGCTCTAGTTGTTCTTGTTGCTACTACTTCGTTGTTCTAGTTCTAGATCAACTTTTAATTTGTTTTCCCCACCAAGATAGATCTTGATTCTTTGTTGGTTCGCATTGGATTCCAATGCTCGTATGGTGGGAAGGAATGATAGTGATCCACAAAATATAGTATAAATATACATAAAATAATATTATATATAACAAGAGCCATTTATAATATAATATTGACCACCTTTTTCATAGATGAATGATCATATTTTTATAATGCCCCCAAGGGCTAGGTGGATTGGTAGTTGCTTGTATGGCTAGAAACTTACCAAGAAGACACCCAAGTTCAAACCTTGGGGGCAGTCTAATTGCAAAGGTAGTAGTCTGATTTGAATCGTCAGAGTGTACACTAGATTGATGATGACAGTATAAATCCCAAGCGATCGATGGTCCCCCTCACATCGGGTCAACAACAATGAGGTGGAATAGGTTTGGTGGGAGCAACCCCTGTGGTTTGAACCCTGCACTTGATAGTTACTAAAAATAGTGTGGTTGTAACCAACTCTCATATGAATAATAATAATAAAATATCATCGTTTTGTAATTTTAAATATAAATATTTTATTAGTGGCCACCTTTTTATTTGCCATGTAAATATCTTCGTGACAAGTTTGATATGTACGTGGCTTATTGATTGCATGTAATACTGACTATTTAACGTCACATAATAATAAAAATCAATCAGACCAAGGTTTTGTAATATTCAATCCAATTTTATCTATGAATCCTTATCAAGTAGAGAGTGAAGCATTTCACACTAAAACCAAGGTTCTAATCTAATGGTGAACCTTAACATTTATAAGCCTAAGGGATTTGAGGTAATCAATGGAGGTTAATGAGCCTCACATGTTAAACCAAAATTACAGTGAAATTCGGGTTGGATACATGTTGAATTCTAATAAGGATAGGGACACTTTTGAACGGCGGGAGGTGAACCAAATGGTTCTTAAATTGGCTAGCATAGGCTTAGCTAAGGATGAGGATAGGTCCAGAGTCCAATGAGTCTTATGGATCAATGGAGGATGAGCAAATTATTTGTTAGGTTTTTTGCTACCTCTTGCAACCCTCTTTGGCTCTTTTTGGAATAACATAGGTAGTGTTCGCAGGACTATTAATTTTGTTAGGTTTCTTAGGATCAGTGTAAAACGGAAATGGGAACAAGTTCAAATTTTTTGCTCTGTAGATGGTACTCAATTTTTTGTTATTTTTGGAGATGTTAATCTAAATTTCATTTGGATTTTAGGACTTGCCAAAAGTGACAGACCTATTATTGTAATTTGATTATTGTTCTATCAATATAATTATTTACCTTTTCAAAAAAAATATTACGATCCAATTCGTAAACCTTAATATATATTCACATAATTGAAATCAAGGGGTTGAGATAAATATTCTTTCAAAAAAATCCTCAAATTAAGTCTTAATGGACATAAAAGCTTAGTATGTGTAAGTAGTATGCACTTGACCCAAGCAAGTTACCCTAACCTTAGTATAAATAAAAGCACATGATAACTATTAAATTATAGTATGATGAAAATATCCCTATGATATTGTGATAAACAATACCTCAAATATGATGAATATTGTGATAGACAACACCTCGAATAAGATGACAGATAACATTATAATAAGTAAGAGGACCTCCAATAATATAATTTGTTATAAATTATTAAATGACAATAAATATATATAATTATAATTTATTATAAATTTTTGAATATTATGATAAGAAGGTCATAAATAAATATCTTATTTAACTAGCTTAGATATAAAGGATATATATCTAAAAATATCGAGAGATATCAATCTCGAGGCGCCTATCTTGGAGATCACACCCCCATAAATGAGATTGGCACCTCGAGATTGATAACTCTCGGCGTTTTTAGATATATATCTTTTATATCTAAGCTAGTAGCATCCACGATCGCACAATTATTATATTAAAATATTTTTCAATGACATTTTTAAAAATATATATAAATGTATTGATAAATATAACATGCCAAAAATATTTAAAATAGCTTTGAGTGAGATGAAAATGCTCAATTGATAACAAATATGAATCTTAATAGGCAGTGTTGATAAAAACCTTATTATTTCAAAGATCGATGTTGATAATCCATTCAAAGGAAAATACATTATGTAAAGGTAATTGAAATGAGAAAGAATGTTAATTGAATTAATTCAAATATGTACGATCAATCTGGAAACCCTAAATCTTCATTCAACCTGTTAAAATTAAAAATCAAAACTTCAGCTGAGCAATCCAAAATCATATCCAACTGAATTAACACCCTAAATCTTCATTCAACCTGTTAAAAAAAAAAAAAAAACAAAACTTCAGCTGAGCAATCCAAAATCATAGCCAACTGAATTAAAACCTACGCAAAAGGAAGCCCATTGCAATGTCACACCTGCAACTCAAATGATAAGATTGTGTCTACCCTGCCATGGGTCAAATCTTAATCCCACCTAATACAACCCAATATTTTTCCCGACACCAAAGCCCTTCCAAACCAAATCTCAAAAGTTTTGGCTTATTACAATCGAAATAACCTCTAGTAATAAATTCTCCAACCTTAACATCCCTCCAATCATGCCCTTCATTTGTCATGTATTTAAATTTAATCTCATCTCCCTCAGACGTTCTCACAAAAAAAATTGAGTGGTATCGGACTCCACTTAAATCCTATCACAATTTTCAGAAGAAGACAACTTCATTTCGGCCCTTTCAGAACATAGAAGAAAGCTGTCAAGAGAATCGATTTCTCAACAAAGGTAGCAAAAATATGATATTTTGAGAAGAAAAATATTTTAATGAAAAACTCGTTCATTTATAAGAAATTGCAAATAAGAGAAAAATAATAGTTAAATGTGTAAATAATAAAAAATTGAAGGACAAAAATTAGGTCTTAGATTAAGGGTTTATTTTATTTTTTAAAGAGAATTTAGGTTAAAATTAGGTCTTAGATTAAGGGTTTATTTTGTTTTTTTATTGAGTAAATACTTCTTATACATATACATATCCGTCGTGGGATTGGTTTATTTTATTTTTATAAAGGTGAATTTAGGTTAAAACTTTAGAGAAGGTTAAAATTAGGTTTTTATGTAAATATAGTAATTGTTTAAGACATGAGAATATTTTTAAACGTTAAATTAATATTTTTTTGATATATAAATTATAAGTTTTCTATCTATTATAATAAAAAATTATAGAACCCATTATAGAGGACGATGGCGGGAAGAGGAGCAGGAGCAGGAGCGGATGTAGGGCTAGGGGTAGGTTCAGAGTTTGGTGCAAGGTTTCGAGCGGGATCGGGCTCGGGATCGGGATCAGGCACGTCAGGGCCCGATCTCGGGCCAGCAGGACCCTCGACGGGCCCAGAGGATGGCTCTGCGCTTGATCCGATCGGTGGCCAAGGTGGGGATGACATCTTGGGCCCTGGCCCCCAGGCCAGCCTCGATGCGAGCGCAGGCCTAGGGAAAAAGCCCCCTGATCCTGGGCAGGGCTCTGTCCCGGGCGGGCCCAAACCCTCCTATCAGCAGATCTTGGCGGGCACCAGGGCCCCTTCCCGGGCCCTGGGGCTAGGTCTTTCCCTCGAGGGCACCCACATCTCTATTTAGGAGGAGGTCTATTCCTCCTTGGTAGCTGGTTCCTCGGCCTCCCTGGTAGGGAAATTCCTGGGAGGGCATCCAGACATGGAAACCGTCCGCAGATGGGCGGCTACCAAATGGAAGGTTTCTGGGCATATCCAGCTGGTTGCCCTGACCAAGGGCTTCTTCATCATCAAACTAAATAACAGTGAGGACGTCGAAAAGATCCTGTCGGGTGGGCCCTGGTTTTTGGGGTGCAAAAGCCTCTTCCTCAGGTGGTATGGAGCTGACTTCCACCCCAGCACCCAAAGCATCAACTTCGCCCCGGTTTGGGTTCGTCTCCCAGACCTTCCCTTCCACCTGTGGCACGAAGATCTCCTTAAACTCATTGCTCAGTCGGTCGAGGACCTGGTGGCCTTCGACCCCGCTACCAAGGTAGGATCCCGAATGGTGCATGCCAGATTTTGCGTTAACGCCAATCTTGAATCCGAACTCCCCACCTCGATGACCATCTCTTTTGGGTCCTTCTTTTGGAGTCAGCCCCTGATCTACGAAAATAAACCTGCTTTCTGCCCCACCTGCTGTGCTCAGGGTCATCTCTCCCACCAATGCCCGGTTTCCAGAAAGGCTGATGGCCCTATCCCCAAACCCCATTCCCGATCAGGTCGGGCCCCGTCTCGCGGGCCCCCTCGCGATGGCCATAGATCCCAGGCCTGGACCAACAAGGAGGCCCCCCCTTCTACTTCAAAAGACTCTCACGTGGACCCCGATCTAGAAGGCGGTCTTCCCCAGGTTTCCCCTCTAGCTGCTCCCTCCCCTAGGTCGTCTTTCGGGGCCCCGATCCCAGGTTCTCCCTCCCGGCCCATTTCGAATCCCTCCCCGCAGGCCCCTGCTTGTGCCCCCTTCAGGCAAGCGAGCCGCCCGGGCTCCTTTCCCCGTCGGCTTCCCCCTCTATCGGGGCCCCCTTCTCCCCCCCACACCCGCTATCCACCCTCGACCCCCCTCGCCCCTCCCGGCGATCCCTACTGGGCTTCCTCCCTTGGAGTGCGGATCTGAGAGGTCAGATGAAGAGATCAGTTCTCCGTCCGGGCCCGAAGAAGTCAGCCCCAAGATGACCCGTAGCAGGACTTTTGCCACAGACTTTGGCAGCAAATTCAAAAGAGGGCGGCCCACCCTAGGCGACCAGCGGACAAGGATCACTGAAGATGACATAGCCAATGGCTCCCAGGCAACTCTCTCTGACGTTGGTGCAAGCTTCTCCAAGACGGACGCCACCCGACCCAAACCCCCCACTCAGGCCGGGAAGGGGGGCAAGCGACCCCACAAGGGTGTCAAATGAAGCTCATCACCTGGAATATCAGGGGGCTCAATGGGGCCCCCAAGAAAAGGATCCTCGGTCAACTTCACAGGGATCACCGCCCGTCCTTCCTCCTTCTTCAGGAGACCAAAATAGATGATGCTGTTGCCCGACGTGTAGCCCAAGCTACCTGGTGCAACTACGAGTCCCTGTCTACCCCTACGGTTGGCTCAGCCGGGGGTTTGCTATGCATGTGGGACCCCCAGTATTTCGAGGGAAGACTCATATCTTCGTCCCCCAGAATAATCAACATTCTGGTCCATTGCGTGAAGTCTAGGCGATCGTGGATTCTGTCCAACGTCTACGCTCCTAACAGCCCCGTCGAGAAAGTGGCCTTATGGAAGGAAATTAGCTTGATGAGAGAAGCCTTTGCACCCCTGCCCTGGATCCTGGCCGGGGACTTCAACAGTCCCCTGTTCCTCTCTGATAAAAGTGGGGGCGCAACGGTTCAGTCCAAGAGCATGGAGGACTTTGGAGCCTTTACCGCCCTCAACGAGCTCATGGACGTCAGCCTGAAAGGAGCCAAGTTCACTTGGTCCAACAGAAGAGTGGGAGCAAACCATATCTAGGTTAGACTAGATAGAGTTTTCTTGTCCAAGGAAGCCCTTCCCATGTTCGTCGACGCCACCCTGTTGGCCCTCCCCAAAATTGGGTCTGATCACAGCCCCCTCCTCCTCGAAACCGATCATCGCCCCTCCCCCAAGAGGCCTTTTCGGTTCGAGTCCATGTGGCTGCATCACCCTGACTTTCGGGCCCAGGTAGGCCGTTGGTGGGCTCCCCCAGTCCCTGGACGCCCCACGAAACAAGTCTTTCACAAGCTGAGATGCCTCAAAGAGCAACTCAAAGTATGGAATAAGGAGGTGTTCGGTAATATCTTTGAAAACAAAGCGATACTCAAAGAAAAACTCGAAGACCTCGAGTCCCGATTTCAAGCAGGCTCCCAAGACCCGGGGCTCAGGGAAGAGGAACGCCAGGCTCTCAGTGAGTATCACAACATTCTGGCCAGGGAAGAAACCTTTTGGAGGCAGAAGTCGAGAGCCCTGTGGCTCCAAGATGGCGATGCAAACACTAAGTTCTTCCACGCGTCGACTCTCAGAAATAGGGGTTCCAATAGAATTGTTGAGTTGGTGAGCAGCGATGGCAGAATCATCAAGGAAGAAGAGGACATCCGGGCTGAAGCCACCCACTTCTTCCAGGGGCTCCTGGGTGACAGCCCCCCCATGTCCTCAGAAGCGGCTGAATCCCTTCTGGAACATATCCCTTCTTCTGTCTCGGCCATGGCAAATGAGATGCTTGTGCAGCCCTTGTCTGACTCCGAAATCCATGCTGCCACTTTTTCCATGAAGGTTGAGGTGGCCCCGGGCCCGGACGGATTCCCCCCCAATTTTTCCAATCATTCTGGGACATCGTCGGGCAAGAAGTGTGTGCTGCCATCCAGGACCTTCAGACTGCCAGATCCATCCCCAGAGGTATCAACTCCACCTTCATAGCCCTGATCCCCAAGACCCAGGCAGCCAGATCCCTCTCGGATTTTTGCCCCATCAGCTTGTGCAATGTCCTGTACAAAATCTTGACTAAATCCATGGCCTCCCGCCTCAAGGATATCCTTCCCCTGATTATTTCCCCTTGTCAGGGCAGCTCGGTCAAAGGCAGACTGATCACAGACGGTGTCATAATCATGCACGAGGCCCTTCACTCGACCGTCCTATCCAAAAAGGCCTCCTTTCTGCTCAAGCTGGATATGAATAAGGCCTTTGATAGAGTTGACTGGGATTTCCTGTCCAAGGTCCTCCTCAAGTTCGGGTTCCACCCCTCCTGGGTCAGGCTCATCAGCAACTACGTGTCCTCCCCTTGGTTCTCTATCCTCGTCAACGGGTCCCCTGTCGGGTTCTTCCCCAGCTCTAGAGGCCTCCGCCAAGGTGACCCCCTGTCCCCGATCCTCTTCATCATCCTGGCTGAGGCCCTGGGGCGTACCATCTCTGGCGCTGTGTCCCACGGTCTCATTTCGGGCATCAGGCCTACGTCGGGCCTTCCCCCTGTGTCTCACCAGCAGTTCGTGGATGACACCATCCTCGCCACCTCTGCCTCAATCCCTCAAGCCAAGACCCTCAAGCATATTTTGACCCTGTACGAGGAGGCGGTCGGGCAGAAAATCAACCTCCAAAAAAGCAAGATTTTCTTCATCCATACTCCCTTGGCTAGGCAAATCAGAATCGGGCGGATTTTGGGCTGCTCCCCTAGTTCCCTTCCCTCCTCTTATCTCGGGCTTCCCCTGTTCACAGGTGCATCCTCCAAGGCCCTATGGGGCGGGGTGATTGAGCGGATTCAGAGGAAGCTGGCCCCCTGGAAAGGTCACCTCCTCTCGTAGGCTGGCAGAGCCACCCTCTTGGCGGTAGTCCTGCAAAGCATTTCGATATATTTCATGTCGGTCTTCAGAATCCCGGCCTCCATTGCAGCTCACATCGAACAAATTCAGAAATGTTTTCTCTGGTCGGGCAGCGAAGATAAGAAGAGGATTCCCCTGGTCTCCTGGCCCCTGGTCTGCCGCCCCAAAGGTGAGGGAGGGATCGGGCTCAGGCGGGTGGTCCTTATGAACAAGGCCCTCTTGTCCAAACATGCCTGGAAGGTGCACACCAATACCCCTGATGAGTGGGTCAACATCGTGCACAGAAAATACTATCATAACCACCCCTTCCTCAGTGATTCTCAGCCCCGAGATGGATCAGCCTTTTGGAAGTCCCTGAACTACACCAAAGACATAATCCGAAAAGGGACCAGATGGATCCTCGAGGACGGAGCCAAGATCGACTTCTGGGAAGACAGATGGATTCACGATGAGGCCCTGACGGCTGACAGAGAGCTTCTCGTTCTCAAACCAGGGCTGGCGGACAGAGGACCCAGAGTGTCGGCCTACCTTTCCCAGAACCAGGGGCGTGCTACCTGGAAGCTCATCCTGGATCCCAGGCACCCGCTCCAAGCTGCCAGGCTTCAGCGCCTCCTCAAGGTGACTGTCATCCCGTCCGCTGGAGGAAACGATAGATGCGTTTGGCATGGTACTCCCAGTGGAGTCTTTTCTGTTAAATCTACCTACAATCTCCAAAGAGTCCCTGATGAGGCTCCCTTCCCAACCCGCCAGGTGTGGCCCAAGAAGTTGATCCCCAAAATCAGCCACTTCGTTTGGGCGGCCATCCAAAACAAGATTCTAATGATCGAGAATCTGACCAGGAGGGGCTTCCAGATCCCGAATAGATGCTTCCTTTGCTGTGTTGCCTGGGAGTCCACCAATCACCTCTTCATCAACTGTTCCTTTTCATCTGAAGTCCTGGGCCTCATCCTTTCCCAATTCTCTATCCAGTGGGTGGCCCCCAACTCCATCTCAGACCTCCTGTCTCAGTGGCCCAACCCCTTTGCCCATCCCTTCATCCACTTTCTCTGGGGCTCCTGCCTTCCTCATATGCTTTGGCAACTCTGGCTGGAGCGCAACAGCAGAGCCTTCTCCTCCCCGGCCCGGTCCCCCCTGTGGATAGCGACTAAGGCGGTGACCTTTGCCCTTGAGAATTCCCGCTCCATCCCCTTGATCGAGGTGCCCCGACGCCCGGGCGAGGCCACCCTCCTATCCTCCCTCGAAATTTAGCTTCCCCCGGTCCCCCCTGCCCCCTCCCGTCGATCTTTGACAAGGTGGACTGCCCCCCTCGGTTGGGTCAAGCTTAACTTCGACGATGCTTCTAAAGGTAATCCCGGGCCCTCCAGGGCGGGCGGGGTCATCCGAGACTGCCACGGGGCCCTGATCATGGCGTTTGCTGCTCCGCTCGACATCCAGACTAACAACTTCACCGAAGCAGTAGCTCTGCTCAGCGGGCTGATCGCCCTCAGGGAGTCACCCTCAAAAGTCATCATTGAGGGCGATTCCCAAGTTATCATCAAAGTCGCCCATAGCCCGAGAAACTACTTCTGGCGCATCCACAACTCCATCCGGGAAGCCCTCTCCGTCCTCCAGGGATTCCCCGACCATGCCTTCCGGCATGTGTACAGGGAAGGCAACAGGGCGGCCGATTTCATGGCAAACCAAGCCATCTCAGCTGAAGACTTCACCACTTGGACTACGAACTTTCTCGAAGCTCTGGTCCACATTACGACGCAAGATCATTCCAACAATGATGAGGACCCTGGTGTCTAGCTTACCCCCAGCCGGGGCCCCAAAGTTCCACCGACACGGCTTCCAGAGGATAGGGGATTCCTCCCTGGGGCGCCACGTCGCCTGCCCGCGAGTTGGTCTCCCAGATCCCCCTCGCGGTGCCAAGTGTGCTCGACCACGTCAGCAGATCGGCTCTTCCCAGCCTGGATTTGCATCGCCCCATTGGCACATCTGACAGTTCCAAGACAGAATGCACGACGACCCTTTTCGGCCTTTTCGCCTTGAAAGCTGCACCATCGGATCCCCATGTCGCGTCAGTTTGCCCGCGGCTCTATCCCATGGAGTACCCTCAAGGCGTTCCCCCGCTCAGGCTGCGCCACTTGGCGTGCTGGCAGTGGCCCCTCTCTCTTGCCCCGCGTGGCAACCAGCAACCGCGCCCCCTCAGGCCCTCCCCCCTCGTGTTGCACCCGGACCCGAGCGTCCATTCTCGATGTCGGTGGCTTCCACCCTTCGCGGCCCCCTGCAAGGTTTTAAATCTGACGCGTGCTAAGCTTTCCCGTAGTCTTGTCTGCTTCCCTCGCCCCCTGTCCCCGCATCTCTGGCCTGGTTCCCCCTGTTTCCACTGTCCCTGGGTTGTCCGTTCGATCCCCATGGCCTCTAAAACTGTCTTCATCGAGCCTTCCACGCTCGATTTGAGCGAGTCGGCCAGAATCTTCTCCAACGCCAAAAAATTCACCCCTTTCTTCAGCAAATTTGCAGGAGCTGATGACGAAATCACCCAAAGCTTTCTGGACTCGTGGAATGACGACGAGGTCACAGTGAAGGGCCTTCACTTTAAAGTGAACAAAGAATTCTTGACGGAAGTTACAGGCCTGCACCATGAGGAAAAGGGCAGGGTAGTCAGGCGGGATAAGCACAACTGGGAGGAGGAACTCTCCCGCTTCCCGGAGCAGCAGTGGGACAAGGCGAACCTGTTCCGGTCCAACCTCCCGGCCCCTTTCGATGAGGCCATTGTCCCGGTGATGCAGTACATCACCTGCGATGACCCGGACCAACGGCTGTTCAGCTTTCACCTGAGCTACTTCAACCACCTCTGGGGGGCCACGGTGGTCAGCACCCCCCGATTCCTGTTGTATTCCCTGGGTCTTTCCATTGATCGTGCTCGCAAAAGCCACTCCCGACCCTCCCACCAAGGCCTCATGGCCGTCCTGTATAGGCATGCCCTTGCCAACCAGCCGTAGCTCCATCGCATCCCTCCCCTGTCTTCTGTCCCCCCTGAAATGGCTAACTCTCCCGCTGCCTCCCCTGCTGCTTCCATTTCCAAGGAGACCCCCTCTCCCGATGGCTCCCCTGCCCCGAAGCGTCGCAGGCCCACTCGAAAGTGCAAGACTCCGGCCCAGGGCCCAGGCGGGGCCCCGACTTCTGGTAGCGCTCGCAAAGGCCCCTTCCCTGGCAGCAGTAGGGGCTGCTGGCAGCACCAAAAAGGCCAAAATGGAGGCCCTAGAGCCCATCGAAGTTAGTTTCGATTCCGGTAGCAAGATGCAGAATTTGGCTATCAGAGCCCTTCTCGACATGGCTATCGGATCCCTGACTGCGGCTGCCCAAGCGGCCTCCTCTGCTGCCAATGCCCTGGCCGAGCTCCGATGCAGGCTGGGGGATGGCCCCGATAGGGAGTAAAGGTGGGCTGCCTGGGGCCCTGTCCTGGCCAGGACCGGCCGTAGGGCCCACCGGTGCAACGACGGTCTGTTTCTGCATCGGTGACGGCGGCGGTTTCTGGTTTCTGGTTTTTGGTGGCTTCACGCCTAGTTTTGAGGTTAAGTGTCCTAGTCTGTTTTTGTAGGCACCAGGGCCCGGGCCCCGGATCATTGCCCTTGGGCGCAGCCCGGTTTTTTATTCATTTTTTAAGCCTCGGCTTCTGATGTAACTAAGGTTTTGGGATCCTTTTCTAAAAAACCCGCTGTAAATACACTGTTACTTATCAAAAAAAAAAAATAAAAAATTGTTCATAGAACACTTAAAATATCTTATATTATTGTATATGTATAAGAAGTATTTACTCAATAAAATAAAAAAATCTTATATTATTCAAGTTCAAAAAAATAAAAAAAATTAATTTTAGGTAAAAATGTTCACATAGAACACTTAAAATATCTTATATTATTCAAGTTTAAGAAGTAAAAAAATTTAATTTTTCTTGGAAGCTAGGCAAGGTTAACTAGTATTGTTTTTTTCTTTTATTTTAAGGTTAAAGAACAAACTTTTATTTTAGGGTTAAAGAGAAATGTTTTTATTTATTTATTTTAGGGTTTCTTTTATTTTAAATAAATCGTATATAAGGAGCATTTTAAATAGCATACAATTTGAAACAAAGAGCATTTCAAATAGCAGGTATAGAAATAACGAAGCCTCCAAATAGGAGATTTGTTTGTCAAATGCTATTCATTTTATTCATTTTCTCAAATGATGATAAAGAAATAAAGAAAACATCCCCATGACTTTGAGAGAATAGATTAAAAATGGTTGATCCATGGTATATGCAATTTTTTTTTAAATGTTTGCAACGGTTGGTTAGTCGGTTGTTTTAGTTTAAATATTTTAAATGATTTTGTTAATGTCGACTTTTTTAATTAAAAAAAAAAATTGTTTACAGCGTGACATGTATGACCTTTTTGCCTCCACCCTCTTGTCTACCATTGTAGGAACGCCTCTTGACATAATTAGATGATAAACTTAAAAGGACTTTGTTCACATTTCTTAGTGATCACTTTATAATAATATTTCAACATACATATATTTTATAATATTATAAAATTAGAATAAATTATATTTTGAAATTAAAATAAATTATATTATTATAAAATTATTCATCACAATTTAAAATTGTCGTCAAATTCATTATATCAATTTATAATTTTTAAACTAAATATTAATAATTAATATTTATGTATATCTTTAAAATTAAACATGTTTAACAACCTTATCTAATTTTTAATACATAATTAATTATATAATTAAATATTTTCAAAAATTAATTATATAGATTCAAATTCATTAATCCCTAGATTGTTGGTAAAGATGAAGTCAACAGGACCTCAATTGTGTAGGGAATTAAATCGGGACAACCAACCCTTAAGGACTGGTGGATTGATAATTATTTGTTTAACCAGACACTTACCAGGAAGAAACCTAGGTTCAAACCTCCGGGGCATATCTGTTGCAAAGGTAGTAGTCTAATCTAAATTCTCTAAGTGCATATCAGATCGATGATGGTACGAATCTTGAGTGACCGATGGTTCTCCTCATGCCGAGTCAACAATAATGAGGTAGTATAAGCTTATTGAATGCAACCCTGTGGTTTGAACCCTACACTTGACAGTTACTAAAATAGTGTGGATGTAACCAACTCCGTTATGTATATTAAAAAAAAAAAATCAAAGGAACCCACCTACACACATTCAACAACTATCAATCGACTTATCCTTTTAGAGTAAAAACTTAGAGTAAAAAACACAAGTTTATAAAAAAACAAAAGTTTTAATGAGGGGTTGAGGTCTCTAAATGAAAACCTTAAGACATATGACTATGGTATTCCTTATGAGACCCATATTACTCTATTGTAAACCTATACTCTCCGATATGAGACCTATATTATTCCATTGTTAGGTAAGTTGTATTGCAAAAATATTTTGATCAACCATTTAAACTTATTAATTTTTATATATAATATTTTGATTTAATTTTAATTAATTATAGTTTTATAATACAAATATAATGAAATATATAGTAGTGGTATGACTATGATCCAAGTTCAAACCTTAGTGCAAGGGGATGGAAAACACTATTAAAAACATGTTTTTTATTCAAAATATTTACTGAAAGAAATAGGATGGTTGAAAGCAGCCAAGTGTTAGAGTATATCACTATATAAAATATAGAAAAGCAATTATAGTGTTTCAAACTTTAACAACATAATTGATAAAATAAGACAAACACACAGTAGAAGAGACAACGATTTTAACGTGGTTCACCCAATGTGGGTTACATCCACCGAGAATTTTTAGTCATTTCTTTCTCAATCCAAGCAATAGAGGGTTACAACCTACAACAAATATCTGCTGTAATTTCCTCTCTATATTTACAAGGAATCAACACAGTAATTTTCTCATTGTCATCATATTCTCTTCTTTTCCTCACAACTATATATAAGAAAAAAACAAAAAAACAAACTGCTTTTTTTAATACATTCCAAGATTAACACTGAGTTCCCAGCATTTAATTTTGGGATGAAAACAAAAAAAACTTTCTTTGGCTGTCTTGTTGTAAATCCGAAAACTTTCACTGTAGACTAACAGACTGTAAATCTGGAAACTTTCCTTGTCCGTCCTCTAGTAAATCTAGAAACTTTCTCTGTTTAGCCTCCTCATAATTAGGCTCCATTCCTAACACCAAGTGCTTTGGTGGTGGGCTAAGGGGTCTCGTTGACTTTGTCTTTATCTAGAAGGTTAGGGATTATAAAGGTTCAAGAAAAAAGAAAAGAAAAAGGACCATTGAAAGATTATAAAAGTTATATAAAAAAATAATTATAAAGGTTAAAGGATTATAAAGGCTAGAGAAAAAATGAATTATAAAGGTTTGAGAAAAAAGAAAAGAGGACCATTGAAGGATTATAAAGGTTAGAGAAAAAAAAAGAAAAAGAAAGAAAGACCATTGAAAGATATTATCAAGTAGTAAAAAACTAAACCCTCGACCTATAAACATCTTCTTATCGTGTACAATTTTTTTTTTATTTGGTTAGTGCGAGAAACCCTTACAACTAAGGCTTAGGGATGGGCATCCCCATCTCCACCTGGCCTTTCATAAGAGAAAACTTTGTAAACCTTAAGACATACAACTATGATATTCTTTATGAGACCCATATTATTCCATTGTTATGTAAGTTATATTATTATTATTATTTATTTTTTTCAAATTTGTGGAAAACATTCAAAAGGGATGCTACTTTCGGGTAAAGACCCAAGGAGGCAGGGGTATCCATTCTTATGTAAGTTGTATTACAAAAACATTTTGATTAACCATTTAAACCTATACTTATATGTATATAATATTTATTTAATTTTAATTAATTATAGTTTTATAAAACAAATAAATGTATTTTCGTATTGGATATGGTAGTGGTATGATTATGATCCTTCGAACCTCACTACAAGGGTGTACAAGGGGATGAAAAACCCTCTTAAAAATGCATGCGTGTTTTTTATTCAAAATATTTACTACAAGAAATAGGCTGGTTGAAAGCGGCCAAGTGCTTGCCAGTGGACTAAGGGGTCTATCTAGAAGGTTAGGGAAGAGAAAAAGAAAAGAGAAGGACCATTGAAGGATTATAAAGGTTAGTGAAAAAAAAACATTATCCAGTAGTAAAGACTAAACCCTCAACCTGTAAACATCTCCTTCACCAACTTATCTGAGTAAAAAAAAAATTGATTTGGTTAGTGTGAGAAATGCTTAGGGATGGACATCCCCATCCCACCTTGACCTCTTTTATCGAGTACAATTTTTTATTTTATTTTATTTGGTTAGTGTGAGAAACTCTACAACTAACGCCTAGGGATGGACATCCTTATCCCACCCTAACCTCATAAGAGTTTTTGGATTTGGTTAGTGTGAGAAACTCGTACAACTAAAAGAAATTTAACACACAGCCCCACACAATGCGGTTTAAACTTTAACCTTTCAAAGAAAAACTAAAATCTAAACAGTTACACTATCTCCTCCAAAACAAAAAAACATTTACTCTTAAAAAAACAATTTTTTTTTTTTTTTTTTTCTGTGATCCCCTATATAACATAGGACCAAAGTGGCATGTACCGGACCATATTTCCAAGGCTTGCGACTAAACGAAAATATGTGCCGACCATGATTTATTCACTCCCTAGGACTAAGATGACATATATGCCAACGCCTAAGATTTTTTCCCAATACATTGGACTACGTCAGCCACGACTAGGATTTCGCCCTATCCCCTAGGACCAAATCAGGACGGACCGCATCAGAGAGCTTTTCCCAATATTGCTAAAGCAATACCTCAAGGGACACATTGTCATTGTTGCTAGGTCAGTTGTATAAATTACTAACTTTTTGGAGTTTATTTATAGACCGGGATCTGAGCCCGCGGTAATGGTAGTGAATAGATGAACTTCAAACAAAAATTTTCGTCGAGGCTAATCTCTGTTTGAACGGGGATTGGACAACAACATTCGCCAGGAAAGAGAGGAGAGGAAGCAAATTCCGGAGCAATGGATTCCCAGGTTGCAGGAAAAAATCTGCTGGAGCTCTTTGAGAGAGCGAAGAGGGCGGCAGACAAGGCCACCAGGGACGATGGCCCTGTGGAAGCCGAAGAAGAAAGGTGCTTGGATATCCTCAGAGCCCTCGCGGCTTTTCCTGTCACTTCTGCCATTCTCATTAATACTCAGGCAAGTGTGTGATTTTAGCCTACAATTTGCGATTGTTTTACAGATGGTAAAAACCCTTTTTCTGCTGTACCGCTAACAACCCTGTCTATTCAAAACCCACATTTTTGTCTGTTGTGGTAAAAACCCTAATATTTTTATGTTTTTGCTAATTTTTTTATGTTTTTGTGGTTGGTGGGGATGTTTAGTTTTGGTTTTTGTTTCCTCTTCTGGTTGGTGTGGGAAGAGTTTTTTTGAGGGTTTTGAAGTTAGGCGTGAAATATGGTATATGGAGCTACCATGGTAAGTTAGGATTTAGCAGACCCAAAGCTTGATCAAAGGGTCAAAACCAAAGAGGTATATAATTTTAGTAGAAATAGAAGGAGCAATGATTGCTAACATAAGGGGTTTTATATGTTCAAGAATCATGGACTTTTAGTCGTCCTAAATATATTATTTTTACTTCGGGTTGGAGTGGGTTCACCATTTATGATAACTTGATCGAAAACGAAAACTCCAAGAGGGACATTATTGAACTAATAACAGAAGGTAGGGTGAAGACTTTCGGTTACACGCTAAGTTACGTGAGGGTTTGGGTTTGCTTTTAATTTCGACAAGAAAAAAAATTGGAAAGAAATAAGACACTGAAAAAGTAGGCGGGAAAAAATATTTTTATCAATGCAAATGTCTAAATTAATTGTTAGCAGTAAGCAATATGGAGACCAGAAAACACTGTGAAACCCCAAGACACATTGAAAAACACATGTCACATAGAACAAAAACCAAGACGCTAGACTAAATAATTTACATTGATGCAGATATACTCGACAAAATTCTTCATGCTTTAATCTACCATATGAGCCCTTATTCATAGAGCTCAGCTAGACAATCTTGAATCCGTCTAGATGGGCTACCTCCTACACTGTTTCAATACAACTGACAAAATATTAGACATATCTCTGTATTGTGCTTTGCTTGTGTCTGGTGTGGTGTCTGTATAGTATGTAGTGCATATGGACCTTGGGCACTTAAGAGTCATGTGTAGTTTTAGTTTGTACCCCCTTTCCCCCTAAATTTATGACCGGCCTGCAGCTCTGAGTCTTATAGCTGATTAGGTACCCATGTACATCATAGGTATTTATCAAGTCTTCCTTTTGTGTCTTCATATTATGGTACCTTCACCATGATCTTTCTGCATAATTGTGCAATAGTTGGAATGTTGGATGCATCTCCATCGTACAATTGGGGAATCTCTTCTACATAACTGCATCTCAATCTCTGTGTAATCTTGTACTTGACAACCCATGCCCATTCTGTCACAGCTCTCGGACCCCTGTTAGCATTACCAGACCCCTATTAGCATTACCACGGAGCATCGAGCAGACCAGCACTAACACAGACATATTGATATAAAAGAGAAACAGACAAGATTATTTACAGACACAGACAGACACAAAACTGTTGTATACATTGATGCAGACATTACAACAAAACTCTTCATATATATACATTTGATCCATGGAGGGGTATTTATAGGCATGTCATGGTAGGTGTTTGGAGATTCTAGGCAATTATCTCCCTCCCTGTTACAGCCGCCACGTCATCTACCTGGTCAGTGTATAAATGCACTGACATATGAGTACACAAGATGAATTTATCCTCTTGAGTCTTAACATAAATATAATTTTTTTTTTGCCTTCATGAGATCATATTAACTTTTTCCTTTGATTGTTTTGCTTCAACCGTTATCTTTTTAAAATGTAGAGTGGAGTCAAGGAGATGTGAGAAAGAAAGATGGAAATGGGATATGTTGTAGGATATATTTAATTTTCCATTGATTTTTGTTTGTCTATTATGTTAGTCCAATTTGTTCATGTAAGGTAGAACATTGCCCAACCTTGTAATACAGGTTATACATGAAAAACTAAAATATCATACTGACCTCTATACATGAAAACCTGGCTTTGTTGTTTGTTGTGACCTGAAAATCATCATTACCTCTGTACATGAAAACAACGTTTGGAATCATTTGATGAAGTAGTTTGACTTTGATGAAGGTTTTTTACTTGAATAAGATAACAAAACTGAAAATGTGATTTTGTAAAGTAGTTTGGCTTTGATGAAGTTTTTAACTTGAATAAGACAAAAAAAACCTGAAAATGTTGCTTATCATCTGACAAGATCCAAGGTCCCTTTTTGTGCAGTAAGCAGTGGAGTTATCTACATATTTGATTTGTGAAGAGGGTCTGGGTTTGTCCTGGCAAAGTTCAGAATTATTTGTTTTGACACTTTACTCATATATGTGCTATTTGAAATGGATCAGATATGTGACATTGTATTTGGAGTCGATTAGCTATTTTTTTTGCTTATTTGGATGAATATTAGGGTCAGGTGTACAAAACACTCATTTTATACATTTTTGGTTGCACATAGCTGAATGACCTTTTGTTCTGGAGGCATGGATGGTTTGGAGATGCTCAATTTATCGTAAGCTTTGTCAAAGGGTTGAAAACACAAAATTCAAAACATTATATATAATATGAAGTGAAAAGATCCTTGTTACCTCAAGGGTCTTACATGTTACTTGTGTGAATTGGCTAGGTGGAAACCTAAAATATTACATTTACCTCATTACGTATGTCTCTGAAGTTAATGTTCCTTAAAAATTAACACAAGCTCTGCAGAGTTTTGAAATCGAAGGAGGTAAATAATAAGTTGAAATTTAATTACATAAGGTAAAGAGAAAAGTTTCTTGTTACCTCAAGGATAAACTGTAACTATAAAAAGTCACCTTTACTCTTAAACACTCTTTTCCTTTGCCCTTGAATGTTCCTTTTTTATATGGATGATTGATATTTAAATAAAAAAGCAGTATATTAACATGTCAGAATAATTTAGTCTCACCTTTACTCTAAAACACTCTTTTCCTTTGCCCTTGAATGTTCCTTTTTTATATGGATGATTGATATTTAAATAAAAAAGCAGTATATTAACATGTCAGAATAATTTAGTTTTACAGCAGGAAAGGTTTCATCTTATTTTATAATTCTGATTCACTGTTTTGATGTTTCTTGAAGGTTGTGGATCTGAAAAACAATTGCCTGACACTATGGAACTTGAAAATGTATTCATACCCTGAAACATTACTTGAATTAAAAGATTAAAGTTTACTGATGTTGTTTAGACTAGAGCAACTTTATCATATTTTAAGGATATACCAGATGAGTCATGAAACTAACCATTTTGTTCTGAAGAATCTTCTCCTTTCACGTTGCTTATTGTAAATTTTAACGATGATAAGTTCTTGTGTTATTCTCTGATTCTTGTAAAAGATGATGACAGGGTTATCTTATTTTTGAAATTTTTATTGTCAGGTTGGTAAGCGGCTTCGAAATCTCACAAAGCATCCTCGAGAGAATATTAGTTCTGTTTCCCAAGACATACTAGACGACTGGAAGAATGTTGTCAAATCAGAAACTACTGCAAGCAATGGAAACAAGGCTTCAAAGTGTGAGGATAAACAATCCAAACCAGTTAAGGTTGTGTCACATTCTCAGAATGCAGAATATGTCCACGTTGAGAAGAAACTGAAGATGGAAGCAGAACCTCTTGGCAATAAGAGGGCATCTTCGTCTTCAAATGGTCCTCCCAAGCTGACAAATATGATCAAGTGTAATGATGCAAAGCGTGACAAGTTCCGTGAGATTCTTGCAGAAGCTTTCAACAAAGTGTATAATGAAGTTGAGGGGGAGATCTTGGTGAGGGTGAATGCTATTGATCCAATACGAGTTGCAGTTTCTGTTGAAACATTGATGTTTGAAAAATTAGGGCGTTTTGATGGAGCCCAGAAGAACAAGTACAGGTCTATAATGTTCAACCTCAAAGATGCAAGTAATCCAGACTTGCGAAGGAGAGTTCTTTTGGGGGAGGTCAAACCTGACAGACTTATTGTTATGACAGCAGAGGAAATGGCTAGTGATCAAAGGAAACGTGAGAATAAGCAAATTAAAGATAAGGCTCTTTTTGAATGTGAACGTGGGATCAATCCTAAGGCTACAACAGATGAGTTCAAGTGTGGTAAATGTGGCCAGCGAAAGTGTACCTACTATCAGCTGCAGACAAGAAGTGCAGATGAACCTATGACTACATTTGTCACATGTGTAAACTGCAATAACCATTGGAAATTCTGCTAAGCTCATTCTAAACTGATTACCTTGGGATCCAGCAAGATACAAGATTAGGTTGCAAGTTTCAGCGGGTTTAGGTTTGCAAGGTGCAACATTCCTGTCTGCTGTCATATGTTACTCTTTCAATGACAGCATTGATGTAAGATTGAAATTTGTTAGGAATTTGAAAGTAGGGTATAGTTAATTGGTTAGGTTATGATTTGATTCCATGCAATTACTAGGTTCATGTAATAAATGCATGAATGACTTATGTTCAGACAATTCCCTCTGGAAATTAATGCAAGTAGATGCTATAGATTCTCAGAAAGAATATGTGGTATTTTTGAGAAAACTGTAGTATGTAAACTGGATGGTTTTATTCTGATTTATATTAATGAACTTGATAGCATCTTTTAAGATGGGCATTGGATTAATTGTAAATATAGTTTTTTTTTGGATATTGTCTGTATCTTAGTAGAGAAACTCGGACTTGGCACGGACTTAGAAAGGCCGATTTTTGACTTGGACTTGGACACGGCAAAAAATCTTGGCAAAACAAAAACGGAAGAAAACATATAGTTTCATAGGAAAAATGTTTTTTTTTTTCATGCATATCACAATTAATTAATATTATACAAATCTAAAATTAATACTGCAAGCGGTACAACCTAAAACTACTCATGAAAGTGACCAAACAGAGAACACATATCAATGTAACTGCCGGGTGGCTGTTAGATTCAGTCATGGAGCTTCTGCAAGTCCTTTTGTTGTCATTTTTTTTTTTTTTTTTTAAAAGCGAAAAACCCCTTGCGGGGCCGCTTTGGTCTGAGAGACCACGAACAGGGGGTTCTACACCGTCAAAGTCACCCGGGAGTCGCACCCAGCCCTGCCCGCACCAACATTATCAATTGGATTTTGGGTACCCAATTCAGCTTTTTGGTAGGGTGGAGATTCGAACCTGGGACCTCCCTTGGAGGATTGCCCTCTCCTCTCCAACTCACCTACAACACTTGGGTAAAAAACTAATTTATAGTGGAAAACACCCCTTTCGAGGTGCCACTTTCAACAGGTTGGGCATAGGAGGAATGGAGCCTTGTCGGCCTCTACCAGCACATAGGACATTCCTAACTATACCATATATCTGCAGGATGGAGACAAGGGGAATGGAACTTGGGTCGGCCTCTACCAGCACCCAGGGCATTTACCACTGCACCACAACAAGCAGATTTTGTTGTCATTTAACGTGCCGTTCATTTGTAATAATATCCTCCTGATTAATATGCAGTGTTTGCGAATATTTCATCTTGAGTCAGAGTCCAGAGAGAGTACATAAGGCTGGTACATATCCCTTCTAATTTCCATGGTTCTCAGATTGTGGCTATAGTATGTGATGCCTCCCATAGATGAATGGTTACATATGGGCTGGTGGCTCCTGTTAGAAAATCCTTCAAGTCATATTATTTTCCCTTCTGGTTTTGTGGCCGTACACATGTGCAATGCTCAAACCATTACTGAATATGGTTGATGCTATTCTCTGGCAGAGTATGGATAGTATATTAACCTTCAAAGGGTATAACTACATATCACAATTATTAGTCAACTTGTCTTACGTAGAAAGAAACCTCAAGGACATATTGTGCTTCTTTAAATGGCCTCTTGCTCTTTTATGTGCGTCTTATAAATCTCACTGGGATTTTGAGAGGGCCCAAGCACTTTACTGTTCCAATATTTTGTGTCTAATTCTTGACACCTTTGAGTTGCCTCAAACATGGTGAATGTTTCCTGTGTTGGTTAGGATTTTGGTAGTATTTGTTTGTTCCTAGGCCCAGTGGTTGATGAACTTATATTACAGGGAATTAGAAATAAATTTTGCTCTTGATTATTGAAGGTGTTACACTTTGCATGGGGTGGGACATATTGCCATGGAACTCCATACAAGATTGGTTTAGATTCCTCTTAATGTTGTCTACCCTTTTGGTCTCAACTTCCATTGTTGATCTTCTTTGACCTTAATCCTGAACTCTTCTGACTAATTTTTCTTTTCCTTTTGTCCTTGGTCCTTTGTAATCAGGTGGGCCTTGTGGCATTAACCTTCCTTTTGTTTTTTATTTTTTTAACCTCAAATGTAACTGCTGGGTAGCTGTTAGATTCTTGAAAACTAGAAAAATTTGGGTTTAGGATGCAAATGAGTGTTTTTTCTTTTGGTTCTGATTTTACCGTTTCTCTGCTCTCTCTGCAAGTGGAAACAACAAAAATGAGGCCAATTTGGCAAAACAATTTAATTCTGTTTTTCTGTGTTTTTGCCACTGTAGCCAAGTTTCTCTCGGACTTGCAAGTTTTAAAGTTTAAAAATCGTGAGTCCAGAAAAACTCGTGGGTAAAAAAAAAAACTCAGGAAGTCCAGAAAAACTCGCTGAGCCAGGTCAAAAAAACCCGGGAGAGCTGACTTGGATGCGGACTTGGTGAGTTTGTGAAAACTCACCAGAGTTTGGTAACTATGGTTAGTATTATGGAATAATAGTTATATTTCTGCCTAACATTGGTTTGAATATTCAAAAAAACCCGGGAGAGCTGACTTGGATGCGGACTTGGTGAGTTTGTGAAAACTCACCAGAGTTTGGTAACTATGGTTAGTATTATGGAATAATAGTTATATTTCTGCCTAACATTGGTTTGAATATTCGAATGTTTCTGGGCATTAAGCAAATTCATTTTGCTTGCTTTTACATTGGATGGTAGTGAGTACTTTAGTTTGTTGGTTATGTCTCAAATAAGGTGGCAGTGTGTGCATAGTACAAACAACAAATTTCTCTACCTGAGAAATGATGAGGGCTATCCAGTGGTCTCACAAGGGGGTTTAACTGCTGATAATCATATTGGCCTCTCAAAGGATCAAGTAGCCATAAGCTAAATATGGCGGGTGGTGTATTATAATGAGGTGGCTCAAGCAAATTATCAACACAGGCTGATGAGGCCATCACATAGAAGTTATAGGTTCTTTTCATATGCAAATTTCAGTAACATGCTTATTGGATATCATGTCTCATTACACTATTTTGCATTTAATGGTGTAGGGAGAGGACAGGGTTTCAAGCATTCAGTCACCAGGCCTATTTAGGTTATCCAGGTTGATATTTCGCACTAACAAATTAGTCCACACAGTTGCAATGAAAACAATAAGTACAACTCTGACAGTTAAAAGGTTTTGCACACAATATTGTTGTCCCACAATTGTGATGGTAGAGACAATTACGATAGATGCAAGCCATATTTTAGTTTTATAAATTAAGTGCTTCACTTATACTTCTTTTTCTGTTGTTGCCTTTTTCTTCTGTGGGAAGAAATGGGGGTTTAACTCCATTTTTGTAGAGGACACATATTAAGTTCATTTGTGGAAATTGAAAGACATTTGCTGCCTTTTTATACATACAAGCTATGTGTATGAGTATGATAATGATTCTCTAGACTTTGGTAGAAAGGCGTTGCAAACATAACTTAAAAAACAAGGCATCTCAACAATGGCAAGAGTACAACTAGCAAGATTTTTCAAATATTGAACTAGTCTGGAAGACAGACCTTTAGGTAAAAGGTCAAGCCATGAGGAACTAGAGGTTACTAAAAGTAAAGGAAGCTCACAGACAGTTGGGTACCCTACAGAAAAGACAAACTACTTGTAGAGGTTATAATGTTTAGTACTTGATAAAGCACAAGAGTCCAACAAGCTAGTGCAATGAATACATGAGTGGCATATAAAATAGAAGCTATGAAATGCGTACAAATGCATTGGGTTGATAGCATTTTCTTACAGTCTCAGCTTTGGGATGCTGTCTTTTGCTTTGGATGTTGCATTTGATGTCTGTCTGCTGAAGGATATTCTGATAATTAAGATCTTTGTTGTACCTTCTATATGTTTCAGTTGCCTTCCTGATTGTCCCCATGTTGTAGGGAAGCTGGAAAAGGGACTTACTTTTATGAAATGCAGATATGTTATTGTTTCCAGTTTTGGTAGAACTTATAAAAAATTGTATTATCAATTTTTGTACTAGAGGATCTCTCAGTAAACTTGCCCAAATCAGTTTTAGGCCATCTTGCATATGTTGAATCATCCCATCCCTTGCCAGCCTTTTGGCTGGACTGTTTTTTTGGCCCTTTGAAGGTCCAATTGGATGAATTTTGGGCTAAAAATTGGTAAGCATGTGTGAAATAATGTCAAGAGCCTTCAATTAAAATTGTCTTATTTGGAGGTGTCAGCAAATGGAAAATAAGGACACTGTACACTGAGTTTTTCCATATTGACTGAAAACATGAATGTATTTTGATATAAAATTTATATCACATATAGCCTTCTCAGTTGTCTTTCAGTTGCAAAAAGAAACACTCAATGTGGGCTTGATTTGCTTGAATTATGCCAAAAATACTACTCTTTGACTGTTCTTTCCTATTTTTCCAGAGTTATAGGAAGCATTTTGAGTTTAAATTAATTCTGAGGATTCTGCCTGATGTCAGGAACCTCCCAAAGTTTCACTAAAATATGACTAAATTTGAAGGAGTTATGACCAGAATACAACACTGCCTCGTTTTGGATGTTTGTAGGGTCAATCTCACTCTACCATTCTTTCTTGACATCAACTTTTCATGATTCCAAGTTGGTTGCAATAAATCCATATAGATCAGCCATATGCAGTTTCTTGTTTGGAAAGCAACATATTTTATAATTTTCCGCAAACTGTATCTTTGTGACAGTTGCTTTGGCCAAGGATTTTTCACTTCTTTCCTGCTACTATGCTCTGTTGGAGAAGCTAGAAATAGTTTCTTTTGAAGTCCATGCGCACTAAAGTGCTGGGAAAAGATAATCACAGGTGTATTGACCAAAGGTATTTAATATGTTTTTTAAACTAATGTGATTCTTAGCAAAGCACAAGAATCGGAAAAATCATTAGTCATGTATTCTTCATATGTATTCAGTATGCACTTCAAGCTTTTAACCTATATGATTCTTAGCTGAGCACAACTTTGTTTGAAGACATTAAAATTGTTGTACTTGTTCTTTAAACATAAATTAAAGCTTATAATTTATATGAATTATATATTAGAACTTATAAAATGCCCCATAACTTATTGTGTTTGTGTTTGCATCATGATATAGATATGGGTCAATAAAACTTTAATTCTTATTGCTTTAAGTGGTGTGTTCTAAAGCTCATATTTTCTCTTGTAGGTATATTTCAAACATAGAGGGTCACTTATTTTGTGACAATGCAATCCAGGTAAAACTTCATGTATTCTATTGGGCATCAAACTCCAACCTGCAGTAATTATTTCACTTTGAGAAAGTAAAAGTATTCTTTAGTTCTGGTACATGCTACACATTATCAATTGCTTTAGATTCTCAGCCTGAAAGTAGCTATTATATATGTTCTTGCAACAACCGTCAATTTGGAACTCAGAATTTTGAGTTAAAGAAGATCAAGAGTAGAGTGCAATTCAGAAATAATAGAGTATAACAACTTAAAAATATAAGCAAAAAACAGAATGATTTTATTGCTTAGAAAATAGAGTACATTGTAAGCAATCTTTGAGAAGAGACATGATCCTATAACATTGCACACATTACTCATGCTTTTTCAATCAGGGGTGCATCTCTCTTCATACAATATTTTTGGTGTTGGAAATCCATCTTATTGAATATGAAAGGTCATCAACATGGAAATATAGTGGTTTACCTTACATGTGTTAGAAGGTCACTCATATGGAAATGTGGTGATTCATTTTCTATGAGTTAAGTACATACATATGACTTGTCTTTTTGTGTTTTGCCTTTCGATGACATGGGTAGAGATGCATTTTAGCTACAAAAATCTAAAAATAGATAATTAATATTTTTAGTAAATACTTTGTTCTTCTCCCTCTAAGCTTTTCAATGCTTCTTGAACATATCAAAACCAAGTCCTAAGCACAAAGTTATGCCTTTGACAATGTGGTTAGGACCAAAAAAAAGAGGTTTTCAGGCATAAAGCCATGCCCCAACAAGGTCACATGTTTGGTTTATTCACCCCCCTTGAAAAGCAATGGTTCCAATTGCATCAACTTTTGACATCAAACCTAGAAATTGTTTCTTTATTTGATTTTTTATGAGCCATTCCCTTCGGTGACCAAGCTGTCCTACCTTGACCACTTTGTACATTTGAATCGACTGCCTTTAGTTATCTTAGTCCATGTATAAACTATTTGATCCTCCTCCACTAGTGCTAAACTATGCGGATTGAGTTCTTCAATGTCCAATTGTTCTACTACGGAAGTGTCCAATAGAGGGATAATAGGGCTTGAGAAGTTCAATGTTGAAGTCTGAATGGAAACCAGGATAAAATGGAAGACTCAAGTCAAAAACATTCTACTTCATCTTCTTGGTGATGGTGTATTGTCGACAACGAAGATGCCTGATCTTCCTATGGGGTCCTATAAGTCTCTCTCTAAAGACGAGCTATACCTTATTTCCATCCTTGAATTGATGTAGGACCCAATGCTGGTCATGATGTTGCTTCTCTTTCTGATTTGTCTTCTATAAGAGGGCATGGACATGTTGGATCTGCTAAATTTGTTCCACAAACTGTGCTGTCTTTTCTGCTTCTTGCTATCCATGAGGCAAGTAGTACTCCATGGGTTGCACAGGGAGAGCTACATCGGTGGATGCCAAGGGTTGGAACGCAAAACAATCATGAAATATGCTGTGTTTGGTAGAGTTATGCAAAGCTCTAAACGTGGCATAGGCTCTCATCCTATGTGTGTGGATGCTTGGAATTGTATATTCAAATAAGATGTACAATCAGTTGATTCATAATTTTTGTCTTGTCATCAGTTTGAGGATGGAAGGCTATTGACATGGTCAGCGTGGTGTCAATCATGCTCCATAGGGTGGACTAGAAAATGCTTAGAAGTTTGTTATCCTTGTAAAAAATAATGGACTTTGGCAAGCCAAAGTTAAGCCACACATGATTGAAATAGACTTTAGATTTCTTATAGGGAATCATGATAGTCATTTTTGAAAATTGATCAACTACTACAAAAGCATAATAATTACCATGCTTAGATGTGGTCAAACTTGAGAGGAATCCATGGAGAAAGATTCCTGAGGCTTGCATGGTATTGACAATGGTGTATACAATCCTTGCTTCTTCTTGGTTGGTTTGACAATAATGTAGGGGTACATAACTTTATGTACCTCTCGATGTCATTCCTCATTTTGGATTAGTAGAAGTAGTTTTGAAGAACTACCAATGTTTTCTCCACCTTAAAGTGACCTGCTATTTTCTTGAAGTGTGTGTCCCAAATCATCTTTTAGTGCTCGCTGGTTAGTACACAAATATGTCCCATGTAATAGAGAAGGTTACCTTTCCAATAAAAATAAGGAACATACTTACCTACATGAAGAGTTTGGTATATATCTACAAAATTAGAATCTATTTCTTACATGGTGGACCAATTGGAAATCTCATGTCCACAAGAATCAAGAGTCGAGAGTGCTATGATTGGAGGTCAACTCAAACAATCTATTGTTGAATTGACACTTTCTTTCTTGTGCTTCATGATTAGATGAAACTGCTATAGATATGTAACCACTTTTGATGTCTCATTTCTTAGCCTACTCTACATAAATGAAATCTAGAGGTCTATGATCTATATGGATGATGGTTTCCTTGTCCAAGATGTAGTGTTTCCACTATTTACATGCTTGGACAATGACATAGAGCTCTTTATCATATGTGGGGTATTTTTGAATTTCTTCATTGAATGATTCACTTTGATTGGTAACTGGATGCCCATGCTGTGACAACAACTCCTAATGTATACTTTGATGCATTAGTCATTATCTCAAAATGATGCTATAGATCAGGTAAGGAAAGTGTATGAGCTAAACATAATTGGTCCTTCAACTTCAAATGCTCTCTCATGTGTATCTTCCCAATGGAACTTGGATTTAACACCTCCTTTGGTCACTTGGTGTAGTGGCCAAACAATATGTGAGAACCCCAATACAAATCTTCACTAGAAATTGTTAAGATCCAAAAAGTTGCAAAGTTCTATAAAGTCTTAGTGTAGTCTAATCTCTAATTACTTGACTCTTCTCACGATCAACATGAACTACTTTGTCAACAATGTACCGATGGTATCAAATCTTTGTCATGCTACATGAACACTTCTCCAAATTAGCATATAGATTGTGTCTTCAAAGAGTCTTAAAGTACTTGTCGAACATGTTGCAGATGTTCCTCCCATGTCTTACCATAGATGAGAATGTCATCTAAGCACACTAATACAAATGAGTTGGTGTAGAGACAAAGGATGTTATCCATCATCTTCATGAATGTGGTAGGTGCATTGGTCAAGCCAAAAAGCATAAACCCTCAAATAAACCAAGCACTCAAATAAACCCTCCTTGGATTTGAATGCAATCTTCTATATGTCAATGAGCTTGATGTGCATTTGATGATATTTGGATTTGAGATCAACTTTGGTGAAGAAATTTGCATGATGGAGCTAGTCCAACATGTCATCTATTTGAGGGATTGGATAATGATAATTTAGAGTGATTTTATTTAAAGCTCTATAGTCAACACAAAGTCTTCATGTACCATCTTTCTTTGAAGTTTAGACAATTGGACTTCTACATGGTGAAGCACTTGGTTGAATGTGCCCCTTTTGAATCAATTCTTGGATTTGCCTCCTGATTTCATCATATTCAAGGACTGATTTATGATACATAGGTGAATTAGGAAAAGGAGAATTGGGAACTAAGTCAATTGAATGCTTTACCTTGCAATGAAGTGGAACCTTAATTGGTGACTAAAGTCATCATATTTTGCTACAATCTGGTCCATTTGCTTTTGCCTTATAGATGCTATGATTGATGTAGCAATAATTCTCTTGCTTTGTGGTTTGATCATTAACATAATGGATTTCTTTATTTTGGTTGTCATCTTGCATTGTTTGACATTGATTAAGAAAATAGAGGTAGGAGGAGATACATTTAGTATCCCGAAGCGTTGACCTCTGATAATGGTGATGACATTTCAATGCTTGGACTCATACACACCATGCCTCTTTTATACGAAAGGTTGGCCCAAAATACTATCATAGATATCCAAGAATACATCACACAAGACTTCATCTTTGAAGGGTTTGATGGCCTAAGAGAGGAGACATTGTTGATTGACACGAATGTCTCTTCCTTGTTGTAACCATTTAATATTATATGGTTGTGGGTGTGGTGTGATAGACAAATTTAAATCCTTTACAATCTAACTAAAAATTAGATTATTTTTGACTCCCACTATAAATAATGAAATGTAATGGCTTATCCTTGACCCACATTTGGAAGTGAAATAGAAGTTCCTCCTCTTGTGACCTTTCTTATTACCCTTCTTGGTGCAACATGTGTGGCGGCAATGGTCACATCTAGTTCAACTTCAACAATTTTCTTTTCTCTATCCTCAACGTGCGGATGTGGAGGTGGCAGTGTAGTGGATGTAGAGGGTTGTGACATCAAACAATGTTTGAATTGCTTGACATTTCTCCCTCAAATGTGGTTGCCCTTGTGATATGGCATCATTTGCCAATCTTGGCCTTCGGGGATTTCTTTTCTTGGGAGTCTTTTTCTAGTTCCAATTCTGATTTTGGGGCTGACCCCCTTTGACTTTGATTCTTTGGAGTGTCATATTGTCTTTCTTTGGCTGGTACTTAGTGTTTTGGTTCTTATTATTTGCTCCTCCTCTATTTTTAATTTTGTGTTCTTGCTCCAATTTGATAACAAGTTGCAAGCCTCTCCCAATGGTTTGAATTCAAAGAGGTCTATGTCCTCTCAAATATACCATTATAACCCACTATGGTACATGACGATTCAATGCCCTTCGATATTTTGAAGACCTAGTTTTGTTGCCATAGGATAGAAAACATCAATATAATTTTAAACAAACTAGTTGTTACCTTGATGCGATTGTTGCCATTTTTATTTTTGTGTTTTTGCTCCAATTTGATAACAAGTTTGTAAGCCTCTCCCAATGGTTTGAATTCGAAGAAGTCTATGTCCTCTCAAATATACCATTATAACCCACTATGGTACTTGAGGATTCAATGCCCTTCGATATCTTGAATACCTAGTTTTGTTGCCATAGGATGGAAAACATCAATATAATTTTAAACAAACTAGTCGTTACCTTGATGCAATTGTTGCCATTGCATGTATTGGTCTTGATAGGCTCCCATGGGATAATTTTTTTCCTTAATGGCCTGCATGAAATAATCCCATGTGAACATTACTTTTCATATTCATCTTCCTTGACCTTGTGAAGCTTCAAGAGTGCAAAGGTGATCTTCTTATTATCGATGAATTTATTTGTAGAGAAGTATGAAATAATTGATGCAATTACTTTTCTAAGGCATAACATTTTTTCTTTCAAACGTAAGAATATCAAAATTCATGTGCACCTTAAAAGGTGTGAGAGCGCACTAAAGGGTGCTAGGGTAGCGAGAGGTTGGAGGTTGCAAAATTTGCAATAAGGAGCCATTGAAGAATTTGAGCAAATTAAACCATCATCTCATTCCTCTATTTTATGAGGGCTTAGTTCAACATCTCGAAATGATTGATTGCCTTGATGTCATCTATTTTAGTTCTCATTTGATATCATTTAGAACGGCAAGGGAGGCATGAATCTCGCATTTGATATCATTTAGAATGACAAGGGAGGCATGAAGCTCGCATCTAATGCTCAAACGTTTGATATCTTGATCTTGTGTTTATGAGCATACACTCAAAAGACAAACTATTCTAATACCAATAATCCAAAGCTTAGAATTTTGAGTTAAGAAGGATCAAGAAATAATGTGTTTCAAAAACATCTTAAGTATAACAAATCAACACATAAAAATATAAGCAAAATAACAAAATGATTATATTCCGTAGACAATAAAGAACAATGCAAACAATCTCTAGAAAGAGATGCGAGGCTATAACTTTACTTCCATTATTCATTGTTTTACAGTTCAAGGTACGTCCCATTTTATACTTGGAAATCCACCACATTGAATATAAAAGGTTACGCAACTGAAAATGTGGTGGTTCACCTTACATGAGTTAAAAGGTCACACATGGAAATGTATTGGTTCACTTTCCATAAGTTACAAAGTGCATATTAAATAATATATATGATTTGTCCTTCTATGTTTTGTCTTTGTCTTCTACGAACGTGTCAACATGGCTAAAGATGCATTTTAGCTATAAAAATTTGAAAATAGAAAATTATTTTTTTATTTAATATTTCATTTTGCATTTTTTAGGGCCTTCAAAGTTTTTTTTCGATGTAGTTGGTAGCAACTTGTCTATGATAAAGTTATTTGCTAAAATTGTTATTCTTCCTCTAAAATTTTTAACGCTTCTTGAACGGATCAAAATGAAGTCCTAAACACAAAGTTATGTCCCTAGCAATATAGTTAGTGCCAAAAAATATAGGTTTTCAAGAATTTTCGGGCATAAATCCATGCCCCAACAAGGTCACATGCCCATGGTTCATCTATTTGATTGAACTAGAAAACTAAGCTATTCTTCAACCATATGATGTATAGGTCTGGAGTTTTTTAGTTAAACTAGATCAACACGAAGCAACTTAGAATACTATTTAGTTTCAAAGTTTTCCATTAGTGCACACAAAGTTGGTGATGTGCTCTTAAAAGTTAAATATTATTTTTTAATTTTTTTGGTAACAAGCTATACACACGCACACGTACCCCACCATGGTTTGAACCTGGATCTTCGAGAAGATAGCCCAGAACCTAAATCACTACAATGTCCCGCAAGAACACAAAGTTCAATATTATTCAACTTATTCTTCAATCCCATTACAAAGACATTTGCATTTTCTCATACTTATTCTCCAAGTCCATTACAAAGACATTTGCATTTTCTCAATTACACTCGTTATTGAGTAGCTTGCAACATTTTTTTGTTTCAAGCCTGGCAAAAGTTTATTGGGATCTAAATTTCAAGTAAAACATTCTTCAAACAAATTATGAATACATTGTCATGTTTCTTTTAGCTTTTACAACCATCAAAACAATATTTAAAAAATAAGTTTAAATTTCTAAATAGTCCGATGACTTAACGACTGACCAATTAAGCTCTTGTTTCTAAATATATGTCATGATAAGGTTGGCTCCTTTTGTTAATAATAATGCCTTTTCTATCTTTTTAAAATGAGTTACTTTCTCAATTAAATATTTTTAAAATGTTAATGTTGATATGTATTTGCGCCATTCATCAATTCTTTTTGAATGATATTTTAAGGAATTTATTTCCATAGGTTTCCTTTACATAATCTTCTTTTAGTTTCCTTTACATAATCTTCTTTTACTTCCTTTTAGTTAAAAGGACATCCATATTGAATAATAAATGCTATTAATAAAGATAATATTTTCAGGATGAATTGAAGTTTTCTTAGGTCATAATTGCAGTTGTATTTAATTTGTATTAGGCATCAATGGTAGTTAAAGTGAAAGTAAAATCAGGATGAATTGAAGGTTTCTTAGGTCATAATTGCAGTTGTATTTAATTTGTATTAGGCATCAATGGTAGTTAAAGTGAAAGTAAAATCTTGATGCTGTCATTGATAATTTTTCTCATGACAATTTTTAATCAAAGGCATTGAGTGCCATATAAATGATCAAGTCTATGGGCTAAACATAACCATAGCGGTGTCCCCAAAACAAGTTAATACACCATCAAGTGCAAAGTCCCTTTGGAGCAACTTCACAAAAGTGGATTTGATGACTTAATTTCTTGTAAGATGTCCTTATGATGATCTAGATGTTTCACTCAATTCCTTATTGGGGTACCTTTGCGACAATAGGGGCAATTGTCGCTGGGTATCAAGTACAATATGGAGATCTAGTTTGTACAATTGATCATTTTAAAATAAGAAAATTTTAAGTGGCACAAATAGATGTACAAATTGTTATGTTCACTTTAAGTAGTGGTGGATGGCCACTACAAGCAAATTTAAAAGAGAATGAGACCTCAATAGCTTGATGCTTTGAGTTTAGGCCAAATTAAAAAGTTTTCTTTTAAATCAAAACTCCTATTGATCTATTCACTCATATTTAATAGGATATTCGTATAGTTCTAAACTAATTTTAAGTCGAACTTTACAAGAATATTTAATTTGTGATACACAAAGGATGCCAACTTATTACGCATATTTTTAAGCCAACATTAATGAAATTAATATGTTGTTGAAAATGTTAATAAATGAATTTAAATTTAAACTAATTGTTGAAGTCCTCTTTATCTCGATCAAAAAAATAACCTGCAAAGAAAGTCTCAGATGTTATTTGTGTATTAAAATCTTTTTTTTTTTATTAATCAAATTGCATTCATTCGGTTACATCCTTACCTTAAAAACAAACTTTTGTTTTATATTTGTTTTTTTTTTTTAAATTGGTTATATGAGATTGAAATGGTCTATATTGTCTTATTATATAAGTTTTCATTATAGTGTGAGAATTTGAATTAAGGTTGCATTCATTCAATTACATTTTGCTTGTTGTTGCTCTATGTTACCTAAGGTAAAAAATTAGTCATATGGAGTTGAAAGAGACCTCTATTGAAAAACTTCTCACCATTTAGGAGCCATATCTTCGCGAAGGGTTATCCGATTTAGCTGATTCTTGGACCAACTTGTGTGGAAGTTGAATAGCTTTAAAATAAGTGGTCATATGAAGGAATCCGAGCAATATCGAGGGAGATACGATCTTGTGAAGTCACCCATATGGAACAAGGGCAATGACAATTTTTCATGTTGTGAAAAATGAAATTGCAAATATTTGTTAGATAGGGTTCGGATGATGGGAAGGGCAATGCAGGGCTAGGACTTTAGTGAGGCAAGATATTTTATCTGGACAAAAATTTTCAACTAGGTTTTTTTTTTTCCCTTCTTTATCTTAGAAAATTTGCATGCAAATTATTATAATTTTTTTATCAAATATTATATTTGCTATAGGACATTCTGATAAATTTCAATATATTTTCAGTTTTAGTTTTCTTTCCATGGACCGATTTATAGTTAAATCCATAGAATCATCTCTAGTGGTAGAGGTTAGTGAGCGCACCTTAGAGAGATTCTCGTTGCTCCAAGATAGGGTAATTTTTGGTAAATTTAATGGGTTTTGTCCAAGGGCTTTAGCCTTGAGACAAAGGATTGATAGGATTTGGAAGTCTCCAAGAGTGATTCTATACTTTCTCCCTGAAGGTTTCTTCTTAGCCATTTTTTGTTCTAGGGAAGAAAGAGAAAAAATCCTAAAAGGAGGTCCTTGGTTTATGGGAAGAGCATGACTCTTCCTTACCCGTTGGTATGAAGGCTTTTCACTTGAAAATATAAATCTATCCCTAGTACCAATATGGGTTAGGATGTTTGGGTTTCCCATTGAATTTTAGGAAATAGACACCTTCAAGGCAATAGGCAACACTTTAGGAGAATTCCTTGGGATTTTAGATATTACGAAAGATGTATTCTTGGATATATATGCTCAGATATTGGTTATGATTGATATAAGCAAAGCTTTAATAGAATCAATCATTCATAAGTGTGGGGATAAGATGTGGACCCAAACCATAGATTATGAAAACATATATTTTAGATGTAGAAGATGTCATGAGGTGGGACATATTGGGAGATCATGCCCTAAGAAGAGCCTAACAAAATCTTATGTAGAAAAAACCACAAGAGAAACTTACAAATGGTTATGGATGAAGATGGTTTTCAACTTTCAAAAAATAGATCTAGAAAATGAAAGAAAATAAACAGTGGAGACCAGTAAGGAAGGATATTGGAAGAAATACCAACTCTTTTGAGGCTTTAGCCTATGAAAAAAAGTAGATCAAAACTTAGAGGACAGTACGACAAGTTCAACATATTAACAAGGAACCATCTATTCAGTATCATCCTGATGTAAGGAAGAACATTCTCGATGAACCTACGGAACATGTCTCATCAGATTTTGAAGACTCTTGAAGTACCATGCATCATTCAAGAGAAAAAAATGTTAAAGAAAATGCAGATTTAGAAGTTAATACCTCTGCCATTAATAAGGAAATATGAGTAGAACAAGTCAAAATCTTATGTAGTAGATCCAAGAGAGGATAAATAGGATGAAAAATAAAATTGTGAAAGAATATTGATGAATAGAATAATAAGATCTACTCCTGATATAGGCAAGGCAAAAAGAGGAAAACCCTTAAATTATCAAGCAAGATCCAGGGAAGCAAGAGCAAACATAGAGAAAGGAACACAAACTAAGTTGGTTGAAATTCTCTTTACCAAACAACAAAATGATATTGGTAATACACAGGTGGGGCCAATAGTCCCTAATGAGACATGATTATCATCTTATAGAATATAAGGGGTGCTAATGCCCCCTCAAAGTAGAGGGTGCATCAGGGACCTATTTTTAAGTAATAAGCTTGATATTCTTTGTATCGAGGAAACTAAAATGACAAAAGAAGAAGTTTCAAAAATTATGAAAGCAGTATGAGCAAGACGTGAATGGGATGCTATGGATTCTGAAGGAGCGGCATGGGGAATTCTAACTTGTTGGAATCCTTCTAAAACTTCCTATGTAACTATTCGTAAAACTAGGCATCAAATAGCCTCTTTAGTCACTTGCTACATTGCAGATATTCATTTCATCCTTATCAATGTTTATGGACCTAAAAATTAGTCAAATAAAATAGAAATTTGGAGTGGGATTGAAACCTTTATGAGAAGTAAAGACCAAGAAACCCGATTCATGATCATAGGATATTTTTTTGCCAAAATCAAGTTGGATGAAAATTTTTGGGGAATTAGGAAATTAACCCAAAGTATGAGAGATTTCTCAACTTTTATTCAAAACAATAATCTATGGGAGGTTGAGTTTGAAGAAGACAACTATACATGGACCAACAACAGGAGAGGCCAAAACCTAATAGCAAAAAAATTAGACAGATGCATACTCTTAGATCATTGGCTAGATGAAGGAACTTGTGCTAAAATTAATACCTTAACAAGGATTGGTTTAGATCACTGGCCAATAAGAGATAAAGTGGTGGTAAGTGAATTAAAAAAAAGATCATATTTTAAATATGAACAGATGTGGGAAGACCATCCTTAATTGTTGATATGAGAGCGCAAACGTGGAATTCTTTAGGAAATGGTGGGCTGTATGCTCTTCCAAAACAAATTAAATCTATGAAATCTAAATTAAAATAATGAAACAAAAACACTTTTGGAAACATTTTTGAGAAGAAAGAACTAAAAGATAAACTTTCAAAATTCCAAAAAGGTGATCATAATAATCCAAGCTTAGAGGAAAGGGAGTTTCCTAGTGAATATCATAATATTTTGAGTAAGGAAGAGAAATTTTGGAGATTAAAATCAAGATAGACGTGGTTAAAAGGAGATAAAATTACAAATAGTTTTCATAGGATGACTATAATACAAAGATCAACATCCATAATTAGTAGAATTAAATCAATAGAAGGGGTTTGGATTGAAGATTAGAGTGAAATTAGAAAAGAGGTATAGTTTTTTTATCAAAATATTCTAGGATCGGAGGAGACTAAAGTTCTTAATGATAAAATTCTTCAAGACGTTCCTTCAGTTATAACGAATGAAGACAATAGGAAACTGATGGAGCTAATTACTCTAGAAGAAGTTTATTTAGCTCTTTTCTATTTTAACAAGAATAAGTTCCTAGGTCCATATGGGCTCTCTGCAACTTTTTACAAACAAAATTGGGATATAGTGAAGGATTCTTTATTGGTGGCAGTGGAATAGTCTAGGGTAAAAAAATACATACCTTATAAAAATAAATGCAACATATCTTACCCTAATTCCAAAAAAGAAGGATGCTAAATTGTTTGATTATTTTAGACCCATAAGACTATGTAATATGGTATATAAGATTATCTCCAAAATGATGGCGAATTGATTAAGGCCATTGTTAGACAAAATTATTTCAGAAGAGCAAGGAGGATTTGTGAAAGAGACACAATTTTTGGACGGGATCATAGTAGCTCATGAAGTTATACATTAAACAACTTCAAGAAAAGAGAAAGCAATGATCTTAAAACTTGATACGAGTAAAGCCTATGATAGGGTTAAATGGGATTTTTTTTTTTTTTTTGCAGTTTTACAAAAGTTTGGATTCGAGAAGAAATGGGTTAGATGGATTAAAGCTTGTGTCTCTACAGTTTCTTATTCAATGTTGGTTAATGGGTTAGTAACATAATATTTAAATCCAAGAGAGGCCTTAGATAAGGAGATCCTCTATCTCCTTATTTGTTCATTATTATGGCATATGTTTTGAGTAGGAACCCAAAGAAGGTTTACAAAGATGGGCTTATAAGTGGACTTAAGATTAGTAATAACATTTACAACATCACCCATCAACAGTTTGTAGATGATACAACCTTTTTGGAAGGACAAGGATAAATGAGGCCAAAGCTTTGAATAACTTTTTAAAAGAGTAGAAAAGAGCTTTAGGGCAAAAGGTTAATAGGACTATATCCAAAATTTACTTCCTTAACACTCATGCTAATATCAAATCAAGAATTTGTAGGTTGCTTTTAATGGAGGTAAAGTTACCAGCAACTTATCTAGGGATGCCTTTTTTTAGGGGAGACTGAGGATATATTTATGGAATATTTTTATTAGTAAAGTTCAGAATAAACTACTGGCTTGGAAAGATAGATGGTTATTGTTAACAGGAAGAGTGCAATTAATTTAGTCTTACAGGCCATTCCAACATATTATGTCATTGTATACTATACCAAAATTAGTTGAAATTTTTTTAATCTATATTATGCGATCCTTTTTATGGTCAGGTTTACATGATAAAAGGAAATTTCCTTTGGTGAAATGGAGCAAGGTGTGTGATGATAAAACTAGGGGAGGTCTTGATTTAAGAGTTCTTATAGATGTAAAATTAGCTCATAGGGGAAAATCAATCTAGAGATTGTACAAAGAGAGTGGAAGACGATGGGCAAATATTATTCTAAGTATGTTGAGCCTAATGACCCAAGTTTAATATTTACTGCATTCTCTCCACAAAATGGTTCTACTCTTTGGAATGGTTTAAAAAAATCTATTGATATAATGATTAAAGGTTTAATATGGGTGGTGGGAATTGGAGAAAAAATTTCTATTTGGATGGATACTTAGTGTGATAAAAAACCACTCAATTTAGATCCAACGTTGAAACCTTGGATGAGATTGCTTCAAGACAAACATGGTGATAGGGTTTCAAACATTTTTGACAAGGATCTGGGAGGAAGATACAAATGGAAAGAAGTTTTTTTACAAGTATACAAGACATTGATGCTAGGAGGCATTTGAGTAGAAAGATAACAACTGTGATTATTTTGAGGGGATCCAAGGATAAATTGATTTGGGAGTTGAATAGATTAGAGAATACACAACAAGAAGTGGATATAATGTAAAGCACTAATATCACTAGAATATGGAGAGATATTTGGGATAGCCCAAGCATTCCTAAAGTCAAAATGTTTGTTTGGCTAGTAAGTCATAGAAGAATTTTATCCTAGGATAACCTTATGAAAAGGGGTTTTCATGGCCCCTCTCAATATGTTCTTTGTAAAAAGGAGGAGAGTATAGACCATCTCTTGGGACATTGCTCAATAGTTTGGAAACTATGGCAATGGATTCTTAATATATTTGGTAAATGCATGGTGATGAATAAAAAAATTGAATATTGGTTAAAGCAATGGCAGAGCACTTATAAAAGTGAGGCTTTATAGACAATATGGGATATATCAAAAGATACAACACTTTGGATTGTATGGCCAGAAAGGAATAGAAAAATATTTTAAGGAAAGGAAAGTAGTTTAGAGGTAATGAAAAGGAAGATATGTTTAGCCATTAAGGAGTCTAAAACAACCTTATCAACTCACCCAGTCCCTAATCTAGAAGCAGAAAGCCTTGATAGATGGATTCAAGTCATTAAATGGAATTATGATGTTGGGTACAAGAGAAGCAAAAATACGTCAAAGAATATAAAGTGGAAACCACCAGATGTGGAGTTGGTTAAGTTGAATTTTTATGAAGCATATAAAGAAAATCCAGAACTAGCAAGAGGAGGATGAATAATTAGAAATAATAGAGGAGAGATTTTGTCTCATTACACTTTCAATAGTGGATTTAAGACAAATAATGAAGTTGAAGCTTGGGCAACTTTAGAAGGGTTAAAAATATGCAAATAAATAAAATGGAATAGAGTATGGATGGAAGGTGATTCTCTCATAGTAATAAATGCATTTTTGAGGAAAGCAAAGACTCCATGGAACATACAAGAGATAGCTGTGGAAATTCAAGATCTTGTTAAAGAGTTTGAAGAAATAAGGTTTACACATACATTAAGGTAAGGAAACAAATATGCAGATAGGATAGCCAATAGAGGTGTTTTGATCGAAAATCGTAAAGTTAAGTTCTCCTTTCCATGGTTAGAGGAAGTAGTAAGTTTAGTTGAAGCTGACAAGAAAATGTTGACTGTCTGAATCAAATAATGATTAAGATTTACTTTAATGTTTTCCATTGGTAATATCTGCTTTATTTTATAACAATAATGTGTTTTCATATAAACTATTTATTATAATTTTTGTGGTTGCACTTGTGTTTCAGGAAGGAAACTAGCAATCCAGATTTGGTAAAGCGGACTATGATAGTGCAATGTTTTGGAAATATTACTCTACTAAGATGCAATGCATAGATAGTAGAGGTGATGTTTTGGTATTGTGAAGGCTGCTATAGAAAAATGTCAAGAAGGATGCCGAATTATGGAATATTTGTATTCATACAAAAAATTGAAAAGATCTAGAAAATAAAAATTAAGAATTCAAACATTTTATGTAAAATGAAGTAGGTTTCTAGCTATAACATCTCAATTGAGATGAGAATTGTATCTATCTGTAAATTCTCAATCTCTAAAGAAGAGAGTTGTAATTTGTCAAGGGTGGGGGGCCCAAGTACAAACCCTTATTATCCAACAAAAAAAACTCATGATAATATCAAAGCTAATAAAGTCAGGAAAACTTGAGGATTAGTGAAGATAATTCCAACATTAACAATGGGTGACAATCAATGACACATGCTATTTTTAAATTATTATCATAATTATCTTTGTAATTATTCTCACCATCCTTAGCATTGGACTCCAATGTGAATAAGTGAAATAAATGAGGCCCAATTATACATCTCTAGATGATGTCAATGTTGTAATTGTTGATGATATGAAAGACTTGATATTAAAAGCATTGAAGAAAACCCTTATTAAAAAATTGTCATTCACACCAAGTTTATTCCAAATGTGTGTAGAATATTGCAAGAAGAAAGAATACAGTGTGAAGTGGATGACATTAATATTGCAATTGTTAATGGTATGACAAATCTTGGTATTGTAATTTTTGATAATATTAAAAACTTGGAAAAAGTACTAAATATAGGTCACGTGGAAAAAGTTCTCATGAACAATTGGTTTGCTCCAAATGTGGGTAGAACATTGCAATAAGAACAATATAATTCCCTTTAAAAGAGTTGATACTTGAGGTGGACAAGAACCTTACATGTAGGGAAAAAATTGATGCTTGAAAATGAAAAACCAAGGTAGACCATTTTGGTTTGAGTAAAATAAACTTCTCAACAAAGGGAAGAAAACTTCAAAAGTGGAAATAACTTCATCACGAACTGATACAATATCACTTCATATGTAATATGACTTTATGCCAACTTAATATCACTTCATATTAATTGCTAACCCCAAGTCGACATAACTTGACTTGAAGGTTAAATTATAATATATTAAATGTACTAAACTCTTTAAGTAAGGTCAACCATAGAGGTGTCTTAGCCAATATTGCTAAGGATGACTATATCAAAATTGCTCATAGGCTTACATAGAAAATTCCAATAGGCCTACATATAAAATTACCATAGGCTTACATTGCATTTGCTCGTAGGCTAACATCAAGTGTGCTTGTAGACACTTCATTAACGTAGGCTTTGGTCAATAAGGTCAAATCATTGATATTCCAACAACATATATAGTAGATGGATAAAGAGAGGATAAAGAGAGTGAAGAAAAGGGAAGCAACAATAAAAGACAACTCCCATTTAGCCCTACTTCAAGGCTTAATACCAACTAATATATCCCCTTACACAAAAAAATAATAAAAGAAACAAAATAAAAAAAGAGAATTTATGCCTTATATTTACGTCGAGAGGCATTCCTACAATGGCAGACAGGGGGTGGGAGGCAAAGAGGTCATACATGTCACGTTGTAAACAATTTTTTTTTATTAAAAAAATCGACATTAACAAAAACATTTAAACTCACCTATTTTGCTTCCACAAGCCAACAATAACAGTGAAAATAAGTTAAATTTAATTCCCCCTCCATCTCCGTTGAAGAGGGACGTGCAAGGCCCGCAGAGGCCGTCTCTACCGTTGTGGCGGTCACTTTCCAGAATGGACGAATCGATTCCTAGGGTTTTGGAAAAGCAGGAGGATGAGAGCATGCTTCAGTCCGAGTTGGAAGATGAATGGAGTAAGCCGAACTGATGCTATGATCATATCACCAATTTCAAAGCTCTTGAGGATTTTAAGAGGAGAGTTGATTCCTTGAAGGAAAAATTTGCCTATGCTGAAAGCGAAATACGACGTGGCCATGGGCAGGGCGTTGATACAAGGGCTGAGAATTGGCGTTGCCATAGGCAGGATGTTGATATTAGGGCCAGGTGTGAGTATAGGTTTGAGGATCCATCCTCACCCACTACGGTTGTCATTGTCGATGTTGATGGCGTTAATGAGGGCGAAAAGAACCAGGAAAAGGTAATGGTAGCAGGGAAAGATCTGTCGGTGTATAAGCAATTATTGGAAAAGACGAAGAGAGAGATTTCAAATTGAAGGCTCTCAACATGGAGATTGAATTGGTGACCGCTAAGTTACAAGCACTGTAGTTAACAAAGAAGAAAGACCCCTCCCTTAAAACGTGATGTGAGCCTGAACCAAAACCCGAACCCGAACCCAAACCAGAGAAAGAAAAACAAAAATAGAGAGAGAAAGCAAAACAGGTCGGCAATTTTTTTCACCATTTTTATTGATAATTAAGGACTGTTTGAAAAAACCATTTATTTAAACATGTTTGTAGCATGCTTGAGTCTAGTGTCACAAGATTAGGTGAATTTTATAAAAAATGTTTGAATTTATAACATATTTAAACAAACAACAATCAATAGAAAATCATAAAAGAGAATAGAAAATCATAAAAGAGATGATAGTAAATGTTGAAAAAAAACAACTAAAAGAAAATAGTTAAAAGATAGGGAAAAATGATTTTAGGACAACTCTTTGGAGAAACCTTTTAGAGTTAATATCATTTTTGTATGACACAAGAAGTTTTTTATACATAATTATACGTATTTTGGATATTTATATTAATGAAATTATTATTTTTGTTTAACAATTGTGAAGAATTTTACAGCTAATTTTTTCAGTGATAATTTTGTTTTATTTTTTATCAACCTGAACCTGGTGACTTAGCTTGAGTCTTCATTGAATTGGGATGCAGTTGATTTTGGAGTTACTCTTTTAAATGTGTTTGTTTGCTTCAGTGCATAGGTTATAAACTAGGGCTCTTTTTAACAAAGGTGAAATTTATACATATAAATACTTTTTATAACATCCATCATGTAGTCACATGCCATGAGCTTGCAGAGCTGCCTTCTACTAAGTAGAAGACATTATATTTTAGGTCAAAGAAAAGGCAATTACAAATGTGAAGATCTGGTATATGTATACCAGAGTGAAAAGTGAATATTTATCTAATGATGTATTTCGAGTAATCACAATGATAGACCTTTGGAGACTAGCTTCACTTCCAGTATACGAGAGACATTGTGAAATGACTTGTCCAGTAATATGTCAATCTTATGGTGCCATTCATTCCGTGATGTTCTTTTGTGAAAGCCTTTCTTCAATGTAATACATTTTTATATTCAAATAAATACTAGCTTAGATATAAAGGATATATATATCTAAAAACATCGAGAGTTATCAATCCCGAGGTGCCTATCTTGGAGATCATGCCCCAAGAAATGAGATAGACGCCTCGATATTGATAACTCTTAGCGTTTTTAGATATATACTTTATATCTAAGCTAGTACATATGATACACACATTAGTCCCATGAGGGATACCATAGTGGTATGCCTTTGGGTTTTCATCCAGGAGACCCAAGTTCAAACCTTAGTACAAAGGGACCGGGACCCCTTTCAAAAACGTGTGCTTTATCCTAAAATTTTAATCAAACAAAATTAGTTCAACTGGTTAGATTTCTCAACACTCAAGAAGGAGACTAATCTTTGAATCTTTCCAAGTAAAGCAATGATAATATCCAATATTTGTTGTAATACCACTACGTGGTGATGATGTAATATGAGTGGGGTCCGTTTCAGTCTGTATAACCAATAGTAAATAAAAATATGATACACACATTCACATACACAAATATAAGGAGTGACTATCAGAAGGATCATATATGATAATCCTAAATTTAACAAATGGTAATGAACTCAAGGTCATTAAAGATAATTCCAAATCCAATAATGGCTAATGATATCAGATTTAATACATGAAGTGGCATGACAAATCCATTATTTATAGAACTTAACTTAATTATCCTCACAAATTATACTTTGACATCTCATTTCATTCAAGAATGAACCATTAAATTCTTAATTGGACTATGTACAACATGGAAATATAAATCCCCCTCCCTCTCTCTCACCTTTTATGTTGTACTCTTGGGACATATAATATTTAATATGGGTATTGAAAAGAACATGAGTGTTAGTGTGGGACAAAGAAGAGGAAAGTAAGGTTATTCGAGGATGTAAGGGAAGCTATAGTTGATGTGTTAGGATAAGTAGCACTCATGAATGCAAAGGAGGAAGAAAGGGAGATAGTAGCAGAAGGGAAATAGAATTGGATGCAAGACATAGTCATTGGGACCTATGCAGTGAAAGTCATGAATGCATCTATAGGAACATTTATAAAACAAGATCCACACCTATTGATGAAGATATAAGGTTGGTGGAAAGTGAGAACTATAACTTAGTGGCTTTGTGTAACTCATTTGTAGTGCTTCACTTTGGCGGAGATTTCTCTAAGACAAAGGAAATATGTGAGGAAAACATGAATCATAATTTAAGAAAAATAATTGAAAAGTAGAATGCTTGTGTCCAGTTCAATATTTCTATAACTAATGGGGAGAAAATTGCTACAAGCATACTTGTTATCTTATATTTCACAAATTTTATACAAAAAAGGATAAGGGCACATCATGTTGACCTCTACAATATACTTGAGATGCAACAAAGAAGGAAATTCATTGTAGGTTGATGAGTTACATGAACATCACATAACATGAGGACATGAATGCATGGACATATGAGCACCCGTGTTAGCATAAGTGTCGACATGATGATAATATCATATTGAATTTATATCATATGCTATGTTGTATAATGTATCATATGCATTGTTACCCCATAGTGTCATTGCATGTGTATGTGTCGGTGTACATTGTAATAAATATTATCTAATGCATTGCTAGATATGTTTATCATTAGATGTATGCAGGTATTTTTGTGGTAGTTGGGTAGTTTTCCAACCACCCACTAATACCATGATACTAATATGTACATTATTTATGTTATTTGAGGCAAGATATTTGAGGTATGTTTATTGCCTATGTGGTTTATGTATTGTACACTCAATCAAATGATGTATTGCAAATAATTGTAATATGAACTTTATATGATAGGTGTATAACATGTTTACATGTATATGTAAGTTCTTCGCTTTGTACATATTTATTAATGTAAATTTAGAGAATCATATTATAATGTGTTGCATTGTATTTATTTATGCATTATTATAATACTACCACATGCTATATTTTGACACTATTGACTATATGAAGTTAGGTTGAAGTTGTTGACAAGGAGTTGCAATCATCTTGCTTGGAAAGATAAGCAATAAATAAAATAATAGGAAGATCAAAGTATCATTAACGAGCCTAATATTCCAAGCATCTCTTTGCACTCTTGGGAGGAGGGAATATGGTATCTTGACATGAAAAGTGATGCAAAATTCTTTATTGATTTCAACAAAAGGCTAGGCAACAAAAGGTCAAGTGGAAAATAAGTTTAATAATAGAGAAAAACTTATTAAAAAATAAATATTAATAGTGATTGAAACAAGTTGTATGTCCGATGGAATGCAAAACGGAAGTGTGATATTAGAGAGACTATCAAATGGTGCATTTGATAGGATTTTGATAATAGATAAATTGTAACAAAATATTAGATATTGACAATGGAGTAACCATAGGATATAATTTAATGGTATGTGAGACAAGGTTTTGACATGAAAAAATTATAGGGAGGTGTGTTTGATGGTACACATGAGGAGATTCCAACATAGCAGTGATTGTTGATCATGTCAAATCAACTAAATCAATTAGTCAAAATGATAATCAATATCAATTCACACATAATTATTCCATATTTCATGGTGGTAAATGTGTTGGATTTTAAGCCTTACTACCACATAATATCACAGGTCTCAATATAAATAATTCATAATATTAAAGGTCTAAATATTAATAATGAAGAGTAGAATAATATAAATGAGCAATGAAATATGTATCTAGGCCAGTATAATAATGAAATAACATTCACTTATAATATCAAATATGAATGTAAATGGATAAAATCATTCATGTACTATGCATGAAGAATACTTACAATATGAATTGCTCAAAAATATGTATACAAGCTTTATTCACTTTTCTATATCTTCCACTTTACAATCGGATATGTTTTTGTGGAGCTTTGTCTCCATAATATAGACATAGTAATGTGAATATTCAAGTACTTGACTATTGCTCTCCATATGACAACTCCCATGACCTTTGGCTTCCCATATTGCCACTTTTATACTAGACTCTTCACTCTTTTCTTACATGCACACTTGACTCTATGACATTTGCACACTTCTATATGACTCTTACTCTCCTACATGCATTCATAATCTAAGAAATTTGTGAACATCCTTAATTTACATATTTGCATACTTACATACATGACACGTGCACATTCTCTCAATACACACTTGCACTCTAACTTACATGGCACTCGTGCTTGCACATTACACTCTTACATGACACTTGTGCATTTCCTACACATTGACACTTACATAAAAGAAAAAATATAAATCACTCATCTAAACTATAGACTTAACCCTAATCTATTATATATTTACATTTGTACCATGAAGGTACCATGGGGATACATTTGCATGCACCAAATAATGTAATATTCTTCAATAAAATGAAGGAACTAACCATTACAAAATTTACATCATAATTTGGTAGTCCAATTCCCATATGAATAAAGTAAATTGAAGGGGGTTATTCCCCATGACTTTACATAGATCAACAACACAATAGTATATGGTTTTCCCATAAGATAAGTACAAGATCCTTAAGGAGCTATGATAATCCATTATGAAGGAATTTAAGTTGTTCTGCAATGACAATGAGGCCATTACAAAATTCATAAAGTAGAGCAATAAGTCAAAATCTATGGGGTCCTACAATCGAAGCATTATAATTATCCATTTAGAGGAGCTGTAAAATATTTTGAAGAAAAAAATAGTTTAAGAAGGGTCTTCTTCCTTCAATATCATATCAATAGGTCATTAAGTGGGTCATGAATATAGAAAGTGATACATGAATATCATCACAATATTGCTGTGAGGAGGTAGTAACGATAATGACTATAAAAAAGAGTGACTATAAATATGGAAGGGATAACTTCAAGGATGAGAGTAACTCTAAAGACAATTCAAGGATATCATCTAGATGTTGGTTTGTTGAAGTTAGTGATGACAACGATTGAAAATATGAGCAATGAGAGTGATGAATTTGTGGATGAGCATACCATGAAGAAAATGCTAATAAAGAAAAAACGTTGCTAAGTGCTATTTGTAAGGATATGATACACATTTTTAACAAATTTAAAAACATGGCACTCAAGGTGAATGAATCCAAAGAATCAAAACAAATATTCTATGATAAGTATTAGGAGGAAGGAATTTTGATGAAATAATGACCCTTGAATTCAATAGGCATATGTCGCATAAAGGGAGACTATTCCAACAAGAGTTGCTACTCATGGTGTATTTCATAATGACCACCGATAAACAAAAGATAAATTAGGTATGATAATAGGGGTGGACCGATTATGTAGTAACACATTTATTATCTATAGGGGAACTTTATATGAGAATGTAAGAGCAATGTATTTCGAGACCAACCAATGATGTATAACATGTTCATGAATCACAAGGATTATCGATGTCTAAATATAAACTAGATAATAATAGAAGGTATGTATCATGATAAGAAGAGCGAATGTCTTTGAGTGAGTGGTGTAAACATTTACGAAGAGAACACCAAAGACGTATACCTACAAGTTTATGTAAACCTTGTAAAAATTGTAATTTTTCTTTTAAATATTTTTGTTTATAAATTAAGGACAAGGATAAGAACGAGGATGAAATAAATAACCTTTTTGATAGTTAACAAGACTAAGTGTATAGTCTAGATGCAAGATACGATTTGGACATGTAAGTTTTTCAGGTTGAGGATGTAGATAGTCTCATGAGGATGAAGGTTTTGTCTAGATGATGGAGGATATCATTTTGATAAGGAAGTAGATGTTTGAATGATGAAGGATGCCATCTAAATGTGAAATCATATTGTTTGAATTATAGAGAATACTTTTGAGATCTTAGCACTTTAGAAGTATGTCATTGTCTATAGTAAGGGGACCATATTTATCATCATTGTATTGTGAGCTATTACAAAGCTCAAAGATCACGGTGCTTACCACTGAGTCCGAGTCGCCAGGTGAACATTCTTTCTTTACTTGTGAGGTCAAGGCTGCTCACCAAACCTTGATTCCTTCGGGGTGTTTTCTTTCAGCACAAAAGGCGTCCATCGATCATGAGATCCAGATCTTTAGCTTGACAGAGTCGCCAGGTGATTTTTCTAGATGAATGCAAGCCAGAGATTCACCAAACTCAGGCTCCTTTAAAATACGGGTGCTACCGATACAAAAATTGTGTCCCACTAGGTGTGCCAAAAAATGTTGGTCACAAATCTGCCTAAGTACAAAATATTATCACTTGTGAGCCCTAGACCCAACCAACATTGAAAATTCAAAGGAAAGAGATGTCCTCCATGCCAATCTCGAGAGAGGGCTAGCTCCCTTACTAAATTCTACACATGTTTAATACTAGAGTTGTAGGAAAAAAATTGGAAATGACAGAAAGCAATGGGAAATATGGCCACAGGCCAAAGTGCAGGACTTGGGGCAGACCAGCAACAAGATTTCTACCAACGTTTATAATAGCATGTAATAGAAGGAAAGCAACAAAATTTCACTCACAAAATTGCAGAGAAAACTCCCCAGATCACATTCTAGGACCCACTCACTCACCAACAACGTTTTAAATTCAGAAACAAAAATTTAAACTTAACAACAGGAGCATGAGCATAAACAAAAATGCTTAAAAATGGAAGGAAATCACACACATGAAAATGCTTGCAAATTTCAGAAGCCATGTCTCTTCTATTGATGCAGATAACTTAAGAAGTTTTCTTGCAAAATATCCCACCTCCTTATTACATCAAAATACTTAGTATTTATAGAGGATTGCGCCTCTTTCATTAAATGCATATACAAACAAAATCCTAGTAGATCAAAAACCAACGTCCATATTTTTCTCCTCGGCATCAGTGACATCTTCAGTTAAAACATTCTACAAGGAAACCACGATCCGACTTTGATGGGAGAATCACACAAAGAAGTCAATAGGAAAAAAATGGTTGAAGCAATCTTGGACGTTGGTGCATCAGGACTCAAAAAAATCATCTAAAAATCAGGCATTTGGTCATTGAATTCGCTTCGCCTTGCGCCTTAGAAAATTAACTCCATTTTGACAAGAAGTGGAATCCATAGTTAGTGCCTTGGAAATGAACATGAGCATTTAATACTGGCATCTCTTCAATCGAGATTTTGGAAATATCACTTTCGGTGCTCAATAATAATATTCATCAATTTTATCTTTTTGGAAAGTTTCTATTTTCGATAACTTTCTATTTTTGGAAACTTTATATTTTTAGAAATTTTCTTTTTTTGGAAAATTCCCATTTTCAGCCGAAAAGGGCATTTTGGGGGTCGAAAAGGGCATTTCGGGGGGCGAAAAGACAGTTTCAGGGGGCGAAATGCTTTTTTGGAAAATATTATATTTTTGGAAAGTTTCTATTTTTGGAAACTTTCCATTTTCGACGACTTTTCCTTTTCGGAAATTTTCCCACTTTCTCCCCAACAAATCAACCTTTGACTTCTTTGACTTTGTAATTGCATTTGCTTCCCCGAAATTGATTTTTTGTTGTAAAACTTCTCGAAGCCATAACTTTTGATCCATTCACCCGATTGTCTATTGTAATATATCGTTGGAAAGCTTGAGAAAAGATCTATCACAATGAAATATATAAAGATCATTTAATCCAATTTTCATTTCACCACTTAATGTATTTCATACTTGGATGAATTTAAAAATTTATTTTTAGTCTGGTAAAAATGCCAACAACGCCCATCACCATACCATACACAAGCCATTCTATGTAGGTATGCTATGGGTGTTGTGAGTTAAGCTATCCATCTCGTCTCCATGATAAGCTATCTTAACTTAGACGTAGTCTTTCCTAACTTTGTTATCATTCTCCCTAAGGGGTCTTAATCCCTTAGGTCTACCATGTTCACCCTAAGGGGTCTCAATCCCTCAGGTCATCCTAGAACTCTTTACTTAAATTTATTTGTTTTAGCAAAGAAAACAAAGATAAATTAGATACTAAATCTAACAAAACATTCCATAGAATAAGCAAAGATAAAAGGAAGGAGACATTAATTTAAAGAATATAAACAATATTTGAAAGGAATTCAAATGCATCTATAGATAACTCAAACAATAATTTAAAGGTTCATCTTCTAATAATTGAACAATTATTACATATAAATAAGCATGGTAAATCCTCCATACATTTTAAAGAATAATATATTACATTAATTTCATTAGGGAAAATCTCCTCACATGGTTATTCTATTTGAACATAAGTAAATCATTATAAGTACAATCAAACCGATATAGCGGTTGCAACTGCCTCCTTGGTCCACCTTATATTCCATCAATCATTTAAGGATAGTAGAGGATCAGGACACTCATGGTTCCATGATAGACATGCTTCTAAATACATTTTACTTATTTCTTTGCCAAATTGCAACTATATAATTAAATAAAGCATCTAACCAACTATTGCATAGTTGATATCATAAAATCATTATTTTTAATTCCCCTCTCATCAACCCAAGAGAGTCTTTCAACAATGCAACTAGATCACAGGTTCCACTCAAATTAATTCATCCAACCCATATTATACAAGTTAAAGTCCCATACCTTTAATCATAAAATATTCTAGGTTCCCTCAATCAAAAAACAACCATTTCCTCTTATTCTATAAATTAAAATCCCATACCCTTAATTTACAAACCATTTAATTCTTTTTTTATTTAATAAATCAAAGTCAACCACTTTAATCTATAAATAAACCCTTTCCTTCATTTCATAAATTACGGACCCATACCCTTAATTTACAAAACAAACTAATTCTTTATTTATTTAACAAATCAAAATTAACTACTTTAATATGAAAATAAACCCTTTCCTTCATTTCATAAATTAAAGATCCATACCCTTAATTTACAAAACAAACTAATTCTTTATTTGTTTAACAAATCAAAGTCAACTACTTTAATATGAAAATAAACCCTTTCTTTCATTTCATAAACTAAAGACCCATACCCTTAATTTACAAAATGAACTAATTCTTTATTTATTTAACAAATCAAATTCAACTACTTTAATATGAAAATAAACCCTTTTCTTCATTTCATAAATTAAAGATCCATACCCCTAATCTACAAAACAAACCAATCTTTTATTTATTTAACAAATCAAAGACAACTACTTTAATTTATAAATAAAACCTTTCCTTCATTTCATAAATTAAAGATCTATACCCTTAATTTACAAAACAAACTAATTTTTTATTTATTTAACAAATCAAAGTCAACTACTTTAATCTAAAAATAAACTTTTTTCGTAATTTCATAAATTAAAGATCCATACCCTTAATTTACAAAATAAACTAATTCTTTGTTTATTTAACAAATAAAAGTCAACTACTTTAATTTGAAAATAAACCTTTTCCTTCATTTCATAAATTAAAGACCCATGCCCTTAATTTACAAAATGAACTATTTCTTTTATTTATTTAACATATCAAAGACAACTACTTTATTTGAACATAAACCCTTTTCTTCATTTCATAAATTAAAGATCCATACCCTTAATTTACAAAACAAACTAATTATTTATTTATTTAACAAATCAAAGTCAAATACTTTAATATGAAAATAAACCTCCATTTCATAAATTAAAGACCCATACCATTAATTTACAAAACAAACTAATTCTTTTATTTATTTAACAAATCAAAGTCAACTACTTTAATTTGTAGATAATCCCTTTCCTTCATTTCATAAATTAAAGACCTTACAAAACAAACTAATTATTTTATTTATTTAACAAATCAAAGTCAACTACTTTAATATGAAAGTAAACACTTTCCTTCATTTTATAAATTAAAGACCCATACCCTTAATTTACAAAAGAACTAATTCTTTTATTTTTTTAACAAATCAAAGACAACTAATTTAATTTGTAAATAAACCCTTTCTCCTTCAAAAACCTTCTTAAATTCTTCTTATAACCTATTTAAATCTTTAATATTCTAAAGAAGACTATTAACTTAAATAATGTTTCTAAAAGCGACTAAGGGATACACTAACAAGCTCAGTATCAAACACGATGCATGCTCAACCATGAAGCTCACAACAGAAGCGAATGATCTTTATGGTCAAAAGTAACCATACCTTCGTAGCCTAAGCTATGGTAAAATAAGGGAAGGGTTACTGGTAATTATGAAAGTCTAGAAGGTGGGCATCCTTGCTTGAGAGTGACGACGACCTCTTATGTTTGTAGGTCTTGAGGAGATAGAGGGTGGTTGGAAGGGAAAATGCCCCCTCTACACTTACAAACACTCCCTAATGGAAACAAAACCATGAATTGACAAACAATAGTGTGGCATAGATTACACATGACCTAGTTTGATAAGACCCAACTTTCAAGGCAAAAAAGCTAGCATGGTATACGCGACTTGCTACAATTGAACATACTCAGCTACCATCCTATTTAGGAGTCCTCCATGGTTAACATGTTAACGATAGCCTAAAGAGAAGTAATTTACAAACACACCAAGATAGCTGAAGCTAATAAGCCATGGCGATGGCATTGCAAGGGAAGCACTAAAGCAAACATAGAGGAGGGTTCTAATGAGACAGAGTCTCATATTCCCACAACCAATGAATGGGCGATGATAACCCAATGGAAATCATGAAGTACGAATGAACAAACACTATATATACAAAGGTAACAATGATTATAACCCAACCTGGTTTATTGTCCACTTCCTTTGAGGTGGATTCCGTAGCATTGTCCTAGCTTGGTGCTTTCTAAAGCTCTCCTTTTTTCTGTTGCTATTATCTACCTCCTTTCTTCGTCTCAACCAGTCGTCATCTCCTTCACACAACTACACAACTCTCCCCTTAGTACTCTACGTCCCACCGCCCCTCATAACTTCTATAACTACCAAAACATGATGGTTGACAGAGATAACATTTTAAATTATTTGGATAAGCTCCATCATAAATGGCACCCATCCCTCCAACGTTGGCAGGTGCTCCTCCTACCAACTCGAATGTCCACTTGGAGTACGTTCGAATTATAAATATCTTTTGTTGGATCAATATGGAGTTTTATTATTATATTAATAATATTTTATTAACTATGGATTATAAAAGAGATTCTCTTACTAATATATAATCAATAGTTATAAGTGAAGCTCCAAAAAAATGAGAATATTTATTCATAAATGAGGTTCAATTGTCATTTTTAAATAAAACAAATATTATTTTAAATTAAGATTTTCTTTATCAATTAAAGTTAAACTAACTTTTATTTTGAAATGAAATTCCTTTATCATTTAAAATAAACTATTGCTATATAAATTCTCGAAACATTCAAGGATTCTTTTTTTTCATATATTTGAGCATAACATCATACCAAACATATTCAAGCATCACAAGGAATTTCAAGACAACTTAAATTATGCATGCTTTTATTTTCCAAACCACAAATGCAGATATGATGAAGTAAAATGCAATTAACATATGCAACAAACAAAGTGGAATATTTCCATCAATCCAGTCACCTATCTCAGCCTCAAGAATTTATGATAGCTACTAGGCTATCAATATGGGGCTCAAGGTGGTTAGTTTTTGATGATTATCCCTAACCGAATGCATACCTATATGAAGGTATCCATCAATGTTACCCCCAAGTTACCTTAATCATCAGTTCTTCAACCTCAAGTACCCTCGATTTTTGTGGATGATTCTACTTCTTCCAACTACGAGTGTACCTGATCCTGCACATCTTAGCAATATGTTAGCAATATCATGCTCTTTCAAATCAACTAAACATCGCATAGTTGGTTCAATTTCTCAACTTAGGTATTAAAATATCATAAAATAATACATTGTTTCTTTGTGCCAAAATTCTATCAGAGAGGGTTATGATATCCTACCTCCCTTGGACTAAACACCATCCTAGGTGTTTCTAGTTTTACAAAATAAAATTATTACATTATATATTTTCAAACAAGACGGAAAAATGTTTTTGCATATCATCCACTTTTTTCCAAGTGGCATTTCTTTTAGAAAATTGGTCCCACTGGTCCTTACACTTCTCAAGAGTCCAGTTCTGCATAGACTTAGAACTAAACTCAAGGATATTTACTGATTTTACTTCAATAGCCTCTAGATTTGTCATCTACAAATTAGAAATATCCCATACATGTTCAGGATCAACAACATATTTTCTAAACAAGGATATGTGGAAGGTGTCATGGATCTTGGATAGGTTAGGTGGTAAGGCAAGTTGGTACACAATCAGACTGATCTTTTCAGTGATTTCGAAGGGTCCCATAAATTGTGGATCCAACTTTATGGATTTAATAACACTCTTTATTGGCTTAACCCTTAAAAATACTTTATCTTCAATTGAGTACTCTCTAGGATTCCTCCTTAGATCAACATAAATTTTCTATCTATCGATAACTTCTTTAAGTCTTTGTCTGATTACCTTCAACTATTATTCCATTTCTTGGACCATATCTGGCCTGATCACAACTCGATATTCTAGGTTATCCCCAGATAATGGTGTCCTATACTTTCACCCATACAAGGCATCGAAAGGAGCCATTCCTAGAGAGGAGTGATGTCCATTATTGTAGGTAAATTCCACAAGATGCAAGTAGTATTTCCAATGAGACTTGTGATCCATGCAATACATGCAGATCATGTCCTCTAGTACATGGTTTATCCGTTCAGTCTGACCATTTGTTTCAGGGTGGTATGCTAAGCTCATATTCTATTTTATGCCCACTACATGATGTAGGGACTTCCAAAATTTAGAAGTGATCTTGGAATACCTATTTGAAATGATGACCTCAGTAAATCCATGTAATCAAAATACCTCTATAGCAAATATATTAGCCACTACCTGAGCATCATACTTGATGTTCCCAGGTATAAAATGTGTAACTTTAATCAGTCTGTCAACTATTACCAAGATTGCATCATGTTGGTATCTAAACCTACTATAAAATCCATAGATATAACCTACCATTTCTACGCAGGTATATCATACGGATACAATTTTCCTGCAGGATGCTTACGCTCTACCTTAAATTTCTAACATTTGAGGCAATGAGTGATAAAATCGATGATATCCTTCTTAATTCCTACCCAAAAGAAGGTTATTTTCATGTTTTCATGTATTTTGGCTCCTCCAAGATGAGAAGAATAAGAATATCTATGTGCCTCTTGCATTACTAGCTTCCTTAGATCATCTATCTTTGATATGATAACTCTACCTTTGTAGCATAAAAGGTCATCTATCATGTCAAATTTCTTGTTATTTTCTTGATCTCTATTCATTCTAGATTGAATTTATTGGCAATACTCATCTCGATATTGCTCCTATCTTACTAGATCCATCAAACTCATGTGAATTTTGGTTATGGTTGCCATGTGTTTTCTTCTACTTAAGGCATCAACAACCTTATTCTATTTTCCTTTAATGTACCACTACTCAAGGCATCACCAACCTTATTATCTTTCCTTCTACTCAAGGCATCAACAACCTTTATTCGAGATCATACACCACTACAACTAGATCTAAATCATGTGTAGCATAATTAACTTCATGCTTCTTGAGATTCCTTGAAGTATATGCCACCACTAACTCCTCTTGAGAGAGTACTCCTCCTAAACCTTCTAATGATGCATCCATGCATACTGAGAAGTCCCCCTAAGGGTCTAGAATCTTCAGTATCGGTGTGGTGGTGAGCTTATGTTTCAAAATTGCAAAGTTACCTTCACACTTTTTTGACCACTTGAATTCATTTTTCTTCTTTTAAAGGTTAGTTATTATTGTAGTAATCCTTTATATAACATCTATAGCAACTCGTTAACCCCATAAAGCTTCACACTTCTATCACATTAGTAGGGGGTGGCCAATTCAAAATGGCCTCAATTTTCTCTGGGTCCACAGTGATTCATTTCGTTGATATGATGTCTAAAATACCATACCTTTGAAACATAGAAATCATTTTAAGATAGATTTACATAGAGTTGATTTTTCCTTAACAACTCCAAAATGATCTTAAGATGCTCATCGTGCTCTTATTTGTTTGAAGAGTATATTAGGATATCATCTAGAAATACAAGGATAAACTGGTCCAAGTGTCTTCTAAAAACACTATTCATTAGATTCATGAACACAGTTGGGGCATTAGTCAGTCCAAAGGATAAAATTGTAAACTCATAATACCCATATCTAGTTTTAAATGTTGTTTTGTGAGTATCTTCCTCACGTATTCTTAACTGATGATACCATGATCTCAATTCAATCTTAGTGAATATCATGGCATCTCTTAGTTGATAAAATAAATCTTTGATCCTAGGTAGGGGATAGAGGTTCTTGATTGTAGCCTTATTTAACATCTTGTAGTCAATACACAATCTTAGTGAACCACCATTATTTTTTACAAATAAAACCGATGCACCCTAAGGTGACACACTTGGTTTTATCAAACCCTTTTTTGATATCCCTTGCAATTGAACCTTTACTTCTTGCATCTCGATAGGATTTATCCTATACGAAGATCTATGAATAGGTTTTTCTCTTGGCATAAGATCGATTATGAAATCAAATTCTCACATAGGAAGGAGTCCAAGTAAATCCTCTAGGAATACATTCTTAAAATCCTACAAAATTAGGTGCTTCTCTAGCACCTCTCTCTTTTGGTCATCTACTTCGTTAAGTTTTACCATATATACTATTCATTCTTTCTTGAGGATTTTATTTAATTACATACTTGACAACATATGGGGTTTGAATACCCCCTATTCACTATGAGTTCTTAATATTCCCTTGTCCTTCTTTGAATACTCGATCCATATATCTTGAAAATTGATCAAGGCTTTGTGGGCCTACAACCAATCCATCCCTAGGATCACATCAAAGGCATGAAGTGGAGCTACATACAAGTAACCTTCAGTGGTTCCACTATCTAAAGTAATTTTTGCCATTGGATAACACTGGTTTATTGAGTAGGTTTGTCCAGAACCATACTCTACCTTCCAACCATGGGAAAAATATTCTGGTCTTTCTGACATATTTCTTGCTAAACTAGAAGAAATAAAACTAAGAAAATAATTCCCAGTAAAGTTTTTTTTATAACTTTTATGAAAAGGAGAGAACTTACATTCCCAAATTCGTGGTAGGGGTGCTCTATTCCAACACTAGTTTCTTTCTACCATATGTACCCCGAGACTTATCCCATTAGTTTAGATGCTTGATACCTCTTTGCCTGGGTAGTTGGCTGCATAGTGTGATCCTCCACACACATAACCTCCAAAAGGGACTTTATGATCTTTTTGAGTCTGCCTTGTGATTTACCCTGCTAGGGGTACCTTTGGTTATTTATGGATTTCCTCATAGGTAAGTTGGGGTGATCTCCATTTCATTAAGATAATATCAATGGTTGGTTTGGATTGGCTTATCCACTCCTTAAATTGGTTTTTCCACTTTAGGATGCCATCACTTACGCTTCCCTTTAGGGGTCGTTGGATCATATTTAGTAGATTTTCCTCTAAGGATTCATTCAATTGCTTGTACTAGTTTAATTGTTCTCTTTGTTGGTCTATTAATTCCCCTTGTTGTTTTATATATCCTTGCAATGTTGTAGTAACAATGATAAGAGTTTTCACCTCTTTACTTAAGCTCCTCAAACCTTCATTTCAAGTCTCCTCTTTGACATTATTTTTTGAGTTCGTCTACATGTAGGACACTCTATTCTAGCCTTAGGTGGCATCCTTAAACTGGTTACAACCAAGGAAATATTAGGGTACAACTTCTACTTAAACTATATCACTAAATCAAGCCACAATACAAATTTCTCCTGCTAAAAGCATCAATAATCCAACTAGGGTAGCATTCCAAGTTTATGATGTATCATTAATACCAATGTTCATACTAAGATATCCTAACATTCGTTCACCCTTGGGATTAGTCCCCATTAGATTCTAGCATATAGGGCATTCTAGGTTATCCCAGCTTTAGCTTATACTTTAAGTGAGCCTTCATTGAAGACATCCAAATCTCTTTAGCACACATAAGAATCTCTATACCCTCATACCTAGAGCTTTGATACCAAATGTAATGATCCAAAATTCAACTACAAGAAAACACATAGAAATATTTTTTATTTTTTTACTAAGGATAAGGATTCATAAACCCCTATCCTATTCCTAATTGGTCTATTTGTTTGAAAATCCCTAAGTTTTCCTGAAGAGCTCCATATCGCTAAATACCCTAACACAAATCCATTTGTGTAGGTGTATTATGTGTTACTACAAATATGTTTAAAGAATCAAGAAGTTTATGAGCGGAGCTCTCCCTCTTCACGAGGTTTCTGAAGGTTCTGAGAGCTTTTAAAATGGATTTAAGGTTCATATCATAAAGGTATTCTGGATAAAGAGTGGTTGCTCTCTCTGTGTTGGGATTGTAGTTTATGGATGATGATTTGTGGATCCCTTGTTTCCGCTCCCATAGAATTGATAGTTATATGATCGTTGACCCCGAGAATTTAGACATAGAATTGATAGTTATATGATCGTTGACCCCACAATATAATTGAGAATAAAGTCTATTTAGATTCAAGTCCCCTCCGGAATTTCCCCTGCGTTCCAAAACAAAAAAACTTAAATGGATCTTGTCAAATATTCAACATTTCCTATGATCATTTCTCTCTTAGGTATTCGGGGAATCTTCCCAAATAGACGAAATATTACCATTATGTCAATGTCAATTGAATCAATGTTACTCGCTGTCAATTCGAACTTTTCGGTATTTCCCGTTTATCCGGATGATATGATGGGTCAATTATTTGCTTTATCGGTGTTAACGGTGGCAGCTGCGGAATCTGCTATTGGGTTGGTCTGAAGCAAAATGGGTCAAGCGCCAATAAACTCCTAGCCGCGCACCGAAAGAAATCGGATATTGCTTTTAGGCTGCCGATTGGCTATCCATATGCACCATCATCTAGGAATCATCTGACCTCAAGATTAATTCCCCTTATGAGTCTCACCTACTGCTAGACGGTACCTCAACGGGCACTCGAAAAGCACATACCTACCCTTGCCAACTGGTAATACTCGAAGTATTTTGGGGGGTTAGGCGGTTCCTCGACTCTAGAAGTGAATAGCCCTTCTCTAGCTGTCTCTCCTCTCAATGAGATAATTCAGTAACTGCTAGGGCACCTCTCTCTTCAGGGCGAGACCAGCCTCATCCGAGAGTCGTAGCATGCGTAAGATTACTGCCCTCTTTCCTAGAGGGGATTAAACCTGTCCCAGTCTAGTATCGAAAGAGGTAATATCATCTCGAGCAGGTCGACATCGTCGTGCTATAAGAGAGGATCTAGATCGGTGGGGGTAGGGACTGGAACACATGGAACACAGATCATCCGGGCCCCTCTAGCTCATTTCACTTCGTTTAAGGTCTGCTTGGCTTATTGTCAATGCTTAAGGACGTTCTTTTAATCGGGTGAGGGTAACAACACCTCTATCCCGTAGTGGCTTTCGATTCGCGTTCGTCCTATACCTCAGATCACGAAGGAGTCGAACCCTCGCCCTAAATGGAATAACATCCCCAAAAAGGTGCTCCTGCTAATCTCATTTCCCTAAAATCAGCTATTTATTTTATTTGAGTTTAGATGCCTTGCCTCTTCATTTCTCGTTTTCTTCCTTTCTTAAAAAGATATGCCTTGCTTCCTCAGAAACATAAACCTTGGAGGGGGCCACGCCGTACTCACAAAAGGGAGGCGGGGCACCCGAGCCCAACAAGGAAGGGAAGGTCCCCTAATATCTCCTCGAAACTCATTTCCCGAAATATCCATCCTTCCTTTTTGAAAAAGAGATGCCCCCTTTTATAAACTACCCACCCCAATTATATTCTGTTTTTTCTTTTAGATGCCTTTGCCTTTTCTCAATTCATAGCCCCTCAAAATGCGAATCTCCATCCATTTATGAAAGTGCTGCACCCCATTTTCTTTTAGGGAGAGGATTTATCTTTTCTTTTCAAATATATGCTTTTCTTTTAAAAGAGATTCTCAATATTGATATTAAGAAACCTTCTCGAAACAATCTCGATTTGAAGAGTCCGCTTTTATCAATTTCTATCCCAATCAATTTCTATCGCAATCAACTTTTGAAATCGAGAGGCCTTTGATAAAAGATATTATCAATTCGGGGAGGGGAGGAACAGCTTCGAGTTTAATATACGTATTAACGATTTATTATTTTCCAAGATCTGCCATGAGAATTGAGGGGGCTTCCTTACAGCCGACGACAGGAGGCCTTGCCCTCGGGGTAAGTGCCCTTGCCAGCCATTAAAAGAAAATATCTCCCTTTCAAATAGCCACCTGGATCGGTATTCGTATGACCCGAAGGAAATTAGAAACTACTCCCGACCGAAGGGAGGCTTCCTTCTCTGTCTCCTTCTCTGTCTCCCCGCCTCTATGTCTCCTTCATAAAGATACCTGTTAAAGAGTGTCTCCCTGTCTCCTTCATAAATAGATCCTTCGGAAATAGACTCATTAGTGTATCCTTGCCTCCTCGCCTATGGGGTATAACTCCCTATCGTCTTAAATAGATGTAAATATATGCCGTTAATTAGGGGATTATAACACTATCCCTGTATACGCATAGATGCTGTTATAGATCAGTACCAAGCAGCCCTCCCCTCCCGGTTTGGCTATTTCCAGGGTTCCGGGAAGGGCTTCAGAGCGCTTGAGTATGGCTTAGTGGGATTATTGACAACTATAAAGCCCTGTTTACTTGTTTTTATATGGATTATTGATTGAATGTAAGTGGGAATTATTAAAGATTATTGACTAAGTATAGTCTATGCAATTGGCATCCTTCTCATCACTCTTTATGAGCTAAAATTATCACCTTCAACCAATCAAAGGTATACACCCATCACCATACAATACACAATCTAGTCTGTGTAGGTATGCTATGCGTATTGTGAGTTGAGCTATCCATATCATCTCCACGATGAGCTATCTTAACTTAGATGTAGTATTTTCTAACATGGTTATCATTCTCCCCAAGGGGTCTTAATCCCTTAGGTCTACCATCTTCACCCTAAGGGGGTCTCAATCCCTCAATTCATCCTCTAAGTTCACCCTATAACTCTTTACTTAAATTTGTTTGTTTTAGCAAGGAAAACAAAGATATATAAGATACTAAATCTAACAAAACATTCCATAGAATAAGAAAATATACAAGGAAAGAGACATTAATTTAAATAATATAAACAATAATTGAATGGGATTCAAATGCATCTATAGATAACTCAAGCAGTAATTTAAAGGTTCATCTTCCAATAATTGAACAATTATTACATATAAAAAAGTATGGTAAATACTCCATACATTTTAAATAGTAATATATTACATCAATTTCATTAGGAAAAATCTCCCCACATGGCTATTCTATTCAAATGTAAGTAAACCATTATTAGTAGAATCAAACTGGTATATCGGTTCCAACTGCCTCCTTAGTCCACCTCAGCTTCCATCAATCATTTGAGGATAGTAGGGGATCAGGGCACTCATGGTTTCATGATAGACATTCTTCTAAATGCATTTACTCATTTCTTTGCCAAATTGCAACTATATAATTAAATCAAGCATCTAACCATCTATTGCATAGTTGATATCATAAAATCATTATTTTTATTTCCCCTCTCATCAACCTAGGAGAGTCTTTCAACAATGCAACTAGATCATAGGTTCCACTCAAATTAATTCATCCAACCCATATTTGACAAGTTAAAGTACCATACCTTTAATCATCAAACATTCTAGGTTCCCTTAATCAAGAAACAACCATTTCCTCTTATTCTATAAATTAAAGTCCCACACCCTTAATTTACAAACCATATAGTTCTTTATTCATTTAATAAATCAAAGTCAACCACTTTAATCTATAAATAAACCCTTTCTTTCATTTCATAAATTAAAGACCCATACCCTTAATTTACAAAACAAACTAATTCTTTATTTATTTAACAAATCAAAGTCAACTACTTTAATATGAAAATAAACCCTTTTCTTCATTTCATAAATTAAAGATCCATACCCTTAATTTACAAAACAAACTAATTCTTTATTTATTTAACAAATCAAAGTCAACTACTTTAATATGAAAATAATCCCTTTCCTTCATTTTATAAATTAAAGACCCATACCTTTAATTTACAAAATGAACTAACTCTTTATTTATTTAACAAATCAAAGTCAACTACTTTAATATGAAAATAAACCCTTTCCTTCATTTCATAAATTAAAGATCCATACCCTTAATTTACAAAACAAACCAATTCTTTATTTATTTAACAAATTAAAGTGAACTACTTTAATATGAAAATAAACCCTTTCCTTCATTTTATAAATTAAAGACCCATACCCTTAATTAACAAAATGAACTAATTCTTTTATTTATTTAATAAATCATAGACAAATACTTTAATTTGTAAATAAACCCTTTCTCCTTCAATAACCTTCTTAAATTCTTCTTATAACCATTTTAAAGATTTAAAAATCTAAATAAAACTATTAACTTAAATAATATTTCCAAAAGCGACCAAGGGATACACTAACAAGCTCAACATCAAACATGACGTGCACTTAGCCATGAAGATCACAACAAAAGCGAACAACCTCTATGGTTAAAATTAACAATGCATTCATGGCCTAAGCTATGGCAGAAGAAGGGAGGGGTTACTTACGGTTACAAACGTTCAACAGGTGGGCATCCTTGCTTGAGAGTGACGGTGACCTCTTAGGTTCACAGGTCTTGAGGAGATGGAAGGTAGTTGGGAGGGGAAACACCCCCTATACTTACAAACACTCCCTTATAGAAATAAAACCACAAGTTGACAAACAACAACATGACATAGCTTACATGTGAATTGGTTTGAGAAGACCTAAATTTCAAGGAAACAAAGCTAGCATGGCATATGCGGCTTGCTATAACTGAATATACTTGACTCCCATCCTACTTTGGAAGTCCTCCATAATCAACATGTTAATGGTAGCCTAAAGAGAATGAACTCAAAAATACACCAAGATAGTTGAAGCTAATAAGTCATGGCGGTAGCATTGCAGGGGAAGCACATAAGAAAACATAGAGGAGAGTTTTAATGAGAGAGAGTCTCATATTCCTACAACCAACGAATAGGCAATGATAACCCAATGGAAATAATGAAGTACGAATGAACAAATGCTATCTATACAAAGGTAACAATGATTATAATCCAACCTGGTTTATTGTCCACTTCCTTTGAGGTGGATTGGGTAGCGTTGTCCTAGCTTGGTGCTTTCCAGAGCTCTCATTTTCTCTATTGATATTCTCTACCTCCTTTCTTATTCTCAACCAGTTGTCGTCTCCTCCACACAACTACCCAGCTCCCCCCTTAGTTTTCTACGTCCCATCGCCCCTCATAACTTCTCTAGATACCAAAACACAATGATCAAAAAATATAACATTTTTGAATTATTTGGATAAGGTCCATCATAAATGGCACCCATCCCTCAAACGTTGGTAGGTGTTCCTACCAACTCAAACATCTACTTGGAGTATGTTCGAATTGCAAATATCTTTTTTTGGATCAATATGGAGTCTGATTATTATATTAATAATATTTTATTAACTATTATAAAAGATATTCTCTTACTAATATATAATCAATAGTTATAAGTGAAAATCCAAAATAATTCAAATATTTATTCATAAATGAGGCTCAATTGTCATTTTAAAATAAAATAAAAATTATTTTAAATTGAGATTTTTTTATCAATTAAAGTTAAACTAACTTTTATTTTGAAATGAAATTCCTTTATAATTTAAAATAAAATATTGCTATATAAATTCTTGAAACATTCAAGGATTCTTTTTTTCATATATTTGAGCATAACATCATACCAAACATATTCAAGCATCACAAGGAGTTTCAAGATAATTTAAATTACGCATGTTTTTATTTCGTAGACCACAAATGTAAATAGTGATAAATTAAAATACAATTAACATATGTAACAAACAAAGGGGAGTCTTTCCATCAATCCACTCACTTGTATTAGTCTCGAGAATTTTCTGATAGCTACTAGACTATCAATTTGGTTCTCAAGGTGGTTAGTTTTTGATGATTATCCCTAATCGAATGCATGCCTATATGAAGGTATCCATCAATGTTAACCCTAAGTTGCCTTAATCATCACTTCCCCAACCTCAAGTACCCCCACTTCTGGTGGATGATTTTGCTTCTTCCACCTATGAGTGTACCTAATCCTACACATATTAGCAATATGTCAGCAATATCATGCTCTTTCAAATCAACTAAACATCACATAGTTGGTTCAATTGCTCAACTTAGGTATTAAAACATCATAGAATAATACATTGTTTCTTTGTCCCAAAACGTCTACCAGGGAGGGTCATGGTACATGGAAACAAATAAGTTTGAATATTAAAGTTATTAAATCAAGTCATAGTGAAAGAAGAGCAAGGTATTAGCATCTCCAAGTCAACACACAAGTAAGTTATCCAATGCTAGATTTGAGCTACCTTTAAAAAATAATAAATATGAGATATGTGGAAGCGATAAAATTAATGAATGTGAAGAACATATTGGTCATTTGAAGCTTACTACATTAGTGCATATCATTCTCCATATGTTCTTGAATATTTTTGGGTAGAATATGTGTGTATTGTTGTTAGTTGAAGAAGCAAAAAGAAAAATTATAGATCAGATTTGTATGACTAGATTTGGGAGTAGATGAGCAGTGTTTGTGAGCATATTTGAGCATAGAATATGAGCAGGTTTTGTAAGTAGATTTGAGCAGGTTCTATGAGTACATTTTAGAGCAAATTTGAGCAGGTTTTGAAGCATATTTGAGCAGGTTTTGTGAGCAGATTTTGGAGCAGATCTAAGCAAGTTTTGGAGAAGACTTGAGCAAGGGGATTACTGTCTCCTGTAGATTGGTGTCCACAAACTTGAGAGGGTATTGGTGTCTCCTTTGTATTGGTGTCCATAAACTTAAGAGGATATTGGTGTCTCTTGTGGATTGGTATCCATGAAATTGAGAGGGGATTGATGTCCATGAACTTGAGAGAGGATTGTTGTCTCCTGTAGATTAGTGTCCACAAACTTGAGAGGGGATTGGTTTCTCCTTTGGATTGGTGTCCATGAACTTGAGAGGGGATTGGTGTCTCCTATGGATTGGTGTCCACAAACTTAGGAGGGTATTGGTGTCTCTTGTAGATTGGTGTCCACAGACTTATATAGGATATTGGTGTCTCCTGTAGATTGGTATCCACAAACTTATAAAGGGGATTGGTGTCTCCTATGGGTTGGTGCCCATGAAATTTATTGAAAAAATATATAAGCAATATTTTACCATGGGTTTCTCCCAAGAGGTTGTTTCCATGTAAAAGTTGTCTCCCATACGTGTGATAATTTGTGCATTGTTTCATTATTACATTAATATTAATATTGTTATCATTTGGATTGAAAAGTGAAAAGTTTTTTCTTATATTGTTCACACCCCTCTTAGTATAAGCTTGTGTTCTTCAAAGAGATCTCATTGAAGAATTTCCCATAGTGGAAAATTGAAGAAACCAAGTTTTCATTGAAAATAGATTTGAATGTTGCATAATTAGAAAATCCAAGAATAGAGGTCTAGAGAATATTTTTAAGAAGAAAAGAAGGCTACAAAAAATCCTTATTGCAGAAGCTGAAGTAGCCATTATTGAAGGAGATTTGAAGTAGAGTTCATGGTAGAAGATTGCAAGCAAAAAGAGTACCTCACTAGAATAAATTGGGATAATTGTCTCCATCCTATAACAAGCCCACAAGGAAAAGGATTTAGCAAGAAGTTTGTCAAATTTGAAGAAGATTTTGAAGTACTCAAGATATTCAGATTCTTGAGAGAGAAGATAGAGATAGAGGTCATATTTGAAGATAAAATTCAACAAGAAGTCAGAAGAAAGCAAGAAGATTGCATAGGCCACAAATTTAATAAATTTGAATATAGCCACACAAGTTTTGTAGGCTAATTTGTAAAAGCACAAGTTGCTGATTTTTAGAAGAAAAATTGAAAGGAAAATGACTACAAAAAGTAGAAGCAGAAAGTTACAAATTGAAAATATTTGGAGAAGCTTTCAAGAAATATTTGGACAACCAACTAAGAGAAGGCTTGATATCAAAGAGAGCAAAAAATTTGAAGGATAGTAAACTTCATCAAATCATATTTTGGAATAATAATTAGGTGTTTAAGCTATATTTTTGGGTAGCATTGTAAGAACAAAATTAGCTACATTTTAAAGAATCATTAGGAAATATTTGAGATAGCTTTGGATAGCAAAGCATAAGGATTAGTAACAACACCTATGAAGGAGGTTGATTTCAGATTTGGAGTGTATTGGATAGCATTTGAAGTTGTAAAATTCAAAGTTAGAAAGCACATGTTTGAAGAAGAAGAAAACACTTTTTTGAAGGATAAGAAAGCACCTATTTAAAGGAAAAGAAAGCAAGCTTTGAGATAACCATTATTGCTACAAATTGAAGGATCTAGTAACAACAAATTAAAGGGTGAAAATCCAGCATATGCAAGACAGTAAGTTATGAAGGAAGAAGCTACAAAAATGTGTGTAAAATTGATGCCATATCGATTACTATTACAAATTTTTTAAAGGAGTTTATCAAGAGTTTAAAGCATCAATTATTGAAGCTATTTAGAGCTTACTGCCATAGCGATTATCATAAGGCCACCACTGGAGCATACAATAAGGTCTTTGGTTGAAGCCATCCGTGAGCAAGTCCACCATCATCCAAATAAAGGAGAAACCTCAGCAAGAATACATTTTTAAGAAGCTAGAATATGTTTTACAAGGAGCAAGAATAAGTTTAGGAAGAGCAAAGGCATTCAAAAGCCTTACAATCCATACATTTGGAAAAAGAGTGCATGCACAAAGATGTGATTATATTTATCTCTTCCAAAAGAAGGGAATATCTCCACTTGGAACTAAATATAGAAGTTGGTGCATAAGGTTGAACGTAACTCTACATGAGAAAAGAGCGCTCAAACATTTGAATATTATTCATTATTATCCAAGCGCCCAAGAAGATTGTGTAACTCCCAAGTTGTAAGGAAAAAGGTGACAAGTGTCCACTTTATTCTATTCATGAACGTTAGCACCACCAAGAAAGGAAGACAAGGAGTCAAATAATGTCTACACCACGTGGCACACATCCAAAGAAAGGTGAAATGCTCATATAGCCATAAAGGTATTAATATAGCATTTTTTCCAATGCCTTACATAGCAAATGCAAGAGGAGAAGCATTAAAGTAGATAAAATTATCTTTGAAGAATCATACAAAGCATTCTAAGCAAGTTTGACTAGAGAGAAAAACCCCCAGCAAGACTAGCAAGGAGCACCTAAATATTTGAGGTATTTACCATAACATTTTACCATATATTAAAGTTTTATATTGATAGGAGGAATAAAAAGGGAATATATTCTAAGGTAAAATTTTTATTAAAATTAAAAGTGGAGTGATAAGCATTTTTATAACCTTATACAATCATATTATTATTTTGAAGCCTATAATTATATTTTTGAAGAGCATTTTTTGGAATTTGAAGGTTATATTGGAGTTTTGTAAAATTGCATACCATAGTTTACAAAACCAATTAAATATTTGTAAATTAAATAAGGTTGGATAAATAAGGATTCTACATCAAATTAGAATTACAAAATATTGCAAATATCATTTTTAAAATTTCTAAATTTCTAATTCTGGAGGTATAAGGATTTCTACATCAAAAATAGTATATGAAATTTAGAGTTAAATATTTTATCTACAAATTTGGGAGATAAAATGAATCCTACATATTGAAAATATTACATTCAATAGTTTAATCTCTAAACTCAAATTGTTAGAGATTTGAAGATTTGTAAAGGGATTGTTGATTAATAATATTGTCTTTCAAACCTTAGGGAGATACAAGGGTTTCTACACAACATATAATTGAAAGAACAATATTTGAAACTTGAGAAATATCATCCTTAGTCTATCTTTCACAACTAAGGAAGTACATTTTAAAATTGATAGTTGCTTGATAAATTCAACTAGGGAGTCATAAGGAAGTCTATTCCAAAGGTTCCATCATCATTATTTGAGCACTTAACTTAAAGTACAAGGTAACATTAGTCTATCAAGACTAAAAAAAGAAAGAGAAAATGTCTACATTAAAGAATACAGTAAATAATGATGTAGAAAATATTATTAGAAAAGAAAGAGCAAATATCATAAAAATGGGGATCAAGAACTTACTCATAAAAGGAAACTTAGATCTTACTTCAAAGTTGATCTATAGTGAAGCTTTAGAAAAAGACTTTATAATCTTAGAATACTATATTCATGCTAGAATCATTGAAGCAATTGATCAAAAAAGAGAGGAAATTACCCTTCCACTAGACATTGGAAGTGTATTATATATGGGTTTACTTACACTTCAATATTACAAATAGGAGAATGCAAAGCAAAAAGAATTGCTTGGATCACTTAAAGTAAAAATGATAATAGATGAATCTTTCTTAGAAAAGATATTTTCATCATCATGCAGTATTGATACTTCAAGTTCCTCTATTTCAAATCCATATCATGATGCTGAAAGCAATTGTACGGATGATACTATACTAACAAAGAATACAATGAAAAGAACAAGGATAAAGAGAAAGTTATCTTGTAGGAATCTGAAAATAACATGACTACAAAGACCATCACATACAATGAAGAAGAACCTGACAGAGAAGGTATACAATGTACAATTAATTGAAGATAAAAAAAAGAAGATATGTATTTAAGACCAAAGTTCTCTAGAACAAAATAATGTAATACAGGGGGGTGTTAAAATATATTACATTATTTGGTACATCACAATGTACCACCATGGGCACATCTATAGATTAGGAAAGAGTGTCTTAGATTAGGATGAAAGTATTTACTTTATGCAATGGAATAAATGCACAAGAATGTGCAATGATGTAAATGTGCATGTTGTCCACATGTACATGAGTCCTTTAGAATAGGAAGAACAAGTGTCCTAGTTAGGTATGCATGTGTACACATGTCTATCATGCATAGGAAGATGAAGAGTCATAGGAAGAGTGAAGGCCAAGAAACACCATATGAAGAGTCACATTCCATCCTATATATGGATGTGCAATTGTAATAGTGAAGTATCACAAGGGAAGATCAGGAGATGAGACATCACCCATAGAGCAATGGAAGGTGATGTAATATGATATATTTGAGGTATTTTATTCAATAAGAGTTTATTGTATTTTTCAGCATTTTCCATTAGCAATATTTGAGTTATTTCATATTCTAAATATAAGCTTATTTGCTTAGCATTATTATTTCCTTCATATTGAGTTGGGTATTATTGATTTAGTGGCCATATTATTAAGTGGTTATTCATTAAAAAGCTAACAAAATGCATGAAAATATTTTTAAGATAACGAGATCAAGGGTATGTACTCAATATTATTCGATAAAATAAACATACAACTATCCTAAGATTTAAATAAATAAAATCTAACTATAAAAGAAAAATACATGAAAATAATTATTATATGATTATAAATTCATATTTCTAAAGATGAATTTAAATCATAGCATAACTATAACATTATAATACAAAATATTAAAAATAAAAAATTACAAGAAAATAACTTATTAAATTAAAGGTGAAAGGTACATGAAGTCCAACTTGTAACAAAATATAACAAATTGCTCTCTTTAACCACTTTTGAGCCTTTTAAAAAAAAAATGGAACATATTTTTTTTTTAACTACTTAACTATTCTCTTTAACTATTTAGCTATTCTCTTTAACTACTTTTTGAACCTTTCAACTAACATTATCTTATTTTGCAACTATTTCAATTAACCATATTATCATGGTTTGACAATACATTATATTATTATTATCTACTTTATTAGAAAGTATACATCATAATACTTAAATTTAAGTTGCATTCGCATTATTAAATCTTATTCATATTTACTCCACAAGCTTTTTAGGGCTAAAATTTACTCACAAACTTTTTAGGGTTAAACTCATTAAAAAATATTCTACTTAAATTTATAATATGTTGTGATAAGTTTGAGCCCCACTTCTATATGTCCTCGAAGCTTTGTAAAGCACTTTATCATAGGATTGTAGCCTATTTGACTTACAATGTGAAACCTTTTGCTATCCCTCCCTTGTCCCACACCCAGAGTTTTTTATTAATTGTAAAATAATTTAATATTATTAAAAGAATTTTATATATCTATATTAATTGAATATATTATAATTTTTTAAAGCAACATAATTCTAAACAATATAAGAAGTTTTTCTTGAAGTTTTCGTTTGGACAACCCTATACAATTCTTTCCAAGAAACTAAATAATTGCTAATAATTGATAGTTAAGTTGTGGATATGCATGCCTAAAAAATGTTTTGATATAAAAAGCTCAAATTCATCTCATTCGTATAATATATTTTACTAATTAAAAATATTAAAAAAAAAAAAAAAAATTTAAGGCGGGCCTTGTGCCTTTGCATGGAGGTTGTCGTTGGGTTTCTGTGCCTGTCTGTCTTATGATTTCTTTGCTGCTTCTTCCACTGCGCCGATCATTCCAGCTATCTCAATTAACGCCGAAATCTTCTCCTCTTGGAATTGAACGGCATAATCCGTGCATGTCTGTAACACCAAATCGGGTGCATGTTTTACGATGCAGAAAGTAATTAGATCGCCAAACAAATGTAATAGATACTCCATTAGATCGTTGGCATCCCTATATTCATGAGCGAGGATTACTTTGCACGTCTGGTAACAAGCATATTTTGATGCAGCCTTCTCCCAATTGGTTTGGAGGGCCTTTACATTAGGGACTTTACTTAGTAGGTGAAGACCTCCAAGCTCCTCTCTAACCTGGTTAAGCTTCTCCTGAATGTATTGACGAGGATTCTCAATATTAAAATTACCAGGAACTCTGTCGAACGGCATTATTAACTTGTCTTCACGGTCAGCAGCTGCTTTCACTTGAAAGTACAAGTGATTGCCGGTGGCAAGGACATCTGCACTCGCCCCCACTATGCTAGGACAATCTACAAAATTCATTATATCTCTTGCTTGCTCGTAGGCTTTTTTCACAAGCTCCACTTTAGATTTATACGACTCTACATCCCGCATTTCTGCAGCAGCAATGGATACACCCAATTTTTGAATGATGCCAACTAACATCAAAGCAGTGAACCTCCACAAGGGTTCCTTCAGAACGGGGAAATACTCTCTCACGTTCTTCAACGGTTCAAACTCATTTACAAACATTCCAACAGAATTGTCAGCCAAACTGCGTCTAACTACTTCAATTAATTCATGGCAGCTTTGGCCTTTCCTGTAAGCCTCTTCCATCCGATGTTTTCTTTCATCAAAAAACCTTTTATTAGCTATCCACAAAGTATCTGCATCTTCTCCAGGCATGCACATGCGATTTATAGCATCTTTGTAGATAGAAAATTCTCCTTGCTCAGACGCTGTGTTTGCGTCAAACCTAAAGATCCACCGCACGAGCTTGCTACGGAATAAGCCAGCCGACAAAGGCCATACAATCATAATAAAAAATAGAAACATAATTACCCCCCCGAATTGCCATAAGATCCAAACAACAACGGCCACCCACAACAAAAGTACCAGCAACACCAACCTCACCAAAAGTGAGGTAGCCTCCCCCTTTATGAATGTTATAGAACTTGTTAAAATTGTATGAAGCGAGACAAGAGAACCATTGAGCATATCCCAAGTTTTAAAAGATTCTACGAAACTTGGATAAGAATTTGCGGCCATCACCCATCTGTATAAGATGATTATCCATCCAATTAAGATGAAAGAGATCAGAAGACAAAACAATGCGAGTTCTATGTTGAGTTGAGACGTCATGGCTGCAATTTTGACACCAAATAGTACAACACAAAATGATGCAATTGTCCCTACCCCTGAACTCATTCCTGACCTTGCTAACACATATTCCGGATCCAAGACGCGAGCCAGAATCAATGTCTTCATCACATTTACTTTGAAGCTCTCCCATGAACGACCTTCTTGTTCTGCATCATTATCCTTCAGAATCATAGAAATTCTGCTACTGAGGTTTTCCCTGATATATTTACCAAGTGAAGCTGTTATGCATAAGAGGGTCACCAGAGATATATTGAACACAAATAAGGTCGTACTTGAGGCTAAAAACCATCTTCCGCTTTCCTTCCCAGTGCCAATCTTTCTGGTGTAAATATCATTGAAGTCCGTGGCAAGATGAATCCCCCCAGTTATGAGCATGCCAAGAATGTTGCTCAATCTCCCTCCGTGAGCAGGTGAGGCCATCGTCGGAATCAAATGTCCCACAAAAATATTCTGCATGACTCTAAAACTATCAACCAACAATTGTTTATCCAGTAACTTATTCAACTCCTCTTCCTTTGACATACCATCATAGCTGATCATTCTAGTTTCAAAATACTGAAGAATACTTATGGTAAAGCCGTTGAGAACGAGCATGTGGCCGGGGACCCAAAAGGCTCGTCTGTGGTAGGCGCTCTTTACATCCCATACAATCAACACTATGAATAGACCTACGCCAAGTACCATCACAATGTCCTCCATTGCCTTCCCAACTATCAAGCACACCCAAGGGCAAACACGATTTGCCTTCCCAGCTATCAAGAACACAGGCGCGCACACAAGGTCAAACACGATTTGCCTTCCCAGCTATCAAGAACAGAGGCGCACACACAAGGACAAACACGATAATAATTCATTGGCTCTATTTAACGAACTTGGAAAATTATAACATCCTTTCACCTAATAAGCATAGGATCACATATTCTTTTCGAGGTTTTTGTTTTTGAACATAGTTATAACATCTTTTCATCTAACAGCTGGGCATGGGATCAGACATTCTTTTCGAGGTTTCTGCTTCTTAACACTGGTTATAACATCTTTTCATCTAACAGCTGGGCATGGGATCAGACATTCTCTTCAAGGTTTCTGCTTCTGAACACAGGTTGTAACATCCTTTTATCTAATAGTTGGGCATGGGATCAGATATTCTCTTCGAGGTTTCTGCTTTTGAACACAAGTTATAACATCCTTTCATCTAACAGCTGTGGGCATGGGATCAGGCATGGGATCAGACATTCTTCTCTAGGTTTCTGCTTCTGAACACAGGTTAAATCATTGAAGCTGCTTCTATAATCCCTAACCTCCCCGGGTAGCTCAAGGTTGATGCCCGTCACCAAACTGGCATAGGGATAGCTCAGGGTTGGTATTCGGTCGGCGCACTCAGCTGATTCAAGTCAAACTACTACCTTTACCCTTTATTAATCATGCCCCCAAAATTGAATCTAAATGTTTTCTTGAAAAATGCCTAAAATCTTAGCAATCCAAAAACACTTGAAAATTAAAAAATTACAAATATTAATGGCTCTTTTTCGTTTCCGAAAGAGTCCAAGTCTATTCCATTCCATGATGATTCCTGACAAAGTAAAAGTCGATGTACCTGCCACGAATGCAATGCAGTCACTCAAGATATATTCCCGACAAATTGATTTGACCATTTTTCCCTTCTCTTTGGGAACAAGTAAAGCAGAGATTTGTGGGTCCACCGCTAACAAGCAACAATAAGAATTATAATGCAATTTTATGAATGTGGAGGTACCTTTACCGATGAAACGAGAAGACGAAGAGAGGTAATTGACAATGTTTCCATGTCGTGTGGTTGCAGAGCAATCAAGCGAGGTGATTCTTACTCCCCTGGAAGAAAAGAATCGAGACTACTCTCGAAAACGCTTTAATGCCTGTACATACGCTTTTCTTTTTTTGGTTAGTAGTAATCTGTTCCCTGGAATAATCTACTTTCAAACGAACTCTTTAAAAATTAACGAGGCATCTAACGTTTTTGCTTTGTCCTCCTTAATCTGTACTGGTATATTAATTTCTCCCCAAAGTCCCACCTTATATTCATCCCGGTATATTGAGTGATATTTTTGATGATTGAAATTTAATAGCAGATAGCTAAACATACAACAGTATACGAGATTTTGTTTATATATGTATAGAGGTTTTGACCCTAGTTTAGTTTTTTTTTTTAAAAGATCAAAAAGCAAACCATTATGGTGTTGCAGTAATCCACAATGTAATTTAAATGTTTTAACTCCTTTATGTGTTTAGTGAGCAACTTGAGTCCATCATTTCGTGTATAGTAGTCATTTTATAAAGTATGAATTGATTATATCTTGGGTTTAAGATTGAAATTATTAATTTTTAATATTTAATCTTTAATTTCATAATTAATGTTAGGGTTTAATTAGGATACAAATCACGTTAATCATAATATTAACAATGTAAAATTTAGATAGGCCTTTGCAAAGCCAAAACAATAATATCGTATCCAAATCATCAATACACGCTAAAACGCGTAGGCATAATAATAGGGAGGAATTAAAAATAAATTAGATGCTAACGAATACTTAAGGTGCACTAACAACTAATAAATAATCCTAATATCAAATAACAACCTACGTGAGGGGAAGCCTCACGTGGAAAGGGGCAAAAGGGAATATCCTAGGAAAATAGAAGAAAACCTAACCTAGGAATTTGATGCCCTCATCATACCTCCCCACTCAAGTAGCATTGGACTCCAATGCATACACAGTAAGAGTGGAAGGGTGAGTCACCAATAACTGCAAAGAGGGCTCATATTCGAGCGGAAAATCATCTTGGATACCCTGGGATGCTAGTGTAGAGACACAACGTTGAGAGGACTCCCTTGCCAAGGAAAGACAAGGAGTAAAGATCTGTTTCTCTGCATATGCTGCTGAAAACTTGGAACCTATGAGAGTCCACAATAGCCAAGTGGCACAAAAGCCAAATGGAGTGATGTAATTCCGTGATAGGAAATTCTAACCGCTAAGGATCCCGATCAGATCAACCTATAAAGAGGTCGTTGCAGTGCTCGAGGTGGAACAACAATAGGTGCAGAAGAAGCAACAATAGGAGTCTTGATGAAGAAGGAAGAATGACCACCTGAGAAGGACAAAGCTCCTGAAGGCCATGAGACTAACCATAGTAGGTAGCCTTGTCATTTGATCCTGTAAAGATGAATGACCACCTGAAAAGACAAAAGTCCTTGAAGACCATGAGACTAATCATAGTAACTAGCCTAGCCATGTCATATATTAATAGAGTAGCCTTAAGTTCACTGGTGCAAGCCAGAAAGGCTAACAAATTGTCTCAAATAAATGAGTACATAAAGCCCATGTGGGATGAAGTGGTTTGCAAAAGAAGGAGAGTTTCAGGTACCACTGAAATGCACTCTATACAAATCCACTAAAGTGTTGAATCCCAAAATGGGAGGAGAAATTTAACTCCACAAAGACCTGCAAAAACATATTTCTAAAAGGTTGTAATGATGCTATGAGTTTCAAACACTCCTAGAAGGCAGAAAGGTATTCAATATTTACCTTGCATGGGAATACAATATGCTATGGTTTTCAAGAATTTCATGAAGCCAAAAAGGTCTTCATGCTTTGCCTCATAGGGCAATGGACAATGTGCTATGGTTTTCAAGCACTTTAGAAGCCAACAAGGCTTTCAATCTTTGCCTCACAGGGCAATTACAATGTGCTATGGTTTTCAAGCACTTTAGAAGCCAACAAGGCTTTCTATCTTTGCCTCGCAGGGCATAAACAAATTGCTATCGTTTTAAAGCACTTTAGAGACCAACAAGGCTTTAAATATTTGCCTCGCAGGCAATACCATATGCTATGGTTTTCAAGCATTTCATGAAGCCAAAAAGGCTTTCAAGAGTTGCCTCGCAAGGCAATTTAACAATTGTGCTATGATTTTCAAGCACTAAAGCAATACAAGTTTGCTTTTACAATGATTTGCCTCGTAGGAAATTTGCAATGGTGCATGTTTACAAGGAGAAAAAATTTAATTATAAGTGTTGCCTCTTAGACAACTTACAATACTTTCCAATTATATGGATGATTATAAAATTTTGAAGCAAACTTGACCACCATGAGGAATACGTGGAGTCTCTATTTGCTCCAACAATTTGCAAAACCTAGTGAATTCGGACTAGGTCGACCTACGTCGAAGCATTCTTCTCGATCTATGATTGAATTGCAATGCGCTGCCTCTAGTAGATGAAAATGACAAAGAAAATCTTAGAAAAAAAAATTGAAATTTTTCTGGCCTTCTATGTGGTGATGCTCCTACAATTGGTCGCTAAAACACAATGTGTAAATAGTGATAACAGGGATGTCAGTGATATGCATATATTATTGGAATGAAAAATGGCTAATGGATGGCCTTTCCAACAACGAACATCCACGAGCACAATTTGTAACATGCAAAGCGGTGCAAACACAATGTCTAATGAGGAGTCATTACCTATTTTTTTATGTACGCTGAGAACCTACATAAATATGTGAATGGCCACAGATGGACCTTAGATGATTGGGATAATCAAATTTGAGAGATGAACCTTTGAACTGCGCAATGATTAATAGTGGTTTACGAGGATTATCCCACATTTGGGATGTTATAACTATCAATGGGTTTAAACTGAACACGATACACTTAGGTTTATGACCACCATATGGTGGCCAATCCTTTCTCGCCGACCTCAACCAAACCGCCACATAGCTTATCCTACATGTTTACCATAGTCTGAGACGTAACCTTGACCATGTTTATCGCCACATCACTATTTGATCGCTCTTAGCTGTTATGTTTTTCTGTCCTTCGAGTTGCCACGATCTCACACCGCCAAGTTGTTGGTCCATGTCAGTTGTATTAGTCGTGTCCACTTTGTCCAATATCTTTCCAGCACGTGTCTCGATCCTTGTGTGTCAGGTCACTATTCACCAACACGTGTCTCGATCCTTGTGTGTCAGGTCACTGTTCGTCAGTCCAGTAGTCCAAATTTGTCATCTTGTGATCCCATGCGAGCTATCCACCATCTAGGATGGTATTTAGCATACCAAATAAGATCTATGTAATGATGCCACTGATTCCATCCATGAGCATAGCGATCAAACTATCACCAATGATCTCGATCCCCAAGGGGATCGATTATGCTCTGATACCAATGTTAGGGCTCAATTAGGATACAAATCAAACAAATCATAATATTAACAATGCAAAGTTTAAATAGGCCTTTGCAAATCCAAAACAATAATAGCACATCCAAATCATGCAATACACACCAAAACACGTAGGCATAATAATAGGGAGGAATTAATAACAAATTAGATGCTAACGAATACTTAAGGTGCGCTAACAACTAACAAATAATACTAATGCCAACTAACAACCTACGTGAGGGGAAGCCTCACGTGGAAAGAGGCAAAAGGGAATATCCTATGAAAATAGAAGAAAAACTAACCTAGGAATTTGATCCCCTCATCAATTAATTAATTGGAATTAATAATGGTTATTAGTAGGTTGATATATAAGATATGTTATTGAATATATGTTATTAATTCCATTTCAGTATAATTGATTTTTTAGGATTGAAAACTATAGAACCTAAGGTTTTGATGATAAACTTGTCAATAAGCATAACCATAAACATATAGTCAATATTTGTTTCAAAACAATCAAATTTATGATAATTTCATATGTCTTAAGACCTTAGGCCTAGCAATTTCAAATACAAGAAAATCTCATGCCGATTTTTAAAAAGACAAAATATTATTAAAATCATACCAATGATCATGGTATAAAATTCATATAAGTTAATTAAAAATTTATTTAACGTGTATTTTTAACTACTAAGTTTAATAATTCAAACATATATTGTCAAATAAGTGCCTACAAAATATTGTAATATTGTCTAAAATTTTTACAAGCATTTTTTTTTTAAATGAATTTCTATTTTAATATAACAAAAATATAGGTGGATATGGGTGGAGCCTCGGACAAAGCGATTTTGAATTTGTACGTGGGTGTGAGACCAGCTATGGCATTGGATCCTATTGCTAAAGAGTCCAGGACTAGGATTGGAGATATTGAAAACCCTTTCTCCCTGGATTTGTGCTTCTCACCTTCTGAAATTGAAGCCCTCTTTGCAGCTTCATAGGAACCTCCTCAAAGTGAATACATTGATTTCTCTCTAGAGGCTCATTTTTCTTCAACTGAGCTAGAAGTTATGTTTATCTCTCGATCTCTTGTTTTGAAGGAGAGCAGGAGGAATGAGTTCAATGGCTTTTTGTTCTCATGCGGTTTTGGAAATTTGGTGGTGGACTATGATGCTTTCTTTTTGCTTAATAGTACTGGCCTATGGTGGTGTCTAAGGTGCTCACTATTCTTGGTATTTTCAAAGTCTTTTTGGGGGGCATTTGGTGGGGCGGTGATCCAGGTTGGAGGCATTTCGCTTATGAATGGTTGGGTGGTTATGGTTGACCTCTATTTTGCTTTGGGATTCCCTTCCTAGGGGTGAATCTATTCTTCTATGTACCTGTGGGGCTGGAACCCATAGGGGTTGGTGGTTTGTCTTCTTAGTGTGTTTGTGGGGTCTAGACCCACAGGATTTAGGCTTTAGGGTCCTTTCCAAAACCCTACTCCAAGGTTTCAAGAACCTTTTAAAACCCAATAGCTCTTTGGGATCCCTTGGTTGCGTTGTTCAAGTCTTATCTTCAGGGTGTTAGGAGCTTTTTTATTTGGTTTTAAGTGAACCTCCCTTGTATTATTTTTAGTTGGAGAGATTTGTGTTAGATTTTAGGTGCAAAGCATCTGAGTTTGATGGAAATGTGTTTCCAAAGCATATTCAAGATTCAGTTTGTGGATAATTCTTTTGGAGTAGTGTTTGTTTGCTATAATCCTTAGTTTTGTTCCTTTTGGATATTTTTGGCTAATGCGATGCTTACTTCATGTGAGTGGATGTTTAGATGTAGGACTTCATTCTATGGCAAAAGCTCAGTTTTGTGTTTTTCTCTCGCATATTATTAAATATATTTGATCTATGACATATTTGATACCAGATATTAGGAAAAAACTTTAGATTTTATACCTGCAAGTAGAAACACAATGATAGAGAACAAGAAACAACAACACAAGTAACACAGAGATTTACATGGAAACCTACAATGTGCAGGAAAGCCATAGGGTAATGGTAACTTCTCCTTTTTATTATTTTTAGAACTTTACATTCACATTACAACATTACTTAATATGCAAGGGATCAATTCCTTTTTATAGAGTAGATGAAGGAAGACCCTGAATTGTTTGTTTCCTCTCCCAAAGGAAGCCTCCACAAAATTGTTTATTTCCATGCACAACTAAAATGGTTCGTCTTATGCATCCTAATGTCTCGCCTTGACGTCTAACAACCTTGACGTCTAGTCTAGATGTTTTTTGCCTACACATCTATCCTATATGTCTAGTAGCCCATACATTTGGCCTAGATGTCTGCTACCTAGATGTCCACCAACCCAAATGTTTGGCCTAGATGTTTGAAGTTTGGCCTAGATGTCTAGCAACCCAGATTTCTGGCCTAGATGTCTAGCAGCATAGATATCTAGTGTAGACATCTAACAACCTAGACATCTAGTCTAGACATCTACTGCCTAGACGTCTGGTCTAAATATCTACTACCTAGATGTCTAGCAACCCAGACATATGACCTATACGTCTATTTTTTAGACATATGACCTTGACGTCTAGTAGCCTTATAGCCATCTTCTACAACTTAGCTTCTGCTGATAGTAAAACTGTATAGTGACTTCACTTCCAAACATTCTCCCACTTGAATTCAGTATTCAAGAATTCTTTTGCCAAAGATTTTTATCTAGTGCCAACTTCCCAATGCTATCCTTGTTACTTTTTCACTAAGCCCAAAGAAGTTTTGCACCACTCAAAATTCATTACCTTGACCTACTTTGTAAGCATATTTTTAGAATTCACTTCAATATCAATTTTCTACAACAAGATTCTACCTTATTCCACCACATTTCTTATAAAGTGGTACTTGAAATCAATGTATTTTGTGCAATCATGGAATGTTGGGTTCTTCAGTAGTTGAATAGCACTTTTGCTATCACAATACAACATAATTTTCTCTTTCATTACCTTGAAGTCATCCAACAGTCACTCTAGCCAAATTACCTCTTTGCTGGTATGAGTCACTGTAATATATTCTACTTTAGTGGTTCATAAAGCCACCACAAACTACAAATTAGAATCCCAACTCATTGCTTCACCAGCAAGAGTGAAGGTATATCTTGTAGTGGACTTTCTCCCATATCTATCTCCACCATAATCAGAATCCACAAAACCTTTAACTTACAAATCTATCGATCCAAAATAAATTGCAACATCTAAAGTGGCTCTTAAATATTTAAATATCCACTTCACCACATTCTAATGCTCCTTTTTAGAAATTTCCATGTACTGGCTAACTACTCCCTCTGCTTGGGCAATATACGATCTAGTGCTCACCTTGGCATACATGAGGCTTCCTACTACTTATGAATGTGGTACATGAGACATGGTTGTATTCTTTGCTTATGTTCTAGGATACTAGTTGGAAGATAATTTTAAGTGTGAAAGTGGGTACTAACCGATTTTGCATTCTGCATATCGAAGCGATGTCGAATATTTTCTACATATGACTTTTGACTTAACTAGATATTTCTTCCTTTTCTATCCTTATGTATATTCATCCCTAAAATTTGGTTTGTTGCTCCTAAATCCTTCATTTCAAATATCATAGCCAACTGAGCCTTAAGATCAATGATTTTATTCATGTTGGAGGCTACAACCAACATATCATCAATATACAACAAAAAAATAATAAAGCTGCCATCATGAAACCTCTTATAGTATCCATAATGGTTAGCTTCACTCCTACTGAAACCTTTGCTCTTCATGAAGGTGCCAAATTTTTTGTACCACATCCTTGGTTCCTATTTCAACCTGTACAATAATTTCTTCAGTTTGCAAACCAAATATTCTTTACCTCTTTCTTAATATCCCTCAGGCTGATCCATATAAATATCCTCCTTGAGATCAACATGCAAGAAAGTAGTATTTACATCAAGCTGCTCCAGTTATAAATCCTGTGTAGCTAGAAGTGCTAATAGAACTCTAATAGTAGTCATATTCACAACTAGAGAGAAAATTTTATTAAAGTCAATACCTAAATTTTGCACATAGTCTTTTTACACCAAGTGAGCTTTATAACGTTCCAACAACCCATCATTGTTCTTCTTCACTTTGTACTGAAGAACACAAGCTTATACTGAGAGGGGAGTGAACAGTATAAGATCACTTTTTACTTTTCTTTCCCAATCAATATTATCAATGTAAATATAACAATATCAATAGCAGTAATTAAAGTAATGCACAAATCACCACACATAATAGAGACACCTCAATTTACATGGTTCACCCAATGTGGGCTACTCCACGAAGAAAATATTTCACTAAAATTTTCTCTATCAATCTCTTGGGAATAATTTCCCTATTACAATATTTATGGACCTCTGTCCAAAGGAGATACCAATCACCTAAATCAAGTTCATGGATCTCTATCCATATGAGAACTCCTTCTCCTCTGCTCTGGCTAGTGATCCTCTTGAAGATAACTGCCTTCGCTGCACTGGCTTATGGATCTCTCTCCACTAAAGACTTTTGTCCTCACTTAGAAGACCTGTCCTCACTACCCTATCTTATGGATCTCTATCCACTGGAGACTTATATCCTCTTTGCTCTGTCACCTCCAAACCTTTATCTCAAATCTGCACTAAACGCAATCCTTCGGTCTAGTACAAATATGCTCAATCTCTATCCCTAGTCTGGAACAAATCTATACTCAAATCTACACCAAAACTCTACTCAAAAGGTCCACACAGAACTTGCTTAAATCTGCTCAACAATTCCACATAGAACTTGCTTAAATCTACTCAACAAGTCCACATAGAACTTGTCCAATCTGCTCAACAAGTCCACATAGAACTTGTCTAATCTGCTCAACAAGTCCACATAGAACTTGTCCAATATTCTCAACAAGTCCACACAAAACTTGCTCAAATTTGCTCAACAAGTCCACACAGAACTTGTCCAATCTACTCAACAAGTCCACACAGAACTTGTCCAATCTACTCAACAAGTCCACATAGAACTTGCTCAAATCTGCTCAAAAAATCCACATAGAACTTGTCCAATATGCTCAACAAGTCCACACAAAACTTGTCCAATCTATTCAACAAGTCCACAAGTCTTCTCAAAGACTTGCCTCAAATCTTCTCAAATACTTTCAATCACTTTCTCAGAAACATAAGGAGAATTATTAGAGACTCAATATGCTTCAACTCAATGCTCAATTACTTTCTCAACTCAATTCATAATATAGAATAGTTTTTTTTATGGAACTTGAATAATCACTTCACACATTCACTTGACCAGGCTCAACTAACTCTACTTAACCAATCACTCAATGAGATAATCCTTTCTCACAAACCCTAGTCCAAGTATATGATCACTTACTCAAAATGTTTCCAACAATGCTCAACAACCAATCTCACATAACAATGATACTCATGTTCTTTTCAAATCCTTGTTCAAGTTCTTCACTCAATCAATGGCTTCAACAACAATGCTTATAAAATAACTCTCACATAACAATGATACTCATGTTCTTTTCAAACCCTAGTTCAAGTTCTTCACTCATCAATGGATTCAACAACAATGCTTATCAAACAAGGTTTTAACCACACTTATTTATTCCATAAAACCTTGAAGCAATCACTCAACACACTCAATAGGAAACCCTAACCAATTCCTTTTCACTCCAAACTTATTTTCCAGAAAACCAATCAATCAATTCAACTATGGAAGAATATGCTCATACCTTTTTCTTGATTGGAGGGTGATCTTCAAAAACTTCCTTCAGGAATATCTTCTTCTTTTCCAAGTGCCAAGGGTTAGATAACAAGTGTTATACTTCAAAAAATACAAGAATAGCTCAATTTCATAATACACCTTATATCTCCTTATCAATAGCAATATTTGACAATAATATCTTCACAAAAATTTCCTCTTCAAATTTTCTATTTCACAAAATTGATATTCCAACTTAATTTCTATCTCCTAAGGTAAAATAATATTTACCTTAATAAAGCACCTATTTACCACTTAGGTAAATTAATTAATACCACCTTATAACTCCCTAACCTTAGCACAATTAATCAAATTCCATATACACCCCTAAAACCTTAGCACAATAATCAAATACCACAAATATTCCCTTATTTCTCCTAAACCTTAGTATTATGCAAAAATAAAAAATTAAATTATAAAAACCTTTGGTGAATCCCCTTTCTACAATTTTTGGAGTTTCAAACCTGCACCTTCTCCACGACTGGCGCCTTAGCTACGACAAGCTAGTCATGTAAGCTAAGCACTCCACATGCTTAGATTAAACCCTAAGGTTGCTTAAGCCTTTTCACAAAGGCTTCAAATCCTTTGGCCTTCTCCTACGTCTAGTGCCAAGCTAGACTACGAGCGCTTCTCCCTTTGCATTATCCCTTACTTCGAACACCATGCGCTATCTCGATCACGATGCTCTACCCCGATTACAATGCGTTGTCCTATTTTGGTAATACACCACACGTAAATTTTGAAGGCTTAGAATTTTTGCTTATGTTCGAATTCAAATTTTGATATCTTGCTTCCCTAAGGTTTGTCTTAGGGTTTAAATACCTTTCATTTGCTTTATATACAATGTCGACGGATGATTCGATTTGATGACGTCGACTTGTATAAATTATAATTTATAATTAATTTAAATTCAAAAGAATTTAAATATTATAAATTTAATTTATAAATTTTAGAATTTAATAAAAATTAAAGCCCTCATTGAGTTAATATCAAATTGTCATTTGCACTTCACTAGGTTGATGAAAAATAATTTTGCCACCTTGGTTTTAATAAAAACCTTAATTATGCCATCACAATATTAGAGAAATATCATTATGGTTTTAATAAATTTTTTTTTTAATGTGCCATCATGGTTTTAACAAAAACCCTTATAAAAACATATTTGGACAACTTTTCTCCATGTCTTTGCATTGCTTCCTGGTGTTAATGATGATGTACTCCATGGTGTTAATGATAGCTTCATGTGTTAACTTTGGCATCAATGACAAATTTTCACCTTGAAATCAATAACAACTAAATGAGCTCAAAATGTCCAACAATCTCCCCCTTTGTCATTGATGGCAACCCAACTTTTTTTTACCAAAAAATTGACCTTTCATTTGTTCTGCTCCCCTGGGAAAATGCTCTCCCTGCGACAATGCTCTCCTTGGCTCAATGCTCTCTCCTCTTTTCTCAAATACCAAATATCTCCACCTTACTCAAATCTCCCCCCCATTTGACATCAATGGCAAAGGGTCACCTTTAGGGCTCGAGGTTAAGAATGAGCCTCTTAACTTAGCCCCTTTCCCATCTCCTCTTGAGGTGGTTAATTTCAGGATGGGAGTATTTCTACTCCCAGAAGGTATTGTTCTTTACTTTTATCCTCTCTTATTTTTATCTGATCCTTCTAATTCCTTTGATTATTTCTTTCAATATTCCTATCCATGTCCCTGTTCCTATTCCTATTCCTGTTCATATTCATGTTCCTGTTCTTGTTCCTGTTCATACTTGTTTCTGGAATATATTATCTACACCACTTTGCTGTGTGACCATAACTATTGCACTTATAACACTTAATGTTATTATTCCTTGGAGGTGAAAATATCTTAGGATTTCTCTTAGTGAAGCCATACCTTCTTCTGTCATGAACCTTGCAATTTATTGCCTTATGACCAAACTGATTACATGAGTAGCAATACCCATGGAAAAGCTATCTGTTCCCATATTCCTGTCTTTCCTATGTCCTACACTATGAAGCCATGTGCCCAAACTTGTGACATGAAAATCATCTTCCATTGAAGTTTCCTTGTCTTGACCTCATTGGTCTCCTAGTCTCTCTTTACCTATTTTGATTGTTGTTCCGTCTGTATAACCTATTCTGATTATTTTCCATCTGTATCTTCTTTGTGTATTGTTCCTATTTTTATTGAAATCTCTATTGTATAACTCATCCTCATATGTCTCACTCTCTCTTACGTTGTCTTCTTCTAAAGTATCTTCTCCTCCAAAACTTGAGGTTGACTCTCCTTCCTATTTATTTTGAACCTGTTCAAATCCAAGACCTGTCTTGCTTGATGTAGGATTTTGTATCTTGATGAACTTATCTAAGTTCTTTGAGCTATTTTTAAACCTTTTCATCTTGAACTTGGAGTCTTCTAAATCTTCTCTTAGTAGTGCCACTTCTTGTGCTAATTTCTCACATTCTAAGCTCTTTGCTTCTAACTTATCTTTGAACCTTTTTGCCTTAGCCTTTGATTTTTCTAAATCCTCCATAAGCAATCTTCTTTCTTCATCATATTCTTGAAACTGAATTTCAAGTTAAGAGTGCTATTTTGTTACCTTCTTTACTGTGTCAAGGGCATAAATAAGTTATCCGTTGAGATCATATCCATCATTTTTTGAATATTCCTCTATTTTTTGCCTTTGTCCATATATTTATTCTCTGTTGGCTTGTCTTCTATAGGATCACCTTCTCCTTCTTCTAGTGGCATTAGAATATTCTCTTATGTTCCTTCAAGTGTATCTTCATATTCATCATCACTGAAATTATAACCATCTCTTGTACAACTATCTTCAAGATGTCCAAAGTTACCACATCTAAAATACTTGAGAATTACTGGAGTCCTTTTCTTAACTGGTTTTTTTTATTCAATCATAAAAAGAACTTCATCTCTATCATTGTTTGAAAAACTAGCATCACTATCACTTGAGTACTTACTTGCCTTATCCGCATAGTAGCTCCTATTTTGTATTTGAAAGAACTTCTTTTCTTGTCTACTTTGTCCATCCTTGCTTTTCTTTTTGTACCTATATCTTTCTGATTCCCTGTTCCTGTGATCCTATTTTTATTCACCATTGTTATTCTTAGCTTCTTAACAATATATTGCAAAATGTCCATGATTTCCACAATTGAAACATTTAACAAATCTTGTATCTCTAGATTTTATTGAATCCTTATTCCTTTTGCCATAATTTACTTCTTCATCATTGGATGACTCATCACTTGATTCTGAATTCTTACCCTTTGTCTTATTGATTGCTTTGAATGTTGCTTCCTTCTGGGGAATAGGATATTTTATTCTTATCTCAAATACTATGAGCATATTGTAGAAAATATCAACCATATTTTTATTGAGTGTACTTTAGCCTCTGAGTTGTGGAGGAGAATGACCACTTTACTTGGCTTACAGTGGTGGTCCAATTTTTTTACTTTTGAACAGATTTGGAGGGATTGGCCTAATCAAGAGGGTGTTGATCATTTTAGTAGGCAGTTAGTTTGGATGGGTTCTACCTTTCTTTTTTGGAATATTTGGAATGAAAGGAAAAATCAAATTTTTAATCAAGATAGTAAGGATATTTACTATAGCCAACTTAGTTGAATCAGTCCATCATCTCCTTAATCACCCCCAAAACTCCCACCAAATATGGGATCAAGTGATGCAAATATTGAATATTAAACCTTCTAAGGGCAACCATCTTAAAGGGAATATGAGTATTAGTAAATTGGATAGGAATAAAAATTGGCAACCTCCTCCTAAGGATTTTGGAAAAGTCAATACTGATGGAGCCTCTAGAGGGAATCCTGGAAAAGCTAGTGTGGGAGGAATTTGTAGACTTTCAGATAGCTCCCTGGTTTTTACTTTTGCTGAGAATTTGGGTATTCTTTCCAATAACCTTGTTGAGGGGTATGGTATCCTCAAAGGTCTTCAGGAGGCTACTAAGGTTGGATGGGAAAAGGTGATAGTTGAGTCTGACTCTCAACTTATGATTAATCTCTTGAAGAATCCTTCTAAGAATCATAAGGTGGATTGGAGAATAAAAAGAATTATTGAGAATATTAAGTTAATCTAGATGGGATTTTTGAAAGTTGATTACAATCATGTGGTCAGAGATCAAAACAAGAGTGCTGATGCTTTAGCTAATTGGGCTTTGGACAAAGGTGATCTTGTTATGGCCACCCTCCTATATGGTGGGCTTCTCAAATTAGGGAAGCTCTTCTTTCTATCATTTCTTTGGATGGCTCCAGTTCTGAAGGTACCTAGTTTCTTCTTGTTTTTTTTTTTTTGTTGCTTCTCTTTGGTTCATTCAGTTTTTTTTTAGTTCCCTAGCTCATTCTATTCTTTATTTTGTTTCCTCCGTTGATTCTTGCCTTAATAGTCTTCTGGTCTAGATAGGTCTTTGTTTTGTTCATTTTTTATTTCTTTTTTCCTTTTTGTTTTTTTTTGTTTAGTTTTTTAAGGTGGGTGGGTTTTTTTATTTTGTTTTGTTTTTGTGTTCTTTGTGTTGTTTTTTGTTGTTCTTGTGTTTTTGTTGTTTTTTTTTTTTTTTTTTATGTTTTTTGTTATTGTTCTTGTGTTTTTTTCGTTCTTGTTCTTGGGTTTCTCTTTGTTTGTGTTATTTCGTGTTTTTATGGGTGAGTGTTTTCTATATTTTTTGTTTTGTTTTTTTGTCTGTTGTTGGTTGTTTTTTATTTTTATTTTTGTTTTATTTTTTAATTTTTTAGGTTTTGGTTGTGTTTATTTTTCTTGTTTTTTTTTTGGGTTATGTCTTTGTAGTGTTTTGTTGTTTTTGTCTTGTTTGTGTTTTGTTATGTGTTTCTTGTGTTTTTCTATGTGGTTTGTGTTGTGGTTTATTTTATCTTGTGTGTGTTTGGTTGTGCTTTTGTTTTTGACACACTCAAGGAGCATGTTTTTTATTTTATTTTATTATTTTTGTTGTTATCTGCTTATTTTTAATTGGGTTTGTGTGTTTGTTTGCTCCTTGAGTGTGTCAAAGGTGGTAGGCCAGGTTCGAGTCCTGGGTATTTTTTGCGGAATTGATACCCCTGACTCCTTGGGTCTTACCCGAAAGTGGCATCCCTTTTGGAATGTTTTCCACAAATAAAAAAAAAAAATACTGTGAGCATACTAAGCAACACATCTCTTGTCAAAGTATCACCATTCATTGACACTTTTATAGCAGAAACATTTTCACTGAATCTATTTGAAAGAGTTCTTAAGAATTTATCATAAACATCTGATTCATCAATCTTCATTCCAAGTCATTGCATAGCATTAACAACCTCATCAATTCAAAGTAGATAAGTACTAATGGTTTCCTCATCCTTCATTATTAATTCTTCAAATTATCCTTTTTGATTTCACATCTTTGCTTTCTTGACACTCTTATATCCTTCATAAATATTTTGCAACTTATCCCACATTTCTTTTGTAGTTTGACAATGCATAACTTTCATAGAATTTGTTATATGCAAACCTCTTAAAAGTGCATTCATTGCTTTTAAATTTTAATGTTGTAGGAGCTTACCCTCCTTATCTGGAGGAGGATTAATCAAGGGATCGTATCCAAATTCAAATCCTTCCCAAATTTTATTGCCAAGAGCCATCAAGTAGATATTCATTCTCAAACTCCAATATATATAGTCACTTCCATCAAATATTGGTGCTGAATTATCCGAGAACACATTCTTAGAATCCATTGTGTTCTTGTTAGATTTTTATTTAAGTTGTTAAACTCTTTTGAAGGAACCCGCTTTGATACCAATTGAAGAACACAAGCTTATGCTGAGAGGGGGGTGAATAGTATAAGACCACTTTTTACTTTTCTTTCCCAATCAATATTACACAATGTAAATATAGCAATATCAATAGCAGTAATCAAAGCAATGCACAAATCACCACACACAATAGAGAAACCACAATTTACGTGGTTCACCCAATGTGGGCTACTCCATAAAGAAAATATTTCACTAAAATTTTCTCAATCAATATCTTGGGAATCCTTTCTCTATTACAATATTTATGGACCTTTGTCCAAAGGAGATACCAATCCCCTAAATCAAGTTCATGGATATCTATCCACTAGAGAACTCCTTCTCCTCTGATCTAGCTGATGAATCTCTTGAAGACAACTGCCTCCACTACACTAGCTTGTGGATCTCTCTCCATTGGAGACTCTTGTCCTCACTCAGAAGACCTGTCCTCACTACCCTGGCTGATGGATCTCTATCCACTAGAGACTTTCATCCTCTTTTCTCTGTCACCTCCAAAGCTCTATCTTAAATCTACACTAAACATAGTCCTTTTTTCTAGTACAAATCTGCTCAATATCTATCCCTAGTATGGAATAAATATATCCTCAAATCTACACCAAAACTCTTCTCAACAAATCCACACAAAACTTGCTTAAATCTGCTCAACATGTCTTCACAAAAATTGCTTAAATATACTCAACAAGCCACATAGAACTTGTCCAATCTGCTCAACAAGTCCACACAGAACTTGTCCAATCTTCTCAACAAGTCCACACAGAACTTGTCCAATATGCTCAACAAGTCCACATAGAACTTGCTCAAATATGCTCAATAAGTCCACACAGAACTTGTCCAATCTGCTCAACAAGTCCACACATAACTTGTCCAATCTGCTCAACAAGTCCACACAAAACTTGCTCAAATATTCTCAACAAGTCCACATAGAACTTGTCCAATATACTCAACAAGTCCACACAGAACTTGTCCAATCTTCTCAACAAGTCCACATAGAACTTGTCCAATATGCTCAACAAGTCCACACAAAACTTGTCCAATCTGCTCAACAAGTCCACAAGTCTTCTCAAAGACTTGCCTCAAATTTTCTCAAATACTTTCAATCACTTTCTTAGAAACATAAGGAGAATTATTAGAGACTCAATATGCTTCAACTCAATGCTCAATTAATTTCTCAGCTCAATTCATAATATATAATAGTTTGTTTTATGGAACTTGAATAGTCACTTCACACATTCACTTGACCAGGCTCAACCAACTCTACTTAACAAATCACTCAATGCGACAATCCTTGCTCACAAACCCTAGTCCAAGTATATGATCACTTACTCAAAATATTTCCAACAATGCTCACCAACCAATCTCACATAACAATGATATTTATTTTCTTTTCAAATCCTTGTTCAAGTTCTTCACTCAATCAATGACTTCAACAACAATGCTTATAAAATAACTCTCACATAACAATGATACTCATATAATTTTCAAACCCTAGTTCAAGTTCTTCACTCATCAATGGCTTCAACAACAATGCTTATCAAACAAGGTTTTAACCACACTTCTTTATTCCAGATTACCTTGAAGCAATCACTCAACATACTCAATAGGAAACCTTAACCAATTCCTTTTCACTCCAAACTTATTTTCCAAAAAACCAATCAATCAATTCAACTATGGAAGAATATGCTCATACTTTTTTCTTGATTGGAGGATGATCTTCAAAAACTACCTTCAGGAATATATTATTCTTTTCCAAGTGCCAAGGGTTAGATAACAAGTGTTATACTTCAAAAAATAAAAGAATAGCTCAATTTCATAATACACCATATATCTCCTTATCAATAGCAATATTTGACAATAATATCTTCACAAAAATTTCCTCTTCAAATTTTCTATTTCATAAAATTCATATTCCAACTTAATTTCTATCTCCTAAGGTAAAATAATATTTACCTTAATAAAGCACCTATTTACCACTTAGGTAAATAAATTAATATCACCTTATAAGTCCCTAACCTTAGCATAATTAATCAAATTCCACATACACCCCTAAAACCTTAGTACAATAATCAAATACCACAAATATTCCCTTATTTCTCCTAAACCTTAGTATTATGCAAAAAAAAAAAATTAAATTATTAAAACCTTTGGTGATAATAATTACCTTGTGGGTAGTAGGATCCCAAAGTATGTACCCCTTCACTGTATCTCCATAGTCGATGAAAATACATTTACTTGAATTTGGGTCAAGTTTAGATCTTCTTTCTTTGGGTACATGGGCAAACACATCACAACCAAAGGTATGCAAATGAGAGTATTCAACTAGATTACAATACCAAACCTCCTCTAGAATCTATCCATCCAACGCAGTTGTGGGTGACCTATTGATAAGGTAAATAGTTGTATTAATAGCCTTTGCCCAAAATTTTTTCTCCAACATGGCTGCGTTAAGCATTCTTCTTGCATGTTCCATGATTGTATGATTCATTCGCTTAGCAATACCATTTTGTTATGGAGTATATGGTACAGTATTCTGGTGCTTAACACCTTCCTACGTACAAAATTTATCAAATTCCTTAAAGTAATATTCACCCCCATTATCTAATCTGAGACATAAAATCGACTTGCCCAAACTCTTCTCTACCCGTGCTTTAAACTCTTTAAATTTCTACTAAGTTTTCAACTTCCTCTTTAGAAAATAAACCCATACTCTCCTAGAATAATCATCTATAAAAGTTAGAAAATAGATGGTGCCATTAAGGAATGAGAGGGAACTGGCCCAAATATATCCGAATGTATAAGTTACAAAAAATTAGAACTCTTACCAGGGCTTGCAGTAAACTAAACCCTCTTTTGTCTACCAAAAATATAGTACTCACATAAGTCTAAATTACAATACTTAATCCCAGAAAGCATACCTCTATCATGCAAAATTTTTAGATATTTTTCACTTATATGGTGATGCAGGAGCATCCAGTGGTGTAAGGGCAATCTTGCATCACCAAAAATAAAGAAATTGCATTTTCTCTTTCGGTTGTAAGTTTCTTTAGTGGTTTTCGAGTCCATGATGACACTTGGGAGGTATAAGTCAGTCAGAAGTCCAAAAAGGTAAAAAATAGTCACCGGCTATTTTTAGTAAGTTAGCCTAAATGGACACATATGGATTTGAAAATTTACCCCAAGGAGCGGGATTGAAAAATGTATCCGATGGTGAAAGAATCACCCCAATAGCCTGAACGGTTTGAGAGATATTAAAGTTTTCATCTCGAGAAATCTCGCCAATAAGGTTTAAAAATAAAATTTGAAGACCTTAGAGGCCCAAAGAAGGATGAAAATTGATCTCAATGAATTTCCATAATTGAGGCATTGTAGATCTCTTCGCAAGCTTTCCAATGATATATTATAATAGCCAATCGAACACTCGAGTCAAAAGTTATGGTTCCGGGAAGTTGTGCCACTAAAATTCAAATTTTAGATGAATATCTTCTTGGGCGGGAAAAGGGGAGTTACGCTTTCCAGAATGTTCTATGGAAGTTATTAAAGGGGGAATAGGGATCACCAAAAGGCAGTTAGGAGAAGACAGATCGTGGCTCCAGCTTGCAGATTTCGAGTCGATTTTCTTTGTGATAAAATCGGCCTTGTGGTCGTAGCATTGTAACTCTGATTTTGTATTTGCATTTCATTGAAATAATATCAGATGTTGTGTTTCTTCTAATTTTTTTGTGATTTGAGTATTGTGTGAGTGTTGGGTGGAGTAGCCCTTCACCAAGTGGTATCAGAGCGGGAGTTCCTGAGTGTGTAAATAGATCACCGAATGTGAGGTAGTTTGCACTAGGACCTAGGGTTGAGGTTGTGAGAAAAGTGATCAGAATACCTCCATGAAGAAATATTGTGGTTATAGGAGAGGGTTTTAGAGCCCTACAGAGACAAGTTCAAGCACTGCAAGAGGAGCTGCGTAGAGGGTTTGAGCCAAGAAGAGAAGAGGAAAGTGAAGATGAAGTTGAAGAAGAATCCCAGCTCGAAGAAGAATAGGAGGTCATAGATCCTGCGCAAGCTAGATTATTTAAGGCCATCTCCAAGATTGGAAAAAGGTCGAAGATTGATGTTTCTACATTTTTTGGGAATCTTAACCCAGAAGAGTTGATCGATTGGATCAATGATATGGAGGAGTACTTTGAGTATGAGGAAGTGGAAGATCTTGAGAGGGTCAAATTTGCGAAGACCAAGCTGAAGGGTCACGCTAATATCTGGTGGAGGGAAGTACAACTAGATAGAAATAGAAGAGGAAAAGAAAGAATAACAAGATGGGATCGGATGGTGGAAAATTTGAAGAGACAGTTCATTCTAGTTGATTACGAGTTAGATCTGCTGAAGAAAATGCAAGGTTTGAGGTAGACAGGTAAATCTATCAAAGAGTATACAGAGGAGTTCTACAAGGTCATGATCAAAACAGGCCATTCTGAGGCTAACAAGGAGAAGGTAGCCCATTATATAAATGGATTGAAGCCAAGTATTCAAGATGAGCTAAGTTTGGTCAGAATGACTACCATAGAAGATGCTTATCAGTTTGCCCTAAAGGTAGAAGAGAAGCTGAATAGAAGATTTGAAAGCAAGCAGAGAGAAAGAGGTCATGGTGGAAGGACTGGTGGAAGACCATATGGAGGATGAAATGAAGACCAAAAGAAGAATGAAGAAGTTAGCAATAGTCAAAACCAGAAAGGGGATAATGCCTACCACCCCATGAGAAAAATAATGGTGACCAAAGAGGAAGAGGAAGGTTTGGATGAGGACCTAGAAGAGGAGGATTTCATGGAACCTATTTCCAATGTGGAGAAGAGGGACATCGAGCATACGAGTGTCCACAACATCAAGGAAGGATGAATAAGAGACCTGAAGGTAATGCACGAGTTGCCTATGTAGATGAAGATGAAGATGCTGAATCTGACCATTCTGAAGAGGTAGAAGGAGGAGAAGTTCTTGTCACAAGGAGAGCCTTGCTAAATGAGGAGAAAGATCTAGTTCAGAGGAAGAGTTTATTTTGCACAAGGTGCAAATGTGAAGGTAAAGTTTGTAATGTTATCATTGATAATGGTAGCACTGATAATCTAGTTTTAGAGGGGATGGTTAATAAATTATAGTTGGAGAGAAGGAGACATCCACATCCATATCGGATTGCATGGTTGTAGAAGGACCATAGAGCTTTGGTCAATGAGCAATGTTTAGTGAAGTTCAATATTGGGAATTACCATGATGAGGTATTGTGTGACATCATGCCTATGGATGCTTGTCATGTGCTATTGGGGAGGTCATGGCAATTTGATCGATGTGTAGTACATGATGGACATGCCAACACTTATTCCCTGACAAAGGATGGAGTTCACCACAAGTTGAAGCCCTTGAAGGAGGTGGAAGAAAAGGTATGTAGTAGTGCAAGAATTTGTTTAGTTGATGGTAGAAAGTTTTTGGATGGTATGAAGCATGAGCATATGTGCTATGCATTGATTCCTAGAGTTAATAAAGAAGAATGTGAAGATATACCAGTAGAAGTCTCAGATCTATTGGGATAATTTGAAGATATTGTATCAGATAATGTACTTGAAGGGTTACCACTAGTGAGGAAGATTAGTCACCAGATGGATTTGATACTAGGAGCCAGTTTACCAAATAAGGCAGCCCATAGAATGACTCCTGTAGAGAATGAGGAGCTGAATAGACAAGTTCAAGAGCTATTGAAGAAAGGATTGATTCGAGAGAGTTTGAGTCCATGTGCAGTACCTGTAGTACTAGCACCAAATAAATATGGAGAATGGAGAATGTGTACAGACTCTCGAGCCATTAACAAGATTACAATCAAATACAGATTTCCATTGCCAAGGATGGATGACCTTATGGATTGTTTGAGTGGAGCCAAGTACTTCACGAAGATTGACCTAAAGAGTGGGTATCATCAGATCCATATCAGAGAAGGAGATGAGTGGAAGACAACCTTCAAGACTAAAGAGGGCTTGTACGAGTGGTTAGTCATGCCATTTGGGCTAACCAATGCACCAAGCACATTTATGCGACTTATGAATGAGGTATTGAAAGAATTTTTGGGAAAATTTGTTATTGTTTATTTGGATGACATTTTGATTTTTAGTAAGACATTGGAGGAGCACCTGATGCATATTCAAAGAGTTTTTGAGAAGCTAAGGGAGGAGAAATTGTTGATTAATCTGAAGAAATGCAGTTTTGTGAAGAAAGAGTTGGTGTATCTGGGATTTGTTATCTCAATTGAAGGTCTTAAAATGGACCCAAAAAAAGTGAAGGCTATCATTGAATGGCCTACATCGAGGAGTATTATAGAGGTAAGATCATTCCATGGTCTAGCAAGTTTTTACAGAAATTTTATTAAGAATTTTAGTAGTATTTGTACACCCCTAACGGAGACAATGAGAGGGGATAGAAAGGAGTTTAATTGGACTACAGGAGCAGCCAGGAGTTTTGATATGTTGAAGAAGAAAGTCATAGAGCAACCTATTTTGGCACTTCCAGATTTCAATAAGGTATTTCAGGTAGATTGTGATGCTAGTGGTAGCGCCATAGGAGTTGTTTTGAGTCAAGAAGGTAAGCCCATTGCCTATTTTAGTGAGAAGCTTAATGATGCCAGGAAAAAGTATTCTGTCTATGATCAGGAGTTTTATGCCATAGTTCAGGCTTTGAAGAAATGGAGACACTATTTGTTGCCAAAAGAGTTTGTTTTATATATTGATCATCAAGCCTTGCAGTATATTAATAGTCAAGGAAAGTTAAATCAAAGGCACTTAAAATGGGTTGAGTTTTTGCAGAGTTATACTTTTGTGTTGAAGCACAGGAGTGGAAAGTCAAACAGAGTTGCAGATGCCTTAAGTAGAAGGTAAAATTTGTTGATAGAGATGAAGGTGGAGGTTGTTGGGTTTGATGAACTCAAGAGTTTGTACCTTGAAGATCCAGATTTTGTAGAAGCTTGGAGAGCCTGCTTGGAACCTGTTACTTTGGATAGAATAAAATGGTTGGATTTCTTAATCCAAGATGGGATGTTGTTTAGAAGAAACCAGTTGTGCATTCCAAGGAGTTCCATGAGAGAGAACCTGATCAAGGAGAAGCATAGTGGAGGATTGGCTGGACACTTTGGTCGGGATAAGACCATTGCTCTTGTTAGTGAGAACTATTATTGGCCATAGTTACAACAGGATGTGAAGAAGTTTGTACAAATTTGTAGAGTATGCTAGATGGCCAAAGGTGTAAGATAGAACACCGGGCTATATCAGCCATTACCTATACCAGAGAAACCATGGGAAGATATTAGCATGGATTTTGTTCTTGGCTTACCAAGGACACAGAGAGGACATGACTCAATATTTGTGGTGGTTGACAAGTTTTCTAAGATGGCACATTTCATTCCTTGCCATAAAACTAGTGATGTAGTGCACATTGCAGAGTTGTTTTTCAGAGAGGTGGTACGACTACATGGTCTACCAAAGAGTATAGTTTCAGATAGAGATACCAAATTTTTTGGTTATTTTTGGAGGACCTTATGGAAGAAGTTGAAGATAGATTTGAAGTTCAGTTCTGCACACCATCCATAGACTGATGGACAAATAGAGGTGGTGAATAGGAGTTTGGGCAACTTGTTGAGATGCTTAGTAGGAGATAAGCCCAAGGGATGGGATTTGATTTTACCACAGGTAGAATTTGCTTACAACAATTCTATCAATAGGAGTATTGGTAAATCCCCATTCCAGATTGTATATGGGAGCAGCCCAAGGAATGCTTCTGAGTTGAGGCAGATGGACAAAGGAGAAAAGAGTAGTGTCGAAGCCGAGGACTTTGTAGAGCACCTGAAGAACTTGCATGAAGAGGTAAGGAAGCATATTAATAAGATGAATACTCAGTACAAGGCAAAGGTAGACCAGAAGTAGAGGTTTAAGGAATTCCAGGTTGGAGATGAAGTTATGGTTCACCTGAGAAAAGAAATATTTCCTGTTAAGACATATAACAAGTTGAAAATGAAGAAGTTTGGACCATGCAGGATCATAAAGAAACATGATTCAAGAAATGCATATGAGGTGGAATTACCAAGTGAAATTAACATATCACCTGTGTTTAACATTTTTGACTTGACAGAGTATCATGAAGGGGACAATGAGGATGGACCAGTAGAAGAATGGTGGAACATTCCAACATCTACTCCAGAGAAAGAAGAGATAGAAGAAATCTTGGATAGTCATCTGGGTAGAAGTACAAGAAATAGGCAGTATGAAGAATACCTGGTTAAGTGGAAAGGAAGGCCAGTTGAAGATTCCTCATGGCTTTCTAAGGCAGAGGTTGACCATCTCGGTTTTCCTCCAACACTAGAGAAGTGAAGGTCACTTCTCAATTTACCCTAGGTGTCTGATGCAGGAGCATCCAATGGTGTAAGGGCAATCTTGCATCACCAAAAATAAAGAAATTGCATTTTCTCTTTCGGTTGTAAGTTTCTTTAGTTGTTTTGGAGTCCATGATGACACTTGGGAGGTATAAGTCAGTCAAAAGTCCAAAAAGGCAAAAAATAGTCATCGACTATTTTTAGTAAGTCAGCCTAAATGGACACATATGGATTTGAAAATTTACCCCAAGGAGCGGGATTGAAAAATGTATCTGGTGGTGAAAGAATCACCCCAATAGCCTGAACGGTTTGAGAGATATTAAAGTTTTCATCCCGAGAAATCTCTCCAATAAGGTTTAAAAATAAAATTTGAAGACCTTAGAGGCCCTGAAGAAGGATGAAAATTGACCTCAATGGATTCCCATAAATTGAGGCATTGTAGATCCCTTCGCAAGCTTTCCAATGATATATTATAATAGCCAATCGGACACCCGAGTCAAAAGTTACGGTTCCGGGCTGAAAATTCAAATTTGAATATCTTTTTGGGCGGAAAATGAAAATTCAAATTTTAGATGAATATCTTCTTGGGTGGGAAAAGGGGAGTTACGCTTTCCAGAATGTTCTATGGAAGTTATTAAAGGGGGAAGAGGGATCACCAAAAGGCAGTCCATGGGGGGGAAGACGGATCGTGGCTCCAGCTTGCAGATTTCGAGTCGATTTTCTTTGTGATAAAATCGGCCTTGTGGTCGTAGCATTGTAACTCTGATTCTATATTTGCATTTCATTGAAATAATATCAGATGTTGTGTTTCTTCTGAATTTTTCTGTGATTTGAGTATTGTGTGAGTGTTGGGTGGAGTAGCCCTTCATCATATGGCATATGCATTGATGTTATAGCATTAATACATCCTAAATAGAAGTTGTTTTCGTTGCATGGTTTGTCATCGTATCACCGCATAAATGATATAGGGTCCCATAATATTCTCTCTTAGCTACTACAAGAGCTCCTTTGGTAATTTTGTAGTAGTTATTATCGAAAGTGATAGAATACCCTAGCTTATCCATAATTTTGATTAAAAGTAAATTATTACACAAATCGGGCACATGTTGCACATCACATAACATCCTTTCTCTACCATCATCCAACCTAATCCTTATATCCCCTCTTCCAATAATTTCTAAAGGGTGATCATCACCCAAATAAATTATTCCACCACAATATGGTTGATATTTGTCAAACCAAACTCTATGGGGAGACATGTGGAAAGATGCACCTAAGTCCAAAACCTAGGTATATAAAATAGATCTATTGTTACTGATACAAAACGCTTCACATATTGCCATCTCTCCTGAATCTACTGTACTGACCTCATATGATAGTTGAGTTTGCTTTTCACCATTATCTAACTACCAATAATCCTTCTTTGAGTGCCCTGGATTCCCACAATGCTAACACTTCCCTTTTTGCTTATGTCCTTTAGACTTAGATCTAGACTGTTTTCTACCTTGTTTACTCCTTTCAAAATATCGACCTCTCACAGATAGGGCTTAATTGGTTGAGGGTTCTAGAGATATTTTTTGCCTCAACTCTTATGCCAACAAAGCATCTACCACATCATCAAATTTTAGATTTTCTAATGATGAATTACTGATGGTCATCACCATATGATCTCAAGTGTTCGGGAGGGAACAAAGTAGGGTGATAGCTCTATCTTCATCCTTCATATTCACATTAACTAAAACTAAATTACTAATAAGAGTATTAAACTCATTAAAATGATCTACCACGGATAAACTTTCCTTCATCCTCAAGTTATAAAGCTACTTATTCAAAAGATATTATTTGTTGCTAATTTTGTTTCATAAAATATTTCAAGCTTTTTCCAAAGGGCTTCTACGGTATTCTCTTCAGCTACATTGAACAAGACAAAGTCTTATAGGTAGAGATAAATTGTAGAAATTGCCTTCCTATTCAACATTTCCCACTCCTCATATTTCATGTTGCTTGGTTTACTCGTGACTCCTTTCAAGGCTTGAGCTTGGTAATTTTCAACCAGCAAATATTCCACCTTCATCTTCCATAGAGTGAAGTTCTTACCATCAAATTTCTCAATCTCAAACTTGGTTACACCTCCTATCATTGTTGTAGTTCCCACTTGCACAAAACCTTGAGCTCTGATACCAGATTTTAGGAAAAAATTCAGATTTTATACTTGCAAGTAGAAAACACAATAACAGAGAATAAAACAACACAAGTAACACAGAGAATTTACATGGAAACCTACAATGTGCAGGAAAAACATGGGGTAATGGCAACTTCTCATTTTTATCATTTTTAACAAACTTTACATTCACATTACAACATTACATAATATGTAAGGGATCAATTCCCTTTTATAGAGCAGATGAAGGAATATCCCAAATTATTTGTTTCCTCTCCCAAAGGAAACCTTCATAAAACTATTTGTCTCCACGTATAACTAAAATCATTCATCTTTTGCATCCTGACATCTAGCCTCGACATATAACAACCTTTATGTCTGGTCTAGACATATGCTACCTAGACATTTGTCCTAGATGTAAACATCTAGTCTAAACATCTTTTGCCTAGACATATGGTCTAGATGTCTAGCAGCCTAGACATATGGCCTAGACATCTGATCTAGACATCTGAAGTCTGGTCTAGAAATCTACTACCTAGACATCTAGCAACCTAAAAATTTGGTCTAGACGTCTATTACCTAGATGTTTGAAGTTTGGTCTAGATGTCAAGTAGCCCATATGTCTAGTCTAGATGTTTGCTACCTAGATGTATGGCCTAGACGTCTAGCAGCCTAGATTTTTGATCTAGACGTTTGCTACCTAGATTTTTGACCTTGACGTCTAGAAACCATATAGCCATCTGTTGCAACCTAGCTTCTACTGATAGTGAAACTATATAGTGACTTTACTTCCTAACACCTTGTATTGTTTTTTAGTTGGAGATCTTTGTGTTAGATTTCAGGTGCAAAGTATCTGTTTGATGGGAGTGTGTTTCTAGATCATATTCAAGATTCATGGTGTGGATGTTTCTTTTAGAGTAGTGTTTGTTTGCTATAATCCTTAGTTTTTCTCCTTTTGGATCTTCTTGGCTAATGTGATGCTTACTCCATGCTAGTGTATGTTTAGATACATGTCTCCATTCTATGGTAAAGGCTTAGTTTGGTGTTTTTTCCCTCGCATATTATTAAATATATTTGATCAATAACAGGGTTTCTATTATTTTTCTTCGATGAATATCGAGTGTTCTAAATTTAATGTGATTCTCTCTTTCCTTAGCACAATATTTACATATGGGTTTTTATAGGATACGATCCATTTTGAAGTCCTCTGAGTGGTGATGGCTTACTCTCAGGTGTTCTCCATTGCTTTGGTGTTGTAGGTTTCTATTATCTAGGTTTGTTCTGGTTTTGATTGGGTAAAAATAGGGCTACTATTTTTAGTGGAGATGCAGGGGTCCACAATTTTTGTTGGGTGGTTTTTGATGCAAGGGTTCAATATTTCCTAGTTTTTGGTTTCCTACTTTCCCAACTGTAGTTTGGTAGAGTGTTTCATCTTAGATTTTGACCTTGGTTTTGGGATGGAAGGCTAGTGTTCCTTTTTCCCACTAGGTGGGAAGTTTCAATTCTGGTTTGGAGAAGGAAGTTAAATTTTTAATTTCTTTATCAGCACTTAGTTTCCTTTTTGGGTGGGTTTTTAAGTGATGGTTGGTTTCGCATGTAGGATTTTTTTGTTTTATTTTGGATATCTCTGCCTCCAGGAAGATTTGTTGACCCCTATTATGGGTTATCAACTGGTGCCTTTGGTTTGGATGTTGTACTTTTTGTAGACTGGTAGGGTGACTATATTTAGTTTTCTTTATCCAGTCATTTTCTCTTTGGTTGGTTGGGTAACCCCTTTTGGGGTTGATGTTTGTAAGTCTCCGTTTGGAAATTGATGTTAGGGTTGTGGGATCCTCTCAAAACCTATTCAAAAAAATATATAACAAAAATATATAAATTATAATGATATTTCATTGGTTTTCAAAGATCATATTTAACATTAATAGTTTTCACATGTGTTATTATACACTTTTATCGAAGCACTGTCTTAACATTACATTTATATGAAAAATAACACATTTAAAAAAATTAGTTATATGTGATGTTAGAGTGGTGCTTGATGGTTTCAATCAAATTATCATAGGTCCCAATATTTAGGATCAAATATAAAATTTAGTATTTGAGCATTCAATATAAATGGCCAATGTCAATGAACATAATATTCATGAAAATAACAACAATAATATGAAATAAATGGCCAATATCATTAATGAAATAACATGAAAAGACTCACAATAATAATGCTCAAACTATATGCAAGATTCAATGTCTTCCATGCTTGAATTCATATATCTTTCATGAAGCTTTGTATCCATTATATAACCTTAGAAAGGTGACTCTTCAATACTTGACTATTGCTCTCCTCACATATCCTGGAAATGCAACCTTTCTTATTTCACACAGAAGACAAACCTCTCATGTCCCTTTGCTTTACATATTACCACTTGTATACATAAATATTGAATCTCTATTTACTTACACACTTTACTCTATAACACTTGCACACTATATGACACTTGCACACTTTCTCACTCTACATACTTGCACATATTTTTACATGACACTTGTGCACATCCTACACATAGACACATAAATTAAGGAAAAATATAAAGCATACACCTAAACTATAGAATCACACCCTAATTTAATATTTACATATCTACATTTGTACCAAAGGTACATTTGCATTTTACCAAATAGTATAATATTCTCCAACACCCCTCTGTATTACATTATTTGTTTATTTAATACTCTAGTATTAAATCTATTTCCTTTAGCCCTTCATCTTGATCTTCTTTATGTTCATCTTTTGCTTCGTGTATTATGTTCTTGTTTATTTTATGCTTTTCTCTACTCTTATTCTTTGACTTTCTTATCTTCATCTTTGGCTGTGATATGGTAGTTAGTGTGACTTTTGGATAAAGAGTTAGCAAGTCATCACAATAATACATTTTATGAATATTAGAATTTAAGGATTCCATATTGAAGCTAACATATGTTGCATTCAAATCATTTTTTTCACAAATGACATCTTTCTTCTCTCATATTTTTTCTTGATAAATCTCAAAGGTGAGTAAAGCCATATACATCACTATGCATAATTCATTGGATAATATAATGGTGTTTTGTGAATTCCACCATGCTCTAAAAATATTTTCATGAAGACATTTGATAAATATTGTAAACTTTTCATATTTAGCATTTTTGAGAATTAAAGATAATCTTATCTTCAAATCATTTGACATTTCCTTCTTTCCATCAAAATCATCCATTAAATTTTGTGTATAAAATTTTAGCTTGTTCAACATTTCTTCACTATCTTCAACAAATGTATTTTTAATGATTTCTTCCATAATGAGATCCCTTGAAGTTGAAATACTTATAACTTCAAAGTTCAAATTTCAATTTTAACTTGCAAATCAACCAAATATTCAAATCTTACTATTTATTTTGGATTAGAAAGTCTTTTGACTCCAAATTTCAAATAAGAAATTTTAATTTATCAAATCTACAAATTTTATTATTTCATTTGGAGAAGAAAACCTTCTCTCCAAAGATCCAATTTTGCAAATTCTTTTATTAACTTTAAATTTTTCAAATTTTAATTTGCAATCAATAATCAAATAGATTCTTCAATTTATTTTTTCAAGCAATTTTCTAAATTCAATTGCAATAATAAAATTTTAAATTGAGAAATAGTCCGACTTAAATTTCTCTTTTCTCCAAATTCAAATTTAAATTTAAATAAGCTTGAATCTTTATATTATTATTTATCACTCCAATTAATTTTTTTAATGACCAAATTTCTTGTAATTAATAAATTATCTACTTATGACTCCCTTATATTAATAATTAAAGCTTAAATACTAAAATCCAAAAATAACCCTTTGAAAAACATCTTTGACAATAAATGAGCTAAATAAAGGTTTTTTTTACGTTATTACTCAAAAAAAAAAAACACTTTACTACTTGCCCAAAATAAATATTATCACTACCCAAAATTCAAACTTCAACCCTTACCTTTGTCCTACATGCACTTGGTCTTCATACTTAGAATGTTTAATGCTTCATCAATGAGTTAGACTCTTGTCAAGGCTTGTTAGGTTTCAAGGTAAATCAATGCCATAGGTAGATAATTTGCAGGTAATATTTGAGGGCATTATTCTTAGGCAATTTTGTTTTATCTCCTGCTTCATTCAATGGTAATTCCTTCACCTCAGGCAATGCCAAACCTTCTTCAAGAAATCTAAAAATTTCTTAGATCCTTAGATGACCTCAAGTGGCTCCTCAAGTGATATTAAATTGGCCTATATAACCTTGGGTAATTTCGTTCAAACCTTAGGTGATGTCAAGTTTTTTCAAAAAAAATTATTGTCTTTAAGCTTTTTGGTTATCTAGTGACATGGTTATGTTCTTATGCTTTAACACTTAGGATTCACTATGATATCCTCCAAGTTTTTTCTTTTAGAAAACATTTATATATTTTATTTTGCTCTTCAAATGTTTGTTGGTTTTTTCCTCAATGGCCAATGTAATGAACATAAAATTCATAAAAATAACAACAATAATATGAAACAAATGACCAACATCATTCATGAAATAACATGAAAAAAAGTTACAATAATATTGCTCAAACTGTAGACAAGCTTCAATTTCTTCCATGCCTGAATTCATATATCTTTCATGGATCATTGTATTCATTATATAACCTTAGAAAGGTGACTCTTCAATACTTGATTAATTCTCCCCTCACAAAATATTGAAGATGCAACCTTTCCTATTCCACACATAAGACAACCCTCTCATAACCCTTAAATTTACATCTTGCCACTTGTATACATGATTCTTCATTCTCTATTTACTTACACACTTTACTTTATGACACTTGCACACTTTCTCATTCTACACACTTGTACACATGGTTACATGACACTTGTGCACATCCTACATAAACATATACATTAAGAGAAAATATAAAGCACACACCTAAACTATAGACTCATTCCCTAATCTAATATTTACATATTTACATTTGTAGAAAAGGCACATTTACATTTTTACCAAATAATGTAATACTATCCAACACCCCCCTGCATTACACTATTTGCTTATTGAAGACTCTAGTATTTAATTTTTTTCCTTTAGCTCTTCATCTTCATATTCTTTATCTTCAACTTTTGTTTCCTATTTTATGTTCTTCTTTCTTTTATGATTTGCTCTACTCTTGTTATTTGACTTTCTTGTCTTCATATTTGGCTATGATATGATAGTTGATGTGACTTTTGGATAAAGAGTTAGTAAGTGATCACATTAATACATTTTATGAAAATTGGAATTTAAGGTTTCGACATTGTAGCTAACATATGTTGCATTCAAATCAAATGTGTCACAGCTGATATTTTTCTTCTCTTCTATTTTCTCTTGATAAGTCTCAAAGGTGAATAAAGCCATATACATCACTATGCATTCTTCATTAGATAATGTAATGATGTTTTGTGAATTCCACCATGCTCTAAAAAGCATTTCATGAATATAGCTAATAAATTTTATGAACTTCATATTTAGTATTTTTGAGAAATAAAGATAATCTCATATTAAAATCATTTGATATTTCCTTCTTTACATTGAAATCATCCATTATATTTTGTGTAAAGAATGTTAGTTTATGCAGTATTTCTTCACTATATCTAGCAAATGCATTTTTATTAATTTCTTCCATAACAAGATCCCTTGAAGTTGAAATGCTTATACCTCCAAAGTTCAAATTTCAATTTTAATTTTCAAATCAACCAAATCTTCAAATATTACTATTGCTTTTGGAGTAGAAAATCTTTTGACTCAAAATTTTAAATAAGAAATTTCAATTTATCAAATATATAGATCTTATTATTTCTTTTTGGAGTAGAAAACCTTATCCCTCCAAAGATCACCTTTTGCAAATTCTCTTATCAACTTAAAATTTTTCAAATTTCAATTTGCAATCAATAATCAAATAAAGTTTTCAATTCAATTTTTCAAGCATTGCAATAATCTAATTTTAAATTGAAAAATAATTAGATTTAAATTTCCCTTATATCTCCAATTTCAAATTTAAATTCAATAAATCTTGAAGTTTTATACTATTACTTATCACACCAATTAATTCTTTTTATGACCAAATTTCATTGAATTAAGAAATTATCTACTTATGACTTCCTTATCATAATAATCAAAGCTTAAATACTAAATTCCAAAAACAACCATTTAAAAAAAGCTTTGACATTAAATGCACTAAATAAGGATTTATTTTACCTTATTACTCCATAAAATAAATAGTACTTTAATACTTGCCCAAAATAAATATTATCATTGCCTAAAATTCAAACTTCAACTCTTACCTTTATCCCATGCATACTTGGTCTTTGTGCTTGGAATATCTGATGCCTCATTAATGAGTCATACTCTTGTTAGATTTTATCAGGGCACGTTTTAGGAAAAATAAATGTCATAAGCAAATATTTTGCATGCAATATTCAAGGGCATTATTCTTAGGTGATTTTTTTCTATCTCCTTCTTTGTTTGATGACAAATCCATCATCTTAAGCAATATCAAACCTTATTCCAAACTTCCTCAAATGCTTGGATGACCTCAAGAAGCTCCTTAAGCGATATCAAATTGGATTGTATGACCTCAAGAAATTCCTTTCAAATCTTAGGCAATGTCAAGCTTCTTCAGAAAACTATATTATGTCGTTAAGCTTTTTGGTTCTCTGGTGACACAATTATGTTATCCTGTTTTAACTCTTAGAATATACTATGATGTCCTCCAAGCTTCTAGTATCAAACAATATTGTTATATTTGCTTCCGCTCTTCGAATATTTCCTAGCATTTTCCTATGATGGTTCTAGCAATTATTCTCTATGCTTTTAACACATCTATCCACCCTAATTTATAATAGTCTTTTTCTTTCAATTCTTGTTGTTGTAATATCCTTTTTTTTTAATTTTTTTCTACTTCTTTGCAGGTGGCTTTGACCACTCTATTCTATCATTTTATCAAGAAAGATATAGTTTAACATATTCACAACTTGGGTGCAAATATCAAATTAATTCTCCTTAAAAAATTTACTTTCAAATTCACAATGGAATCCTTCTCCAATTATAACCTTCAAATATAACTCTTTCAATAAATGGATAGTGTGGTAGGTTTGATACCACTAATGTATTTTCAACCAAAATATCACAAGTCCCAATATTTAGAATCAAATATAAAATTTAGTATTTGAACATTCAATATAGATGGCCAATATCAATGAACATAACTTTCATGAAAATAACAACAATAATATAAAATAGATGGTCAATATTATTCATGAAATAATATGAATAAAACTTGCAATAATAATGCTCAAAATATATACAAGCTTCAATATCTTTGATGCATGAATTCATATATCTTTCATGGAGCTTTGTATCCATTATATAACCTTAGAAAGGTTACTCTTCATTACTTGACTATTGCTCTCCTCACATATCTAGAAGATGCAATATTTCCTATTCCACATATAAGACAAACCTCTCATGTCCCTTGGATTTACATCTTGCCACTTGTATACATGACTATTGACTCTCTATTTACTTACACACTACTCTATGAAACTTGTAGACTTTCTCACTCTACACACTTGCACACATTTTTACATGATACTTGTGCACATCCTACACATAGAAAAATACGTTAAGGGGAAATATAAATCACACACCTAAACTATAGAATCACATCCTAATCTAATATTTACATAGTTATATTTGTACCAAGGGTACATTTACATTTCTACCAAATAATGTAATATTCTCCAATAGTGCTAGGGTGATGCTATAAATATTTTTTAAGCATTATTGAAACTTACATATTTGCACCATTGTAGTATTAATGTAACACCATATATCCAAAATATTACCAATAATAAAGATTATTTTTTAATTTTAGTAACACATGATATTATATTCATAAAAATATAGAAATAAAATAAACATGATTATTAGTTATTCAAAACATACCTAATAGCTTACTGCCTAGTGTTGACAATATGGTCTAAACATCTTATTATAAGGTTAAACCTAACAATTATGACAAAGACAAGCATAAATAATTCACTAAATTTCAACAAGAGTAAGAAATTTCAAAGCGGTAAGTGGAGAGTCTAGAGGAGGAGCTAGTTCCACCAATACTAGTTTTTTAATTAGATTTTAGCTAGGTTACAAAATCAGCATCAATAATAACAACAATAAGTTTATCTCCTTTTACTTGTATAATTAAGATTTAAGATTAATTAAAAACATAGGTTAGGTTGCCATCAATTTGTTGTAAGGAATGGAAGTAGGAATTTAATGATCCCAACTTGAGGATAAAATTACCAAGAAGACTCTAAATTGATTTGCTATAAATGCAAAGATAAAGAGCATCACAAGAAAAATTTCCCTAATGAAGCATTTACTTTAGGAACAAAGAGTAATGAGAAACTCAAGCTACATTTTATGTCATTGATCATTTTTCAACACAATAGAGAATAAGTCAATGTCATAATGTAATGACCCAAAATTCAACTACAAGAAAACACATAAAAAGAAAATAGTTTTTTTTTACTAAGGAGAAGGATTCATAAACCCCTATCCTATTCCTAATTGGACTATTTGTTTGAAAACCCCTAAGTTTTCCTGAAGAGCTACATCTCACTAAATACCCTAACACAAATCCATCTGTGTAGGTGTATTATGTGTTACTACAAATAATTTTATCCTTCTCATCACTCTTGATGAGCTAAACTTATCACCTTCAGCCAATCGAAGGTATACACCCATCACCATACCATACACAAGCTAGTCTATGTAGGTATGCTACGTGTATTGTGAGTTAAGCTATCCATCTCATCTCCATGATGAGCTATCTTAACTCAGATGTAGTCTTTCCTAACTTGGTTATCATTCTCCCTAAGGGGTCTTAATCCCTTAGGTCTACCATGTTCACCCTAAGGGGGTCTCAATCCCTCAGGTCATCCTCTAAGTTCACCCTAGAACTCTTTACTTAAATTTATTTTGTTTTGGCAAGGAAAACAAAGATAAATAAGATACTAAATCTAACAAAACATTCCATAGAACAAGCAAAGATACAAGGAAGGAGGCATTAATTTAAAGAATATAAACAATAATTGAAAGAGATTCAAATGCATCTATAGATAACTCAAGCAGTAATTTAAAGGTTCATCTTCCAATAATTGAACAATTATTACATATAAATAAGCATGGTAAATCCTCCATACATTTTAAAGAATAATATATTACATCAATTTCATCAAGGAAAATCTCCCCACATGGCTATTCTATTCGAACGTAAGTAAATCATTATAAGTAGAATCAAACTGGTACATCGGTTCCAACTACCTCCTTGGTCCACCTCAACTTCCATCGATCATTTGAGGATAGTAGGGGATCAGGGCACTCATGGTTCCATGATAGACATGCTTCTAAATGCATTTACTCATTTCTTTACCAAATTGCAACTATACAATTAAATCAAGCATCTAACCATCTATTGCATAGTTGATATCATAAAATCATTATTTTTAATTTCCCTCTCATCAACCCAAGAGAGTCTTTCAACAATGCAACTAGATCATAGGTTCCACTCAAATTAATTCATCCAACCCATATTTGACAAGTTAAAATCCCATACCTTTAATCATAAAAATATTCTAGGTTCCCTCAATCAAGAAATAACCATTTTCTCTTGTTCTATAAATTAAAGTCCCATACCCTTAATTTACAAACCAACTAGTTCTTTATTCATTTAATAAATCAAAGTCAACCACTTTAATCTATAAATAAACCCTTTCCTTCATTTCATAAATTAAAGACCCATACCCTTAATTTACAAAACAAACTAATTCTTTATTTATTTAACAAATCAAAGTCAACTACTTTAATCTAAAAATAAACCCTTTCCTTCATTTCATAAATTAAAGATCCATACCCTTAATTTACAAAACAAACTAATTCTTTATTTATTTAACAAATCAAAGTCAACTACTTTAATATAAAAATAAACCCTTTCCTTCATTTCATAAATTAAATACCCATACCCTTAATTTACAAAACAAACTAATTCTTTATTTATTTAACAAATCAAAGTCAACTACTTTAATATGAAAATAAACCTTTTCCTTCATTTCATAAATTAAAGACCCATACCCTTAATTTACAAAAGAAACTAATTCTTTATTTATTTAACAAATCAAAGTCAACTACTTTAATCTAAAAATAAATCCTTTCCTTCATTTCATAAATTAAAGACCCATACCCTTAATTTACAAAATAAACTAATTCTTTTATTTATTTAACAAATCAAAGTCAACTACTTTAATCTGAAAATAAACATTTTTCTTCATTTCATAAATTAAAGACCCATACCCTTAATTTACAAAACAAACTAATTCTTTATTTATTTAACAAATTAAAGTTAACTACTTTAATCTTAAAATAAACCTTTTCCTTCATTTCATAAATTAAAGACCCATACCCTTAATTTACAAAACAAACTAATTTTTTTATTTATTTAACAAATCAAATTTCCCTTTCTTTTTTTTTAGTCTCTTATTTCATTTTTTATTTTTTAACATCAATGTCAACTACTTTAATATGAAAATAAACCTTTTCCTTCATTTCATAAATTAAAGACCCATACCCTTAATTTACAAAATAAACTAATTCTTTATTTATTTAACAAATCAAAGACAACTACTTTAATCTGAAAATAAACCCTTTCCTTCAATAACCTTCTTAAATTGTTCTTATTACCTATTTAAAGCTTTAAGAAACTAAAGAAGACTCTTAACTTAAATAATATTTCCAAAAGCGACCAAGGGATACACTAACAAGCTCAGTGTCAAACACGATGTGCGCTCAACCATGTAGCTCACAATAGAAGTGAATGACCTCTATGGTCAAAAGTAACCATACCTTCATGGCCTAAGCTATGGTAGAAGAAGGGAGGGGTTACTTACGATTATGAATGTCTAGCAGGTGGGCATCCTTGCTTGAGAGTGACGATGACCTCTTAGGTTTGTAGGTCTTGAGGAGATGGAGGGTGGTTGGGAGGGAAAATGCCCCCCAACACTTACAAACACTCCCTAATGGAAACAAAACCATGAATTGACAAACAATAGTGCGACATAGCTTACAGGTGACTTGGTTTGACAAGACCCAACTTTCAAGGCAACAAAGCTAGCATGGTATACGTGGCTTGCTACAACTGAACATACTCGACTCCCATCCTACTTTGGGAGTCCTCCATGGTCAACATGTTAACGATAGCCTAAAGAGAAGGAATTTACAACACACCAAGATAGTTGAAGCTAATAAGCCATGGCAGTAGCATTGCAGGGGAAGCACATAAGCAAACATAGAGGAGGGTTTTAATGAGATAAAGTCTCATCTTCCCACAACCAATGAATAGGTGATGATAACCCAATGGAAATCATGAAGTAGAAATGAACAAACACTATCTATACAAAGGTAACAATGATTATAATCTAACCTAGTTTATTATCACCTTCCTTTGAGGTGGATTGGGTAGCATTGTCCTAGCTTGGTGCTTTCTAGAGCTCTCCTTTTCTCTGTTGCTATTCTCTACCTCCTTTTTTCTTCTCAACCAGTCATCGTCTTCCTCACACAACTACGCAACTCTCTCCTTAGTCCTCTACATCCCACCGCCCCTCATAACTTCTCTAGCTACCATAACATGATGGTCGATGGAGATAACATTTTTAAATTGTTTGGATAAGCTCCATCATAAATGGCACCCATCCCTCCAACGTTGGTAGGCGCTCCTCCTACCAACTCGAACGTCCACTTGGAGTACGTTCGAATTACAAATATCTTTTGTTGGATCAATATGGAGTTTGATTATTATATTAATAATATTTTATTAACTATGGATTATAAAAGAGATTCTCTTACTAATATATAATCAATAGTTATAAGTGAAGCTCCAAAAAATTCAAATATTTATTCATAAATGAGGCTCAATTGTCATTTTTAAATAAAACAAATATTATTTTAAATTGAGATTTTCTTTATCAATTAAAGTTAAACTAACTTTTATTTTGAAATGAAATTCCTTTATCATTTAAAATAAACTATTGCTATATAAATTCTCGAAACATTCAAGGATTCCTTTTTTTCATATATTTGAGCATAACATCATACCAAACATATTCAAGCATCACAAGGAGTTTCAAGACAATTTAAATTATGCATGCTTTTATTTCCCAAACCACAAATGTAGATAGTGATGAAGTAAAAGATAATTAACATATGCAATAGACAAAGGGGAATCTTTCCATCAATCCAGTCACCTATCTCAGCCTCGAGAATTTATGATAGCTACTAGGCTATCAATCTGGGGCTCAAGGTGGTTAGTTTTTTATGATTATCCCTAATCGAATGCATGCCTATATGAAGGTATCCATCAATGTTACCCCCGAGTTACCTTAATCATCACTTCCCCAACCTCAAGTACCCTCACTTTTGGTGGATGATTCTACTTCTTCCACCTACGAGTGTACCTAATCCTGCACATCTTAGCAATATGTCAGCAGTATCATGCTCTTTCAAATCAACTAAACATCGCATAGTTGGTTCAATTGCTCAACTTAGGTATTAAAACATCATAGAATAATACATTGTTTCTTTGTGCCAAAAATTATGTCAAGGAGGGTCATGACATCCTACCTCCCTTGGACTAAACACCATCCTAGGTGTTTCCAATTTTACAAAATAAAATTATTACATTATATATTTTCAAACAAGAAGGGAAAATATTTTTGCATATCATCCACTTTTTCCCAAGTGGTATTTCTTTTAGAAAATTGGTCCCACTGGACCTTACACTGCTCAAGAGTTCGGTTTCGCATAGACTTAGAATGAAACTCAAGGATATTTATCGACATTACTTCAATAGCCTCCAGATTTACCATCTATAAATTAGAAACATCCCACACATGTTCAGGATCAACAACATATTTCCTAAGCAAGGATATGTGGAAGGTGTCATGGATCTTGGATAGGTTAGGTGGTAAGGCAAGTTGGTATGCAATCGAACTAATATTTTTAGTGATTTCGAAGGGTCCCACAAATCATGGATCCAACTTTATGGATTTAATAGCACTCTTCATTGGCTTAACCCTTAAAAATACTTTATCTCCAACTGAGTACTCTCTAGGAGTCCTCCTTAGATCAGCATAACTTTTCTATCTATCGATAGCTTCTTTAAGTCTTTGCTTGATTACCTTCAACTGATCTTCCATTTCTCGAACCATATCTAGCCCGATCACAACTCGATCTTCTAGGTTATCCCAAGATAATGGCGTCCTATAATTTCACCCATACAAGGCATCGAAAGGAGCCATTCCTAGAGAGGAGTGATGTCCATTATTGTAGGTAAATTCCACAAGATGCAAGTAGTCTTCCCAATGAGACTTGTGATCCATGCAGTACATGCGGAGCATGTCCTCTAGTACTTGGTTTACCCATTTAGTTTGACCATCTATTTTAGGGTGGTATGCTGAGCTCATATTCAATTTTATACCTACTGCATGATGTAGGGACTTCCAAAATTTAGAAGTGAACTTGGAATCCCTATCTAAAATGATCACCTCAGGAAATCCATGTAATCGGAATACCTCTCTAGAAAATCTATTAGCCACTACCTGAGCATCATCCTTGATGTTCCTAGGTATGAAATGTGTAACTTTAGTCAATTTATCGACTATTACCAAGATTGCATCATGTTGGTACCGGGTTTTGGGTAAACCTACTATAAAATCCATAGATATAACCTACCATTTCTACGTAGGTATATCATGTGAATACAATTTTCCTCATGATGCTTACATTCTACCTTAAATTTTTGATATTTGAGGTATCGAGTGATAAAATCCGATGATATCCTTCTTCATTCCTACCCAGAAGAAGGTTCTTTTCATGTTTTCCTACATTTTGGCTCCTCCAGGATGAGAAGAATAAGGAGATCTATGGACCTCTTGCATTACTAGCTTCCTTAGATCACCTATCTTTGGTATGATAACTCTACCTTTGTAGCATAAAAGGTCATCTATCATGCCAAATTCCTTGTTATTTTATTGATCTCTATTCATTCTAGCTCAAATTTCTTGGCAATACTCATCTCGAGATTGCTCCTGTCTTACCTGATCCATCAGACCCATGTGACTTCTAGTTATGGTTGCTATGTGTTTCCTTCTACTCAAGGCATCAAAAACCTTATTCTCTTTCCCTTTAATGTACTCAATCTCAAAGTCATACTTAGCAAGGAATTCAACCCATATCCTCTGCCTTGCATTGAGTATAGGTTGGGTGAATATGTACCTTAGACTTTGATGGTCAGTTCTTAATTCAAATGGCTTTCCCACCAAGTAGTGGTACCAAACCTTTAGAGCATGCACCACTACAGCTAGCTCTAAGTCATGTGTAGCATAATTAACTTCATGCTTCTTGAGCTTCCTTGAAGTATATGCCACCATTGACTCCTCTTGAGAGAGTACTCCTCCTAATCCTTCTAATGATGCATCCATGCATACTGAGAAGTCCCCTTGAGGGTCTGGAATCTTTAATCTATGCGGTGGTGAGCTTATGTTTCAACATTGCAAAGGTAGCTTCACACTTTTCTGACCACTTGAATTCCTTTCCCTTCTTCTGAAGGTTAGTTATTATCGTAACAATCTTGGAGTAATCCTTTATATAATGTCTATAGTAGCTCATTAACCCCATGAAGCTTCACACTTCTATCACATTAGTAGGGGGTGGCCAATTCAAAATAGCCTCAATTTTCTCTGGGTCCATAGTGATTCCTTTCATTGATATGATATGTCCAAGATACCGTACCTTTGAAACATAGAAATCACTTTTAGCTAGATTTCCATAGAGTTGATTTTTCCTTAACAACTCCAACATGATCTTGAGATGCTCATCATGCTCTTCTTTGTTCCAAGAGTATATTAGGATATCATCTAGAAATACAAGGACAAACTGGTCTAAGTATCTTCTGAACACATTGTTCATTAGATTCATGAATGCAGCTGGGGCATTAGTTAGTCCAAAGGGTAGGACTGTAAACTCATAATGCTCGTACCTAGTTTTAAATATTATTTTGTGAGTATCTTCCTCACGTATTCTTAACTGATGATACCTTGATCTCAAGTCAATCTTAGTGAATACTATGGCATCTCTCAGTTGATCAAATAAATATTTGATCCTAGGTAAGGGATAGTAGTTCTTGATTGTAGCCTTATTTAGCATCTTGTAGTCAATACACAATCTTAGTGAACCATCCTTATTTTTCACAAATAAAATCTGTGCACCCCAAGGTGACACACTTGGTTTTATCAAACCCTTTTTTAATAGCCCTTGCAATTGAACCTTTAGTTCTTGCATCTTGATAGGATTCATCCTATACAGAGATCTATGAATAGGTTCTGCTCCTAGCATAAGATCGATTATGAAATCAAATTCTCACATAGGAGGAAGTCTAGGTAAATCCTCTGGGAATACATCCTTAAAATCCTACAAAATTGGGTGCTTCTCTAGTACCTCTCTCTTTTGATCATCTCCTACTTCATTAAGTTTTACCACATATACTATTCCTCCTTTCTTGAGGACTTTCTTTAATTGCATAGTCGACAACATCTAGGGTTTGAATGCCCCCTACTCGCTATGAATTCTTAGTCTTCCCTTGCCCTTATCTGAATACTCAATCCATCTATCTTGAAAATTGATCAAGGCTTTGTGGGCCTGCAACCAATCCATCCCTAGGATCACATCAAAGGCATGAAGTAGAGCTACATACAAGCAACCTCTAGTGGTTCCTCTATATAAAGTAATTTCTACCATTAGATAACATTGGTTTATTGAGTAGGTTTGTCCAAAACCATACTATACCTTCCAACCATGGGCCAAATATACTGGTCTTTCTGGCATATTCCCTGCTAAACTAGAAGAAATAAAACTAAGAAAACAATTCCCACTAATTTTTTTTTTTACAAATTTTATGAAAAGGAGAGAAATTACATTCCCAAATTTGTGGCAGGGGTGCTCTATTCCAACACTAGTTTCTTTCTACTTCCTGTATCCTGAAACTTATCCCTTTAATTTATATTATTTATACCTCTTTGCCTGGGTATTTGGCTACATAGTGTGATCCTCCACACACATAACAACCTCCAAAAGGGACTCATATTTTTGAGTTTGCCTTATGATTTACCTCGCTCGGGGTACCTTTGGTTATTTATGGCTTTCCTCATAGGTAAGTTGGGGTGATCTCCATTTCCTTAATCCAATATCAATGGTTGGTTTGGATTGGCTTATCTGCTCCTTTCATGTTTCCTTTTTCGTTGACTCATATTTAGTAGATTTTTCTCTAAGGATTCATTCAATTACTTGTATTGGTTTAATTGTTCTCTTTGTTGGTCTATTAATTCCCCTTGTTGTTTTATATATCCTTGCAATTTTGTAGTAATGGTGATAAGGGTTTTCACCTCTTTACTTAAGCTCCTCGAACCTTCATTTCAAGTCTCCTCTTCAAAATTATTTTTCCGAGTTTGTCTAGGTGTAGGACTCTCTCTTATGGCCTTAGATGGCATCCTTCACCTGGTTACAACCAAGAAAATATTATGTTACAACTTCTCCTTAAATTGTATCACTAAATCAAGCCACAATACAAAGTTCTTCTGCTAAAACCATAAATAATCCAACTAGGGTAGCATTCCAAGTTTATGATGTATCATTAATACCAAAGCCCATACTAAGGTATCCTAACATTCATTCACCCTTGGGATTAGTTCCCATTAGATTCTAGCATATAGGGCATTCTAGGTCATCCCAACTTTAGCTTATACTTTAAGTGAACCTTCATTGGAGACATCCAAATCCCTTTAGCACACATAAGAAGCTCTATACCCTCGTACCTAGAGCTTTGATACCAAATGTAATGACCCAAAATTCAACTACAAGAAAACACACAGAAAGAAAATATTTTTTTTTTACTAAGGAGAAGGATTCATAAACCCCTATCCTATTCCTAATTGATCTATTTGTTTGAAAACCCCTAAGTTTTCCTGAAGAGCTACATCTCACTAAATACCCTAACACAAATCCATCTGTGTAGGTGTATTATGTGTTACTATAAATAATTTTATCCTTCTCATCACTCTTGATGAGCTAAACTTATCACCTTCAACCAATCGAAGGTATACGCCCATCACCATACCATACACAAGCCAATCTGTGTAGGTATGCTACGTGTATTATGAGTTAAGCTATCCATCTCATCTCCACGATGAGCTATCTTAACTTAGATGTAGTCTTTCCTAAACTTAGTTATCATTCTCCCTAAGGGGTCTTAATCCCTTAGGTCTACCATGTTCACCCTAAGGGGGTCTCAATCCCTCAGGTCATCCTCTAAGTTCACCCTAGAACTCTTTACTTAATTTTTTTTGTTTTAGAAAGGAAAACAAAGATAAATAAGATACTAAATCTAACAAAAAATTCCATAGAATAAGAAAAGATACAAGGAAGGAGGCATTAATTTAAATAATATAAACAATAATTGAAAGAGATTCAAATGCATCTATAGATAACTCAAGTAGTAATTTAAAGGTTCATCTTCCAATAATTGAATAATTATTACATATAAATAAGTATGGTAAATCCTCCATACATTTTAAAGAATAATATATTACATCAATTTCATTAGGGAAAATCTCCCCACATGGCTATTCTATTTGAACGTAAGTAAATCATTGTAAGTAGAATCAAACTGATACATCGGTTCCAACTACCTCCTTGGTCCACCTCAGCTTCCATCGATCATTTGAGGATAGTAGGGGATTAGGGCACTCATGGTTCCATGATAGACATGCTTCTAAATGCATTTACTCATTTCTTTGCCAAATTGCAACTATATAATTAAATCAAGCATCTAACCATCTATTGCATAGTTGATATCATAAAATCATTATTTTTATTTCCCCTCTCATCAACCTAGGAGAGTCTTTCAACAATGCAACTAGATCATAGGTTCCACTCAAATTAATTCATCCAACCCATATTTGACAAGTTAAAGTCCCATACCTTTAATCATCAAACATTCTAGGTTCCCTCAATCAAGAAATAACCATTTCCTCTTGTTCTATAAATTAAAGTCCCATGTCCTTAATTTACAAACCATCTAGTTCTTTATTCATTTAATAAATCAAATTCAACCACTTTAATATATAAATAAACCCTTTATTTCATTTCATAAATTAAAGACCCATACCCTTAATTTATAAAACAAACTAATTTTTAATTTATTTAACAAATCAAAGTCGACTACTTTAATATGAAAATAAACCCTTTCTTTCATTTCATAAATTAAAGACCCATACCCTTAATTTACAAAATAAACTAATTCTTTATTTATTTAATAAATCAAAGTCAACTACTTGAATCTATAAATAAACCTTTTCCTTCATTTCATAAATTAAAGACCCATACCCTTAATTTACAAAATGAACTAATTCTTTATTTATTTAACAAATAAAATTCAACTACTTTAATCTAAAAATAAACCCTTTCCTTCATTTCATAAATTAAATATCCATACCCTTAATTTATAAAACAAATTAATTCTTTATTTATTTAACAAATCAAAGTCAACTACTTTAATCTAAAAAAAAACTTTTTCCTTCATTTCATAAATTACATACCCATACCCTTAATTTACAAAATGAACCAATTCTTTATTTATTTAACAAATCAAAGTCAACTACTTTAATTTGAAAATAAACCCTTTCCTTCATTTCATAAATTAAAAATACCCGTACCCTTAATTTACAAAATGAACTAATTCTTTAAATATTTTAACAAATCAAAGACAACTACTTTAATTTGTAAATAAACCCTTTCCTTCGTTTCATAAATTAAAGATCCATACCCTTAATTTACAAAACAAACTAATTATTTCTTTATTAACAAATCAAAGTCAACTACTTTAATATAAAAATAAACCCTTTCATTCATTTCATAAATTAAATATCCATACCCTTAATTTACAAAACAAACTAATCCTTTATTTATTTAACAAATAAAAGTCAACTAATTTAATCTAAAAATAAACCCTTTCCTTCATTTCATATGCCCTTAATTTACAAAATGAAGTAATTATTTTGTTTATTTAACAAATCAAAGACAAATACTTCAATTTGTAAATAAAACCTTTCTCCTTCAATAACCTTCTTAAATTCTTCTTATAACCTATTTAAAGCTTTAAAAAACTAAAGAAGACTATTAACTTAAATAATATTTCCAAAAGTGACCAAGGGATACACTAACAAGCTCAACGTCAAACACGATGCACTCTCAACCATGAAGCTCACAACAAAAGTGAATGACCTCTATTGGCCTAAGCTATGGCAGAATAAGGGAGGGGTTACTTACAGTTACAAACGTTTAGCAGGTGGGCATCCTTGCTTGAGAGTGACAGTGAACTCTTAGGTTCATAGGTCTTGAGGAGATGGAGGGCAGTTGGGAGGGAAAACACCCCCCCTATACTTACAAACACTCCCTAATGGAAACAAAACCACAAATTGACAAACAACATCATGACATAGCTTACATGCAATTTGGTTTGACAAGACCTGACTTTCAAGGAAACAAAGCTAGTATGATATATATGCAACTTGCTACAATTGAATATATTCGACTCCCATCCTATTTTGGGAGCTCCACAGTCAACATTTTAATGGTAGCCTAAAGAGAATGAATTAACAGACACACCAATATAGTTGAAGCTAATAAGCCATGGTGGTAGCATTGCAGGGGAAGCATATAAGAAAACATAGAGGAGGGTTTTAACGAGAGTATCATCTTCCCAAAACCAACGAATAGGTAATGATAACCCAGTGGAAATCATGAAGTACGAATGAAAAAATGCTATTTATACAAAGTTAACAATGATTATAATCCAACATAGTTTAATGTCCACTTTATTTCAGGTGGATTGGGAAACGTCGGTTATCCGTTCAGGGCCCATATCACCTAAATGGGGTATGCTATTTCCCTTGTCCAAAGATAGAAGAATTCACAATCCTTTGAGTGTTTGAATCAATGCTTTGGAACCAGCATTTGTATGCTGATGCTATCCATTGACCCTCTACTAAGGTTTGGCTAGAGTCCACCTTCTCTAGGCTTAAGGACTAGATATTCATGACCTTCCTCGAGCTGACGGTAATGCTGCCCATAACCATCTATCACTGGATCTTCCAACAACATGAGTAGCTCTCTAGCCATGCTTTACATTGGAACCTCCCCAGCCGAAGTGGAATTATGAACATCTCCACACTAACTGACTGACCACCTAGAGTGACGTCCCATACCACCACTCTTACACTCGACATCTTGGACCTCTATCCCTGAATAGCTAGAGTTCGGTGGTACAATATCATGTAAGTCACCTCGTGAATTAACGTGGATGGGTAGAGAAAGTCCTTACTCAATCATCGTCAACAAAATAAAGAGTTTTAAGGGCTAGGCCATCAATTTTTTGATTTAATATATTGATTAGGAAAAATCCAATAAAAACGAACCCTTGTATTGAAACAAGAAAGCCATACTACACTAATACTTTACCATATCATAATTCCTTAAGCTTTATATAAAAAAGTTTATTAATAATGTAATATATAAAAGTTACACAAAACTTTCATTCAATAAACTATTAAAGAACTAAAACTTTAAATTACCCTACTTTTCATTAGTGTAAAATTACTAAGCTATTTACGCAAGCTTTCAAATAAAGCTATTTACGCAAGCTTTCAAATAATGAAGTAATCATTTTGGAACACGTTCTCATACAAACCATACCATGCTCTGTATACTTAATTATATATATAACCTTAATACATAAAGGAAATAATCTTATAATATGAAAAATACTTTATTTCTCTACTTTAAAGATAAACTATCCTATATCCATAAACTTCTAATATGAAAAATACTTTACTTCTCGAATTTTAAGATAAACTATCCTATATCCATAATCGAAATAATTTAAATATCATATATTTCCTTTTAAAAAAATATGCTACTCGAAAAATTTAAAGAAACCATGTGACCAGGAGATAGGTAGGTTTAATCAAATTGATAATTGCATTAACATTTGCTTTAGGAATCAAGAATTCATTTAAATAGATTACAAAATATAAAGAAAACTAATCTCTCTATATCCACGCTAACTAAACTCTAACGTAGGTAGAGTGTTAGGTTTAGAACTCTTACCTAAGATATTTAGGATTAACCATTAGATATTTAAGACAGTAAATATCTACATGGTAGAAAGTAAAAAGTAGAAAAGTAAATGTAATAATCTACCTATGTAGTATAATGTAATATACTACCTATTTTACCCTAACATCCCCCCTTTATTACATTACTTTGATATACAAAGTTTACTTCAGAATAACTCAAATTTGACACGTCCAAGTGCCTTGGTGAAGATGTTAGCAACCTGTTCGTCGGTGGGAATGTATTGGAGCTTGATTCTGTGTTTAGGAACTTCATCACGAATGAAATGACAATCTGTGTCAATATGATTTGTGCGTTCATGATGGACTGGATTCTTGACCAAGTTCAAAACACCTAAGTTATCACAAAAAATGTGAATAGGAAGTTTCTTTGGTAGGACCACGGTAGCCAAGATGCGACTTAACCATATCGCTTCACACACAGCTCCTCGTGCAATGTGATACTCTACCTCTGTTGAAGATAAAGCAACCACCTATTGCTTTTTACTATGCCATGAGACAAGACCAGATCCAAGATGAAATACATATCCTGATGTTGATTTTCTATCATCTAAGGATCCAGCATAGTCAGAGTCAGTGTAAATCTATAAGAAGAATGAGTTATTATTCTTGTACTCTAGACCATATTCTACAGTACCTTGAATGTAGTGAAGAACACGCTTAGCTACTTTCCAATGAGAGGTTTTTGGTTCCTGCATGAACCGAGAAAGATAGTTTATAGCATAAGTAATGTCTGGTATAGTATTGGTCAGATAGATAAGGATTCCAATCACTTGTCTATATAATGTGCCATCTACCTGTGGTGAATAATCATACCATGATAACTGAAGCCCTGATTCCATCGATGTTGTCTTGGGATTGCAATCAGTCATACGATATTTTTCTACTAAAGTCTTGGCAAAATTTTGTTGAGTCACCCTAAGACGATTCTTCTTTGTTCTATCTCAAGACCAAGATAGTAGTGGAGAAGTCCCAGATCTGTCATATCAAATGACTCTTTCAAGTCATTTTTCATGATGCTAATAATTTTCTCTGAATTATCGGTGATGATCAGATCATCTACATATAATACAAGAATCACTATTTCAGAACCTGTGTTCTTGATATAGAGATTTTCATCAGACGGACTTCTCTTGAATTAGTGTTGTAGTAGATAACTATCCATTTTAATGTACCATGCTCTTGGGACTTTTTTAAGCCCATATAATGATTTGACCAATTTGCAAACCTGTTGCTCATGGCCTTCCTCAACAAATCCTGGGGGTTGAGTCATGTATACCTCTTCTTTTAAGTCACCATTCAGAAAGACACTTTTTACATCCATCTGATGTAATTTCCATCCGAACTATGCTACAATAGTACAAAGAACTCGAATGTTGGTCATCCTTGCTGTAGGAGCAAAGGTTTCCTCATAGTCAAGGCCTTCCTTTTGAGCATAGCCATTCACCACAAGATGGGATTTATGCTTGTATATGGTACCATCTACCTTATATTTGACTTTGTAAACCCATTTGTAGCCTATGGGTTTCTTTCCTTTAGGCAAATCTATGAGCTTCCATATTTTATTCTTGATGAGAGAGTTATGTTCTGCATCCATAGATGCCTTACATTGAGGCAGTCTAAGTGCTTCATCAATTGTAGAAGGTTCATTTTCATCAAATGATGATACGTAAACCCTATCCTCATCTATTTCCATATCATCTTCCCTTGCTAACTCTCTATCAACATAAAGGTATTGAAAATCTACACAAAGATCATCAACTGAAGTGGATGCTTTAGTCTTTTCTTGTTGAGTCATGCTTCATGTTTTTGGATGATTGAGAGTAAGATCAGGTAGGGAAGTGAGTTTGGAATCTTTTATTGTGCTCGTATACCATTTGGGAGGATTTTTCTATTGTGGAGAAGGAAGTGGTTGTTGCTTCTCATCATCAAGGTATACTGATGTAGTGTTAGGTGTGAAAGCTTCATCAAACACTACATCTCTGTTGACATGTATTTTCTTGGTAAATGGGTCTATCAATCGATAGCCTTTTGAGAATTCATCATAGACAAGAAAAACACATGATAGGGACTTATCATCTAATTTCTTTCTTTTCTCCTTGGGTATATGCATAAAAGCCTTACACCCGAATACCCGTAGATGAGATATGGAGGGTTTCCTTCCACTCCATGCTTCTTGAGGAGTCATACCTTCAAGAGCCCTTGTGGGTGCTCTATTTAGAAGATATACTACAGTTTGAACAACTTCAGCCCAATAAATTTTCTCAAGATTCACTCCCTTAAGCATACATCAAACCATTTCCATAATAGACCGATTTCTTCTCTCAATAACTTCATTTTACTGAGGAGAATAGGCTGTGGTTAACTGTATTTTTATCCCATGAGTCTGTAAAAATGAGAAAAATTCCTTTGATGTGTATTCTCCCCCTCGATCTGAATGGAGGGTCTTGATAAAGCATCTTGATTCTTTGTCAACAAGCTTTTTGAATTGTTGAAAATAGGTAAATGCTTCAGAATTCAATTGTAAGAAGAAGACCCACATCTTGCATGAGTGATCATAGAAAAACAATTGAAAATACCTTTTTCCTCCACAACTAGTAGACATGGGACCACACAAATCTATGTGAACCAACTCCAAAGGTAACCTAGCTTGAAAGGAGCTAGGTTCAAAGGGCACTCTGTGTTTCTTGCCTGACAAGCAATCTGAGCATACTGGAAAAGTAGATGAAAAAGTAGGTAATCCTTTCACCATTTGATATTTACTAAGTTCTAGTAAATATCCTAAACTTAAATGCCCAAATATATTATGCCATAGAGATGTGGCCTCTTTCGTGGTTACTGCCATTGCAGTATGTGTTGAGGTAAGTGCATCTAAGATAAACAAACCATGTTTGTATGAACTTGTTGCTATCGGTTTTCATTTCTTGGTGATAAAGCAACATTTCTTTTCTTTGTCCACCTTGAAATTGACATTCATGTGATTGTCCAGGATTTCTGGAACTGACAAGAGATTATTTTTCAATATTGGTACATAAAGAACTTTTTGAATTTTACATTCTCCATTTGGAAGGGAGATAAAAACACTTCCTTCTTCCTGAACTCGATAGGTTTGATCATTAGCAATGGTGACCGGTCTACCTTCTCGAGCCTCAAATGTCTCAAACCAGGACTTATCACCAGTCATATGCTTACTAGCGCCTAAATCTATGTACCACACAGTGTCCTTGTTAGGGGAATCTGTATGTGTCATGAGCACCTTGTGTGCTCATTCAGAGTCCGAACTAGAATCTTTAGCTGTAATGTGTCCTTGTTGCTATGTATTCTTATTCTTTGGTTTGCCTTTGCCCTTATTGTTTCCTTGTTCATTGGGCGGTTTGTTCTTAAACAAACATATTTTGGTTTCATGAGTATCCTTGTCGCAAATCTTACAATAATGCTTCTTCTTCTGAGTCTCTTTGCATTTACCCTTGTTTTTATTAGAAGAAAAACCTTGCTATTGATTCCACTTTTTCTTACCACATTTTTCGTTCGAGAAAAGAGCATTGTTAGATGTCTCATCTCTATGGAGTTGATTAGCTTCTTCTGTTTGAAGCATATTTACCAACTCGACAAAAGTCACTGTCCTTCCAGAGACTTGTAATGAAGTGATCAAAATTCTGTAGGAGTCGAGAATAGCCCTCAAAATGATAGAGGTCAAGACTTGGTCTTCCAATTTTCTCCTAAGGATTACAGTTTTGTTTTCAATTCTGCCACTCTGCAGAGGAATAACTCTACTATTTCTACAGATTTCATATGAAGCGCATGAAGCTGTGTTTGGAGGTGAAGAATCGTTGATTGATTCTTCCCCACAAATATGGTTGTTAAGGCATCCCATGCCTCCTTACCATTTTTAGCTTCACTAATAGGAGGTTGGATATCATCAGTAATGGCTAACAAGATCATTAAGGATATTTTTCTATCCTTTTTATCAAATGATGTTTGATTTGCTCCTGCTAATTGAGGTCTAGTTTCAATTTCATCCACTATAGACCATAGATCATCTACAGTTAAGATAGCTTTCATCTTAGTCTTCCATGCAGAATAATTTGAAACTTTGAGCAGTTGGCTCTCAGTGAGATACTTGTGCATCATGGCCATGGTGAAGGTTTCAAATTTGATAGGACGAAGGTGGTTGTATCTTGCACTATACCCTCAAAAGAGTATATGGAAGATGTTTAATTTGCTTCTATAAGATATTTAATGGCACCTGCCTTAACACCCTTAGCAAGGGATGAAAAGTTTGAGGATTTTAAGCCAAACAAATAGAGAAAATTAAAGGGGCAGGTTTTGAAAGACTTCTGATGGTGATCTCTAAGATATTTAATGGCACCTGCATTAACACCCTTCAAGAAGGATGAAAATTTTGAGGTAATTAAGCTAAACAAAGAGAGTAAATCAAGGTGTTTGTAGTTTTGAACCTTTGGGTGAGTATTATTTAAAAAATTGACTTTGTTTAACCTGTGCAAGATGTAGCATGATTTGTAGTGAAATTTGAGTTTTCAAGTGTGAAGTGCTCTTCAAATTTTATGATTGATTAATTGCAAAATGATGTATAGTGCGATAATAAAAAAGAGAGCAACCCAAATTATTTATCACTATAGGTGTCAGATGCAACCAAAAATGCACCAAATGAAGCCAATTTTTGAAAAAGGTGTCGAGTACAATCGAGAATGCACCTTTATTATTCTAGAAAATCCCCCCATTCTCTTTACAATTTTGCAAAAAATAGAAGCACAAATGTAACTTCTATCCCCCTTAATGATTATAAAATTTAGAAAGCAAGCACTCCTTTCAAGACAAGTCGACACATGACCCGCATTTGAAATGCTTCTATACTAGTCAACACACGACTTGGTTTTTGTTTTCAACACTCAAAAATTAGTGGTGTATTAGGATCAAAAGGCTCATGAATCCTCATAGGACCATAGCTTCTGTCCAATCCATTCCATGGATCAGTATAGATAAGTGAGTGAGGTATAGATCTATGATATTCATGAAGCATACGACAAAAATGTGATCATGTTGTTTGCCTTCGTAATTCGTTTCTCTTTCTGATGATTCTTTGTCTACGAAGAGCTTTCCTCACCCAAGATTTGATCTTCATGAAAACATAGAAGAATAATGAAAAATCAAGGGAATTTTGATGAAATTGTAAGCAACAAAATGTGTCTTTGGTTCTTGTCTCTTTATCTCCACATGCAGAGAAAACTGAAGAACAACAATGATTTAGTTGCATAAGGATTTTAGCATTTGTATTATAAATTTAAATGCTATATATAAAATTTTTAAATCTTTTTAAAAGAAAATTTAACATAAAAGTTTAAATAAAAAACATCAATTTAATAGTTAAACAAAATTGATATAATTTATGAAAAACTAAAATGAAAAATTCTAATTTAAAATACTAAAAAAAAAAAAATTTAAGCATAAAAATATTAATTTATGCCAAAAAATATGAAATTTTCATCAAAAAAATATGAACTTGCTTATGGCGGGTTTGGAAGTCGATCCATCGACTCCGGTTGGACTAAGGCGTCCGCCTTGGCCAACTTACCAAGCCTGCGGCTTGGTTCTTAGGCTGTGAAGCTTTAGATTTAAAGAAGCCTACAGGCTTCTTTGGAAATAAGTGGGATAAATCCCACATGCATCCTATAAAGGATGCAGAGGCCTTTAAAGGCCTCAACGAGCACTTATGCTCATGATTGCCTTGGTAAAATCGAGTCAGGGCCTTCTTTTATTGACATCCATGTGGCACGACAAGGGAGGTCCACGTGTCAGGTTGAGTCCCACGTGTCAGTACAGTCCACGTGTTAGGTCCACATGTCAGTCCAGTCCATCCTGGTCAGATGCTAGGTGGCATGTGGCTAGAGTGCCGCATGTTGCCTAGTTGTTGGTCGAGTCAGATCTACACCACCTCGAGGTACGTGCAGGTCCACATTAGCACTGCCTCGCCTTGAGGTGCATGTAGGTCTGCGAGGAATGTGAGGGCACTCTTACCCTCGAAGCATTCCCTGCTTTGAGATCCATGTTGCGGGATACGTGAGGGTGCTCATGCCATTTAGGAGTTCCCACCATGACCTCAAGATCCATGCCCAAAAGGCCACGGGGAGTGTGAGGGCCTCCTGCCCTTGTACGCTCCTGTGGTGGGGACTGTGGACTCGCAGGTGGTCGCGATCCTCATGGGGACAAAAAAAAATTCCTCATGAGTTGCGATTACGACCAGGGTCAAAATGACCTTACGTCGGGATATGCACCCTACATTGGGATCCATGCCTTGCGTTAGAATCTGCACCCTATGGGATTAATAAATCCTAACAACAAATAAAATGCCAAAATAAAATAATCAAAACCTAACTTAGGAGTATTAAAAAACATAGGAAATAATTAAGGGTCACCAAATTTGGTGCCGTATTTCCTCGCTTTGTCAAACTCCTCGCTCCAACTCTGGTACCAATGTGACCAGGAGATAGGTAGGGTTAATCAAATTGATAATTGCATTAACATTTACTTTAGGAATAAAGCATTCATTTAAATAGATTACAAAATAGAAAGAAAACTAATCTCTCTATATCCACGCTAACTGAACGCTAATGTAGGTAGTGTTAGGTTTAGAACTCTTACCTAGGATATTTAGGATTAACCATTAGATATTTAAGACAATAAATATCTACATGGTAAAAAGTAAAATGTAGAAAAGTAAATGTAATAATCTACCTATGTAGTATAATGCAATATACTACCTATTTTACCCTAACAAACCAATCTTCCTAAATTTTTATGTTTTTTTTTTTCCTAAAGATCGTCACACAAAGCCTTGACAAAATGAATTGGAAGTTTTCTGTACATATATAAGATAACGCGAATTGAGAAATTTCTATACAACTGCTTTCGAAAATTTATAAAGAAATGAATTATTTTTATTCTTATTAAAATATACATATGCATTCATAGCCCCATAATTATAGATAACATAACTCCATATGAAAAACTTAATATGCATTTAAATGGATGTTCACAAACCCAATTTGAAATTTCCAATTAAAGAATTTAAAAGTAGTTTGTACTTTTGCGTTCCTTCTCTAGAAAGAAACCATAATTCACAACAACTAGAATACGGGTCTTTGTTTCTAATTTTTCTTTTCTAATATAAAAATTCAGAAAGTTTTCCAAATACAACTATAAAACTTACCTGACCAAGACTTAGTATACAGAGTTATTCTAAGTTTATCATTTCCTCATACAGTTCATATTTCAAACACAAGTTTAACATAGTAGTGTTCTAAATAAAACTTACGATTCATCCAGTTAGAAAGACGCGATGTCATTGGTGGCTTTTATTATCCAAAGAAAAAATTCAAACAAATTAACAGTCCACAAGATATATTTCAGCCCTTGAAAATCTGTTTTTGATATTTCAAAATGACCCAGATATGTTTTTGATATTTCAGAATGACCCAGATATGTTTTTGATATTTTAGAATGACCTAAATTTTTTTAAATTAATTTTTAATTGCTAGCTCCAGACGTTCTGTTAGCATTCTGATTTTTTTAAAATACAATTGCAAACTCCCAATTTTCCCAAAACACATAATAAGATTTTTCTTTGTCTGGAAAAAGAATGTCCTCTGCCTTCCTACCGGTATAGCTTCCTCAGCAAAAGGGTTTAACGCACATACCTATACGGTAAGCTTTCACCCACCTAAAAAATAGAGATTTGGAGGGTAGCATTTAAAGGGGCCAGCTTGGCCCATGCAATGCACTTGTTCTACATGCATACAACACTCCTACATGCATGCTAACTTCCACACCAAAAATAACATTACAAGCAATTACAAGAAATAACAAAATGTCTTCAATAGCACAAATTAACAACCATATAAGTATGAAAAGCAAATTCTCATTAAATTGGAATAATTGAATTACAAGGTTTATATAGTGCCCATAAAGTGGTTGGAGAAAATTAAGGGCATAAACACAATTTTTAATCAAATTCTCCAACTCAAATGCCGACTCCTTGCCGACAAGTCATCTGTCATCCACCCTAGCTATCTGTCGTCCAACATAGGTGAAAGGTGAGGTGAAAACATGGTTAAATGCCAACATTCTCCCCCTTAAAGTTGAGAGGACTGACTATACAGTCTCTCAACTTTATATATTGAGCTTTAGCCATGCCTTTGGTGAAGATGTCTGCAATGTTGTCCAAAGTGTTGCAATGTTTAAGCTCAACAATCTGATGCTCCACCATGTCTCGGATGAAGTGATACTTCATATCAAAATATTTTGATCTGCTATGGTGGATTGGATTATATGCCAACTGAATGGCACTCATGTTATCACAATACAATCTGGTAGGACCACTTTGTCTTTCTCCAATATCTTCAAGGACTTTTCTCAACCATAGAGCTTGAGTACTAGCATATGTGATGGCTATATACTCAGCCTCAGTAGATGACAATGCTACAACAATATGCTTCTTGGAACTCCATGTAATTAGTCCTGACCCTAGGCTAAAATAGTTCCCTGATGTAGATTTTCTATCATCTATATTGCTGCCCCAATCACTATCACTAAAGCCAACTAGCTTGACAAAATTACATTTGTGGTAATGGATTCCAAAATCCAATGTACCCTTTACATATCTTAGAATTCTTTTAGTTGCTTGTAGATGCAACTCGGATGGATTAGCCATAAACCTTGAAACTAGAGAAACAACATATTGTATATCAGGTCTTGTGTTGGTGAGAAACATCAAACTCCCAACCATGCTCCTGTAAGTGGTCATGTCAACCTTCGGTGCTCCATCATCCTTGCTCAATTGGATCCCATGTCCAGTTGGAGTTGCAACTGATTTGCACTGCTCCATGGAAAATTTCTTGATCATATCACGAGCATACTTGTGTTGACATATGAAGATCCCTCTGTTTGTTTGATGAACTTCCATGCCTAGGAAGTAATGCATTAAGCCAAGATCTTTCATCTCAAATTGTTTCATCATGGAGTGTTTGAACTCCATATTCATCTTATTATTACTACCCATAAATATTAGATCATCCACATATAAACAAACTATGAGAATGTCTACACCATGCTTTAGGTAGTAAAGAGTAGGTTCACTTTTGCTCCTAGTGAAACCATACTCCTTGAAATAGCCATCAATGCGAGAGTACCATGCTCTTGGTGCTTGCTTGAGGCCATAAAGCACTTTTTTCAATTTATAAACAAGGTTCTCCTTACCTTGTTCTTGAAAGCCTTGAGGTTGTTGAACATAAACCTCCTCAGTCAAGTACCCATTGAGAAAGGCACTTTTCACATCCATGTGATGAATGTTCCATCCTTTGTGGGCAGCCAAGGAAAGTACTGATCTGATTGTTTCCTGTCTTGCAACAGGAGCAAAGGTTTCCTCATAGTCAATGCCATATTTCTGAGTGAAACCTTTTGCTACAAGTCTTGCCTTGTGCCTTTCAATGCTTCCATCAACATTGAATTTGGTCTTGTAGACCCATTTACATCCAACACATTTTTTTCCTTTAGGAAGCTTTACTAGCTCCCAAGTATCATTATTTTTTATAGAGGTTATTTCCTCTTTCATGGCTTCCTACCATACATTATGTGTACATGCCTTCTCATAGCTAGATGGTTCTAGCTGTGCACTAGTTAATAAAGCATAATTAACTACATCTCCCTTAGGATCTTGGGAGTCATCATCCCCATACATATGCAGATTTTCAAGTTTCTGCAAAACTAAATTCATTTCACTAGCTTGGCTTCTAGTGTATCTTTTCTAGAAATTCTGATCCAACATTTGAAAATATGGATGATGTTGTAATGTTCTTTTACCTCTTGATGGAGAATCAATATCCATAGGTGAAGAACTTACAGATCTCTGTGGAGAAGGACTTGGAGTGGCTATTGATGTACTCAAAGTAGTACTTATGCTTGGGCTTGGAGGAGGTGTGCCTTTGCTCTTCTTAGGTGTCACCTACTGTATTTGAGAAGAACTTGCATCATGGGATTCATCATCAACAAATTTTTTTGATGACCCCATTCTCCCCCTTCATCAAAAATTACATCCCTGGAAAGTACAATTTTGTGCATCTTTGGATTGTAGAGTCTATATGCTTTTGTAGACTCACAATATCCTACAAAAATACATGCTTGACTCTTGGGATCAAGATTTTTCCTTTTCTCCTCAGGAATGTGTGCATATGCTAAAGAACCAAAGACTTTGAAATGTTTTACATTCGACTTCTTGCCATACCACCCCTCGTAAGGAGTGATCCCATCCAAACTAGAAGTAGGACTCCTATTTAGAATGTAAACACTGGTTCTAACAACATCGGCCCAATACATGTTACTGAGATGCTTAGTTTGAAGCATCGATCTGGCCATCTCGACTATGGTGCGGTTCTTTCTTTCTACCACACCATTCTGTTGTGGAGTATAGGCAGTGGTGAATTGCCTTTTTATCCCACATGCTTTACAATATTTCAAAAATTCTTTTGAAGAGTACTCGCCTCCTCGATCTGTCCTAAGACATTTTACATGGAACTCACTTTGTTTCTCTACATTGTTCTTGAAATCTATGAAGCAATCAAAAGCTTCATCTTTGTGTTTCAAGAAATAAATCCAACACATCCTAGAGAAATCATCTATAAAAGTGAGAAAATAGGAATTATTACCTATGCTTTTTGTCTGCATTGGACCACAAATATCCGAATGTACCATTTGAAGTGGATGGCTGGCCCTCCATGCTTGTCCTTTCAGAAACTTGGACCTGGAGTGCTTTCCCAAAGCACATCCTTCATAGATCTCCTTGTGTTCATTCATTTTAGGAAGTCCTATCACCATAGCTTGAGAAATTAACAATTTCAAGCTAGCAAAATTTAGGTGACCATATCTCAAGTGCCAAAGCACACTTGGATTTACAATAGCAATATTTGCAAGTTGAGCTCCCCCTGGTTCTCCAAAATTAAGGGGAAATAACCTATTTTTGGTCATAGGTACCTGTGTGATGACTCGATTACAATTGTTTTTATCAAAAATGACACATTTTCCTTCATCAAAAACAAGTTTGTAATTCTTCTCCATAATTTACCCAATGCTTAGCAGATTATGTTGGAGCTTTGGAGTGTAGTAGATGTCATTCACCTTCTTTATGCCTTCTTTCGTTGGAACCTCCATGGCTCCAATGCCTTCAACTTGCAAAGCTTTGTCATCCCCTAACTTGATTCGGGATTTATAGGTGGAATCCATTGTAGCAAAGAGTCCTTCTTTGCCACTCATATGGTTGGAGCAACCAGTATCCAAAATCCAAGTATCATTCAGATTTTGTTCTGATTGCCCATAAGAAAGAAATAGATTAGATGTTCCATCTTCCTCACCATAATTTCCATATTGACTGTTGCTTCCCTGAGAAGATTTGGACCAACAGTCACGAGCAAAGTGACCTGGTTTACCACAATTAAAACAAGCCTTTTTGGATTTGTCACCTCCTCATCCTTGATTGCCAGTTCGGCCTTGATTTCCACCTCTATTTTGATTTCTGCCTCTGTTCTGATTTCCACCTCTGCTAGGATTTCCTCCTCTATAGCTGCTTCTGCCTCTACTTCTTCGTTGTCCTCTGCCTTGACCTCTTCCTTGTCCTCTTCCAGCACCCTCATTGGATGCGAAGGCTTTATCATCACCTCCATAACTTGTTGAAGGAGATCCCTGTAATCTCTCTTCATGAGACATTAATGAACCGATTAATGCATCAAAAGTTAGAGTGGAAAGGTCTTTTGATTCTTCAATGATTATGGCTATGTGATTCCATTTTTGAAGAAGTGTTCGCAACACTTTCTTCACAACTATTTCAGGTTTGATTTCTTCGCCAAGTGTAACCATCTTATTGACAACTGCTTTGACTCTGACGCAGTAGTCACCAACTTTTTCATCTTCATTCATTTTGAGATTTTCAAAATCTCGTTTCAGGGTTTGAAGCCTCACTTGCTTCACCTGATCGCTTCCCTAGAAACCGTCTTTTAAAGCTTTCCATGCATCTTGTGCAGTTGAACAAGCGACAATTCTAGGGAAAATACTTTTCTCTAATGCTGCTTGGAGATGATAAAGAGCAGAGGAGTTGCTCTTTTGTGCATCTTTCTTTGTCTTCTTATCAGCTGCACTCAAAGTATTCCAATCTATGGGTTCTATGTAACCCTCTTCTATTATGTCCCATAATCCCTTACCAATGAGTAATGTCCTCATTTTGATGGACCAATACTCATAATCGTACCCATTAAATTTTGGAATAGGTAGATTGTTATTTGAGGCCATAGCTGCTAGAAATAAACTTAGAAACTCACTTTTATTTCTCTATTACAATCAAAGCACTCTGCTTTTCAAAGAAGGAAAGAAAAAGAAGTTACAAATTTAGATCAAATCTAGCTTGATTCACTCTTTCACTGATGGCCTGTTCTTCTTGCTGAGGTTCTTCTATTACTTGATTCACAAAGTTATCTGCTACTTGTTCTTCATCGTCACTGATAAGGATTATCTCTGGTGAATAAGGTTCTGGCTCTAATATTTCAATTGAGTCACTATTGCTGAATTATGGATTTGCTGGTTCCTGTGGTGCTGCTTCTATAGATTCTGACTGCTCAAATCTACTCCCAAAAGAGTTGTCTTCTGAATCTACTTCATATCCTGAATCTGGATGTCTTTGATGGGCTATTACTGCATTCTGCAATTGACTAAACACAGTATGTAGTCCATAAGTGCGAACCTTTTCATCAAAATATTCGGTGTTTTCTCTTACTAAAAGAGAACAAAGGGTATGATAACACCCTGTGGATCGTATCATGGATTTTTGCCCTTCGATGCACCTTTACACAAATTTCAAGTCTTCTAGTCTCTCAGACTTTTACAAGAAAATTTTATCACTTTTAAGCCTCTTAGGCTTTTACACAATATTTCCTCTTAGGAAATCTCTATGCCTTCCCTTAAAAGTTGCAAAAAAAAGTGTTTTTTTTTTTAACTTTATTAAAATATTAATTAATAATAAAGTAAATATTTAATTAAAACATTAAAAAAATATTTTAATTAATATTTTAAACTAAATTATTAATTAATTTAATAAGTTAATTAATTTTTTTTTGCAAATATAAGGTATAAACTTGGGGGGGCATAAAAAAATTTAACAACTTTTAGAGCCATCGGGACTCGAACCCGTGACCTATTCCGCAGCAAAGAACCTCCTTACCACCTCGGCAACCTTTGCCGATGGCACATGAGAAGCATACACCGTATTTTCTAGCTTTTGGGGCAAGATTTAATTAAAAATAAATAAAACTATGCACTTCATCGTCGTCGGGTTTCGAACCCGCGACCAGGAGGAGGAGTAAAGCCCTAAGGCTGGCTCCTTGAGCCAGTCGGGCTAAAGCACCCGATGGAAAGGTGCTTGGAACACCTTAAATTTAAAGGCGTCGTGTTCATGCAATTTAAAAAAAATAAAAGGGACTTTAGTCCCACATTCGCTAGAATGGAATGCAATGAGGTATATAAAAACCTCAACAGGCACGTTTACAATCGATTGCCTTCGGGCAATCAACCGCCCCTCTTTTGCCACCTCTCAAGCCAATAAATGCTTGCCATGTGTCACTTTCCTCCTTACTGCCACGTCACACCTACGTGTCCTATGTACAGTCATCTTGCCTCGTCAGTGCACCCTATGTTGTGTCCAGTCAGCTTGGGTCCACCCGCCATGTGTCCTCCATAGTCTCTGTTGTCAGTGCTCCACCTCGACTTTCATGCCTGCTATGACTGCGCTTCACCTCGGCTTCCATGCCCGATCAGTGCTTGCCTTCACCTCAATTTTTGTGCCACCTCCAATGGTTGTTGTGTCTGGTGCGCTCCACCTCGAGATCCACCACCTCAAAACTTGTGCCTGGGTCCACCTGATCCACCTCAGGATCAACATTGTGCGGGCCTCCTCGCCTCATCTCGAGATCCACGATGGACTGCGGGCCTCCTTGCCTCTGTCTCACTTTGATACCAAATATGAAAAGAAAATTCTCATTAAATTGGAATAATTGAATTACAAGGTTTATATAGTGCCCATAAAGTGGTTGGAGAAAATTAAGGGCATAAACACAATTTTTAATCAAATTCTCCAACTCAAATGCCGACTCCTTGCCGACAAGGCATTTGCCATCCACCCTAGCTGTCTGCCATCCAACATAGGTGAAAGGTGAGGTGAAAACGTGGTTAAATGCCATCATTATATAAGCACTAAATCAAGCAACCATAGTCTTTCTTTTTCATATAGAAAGAACTCAATTTATCTATGTTTATCTTTAGAGTTTTATTATGTATATACCAATTTCCATTAAAAAAAACCTTTTTTTTTAATATCATTTAACCTTAAAGCATTAAATATTAGCACAATAGACAGTATGTCAACAAACAATTAAATATAAAACTTGATCTCAACTTTCCAATAGCTCATGACCTGACAAAGTTCAAATCTCTGAAACTTACTAACCGTAGTATTCCAATGAAACAAATGGCGTACCAGAAGATGAGATAATGAAGACGAAAATAATATTTTCCCTGAAGGTTCAAAAAATTTATAGATTAATTTCTACCATGGATGATTGACACCTCATGGGACAGCCACCAGGTATGATTCATTACTCTTGGCCATGTGGAAAAGTCTATAACATTCAAATAGGAAACATTAATTGTTTTATATATTTTTTATTTTTATATCCGTAAGTATTGTTTTCCATGGTCTCTGGTAGTCTAGTGGTTAAACATCTCCAAAGCATTTAAAAAAAAAAAAACTCATACCAAAGTTTTTAATTTCCTAAGAGCGCTTTAGTTGCCACTTGATAATAATAATAATAATAATAATAATAATAAATTTTACTATACTTTATTTGTTTTATAGATATATTTATATATTTTAGTATTATTGATTTTCCATATATTTTATTATTTTATTATTATTAATTCCTTCTAAAATCTCTTAGAGGTATATCTATATATTTATATATTTTGATTTTAGTTGTATATATTTTACTTTTATTATTTTCTTTTAGTATTGCACAAAGTCAACAAAGCAATTATTAATCAACAAAACTGTTAGAGGTTTATCTATATATTTATATATTTTGAGGTTTATCTATATATTTATATATTTTGATTTTAGTTGTATATATTTTACTTTTATTATTTTCTTTTATTATTGCACAAAGTCAACAAAGCAATTATTAATCAACAATGCAAGTGCAATCACACACATGCAATCTTATGAAAACGATGAATGCATTCACAGGCAAGATAATCTTTTTATGCAATTCCTATGGAGGGCTTCCATGCATCCTCGGGCCAAGGTGCGTGAAGCACACATCATATCCCACTCACCCGACGCTTCCCAACTCTATTTTTGTCAGGGGTGGATGATTCCATTTTGCTATGACTCGTGCACCTGTACCTGCATCGCAAACAACTTGATGCATAATCATATTCTTCCAAATAAAAATACTAATAAACAGTGGGGATGTGACATACTCCCCCTCTTAGAAATAAGACAGTCCTTGTGTTAGCTTGCAAAAAAAAATAGATGCATAAACACATAAATAGATATTTCAAGACTTAAGTAATTTCCTGTAAAATAATCACTCTATCACATAGCAGATTTCATCATAGAATTGCTTAAGCAAATCATATTATAGCCATATTAAATATGCATAAATAGTTTCATTACATCATTTTCCAAAAATATTGTCTTTTAGTATCATGTTTCATATTAAATATGAATAAATAGTTTCATTACATCACAAAGAAGTTCATTTTTCAAAAATATTGTCTTTTAGTATCATGTTTCAAACAGATAAGGAAAATGGTTTTTCATGCTAGTGACATTCTTCTAAGTAGCAATCCTCTCAGAATACTGGTCCCACTATACTCTGCATTGATCCACAGTTCTTTTCCTAAGTTGTTTGGTTCTGAACCCTAAAATTTTGATTGGTCACACCTCAATGAGTTGCGGGTCTGACATCTATAAATGAGTGGTATCCAGAATGTGAGATGGATCAACAACATATCTACAGATAAGAGATACATGGAAGACACTATGGATTTTTAACAAATCGGGTGGCAGTGATTATCAACTTAATTATCTAAATTTTGCACTTCAAGAATGGTCACCACTGTAGTTGGTGTCTTAAGTGCTCAGGATTGGCCACTTCCTGCAAGTCGCCATGTAGAATTCTAACTCCTCCTACGAGTCAACTCGAAATCTAACGAAGGGTTATCCTTTCAGGGCCCATATCACCTGAAAGGGGTACGCTATCTCCCTTGCCCAAAGCGACATAATTCACAATCTTTAGAGTCCTCGAATCAATTGCTTTGGAGCCAACATTGTTATGCCAGTGCTAGCCCTTGATCTTCTGCTAAGGTTTGGCTAGAGTCCACCATCGCATGGTTGTGGGACTAGATATTCAAGACCTTCCTTGGGTTGACGGTAATGTTGCCCATAACCATCTACCGCTGGAGCTTCCAACAACATGAGTAGACTCTAGTATTCCAACAACATGAGTAGACTCTAGTCATGCAACTCATTGGCACCTTCCCAAACCCGAGTGGAATATTGAATATCTTCACTTACTATCTGACTGTCCACCTGGAGCGATGTCTCATATAGCCGCTCTTTACACTCGATAACTTGGACCCCTATCCTTAAGTAGCTGGAATACAGTAGCACAGACATAAGTCACCTCGTGACTTAATATCATTGGGTGGAGTAGGTCCTTGCTCAACTTACTCAAGCAAAGTATTTTCCAATACAGGTTATGGTTCTCTTTTCTAAGGTGTATGAAGAGTGTTTTTGGCTTACAATTTTAAATAATAAATTTTATCATAATGCTCTACTTAACATACTATCATAATGCTCTACTTAATAAAACTAAGTAAAACACCTCTTTGTATGAAGAGTGTTTTTGGCTTACAATTTTAAATAATAAATTTTATCATAATGCTCTACTTAACATACTAAGTAAATCACCTTTAAAAGCTTCTATAATGAATTTTACCACCATTATTTATAATTAAACACAGTAGTTGTTCTCATAAGATGCTCTGGCTAAATATAACTCATTTCATCGTTAGCCATCAACCAATATAATTTTTTTTTTTTTAAATAAAAACTTAAGGTAAACAAATGCCAAGCATATTAATGTAGTCACAAGGTATCATTGGAAAATTTTATACTGAAATGCTCACGTTTTCAGCTAACATAAAACATATCAGAAGCCTGACCTTCTTATGACGCAATACTGAAGAGCTTCTTTGCTCTCTCCCAATCCGAAGAAACATAATGCCCTCAATGTCCAACCAGTTTTTGTTTAAAAAGAAAAGCCGTATTAAGAGAATTTAACACCTCAGCACATATGTTCCAAGTGGCGGGTATTTAATTTACCATTTGGGCTTTATTAAGGACGATTATAATCGTAGCATAACCTCTCCGAATTACCCTTCCATTTCTAAGTAGAATAATTAAGGTGCTAAGATGTGTTTAGCTTGCTTTATCTAACTTAGACCCCTCCCTTAGTTTATCTTCTATTATAAATTCCATAGGCATATCCTCTAGCAACTTAGAGGTTATATTATAAATCGTAAATATATTTATTATATATATATTTTTACTGTTTAAATTTTATTATTATTCTTATATACATTTTACTTTATTTATTATGATATTTCTACAATTTTATATAAATGCACTTTATATATGTTTTAATAATTTTTATATTTATATATTATATATATATATATATATATATATATATATATATATATATATATATATATATATTTTATTATTTAAAAAAGAAAAAGAAAAATTAGTGTTTTTAAATAATAATAAGCGATAATATGGAGAAAAAAATGATAACATGCGAACACTCAAACAACAATTTCAGGCAGAATGCAATGCAAATACAAAGCCTACGGTGGTCTTCCATGTACCCACGGACCATGGTGCTCGAGGTACACATCATATCACACTTACCTGACTTTTCAATCTGTAGACTTGGTCAAAAGGGGTGGGTGCTCTCCTTTGTCGCTGGCTCGAAGACCTGCACCTGCACCACAAAACTAAACGCAGGATCACATTCTTCCAAATAAATTAATCACAAGTAGTGGGGATGTGACAGTTGTCCTGGCTTGGTGCTTTCCAGAGCTCTCCTTTTCTCTATTGCTATTCTCTACCTCCTTTCTTCTTCTCAAGCAGTCATCAAATTTTCCACATAACTACACAGATCTCCCCTTACCACTGCCCCTCATAACTTTTCTAGCTACCAAAACATGACGGTCGATGAAGATAACATTTTTAAATTGTTTGGATAAGCTCCATCATAAATGACACCCATCCCTCCAACATTGGCAAGTGCTCCTCCTACCAACTCGAACGTCCATTTGGAGTACATTCGAATTGCAAATATCTTTTGTTGGATTAATATGGAGTTTTATTATTATATTAATAGTCTTTAATTAACTATGTATCATAAAAGAGATTCTATTACTAATATATAATCAATAGTTATAAGCGAAACTCCAAAATAATTTAAATATTTATTCATAAATGAGGCTAAATTGTCATTTTTAACTAAAATAAATATGATTTTAAATTGATATTTTTTTTATCAATTAAAGTTCAACTAACCTTTATTTTGAAATAAAATTCCTTTATCATTTAAAATAAACTATTGATATATAAATTCTCGAAACATTCAAGGATTCCTTTTTTTCATATATTTGAGCATAACATCATACCAAACATATTCAAGCATCACAAGGAGTTTCAAGATAATTTAAACTACGCATGATTTTATTTCCCAAACCACAAGTGCAGATAGTTATGAATTAAAATACAATAATATATGCAATAAACAAAGGGGAATCTTTCCATCAATCCAGTCACTTGTATCAGCCTCGAGAATTTATGATAGCTACTAGGCTATAAATTTGGTTCTCAAGATGGTTAGTTTTTTGTGATTATCCCTAACCGAATGCATACCTATATGAAGGTATCCATCAATGTTAATCCCAAGTTGCCTTAATCATCACTTTCCCAACCTCAAGTATTTGGTGGATGATTCTTCTTCTTCCACCTATGAGTGTACCTGATCCTGCACATCTTAGCAAAATGTCAGCAATATCATGCTCTTTCAAATCAACTAAACACCACATGGTTCATTTGCTCAACTTAGGTATTTAAACATCATAGAATAATACATTGTTTCTTTGCGTCAAAAAGTCTTCCAAGGAGGATCATGACACATGACAATAAACAAATCTTAAGAAAAATTCCAATGAAGAAAAATAGGTTAAAATGGAGAAAGAAGAACCAAAAAAGTAGAGGAGAAAAAACTAGGTGTTTAATATTTTTTAATCTTAACAAGCTAGCATGAACTCAATTATGGAGTACTTATCAAAGCAAACCACCAACATTATATTCTAGTATTATCATTAGAATAGTGGAGGTAGTTGCATAGTAGGCATAGTAAAAGATGAAGGAAGAAATTCAAGGTCACTATGTTTGACATAAAGATTCACATGTATTCTATATAAGTTGACATCTTATGAAAATATTTTCTAGTGTCACTCATCTATATTCATTTTTATAGTAGGGCTCTTCGAGACTCACATAAGCATTGCACCATAATACTCTTATGCCCATTAACATAAACAAGCATTCCCATAACATCTATTTTCACATAGCTATAAAATATATGGGATCTTTGGACACATATATAATAGAATATTTTATTTCACCTATTTATTCTTAACATTATAAGGGTATTTTAGACAAAACGTGCATTTACCCACTTTAATAACATATTAATATGTCAAATCAGAACATACCAGCTCACAAATTTAACCATTGAAAGCCTATTGGATGAATTTTGATCAAATACTATGCAACTCTATAATCTTCATTAAGGTTATTTGCATTTCATAATCCACTCTTAGTTTATTTTGTATATCTTGTTATAGAAAATATTAGACAAAAATAATTAATTACTATATTTATCTATGTAACATACACATGAAGCTATACAAATAATCACATGTGCCTAGAAGGATCTTAGTGATTTCAAAATGAATTGATTTTTCCAATAATAACATCATTTATTTCTTTGATACCAGATGTTGGTGCTAAACTAGGATAAACACATGGAATCTACACAATACAGAGGAAGGATTAATTGTAAACACATAAAATTGCTTGTTTTCATTCATCACTAGGTGGGAATATGTATAGAATATTACAAGTGTGGATCTTTCTAGAACCACTTTTAGTAGCCAAACTACCTAATTTGTGGGTAGGTTGATATGATCAAAGCACCAACACTATAATAAAACAACAAAATTAATTTATCTTCTAAAAAAATACACATTTATTTGACTTCATAACACATTCATCCTGATTGGATGGTCTATCATTCTATGCAAATGTGTGACAATTTTTCTTTCTTATGCAAGTATAAAAGAGTCTAAGAAAACTTGAAATATGACACTTGATGCCCTTTATGTACAACTGAAACAACTTGTCATTTTAATTTTTTTTCTTTATTTCATAGTAATTATATTTTTTGTTCTTTTTGCCTATAAGATGGATCATTTGTGGTTTACTAGCCTTATTGTATATTACATTAATCACCCTCTTAGGCTTAGTCTTTATTTTCATCTATGTTACAATTTGATTCTTATGGTGTTTGTTGGATTTATCTTGAACTTGGTTTCATATCAAGTATGTTACCTTATGGTTCATATTTATAATGTTCTTCTTACATAATTTTAACCATGACATTAAGCTTATAAAAATTAAATTGATTAAGATTTTATTTTACATTTTTAAAAATAATTATTGATATAGATATTTTATATTATATTATTTATTTATTTGAAATGATTATGAGAAATAGATATTATATATTTTTTATTGGAAAAAACATTATATGAATTAAAATATAATAATTTTACCCAGGTGTTGTAGGTGAGTTGGAGAGGAGAGGGCAATCCTCCAAGGGAGGTCCCAGGTCCAAATCTCCACCCTACCAAAAAACTGAATTGGGTATACAAAATTCAATTGATAATGTTGGTGCGGGAAGGGTCGTGTGCGACCCCCGGGTGACTTTGACGGTGTAGAACCCCCTGTTCGTGGTCTCTCAGGCCAAGGTGGCTTCGTAAGGGGTTTTTCACTTAAAAAAAAAATATAATAATTTTAAAAGTAACAAATAATATGTGTATATGCACACCCCTAAATAGTCATTAACTATCCATCAAAAACAAAGGCCAAACATACCTCAAATTACTAATTGATTTATGACATCTACCAAGACTATAAAGGTTTTTCTTTGGTATATCGATCCTAGTCATCAATTCCTACGTACAACATGTGTTTCAATTCAACTTGTTAGAGAGGATGAGTCATATTAGTGGCCATACCTACCACCTTTAGTCTCAAGCTCTATGTATTTTGCCAAAGAAATGGCCAATACAAGTGCAGGAAGCATTCCCCTAGTGCTCAATCAATTCCTGCAAAGGGATCATTAGCTATCCCCCAAATATGGAGGTCAAACATACCTTAGTCCACTAATTTATTTACCACATACCATTACTATGAAGAGTTGTCTTTGGTAGATTTCTTCCAGTCATCACTTCATCTCTACAATATGTGTTTGAACTAGCACAAAGGACAAGTCACCTCAATAGTTAGACCTACCACATTCTATCTCAAGTTCTATGTATTTGGTTGAAGAAATGGTCAATGAAAGAAAATAGTGCAAGAAATATTTCCCTAGTGTTCAATCAATTCCTATAGATGATACAACTTCATTGCCACATTTTTGGACTACACTAAATACTATAGTAGCATAGAAGAAACAACATTGACCCTATCAAAAACACTATATAATGGAACACCAAAGGTCTGAGATAACAAGAAATCAATTTTGGATTTCCATAATGAAAATAAAATATCAATTCTAAAGAGGTGCCAAAATTTTAGAAACACTATAAGGAGGAGAGGAGGGTCTCCAAGGAGAATTTGTTGCCCTATAAACCACTATGGGAGAAAAAGATAGAAAAAATAAAAAAATCACTTCCAAGTATCTTAAGTCTTATGACATATCCAAAAGAGGTGAAGAAGATCTTCAAGTTCATGGTAAAATGGACATTCTAGGTTGGGAACCCCAATATAGATAAGTTATTTACCAAGGAAGAGGTCTTGGCATGGTTATGCATAGGGGGTAGTACCAAAAAATTAATTATCAAATTGAGGTGAATCAATGTGAAAGGTGTATAAAATTTGGGGTGAATTTTCAAAATTTTGAAGAAATTTTTTCAAAACATGGCAATTTTTTCTTTTTTTCCACTAAAATTATCAATAAAATTTTATAGCTACTGGTAGAAGGCAACTTTCAGAGGGCGAGTGGCATAAGGTGAGTGACATAAGGTGAGTGGCACAAGGTGAGTGGCACAAGGTGAGTGACACAAGGCGAGTGGCATAAGTTGAGTGGGATAAGGTAAGTGGCACAAGGCGAGTGGCATAAGATGAGTGGCACAAGGTGAGTGGCACAAGGTGAGTGGAATAAGGCGAGTGGCACAAGGTGAGTGGCATAAGGTGAGTGGCATAAGGCGAGTGGTATAAGGCAAGTGGTGTAAGGCGAGTGGCATAAGGTGACTGGCATAAGGTGATTGGAATAGGGTGAGTGTCATAAGGCGAGTGGCATAAGGTGAGTGGCATAAGGCAAGTGGTATAATGCGAGTGGCACAAGGCAAGTGGTATAAGGCGAGTTGCACAAGGTGAGTGGCATAAGGCGAGTGGCATAAGGCAAGTGATATAGGACGAGTGGTATAATGTGAGTGGCATAAGATGACTAGCATAGGGTGATTGGTAGATGGTGAGTGGCATAAGGTGACTGGTAGATAGCAAGTGGTATAAGGTGAGTGGTCGATGGCAAGTGGCATAAGGGAACCATCGTAATTTGTCAATTAGATGACGCCATGTGTCCTCTCCTCTGGCATGTGTCGTGCATCTATTAACTTTTGCCATGCAAAATTCTATAAATTTATTTGCAAGGTCATTTTTTGCCTCTCCCACAATATTTTCTAGAGCAATTTTAAACCTTTTTCCAGCATTTTCAGGGCATTTTCCACAGTAGTTTCCAAGCATTTTTAGAGCGTTTTGGCAGTGGTTTTAGAGCGTTTGGCAACATTTTTAGAGTGTTTTGGTAGCATTTTGAAAAGTTTTTGGTAGCATTTCCAGAAGGTTTTGGCAGTATTTTCTAAGGTATTTCTGAGTGTTTTCTTGGTTTTTCATAACATTTTCCTGCATATTTTGAGATATGGCTAGCTCTTCCTCTTCTCTTCCCTCTAAAGTGTATTTCAAGAACATATTCTATCCTAACCTCGAGCATTTTCAACACTCCTAGAAGATATTCCCAATGGGTTTACACCGCTGGACTTGCTGGTGTATTGAAGATGCCATAGTTGAACATTAATGTTCAGTTGATGCAATTGATCATTTCTTTGTTACAACCATGATGTGTCCACTATTTCAATTCGAGTTAACAAGGATATTGTTTTTCTGTTAAATCCTCTGATGTGGAGTGACTATCAGGGCTACCATTTTTAGATGGTGTACTGGTGAACAACTAGTACACCTTAATCGATGATGATAAATCCACCCTAGCAACCGTTTACTCTGTTCATTATGAAAATTTGAAAGGTATAATTTGAAAATTTATTTTTTATTTAACATTAAATATTGTTGTGTTGTAGTTTCATTTATATAATAATGTTCTCCTTGTTGTACTTTTTGTTTTCTAATAATGTTATCTCTATTTTTCAGTTAATTCTTCTAAGTCCAAAAGTGGCTTAAACATTTCCAATGTTGCAAACAAATTTCTATATGCTTGCATTGAATTTTTTTCGGCAAGGCTTGTTCTACAGGGGTGACCTACAAAAATACCTTTTTGGGAACTTTCTTTATTGATTTGTTGTATTGGTGGTGGTAGATATGACTGGTCCATACACATTTCCAACCGCCTAAAACACGACCTTTTGAGTGCCCAAAAAATTCAATCTACTTATACAATGACTACCAAAAATTGTATTCTTTGTTTATTTTAGGAAGCTTATTTCAACCTTCAACAAAGCAGTCCTCCCACTGTATTGCACCCCAGTTTGTTGTCTATTGGCATGTATGATGATGAAGTACAGGTAAACATATTTGTTGGAATATATTTGTTTTCTTGTTTTTCATTCTATCTTGTTATTCTCTAATTTTATTTTGAAAATAGAGAAGAGCATCTCGGTCTTCAAGTAAACAGAATGTTGCATTTAGGGTTCATGAAGTATCTGTTAATTCTAACACACACTTGCAATCATCACCAATAACTCCCACCAAATGTGTGAGGTCTCATGGTGATTAGATTCAACATACACCTGTGGCACCTTTTACTTCTAAAATTGTTACTGTCGATGTGGAAGAGGTTACCTCCAACCCACAAGGTAACCTTACTCTTAAAAAATACTATTTTAAATGATTTATTTTAATGACTTAAAATTATGTTTTTTAATGTGTTTTAAATATTTTTCAGAGAAAGGGCAAATGGTTGAATCATCAATGGCTGCAGATTCTAAGTCTGATATGTATGGTTTAAATATTTTTTTTTAAATGCTATTGTTATTTACACAAGATTAAATTTATGTTTTTGTGTGAAATTTAACAAAGGGACCTGGTAAATTCAAAAGGCTGAAAAAAATATGACTCCATCGTATGCCCAGCCACAACAACGACCATAACAACAACCATAGTAACATCCACAACAATAGCCATAGCCACAACAAGTTCCACTATCCGTCCATTCAAAGCAAGTTCCTGTCCATCCATAGCAGGTTCCACCTGTGAGGAAACAATCATGCATGTGTGGTAAAATGTTCCTCACACTGCCACCTCATCATGCAAGAAGTGCTACAAAGACACAAAATATATCATCATTTAATGTTTTTGTTTTACCGATATTAACCTTAGAGAATTTTTCAAATGTTGAGAGTGCATCTCAAATGCCCTCGAGAACTCTAGAATGTGACTTTATTTATTAGGGTATGAATCCTAAAAATCACCCATTAAAGGCAAGTGATATTCTTGAGGATGAAGATGGTATTGATGGAGAAGAGGATGTTAATATAGATGCTACCGAAGTTTCCCCCTCTGTCCCACAACAAGTCATTGCTCGTCATGTAACAAATGATGATATCCTAATTTTTTTTTGAAAATGTGTTATTAGACGATAGATGTAAAGTTGTAGTTCATAATACTCTTCTTTTGGATATTGATAAATTGAAAGAATGGGAATATCGGGCCAAGGTTTTGATTAAAGCAATTAATGGCCGATATAAAAAAATTTCAAAGAGAAAAGAGTTGTTTTTAAAGGTTGAGAATGAGCCCCAAAATCTTGATGATTTGCTACATAAAGCTGAATCTAACACTATGGAGGCTGAGTCAACATACACAAATGAAATTTTGGCCTCTATTTTGAATCGTTTGGAAAACCTCAATGCAAAAGCCCAAGAATATTTCAATGAATGGGTACTAGATCAGAACAAAGTAGCAATTGCAGAAATAGCACAACTTACAATTGATGTAAGTTTTACATCTAACTAAAAAATATTTTTTTGTTAAATATGTTTTGTTTATAAATATTAACCTTTTTTAATTTCTATTTTGTAGTCTAATTTCCAGTGCCTAAAGCAACAAGTCGGTGCCATAAAATTTTTGATCAAGACTACCAAAATTAGCATTAACAATGCTATTGAAGTGAAGAAGAGGTTACAACAAAAGGATAGAGAAAATAATTGTTTGAAGAAGATTATCAGAGATAGGGGCTTGGATATCGAGGCTAAACTGAAATAAAATGAGAAGGAGCTGAATGCACCTTTCAAAGAAGATCCAACAAAGGAAGAGAGTGCCTTGTTATTGGGAATCAACACTACAACTAAAAGTTTGGTTAGAGTTGGGGCATTAGAAGAAAAGGATATTGAGATAGACGTGGGTGGAACTTTAGGAAACATTGAAAAAGAATAGAATTTTGTTGTGTTGCATTTGAAGTGAAACAAAAAATCTTTGATATTTTTATAAATTATTTAAGACTTGTATTTTTTTTAAATTAAAATCAATGATAGAGGCGATTTCTGAAAAATCTGTATTATCATTTTTAAATTTTGTTTTTAAATATTGTTATGTTTTATTTTGAAGTGGAAGAAATAATGTTTGATATGTTTTGTAAATTGTGAATGAATGGTATCCTTTTTGAATGTTGTTATGTTTGATTGTTTGTGTTTATGTATTAAGTAATTTTGAAGTATGTGGATGCAGTAAGATGTTCTTTTATGTTTATGAATTAATTTGAAATGACAGAAAATGCAACATAGATAATTACTTTCACAAATTTCCTATAATGATTTATACATTACAAATCTACAAGAAAAATAGAAACTTTAGACTAATACTTCAATAACAAGGCTAATGTAAAATGATATACAAAATATCCAGTAACACATTTTTGATAATCCAATAATCAAATCATGTGTAATCAAAGAATATGTGTAACACATGTGTAATCAAATAATACATAATTAAATCAGAGGGAGATGCTATACAGAGTATCCAATGGCATCCTTTCATTCTGATATGTGAAATCAAATCAAATGATAATATGTGAACTCAAATAAAATAAAATGAAAGCATCATTTCATTCTGATATGTGAAATAAAATCAAATGATAATATGTGAAATAAAATCAAATGATAATATGTGAAATCAAATCAAATGAATGCATCTTTGCATCATAATGCTGGAAGCTAGAACAAAATATTTTCAGATTGTACAAAATATTCTGCACTCATTTCCAAAATTTCCGTCGTCACAATATGACCAGTGTTACCATCATCCTCATCATCATCAATATTCGTTACACCTCTTCTCTCTACCATAGAATTCCAATGTGAAAATTCTCTTTCGTAAGGAAATTGCTCCACCTCATAGTTCGACACATATAATCTCAAACAATTCTCCAAATTTTTTTCCAACATATTTCAAACTTTAGATTTTACATATGATAGTGCACTGAACACCCTTTCATCTTCCACAGATCCCAAAATTATTGTTTGACATAATTAATATAAATGAAAATATTCACTCATAGTATGTTGTAAGATAGTACTTGGTTGTAATATTCTCCACAAATGTGAAATAGAACCTACTTCATGACGGTTAGAGAGCTATGAAATTTGAGTAGACCTTGCTGTTCCAAAACTGTTTGATTGTTTTGTCAAAATATCTCTGTTGAGAATGCCATTGATTTCAATACCATTGACTACAACACTTTTATTGAAATGGCTAGTAAGACTACCCATGTATTTGAGAAACAAATAATTTATAGTTTGGTATTCATTACAAGGATCCCAAAACATCATATTAACCACACCCATAGCCTCTAGCAATTCATCTCTTTGAAAATGGTCTCTTATTTCTTTTGTTAATGATTCTGCTATTTGTTTTAGTTTAAGTTTTGTATCATCTACAACTACATGAAATCTGTTGTAGGTTATGGGCATTTGCTCAACTTCATTTTTAGCTATATCCATTTACACACCATAAAAATATAAAGGTATTTCCTTTCCACGAACATTAATACATAGATGATCGTTTATATTGAACTTCAGAAAGCTCTGAGAATCATTCATTTTTGTTAATGCTCTCCAACTCTCAAACATGGAATCCATAAAATTTTGACCAGATGCATACATCATATCAATATGCATGCAAATTTGTATTCTTGCCCTAATGAAATCCACAATATAAATTGATCTTTCTTGTGCAATTTTGATCAAAGTATTCATTTTTTCCAACATTGGAAGAATTCTACACAATGTGAGAAGAGTTTCAAAGTCACTCATTCGAAAAAGTAAATATTTAGCCTTATCAACTACCCTCCAATTTGCATACATAAATCCTATCAAGGATTTATATTCTTTGAAAACTCTTAATGCTGGTTGATACATCGAAATCCACCTAGTATCCACATCTTTCAACAATTGTTTACCTTCGGTAACTCCTAGTGCAAACTGTTGAAACTCTAAAAATATTTTTGGACTACATGAAAAATGATCATGAATTTCACAGACAAGCTCTTCCACTCTCGCAACTTTTGTAAATGTATCCACAAATTTGTATGCAATATTTATTCTATGAGCCATGCAATGAATAGGGATCAAATATGGGGTAACCAATGTTTGTAGTCTAACACAAAGACCATTCCTGTGTCCTTGCATTATAGCAGCACCATCAGCTCCTACACATATTAACTTAGTGGCTATTTCAATTTTATTCATTCGTGCTTCTTTTAAACTAGTTACAACAATATTATAAATATTTTTTGCATTACAATTTTCCACCATTTTGCGTATTCCAAGTACATGAGGTTGCCTTAAATGATTTTCCAATGTGTAAACATGCAATCAAATCCAAGATGTATTGTCAACAATAGTCACCTCATAAATTTAAAGTGAAATGAATTTTACCTTTTTTACTTTCTCTCTAAGGTCATCCTGCTCAACCAATGAGAGACATTTTGCCATTTTCCAACCACTTCGATCTGACCAATGGGCATTGGGTAAGTTTTGCACATCATATAGTCAAAATAGAAATTTATAATCCATGAAATTAGACATAGGTCTACCCTTCTTAAGAATAGATAATACAACAACAAACTGCAAACTTTTTGAAGCTAAAGTTAACTTATTCATTTTTCAAAATTGGGCTTGAATCGTTGCACCTTTCTCAACCAATGTTTGCTTTTGTTTTATTTCTTTATCATATTATTGCACATATATTATATGTGTGCACTCTGATGCATCCTTCCACCTATAAGTTTTTGGTGTTGGTCGATCACCTTCTTTTGTTTTGATATAAATATTTCCACAATGTTTTTCTATTGTATCTTTCTTAAGTTGCAATCTATGATCATTTTCGTGTTTTCAATTGCAAATTATGCATCTCAATTCTATTATATCATCACTACTATTCTCTACCATCACTGGCTCAATAAATGGAAATTCTAATATCTAATCAGGTTGAAATGATCTGTTAATTGTCCACCTAGATAACCTTGCATGTTTATTTTTTTAGATGAAGATTCTCTGAAAGTAGGGACTACATAAGAACTATTAGTTTCTTTTCGACTTGGCATGTTAGATTTAGGAATCTCTTCATGTTGTTGTTCAATTTTTTTGAGAATATTTTCATCTGTGGACTGTTCATTAACGTGGATATGTGGAAGTGGAGGTATACCAGGGTTAATAGTGTTTTTTGTAGAGATAATACTAGTGTCAATAGTAGGTTCATTATCACTATGGCATTTAAAAGCATACCTTATATAGATAAAAATGGACAAATCCATCAACCAAAAAGCATACTTCTTTATGAATGAAGACATTGTATTTAAAATTAACAAAGTAAAAAAATTAACTGGTGATTAAAGGTGTTCATACCTTCAGTTTGTGCATATGTTGATGGCTGATCAGGTTTTGATATATTATGAAAGTATTTGAGGATACTCATTTTATTGGAAGATTGGCCTCCCTTATTTCCACTGCCTGTAGTTGAAATTTTACCTGTATGAATAGAAGAATAACATGAACAAAGAACATCATTTTTAAAAATGAAAATAACTGGTATAAAAGAGAACTACTGCTAGAGACAACATAATATCTATCCCAAGAATATCGTTCGCAAGTAGAATAAACCTCATTATTGAGTGTCCATGAATAAAATGTTAAATGAAATTTAATGGTAAAAGAAACTTACCAGTAAGTCGAGTTACCTTGTGCCACTCACCTTTTGCCACTCGCCTTCTACTAGTTGCCATTTACCATTTGCCTTATGCCACTCGCATTCTACCAGTTACCTTATGCCACTCACCTTATGCCACTCACATTCATCCAGTCGCCTTATGCCAGTGACCTTATGCCACTTGCCTTATTCCAGTCACCTTATGCCACTCGCCTTATGCCACTAACCTTATGCCACTTGCCTTATACCAGTTACCTTATGCCAGTCACTTTATGTCGATCGCCTTATACCGATCGCCTTATGCCACTCACTTATGCCACTCACCTTACACCACTCACCTCATGCCACTCGACTTATGCCACTCACCTCATGCCACTCACCTTATGCCACTCACCTTATGCCACTCGCCTTGTGCCACTCGCCTTATGCCACTCACCTTGTGCCACTCACCTTATGCCACTCGCCTTGTGCCACTCGCATTATGCCACTCACCTTATGCCACCCACATTATTTTGATCATCTTCTATCGACCGTCTCCTACCAGTCACCTTCTATTAGTCATGGACTCGAGTTTTGTCAATCGTCTACTTTGTATTGATTGCTATCCTAAAAAAATATTGTAATTGTATGGGATTCGCTGTCAGGGTTAGCTATATATAATGGGGTACAAGGGGTGATTTGGACATGATATTTCTTATTTTTAATAAATTTAGGGCAAAAATTAGGCAGAAAACCTTATGAAAATGGGGCAAATTTACCCTTAAAAAATTAGATCCCAAAATTTTTGGGTGAACGGGCTGACCTCTATGGTCCCAAAATTCATAAAATTAACATTGTGAAAATCTGAATATTCACGCTAAATTGTGAAATTTGCCACTATGCAAAACCCTGGGCCTTGGTGAATTAAACTCTAGGTAAAAACAACTTGTTTGGGTTTGAAACAAGTAGACCAAGCTATGTGAAAATAACAAGCCCAAATATACCTAGGTGAAGAGAGATCCCAATGAGCATTTAATTTTTCAACCATGAATAAGTATAGCAATAGCCATTTGTAACCCAATCTGGCCTTATAATTAAGAAGGGGTATTTTCAGATACCATTGCCAATCCTTCCACAAAGTATACTAAGAGTGTATTATGATCTTGTGTAGCATAGAATCAGGTATATTTACTTTAATTGCCTCAAATATTTCCTTATTAGTGGAGGTAAGTCTAAACCTAAATTTAATATGATACCAAGAATGCAAATCTCTATTAAATTAAAAAACAAGATGACCACTATAGATATACCTCTTCTATAGAATTTGTGTGCATGCATCCAAGGGATTTGAGAAAAAGAAACTCCCTAGATAGTCAGGATAGACGATCACTAGAGGTTCATATAATTTATGAAGATTCCATCCCAAAGACCATTGCCTTTCTATAGAATCCATGGTTTTATTTTTCTCAAACCTGCAAAATGCTATAGATTACAAAAGAGGTTGAAATATTAATGGGAAATGTAGTAATGATAATGGAGGGGAAATTCATTACTCTCCATAATTTATACCCATAGGGAGATATTGAGGTAATGCAGTGTTGAACCACCACTTTTCAAGCTTCATCACTTTTAATGGCTTTGATTATCCATTTGGCACATAAGACCATGCCTTGGAGTTTGCAATCGAAAAGACCCATTCCTCCATTCTTATTGGGTAAACAACAAAATTACTAGGCTACTTTATGGAAACCAGAGCTAGAGGTAGAACTTACCCATAGAAAAAATCTAAGAAACTTCAACTCTTGATAACTAGCCTTGGATGGGACCCAACATAAGTAGTAATACACATGGGTCGCAACAAGGATCTTGGATCAAATTTGAAACTTGTTAGCAAGGCAAAGTTTTTTAGTGGTCTAGTAGACAAGATTGGATTCAATTTTCTATATGAAATTTTTGTATATTTTTTAAGAGTAATTGTGGAAGGTGAATGGGATACCCAAGAACCAAAAAACTTTTCCATCTTGTATCCATATCCACTAAAATCGAGTCAAATAATCTAGGAGAGGAGATGTAGACTATCAAAAATAGTCTTCCAATACTAGATGTTGGAGCCAGAGGTAAGACAATAAGTATCCAAGTAGTGAATGACATGAGTAAAGGATTACTCATCCTCACCTAATGTGAGGAAAGAGTCATCTACAAAGTATCCATTGATCATTTGGGATTAACTATTGGGAATGGAAATACTCTTAACAAGGCCCAAATTGGCTTGATTAGCCAAACAATAACTAAAACATTTAGTTGCAATGGCATATAGAGAGGGGGTAAGATGAAAAACTTGTATGATTAAGTGGAAAATACCAATAGACTCTAATTAAGTTTTGTTAATAGTGAGGAAAATAGAGGTTGTAGACACCTAATTTTGTCACACCTAGAAAACAACACATCATCAAGGTATCCTAACCTTATCAAATTAGGCATCAAATCTCAACATATTTTATCAATTTCCAATCCTAGAAAAACTTGTCAATCACCTTGACTTTTGCAATCCTTTCAATCAAGAAAATCAAATCAATCGTGTTCATACCCAAGTTTGGGGTTTTTATAATCCTATAAGGTAAGGTCATATTTGGAATACATTTTGACCTATCCAATCATCTCCAAATTTCACAAAACTACAACCATTAGATAGCCCTCGAAAAGTGCTTTTCAAAAAGTATAAATATATCTATATTTGGAATCACATCGATGTCAAAAATTACAAAACAAAAATTGTTATCCAGAACCAAATTCGCCAATCATAACCAGATTTGCCACCCCTTTGGTGAATTTGGTTAACAATGGAGAATTTGGAAAACATTCAAATTTTAAAATTTGAAAAGTTAGACTTTGTCTCCTTACCAAATTCACCACATAGAACCAAATATTCCACACCTATGGTGAATTTGGAAAACAATGGTGAATTTGGAAAAACAGCCAAGAATCTACCACATGAACCAAGCAGCATAGATCAAACATCCTTTCACCTGCACCATCGATTTCACATGCTCCATCAAGGATTGATATTAATTAGTTTGAACTTCTTCTTATCCATTCCTCCATTCAAATCCTATTTAAGTACCCCCTTAGGTAGGCATTTTGTAAGGCAATTCACTGTAGCAAAGCTCTGTCCACATTCTTCTAGCATTAGCATTTCTCTTTCAAGTTCCTCTTAAGCATTTACATAGGTTTTATCAAGCATTTGAGTATCCTTTGTGATCATTGAGAGTAATTCAAGCAAGGTTAGGAGGACTAAGGAGCAATGAGGTCACCATTGGAAGTAATAAGGAGAGCTCTCCTAACTTCCTTCTTCTCTCTTCTCACCTTGATTCCACTGCATTTTGTCCTCTAGGTTGTAGCCTTGCTAACTTGACATCTTATTTCATTTTTTTATGCATTTCATTTCATATGCTTCACTTTCTATTGTAGAATTCCTATGTATTATTTTTGGCAACCTCTAACCTTGTTTTTGTAGCATTCTAACAGTGTTTGAAAACCTTCTTGTTCAATCTTAGCATCTTAGTGCCATCTCTAACTCTTATTTTGTAGGCTATTTTGGTTTACATCTATTTTTAACACCACTTTCTAACTCTAATCCTATATTTTTTAGGATTTCATTGTGCTTTCTTTTGCATATATTTGGATAAATCTTGCTAATTATCTTGCCTACAATTTGTATATGTTAGCTACAACATACTAACCCCTTTTGTGTCTTCTTCCATGCCATTTTCTTTTACATATAAGGCATCCTTGCACTCTATTTTCCTTTTGTTCAAGCATTTCCTTCATTTCATATGCTTTTATTTTATGTAAAATTTATTGCTATTTGAGTACTAATTTGCTTTTCATTAGGTTAGATTAGCTTTCTATTGCAATTAACATTATATTTTAGACTCTTTTAAACCTTTGTTATATTTAACTGCATTTCCATTTCTTCTAGCTTACATACCATCTATTTCATTTAAGATTCAAATAATTTATTAACATAACTTATTAGATTCTTAGATCTATCATTAAAATTTACTGGTCTAATTATATTAGAATTTAGTTTAATCCTAATTCAATATCCCTCAATCTTCTGCTAGCATCCTACAACCTTTTATAGTTTCACTTTACAAATCTTGTAGACCCCTAGAGGGATTTCAAGTTTTTCCTTCATAATTAAAATATCAGTCCTCTAATTCTCTATTTTAGGAGCCTAATATCTAGATTTTCTTATGCACAAAAATTCTAAAACATATTAATATCCTTCCCTATCATTTTCAACCAAAACCCTATTAAGATTAGTCCCCAATCAGCTCTGAAAGTTCAAAAATCTTACCCAGTACCAAATTCACCACCCCTATGGTAAATTTAGTAAAACTAAGTTTCATAGGTTTAATCCTTTCATCCTACTACTCAAAAACCTTCTAGATCATATTAGGGGAATCCTCACAAAATTTTAGCTTAGAAACATATATAACACCCATAGAAATTGACCTTGAAACTTAGTTTTTCTTACCTAGGATAAAATTTGCCACCCTTGTGGTGAATTTGGTAGTGAGAATCATAGAACCAAATTTTCTAATCAGAAAAAATTAACCAGTGGTGAATTTGGAAAGACCTAGTGGTGAATTTGGTAACAAGCCAAAAATCCATTCCAGGAACGCAAACATACTCATTGTATTTGTAAAATAGGGGGTCTGATCAGTAGAAGCGATAGCCTATCAACCTCACTACCATAAAATAGATCCCAAAAAGCAAAAAATCTATTTTTTTAGTTTATGTGTAGGTTTTACCAAATTTTTCACCCCTATGGTGAATTTGGCATTAGTAGTGAATTTGGCACTGTTGAGTGGTAAATTTGGCATATAGGCTTTAGTAAAGGTAACCTGGCCACTTGGCCCTTTCCTAGCTCAGTTATTTCATTCTCTCTATGTTTTGCTTCTAATTTTCTACTATTTTGAAAACATTAAACACATTTATTTTGGGAAATTAATGAATTATAGCTATAAAACCTAAATCATTTACAAAACCTTGATAAATATTAAAAAAATGCTATAGTTTACTTACAAAACACTAAAAGACTAATCAATTAAGGAACTCTAGGATTGGTTTTAGCATTATATTCAAGTACTTAGGCAAGAAATAAAGAAGCATATAGTTGCATTAGGCTAGTTTTGCTTGATTGCATCCTTGTTTGCCTTGAAATCGAAATCTACTTAGACTAGTGTATTCAAAACTTGAAGTGCATTTAAGTTAGCTCTTGTTTGCTTGCATTTGTGTGATTAAACTAGGTATTATATTTTATATGATTCTGATGATTTAAGTTCAAATACCATTAAGGTTATATAAAGAGTCAAGATCAATAGAGATCCAAAACCTTTAGGTGTTTGTCTTAATTGAACCCATAAAAACTGCAAAATAAGCACTCCATCAACCTCTTACAACCATAGAAAAAGCATAAAAATTAGGGGTCTAGTTGTGTTGAGGATTTTCACATCCTCAGGATCTACTTTAAAAAGATATCCTCAAGTGGGGAAGTAGAGATTCTAACAAATATCCCTCGTGCACACTTGACATTAATTAGATATAAAAGGGAAAATAACACGAGGTTTTCCTGCCACCTACATAAATTAGTGAACCCAAAATGAACACTCCTTTTGACTTAACCAAGATAAAAGTTTGTTTAACATAAATAGACCATCTAATTTGTTAGCTTAGCTTACATCACATTAAATTAAGATAACAAGAACATAACCAATTGCTAATCCTACTAGAGAAAGGTTAATGACCCCTTGAGTAAATCTACACACAAACCTTAGGGGAGCAATATCTGTTGGCAAGTATATTATGGTGGATTAGTGGGAGTCAAAAGGAGAGCTTCTTATCTGGGTGACATAAGGATATCAAACATCTTATCTTATTTTCTATAAGGACTCTAGAAATAAAAATTTATTAAATTAACTCCCTCTTTGAAGCTAAGTCTTCTAACATGTCTCAATATCCTTATAACACTTGAAACAAGGGTGTCCCTATTCCTTCATAGGAAGGTGTTGGAAATTTTGAGTAATTGGTTGTCATTGATGTCAAAGGATTCATGTCAAAAGTAAAATGGTTGAAAATCATTTTCTCAGTTGAAATATTAAATTGCAATGTAAATACCTCCATTGAAAAAGGAAGACAAGGCAGACAAGCTCCTTTGAAAAAGGTTCAATTAAATGCAAGTTGAGGAAGTTTCCAAGGCAAAAGATAAATGGTTAAATGGATTAATTATAATATTTAGATTAAAATTTTAAAAATTATAATAATTTTATTTAAATTTAAAATGGGCACCAAAAATTTAAATATTATCCTAAGGCAGCAAGCGTCGATGTCGTCTTCCTAAATCTAAGTGCATATATAAATTGGAACCTAAAATCATTTTTTAAAGTGGAAAAATATTAAGGATTGGCATTCAAAATTTATAAGGCATCGAAATATTTTGTGAATCACAGCACACAACATTCGAGCAAGGTGGCATGAGGGAAAAGAGGATGCACGTTTTGTTTTGGACAACACACAAAAATTAATAAGGAGAGCACAGGCATTTGGTTCCAACTGATCAGGTAGCTCAGTTGGCAGGCGGATCCCACACAGAGAGTATTGCAGAGGAGATCTTGTGTTCGAGATGCGATAGGAATAGGATGTTCACATTTTTTGGTGCAACGGTAGTTCATTCGGTGGTGGAAAGTTAAAGGGAAGATAAGTAGCTTGAGGTTTTGTGTGGGTAGTTAGCCCACATGGTGCTCTAGCATGTGCTAGAGTGTGGGCTCCATAAGGTCGCATGTTCGAAACCCCGTGGCAGTAGTTTGGTAAGGGTAAATTTTTTATAAAATGTTTGATATTTGTGAGTCATAATGATTATTTTTTAATAGAGTTTTGGTTATTATTAGGGAGTCATAAGGGTTAGGAGTTGTTTAGAGTACCATAAGGGTTGAAATTAATGATGTATAATTTTTGCTATTAGGATTTATAAGGATTGAATTTATTAAAGCTTTGTGTTTATAATTAGGGATTAATAAGGTTGTGAAGTCATAAATATTTGTGTGCAAGGAGTTGTTTTAAGAATTTTATTTTGTAAACATAAATTACAAAGAGTTCCTTATATATTTTATTTTTGCAAAAACATTAAGGAAAAAAAAGGGGATATGTTTTGCATGCAAGAATAGGAGTAATAAGGTGTTATAGTGGTTTGATATTTTATTGTAATTTTTGTATGGTGAAATATCTTTTTGAGAAGGAAATTCATGTGGATGTTTTGAGAAAGTATTTTGATATCTAACTCTTGAAGTGGCACTAGAAAGATCAATTGTTTGTGAGATAAATTTTTGAAGCCATATCTCCATAAGAGAAATTAAAACTTATGGGCACACCATTCCTTATTTAAAGTATTTTTTTGAGTGAATATTTTGGAATATAAGGTGGAGTTAAAAGGGTTGTTTGGTAAGCATTGTTGAAAATATTTGAGTTAGGGTTTGAGACCTACATGTGCATCAATTATTGAGAGAAAGTAGAAACAATTGTATTAGGGCTTGTACTTAATTGTTGAATTATTTTGGAAATATTTGGGATAGAGTTTGAGAACAAGTGTGCTTTCATTGTTGAAAGATATTGAGAAATTTGTGCTAGAATTTGTGAACTACTTGTGCTTGGTTTGAAGACAAGTTAATGCTTTATTGTGAAGCCTTTTGAGCATTGGTTAAGAGATATTGATAGCAATTGTGAAAGTGTTTGAGATAAATTTTGTGAGGGAAAATTGTGCATTGGTGTGATTGATCTTTGAGAGAAAATTTGCAAGAAAGATAAACCAATTTTGTTATACATTATTTTGATTTTATTTGAAAAGGATTTTGCAAGAGAAAGAGATTGGTTAATTGATTACAAGATTTATGAGTGTGATCTGCTTGTTGTGGTGCAATGGTAAATGCCCTGGGTGCTGGTAGAGGCCGACCTAGGTTCCATTCCCCTTGTCTCCATCCTAGAGATATATGGTATAGTTAGGAATGTCCTATGTGCTGGTAGAGGCCGACAAGGCTCCATTCCTCCTATACCCAACCTGTTGAAAGTGGCACCTCGAAAGGGGTGTTTTTCACTATAAATTATTTTAACCCAGGTGTTGTAGGTGAGTTGGAGAGGAGAGGGTAATCCTCCAAGGGAGGTCCCAGGTTCAAATCTCCACCCTACCAAAAAGCTGAATTGGGTATCCAAAATCAAATTGATAATGTTGGTACGTGCAAGGGTTAGGTGTGACTCCTAGGTGACTTTGATGGTGTAGACCCCCCTGTTTGTGGTCTCTCAGAACAAGGCGGCCCCATAAGGGGTTTTTTGCTTTAAAAAAAAATATATTTATGAGTGTGAAATACATTGAGTTTTTGATAGAGAATATCATTCTCTATATGTTCCAAAGTTTAAACGAATTCTAAGTAGAATTTATCTATGAGAAGAAATATTTTTTAAAAGAAATTTAAGTTGTGTTTGTATGCAACTTTTGGAAATATTTGATCAGGTTTTATGAGTTTCTTGAGGACATAATTGAGCAAGTATTTGAGAAGGCTTGAAGGCAGATTTGAGCAAGTATTTTCAGAAGGCTTGAGGGCAGATTTGAGCAAGTATTTGAGAAGGATTGAAGGAATATTTGGGCAAGTCTTGAGAGAAGACTTGGGAAAATTTTGGTGCAGATTTGTGAGTAGAGTTAGAGTAGATTTATGCTAGACTTGTGATAGGGTTTGGTGTATATTTGTGAGCAGAGTTAGAGCAAATTTATGCTAGATTTGGGATAAATTTTGGTGTATATTTGAGATGTATTTAAGAGCAGAATTTGGAGGTGACATAGTAGAGAAAAAAAATGTCTCCAGTGGATAGAGGTCCATTAGCCAGTGCAATGGGGATAGAGGTATCTTGTGGAGAGAGATCCATAAGCCAGAGCAGTGGGAACAAAAGTCTTCTAGAAGTTCATCTTCCAGAGTAGAGGGGATAGAGTTCTCCTATGGGTAGAGATCCATGAACCAGAGTAAAGGGGAAAGAGTTATCCTATGGAGAGAGATCCATGAACCAACTAGGGAAATAGAGTTCTCTTGTGGAAAGAGATCCATAAACCAGTTGAGGAGATAGAGTTATCCTGGATCAAGTTCCACAAACAAGAGTTAGGGGATATAGTTCTCCTGTGGAGAGAGATACAAAAATAAAAGTTAGGGGATAGAGTTCTCCTATGGATATAGATCCATAAATTAGAGCAAGGGGATAGAGTTCTCTTGTGGAAATATATCCACAAATCAGAGCATAGGGGATTGGTGTCTCATTTGGATAAAGATACATAAACATTTTAATAGGAAATTTATTCCCAAGAGATTTGTTGAGAAAATTTAGAAGAAATATTTTCTCCATGGAGTAGCCCACATTGGGTGAACCACGTTAAATTTGTATCTCTCTTATGTGTGATGATTTGTGCATTTATTTGATTACTGGTATTGATATTACCATTGATAATATTGGATAATATTGGTTGGGAAAGAAAAGTAAAATTTGATCTTATAATGTTCACCCTCCCTCTCAGTATAAGCCCGTGTTCTTTAATTGGTATTAGAGTGGGTTCTTTTAGAAAAGTCTAACAACTTGAATGAAGATATTATAGGAACACATATGGCATATCAGAATGGATATTTATAAAATAAGGTACCATTGTTCTATGGGAACAATTATTATTTCTAGAGCATAAGAATGAAGACTTACTTAATGGCACAAAGATATGAGATATGGTAATTAGTTGAGGAGGGGTTCACACGTATAGCTAATCCTCCCACAGAAATATGGTAAGCTATTGCATGTGAATAATTCCAAGGTTATGAATGGAATCTTAAGTGGTTTACATGAAGCAAAATTTATGAAATTTATGCACTGCAAATCAGCAAAAGAGATATGGGACAAACTGAAGTAAACATATGAGGGAGATAAGAAGATCAATATGGAAAAACTAAAAAACCACAAGAAAATGTAAAAGGATTTGAATATGTAAGATGAGGAAGGTATTTTTACATACTTACTTCATGTAGATGAGGTTGTTAATACCATGCATGGACTTGGATTTGAAATTGAAGACTCAGTGTTGCTAAGAAAGTATTAAGGGCACTCCCTATGAGGTATGATGAAATTTTTTTAGCTATAGAAGAGATGAGAGATATTGATAAGTTGATTATGGATGAGTTACATGGAATTATCACAGCTTATGAGATGATAATAGTAAATGATACCAACTCCAAGAAAGCGGTAACTTTAAAAATATCAAAGAAGATAAAATATAAGAAACTAGAATCAAGTAGTGAGTCAAGCAGTGATGAAGAAGCTAACTATGGGAGAAGAAACAAGAAGGAATCAAGAAAGGACAAAGGTATGAAAACATTGAAATATTTTAATTGTGGTAATTTTGGTCACTATGCATCTAATTGTCCAGAAGTTGGAAGCAGTAGTAGTGAAGAGAAATAGGATCATAAGAAAAAGGAAGTAGGAAAATCCAGGCATGAAAAGAAATACAGGTATGGTCAAGGTAAGCATGAAAAGTTATTTCTAAGGCACAATAAGAGTTTCTATGTTAACAAGGTAGATAAGGCTTCAAGTGATAGTGATGAAAAACTCTGAGATAGTGAAGAAGAAGAGATTATATTTTTGGAAATAGAAGAAGAAAATGCTCCTTTTGAAGATAAAGTCAAAAAATTTGAAGATGCTCTTGGAGATCAAGAAGTAGAGAAATATTCATAAAATGAAGAGGAAGGTGTAGTAGATCTAGAAGCAAAACTTATTATTGATCTCAAAGAGTTAAAAAAGGTTAGAAAGCAAAATTCAAGACTAAGAGCTCAAGTTCAATAATGTGAGGAAGAAAAAGAAAAGCTTATACAAGACCTGGAAAAATCAAAAACTAAGGCAAGGATATTTAAAGAGGTCATGAGTGAAAAGTTAGAGGTAAAAGAGTTAGAATGTGAAAGACTAGAATAAGAGGTAGTTTCACTAAGGATGGAAGTGAAATATTCTAAGGACAAGCTACACAGGTTTGGGAAAAGTTCAAAGACTTTGGATAAGATTATCAATGCACAAAGATATTTATCTATCAAAATAGGACTTGGTTTTGAAGAAGGATAAGGGAAACAAGAAGAAGGATCAAACTCAAGATCAAAAGAAGAGGAAGTTTTGGATGAAGAGAGTTAAGAAGAAAGTGAGACTTATGCGGATAAGTTGAAGAATAGAAGCTTCACTAAGAAAGGAAACAATGCACAAACAAGAAACATGGATAATCACAAAGAAGGAAAAGAAAGGACTAAGAGACCACAGGGTTCAAGAAAATATTTTTCAAAGGACATTGTTTTTCATGTAATCAGTTTGGTCACAAGGCTATGCATTGCAATACTTATGGAAAGAAGGAGTATGACCTCACAAAAAGAAATGTCAACTCTTTCAAAGATGGATATTTCTTTCAAGGGTATTTCTACTCTTGTAATCGCTTTGGTCATAAATCAATCCAATGCAGGTTTCATGATAGAAATGAGTATGGCTTCACTAGAAGGAACTTCAAGATATTTGTATCTTCTAAAAACTACAACATTAAGTGTTACAAGTGCAATAATATTGGGCATAAGGCCAAGTGGTGTAGAATAGATTTTCTAGAACTTCCAGAGACAAGCAATAATAGGGACACTCAAAAGGATAAAAAATGTATGGCTACAAAAATATTGAAAAAGAAGGTTGACAAAGAAAAAGAGCATTGTATGTTGGGAGTAGAGATACTCCCACCCCAAAATTAATCACCTCAATGAGAGGAGGTGGGGAGGGGGATGAGCTAAGATTTTTATATTTAGGCCCAAAGGAGTCCCTTTACCATTGATGTCAAAGGGAGAGATATTTGAGTAAGGGGGAGAGCATTCAGTCATGGGGAGAAGTTTCTTAGGGGAGCAGATTTGGAATTTAGTGATAGAAAAATGAATTTTTAGAAAGGTTTACCATAAATGACAAAGGGACAAATTGTTGGAAATTCTGAGTAATTGGTTGTCATTGGAGTGATGAGAAATCATCAAGGTTACATTGCATTTGCTTTTGTAGAACATCTAGTCACCCGAAACAACAACAAAGCTGAAGCTAGAGTAATGTGGAGAGGAGTAGTTTTGGCAAAGGAAGTCCAGGGCAGACTGATAGTGGAAGGTGATTTGATCAACATAATAAACCTCCTCGAAAACAATAAAAAAAACATTAGAGGATAGAGTTCTACATCAAATAAGCAAGGATCCTATTAGGGTTTGAGAGTGATATGGTAGTCAAACATACTTTTAGATAATCCAACAAGGTGGCAGACAAGCTAGCAAATCTTGGAGAGAATTTAGATAGTATGATCACATGGACCTAGGGAGTGTCGCATGATGTGGAAGACCTAATTCAAAACAAATAAAGATGACATGGATCATGAATGCTAAGGTAAAGAACATGTTTTCAAAAATAATTTGAGGTGGCCCTCATTATCAGGACCCAAGGAGGAAAATCTTTTTTTATCGATTCATCTTGTCAATTTTTGGGAGTGGGCAACCTTGAAAAGCATAGAATCAAGCATGTTTTTAATGGGCACATTGACAAGGTGGTTCACACTCACCCTAGGAGTGCTAATAAATGTTGGATGTGGTTTCGAGGTGAGCAGTTGAAGGACCCTTCTCACATGCTTAGCATAGTTACCTATCAAGGAGGCATAATTTTTCTTGCCATGCCTACCGTTTCAAATTTATCCATGATTTCAAAGATCGAGGATCCTAATAGTTACACTGCTTTGTATACCGACATAAGATTTTTTTGACTAAGGGAGCCAAGAGGATATTCATCCAAGTGGATTCTAGATTGGCTCACATCGCCATGCAAGGCATCATATTCCAAGTTAATTCACATCTGAACCATGAGTGCATCCAAAAGCTTCTTCATATTTTTATTAAAAGCAAGCTTTGCGGTTTGTCAGAGACTATTTTACTTGTTACAAATTCTAAGAGCAGTGACATCACGAATTTCCTTGGGGTTGAGAGCAATTGTGAGTGTGATGAAACCATGAATTTTGTCGAGTTGAGCTGTGTTGAGATGGAATCCCTAACATAAGCCATTCCAATTGAGAGGGGTTTGACCCCATTCTTCAACCTATTTTTTTGGGCCAAGGATGAGATCACCATGGTGGTGCTAGATTCATGGGATGGAGGTAGAATGGTGGTTTGATATCAAAAATTTGTTATTGAGGTTCACCTGATGGCAACTATCACAGGATAGGCAGTCAAAGACAGGTCGATCCATAGGGAAAAACATAATTGGGAGGTGGAGTTAAAATAATTCAAAGACAACTCTAAGATTTACAAGGAAGCCAAGAATGGTCTGTTGTGGACCGACCTCCCCACCCCTTGGAATTCCATTATGAAGAATGTAATGGAATTTATCACTACTAAGGATCCTGGCAAGGTCCTCATTAGTTTTCATTACACCTTTGTTAATTTCTTCCGAGACGTAAACCCCATCAACATCCCCCATTTCCTATTTAACTCAATAAATTACACCATAAAATCCTATAGGAAGAAGAAAGGGTCAGACCTACCTATCCACTAGGGCTTGTATAAAATTATTTATAGCCACATCCTGGCCCATTTCCCCCAGAGTGAAATCCCCATCGTCCCAAGGCAAAATCTCTAGAGGTAAGTATAGTCCTGGGCTTCCTAACCCTTATGAGACATCCTCTTCTAAGAAAAGGGTGGTGGAGTTTTTGGCCAAAGGAGGGCCCACAAGAAAAAAATTGAAGACCAAGGACCATGAATGTCCCACAAGATCTTTGTATTGCCTAAAGAACAAGAAAATGCAAGGGATCTTGAAGATCCTTGAGGTGGATTCTGAGGAGGATCCTTCCAACCCTATACTAAAGCATTACGTCATTACAACATCCTCAAACATCATCCAACATATGAAGGGGCTTTGTGAGACATTGAACATCTTGTTCTTTAATGAAGGTTATCAAGGCCAAGGCAAGTCCAAGACAGTGGAGGCCAATTCTGAGGTAGACGTGAAGGAAGAGTATAAGGATGACGAGAAGGATGAGGAAGAAGATGATGACCTCAAGGAGGACTAAGCTGTAGTGTCTTGTTCAATCTTGTTGTCTGCCCTATGTGGAGCCATTTTTGTTTTTTAGGTTTACATTTTTACTGTCTTGTTGGCTATCCTATGGGACATATGGGTATTCTATTTTGCTGCTTTTTTGGCTATCCTGTCGGTTGTTCAGATGTATGGATGTCTTGTTTTGCTACCTTGATGGCTATCCTGTTGGTTGTCCTAATGTATTGGTGCTATCCTTAGTATGGTTAGTAGTCAAATAGGATTGAGGGTCCTTAGCTTTGTAAGGTCTGTTTGGCTCAGCTTCCAAGCTATCTTTTGTATAAAGGTTTTGGGTCAACCTATTAAAAACCATACTTAATGAAATCCTTAAACTAAATTAAAGGATATCAAAGGATTGATGTCAAAAGTAAAATGATTGAAAATTATTTTCTTAGTTGAAATATTAAATTGCAAGGCAAATACCTCCATTGAAAAAGGAAGAAAAGGTAGACAATCTCCTTTGAAAAAGGTTCAATTAAATGCAAGTTGAGGAAGTTTCCAAGGCAAAAGACAAAGGGTTAAAAGGATTAATTATAATCCTTAAATTAAAAATTTAAATATTATAATAATATTATTTAAATTTAAAATGGGCACCAAAATTTAAATATTATCCTAAGGTGGCAAGCACCGACGTTATCTTCCTAAATTGAAGCGCACATATAAATTGGAACCTAATATCATTTTGTAAAGGGGAAAAAGATTAAGGATTAGCATTCAAAATTCCTAAGGTGTTGAAATATTTTTTGAATCACAGGGCACGACCTTCGAGCAAGGTGGCACAAGGGAAAGAGGACACATGTTTTGTTTTGGACAATGCACACAAATTAATAAGGAGAGCTTAGGTATTTGGTTCCAACCGAGTGGATAGCTCAGTTGGCAAGCAGACCCCATGTAGGGAGTACCACAGAAGAGGTCTCATGTTCGATATGTGGTAGTAACAAGGTGTTCATTTTTTGTTTGGTGCAACAATAGTTCATTCGGTGGTAGCAGGTTAAAGGGAAGATAAGTGGCTTGAGGTTTTGTATGGTCAATTAGCCCACACAGTGCTTTAGCAAGTGCTAGAGCGTGGGCTCCATAAGGTCGCATGTTCGAAACCCTGTGGTAGAAATTTTGTAAGGACAAATTTTTTATATTTATTTGATATTTGGGAGTCATAAGGATTATTTTTTAATGAAGTTCTGGTTGCTATTAGGGATTCATAAGGATTAGGAGTTTTTTAGAGTGCCATAAGGGTTGAAATTAATGATGCATGATTTTTTCTATTAGGAGTTATAAGGATTGAATTTATTAAAGCTTTGTGTTTATAATTAGGGAGTAATAAGGTTGTGAAGTCATAAATATTTGTGTGCAAGGAGTTGTTTTAAGAATTCTATTTTTGCAAACATAAATTACAAAGAGTTCCTATATATCTTATTTTTGCAAAAGTATTAAGGAAAATAAAGGGGATATGTTTTGCATGCAATAATAGGAGTAATAAGGTGTTATAGTGGTTTTATTGTAATTTTTGTATGGTGAAATATATTTTTGAGAAGGAAATTCATATGGATTTTTTTGAGAAAGTATTTTGATATCTAACTCTTGAAGTGGCACTAGAAAGATCAATTGTTTGTGAGACAAATTTTTTAAGACATATATCCATAAGAGAAATTAAGAGGTATGGGCACATCATTCCTTGTTTAAAGTGTTTTTTTGAGTGAATGTTTTGGAATATAAGGTGGAGTTAAAAGGGTTTTTTGGTAAGCATTGTTGAAAATATTTGAGTTAGGGTTTGAGACCTACATGTGCATCAATTATTGAGAGAAAGTGGAAACAATTGTATTAGGGCTTGTACTTCATTGTTGAATTATTTTGGAAATATTTGGGATAGATTTTGAGAACAAGTGTGTTTTCATTGGGGAAAGAGATTGTGACATTTGTGCTAAAATTTGTGAACTACTTGTGCTTGGTTTGAACACAAGTTAATGCTTTATTGTGAAGCCTTTTGAGCATTGGTTAAGAGATATTGATAGCAATTGTGAAAGTGTTTGAGATCAATTTTGTGAGAGAAAATTGTGCATTCATGTGATTGATATTTGAGAGAAAATTTGTAAGAAATATAGACCAGTTTTTTTATACATTGTTTTGATTTGATTTGAAAAGGATTTTGCAAGAGAAAGAGATTGGTTAATTGAGTACAATATTTGTGAGTGTGAAACATATTGAGTTTTTGATAGAGCATATCATTCTCTATATGTTCCATAGGTTAAATGAATTCTAAGTAGAATTTATCTATGAGAAGAAAGCTTTTTTGAAAGAAAATTAAGTTGTTTTTGTATGCAAGTTTTGGAAATATTTGAGAAGGTTTTGTGTGTTGTTTGAGGACATATTTGAGAAAGTCTTTGAGAAGGCTTGAAGGTAGATTTGAGAAAGTCTTTTGAAAAGGCTTGAGGGTAGATTTGAGCAAGTATTTGAGAAGGATTGAGGGCAGATTTGAGCAAGTATTTGAGAAGGATTGAGGTCAGATTTGAGCAAGTCTTTGATAAGGCTTGAAGGTATATTTGAGCAAGTCTTAAGAGAATACTTGAGATAGTTTTGGTGCATAATTGTGATAAGATTTAGAGCATATTTGTGCTAGACTTGTGACAAGTTTTGGTGCAAATTTGTGAGCAGAGTAAGAGCATATTTATGCTAGAATTGGGATAGAGTTTGGTGCAGATTTGAGATAGAGTTGAGAGTAAATTTTGGAGGTGACAGAGTAGAGAGGATAGAGGTCCATCATCCAGTGTAGTGGGGATAGAGGTATCCTGTGGAGAGAGATCCAAAATCTAGAGTAGTGGGGACACAAATATTCTATAAGTTCATCAACGAGAGCATAGGGGATAGAGTTCTCCTATAGGTAGAGATCCACGAACCAGAGCAAAGGGAAAATAGTTCTCCTATGGAGATATATCCATGAAAGAGCTGGGGAGATAGAGTTCTCCTATGGTGAGAGATCCATGAACCAGTTGAGGAGATATAGTTCTCCTTGATCAATTTACACAAACCAGATCTAGGGGATAGAGTTCTCCTATGTAGAGAGATCCATGAATAAGAGCTATGGGATAGAGTTATCTTATGGAGAGAGATCCACGAACCAAAGTAAGGGGATAGAGTTATCCTATGGAGAGAGATACACAAATCAAAGCATAGGGGATTGGTGTCTCCTTTGGATAGAGGTCCATAAACATTGTAATAAGGATTTAATTCCCAAGATATTTGTTGAGAAAATTTAGAAGAAATATTTTCTCCATGAAGTAGCCCACATTGGGTGAACCATGTTAATATTTTGTCTCTATTATGTGTGATGATTTGTGCATTGCTTTGATTACTGCTATTAATATTGCCATTGATAATATTGGATAATATTGGTTGGGAAAGAAAAGTCAAATTTTATCTTATACTATTCACACCCTCTCAGTATAATCCTGTGTTCTTTAGAAGGATCATCTTCTCAAGGATAAGTTGAACAAGAGGTAAATTATTGGTCGTAACAACTACCAAGAGAAAATTTATTGTTGAACAAATTTCTTATCAAACTATAGACCATGTTTAATATTATATCAAAATAAACAAATAAATCATCTTGTATGTTCTTAAAGAAGAACTTAGAGAACAAGTGGAAGCGTAATTTGCCACAATACATGAAAACTTGGGTTAATCTAATGAATAATCTACAACTGCTCAAGTCAGTGAAATTTAAAACACCTTAGCAAGTTTCAATGTGTCTATGGAAAAACCTACTAATTCTACAACACCTCATACCTTATAAATATAAATTGCCACTTTGGTAAATCCTTTTTCAACTTTCCCTAGTAAAACAACTAGTACTACAAATCCCTTTTTCACTCTCAACATGGGAACTAATCAAATTCCTCAAATCACAACTTCAAACCAAAACATTTCAAATCTTACAAGTATGTCTTTTGGGATACATACATTTGCTCAATCACATACTCAACCTCCATAAAATGATATTCAAAGTATAAATACCAAAATTTTAAACTTAGAAAAGAGAGTTGTGAAGTTCGAATAACTTGAGCATCAAATTGCCTCCCTTCAAGGAACATCAAAACCTAAGTACTCTTTTGAATATTCCTACGATAAACCTCTAGATCCTAAAATTCTCAACCACCCATTTTAAAAGAATTTTAAAAATCCTAAGTTTCAAATGTATAATGGAAAACAAGATCCCATCAACCATTTGAGGCTATTCCAAATAGCCTGTAGTGACATCAATCATGATGAAAAACTTCTCTTTAGGTTATTCCTTAAAAGCCTTAGTGGGTTAGCCTTAGAATGGTACTTCCAAATACCTTTTCATTCCATTAAGAAATTAAATAACTTATGGAAACTTTTGTCAAATAATTTCTAATCTATATAGAAGATAAGGTTACCATAGATGACCTATACCAACTTAAGCAAGGTAAAAATGAGAAATTCATAGATTTCTTGGAAAAATGGAGAGCCCTTGTAGGTAGACTCCAATACATTCCTCCTCCTAAGGAAATTTTACATATATTCTTATAAAACCTTCACGAACAATTGTCATATCCCTTGGAAATGATAAACTTAACCTCTTTCAAAAAAGTCGTTGAAATGGCTAAAAGGGTAGAGGTCATCCTCATAAGATGAGTCCAACTAAACTACAATAAGAAAGAGAATGATAAGCCCTATAACAAAGGGCAATACAAAAATAAACATGTTGTAGGAGATGATGTAACCAATTCTCAATAAAACAATAATGTAAACACTACTCGACCCTTCATTGGTAGTCCACCATCTAGTAGTGCATCCTAACACAAAACCCGTCAAACAAAAATAATAAAAATACATCCAAGGTTTACCATTTTAATAAAGGATGAACTTCAAAAACTACTATACATTGGTTTCATAAAGGCCAAAGACTATTCGGATTGGATTTCCAATATCATTCCTATCATCAAGAAAGAGGTATCCATTTGAATTTGTATAAACTTTAGAGACATAAACAATTCTTTTCCTAAAGATTATTTCCCCTTACCTAATATAGACATGATAGTTGAATTCTCATGAGATATAAAATATTATCCTTAATGGATGGAATTTTAGGTTATAATGAAATTAAAATCGTAGAAGAATATCAATCAAAAACATCTTTCACTACACCTTGGGGAACCTTATTCTATCAAGTCATGTCTTTCAGTCTTAAAAATGTAGAAAAAACTTATCAAAGAGCCTTGACCTACATATTCCATGATATCATGCATAAAATAGTGGAAGATTATGTAGATGAAATTATAGCTCGATCCCAAGAAATAAATGACCATACCTGAGACCTCAGATGCATCTTCCAAATATTATGAGACTATAAAGTCAGAATAAAACCCCTAAAGTGCATTTTTGGTGTAAAATCAGGAAAGATACTTGGATTCATCATATTTTTATGTGGGATCAAAATTAATCCCTCTAAAATTGCTGCCATAACCAACATATCGTCACCTAAAAACTTAACAAAATTACGCAACCTTCAAGGAAAGTTACAAGCTATACAAATATTCATATCACAAATTGTAGATAAGTTTCAACCTTTATCCAAAATACTAAAGAAAGGAGCCAAATTTGAATCGAATGAAGGATGCCAAGATGCCTTCGAAGCCCTAAAGACTTACCTCTTAACACCACTAGCCTTGGTGTTGCTAAACTTAAACCAACCACTACTGCTATACATAGCCGCTATTGAACATGCCTTTGGAGCTTTATTAGCCCAATATGATAAACATAGATAAATGGCAATCTACTACATTAGTAGGACCTTAGTAAATAAATAAGCTTGCTATACACCAATAGAAAATATCTACCTAGCAGTTGTCTTCTCATCTCTTAAACTATGACATTACACGCTTAGCCATCAAACTTACATTTTAGCAAGAGTAGATCCGTTATGTTACCTCATGTCAAAACCTTATCTATCAGGTAGAACTTCTAAATGGGTCATTGCCCTTAGTGAATTTGACATAGAATTCATAAACCAAAATTTGGTAAAAGGATAGGTTATAGCAGATCAACTTTTTGCAACTCCTTTAGAATCAAAATATCCTATAAATATCTCTTTTCCCGACGATATGGTCTCATAAATAGAAGCCCAAGAACCTAAAATGTGGGTCTTGTACTTCAACAGAGCAAGATGCACAATAGACACAAGGGCAAGAATTATCCTAGCCACCCCATAATAACAACTCATCCCACTATAATTTAAAATTCACTTTTAATACACCAACATAGCAGAATACAAAGTACTTATTTTAGGTCTTAGGGCCACAATAAAACTAAATATAAAAAACATAACAGTATATGGTAATTCAAAACTAGTAATCAACTAAGCAAATGATACTTATCAAACCAAATATGAATATCTAAAACCATACAAAGACATCGTAGACTTACTAAAATCTCATTTCAATAAAATTACCATAGAAGCCATATCCGTTCTAGTAATCACCATGCCAACCTATGGCAATAGTTGCATCTCTCATCCATCTATAATTGGAGGACTAAGAAGCTTCTATCATCATAAGGTCAATCAATGAACCTTCTGTAATAGAATCATGCCTAGTACTACTTAACATATGTAGCATGGAGACATCTATATCTCAAGCACCTTGGTACCAAGATATTTTCAATTTCCTCAAGGAAGGAATATTTCCTAAAGGATTCACCTCTAAAAAACATAGATGATTTGGGATGAGAGCTTGCAAATATATTATCATCGAGGATATTCTATATCGATTCTCCTTTGAAGGTATACTACTAAGATGTGTAAACTTATATGAAGCACAAACTCTCATAAAATAAGCCCATGATTGATCATGTGGTGGTCACTTTAATGATCTGGCCATAACCAAAAATCTCCTTAGGATGGGCTAATACTGGCCCTCCATGGAAAAGGATACTCATAGTTATTTCAAGAGATGTGACAAATGTCAACAATACGATAATATTGTTCATGTCCCATCTCAATAACTTTAATCTATAACATATTTGTGGCCTTTATCCTCTTGGGGATTAGATATCATAGGTAAATTAAACTCTCAATTACCAATGGACATAAATTTATTATTACAGCTATAGAATATTTTACTAAGTGGCTTGAGGCAATGCCTCTATCCTCTGCCATAAGTATTCAAGTATCAAAATTTATCCAAAATCAAATCATCAGCTGATATGGTATCTCTTCAACTATAATCATAGACAATGGTACCCCATTTAAGAATAAATAGGTCACCAAACATGTGCCAAGTATAAAATTCAATAAAAATGATCTACACCATATTACCTATAAGGAAATAGACAAGTCAAGTCCTCCAACAACACATTAATCAAGATCCTTAAGAAACTAGTCAACAAGAATGGTCAAGACTGACACTTACAACTTTATCTCATCTTACGGGCATATCATAAAAGTGTTTGTACTCCCACTGGGGCAACACCATATGCATTGGTATATGGTACTAAAGTAGTCTTTCCCTTCAAACTAGAAATCCCATCTATAAGAGTCTTATTGCAAGACTCTTTGGTAGGATATGAATATCCTTCAAGCCATTTACAACAACTAGAACTATTAGAATAAAAATGCATCAATGCTTTAGAGCACCTCTGAACATACCATAATAGGTTTTGATGAGCTTACAAAAATAAATTACATCATAGGTCTTTCAAAGTTGAGGATTTAATCCTCAAAGAAAATAAAAAAATACAAACTTCGACGTCGACCTAAAATGTAAATTCGAGACAACTGGTTAGGACCCTTCATTATCATAGCTAAATTTGGATCAGGAGCCTATTGTCTAGCCACATTGGATGACCAAGACCAAAAAGAACCAATTAGCATCATTCATCTTAAATGATATTATGCATAAAGCACATCAAATCGACTTCTTGCTCATTTGATTGATACACTGTAAGAATCACCATATAATTATACACACTCACCCTCTTGCATGTTTGCCTTGTTTTCTTGATCATACCATCGAGTCAGGAGGGTTTACTATGATGTAAAGGCCAATCCTTATTAAAAATACATATACATTGCATCTACCTAGGCTAACTAATATGTTGAGTAAACTCTCTCAGTCCAAAAATCTTATCCCCTACTATGTTCCTCTATATCTCACTTTGTTACTTTCATAGTTCTCTTCTTCTCCCTTACTTGGGTTAAGTGATGTATGATGCAATCATCCATGGCCCTAATGAGACGCCCTTCTACCTTTCTTATATCACAATATTAGGGGAAATAAAAAAACAAACAACCAAATGTATACCTATCTCATTTCTTCTACCTCCTTAAGAACAAATGTTACATATGACATTAATTTCTTCTATCTTACACATAAGTCACATCGATAAATTTCAACAACATTCTACAACATTCTCAATGATACATATCTACAATACTTCTCAACAAAAGATTTTTGTATTCTAACAACCTTCATGATTAGTCTATAAACTCCTTAGAGACATCTCTTTCTCTTCTATAATACGACATATTGTATAAGTGAATTTAAGAGCAGTCTATCGAATGTGTCATGACATCTATTTATCGATCCACATATAAATTGTCTGATAGTGTCATGACCCATTTTGGCAAGAACTTCTACATGTTGAATTAGGACTTAATTCCTAATTTTATAATAGTTTGTGAAATCAATTAATGTTTTGTAAAAAGACTAATTGAAGAAATTACATTTTGCAAAAGAAATACAATTTCATTGATCATGAATAACTAGCCTAAATTGCATGTTATTTTATTAAATTAAAAGGATTTTGAATGTAATTAGATAAGTTTTGTATTTATATAAAAAGTATCAAATTCTAATTTTACCAAAAGGATTATCAATTGCTAGGTACTCCCTGAATGAAGTTGACAATATTTTAATAATATTGCTCTCCCTAGGTGTCTTGCAATTAAGAATTAAAATTATTATTTTAATCCATGGTGGATAGTCTACTTATCCACTCAAGGGGACAAACAATATTTTAAAAGAAAATCATATCATGAATGCCTCTACTATTCCATTAATAGACATTAAAATAGATAATTCTTCATCTCTTACTCCTCCACTTAGCCTAAGAGGATAATTTTATAATCCTCCTATTTTATCTCTTTCTCCCCACTTCAACATGGTTTAATAATTTATTAAAACCCCATCTTCTTAGTGGGAAAAACATGGTGAATTCTTTAATTAGAGTAATATTTCTCTAAATAGGGGGAGAAGGGCTTAGATTCGGGGTTGGAGATTAGCAAGGAGAATAGGATAGAGGAATTTCAAAAGAAGTCTTTTAAGAAATCGAGGTTTGGGGTTCCCTACTTCTTTGGTTTTTATTTATTTTGTAAATGTATGAAATAATGGTTTTGATCTTTAAGATTGCTTTCTTTTTGAAATGAAATAGTAGGTTGGTTTAATTATTTGTTGCTCACAAATCTGATAGGATTTTTCTTACTTAAAAACCTTAGTATGCTTTTAAACACACGAGTAGGAGAAAAATATTAAACCCAAAATATATTTATTTAGATCAAATTTCAGAAAAGATAATAGGAATGAGCTATGAGTTGATTTTTTTGTAATCCAACGACGAATTTGGATCGGAGTAAGCTTCTATGCTTGATTCACCTCGACTTCTGCCAAAGTTTAAAACCTTGCTAAAATCATTATTTATATTGATGATTAAATTGATCTTTGTTTTATCGATTGTAGTTCATTGTTCATGTAATAAGAGTGACCCAAAAAAATGTGAAACTTTTAGTTTCGCACTGAAATATTGGGTAATGTTATTAGGAGTTGGATAGGAGTATGCATAAACCATTTTTGAATAGCATAGATGTGCAAGCTTTGTTTGATGCCAATCCCCTATGTAGATACACTTATTATGCCCTAGGTAATAGATAATTGCTTGAGGATAAACTAATGGCCAATATCCTTGAAATATTTATAAAGGAGAAATATACACCTAGTAGGGTGATTTGGGAAATTCAATAATATTTCAGGTTTGTAGGTAGCTAAATCCAAGGAATAGGGGCATCCCTCTCGACATTTGGTTTTGATCCAACGTGAGTCTGCATCGAGACTACCCTAAGCATTATACCACATGGGATGTGCTCGGGGTATCTAAGCATTTAAAGGGATTAAAGCTCCCTTATGTAATAAACCAGAAAATTGTGGTTAATGACCGACCACTTGGCAGTCAAAATAGTGCCAGTTGGTAGTACAAAGTCCTAGATGTTAGAACTGTTGATATGACACTCATCGAATTCTTTCCCAAATGCTTGCTCATGTTTCCCCGGTCCTCAGTGTCATGTTTACTCTATGATTTGCTATTGGTAGGGGTTGATGATAATAACAAATAATTCTAGTTTATGTTTGGATAATGAGTTATCCCACATTCTTGTTATGGGAAAATTTTTGGCACTTATAAAGGGAATTACTTCCCTTATGAAGTGACCACCACTCAGTGGTCACTAGCGCTAGTTGGTGGTACTTTGACCATGAGTGGTGGTTAGCTTCATTGTTAAAAATGAGGTGCCAATGGTTGGATGCATTGTCCAAATATGTCTTGACCAGAGATTGAATCTGATATGTTTTACGAAGGGTTTAATTTGACTCGTTGACTTGATTAATTGGATGGATTGCATAGTTGGCCTTCTAACCCTTTTTGACAAAACAAACATCAGAAGATAATGTTTCATGATACTAAAATACCTCATACATTACAAGACTTCAGAACTAAGTAAAGCTTTGATATAGAAGGTATTTTAGCAAAAATATATGTAGTTTTATTGTATAAGATATATAATGGAAATAATGAATAGAAAATGTGGGATGCTATAGGATAAAATGTTAGGAAGCAATATTATGAGAATTGAAAGTTAGTTAGCTAAAAAATTAAAAAGGACTTTGTTTTATAAATAAAGGGTATGTGACTTTAATTTATGAAATGAAGGAAGATAAATTTATTTATAGATTAAAGTAGGTGACTTTGATTTATTAAATAAATAAAAGTTATTTATTTGCAAATTAGGGTATGGAACTTTAGTTTACAAATAAATGAAAAAGGGTTAATTCTTGATCAAATGAAACTAGATTGTTTGATGAATGAAGGTATGGGACTTTATTCATCAAATAAAAGTTGAAATATTGATTGAAGAAAAAAAACACTATGGTCTAGTTGCAAATGTTGAGTCACTCTCTATGGTTATGAGAGGTGAAAATAAAATGGTGATTTTAAGGATATCAACTATGCATTGGATGAGTAGGAGTTTTGATTTAAATTGTATAGTTGTAATTTGGAAATCAAAATGCTATGCAATGTGTTAAATGCATTTAGAAGCATGTTCCATAAAACCATGAGCTATCATGATCCCTACTTCTATCCTCATACAAAAAATGAAAGACAAGGAAGACCAAATATGGCAACAAAACATCCTATATGGGTTTGATTCACTTATGCAATTTTTTACTTTGTTTGATATTCTATTTTATCTTCTGTTTAATGATGTTACTTGCCAAGTATCTTATTTACGCATTTTAAATTACGTTTTAATGTTTAATTTCATTTAAATATTGTTACCTTTTTAGTATATTACTCATGCTTTCTAAATTGTATTTTTGTTATATTTAGTATCCGCTCTTGCTTTCTTATTAAAAATAAGACACAAATTGAAGTATAGAGTTCTAGGGTGAACTTAGCGGTGACCTAATGAGAAAAAATGGTGAAATTGTTCTATTGATCAACAATGCATTACATAGTTTTATAGTTCTTGAAAGAACTAAAAATAGACACGGTGGTTGAGAGAAGTCCTCTTAAACTTATTATAACAAACTAACTTAAAGATAGCTCTTATCCTAACAACATGCTAATCTTGGACTATGGTCAAACTTTGATCAACCAAGTCAAAACCTCAACATATGCTAATCAAATTAACTAGAAATATGTAAATCAAAACATTAAACTAAAAGTAAATACTAGGACTTAATACTTAGGACTAAGGAGGCAATGTTGAAAATATTCCAACATTCTCCCCTTGATGCTAAAGACACTCATGCAAGAGTTCTTTAAGCATCACAAAGTTGGAAGAAATTTTTTCTCTTACGTTTCCTCCAATATTGAATCAAGAAATCAGAATTTGCAAAATACTTATGGTGGCACTCCTTCCACTCTTCATGTGGAATTTTATGCAAATGCTTGAGTGCCTTATTTTTTTTATTAGCTCCTCCTTCAACAAAAGTATCTCCTCTTGTGGTTTTCAACAACCACTCTCTTACATCTTTATCATTATGGTCTTTAAACCATGCTCTCACATTTTGATCTTCTTTTACATCTTCAAAACTAAACAATACTCCACATGAGTATTTACAATTAATCATCTCACATAGATGATTATACCATACAATTATTTCACATATTTCCACACAAAATATCACAATAAATATGGCCACATAATGACCAACTACATATGCAACATAAAGTTGCTCCTCACACAAATATTCTCTCATAACAATGACTTTACAAGAATCCTTCTCCCAAGGAATTTTGAACACATAATTTTGATCCATGTGACCCAAGTTCTCCATCACTATATTCTCTCCAAGAAGATTCTTCATCAAAGTTGTCTCAATGAGACAATCGTCTTTCTTTTCATTCCTGCTCACAAAAAACAAATCATTAATCATAAAAACATTACCTTTAGTATGAGTAGATTTGGTGCTTCCCATAAAGCTATTTTGTAGCAGTTCTCCTTCATTGTATGGTGCTTCAAGATCAACCATCAAATATTCACTAAGAGTTATCCTCCTTTGTTCAATCCATGTTGGTGTGTTGAAACACCATTCATTCAAGAAATCATACATAGTTGCCTTTTCAAGACAACTCTCTTTCTACAATGTAGTCAATCCAAGTGAGTGATATTCATCTACAATTGCTTCTTCAAGATAATTCTCAATATCCTTTTATGATGCCTCCATTACATCATGAAGTCCATTAATGACTATCTCACTATTTTCTATCTCCTCCTTGAGACAGTCTTTCTCAAAATATTCTTTTCCTTTTATTATCTTAGCCTTGAGATAATCTTCATTATGGAGCATGAAACTTATGCCCTTCATATCTTCTTCCTGTACTACACTTGGGAAATCATCCCACGTAACTTCATTTGCTCTTTCAAGAGAGCACACATCCATTACAAGTGAATGGTCTTCAAAAAAAGTAAGCCAATAATATTCCATGAACATTGATTTTCCATCATCATATTATTTATTCTCCTCCATGAGAACTGTAGGTGCATTCTCCATGAAGTATTCTTCAACAAATAGCTGATTTGGTGTCTTCTCCATAAGACACTTTTCTTCATATGTCTCCTTCATGAGACATTCTTCATCATACATCTCACCTTGGTGATATTCAAGCCAGGAAAACTCCAATGTGAGTGTTTCTCTTTCTTTATCTTCACATTATTCTTCCTCTTTGCTATCAATGTGAATTCTTTCAAAGCATACCATTCCTGCAAAAAATTCTTTAGTACAAATTTTCTTTTCAACTTTTTATCCTCCTAAAAGAAATAATTGTTTATTACAATTTTCCATGCCTATACAAGACATGTCTTCAATGATCTGTGTCTCACAATGACTCTCTCCAAGGAAAGTTGTACAAGTATCTTCCTCTTTGTTATCCTATTCTCCATTAAAGGTTCTTTAATCTCTTTTACACAAGGCTCTTCTTCAAGCATATCTTCCTATTTAAGAAATAATTATACATTATAATAATGTATGTGTTCTGTAAAATACATACCTTCATATGAGTCTTCACAAGACTCTTCAAAAGCTCCTTCAAAAGGATCTAATTCAGAAACTTCTTCAAGGAAGCAAGGCTCCTCCTTGCTTAAAAAATCTTCATGATTGTCACATATGGATTTATGGGTGTCCTCATCAAACCCATAAGCATAATTCAACAATTTCCATGTCATTTTAGCTGATATACAATTGGATATGAGAGGAAAAACATTATTTTCCATTCCTCTCCTCAAATCCATAAGAGCTAAGCAATTTGCATATTGCTGCTCCTTCTTTTTTCTCTCCTCGCCTTGTAGCTTGCTCCAAGTGGGTTCCTCATAGACTTATTGAACTATATACCATAAGTCATGAGCCTTCAAGAAGTTCTTCATAATTATGCTCCAAATAGCATAATTATCTCCATGAAATTTTGGTACATCCAAGTCTGCATAAATGACTTCCTTTTATTTATCAAAGTCTCAAGCACCCAATTTATCATAAATCGACCAATACTGATTGAAATAAACTAAAATTTTTCTTGTAGACTTATAATATACTTATCTAAAAATCCATTAAATTTCAGATCCAAATTCACACAAATGAGAAATATGTGATCAATTTACTTTTGCCCTTTCTAGATCTTAGAGTGTTTTTGATACAACCTTAATGTTCTTCACATAAATCAATCCATACAACTCAAATTTTTTTGAAAATTAAACTATATTTTACTGATACAGTAATATGAAAACCCTCTAAATTTCAAAAGAAAATTCACAAAGGTGAAAAATATGTGATCATTTACTTTTTCCCTTTTTATCACAATTCTGGATCTAGGATTTTTTGAAGAAAAAATCAATATTCACATAAATAAATCAATACAGATCCAAATGATCTGAAATTTTTTCAAAATTATTATTTTATCTAAATAATAATTCTCCAAAAATTTGAGAATCAAATACCTTGTATTCCACCTTATACAACCATTGTATTGAAAAACTCAAAATACTAATAAAATCTGAAAATTAGCTCCAAATCCCATGAAATGTTGACAACATACTCTTGATAGAATTATATAACAACCCTAAAATTTTTATAATAAAATACCTTAGGATGCATGATATATTAATGATTTACTCGAGCTCTTCCTCGTAAATTTGCTGAGTGCTGGCCACTTGAGTTTCTCTGACAAAGTGCGTGCTTCAAATCTCTTCACACCACTATCCATAGGTTTTGATATGTTTGAGAAAACCTACTATGATACCAAATAAGAAACAATGGTGAAATTATTCTACTGATCAACAATGCATTACATAGTTTTATAGTTCTTGAAAGAACTAAAAATAGACACGGTGGTTGAGAGAAATCCTCTTAAACTTATTACAACAAACTAACTTAAAGATAGCTCTTATCCTAACAACATGCTAATATTGGACTATGGTCAAACATTGATCAAAAAATCCAAAACCTCAACGTATGCTAATCAAATTAACTAGAAATATATAAAATAAAACATTAAACTAAAACTAAATACTAGGACTTAATACTTAGGACTAAGGAGGGAATGTTGAAAATATTCCAACACTTAAGGGAATTAAGACCCCCTTAGGATGAACATAGATGACCTAAGGGAATTGAGATCCCCTTATGAAGATCAGTTTTAAGTTGTGGAAAGATTACATCTGATTCAAGATATCTCATCATGTAGATGAGAGGGATAGCTTAACTCGTAATACATGTAGAATACCTATATAGACTGATTTGTATATGGTATGGAGATGGCCGTATTCCTTCGACGGATTGAAGGTGATAAGTTTATCTTATCAAGAGTGATGGGAGAGATAAGATTATTTTTGGTGAACATAAAATACACCTACATAGATGGATTTGTGTGAGGGTATTTGGTAAGATGTAATTCTTTGTGAAACTTAGCAAATGTAAACAATAATTCAGTTAAGGATTGTTAGGATTTTAAATATCTTTATCTGTTTAAAACAAATCTATGTATTTTTATTTATCTAGATTTTAGGGTCATTAAATTTGGTATTAGAGCTCTAGGTACAAGGACATAGAGATTATTATGTGTACTAAAGAGATTCATATACCTCCAATGAAAATTGTCTTAAGATATAAGTTAAAGCCGGGATGATCTTGAATTATCTATTGCTAAGATCTAGTGGGAGGTAATTCCAAGTATGAGCAAATGTTAGGATACCTTAGTATGGGATATGGTATTAATGATACATCATGAACTTGGAATATTAACCTAGTTATATTTTAGATGATGATAATAAAAGAACTCCATATTATGGTTTAGGTTAGTAATACAATATGAGGTAAAGTCATGGCCTATTTTTTTAACAGTTATTACTAGGTTTCCAAAAAAATAGCACCTAAGACCAAAAGAGAAAGGTCTACACCTAGGCATAATCAATAAAATAATATCGAGGAAGTGATTCGAGAAGAGAATATGGAAAGCTCCAATGAAGCTATGGAAGATCTCACTTCTATTGTTGCTTCCATGCAGGAACAACTAAAACAAGTGTTGGAAATAATGGTAAATCATAACTCATAGGCTAGAGGCTCAGATAGTGGTCAAGCCAATGGGTTAACTACGGAACAATTGTAAAATAGAGACCTCCTAGAAAAAGAAGCAACAAAGTATCTGAAAAACATGTGTATCTCCTAGTTTTATGGAGAAGGTGAAGGGGACATAGCTAAAGCATAGCTGAGAGAATTAACAATTTATTTTACAATAAAAGGCTATTCCTCAGGAACCCGAACACTTTGGGACACAATTAATTTAAAGGGAGCTGCTCTGTAATGGTGGGAATCCTATTATGAAGAGAATAAGGTTGAACCTGCTGACACTCCATGGAAAGAGTTTCTACCTCTATTTAAGAAAAGGTTCCTAATAGAGCATTTTTATGCAAAAAAATTGAATAATTTGCTAGCCTACAACAAGGAACCAAATTAGTAGAGGTATATTACAAGAATATGGTACAATTACTTACGTATGTGCCCACCTATAATAATAAAATAAGGGTTCATAAGTTTATCTATGTGTTGGAATCTAGAATAAGGCATGATATAAACATGCAAGATCCTAAAACATTGCAAAAAGCATATGATTTGGCAAAGAACATAGAATCACATTTCTAATTTAAATATATCACACTATCCAAATAAGACAAAAAAGTACTAAGAAAGAGAAATAGCCATGGATTCTTTAAGTGGGAATAGGAAGAAGATCGAAAGGCCAAGAATTCCCAAAATTTCAAGAATAAAAGTAATGGGAAAAAGGGGTGGTTCAAAAAGAGTTTCCAAAAGAAAAACAACAACTCGAACATTAAAAAATCTCAACCTCAAAAACCACAAACTCTAGCAAGTAAGACAGGTGAGCAGAAAACTAAAAAAAAGAAATGACCCAAGGAAGGATGCTACAATTGCATGGATCCACACAATGCCAATGAATACCCGTATAAAGCAACACCAAGTAACCAGTGCCAAGGGAAAGGAACCTACACACCAGATTTATGCCACCATTGAGAAACAAATGTTGGAAGGGCAAGCCACTCCAATGCTAGTAAAAGGTAAAATTTTTAATAAAGAAGTACAAATTTTAATTGATAGTGGGGCCACAAATATTTTTATTTCATCTAGTTTAGTAAAGGATATGATGAAAAGGCCAAGATATTTAGCTCATATATGGAATGTTGAGTATGGTCTGGACAAACCTACTCAGTAAACCAATGCTTTCCAATGATAGAGATTACTCTAACTAGTGGTACCACTGAGGGATGTTTGCATGTAGCTCCCCTTCATGCTTTTGATATAATCCTAGGGATGGATTGGTTACAAACCTATCAAACTTTTATCAATTTCCAAGATATATGGATAGAGTATTCAAAAAAAGATAAGGAAAGAATGAGGATTTATAGTAAATAGGGGGTTTTCAAATCCCAAATATTGTTAGCTATGCAACTAAAAAAAGTCCTCAAGAAGGGCAGAATGGTATATGCTATAAACATAAATAAGTTAGGGGAAAATCAGAAGGAGGAGATGCTAGTGAAACACCCAATTATGCACAACTTTAAGGATGTGTTTCCGAAGGATTTACCTGGACTTCCCATGTGCAAAATTTTGATTTACTATTAATATAATTTCAGGAATGAAACTTATCCATAGATCTCCATATAGGATGAACCCTATTGATATGCAAGAATTAAAGATACAACTACAAGGGTTAATGGAAAAGGGTTTGATAAAACCTAGTGTGTCACCTTGGGGTGCACCAGTTTTATTTGTAAAAAAGAAAGACGATTCATTAAGATTGTGTGTTTATTATTGAATGCTAAATAAGGCTACAATCAAGAATTGATACCCTTTACCTAGGATCGAGGATCTATTTTATCAAATAAGAGACACTACAATATTCACAAAGCTTGATCTAATTTCAGGGTATCATTAGTTGAGAATGCGTGAGGAAGATACTCACAAAACAACATTTAAAATTGGGTATGGTCATTATGAGTTTATAGTCCTACCCTTTGGACTAACTAATATCCTAGCTTCATTCATGAATCTAATGAACAATGTGTTCAAAATATATCTGGACTAGTTTGTCCTTGTATTTCTAGATGATATCTTAATATACTCCTGGAACAAGCAGGAGCATGATAAACGTATCAAGATTGTGTTAGAATTGTTGAGGGAAAATCAAATCTATGGGAACCTATCCAAGAGTTATTTCTATGTTTCAGAGGTACGATATCTTGGACATATCATTAAAAAAATATGAATATTGTAGATCTAGAAAAGATAAAGGTCATTATGAATTAGCCACCCCCTACCAATGTGATAAAAGTAAGAAGTTTCATGGGATTAACGGGATATTATAGACATTGTATCAAGGATTATTCCAAGATTACAACAACAATAACCAACCTCCAGAAAAAGGGAATAGAATTAAAGTGGTCATAAAAGTGTGAAGCTACATTTGCATTGTTAAAAATAAAAAATCACTACTGCACCTATACTAAAAGTTACTAATATTCAAGTAAACTTCTTAGTATGCACTGATGCATCATTAGAAGGGTTATGAAGAGTTCTTACCCCAAAAAAACTATGTAGTAGCATATACTTCAAGGAAACTTAAGAAGCATGAAATTAATTATGCTATGCATGATTTAGAGCTAGCTGTAATAGTGCACACTCTAAAAGTATGACGCGACTACTTAGTGGGAAGGCCCTTTGAATTAAAAACCGACCATAAAATTTTGAGGTATATATTTACCCAACCAATACTCAATGCAAGATGGAGAAGATGGGTCAAGTTCCTCGTTGAATATAAAATTTAAATTGAGTACATAAAATGAAAAGAAAATAAGGTTTTTGATGCCTTAAGTAGAAGGAAGCACATAGCAGCCATAACTAGGACTCACATGGATCTAATGGATCTGGTGAGACATGAGCAATTATAGGATAAATATTGCTAGGAAATTCGAGATAAGATGAACAGGGGTCCTGAGAGTAATAAGGAATATAAGGTAAAGGATAATATTTTGTGCTACAAAGATAGAGTTATTATACCAAAATTGGGTAATTTAAGAAAATTAATAATGCAAGAATCCCATAGATCTCCTTATTCTGCCCACCCTAGGGGAAACAAAATGTTAGATAACATGAAATAAGGACATAACTGAATTTGTCACTTGATGCATTGAGTGCTAGAAAGTTAAGGCTGAATGCAAGCATCTTGTAGGAAAATTATTTTCACATGATATACCTACACAAATATGGCAGGTTATATTTATGGATTTTATAGTTGGATTACCCAAGACCAAGTATCTATATTATTCACCTTGTAATAGTCGATAGGTTGACGAAGGTTACCCATTTCTTACCCGATAACATCAAGGATGATGCTAAGGTCATGGCTAATAGATTTGTCAAAGAGGTATTTCGTTTACATGGTTTTCCTGAGATGATCATTTTAGATAGAGATTCCAAGTTCACTTATGAATTTTGGAAGTCCCTACATCATGCAGTAGGTACAAGACTAAATATAATATCAACATACCACCCTAAAACATATGTTCAAACTAAATGGGTGAACCAAGTACTAGAGGACATGCTTTGTAGTACTACATAGATCATAAGTCTAAATGGGAAGACTACCTACATATTGTAGAGTTCACCTATAATAATGGACATCACTCCTATTTAGGAATGAATCCTTTTGATGACTTATATGGAAGAAAGTGTAGAACACCATTGTCATGGGATAATATAGAATATTGAGTGGTGATTGGGCCAAAATTGGTTAGAAAAATGGAGGATTAGTTGAAGGAAATCAGGCAAAGACTTAAAGAAGCTGCTAACAGGTAGAAAAGCTATGATGATCTCAAGAGAACTCTAAGAGAGTACTCTGTAGGAGATAAATTATTTTTAAGGGTTAAACCAAAGAAGAGTGCTATCAAATCCACAAAGTTGGATCTACAATTTGTAGGACCCTTTGAAATTATTGGAAAGATCAGTATGATTGCATACCGAATTGCCTTACCCCCTAATATTTCTAAAATCCATGACACTTTCCACATATCATTGCTTAGAAAATATGTTGCTGACCCTAAACATGTGTGGGATGTTTCTAAATTACCGATGGCAAACCTCTAAGCAATTGAAGTGATTTTTGTGAATATTCTAGAGTTTCATTCCAATTCAATAAGGAACCAGACTCTAGAGCAATGCAAGGTCCAATGGGATAATTTTTTTGAAAGAAATACCACTTGGGAAAAGTGGAATAAATAAAGTAACATTTTTCTTATTTGTTTGAAAATAATTTGTAATTTTATTATTATGAAACTCTGCTACATTTGACTATGCATTTAGAGATATTTTAGTGTTTAAATCTCAATGATGAGAATTATGTATGGGTGGATGTCACAAACACCTTAATTTTATGCAATATAGATGTTTATTTGCATTAAGGACATGATAATACTAAGAGAACACAAGCTTATACTGAGAGACAGGGGGTGAAAAGTATAAGAGAAATTTTTAATTTTCTTTCAAATCAATATTATGCAGTGTATATATAGAAGTATCAATATCAGTAATCAAAGCAATGCTTAAAACACCATACACAATAGAGACACCATAATTTACGTGGTTCACCCAATGTGGGCTACTCCATGGAGAAAATATTTTACTAAAATTTTCTCAATCAATCTCTTGGGAATCCTTACCAATTACAATGTTTATGGACCTCTATCCAAAGGAGATGTTGATCCCCTAAATCTGATTTGTGGATCTCTATCCATAAGAGAACTCCTTCTCCTCTACTCTGGTTGGTGATCCTTTAGAAGATGACTACCTCCACAGTGCTGGCTTGTGGATCTCTCTCCACTGAAGACTCTTGTCCCCACTCTGAATACCTATACTCACTACCCTAGATGATGTATCTCTATCCATAGGAGACTCTATCGTCTCTGTTCTATCACCTCCAAAGCTCTATCTCAATTATGTACTAAACATAGTCCAATCGATCTAGCACAAATCTTCTCAATATTGTACTAAACACTATTCATTCGATCTAGCATAAGTCTACTCAATAAGCTCACTCAAATCTACACTAAAATTAGTCCATTCGGTCTATAACAAATCTTCTCAACTCTTGCACTAAACATAGTCTAGTCGATCTAGCACAAGTCCACTCAAATCTGCACTAAACATAGTCTAGTCGATCTAGCACAAATCTGCTCAATAGGCCCACATAGAACCTACTCAAATATGCTCAATAGGTCCACTCATAACCTGTACAAATATTTTAAATAGGTCCATAAATAACCTATCTAAATATGATCAACAACTCCACATAGAACCTGCACAACTCTGCTCAGCAGGTCCACATAAAACCTATAAAAATTTGGTCAATAGGTCCACTTAAAACATGCTTAAATATGCTCAACAAGCTCACATAGAACTTCTCAAAATCTACTCAAAAATCTCACACATAACTTGTCCAAATCTACTCAACAAGCTCACACAGAACTTGTCCAAATTTGCTCAATAAGTCCTCTCTAGGACTTGCTCAAATCTATATTGTAAGCTTCCACAAAAGCTCACATAAAATAAGTCCACAAGTCTTCTCAAAGACTTACCTCAAATATGCTTAACAAGTCCATATAGAACTTATCCAAATCTACTCAATAAGTCCTATCTAGGACATGCTCAAATATGTATTGTAATTTTCCACAAAAGCTCACACAAAATCAGTCCACAAGTCTTCACAAAGACTTGCCTCAAATATTCTTAACAAGACCACACAAAACTTATACAATATCATAGAAACATAAAGAGTATTGTTAGAGACTCAATATGTTCTTTACTCAATGCTCAATCACTTTCTCAACTCAAATAAATCTCATAGAATCATAAAGAGAATTGTTAGAGACTCAATATGTTCTATACTCAAAACTCAATCACTTTCTCAACTCAATCTCATAGAAGCATAAAGAGAATTTTTAGAGACTTAGTATGTTCTATTCTCAAAAAATCAATCACTTTCTCAAATCAATATCATAGAAGCATAAAGAGAATTGTTAGAGACTCAATATGTTCTATTCTCAAGAACTCAATCTCAACTCAAATCAAAATATAGAATAGTTTATTTTATGGAGCTTGAACAATCACTTCATACATCCACTTGACTAGGCTCAATCAAATATATCAACCAATCACTTCAAGAAATAACTCTTCCTCACAAACCCTAGTCCAAGCATGTATCATCCAACTCAAAGTATTTTCAACAATTCTCAACAACAAATCTTACATAACAATGATATTCATGATCTTTTCAAACCCTATTTCAAGTTCTTTGCATAACAACTCACTTCAACAACCATGCTCATCAAACAAGGTTTTAATCACAACTCTCAATTTTAGAAAACCTTGAAGCATTTTATCAAATACTTCACTCAACCAGTGATCTCAACAACAATGCTAATAAAACAAGGTTTTAATATCAACTCTCAAATCAGAAAACCTTGAAGCAATAACTCAAACACTTTTGAGAAGGAAACCCTAATCAAGTCCTTTTCACTCCAAACTTAATTTTCAATAAAGCCAATAAACCAAGTCAACCAAATAAGAATTTGCCCATACCTTTTTGAATGTCAAGTACCTGACCTCACAAATATGCCACACTCACAATTACTTCTTTGCCAATCTCAATAAGGGTTAGAGGATAATTTTCTTCAAAAAAACATATCACAAAAATAATATCAAAATTACACCTTATCACTCCACCTTAAATAATAATCAATATCCTCACAATAGTCACAAAAACCCTTAATTCAAAATAACATACTACCCTCAAAGTCTTAACCTTTCAATATTCCACAATAGCAATTTTAAGACTTAAAATGAAAAATAAAATTCTCCTTAAAACTCCTAATGGTAATTCTCAACTACCACAAATTTATCACAAAGAAACATTTCCAAAATCAACCACTAAACAACCTTATACCTCCAACTTATGCATTTAATTAAAAATAAAATAAAAAATATTACCTTTACCTTTGGAGGGAATCGAACCCTCAACGTTGCCCCCTATAAGTGCCTTAACCATGGCCAAAATCACCACATGAGCCAAGCGCTCATTTAGATCAATAAAGCACCATGTGCTTCTTAACCTCCACTCTCTCCTTTCACCTTGGCAAAAAAATGTGCACCTTAGGTGCTTCACTCAACACACCTCACAATGCACCCGTCATGATTCAAACACAAATTTCCTTGCAAGTCAGCGCTTTCACGCTTTTCAAAATGCCACTAGACCATGTTGTCTTATCCAACTTCTAAAATCAAAGCTTCTTCTCTTCAACACTTTGTTGTCACATTTTTTGCATACACACATGAGCTCTTTATTTCACAAACAAATATTTTCACTTTAGAGCAAGGATGATTAATTTGAAATTTAGGCATAGCATTTATATGCTTCTTCCACTACTTTGAAAATGTCAGCGCTTTCCTTGTCTTCTATGACGTCAGTGGAGATCATAAAGGCTTCGAATTCCTTTGGTCTTAAACCCAACCTTTGGGTTTATTAAAATATCTTTAGACTTTATCAAACCCACTTTTGCCTTATAAAACATTATAATAAGAATTATAAATATTTTATTTGGGTTTTCACCATGGCACATTTAATATTATAATAACCACTATTATAATATTATACCTTTGATAAAGTACCTTTAATATTTATTTATAAAATTTAAATTCACACTAAATTTAAATAATTTATAAAATAAATATTATAACCCCTTTTTAACTTCTATCTTTTGCACTGTCTCACTTGATCTTTGGCCTTCTTCCTGGATATCAAATAACAATTTTTATCTCCTTTATTTCCTGCTAAAATATTTTGTATTAATGATGACTTCATCTGGTGACATCAATGACAACTTTGACGTAGGGACTCAAAATGTCCAAAAATCTCCCCCTTTGTCATTGATAGCAACCCATACTCTTCTTACCAAAACCTGACCTTTCTTTTTCCTTTTGCTCCCCCTGGCTCAATGCTCTCTCAAATATCAAATCCCTCCCCAATACATAAATCTCTCCCCATTTGACATCAATGGCAAAGGGTCACCTTTGGGTCTCGGGGCTAAGAATGATCCTCTTAGCTTAGCCCCTCCCCCACCTCCTTTAAGGTGGTTAATTATGGGGTGGGAGTATTTCTACTCCCAAAAGGTATTGTTTTTTGCATTTATCCTCTTCCTTTCTTTTATGAATTTTTTGATTCTTCTAATTGTTTCTATCGATGTCATAATTCCTGTTCCTGTTTCTGTTCATGTTCTCATCCATGTTCCTATTCCAGTTCCTATCATCATTCCTATTTATATTCCTGTTCCTATTCATACCTATTTTTGGAATATTTTCTCTACACCATTTTGTTGTGTGACAATCATTATTGCACTTATAACACTTAATGTTATTATTCTTTGGAGGTACAATTGTATTAGTATTTATCCTAGTGAAGCCTGCAATTCATTGCCTTGTGACTAAATTTATTGCATGAGTAGCAATACCCATGAAAAATTTATCCTTTTCCATATTTCTGTCTTTCATGTGTCATGCACTGTGAAGCTATGTGCCCAAACCTGTGACATGAAAAATATCTTCCATTGAAACTTCCTTGTCTTGACCTCATTGGTCTCCTATTTTGATTGTTGTTCCATCTGTATCTTTTCTATGCATTATTCCTATCTTTGTTGAACTCTTTATTGTCCAACTCATCCTCTGATGTCTCACTTCCTCTTACATTGTCTTCTTCTGATGTATCTTCATCTAAAGTTTCTTCTTCTTCAAGACTTGAAATAGACTTTTCTTCCCATTTCTTTTGTACCTATTTAAAACCAAGACCTATCTTATTTGTTGCTCCTATTTGTATCCTAACTATTTTATCCACACTCTTTGCATCGTTTACATACTTTTATAGCTTATTCTTGGAGTCTTCTACATATTCCTTTAGTAGAGCCACTTCTTGTGCTAACTTCTCACATTCCAAGATCTTTGCGTCTAACTTATCTTTGAACTCCTTTGCCTTAGCCTTTGATTTTTATAAATCCTCTATGAGCAATAATCTTCCTTCATTACATTCTTAAAACTGAATTTCAAGCTTAGAGTGTTGCTTTCTTACCTTCTTTACCGTGTCAAGGGTATATATGAGTTCTCCCTTGAGATCATAACCATTCTCTGCTGAATAATCATCTATTTGTTTGCCTTTGTCCACATCATTACTTTCTTTTGGCTTGTCTTCTATAGGATCACTCACTTCTTCTTCTAATGCCATTAGAAGATTTTCATCTGGTCTTTAAGTGCATCTTCATAGTCATCATCATTGAAACTATAACCATCCCTTGTGCAATCATCTTCAAGATGTCCAAATATACCACATCTAAAACACTTGAGAATAACTGAGTCTTTTTCTTAACTGGTTCTTTCTCTTCAATCATAAATAGGACTTCATCTCTATCATTTTATAAAAATATAGCATCATTATCGTTTGAGTACTTATTTGCATTATCCACATATTAGCTTCTCTTTTGTCTCTGGAAGAACTTCTTTCCTTGTCTGCTATGTCCATCCTTGATTTTATTTTGGTGCTTGTATCTTTTTGATTCCTTGTACTTGTGATCTTATTCTTATTCACCATTGTTGTTATTTGTTTTTTTACAATCTGTTGCAAAATATCCATAATTTCCACAATTGAAACACTTAACAGCTCTTAGATCTATGGGTATTCTGGAACCTTTATCTCTTCTACCATAATTAGCTTCTTCATCACTGGATGACTCACTACTTGATTCTAACTTCTTACCCTTTATATTCTTGTTTGCTTTGAATGCAGCCTCTTTCAGAGGAATAGAATATTTTGTTCTTATCTCAAAAGTTGTAAGCATACCAAGTAAAGAATTTATTATCAGAAAATGACTATCAAATTGTGTTTCTATAGCAGAAACATTTTCACTTTACATTTTTGATAGAGTTCTCAAGATCTTATCACAAGCATTAGATTCATTGACCTTCATTCCAAGACCTCTCACCTCATTTAATTGTTCATCAATATTACTCGGATAGTTACGAATGTTTTCATCATCTTGCATTCTTAGGTTTTCAAATTCTCCTTTGAGATTTCTAATTTTAGATTTTTTGACACCTTTATCTCCTTCATATATGTCATGCAGTAGTTCCCACATTTCTTTCGATGTTATACAATCCATAACCTTCATAGATTTTGATCTACACAATCCTTTTATAATTGCATTCATAGCTCTTGAATTTGCATGCATTAGAAGCTTACCTTTCTTATCTGTAGGAGGATTAACTACTAAATCATATCCAAGTTCCAATGCATCCCAAACTTCATTTCCAAGTGCCATCAGGTGAAAACTCATTAGCATACACCAATACAATAAATCACTTCCATCAAATACTAGTACTGTATTATTGATGGACCCATCCCTTTGATCATTTTGATCCATTGTGTTCTTGAGCTCTTTTCCTTCAAGCTTTCAAAATATTTTGAAGGAACCCGCTCTTATACTAATTGAAGAACATAATCTTATACTGAGATGGGGGTTGAACAATATAAGAGCACTTTTTACTTTTATTTCAAATCAATATTATGCAGTGTATAGATAGTATTATCAATAGCAGTAATCAAAACAATGCATAAAACACCATACACAATAGAGACAACAATTTATGTGGTTCACCCAATGTGGGCTACTCCATGGAGAAAATATTTCACTAAAATTTTCTCAATCAATCTCTTGGGAATCCTTCCCAATTATAATGTTTATGGACCTCTATCCAAAGGAGATGTTGATCCCCTAAATTTGAATTGTGGATCTCTATCCATAATAGAACTCCTTATCCTCTACTCCAATTGGTGATCCTTTAGAAGATGACTGCCTCCACAGTGCTGGCTTGTGGATCTCTCTCCACTGAAGACTCTTGTCCCAACTCAGAAGACCTATCCTCACTACCCTGACTGATGGATCTCTATCCATAGGAGACTCTGTCCCATATTTTCTATCACATCCAAAGCTCCATCTCAATTCTATACAAAAAATAGTCCAATCGGTCTAGCACAACTCTACTTAATTTTACATGAAACATAGTTTATTCAGTCTAGCACAAGTCTCCTAAATAAGCTCACTCAAATCTATACTAAATTTATTCCATTTGGTCTAGAAAAAATCTACGCAACTCTTGCACTAAACACAGTCCAATAAGACTAGCACAAGTCCTGACAAATCTGTAATAAACACAGTCCAGTCGGTCTAGCACAAATCTACTCAATAGGTCCACATAGAACCTACTCAAATCTGCTCAATAGGTCCACTCATAACCTATCCAAATCTATTCAATAGGTCCACATAGAACCTGTCTAAATTTTCTCAACTAGTCCACGTAGAACCTGCATAAATCTACTCAACAGGTCCACACAGAACCTATACAACTCTGATCAATGAATCCACTCAAAACCTGCTCAAATCTGCTCAACAAGCTCACACAGAACTTGCCCAAATATAATCAACAATATCACACATAACATGTCCAAATATGCTCAATAAGCTCACACAGAACTTGTTCAAATATGCTCAATAAGTCCTCTCTAGGACTTCTCAAATATGTATTGTAAGATTTCACAAAAGCTCACACAAAATCAGTCCACAAGTCTTCTCAAATACTTGTCTCAAATCTACTTAACAAGTCCACACAGAACTTGTCCAAATATTCTCAATAAATCCTCTCTAGGACTTGCTCAAATATGTATTGTAAGCTTCCACAAAAGCTCACACAAAATTAGTCCATAAGTCTTCTCAAAGACTTACTTCAAATCTGCTTAACAAGTCCACACAAAAATTGACCAATCTCATAAAAACAAAAAGAGAATTGTTAGAGACTCAATATGTTCTTTACTCAATACTCAATCACATTTTCAACTCAAATAAATCTCATAGAATCATAAAGAGAATTATTAGATACTCAATATGTTCTATACTAAAAACTCAATCACTTTCTCAACTCAATATCATAGAAGCATAAAGATAATTTTTAGAGACTCAATATGTTCTATTCTAAAAAACTCAATCACTTTCACAACTCAATCTCATTGAAGCATAAAGAGAATTGTTAGACTGAATATGTTCTTTTCTCAAAAACTCAATCTCAAATCAAATCAGAATATAGAATAGTTTGTTTTATGGAACTTGAAAAATCACTTCATACATCCTCTTGACTAGGCTCAATCAAGTCTACTCAACCAATCACTTCATGAAACAACTCTTGCTCACAAACCCTAGTCCAAGCATGTATCATCCAACTCAAAATATTTTCAAAAATGCTCAACAACAAATCTTACATAACAATGATATTCATGATCTTTTCAAACCCTAGTTCAAGTTCTTTGCATAACAAATCACTTCAACAACCATGCTCATCAAACAAGGTTTTAATCACAACTCTCAATTTTAGAAAACCTTGAAGCATTTTATCAAACACTTCACTCAACCAAGGATCTCAACAACAATGCTAATAAAACAAGGTTTTAATCTCAACTCTCAAATAAGAAAACCTTGAAGCAATAACTCAAACACTTTTGAAAAGGAAACCCTAATCAAGTCCTTTTCACTCCAAACTTAATTCTCAATAAATCCAATCAACCAAGTCAACCAAATAAGAATTTGCCCATACCTTTTTGAATGTCAAGTAGTTGACCTCACAAATTTGCCACACTCACAATTACTTCTTTGCCAATCTCAATAAGGGTTAGAGGATAATTTTCTTCAACAAAACATTCACAAAAATAATATCAAAATTACATATTATCACTCCACCTTAAATAATAATCAATATCCTTACAATAGTCACAAAACCCTTAATTCAAAATAACATACTACCCATAAAGTTTTAACCTTTCAATATTCCACAAGAGAAATTTTAATACTTAAAAATAAAAACACAATTCTCCTTATAACTCCTAAAGGTAATTCTCAACTACCACAAATTTATCACAAAAAAACCTTTCCAAAATCAACCACTAAACAACATTATACCTCCAACTTAGGCATTTAATTAAAAAAATTAAAAAATATAACCTTTGCCTTTGGAGGGAATCAAACCCTCAAAATTTCCCCCTATGAGAACCTTAACCACGGCCAAAATCGTTGCACGAGGCAAGTGCTCATTTAGATCAATGAAGCACCATGTGATTCTTAACCTCCACTCTCTCCTTTCGCTTTGGCAAAAGAATTTGCGCCTTAGGCGCTTCACTCAAAAAACCTCACGATGCACCCATCGTGATTCGAATACGAATTCCCTTGCAATTTAGTGCTTTCACGCTTTCCAAAATGCCACTAGACCACGTTGTCTTATGCAAATTCAAAAATTGAAGCTTCTTATCTTCAACACTTTGCTGTCACATTTTTCGCATACACACACGAGCTCTTTCTTTTGCAAACAAATCTTTTCACTTTAGAGCAAGAATGATTAATTTGAACTTTAGGCATAGTATTTATATGCTTCTTCTACTACTTTGAAAATGACGGTGCTTTCCTTGTTGTCTTCTATGACGTCAATGGAGATCATAAAGGCTTTGAATGCCTTTGGTCTTAAACCCAACCTTTGGAGTTATTAAAATATCTTTAGACTTTATCAAACCCTCTTTTGCCTTATAAAACATTATAATAAGAATTATAAATATTTTATTTGGGTTTTCACCATGGCACATTTAATATTATAATAACCACTATTATAACATTATACCTTTGATAAAGTACCTTTAATATTTATTTATAAAATTTAAATTCACACTGAATTTAAATAGTTTATAAAATAAATATTATAACCCCTTTTTAACTTCTATCTTTTGCACTGTTTCACTTGATCTTTGGCCTTCTTCCTGGATATAAAATAACCATTTTTATCCCCTTTGTTTCTTGCTAAAATATTTGTTATTAATGATGACTTCATCTGGTGACAGTAATGACAACTTTGACTTAGGGACTCAAAATGTCCAACAATTTCCCCATTTGTCATTGATGGCAACCCATACTCTTCTTACTGAAACCTGACCTTTCTTTTTTCTTCTGCTCCCCCTGGGACATTGCTCCCCCTAGCTCAATGCTCTCTCAAATATCAAATCTCTCCCCATATCAAATATCTTCCCAATACATAAATCTCCCCCCCTTTGACATCAATGGCAAAGGGTCACCTTTGGGGATCGGGGCTAAGAATGAGCCTTTTATCTTAGCCCCTCCCCCACCTCCTTTGAGGTGGTTAATTTTGAGGTGGAATTATTTCTACTCCCAAAATGCATTGTCGTTTGCCTTTGTCCTCTTCCTTTATTTTCTAAATTTTTTGATTCTTCTAATTGTTTCTATTCGTGTCATCATTCCTGTTCCTATTTTTGTTTGTATTCTCATTCATGTTCCTGTTCCTATTTCTGTTCCTATCATCATTCCTATTTATATTCCTATTCCTGTTCATACCTATTTCTGTAATATTTTCTCTACACAATTTTGTTGTGTGACCATCATTATTGCACTTATAACACTTAATGTTATTATTCCTTGGAGGTGCAATTGTCTTAGGATTTATCCTAGTGAAAACATATCCTCTTTTGTCATGAATCCTATAATTCATTGCCTTGTGACCAAAATTATTGCATGAGTAGCAATACCCATGAAAAATATGTTTGTTCCCATACTCTTGTCTTTCATGTGTACTGCACTGTGAAGTTATGTGCCCAAACCTGTGACATGAAAAACATTTTCCATTGAAGCTTCCTTGTCTTGAACTCATTGGTCTCCTGTTATGATTGATGTTCCATCTGTATCTTTTATGTGCATTGTTCCTATCTTTGTTAAAATATTTATTGTCCAACTCATCCTCTAATGTCTCACTCCCTCTTACATTGTCTTCTTCTGATGTATCTTCATCTGAAGTTTCTTCTTCTTCAAGACTTAAAGTAGACTTTTCTTCCCGTTTATTTTGTACTTGTTTAAAACCAAAACCTGTCTTATTTGTTGCTTCTCTTTGTATCTTGACTATTTTATCCACACTATTTGCACTATTTACATACTTTTATAGCTTATTATTGGAGTATTCTACATCTTCCTTTAGTAGAGCCACTTCTTGTGCTAACTTCTCACATTCCAAGATATTTGCTTCTAACTTATCTTTGAACTTCTTTGCCTTAGCCTTTGATTTTTCTAAATCCTATAAATAATATTTCTTCACCATGTATCAAACTCGAGGAGGCGATGCGCCGTCCACCAACTACTCTACTTGCGATTCGATTGAATCCTTTGATATTAAACATGCAATAAATGAAAGGCATAAAGTAGATATAACCAAAATGCAAAGAAGTAAATGAATGAATGCTTTTATTATTGATATTCTTTAGATCAGGTTACATATGAATCCCTTTGAGGGATACCCTTCGTTTGATACATGATTTTACACACAAAAGATGGCAACAGGTGTATGAAACATCCCCTGGACTCTGAGTCTTCCATGTAGACTGGTTGTAAGGAGGAATGCAAAGTTATCCAAGCTCATCATTTTTGCATGTTGACTTCCACTTCCACCCAATATTAGGTTGGATGGGTGACAAAATACATTTAAATCTTAGCTATTTTCATCTATAGCGGCTAAGGTTTGGCTGCTCTGAGCTACAATGGCTAGATTCTGGCCACTTTGGTCTTCAGCGACCAAGATTGGAAGGGCTGAAAATACCCGAAATGAGTGGTAAAAACCACTTTTGACACTTGGAATGTCCCAAGGTTTAGTCACATGACCTATGGATGTACCCATGTAAGCAGTATTCCTGACCATGGCATGTTTTAGGTGTCTACACATCACATTATTGAAACTAAATTTCAAGCTTAGAGTGTTGCTTTCTTACCTTCTTTACCATGTCTGTTGGAATATGTAATGCAACATTGTGTAAATTATTCTTAGACTAAAATATAAAGTCTAAAGAATAAAATATGAATTAGAAAATAATTTTATTTTATGTAAAAATATTCCCACCCAATTAATAAATAAAATAAGGGTGCTAGGAATATTTAATTTGTGGGAAAAAGTTATTTTCCCTTTTCTATAAAATATTAGAAAGTAACTAATCACTTTCTAATATTTGATAGATGCCACTTATCACACATCTCAAAATTAGATTGTGATAAGATTTAGGGTTGTAGTAGAAAATATTCTCTTTAAATAGGGGTGTTGTCTACTACATCTTAATATATCTTGTCATATTGACTTGTATTGTAATATCATGTTGATACATATTGTTGCATAACATTGAAGCATTCTTGTATTGTTGAATCAAATGAGTAATATAGTGAGCTTCATAGTGGATGTTTTCCTTCTTCATTTGAAGTAGGGTTTTACCACTTAATATTGGTGTTGTAGGTTTTCCTCTTTTGTGTGTGATTGATCTTGTGGAGCATTCTTCGATCTTGGGGAGACTTTGCTTGTCTCAAATTTGGTATTAGAGCTATTGGGATCTCCATCAAGTGTCTTCAATCCTTTGAGATGAAAAATCCATTAAGAATGACTGATCATGGAATCTCCTTCACACCTAAGCACATCCTTGATGGATCAAATTTTGGAATATGGGAACCAAAGATGAGGGCTGAATTTCAAGCAAGAAAGTTATGACCCATTGTGAATGGAGATGAAGCAATCCCAACACAGGAAAGGGCACTTGAGACATACAAAAACAAGAGTCACCTTGCACTTTTCATGATTATCAATAGTGTGAGTAATGAGATATTTCTCACTATAAGCCATTGTGATAATGCTAAATATGCATGGGATTTGCTAAAACAAGTCCATATAGGGTCCAACACATCAATGAAATTCACTTTATTATCCAAAATTCTTAGCACTATGCAAGGTGAAGAAGAAAGTGCCTTGATCTTCCTCTCAAAGATGAAAGACATGAGAACTCAACCATTGGCTTTTAATTCTGATTGGATAAGTGAGAAGCTCTTAAGATTTATCATTTTGAGGAACTTGTCAAGCAAGTTCAAGAATTTTGTCGCCATTATTGAGACTAGGCTAGAGCAAGAAGAGGATGGCATTTCTCTCAACACGCTTTCACAATTATTGATTCAACATGAAGAGTCTCTTAATAGAGACAAAGTGAATGGTAAAGTTATCAAGGAGAAGAATTTTTCCTTGAGTGCCACTAAGGCTTCCTTCAAGAAGAAATACAAGGGAAGGAAAAATCAAAATTTCCAACCCAACAAGCCTAGAGTTGATTTCACTTACAACTTTTGTGGCAAGAAAGGCCACAAGGAACAAAATTGTTTCAATAAGAAAAATATTGCATAAAAGGAAGAGCAATAAAAGGCTAAGGGACAAGGACCTAAGAAATGGTTTGGCAAGGGAAAGAAAAATAACAACAATGTAAAGCAAAATTCTAATAAAAATGCCTTTGTTTGTGCCCTCTACTCCATTGACTCATATACTTCTAATGAATGGGTGTTAGATTATGGATGTACTAACCATATGTTTTTTGAAAAGGATAATTTTGTGGACTTTCATAAGCACTCTTCAGATTCAGTTGTCATTGGTGATAATACTAGACTTCAAGTAGAAGGTGTTGGCAATGTTGTAATTCAAGGGAAATTACTTGATAATGTCCTATATGTGCCTAACCTTAGGAGAAATTTAATTTTAGTTTTACAAGTTGCTAGAAGTGGTCACACTATTGAGTTCAATGCAACTTCATGGAGCATTAGGAAAGGCATGTTACCAATCATTACAGGTTATGTAAAGAATAATATTTATGTGTTAGGTGATACTCCTCCTAAAGTGTTTTTAGCAATTAATGCTTCTCCTAGTAGCAAGATTTGGCACTTAAGGTTAGGCCATACAAACTATCAAATATTCAAATGATGAAGTCCAAAAATTTGGTTGAAGGCTTGCCTAACATTTCACCTATTCATGGTTTGTGTGAAACATGCATCTTAGGCAAGATGAGCAAATAAAAGTTTGCAAAGGACAAGTCAACAAGGGCCACATAAATTCTTCAACTCATTCATACAAATATTATGGGTCCATTACATGTTAGATCACTTGGTGGTGCATCCTATATTCTCACCTTTATAAATGATTATTCAAGAATGATCTTTGGGTATCTACTTAAGAATAAATAAGATTGTTTTGATAAATTCAAGGAGTTCAATGCTTTGGTAGAAAATTGAAAGGGAGCAAATATCAAAATGATTAGAAGTGACAATGGAGGGGAGTACAATAGCAATGATTTCAAAGAGTTTTGTTCTTCTCATGGGATAAAAAGGCAGTTTACTTGTCCATACACTCCTCAAAAAAATGGTGTTGCAGAGAGGAAAAATAGGACAATAATGGAGATGGTAAGATGCATGCTTGGTGATCACTTACCTAAATTTCTTTGGGGTGAAGCAACCAGTACAACAATATACATTATTAACAGGTGTCCTTCAAAATCAGTTGAGGGGAAGACTCCTTATGAGGTTTGGAATGGTAAGTCGTCGAATTTGTCACACTTAAGAGTGTTTGGATGTGATGCATTTTCATATATTCCTTAAGAAAATAATAAATTGGATAAAAAGTCTCAAAAATACATCTTTGCTGGCTATGATGCAGAACATAGGGGCTACAGGTTATACTCACCTTCTTCACGCATTGTATTTGTTTCAAGAGATATCAAATTCAATGAAGACCTTCTTGAGTTAGAAAAGGGTGGGCCTTGTGTCAAAAGGACCAAGTGGTTGGATCATTCTAGGGGTCCTAAATAGCATAATTCAGTTAGCCAAAGGATAAATAGAAGTATGACCCTTAACATGTCTCTTATATCTAAGATAGAGAATGATCATGAGCCTAATTCTTACCAAGAAGCTTCACAACACTCTTGTTGGGTTGATTCCATGAAGGTTGAGATGGATTCTCTTCTAAAGAATAAAACTTGGGATCTAGTGCCTTATCCTAATAAGAGAAATGTTATTGGGAACAAGTGGGTCTATATAATAAAGTGCAATTCTAATGGATAGATAGAAAAGTATAAGGCTCGATTGGTTTCTCAGGGTTATGCTAAAAGACATGGCATTGACTATGATGAAACCTTTGCACCAGTTGCCAAAATGCCCACCATTTGGATTCTCATTGCTATTGCTACTGCTCAAGGTTGGCAGATTTTTTAGCTTGATGTGAAAAGTGCCTTTCTAAATGGTGATTTGGATGTGGATATCTACATGAGTCAACCACAAGGATTTGTTGTACAACCTAAGGAAACACTTGTGTGTAAACTAAAGAAACCCTTGTATGGTCTGAAGAAAGCACCTAGAGCATGGTACATGAAGGTTTTAGGTTACTTCTTATCTCTTGGTTTTGATAAATGCTATTCAGATACAAATGTCTATGTGCTTAGGAAGGATAAATTGGTTATTTTAACTGCTCAAATTTTTGATGACCTTGTTGTGATTGGAAATGAGAATGAGGCCATTTTTTATTTCATCTCTAAATTAAATTCAGAGTATGAAATGACTAACCTTGGTCTTCTACACTACTATCTTGGCATGCAATTTTATCAGCATGAGGATTGTACCTTTTTGAGTCAATCCAAGTTTATTGGAGATCTTCTTAAGAGGTTTGATTTGGAGGATGACAATCCTACTTCCATTCCTATTTCTACAGGGGTTAAGTTGGAAGTAAGTACAAAATCTCAGTTGGCTGATGCTACATTGTATAGGTAGCTTATTGGTAGCTTTATTTATGTTACCATCACAAGGCCAGATATTGCTTTTGCAGTTGGTATGATGGCTAGGTTCATGCAAAAACCTTATATTGAGCACGTACAAGCTACCAAGAAGATTTTGAAGTACCTTTCAGGTACTAGAGATTTTGCACTCAAGTATTCTAGGCTTCCTTACTTTTCTCTTTTTGGCTATGCTGATTCTGATTTTAGAGGGGATAGAATAGATAGAAAGTCTACCACAACATATGTTTTTAGTATTGGGTCTGCAACTATCTCTTGGTCTTCCAAGAAGCAATATACAATTGCTCTTTCTACAATGGAAGCAGAGTATAAGGCTACTACAACAGCTGCAAAGGAAGCGGTTTGGCTTCGTACCCTCATGAAGGAAATTGGCTTTGAGCAATTTGGTCCTTCACATCTGTTCTCCTATAATCAATCAGCTATTGCCTTGGCTAAAAATCATGTAATGCATCAAAGGACAAAGCATGTTGAAATCCAAACCCACTTTATCAAAGAGAAGGTATTGGATGGTACTATTCAGTTCGAGTATTGCCCATCATCTTATAATTTTTCTGATTTGTTCACCAAACCTCTTCCCAAGGAGTAGTTTTGTAAGCTGGGGGACTCACTTGGTTTGGTGAAGTTGTTCTCAAGGGGAATGAAGTGTAGTTACACTTGTGTGATGACAACTTCATCATTATGAGGTGTTTTGTGCTATATATATGAGTTGATATTTGGTGGTATAATTGCTTTTTGCATCTCTTTTAAACATGGTACTTTCTTGTTTGCCTTGTGTAACTTTTGTACATGTTACTTTGTAGATGGCATTGTGCAATTATGGTATATGATGTAATTGCTTTATGCGACTCTTTTACATGGTACTTTCTTGTTGCCTTGTGCAACTTTGTACATGTTTTTATGTAGTTGGAATTATGCAATTGGTTTATCATGGTACTTTCTTATTAGAATCTATTCTACTTTTGTAAGTGATATTTTATGGTTGGATTTATGCAACCGGTGTGCACATTTTATTATTTTCATATACCTTATGCAACTGTTGTACATGGTACTTTTTTGTTAGCCTTGTGGTACTTTTGTACATGGTACTTTAGAGTTTGCATTATCATGGTATTACTTGTTTTCTTTATGCAAATTTTTACATGATATTGTTTTATAAACTATATAGCACGTGACTATAAGTATGGCTTGGCATATTTTTGTGATGACTTATAGTTCACTATTTGTTAGATCAGTTTTATTATCCTATTTGGATATTCATATATGTTGTGGTGAATATATTTATGATGATGTATCTAACTGATTTTATGTTGATCTTATTATAGCTTACAGGTACTTTCATTTGGGGTTTTGTAGGCTTACTAAAGACACCCTTGTGATGTTTTATTCTTGTCATTTGTAACCACTTGTAGTTTATGGATGGCTTTGTAAGCTGCTTGTATCTGAAGCTACTCCGTTGGGGGATTTAGCCCATTTTGTATTGGTGCCTTATTGTAGACCATTCTTGGTCATATAAGCTCATTGTAACTATATTACTCATTTGATTCTCATCCCCGTTTGTATATTTAGGGGGAGAATGTTTCTTTGTTTCATAATTCATTTCCCCAATATTGCATTAAGGGGGAGTGTTGGAATATGTAATGCAACATTGTGTAAATTATTCTTAGATTAAAATATAAAGTCTAAAGAATAATATTTGAATTAGAAAATAATTTTATTTTATGTAAAAATATTCCCACCCAATTAATAAATAAAATAAGGGTGCTAGGAATATTTAATTTGTGGAAAAAAGTTATTTCCCATTTTCTAGCAAATATTAGAAAGTAACTAATCACTTTCTAATATTTGATAGATGACACTTATCACACATCTCAAAATTATAATGTGATAAGATTAGATTGTGATAATATTTAGGGTTGTAGTAGAAAAACTTCTCTTTAAATAGGGGTGTTGTCTACTACATATTAATATATCTTGTCATATTGACTTGTGTTGTAATATCATGTTGATGCATATTGTTGCATAACATTGAAGCATTCTTGTATTGTTGAATCAAATGAGTAATATAGTGAGATTCATAATGGATGTTTCCCTTCTTCATTTGAAGTAAGGTTTTACCATTTAATATTGGTGTTGTGGTCTTTCCGCTTTTGTGTGTGATTGATCTTGTGGAGCATTCTTAGATCTTGGGGATATTTTGCTTGTATCACAGTGTCAAGGGCATAGATAAGTTCTCCCTTGAGATCATAACCATTCTCTTCTGAATAATCCTCTATTTTTTTACCTTTGTCCACATCATTACTTTATTTTGGCTTGTCTTCTATAGGATCACTCACTTCTTCTTCTAATGCCATTAGAATATTTTCATCTGGTCTTTCAAGTGCATCTTCATAGTCATCATCACTAAAACTATAACCATCCCTTGTGCAATCATCTTCAAGATGTCCAAATTTACCACATCTAAAACACTTGAGAATAACTGGAGTCCTTTTCTTAACTGGTTCTTTCTCTTCAATCATAAATAGGACTTCATCTCTATCATTATCTGAAGAACTAGCATCACTATCATTTGAGTACTTACTTGCATTATCCGCATAGTAGCTCCTCTTTTGTCTCTGGAAGAACTTCTTTCCTTGTCTTCTTTGTCCATCCTTGCTTTTCTTTTGGTGCCTGTATCTTTTTGATTCCCTGTACCTGTGATCCTATTTTTCTTCACCATTGTTGTTCTTTGGCTCTTTACAATCTGTTGCAAAATGTCCATACTTTCCACAATTGAAACACTTAACAGATCTTAGATCTATGGGTCTTCTGGAACCTTTATCTCTTCTACCATAATTTGCTTCTTCATCACTGGATGACTCACTTGCTTGATTCTGACTTCTTACCCTTTATCTTCTTGTTCGCTTTGAATGCAACCTCTTTCGGAGGGATAGGATCTTTTGTTCTTATCTCAAAAGTTGTAAGCATGCCAAGTAAAGAATTTCTTGTCAGACTATCACTATCAATTGATGTTTCTATAGCAGAAACCTTTTCACTATATCTTTTTGGAAGAGTTCTCAAGATCTTATCACAAGCATCGGATTCATCGACCTTCATTCCAAGACCTCTCATCTCATGTACAAGTTCATCAATCTTACTGAGATAGTCATGAATGTTTTCATCATCCCGCATTCTTAGATTTTCAAATTCTCCTTTGAGATTTCTGATCTTAGCTTTCCTGACACCTTTATCTCCTTCATATATGTTATGCAATAGTTCCCACATTTCTTTTGTTGTTTTACAATCCATAACCTTCATAGATTCTGATCTACGCAATCCTTTTATAATTGCATTCATAGCTCTTGAATTTGCATGCATTAGAAGCTTACCTTCCTTATCTATAGGAGGATTGATTGCTGAATCATATCCAAGTTCCACTGCATCCCAAACTTCATTGCCAAGTGCCATCAAGTGAAACCTCATTAGCATACACCAATACAAGAAGTCACTTCCATCAAATATTGGTATTGTATTATTGATGGACCCATCCCTTTGATCCTTTTGATCCATTGTGTTCTTGACCGATTTTCCTTCAAGCTGTCAAACTCTTCTAAAGGAACCCGCTCTGATACCAATTGAAGAACACAAGCTTATACTGAGAGGGGGTGAACAGTATAAGAGCACTTTTTACTTTTCTTTTCAAATCAATATTATGCAATGTATAGATAGAAGTATCAATAGCAGTAATCAAAGCAATGCACAAAACACCATACACAATAGAGACACATAATTTAATGTGGTTCACCCAAATATGGCTACCTCCACGGAGAAAATATTTCTTCTAAATTTTTCTCAATTAATCTCTTGGGAATCCTTCCCAATTACAATGTTTATGGACCTCTGTCCAAAGGAGATGTTGATCCCCTAAATCTGGTTTGTGGATCTCTATCCATAGGAGAACTCCTTCTCCTCTACTCTAGTTGGTGATCCTCTAGAAGATACTGCCTCCACTACATTGGCTTGTGGATCTCTCTCCACTGAAGACTCTTGTCCTCACTCAGAAGACCTATCCTCAATTCCCTGGCTGATGGATCTCTATCCACTAGAGACTCTATCCTCTCTACTCTATCACCTCCAAAGCTCTATCTCAATTCTATACTAAACATAGTCCAGTCGGTCTAGCACAACTCTGCTCAACTCTTGCACTAAACATAGTCCATTCGGTCTAGCACAAGTTTCAATAAACATAGTCCATTAGGTCTAGCACAAATCTGCTCAACTCTTACACTAAACATAGTCTAGTCGGTCTAGCACAAGTCCACTCAAATCTGCACTAAATACAATCTAGTTGGTCTAGCATAAATCTGCTCAATAGGTCCACATAGAACCTACTCAAATATGCTCAATAGGTCCACTCAAAACTTCAAATTTCTAAAGGTCCACAAACCTATCAATTTTGTCCTAATCTTCTAGTGCTCTTTAGGACTTTCTATATTTTGGACTTCTAATTTTTTCTTTTCTTCTCAATCTTAAGTCCACAAGAACTTGTCAAATCTCATAGAAACATAAAGAGAATTGTTAGAGACTCAATATGTTCTTTACTCAATGCTCAATCACTTTCTCAACTCAAAATCTCATAGAATCATAAAGAGAATTGTTAGAGACTCAATATGTTCTATACTCAAAACTCAATCACTTTCTCAACTCAATCTCATAGAAGCATAAAGAGAATTGTTAGAGACTCAATATGTTCTATTCTCAAAACTCAATCACTTTCTCAACTCAATCTCATAGAAGCATAAAGAGAATTGTTAGAGACTCAATATGTTCTATTCTCAAAACTCAATCTCAACTCAAATCAGAATATAGAATAGTTTGTTTTATGGAACTTGAACAATCACTTCATACATCCACTTGACTAGGCTCAATCAACTCTACTCAACCAATCACTTCAAGAAACAACTCTTTCTCACAAACCCTAGTCCAAGCATGTATCATCCAACTCAAAATGTTTCCAACAATGCTCAACAACAAATCTCACATAACAATGATACTCATGATCTTTTCAAACCCTAGTTCAAGTTCTTTGCATAACAACTCACTTCAACAACCATGCTCATCAAACAAGGTTTTAATCACAACTCTCAATTTTAGAAAACCTTGAAGCATTAACTCAAACACTTCACTCAACCAATGATCTCAACAACAATGCTAATAAAACAAGGTTTTAATCTCAACTCTCAAATCAGAAAACCTTGAAGCAATAACTCAACCACTTTCGAAAAGGAAACCCTAATCAAGTCCTTTTCACTCCAAACTTAATTTTCAATAAAGCCAATCAACCAACTCAACCAAAGAAGAATTTTCCCATACCTTTTTGAATGTCAAGTAGTTGACCTCACAAATCTGCCACACTCACAATTACTTCTTTTCCAATCTCAATAAGGGTTAGAGGATAATTTTCTTCAACAAAACATATCACAAAAATAATATCAAAATTACACCTTATCACTCCAACTTAAATAATAATCAATATCCTCACAATAGTCACAAAAACCCTTAATTCAAAATAACATACTACCCACAAAGTCTTAACCTTTCAATATTCCACAATAGCAATTTTAAGACTTAAAAATAAAAATAGAATTCTCCTTATAACTCCTAAAGGTAATTCTCAACTACCACAACTTTATTACAAAGCAACCTTTCCAAACTCAACCACTAAACAACCTTATACCTCCAACTTAGGCATTTAATTAAAATTAAAATAAAAAATATTACCTTTGCCTTTGGAGGGAATCAAACCCTCAACGTTGCCCCCTATGAGCGCCTTAACCATGGCCAAAATCATCACATGAGCCAAGCGCTCATTGAGATTAATGAAGCACCACATGCTTCTTAACCTCCACTCTCTCCTTCCACCTTGGCAAAATAATGTGCACCGTAGGTGCTTCACTCAACACACCTCACGATGCACCCATCGTGATTCGAACATGAATTCCCTTGCAAGCCAACGCTTTCACGCTTTCCAAAATGCCACTAGACCACGTTGTCTTATGCAACTTTGAAAATCGAAGCTTCCTCCCTTCAACACTTTGCTGTCATATTTTTCACATACACTCATGAGCTCTTTCTTTTGTAAGCCAATATTTTCACTTTAGAGCAAGGATAATAAATTTGAACTTTAGGCATAGTATTTATATGCTTCTTCCACTACTTTGAAAATGTCGGTGCTTTCCTTGTTGTCTTCTATGATGTCGGTGGAGATCATAAAGGCTTCGAATGCCTTTGGTCTTAAACCCAACCTTTGGGTTTATTAAAATATCTTTAGACTTTATAAAACCCACTTTTGCCTTAGTAAAATATTATAATAAGAATTATAAATATTTTATTTGGGTTTTCACCATGGCACATTTAATATTATAATAACCACTATTATAATATTATACCTTTGATAAAGTACCTTTAATATTTATTTATAAAATTTAAATTCACATTGAATTTAAATAATTTATAAAATAAATATTATAACCCCTTTTTAACTTCTATCTTTTGCACTGTTTCACTTGATCTTTGGCCTTCTTCCTGGATATCAAATAACCATTTTTATCCCCTTTATTTCCTACTAAAATATTTGGTATTAATGATGACTTCATCTGGTGACATCAATGACAACTTTGACTTAGGGACTCAAAATGTCCAACAATCTCCCCCTTTGTCATTGATGGCAACCCATACTCTTCTTACCAAAACCTGACCTTTCTTTTTCCTTCTGCTCCCCTTGGGACATTGCTCCCCCTGGCTCAATGCTCTCTCAAATATCAAATCTCTCCCATATCAAATCTCTCCCCAATACACAAATCTCTCCCCCTTTGACATCAATGGCAAAGGGTCACCTTTGGGGCTCGGGGCTAAGAATGAGCCTCTTAGCTTAGCCCCTCCCCCACCTCCTCATGAGGTGGTTAATTCTGGGGTGGGAGTATTTCTACTCCCAAAAGGCATTGTTCTTTACCTTTATCCTCTTCCCTTCTTTTTTGAATTTTTTGATTCTTCTGATTGTTTCTATCTGTGTCATCATTCATGTTCTTGTTTCTGTACCTGTTCTCATCCATGTTCCTATTCCTATTCCTATTCCTGTAATCATTCCCTTCTGTTCATATTCCTTGTTCTTGTTCATACCTATTTTTGGAATATTTGCTCTACACCATTTTGTTGTGTGACCATCATTATTGCACTTATAACACTTAATGTTATTATTCCTTGGAGGTGCAAATGTCTTAGGATTTCTCCTAGTGAAGTCATATCCTCTTCTATCATGAACCCTGCAATTCATTGCCTTGTGACCAAACTCATTACATGAGTAGCAATACCCATGGAAAATATATCCTTTCCCATATTCTTGTCTTTCATGTGTCCTGCATTGTGAAGCCATGTGCCCAAACCTGTGACATGAAAAACATCTTCCATTGAAGCTTCCTTGTCTTGACCTCATTGGTCTCCTATTCTGATTGTTGTTCCATCTGTATCTTCTCTGTGCATTGTTCCTATCTTTGTTGAACTCTTTATTGTCCAACTCATCCTCTGATGTCTCACTCCCTCTTACACTGTCTTCTTCTAATGTATCTTCATCTAAAGTTTCTTCTTCTTCAAGACTTGAAGTAGACTCTTCTTCCCATTTCTTTTGAACCTGTTTAGAACCAAGACCTATCTTGTTTGTTGCTCCTCTTTGTATCTTGACTATTTTATCCATACTCTTTGCATTATTTACATACTTGTATAGCTTATTCTTGGAGTCTTCTACATCTTCCTTTAGTAGAGCCACTTCTTGTGCTAACTTCTCACATTCCAAGATCTTTGCTTCTAACTTATCTTTGAACTTCTTTGCCTTAGCCTTTGATTTTTCTAAATCCTCTATGAGCAATAATCTTTCTTCATCACATTCTTGAAACTGAATTTCAAGCTTAGAGTGTTGCTTTCTTACCTTCTTTACCATGTCAAGGGCATATATAAGTTCTCCCTTGAGATCATAACCATTCTCTATTGAATAATCCTCTATTTGTTTACCTTTTTCCACATCATTACTTTCTTTTGGCTTGTCTTCTATAGGATCACTCACTTCTTCTTCTAATGCCATTAGAATATTTTCATCTGGTCTTTCAAGTGCATCTTCATATTCATCATCACTGAAACTATAACCATCCCTTGTGCAATCATCTTCAAGATGTCCAAATCTACCACATCTAAAACACTTGAGAATAACTAGAGTCTTTTTCTTAACTAGTTCTTTCTCTTCAATCATAAATAGGACTTCATCTCTATCATTATCTAAAAATCTAGCATCACTATCATTTGAGTACTTACTTGCATTATCCGCATAGTAGCTCCTCTTTTGTCTTTGGAAGAACTTCTTTCCTTGTCTGCTTTGTCCATCCTTGCTTTTATTTTGGTGCTTGTATCTTTCTGATTCCCTGTACTTGTGATCTTATTTTTCTTCACCATTGTTGTTCTTTGGCTCTTTACAATCTGTTGCAAAATGTCCATACTTTCCATAATTGAAACACTTAATAGATCTTAGATCTATGGGTCTTCTGGAACCTTTATCTCTTCTACCATAATTAGCTTCTTCATCACTGGATGACTCACTGCTTGATTCTGACTTCTTACCCTTTATCTTCTTGTTCACTTTGAATGCAGCCTCTTTTGGAGGGATAGGATCTTTTGTTCTTATCTCAAAAGTTGTAAGCATGCCAAGTAAAGAATTTCTTGTCAGACTATCACTATCAATTGATGTTTCTATAGTAGAAACCTTTTCACTGTACCTTTTTGGAAGAGTTCTCAAGATCTTATCACAAGCATCGATTCATCGACCTTCATTCCAAGACCTCTCATCTCATGTACAAGTTCATCAATCTTATTGAGATAGTCATGAATGTTTTCATCATCCTGCATTCTTAGATTTTCAAATTCTCCTTTGATATTTTTGATCTTAGCTTTCTTGACACCTTTATCTCCTTCATATATGTTATGCAGTAGTTCCCACATTTCTTTTGTTGTTTTACAATCCATAACCTTCATAGATTTTGATCTATGCAATCCTTTTATAATTGCATTCATAGCTCTTGAATTTGCATGCATTAGAAGCTTACCTTCCTTATCTGTAGGAGGATTGATTGCTGAATCATATCCAAGTTCCACTGCATCCCAAACTTCATTGCCAAGTGCCATCAAGTGAAATCTCATTAGCATACACCAATACAAGAAGTCACTTCCATCAAATACTGGTATTGTATTATTGATGGACCCATCCCTTTGATCCTTTTGATCCATTGTGTTCTTGACCACTTTTCCTTCAAGCTGTCAAACTCTTCTGAAGGAACCCGCTCTGATACCAATTGAAGAACACAAGCTTATACTGAGAGGGGGGTGAATAGTATAAGAGCACTTTTTACTTTTCTTTCAAATCAATATTATGTAGTGTATAGATAGTAGTATCAATAGTAGTAATCAAAGCAATGCACAAAACACCATACACAATAGAGACACATATTTAACGTGGTTCACCCAAATATGGCTACCTCCATGAAGAAAATATTTCTTCTAAATATTTCTCAATTAATCTCTTGGGAATCCTTCCCAATTACAATGTTTATGGACCTCTGTCCAAAGGAGATGTTGATCCCCTAAATCTGGTTTGTGGATCTCTATCCATAGGAGAACTCCTTCTCCTCTGCTCTAGCTGGTGATCCTCTAGAAGATGACTGCCTCCACTGCACTGATTGTGGATCTCTCTCCACTTGAAGACTCTTGTCCTCACTCAGAAGACCTATCCTCAATGTCTTGGCTGATGGATCTCTATCCACTAGAGACTCTGTCCTCTCTACTCTATCACCTCCAAAGCTCTATCTCAATTCTATACTAAACATAGTCCAGTCGGTCTAGCATAGCTCTACTCAATCTTGCACTAAACATAGTTCATTCGGTCTAGCACAATTAATTTTCAACTAAACATAGTCCATTTGGTCTAGCACAAATCTGCTCAACTCTTGCACTAAAATCTGTGTCTAGCACAAGTCCACTAAATCTAAACATAGTCAGTCGGTCTAGCACAAATCTGCTCAATAGGTCCACTAGAACCTACTCAAATCTACTCAATAGGTCCATCTAGAACCTCTCCAAATTGCTCAATAGGTCCACAAACTCTCCAAATCTCTCAATAGAGTCCATTGTCTAATTCTTTAATTCTCTTTTAGCTCAAATTAATAATTCTTCTAGTCCTTTCAATCTCATAGAAACATAAAGAGAATTGTTAGAGACTCAATATGTTCTTTACTCAATGCTCAATCACTTTCTCAACTCAATATCATAGAAGCATAAAGAGAATTGTTAGAGACTCAATATGTTCTATACTCAAAACTCAATCACTTTCTCAACTCAATCTCATAGAAGCATAAAGAGAATTGTTAGAGACTCAATATGTTCTATTCTCAAAACTCAATCACTTTCTCAACTCAATCTCATAGAAGCATAAAGAGAATTGTTAGAGACTCAATATGTTCTATTCTCAAAACTCAATCTCAACTCAAATCAGAATATAGAATAGTTTGTTTTATGGAACTTGAACAATCACTTCATACATCCACTTGACTAGGCTCAATCAACTCTACTCAACCAATCACTTCAAGAAACAACTCTTGCTCACAAACCCTAGTCCAAGCATGTATCATCCAACTCAAAATATTTCCAACAATGCTCAACAACAAATCTCACATAACAATGATACTCATGATCTTTTCAAACCCTAGTTCAAGTTCTTTGCATAACAACTCACTTCAACAACCATGCTCATCAAACAAGGTTTTAATCACAACTCTCAATTTCAGAAAACCTTGAAGCATTAACTCAAACACTTCACTCAACCAATGATCTCAACAACAATGCTAATAAAACAAGGTTTTAATCTCAACTCTCAAATCAGAAAACCTTGAAGCAATAACTCAACCACTTTCGAAAAGGAAACCCTAATCAAGTCCTTTTCACTCCAAACTTAATTTTCAATAAAGCCAATCAACCAAGTCAACCAAAGAAGAATTTGCCCATACCTTTTTGAATGTCAAGTAGTTGACCTCACAAATCTGCCACACTCACAATTACTTCTTTGCCAATCTCAATAAGGGTTAGAGGATAATTTTCTTCAACAAAACATATCACAAAAATAATATCAAAATTACACCTTATCACTCCAACTTAAATAATAATCAATATCCTCACAATAGTCACAAAAACCCTTAATTCAAAATAACATACTACCCACAAAGTCTTAACCTTTCAATATTCCACAATAGCAATTTTAAGACTTAAAAATAAAAATAGAATTCTCCTTATAACTCCTAAAGGTAATTCTCAACTACCACAACTTTATTACAAAGCAACCTTTCCAAACTCAACCACTAAACAACCTTATACCTCCAACTTAGGCATTTAATTAAAATTAAAATAAAAAATATTACCTTTGCCTTTGGAGGGAATCGAACCCTCAATGTTGCCCCCTATGAGCACCTTAACCATGGACAAAGTCATCACATGAGCCAAGCACTCATTGAGATTAATGAAGCACCACGTGCTTCTTAATCTCCACTCTCTCCTTCCTCCTTGGCAAAATAACGTGCACCATAGGCGCTTCACTCAACACACCTCACGATGCACCCATCGTGATTCGAACATGAATTCCCTTGCAAGCCAGCACTTTTACGCTTTCCAAAATGCCACTAGACCACGTTGTCTTATGCAACTTCAAAAATCGAAGCTTCCTCCCTTCAACACTTTGTTGTCATGTTTTTCGCATACACTCACGAGCTCTTTCTTTCGTATGCCAATATTTTCACTTTAGAGCAAGGATAATAAATTTGAACTTTAGGCATAGTATTTATATGCTTCTTCCACTACTTTGAAAATGTCGACGCTTTCCTTGTTGTCTTCTATGACGTCGGTGGAGATCATAAAGGCTTTGAATGCCTTTGGTCTTAAACCCAACCTTTGGGTTTATTAAAATATCTTTAGACTTTATAAAACCCACTTTTGCCTGTATAAAATATTATAATAAGAATTATAAATATTTTATTTGGGTTTTCACCATGGCACATTTAATATTATAATAACCACTATTATAATATTATACCTTTGATAAAGTACCTTTAATATTTATTTATAAAATTTAAATTCACACTTGAATTTAAATAATTTATAAAATAAATATTATAACTCCTTTTTAACTTCTATCTTTTGCACTATTTCACTTGATCTTTGGCCTTCTTCCTGGATATCAAATAACCATTTTTATCCCCTTTGTTTCCTACTAAAATATTTGGTATTAATGATGACTTCATCTGGTGACATCAATGACAACTTTGACTTAGGGACTCAAAATGTCCAACAATCTCCCCCTTTGTCATTGATGGCAACCCATACTCTTCTTACCAAAACCTGACCTTTCTTTTTCCTTCTGCTCCCCCTGGGACATTGCTCCCCCTGGCTCAATGCTCTCTCAAATATCAAATCTCTCCCCATATCAAATCTCTCCCCAATACACAAATCTCTCCCCCTTTGACATCAATGGCAAAGGGTCACCTTTGGGGCTCGGGGCTAAGAATGAGCCTCTTAGCTTAGCCCCTCCCCCACCTCCTCATGAGGTGGTTAATTTTGGGGTGGGAGTATTTCTACTCCCAAAAGGCATTGTTCTTTACCTTTATCCTCTTCCTTTATTTTTTAATTTTTTTGATTCTTCTGATTATTTCTATCCATGTCATCATTCCTGTTCTTGTTTATGTTCCTGTTCTCATCCATGTTCCTATTCCTATTCCTATTCCTATCAATTATTCCTCGTTCATATTCTTGTTCTTGTTCATACCTATTTTTGGAATATCTGCTCTACACCATTTTGCTGTGTGACCATCATTATTGCACTTATAACACTTAATGTTATTATTCCTTGGAGGTGCAAATGTCTTAGGATTTCTCCTAGTGAAGCCATATCCTCTTCTTTCATGAACCCTGCAATTCATTGCCTTGTGACCAAACTCATTACATGAGTAGCAATACCCATGGAAAATTTATCCTTTCCCATATTCTTGTCTTTCATGTGTCCTGCATTGTGAAGCCATGTGCCCAAACCTGTGACATGAAAAACATCTTCCATTGAAGCTTCCTTGTCTTGACCTCATTGGTCTCCTATTCTGATTGTTGTTCCATATGTATCTTCTCTGTGCATTGTTCCTATATTTGTTGAACTCTTTATTGTCCAACTCATCCTCTGATGTCTCACTCCCTCTTACACTATCTTCTTCTAATGTATCTTCATCTAAAGTTTCTTCTTCTTCAAGACTTGAAGTAGACTCTTCTTCCCATTTCTTTTGAACCTATTTAGAACCAAGACCTATCTTGTTTGTTGCTCCTCTTTGTACCTTGACTATCTTAAAAAAAAAAAATATTTAAATTCTTTCTTCTTTTTTCTTTCCCCCCCCCCCCTCCTTTTAATAAACCCCCCCTCTCCCCCCCCCCCCCCCCCCCCCCAAAATTCCTTCCCACCTCACTTAACACATCTTCTCCCCCCCCCTCTTTTTTTTTAAACCCCCTCAAAAACACCCCCCTCCCCCCCCCATTCTTAAAACTAAATTTCAAGTTTAGATTGTTTTTTCTTACCTTCTTTTCAATATTTTACCATGTCAAGGGCATAGATAAGTTCTCCCTTGAGATCATAACCATTCTCTACTTGAATAATCCTCTATTTTTTTACCTTTGTCCACATCATTACTTTATTTTGGCTTGTCTTCTATAGGATCACTCACTTCTTCTTCTAATGCCATTAGAAGATTTTCATCTGGTCTTTCAAGTGCATCTTCATAGTCATCATCACTAAAACTATAACCATCCCTTGTACAATCATCTTCAAGATGTCCAAATCTACCACATCTAAAATACTTGAGAATAACTGGAGTCTTTTTCTTAACTGGTTCTTTCTCTTCAATCATAAATAGGACTTCATCTCTATCATTATCTGAAGAACTAGCATCACTATCATTTGAGTACTTACTTGCATTATCCGCATAGTAGCTTCTCTTTTGTCTTTGGAAGAACTTCTTTCCTTGTCTTCTTTGTCCATCCTTGCTTTTATTTTGGTGCTTGTATCTTTCTGATTCCCTGTACCTGTGATCCTATTTTTCTTCACCATTGTTGTTCTTTGGCTCTTTACAATCTATTGCAAAATGTCCATACTTTCCATAATTGAAACACTTAACAGATCTTAGATCTATGGGTCTTCTGGAACCTTTATCTCTTCTACCATAATTAGCTTCTTCATCATTGGATGACTCACTACTTGATTCTGACTTCTTACCCTTTATCTTCTTGTTCACTTTGAATGCAGCCTCTTTCGGAGGGATAGGATCTTTTGTTCTTATCTCAAAAGTTGTAAGCATGCCAAGTAAAGAATTTCTTGTCAGACTATCACTATCAATTGATGTTTCTATAGCAGAAACCTTTTCACTGTACCTTTTTGGAAGAGTTCTCAAGATCTTATCACAAGCATCAGATTCATCGACCTTCATTCCAAGACCTCTCATCTCATGTACAAGTTCATCAATCTTACTGAGATAGTCACGAATGTTTTCATCATCTCGCATTCTTAAATTTTCAAATTCTCCTTTGATATTTTTGATCTTAGCTTTCCTGACACCTTTATCTCCTTCATATATGTTATGCAGTAGTTCCCACATTTCTTTTGTTGTTTTACAATCCATAACCTTCATAGATTCTGATCTACGCAACCCTTTTATAATTGCATTCATAGCTCTTGAATTTGCATGCATTAGAAGCTTACCTTCCTTATCTATAGGAGGATTGACTACTGAATCATATCCAAGTTCCACTGCATCCCAAACTTCATTGCCAAGTGCCATCAAGTGAAACCTCATTAGCATACACCAATACAAGAAGTCACTTCCATCAAATACTGGTACTGTATTATTGATGGACCCATCCCTTTGATCCTTTTGATCCATTGTGTTCTTGACCACTTTTCCTTCAAGCTTTCAAACTCTTCTGAAGGAACCCGCTCTGATACCAATTGAAGAACACAAGCTTATACTGAGAGGGGGTGAACAGTATAAGAGCACTTTTTACTTTTCTTTTCAAATCAATATTATGTAGTGTATAGATAGCAGTATCAATAGCAGTAATCAAAGCAATGCACAAAACACCATACACAATAGAGACATAAATTTAACGTGGTTCACCCAAATATGGCTACTTCCATGGAGAAAATATTTCTTCTAAATATTTCTCAAATAATCTCTTGGGAATCCTTCCCAATTACAATGTTTATGGACCTCTGTCCAAAGGAGATGTTGATCCCCTAAATCTAGTTTGTGGATCTCTATCCATAGGAGAACTCCTCCTCTGCTCTAGTTGGTGATCCTCTAGAAGATACTACCTCCACTGCACTAGCTTGTGGATCTCTCTCCACTTGAAGACTCTTGTCCTCACTCAGAAGACCTATCCTCAATATCCTGGCTGATGGATCTCTATCCACTGGAGACTCTGTCCTCTCTACTCTATCACCTCCAAAGCTCTATCTCAATTTTATACTAAACATAGTCCAGTCAGTCTAGCACAACTCTGCTCAACTCTTGCACTAAACATAGTTCATTCGTTAAATCTAGCTCTTGTCTCTGCAAAGTCCACTCAATTTCACTAAAATAGTAGTCTAGCACAAATTTGCTCAATAGGTCCACTCAGAACGTACTCAAATATGCTCAATATGGTCCTATTATTCTTTCTTAATCTTTTCAAAACTTGTCCAATCTCATAGAAACATAAAGAGAATTGTTAGAGACTCAATATGTTCTTTACTCAATGCTCAATCACTTTCTCAACTCAAAATCTCATAGAAGCATAAAGAGAATTGTTAGAGACTCAATATGTTCTATACTCAAAACTCAATCACTTTCTCAACTCAATCTCATAGAAGCATAAAGAGAATTGTTAGAGACTCAATATGTTCTATTCTCAAAACTCAATCACTTTCTCAACTCAATCTCATAGAAGCATAAAGAGAATTGTTAGAGACTCAATATGTTCTATTCTCAAAACTCAATCTCAACTCAAATCAGAATATAGAATAGTTTATTTTATGGAACTTGAACAATCACTTCATACATCCACTTGACTAGGCTCAATCAACTCTACTCAACCAATCACTTCAAGAAACAACTCTTGCTCACAAACCCTAGTCCAAGCATGTATCATCCAACTCAAAATATTTCCAACAATGCTCAACAACAAATCTCACATAACAATGATACTCATGATCTTTTCAAACCCTAGTTCAAGTTCTTTGCATAACAACTCACTTCAACAACCATGCTCATCAAACAAGGTTTTAATCACAACTCTCAATTTCAGAAAACCTTGAAGCATTAACTCAAACACTTCACTCAACCAATGATCTCAACAACAATGCTAATAAAACAAGGTTTTAATCTCAACTCTCAAATCAAAAAACCTTGAAGCAATAACTCAACCACTTTCGAAAAGGAAACCCTAATCAAGTCCTTTTCACTCCAAACTTAATTTTCAATAAATCCAATCAACCAACTCAACCAAAGAAGAATTTGCCCATACCTTTTGAATGTCAAGTAGTTGACCTCACAAATCTGCCACACTCACAATTACTTCTTTTCCAATCTCAATAAGGGTTAGAGGATAATTTTCTTCAACAAAACATATCACAAAAATAATATCAAAATTACACCTTATCACTCCAACTTAAATAATAATCAATATCCTCACAATAGTCACAAAAACCCTTAATTCAAAATAACATACTACCCACAAAGTCTTAACCTTTCAATATTCCACAATAGCAATTTTAAGACTTAAAAATAAAAATAGAATTCTCCTTATAACTCCTAAAGGTAATTCTCAACTACCACAACTTTATTACAAAGCAACCTTTCCAAACTCAACCACTAAACAACCTTATACCTCCAACTTAGGCATTTAATTAAAATTAAAATAAAAAATATTACCTTTGCCTTTGGAGGGAATCGAACCCTCAATGTTGCCCCCTATGAGCGCCTTAACCATGGCCAAATTCATTGCATGAGCCAAGCACTCATTGATATTAATGAAGCACCACATGCTTCTTAATCTCCACTCTCTCCTTCCACCTTGGCAAAATAACGTGCACCATAGGCGCTTCACTCAACACACCTCACGATGCACCTATCGTGATTCGAACATGAATTCCCTTGCAAGCCAGCACTTTCATGCTTTCCAAAATGCCACTAGACCACGTTGTCTTATGCAACTTCAAAAGTCGAAGCTTCCTCTCTTCAACACTTTGTTGTCATATTTTTCGCATACACTCACGAGCTCTTTCTTTCGCAAATCAATATTTTCACTTTAGAGCAAGGATGCTTAATTTGAACTTTAGGCATAGTATTTATATGCTTCTTCCACTACTTTGAAAATTTCGATGCTTTCCTTGTTGTCTTATATGACGTCGATGGAGATCATAAAGGCTTTGAATGCCTTTGGTCTTAAACCCAACCTTTGGGTTTATTAAAATATCTTTAGACTTTATAAAACCCACTTTTGCCTTAGTAAAACATTATAATAAGAATTATAAATATTTTATTTGGGTTTTCACCATGGCACATTTAATATTATAATAACCACTATTATAATATTATACCTTTGATAAAGTACCTTTAATATTTATTTATAAAATTTAAATTCACACTGAATTTAAATAATTTATAAAATAAATATTATAACCCCTTTTTAACTTCTGTCTTTTGCACTATTTCACTTGATCTTTGGCCTTCTTCCTGGATATCAAATAACCATTTTTATCCCCTTTGTTTCCTACTGAAATATTTGGTATTAATGATGACTTCATCTGGTGACATCAATGACAACTTTGACTTAGGGACTCAAAATGTCCAACAATCTCCCCCTTTGTCATTGATGGCAACCCATACTCTTCTTACCAAAACTTGACCTTTCTTTTTCCTTCTACTACCCTTTGGACATTGCTCCCCCTGGCTCAATGCTCTCTCAAATATCAAATCTCTCCCCATATCAAATCTCTCCCCAATACACACATATCTCCTCCTTTGTGAAAAGGTTAGAAAATCCAACTAAGTGTCTATTATTTACAAGCTCAATATATAGGCTCTAAAGGCCCAAAATACATAACCAAACCCACTAAATCATGGATTTGATCCCAAAATCCTTAACCATAAGCTACAAAAGTGCAAAGGAGAATGCACGTAACTTCTAAGCTAAGATAGAAGGGAAAGATGCTAACTAGAAGATCCTTTAGCTAACTTGAAGTTCACTCTACCTACTTTGAGTTCACACTTCCTAACTAACACTCCAAAGTGACAACTAGAAGACAACTAGTGCACACAAGTGTATGTGAGAAGGAGACTCACTTACAATATTAATTTGCAAGAAATAAACTATGCAAACCTAGCTAGGAACTACTAGAGGGGTCATATGAGAGATTAAACATCAATCCTCATCATGCCTCCCCACAATAGAAGCATTGGCCTCCAATGCTTTCAGAAGAGTAGGAAAGTCACGGGACATCTGATGAAAAGAAATCCAATGAGCCTGATGCGGCAGTTGTCCTCGCCGAGCCACAAGATATGAGGTGGTAGACCCCTGGTGAGTCTGTCGAGTCTTCGTGTCATAGATCTGATCGGAATCCAATGGTAACTGAGAATCAGGAACCACGTCCACAGGATGACTGATAGCTGGTGCGGTCTCCAATGTAGAGTCAAAGTACAACTTCAAAAGATCTACATTGACGACGTCATGAATCCCCAAGTGTGCGGGAAGATCAAGGCGAAAAGCATTCTCGAACACCTGCTGAAGGATAGTATAAGGTCCATAGCGAATCGGTTTGATTTTACTATGAGTCTTATCAGTAAAACACCGCTTGTCAAGATGCAACCATACTTTGTCACCAACCTGAAATGGATGAGGAATTCGATGTCGATCCATGGCCTTTTTCTGCTATTGTTGTGTCTTTTGCAAAATCTCAATCACCTTTGATTGAAGATTATGCAAGTGCTGAATAAATGAGTGTGCCTTGTCTTGCTCCTTCTGAAGATGTGAAGTGATAGGAGAAGGCAAAGACAAAGGTAACTCATAAGGTGCCAAGGGCTAAAATCCCAAACAAACCTCAAAAGGTGAGTGACCTATAGAAGAATGTAGTGCCCTATTGTAGGCATGCTCAATATGAGTGAGACTCAAGTCCCACTTTGTTGGTGAAGTGTGATGATAGATTCGTAAACTTTGCACAAGTGTACGGTTTACCACTTCAGTCTGCCCATCGGATTGTGGATGATAGGCGATGGAAAAGTTAAGGGAAACTCCCAAAATTTTCCACAAAGAATGCCAAAAGTGACCCACAAAGCATGAATCATGATCCGATATAATGCTGGTAGGTAGACCAAAGGATCGCCAAATGCTATCAAAGAACAATTGGGCTAAGTCTGTTGCAGAACTTGTCTTGCGACATGGAATAAACTTAGCCATTTTACTGAATCTATCAACCACCACGAACACACAATCATGTTGTCACACTGTCATGGGAAAACCACTAACCAAATCCATGGAAATGCTTTCCCAAGGACGTGAAGGAATGGGCAAAGGAATGCCTAAGCCAAACTTCCTGTTAGTTGGTTTTGAGCGACAACAAACTGCACACTGTTTGAGAAATCTCAACACATCCCTCTGCATTTTAGGCCAGTAGAAAAATCTTTGCAAGTGATGAAGTGTTTTGTGTTTCCCAAAGTGACCACCATAAAGTGTTGAATGAGCTTCCTTAAGAAGTGACACTCTTGGCTCACAAGGAACACAAACCTTGTCCAATTTGTAAAGAAGTCCTTCTTTGATGTAGAAATCTTGGAAAGGACGCAAATTGGAAGAAGAAGGTTTACTTACTTGTTCAAATATTTTCCCAAAATCAGGATCTTGTGAATACTGATTAGGCCAAGTCTAAAATCCCAAGTGTGAAGTAGACATTACTGTTAAAGCAAGAGAGGTAGGAGGCCTACTCAAACAATCAGCAACAGTATTACTCTTCCCCTTTTTGTATTTGATCACCAAGTGAAATTGTTGGAGGTAAGAGGCCCACTTCATATGTCTTGATTCTTCAATTTTACTTTGAGATTGTAGGAACTTGAGAGGCATGTGATCAGTGTGTACTACTGTATATTTTCCCAAAATATAATGTCTCCAGTACTTGATAGCTTGAACTAATGCATACAACTCCTTGTCATATGTAGAATAGTTCAACTTAGCAGCAGAAAAAGTTTCTGAATGATAAGCAACTGGATGACCATTCTGTTTGAGCACAACACCTAAAGCAACTTTAGAGGCATCCGTTTCAATCTCAAAAGGTTGAGAGAGGTCAGGTAAAGTTAACACAGGTGTTGTACAAAGTTTCTTTTTAAGTTTCTCAAAGGCAACCTCTTGGATTTTCTCCCAATAAAATGGAACTTTAGACTTAGTGAGATAATGCAATGGAGCTGCAAGGGTGGAATATTGAGGAATGAACTTGCGATAAAAATTTGCAAGCCCTAGGAAACTCCTTAACTCGGTGAGAGTAGAAGGAGGGGACCACTTAAGTAAAACATCAACTTTAGTGGGATCTACCTGAATTCCACTTTCACTAATCACATAACCAAGGTATGAAATTGAAGTATTGCCAAAAGAACACTTGGAAGGATTGGCATATAATTGATTCTTTGCAAGAAGATCAAGTGTATGATGGATATGCCCAAGGTGTTCCTCCCAAGTTTTTGAGAATATCAATATATCATCAAGATATATTATTACAAATTTGTCAAGTACATCATGAAATACATCATTCATCAACCTCATGAAGGTTGCAGGAGCATTTGTAAGACCGAAAGGCATGACCAACCATTCAAAGAGGCCCATCTTCGTCTTAAAAGTTGTCTTCCATGTATCCTCAGCTTGGATACGCACTTGATGATATCCACTTTTGAGATCTATTTTTGAAAAGAACTTAGCTCCTTGGAGCTGATCTAATAAATCATCAATGCGTGGTAGTGGATATCTATTCTTTACAAAAATTATGTTCAAAGCACGAAAATCAATGCACAATCTCCAAGTGCCATCTTTTTTAAGAACCAACAAAATAGGTGAGGCACAAGCAGAAGTACTTTCCTTAATGAAACCCTTAGACAACAAATCTTCTATTTGCCTTTTAATTTCTTCATTTTGCAAAATAGATTGTCTATACATGGGTGCATTAGGTAGTGAAGAACCAGGAATGATTTCAATGTTGTGATTAATTGTGCGAATTGGAGGAAGAGACTTTGGCTCCTGAAATATGTGTGAGTAATTTTGCAATATTTTATCCATTGAAGAGTGTTGCTTTGTAATGGATGTTGATGTAGGAGTGTGTTGAGAGCGAATGAAAATTAGAGCAACCTCACCACCTTTTTTAATTGCCTTTTGTGTTTGCTTGGAATTTAGAATGATGTTAGGAGTGTTGGTGCTTTTTATGAGAAATACCTTACCATATTTTTGAAATGTGTAGGTTCTTTTGAAAGCATCATAAACAACTCTCCTATCATACTGAAAAGGTTGTCCAAGCAAAATCCCACAACAATCCATAGGAGTCACATCACAAGTGACTTGATCTATGAACTGTGGGCCAAGTGCAAATTTTAATGTGCAAGTGTGAGTGATTTCTGAGCCCCTTCCACTATCCTTCCAACCCAAAGAATAAGGTTGAGGATGAGGCTCCATAGGTAACTTCAATCGCTCGACAATGGACCTCGCAATTAGATTTTTCTGCGAGCCATTATCCACTATACAATCTGTTGCAAAATTATGGAGCAAATGAGCTCGAGTGATGAACAAAGCATCACGAGCGCCCCTGATGAACTTACATTTACCAAGGTAACCTCATTGAGCTTACCTCGTAATTTTGTGTATACTCTACTTTCTCCTACTGACTCAAGGGGACCTTTCGAAGCATCCGCCTCTTGAGTAGTGATGACTAAACTCTTCTTCTTAAGCTTAAAACAATCTGCTTTTTCATGACCTTTTTTCTTACAATAGTTACAAAACTTCTTGGAAGAAGAAGGTTTGGAAGAAGAAGAAGGAGTAGAAACGAAAGGAGAAGGAGAAGAAGGAGATGGAGAAGAAGAATTCTTCTTTTGGGCAAAGTTCTTCTTTTGTGAGAAAGAATTATTCCCTTTTGATGAGTTAGCAACCACTTGATTAGCAGGTGTGCGGAATCCCTGCGAATGCGCCTTGAACTTGTCCTCCGCAAGCTGCGCCTGGTTGAAAACTGAATCCAATGTTTCCATAGAAACAAACATAATTTCCCTGTACAAATGCTCTAACAAGCCACTTTGAAATTTGAGAATCAAAGCTACGATATCATCCTCCACATTCAAAAGTATCTTGTACCTGTTGAATTGAAAGATATATTCCTGCACAGTCATATTAGTACCTTGTCGAAACCGAAACCACTTAATAACCAATTCTTTAGAATAATTGGAAGGATAAAAATTGGTCTTAAGACAGTCTACAAGCTCATCCCAAGTGGTAAGCTCATCATGACCCTTTTTCCTTTCGACAAGTACTTTAGCTAAACAAGAAAGTTTTAGCTTAGCATATGGAACGTGATCATCATCTGAAAGCTGAGTGTAAGAAAACCAAGAACTCATGTCAAGAATCCAACTATTCAAGACTTCAGTGTTCCGGGATCCATCATAAAGTGGCACTTCACATCGAACTCTCAGGCGAGAATCATGAGCAGAATCTAAAGCATTGTGGATGGAAATATCATTTACCTTCACTGCAAGGTTACTAAGGACTTCTGCCATGGTAGTATCATTAGCTTTATCTACTAAAGCATTGACAACATGTGCAAGTTCTGCCACTTGGGCAGCCAAATCAGAAGCCATGTGAAACCGAGTATAAGCCAGGAGTAACAAGGAATCAACACTTAAAAATCAGGGTAAAAATTTGGAAATACCCTGTTACAATGTAGTGCCTTGAAAAAAATACCCCTAAGGCTAAAATATTTTAAAAATTTAACTTAACCTAAGGTTTAAAAAAATTTCCATTATAATTTATTAATTTAAAAATAACTTAATTAAAAATTTAAATTTAATTAATCAAAGAAAGATTAATTAATTTTAATTAAGATATTTAAAAATAAATTAATAAATAAAGAAAATTTACATGCAAGAATTTTAAAACCTTAGGTAAAGTAAATTAATAAAATAAATTAAAAGTACCCTTGCTTGCCGAGATAAGCCGAACAAGTACTGCACTCCCCTTAACCTGCATGAAAATTGTCAAACTGCAGTGGCACTGTTCCCGAGGAGCCTTTGCATGCCAATAATAAAAAATCTATAAGGTGATGAAATAAGAGCGGGAGGCAGATGTCACTCCGTGCAGATGTCAAAATCATGCCGCAAGCACAACAACTCTGTGTGCTCGACACACCTGCCATTGTCAGGCGACAACAAATCCTGATGCGACGCAGAAAATCTATCGCGGAGGAGGCCGCACGGTAGAATTTCTACCATGCCTGCCAACTGCCGCATCTGCAGCTCAGGCCTACAGTCGTGATAGGCCTTGGCAGCATGCTATAGGGATAGGCCCTGTCGACTGATAGGCTTGTCAGGCACTACAGCGACTGTCAGGCGCTGGCAGCGCTGACAGTCGAGTCAGCGCTTGCAAGCTACAACGTTGCGGCAGGCACTGCTAGCACGGTTGTCGATGATTGACGACAATGACTGGCATGCCCAGGGTGGCCACAACACACGGTTGATCATCGGTCAGATCATGCCGATCGACTGCGAAGGCTGGATTGTGCTGACCCGCGGCGAACAGGTTTTTTTTTTTAAATTAAATAAATAAATTAAAATATAATATAATATATATATATATATATCAATTTAAATTTTAAATAAAAATATTAAATAACTGAACTTGTTATTTAAAATTTTTAAAATTTAAATTTTTACAATACTTCTAAGAAATTAAGGCAATTTTACCTCAAAAATTTCTAAGAAAATTTGTAACTCGCTTTGTCAAACCAGCAAGACCCCTTCAGTAGCTCTCCTTTCAAGATCCAGTCGACACACGACCAGCGTTTGAAAGGCAACCAGACCCAAGTCGACACACGACCTGGTATAGACGATCTTCGGTCTTCAAGACTCCAAACTGGCAGGAACAAATGGCTCCCTAATACGTATTTCACCGTAGCTGAAATCCAAACCTGCCAAGGGATTTTTGTAAGACAGAAATCGGGGTAAACTTCTCCTATACTCCTTGAGCATACGAAGAAATTTGGAACGAGGATTTTGACGCCGAAGAAACTTTCTTCTGCGAATGGTCTTCAAGCTCCCCTTGAGCTTGAACCGAGTCCTCAATGAGAAAGAGTTTCTCATAAGAAAATTATCTCCTTCCCTCTCACCTCACAAGCCCTAGTGCAAACATGAACTAAGCTCTGATACCAATGAAAAGGTTAGAAAATCCAACTAAGTGTCTATTATTTACAAGCTCAATATATAGGCTCTAAAGGCCCAAAATACATAACCAAACCCACTAAATCATGGATTTGATCCCAAAATCCTTAACCATAAGCTACAAAAGTGCAAAGGAGAATGCACGTAACTTCTAAGCTAAGATAGAAGGGAAAGATGCTAACTAGAAGATCCTTTAGCTAACTTGAAGTTCACTCTACCTACTTTGAGTTCACACTTCCTAACTAACACTCCAAAGTGACAACTAGAAGACAACTAGTGCACACAAGTGTATGTGAGAAGGAGACTCACTTACAATATTAATTTGCAAGAAATAAACTATGCAAACCTAGCTAGGAACTACTAGAGGGGTCATATGAGAGATTAAACATCAATCCTCATCACTTTGACATCAATTGCAAAGGGTCACCTTTGGGGATCAGGTTTAAGAATGAGCCTCTTAGCTTAGTCCCTCCCCCACCTCCTTTGAGGTGGTTAATTCTGGGGTGGGAGTATTTCTACTCCCAAAAGGCATTGTTCTTTGCCTTTATACTCTTCCTTTATTTTTTGAATTTTTTTATTCTTCTGATTGTTTCTATCCGTGTCATCATTCATGTTCTTGTTTATGTTCGTGTTCTCATAAATGTTCCTATTCCTGCAATCATTCCTATTTATATTCTTGTTCCTGTTCATACCTATTTTTGGAATATTTACTCTACATCATTTTGTTGTGTAACCATCATTATTACACTTATAACACTTAATGTTATTATTCCTTAGAGGTGCAGTTGTCTTAGGATTTCTCCTAGTGAAGCCATATCCTCTTTTGTTATGAATCTTGCAATTCATTGCCTTGTGACAAAATTTATTGTATGAGTAATAATACCCATGAAAAATATATCCTTTCCTATATTCCTGTCTTTCATATGTCCTGCACTGTGAAGCTATGTGCCCAAATGTGACATGAAAATCATTTTCCATTGAAGCTTCCTTGTCTTCACCTCATTGGTATCCTGTTTTGATTTTTGTTCCATCTGTATATTTAATGTATATTGTTCCTATCTTTTTTGATCTCTTTATTGTACAACTCTTCCTATGATGTCTCACTCCATCTTACACAGTCTTCTTCTAATTCACCTTCATCAAAAGTTTCTTCTTCTTCAAGATTTGAAGTAGACTTTTCTTCCCATTTTTTTTGTACTTGTTTAAAACAAAGACTTATCTTGTTTGTTGCTCCTCTTTGTATCTTGACTATTTTATCCACACACTTTGCACTATTTACATACTTGTATAGCTTATTCTTGGAGTCTTCTACATCTTCCTTTAGTAGAGCCACTTCTTGTGCTAACTTCTCACATTCCAAGATATTTGCTTCTAACTTATCTTTTAACTTCTTTGCCTTAGTCTTTTATTTTTCCAAATCCTCTATGAGCAATAATATTTCTTCATCATATTCCTGAAACTAAATTTCAAGCTTAGAGTGTTGCTTTCTTACCTTATTTACCATGTCAATGACATAGATGAGTTCTCCCTTGATATCATAACCATTCTCTGTTGAATAATCCTCTATTTGTTTACCTTTGTCCACATCATTACTTTATTTTGGCTTATCTTCTATAGGATCACTCACTTCTTCTTCTAATGTCATTAGAATATTTTCATTTGGTCTTTCAAGTGCATCTTCATAGTCATCATCACTGAAACTATAACCATACCTTGTGTAATCATATTCAAGATGTCCAAATATACCACATCTAAAATACTTGAGAATAACTAAAGTCTTTTTCTTAATTGGTTCTTTCTCTTCAATCATAAATAGGACTTCATCTCTATCATTGTCTTGAAAGCTAGCATCACTATTATTTGAGTACTTACTTGCATTATTCACATAGTAGCTTCTCTTTTGTCTCTGGAAGAACTTATTTCCTTGTCTGCTATGTCCATCCTTGATTTTCTTTTGGTACCTGTATCTTTCTGATTCCTTGTACTTGTGATCCTATTCTTCTTCACCATTGTTGTTATTTGGATTTTTACAATTTGTTACAAAATATCCATAATTTCCACAATTGAAACACTTAACAAATATTAGATCTATGGGTCTTCTGGAACCTTTATCTCTTCTACCATAATTAGCTTCTTCATCATTGGATGACTCACTACTTGATTCTAAATTATTACCCTTTATATTCTTGTTCGCTTTGAATGCATCCTCTTTCAGAGAGAGAATATTTTGTTCTTATCTCAAAAGTTGTAAGCATGCAAAGTAAAGAATTTATTGTCAAAAAATCACTATCAATTGATGTTTCTATAACAGAAACCTTTTCACTATACCTTTTTGGTAGAGTTCTCAAGATCTTATCACAAGCATCAGATTCATAGACCTTCATTCCAAGACCTCTCATATCATTTACAAGTTCATCAATCTTAATGAAATAGTCATGAATGATTTCATCATCTTGCATTCTTAGGTTTTCAAATTCTCCTTTGAGATTTCTAATTTTAGCTTTCTTGACAACTTTATATCCTTCATATATGTCATGTAGTAGTTCCCACATTTCTTTTGATATTTTACAATACATAACCTTCATAGATTCTGATCTATGCAATCCTTTTATAATTGCATTCATAGCTCTTGAATTTGCATGCATTAGAAGTTTACATTCCTTATCTATATGAGGATTGACTATTAAATCATATCCAAGTCCCACTGCATCCCAAACTTCATTTCCAAGTGCCATCAGGTGAAACCTCATTAGCATACACCAATACAAGAAGTCACTTCCATCAAATACTGGTACTGTATTATTGATGGATCCATCCCTTTGATCCTTTTGATCCATTGTGTTCTTGAACAATTTTCCTTCAAGCTATCAAACTCTTCTGAAGGAACCCGCTCTTATACCAATTGAAGAACACAATATTCTACTAAGATGGGGGTGAACAGTATAAGAGCACTTTTTACTTTTCTTTCAAATCAATATTTTGCAATTTATAGATAGTATTATCAATAGCAATAATCAAAAAAATACACAAAACACCATACACAACAGATACACCATAATTTATGTGGTTCACCCAATGTGGGCTACTCCACGAAGAAAATATTTCACTAAAATTTTCTCAATCAATCTCTTGGGAATCATTCCCAATTACAATGTTTATGGACCTCTGTCCAAAGCAGATATTGATCCCCTAAATCTAGTTTATGTATCTCTATCCATAGGAGAACTCCTTCTCCTCTACTTTGGCTGGTGATCCTTTAGAAGATGGTTGCCTCCATTGCACTGGCTTGTGGATCTCTCTCCATTGAAGATTCTTATCCCTGCTTAGAATACCTCTCCTCACTGCCCTGGCTGATGGATATCTATCCACAAGAGACTTTGTCCTCTCTGTTCTATCACCTTCAAAGATCTATCTCAATTATTTAATAAACATAGTCCAATCAGTCTAGCACAACTCTGCTCAATATTGCACTAAACATAGTTCATTCGGTATAGCACAAGTTTGCTCAATAAGCTCACTCAAATACACACTAAACTTAGTCCATTAATTCTAGCATAAATCTGCTCAACTCTTACACTAAACATAGTCTAGCCAGTCTAGCACAAGTCCACTCAAATTTACACTAAACATAGTCCAGTCAGTCTAGCACAAATCTAATTAATAGGTACACATAGAACCTACTCAAATATGCTCAATAGGTCCACTCAGAACCTATCCAAATCTATTCAATAGGTCCACACAGAACCTATCCAAATCTACTCAATAGGTCCACATAGAACTTGCACAACTTTTATCAACAGGTCCACATAGAACTTGTACAACTCTGCTCAATAGGTCCACTCAGAACCTACTCAAATCTGCTCAAAAAGCTCACACAAAAATTTTCCAAATATTTTCAACAATCTCATGCATAAATTGTTCCAATTATTCTCAACAAGCTCACACAGAACTTGTCCAAATATTCTCAATAATTGCTCTCTAGGACTTGCTTAAATATGTATTGTAATATTCCACAAAAGCTCACACAAAATCAGTCCACAAGTCTTCTCAAAGACTTGCCTTAAATCTGCTTAACAAGTCCACACAGAACTTGTCCAAATATGGTCAATAAGTCCTCTCTAGGACTTGATCAAATTTGTACTATAAGCTTCCACAAAATCTCACACAAAATCAATCCACAAGTCTTCTCAAATACTTACCTCAAATTTTCTTAACAAGTCCACACAGAACTTGTCCAATCTCATAGAAACATAAAGAGAATTGTTAGAGACTCAATATGTTCTTTACTCAATGCTCAATCACTTTCTCAACTCAAATTAATCTCATAGAATAATAAAGAGAATTGTTAGAGACTTAATATGTTCTATACTCAAAACTCAATCACTTTCTCAACTCAAACTCATAGAAGCATAAAGAGAATTGTTAGAGACTAAATATGTTCTATTCTAAAAAACTCAATCACTTTCACAACTCAATCTCATAGAAGCATAAAGATAATTGTTAGAGACTCAATATGTTCTATTCTCAAAAACTCAATCTCAACTCAAATCAGAATATAGAATATTTTTTTTTATGGAACTTGAACAATCACTTCATACATCCACTTGACTAGGATCAATAAACTATACTCATCCAATCACTTCAATAAACAACTCTTGTTCACAAAACCTAGCCCAAGCATGTATCATCCAACTCAAAATGTTTCCAACAATGCTCAACAACAAATCTTACATAACAATGATATTCATGATCTTTTCAAACCCTAGTTCAAGTTCTTTTCATAACAACTCACTTCAACAACCATGCTCATCAAACAAGGTTTTAATCAAAACTCTCAATTTTAGAAAATGTTGAAGCATTAACTCAAACACTTCACTCAACCAATTATCTCAACAACAATGCTAATAAAACAACATTTTAATATCAACTCTCAAATCAGAAAACCTTGAAGCAATAACTCATTCACTTTTGAAAACAAAACCCTAATCAAGTCCTTTTCACTTCAAAATTAATTTTCAATAAAGCCAATCAACCAAGTCAACCAAAGAAGAATTTTCCCATACCTTTTTGAATGTCAAGTAGTTGACCTCACAAATCTGCCACACTCACAATTACTTCTTTGCCAATCTCAATAAGGGTTAGAGGATATTTTTCTTCAAAAAAACATATCACAAAAATAATATCAAAATTACACCTTATTACTCCACCTTAAATAATAATCAATATCCTCACAACAGTCACAAAAACCCTTAATTCAAAATTACATACTACCCACAAAGTCTTAACCTTTCAATATTCCACAATAGCAATTTTAAGACTTAAAAATAAAAATAGAATTCTCCTTATAACTCCTAAAGGTATTTCTCAACTACCACAAATTTATCTCAAAGCAACCTTTCCAAACTCAACCACTAAACAACCTTATACCTGCAACTTAGGCATTTAATAAAAAATATTACCTTTGCCTTTGGAGGGAATCGAACCCTCAACGTTGCCTTCTATGAGTGCCTTAACCGTGGCCAAAATCATTGCACGAGCTAAGCGCTCATTTATATCCATGAATCACCACGTGCTTCTTAACCTCCACTCTCTCATTTTTCCTTGGGAAAAGAACGTGTGCCTTAGGCGCTTCACTCAACACACCTCATGATGCACCCGTCGTAATTCAAACATGAATTCCCTTGCAAGTCAGCACTTTTGCTCTTTCCAAAATTCCACTAGACCACGTTGTATTATGCAACTTCAAAAATTGAAGCTTCTTCTCTTCAACACTTTGTTGTCATGTTTTTGGCATACACACACAAGCTCTTTCTTTCGTAAACCAATATTTTCACTTTAGAGCAAGGATGATTAATTTGAACTTTAGGCATAGTATTTATATGCTTCTTCCACCAATTTGAAAATGTCGACGCTTTCCTTGTTGTCTTATATGACGTCCGTGGAGATCATAAAGTCTTTGAATGCCTTTGGTCTTAAACCCAACCTTTGGGTTTATTAAAATATCTTTAGACTTTATCAAACCCACTTTTGCCTTATAAAACATTATAATAAGAATTATAATTATTTTATTTGGGTTTTCACCATGGCACATTTAATATTATAATAACCACTATTATAATATTATACCTTTGATAAATTACCTTTAATATTTATTTATAAAATTTAAATTCACACTGAATTTAAATAATTTATAAAATAAATATTATAACCCCTTTTTGACTTCTGTCTTTTGCATTATTTCCCTTTATCTTTGGACTTCTTCCTGGATATAAAATAACCATTTTTATCCCCTTTGTTTCATGCTGAAATATTTGGTATTAATGTATGACTTCATCTGGTGACATCAATGACAACTTTGACTTAGGGACTCAAAATATCCAACAATCTCTCCCTTTGTCATTGATGGCAACCCATACTCTTCTTATTGAAACCTGAACTTTCTTTTTCCTTCTGCTCCCCCTAGGACATTGCTCCCCCTAGCTCAATGCTCTCTCAAATATTAAATCTCTCCCCATATCAAATATCTCCCCAATACAAAAATCTCTCCCCCTTTGACATCAATGGCAAAGGGTCACCTTGGGGCTCGGGGCTAAGAATGAGCCTCTTAGCTTAGTTTCTCCCCACCTCCTTTGAGGTGGTTAATTCTTGGGTGGAAGTATTTCTACTCACAAAAGGCATTGTTCTTTGCCTTTATCCTCTTCCTTTATTTTTTGAATTTTTTTATTCTTCTGATTGTTTCTATCCGTGTCATCATTCATGTTCCTATTTTTGTTCATGTTCTCATCCATGTTCCTGTTCTTGTTCCTATCATCATTCCTGTTTATATTCCTATTTCTATTTATACCTATTTTTGGAATATTTGCTCTACATCATTTTTTTATGTGACCATCATTATTGCACTTATAACACTTAATGTTATTATTCCTTGGAGGTGCATTATCTTAGGATTTCTCCTAGTGAATCCATATCCTCTTCTATCATGAATCCTATAATTCATTGCCTTGTGACCAAATTTATTGCATGAGCAGCAATACCCATGAAAAATTTGTCCTTTCCCATATTCCTGTCTTTCATGTGTCATGCACTATGAAGCTATGTGCCCAAACCTGTGACATGAAAAACATATTCCATTGAAGCTTCTTTGTCTTGACCTACTTGGTCTCCTATTCTGATTGATGTTCCATCTATATATTTTCTATGCATTGTTAGTATCTTTGTTGAACTCTTTATTGTCCAACTCATCCTATGATGTCTCACTCCCTCTTACACTGTCTTCTTCTGATGTATCTTCATCTGAAGTTTCTTCTTCTTCAAGACTTGAAGTAGACTTTTCTTCCCATTTCTTTTGTACCTGTTTAAAACCAAGACATGTCTTGTTTGTTACTCCTCTTAGTATCTTCACTATTTTATCCACACTGTTTGCACTATTTAAATACTTGTATAGCTTATTCTTGGAGTCTTCTACATCTTCCTTAAGTAGAGCTACTTCTTGTGCTAACTTCTCACATTCCAAGATCTTTGCTTCTAACTTATATTTGAACTTCTTTGCCTTAGCCTTTGATTTTTCTAAATCCTGTATGTGCAATAATCTTTCTTCATCACATTCTTGAAACTGAATTTCAAGCTTAGAGTGTTGATTTCTTACCTTCTTTACCATGTCAAGGGCATAAATGATTTCTTCCTTGATATCATAACCATTCTCTGCTGAATAATCCTCTATATGTTTACCTTTGTCCACATCATTACTTTATTTTGGCTTATCTTCTATAGGATCACTCACTTATTCTTCTAATGCCATTAGAATATTTTCATTTGGTATTTCAAGTGCATCTTCATAGTCATCATCGTTGAAACTATAACCATACCTTGTGCAATCATCTTCAAGATGTCCAAATCTACCACATCTAAAATACTTGAGAATAACTGGAGTATTTTTCTTAACTGGTTATTTCTCTTCAATCATAAATAGGACTTCATCTCTATCATTGTATGAAAAGCTAGCATCACTATCATTTGAGTATTTATTTGCATTATCCGCATAGTAGCTTCTCTTTTGTCTCTGGAAGAACTTATTTCCTTGTCTACTATATCCATCCTTTCTTTTCTTTTGGTGCCTATATATTTTTGATTCCTTGTACTTGTGATCCTGTTCTTCTTCACTATTATTGTTATTTGTATTTTTACAATCTATTACAAAATATCCATAATTTTCACAATTGAAACACTTAACAAATCTTAGATCTATAGGTCTTCTAGAACCTTTACCTCTTCTACTATAATTAGCTTCTTCATCACTGGATGACTCACCACTTGATTCTAACTTCTTACCCTTTATCTTCTTGTTCACTTTGAATGCAACCTCTTTCGAATGGATAGAATATTTTTATTTTATCTTAAAATTTTTAAGCATGCCAAGTAAATAATTTCTTGTTAGACAATCATTATCAATTGATGTTTCTATAGCAGAAACCTTTTCAGTGTACCTTTTTGGTAGAGTTCTCAAGATCTTATCATAAGCATAAGATTCATCGACCTTCATTTCAAGACCTCTCATATCATTTACAAGTTCATCAATCTTACTGAGATAGTCACGAATATTTTCATCATCCTACATTCTTAGGTTTTCAAATTATCCTTTGAGATTTATGATTTTAGCTTTCCAAACACCTTTATCTCCTTCATATATGTCATGCAGTAGTTCCCACATTTCTTTTGTTGTTTTAAAATCCATAATCTTCATAGATTCTGATCTATGAAATTATTTTATTATTTCATTCATAGCTCTTGAATTTGCATGCATTAGAAGCTTACCTTCCTTATTTGTAGGAGGATTGACTTATGAATCATATCCAAGTTCCACTACATCCCAAACTTTATTACCAAGTACCATCAGGTGAAACCTCATTAGCATACACCAATACAAGATGTCACTTCCATCAAATATTGGTATTGTATTATTGATGGACCCGTCCCTTTGATCCTTTTGATCCATTGTGTTCTTAATCGCTTTTCCTTTAAGCTATCAAAATCTTCTGAAGAAACCCACTCTGATACCAATTGAAGAACATAAGCTTATACTGAGAGAGGGGATGAAAATTATAAGAGCACTTTTTGCTTTTATTTCAAATCAATATTATGCAGTGTATAGATAGAAGTATCAATAGAAATAATCAAATCAATACATAAAACACCATATACAATAGAGACACCATAATTTACGTGGTTCACTTAATGTGGGCTACTCCATGAAGAAAATATTTCACTAAAATTTTCTTAATCAATCTCTTTGGAATCCTTCCCAATTACAATATTTATGGACCTATATATAAAGGATATGTTGATCCCTTAAATTTGGTTTATGGATCTCTATCCACCAGGAGAACTCCTTCTCTTTTGCTCTAGCTGGTGAATCTCTAGAAGATGACTACCTCCACTACACTGACTTGTGGATATCTCTCCACTGAAGACTCTTGTCCCCACTCAGAAGACCTATCCTCACTACCCTGACTGATGGATATCTATCTGCAAGAGACTTTGTCCTCTCTATTCTATCACCTCCAAATCTCTATTTCAATTCTATACTAAACACAATTATGTCGGTCTAGCTCAACTCTGCTCAATATTACACTAAACATAGTTCATTCATTCTAGCACAAGTCTACTCAATAATCTCACTCAAATATGCACTAAACTCAATCTATTCAGTTTAGCACAAATATGCTAAACTCTTGCACTAAACACAATCCATTCGATCTAGCACAAGTCCACTCAAATCTGCACTAAACATAGTCTAGTCAATCTACATAAATATGCTCAATAGGTCCACACAAAACCTACTCAAATATTCTCAATAGGTCCACTCAGAACCTATCCAAATCTGTTCAATAGGTCCACATAGAACCTATCCAAATCTTCTCAATAGGTCCACAAAAAACCTACACAACTCTGCTCAATAGGTCCACACAGAACTTATACAAATCTACTCAATAGGTCCACTCAGAACATGCTCAAATCTACTCAAAAAGCTCACATTGAACTTGTCCAAATATGCTGAACAATCTCACATAGAACTTGTCCAAATCTGCTCAACAATCTCACACAAAACTTGTCTAAATCTGCTCAATAAGTCCTCTCCAAGACTTGCTCAAATCTATATTGTAAGCTTCCACAAAAGCTCACACAAAATTAGTCTACAATTCTTCTCAAAGACTTACCTCAAATTTGCTTAACAAGTCCACACATAACTTATCCAAATATGTTCAATAAGTCCTCTCAAGGGCTTTCTCAATCTGTATTGGAAGCTTCCACAAAAGCTCACACAAAATAAGTCCACAAGTCTTCTCAAAGACTTGCCTCAAATATGCTTAATAAGTCCACAGAGAACTTGTTCAATCTCATAGAAACATAAAGATAATTGTTAGAGACTCAATATGTTCTTTACTCAATGATAAATCACTTTCTCAACTCAAATCAATCTCATAGAATCTTAAAGAGAATTGTTAGATACTCAATATGTTCTATACTCAAAACTCAATCACTTTCTCAACTCAATCTCATAGAAGCATAAAGAGAATTGTTAAAGACTCAATATGTTCTATTATAAAAAACTCAATCACTTTCTCAACTCAATATCATAGAAGCATAAAGAGAATTTTTAAAGACTCAATATGTTCTATTCTCAAAAACTCAATCTCAACTCAAATCAGAATATAGAATAGTTTGTTTTATGGAACTTGAACAATCACTTCATACATCCACTTGACTAGGCTCAATCAACTCTACTCAACCAATCACTTCAAGAAACAAATCTTGCTCACAAACCCTAGCCCAAGCATGTATCATCCAACTCAAAATTTTTCCAACAATGCTCAAAAACAAATCTTACATAACAATGATATTCATGATCTTTTCAAACCCTAGTTCAAGTTCTTTACATAACAACTCACTTCAAAAACCATGCTCATCAAACAAGGTTTTAATCACAACTCTCAATTTTAGAAAACCTTGAATCATTAACTCAAACACTTCACTCAACCAATGATCTCAATAATAATTCTAATAAAAAAAGGTTTTAATATCAACTCTCAAATCAAAAAACCTTGAAGCAATAACTCAAAAACTTTCGTAAAGGAAACCCTATTCAAGTCCTTTTCACTCCAAACTTAATTTTCAATAAATCCAATCAACCAAGTCAACCAAAGAAGAATTTTCCCATACCTTTTTGAATGTCAAGTAGTTGACCTCACAAATTTTCCACACTCACAATTACTTCTTTGTCAATATCAATAAGGGTTAGAGGATAATTTTCTTCAAAAAAATATATCACAAAAATAATATCAAAATTACACCTTATCACTCCACCTTAAATAATAATCAATATCCTCACAATAGTCACAAAATCCCTTAATTAAAAATAACATATTACCCACAAAGTCTTAACCTTTCAATATTCCACACTAGAAAATTTAAGACTTGAAAATAAAAACAGAATTCTCCTTATAACTCCTAAAGGTAATTATCAACTACCACAACTTTATCACAAAGCAACCTTTCCAAAATCAACCACTAAACAACCTTTCACCTCCAAATCAGGCATTTAATTAAAAATAAGATAAAAAATATTACCTTTGCCTTTGGAGGGAATCAAACCCTCAACATTGCCCCCTATGAGCACCTTAACCATGGCCAAAATCACTACACGAGCCAAGCGCTTGTTTAGATCAATGAAGCACCACGTGCTTCTTAACCTTCACTCTCTCCTTCCGCCTTGGTAAAAGAACGTGTGCCTTAGGTGCTTCACTTAATACACCTCACGATGCACCCATTGTGATTCGAACACGAATTCCCTTGCAAGTCAGTGCTTTTGTGCTTTCCAAAATGCCACTAGACCATGTTCTCTTATGCAACTTCGAAAATCAAATCTTCTTCTCTTCAACACTTTGTTGTCATGTTTTTCACATACACATACAAACGCTTTATTTTGCAAACCAATCTTTTCATTTTAGAGCAAGGATGATTAATTTGAACTTTAGGCATAGTATTTATATGCTTCTTCCACTACTTTGAAAATGTCGACACTTTCCTTGTTGTCTTGTATGACGTTGGTGGATATCATAAATGCTTCGAATGCATTTGGTCTTAAACCCAACCTTTGGGTTTATTAAAATATATTTAGACTTTATCAAACCCACTTTTTCCTTATAAAAAATTATAATAAGAATTATAAATATTTTATTTGGTTTTTCACCATGGCAGATTTAATATTATAATAACCACTATTATATAATTATACCTTTGATAAAGTAACTTTAATATTTATTTAGAAAATTTAAATTCACACTAAATTTAAATAATTTATAAAATAAATATTATAACCCCTTTTTAACTTTTGTCTTTTGCATTGTTTCACTTGATCTTTGGTCTTCTTCCTGGATATCAAATAACCATTTTTATCCCCTTTGTTTCCTGCTGAAATCTTTGGTATTAATGATGACTTCATCTGGTGACATCAATGCCAACTTTGACTTAGGGACTCAAAATGTCCATTAGAGTCTATCTTAAAAATCCACCCACTTAAGGATAAAATAATGGTGTGAAATATTGAGAGTGCATTTGATGTTGTGATTGTTTATTTATAAAAGTATATTGTTGCTTACCGATTTATAATGTTTATTTGCTAATATTGAAACGTTGTGAAATTTTATGATTGTTTTATGCTTTCTAAAAATATACAAGGGACTGTGTTTAGTCCAAGGGGGGTAAGTATGTCATGACCCATTTTGGTAACACCTTCTACATGTTGAATTAGGACTTAATTTCTAATTTTGTAATAATTTGTGAAATCAATTAATGTTTTATAAAAAGACTAATTGAATGAATTACGTTTTGCAAAAGAAATACAATTTCATTGATCATGAATAACTAGCCTAAATTGCATGTTATTTTATTAAATTAAGAGGATTTTGAATGTAATTAGATAATATTTATCTTTATCTTAAAAAGTATCAAATTCTAATTTGACCAAAAGGATTATCAATTTCTAGGTACTCCCTGAATAGGGTTGAGAATATTTTAATAATATTGCTCTCCCTAGGTGTCTTGAAATTAAGAGTTAAAAGGATTATTTTAATCCATGGTGGATAGTCTACTTATCCACTCAAGGGGACAAATAATATTTTAAAAGAAAATCATATCATGAATGCCTCTACTTAATAGATATTAAAATAGATAATTCTTTATATCTTACTCCTCCGCTTAGCCTAAGAGGATAATTTTGTAATCCTCCTATTTTGTCTCTTTATCCCCACTTCAACATGGTTTAATAATTTATTAAAACCCCACCTTCTTAGTGGCAAAAGCATGGTGAATTATCTAATTTGAGTAATATTTCTCTAAATAGGGGGAGAAGGGCTTAGATTCGGGGTTGGAGATTAGCAAGGAGAATAGGATAGAGGAATTTAAAAAGAAGTCTTTTAATAAATTGAGGTTTGGGGTTCCTTTCTTCTTTGGTTTTTATTTATTTTGTAAATATATGAAATAGTGGTTTTGATCTTTGATATTTCTTTTTTTGTAATGAAATAATGGGTTGGTTTAATTATTTGCTGCTCACAAATCCGATAGGATTGTTTCTACTTCAAAACCTTGGTATAATTTTAAACACATGAGTAGGAGATAAATATTAAACCCAAAACATCATTATTCGGATCAAAATTGGGAAAATATAATATTAATGAGCTATGAGTCAATTTTTTTGTAATCCAACGATGGATTTGGATCAGAGTAAAGCTCCTATGCTTGATTCACCTCGACTTCTGCCAAAATTTAAAACCTTTCTATAATCATTGTTTATATTGACAATTAAATTGATCTCTATTTTGTCGATTACAGACCATTGTTCCTGTAATAAGAGAGATTGAAAAAAATGTGAAACTTTTAGTTTTGTTCCAAAATATTGGGTAATATTATTGGGAGTTGGATAGGAGTATGCAGAAACCATTTTTGAATAGCATAGATGTGCAGGCTTCATTTGATGCCAATCCCTTGCATAGAGATGCTTATTATGCCCTAGGTGATAGATCACTTCTTGAGGATAAACTAATGACCAATATCCTTGAATTATTTCTAAAAGGAAAAATTTACACCTGGTAGGGTGATTTGGAAAATTCAATGATATTTTAGGTTTGCAGGTAGTTGAATCCAAGCAACAGGGGCATCCCTCTTAATTTTTTGTTTTCTTCGGCATGAGTCTGCATAGAGACTACCCCAAGAATTATCCCACATGGGATGTGCTTGGTGCATCTAAGACTTTAAATAGATCAAAGCTCCCTTATGTAAACTACCACCAAACGGTGGTCAGTGATCGACCACTCGGTAGTCGAAAAAGTATCATTTGGTAGCACAGAGTCCTAAATGCTAGAACTATTGATATGAAACTTGTCAATTTTTTTCTAAATGCTTGCTCGTGTTGCCTCGATCCTCTGTGCCACGTTTTACCCTATGATTTGTTGTTGGTAGGGTTTGATGATAATTACAAATAATTTTATTTTATGTTTGGATAATGAGTTATCCCACATTCTTGGTGTGGTAAAATATTTGGCACTTATAAAGGAAATTACTTCCCTTATAAAGTGAACACCACTTGGTGGTTACTAGCGATAGTTGGTAGCACTTTGACCATGAGTGCTGGTTAGATTTGTTGTTTAAAATGAGGCACCAATGGTTGGGCGCATTATCCAAATATGGCTTTATCGAAGATTGAATCTGATATGTTTGAAAAATGGTTTAATTTGACACATTGACTTGATTAATTAGATGGATTGCATAGTTGGCCTTCTAACCCGTTTTGACCAAACAAACATTAGAAAATGTTTTGTGATACTAAAATACCTCATACTTTACAAGACTTTAGAACTAAGTAAAGCTTTTCTATAGGAGTTATTTTAGCATAAATGTATGTAGTTTTATTTTATAAGAACTATAATGGAAATAATGAATAGAAAATGGGGTATGTTATAGGAGAAAATGTTAGGAAGCTATATTATGAGAATTGAATGCTAGTTAGCTAAAAAATTAAAAAGGACTTTGTTTTAATTTTTATTTTTATTTTTTAAAGCGAAAAACCCCTTGCGGGGCCGCCTTGGTCTAAGAGACCACAAACAGGGGGTTCTACACCGTCAAAGTCACCCGAGAGTCGCACCCGATCCTGCCCGCACCAACATTATCAATTAGATTTTGGATACCCAATTTAGCTATTTGGTAGGGTGGAGATTTGAACCTGGGACCTATCTTGGAAGATTTCCCTCTCCTCTCCAACTCACCTACAACACCTGGGTAAGACTTTGTTTTATAAATAAAGGGTATGTGACTTTAATTTATAATGAAGGAAGATTAATTTATTTATAGATTAAAGTAGGTGACTTTGATTTATTAAATAAATAAAAATAGTTTATTTGCAAATTAAGGTTATGGGACTTTAGTTTACAAATAAATGAAAAAGGGTTAATTCTTGATCAAAGGAAACTAGATTGTTTGATAAATAAAGGTATGGGACTTTATTCGTCAAATAAAAGTTGAAAGATTCATTGAAGAAAAGAAAACACTATGGTCTAGTTGCATATGTTAAGTCACTCTCTATGGTTATGAGAGGTGAAAATAAAAATGGTGATTTTAGGATATAACTATGCAATATAAGACGAAATGTAACGCTTTAATCCTATGCACAAAAACAAGGAAAGGAGATAAATTGGAGACGAAAGAAAAGATGTAAGGAAATCACAGCCCTCTTTATTCAAATTTCTTATCCTCGGTTACATAGACGTCTCCTCCCTTTTTAGGGGCTAGGAGCGTTAAATTGGTCTTTGTTACAATTTGTGACTTAGTCTTCCTCCTTCCGCATGCCCACGTTTGGAATGGGCGGGCCAAATGTTGCCGCCGCTTGCGTTGGTAAGGTAGACTCCTCGCCGCTCCTCTAATGCTGCAACTCTGCACTCAAAGAAACAAACAAGAAAGTCAGTAGCACCTGTGTATGAAAAATAAAAGATGAATCTAACGATGGTTGAAATGAATCTAAATGAAATGAAAAACTTGACAAAAGCATAAACATGAAACTAAAAGAAATACCACGATTATGAAAGCACAAATCACCGGTAAGTGAACTAGCAGCACTTCGTCGCTCAAAATGCTCCTTCTCTGTCCCATTTTGGGTGAGGAAACTCACCATTTTATAGACCCAAGGGGTCTCTTTGAATTAACATGCAAAAGTGTTTCTTTGCATGAATGCTTTTGTTTGTGAAGAGAAGACTTCTTCTTGATCAAGGGCTTCTTAACTGCCTCTGTGCATGTCTTTGTGTGTTTTAGAAAAACTCACTTGCACTCCTATGTCATGCATGAAAAGTTGAGTGGTAGTTCTGAGTTGTCATGCGCTGAGGTCTGACTTTTTTCTGGTCAAACCTGGCATTCGTCCCACCCAGAAGCGAGCGCTAGTAATCGTCCCTGGGTGAAACGAGTACAAATCCATACTCGTCCTTGGGTAGGACGAGTACAAATTCGCACTCGTCCCTCGGGTGGGACGAATAAGAAATAAAGTGTCTAAAAGGTGCCAAACTGATTTTTGACTTGCAAAACTATTGTGTAAGTGGTTAGAACCACTTGTTTAACCTCTGGGGGCTACCCTGGGGGCTGTGTGTGTTAATGTGATCAGTGTTTGTAGTCACATAATCGGATTGGTGCTGTTTTGGTGTCTACAGATGCCCCTTTTTGGGAAGCGTTGTGCATGGCACAGCGTCGAGCAAAAATAGATAACCAAAGCACTAATGATTAGGGTTTCTCAGTAACCTAACCAACTCTTGATGCCCCAAGCATGGAAAGGGCATGCATTCTTGAATCCTTGCTTCTGACGAGCTAAGGAATTTGATTTCAAGTATTAACCTATTTTGGTGAGGTGTGACTTGAGCTTGGACATTGATCAGTCATGAATAGGCAAAGGGCATAACCTTTTATCCACGGGGGAACCTTGTGTTCATGCTTCGGGAATGCCAAGTGTTTGATCAATTTTGTGATAATTGCTTGTTTGCTGCCCCAAGCAGGAGCGTGATTGTCTTTGTCAATGATTCTTTGAATGCATGCCATTGCCTTGATTGGGTGTGTTGTTGTTGATTGGTGACTTAAGTGTGACTACCCCCTCAAGCGACGAATCGATGAAGGAATGACTGACATGAGAAAAGCGACGAGTCGCTTGACCCAAGATGACTTAAGTGAGGGTGCCTTCAGATGTTGTCCGTTGAATGCGCGAGCAATTTCTCGATTTTTTTGTGGACCTATTTTTGGTGGGTGTGAACCCATTTTGGGATGCCATTTGGGGGTAACATGGGCGAAAATCCGTCTTCCCGTGGAGCGGTCCGGCTATGGTAGCCTTCTTGGGGAGTAGGATAACGACAAGGTAGACCCCGACATCAATTTTCTAATGCGAAGAGGTTAAGTGCAAGAGCACTTTTGTCCGGCAATTTTTAGTGTTTTTGTTGGCATTTGTCATTTTTATATTTTGGTTGTTTTGTTGTGTTTGTTTGTTTTTTTTTTTTTTGTGTGCGTGTTTTTATGTATGTGTTTGATGTATGGAGAGGCGATTATGAATGTGATGTTTCTAATTTGTATGATGTATGGATATGGAATGAATGAAATGAGTTGTTGATGATGTGTCGATGCACCATAGACTGTACAAGATTTGACTGACTTGCTATACTAATGGGATGACTTTGTGAAATGACTTTGCATGTGAAAACTTTGTTTTTGTATTTTGCATATATTTTGATGGTGATGTACGGAATAAAATGTGACAATTGTTTTTAAAATGTAGTTAAGCTTTTCTTAGATTCAGATATTTTAACTAACTAGCCAAGACTCGTACATTTATCTCGCAAGACTTTTGAACAAGGTATAAATTCGACTTGAATTTAACCAAGTTATTTCACATCCTCGTGTGTGCAATTGAGTTCGTTTATGTGTTATTCATCGGGATACCGCCGATGCCGGATGGGCTTTCAACCGAACTCGTATCGAGGATCACCTAATTAGCTCCACTAACTCCTTGATTGTGTTTGGTTAGATTAATCTGCGATGCTATCTAGGATACCATAAGCTAGCTCATCCACATGCAAACATTGATCTATACACAAGTTAATGTGACAGATATATCGTCATGCGGGAGGTTTACTATCAGTGACTGATAGGCTATCAACCAAACCGGTACTGAAGCTTGCCTCATGACCTGTCGAAATGCTGAGAGTTCCAAGGATTCAAGTTCGACTCCCTTCTTTTCTTCAATTGTATTGGGATACTTGCTCTTTATAGTGATAAGATCACTGTTTATTTTTGTTTTATTGTTTTTTTTTTTTTTTGAGCAAGGGATTTGAATATGAGTGACGAGAATCACTATTGTTTGTGCCTTTTGATGTGTGCACTGTAGGATGTCAAATTTGAATGTTTTGACGTTTTGCAAATTTTTGATGTTTTGCAACTTTTGAGAACTTGGGATTCATGGGGAATTGGGTAGGGAGGATGCTTGTCCTTTTGCCAACTCTCAGCATTCCTAGGGTCATTCGCACAGGGGGATAAGCAAGATAGCCGTTTCGCTTATGGTGACCGGGATTACGGTGCAGGTTTCATCTTTCGTTCACACAACTTAGGAATTTTTATGTGTGTTAATTTGTGTTGGGATGCTACGTAACAAGGTGTGATCCAAGTAAAACTTTCCCGTGTAAAATCTGTTTAATTGTGTACAGTTTTTGGCTAGAAATTTAAAGACATCTGAATGACGAAAACCCTATATACATTAGGAAACAACTGACTATGCTAAAATAAAAAGGTGATATGCTGGATGTATGCGTTTATGGAAATGGATTTGAGGTGGAAATGATGGAATTGCCAAGTAATGACAGCCTATGGTGCTTTTGACTTGTATGACCTATCGAAGTATGCAAGGGATGGATGCAATGTTTAATGCAACCTATATTTTTGTATTTTGATTTTTATGAAAATGCATGCAAATGTTTTGGTGATTTCGTTTTTTTTTTTATGAGAATGTATGGAAAATGCAATTGTTTTTGTGATTTTGTTTTTTTATGAGAATGCATGTAATTGAAATGCAATTGTTTTTGTGATTTTGATTTTTTTTTTTTATGAGTATGCATGGAATTGAAATGCAATTGTTTTTGTAATTTTGATGTGTTATGAGAATGCATGGAATTGAAATGCAAATGTTTTTGTGATTTTGATTTTTGTGTTGTTTTTGTTGATTTTTGAATACTTATGTTGACCAAGCAGTTATGGTAACTCTTGGAGCTTTTGGGTTGACCAAGCGATTGTGGTAATCCTTGGAGCTTTTGTCTTGACCAAAGGGTTTATAGATACCTTTGGGGCATTTAGGGTTTGACCAAGAGATTATGAAAATCCCTGGAGCTTTTAGGGTGACCAAGTGATTGTGATAATCCTTGGAGCTTTTTGGGATGACCAAGCGATTGCGATAATCCTTGGAGCTTTTGGGATGACCAAGCGATTGCGATAATCCTTGGAGCTTTTGGGATGACCAAGAGATTGCGATAATCCTTGGAGCTTTTGGGGTTGACCAAGAGATTGCGATAATCCTTGGAGCTTTTTGGGATGACCAAGAGATTGCGATAATCCTTGGAGCTTTTGGGATGACCAAGAGATTGCGATAATCCTTGGAGCTTTTGGGGATGACCAAGAGATTGCGATAATCCTTGGAGCTTTTGGGATGACCAAGCGATTGCGATAATCCTTGGAGCTTTTGGGATGACCAAGCGATTGCGATAATCCTTGGAGCTTTTGGGATGACCAAGCGATTGCGATAATCCTTGGAGCTTTTGGGATGACCAAGCGATTGCGATAATCCTTGGAGCTTTTGGGATGACCAAGAGATTGCGATAATCCTTGGAGCTTTTGGTTTGACCAAAGGGTTTATGGACACCTTTGGAGCGTTTGGTTTGACCAAAGGGTTTATGGACACCTTTGGAGCATTTGGTGTAACCCACTGGCTCTTCAGGGAATAGAGGTACCCCCAGCGTGATGATCTTTGTGCACCGGATCTGCTCTGTAGGAATTGGCACGAATGGATCGGCCTTATGCACGGATAGGAGGGCAAGGTCTGCCTTCGGCACTGATGGTGCTATGATATCTCTGGGTGGAAGGTGCTCGCGATCTTCCCAAAGGAGTGGGATCAACATGTGATGCCAGTGGGCTGGGTCTATGCGCCACTCATGCCCTAGTCTTATGCCTAGTTGGGCCATTAGTTCGTCATGGGTGACAGGGTGATTGTGTCGTCGTGCATGATTGAGATAAGCCATCTCAGTTTCATCTTCGTAATCATTGTCAGTGATCCAAAGGCCCTCGTTGGCCTCGATAGCTATCTGCGACATGTTAAGCTCTTCTTGTTCGAGCAGATTGATGTGGTCCTCATGGGGTTGTTTCGCGCTTTGGGGGGACCTAATTTTTTGGCAATGGCACGGGCTCGATGGGAGCCTCCAAAGGGAGTAATGTTAGGAGAATTTTGTGATGCTCATCCATCGGGACCACCTGTGAATTAATGCTGTCGAAATCGAATGGGTCCCATGGCGCTATTGCATATGCTGACTCGTCTTTGGCGAGAGAGTCAGGCTTATCAAAATCTGGTGATTCTAAGATATGGAAGACCTCATCATCAGGTAGCTCTACAACCAGGGGTTGATCCTCTTTGAGAGGAGTTTCACGTGAGTTGGGCTTTTGTGGCCCCAAAATCTTGGTCTCTACTGACTCTAAGTGCTTGGGCAGTGCATTGCTTGTATCGAGGGATTTGAGCTCCTCCTGTTTGATTTGTTCCCGTTGCAAGTTGTGGGAAACTTGATGCCTTGAGAGGGATGACTGAATAGCACCCCCCATGCTTTGGTATTTCATTTTAGTCCACTCTTTTTCTAGCTCAGGTTCCTCAGAGGCTTCTTGAAGAATTTTTGGGGGTGGTCCATGAACTCGGGTGGGCGCTCGAAGAAGGCACCCGTCATTGGTCTTAGGATTGGCCTCCCGCTCAAGTCTAGGAGGCGTCGAGGGCAACGTTTGATAAGGTCGTAGAGACCTGTCTTGCACCCAGTTGTGTTTCTCATAATGTTTTGTCTTATGCATGCGAGGGGTTGGAGTCTTCGCTTGCATAGTGTGTTGTAACAACTCATCCTCCTGGCGCTGAAGGCACTCTTGATTTAAAAGATATTGTTGCTCTAACTGTTGTTGTTCCAGCTCAGAGTATCGTGCAGTTGCATCCGACGTGCAATATGCTTGGCAGATTCTAAGATAGTTGGTCCTGTCGTCTCATGTCTAGAAGGCCTAGATGCCTCTCCTAGATATCTATCTCGGTCATGGTGATCCGAGATCTCTATAGGTCGCCTCCCTCTCGTTGGGGGTAGCGGCATTCCCCTGAGGCTTTGGCCTCAATAGGTAATCCCGAAAGCTAGCAATTGCGGAGGCGTGTTGCTCCTGCGATGTATATTGTTCTTGAGGAAGGTAAGGGTTTTCCTCGTGCTCTCTTTTGTAAGTGAAAGAGGAACGGGAAGAGTTGGCTCGCCCCGCTCGAGGAGCCTTGTGCTCTGTATTTGTCCTTGTAGTCCTGACAACTAGAGGGGGTGAAGGAGGGATAGTGTAATCATGTGGTTCCTCCCGTCGAACCCTATGTTGACCTAGTGCTTCATTGCGTGGTGACCACTCATAGCGAGCATCTAAGGGAGCTCTCCTACGGATGTACCCCTCATGGGAGGATGCGTGTTGGGTGCTATGCTGAACAGGAGTGCCCCTAGAAGAGGTGCCCCTATAGTCCCTTTCCGTTAAGGTGTGTAGGGGACTGCCTTGTGTGTTAGGTCGCCAAGGTGGTATGACCAAATCCTGGGGACTATAACGGATGTGACTCGTGTTTCTTTGGACATTCGTCGCAGCGTCTGCCCATGAGTGGGCTTGACTACGGGTGAATACCATGGCGATGTCTCTCTAAAAACCCTAAAAATTGAAATGATTCATATGGGGCCCAAAATTGGTGTGCGCATCCCTCTTATAATAGATAAGACAAAAATGAAGTTTCAAGTCCTAACTCTAAATACATTAGGAGATATTAGCCTTCGAACAGCTCAAAAAGTGCAAAAAATTGGGCACGCAATTTTAAAACCTAATTTTGGGGCACTAGATGATGGAATTTGGCCCCGAAAACTGACTTTTTTGGGCAAATAGAATTCTAGGGAATTATATTTGTTTAAAATTATCCCAACTAACTCCCTGTAAAATTTCAAGTCAATCGGAGCTACGGTTGAGAAGTTATGGCCCCGGCAAGATGCACTAAAATTTAGAGAAAAATATAAAATTTCCCATATTTTGTTGGATGGTCCTGCATCACTTATGGGAACCTTAGGGCGCTTTTGGGTTGACCAAAGGGTTCATGGACACCTTTGGGGCATTTTGGAGTGACCAAGCGATTGCGGGAATCCTTGGAGCTTTTGGAGCGAGTGACAAAATGCGTAGATTTTTATCTTTGTTTATGATTTTTTTGATTTTTGATTTTTTTTTGTCTAAACAGAAAATAGCATACACACACAAGCAATGTTTATCTCTTTTAAAGATTAATAGTGTGCCCTAAATCTGGTTTAGTGTGTTTTTGTTGTTTTGTTTTGTTTTTGTAGGTTTTGAAGAACGTTTAAATGCATTATGACGGCTCATATAACTCCCAAAATGGTCGCCCCTTCAATATACCAGCCAAGCCGATATACCAACCTCTCTATATACCCGCCCTTACGAGAGGGAGACTATAGGTACGTGAGAGCAGATGGTACGTGGTACGTAGGCGGTACGGAAGGGGGATTGTCTTGTTAATGGCACCTACCATAGAAGACTTATCCTCGCGCGCATGGGAATCACCCCAGCGACACTCGGTCAACTTTCGTCAGGATTTACGCCTAACAACAGTTGACAATCGGGGAATGGATGCAAAGCTAAGCCAAGGTGGTGATGAACCCACCGTTGGTCTTGCTCAAGGGTTGGGGTCTTACGACCAACGCCTTGGTTTAAAATGTAACGTGATGTGTGGGGTTCGTTTTAATTTTGCGAAATTGAAACAAGCAAACGAAAAGAAATCTTTCCCTAAGCCATTCAAACTGAAAACCAGAAACAGAAAAATAGAAATTTAATAGAAGCTGTAAAAAAAACCCCTACCTCTTCTCTGCCTAATCGAAAATTTCTGATTTGCTCTGAAAATTTGCACAGATCTATAATCGTCCCTGGGTGAGGCGAATAACAGAACCGTAATCGTCACAGGGTGGAACGAATAGTTTATTCGTCCCGGGGTGAGACGAGTAACAATTCTGTAATCGTCACTTGCAGAGACGAATAACAGTCCGATTGTTGAAAAATAGGTACCTGTAAAAAAACAAGCAAGCAATTTTAGATCAGTAATTTAACCTAAAAAAAATAGAGGACAGAGGTCCCACCGTGATCGCCATTGAAAGCACGAGATTTCGGAAGCAAAAGGAAAACTATAACTATGCAATATAAGACGAAATGTAACGCTTTAATCCTATGCACAAAAACAAGGAAAGGAGATAAATTGGAGACGAAAGAAAAGATGTAAGGAAATCACGACCCTCTTTATTCAAATTTCTTATCCTCGGTTACATAGACGTCTCCTCCCTTTTTAGGGGCTAGGAGCGTTAAATTGGTCTTTGTTACAATTTGTGACTTAGTCTTCCTCCTTCCGCATGCCCACGTTTGGAATGGGCGGGCCAAATGTTGCCGCCGCTTGCGTTGGTAAGGTAGACTCCTCGCCGCTCCTCTAATGCTGCAACTCCGCACTCAAAGAAACAAACAAGAAAGTCAGTAGCACCTGTGTATGAAAAATAAAAGATGAATCTAACGATGGTTGAAATGAATCTAAATGAAATGAAAAACTTGACAAAAGCATAAACATGAAACTAAAAGAAATACCACGATTATGAAAGCACAAATCGCCAGTAAGTGAACTAGCAGCACTTCGTCGCTCAAAATGCTCCTTCTCTGTATCATTTTGGGTGAGGAAACTCACCATTTTATAGACCCAAGGGGTCTCTTTGAATTAACATGCAAAAGTGTTTCTTTGCATGAATGCTTTTGTTTGTGAAGAGAAGACTTCTTCTTGATCAAGGGCTTCTTAACTGCCTCTGTGCATGTCTTTGTGTGTTTTAGAAAAACTCACTTGCACTCCTATGTCATGCATGAAAAGCCGAGTGGTAGTTCCGAGTTGTCATGCGCCGAGGTCCGACTTTTTCTTGGTCAAACCCGGCATTCGTCCCACCCGAAGCGAGCGCTAGTAATCGTCCCTGGGTGAAACGAGTACAAATCCATACTCGTCCTTGGGTAGGACGAGTACAAATTCGCACTCGTCCCTGGGTGGGACGAATAAGAAATAAAGTGTCTAAAAGGTGCCAAACTGATTTTTGACTTGCAAAATTGTTGTGTAAGTGGTTAGAACCACTGTTTAACCTCTGGGGGCTACCCTGGGGGCTGTGTGTGTTAATGTGATCAGTGTTTGTAGTCACATAATCGGATTGGTGCTGTTTTGGTGTCTACAGAGGTGAAAATAAAAATGGTGATTTTAGGATATCAACTATGCATTTTTTTTATCGGTTAAAGAAATTATATTATGCATGGGTTTTAATAGGGACCCAAAACCTGATTACAAATAGGATATAAAAGCCAAGAGCCCAAATAATAACAAAACATGATATAATACTTCAAAACCAAAATGCCAACGAGGCAATCCCCATAATACAGGACACCATATTTTAAAATCATAATACTACTAAGGCTATTCCCACAACACAGCCAATTCAACAAAGTAAAAACAGAAAGCAACTTTATGTAGGAAATAAAACTAGCAGAACAAAGACATTTAAGGCAACAACAATGAAGCCTCTAACCATCATGCATAAAAAGGAAATCCTTATGTTTCTTCATTAGGATCAGCACCAACCTCTTGAATATCCTCATTCAACTTATCCATATTAACATCCTTGTCCTCGCCTTGGCCATCCCTAGGAGTAGAAGCAATATTGACATCCTCGATAGGGGCTTTAACAACATCCTCAGAGAAGTATTTCCTAAAGAAAAATAGATTTAGTACATTGCGTAGGTCAACCAATTGAGAAATGCTATTGGAGATAGAATTAATGATAAACTACTGCATGCACTGGTCAGGGGTATCATTTTCATCATCCTCTGACTCAATGATCAACGATTTTTTTTTGGACTAAATTCTTTAGATGAATAGAGGAGTGTATAGTCTTCAGCTTAGGATCAAGGGATTCACTCTTGGATATTTTCCTTAGCTTACTAACCACTTCAAATATCTTTTTCTTCTTGGAAGAAAGCATAGGGGTACCCGAGGATTGGGGAGTTGTTTGAGAAGAACTAGGCTTTATGGGGCTAGGCTTAGGCTTAGGAGCAAGAGAAAATATGATACCCTGGGGGTAGTGGATGAGCCAGTGCTTATACAGAACATTAAATAGACCACGATGAGTAGGCATTTTAGAACCATTCTTCCTATAGTAGTGTTTTATGGTATAACTGATGGAATTAAACAAAAACTGTAGGATATTGATTGGGTTAACTTCACAAAAATGGTTGAAAAATGCAAAATAGAAACTACATAAAGCCTTATCAGGGTCGTCAACTATGATGAAATCCATGATAGGTTTTAACACACTACTCCATGGGAAAGGGAGCTCCTCATGGTGAATCCCCACCCGAGATTTTTTGCATAGCTCCTTGTATTTAATCTCCTTTAACTCAGCATCCCAATTATGTTTTTCTCTTCGAATGGATATCCCTTTGGCTTGCTGACCAGTAAGTTCAACCAACACTTTGATGTCAACATCATACATTTTGTTATGAATGGTAACCCTACCATTATCCCATAAACTCATGAATGTTGCAGTAATTTCTAGGTCCTCCCCTTCAAATTTTAGGAAAAAAAATAAGGAAACCCTTGGTAGAAAGGATGCCTTCAAAAATTGAGTCCATGCTAACACTGGAAGGCTCCACAAAATTTATAGTTGCAACACGGTAATACCTTTGGAGAAGTAGGTGGGAAGGGCAAATATGGGAAAATCCTGGAGCACAGCAAGAATAAAAAGAAGCATCCTGAGGAGAAAAAATATAAACAATCCAATGACTTTCTTGATCGGAGTGTCGAATGGATTGGAGAAGAGGAATTATGCACAAATCGAGATACTCATGATAGAAAATGCAATAAAAATGAGAAACTGGAGCATGTGGAAATCCAAACCAATCACCCACATGATTAAACGAATGGTTAAGGGAAATAAATAGCAAGGTAAGACACGAAGGAAGGAGTCAACTTGGAAAGGGGAAGGAGATTGTTGGAAAGGAACAAAGGAGGAGAGGTATACAAGGCAATGTAGACTCAAAAGAATAAAAAGACCATGATGGAAAGGAGATATTGGAAAATGGAAGGATGGAATCTAATGAGGTAGGGATGAGAGAATAAAAAAGGAGTGTTGTGAACCCGTAAAAATAAAACATAGAAAGGTGGGTAACCGAGGATCAAGGTTGACAAACTCAAAAAATCTAAAAGCCCATGAACCAAGGAAGCATGGAAAATAGTAGAGAGAGGAATAAAATCAAATAACATGTGTTCTATTTGAAAAAGGATTGGCTTGCTCCACGTCAATGTTATTTTCGCTTGATGATAAAATATCCTGCTCTACAACATCCTCCAAATCTTGAGGAATATTATTGGTCCAAGTCATTAGATTTGAGGAATAGGCACCAATGTTAGCCAATGTGTCAGCTACTTTATTACTTTCTCTAAAGGTATGCTAAAAAAACAAATTCTTAGAAATTTTGACTAATGGTCCTAACCTCGTCAATATAATTTCTTATTCTCCAAGATGGAATCTTAGAGTTTTTTTAAATAATTAATGACTGTCAGCGAATCACCTTCAACCATGAGTTTATCAGAGTAATCTTTGGCCAAGTCAATGCCACACCAAGTAGCTCTAGCTTGGACAACCTAATTATATTGAATTTCTAAGAATTTTGTAAATTCAAGGATAACCCTACCTCTACAGTCTGTAAGGATACCTCCTATAGCAACCCAGGAAGAATACACCTAAACTAATAATAATTGAAACATCACATGAAGCATGAAAGATATATAAATTTGCAAATAACCACAAAGTAGGGCTTCCTTTTTATTAAATTTCCAATGAAGCCTGATTACAAATTGATCCCTCTTAGGGATACCCAATGTGATACAATAATTATAATCATAGAACAATCCCCACGCAAGGATAGGTGTAATTCGTAGACTTTCTAAATGCACACAAACTGCTCCAAGGTATCGATGACCTTCTTCCCATGATTAGAGGTATTTTTTGCCTTGCATATCAACACCATGTTAATCTTGCATAAAATAAAGAACAAGAAGCATATAAGTAATAAAGGAGGCCTCTCTTGATGAGGATTTGAAAGGAAGTTATACAAAAAGATGCCATGAAAGCTTAAAATCAAGAAAGTGCAAGAAACATGGTAAACTTATGCTAGGCATGAAATATTGCCATGAAAGATGTAAAGGAAAGATATAACTATCTATCTAATGCCCTAATTATGAAATAAAAAGTATGAAAGCATGAAATGTAAGTATTCTTGTCCTACTTACTACAAATTCCAAATGAGAAGAAAGATACCTAAACTCTTAATTCTACCGAATAAAAGTCTCTAATAAAGCAAATATACTCATGATATGTCTATTCTACTACAAATGAAATAAAGTCTACTGCTTAAACCAAGGAAAATGGTGATTGAAACTAACTGTAAATTTGTCATGTGGTAAGCACTGTTAACCATGGCTGATAGCCATGGCTAAGCCTAAAATATACTTGCCTCAAATGTGGCCTAAATATCTAATTTCCTTGTTGAATTGATGGTTCAAGGTTTTCCTCTATGTCCTCTGACATATTTGGTAGTTGAATTACTCTGATTGGTGGTAGATTTCTCGTGATCTCATTTCTTGATTCTTCTATCCTCCTAAGACCTCCATGACTTCAACTGTCATTTCAATATCTCAATGCTAGCTAAAGGATTTCTCTCAATGCAAGTAGGTGGGTACTGAATTCGATAGGGCTTCATTGTTCAAATTTTCCTATGCATCTCTTCCATTTCCCATTTTGTATGGGGTTCTTATAACCTCTAGGAATGCTATGTCCTAGCTGCTTAAGGAAGCCAAGATCAAGAATGGATAGCTAAACATTTGGAGGGAAACTTCTAGATCTTTCCACCTCAAAACCACTCGGATCTGTAATCACTTGGTCATTATAACTAAATTTGGATTGGCCAAAGTCTAATTGATTCTGACTACTAGCCATGGCTCTGAGGTGCGATCAACTCTGTTAACCATGAGTCTCAACCGCGGCCAACATCAGTTAGGCCAAAATTCCTAAATGAGTGGTTAGAAACACTGCTATACCTTGTTATTTATCCAAGGTCTTCCATATGGTCTTATAGCATATCCCATATGAGTAGTCACCTCGACACGACGTGTTTTGTATGTCTACAAATACCCCTTTTGAGATATGTTGTGAGATTGAACAACACTAAGCAAAAATATACCTTCTAAAATAATGTCGTAGGTTGGATGATGATCATTAGTTTGATCAACATTAGATGCCAAAGGTCCAGAAAAAGGACGTGTATCCTAGAATCATTGCTTCGAATTTGATGGAAGGCTTAAATTGAAAAAGCTTTGGCAAGCTCCAGCAACGATCGGGTAGCTCATGGCTACTATAGGCTTCCACACCATATAGATCCAAAAGGAGGAGAGCTACTAACTTAACTTTCATATTTGTTTTTTTCTCCAGTAGAGGGTAAGCTTATGATAGTCATTGGCAATGATTCATAAGACAAATGCAATTTTGACAAGATCAAGGGATATTTTGTTGACTTTGATTATGATTATGACATTATGACTACCCCCTCAAGCGACGAGTCGATGAGGGTAATGATAATTAATAAAGCGATGAGTCGCTTGACCACTATGAAATACTTTGAACAAATTAAAGTTTAGCATTTGAGTACTTGGCAAGGCCTAATCAGCTATGATTGCAACTGTTAATAGTAATTGTACATCTCTATCCCATGGAGCGGTCTAGTCGTAAAGGCCTTCTTAAGGAATCAATATGATAGCAATTCCAATTATGCATGTGTTGAATCATATGGTTCAATTATTCGCTAAAATATCATAGAAGAGTTGACATGAATATCTCATTCTTGTAGTGTAGTCTGATCGTCTGGACCTTCTTAGGGATTGAAATGAAGCATAACAATTCAACAATGACTAATTTGCCCCAAATGTCCTTGTGGTAATTTACTCATCTTACCAGATTGCATGGAGCACAAGTCTCTGCAATTGCCAAGTGTAGAGGGTAAATCACTAGATACGAGGTGCATTTGGCTTTTGATTTATCTAGTTTTTTTAATATTTTAATATTTTTTGATAATTCTGGCTAGATGGGTATTTTTAATTTAGCATTTTGAAACTCCATGTGGTGGGATTTGAGAGTATTTATTGCATATTGCTAGACGTGCCTTTTAGTAGCAGCTAAAAATGTCAAATTTTATAGTTGCGGGTCAGACCCACAAGCGAAAAACCCTAATTCGGGGACCATGGTTGCCATGCATGGTCAGGATGCAAATAGGAAATATTTAAGAAATTTACGCAAATTTTTAATCTCATTATTACTGTTGCAATTGAGAATCTAAGAGCTCTGAGAGGTGAGAAGACGAATTTGATACGAAACTGTTGTGGCTGCTCCACAACGTACCCCAAAATTGGAGACCCACCTTTTTATTTTTGGTATTTGGATGTTTGCATGTTGGTTTCGAGTGTCTAATGCTCGGTTTGTTTTTGAATTTGCATTTATCTTTAGTTTTTGTCAATAATATTTTCTTGTCGATGACTTTTTCTTGTCGACGATATTTTATTGTCGACGACTTTTTCTTGTCGATGATATTTTATTGTCGACGAATTTTTCTTGTCGACGACCTTTTTCTTATCGATGATTTTTTTTGTTGTCGACGATCTTTATAATCATTCTTTTTGTCAACGATATTTATCGTCAACATTTTGTTGTTGATGATATTTATCGTCAAATTTTATGTTAGCTTTTTTTTATCGTTATTTTTTTTTTTTGTGTTCGCTTTCATTTGTATGTTTCAAATAATAAAAATAAAAATTTAAATATATCTTTATATATGTATTTAAAATTAAAAAAAATATAAAAAAATAAAAATGAAAGGATAATACTAGATTATTTTACAGTATTATATATCTTAGTGCATGTGACTAAATAAAAAAAGAAAGAATAAATCAAGCAATAGGCTTTCACATTCTCATGTTAAAAAGTTTTTAATAATCTTCATTATAAAAGTTGTTGCCTTTAATTATAAACATTTAGGGTTTCTAATATGTCAAAACTTGTTTATGTGTAGGTCATGCGGCAATTTTTAAATAACAAGGGCACCATGAAAAGTTATAGAGGTGAAATGAGGTGGACTTGGCATCAAACCCCATGCATGGTTATGGCTTGTAAAAAATGAACAATGGGACTTTCCATTATACAGTAGAGTTGGATGCAGTTGACACCCACGAATGTAGACGGTGGCAATAAAATCTGATGAATGTCGACAAGGAGTGCCCAACAGCAATTCGATGAAAACGGCAGACCCCACCAATCGGTAGATGCCTCGATGACATAGCACAGGGAGCAATTTTTTTGGGAAAACTTGATGTCAAGACACTCACTGGATGACAGGGCAGAGGGATACCGGATGACATGGCTAGGAGATGCATGTTTTAACATAGCCAATATGGTAGATACCAGAGTTGAGCTGGTTAGATACAGATTGCCAAAGATACGAATACGCCCAAGGGTAATGCAATTTTGTATTCAATCAGGCACGATGTTTAGCATGATAGCATCAGGAGCAGTAGGGTCCGATAGTGTCATGGCATTGGACGACAATTCAAGGATAATACGTAACGTCAAACTAACCCTCTGTTGCAGCACATATAGACGTGGCATCTATGAACATTTATGGGTATGTCGGGTCTACTGAGATAGACGAAGGCCGAGGGGATAAGCACCGAGGATCTTGGTCGTTTGACAAAACAAAGCACACTATCACCGTGGGAAAAATTTAGAGAATGACATTTAACTCGACAATGAGTGAAAGATGCGGACGGCCTGTCCATAGCAGGATTTGTCAGCACAAGATAGGCTAGATTCATCGAAAGTGACATAGTGTGAACATTTGAATGCGGCACACGACGAAAAGGCAGGGCAGATGTTTGAGCATAGCGAGAGCTGGAAAAGGATTCTGTCTCTAATGGAAACCATGTCTAAATAGCCCAAAAACAATAGAGAAATGACGGACGTAATGAAGCAATGGGTAACGGTATCTTCGAGAGAGTGTAAAATGTCAAAGTAACCGTGGACAACGAATCAAAGTAGGTATTGACTCTCGGATGAGCGATGAAAACGATGAGATTTTTGGTGATGACAGCTCTGTAGGAAATCAATGGGGGTGCCCAAAGATGGCAGGTTGCATTCCCAGCCATTGATGTCAGCGGTGGTCCACGACGATGTCTGGGGTGACATTGGCAAGGATAGTCGATAGTCGTTTCAACTGCATCCTGGATACCGACACTGCATGATAGAATAAATTACGCAAATCGATGGTTTCTCTCAGAGCCTATTGGCTGTAAATATGTTGTGTGGGCTGATGTTAAATTATTAATGGTGCAGCATTGGCTTATATCAATTAAGGGCCCACGAAAAAAATAAGAAAAGGAGGCCTATGGACTACAATTATTGGTGGAAGGAATCGTCCGTTATGAACATGGACATCATGGGTCTAGAGAAACTTCCACGAAAAAAAAAAGTGAAGAAAGACAAAGGCAATCATGAGGCCTTGTAATTTTAAAACGACCCTTGTATTGATATTGCGGTTACTGAGCCAAAGACATTATGAAACAAAATGTAAAGAGAACAACAAAAGAACGCATGCATATAAAACAGAGAAGAGAGAATGAAAAGACAATGGAGGAAAAATGGGAACGAACTAGAAAAGAAAATCAAGAGCCATGGAGAAGCAAAGGAAGGGACATGTAAAACAATTTTAAATACTCCATCAAAATAAGAAACAGGGGGGTTGGAAAGTTTTCAGAGAAGATTGCAGGAATGAAGGCAAGGCCTCTGCACTGGATTTTTTTGGATATTTTTCCTTCCACATTGGACTGGTTTTTTTAGAAAACCAGATTTTTGCTATTGTAAAATGACACATTTTTAATGCAGGAGTTTTTAGAAATTTGCATCTTATGGGCAAGAAAGAAGGAGATTCTCTTTGCATGCTATGGATTTAATGTCTATTTCTTTTCCCTTTTTCAGATTTCTAGTTTGTAGATGGAGTTAATACAAGTTTGCTTGGTTGCTTCATGTGAATGCTTGAACCTGAAATTTATTTTAAACCCTAAAAACCAGCACTTAGTCTATGGGGATTGTGCTTGTTTTGCAAGTCCAATAGGTTAGGTTGCATGCATGGAAACCTCACATCTTCGGTTTTTTCGAAATAGGATAGCATCATACTGAATGCATTTTATTTTCAGTTTTCTGCATTTTCTTTCAACTTTTTTTGCATTTTATTTTCCAGAAATTTTAACTTTTTTTTTTTAATTTTTCAGGCATTAAAATAAACATTTAAAAATTTTCAAAATCCAAAAAAAAATTCACCATTGCGTAGGTTATACTTCAGACTTCCAATATGCACTTTGAAATTTCATTTTCGGAGTTGTTTAGTATTTTTTAAAATTCATCGAAGTTGTTGTTTTAGCACAAATTTTAAAAATCCGAAAATAGAAAATTTCCATTTTAAGGTCAACTTTCATTTTTTTAGTTTTTTTTGCACTCATGAGCCTATGATGACATTCCCTTCATGAAAATTCCAATTTCATTGAAGGAGTTATGTTTTATGGCATTTTCACAAATTTTCATTTTGAGCCTAAAATTACCCTCTCTTCATAAAAATTCTAATTTTACGAAAGAGGGGTAATTTGAGTATTACATTGGAGGTATTTTCTTCAAAGCACTTAATTTTTCTTCTTGATGAAAATTTGATTTCATTTAAGAGGGATAAGTTAAAGTGACATTTAAAGCCCTTTATCCAAGGCCATAAATTATTGCCTCTTTGTGAAAATCCATTTCACCAAAGAGGGATAGTTTATCGATCATATTGAAAGCTATATTTATCTTCATGAAAAGAAGCCATATTTGGAATTAATAAAGAAGATAAAATCTACCTTAAAACTTTCAAGATAAAAGGAATTAAGGCACTACATCGTGGTCATATGAGGGCCAACTCACATTTGCTTTATTTTGGTTCAATGAACAATCACTAAAGTTTCATGGTAAATAAACCAACATTGCCCCTTGTTTACAGTTACTTGCAATCACTAAGGTGTTCCAGGCATTTAAAATGAATATATTTATTTGAGATTACTAATACACATATGCAAATGCTAATATAGCGAAGACCTTGGAGAAGTTGGTTGTTTAACTTCTTTGCAAGAGGGGATTTGGAACCCAAATCCTAAGGAAGAGTGTACTTTCACAATTGGGTGAAAATACCACTCAACAGATTAGTGCTAGAAGGAGGGGTTGAATGGGTTTATTTTAGTTTGATTTAAATGCTATAGGGATTTGAATTTTGAATATTTCATGCCCTATTGATTATTATCTTTAGCCCTATTTTAACAATACAACCTTGTAGTGTTAAAAGGAGGACATGAATCACTATGCATTGTTCTAACGCTTTTGATTGTTCATACAGGAATAATGTGTTTTGATTTGATTTTGAAAAATTTTGGTCTTGACTAACGAGGTTGTCTCCATGCAATTACTTTCATTTGATTTTAATGGATACATCTCTTGGTTGATGCTAACATGATTATTCATACATTACATGTTTGATATTTGCTAGTCATTTCATGCTTATTTGTAAGGAATTATTTTGTCTAAAATGTATTTGTTGTCGGTATTATGCTCTTCACTTGCGTGTAATGCGATCTCGTGAATCAAAAAGCCTACAACACTAGGAGTATGCTCTTCACTTGCGCATATGCGATCTGGTGAATTATAAACTAATTTATATTTTTAGAATATTGCTTTGTCATGGTTCCTTCTTTTTTTCATGACTAACAAATTGGTTTTGAAGTTATATTTTGAGTTTTACTAATGAAGACATACGATATAAGAGCTGAAGTAGCATCTCTAAGAGAAAGAATGGTATCTATGATGGATGATCATTATAAGGGTTTGTCTATACATGGGATACCCTATCAAATTCCTAAAATGTTATTGGAGTTTCTACAATGTTTTAATCAAGAGGTGCCACTAGGATACTTGCAAAAATTATATGTCTACAAGAATACATTATGTCAATTCCAAATTTTCTATGAGGAGGTGGCTTGTAAGTTATTTGCATACATTTTGGATGATAGACCATTATTTTGGTATGGCCAATTACCCATGGAGGTTAGGACTTCTTGGATACAACTAGAAGCAACCTATCTTTACCATTTTGGTAATCAAGTTGACTTAGGGATGTTGAAAAACCAATTTACCTCCATATGTAAGGAGCATGATGAATCCTTGAGTTAATTCAATGGAAGATTTCATGAGTTGCACTCCCAAATGTGAGAAAATTTTAACACATCAGAAGAGGAAGCTATTGAAGTATACCTGAGATCCATACCCCCCACACTTGTTACATATTTAAAGAAAAACTTGGATGACTTGTCTCTAGAGACAATCTATGAGATCTTGGAAAAGGTAGAACAAGTTTTTGAAGAAGAAAAGGCACAACATGTTCACATGAGAGGTTGTTATTTTCGAGTTAGTGATGCCAACCTACACCAACCATCAAATGTAGCACCCTCCACTCCAGTGATACCTAAAGTAAATGATCAAGGGAATGAATTTTAAGGTCCAAATGTTACAACCACCTTAGATGTAGTCCAAGAGGAGGTGCAAATTGCTAAGCCAACATCTACCACTGAGGATTATGCAGAGATGATCCCATTCATAGAGATACATGATTATTTATATGAAGGGATTCTAAATTCAACAATGTTTGAAATAGGATGGAATCTACCATAGAATTGGATGAAGTGGTTGAAAGTGAAATTGGAAGAAAACCAATAAATGAATTTGAAGATATGATAGAGTTTCACCACTTGTTCTTGGAAGATACTATTGATGAGATGTTTGAAATTAACGACCAAGAAATTCTTCACCCTCCAAATTGTGATGAAACGAAATCATGGGTTACCAAGTTGGACTATGATGGTCTTACAAATTTAAATTCAAAAAATGACCCACTTTTGGAAATAATTGAACCATCTAAGGAAGGTGAAGGTGAATTTGATGAGAAACACATTGATGAATTGGAATATGTTGAAGAATTAGTTGAACGTCTACACTTGACTTTGGAAGATGATTATTATGATGCTTGGAAGAAGTGGGAAGACTACACTCACTCCAAAACTGCTAATGAAACTTGTGTGCCAATTGATATACCGGACAACATAATCACCTACTCAAAGGAAGATATTACAACTCCTGTACAATTTGAGGATGTTTTGCAAGAGGGTTTCAAATCTCATCAAATTTTGGAAGATTATAATGATCCTACTACCAAGGACAAATAAGAGAAAGAATTGACAAATGAATCAAAAGATCATGTCACAAATACCATGGAGTTTCATCCCACAAATTTGGAAGATAACTTTTACAATGGTTGGGGAAGATATGAAGATGTGTTATTTACTCACACCCCTATTTATGAAGCCTCTATTCCAATTTATATGCAAGATTTTGAAATTTCTACTTCATACGAATATCTCATATTCACAAGATTTGAGAAGGTTACAAAATTCGATCATGTTGAATATAAATTCATTGAAGATTCGGATACAAGTTTGCATGATTATGTTGAGGGTTCAAATGAAGAGATACCATGGATAGTGAACAAAGAATTGGAATTAAATGACAAAGTGGTTGATCTATTAGAAGCAAAGCAAGTGATTTATCATGAAGATGAGTTACTTGACATACACTTTGACCAAGAATATTTGAGGGTTGAAAAGGATGGGCATGTTTTCAATTGAGTGCCCAATTTTGGTATGTTTGATGAACAAGTGATCAATGAAGAATACGAAGACCATGAGGTAAAATAGGGAATTGCAAATCCTCACCAAGTTTTGGTAAATAAAAATGTGAAAAAGGTAAAATCTAAACCTTTGTGTCCAAACATCCAAGATTTAGGTGAAGATTTGTATAATTCGTATGATATTTATGATGAAATGCCATTGAAGGTGAATGAAGAACAAGAATTAATTTCTAACCACACCTTTGATAACATTACTTTAATGAATGAAAAGGAGCTTGATGCACTTAAATTGCTAAATCAAATTCATCAAAAATTAATTCTTGAACATAGGATAAAAACTCCTAATGATCCCCATTTAGTAAATATCCTAGATGCTTGTAAATTGTTGCACAATTTTGATTGGCCTAAGAACATGGAAAATGAATTAGCTTTGAAATTTTTAGAAATAGGCTCTTGCTTACAAAATTTCATTTTGAATAAAGAAATACTAGCTCTAAATCATGAATGGAATCATGAAATTTACACCTTAAAGAATAGACAAGAAAGAATTGAAAATCAACAATTGTCTAACCAATTTGGTAATTTGAATCTCACCTATGAGAATACTAATGGAACTAAATCTAATTGGTGGGGTGAGAGAGGAAAGTTGAAGTTGGTTGCATTGGTTGGTCTAATCTTGTTTTTTTTTATTCCTTCCACATTTGGCATGTGTATCACATTATATGTCTGTTGGAATGCTCAAATCAGGTTTGGGATCTAGGAAAATGATAATCCAAAATTTGCACCATCTTGTATTATATTGTACATTTGTATATACTTTTGGTTTTCGTGTTTTGGTTTTGGGTTGGATCTCATTTTGGTGTTAATTTTTTTGTGTTGGTCCTTTGGACAATTTTTGGTTTGTCTTGAAAAAAAAAAAAATGAGATGTCAGCTTGTGTCCTTATGAATGTTGACTAAGACTAGGAGAATATGAAACATCAGAATTGTATTGCAGAAAGCTCCATGAGTATCATAAACACATTAAAGAATATCGTTTGGAACTTGTGATGTATGAAGTTGTCAGTTTTACAAATTATGGCAAAGTAGGTGATATACTCCATCCGCATTACAAAAAGAGAAATGCATTCATCCATATCTCATGTTACATTCCACATTACATATACATTTCATCTCAGTTGCATCTACATTTCAAATGCAATCATTGAAAAGGTGTCGAATCCTCTTAGGGTTATTATATAACATATATTAAAAGGATCCTTAAGGTTGGGAACTAATGCCCGAACTATCTTGAACCAAGTACATTCTACACATATTAAAGAGGATCTTGAGAAAAATGGTCAAAATCATACTTGGAAGAAAAAGTGAGGTGAAAGGAGTATTTTGTGTCTATCCTATCATGCAACATAATCCTTAAAACAGTGGTTTTTACCACTCCCATAGAGCTTAAAAGCCTAAAATTAGAGTAGTAAGGATAGGGTTAAATCCCCATCAAACTTAGGTTGAGGATCCAACTCCCCAAAGCTCTGATTTGACCTTCATGGAGTAGTAAGGATAGGGTCTAATTTTCATCTCGCTTAGGTTGAGAATCTAATTCCCCAAAGCTTCTATTTTTTCCACTCAAGAACTTGAAATTCCAAAGCAAATGTCTTGCATTTCATCGTTGATATTGGATTGGAAGGATCGTACTACATGTCCCTTACAAGGATGGATAGTCATCCCCAATGTTCAAGAAATCAAAAGCAAAGCCAAATCCTAGATTATGGGATAAATCTTCATCGGGGCTATAGACGCTTGACTAGCAGTGGAGTATGCTCATGCGTGACAACTTGTCTTGTCTAAAAGCAAGACCACTAAATGCTCAAACGGACAGGCTAGCCTAACAGTTTCATTCATAACAGGTTAAATCATTTTGTTCAATATGAGGTAATGAACTTTAGATCAGAGTAGTAAGGATAGGGTTAAATTTCCATCTTGCTTAGGTTGGGAATCCTTTTCCCCAAAGCTCTGATCCCACCTACACATGCGCTGGTTCAAGATGATAGTGACGCATAACCAACTTTGGGATCTGGTAAATGAACCCAGTACACATATTTGATCCTAAGAGGGTTTGACAGTTTTAACATGTTTGTTCATGGTACTAGAAAGTTTGAGCCTTGCAAGGCAGGTTGTTATATCTTTAACATATTTGTCATACATTAAATCCTGCACAAATCATTCATAACCTTACATATGCATTTAGGTAAAACTGACAATGGAAAGTTGAATGAGTTTCAAATGATAGGGAATGAAGCACACTGCACACACCAAGCTGAGGCTTAACGATTCTGATGCTTCATGGATTTCTCGTCTAGTTTAATTCTTTGGATATTTAATGACACTTGTGTTTGAGTTTTTTAGATTTTTAGGTTGCATTCTCATCAAAATGCTCAGGAGCATTTCCCAGCAGAGTCACCATTTGTTGTGGCTGCTCCACAACGTACCCCAAAATTGGGGACCCACCTTTTTATTTTTGGTATTTGGGTGTTTGCATGTTGGTTTCGAGTGTCTAATGCTCGGTTTGTTTTTGAATTTGCATTTATCTTTAGTTTTTGTCAATAATATTTTCTTGTTGATGACTTTTTCTTGTCGATGATATTTTATTGTCGATGACTTTTTCTTGTCGACGATATTTTATTGTCGACGACCTTTTTCTTGTCGATGATTTTTTTTGTTGTCGACTATCTTTATTGTCATTTTTTCTATCGAACGATATTTATCGTCAAAATTTTGTTGCTGTCAAATTTTATGTTAGCTTTTTTTATCTTTATTTAATTTTTTTGTGTTCACTTTCATTTGTATGTTTCAAATAATAAAAATAAAAATTTAAATATATATCTTTATATATGTATTTAAAATAAATAAAAAATATAAAAAAATAAAAATTAAAGGATAATACTATATTATTTTATAGTATTATATATCTTAGTGCATGTGACTAAATAAAAAAAGAAAGAATAAATCAAGTAATAGGCTTTCACATTCTCATGTTAAAAAAATTTTAATAATCTTCATAATAAAAGTTGTTGCCTTTAATTATAAACATTTAGGGTTTCTAATATGTCAAAACTTGTTAATGTGTAGGTCATGCGGCGGGGTTTTCAAATAACAAGGGCACCATGAAAAGTTATAGAGGTGAAAGGAGGTGGACTTGGCATCAAACCCCATGCATGGTTATGGCTTGTAAAAAATGAACAATGGGACTTTCCATTATACAACAGAGTTGGATGCAGTTGACACCCACGAATGTAGAAGGTGGCAAGAAAATCCGATGAATGTCGAAAAGGAGTTCCCAACAATGATTTGATGAAAATGGTGAACCCCACCAATCGGTAGATGCCTCGATGACATAGCGCAAGGAGAAAAGTTTTTGGGAAAAATTGATGTCAAGACACTCACTGGATGACAGGACAAAGGGATACCGGATGACATGGCCGGGAGATGCATGTTTTAACATAGCCAATATGGCAGATACCAGAGTTGAGCTGGTCAGATACAGATCGCCAAAGATACGAATACGCCCAAAGGGTAATGTAATTTTGTATTCGATCAGGCATGATGTTTAGCATGACAGCGTTAGGAGCAGTGGGGTCTGATAGTGTCGTGGCATTGGATGAAAATTCGAGGATAATACGTAACGTCCAACTAACCCTCCATTGCAACACATGTAGACGTGGCATCTACGAACATTTATGGGTATGTCGGGTCTACTAAGATAGACAAAGGCCGAGGAGATAAGCACCGAGGAGCTTGGTCATTTGACAAAACAGAGCACACCATCATCGCGAGAAAAATTTAGAGAATAGCATTTAACTCAGCGATGAGTGAAAGACGCGGATGACCTATCCATAGCAGGATTTGTCAGCACACGATAGGCTAGATTCACCGAAAGCGACATAGTGCGAACATTCGGATGCGACACACGATGAAAAGGCAGGGTGAATGTTCGGGCATAGCGAGATCTGGAAAAGGAGTCTTTCTTCAATGGAAACCATGTTCGAATAGCCCAAAAACAAAAGAGAAATGACGAACGTAATGAAGCAATGGGCAACGGTATCTTCGAGAGAGTGTAAAATGTCAAAGTAACCATGGACAGCGAATCAAAGTAGGTATTGACTCTCGGATGAGCGATGAAAATGATGAGATTTCTGGCGATGACAGCTCTGTAGGAAATCAATGGGGGTGCCCAGAGATGGCAGGTTGCATTCCCAGCCATTGATGTCGTGCATGTAGTGGTGGTCCACGACGATGTTTGGGGTGACACTGGCAAGGACAGTCGGTAGTCTTTTCAACTACATCCTGGATACCGACACTGCATGATAGAATAAATTACGCAAATCAATGGTTTCTCTCAGAGCCTATTGGCCGTAAATATGTTGTGTGGGATGATGTTAAATTATTAATGGTGGAGCATTGGCTTATATCAATTAAGGGCCCACGAAAAAAATAAGAAAATGAGGCCTATGGACTACAATTATTGGTGGAAGGAATCGTCCGTTATGAACATGGACATCATGGGTCTAGAGAAACTTCCACGAAAAAAAAAAGTGAATAAAGACAAAGGCCATCATGAGGCCTTGTAATTTTAAAACGACCCTTGTATTGATATTGCGGTTACTAAGCCAAAGACATTATGAAACAAAATGTAAAGAGAACAACAAAAGAACGCATGCATATAAAACAGAGAAGAGAGAATGAAAAGACAATGGAGGGAAAATGGGAACAAACCAGAAAAGAAAACCAAGAGCCATGGAGAAGAAAGGAAGAGACATGTAAAACAATTTTAAATACTCCATAAAAATAAGAAACAAGGGGTTGGAAACTTTTCAGAGAAGATTGCAGGAATGAAGGCAAGGCCTTGGCACTGGGTTTTTTTGGATATTTTTCCTTCCACAATGGACTGGTTTGGGAAAACCAGAAATTCTGCTATTGTAAAATGACACATTTTTAATGCAGGAGTTTTCAGAAATTTGCATCTTGTGGGCAAGAAAGAAGGAGATTCTCTTTGCATGCTATGGATTTAATGTCTATTTCTTTTCTCTTTTTCAGATTTCGAGTTTGTAGATGGAGTTAATGCAAGTTTGCTTGGTTGCTTCATGTGAATGCTTGAACCTGAAATTTATTTTAAACCCTAGGAACCAACACTTAGTCTATGGGGATTGTGCTTGTTTTGCAAGTCCAATAGGTTAGGTTGCATGCATGGAAACCTCACATCTTCGGTTTTGTCGAAATAGGATAGCATCATACTGAATGCATTTTATTTTCAGTTTTCTGCATTTTCTTTCAACTTTTTTCTGCATTTTATTTTCCAGAAATTTTAACTTTTTTTTTTAATTTTCAGGCATTAAAATAAACATTTAAAAAATTTCAAAATCCAAAAATAATTTCACCATTGCGTAGGTTATACTTCAGACTTCCAATACGCACTTTGAAATTTCATTTTCGGAGTTGTTTAGTATTTTTAAAAATTCATCGAAGTTGTTGTTTTATTGCAGATTTTAAAAAATCCGAAAATAGAAAATTTCCATTTTAAGGTCAAATTTCATTTTTTCAGTTTTGTTTTGCACTCATGAGCCTATGATGACATTCCCTTCATGAAAATTCCAATTTCATTGAAGGAGTTATGTTTTATGGCATTTTCACAAATTTCCATTTTTGAGCCTAAAATTACCCTCTCTTCATAAAAATTCTAATTTTACGAAAGAGGGGTAATTTGAGTATTACATTGAAGGTCTTTTCTTCAAAGCACTTAATTGTTCATCTTGATGAAAATTTGATTTCATTTAAGAGGGATAAGTTAAAGTGACATTTAAAGCCCTTTATCCAAGGCCATAAATTATTGCCTCTTTGTGAAAATCCATTTCACCAAAGAGGGATAGTTTATCGATCATATTGAAAGCTATCTTCATCTTCATGATAAGAAGCCATATTTGGACTTAATAAAGAAGATAAAATCTACCTTAAAACTCTCAAGATAAAAGGAATTAAGGCACTACATCGTGGTCATATGAGGGCCAACTCACATTTGCTTTATTTTGGTTCAATGAACAATCACTAAAGTTTCATGGTAAAATAAACCAACATTGCCCCTTGTTTACGGTTACTTGCAATCACTAAGGTGTTCCAAGCATTTAAAATGAATATCTTTATTTGAGATTACTAATACACATATGCAAATGCTAATATAGCGGAGACCTTGGAGAAGTTGTTTGTTTAACTTCTTTGCAAGAGGGGATTTGGAACCCAAATCCTAAGGAAGAGTGTACTTTCACAATTGGGTGAAAATACCACTCAACAGATTGGCGCTAGAAGGAGGGCCTGAATTGGTTTATTTCAGTGTGATTTAAATGCTATAGGGATTTAAATTTTGAATATTTCATGCCCTATTGATTATTATCTTTAGCCCTCTTTTAACAATACAACCTTGTAGTGTTAAAAGGAGGACATGAATCGCTATGCATTGTTCTAACGCTTTTGATTGTTCATACAGGAATAATGTGTTTTGATTTGATTTTGAAAAATTTTGGTCTTGACTAACGAGGTTGTCTCCATGCAATTACTTTCATTTGATTTTAATGGATACATCTCTTGGTTGATGCTAACATGATTATTCATACGTTACATGTTTGATATTTGCTAGTCATTTCATGCTTATTTGTAAGGAATTATTTTGTCTAAAATGTATTTGTTGTCGGTATTATGCTCTTCACTTGCGTGTAATGCGATCTTGTGAATCAAAAAGCCTACAACACTAGGAGTATGCTCTTCACTTGCGCATATGCGATCCGGTGAATCAGAAACTAATTTACATTTTTAGAATATTGCTTTGTCATGGTTCCTTCTTTTATTCATGACTAACAAATTGGTTTTGAAGTTATATTTTGAGTTTTACTAATGACGACATACGATATAAGAGCTGAAGTAGCATCTCTAAGAGAAAGAATGGTATCTACGATGGAGGATCATTATAAGGGTTTGTCTATACATGGGATACCCTATCAAATTCCTAAAATGTTATTGGAGTTTCTACGATGTTTTAATCAAGAGGTGCCACTAGGATACTTGCAAAAATTGTATGTCTACAAGAATACATTATGTCAATTCCAAATTTTCTATGAGGAGGTGGCTTGTAAGTTATTTGCATACATTTTGGATGATAGACCATTCTTTTGGTATGGCCAACTACCCATGGAGGTTAGGACTTCTTGGATACAACTAGAAGCAACCTATCTTTATCATTTTGGTAATCAGGTTGACTTAGAGATGTTGAAAAATCAGTTTACCTCCATACGTAATGAGCCTAATGAATCCTTGAGTCAATTCAATGGAAGATTTCATGAGTTGCACTCCCAAATGTGGGAAAATTTTAACACATCAGAAGAGGAAGCTATTCAAGTATACATGGGAGCCATACACCCCAAACTTGCTACATCTTTAAAGAAAAACTTGGATGACTTGTCTCTAGAGACAATCTATGAGATCTTGGAAAAGGTAGAACAAGTTTTTGAAGAAGAAAAGGCACAACATGTTCACATGAGAGATTGTTCTTTTGGAGTTAGTGATGCCAACCTACACCAACCATCAAATATAGCACCCTCCACTCCAATGATACCTAAGGTAAATGATCAAGGGGATGAATTTGAAGGTCCAAATGTTACAACCACCTTAGATGTAGTCCAAGAGGAGGTGCAAATTGCTAAGCCAACATCCACCAGTGAGGATTATGCAGAGATGATCTCATTCATAGAGATACATGATTATTTAGATGAAGGGGTTCTAAATTCAACAATGTTTGAAATATGTGATAGGACGGAACCTACCATAGAATTGGATGAAGTGGTTGAAAGTGAAATTGGAAGAAAACCAATAAATGAATTTGAAGATATGATAGAGTTTCACCACTTGTTCTTGGAAGATACTATTGATGAGATGTTTGAAATTAACGACCAAGAAATTCTTCACCCTCCAAATTGTGATGAAACGAAATCATGGGTTACCAAGTTGGACTATGATAGCCTTACAAATTTGAATTCAAAAAATGACCCACTTTTGGAAATAATTGAACCATCTAAGGAAGGTGAAGGTGAATTTGATGAGAAACACATTGATGAATTGGAAGATGTTGAAGAAGTAGTTGAACGTCACCACTTGACTTTGGAAGATGATTATTATGATGCTTGGAAGAAGTGGGAAGACTACACTCACTCCAAAACTGCTAATGAAACTTGTGTGCCAATTGATATACAGGACAACATAATCGCCTACTCAAAGGAAGATATTACAACTCCTGTACAATTTGAGGATGTTTTGGAAGAGGGTTTCAAATCTCATCAAATTTTGGAAGATTATAATGATCCTACTACCAAGGACAAAGAAGAAAGTGAATTGATGAATGAATCAAAAGATCATGTCACAAATACCATGGAGTTTCATCCCACAAATTTGGAAGATAATTTTTACAATGGTTGGGGAAGATATGAAGATGTGTTATTTCCTCACACCCCTATTGATGAAGCCTCTATTCCAATTTATATGCAGGATGTTGAAACTTCTACTTCATACGAAGATCTCACATTCACAAGATTTGAGAAGGTTACAAAATTCGATCATGTTGAATATAAATTCATTGAAGATTCGGATACAAGTTTGCATGATTATTTTGAGGATTCAAATGAAGAGATACCATGGATAGTGAACAAAGAATTGGAATTAAATGACAAAGTGGTTGATCTATTAGAAGCAACGCAAGTGATTGATCATGAAGATGAGTTACTTGACATACACTTTGACCAAAAATATTTGAGGGTTGAAAAGGATGGGCATGTTTTCAATTGGGTGCCCAATTTTGGTATGTTTGATGAACAAGTAATCAATGAAGAATATGAAGACCATGAGGTAAAAGAGGGAATTGCAAATCCTCACCAAGTTTTGGTAAATGAAAATGTGAAAAAGGTAAAATCTAAACCTTTGTGTCCAAACATCCAAGATTTAGGTGAAGATTTGTATAATTCAAATGATATTTATGATGAAATGCCATTGAAGGTGAATGAAGAACAAGAATTAATTTCTAACCACACCTTTGATAACATTACTTTAATGAATGAAAAGGAGCTTGATGCACTTAAATTGCTAAATCAAATTCATCAACAATTAATTCTTGAACCTAGGATAAAAACTCCTAATGATCCCCATTTAGTAAATATCCTAGATGCTTGTAAATTGTTGCACAATTTTGATTGGCCTAAGAACATGGAAAATGAATTAGCTTTGAAATTTTTAGAAATAGGCTCTTGCTTACAAAATTTCATTTTGAATAAAGAAAGCCTAGTTCTAAATCATGAATGGAATTATGAAATTTACACCTTAAAGAATAGACAAGAAAGAATTGAAAATCAACCATTGTCTAATCAATTTGGTAATTTGAATCTCACCTATGAGAATACTAATGGAACTAAATCTAATTGGTGGGGTGAGAGAGGAAAGTTGAAGTTGGTTGCATTGTTTGGTCTAGTCTTGTTTTTGTTTGATTCCTTCCACATTTGGCATGTGTATCACATTATATGTCTTTTGGAATGCTCAAATCAGGTTTGGGATCCGGGAAAATGATAATCCAAACTTTGCACCATCTTGTATTATATTGTACATTTGTATATACTTTTGGTTTTCGTGTTTTGGTTTTGGGTTGGATCTCATTTTGGTTTTAAGTTTTGTGTGTTGGTCCTTTGGACACTTTTTGGTTTGTCTTGAAAAAAAAAAAAAGCGAGATGTCAACTTATGTCCTTATGAATGTTGACTAAGACTAAGAGAATATGAAACATCGGAATTGTATTGCAGAAAGCTCCACGAGTATCGCAAACACATTAAAGAATATCGTTTGGAACTTGTGATGCATGAAGTTGTCGGTTTTACAAATTATGGCAAAGTAGGTGGTATACTCCATCCGCATTTCAAAAAGAGCAATGCATTCATCCATATCTCATGTTACATTCCACATTGCATATACATTTCATCTCAGTTGCATCTACATTTCAAATACAATCATTGAAAAGGTGTCGAATCCTCTTAGGGTTATTATATAACATATATTAAAAGGATCCTAAGGTTGGGAACCGATGCCCGAACTATCTTGAACCAAGCACGTTCTACACATATTAAAGAGGATCTTGAGCAAAATGGTCAAAACCATACTTGGAAGAAAAGGTGAGGCGAAAGGAGTATTTCGTGTCTGTCCTATCATGCAACATAATCCTTAAAACAGTGGTTTTTACCACTCCCATAGTGCTTAAAGCCTAAAATCGGAGTAGTAAGGATAGGGTTAAATCCCCATCGAACTTAGGTTGAGGATCCAACTCCCCAAAGCTCTGATTTGACCTTCATGGAGTAGTAAGGATAGGGTCTAATTCTCATCTCGCTTAGGTTGAGAATCCGATTCCCCAAAGCTTCTATTTTGCCCACTCAAGAACTTGAAATTCCAAAGCAAATATTTTTCATTCTACTTTCATTTCATCATTAATATTGGATTGGAAGGATCGTACTACATGTCCCTTGCAAGGATGGGTAGTCATCCCCAAGGTTCAAGAAATCAAAAGTAAAGCCAAATCCTGGATTATGGGGTTAATCTCCATCGGGGCTATAGACGCCTGACTGGCAATGGAGTATGCTCATGTGTGGCAACATGTCTTGTCTAAAAGCAAGACCACTGACTCGCTCAAACGGATAGAGCTAGCCTGACAGTTTCATCCATAACAGGTTAAATCATTTTGTTCAAGATGAGGTAATGAACTCTAGATCGGAGTAGTAAGGATAGGGTTAAATTCCCATCTCGCTTAGGTTGGGAATCCTATTCCCCAAAGCTCTGATTTCACTTACACTTGCACATGGGTTCAAGATGGTAGTGACACATAACCAACTTTGGGATCTAGTAAATTTGGTCCTAAGAGGGTTTGACAGCTTTAATATGTTTGTTCATGGTACTAGAAAGTTTGAGCCTTTGCAAAGCAGGTTGTTATATCTCTAGCATCTTCACCATGCATTAAATCCTACAGAAATCATCCATAACTTCTCATATGCATGAATCATAAGTGAAACAGATGATGGAATGTTGATCAATTTCAAATGATAAGGAATGAATCACACCGCACACATTGAGCCGACGCTGAATAATTCTAATGCTTCATGTATTTCTCATCTAGTTTCATTCTTTGGATATTTTCTGACGCTTGTGTTTGAGTTTTGTAGTTTTTTAGGTTGGGTTCTCACCGAAATGCTCAGGAGCATTTCCCAGCAGAGTCACCATTTGTTGTGGCTGCTCCACAACGTACCCCAAAATTGGGGACCCACCTTTTTATTTTTGGTATTTGGGTGTTTGCATGTTGGTTTCGAGTGTCTAATGCTCGGTTTGTTTTGAATTTGCATTTATCTTTAGTTTTTGTCAATAATATTTTCTTGTCGATGACTTTTTCTTGTCGATGATATTTTATTGTCGATGACTTTTTCTTGTCGACGATATTTTATTGTCGACGACCTTTTTCTTGTCGACGATTTTTTTGTTGTCGACGATCTTTATCGTCATTTTTTCTATCAACGATATTTATCGTCAACATTTTGTTGTTGATGATATTTATCGTCAAATTTTATGTTAGCTTTTTTTTATCTTTATTTTATTTTTATTTTTTTTTGTGTTCTCTTTCATTTGTATGTTTCAAATAATAAAAATAAAAATTTAAATATATATCTTTATATATGTATTTAAAATAAATAAATATATATATAAAAAATAAAAATGAAAGGATAATACTATATTATTTTATAGTATTATATATCTTAGTGCATGTGACTAAATAAAAAAAGAAAGAATAAATCAAGCAATAGGCTTTCACATTCTCATGTTAAAAAGTTTTAATAATCTTCATTATAAAAGTTGTTGCCTTTAATTATAAACATTTAGGGTTTCTAATATGTCAAAACTTGTTAATGTGTAGGTCATGCGGCGGTTTTCAAATAACAAGGGCACCATGAAAAGTTATAGAGGTGAAAGGAGGTGGACTTGGCATCAAACCCCATGCATGGTTATGGCTTGTAAAAAAATGAACAATGGGACTTTCCATTATACAACAGAGTTGGATGCGGTTGACGGCTACGAATGTAGACGGTGGCAAGAAAATCCGATGAATGTCGAAAAGGAGTGCCCAACAATGATTCGATGAAAACGGTGGACCCCACCAATCGGTAGATGCCTCGATGACATAGCGCAGGGAGAAAAGTTTTTGGGAAAACTTGATGTTAAGACACTCACTGGATGACAAGGCAAAGGGATACCGGACGACATGGCCGGGAGATGCATGTTTCAACATAGCCAATATGGCAGATACCAGAGTTGAGCTGGTCAGATACAGATCGCCAAAGATACGAATACGCCCAAGGGTAATGCAATTTTGTATTCGATCAGGCACGATGTTTAGCATGACAGCGTGTGGAGCAGTGGGGTCCGATAGTGTCGTGGCTTTGGATGGCAATTCGAGGATAATACGTAACGTCCAACTAACCCTTCATTGTGGCACATATAGACGTGGCATCTACGAACATTTATGGGTATGTCGGGTCTACTAAGATAGACGAAGGTCGAGGGGATAAGCACCGAGGAGCTTGGTCGTTTGACAAAACAGAGCACACTATCACCGCGGACAAAATTTAGAGAATGGCATTTAACTCGACGATGAGTGAAAGACGTGGATGGCCTATCCATAGCAGGATTTGTCAGCACAAGATAGGCTAGATTCACCGAAAGTGACATAGTGCGAACATTCGGATGCGACACATGACAAAAAGGAAGGGCGGATGTTCGGGCATAGCGAGAGCTAGAAAAGGAGTTTGTCTCCAATTGAAACCATGTTCGAATATCCCAAAAATAATAGAGAAATGACGGACGTAATGAAGCAATGGGCAACGGTATCTTTGAGAGAGTGTAATATGTCAAAGTAACCGTGGACAGCGAATCAAAGTAGGTATTGACTCTCGGATGAGCGATGAAAACAATGAGATTTTCGACGATGACAGCTTTGTAAGAAATCAATGGGGGTGCCCAGAGATGGCAGGTTGCATTCCCAGCCATTGATGTCGTGCATGCAGCGGTGGTCCACGACGATGTCTGGGGTGACACTGGCAAGGACAGTCGGTAGCCGTTTCAACTGCATCCTGGATACCGACACTGCATGATAGAATAAATTACGCAAATCAATGGTTTCTCTCAGAGCCTATTGGCCGTAAATATGTTGTGTGGGATGATGTTAAATTATTAATGGTGAAGCATTGGCTTATATCAATTAAGGGCCCACGAAAAAAATAAGAAAAGGAGGCCTATGGACTACAATTATTGGTGGAAGGAATCGTCCGTTATGAACATGGACATCATGGGTCTAGAGAAACTTCCACATGAAAAAAAAGTGAAGAAAGACAAAGGCAATCATGAGGCCTTGTAATTTTAAAACGACCCTTGTATTGATATTGCGGTTACTAAGCCAAAGACATTATGAAACAAAATGTAAAGAGAACAACAAAAGAACGCATGCATATAAAACAGAGAAGAGAGAATGAAAAGACAATGGAGGGAAAATGGGAACGAACCAGAAAAGAAAACCAAGAGCCATGGAGAAGAAAGGAAGAGACATGTAAAACAATTTTAAATACTCCATCAAAATGAGAAACAAGGGGTTGGAAACTTTTCAGAGAAGATTGCAGGAATGAAGGCAAGGCCTTGGCACTGGGTTTTTCTGGATATTTTTCCTTCCACAATGGACTGGTTTTGGAGAAAACCAGAAATTTTGCTATTGTAAAATGACACATTTTTAATGCAGGAGTTTTCAGAAATTTGCATCTTGTGGGCAAGAAAGAAGGAGATTCTCTTTGCATGCTATGGATTTAATGTCTATTTCTTTTCTCTTTTTCAGATTTCGAGTTTGTAGATGGAGTTAATGCAAGTTTGCTTGGTTGCTTCATGTGAATGCTTGAACCTGAAATTTATTTTAAACCCTAGGAACCAACACTTAGTCTATGGGGATTGTGCTTGTTTTGCAAGTCCAATAGGTTAGGTTGCATGCATGGAAACCTCACATCTTCGGTTTTGTCGAAATAGGATAGCATCATACTGAATGCATTTTATTTTCAGTTTTCTGCATTTTCTTTCAACTTTTTCTGCATTTTATTTTCCAAAAATTTTAACTTTTTTTTTTAATTTTCAGGCATTAAAATAAACATTTAAAAATTTTCAAAATCCAAAAATAATTTCACCATTGCGTAGGTTATACTTCAGACTTCCAATACGCACTTTGAAATTTCATTTTCGGAGTTGTTTAGTATTTTTAAAAATTCATCGAAGTTGTTGTTTTATTACAGATTTTAAAAATCCGAAAATAGAAAATTTCCATTTTAAGGTCAAATTTCATTTTTTCAGTTTTGTTTTGCACTCATGAGCCTATGATGACATTCCCTTCATGAAAATTCCAATTTCATTGAAGGAGTTATGTTTTATGGCATTTTCACAAATTTCCATTTTTGGAGCCTAAAATTGCCCTCTCTTCATAAAAATTCTAATTTTACGAAAGAGGGGTAATTTGAGTATTACATTGAAGGTCTTTTCTTCAAAGCACTTAATTGTTCATCTTGATGAAAATTTGATTTCATTTAAGAGGGATAAGTTAAAGTGACATTTAAAGCCCTTTATTCAAGGCCATAAATTATTGCCTCTTTGTGAAGATCTATTTCACCAAAGAGGGATGGTTTATCGATCACATTGAAAGCTATCTTCATCTTCATGATAAGAAGCCATATTTGGACTTAATAAAGAAGATAAAATCTACCTTAAAACTCTCAAGATAAAAGGAATTAAGGCACTACATCGTGGTCATATGAGGGCCAACTCACATTTGCTTTATTTTGGTTCAATGAACAATCACTAAAGTTTCATGGTAAAATAAACCAACATTGCCCCTTGTTTACAATTACTTGCAATCACTAAGGTGTTCCAAGCATTTAAATTGAATATCTTTATTTGAGATTACTAATACACATATGCAAATGCTAATATAGCGGAGACCTTGGAGAAGTTGTTTGTTTAACTTCTTTGCAAGAGGGGATTTGGAACCCAAATCCTAAGGAAGAGTGTACTTTCACAATTGGGTGAAAATACCACTCAACAGATTGGCGCTAGAAGGAGGGCCTGAATTGGTTTATTTCAGTGTGATTTAAATGCTATAGGGATTTAAATTTTGAATATTTCATGCCCTATTGATTATTATCTTTAGCCCTCTTTTAACAATACAACCTTGTAGTGTTAAAAGGAGGACATGAATTGCTATGCATTGTTCTAACGCTTTTGATTGTTCATACAGGAATAATGTGTTTTGATTTGATTTTGAAAAATTTTGGTCTTGACTAACGAGGTTGTCTCCATGCAATTACTTTCATTTGATTTTAATGGATACATCTCTTGGTTGATGCTAACATGATTATTCATACGTTACATGTTTGATATTTGCTAGTCATTTCATGCTTATTTGTAAGGAATTATTTTGTCTAAAATGTATTTGTTGTCGGTATTATGCTCTTCACTTGCGTGTAATGCGATCTTGTGAATCAAAAAGCCTACAACACTAGGAGTATGCTCTTCACTTGCGCATATGCGATCTGGTGAATCAAAAACTAATTTACATTTTTAGAATATTGCTTTGTCATGGTTCCTTCTTTTATTCATGACTAACAAATTGGTTTTGAAGTTATATTTTGAGTTTTACTAATGACGACATACGATATAAGAGCTGAAGTAGCATCTCTAAGAGAAAGAATGGTATCTACGATGGAGGATCATTATAAGGGTTTGTCTATACATGGGATACCCTATCAAATTCCTAAAATGTTATTGGAGTTTCTACGATGTTTTAATCAAGAGGTGCCACTAGGATACTTGCAAAAATTGTATGTCTACAAGAATACATTATGTCAATTCCAAATTTTCTATGAGGAGGTGGCTTGTAAGTTATTTGCATACATTTTGGATGATAGACCATTCTTTTGGTATGGCCAACTACCCATGGAGGTTAGGACTTCTTGGATACAACTAGAAGCAACCTATCTTTATCATTTTGGTAATCAAGTTGACTTAGAGATGTTGAAAAATCAGTTTACCTCCATACGTAATGAGCCTAATGAATCCTTGAGTCAATTCAATGGAAGATTTCATGAGTTGCACTCCCAAATGTGGGAAAATTTTAACACATCAGAAGAGGAAGCTATTCAAGTATACATGGGAGCCATACACCCCAAACTTGCTACATATTTAAAGAAAAACTTGGATGACTTGTCTCTAGAGACAATCTATGAGATCTTGGAAAAGGTAGAACAAGTTTTTGAAGAAGAAAAGGCACAACATGTTCACATGAGAGATTGTTCTTTTGGAGTTAGTGATGCCAACCTACACCAACCATCAAATATAGCACCCTCCACTCCAATGATACCTAAGGTAAATGATCAAGGGGATGAATTTGAAGGTCCAAATGTTACAACCACCTTAGATGTAGTCCAAGAGGAGGTGCAAATTGCTAAGCCAACATCCACCAATGAGGATTATGCAGAGATGATCTCATTCATAGAGATACATGATTATTTAGATGAAGGGGTTCTAAATTCAACAATGTTTGAAATATGTGATAGGACGGAACCTACCATAGAATTGGATGAAGTGGTTGAAAGTGAAATTGGAAGAAAACCAATAAATGAATTTGAAGATATGATAGAGTTTCACCACTTGTTCTTGGAAGATACTATTGATGAGATGTTTGAAATTAACGACCAAGAAATTCTTCACCCTCCAAATTGTGATGAAACGAAATCATGGGTTACCAAGTTGGACTATGATAGCCTTACAAATTTGAATTCAAAAAATGACCCACTTTTGGAAATAATTGAACCATCTAAGGAAGGTGAAGGTGAATTTGATGAGAAACACATTGATGAATTGGAAGATGTTGAAGAAGTAGTTGAACGTCACCACTTGACTTTGGAAGATGATTATTATGATGCTTGGAAGAAGTGGGAAGACTACACTCACTCCAAAACTGCTAATGAAACTTGTGTGCCAATTGATATACAGGACAACATAATCGCCTACTCAAAGGAAGATATTACAACTCCTGTACAATTTGAGGATGTTTTGGAAGAGGGTTTCAAATCTCATCAAATTTTGGAAGATTATAATGATCCTACTACCAAGGACAAAGAAGAAAATGAATTGATGAATGAATCAAAAGATCATGTCACAAATACCATGGAGTTTCATCCCACAAATTTGGAAGATAATTTTTACAATGGTTGGGGAAGATATGAAGATGTGTTATTTCCTCACACCCCTATTGATGAAGCCTCTATTCCAATTTATATGCAGGATGTTGAAACTTCTACTTCATACGAAGATCTCATATTCACAAGATTTGAGAAGGTTACAAAATTCGATCATGTTGAATATAAATTCATTGAAGATTCGGATACAAGTTTGCATGATTATTTTGAGGATTCAAATGAAGAGATACCATGGATAGTGAACAAAGAATTGGAATTAAATGACAAAGTGGTTGATCTATTAGAAGCAACGCAAGTGATTGATCATGAAGATGAGTTACTTGACATACACTTTGACCAAGAATATTTGAGGGTTGAAAAGGATGGGCATGTTTTCAATTGGGTGCCCAATTTTGGTATGTTTGATGAACAAGTAATCAATGAAGAATATGAAGACCATGAGGTAAAAGAGGGAATTGCAAATCCTCACCAAGTTTTGGTAAATGAAAATGTGAAAAAGGTAAAATCTAAACCTTTGTGTCCAAACATCCAAGATTTAGGTGAAGATTTGTATAATTCAAATGATATTTATGATGAAATGCCATTGAAGGTGAATGAAGAACAAGAATTAATTTCTAACCACACCTTTGATAACATTACTTTAATGAATGAAAAGGAGCTTGATGCACTTAAATTGCTAAATCAAATTCATCAACAATTAATTCTTGAACCTAGGATAAAAACTCCTAATGATCCCCATTTAGTAAATATCCTAGATGCTTGTAAATTGTTGCACAATTTTGATTGGCCTAAGAACATGGAAAATGAATTAGCTTTGAAATTTTTAGAAATAGGCTCTTGCTTACAAAATTTCATTTTGAATAAAGAAAGCCTAGTTCTAAATCATGAATGGAATTATGAAATTTACACCTTAAAGAATAGACAAGAAAGAATTGAAAATCAACCATTGTCTAATCAATTTGGTAATTTGAATCTCACCTATGAGAATACTAATGGAACTAAATCTAATTGGTGGGGTGAGAGAGGAAAGTTGAAGTTGGTTGCATTGTTTGGTCTAATCTTGTTTTTGTTTGATTCCTTCCACATTTGGCATGTGTATCACATTATATGTCTTTTGGAATGCTCAAATCAGGTTTGGGATCCGAGAAAATGATAATCCAAACTTTGCACCATCTTGTATTATATTGTACATTTGTATATACTTTTGGTTTTCGTGTTTTGGTTTTGGGTTGGATCTCATTTTGGTTTTAAGTTTTGTGTGTTGGTCCTTTGGACACTTTTTGGTTTGTCTTGAAAAAAAAAAAGCGAGATGTCAACTTATGTCCTTATGAATGTTGACTAAGACTAAGAGAATATGAAACATCGGAATTGTATTGCAGAAAGCTCCACGAGTATCGCAAACACATTAAAGAATATCGTTTGGAACTTGTGATGCATGAAGTTGTCAGTTTTACAAATTATGGCAAAGTAGGTGGTATACTCCATCCGCATTTCAAAAAGAGCAATGCATTCATCCATATCTCATGTTACATTCCACATTGCATATACATTTCATCTCAGTTGCATCTACATTTCAAATACAATCATTGAAAAGGTGTCGAATCCTCTTAGGGTTATTACATAACATATATTAAAAGGATCCTAAGGTTGGGAATTGATGCCCGAACTATCTTGAACCAAGCACGTTCTACACATATTAAAGAGGATCTTGAGAAAAATGGTCAAAACCATACTTGGAAGAAAAGGTGAGGCGAAAGGAGTATTTCGTGTCTATCCTATCATGCAACATAATCCTTAAAACAAGTGGTTTTTACCACTCCCATAGTGCTTAAAGCCTAAAATCAGAGTAGTAAGGATAGGGTTAAATCCCCATCGAACTTAGGTTGAGGATCCAACTCCCCAAAGCTCTGATTTGACCTTCATGGAGTAGTAAGGATAGGGTCTAATTCTCATCTCGCTTAGGTTGAGAATCCGATTCCCCAAAGCTTCTATTTTGCCCACTCAAGAACTTGAAATTCCAAAGCAAATATTTTTCATTCTACTTTCATTTCATCATTAATATTGGATTGGAAGGATCGTACTACATGTCCCTTGCAAGGATGGGTAGTCATCCCCAAGGTTCAAGAAATCAAAAGTAAAGCCAAATCCTGGATTATGGGGTTAATCTCCATCGGGGCTATAGACGCCTGACTGGCAGTGGAGTATGCTCATGTGTGGCAACATGTCTTGTCTAAAAGCAAGACCACTGACTGCTCAAACGGATAGGCTAGCCTGACAGTTTCATCCATAACAAGTTAAATCATTTTGTTCAAGATGAGGTAATGAACTCCAGATCATAGTAGTAAGGATAGGGTTAAATTCCCATCTCGCTTAGGTTGGGAATCCTATTCCCCAAAGCTCTGATTTCACTTACACTTGCACATGGGTTCAAGATGGTAGTGACACATAACCAACTTTGGGATCTAGTAAATTAATTCAATATACACATATTTGGTCCTAAGAGGGTTTGACAGTTTTAATATGTTTGTTCATGGTACTAGAAAGTTTGAGCCTTTGCAAAGCATGGTTGTTATATCTCTAGCATATTTGTCATACATTAAATCCTGCACAAATCATTCATAACCTTGCATATGCATTCAGGTAAAACTGACAATGGAAAGTTGAATGAGTTTCAAATGATAGGGAATGAAGCACACTGCACACACCGAGCTGATGCTTAACGATTCTGATGCTTCATGTATTTCTGATCTATTTGCATTCTTTGGATATTTGCTAACGCTTGTATTTGAGTTTGTGTATTTTTAGGTTGGGTTCTCACCAAAATGCTCAGGAGCATTTCCCAGCAGAGTCACCATTTGTTGTGGCTGCTCCACAACGTACCCCAAAATTGGGGACCCACCTTTTTATTTTTGGTATTTGGGTGTTTGCATGTTGGTTTCGAGTGTCTAATGCTCGGTTTGTTTTTGAATTTGCATTTATCATTAGTTTTTGTCAATAATATTTTCTTGTCGATGACTTTTTCTTGTCGATGATATTTTATTGTCGATGACTTTTTCTTGTCGACGATATTTTATTGTCGACGACTTTTTCTTGTCGATGATTTTTTTGTTGTCGACGATCTTTATCGTCATTTTTTCTATCAACGATATTTATCGTCAACATTTTGTTGTTGATGATATTTATCGTCAAATTTTATGTTAGCTTTTTTTATCTTTATTTATTTTTATTTTTTTTTTTGTGTTCGCTTTCATTTGTATGTTTCAAATAATAAAAATTAAAATTTAAATATATATCTTTATATATGTATTTAAAATAAATAAATATATATAAAAAAATAAAAATGAAAGGATAATACTATATTATTTTATAGTATTATATATCTTAGTGCATGTGACTAAATAAAAAAAGAAAGAATAAATCAAGCAATAGGCTTTCACATTCTCATGTTAAAAAGTTTTAATAATCTTCATTATAAAAGTTGTTGCCTTTAATTATAAACATTTAGGGTTTCTAATATGTCAAAACTTGTTAATGTGTAGGTCATGCGGCGGGGTTTTCAAATAACAAGGGCACCATGAAAAGTTATAGAGGTGAAAGGAGGTGGACTTGGCATCAAACCCCATGCATGGTTATGGCTTGTAAAAAAATGAACAATGGGACTTTCCATTATACAACAGAGTTGGATGCAGTTGACACCCACGAATGTAGACGGTGGCAAGAAAATCCGACGAATGTCGACAAGGAGTGCCCAACAGCGATTCGATGAAAACGGCGGACCCCACCAATCGGTAGATGCCTCGATGACATAGCGCAGGGAGCAAAGTTTTTGGGAAAACTTGATGTCAAGACACTCACTGGATGACAGGACAAAGGGATACCGGATGACATGGCCGGGAGATGCATGTTTTAACATAGCCAATATGGCAGATACCAGAGTTGAGCTAGTCAAATACAGATCGCCAAAGATACGAATACCCCCAAGGGTAATGCAATTTTGTATTCGATTAGGCATGATGTTTAGCATGACAGCGTAAGGAGTAGTGGGGTCCGATAGTGTCGTGGCTTTGGATGAAAATTCGAGGATAATACGTAACGTCCAACTAACCCTCCATTGCAGCACATATAGACGTGGCATCTACGAACATTTATGGGTATGTCGGGTCTACTGAGATAGACGAAGGTCGAGGGGATAAGCATCGAGGAGCTTGGTCGTTTGACAAAACAGAGCACACTATCACTGTGGACAAAATTTATAGAATGGCATTTAACTCGACGATGAGTGAAAGACGTGGATGGCCTATCCATAGCAGGATTTGTCAGCACAAGATAGGCTAGATTCACCGAAAGTGACATAGTGCGAACATTCGGATGCGGCACACGACGAAAAGGCATGGCGGATGTTCGGGCATAGCGAGATGCTGAAAAGGAGTCTTTCTCCAATTGAAACCATGTTCGAATATCCCAAAAATAATAGAGAAATGACGGACGTAATGAAGCAATGGGCAACGGTATCTTTGAGAGAGTGTAATATGTCAAAGTAACCGTGGACAGCGAATCAAAGTAGGTATTGACTCTCGGATGAGCGATGAAAACAATGAGATTTTCGACGATGACAGCTCTGTAGGAAATCAATGGGGGTGCCCAGAGATGGCAGGTTGCATTCCCAGCCATTGATGTCGTGCATGTAGTGGTGGTCCACGACGATGTTTGGGGTGACACTGGCAAGGACAGTCGGTAGTCTTTTCAACTACATCCTGGATACCGACACTGCATGATAGAATAAATTATGCAAATCAATGGTTCCTCTCAAAGCCTATTGGCCGTAAATATGTTGTGTGGGATGATGTTAAATTATTAATGGTGAAGCATTGGCTTATATCAATCAAGGGCCCACAAAAAAATAAGAAAAGGAGGCCTATGGACTACAATTATTGGTGGAAGGAATCGTTTGTTATGAACATGGACATCATGGGTCTAGAGAAACTTCCACATGAAAAAAAAGTGAAGAAAGACAAAGGCAATCACGCCTTGTAATTTTAAAACGACCCTTGTATTGATATTGCGGTTACTAAGCCAAAGACATTATGAAACACAATGCAAAGAGAACAACAAAAGAACGCATGCATATAAAACAGAGAAGAGAGGATGAAAAGAGAATGGAGGGAAAATGGGAACGAACCAGAAAAGAAAACCAAGAGCCATGGAGAAGAAAGGAAGAGACATGTAAAACAATTTTAAATACTCCATCAAAATGAGAAACAAGGGGTTGGAAACTTTTTTAGAGAAGATTGCAGGAATGAAGGCAAGGCCTTGGCATTGGGTTTTTTTGGATATTTTCCTTCCACATTGGACTGGTTTTTGAGAAAACCAGAATTTTGCTATTGTAAAATGACACATTTTTTTAATGCAGGAGTTTTTAGAAATTTGCATCTTATGGGCAAGAAAGAAGGAGATTCTCTTTGCATGCTATGGATTTAATGTCTATTTCTTTTCCCTTTTTCAGATTTCAAGTTTGTAGATGGATTTAATGCAAGTTTTCTTGGTTGCTTCATGTGAATGCTTGAACCTGAAATTTATTTTAAACCCTAGGAACCAACACTTAGTCTATGGGGATTGTGCTTGTTTTGCAAGTCCAATAGGTTAGGTTGAATGCATGGAAACCTCACATCTTCGGTTTTGTCGAAATAGGATAGCATCATACTGAATGCATTTTATTTTCAGTTTTCTGCATTTTCTTTCAACTTTTTCTGCATTTTATTTTCTAGAAACTTTAACTTTTTTTAATTTTTCAGGCATTAAAATAAACATTTAAAAATTTTCAAAATCCAAAAATAATTTCACCATTGCGTAGGTTATACTTCAGACTTCCAATACACACTTTGAAATTTCATTTTCGGAGTTGTTTAGTATTTTTTAAAATTCATCGAAGTTGCTATTTTGTTACAGATTTTAAAAATCCGAAAATAGAAAATTTCCATTTTAAGGTCAAATTTCATTTTTTTAGTTTTGTTTTGCACTCATGAGCCTATGATGACATTCTCTTCATGAAAATTCCAATTTCATTGAAGGATTTATGTTTTATGGCATTTTCACAAATTTCCATTTTTTGGAGCCTAAAATTACCCTCTCTTCATAAAAATTCTAATTTTACGAAAGAGGGGTAATTTGAGTATTACATTGAAGGTATTTTCTTCAAAGCACTTAATTTTTCTTCTTGATGAAAATTTGATTTCATTTAAGAGGGATAAGTTAAAGTGACATTTAAAGCCCTTTATCCAAGGCCATAAATTATTGCCTCTTTGTGAAAATCCATTTCACCAAAGAGGGATAGTTTATCAATCATATTGAAAGCTATATTTATCTTCATGATAAGAATCCATATTTGGAATTAATAAAGAAGATAAAATCTACCTTAAAACTCTCAAGATAAAAGGAATCAAGGCACTACATCGTGGTCATATGAGGGCCAACTCACATTTGCTTTATTTTGGTTCAATGAACAATCACTAAAGTTTCATGGTAAAATAAACCAACATTGCCCCTTGTTTACAGTTATTTGCAATCACTAAGGTGTTCCAAGCATTTAAAATGAATATATTTATTTGAGATTACTAATACACATATGCAAATGCTAATATAGCGGAGACCTTGGAGAAGTTGGTTGTTTAACTTCTTTGCAAGAGGGGATTTGGAACCCAAATCCTAAGGAAGAGTGTACTTTCACAATTGGGTGAAAATACCACTCAATAGGAACGCTATCGCAACTCGACCTCACTATCATCCACATCGATGGCAGACCAACCTGGAGGAGCCGGTGCTACTAAGGTAGAAGCACACAACTCGCTAATTATTTTCTTTTACCGGTTTTAAAATTAACCTCACTAAATAATGGGCTAATGAACATCACTAAACTACTGGTAATGAACCTCACCCTAGTTAGGTTTAGCTTAGGTTAGCTTAGGGGGTTAGGGTTTTAAATTTTTTGGGAGTCTTAGGATGGGAAATGACCCTAAAAAGGTCATTTCTCCTAGCCATGGTTGGCAAGCGCGGTTCCCAATTATCAAATTGGGGGCCACGAATGTCAGCCACGGATGGATTCAAATTCCAACGGTCATCAAATTGACCACCCTCCCGACCGCGGGTCTGAACCATGGTTCGACGACTTTAGGAAAAAAATTAATTTTTCAAATTTTTTGATTTTTTAGCAGATTTAATTGATTTTTTTGATTTTAGAGGTGCTATTTTTTATTTTTTTTTTGGTGTTTTTGAGATTTTATGATTTTTTTGTCATTTTTAAGGTTGTTTTTTATTTTTTTATTTTTCCTTATTATTCTGCTTTCCACTAGACTTTGACCACAAGGGTGAGGGAATCTGAGATCCTTCGTAACCTACATGGTGCACTACTACCCGTAGAGCTGGATTGGTTTAGGGCCATGGGATTTGGCTACGTCTTGCGCCTCCCCACCATCTGGGCCGATCAGGCCTATATGACTACATTGGCCCAACGTTGGGATGCGTGGACCAATACCTTTCACCTACCGATAGGTGAGATGATTGTCACTCTAGAGGATGTCTACCGCATCTTTTGACTCCCTCTGGATGGTGAGGCCATCACATCTTCACCAACCGAGGTGAAGTAGATAGTATTCAATCATATATTCGATGGTCGCAGTGAGGCAGCACAACGACACTTAGACCATGGAGGGGTCCACATTGAGCACTGGTACACTCAATAGGTCTTCTCTCGGTGAGAAACCATTTTTATGCACCTGATCATGTAGATTGTCCTACCCGACTCTTCTAGAGCAAGGTTCCCTTGGAACCTCCTGGCTAGGACTATGGAGGTCCTAGCTAGCCCCCATGATCATCCTTTGATCCTATCCTGGGGGAGTGCCTTACTAGCACAACTCTATAATGAGTTGTACCATATTACATAGAGGAGCAGAGTAGGCATCGGCTGTAGCCTACTACTTCAGATCTAGGGGTGGTAGCATATTAGGATTGAGTGCCCCACTAGCCTACCACTTGAGATTGGCGCCATTGAGGAGGTGCATCGGTGTTACATGGCATGTTGGCCTCATGAGCAGGAGGGCTTCAGGAGAAGGTCTCATGTAGGAGATCTAGCTTACTACATTGGATAGTTCTCATGATTGTAGGCAGACCAGGTGGACTGGCACCCATACCTAGACTGCCCTCCATGGATGGAGGCTGATGACTAGCTATGTCAGAGTAGATGGCTCCTCAGATGCAAGTCCAAGGTATGGGAGTTATTTTACTTCTCTCATGTCACCCGATAGTTTAGGATTAGGTAGGACATTCCAGAGTTGCCTACCATCTACCGTCACCTCACTCTAGAGAGGGACTTGACCTGGCCCAGGGTGACTCCATTGGGTGATGAGGATGATGACTTTTAGGAGTCAAGGCTAATAAATGCAGGGACTACTCTTGATTATGACACCTGGTGGACACTCAGGGTATGGTGAGGTTTTGAGGGCCCCTTAGGCAGGACTCCAGATGATGCAGTAGTAGAGGGTGTTGAGGGAGAAGAGGTCGACCCTCACGATCATTGAGTCCATCAGAGGACTAAGGGCGGATGGGGTGAGGGAGGAGTTGTAGAGGATGCACCTCCAATTGAGGAGGAGGGTGATGCTCTCGAGGAGGGTGAGGCCGCACCTAACATTAAGGTCGAGCAGCTCAGGGCCTAGGTTGCTAGCCTATAGACTTAGGTAGGCTCCTTCTAGACACAACTTCTACATCGGGACACCACCATTGCCACCTTATAGGAAAAGGTTAGGGATCTATAATATCGACTCATAGTAGGGTAGTCTCAGTGGCACAGCTATGAGGAGGAGAGGACCACTCTACAGACCAAGATTGACTTAATAGGGATAGAGATATAGTGGGTTATAGGCTAGTGCATCCTTCTATAGTCCCAACTGGATGCTCTAAGGGCACAGCATGATGCACTCAGGGCTAGGAGGGAGGACCCCTCCTCTTCACAGGTTGCTCTAGTACCTCCAACTACTCCAACAACTTAGGCAGCATAGGGATTAGTAGAGCTGGACCAAGCGGTAGAGATCAGATGACTACGGGCTTTGGTGTAGTAGCACATCAACGATAGTGTAGTAGATGCTTCCTATATCTCTACTTTGAGGGGAGAGATAGGGCTACTCGGTGGTCAGGTTCCTAAGAGATCTGATGCTCTAGGATCTCAAAGGACTCACACTTGAGAGATAAGGTAGTCCTCGGCTAGCTCCAGTCATAGATCACATAGGTCAGAGAGGACCTCTGGTGCCAGCTCTAGGAGGACTCACAGGGAGGGTGGAGGTGATGATGGAGCCTCTCAGACTAGGGGTGCAGGCACTTCTTAGTACTAATCTGATATTGTACCATTTTTTAGTGTAATGTCGAGGACCTACACAGATGTAGCCTATGGGTATTTTTGACATATGTCGATGTACTATTTATTATATATTTTTGGTACACACACACACACACACACACACATATATATATATATATATGATCTGACATTTGAGACTTATTATATGTGTGGATTTTATGTGTTTTATTTTTTATGTTTTATGAGATGCATATGGATGCAATGCTTATATGTTATGCTGATTTTATGCTATATGATGTGATGTATGGATGACATGCACTAGATAGCTATGGAATGTATGATTAGATGCGATGATATACATGTGTAGATGGACTACTTATGATGAATGTATATGTATGCAATGTTTGCTGTTAAATGCAAGTGTAATTTATTGTACTTGTATGCATTTAATTTATGATGTTATGACATAATTTATGCCATGTATGTATTGCATAGTTTTTCTATGATGAATGCTATGTAAATGAACATGTATGTTTTAATCACTTAAAACATAATGTATGAATGCAATGTGGGTTTTAACAATCTAATGGATGACACCACAAAATGTATAACAATCATGAAATGTAATTGCTATATCTTTGTATAAAAATTGATAAATTGTACACCCCTATGTGAGATGCAATGATGTATTGTTTCTATTCATAAGCCTTTGTAAATTAAAAGAATATGGATAACATAGTCAGTGGCCATTTAAATATCATTTCTGACATCCATCCAGTATCTAACCTATATTACAAATAGTTCTAATAAACAAACTCTCATAAAAGAAAATGATATTTGATAATTGCATTGAAAATTGGTTGTTGCTATTTGGGAATTTTTGAGGTTTACCATGAGACTCAAACACCCTAGTTGTCTAATAAAAAGTTGTATAATGACCATACTAGACTTCTGAAACATAAGGCTTTCGCTAGGATAGACCCTAACTATTCATTACCAATGTGTGTGCAAATGAGTATATTAGATAAGGCATAAGCATACCCCGATGTTAGGCGAGATTCTTTCAGCCCATTGCTAAGATTGGGGATCCTCAAATGTCTATCCAATCCTAGGTTTGAATTTCAGTTGGATGTAGACCACTAGGCGATATAGGACACCTGAAGCTAGCTCTTCCACATTCAAATATTGGTCTGCACAAAAGCGAGATGCTAATGTATCAGACATATCATCATGCATAAGGTATGGTAGTGCTGACAATTCCAGGGATTCAAGCTCACCCCCTTCTTTTCTTCAATTTATCGGGATACTTGCTCATGTAAAGTGATAAGAATCACTATTTATTTTGTACTTCTCTTTTAGTGATAAAAACCACTATTTATTTTGTACTTTTATTTTTTCTTTTATTCTCTTGAGCAAGGGATTTGATACTGATTTGATTTCACTTTGAATTTGATCTTGATTTGACTTGATTTTTGGGGATTTAACTCTGGAATTTCACTTGGGATTTCATTCTAGGATTTTTCTCCTTCATTTGTAAGCAAGGGATTTATTCGGGTAGGGGGTAAACTTGTCCTTTTTCCAATTGCCAACATTTCTCGGACCATCCGCACAAGGGGATAAGCAAGATAAAATTTTCACCTCAGGATACCTGGTCCCGCTTCGTAGCATTCATCTGTCCCTCATCCTAATTAGGATTGTTTAGTTTGGATATTAGTGATAGGATTATGATATGCTAAGGGCTATCAAAACTAGACCTCATCTACAAAAGCAAAGCAAGATTTCTACCAAAATCTTGAGAAGACCACTAGGTATGGTTGAGTGACCGAAAAACCTTAGTATATTCTTCATAGCAACAAGAAGGGTTGTGTTGAAAAACACAATTACTCACAAGGGTGATGTATAATTATGATACTGCATAAAAGCATGATTGAAACACAAACATGGTGTCATTTGTAAGATTGTAAACACAACCTATCCTAATGCAAGTGCAATGGATGGAAATGCCTAATGCAATGCAAAATGACATGTATGTGCAAAAATGAAATGCATGCGATAAATGGAATGCAAATGTTGCAAATGAAATGCAATGATGCAAATGAAATGTAATGCAATATTTTTGAATTTTTGATATTTTCCAATTTTTTTTAGATTTTATAATTTTTTGATTTGACCAAAGGGCTTACAGACGCCTTTGGAGCCTTTTACTAGATGACCAAAGGGCTTACAGATGCCTTTGGGGCCTTTTTATGGTTTTAGGCATAAAATGCTTTAAGATGAAGGATGTTGAGAGGTTCAGGCTCTTCAACCCCTTCCAACGATGTCAAGTGGTATGTCCCAGGTCCAATATTCTCAGAGATGATATAAGGACCTAACCAATTAGCCATAAATTTATCTCATAGTTCTAGTGGTAAATTTGAGTTCTATTGGTTCTCTTTCAGTACGAGATCACCAACCTCAAAGTCTCTTAGATGGACTTTGTTATTGTAAGCTTGTTTTAAGCGCTCCTGATAAATATAGAGATGCTCAAGAGCATTCATGCGATGTTCATCAAGTAGCATCAATTGATCTAGGTGATCTTGCTGCACAGTGTCATCATCGATGAACTCTTTCAATGCGATGCGCAGCATTGGAATCTCCAACTCTAGGGGCATAATGGCCTCAACGCCATATACTAGTGAAAATGGAGTTACCCCAATGGGTGTCTGAATGCTAGTCCTATAAGCCCATAATGCAAGGGGAAGCTGGATGTGCCAATATTTGTGGTGTTCTTGTACCATATTTTTCAAGATGGATACCACTATCTTATTTGAAGCTTCAGCTTACCTATTTTCCTGTGGATAATATGGAGTCACAAAACTATGTTTGATCCTGTACTTGGATGTTAGAGCCCTCATAGTCTTGTTCTTGAATGACGTTCCATTATTCGAGATTATTTTGGATGGTATCCCAAAATGACTTATGATATTGGTGAGTATGAACTCAGCAATATGTGCTCCAGTTATCATTGTTAATGGGATTGCTTCCACCCATTTAGTAAAGTACTCAGTAGCCATAATAATGAATGTATGTCAGCCCGATGATGGAGGAGAGATCTTACCGATTAGATCCAAACCCCACTGAGAAAATGACCAAGCCGCTTGAATGGGTTGTAAGGCCTATGATGGCAAGTGTGCAAGATTAGCATGATGCTGACATTTAATGCATTTCTTGACATACACATTGTAATCCTTCTCCATAGTGGGCCAATAATAGCCCATGCGAAGGATGCACTTGATGATAGCCATGCCGCTAAAATGGCCACCACACGTACCATCGTGAGCTTGTGAAATTGCCCAAGATGATTCTTGGGGCTCAAGACAATGAAGGAGAACTCCATCATAGCTTCGATGATATAAAATATCTCCTAACAAGACATACTTTATCACTTTCTATTTAAATGTGCATCTCATGACACGCGATAATCCCTGAGGGATCACACCAAGCTTTAGGAAGTCATGTATCTATGACATCCAACTCTGATAGACCTCAGCCTCAACTATCAAGACAACATGTTCCCCCTATGGTTTAACATTTGCAAATGTAGACTGGGAAATAACCTTATGGTGAATGGTAGTACCATTCCCCGTAGGACCCTACGAGATCAATGACCCCCAAGGTGCTCTCTTGAGAAAGTCTCTGGCTCTGTAGAACCACTCATGGTTTGGTTCTACTTGAATCATGTTGATTGACTCTTTGTTATCCAAAGCTTCGCATTGCACAGTAGAGTGTGACAATATTTTTACATGGATGGTAGTAAAATCAGTAGATAGATTCTGAGGGATTAAAGATCCCAAATATGCCATAGTGTCTACGAATCTATTCGATGAATGAGGGATTGCCTCGATGTCGTACCACTCCAACTGAGCTAAATAAGTGTCAACAAGATCTTTGTAGGACTTTAGGACAGGACATCGACATTGAAAAAGTCCCTTCACTTGGTTAACAATGAGAAGGGAATCGCCAAAGATATTTAACCTTTTAATCTTCATGGTGATAACTATTTGGAGGCCCAAGATTAGGGCTTCGTATTCAACATTATTGTTAGTGCAAGGAAAGTCTAACTTGAATGACAAGGGCATAGGAGCACCTTGTGGCGTGAACAACACTATTCCTGCACCACCCCCTTGCTCACACTTCAAACCATCGAAGAACAAGGTCATGTCAGCTTTATTATCCGGTTCTTTGGGCTTGGGTGCTTCTGATAATGCGAAGACTACATCATCAGGAAGCTCAATGGTGAGGGACCTACTATTCTTGAGAGGTGCCTCAACCAGTTGATCAGCTATGACTTGTCCCTTAATGGACTTTTGGCTAATGAATTCCAAATCAAATTCTATCAATAGCATGATCCACTTTGTAGTACGTGTATTATGATACATCTTACTCATCATATACTACAAAGGATTTTGTTTTGATATGACATACGTCGTATGACTTAACATATAGTGCCACAATTTCTTTGTAGCGAACACTACTTCTAAGCACAATTTTTCCATGTATGCATATCCTAGCTCGTAACTCACCAAGGTTTGGCTAATGTAATATATGGCCTGCTCTTTGTCTTGCACATTCTTCTGGGCTAACATGGTCCCTAGTGCAAAATTAGTTGCCGATATATATAGCAAGAATGGTACATCTGGTCTTGGTGGAGCTAGCACTGGTGGCATCATCTAGGTAGTGCTTAATCTCAGCAAAGGTTGCTTGGCAGTCCTCGTCCCAATTGAATGGGACCCCCTTGTGTAGCAGTCGATTCATGGGTCGATATTTATCTGATAATTGTGTGATAAATCACTTTATGGATGCTACTTTGCCCTATAGGCTTCTTAATTCCTTGATATTCATGGGGGGATGCATTTCTAAAATAGCCTTGACCTTCGTTGGGTCAACTTCGATCCCTCATTTTGAAATAATGAATCCCAAGAGCTTTCCTGAAGTTATGCCAAATATGCACTTCTTAGGATTCAACTTGACATTATGCTCTATCAGGTGATCAAAGACCTTTCTTAGGACCTCTGCATGCTCTAAACGCAGCAATGACTTTGCCAATAAGTCATCGATATAATATTCCAAGATCTTATGCATATAGTCATGAAAGATATATGTCATAGCCCACTGATATGTGGCACTAGCATTCTTAAGGCTGAATGGCATAACCTTATAACAAAATGTTCCCCATGGCATTATGAACATGGTTTTATGTTGGTCTTCGGGCTTAATCCAAATTTAGTTGTAACCAGAAAAACCATCCATTAAGGAGAGCATTTCATGACCCGCAGTTGCGTCTACAAGAGCATCTATGTTTGGAAATGGAAATGAATCCTTTGGTGTTGCCCTATTGAGGTCTCTAAAATCCGTACAGATATGGATCCTTCCATTAGGTTTTCCTACAGGCACCATATTTGATACCCATTCTGGATAGTCGATGGAAATGACAAACTCTACATCCAATAGCTTTTGCAATTCATATTTAACCATTAAGGCTACTGTTGGATGCATCTTCCTGAGTTTCTTCTTGACTGGCTTCTTTGAGAGATCTAGCGAAAGGTTATGAGTAACCAATTTTGGATCTAGACCCGACATGTCCTTATAAGTCCAAGCAAAGAGATCAGGTCTCTCTTTCAGTAGAGGGATGAGGTTGGCACACTCATCAGGAGATAAAATTTCTCCAAATTTAACCTTCCTTGGATTGGTGGGATCATTACTGATATCCACTTCAAAGGTTTCCTCTACTGACATGTGGGATCCCTCCTCAAGCTGGTGAGGCATAGGGATCAAGTGGATGTCATATGTTGGGTTTATGGGTTCCACATTGGAAGCATCCTCAGCATGATAAACATCATGTGCATAGCCTGGTGCAAAATGAAAAGGTTGCAACATTTCTTCATTAGGGAAGAAATCTTCAGGCTCTAGTGGTGAGTCAGCATGATCCCAATCAATAGCATCTACATCAAGACACAATGGTTTGGAAGGATCAATTGGGTTGTGAAGTGGAGTGGTCAAATCAATGGAGATCATATTGATGGAATGGATCATATCTCTAGGACCACGTGCATGTGACTCTACATTTATATAACTTCCATCCCCAAGATGTGGTTCTGGGGGTATGGGGATCTCTGGATCCGGTCTATGAACAGACTCAAAAATAGGATCACTAGGCTCGAGGAGCTCTCTATATGTCGGTGGATCAGGGAAGACCATATGATAAATCCTATCTAGGTTAGGAGCTCTTCCTCTGAGGCATAGGTGGAGATTGATATCTCTATGCATATCCATTGTAGTGTATGGTGCATTACGATGATGCAAGTAGGGAGGTCCCAAATAGGCTCTCTCTATTTCATCTTCGTCATCACTATCATAATAGAAACCCTCACCACTCCCTACTAGAATTGGGAGATCAGGAATATGGGGCCCCATGAAAGCCCACTCTCGATAACTGCTATCATCCATGGAGGATTGCTCATCCTCGATGACTATCTTTGAAGGTAACAACTCGATGTAAATTAAGAGGGCCCAAGTAAGCCAACTCAGTTTCATCCTCGGGTTGCTCCTTGTTTGAGGACTCATCATCATCACTCTCATACATGCAACTTGGTCCACCTATCTCAAATATGAACTCTGCACTATCCTCATTAGAATGATCTTCTGAATCAAAATATATCTCTATGCTAGTGATCAAAACTTGTAGGCCTGTATCATCGGTTGCCTCATGGATTTGTTCCTCCAAGTTATCTCTTGGGATATGCTCTGGACCGGTCTCCACCAATATATATTTGTGATATATCTCAGGTGGTTCTATAGTGACATAAGACACTATCCGGTTATCCCTCCGAAAAGAGGTGGGATTGGGGTGATAAGGATTGAAGTTGACTTCACCCCCCAAACTAAGGTACAAGTGGTCTAAAGATGCCATGAGGAGTTCATCCTGTCCTCCAATATAATATCCTAACCTGAACCTATCAGTCGGCAACTGGTATTGTGATTCATAAGGCCTCCTACACCCCTGCTCGAATAATCTGATATCGTAACCATGCCAATGGTAACACTCAAAATATCGTAAGGCGTACTCTGGGTTGGAAAGATAATGAAAATTCACGAAGAATGGTTCATCATCGTCCTCATCCATGGAAGTGCGAGATGCAAGCTGGTCGAGCCCTCCATAGATAAAATTAGTTTGGTTAGGAGGCACCCCCAGTGGTACCACCATCCCTATGGGAAAGCGATGGGCTTGTGGTCGGCCCATGTCTTGTGCAGTCTCAATGATCGATGTAAATGTCACATTCTACATGATATATTCTCCCAATCTAGGATTAACCAAATGTATGGTCACCTACGGAGAAGATGACCCTACTGAAGATGTAGGTGAAGCAGGCTGAGGTGCCTCTTCGACTTCTCCTTGAGCATTCTCTACTTCCATAGGAGTAGGAACCTCGATGACAACTGGTTTGGGCACTTGCTTTATCTCTTTTTTGCCCATATTTACCTTTAACTTCTTATCATCTTGATGCACTGTGGATGCAAATGGTTTAGTAGAAGCAGTTGTTGTGTGCTCCGATCGTTGAGATACAGATGTTGTTGGTTTGGCACACACTTCCTTCATTTTACCTCCTGGCTCTTTGATCGACGATGCTGGCCGTATTTCTAGGTGCATTGAGGGGAGTACGAAATCCCTTGGCAAGTCTGCTAGATTCATGTATTTGAATGGTTCTTCATTGGAAGGCACCACGTGAACCTGTCCCTCATGCACGTATTTGATACATTGATGGAGAATGGAAGGGACACAACACATTTCTCGTATCCAAGGCCTCCTTAGAAGTATGTTGTATTGCATAGCACCTTCGATCATGTGACACATCATGGGGATGATATTCAGTCCCACCTGAATAGGTAAAACTATCGTGCCAACAATTGAGCATAATGCATTATTAAAAGCTTTCAATGTGAAGGTGGAAGGTACAATGTGTATTTTTGGTAACTTTAGGTATGTCAATACCTTGGTCATGATTATATTGATTGATGATCTTGTATCAATCAAAACCCGCTTGAACGGTATGTGATTTACACATGCTATAATATGGAGTGGCGGGTCCGTTGTGATAGTGGAAATTATCTTGACTTCATGATCATGAAATTGTATGATTGGTTCTTGACACTATTGCACGTGTCCCATGAAGTGTGTGAATGCTTCAAGATCCTGGGACTGCACTTCTATGGACCTTAAAATATCCATAAGTGCCTCCCTATTCTTGGAATACTGTTGAATCAGCTCATAAATAGACAACTTCACTGGAGTCATCTGTAGGTTTTGAATTAACCTACTCCTAATCATCACCACCGATCTAGTTGGTGGGCCTGGCACATTCTGGGCTACCCTTGGAGGAGGTGTAGCTTGGACTCTAATGGGTAATGGAGGTTGATTTATATTTTCATACCTCACATGTCTTGTGATAATGTTGACCATTCCAACGAACCCATGGGTTGGTGGTTCGATGCGTACTTGATTGACTTGGCCAACATTATTCCTTGGTGCCTCATGGTTGGGTAGAGGATTCTTGTAAATCCCCATATTCTGATTATCAGGCACTTGTAGGTTGTCCACAAGAAGCGTACCTCTTTCGATCATATTTTGCACTAAATGCTTGAATGACCAACATACCTCTATGTCGTGGCCTTTCATTCGATGAAATATGCAATACTGATCATCTTTATACCCCTTAGGCTTGGGTTGATTAGGGTCCAATAATTTAACCTCAGGTAAGTTTATTGCCTTTGCCTCGCATAATTGATGGAAAATCGATGTCAATGATTCTGATAATTGCGTGAATATGCGAGGAGGGCATATTTATTTATCCTTACCCCTCTGATTGTTGTTGCATTGCTCGTACTATGCAGGAGGAGGTTGGGCTTGATAATTTCACTATTGCTACCCCTTATCCCCTTTTTGAAGGTTTAGAACCACCTGATTAACATGTGCCAGCTTGGCCTATTTTTTCTCGGTGCTCTTCTTGTTCCATTCCTTCTTATTCCTGAGCTTCAAGTTACCCTCCTGTAACTTGATATCCTCAATCACTTTGGCTTGTGCCAAAGCCTCCTCGAAGGTCTGATATTGCTGCAACTATAATAATAATGAAATGTGCTTTGCGCAACTTTTCATAAACATGCATTGTTCATATAAGCATTTTCTTATGAACCTTTGCCTCTAAGTGTTCTCATTTTAGAGGTGTTCCCGCTCTGCATGAACATCCTCCAATTGGTCTTATAGAATCTGATGTCTCTGCTTTAACACTATTCTATGAGATCTATCTATGTGATCAGATGTATGAGGCCTCTGGTGTGTGCTCTTTTCAAGTGGATTTGTGGGTGTGTATCCTAATGGAATGATTTACTACACTCTTGCCCTTGTCTATGAAGATGAAATTCACGTCTAGCTATCGCATATATTCTATGCTCATATGGGATGCAAGGGCACGCATATCACAAGAATTCTTGGAGCATTTTCTAGGATCTCTAATGGTCCTAATATACTTTCGCTACGTATACTCATAGAACGAGAGGGCACAGGTGAAGGTTTATAACCTAGTTGTCCTAGGACTTTATCCAGACCATCTAACTATCTACTATGCCAAGGATCATGAGGTGGCATACCATTGACTCCCACTTTAGACATGTCTATGGTGATCTTACAAGGCTCACCTCTATAAGAAGTCTGCATGGGCCTACACTCAGAAGTAGCCCTCTCTGTTCACCCTTGAATGGGCGGATCCTGAACCTATATATACTCAGATGGTGGAGGTCTCAAGCCTCCCTTAGCTACAGGTCAAAGAGGTACCAATCTAGATCCCTCAATGACATACTCTTAAGTAGATCCTGTGGATGCATGCAGATTGTGATCATAGTAAATGCTACCACATTCGGTACCCCCATGCCAAGAATCCCCATGCTCTGATCTATGCCTCGAAGAGTGTCTAGAACTTCCTTGTATCGTGGTATTCTCAATAAGATCCCTCAACGTAGAATTATCCCCTCTAATACTCATTGAACGATGTTCGGTAGGATTCTATGGTTGAGGGCCTTCTACATTGTGTTATGTATTGGGTGGAGATTCGACTTCGATCTTGGGTCTATTCCTGGATCGGCCTCTCTGTGTATACACCATGATATTATATTATCTCTTTTGTAAGTTTTAAGGCAAAAAAAAGTAAACAATGATGATTATCTCTTTTTAATTTTTTAGTTTGTGAGCCCTAAATTGTTTGATGTGTTTTTTAATTTTGTTTTATCATAAAATAACTCTCATCATGTTTTCAAAATATTGATGATATACTCAATTGTTAAACGGATTTCACCTATATATTCATAGCTTGACAACATGGCTATGAACACTAGGTCACGTAATCGCCCCAAAATATGGAGATGAAACCCACACCCAGGCAAGGAGCACAGGTCTTACCGATCCTCACCCTGGTACCCCGTGCATAGCGATACACCCCTTCAAAGAGGAATGTGTGCTATTTTGCATGGTTAGGATGGATCTTGGAGTCGGTATTGGTCTAGTAACAAAATTTTTGAGGGAGTTGGGCCAACATATGGAAATCACTACCACTATTGTTGAACCCTACTAGTGGTTGGATGTGACTTCCAACTCACTAGCATTTAAAATGTGTCGTGGTGTGTGTGGTTTCTTTTACTTTGCATGAAATAGAAATGCATAAAGTAACATTCACATGATTTTCCTACATGCTTTTCAAAAGAAAATTTGATTGTAAGAGAATGCACAAGTATGCTAGATGATGTTTAGATAATGCAACTATCTATGATAAAAATAACCACTAATTGGGCCTCATACATGCAAACTCTAAACATACAATGGCCTAGACTACTGGATACTATGGTGGACTACAATTAGAGATCCGCTATTCCTAGAAGCGACTAGTAGAAAAATAAAAAGCATTTACGAATTTTCCATTATAATTTTGCTATTTTTTCTAATTAGCATCCATCCATTGCATTCTACTTCTGTAAAAACATAGACAAAAAAATACAGAGAGGGGAAAATGATCCTACCTCAGATCCAAGTCTAATGGTGATATCTGATTCTAATTTTTTTTTATTTTCTGTTGACCATGGCTCTATGGTGTGGATGCAACTGTTGCCCATGGGTGTCAGTCGTGGTTACAACTTTTAACCATGGTTATCAGCTACGGTTAGTGCTTGATATCACAAAACATAGTGCATCAGTATTTTGTGGCATGAAATTCAGATTTCTCGTAGTGATCGCCTTCTTTAGAAACCTAGGAAGCATACACCTAAACTAATAATAATTGAACATCATAAAGCATGAAATATAGATGAATTTGAAAATAACCATAAATTAGGGCTTCCTTTTTATTAAATTTCCAATGAATATTTATTACAAATCCATCCCTCTTAGGGATACCCAATGTGATACAATCATTATAATCATAGAACAATCCCCACACAAGGGTAGGTGTAATTCACAAACTTCCTAAATGCACAGGAACTGCTCTAAGGTATCAATGACCTTCTTCCTCATGATTAGATGCATTTGTTGCCTTGCATATCAACACCTTGTTAGTCCTACATACAATAAACAACAAAATACATATCATTAATAAAGGAGGCCTCTCTTGATGAGGCTTTGAAAGGAAGTTATACAAAAAGATGCCATGAAAGCTTAAAATCAAGAAAGTGCATGAAACATGGTAAACTTATGCTAGACATGAAATATTGCCATGAAAGATGTACAGGAAAGACAAAACTATCTATCTAATGCCCTAATTATGAAATCAAAAGTATGAAAGCATGAAATGTATGCATTCTTGTCCTACTTACTACGAATTCCAAATGAGAATAAAAATACTTAAACTCTTAATTCTATCAGATAAAATTCTCTAATAAAGCAAATATACTCATGATATATCTATTATACTACAAATGAAATAAAGTCTACTACTAAAACCAAGGAAAAATGGGGATTGAACCTAACTGTGGGTCTGTCATGCGGTGAGCACTGTTAATCATGGCTGACAGTTGTGGCTAAGCCTAAAATATACTTGCCCTCCAAATGTGGCCTAAATATCCAATTTCCTTGATGAATTGATGGTTCAAGGGTTGCCTCTGTGTCCTCTGATAGATTTGGTGGTTGAATTACTCCGATTTGTGGTGGATTGCTCATGATCTCATTTCTTGATTCTTCTATCCTCCTAAGACCTCCATGACTTCAATTGTTATTTCAATCTCTCAATGCAAGTAAGTGGGTACTGAATTCGATAGGGCTTCACCGTTCAAATTCTCCTACGTATCTCTCCCATTTCCTATATTGGATGGGTTTCTTATAACCTTTAGGAAGGCTATGTCCTAGCTTCTTGAAGAAGCCAAGATCAGGAATGGAAAATTGGAGCAGTTGGAGGGGAACTTCTAGATCTTTCCACCCCAAAACTGCTCGAATCTGCAATCAATTGGTTGTTATAACTGAATTTGGATCAACCAAAGTCCAACTGATTTTAACTGCTAGCTACAGATTTTAGGTGCGGTCAACTCTATTAACCACAAGTCTCATCCGTGGCCAACATTAGTTAGGCCAAAATGCCTAAATGAGTGGTTAGAACCACTCCTATACCTTGGTATTTGTCCAAGGTCTTCCATATGGTCTTCTAGCATGTCCTATATGAGTAGTCACCTCGATATGATGTGTTTTAAGTGTCTACACCTCCAGCTCTTGCAAGTCTAGGGTTGCCCTTGGCAACACCATCCACATTCAATTTGAGCCAACCTAAAGGAGGGATAATCCATTTGGAATGAGTCTTGAAGTTAGAAGGTGGACTTGGATGACTGATCATAATGGAAATATTGAGAGAAATACCTAAAGAAACCTCAAAATGGGAGGTAAGGTGAGACAAAATAGGACAAAGGGAGGTATTATCAGTGGCAAAGGAAATAATTTTATTGAAATTACTGTCTGGGCAATATGAATAATTTGAAAAAGCTCTTCGATTTCTTTCCATATAGACTTGACATAAAAAGTGATGAAGACAAAATTGCCATAATAGCTTGAGATGAAGGTTACAAAATGGATTTGGCCATTGGGTGAAAAGGTCAATGATGGAGCAAGGTTCAACCCAAAGGATATTGAAAAAGTCAAAAAATTTATTGATGATGGAGGAAGAAAAAGGACATGTCAAAAATAGATGGTGGGGGATTCCCAATAAGATAGACACAGATAACACCTATTAGGGATGGGTAATCCTCTTTTAATAAGGTTTCCAATAGTAAGGATCTTTTCCTGAATGGATACCTAAGCAAAAATGGTAATTTTTGAAATCAGGTGTTTAGATGAGATTGAAAGGGATTAAAGGCTCCTCAAGGGATAAAAGAAGCTTGTAGACTGACTTGATAGAAAATTATCCATAATAAGTGAATTCCCAAAAAAAATTGTCACGAGGACTCCCTGAAGGAATGACTGAGGAATTGAGGAGGAACTACAGTTCTCTAGATTCCTCAAGATGAGATTGGCTGCTGATAGTCTTCCATATTTTCCTATTAAGCTAACAATTGATGAAACATGAGACTTTTTGACCAAAGACAATATCAGTATAACCTTTGAGGATAGAGAACGAGGATTATTTATCAGTGGTTCTCCTAATAGCCATTTATCATGCCAAAAGTCAATTATTTTCCCATCACCTAATATCCATTTGAGACCATGTTTAATAAGGAATCTAGCTTGTAAAATCAATTTCCAAAAGAAGGATCCTTTGGAAGGGGATCATTCAATTTGTTTCTAAAGACCCATTTAGTATCAATTACATTTTTATTCACGGGTCTTGGTACTAACTCCCAAGTCTTGTTTTTCTTGATCTGATCTAATTCTTAATTTATTGCCTTTACCCAACTTTCATCTTTGCTTGCTTCAAAAAAAAATTTGGGCTCAGTGTTGGATAGTAAAGAGTAGTTACTAATATTCTTCTTTTCTGAATACCAATTGTGGTGTCTCCAATTATTTTCTCTCTAGGATGATCTTTCTTTCAGCTACCTATTTTGAATTTCTTGTTTTCTTCCAATTTTGAATCACTTTTTGAATCCTTTGAGTCAATTCTTGGTTTCTTTTTCATTTCCTCTTCCTCATCTCCTTCAATGACCTCTTCATAAATTGGGTAGTTCTCTTCATAGCTAATTACGTGTTCCCTTCCTTCATCAACTTTAACATCGACACTTTCCACAATTTTTCTTAGCCTCTTATTGTAACATTTGTAAGCTTTGTTTTTTGATGAATAGCCAAGAAAAATACCTTCATCGGCTCTATATTCAAACTTACCAAGGTTTTTTTAGTTCTTTTTATGTAACACTTGCTGCCAAAAACTTTAAAATATATTGTTGTTGCCTTTTATCGAACCATAACTCATAAGGAGTTTTGCTATCATGTGTCCTCAACATGCACCTATTTTGGATGTATACTACAGTATGGACTGCCTCTTTCCAAAATATGTCTGCTAATTTACTCTCAGTCAACATAGTCCATGTCATTTCCTGCACTGTCCTGTTATTTCTTTCTACCACACCATTCTGCTGAGGTGTCCTGGTTGTTGAAAATTGTCTCCTAATGCCATATTTTTCACAATACTCTATGAAATCCTCTAAAATGAACTCTCCTCCTCTGTTTGACCTTAAAAATTTAATCATTTTTCATGTTTGATTCTCAACTTGGTTTTTGAAAACCTTGAACATCTCAAAAGCTTCTGATTTATGCTTCAAAAACAATACCCATGTCATCTTGGAATAGTCATCTATACACAACATGAAATATGTATCACTATTTATGCTTTGCGTTCTCATGGGTCCACATAAATCAGTATGTACTAGTTCCAAAGGTTTGCTCATGTAGTACTCTTTTCTTTTAAATGAGACTCTAGTTTGCTTTACTTTTTTACATGAAGCACAAATTCTATTTTATGGTTTGCAAATGGTGGGAATATCTCTCACTGTTTTCTTTAAACTAATTTTTACTAGGTTGTCAAAAATGATATGACCAAGCCTCTTGTTCCACAACCAATTCTCTTCTTCCTATATAATCAAGCAATCTCCTTATAAAGTCTTCGAGAGAGTGTACAGGTTTCCATATGTCCTTGATCTAGCTGCTATCAACTTCCCACTATTTTCCTTTTTGATTTCACAGCCCTACTTCTTAAATATCACATCATGACCTCTATCACAAATCTGAATTACGCTCAACAAGTTATGCTTCAGAACAACCACAAACAAGACTTCTTTTGACCTGATTTTTCCATCACTGATCTTAACTGAACCTCTGACAACTATCTTAGCTCCATTTTCATTGAACCACCTTCATATTGTTGCAACTTCTCAAATTTTTGTTTGTCACCTGTCATATGACTAGAGCATCCACTATCGAGTATCCATGGTGTAGATTTATTCTACGCTTTAAATGTCGTCTATATGATCAAGTATTCCTTCTCTTCCTTAGGTTGCTCTTTTTATTTCCACTCCAATTTGATTACAATTTTGGTATCTTATTTTGGCTTTTCTTTTTTAGTAGCTTGTGCATATTTTTCAAGAAATTTTCTATTTTGTCTTATTCCATTTGGCTGAAATTTTCTTCCTTGAAATTGATTTGATGCAAATGTAGTTCTACAATTTCTTGCAATATGCCCAAAGTTATGACAAATATAACATTCTACTACATAATCAATCAAAGGTGAAAAAATATTTCTACTGAAAAAATTCCTTGGTCCTACATTATACTTACAATATGAAATCTTATGTCCATAACCATTGCATTTAAAATAGTAACCAGAAAATGGATGATTGAACCTGGGTGGTGGTCTTTGCCATGTTGTTGTAGGAACCATAAATATTCTTCTTATTTGATGTGTAACATTGGTGAAACCATCATTTTCAATTCTCTTTTCATGCCTTGCATTATTTCTTTCCTTTGCATGATTTGTTTTTACTTTATTAACCTATTTCTTTTCTCCATTCTTTATGGATTCTTCATTTGTGGCCTTTGATACATTTTATTATTCTCCTTCGTCAAAACCCAAACCAAATTTGATACCTGTAGTCTTCTAGTTCTTTATGATCTTATCCAACTTCATAGAACTCTCTTCACGTTTGTGATAAAAGGTAATTTTATTATTCATCTCTTCTAGTTGCATCCTTAAACCAACAATCTCTTCTTCTAACTTGCTGCAATAATATATGTCATGGTTATTTGCACTTCGATATCTTCGAAGATCTTCTTGGATTCTTCTATCTGCACTTTCAAACTTGTTATTATTTCATTTGCATCCTTAATATTTCTTGAAATTTTCTTATGCCTTTTTCTTTTTGTCTTCAATTCATCTAGAGTTGCAATTAGTTCCTCTTCCAAATTCACTTCTGTGTCAATTTCTTCTTCATCACATTCCTTTTTTTTTTTGGTTTTTCTTCTTCGAATGCCATGAAAAGAGCTTCATCTATTTCTTTTTCAGAATCCTCACTAGAGCTATCTTCTGATGAACTGACCTTCTTGGATATGAAACTTTTCTTCTTGAAGTTGCCTTTTCTAAAATTTGATTTTTTCTTCCAGTAACTTCTTTCTTCGTACGATCCTTCATCACTTTTGTTCTTCTCGTTAAGTGGACATTTAGCTACAAAATTTTCAATGCCTCCACAATTGAAACATTTAAACGATAAATTTCCTTTGTATTTTCCTTTTTCCCTTTTTAGTTTTCGAACAAAATTTGCTTCAATTTCATCTAATGTCTCTTCTTCCTCGAATTCTTATTTTTCTTTCATATTTTTTTGGGCTTTAAAAGCAACTTCTCTATATGTGGGTTTATATTTTCCTATTCTCATCTCATATGCAATCAAAGAACATGCATATCATCCATACTAAAAAAATTCAGATCTTTATCTTCTTCTATAGCTAAAAATTTAGAATCAAATCTTTGAGGAAGGGACCTTAATACCTTTTTCACGATAATAGAATCTTTGGTTTTCTCGTTGAGTCCTCTAATCGCATTAATGACTTCATTAACTCTCAACATATATACCTCTATGTTCTCATCCTCATTCATCTTTAATCCTTCGAACTAAGCTTGATGTGTTTGTAACTTGGCCTCCTTGATCTTAACGTCTCCTTCATGAATGCTCTTCAGTTTGTCCCATATTTCCTTTGCTATTTTACAACCCATAATCTTTACCAGTTTTTTGTCCACTAATCCACACATGATAGCATTCTTTGCTTTTGAGTCATTCTCAAATAGTTTCTTACCAGCAACATCGATTGGAGAAGTGGTGGGTATTGTGTATCCACTATTTACTAAATTTCAAATGTCGTATCCCAAAGAATAAATATATGTCTACATCCTAAGTCTCCAAAATGTGTAATTAGTTCCATAAAATAATGGTGTTTTGTTTGATGAGAAGCCTTCACCACCTTCCATTGTCACTTCTAAGATCACCCTAGCCGATTAAGCCTGTTCAGGAACTTGGCTCTGATACTAATTGTTTAACTAAGTGTGACATTGAGAAGGGGGGTGAATTAGTGTGTATTTAAAATTTAATCCAACTACAAAGTCAAATCAAAATAAGCAATCACACAAACATGCATCACATAACACCATATTTATAGTGGAAACCTGATGTGGAAAAACCAATATGCCAATGGGCTGTTTGGACTTCCATACAAATCTAGCCTAAAAAATTTTTTGTATTTACAATATTTTTGTAGCACCAACTACAAGGAATGGCATCAACCAACCTGGACTTTAGCAGCACCAACTGTAAGAAGCACCGACCCCTGTTGCCAAGCACCGACCCGACAAATTTAAAAAGCTATGATAAAAGTTTTAAATCTCATCAAAATATCCTGAGTGGTCTAGCTCACAAATATTCTCCTATAAAATATTTTGTCTAACCTTTTCAATCTTCTCAACTCTGCACATTGATTATCTCACACCTTGCACATTTTTTCAATCAAAATGCCAAAGAAAAAATTCTTCACAACATGCACTGGCAGTCCTTTCTCCAAAAAAACCCCCTTCTCCCTTTTATTTTAAAACATATATATGCTTCACATTAAAAAAATGCAGCTCTTTTTTTACTTACACAAAAGTACCACTCAACTATTATATTCTTAGAAACTGCCAAAATTACCAAAAAGTGCTGATAAGGCTTTTTGTAACAGTCATAACTTCCTCCTCAAATTTCCAAACGAGCTAAAAATTGAAACATATATTCTTGGATAAATAGGATACCTTAATTTTAAATTTTAGATTCTAAATATTCATGGATTATTTGCAATACCTCTGACAAAGTGGCCTCTAACGTTGATTTTACACCTATCACAAACTGAAAAAAGTGCTCCAGAGCCATTTTGCAACGCCCATCGTTTCTTCTTCTGGACTCTGTTTGGGCTGCAATTTATAAATTAAGCTCTAAGTATATCCAAATACCTCCAGTAAAACATTTGAGGTCCAATTCCTCATGGATTGCTTAATATTCCTCCTGCAAAGTGACCTCCGACATAGATTTTACACCTATCACATAAAGCATGAAACTGACCAACAATGCACTGGCGAAGCAACCGGCCATTCCAACACTGCAACCACACTTTATAATGATCAACAAACCTCCAAATAGTATCTTGGTCTGTCCAACACATTCCATTGACGTTGTTGCAACTTTGACAATTTTTGCAACTTTGATAATTTTGCTACTTTGACAACTTCCTAACGATTTTTCTAACTTTTACAAATTTGCACAAACAACCTATAAAAAATTCACCCAAACATAAAAAACATCCTCATAAACATTGAACACCATTGTACATACTCTGAAAAACTTCTGAAAAACTATCCACTGCATCAACCTGTCCATCTGAGTGTGTTGACAACAATGATAATATTGTCGTTGCACCTTGCTCAACCAAAAATTGATTTTATTATTGATCTAATTCCAATATTGGAACTTATCCATAGATATCCATATAGTATGAACCCTATTAAGATGCAATAATTAAAGGTACAACTACAAGGGTTAATGGAAAAGGATTTGATAAAACCTAGTGTGTTACCTTGGGGTACACCAATTTTATTTGAAAAAAAAGAAAGATGGTTTATTAAGATTATGTGTTGATTATCGAATGATAAATAAGGCTACAATCAAGAACTGATACCCTTTGCCTAAGATTGAGGATCTATTTTATCAACTAAGAGATGCTACAGTATTCACAAATATTGATATAATATTAGGGTATCATCAGTTGAGAATACGTGAGGAGGATACTCACAAAATGACATTTAAAACTAGGTATGGTCATTATGAGTTTATATTCCTACCCTTTGGACTAACTAATACCCTAGATTTATTTATGAATCTAATGAACAATGTGTTTAGAATATATCTAAACCATTTGTCCTTGTATTTCTAGGTGATATCTTAATATACTCTCAGAACAAGCAAGAGCATGATAAACATATCAAGATTGTGTTAGAATTGTTGAGGGAAAATCAAATCTATAGGAACCTAGCCAAGAGTGATTTCTATATTTTAGAGGTACGATATCTTGAACATGTCATTTCAGTAGCAGAAATCATTGTAGATCAAGATAGAAGCCATTATGAACTAGCCAGCCCTACCAATGTGATAAAAGTAAGAAGTTTCATGGGATTAACAAGCTATTATAGACGTTATATCAAGGATTATTCTAAGATTGCAGCAACAATAACCAACCTCCAAAAAAATGGAATAGAATTCAAGTGATCAAAAAAGTGTGAAGCTACATTTACATTGTTAAAAATAAAAACTCACTACTGCACCTATACTAAAAGTTCCTAATATTCAAGGAAACTTCTTAGTATGCACTGATGCATCATTAGAAGGATTATGAGGAGTACTTTTCTAAGATGACTTTGTAATAGCATATACTTCAAGGAAACTTAAGAAGCATGAAATTAATTATGCTACGCATGATTTAGAGCTAGTCACAGTGGTGCATGCTCTAAAAGTATAGCACCACTACTTAGTGGGAAGACCCTTTGAATTAAAAACTAACCATAAAATTTTGAGGTATATATTTACCCAACCAATACTCAATGCAAGATATAGAAGATGGGTCAAGTTCCTCGCTGAATATGACATTCAAATTGAGTATATAAAAGGAAAATAAAATAGGGTTGTTGATTCCTGAAGAAAGCACACAGCAGCCATAACTAAGAATCACAGGGATTTGATGGATCTGGTGAGATAGGAGCAATTAAAGGATAGGTATTTCTAGGAAATTCAAGATAATATGAACAGGGATCCTGAGAGTAATCAAGAATATAAGGTAAAGGATAATATTTTGTGCTACAAAGATAGAGTCATTATACCAAAAATGGGTAATTTAAGAAAATTAACAATGCAAGAAGCCCATAGATCTCTTTATTTTGCCCACCCTAGGGGAAACAAAATGTGAGAGAACATAAAAAGAACCTTATTTTGGGTAGGAATGAAGAATGACATAACTCTATTTGTTACTCGATGCCTCGAGTGCTAGAAAGTTAAGGTTGAATGCAAGCATCCTATAGGAAAATTATTTTTACATAATATACCTACACAAAAATGGTAGGTTATATCTATGGATTTTCTAGTAGGATTATCCAAGACCAAGTATCAACATGATTCAATTCTTGTAATAGTCGATAGATTGACTAATATTACCCATTTCTTAACTGATAACATCAAGGATGATGCTCATATCGTGGCTAATAGATTTGCCAAAGAGGTATTCCATTTACATGGTTTTTATGAGGTGATCATTTCATATAGGGATTCCAAGTTCACTTTTGAATTTTGAAAGTCCCTACATCATGTAGTAGGTACGAGACTGAATATGATCTCATAATACCACCCTGAAACAAATGGTCAAACTAAATGGGTGAACCAAATACTAGAGGACATGATTTGTATGTACTGCATGGATCATAAGTCTCAATGGAAAGACTACCTACAAATTGTAGAGTTCACCTATAATAATGGACATCACTCCTCTTTAGGAATGGATATTTTTTATTCATTATATGGATGTAAGTGTAGAACACCATTGTCATGGCATAATCTAGAAGATCGAGTGGTGATTGGGCCAAAAATGGTTAGAAAAATGGAGGATCGATTGAAGGAAATTAGACAAAGACTTAAAGAAGGTACTGACAGGTAGAAAAGTTATGCTGATCTTAAGAGAACTCTAAGAGAGTACTCTGTAGGAGATAAAGTATTTTTTAGGGTTAAACCAAATAAGAGTGCTATAAAATCCACAAATATGGATCCACAATTTGTGGGACCCTTTGAAATCATTGGAAAGATTAGTCTGATTGTATACCGACTTGCCTTACCCCATAATCTGTCCAAAATCCATGACACTTTCCACATATCCTTACTTAGGAAATATATTGCTGACCCTGAAAATGTGTGGGGTGTTTCTCAATTACAAATGGTAAACCTCGAAGTAATTGAAGTGATGTCTGTGAATATTCTAGATTTTATTCCAAGTCAATAAGGAACCAGACTCTAGAGCAATGCAAGGTCCAATGGGACCAATTTTCTGAACGAAATACCACTTGGAAAAAAGTGGAAGACAAAGAAACATTTTCCTTATTTGTTTGAAGATAATTTGTAATTTTATTATTATGAAACTCTTCTACATTTGACAATTCATTTAGAGATATTTTAATGTTTAAAGCTCTATGATGAGAATTATGTATAGGTGGATGTCCCAAATACCTTAATTTTATGTAATATAGATTTTTGTTTGCATTAAGGACTTGATACTATTGATATTTTATTGAAACCGTAGGTCCAAGTATTCTCATGGGTGGACGAAGTTGATCAACCACCAGGAATGGGATACTAGAAAAAGAGAAATGATGATGATATCTGGGAGTAACATGGAATATTTCCTTCATGTAGATGCATTGCATATTGCATATACCCTCATATAGTTGCATTACATATTACTTATGCTCATGATTGCACCATTGGGTCATGATGTCTAACACTAGCCTCCTTAGATATGGTCAGTGGTAGTTGAGTATATCTTAAAAATCCACCAACTTAAGGATAAAACAATTGTGTGAAATATTGAGAGTGCATTTGATTCTGTGATTTTTTATTTACAAAAGTATATTGTTGCTTACCGATTTATAATGTTATTTACTAAAGCTAAAATGTTGTGAAAATTTATGAGTATTTTATGCTTTCTAAAAAAACACAAGGAGTTGTGTTTAGTACAAGGGGGTAAGTATGTCATGACCCATTTTGGCAACACCTTCTACATGTTGAATTAGGACTTAATTCCTAATTTTGTAATAGTTTTTGAAATCAATTAATTTTTTGTAAAAATACTAATTGAAGGAATTACATTTGGAAAAAGAAATACAATTTTATTGATCATGAATAACTAGCCTAAATTGCATGTTATTCTATTAAATTAAAAGGATTTTGAATGCAATTAGATAAGATTTGTCTTTATCTAAAAAAGTATCAAATTCTAATTTGACCAAAAGGATTATCAATTGCTAGGTGCTCCTGGAATAGGGTTGAGAATATTTTAATAATAATGCTCTCCCTAGGTGTCTTGCAATTAAGAGTTAAAAGGATTATTTTAATTGGTGGTGAATAGGGTGCAAATAATGTTTTAAAAGCAAAGCATATCATGAATACCTCTACTATTCCCTTAACGAAGATTAAAATATAGATTTTTTTATCTCTTGCTCCTCCACTTAGCCTAAGAGGATAATTTCATAATCCTCATATTTTTTCTCTTTCTCCCCACTTCAACATGGTTTTATAATTTATTAAAACCCCACCTTCTTTGTGGGAAAAGCATGGTGAATTATTTAATTAGAGTAAGATTTCTCTAAATAGGGGGATAAGGGCTTAGATTCAGGGTTGGAGACTAGAAAGGAGAAGAGGATAGAGGAATTTTAGAAGAAGTATTTTAAGAAACCGAGGTTTGGGGTTCCTTACTCCTTTGGTTTTTATTTGTTTTGTAAATGTATGAAATAATGGTTTTGATCTTTGAGATTGCTTTCTTTCTGAAAAGAAATAATGGGTTGATTTAATTATTTGTTGCTCACAAATCCGATAGGATTTTTCCTACTTCAAAACCTTGGTATGCTTTTAAACACATGAGTAGGAGATAAACATTAAACCCAAAATATCTTTATTCAGATCGAATTTGGGAAAATATAATATTAATGAGATCTTGAGTCGATTTTTTTGTAATCCAACGATGGATTTGGACCGAAGTAGGCTCCTATGCTTTATTCACCTTGACTTCTTCCAAAGTTTAAAACCTTGCTAAAATTGTTGTTTATATTGACAATTAAATTGATTTTTGTTTTTTTTATTGCAGTTCGATGTTCTTGTAATAAGAGCAATCGAAAAAATGTGAAACTTTTAGTTTTGCATCGAAATATTGGGTAATGTTATTAGAAGTTGGATAGGAGTATGCAAAAACTATTTTTGAATAGCATAGACGTGCATGCTTTATTTGATGCCAATCCCCTATGTAGAGATGTTTATTATGCCCTTGGTGATAGTCATTTCTTGAGGATAAACTAATGGCAAATATCCTTGAAATATTTGTAAAAGGAGAAATTTAAACCTAGTAGGACGATTAGGGAAATTTAGTAATATTTCAGGTTTGCAGGTAGTTGAATCCAAGTAATAGGGGTATCCCTCTTGATGTTCGGTTTACTTCGACATGAGTCTACATAGAGACTACCCAAGTATTATCCCACATGGGATGTGCTCGGGATGTCTAAGCCTTTAAAGGGAGCAAAGCTCCCTTAAGTAATTGACCACAAAACGGTGGTCAACGACCGACCACTTGGTGATCAAAATAGTGGCAGTTGGTAGCACAAAGTCCTAGATGCTAGAACTATTGATATGACACTCGTTAGCTTCTTTCCCAAATGCTTGCTTGTGTTTCCTCTGTCCTTTGTGCCACGTGTTACCCTGTGATTTGTTGTTGGTAGGGGTTGATGATAATAACAAATAATTTTAGTTTATGTCTGGATAATGAGTTATCCCACATTCTTGGTGTGGGAAAATGTTTGGCACTTATAAATGGAATTACTTTCCTTATGAAGTGACCACCACAATGGTCACTAGCACCAGTTGGCGATGCTTTGACCATGAGTGGTGGTTATCTTCATTGTTTAAAATGAGATGTCAGTGGTTGGGCGCACTGTCCAAATATGGCTTGATCGGATATTGAATCTAATAGGTTTGATGAATGGTTTAATTTGACTCATTGAATTGATTAATTGGATGGATTGCATAGTTGGACTTCTAACCCCTATTGACCAAACAAACATTAGAAGATAATGTCTTGTGATACTGAAATACCTCATACTTTACAAGAATTTAGAACTGATTAAAGCTTTGCTATAGGAGGTATTTTAGAACTATAATGGAAATAATGAATATAAAATGTGGTATGCTATAGGAGAAAAGTTTAGGAAGCTATATTATGAGAATTGAATGCTAGTTAGCTAAACAATTAAAAAGGACTTTATTTTATAAATAAAGGGTATGTGACTTTAATTTATGAAATAAAGGAAGATAAATTTATTTATAGATTAAAGTAGGTGACTTTGATTTATTAAATAAATAAAAGTATTTTATTTTCAAATTAAGGGTATGGGACTTAGTTTACAAATAAATGGAAAAAGGTTAATTCTTGATCAAAGGAAACTATATTTTTTGATGAATGAAGGTATGGGACTTTATTCGTCAAATAAAAGTTGAAAGATTGATTGAATAAAAAAAACACTATGGTCTAGTTGCATATATTGAGTCACTCTCTATGGTTATGAGAGGTGAAAATAAAAATGGTGATTTTTAGGATATCAATTATGCATTGGATGAGTAGGAGTTTTGATTATAGTTGCAATTTGGAAATCAAAATGCTATGCAATGTGTTAGATGCATTTAGAAGCATGTTCCATAAAAACCATGAGCTATCCTGATCTCTACAACTATCCTCAAATAATGAAATACAAGGAATACCAAAGATGGAAATGAGACATCCTATATTGTTTTGATTCACATATGCAATTTTTTGCTTTGTTTGATATTCTATTTTATCTTTTGTTTAATGATGTTACTTTGCTAGTATCTTATTTATGCTTTTCAAATTATGTTTAAATGTTGTTACCTTTTTAGTATATTACTCATGCTTTCTATATTATATTTTTGTTAGATTTAGTATCTGCTCTTGCTTTCTTATTAAAAATAATACATAAATTTAAGTATGGAGTTATAGGGTGAGCTTAGTGGTGACCTAAGGGAATTAAGACCCCCTTAGGATGAACATAGATGACCTAAGGAAATTGAGACCGCCTTAGGAATATCGATGTTAAGTTGTGGAAATATTACATATCATTTAAGATAGCTCATCATGTAGATGAGAGGGATAGCTTAACTCGCAATATGCATAGCATCCATATACAAATCGATTTGTATATGGTATGGATATGGGCGTAGAACTTTGACGGGTTGAAGGTGATAATTTTATCTCATTAAGAGTGATGAGATAGGTAAGCTTATTTGTGGTGAACATCAAATACACCTACACAGATGGATTTGTGTAAGGGTATTTGGTAAGATGTAATTCTTCATGAAACTTAGGAAATGTAAACAATAAGTCAGTTAAGGATTGTTAGAATTTTATTTATCTTTATCTAGATTTTAAGATCATTATAGATAGCCCATGCAAGGATGAGAAATCACATTCAACCAATTTCTCATAAATTCATAATCATTTGTGAATTCTACTAGTTACTGGTTGAATGGGGTTCTCTTCCCTAATTGGCCTGTCATTTGAGTTCACAAAATCATACCTAATACATCATCATCTTCTTACTCATTCGATTGGTCATGAGGACCAAGAGTCCTCTAATCATCCATTCCTATGTGGATTAACAATTATTTATCAACTTTATATAGGAATGAATGATTAAGGATACTCCTCTCTACTCGACATGTCATTTTTAGTATGCAATCAAACATAAATCAAATTCTCTCACATTATCTTTCCAATAAGTCATAGAAATCGTAAGGTTCCATTGATCCAATGACGTGTAGGTTTGCAACTTCCCTGCAAATATCATTAGGAAATGGATCAATATTACCATTACTTCCTCTTTTATTTATTGTATCAACATGCTATCATAGATCTTACGAATCTCAATTATTACCTTTGATAATCCATGAGATTATAAAAGACTTTATTGATCTAATATCTTTTAGATCTACAATCATTTGTATACCTTACCAGGCACTAGATTGATATTGTCCTCATAGCCTTCTAGATCATATCATTGGCACTCTATCAAACAAAATCAAGTCTATCATAGATTGTTGTTCAAAATGGTCTATCAAACTATGAGGCCCTATAGATCCAATGCCTTGTGAGCATGCAATTACTTGTATGCTTCACCAGATATTGGATCTATATTATCCTCATAGCTACTTGAGCCTCTACAATAGTAGAACATACACAAATCATAATCTCACCATTAGCTATTTTCCTAGTAATGCCACTAGATCAATAGAGTTCTATTTCTAGTTGACTACATTGCGCAAATACGTAATCAAGCATCACAAGTATAAAAAAATAATCACCCTATCAAAATGTATATTCTCTATCTATTCACATGAAATATATAGAGATATTCCTACCTCTTGATAGGTGATAACAACTTATATTCTAAAACATCCTATCTAACTTGTATGCTCTTTGGAGGTATCGAGGTTTGGTAATCAATATTTTATGTACCCATAATCATTTATGACTGCATCATGCAGTCGATTATCAAATCCCTGTGCATCCTAACAGGTTATAAAATAGAAAGGATGTCATCTATTCTATTCATATGAATGATTTCTTTCAAAATCAAGGTAAAGTTGTCATATGGACATCCTAGATTAGGACAAGTCCTTTTCCCATGTCTTGTGCCTATATATTCATGTGTACACACACTGGACATGGGAGAAGGACCTTTTCTTCTCTTGGATTGTGCATATGGGAAATTTACCCTTAGTATAAAATATTTTTTTTACAATACAAAATTAGAAAACATTTCAACACATCAGGTGGGGCAACAAGTATTGAGACCTATTCCTCTCATGCACAAATCTTTTCATATGTGAATATTTCTCCTAAAAACAATTTCACTTTTAGGTAAATGAGAGAACAACACAAAATCATTCTACAATCCCTTTTACAAAGTTATACAATCATTTCATGATTTTATTGTAACTTGTTACAATAGTAAAAATACATCAATATCACACTTCTCGAATAAGTAATAAAAACACTATGTTGCAAAAATATTTGCACAAGTTACTTCATTTTTGTGCAGAATACATTTACAAAAAGCATTCAATACTTTGCAAAAAATTTGTAAATATCATTCTATTACTTTACAAGACACTTGTAAAGATCATTTTCCATCACTTTGTAAAAACATTTGCAAAGAATGCAAAATCAAATCATAAAAGCATTTCTCTACTTTGCAAAATGTTTGCAAAAATCATTCTATCACTTTACAAGACATTTGTAAAGATCATTTTCCATCACTTTGCAAAAATATTTGTAAATAATGCACAATCAAATCATAAAAGTATTTCACTACTTTGCATAAACACTCTGCAACAATCATTCTATTACTTTACAAAAGCATTTGTAAATATCACTCTCCCTCACTTTGCAAAAGCATTTGCAAAGAATACTAAGTCAATCACAAAGGCATTATCATCATTACTTTGCAAAATACTTGCAAATATATCTCTAAACATTTGCAATACATTGAAAACTCATACAAGCAAAACATCTCAAAATTACCTCAACTTTAAAAGCATTTATATCAAAGCCCTGTAAAACGCTTGCAGAAAAAAAAAATCTATCTTATCTACATAGTCAAATTTTTGTAGAGAGCAGCATTTGAATATTGATAAGAATAAAAATCTACCTTATCTACACAATCAAATATTTGTAGAGAGTAACATTTGAACATTGATAAGAATTAAAATCTACCTTATCTATGTAGTCAAATGTTTGCAGAAAGCAGCATTTGAACAATGATAAGAATCAAAATCTCTCTTACCTATGCATTCAAATATTTGTAGAGAGTAGCATTTAAACATTGATAAGAATCAAAATCTATCCTATCTACATAGTTCAATTATTACAAAGAGCAACATTTGAACACTGATAAGAGTCAAAATCTATCTTATCTACACAGTCAATTTTTTGTAGAGAGTAGCATTTGAATATTGATAAGAATTAAAATCTATCTTATCTATGCAGTCAAATGTTTGCAAAAAGCAACATTTAAACATTGATAAGAATCAATATTTATCTTATATATGTAGTCAAATTATTGCAGAGAGCAACATTTGAACATTGATAAGAATCAAAATCTATCTTATCTATGTAATCAAATGTTTGCAGAGAGCAACATTTGAACATTGATAAGAATAAAATTTATCTTATCTATACAGTCAAATGTTTGCAGAGAGTAGCATTTGAACATTGATAAGAATAAAAATTTATCTTATCTACGCAATCAAATATTTGTAGAGAGCAACATTTGAACATTGATAAGAATCAAAATCTATCTTATCTATGCACTCAAATATTTGGAGAGAGTAGCATTTGAACATTGATAAGAATTAAAGTCTATCTAATATACATAGTCAAATGTTTGAAGAGAGAAACATTTGAACATTGATAAGAACCAAAATCTACCTTATCTACGTAGTCAAATGTTTGTAAAGAGCAATATTTGAACACTGATAAGGATCAAATCCATCTTATCTATGTAGTTAAATGTTCATAGAGAGCACCATTTGAACACTAATAAGAATCACACTATAGGTACATATTCTATGCAGTCAAGTGTTCATAGAGAATGGCACTTGAATATTAATGAGAAAAATAGTTTACTATCATTTGATCATACCACAGGTACCTCATCTACATAGTCAAATATTCATAGAGAATGGCATTCGAACACTGATGAGAAGAACACATTATATATCATGTACATACTATAGGTACCTCATCTACGCAATCAAATGTTCATAGAGAATGTCATTTGAACATTGATGATCAGAACACATTATATCTCATGTACATACTACAAGTACCTCATCTACGTAGTCAAATATTCAAAGAGAATGGTATTTGAACACTAATGAGAATAACATATTATATATCTCATGTATATACTACATGTACCTCATCTATGCAGTTAAGTGTTCATAGATAATGGCACTTGAACATTGATGAGAATAAATATTTTCAAAATATATATACTCTATTACTACAGGTACCTCATCTACATAGTCAAATATTTATAGAGAATGGTACTTGAACATTAATGAGAAGAAATATTTTCAAAATAAATATACTTCACTATACATATTACAGGTACCTCATTATGCTTTAAATGATGTCATGAATATGGCATCATAGTCCACCATTTAAACATAATTAGATCATGTTCCCACCTATGGTAATACAACCAATGACATAACATTCACCTCATAAAGAATGAGTGTTCTCCTATATCAGGTCTAGAGACCACCACTCACATATAGATATTTTAGGATGGTCATCCATCATCCAAGATACTCAATACATCTCTCAAATGGGGCATATTCCCTCATCTACATATGATCATAAAATCATCACCAAATCAAATCAATCAAAAATACAATCACATCATCTAAACATACCAAAGCATCATATTTTCAACAATCAACATGATTTCACGTCATATAATCTCAAAAATCAATACATCAATACAATCAAATCAAATCATCATGTCATCCATGGGGTAACATTTTCCCCCATTGGGTGACTTTCTCAACAATAATCCACCATAGTGTCAAAATTGAGTTTTACTACTTAACGTTTGATGCAATCCCATAGGCATCACATCAAAATTGGGGCAAAATGTAGATACCAAATTCTGACACACCTATCAAACAACACCTCATCAAGGCATCCTAACATTTTCAAATTAGGTATTGAATCTTGGTATATTTTATCAATTTCCAATCCTAGCAAAACTTATCAATTACCTTGCCTTTAGCAAGCCTTTCAATGAAGCAAATCAAATCAATCATATTCATACCCAAGTTTGGGGTTTTTATAACCCTAAAAAGTAAGGTCATCTTTGGGACAACTTTTGACCTATCAAATAATCTCAAAATTTCACAAAACCAACACCATTGTATAGCCCACAAAAATAGCTTTTCAACAGGTATAAATATACCTATATTTAGAGTCATATCGATGCCAAAAATTGCAAAACAAAAATTGTTATCCATAACCAAATTTACCACTCATAACCAAAATTGCCATCCCTCTAGAAAATTTGGAATACATTTAAATTTCAAATTTTGAAAATTTAAACTTTGTCTCCTTACCAAACTTGCCACTCAGAACCAAATTATCCACACTTGTGGCAAATTTAGCAAATAGTGGCAAATTTGGCAAAATGGTTGAGAATCTTCCACACGATCCAGGAAGGCACGGATCAAGCATACTTTCACCTGCACCATTTATTTCACATTCTCTAGCAAGGATTGAGATTAATCAGTTTGAACTTTTTCCTATCCAGTCGTCCCTCCAAATCCTATTTAAGGAACCCTTGGGTAGGCATTTTCCAAGGTAATTCACTGTAGCAAAGCTCTATCCACATTTTTCTAGCATTAGCATTTCTCTTTCAAGTTATTCTCAAGCATTTGCATAGGTTTTATCAATCATTTGAGTATCCTTTGTGAGCATTGAGAGCAAGCCAAGAAAGGTTAGGAGGACTTGGGATCAAGGAGGTCACCATTGGAGGTAAGGAGAGCTCTCCTATATTTCTTCTCTCCTCTCACCTTTATTCCATTGCATTTTTTCCTCTAGGTTGTAGCCTTGATAACTTGACATCTTCTTTCCTTTTTTATACATTTCATTTCATATGATTCAATTTCTATTATAGAATTCTTATATCTTATATTTGGAAGCCTCTAACCTTGTTTTTGTAGCATTCTAATAGTGTTTGGCAATCTTCTTTTTCAATATTAGCATATTAGTACCATCTCTAACTCTTATTTTGCAGGCTATTTTGGTTTACATCTATTGTTAACGCCACTTTTTTCCTCTATTCCTCTATTTTGTAGGATTTCATTGTTCTTCCTTATGCATAGATTTGGATAAATATTGCTAATTATTTTACCTACAAAATGTATATGTTAGCTATAGCATACTAACCCTTTTTGTGTCTTCTTCCATGCCATTTTCTTTTACTGCACTCTATTTTCCTTTTTATTAAAGTATTTACTTCATTTTATATGATTTTATTTTATGTAATATCTATTGTTATATGAGTACTAATTTGGTTTTCATTAGGTTAGATTAGCTCTCTCTTACAATTAGCATTATATTTTAGACTTTTTTACAAATTTTTTACATTTAATTGCATTTCCATTTCTTCTAGCGTACATACTATCTATTTTATTTAAGATTCAAATAGTTTCTTAACATAACTTAATATATTCTTAGATCTATAATTACAATCTATTTTTCTAATCCTATTAGTAGTTAGTTTAATCCTAATTCAAAATTCCTCAACCTTTTTTTAGCATCATACTATTATAGTAGGTTGTTTACCTTAGCTCATGTTCACCTAGGTAACTTATTTTTATTTTATTTAGTTATTCCATGTATTTTTCCCACCCACTTATGTGTGGATATTTCATTTATCTTATTTAGATATTATGAGATGTCACATATTTATTTCTTATATATTATGGGGATATTTTTATTTTTGACTATTCCAAAGAGTTATGGGGATATTTTTAGGTATATTTAGAGGGTTGAGATTCTTTATCCCCATAGCGGTTACAAATCTATGAACCGTATCACTTATTCCTTTTGTATGATGGATATTTATCCTTAGCTTGATCCTACCGCTATGGTTGATCATCCTTACCTATATAAGCAAGACACCTTCATTGTACTCATTGAGAAGTTCATTATTCAGGTATAATATATGATATTGTTTCTCATTTTTTTGCATATCCATTTCTATGCTTATGCTATAAATTTTCTTTCAAATTCTTGTTTTGGTTGAATGTGGTGTTATGTTAAAACTTGAGATCCTTTAAGCTTGGAATGATATTATTATCATTCCTTTCATGGCATCAGAGCAATTGGTGTTGCAGTAATCCATTTATGAGTGTTGTGTAGTTGCTTCTTTTTCAGGTTCGAATATTGGTGTGGAAGAATCAATTTTTGTGATTGGGTCCTTAGTGGAGTTTTTTTGCTAGTTTGTATCTCTCCTTCCATTTCTAAATCATCACCAACATCCTAAAATTTCTTCTACCCATACTGCAATAGCCTCATTCCCTTGGATCTATCCTAAGCATTTTTTATTGAGCATTTCCTTTTTTTGGCAGGGTCACCAACCTAGCCTATTTTTATATTTTGCATGTATATCCTGATAGAAATGGAAATTTTCCATGAATTTTTTTTGATGTCTATATATGCATTCATATGAGTTGTGACAAAAATGTTAGCTCATTTGAATAAGTATTTTGTAATATATCTTTATTTTATGAAAAATTGTACTTTTTTAGTAATCTGCTTATATCTTCATCAAAGCTTCACCGTTTTTGTAGAATGTTTTACAGAATGTATAAAATCATATTATATACATTCCCATAAAATTTCCAAGGATTTGGAGTTGTATTCTGATATTTATAGTAATTGTACTATTTTTAGTAAACTCTCATTTCAGGAGAAATATTGGGAGTTGCTCAACGAAATTTTTTCCAAGCCTGTAAAATCATGTTTCTGATATGTTTGTAAAATTTGAGATTTTTTGGATTTGTATTTAGACATTTATAATTATTGTATTACTGCACTCTCAATATTTCATTGTGAAAAAGTTTTTGCACTTGAACCGGTATATGGACTATTGTTATAAAGTCCCATCTTCCTTCAATTGATGTTTGTCCACTTAGTTTAGAAATTTGTGATCAGCTTACTTGGTTTTCAGTATTCGTGGAGCCTACACATTGTTGTGCTTGAGGAGTCCTTTGTATTTTACTTCTCTTGCTTTGTTGTGGTGCATCCTCTTGTGCCAATCTTCCTCATTGAGACACTTAGTTTGAAGGAGTGGATTCTTTTGGAAATTCCTTTGGAGATTTTTTCAAATTTCGGAAGCTTCATTTGTGCATTGATGTGATTTTGTGGTATTTTGCACCACCTTGTGTCATCACACTTGACCTCTCACATTATAATGGCATTTGATTTTGGTTGGGGCTCTTCTACTTTTGAGGACATCTTGGAAACTTCTTTTTTTAAACTTAGCATAGAGGCAAATGCTAAAACTTTTGAAGCATGGATTAAGGTACTTTGTTCATTACGTCAAAATGAAGGTTTGGATCATTTGTTCATAACTCCAAAACCCAAACCAATGGTGAACGATAAGGAGTATAGGACATGGTTCATGAATAATTTAAGGATCTCTAACATGCTTTATTATTCAGTTTGTGGGGAGCTTCAAAATTTTACTAGAGTTCGCAAGAACATACCTCACCTTGCTTATCATATGTTTAAAAGAAACTATTTACCCAAGGCACCTTCTCTTACAATTTCTTGCATGGAAGACATCATTTGTGATATTGCATCTTTATTTTTGGAGTCACTATCTCATGATTTTTTGGATGATGAGGTTGATGCTATTGTACTTGCTTCAGATATTTTATAGAACACATCTCCACACTTTTTTTCTATGGATGATCATGTTTATGTTGTAGCATATACAAACAAAGATTTTATGGCATGTTACATCCTTACATACAGATGACTTCTTGGATGGTGCTACCTCTATCTTCATTGAGAGTCACACATGTGATTTTCTTGACATGTACGAGGACCTCACTCATTTATTTGATGATGATGTATACATTGTATCTCATCGATGTACTTATTTCTTTGTGGACACTTTTTTGGTGTGCCCTCCTTCTTTGAGTGAGCCACCTTGTCCACCATTTTCTTCTCTTGTTTCTTTTGCATTGGAAGTTATACTCTTATAGGAGTTGGATACAAATATTTTGTCTTTAGTTGGACTCTCACTTGGAGATCCTAAAGACCATTGATTCTTTTAAGGCTTCTAAACCTCAACTTATTTCTCTTGTTGCTCCCATGGTCTCATAATTACTTATGCAGTAGGATATTGGTGATTCTTCCTTGATGGATGCTCTTCACACATCTCTTCCACTTTTGCACACTCATGGTTTTGTGCACATTGATCTTTTGGATGTTGATTGGTAATGTATTCTACCCAATTTTGGTGTTGGTTCGAGTTTTTATATTCTTAGAGATTCATTTCATAATTCATTGGTGATATATTCTTCACTTTAGCTCAGTTTGAAGGATTCTATGTCATAATTCTACATTTTCTTCCCATCTTCTCATACTCACTTGGAGTGGGAAGACATTCGGTGGATGCTTCATGGCTACTTTCTTCCTCATGGAAGACACATTGTTCATCGCAGAGGCATCCACTTATTCATAGGACTTCTTCATGGAGCTCATCATCCTAGGGGGGTGTTGGGAGCACTCCTTGGCTCCATTCCTATTTCTTCTTCTCTCTTTCTAGATGTATGGTTTTTTTTCCACATGGTTTTCCACCTTCTAGTTCAAGAGCTTTTGGATACATATTGTACATGAGTACCTAATCAGGCCTTGTTTCTGGGACTCATATTGTGGATATTACCACTTTATTTTTTGGCACCTAGCTTCACTTGAGGGGGGATATTAGAGTAGGTTGTTTACCTTAGCTCATGTTCACCTAGGTAACTTATTTTTCTTTTATTTAGTTATTCCATGTATTTTCCCCACCCACTTATGTGTGGATATTTCATTTATCTTATTTATATATTATGAGATGTTACATATTTATTTCTTAGATATTATGGGTATATTTTTAGGTTTGAATTTTCCTATGAGTTATGGGGATGTTTTTAGGTATATTTAGAGGGTTGAGATTCTTTCTCCCCATAGCGGTTACAAATCTATGGACCATATCACTTATTCCTTTTATACGATGGATATTTATCCTTAGCTTGATCCTACTAGTATGGTTGATCATACTTACCTATATAAGCAAGGTACCTTCATTGTACTCATTAAGAAGTTCATTATTCAGGTATAGTATATGATATTGTTGCTCATTTTTTTGCATATCCATTTGTAAGCTTATGCTATCAATTTTCTTTTAGATTCTTGTTTTGGTTGAATGTGGTGTTCTATTAACACTTGAGATCCTTGAATCTTGGAATGATCTAATTATCATTCCTTTCACCTACAGCATTTTATAGTTTTACTTTACAAATTTTGCAGACCCCTAGGGAGATTTCATGTTTTTCCTTCATTATTAAAATATTAGTCCTCTAATTATTTGTTTTAGGAGCCTAATCTTTGGATTTTATTTTGCACAGATATTCTAAACTATATTAAGATCCTTCCCTATCAATTTCAACCAAAACCCTGTTAAGATCAGTCCCCAATCAACTCTAAAAGTTTAAAAATCTTACCTAGTACCAAATTCACCACCCCTAGAGTGAATTTAGAAAAAATATTTTTTAGAGGTTTAATCCTCTAATCCTACTACTCAAAGACCTTCTAGATCATATTAGGGGCATTCTCACCAACTTTTAGCTCAGAAACACGGATAAAACCCATCGCAATTGACCTTGAATATTAATTTTTCTCACCTAGGACCAAATTCACCATCTATGTGGTAAATTTTACAGTTATAATCACAAAACCAAATTCACTAATCAGACCAAATTTTCCAATGGTGAATCTGGAAAGACCTAGTTGTGAATTTGGCAACAAGCCAAAAATTCATTCCAAGAAGGCAAACATACTCATTTTTTTTGTAAAATAGGGGGTCTGATCAACAGAAGATATAGCCTATCAACTTCACTACCCTCAAAAATACCCCCAAAATAAAAAACCTATTTTTTTTATTTTTGTGCAGGTTTTACCAAATTTTCCATCCATGTGATGAATTTGGCATTAGTGGCGAATTTTGCACTGTTCAGTGGTAAATTTGAAACCATTCAATGGTAAATTTGGTAAATAGGCTTTGGTAAAGGTAACCTAGCCACTTGGAGCTTCCCTAGCTTATTTATTTCATTCTCTCTATGTTCTACTTCTAATTTTCTACTATTTTGAAAACATAAAACATATTTATTTTGGAAAATTAATGAATTCTAGCTAGAAAACCCAAATTGTTTACAAAACCTTGATAAATATTTACAAAAAAATGTAGTTTCTTTACAAAATACTAAAATACTAATCAATTAAGGAAACCTAGGCTTGGTTTTAGCATATATTTTACATTCAAGTACTTAAGCAAGAAATCAAGAAGCATATAGTTGCATTTAGGCTAGCTTTGCTTGATTGCATCCTTCCTTGTTTGCCCTAAAATCAAAATCTACTTAGACTAGTGCATTCAAAACTTGAAGTGCATTTAGTTTAGCAACGACGAGCAGGCGCCGTGGGCTGCCGATAGCAGACGGACCGACAGGCAACGGCGAGCAGGTGTCATGGGCTGTCGAATGCCGTCGTGGGCTGTCGAATGCCGTCGTGGCCTGGCCGGTGCTGTCGAATGCAGTCGAAGCCTACTGCAAAGCCTTCGGCTGTCTAAAAAAATACAATGTTTTTTTTTTTTTTTTTACAAATGCAGCAACTTAATATATTAATAAAATAATATATTAATAAAAATTAAAGCTTTTCTAATACAAACTAAAAAATTTTAAAAATTAACCAGGGGGGTTAATTCCAAAATTTGAAAAACTTAATTTGTAAAAATGTGAGCAACCAGATCCCTCCAGTAGCTCTCCTTTCAAGATCCGGTCGACACACGACCAACATTTGAAAGGCAACCAGACCCAAGTCGACACACGACCTGGTTTTGATGACCTGTTGGAGCTCTTCAGTACTCGAAAATGGGGGGGGCAGTAGGGTCAAATGGCTCCCTAATCCTAATTGGACCATAGCTACGATCCAATCCCTTCCAAGGATCACAATACGAAGAACTCTGAGGCAAACTTTTCCTATACCTCTTGAGCATAAGCAAAAAGTTGGAACGAGGAGTTTGTCGTCGAAGGAACTTCCTTCTTCGAATGGTTTTCAAGCTCCCCTTGAGCTTAAACCGAGTCCTCAATGAGAAAGAATTTCTCATAACAAAACTATCTCCTATCCTCTCACCTCACAAGCCCTAGTGCAAACATGAACTACGCTCTGATACCAATGAAAATGATTGAAAATCCAACTAAGTGTTCTATTATTTACAATTCAATATATAGACACTAATGGCCCAAAATACATAACCAAACCCATCAAATCATGGATTTGATCCAATATGCTTAACCATAAGCTACAAAAGTGCAAAGGAGAATGCACGTAAACTTCTAAGTTAAGAGAAAGGAATATTGCTAACTAGAAGATCCATTTTAGCTATCTTGAAGTACACACTTCCTACTTTGAGTTCACACTTACTAACTAACACTCTAAATGACAACTAGAAGATAACTAGTGCCCACAAGTGCATGTGAGAAGGAGACTCACTTACAATTATTAATTTGCAAGAAATAAACTATGCAAACCTAGCTAGGAACTACTAGAGGGGTCATATGAAAGATCAAACATCAATCCTCATCATCTTGTTTGCTTGCATTTATGTGATTAAACTAAGCATTTCATTTTATATGGTTTTGATAATTTAAGTTCAAATAACCGTTAAGGCTTGATAAAAAGTCAATATCAATAGAGATCCAAAAAATTTAGGTGTTTGTCTTAATTGAACCCATAAACACCACAAAAAAAGCACTACAACAACCTCTTATAACCATAGGAAAAGTATAGAAAGTAGGTTTCTAGTTGTGTTGAGGATTTTCACATCCTTGGGATCTCCTTTGGAAAGAGATCCTCAAGTGGAGAAGCAGAGATTCTAACAAATATCCCCCGCACACACTTGACATTAATTAGATCTAAATGGAAAAAGAGCATGAGGTTTTCCCACCATCTACAGAGGCATTTGTAAAAAGCATCTTAACTATAGAGATAAAACCATTACCAAAACCCAAGGCATGAGCATGGCAAGAATGATGTGGCACTCAATGTGGTCATAGGTTTTCTTGAACTCAATTTTGAGAAAAGTGGTTGGTTGGTTGGACATTTTAGCCCATTCCATTCCCTCCCAGGTAGCCAAGATATTTTCTAAAATGTATTTACTATTGGCAATTTGATTTATTTTATGTTGTCATTGATGTCACATAAATCATTGATGTCATATGGATCACTTTAAGTTTTAGTGGAAAAATGATATTTTCGAAAGCATGAATAAAATTAGAGTTTTTGTTAAAACAAAGGCAAGCAAAATAAAAGGTTTTATTTAAAACCATGGATGGTATATTTGAAATGGGTTTTTCTTAAAACCCAGGTTGGCCTTTCGTTTCATCGAAAAAGGTACCCCGATGATGGAGATATTTAATTTTAAATATTTAGTTTAAATTTTAATTATTTAAAATTTTAATTTTAATTTTAAAATTAAAATTAAAGTTACTGCCGATGTCTAAAGAAAGATGGAAAATCAATAATGCACCAACGTCATCTAAAATGAGGATAAGACTATATAAAGGGGGATCCTAAGGTTCATTTGAAATTAATCCTTGCTCGTGTTAATCGTTGGCTAGCATCCGAAGAGAGCTCGTGCGAAATCATTTTTAAAAAGGGAGACTGCGAATAAATCCAAGGTTGGTCAAAATCCCAAGACATTGTGGGCGGAGTGGCGCATTGGCAATTGACTTTTTTTTAAGGTGTGTGGCAACACTTTACATCAAGGTTTGAATCTCCTTGACTGCATTCGAAGGCATTGGAAGGAAAGCACTCGAAGCGCTTTTGGTTTGTGTGGAAGGGAGGAAGGACTTAAGGCACATTGTACCTTTTCCTTTCGAACGAGCGGCTAGCTCATGTGGCAGCCTTATCTGCGGCTAAGGTGCTCGCAGTGTGTGCGAGTTGGGGGTTCAAATCCCCTTAAGGAGGTAATTACGGTTTGCTCAAATTAATTTCGTTGATGCCCTAGGATAGGATTTATAAGGTGGTTAAAGAATAATTAAAGTTTTTAATTAAACTTTATTTTTATAAGGGTTGTGATTATTATTTCAGAGGTGGATGAGTTGTTGATTTAATTTGATATTCATGAAATTGAAAATTTAAGATTTAGGATAAATAAGGAGTTGTTATAAAATATTTTTGAGAGCCTTGTTGATTATTATTTTTGTTAAGGGTTTTTATTAAAAATGACTTTGGTGGATGTATTTATTAAGTTGGAGTAAAAAGGTGTAAATTGAGTTATGCTTATCTTGTGATTATTATTTGAAGTCCACTAACCCTTATTGAGATTGGAAAGGAAATTTGTGTTTAGTGTGGTAGATTTTGTGGACAACTTCTTGGCATCAAAAAGGTATGGGTACATTCTCCTATTGATTGTTAATGGTGGTTGTTTTCTGAAATATCATTGGAGGGAAAATGATTGATTTTGGTTTCCTTTTAGAAAGTGGTTGGTTAAACGCTTCAAGGTTTTTTGGTTTGAGAGTTGTGTTTAAACCTTGTTTTATAAGCATAGTCATTGAAGCCCATTGGTTGTGAAAGAACTTGAAAAGAACATGAGTATCATTGTTATGTGATATTTGTGATTGAGCATTGTTGGAAAATTTTGAGTTGGTTGATACATGCTTGGACTAGGGTTTTTATGAGAAAGAGTAGTCCCTTATGGTGATTGGTTGAGTTGATTTGATTGAGCCTAGTCAAGTGATTGTGTGAGGTGATTGGTCAAGTTCCATGAAATAAACTATTCCATAATTTTGATTTGAGTTGAGAGTGATATTAGAACATATTGAGTCTCTAACAATTCTCTTTATGCTTCTATAAGTTGACTTGAGTTGAGTTGATATTGATTTGAGTTTAGTTGAGTTGAATATTGAGCTTAGAACATATTGAGTCTCTAAAAATTCTCTTTATGCTTCTATGAGTTGATTTGAGTTGAGTTGAGTTGAGATCATTGTGGATCATTGTTGTCATCCATTGAAGAGTACATTGACATTCATTGTTGAGTTCATCATTGAGCTTTGCCTTGATATATTTGTGGATGATATTGAGTGCTACTTGTGCATGATTGATTGAGCCTTTGAGAAGGCCTTTGTGGATAGTTTTGGGACAGCCTTTGTGGACAGTTTTAGTATAGCTTTGTGGACAGTTTTGGGACAAATTTGTGGATATTTTTGGGACAGATTTATGGACAGCTTTGTGGATAGTTTTGGGATAGATTTGTAGAGCAGATTTGAGCAAGTTCTTGGTGAGCTTGCTAGAGCAGTTTTGGAAAGTTCTTGGTGAGCTTGCTAGAGCAAATTTGAGAAATTTCTTGGTGAGCTTGCTAGAGCAAATTTGAGCAAGTTCTTGGTGAGCTTGCTAGAGCATTTTTGGACAAGTTCTGTGTGAGCTTGTTATTCAATTTTGGACAAGTTCTATGTGAGCTTGTTATTCAATTTTGGACAAGTTATGTGTGAGCTTGTTATTCAATTTTGGACAAGTTATGTGTGAGCTTGTTATTCAATTTTGGAAAAGTTCTATGTGAGCTTGTTATTTAGATTTGGACAAGTTCTGTGTGAACTTTTTATTGCCTAGATTTGAACAAATAAAATAAATCATTGTATTGGATAAGGATCCTTATTTTTGTGTGAAATATTATAAGGAGATTATCTGGTGGAGTACCCCACATTGGTGGAACCACGTTAAATATTGTGTCTCAATTGTGTGTGGTGACTTGTGCTCTTGCTTACTACTGCTATCTGATTTATTAATGCACACTACTATATTTGGTTATTACAATTAAGGACATTAATTGATATTGATTTGGAAAGAAAGTAAAAAGTGGTCTTATATTGTTCACCCCCCTCTTAGTATAAGCTCATGTTCTTAATTTACTTCTAATTAAACCTATTTAATTTGTTCTAATAATGGAAAGAAACAAATAACATAGATGTAAGGCTAAGGCTTTGGTAATCATATTATAGGAAACACTAAGAAGTGTGATCAAATGCCAATTGGTGATCAACTCAGGGTCTCTAGCCTTTGGGATAAATTTGATATTACCCTTGTTAATTTTTGGTCTAAGAGAGCCATTTGCCAAAGCTTCCTAATAAAAATGGAGCAGATTAGGGCCTACAAGGTTCCAAAGGGATTTGTAAAATTTATAAGGAAAATCATCTATCCCAAGAGCTTTATCATTGGCCATTTGAGAGAGGGCCTCATGGATATTTTTGATGTGAGATCGATTGAATATATTTAATTCTTAAATTATTAATGTATAATTTAACATATCATACAAATATTAACAAAATTTTATGAAGGTTATTTAAAACAAGTTATAAATTTGGCTAATTAACTCTTATACATTCTCCAAATAACTTAATACTATACATATTTTTATAGTAAGTTTTTTTTTTTTTGCTTTTTAAAATACAAAAATATTTGATTCCTCCTATCAAGAAACAATATAAGGGAATATTTTGTATGCGCTATCTAGTTGTTTAAAAATAATAATCCCCATAATAATACTAGGGTAGGACATTGACTTGTTGTTATAATTAGGGGATGATTGATGATTTCACCTCATATGAGGTTGGATAGTCATATTTCCCATAAGAAGAGTGAGAAGATAAAAATATAGAGTTTAATATGAAACACCAAATAATATCTTGAAACAAAGAGACACATTGATGTATAAGAATGTAATTTGTATGTAAGTTTTGGTTGGTGGAATGTTGGAGGAAATATGAAATATATTGTTGCTTGTCTTTTCCTTATTTTTTAACATCTATTATTAGATCCAGTAGAGATTTAATTTGATAAGGGAAAATTGATGCCATCCAATGATATGCCTTAATAATTTATCTTGTCCATGTCTGATAATTTATCTTGTCCATGTCTGATATGAAGAACCCATAAAAACAAAGTTTAAAAATTTACTTAGTTCAATATATTTCTATCAAAATAGATATTCTATACAAACAATTAATATGTATTTTTGAGCTCTCATTGCAGGTTTCAAGTTTAAAGCATGTTTTTTATTATTAGTTAAGTTTCTCCATTGAAAATTGTTCAACCTTAGTCATATTTTTTAATTTTTTCCATGCATTTAAAAGTTTCAAAATCCTCCTATATATTATTTTTTATACCCTATTTTCTAAAGCTACAAGCAATCATATATTTTCTTCATCATTTTTTATGGTGTAGCGATTTATTTTTCTCTCTGCCTATATCTATTATGTCTTCATAGTCACCCTTGCATATGTGCATTTCCTTTCAAGACATAACCATTTGGGGATAAAAGTTCCAAGAAGAATCTTTCTGAATAAATCTCCTACAAATGCAAAGATAAAGTGCATCATAAGACAAATTTTCCTAATAAGACATCTACTTTAGGAATAGAGAGAAATGATAAATTTAAGTTACATTTCATCTTGTTGATTATTTTTGAGAAAATAGAGAAGAAGCCAATATCATGGCAATAATGAAATCTTAGGAAAGATATTCCAATGACTAAAAATAGATCAAAATAGAGAAAGAAGAACCAAAATAGTAGAGGAGAAAAATCTAGGTGTTCAAGATTTTTCAATTTTAACAAGCTAGCACCATACTCAATTGTGTAGTACTTGTTAAAGAAGACCACAAACATTATGCATAGGAATATTCTACCATTATCATTAGAGTAGTGGAGGTAGTTGCATAGTAGGCATAGTGTAAGATGAAGGAAGACGATCAAGGTGTAGACTCCAAAAGCTGACCTAGCCAAATGAGTCAATTTTCTCTTAGATGTCTAGGAAGCCTCTCAAGGTTGCTAAATATAATTTTGAGCTCCCCAACCCTCAATTTTGAGTGTTTTCCTACCCTTTCTAAATTTTTGGTCCTCATAGACTGACGATAAATTCATGTAACCTATTTATGCATCATCATTAGTGGAAGAAACCTTCAACGGTTGGATTTTTTGAATTTGTGGTCGATCCTAATTGGTCATGAAATCATGATTTTAGGGTTTTTCTCTCTAAACCCTAACCCTTTAGATGACCTTACCCTTCTTAAAACCTAACCCTAGTTTTTAACCTAAACCTTTTTCTACATTTCCCTAGAAATTCTAATAAATAGGGGGTATTTGGCTCCATTTTGACTAACGGGTAACTAGTAACTAGTAACTAGAAACTGAGTGTGAATGAATGAACATATTACTCTTTGTGATCAATTACTTTTGATAAATTATGCTCTCATGCTCTTTATTTCTCAATTCTACTTCACCATTGTAGAATTCTTGTAGGAGGGATAGTCAAGCTCATCTTAGCGGACCATTGTCCTACTAGTTGTTGACTTTCTTTCTCTTTCTCTATCGCTTAGTTGTAATTCTAGTTCATTTTTTTTAGTCTCCTAGATTTTAGTTTCCTACTGTATTTTCTTATTCATCATTCTATTTCATTTTGCCTAACCTTGTACTTTTATTTTTCTACTATATCTTCTTGTGTAACATCTTAGTGCATTTTATTTAGTTTGCTAGCTTTTGTAGCTTTTGAAGCTTTAATACTAATGTAAAACTCATAGGAAAATAATCACAGGATCAAATATAATGAAGTTACAATATAATGAATCAAATATAATAACTCAAAATATAATATCAAATAATTGGTTCATCCAAACCCCATAAGGGGGGCAGAGGTCCAAGGTTCAAATCTCGGGCCTCGTTGGACTGAATGCTTGTCCCTTTCCTGGTGCTTTCAATGGCGTAAAAGGTTTAAAATGATTGTGGCATGGTGGTTATAGGGGCGTACTGCATGAAGATCTGTGTGGCGGCTTCTAGGGTGGACAACGCAGAATACTGTGGCAGCCATAAAAAGTTGGATAGCCTGCCCGAATTCGTGGCGGCTACCGATTCCACCATGTAAATTCAAAATATATATATATATATAATATCAAATAGAATAACTCAGAAGAATACTCAGAATAATCATATAAACAATGCTCATAATATTTCACATAAAAATACTGAGAATGCTATTGAATAAAGGTCTACCAACACACGCATAAAACTATGTAAATTTGATTGGTTATTATAATTATTTATCACAAATATATAACTATATGTGTCTCCTCATATGTTGCACTCTTGACCTTCACTCTTCTTTACAACTCTTCATTTTCCTATTCTAAGGATGCATGTGCACACTTACTTATGAGACACTTGTGCACATTTACACATAACACTTGCACACATACTTACATGACACTTGTGCATTTCCTGCACATTATTACATTACATAAAATATTTACTCACTCACTAATATAAGACACAACCCTATTCTAATATTTACAATAATGCACCAAGATGGTACATTGGCATGTACCAAATAATGTAATATTCTCCAACACCCCTCTATATTACATTATTTGGTTATTGAAGACTTTAGTCTTCAATATGGTCTTCATCCTCAATTGACTTTACAATGTATGTAACCTTCATCTTGATCAGGTTCTTCTTCTTCTCCTTGCTTTACCTTGTCTTTGAATTCATCTTCATGTTCTTCAGTCTTTGTAGCTTCTTGTATTTTCCTTTAATTTTAGATTCTTGCACAAGAATCTTTTCTTTACATTTAGAATCATATGACCCTTTCTTTTCTTGTATAAATAATTTTGGACATGCACTTAAAGTATCATCATAAGATCCTGAGTTTGAACTTGAAGTATCAATATTAAATGAGGAATAAAATATCTTTTCCAAAAAAAATTCATCTACTTGCTTTCTTTATAAAATATTCAATCAGCTCCTTTTGTTATATGCTCTCTTATTTGTGAAATTAAAGTGTAAGCAATGTCATGTACATTATGCTAACAATATCTAAAGGTATCATAATACTATCCTTTCCATCATCAATCACTTCAACAATTCTTGCATGTAGATAGTATTCAAATATTTCAAAGTTTTCTTCTATAGCTTCACTATAGATCAATTTTGAGACTAGATCTAACTTTCCTTTAGTTTTTGCAAGCAAATTTTTTATTCCAAATTTTATGGCATTTAATTTTTTTTTGTAATAAAAACTCCTTATTTATTGAATTCAATGAATCTTTTGAAGTAGACATCCTTGTGACTTCAAGTTTATTTTTAAACTTAAAACAAGACCACTTGAATTTTTTGTGTAGGTTGCATCATTAAATTAAATATTTAATAATTTGTGCCTTTTTGCATCTAGAGTAGATAGTTTTGAATCATATTTCCTTTGGCCATGGCACCTACTTTTATAAGTAAGAGAAATATATTGGACCCAAGTGATAATACCTTGTGGAATGTTAATGATCAACTCAATAGGAAAAAACTCAATATAAAAGAGGATGATGACATATCGACCAATGATAATTATGATCCAATAGATGGACCTCTTGGTCAAATTAATTTTAAATCACATGATCATGTCATAAATTTTTTTAGGCAGAATAAACAAATCATGTTTAAAATTTTAGAAATGGGCATCCACTTCAATGAAGCTAGACCATACCATCATCAATATAGTTCTCATCCTAGTTCTTTACCCCCTCATAATATTCATACTAATCCTTTGTTTAAATAGTCTTCTCAAAATAATAATATCAACCCATTTCATAATCCAACTTATGTAACTACTATCATAACCAATATTGAAGGAATCTCTCAACTGCCTCTAACTAGTAGCATTCTTCATCAATTCCCTTCAAACCCTTCTAAGAACAATATTTCTTTAATTAATCCAAATGTGTATCTTCATCCTAATATAAACAATTATTCTTCTATTTCACCAAATACTTATTGTATTCCTTTACGAGATACTACACAACATCCCCCTCATCATAACCCTTATCACAACAATGTAAATACCTCAAACATAAACCAAGTACCCTTTCAACAACCTATGATAAATAACTATAACCCACCTTTAGGAAATTTCAGAGTAAACATACCAACAACACAACCTTTAGCATTGCATAATAGTAACTCCAGAATTCAAAACTTAACCTCTTTAGTGAAATAATTAGCTCAAAGAATAGACACATTGCAAGCACCTAGTTTCACTTATTCCTATAGAGAGATGTGTAACCAACCCTTAGACCCTATAGTAGCTTGTAGACCATATCCTAAGATTTTTCTTGCACCTATATTACCAATTTATAAGGGAATGGAAAAACCATTTGAACATATAAGGATGTTTAGAATAGCTTATCATGACATCACTTATGATGACATGCTATTATTGAAAACATTCCCTAAGATTCTTGGAGGAGTAACTTTAGAGTGGTACTATCAACTACCCCACCACTCTTTAAGGAATTTTGAGGAAACCACTAAAATGTTTGTCCATAATTTTGGTGCCTATGTGGAAAAGAGAGTAACTCTCCAAGACCTATACCTTCTTAAACAAGCCAAATATGAGAGTTTTTGGACTTCCTATCCTGATGGAGAGGACTAGTTTTAAGACTACAACATACCCCACCTCCTAGGGATATGTTAGAAATTTTTATCAACAATCTAAAAGAACAACTCTCTTATGAGTTAAAAATTGTAACTATAACATCTTTTGACCAAGCAGTAGATCTAGCCAGAAGAGTAGAAAAGTTCCTTATAAGAAGGATACAACTCAAAATTATGAAAGAAGAAGAAAGGATAAAAAAAATAGTATAAGAACAAGCATGTGGTAGGTTATGGATTCATTGAAAATATATAAACCAACAAAATAAATACAAGTACCTTACAGAAAATTATTCTCAACAAACCTTAGAGACCTCCACCAAGGATTTTTACAAAACTCAAACAACCTTTATCATCCTTAAACAACTTTTAGAAGCCAATATGATTGAGTTACCTAATATTAGAAAACTAGATACAATGGGTAATTGGCATAAATCTGATCAACATTGTGACTACCATAGAGTAGATGGACATATCACTGACCAATGTAAAAGACTTATAACTAGTGGATAATTGTGTGCTAGTGGGAAGTTTGTTTTTACATATATTTGCATCAGTTGACACAAATCATGGTTCTTTTTCGATCTCATATATTCATTGACCTTGTAAGTATTATAATCAATCTAAATTTTCCCAATTCAAGGGATATATATTCTTTCTTCCTTCTATCTTGTATTCTTCTACATCTCTTGTATATTCTATGTACTTGAAATTTTTATCACCATATCCTTCTTTTCCTCGAGTCAATGGATATACACTTTCTCTTCTTTCACATATTTTTTTTATCATGCCACTCTTATTTTTGTATGTCTATATTGCTTCTATATATCAAATGCACACATACACTTTTGCTTTGATCAATTGCTTATTCACTTTGGACCATTTGTGAGCATACACCCCTATAGGATATTGCTCTATTTCTAACCATTTGCGAGCATCACTCCACATTTTAGTCAATCATGAACACACATCCTTACCAAGTATTGCTCCACATTTGGTCACCAGTGAGCACACACCTCTACTAGGTATCACTCTACTTTTGACCATAAATTTACATAAATAATAACTATATGTTTAGAGAAATGATGTCAAAAGATTTGCATTTAAAATACTTGTAGAATTACATAAATACTTAGTAGTGTTCATAGGCACACTCTACCACTTTTCAACCTTACCTTGGTATAATATTATCATATTACAAATACATCATAAACCCCCTAACCTAAGTTGATATTACACTACATCAACATGAATGAGTGAATATGCCATCAACTGAATGAGATTTTGGGAAAATATTTCCATATGAACTTGGGTAGCAGCTGACCATAATTTTATATGGAAGGTATTTTCCTAATAATAAATATCAAAGATAGAAAAAACTACTTAGGTGAAGTATATTGAGGAAGTGGAGGTGTTGATTGTGGTGCAAGAGAAACAAGAATCCTTCTATGACTACCCAAATCTTGAGAAGATGGAAAAATCCTATTGTATATTTTGCATGAATGCACCTCAAGATTTACTTGACTTTCACAACCCTTCATTTTCTTTGATCCTTATGTGCCTACTACTTTGTTCGCATCATACAAATTAGAATTACAAGTCAAATATAACTTATGCCTTCACTTTCATTATTGTTGCTCACTTGAATGCATCATCTGTAGTAGAATTTTAGTAGAACATGTTATTTATTTGCTCTACATATCATTGCTCTCCATTAAAGGGATCTATTGTTTCTTTTTGTATACCCCTTAAATAAATTAGTGATTGACATGCATATATCAAACTATTTTAATGACATCATGTGTGAAAGCACTTGAATATTTACTAGCTTTCATAGCCCTTCCTATTGTTGCTTGTTTATTCCCAAGTTCTTATAAGCCCTTTAAATATATTATTATTTGACATGTGTATGTAAAACTAGTTTAATGAGATCATGTTTGAAAGGAAACAAAAGGAGTACAAGGAAGCAAAGCTTTTAAGAATGCATGTAATCTTACCACTATATTAAAGTAAACAATTTTTTTTAAAGAAATATATACAATAACAATAAAATAATATAATCTAAAGTATATCAAAAAAATTCCAATACCTTTATTACTATTTTGGTGTTCTAACAAAGACAAGGAAACAAAATTTTAAGAATTCATGTAGACATACTCTTATATTGGTGCTTTTAATTTGATCCCTTCACACTGTATGATGTTGTTCTGGACCATACACATTTCTCCTTATGGCAAAAATTAGGTGTTAGATCCCAAAAACCCTGGTGGAAATATTGGGCATGGCATAAGAGCACTTCATTTATCAGCTACAGATCTAGGCATGAATATGACTGGCTTACGCCAACTATCCCCACAGTGCCCAGACTCAATGTCAAGACCTTCTCTCAACACCCTTTAGGTGGAAAACCAAATTTCATTCAACTTGGACGTCTTATCTAGAGCCAAAGAAATATTTTTTTTCCTGGAGCTTACTATTTCAGGGCTTACCCCTTGGCCATAGACTTTATTATATGGGGGTTTTTGAGCCTCGATGCCCATTTTAACAAGAACCAAAGTCTCGTATGCATCTTTTCTGGGCCTATAGATGGGCTAGTCTCGCTTGGAGTTGGGTGGGTTCTTTATTTACTCCATTTATGTCCCTATATATTTCATGGCATCATTTCCTTTTAGGTGATCCAATTTAGTTTTCTCACTCTCTCTAAGGGAAGTGTGGAAAATCCTCAGAGTCAGCCTCCTATTTCACATTTGGAAATATAGAAACAAAATTAATTTCAATAAGGTTGATCCATCTTAGGATTTTTCATTTGCTAACAAGCTCAAATTTTTTCATGATGTGTGGTTTCAGATTTGTGACCAGGCTAAAAAAGTGGCTATGGAGTTGGACCATTTGTAGGCTTTACTGAAATATTGGGGTGACTCCCCTTGTGCCATTAGTCAGGAGGCCCTTGATCGTTCACCTCCTCACCCAACCAGATCTTGTTCACAATGATGCCCTGATCATGCATGGCATCAGCCTCCTTGAAGCAGATCCTGACTATGGATGGCTACCATATTTGCCAGATCTGTATACCTCCCAACATGTGCCTATGATCACATCATAATTTGTACCTGTGCCTAATGATGGTTTGGGAGCTTCGGTTAGCTACCAACATATTTTTGGCTGGTCCCATCCTTCTTCTCCAATTACTCATGCTTCAGGCTGGGGTGAGGAGCATTTTGATGGTGGGGGGAGCCACCCACTTCAAATGGATAAAGCCCTGTCTACCACAAGCCCCCTTCCTTAAAGCCTTTATGGTTGTAGAATATTTCTAGTTTGATGTTGATGGTTGTGGTTCCTGTGTGGTGTAATTTGTTTTTCTTTATCCGCTATTAGGATAAGTTAGTGGCTTTCGGGGTGTGATTTTTCTCCACCCACACTTTTTTTTTGTTGTAAAGGACTTTTATTTTTATAATTAAAATGGCCTTTCATCAAAAAAAATTCTCACTTGTTCAAAATCATATGGAACTTCAACTAACAACTATGTAGAGACCAAGGCACTTCTTACATGGATTTAAAAGCAATAGAAATGATAGATATATATTTCAATTAAGGGGTATTTGCAAATTATCATTAATGTTATTAACAAAAATGGATATGACTATTAGATAAAAATAATAATATTATTGTTGATGTTCATCATCTATTAATGGAGGTAATCTCTTGGATATGTGAGCATATTTATAGAGAAAAAAATCGGGTAGCAAATAATTTAGCGAATCATGGTGTTTATCTATATATATTTATAAAAATCAAATTTTAGATGGCATCTGGTCAATTGAAATTTTCTCTTTTAATAAAAATAATTTCAAGGAGATAATTGTAAATACATAACACTTCAAGGAAGTTGAAGAATATATTTTATAGGAAAAAATGAAAGATATTTGTGATAAAAATACATTGAATATAACTTATTTGACCTAACAACAAATGTTAGTACTTTTATTAAAGTGGCCCCTAATAAAAGCCACATATAACATTAAAAAATAAAAATAAACAGAAAAATATCTCATCTTTTAGGAGCCATATCTTCACGAAGCGTTATCCGATTCAGCTAATTCTTGGACCAACTTGTGCAAAATTTGAATAACTTTAAAATGAGTGGTCATATGCAAAAATTTAAGAACACAAGCTTATACTAAGATGGGGGTGAACAGTATAAGATCAAATTTTATTTTTATTTTCAAACAATATTATCCAATATTATTAATGGTAATATCAACAATAGTAATCAAAGCAATGCACAAATCATCACTCACAACAAAGACACAAATTTAATTTGGTTCATCCAATGTGGGATACTCCACGGAGAAAATATTTCCACTAAAATTTTCTCAACAAATATCTTGGGAATCACTTCCCTATTACAATTTTTATGGACCTTTATCCAAAGGAGACATCAATCCCCTGATGCTTTGATTTGTGGATTACTATCCATAGGAGAACTCTTTCCCCTTTTCTCTGGTTCGTGGAACTTGATCTAGGAGAACTCTTTCTCCTCAATTGGTTCATGGATCTCTCTCCACAAAATAAATCTATCTTCCCAATTGGTTTATGGATCATACTCCATAGAAGAACTCTTTCCCCTTGCTCTTGTTTGTGGAACTCTATCCATAGGAGAACTCTTTACCTTCTACTATGGTTCATGGATCTCTATCCACAGGAGAACTCTTTCTCCTCTACTCTAGATGGTGATCCTCTAGAAGACCTCTACCCCCACTACATTGGCTTGTGGATATCTCTCCATAGAAGACCTTTATCCTCACTGCCCTAGCTAATGGATCTCTATCCATTGGAGATGGTTATCCTCTACTCTATCACATCCAAATATTGCTCTCAACTCTGCTCAATATCTATCTCAAATCTGCACTAAACATTATCCTCGATCTAGTACAAATTTTCTCCAACTCTGTCTCAGGTCTAGCACAAATTTGCTCACAAATTTACACCAAAATCTGTCCTAAAATTTGTTCGCAAGCCTTAACACAAATCTTGATAAAATCACTAATCAACTCTGCTCAGATTTATGCCAAGCCTTAACACAAATATTGAAAAAATCACCAATCAACTCTACTCAAATTCACCCTAAGCCTTAACACAAATCTTGAACAAATTTCCAATCAACTCTACACAAATATACCTCCAAGACTTCTCAAATACTTGCTCAAATTTACCTTCAAGCCTTCTCAAAGACTTGCTCAAATCTACCTTCAAGCCTTATTAAAAACTTGATCAAATCTACTCTCAAGCCTTCACTAATACTTGCTCAAATTTGTACACAAGCTTTCACAAAAGCTTGCTTAACTTTGTCCTCAAGTCTCCTCAAAGACTTTCTCAAATATATCCACAAGCTTTCACAAAAGCTTGCTCAATCTGTCCTTAAGCTTTCACAAAATCTTACTCAACTTTGTCCTTAAGCTTTCACAAAAGCTTACTCAACTTTGTCCTTAAGCTTTCACAAAAGCTTACTCAACTATGTCCTTAAGCTTTCACAAAAGCTTACTCAACTTTGTCCTCAATATTTCACAAAAGCTTACTCAACTCTATCCTTAAGCTTTCACAAAATCTTACATACAAAACACCACTCAACTATCTTTCAAAAAAACTCTCTTCAAACAAATTCTTCTTGCCAATCTTCTTCTCAATTTCAATCACTCAAAATTTCTAACAAAGGTACGTAACTTATTTTTCTATTCTAGCACAAATGGTTCTCACTATTTATCTCAAAACTTCCTAAAACTCATTTAACAATAACAACCTATATTTTTCTCAAAAATCTATCTCAAGGATTTCCAAATCATTCAACAATAAGGTGCACAAAACTTGCTCATACATTTCCAAAAATGCTTATCAAACAATCCTTTTCACTCCACCTTATATTTCACACTTTCATTCCAATCAAATATAGCATGCCCATACCTTTTTTCTTTTATGGAGATATGTCTTCAAAACTTGTTTTTCTCACAACAAATTCCTTTTGTTCGACTTCCAAGGTTAGCTAACAAAATTCTATCTCAAAACCTCAAAATGAATATTTCATAATATCCACAAAATATTCCTTCCAAAAATGTGCTTAAAAACATACTCTAAAACCCTTCTTTTGATCTCAAGAAGAATGCATTAATGTTTCATCATAATCTCACAAATACTCTTTTTTTTTTTTTTTTTTTTTGTGGACTCCCATGGGTGCCACTTTCGGTAGCCCAGGAGGGGTTCCACTCACAAATACTCTTCTTCATAATGCAAAAGGTACAATAAAATTCAAACCAATTTTACACCTTATAACTCCTAATCTTGCAAATTAAATCAACCCAACAAGATCACACATTACACAAACAATTTTTCACTATTACACCTTTTAACTCCCTTTTTAAAATGATTTTCAATCAAACTATTATAATCCAAAAGTCCTTTTTAAAATAACACTACACACTTTATTTCATGCATCCCTTTTATCAAAAATAAAATGTTTACCTTATAACTCCCAAAGCAACATTAATATATGCATACCTTAGAACATAGTACTTTAGGCATTAATTAAAAAATTAATGCACGTGCTACCTCTTGTGAGAATCAAACCCTCCATGTGCTCTGTTGCTTGCGCCTTAGTCGCGGCCTAACCACTGCATGAGCTAAGTGCTCACTTGAAACCTTAACTGCACCCACTATGCTTTGTCCTGGTCACTGGCGCCAAAAACCTTTAAAAATGAAAACCTCACTTCTCTGTCGTCGCTGCGTCTTGAACCCAAGACCTACCTGCTACAATGACCTAATGCCAAGGGAAATGTCATTTGGGTTATCCACCCAGATGGAACCAAACTTTGACACCGCTTATACTTATCCTTTTCCTACCTCAAAAATTGAACCACGTGAATTTCTTCTTCTCTCTCTTGCATGATTTGATCAACGAATAGGGCGTATGATTTATCAATTAATCCACACCTATCCACCTTTGTCTTTACATTATTAATATGCATTTTAAGGCATTTACCTCCAACATCAGCGCATATTAAAAATCAAACTTTGGCTTTGATTTATATTATATTTTAATTATAATTATTTAAATTCAAATGAATTTAAATATTATAATTTAAATATTAAAATTCTTTTTGGGCCTTTCATTAATTTAAAATATTAAACCTCTTTTAGGCCTTTAAGGGGAAACTTTTGCCACCATCACCTTAGCAAAAATTCATCAAATAACCTTATTATTTTTCCTCAAACACCATGGAACGGAGTTATCTTTTTCTTTGTTGCCTTATGCTTCATGTGCCATATCAACCAATTTGGACATCAAACCTTTTGATACTAATCAAACCTCTTGACATTAATTCCATAAAATTTGGACATCAAACCTCTTGACATCAATGACAACAAAACTTGCTCAAATTTCCAATAATCTTCCCCTTTGTCATTGATGGCAACCCTTTTTCCTTTAAGCATTTCTTTTACCTTTTTCCAATTCTGCTCCCCCTAAGAAATTGCTCCCCCTGACTGAATGCTCTCCCCCTAACTCAAATCTCTCCCCCTTTGACATTAATGGGAAAGGGACACCTTTGGGGCTAAATATAAGACTCTTAGCTTAGCTCCCTTCCCACCTCCTCTCCTTGAGGTGATTAATTTTGGGGTGGGAGTATCTCTACTCCCAGCATACAATGCTCTTTTTCTTTGTCCACCTTCTTCCTCAATTGATCCTTCTGATTCTTTTGAATATTCATGTTCTTGCTTGTCCTTGGAAATTTTGTTCTACACCACTTGGTCATATGCCCAACATTATTGCACTTATAACACTTAATGTTGTGGTTCCTAGAAGGTGCAAATATCTTGAATTTCCTCCTGGTGAAGCCATACCCATTCCTGTCATGAACCCTACAATCAATTGCTTTATGACCAAAATGATTACAAGAGTAATAATACCCTTGAAAGAGATGCCCATTTCTGAAATTTCTCTTAGTGAAACCATATTCCTTCTTTTCATGTGTCTTGCACTAAATAGCCTTGTGACCAAACCTATTACATGAGAAGCAACATCCTTTGAAGAAATCTTGCCTTGGACCCATTGGTCTCTTAGTCCTTTCTTCCCTATGATGTTTTATATTCCTTATTTGTGCATTGTTTCCTTCCTTGGTGAACCTTTTATTTTTCAACTTATCCTCATAAGTCTCACTTTCTCCTTCACTTTCTTCTTCTAAAGCTTCTTCTTATTTGGAGCTTGAGATTGACTCCTCTCCTTGTTCTCTTTGTTCCTCTTCAAAACCAAGTCATGTCTTGTTTGATGAAGATCTTTGTGCATTGATAATCTTATCCAAAAACTTGTGTAGCTTGTCCTTAGACTCTTTCACTTCCTTTCTTAGTGAAACTACCTCATGCTCAAAATATTTCACATTCTAATATTTTTACCTCTAACTTTTCTTTAAATATACTTGTCTTTGCTATTGAATTTTTCATATCTTGTATAAGATTTTCTTTTTCTTCATCACATTCTTGAAATTGAGCCTTGAGCCTAGAATTTTGTTTTCTAACCTTTCTTAATTCCTTAAGAGAAAATATAAGCTCAGCTTCTAGATCTACAACTCCTTCCTCTTCATTTTTTATTCTTCCTCTGCTTCTTTGCCTTCAAGAGCATCTTCATACTTTTCAAATTTATCTTTAATAGGAGCACTTCCTTATTCCTCTATTTCCAAGAAGAGGATTTCTTCTTCTTCATTATCTAAGGATCTTCCATCACTATCACTTGAACTCTTGCCTATATTATCTACATAGAAACTCTTCTTATGTTTTTGGAAAAACTTATTTTCATGCTTGCTTTGTCCATCCCTATTTTTCTTTTGATACCTAGATTTTCTTGCTTCCCTGTTCTTATGATCTTGTTTCTCTTCACCACTATTGCTTTCGGCTTCTGTACAATTAGATGCATAATGACCATATTTACCACAATTGAAACACTTTACTATTTTCATACCTTTGTGCTTTCTTGAATCTCTCTTGTTCCTTCTACTGTAGTTAGCTTCCTCATCACTGATTGACTCATCACTTGAAACAAGTTTCTTATCCTTTGCTTTCTTTGTTGCTTTGAAAGCTACCTCTTTCTTCGGGATAGGATCCTTTACAGTTCTCATATTATATATTGTGAGTATTCCTCGTAACTCATCCAAAGTCATATTTTCAATATCTCTTGTTTCTTCTATGGCTGAGATCTTTCCATCAAACCTCATAGGAAGTGACCTTAGAACCTTTTTACAAACATCAAATTCTTCAACTTTAAACCCAAGTCCTCGCATGGAGTTAACAACCTCATCCACACAAAGTAAGTATGTAGCAATGTCTTCCTCATCCTTCATCTTCAAGTCTTCAAATATTTTCTTGTGATTTTGTAACTTTACCATCTTAACCTTTTTATCTCCCTCATATGCATTCTTCAACTTATCCCAAATCTCTTTTGCTAATGTGCAATGCATAACTTTTATAAATTTTGCTTCACGTAATCCACCCAAGATTGCATTCATTGCCTTTGCATTATATAGGTGTAAGAGCTTACCATACTGTGTTCTTGTACACTCTTCCTTCAAGTTGTTAAACTCTTTCGAAGGAACCCGCTCTGATACCAATTGAAGAACACAAGCTTATACTGAGAGATGGGGTGAACAATATAAGACCAAATTTTACTTTTCTTTCCAAACAATATTATCCAATATTATCAATGGCAATATTAATAGTAGTAATGAAAGCAATGCACAAATCATCACACACAATAAAGACACAAATTTAACGTGGTTCACCCAATGTGGGCTACTCCACGGAGAAAATCTTTCCACTAAAATTTTCTCAACAAATCTTTTGGGAATCACTTCCCTATTACAATTTTTATGGACCTCTATCCAAAGGAGACACCAATCCCCTAATGCTTTGATTATTGGATCACTCTCTATAGGAGAACTTTTTTCCATTTTCTCTGGTTCATGGAACTTGATCCAGGAGAACTCTTTCTCCTCAACTAGTTCATGGATCTTCCTCCATAGAAAAAATCTATCTTTCCAGCTAGTTTGCAGATCACACTCCAAAAGATAACTCTTTCCCCTTGCTCTTGTTTGTGTAAATCTATCCATAGTAGAACTCTTTTTCCTCTACTCTGGTTCATGGATATCTATCCACAAGAGAACTCTTTCTCCTCTGATTTGGCTAGTGATCCTCTAGAAGACTTCTATCCCCACTGCACTGGCTTGTGGATCTCTCTCCACAGAAGACCTTTGTCCTCACTACCCTGGCTAATGGATCTCTATCCACTGGATACTATTATCCTCTACTCTATCACCTCCAAATATTGCTCTCAAATCTGCTCAATCTCTATCTCAAATCTACACTAAACATTATCCTCGGTCTAGTACAAATCTACTCCAACTCTGTCTCAGGTCTAGCATTAATTTGCTTATAAATCTGCACCAAAATATATCCTCAAACCTATTCTCAAGCCTTAACACAAATATTGATCAAATCACCAATAAAATTTGCTCATATTTACCCCAAGCCTTAACACAAAGCTTGAAAAAATCACCAATCAACTCTGCTTAGATTTACCCCAAGCCTTAACACAAATATTGAACAAATCACCAATAAACTCTATACAAATCTACCTCCAAACCTTCTCAAAGACTTTCTCAAATCTACCTTAAAGCCTTCTCAAAGACTTGCTCAAATCTACCTTCAAGTCTTCTTAAATACTTGCTCAAATCTACTCTTAAGTATTCATTAAGACTTGCTCAAATATGTGTACAAGCTTTCACAAAATATTGGTTAACTTTATCCTCAAGTCTCCTCAAAGACTTTCTCAAATCTATCCACAAGATTCTACAAAAGCTTGCTCAACTCTGTCCTTAAGCTTTCACAAAATCTTACTCAACTCTATCCTTAAGCTTTCACAAAAGCTTACTCAACTCTGTCCTTAAGCTTTCACAAAAGCTTACTCAACTCTGTCCTTAAGCTTTCACAAAAGCTTACTCAAATCTGTCCTTAAGCTTTCACAAAATCTCACTCAACTCTGTCCTTAAGCTTTCACAAAATCTCACTCAACTCTGTCCTTAATATTTCACAAAATCTTCCATACAAAATACCACTCAACTATATTTCAAAAAACTCTCTTCAAACAAATTCTACTTGCCAATCTTCTTCTCAAATTCAATCACTCAAAAGTTCTTACAAAGGTACTTAATTTTTTTGCTATTCTAGCACAAATGGTTCTCACTCTTTATCTCAAAACTTCCCAAAACTCATTTAACAATAACAGCCTAGATTTTTCTCAAAAATCTATCTCAAGGATTTCCAAACCATTCAACAATAAGGTGCACAAAACTTGCTCATACATTTCCAACAATGCTTATCAAACAATCCTTTTCACTCCACCTTATGTTTCACACTTTCATTCCAATCACTTCTAAACAAAAGATAATGTGCCCATACCTTTTTGCTTTGATGGAGATATGTCTTCAAAACCTATTTTGCTCACAACAAATTCCTTTTGTTCCACTTCCAAGGTTAGATAACAAAAGTCTATCTCAAAACCTCAAAATGAATATTTCACAATATCCACAAAATATTCCTTCCAAAAATGTGCTTAGTGGAATCTGAAAAACATACTCTAAAACCCTTCTTTTGATCTCAAGGAAAATGCATTAATGCTTCATCATAATCTCACAAATACTCTTCTTCATAATGCAAAAGGTACAATAAAATTCAAACCAATTTTACACCTTATAACTCCTAAAATTGCAAATTAAATCAACCCAACAAGATCACACATTACACAAATAATTTTTCACTATTACACCTTTTAACTCCCTTTTTAAAATGATTTTAAATCAAATTATTATAATCCAAAAACTTTTTTTCAAAATAACACCCCACACTTTATTTCATGCATCCCTTTTATCAAAAATAAAATGTTTACCTTATAACTCCCAAAGCAACATTAATATATGCATACCTTAGAACATAGTACCTTAGGCATTAATTAAAAAATTAATGTGTGCACTACCTCCCGTAGGAATTGAACCCCCACTTCACTCTGTCGCTTGCGCCTTAGTTGTGGCCTAACCACCGCGTGAGGTAAGCACTCGCTTGAAACCTTAATTGCATCCACTATGCTTTGTCCTAGTCATTGGTACCAAAAATATTTAAAAATGAAAACCTCACTTCTCTACCGTCGCTGCGTCTCGAACCCGAGACCTCCCTGTTGCAATGACCTAGCGCCAAGGGAAACACCGTCTAGGATATCCGCTCGGATGGAACCAAACTTCGATGTCGCTTATCCTTGTCCTTTTCTTGCCTCGAAAACTAAACCACGTGAATTTCTTCTTCTCTCTCTTGCATGATTCGATCGACGAACAAGGCGTATGATTTATCAATTAATGCACACCTATCTACCTTTGTCTTTGCATTATTAATATGCCTTTTAATGTATTTACCTCCAATGTCGACGTATATTAAAAAATAAACTTTGGCTTTGATTTATATTATATTTTAATTATAATTATTTAAATTCAAATGAATTTAAATATTAAACTTTTTTTGGGCCTTTCATTAATTTAAAATATTAAACCTCTTTTAGGCCTTTAAGGGAAAACTTTTGCCACCATCACCTTAGCAAAAATTCATCAAATAACCTTATTATTTTTCCTCAAACACCATGGAACGAGTTATATTTTTCTTTGTTACCTTATGCTTCATGTGCCATATCAACCAATTTGAACATCAAACCTTTTGATACTAATAAAACTTCTTGACATTAATTCCATCAAATTTAAACATCAAACCTCTTGACATCAAAAATCCAAGCAATATTGAGGGAGATACGACCCTGTGAAGTCAACCATTCAGAACAAGGGCAGTGATAATTTTTTAATTTGTAAAAAATGAAATTGCAAAGTGCGAAGGATTAGGTTTTTTCTTGGAAAAATATCTCATCTTTTATGAGTCATATCTTCGTGAAGAGTTATGTGATTCAGCTGATTCTTAGACCAACTTATGCAGAATTTGAATAGCTTTAAAATGAGTGGTCATATGCAAAAATCCAAGCAATATTGAGAGAGATATGACCCTGTGAAGTCAACCATTCAGAACAAGGGTAGTGACGACTTTTCAAGTCGTCACTACATAAAATTGTAAAGTTCGAAGGATTAGGGTTTTTCTTGAAAAAAATCTCATCTTTTAGGAGCCATATCTTCATAAAGAGTTATCTGATTCAGCTAATTCTTGGACCAACTTGTGTAGAATTTGAATAGCTTTAAAATGAGTGGTCATATGCAAAAATTAAAGCAATATTGAGGGAGATACAACCCTGTGAATTCAACCATTCAAAACAAGGGCAGTGACAATTTTTCAAGTCCCAAAAAACAAAATTGCAAAGTGCAAAAGATTAGGGTTTTTTCCTAAAAAATATTTCATCTTTTAGGAGCCATATCTTCACGAAGAGTTATCCGATTCAGCTAATTCGTGGACCAACTTGTGCATAATTTGATGTTATAACTAGCAATCTTGAAAGGGACATCATAAATAGGGGTGGATTTCAATGCAGTCTTTATGAGTTGTAGCCTTCTCTCCATGCTTAAAATTTTACCTTTCCAACTTGCCAAATAAGCTTTCATTTTATCCAAATAAGAGATCCAAACCTTATTTTTATTTCCTTTATGAGACAAAGGAATATGTAAATATGTTGAAGGAAAATTTGCAATTTTAAATCCTAAAATATTCACAATAATTCATTATAACTCTAGAACAATGCTAATAAATAAAATCTTGGATTTATAATATTAACCAGCTATCCATAATTCATTATAAATCTAGGACAATGCTAATAAATAAAATCCTAGATTTTATAATATTAACCACCTATCCAATAGCCTTCTAATAGCATAATAGTATTGATTTAAAATTTATGGTCTCATTGACTAATATAATGACAATATTGATTTAAAATTTATGGTCTCATTGACTAATATAATGACAATATTGATTTAAACTCTATGGCCTTGTTGACTAAGGGACGGCCTAAAAGAAAAGTATCATCATCAAATTGGAGATGAGATTTGGAGGAACCATATTTTAGAACTAGAATACCTTTGAATTTTCCTTCTATTTTTGCCTTCAAGAAAGCTCTCCCTAATGCCTCAACAAGAAAAAATGAAAAGATAAGGAGAGAGTGGATCATCTTGGCGAAGTCCACGAGATGACTTGAAGTAACCAATAGGAGAACCATTGATCAAAATAGAATATTTCACAGTGCTATAACAACATTTAATCCATTTACACCAACTATAATCAAAACCAAACTATTTGAAAATATTATGTAGAAAACTCCAGGAAACCCTATCATATACTTTTTTCATCTATAATTTTATAAGCAATAACCTATTTTTTCATGGAATGAAGAAAATGTATGGCCTCCTATGCAATGATTTTACCATCAAGAATTTGTTTACCACGAACAAAACCACCTTATTCGTTTGAGATAACATAGTCCAGAATACCTTTCATAAATCATATTTCTTCTCTTCTATTTTTGTTATGTATTTTTTCCTTTTTTTTTTCTCCTTTTACCTTCAATTTTTTTCTAATTATTACTTTTATCTTTCTACTCATAATATAAAAGTAAATATTTTTCCATTTTAATTCTCTTTTCAATACTTAGTCTTAAACTAACCGTTTTATTTTTTTAACATTTGAAGCATTTCAATAAAATTATATCTAATTTGATATTATTTTTTATAAGTATTTTTATTGAAGATCAAGTTATATTGAAATATATAAACTTTCAATATATTAAAAAATGAACAAATTTTATCTTTAATATATTTTAAATTATTTTTAGAACTAAAATATAATATCAAATAAATATCTTTTTGACTTTAACAATATAAAAGAGTAAAAATAATTAAAATTAATAAATTCAATTAAACATTATGAGTGTGAACCAGAAGCAAGTAGGATACGTGAGTGGAAAGTAGGAAGAAAAGTGGAATCAAAGAGCGAGCTTCACTTCTTCATGTTTCAGACCTTAGGATAAACTCAAAAACTAAAGGTTTCATGTGAAGAAAATCTATATAACATGGAAAGAAAGTCATTTTTTAAAGTCATTGAAAGTAAGGATGTCATAGTTGGAAGTATGGATGCCCTAGATAGCGATAAGAGGAAGAGTGGATCTATGATAAATCTTATCCAGATAGTAGATACTATACAAAAAGTAATTATCAAGGATGAGAAGATCGAGCATAATATAATGGTTCTTAAAACCAGAGGGCTAGTATGTAAGTTCCATGGATACTAGCCAAGTTTTTTTGAGATTCAAAATTGGATCAAGTGGAAGTGGTGATTAAATTCAAATTACTCTGACTTTTCTTCTAAAAGGGTTTTTTCTCATTACCTTCTCTAGTTCAGAAATAAGGGATAAAATAATGGATGGAAGCCCTTGGTTTAGGGGTAAATATGCATTATATTTAAGACCATGGAGAGAATTATTTTTGGAGATAAACTATTAAAAGGCTTTCAATGTGGATTAGGCTTTTTAAACTTCCTTATCAACTCATCAATAAGGAGGTTTTGAATAATATTGGTAATTCTCTAAGCGAGTTTATCTAGGAGGTACCAAATACTAAGGAGAGATAGCATGTTGTATACACTCGAATTTGTATTGCAATGGATATTCTAAAATCTTTACCATAGTCCATTAGGATTAAATCTGAATCAAGAATGGGATCGATAATGGAGTATAAAAACTTTGTATTCTAATGTCACAAATGTCATGAAACAAGACACATGGCAAGAGATTACAAAGTGAAAATGATGGAGAAAGAGATGGAAAATTTTGGGCATGACGTAAACTTCAATATAAAACAAGATCATATCATAGGATATGTTGAGTCAATTCAAGTATTTTCCACTCCTAATAAAGTGGTAATAAAAGCCCCTCAATGTCATTAAATGTAAAAGGCCATCATAGTTCACTCAAATCAACCATTAGAAGAAAACAAATGATGCAATGGATGAGGAAGTAAAGTATGCAAGTTCAAATACAGGAGTTAAATATGCGAAGGAAAATGGGCAGGCAAATTTTAAAGCAAAGGAAGTTGGGGAGGTGATTTTTAAAATGAATGGAATCAAGGAGGTCAAGGTTAATCTAGGTAAATCGTTTTCATTTTCATCAAGTAGCATAAATTTTTCTCCTTGCAATAAAAATAAAAATAGTACAGTGTATTTGCTGCACTTTAGGGTGTCAAGAGAAAAACAATAGAGAAAAATGTATGGAGGATAATTTAGGGTTTCCAAGGTAGCATAAGAAAGTAATGACTATGGAGGATCATCCATGCACTCATGGTAGTATAAAGAAGAAATTTTTTATGAGGCTATTCCTTGCATTTCAAATTATTTAGGGTAAAGTAAACCTTTAGAAGATAAGTCTCATTATGAACAATATGGAAAAATAGAAGAGATTGATGAAGATGAGAGTGTTGGAGGGAATGAAAAAAGGAGAGGAAGACTATCAAGGCATGAACAAAGAGAGAAATAAACTCAAAGAGATATTTATTTGGGAAACAAAATAAAAATAGCATAGGTGTTAACAAGAAGTGAGGCTAAGCCCACTACTAAAAACAATAAGTGATGATGATGATGAAAATAATATCACGGAATATTACGGGTATGAATAAGACTCCTAAAAAAATATTTATTAAGGAATTAATAGATTGATATAGTCCTAAGTTTATTTTTATACAAGAAACAATTAATTGATGAGGAATGTAAGGATGCTTATAAATATATTTGGAATATGGGTGATTGTCTAGTTGTTTCTTCTACAAGAGCTTTAGGCAGTATTGCAACAATATGGAACAAATACAAATTAGATGGGCAATTGTTAGAAGCAAAAATTAATTGGGTTGTTGGACTATTTTGCAAGAAAGAGGAAAACATTGAAATTGGGGTTATAAATGTATATGCTCCAACAATCGTTACTCCTCGTGAAAGATGTTGGAAGGACCTAAGCATATCTTTGTCGAACACAATGATGATTCATTATGATCTATGGATTCTTGGGGCTGATTTAAATACTATTCTATCTCCTTCAGAAACTAGGATGGTCTAAATCAACACAAGATTTTACTTCATTTTTAAATTTAAATAGTCTTTGGGATGTTAGTCCTTCAAATTTTTAATATACATGGGATAATAGACACATTGGACAAACTCAGATAGCAAAAATATTGGATAGATTCTTGTTATCCAACAAATGGTTGCAAAAAGGGCATATAATCTCTTCAAAAAAAATATTACAATTAGGACCAAATCATACACCCATTCTTTTGACCTATGATTTACCCAATAATGGTCATCCAAAGATATTTGCTTCTAGTCTATGTGGCTCCAAGACCTTGATTTCTTCTAGATGGTTATGTTATGGTGATATGAAGTAAATTTTGAAGGATCATATATGTACAAGTTTGTTCACAAGAAGAAATATTTAAAGGAGCAAATAAAGATTTGGAATGTCAAATATTTTGGTAATATTTTTATAGACAGAAATAAATTGAATCCAAGTTCAAAAATTTACAAGAGATAGTAGAAACTAATGGAATGGATTAGGATTCATATGTGAAAGAAAAACAATTGCTTTCTGATTATAATAATGCATTGAAAAATATAGTTGCAAGCTTACTATAGTGGTAAGGGCTTTGGCCTTTCTTTGAGAGGCCCAAGGTTCAAACCCCACTCAGTATGAGGGGACAATGACCTCTCATAAAAATATGTGTAAACTCATTGAAAAATAATGCATTGAAAAAAGAGTCATATTGGTTTCAAAAATCTAGGGAGGAATGGCTCTAGAAGGAGATAGAAACACACAAAAAAAAATCTTGTTACAACAAAAACAAATGTTTTTTTTTGTCACATTAAAAATATATTAACTCCATATGGAAGAGATATTGAGGAAGAAGAATATATAAGGAAGGAAGCAATTAATTATTTCAAGTATTTTCAAATACTAGGCAAGACAAGGAGGCACAAGATAATCTTTTATAAAGTATTCCATCAATTATCACACAGGGACAAATAAAATCTTGATGAAGAATATGTGTATGGAAGAGCTACATCAACTAGTTTTCTCTTTCCATCCTAACAAGGCATCTGCCCCAATGTATTTACCACAATTTTCTTTCAAAAATTTTGGGATTTATTGAAGAATGATATGTTAATTGCGGTTGAAGAGGCTTGGAAAAGGAAGGTTATAATAAGTGATATCAATGCCACTTTTATTATGTTGGTTCACCAAAAATAAAAGACAATATTTTGATAATTTTCATCCAATAAGCCTTCGTAATATGATTTATAAGATCATTTCAAAAATTATGGCAAACAGGTTGAAAGGCATTCTATATTATTTTATCTCGGAGGAACAAGGTGCTTTTGTTCATGGCAAACAAATTGTTGATGGTATTATCATTACACAGGAGCCCATACATTCTCTTCATTCAATAAAAAACTAGGTATCCTTATGAAATTAGATATGAAAAAAGCATATTATAGGGTTTCGTAGAGTTTTCTACATGATATTCTCAAAAAGTGTGGTTTTTATTATAGTTGGTGTGAATGGCCTAAATATTGTTATAGCACTATAAAATATTCTATTTTGATCAATGGTTCTCCTACTAGTTACTTCATGTCATCTTGTGGACTCCGCAAAGGTGATCCAGTATCTCCTTATCTATTCATTATTCTTGTGGAGGTATTAGAAAGAGCTTTCTCAGCGGTAAAAATGGAACGAAAAACCAAAGGTATTCAAGTTGCAAAAAATGGTCCCTTCAAATATCATCTCGAATTTTTTGATGATACTTTTCTTTTGGGTCGCCCCTCATTCAGTCATGCCATGGAGTTTAAATCAATATTATCATGCTATAAGAAGGCTACTAGAAATTTAAATCCAAGAATTTTTATTAATACTGTCCTCGATTTACAATGAATTATTGTGGATATTTTAGGATTTAAAATTGAAAATTTTCCATCAACCTACTTGGGCATTTCTCTATCTCAAAGGAAACAAAAAAGAGCTTTGGATCTCTTGTTTGGATAAAATGAAAGCTTGTTTGGTAGGTTGAAAAAGTAAGTTTTTAACCATGGCATGAAGTTTGCAACTCAAAAAGACTACATTGCAATCCATACCTATTTATATGAACTTACTTTCAAGATTGATAGTAGGTCTAGCATCAGAAATTGATAAAATTCACAGAGACTTCCTTAGGGGCAAAGCTTGGGTGTAGATTATTCAAAGAACAAGAAAAGAATTGGGCAGATTTATCACTTAAAAAATATATAGGTTCTCTTGATGCAATATTTTTTTAGCAAAAAGATCATCAACATGGAACTTCATATCGGATAGTTTACAAATGATAACGAAACATATTAGTTAATGAGGGGAATTATTTTTGTCTGATTCTTTGTTTAAGCCTTATCCTCTTGTCTCCAAATCAAAATGACAACCATTGGCTTAGGCATGTCTAGCTTGTAAAGGTCCAAAGGTCAAAGATTATATTAATATGAGCAACAACTCCAAATCATGGATTTTTATTAGTAACCTGGTTGAAAGAGAGGAACTCAAACAAATTGCAGATGAACTTCAAAAGATGCTTCAAGAGTTCTATTTGCCAATTTTTACACAAAAGGATGAGTTGGTTTGGAATCTATCAAAAGATGGTGGATACTCAGCCAAATTGGATTTGAGGATTTAGAGCAATCAAAAATTCCTACTCCCAAATATTTTCCTTAGAAGAATGTTTGGTCACTAAAGGCTCTCCCTAAGGCCTTAGAATTCCTTTGGTTAGCATTTTAATGTAAGACTCTTATAGGAAAAAGTCTGCAAAGAAGAAAATAGCATGGACCTTTCAAATATGTCTTTCGTGAGGAGTTGGAAACATCAGACCATTTTCTTCTTCATTGTTCCTTTGTTCACACCATTTGGAGTTACTTTATGTTAAATATAAAAATATATTGGGTAGCTTCAACAATATTGAAAGAGTTAATGAAATGTTGGATTAATTATTTCAAAGATAAAGAATTATGTATCCTATGGAGGATCGGCCCTACCATTATTTGTTGAAAGTTGTGGCTTGAAAGGAACAATATAATTTTTAAAAGTAAATCTGAAAAATCATGCCCAAGTTTAGAATTGTATTATTGTCTCTGTTGCAAAAATTTTATAGATGTGGTGCTCACTATGGGAAGTCACAATTACGGTAAAATATGTGATAATAACTTGTTTACAGGATTTGAACATGCATGGAAGAGTCATTTGTGATAATGGCATTAAAACAAAGGATCTACTTCGATTTAGGGTAAAATGAAAATATCCAAAAATTTGGTTTATTGAAATTAATTTTGATATGGTTTCTAAAGAAAATTCAAGAAAGGTTAGTGGAGGTGGTGTTTTTCAAAATAATTAAGGCAAAATTCTCACTTGTTCAAAATCATATGGAACTTCAACTAACAACTATGTAGAGGCCAAGGCACTTCTTACAAGGATTTATAAAGCAATAGAAATGATAGAAATATATTTCAATTGAGGGGGATTTACAAATTATCATTAATACTATTAACAAAAATGGATATGAATTTTAGATAAAAATAATATTATTGTTGATGTTCATCATCTATTAATGGAGGCAATCTCTTGGATATGTGAGCATATTTATAGAGAAGGAAATCGAGTAGCAAATAATTTAGTCAATCGCGGTGTTCATCTTCATCTTTGTAAAAATAAAATTTTAGAGGGCATATGGCCAATTGAAATTTTCTCTTTTAATAAAAATAATGTCAAGGAGATGATTGTAAAAACATGACACTTTAAGGAAGTTGAAGAATATATTTGATAGGAAAAAATGAAAGATATTTGTGATAAAAAGACATTGAATATAACTTATTTGACCTAACAACAAATGTTAGTACTTTGATGAAAGTGGCCCCTAATAAAAACCACTTATAAATTTTTAAAAATAAAAATTAACAGAAAAACGGTCATCTTTAAGAGCCATATCTTCGCGAAGAGTTATCAAATTCAGCTAATTCTTGGACGAACTTGTGCAGAATTTGAATAGCTTTAAAATGAGTGGTCATATGAAAAACTCCAAGCAATATTGAGGGAGATATGACCCTGTGAATTCAACCATTCAGAACAAGGGTAGTGACAATTTTTCAAGTCGCAAAAAACAAAATTGCAAAGTGCGAAGGATTAGGGTTTTTCCCTAAAAAAATATCTCATCTTTTAGGAGCCATATTTTCATGAAGAGTTATGTGATTCAGCGGATACTTGGACCAACTTGTGCAGAACTTGAATAGCTTTAAAATGAGTGGTCATATGAAAAACTTCAAGTAATATTGAGGGAGATACAACCTTATGAAGTCAACCATTCAGAATAAGGGTAATGACGAAGTCGCAAAAAATGAAATTGCAAATATTTGCCAACTAGGGTTCGAACGATGGGAAGAGCAATAAAGGGCTATCTTGACAAAGAATTTTCAGCTAAGTTCTTTTTTCCCTTTCTTTATTTTAGAAATTGTGCATGAAAAATGTATAAAGTTTTATCAAATATTATATTTGCTATAGGACTTTCAAATAAATTTTATTAGATTTTGAGTTTTAGTTTCATTTCCATGGATTGATTTATAGTTAAATCATTAGAATCATCCCTAGTGGTAGAGGTTAGTGAGTGCACCTCAAAGAGATCCTCATTGCTCCAATATAGGGCAGTTTTTGGTAAATTTAATTGGTATTGGCCAAGGGCTTCGACCTTGAGAAAATGGATTGATAGGAGATGGAAGTGTCCAAGAGTGATTTTATCATTTCTTCCCAAAGGTTTCTTTCTAGACATTTTTTGTTCTAGGGAAGAAAGAGAAAGAATCCTAAAAGGGGGTCCTTGGTTTATGGGAAGAGCAAGGCTCTTCCTTACCTGCTGGTATGAAGGTTTTTCATATGAAAATGTAAATTTATCCCTAATACCAGTTTAGGTTAGGATGTTTGGGTTGCCCATTGAATTTTGGAAAATAGATACCTTCAAGGCAATAGGCAACACTCTAGGAGAATTCTTTGAGATTTCGTGAACAACAAAAGATGGATTTTTGGCTACTTATGCTCGAATATTGGTCATGATTGATATAAGTAAAGCTTTACCAGAATCAATCATTCTTAAGTATGGGGATAATATGTGGACCCAAACTATAGACTATGAAAACATATTTTTTAGATGTAGATGTCATGAGGTGGGGTATATTCGGAGATCATGCCCTAAAAGAGCCCAACAGAATCATTTGTAGAAAATCGTAAGAGAAATTTACAAATGGTTATGGATAAAGATGGTTTTCAACTTCCAAAAAATAGATCTAGAAAAATAAAAGAAAATGAATAGTGGAGACAAATAAGGAGGGATACTAGAAGAAAATCCAATTCTTTAAAGGCTTTAGCCTATGAAGAAAAAGTAGATTAAAATTAGAGGACACAGTACAACAATTTCAACATATTAGCAAGGAATTGTCTGTTCAGTATGATCCTAATTTAAGGAAGACCATTCTCGATAAACCTAAGGAATGTGTCTCATCAAATTTTGAAGACTCTCTTGAAGTACCATGCACCATTCAGGAGAAAATAATTGGTAAATAAAATGCAGTTTTAGAAGTTAATACATTTGCCATTAATAAGGAAATACCATAAAATGAGCAGGACAAGTCAAAAGCTTCTATAATAGAGCCAGGAGAGGATAAATATGTTGAAAAGCAAAATTGTGAAAGAATATTGAGGAATAGAATAATAAGACCTGCCCCTAATATAGGCAAGGCAAAAAGAGGAAAACCCTCAAGGAAGCAAGAGCTAACATAGAGAAAGGAACACAAACTAAGTTGGTTGAACTTCTCATTACCAAACAACAAAATGATATTGGTAATATGCAATAGGGGCCAAAAGCCCCTAATGAGACATGATTATCATCTCATGGACTATAAGGGGTGCTAATGCCCCCTCAAAGCATAGGTGTATTAGGGACCTATGTTTAAGTAATAAACCTTATATTCTTTGTACCCATAAAACTAAAATGACAAAAGAAGTTTCAAAAACTATGAAAGCAATTTGGGCAAGATGTGAATGGGATGCTATGGATTCCGAAGGAGCAGCAGGGGAAATTCTAACTTGTTGAAATCCTTCTAGAACCTCTTGTGTAACCATTCATAAAACTAGGCATTGGATAGCCTCTTTAGTCACTTGCTACTTTGCAAATATTCACTTCATCCTTATCAATGTCTATGGACCTACAACTCAGTGAAGTAGATTATAATTTTGGAGTGGGATTGAAGCCTTTATGAGAAGTAAAGACCAAGAAACTCGATTCATGATCATTGAAGTTTTTAATGTCATAACCAAGATGAATGAAAATTTTAAGGGAATTAGGAAATTTACCCAAAGTATGAAATATTTATCAGCTTTTATTCAAAACAACAATCTATGGGAAGTTGAGTTTGAAGAAGACAACTATACTTGGACCAACAGCAAGAGAGGCAAGAACCTAATAGCAGAAAAATTAGATAGATGCATTCTCTCATATCATTGGCTAGATGAAAGAACTTGTGCTAAAATTAATACCTTAACAAGGATTGGTTCAAATCATTGGCCAATAAGAGTTAAAATGGTGGTAAGTGAATTCAAAAAAATATCATATTTTAAGATGGTGGGAAGACCATCCTCAATTTGTTGATATGATAGCTCAAACATGGAATTCTTTAAGTAATGGTGGGTTGTATGCTCTTTCAAACCAAATTAAAGCTATGACATATAGATCAAAAGAATGGAACAAGAACACTTTTGGAAACATTTTTGAGAAGAAAGAATAACTAAAATATAAACTTTCAAAATTCCAAAAAAGTGATGAAAATAATACAAGCTCAAAGGAAAGGGAGTTGCTTAGTGAATATCATAATATTTTGAGTAAGGAAGAGAAATTTTGGAGATAAAAATCAAGACATACTTGGTTAAAATGAGATAAAAATACAAGTTTCTTCATATGATGGCTATAGTACAAAGATCATCTTCTAGAATTAGTAGAATTAAATCAATGGAATGGGTTTGGATTGAAGTTTAGAGTGATATTAGAAAAGAAGCAAAGTTGTTTTATCAAAATATTCTAGGTTCGGAGGAGACCGAAGTTCTTAATGATAAACTTCTTCAAGATGTTCCTTCAATTATAACAAATGAAGACAATAGGAAACTGATGGAGCCTATTACTCTAGAAGAAGTTCATTTAGCTCTTTTCTCTTTTAATAAGGATAAATCCCTAGGTCTAGATGGGCTCTCTGCAGCTTTTTACCAACATAATTGGGATATAGTGAATGATTCTTTATTGGTAGCAGTGGAATAGTCTAGGGTCAAACAATACATTCCTTATCAAATAAATGATATTTATCTTACCTTAATTCCAAAAAATAAGGATGTTGAATTGTTTGATTCTTTTAGACCCATAATCCTATGTAATATGGCTTATAAGATTATTTCTAAAGTGATGGTGAATAGATTAAGGTCATTGTTAGACAAAATGATTTCAGAAGAAAAAGGAGGATTTGTGAAAGGGAGACAAATTTTGGATGGGATCATAGTAGCTCATGAAGTTATACATTCAACAACTTCAAGAAAAGAGAAATCTATGATCTTAAAACTTGATATGAGTAAAGCCTATGATAGGGTTAAATAGGATTTTCTTTTTGCAGTTTTAGATAAGTTTGGTTTTGGGAAGAAATGGGTTAGATGGATTAAAGCTTATGTCTCTACAGTTTCTTATTTAGTGTTGGTCAATGGGTTAGTGATAGAATCTTTTAAATCCAAGAGAGGCCTTAGACAATAAGATCCTCTATCTCCTTATTTGTTCATTATTATGGCAGAATTTTTGAGTAGGAACTTAAAAAAGGCTTACAAAGATGGGCTTATAAGTGGACTTAAGGTTAGTAATAACATCGATAACATCACCCATCAACAGTTTGTAGATGATACAACCCTTTTTGGTAAGGCAAGGATAAATGAGGCCAAAGCTAAGAATAACTTTTTAAAAGAGTACGAAAGCGCTTCAGGGAAAAAAGTTAATAGACTAAATCCAAAATTTACTTCCTTAACACTCCTGCTAATATCAAAGCAAGAATTTGCAGGTTGCTTCAGATGGAGGAGGCAAATTTACCAACAACTTATCTATGGATGTCTTTATTTGAGGGGATAATGAGGATAGATTAATGGAATCCATTTATTAATAAAGTTCAAAATAAACTTCCAACTTGGAAAGGTAGATGATTATCGTTAGCAAGAAGAGTGCAGTTAATTAAGTCAGCCTTACAAGTCATTCCAACATATTATGTCATTGTATTTATGCCAAAATCAGTTGAAAAAAATTTAAGAGCCAAGTCTTGGTTTAAGAGCTCCTACAGATGAAAACTTAGCTCTTAGGGGAAAATTTATCTGGAGATTGTACAAGGAGAGTCAAATACAATGGGCAAGAATTATTCTAAGCATGTTGATCTCAATGACCCAAGTTTAATATATACTGCATTCTCTCTTCCAAATGGTTCTACTCTTTAGAATGGTTTAAAAAAATCTATTGATCTTATGATTAAAGATTTAAGATGGGTGGTGGAAACTGGAGAAAAAAATTATTTGGATGGATACTTGGTGTGATAAAAAACCACTCAATTTAGATCCAGTTTTGAAACCTTGGATGAGATTGCTTCAAGACAAATACGATGATAGGGTTTCAAACATTTTGTACAATGATCGAGAAGGAAGATACAAATGGAAAGAAGATTTTTTTACAAGTATACAAGACATTGATGCTAGGAGGCAATTGAGTAGAAAGATAACAAATGTGATTATTCCAACGGGGGCCAAGGATAAATTGATTTGGGATTTGAATAGCTCAGGAGAATACACTACAAGAAGTGGATATAATGTTCAACACCAACATAATAATAATGTCACTACAATATGGAGAGATATTTGGGATAGCCCAAGCATTTGAAGAACATGAACTTATACTGAGAGGGGGGGTGAACAGTATAAGACTTAACCTTTTAATAATTTTAATTTCAGATAGCAGTGGCATCAACACAACATTAAACAAGACAGAAAACATCACACATTGAAGACCCATTTTTAACGTGGTTCACCCAAAATGGTTGGGCTACGTCCACAAAACTTTTCTCTAAAAGTTTATCTCAAATTCTTTGGGAAACCTTCCCAATTACAAAGTTTATGAGCCTCGGCTCAAAGGAGATACCTTCCCCTAACTTTGCTCCGTCGGTGATCCTCTAGAAGACCTCTGCCTCTGCTGCCCTTAGCAAATGGAACTCTATCCACAGAAGACACATGTCTTCCCTGCTCTGGCTGGAGACCTCTGTCCTCAACTCTATCACCTCAAAGCTGGTCCTCGAATTTGCACTAAATGTAGTCCTTCGGTCTAGCACAAATGTCCTCGATCTCTTTCTCTGGTTTTGTACTGTCTTCGCATACTCTGCACATCATCTCGCCACTTCTGCGCTATCTGTGTTGTTGTGGCTGCATCTCGCACACTTCGCTCGATTCGACACGACTCGCTCTCTGCGCACTGCGGACTTAACTTTCGCAAGATCGATGCATAACTCTCCAAGCAGTCCTCCTTTTATACTAACGCTTTCAATATTAAAACCTTGATCTTAGTCGGCTGCACATCCTAAACTACGTCGGCTGCAAACCCTAATCTTTGTCGGCCCAAATTTAACTTTGTCGGCTTCACCGCCTCTGCAACTCCTCTGTAGCTTCTGTCGCGAAACTACAACATGTCGCGATATCGCGACACATTTGCAACCGTACACTATCTTATGGCTTTTGTCGCGAGATCACGACACTTCTGCCTCTGCTGACGTCATCTTCACTTCTATCACGAAATCGTGACATTTCTCGCTTTCTCAACATTTTCTCGGCTTGCACTAGCGAAAACGGAACATGTCACGAAATCGTGACACTTTCGCTGCCTTATGCTTTTCTATGCCTTACGCCCGCAAAACTGGAACATGTCGCGAAATCGCGACACTACTACCTCTGCAAACTTCGTCTTCACTTCTGTTGCGAAATCGCGACACTTTTGTCTTCATAGCCTTCCTCTCTGTTTTTGTCGCAAAATCGCGACACTTCACCTATGGAAGACATGCTTTCATTTTCTGTCACGAAATCGCGACACATCTGCTGATGAAACCTTGCTTACTGTTTTTGTTGCGAAATTGCGACACTTCTGCTTCCGTCTGCTTTCTCTACTGCCTGTCGCGAAATTGCGACACTTTCTACATCCGTACGCTTTTCTTTCATCTTGTCGCGAAATCGCAACGCTTTCAGCTTTCGTACGCTTTCTTTGCAGCCTGTCGCGAAATCGCGACACTTCTTATTTCAAACTCTTCCCTTTGCTGCATGTCACGAAATCGCAACAGTCCTCACTTTGAGCTTTTCAGCATGTCGCGAAATCGCGACAGTCCTCACTTCGTCTTTTGCAGCATGTCGCGAAATCGCGACTGTTCTCACTTGGAACTCTGCAGCATGTTGCGAAATCGCGACACTTTTCGAGATACTTTCTCTCTTCGAACTTATCGCGAAATCGCGACAGTTCACACTGCGAACTCTCTTCTGCATTATGTCACGAAATCGCGACACTTTTTCTTTTGTATTCTCTCTCCTGCAGTATGTCGCGAAATCGCGACACTTTTTCGTCCGTACAACTTTCCTGGCAATGTGTCGCGAAATCGCGACACTTTTCCTTCTCTGCCTTCCTGCACTTTTCGAGTCGCGAAAATGCGACATGTCACGAAATCGCGACACTTTCCATCTTGCTCTCCTTCTCTGCCAACATGTCGCGAAATCGCGACAGTTTTTCCACTTGTCTTTTTCTCTACCAACATGTCGCGAAATCGCGACAGTTTTTCCTGCTTCTTCTCTTTCTTCCAACATGTCGCAAAATCGCGACAGTTTTGCCGACTCTTTCTCTCTTCTCTAACATGTCGCGAAATCGCGACAGCTTTTTCCAAGCACTTTCTCTCTCCTCTAACATGTCGCGAAATCGTGACGGTTTTTCCAAGCACTTTCTTACGTGTCTTTTTTTTAATCTTTTGCAAATGGGCTACTGTGATTTTCTTGGAAACTCATTGTCCATGCTCTGAATAATCTTCTTGGAAACTCACTGCCCAAGTCTGCACATTATTTGACATTAATTCAAATTCCTTCAAGAGCTTCTTGACATCAATGACAACTTCTACACTTGAGCAAAGGCAATGTACCCAAGGTACCCAAAATTGCCAACAAGCATTCCTAAAGTCAAAATGTTTGTTTGGCTAGTAGGTCATAGAAGAATTTTATCCTGAGATAACCTTATGAAAAGAGGTTTTCATGGCCCCTCTCAATGTGTTTTTTGTAATAAGGAGAGTATAGACCATCTCTTGGGACATTGCTCAATAGTCTGGAATCTATGGCAATGTATTCCTAATATGTTTGGTAAATGCATGGTGATGAATAGCAGAATTGAAGATTGGTTAAAGCAATGGTGGAGCACTTACAAAAGTAAGGCTTTACAGACAATATGGGACTTGATAGATGGAGTCAAGTCATTAAATGGAATTATGATGTTGGGTACAAAAGAAGCAAAAATAAGGTAAAGAAGATAAAGTGGAAACCACCAGATGTGGAGTGGGTTAAATTGAATTTTGATTCTAAAGGAAATCCAAGACCAGTAGGAGGAATAATTAGAAATAATAGATGAGATATTTTGTCTCATTATGCTTTCAATAGTGGATTTAAGACAATAATGAAGCTGAAGCTTGGGCAACTTTAGAAGGGTTAAAAATATGTAAACAAATGAAATGGAATAAAGTATGGATGGAAGTTGATTCTCTCATAGTAATAATGCAATTTTGAGGAAAGCAAAGGCTCCATGGAAAATATAAGAGATAATTGTGGAAATTCAAGATCTTGCTAAAGAGTTTAAAGAAAAATTTTATACATATATTAAGGGAAGGAAACAAATGTGCAGATAAGCTAGCCAATAGAGGGGTTTTGAAGAAATCAGGTTTACACATATATTAAGGGAAGGAAACAAATGTGCAGATAAGCTAGCCAATAGAGGGGTTTTGATTGAGGATCGTGAAGTTAAATTCTCATTTTTATGGTTAGAGGAAGTAGAAAGTTTAGTTGAAGATGACAAAAAATGTTGATTGCCTAACTCAATTAATGATTAAGATTTACTTTAATTTTTTCCATTGGTAATATATGTTTTATTTTGTAACAATAATGTGTTTTCATTTAGACTATTTATTATAATTTTTGTGGTTGCACTTGTGTTTCAAGAAGAAAACTAGCAATCCAAATTTGTTAAAGCGGACTATGATAGTGCGATGTTTTGGAAATATTACTCTACTAAGATGCAAGGCAGAGATAGTAGGGGTGAAGTTTTGGCATTGTGAAGACTGTTATAGAAAAATGTCAAGAAAGATGCTAAATTTTGGAGTAATTGTATTCATACAGAGATTTAAAAAGATCCAAAAAATGAAAATCAAGAATTTAGATATTTTATGTAAAATGATGTAGGTTTTTAGTTATAGCATCTCAATTGAGATGAGAATCGTATCTATTTGTAAACTCTCAACCTCTAAAGAAAAGAGATGTAATTTGTTAAGTGCGGGGACCCGAATATAACCCCTTATTATTAAGCAAAAAATAAATAAATAAATAAATATAAACAAATTCAATTAAAAGATATTGAATGTCGTTAAATTCTAGTAGTTTATAAAGCATCCCTAAGTGAAAACATAGGTTCAAATCTTTAAAAGTAATATATATCATTATCACATACATTACCAAAATATCCTTATATTTTATTGAAATATTTTCATAACACAACCATATATATATATAAAGAAGGAAGAATGAACTCAATTTCTTTAATTTAATGTTCATATTATAATAAAGTAATGTTTTAACAACAATCAATTTATAAATAATCAAATGACACAAGCTCAAGGGGTTAAAAATATAAGCTTTCATGAACTCAATTTCCTTTAATTTAATATTCATATGATAGTAATTCAATGTCTTTTTAAGATAATAATCAATTTGTAAATAATCAAATGACACAAGCTCAAGGGGTTAAAAATATAAGCTTTCAATATAAAATCATCAATTTAAATCTTACTAAATATATATTTTCATAGTTTTTAGTTAAAATATTCTAATATGTCACTTGTGTTAAATATTTTAGACATGGGGTGAGGGAAGAAAGTAGAGAGGGGAGGGCTCTGGTCCCTCCCCTGCTCCCACTCCCATGGCTCCTGGTTCCTGCCCAGTCCTTGGCTCAACCCAGGTCATCCCTCCCGGGGAGTGGTTGTTTGCAGATGATCTCCTGGGGGGAGATCCTTCTCCACTATTTGTGCCCCTCCCGGCCGGCTAGGGTTTCCTTGGTTGTTTTTTTGGACTGGTGCTTCCCAGGGATCCCTGTTTGGTTGGGGATCCCTTCCCTTTTCCCCTCAGGCTTCCCCCTGGGGTTTTTTGCAGGTTTTTCGCGTGGATATGGTCCCCTGCGTTTCTCGATGCGGTGGAGGTGACGGTTTAGGGTTTGGACAGCTTCCCCCTTTTTCTTGTGAATCCTCTGTGGGCTCTGTGCTTGGACGGGATTCTTGGTCCCCGTCGTCGGGATCCTCTTCTGTTTTCCCAGGGCGGGTTCCTTGTGGTGCAACTCTTTGGTCACTTCCTGATGGGTTGGATCCTCTCTGTGCTGGCTGTCGGCTTCCTACAGGATGGCTCTCGCTGAACGAAATGTTTTCTCGGTGGGCAGGATCCGCATAATCCGTCAGTTTTCCCGCGAGGCGGGATCCTTTCTTTTCTTCTGGTTTCCCGGATGGCGGGATTTCCCTGTTGCTTCCCGCTAGGCGGGACTGTTTGTGGTGGTTTTGAATGCTTCCCGCGAGGCGGGATTTTATTGTAACGGTTTTTCTTTGCTTCCTGCTGGGAGGGATCTTCTCGATGGTGGTTTTTGGCTACTCCCCGTTGGGCGGGTTCTCCAAAACTACTTTCTTTCTTATTTGTCTGTTTCCCGCTGAGAGGGATTGTTTCATGCTTACTGTTATCGCTGGGCGGGATTTCTGTTTTGGTGTTCAGTTTCAAGGGATTGATGCCCTAGGCCCATTGCTTATGTAATCAGGTTTTTTTAGGGGTTACAATTTCTGTAATAAGCTTATACATAAAGCCAGGAGGCATGATGCAAGGTTGATTTTGTACATAAGGTTTTGGGATCCTCTATAAAAACCCTTTTTTAATCTACTATAATAATTACCAAAAAAAAAAAATATATTCTAATATGGTATTCATAATTTTATATGAACAAGACCAATTCCATTCCCCTATAATTAATTATGTTTATATTTAAGTTATTCCGGCTAAGCACCTTAATTCAATTTTATGTATTCATTGTTTATTTAATTTTTAATTGTATAATAAAATTTCACCATAATTATTTATTTAATCTTTAATCTTTATGTTAAATTCCTTACAATTTAAAAAGACAAAGATTCAAATATTGTCAAATGATACATGGATAATATCCAATCTTTGTTGTAATACCACTATGTGGTGATGATGTAATGTGAGTGATACATGGATAATATCCAATATTTGTTGTAATACCACTATGTGGTGATGATGTAACACGGGTGAGGTGTTTATTTAATCTTTAATCTTTATGTTAAATTCCTTCCTATTTAAAGAGACAAAGATTCAAATATTGTCAAATGATACATGGATAATATCCGATTTTTGTTGTAATACCGCTATGTGGTGACGATGTAATGAGGCCTAAGGCCTAATCTCATATAACCAATTGAAAAAGAAAAAAAACTATGTAGAATTTCGTTTTGCTATAATTCTTGTTGTTTGTCCTACTTTCCACAAGCTTATGTAACTAAAAGTTTGGTGTACAACCTTGACCCAATTAATTGATTTCCATAATTACTTGATTTCCACAAACTTATGTAACTAAAAGTTTGGTGTAAGACCTTAACCTAATTAATTTTTTTGTTTTTTTTGTTTTTACATGGTGGAATCCGTAGTTGCCACGAATCCGAACAGGCTGTCCGGCTTTTTAAGCCCGTCACAGTATTTTGCATTGTCTACCCCAAAAGCCACCACACAGATTTTTCCGCAGTCCGCCGCTATAACCACCATGCCACAATCATTTTAAACCCTTTACACCACTGAAAGCACCAAGAAAGGGACAAGCGTTCAGTCCAACGAAGCCCGAGATTTGAACCTTGGACCTCCGCCCCCTTATGGGGTTTGGGGGAACCAATTGGTCTACACATCGAACCTTAACCCAATTAATTGATTTCCACCATCAGCCGATTAAAATAAAAAACTATTGTTTGTTTATATAACCTAATCCAATTAAGGTATACAGCATACAAGCATTAAAACTTAAATCTCTAGTGGTCTGCAAACATCCTATTAGGGGAAGAAAGGTCCAATCATGACGTATATCCAATATCTTATTTTGAAAACAGAATCTACAAGGATTTAATTTGATTTTTTATTTCCAAATTTATCAACGTTTTGGATAAAAGATGTAAGAGCTTCGTGACATCTTTAGTAGGAGAAGCCTACATGTGTGTCCATCTTTCTTTAAGGTATTGATTCTGTGTCTCCATCAATCAAATGAACTATGTATCTAAAGGACTCTACGTCCTTATTATGGTAATCTGCAACTTCAACGAAGGATTACTTTCTTTGAAAACATCTAACACAGCCTTTTTTCTTTTATCCACTCACTTTTCAACTGTGTATAAACTTTACGGGTGCTTCTTCCCCATGCTAAACCTTCAACATATAAAAGGATACCACAGCAATTTTTAATCAAAATTCAAAACTAAAGCCTTTTTTCTTTTATCCACTCACTTTTCAACTGTGTATAAACTTTACGGGTGCTTCTTCCCCACGCTAAACCTTCAACATATAAAAGGATACCACAGCAATTTTTAAAGCAAAATTCTAAACTTCAAAGGCTTCTTTCCTATGCTAAACCTTCAATATAAAAAGGATACGACATACCTAAATTATCAACGATATCAGCATGGAAGGGTGAGGGGGGAGAAACCGTAGAGATCAGAACAAATGGAGAAGACAAATATTACAATTGCTTCTCCACCAGCATCATAACATGCATGTAAGCACAACATTGTTCCAGGCCTGAGCAGATTATGCATCCCTTTTTTTACCTTCTTTAACTCACTTGTAGATATAAGAGAATTGCTGGCCGATAACTGCATTTGAAGATTTGAACCTAACTACCATTCGCCCTTCATTGCCCATAAAGAAAGCCACCATATCATCCTCATAACATTAGCAGTAATTCTGTCATGAAAAAGTCATGACTACACATCCCTTGAAAAAGCTTTTCTAAAACTGAATGATCATGATTCTTTATGACATGTTAAGATTTTTTAAATGTGTCAAGAGAAATGGTCTTACAAGATTAAATGATAATAATGAAAGGTCAAAGATTCATGCAATGGTCAGTCTCACAGTACAGGTAGGACTATGATTACATTAAAAATAGGCCAACGAAGTTTGTATGCATAGAATCCCTATTGGGGTAAAAACTAATATGATTTGAAGGTCTGGGATATGGCAAAATTTATGCTCATGCGCTGTAACAAATATTCTGCTCAATCCAGTGAAATTAGAAGAAGTTATAAATAGGGAAGTCATGGTCCTCTAATTCATCTTGCCAACAAAAGAGTGCATGAAAGAATGTCAAATTTTAACTTGTGCCACAGATATGAATGTAGGACCTCTATTTATTCCTTATGCCTTCTGTTTTCCATTTTATTCGTAGAGAAGAAAAACAAATATAATTGAAAGTTTTTACTAAAAAGGACAATTCTTAGTGTGTGGAGGAAGATGAATCTGAGCCAAGAGTGGTTGATTTTTGTAATTGATTTTCATCTTCAATAAATTGAAGCTACTCTGAATTTGTATATGATGTTTTTTATGGAATTATTTTTGCTCTGTTTTTCCAAAGTTTTCAGAGGCTTGGAAATCCTCATTCTTGGTTGATTAACAACCACATTGCATATGATTATTTTCTTGCTCTTACTTCGGAAGAATCATTTAGTTCAATGGGCATGGAATGCCTAAGTGTACTCTGTCTTGCCTCATGTTTGAGCATGTGGTGGTGAGAATAAGTATCACAAGCCAGTCTTTCATTCCTTGGCCTTTGGCCTCTTCACTGTGAGCAACCTCTTCAACTCAAATCAGCTGAATTAAAGGACACATTAAGCTCGAAGATTGCATTTGGAAAATCTCTATTTACTGAAACAGTGAATTGTATGATTTTCAAATCAACATATGACCCAATATGGTATCAAAAGCATGGGGTTTCATGATCCTACACTGGGGATGGAAGGTGATGTCTCCATACTGCAACTTAGCTAAAATTCTCTTAGCTCCATGTCTATGATATCATTCATCTGAAGATTAGTCCAAAAGCACAAATAACAGCAGCCATATCCAATAGGCCAAATGACGCTTTGAATAAAACCAAGCATTAAGTTCTGCCACTGAACTGGGAAATGGATAATTCTCAATATACTAGTGCAGGCTCAGACCATATTAAAATATCCAACAATTGTCATTACATAGAACAAGATCATATGTCCACCTTTGATATAAGCTTGATTTGAAATGATTCTAGAGTTCTTTAGCACCCTGCATTACTAGATGTGAAACACCAAACATTTGAATTATTTCAATATGGTTAAGCATTTCTGATCAAGAAATATCTCTGCTCATTTTTACTGTCCCAGAACTTGGTATTTTGGATTAATCTTCAGACGAATGATAATCATAGACATGGAGCTAAGAGAATTTTAGCAAACCTTGATTTGAAATGATTGGAAAATTCTTTAGCACCCTGCATTACTAGATGTGAAACACCAAACATTTGGATTATTTTAATATGGTTAAGCATTTCTGATCGAGAAATATCTCTGCTCTTTTTTTACTGTCCCATACTACAACTTAGCTAAAATTCTCTTAGCTCCATATCTATGATTATCATTCATCTGAAGATTAATCCAAAAGCACAAATAACAGTAGCCATATCCAATAGGCCAAATGAAGCTTTGAATAAAACCAAGCATTAAGTTCTGCCACTGAACTGGGAAATGCATAATTCCCAATATACTAGTGCAGGCTCAGACCATATTGAAATATCGAACAATTGTCATTACATAGAACAAGATCATATGCCCACCTTTGAAATAAGCTTGATTTGAAATTATTGGAGACTTCTTTAGCACCCTGCATTACTAGATGTGAAACACCAAACATTTGGATTATTTCAATATGGTTAAGCATTTCTGATCGAGAAATATCTCTGCTCTTTTTAACTGTCCCAGAACTTGGTATTTTAATCCAGCTAAGAAATGTATTTCATTCTCCTCCTCGTGCACTAGACGTCATAATTACATGTATTGGATCTTCTCACTGATTAAAAGTATTTCTAAAATCAAGATTCAAAACTTCAGACAACAGTAAGTTGGCTCTAGTTGTACTGGCAAATGAATTAGGTAATTTAAGTAGCTTAGCTTATTTCAATCACCTATTCTAGGTCCTCAGAAAATATTCATTTGTACCTGCAGGAGACATGTCTAGTCGGCCAAAGTATGCAGTTCTACGCTTACATATTTGTGTTAATATTTATCTCTACATGCCACTTTGTTGGGCTTCAACTTTTATTCTCCAAAGTGTCCCTCCCCAAGCATTTTTGTGAAGTTTATATATCAAATTTAACTGGCAAAAGAAATCCAGAACCTTGTTTTATAGAATTCTCCTTATTTAACTTCTGCACCTGAAATTACCATGAACCAAATATGGACTTTGCCGTATATGGCATCATCCTGAGGAACAACCATAGTTTCAATTTCATATCCCAGGTTATGCATATGCAAAGTAATATTGTTTATAAATGTGAAGGGAGGGGACTTTTCAAAGCAATTATCTCTATTATCAAATAATGCTAATTACAGTGTTTTACAAGCCTTCCCCTCTCAGAGAATTGGCAGTAGTCTTTAGAATAATATTACATTTTCTCATTGATGCTTCCTCAATTAGTAGGTTATTCAGCTTCACAAGATGCGGTACTTTATTTTGGTTGAGGAAGCCTATCCAAGCCTCCAGAATTTGTCCAGGCTCAACTACTATTTATACTTTATAAGCATGCACTGGTGATTTAGATTGTCAATTGCACTGAGCACCTGGGTTTTTTACAACACAATGCCAGAAACACATTATAGAAGTGTCCTTCATGTGGCCAACCAAGTAAACTAGCTTCATCTGATAAGTTTCATAGAAGAACTCTGGAGCAAGTCTATATTGTTTTCCAACTTTCAGAAGAATCTGTTTATAAGCTTAAAGATGAGCATACACCCCATGTCCCTCAGCTTCTCACTCCAATCAATGTTGTTCAGCTTGCTGTTCCATTAAGTTAAATAAGATGCTGTTCCATTAGGCTATGTTCAATTGTTAGAAGCTGTTTAAATGTTTTAATAAGTTTCCTCAAGGAGATAACATCTAATGACATGAAATCTTTTTATTTGTATGGCAGATATTTGATAACCTATAAGGATTTAAATGGAGTCAGTAGTAGTTGTATGATACGTCATATATACAACCATTTATGCTATTGTCTTGGCTTCATGAAATTATGTCTATGTACAAATCATATTCTATGTTTATAGGCAGTGTTGTTCCAGCATGGCAAAAAAGCTCTCTCCAAAAATTACATGTAAATTCTTGATCATTATCACCATCAATTATCTTAAAAATTCATGTATGACAAATTTATCTGCTACGAGGCTAGCCATGGATGGACTCACCTTGTCAAGGAAATAAGCAAATAGCTGGTTGACGTATTTACTACCACAGGTAATATTTTTATCTTCAAAGTTAGGCACTAGAGTTATTAATTCCATGTAAATCTCCACTCATGTCCAGTCTGGAATATGAAGCAGTTGTTGAAATGACATAGGTGTTGCAAAACCACATTTGTTATTACTCGAAAGGATAGCATTTCATGACCTACTCTTGAATCTCTCTTTTTCATTACATTCCATTGCAAAAACTATCTAATGTTCTGGTATGTTGTACAGACACCGACATGCTTTGTTAATGGAGCTTCAAGTCATGTTCATGTAGTCAATAATTCCAGAGGTTGACAGTATAATTCAGTTATTAATAGTTTCTACAAGTTGGAGTAACAATGGCGGTGACTCAAGTTATGTTGATGCTGGTCTTTCATTGAAGCAACTTTATGCTTCCAAGTTCCAAATAAATACATCCCCTAATAATATTGTAAAGGGTGTTATTATCTGACCATAACCATGTACATATTTACCATGATAAGCCCTCAACCCAGAAATTGATATATTATTGTCTTAATATTCTTACCCATCCATGGTTATGTAATAGATCAAGAATATGTGGACCTAGTATTCCACTTCTGTCTTATCAAAGTTACTGTCTTACAGTATTGTCTTGGCTTGGAAACTTTGACAAAGGGGAGTGCTCTAAGAAAAATGAAGATGTACTTTTGCGTGACGAAGCTACCATTGCACCATAACATGCATATGTAGTGAAATTGTTGATCACGAAGCCAAAAAAAGTGCATAGTATCTTCAAATAGAAAGCAGCCTTTTTAAGGAGAAAAAGCCACTACATTGGATAACCCTAATGCAAGCTCATTAGAAAACAAGCACAAGCATGCATGCATGCACCCATGAAATGTGATAGAATGATAGACCTTCTAAATATCAATTTTCTTGTTACTATTGTTGAAAGAAAGGATGTACAACTTCTTGAGATATCCAAACTTGCCGGCATGGCAGGGAAAAGAATCATGTTGTAAGCATGTATAGAAAGCATTTGATTTCCAAGTGCAATATTTAGTTTTCCAAACGACAGAAAGAGGTAGAAAAATTCTTATAGTGTCATTGCATAGCCAATGAAGATGGACTATGGTTGGCTCACTTAAAACGCATTAAGTATGGTACATAAAAGTCTAAGGGATCTTTACACACTTCAATCTTCTATTGTCAAGAGAATGTGACACGTTTCACACCATGCTACAAGAGGTTCAGTAGATTGTCCAAGAAATATAACATCTCATTTCAAAGATTGCAGCCACGAGTTTGATCATGATAAACACAGCTTAATGCATTGGTGTAGGAAAGGAGTTGTTTTCCACGTGAGGCATGAAGGACACATTAGTCATTTAGCAAGGGCACTAAAACTTCATCAATAAATGCTAAGGACAAGCAAAGCATTAAATCGTGTTCATCAAAGTAACATCACAACAATTGTAATTTCCCAATCCAGGCAAATTTGAAAAACACAAAAGTTATAGCATGCGTATAAGAATAATCTGACTTATGCATAAAGAAACAGTTGCAGCTTGCATAACCGAAGTTCCTTTGCATCACAACAATTTTATCATATGCATTCGTAAAGTTGATTCGGACATGGCAGTAGCTGTGGGATGCATTCATATAGGTGATTGAACATTAAAATGCCTATGACATGTACACTAGATGCTGAATTCAACATGCCTAATGGTTGTAAAATGGGATGCCCAAAGCAGATTTGAGCAAAGCAGCCAATTTGCGACGATCAACCTCGCAAAAGGTTGATCTTACAAAAGTGAAAAAAAATGTTTACCTCCAAAGAAGAGAGAATGGGAAAAGTATATGTTTGTTGTTGAGCATGTTCAAAGAAAGAGAGTGGTTTTGCAAGTTCAAGAAGAAAGAAAGAAGCATGTCCACTCTTCTCAAGACTTGTTATTATGGAAAATTCTGGAAAATAGACAACTATGAGCCATATCAACATGTTATACATGGGGATGAAGCAAAAGACAGATCATGGCACACGTACAAATCCTATGGAATGCTATATTGTACAAAGAAAAAGTACATGCAATGAAGCAGCTGCAGTTACATTCAATAGAGCACATGCAAACAAACACAAATGAACAAAAGCAGATATGTAAGTTGTCCAGAAAAGGAGGACTTTCCTTCAAATTTTGTTGAAGCAGAAGTGGCAAGGTAAAAGATAGTATGTTAGCAGGTCCCATTTTTCTAGTCTGAATGTAATCATTTGAAATCAATTCAGGCAGAGTTTGAAATTTCAGTAAGAACTTTTTAGCTTGTCATTTTAGGACATGCCACAGGAATTATAGTTTCAGTACGAACTAGGTGGCTTGTCATTCTAGGATATGCCATGGGAATTATAAAAATTGCACATATGACTTTTCCAAAGATGCATAGGAAATTGAAGCAACCTTTGCTAGAGCTTCACATGTCAAAAATTAAGTTGAATCCTTGCAAAGTTGCTCAAGTCCTTCACAATAGTGCAGTAAGAAATATAATTCAAAATGACACAGTAAACAAGAAATTCTTTGACAAATTCAAACTAAAATTGCATAGCTCAATTAAATGGCATGATTCCAAGTGGGTAAAAATGTAGGATCTCAACATGGAGACCCCAGTCCAAATCTTGCCAGACATGAAGGAAAACAACAAAGCAAGCTAAATAGACAGGGAGTGCATTGGGATTCAGCACAATCATCAATACTACGCTAACCATGGACTACTAGATAGTTTACCCAGATGTTTTAGCCTGCAACTTATAATTAAGTGCACATCACCATGTTCCTAAATTACTGAAATCTACATTGTTTACATCATAGTAGCAAAAATCGGCAAAAAATCGTAAAAATCGCATTTTTTTGGCGATTCAGGGATTTGCCGAGTCAAATCGCATTGAATCGTTGAGTCGGCGATTCTTTGCCCATTTTTTGAAACAATCTGGAATTCCAATTTTTTTTTAAAATCGGCCACAGCCACAAGGGTAGAGGCTGCAGCCGATTAAGTGAATTCCAAATTTTTCACTCATTTTTTCAAAGTAAGCTCTTCCAAACAAGAAAAAGACACTGCCTACCTGCTACCACCTCGACCCAAACACGCTAGGGCATCCTAAGAGTGAGTGGATTGCGGTTTGAAGGAATCCGGCAGCTAGCAACAGCCACCAACAACAATGTTATACATTATTAATTGATGAAATTCTTCATAAAAAGGGTACGCACGAAGGGCGCTGCCCCTTGACCCCCGACACAGGTGGTGACCAACATTAGCAGCCAAGGCACAAAAAGAGGCATGGACACAATGACAAAGAGAGATTAGAACTTTTGCTAGGGCAAAGGGCAAAGGCATTCAAAGATCTTGAGACATTGTATTTGTCATGACTCATGACACATTTTGTAATTTGCACCTTTTTTATATTATAAGCAATACAAGAATATTTGAATTTTGGAAGCATTAAAATTTCTTTATTTAAGATGTGTTTTGTCACTTTCATGTGTAGTTTAAGGCTTTAAGTTTGTATCACTTGCCACTTTCATGTGTAGTTTAAGCTTACAGTCTTACATCATTAATATTTGATTTGCATAATGTTAATTCATTGTGATATGAATGAAAAAAACTTTTTTTCAATGAAAAATTGTGTTTTCTTCAGGTTTTTTTTTTTTTTTTGCCGATTCCAAGTTTCTCGACCATAGTTTACATACATTAAAAGGACCTCAATTGCCTTAATATTAATATAAATGTGTCTAACAAACAAAAACAAATGACAGTTTTCAGAAAAGAGAACAAAATAAAACTCTGTAGATTACATCTTTTTTTAAACAAATAAAAATTCTCTACATCTCTAAAATCTTCATTTGGAAAACACAAAAAATCCTTTTAGAAACTGAAAAAAAAAATTGGCTTCCATTTCCAAAGATACAGAGACTGCCCAAATCACAAAAACAGTCTCTGTATCATTGCTAATAATTGGATCCAAAAAACGTTTCCCAGCAACCAATTTTTCCTTCTTACTTATTATAGAATATTTTCATAATCCAAATACTGCAAAATCGCCAAATAAGGAAAACCTGTCCCAAGTTTCACAAAAGATCAATCTGGCAACAATTACAAACAATGACCTAAAGGATAAAACTATTCCTTTCCAACATTAAAATGTTTAACATTTTTGGGCAAACAAATAGTTAGTCTAAATCTTGCTAACTTTTCAGATAAAGAAAACCTTCTCCAAGGTTCAAATTTCCAACATTAAAATGTTTAACATTTTTGGGCAAACAAATAGTTAGTCTAAATCTTGCTAACTTTTCAGATAAAGAAAACCTTCTCCAAGGTTCAAAAACATCAAAAATCAACAACAATTACCAACATGTACTAATATTGTTCCTTTTCCAATGTAAACATTCGCATTGAAGAACATCCCTAGAAGATTTAAGATTCTTGAAATAAACTAATATAACATTTTGATGGCAAAGGTGAGAACCCTTGATGGTTACTCTTCAAGGCCATCTTTAAGTCATACTAAGTGCATTTAAATCCTAGATTACCTAAAAGCCTCCCCCAAAAAACTCTTTTCCTATTTTAGATTCCTAAAACATTGTATGCTCCAATAAACCAAACAAAGGCTCGAATCAACAATTCCAAGCCAATGGAAATCAGATTAAGAGCTTCAAATTCCTTTGATGTCCTGATCCACTGCCTCCTCATATCCACAATCCTAAAACATCTTATGGTCCATAAATTAATACAAAAGCTTGAGACGGCAATTATAAACGAATCCACTTGCGCCTCACATCCACAATCCTAAAAAATGGTATGGTCCATAAAATTATGCAAAAGCTTGAAAGAGCAATTATAAAAAAAACCCAAATAAGAAACAACTTCAAATTCCATTCAAGATCTTTGCTTTTTTAAGACCCACCTGCACTTCAAGCCCATGTCAACGCAGTCACTACCCATGGACCTCAACCCGATCTGTTGGCAATCATCCCAGTCTTGCGAGCATAGGCGAAGATCCCCCCAGCATCAATCACAGGCCCAGCATCCCCAATGGGTTTCAGAACATACACCTTGCCAGTGGTGTGGTTGATGAGTTTGCTGCCCTCAAGCTCCACAGTGATAATGTGGCCAGTCTGGCACTCCTCACAGATCCTGCACTCAGCCTCCAGAGGGTACAGCTCGCCAGTGGCCACAGAGTTCCTGAAGAAAATCCTTGCATATGACTCTGCCACCACAGCCTTCACCCCTGCTGCCCCCAGGGCCACAGGGGCATGCTCCCTGGATGACCCACACCCAAAATTGAACCCACCAATCAAAATGGGGTACTTGGTCTTAGTCTGCCCTTGTTCTATAAACTTCCCATACTTGTCAGGGAGGCCCACCATTGCATAGCTGCCCAGCTTCTCATACTCCTCTGGCTTGGAGGGCACAAGGGTCAGGTACTCTGCTGGGATGATCTGGTCTGTGTCTATGTTGTCACCCACTACAAAGCATTGCCCATGGAAAACCTTTTGGGGTTCTGTTGACATGGCTCTTGTGGGCCTTGATGCAGAAAGTCGGTGTGAAAATGTTTTTCCCTTTTGAGGGGCTGATACATGCAGTGCAAGTGCAGTGTTGTGGGGGAAATGCAGAGAATATTGATGTGTTTTGTACAGAGAAGAAAATTTTGAGGTTAACTTTGGAGGAAGATGGGCATTTCTCGTACTTACCGAGGCAAACTGCAGAGCGTTTTTAGCCGCCATTGCGTAGAATAAGAGAGGAATATGAGTTTTCTGCTCAAGTCTTCGAACTGCACAAGCTTTCTTTGGGCTCCGGTCAAGCGACGCACCAGTGGGAATATGTGAAGAGGGTTTTGGTGCAGTAGAACACAAAACCTTGCGATCGTGGATTTGTGATATGGGTCCTTAGAAAAGCTGGAATTTTTTTTAGCTCGGATCTAGACGAAGACGTAGGGAATGGTACCAAGGTAATCTACTGGTATGTGGCTGCTATCAACACCTATCTGAAATATGTTTATATATAGATATTTTATAATATAGAGGAATTTGCAATTATTTTTTTGAATAATTGGGTTAAGTGGTATTCCTTCTAGTGTTAAATCATGGTGCTACTACTATAACCTCTATCTTGTATTGGTAAACACGATCAAGAGTGAGGGAGACCCCGATGGCCATGACGGGATTGATACTGCCGTCATTAAGCTAGCGCACGTTCAACTGACTCAAATCAGACTACTACCTTTGCTCTAAATTGAGCATGCCCGCAAGATTTGAACCTAGGTCTCCTTCTAATAAGTAACCAACTTTTTACCAATTTGAACCATTTTAAATGTATTTGTTGTTAATTAAATAATTATAATTTTTTTTAATAAATAAGTATTTGGCAGTTTGAAGTTAGCAATTCCAATCCCGAAACTTTGTGGGTCTCCTTCAAATGTATTTGTTGTTAATTAAATAATTATAATTTTTTTAAATAAATAAGTATTTGGCAGTTTGAAGTTAGCAATTCCAATCCCGAAACTTTGTGGGTCCCCTTCACGTGAAATAAAAGTTTAATGGAGTAAAATAGTAGCTTTTCAAATTTGAAACCGCTCCTTTATTAAGTAATGAAGAAACTTAAGAGTAAAGTAAAGTTGAACTTATCCTTATTTATAAACTATTTTAAATATATTTATTTTAAATTAAATAATTATAATTTTTTAAAATAAATTTTAATAAAAATTAATAAATATTTTTTTTTGGTACGTAAAGTAAAATTTATTTACTTACAGGTTGAAGGGACTTGTTCCGATTTACAAGAAGATCATCTGCATTCGAGATGCAGGTCAAAAACACCAATTTACAATAGTTCATTTGCATTTGTAATGCAGGGCAAAAACACCAACACCACTGTCAGAAACCAACAGAAACTAGCAGCCGAGCTCAACCAAAACAAACTGACCGATGGTGTCGAAGAGACACCTTTTAGGTGGTTAGAACCACCGGTAAAATTGGCCATTGATGATTGGCCTTTGCGAACATTCTAACAACGTTAGAGAAGAGGCACCCTCCCTGCTTCGACAGAGCTAAGTGTTTGATCTTTTGTCATTATCCAGGTTGACTTTCTCGATGACTTCTATGGGAAAGTTATCTTCCCAAATGGTAAGGAAGCTCTCTTTGATTGCTCTGTTTACCAAGGTGTCGACCACTTGATTGGCCTCCCTGAACACATGCTTGATCTGGGATTGCTCGTTGTTGCAAAGGCCTAGCTGGCATTCTTGGATAATGTTCTCTATATTTTTCCCACCCTTGCTATTTCTTTGGATGAGTTTGACAATGATCTCCGAGTCCCCTTCGTAAATGACAAGGGCTGCCAGGTTTTTGGAAATGTCAATACATCTCCAGAGGGCCCTGGCTTCCGCGAAGTTGTTGGTCTAGGACCCCAAATTTTTAACAAAGGTCTTAAGTATTTTGCCACTATGATCTCTGAAGACCCCTCCCGCTCCCGCTTTGCCTGGGTTCCCTTTGGAGGCACCATCGAAGTTAGCCTTGAGCCAACCTTGGGGGGAGGGGCCCAAGTGACCTGAGATCTGTCTTTTTTGGGTTACTGAGACTTACTGCGATCCTATGGAATCTTGAGGGTGGAACAGAGCAATTCTTCAATCCCTAGAGCAGGGTTGGCCTGACAAGGGATGAGTCCAAAATTTTCAGTGGCGTAAGCAAGGGCTCCGGTAGCTACGACTTTGCGGGTTCTTGGGCCTTTGTTGAAAACTCGCCAGTTGCGCTCCAACCAAAGCTTCCAGAAGATGTGATGGATGAGGACTTCCCATAGAAAGCTTAGCCTAGGATGCTTGAAGGGCTTAGGCCATTGGCAAATGAACTCTTTGACAGAGTTTGGATAGGTCCAGCTAACCTAAAAGCATTGGGTAGCTAGGGAGAAAACACTTATGGAGTAGGGGCAATCCATCAAGATGTGGTGAACAGATTCCTAGGCCCGGAGGCATAGGAAACATCTATTCAACACCATGATCCCTCGCCACATGAGATTGTCCCCAGTAAGGATTTTGTTGTGGATGGTTGTCCAACAGAAGTGCACAATTTTGGGAATGAGTGATTTGATCCACACCTTGTTAGCGACCACCTTCTTGTAGCTGGGGGTGCCCTGGGAACCCATCTTCTCAATAAGTTGGGCCGTGGTCTTGACAGAGAAATTCCCATCATTGGTGCCTTTCCAACACCGCTCATCTCTCCTGTTGACACGGGGAAGGAAAGTTGATCTCTGGATCTCTTGAATCCCTTTCACGGCTTCCCGGATGGGTTCATTTCTTATTCTGAAATTGATCTTCTTCCACTCCTAGGCTTCTGGGCTGGAGGAAATGAAGTCTGCAACCCTGAGCCCGAATTTGCTATCAATCAAATGCCTGGCAGGGATCTAAATCGGATTGTTGATGAGGGGGAAATTCTCGACCCAGGTATCTTCCCAGAAGTTGATGTTGGCCTCATTCCCAGCTTCCAAGAAGACCCTTCGAGGATGATGTTCTGGGTATGAGTGATGGATTTCCAGAAATGGGAATCGTTGCACAGGGGAGGCGCTTGGAGGAAATCCTGGTGCTAAAGGTACTTTCTCTTCACGATGTTTACCCATTCAATATTGGCCTTAGTCACTACTCTCCAAGCCTGCTTGGCTATGAGAGCTAGGTTGGCAACTGAGATTCGACGCAGACCAAGACCTCCCTGATCTTTGGGGGAGCAAAATTTATCCCAAGCTACTAGGTGGAGCTTTCTTGAGGCCTTCGATCCAAACCAAAGGAACTGCTTTTGAATTTTTTCCATGGCTTCTCCCATCGAGGCTGAGATTTTGAACATAGACATGAAATATGTGGGGATGATCTGCAAGACGGATCCCTGCACTAGTGAGCAGGGCCCCTTTCCACCTAGCTAACTTGTTACGGATCTTGTCCACCACGTTTGCCCACATGGTTGGCGGGCCCTGCCATGGAACATGGGGAGCCCAAGGTAAGTGGTCGAGAACTCATAAATGGAACATCCTAGGATTCTGACGATCTTGCGCTGTCTTTTTTCCAGGGTATGGATGAAGAACAACTTGCTTTTAGTGTAATTGATTTTCTAGCCAGCAGCTTCCTCGAAGCGGTTGAGAATATCCTTGATCACCTTGGCATCTGCTATCGAAGCCTTAGTAGCCATCAACGTGTCATCTACAAACTATTGGTGAGTGGTGGGGGAAGCCCGAACGCTGCCCTGATCCTAGAAAGTGATTGCAGGAGCACGCCTCCTTGATAGTTCTCCCCAAAATCTCTGCCAGGATGATGAACAGAATGGGGGACAAAGGGTCACCTTGCCTCATGCCCCAAGAACTTGGGAAGTAACCCGTAGCAAAACCATTTACCATGACAGAGAACCGAGAAGAGGAAATGCAGTTGTAGATCAGGTTTACCCAGGACTCATGGAACCTGAACTTGAGAAGGATTTGACTGAGGAATTCCCTGTTGACTCTATCAAAGGCCTTGTTCATGTCCAACTTGAGGAAGAAGGCAGCCGTGTCTGAAACCTATGCTGAATGGATCAATTCATGGATGGTGATGACCCCGTCGAGAATATTGCGTCCTTTGACTATGCTCCCCTAACACGAGTCAATGATAGATGAAAGAATGTTGGATAGCCTGGACGCTAGGGCTTTGGTGAGGATTTTGTAAATGACATTGCACAGGCTGATGGGTCGGTAATCAGATAGGGATCGAGAAATGACCCCTTTGGGGATGAGAGCCAAGAAGGTGGAATTCACATCTCTGGGAATGGACTTGGAGATATGCATTTCCCTAATGGTGTTAGAAATATCCTGCCCCACAATGTCCCAGAAGGTCTGGAAAAACCTGGGCGAGAACATGTCCGACCCAGGGGCTTTGTCAGGCTTCATGGAAAAGAGGGCCTGGTGAACTTCATCCTGGGAGATGGGGCTGAGGAGAAAATCATTTGATTCCTAGGAGATGATGGTAGAGATGATGTCCAGGAGGGATTCCATGGCCTCGGGGGCTTGGGGCGGGCTGAAACCTAGGAGGATTCTGAAATGATTGATGGCTTCTTCTCTGATTGTATGGATATCCGAAATGGCTGCCCCATCCTGCAAGACAAGGCTTTTGATCTTATTGGCACTCCTATGCCTCAAGAATGAGATGTGGAAGAACTTGGTATTGGCATCACCTTCCTTGAGCTAAAGTTGTCTTGACTTCCAGCACCAAAAATTTTCCTCCTTGGTGAGGATGTTGTGGTACTCATACAACAAGGCACTCTCCTCATCCCTAAGACTGTCACTACCTTCACCTTTCTGAAAGGACTCCTCAATCTGGCTGATTCGGTATTTGACCTGTTGTTTGTCTTCGAAGATGTTCCCGAAGGTTTCCTTATTCCACTTTTTCAAGTTCCCTTTGATGAACCTGAGTTTTTGGGTTACTTGGTTAATAGTAGACCCCAGGGAATTTTTGACTCCACCATGACTGTATCAAGCCTCTGAGATCCTTGTGGCGAATCCACATTGCTTCAAACCTGAAAGGGGTCTTAAACTGCGGTCTAGAATCTGATTCCAGGATGAGGGGACTGTGATCAGAGTCTATCTTTAGGAGGGCTCGCAAACTGGCATCCCCAAAGCAGGGGAGGGCTTCCTGGGAAAGCAAAAATCTGTCTAGGCGCTCTTGGATCAGATTGGTGTCCTTCCTTTTGTTGCTCCAAGTGAAGAAGGACCCCTGAAGCAGGACAATTCATGAGAGCGTTGGAATTAATGAAGTTTCTTAGGTCTGTAGTATCTCTGTGAGTGATGTTGTTTCCTCCTTTTTTGTCCTTGAGGTGCAAAGGAGAATTGAAGTCCCCTGCCAGGATCTAGGGAGTTCCTTCGAAGACCTGCCTCATTGAAGTGAGCATTTTCCACAGAGCTTCTCTGCCCACAAAGGTGTTCGGGGCATAGACATTTGACATCACCCAAGAATTCTGGGATTCAGTATCCTAGAACATGATGTTGCTTACCCTATCGTGGCCCAAAATAAGGTTTCCTTGGAGCTTGGCAGGATTCCAGAGACACAGGAGCCCTCCCGACGTCCTAGAAGCCGGGGAATGAATGAAATCGTAGTTTTGCCAAATCTTTCTAGCAATGTTAGGGGACCATTGATCACACAATTTTATTTCCTGAATGAGAAAAATGGTTGGATTATATTCTCTCCTCATGGCTGCAGCCAGTCTCTGTTTGGCTATCCCATTTAGGCCTCTCACATTCCAGGAGAGGACTTTCATTTCAAACTCTTGGAAATTCTCTTGCCCCCTTTTCCTTGCTGAGTAGGGGGTTTGGATCTTCGACTTTTGTCTTTGGAATTGTTTGTTGTTTCCTGAAATAGCGTTCTTTGGGTTCCATTGGCTATATATTCAACCACATTTTTGTTCCTTATGTCCGAATCAGAGGGTCTTCCTCTCTTTTTTCCCCTCCTACATCCATCATGGATTTCCAGGAGCTCCGAGTTATCCTAAGACTACTTTGCTCAGGGGATGACTGGTCCTTGGCTTCGTCATCAGCAGAGACAGAGTTTGAGTACACAGGAGAGGTTGGGTCTTTAGGACCCGAGCGGGGAGACGAAGGAGGAGAGAGGGGAGGCGGGCCTTGAAGGATTCTCGGGGAAGTGGGGGCACCAAGGACGGGGGGAGGATTATGGATGAGGGCGATAGGGGGGTAGACCAGGGGAGGTTGAGGGGGCGAGAGGATGGTCGTTGGTTCAGAGGTGGCCAAGATCTCGCCTTCCTCACAATCCTCACTGATAACATAACTATGCAAAGGATTGAATTTATTGATTAGAGGAACAAAGGTACTTGCCTTACGATTGAGCGGGCCCAGAGGGGGTCTGAAAATAGCTTTGTTGACTGTCGGTAAGATAGGCAGGGGTTGATGTTGCATCTTCTTTGACTGGTCCCTGGCGGGTTTTGACTGTGGCAGGATCCAATGTTTGGGGCACTACGACTGAATATGGCCCTGGGATTGGCACTCAGGGCAAAAAGCTAGCTTGTTTTCATAGAAGAGTGGCTGCTTCCAGTTGAAGTCACCATAGATGAGGTTCAGGTGGTCTGGAATCTGACTTTTTAGGTTCACATTCACGCAAATGCAGGCCTGGGTTAGCCGGGTTCTTGCCCAGGTGGCCGGGTCGATAGCCACGAGCTCGCTGATCACCTTAGAAAGACCAAGCAAGGCATCTTCATAGAAGAAGTGGGCTGGGAGATCTGGAAGTCTAACCCAGATGGAGGCGAAATTGATGTTTTGGGAGTTGGGGTTGAAGTCTGGTTGCCATTTTTTGAGGAACAGACTTCGCCTTCCATATAACCAGGGCCCTCCGAATAAGATGTGCTTTGCATCTTCATGGGAATTGAGTTGAATCATGAAAAAACCCCTTGTCATTGTCGAGATCTCCAAGTTGCCTAGGGTTTTCCATTTTGAAGCCGCCCATCTGCGAATAGCATCTAAGTCAGGTCACCCGTCGATGAATTTGCCTACCAAGGAGTTGGTATCTCGGGATTCATAGTTTTCCATGAGGGATTTAGGGCATAGAACATTATTCCCTTGCATGATGAATTCACTGGATGTAGACGACATAGGAATTTGTTTTTTGGAGCAATTCAGCAAAGGATGGCTTGCCACCTGCTGTTGGAACCTCGCCTAGGAAATGGTGCCCTTGCTTGGCCATGGTGCTAGGCCTAACGGAGCCCTCGATGTCTCTGCTGCAACGATCAGGATCTAAGTGCGTCGCCATGGGGAGTTCCTATGAGAATCATTTCGCTGGCGTGACCTGATTTTGGGAGTCGAAGAAGGTGCCCGGCTAGCCCTAGGAAGCGACGGGAGGATGGGCGAAGGGCAGGAAACAATTCGCCAAGGAAAAATGTGAAATCAAAAACCAAAAAAGGAGGGAAACGGACGGTCGAACACCAAACCCCTGCAGAAAAGGCCGAAAGCCATCAGGAGACAAACTTTGCTTGCTGCTACGCAGACCTTCGATCGCCGTAACCCAACCCAAAAATGTAGTTTTCTTATATTCTTACAATGATCATTACAAGAAATCATTAATAATTAATTTTATTCTTCAATTCATAACAAAGGTTTAAAAATAAAGAATTTTATATTATAAGTTTTATTCAATAAATAAACCTTAATTTTTTTTTTTTACATAAGTGAATTGATTACAATTACAATTTGTAGTAATTGCTAAGGCAGAGTTCTAACCATCAGCGACGGCATCCAACAAAGTCATCTATCTGCATGATATGGGGACTGTCGGACACATAGAGTTCGTATCGTCATCATCAATCTGGTTCAACATGCGGTAGGAGATGGGAACCATCGGACATGAGGGAACATACCACCGTCGTCAGTAGAGCGCAACACAGAGAGGATTCAGATCAGACTACTGGTTATGCATAGGCACGCCCATAAGATTGGAACTTAGGTCTCCTCTCTGTAAGTGCCTCATCTTATCAATCCACCTAGCCTCACGAACTAAATAAACTTTAATATTTGTGCAAGATTTATAAGAATTTGTTAAGTAATAAATTGTATATAATAAACCAATTTTAAAATCTTATAAGGAGTTTTGACATTTAATTAAATGATATAAATTGATATGGTTAAATATTTTGAGATTTTGTAATTGGTGTGATATGATAACTTTTTAATCTCTAATTTTTTAAGGATATATAGGGAAGTTGGTTATATCCATACTAGTTTTAGTAATTGTGAAGTGTAGGGTTCAAACCACATAGGCTTCTTCAATCTCTAATTTATTTGATCATTGTCCTATTTAAGTTTTTTAAAGCACTAGTGGTGCTTAGTTGGATCAATTTTGTAATATTTTTCATGCATCCTGGTGAATATAAAATAAATACCAAGCAGACTAGGTGCAAATATTGTTAATTGTTGAAATATAAATATGATTGGAGGTCCAAGTTTCAAATTGAGGATTTTGGTTGTTTTTTAATTCCCTATTAATAAGTGTAGCTCTAAGTTGTGTGTTAATTCCTTATTAATAAGTGTAGCTCTCGGCTTTACGAGGGGTCGTGGTTGGGAAGAGACTTCTTAGCCATATGCGTCGGTTGTAGGGGTTTATTACATTGTTTATTTAATTTTGAGCCCCGTGTTAATTCCCTATTAATAAGTGTAGCTCTCGACTTTACGAGGGGTCATGGTTGGGAGGAGACTCCTTAGCCATATGTGTCGGTTGTAGGGGTTTATCACACTGTCCATTTAATTTTGAGCCCCCAAGAATTAGGTGGAGTGGTAAATGTTTGTTTGACCAGGCACTTACCGAAAAGAGATCTAGGTTCAAACCTTGGGGGCATGCCTATTTGCAAAGGTATTAGTTTGCTCCAAATCCTTTGAATGCACATCACGATAACGACAACAGTACGAATCTCGAGTAACTAATGATTCTCTTCATGTCAGGTTATAAAATAACAAGGTATGAATCCCAAGTAACTAATGGTCCTCTTCATATCAGGTTATAAAATAACGAGGTGGCATAGGCTTGTTAGGGGCAGCCCCTATGGTTTGAACCCCTTCTATGGTACAAATATCGAGTAACTAATGGTCCTCTTCATGTCAGGTTATAAAATAACGAGGTATGAATCCCGAGTAACTAATGGTCCTCTTCATATCAGGTTATAAAATAATGAGGTGGCATAGGCTTGTTAGGGGCAACCTCTATGGTTTGAACCCCTGCACTTAGTAGGTACTAAAAATAGTGTGGATGTAACCAACTCTCCTCTCTCTCTCTATATATATATATGATTAAATACTTGAACTTTAAAGAGTAAATTTATGTTTAAATTGTATCAGTTATGTGTGGATTTTAAAAATATATTATTTAAATTAAATAGATATAGGCTTAGTTATCAAATTCGACGAATTTTTTAAATGAAGTTCGAAATTCGTCGAATTTAAAATCTTAACAAATAAATTCGACAAACAAACCTTAAATTCGATGAAGAAAAAAATTATGTGGACATGCATGCATAAGGGAAAAAGGCCCACACAAATTTTTTTGGTCCTCATAAATTTAAGCATGCAACTTGGTATGTTAATAAATGGTTTTGTTTTTTACGAAGGTTTATCACGTGTCGTAGATCATGTAGTGAAGTTTTTTTGGGAGGGTTTATGGAAATTTTTCAGGGACAAGAAGAATAAGGAGACTACAAATTATATATAGAAAAAAATAATTTTATTAAAATCTAAAATAATTAAAAATTATGTAAATTATGTAATTTGTAAGGTACGAAAGTTATGTAAATTTTGCAATCTACAGGCACAAGGAATGAAGTTAGTCCATTCAGTACCCAACACCAAATTGTATGCAAAAGATATATCCATTTTTATTATTTTTAATGATTTAGTAAACCAAATAATTTAAGCACAAAGACCCAAATTTTTAAAATTTATTATTATTACTTTTATTTTTATTTCAAATTAGTATGGGGTTAAATTGGAAAAAGTTTATTTTATATCTTATTAAAACAATGTTATGTGTATACACCTAAGTTTATATATGCACATTTATAATATATCGAATTTGATCTCGAATTTTTAGATATGATGAATTTATTTCGAACTTCAAGAGAGTCGAATTCGAACACAAACTCAAAATTAATAACTAAGGCTATAGGTTAATTAGAATATATTTATCTTTTTTTTTAATTAAAAGTACTTTTAGTTTGATTTTTTATAAAGATTTTTATATATTTTTAAATTGATATATTTTCACAATCAACGCCTTAAGAAGAGATAAAATCTTACTTATTCAATTATCTTCTACAATTTGAACTTTGCAAGATGAAAATCAACATTGTAAATGGCTAAAATATTTACTACACGATTTTTATATCTATAAATACGTTTTCGATAACAACCTATCAATTTCCTAATACGTCTTCTTTATGGGTCTTATTCATGCCCCTAATATTTCAAGATATTATTATCATCATCCTTTTCTATTTAAGGGTTTAACCCCACTTCTTGTTAACACTTGTGATATTTACTTTAGTTTCTCATGTCAATATCACTTTGAGTTTCCTTTTCTCTTTGTTTTTGTTGCTTGGGTCTTCCTTTTTTATTCATTTCCACCAACACTTTCATATTTATTAATATCTTCAATTTTTTCACATTACTCATAATAAGACTTATTATCTATATGTTTTTCTTGCAATCAAGGATTCAAAGTGCAAGGAATAACCTCAAAAACATTTTCTCCTTTATGTTGCCTTAAAAACCCTAAAGAGTAAAAATGCTCCCCCATTGCAATTCCTTCTTATGCTATCCTAAAAACCCTAAATTATTGTAGATTTCCCCATCCTTATTTTTTTATTATGCTACTTTTGAAACACTAAAGTGCAAGGGATAATGTCACACTTTTTTCATTTCTATTGCTAGGAGAGGATTGTATATTACTTGATCGAAATGAAGACAACTTACTTGGAATAAACTTGATCCCTTATGTTGTATTTAATTTATAATTTACCTCTACATATTCCTTTTCACCTTTCATTCCTTCTTATTTGAACTTGCACATTGCATGTTCTCATCCCTTGTATTCTTTTTGGTTTCTTCTAATGGTTGATCTGATGAACTATGGCTGCCTTCGTAATATGATGTTTTATTTAGACTTTATTTGCCTCTTCATTTGGAGTGGAATATCCTTGATCTAATGTAATTTCTATTATAGTGTGATTTTCTTATTTCATCTTGAAGTTTGTCTCAAGACCAAATTTTTTTCTTTCTTCATCGTTTTCACTTTGAAATCTCTTATCATGTGTCTAGTCTCATAAAAATTAAACATCACAATGCAATATTTTCATAACTTAATTTTTGATCGCATTCTCTTGATTCATATTTAATCTCAATTTATTGTGGCCAAGTATTTGAAATATCCATAACAACACATATCAGGGTATATATAGCATGTTTTCGCATGTTAGTAGTTGGTTCTTCGTTGAGGAATTCCCATAGAATATTTTCAATTTCTTCATAACATGCTTATTGATAAGTTGAAATGGAAGTCTAAAAAGTTTGACCCACATTGGAAGCCTTTTAAAAATTTTGGTCTTGATAAAAAAATTCACTCCATGGTCACAAATAAAGGTCATCTCTCCCCCTAACCAAGGGCCACCACTCATTATTTTATCCTTGATTTTTGAAATTGAAAAGATGATGAGAAAAAGACCTTTATAAAGAAAATTCATATAGTAATTTAAATTCAATCCCCATTTCTACTTGATCCAATTTTGAATCTTTGAAAACCTTGGCTAGTCTTCATGAAATACATATCGACCCTCTACTTTTAAGAACAATTAATTTCATGCTCGATCATCTCATCCTTAATAATCAATTCTAGTGTAACATTTGTTGTTAGGATCCCATCCTAACGTTATTTTGTACTTCTCATTATTATGTAGTGACCCACTTCCAATGTGGGGGATCCCATATATAATGTTATTTTGTAATGTACGTGGCATATTATGCTTCTAGCCAAGTGGGGCCATTTGATGTAACCGTTATCAAGATTATAACTGACATTTGGTAGAAGATTCTAGCATGAATGACATTTTGAATGTAAGCCAACTCTTGAGTCTAGGGTTAGGGTTTGCATGAAGTCTTTCTTTAAAAAGCTATGAAGCCATGTACAAATTATTTTTTTGCAAGTTAATGAAATATTGAAGGAGGTTTCCCCCTTGAAGAGGCCTGCGATTCTGAGTTCTTTGTGAGATTGTTCAATTTTGCAATTACTTTCTACATAGTATTATTCTGTTATTGCATGTATATCAGTTATCTTTCAGTATTTTGTGTGTGTGAGCTTTATTTCAATAGTAGGTTCCTAACAAGTGGTATCAGAGCACTTTCCAAGGCCGAGTTCTATTGCAAATGAGACAATTTTTGCCATTCATTCCACGTGTTAGGTATAAATTTCCATGTGTTTTTCATTTCTGTTTTTTTCTTTATTAAAAATCCAAAAAAAATACATTTTGTTTTTTTTAGACCAACAAATCCAGAAAACACAAAAAAAATAGTTTCTATTTCAAAATTTGTGTAGGTTAAAAACCCAGTGTTGGGGGTTTTAAAATATCACGAAGGAGCTGTCGTTATTGGCTAAGCTAGATAGCCCATAAAGTGTCTGGTGAAGTGAGGGGGAATCAGGCTCCAATACCCAGGCCTTAAACAACACTCGCGCATGGAATGGAGCTCCTATGCATCTTCGGGTGTATAAAGAGACCATTCTAGGGTTAACAAAATTTTATCCAGTAGGAAGATTTTCTACTTTGTATCATCCATAGTCGACGGGACACAACATCCCAGATGATTACCCTCCCATACTATCAAAAAGGTAGATAGTGTGCTCAAGGGTATGTGTGGAATCCTCCTTGGGTAGTGGCTTGAAATATTGGTCTGAGCACTATTGTTCGTCACTACAGTATAACATAGGGCCTATGGGTGTTACATAATACTTTACCTAGCATACCCCAGTTCTTTTAAACACTTCAACCTGCAAAAACACACATCTTCTTGTTCTATTAAACCTGCATTCACAATCCCAAAAAGTGAGCATACGAAGGACTTCCCTATCACAGAAGAACACACTTTGCATGCACCAATAGTTAGGATAGAGTTCGTAAGTGTCTCTAACAGTCTGCAATATTCCAGTACTATTCAGGTCAATAATAGTAACAGTCAGGTCAGTGGTAGTAACAGACCAATCAGTGATAGTAACAGTCGGGTCAGCAATAGTAACAGTAACAATTAACTATAATAGCCAAAAAATATAGGTGGTCAGGGTTAAAAACAAAACCTTCAGTGTTTGTAACTGTAGTACAGGTGACAGGATAGTGATAGGGTGATCAGTTGACAGATCTGAGACAATTGATCCAGTTTTCCCACTTGACCTAGAGCTAAATTTTATTTTATTAAAACAGAGATATCTCTTGACACAAAGCTTAGAATGACTCAAAAATTTAACAGCTAATTCTACACTCTATCCCAGACAAAATTGTCCTTGGCAGCCCCTGGTCAAAATTTGCACCGATTTTCCCAAAATGGTAATTTTTAATTTTTCTTGCTAAGGCCATAACTTTTCAACGGTCAATCAAATTGATCCAAATTTTTGGGAATAAAAGCTACTTGTTATTCTACACCAAAGACCCTCAAGGACTCACTAGTGAAATTTTAAGTCCAAGTGGAAGAAATTACCTTGACATCGACTTGCAATCAACTAGGAGATCACAAAAAATCAAGAAATTTAGTATATCTCCTCATTGAGCGCTCAGATCAAGCAACCACCGAAGTGGACCCTATCCTAAAATTAGAGTTGCAACCCATTATCCAAATTAAATTTTGGACCCTTACTAAAAATAGTAACTCCAAAAATCACACTTCTATTTTTAGTAATTCAGTAAAAAAGTTCAAGGCTATCTCAAATGGCAAGTGGCACTCGTGGACATCAAAAAGAGGTAGAACAAAACACTGCTTTAGCGTTGGATACCCTATTTAGTGTTGTTACTGGATTGCAAAAAACAACTGAACACTTGATGACAAAATTTCAAACTTTTAGAGTTGACCAAGATACCTCCAGAATTCGCCTAGAATAACACCTAGTAGATGTTGAGTCTAAAATGCAAGGTGTTCCAAGCAAGTCTGAGTATCGTCAAGGAACGAAAGCAAATGACTCTCACCTTTGCTTTGATCGTGATACTCCCTTCAAGATGTCAAAACTAGACTTTCCTAAGTTCAATGGGAAGGATGTTGATGGATGATTATGTCGTGTTGCTTAATTCTTTAGACTCCATGATGTCCCCATCGAGTTCAAATGGCTTATTTCAATTTGGAATCTGAAGCCTTACAATGGTACCAATGGTTGCAAAAAACTATCTCTGATCCTTCTTGGGTAGAATTTGAGTCCCAATTACTCACTCGCTTTGGCTCTAATGAGTATGATGATTTTACAAGATAATTGACAAAGCTAAAATAAACTTTGACAGTTCGAGATTACCAAATACAATTTGAGATATTGGCCAAAAAAACTACAAGATTAAATGAAGGGTTCTTTATGAGTTTTATTAGTGGGTTGCGAGAAGATCTCCAAGCCGAGGTCACAATGTTTAAACCACAATCCATGATGCAGGCTATCTAGTTGGCTCGTTTGGTCGAGTCCATATTTTTAGTTGCGGATATCTAAATTTCCATAGGCTAAACCCTCTTTTCCTCCTAGATTCCACAATCAACATGAACAAAAACTTGTTGTGCCCACTGTTGCATCCAAACGTTTAACCACTACTGAAATGGATGCACAACCCGCCCAAGGGTTGTGCTACAATTGTGATGAAAAGTTATTTTGCGGGTATAAGTGCACCCAAAATAAATTGTTCCTCATCGATGTTGATGAGCCTGACACCAACGACCATAGTGATGATGACACTGAATCAGTAGAGGAACCACCTAAACTAGAGGAAGAAAACCCAGATGAATCACAGGCTAAAATTTCTGTTCATGCTCTTGCTGGTATTACTATGCCCCAAACCATGAAAGTGGTGGGTTATTTCAAGGACTTGCGACTTACCATCTTGATTGATTCTGGTAGTACACACAATTTTATTGATCCCTGCATAGCCAAGCAGGAAAATTATTATGTACACACATGTAATTCCTTTGAGGTTATGGTAGCAAATGGTGGGACTTTACCTTGCAAGGAAAAATGTTGTAATGTTAAGGTCAAGATTAGGAACTATGAACTCAAACAAGATATGTTTGCACTTCAATTAGGGGGATGTGATATTATGTTGGCATCTCAATGGTTGGGCACATTGGGAGTCATCTCTTGGCACTTTGGTGAGCTTTGGATGCAATTTTCATAGAATGGACAGTCCTACACTCTCCATGGATTAAAATTAGGATCCTCATAGATTATCAGTTCTAGCCGAATGGAGATGTTAAAAAAATTATCTCGGGGCGTCATAGCTCAAATTTTTGTGATCCAACCACATCCTTTAGAGGAGGATTCTGTTCCTAAAGATTTGTAACTTATTTTGACGAGCACTCTATTTTTGCGAAGTCAATAGAATTACCACCTTGTCACTCTCATGACCATGGTATCCCCTTGGTACATGGTAATGCACCACCTAACATTAGACCATACAGGTATCCTTATGCTCTTAATTTAAAAATTGAGAAGTTAGTACAAAAATTGTTAAAAGTTGGTGTTATTCGGCCAAGCAACAATCCTTAATCTTCTTCGATTTTACTTGTATGCAAGAAATATGGGTCCTGGTGGTTGTGTATCGATTATCGAGAGCTCAATAAACTCACCATCAAGGATAAGTTTCATATTCTAGTGGTGGATGAGTTACTGGATGAACTTCATGGGACTATGTATTTTTCCAAACTTGACCTTCGCTCGAGGTACCATCAAATCCGGCTCAAAGAGGAGGATATTCCCAAGAATGTCTTTCGTACTCATGAAGGTCCCTATGAGTTTTTGGTAATGCCATTCGGATTGACTAATGCCCTTTCCACATTCTAGAGCCTCATGAACAATATTTTTTTGTCCATTCATTGAAAAGTTCATTTTAGTCTTCTTTGATGATATTTTGGTGTATAGTTGCTCATGGGAAGATCATCTTATTCATGTGAATTAGACTTTCTAGTTGTTCGTACAACATCAACTCTATGCTAAGTGTTCCAAGGGTTCTTTTGGGTTGGCAGAAGTAGAATATTTGGGACACATTGTCACTAAGGAGGGCATTAAATTTGATCCCAAGAAAATCCAAGCTATTCAGGAATGGCCAAAACCTCACACTCTCAAAGGTCTTCGAGGATTTTTAGGGCTTATAGGTTATTATCGTAAATTTATTTGTAACTACGATAAAATTGCAACTCCCCTCACTTCCATGCTAAAGAAGGACTCTTTTACTTGAAAAGGACCCATTGAACAGGATTTACAAGAATTGAAGCATACCATGACCACTACGCCTGTCTTGACCATGCCAAATTTCTCTAAACCATTTGTTATTGAAAGCGATGCTTCAGGTCGTGGTATTGGGGTAGTGTTGATACAAGAAGGGAGACCTTTGGCCTTCACTAGTAAAGCTCTCTCCATTTGTAATTTGGGAAAATCCACTTATACCAAGGAGATGATGGCAATTCTGAATGCCATAACCCATTGGCAACTGTATCTCATTAGGCGTTATTTATCCATTAAAACAGATCATCAAAGTCTCAAATACTTTTTGGAGCAACGGGTTGCCACCCCCGAACAACAAAAATGGGTCTCTAAACTCAAGGGCTATGATTATGATATCATCTATAAGAAGGATAAGGATAATGTTATGGTTGATGCTCTCTTTCACCAATTTGAAGCTCTCAGTATGTTGTGTGTCATTTCATTACCGATACCCCAATGGATCGATTCTTTACGCTAGGAGGTACTTTAGGATTATGAATTGCAGACTTTGGTTGCTTCCCTATCCACTGAGCCTACTTCATGTCTAGGCTACACTTGGGATACCCAAGATCTGCGTTACCATCAACACCTTGTTATTCCCCAAAAGTCCTCACTACGGGAACTTCTCATGACAGAACTGCATGCTACTCCATCTATTGGCCATTTAGGATTTCTAAAAATATATGAACGACTCAAGTGCATTTTTTTTGGAAGGGTATGAAAAAGGATATGATTTTGTGGCAACTTGTGATACCTGTCAGTGGATGAAAAGTGAAACAATGCATTCTCTAGGCACTCTTCAATCCTTGCCCATTCTTGACCAGGTCTAGATAGATATTTCTATGGATTTTATTGAAGGCTTACCTAAGTCGGGTGATAAATATGTTATCTTTGTGGTAGTGGATCATCTTTCAAAGTATGCTCACTTTTTTCCCCTCTTGCATCCTTACACAGCCTCCACCGTTGTCCAAATTTTCTTTTATTCTATCTTTCGCCTTCATGGTCCACCCTCCTCCATCGTGTTATATCATGATTCAACCTTCGCTATTCAATTATGGCAAGAATTATTTAAGTTATAAGGGACTCAACTCAAGATGAGTTCAGTGTATCATTTGCAAACGAATGGCCAGACGAAGATTACCAAAAAATGTTTGGAAACCTTAGTTGCTTTTCCTCAAATCATCCTACGCACTGGGCGAGATGGATTCCTTTGGTTGAGTGGTGGTAAAACACTTCCTATCACACAACCACTAAGGTTACCCCTTTTGAGGTGGTTTATGGGTGCCCTCCACCAACGTCTTCCTCCTACATTCTAGGTAGCTCCAAGGTCCATGCAATCGACACTACTCTCAGTCAGCATGTTGATGTCCTCCGTCAACTGAAGTTGAGTTTGGAGGTAGCCCAAAATCGGATGCTCCAACAGGCTGATCAACACCCTTATGAGTGCAGTTTTGATGTGGGTGATATGGTTTTCCTTTGCTTGCAACCATACAAACAGTTTTCCCTCTAGCTTTGTAGATGCCAGAAGCTTGTTGTAAAGTACTATGGGCCCTATCAGGTGTTACAGTGGATTGGTGCCACAACCTACAAATTGGCCCTTCCAACTACCAATCTCCATCCTATTTTTCATGTTTATGCTCTCAAAAAGGTGGTGGGAAATCAGGTACAGGTTCAATATGCACTCCTAGAGTTAGATGAAGAAGGTTCTATCTTACTTGAACCCGAACAACTGTTGGATCGTCATACTCACACTCTTCGCAATCGCACCATTATTGAAGTTCTTGTTCAGTGGAGTGGACTCCAGTCGAAAGATGCTACATGGGAATCTCTCCATCAACTCCAACACTAGTTTCCTCACCTTCAACTTTGAGGACAAAGCTTTTTAAAGGGGAAGGACATGTTAGGATCCCATCCTAATATTATTTTGTAATTCTTATTATTATGTAATGACCCACTTCCAATGTGGGGGATACCATATATAATGTTATTTTGTAATGTACGTGGCATGTTATGCTCCTAGCCAAGTGGGGCCATTTGATGTAACCGTTATCAAGATTATAACCGACATTTGGTAGAAGATTCTAGCTCGAGTGGCATTTTGCATGTAAGCCAACTCTTGAGCCTAGGGTTAGGGTTTGCATGAAGTCTTTCTTTAAAAAGCTATGAAGCCATGTATGAATCATATTTTTGCAAGTTAATGAAATATTGAAGGAGGTTGCCCCCTCGAAGAGGCCTGTGATTCTGAGTTCTTTATGAGATTGTTCAATTTTACAATTACTTTCTACATAGTATTATTTTATTATTGCATGAATTTCAGTTATCTTTCATTATTTTGTGTGTGTGAGCTTTATTTCAATAGTAGATTCCTAAAATCTATTCCCTAGATCGAACTTGCCATATATACACTCTTCCTCTTATCTCTAACATAGGCATTCATACTTCTAGCTAGGTCATCCTGACCTCCCATTAGGACCTTCAGATATAACTTTCCTCCTATACTACCTAGTGGGGCTTGCTCTTGCTTGCACTTGCTCTCAACTTTTTGAGTCTCATCAATTGTTGAAATACCATGTGGGTTTATAATGTAATATGAACAAGACCTTTTCAATTTTATATAACCAATTAAAAAATGTTAGTAAAAAGTTTTTTCCCTATCACAACATTAAAGAGGATGATGTAATTATCATAATAATGTAATTTATGGGACAAAATGAAAGAGAACAAGTTTTTAAAAGTTTGATTGTAATTCATTTTGATATTACTTTAAAATTAATCTATAAATATTTTGTCTAATTTTACTTCATGATATTCAAAAATATTTTCATGATTTCCAACCACTGAAGTGATCATTTTCAACAAGTGCTTTTGTCTTGGGTGTTGGTATTTAAGACAATGTAATATCACATATCTTTCATCCTTAACATTTTCTTATGCGCAAAATAAGGATAGGTATTTTTTAAATCAATATTTTTCTATCTTCTTCTTTTAATAAAATATGATAAAAACTTTAGTGTAAATTAGTTAATAATACCATTTTTATATATTGATATTTTTGTTACATACTTGATACTTGTAACTCATAGGGGCATATGTTATTGAAAGTAAAGTGGACCACGTGTTAAGTTAGAAGTGGACCACATGTTAAGTTAAGAGAGTGTGTATCATAGAATCATGTATATAAATACTTTGTCATAGAATATCTTAATTATGAATGTAACTATCATAAATTAGGTAGTTAGAAATATTGTCATAGTAGGTTGTCATAGAATATTGTCATAAAATATCAAGAAATATGCTTGTAAATATTATAAAATGGGAAGGATGTAACCCTCATGGGTACTGAAGAATTTGCATATTTTGTAAGGAGGTTTCCCCTTCAAAGAGGCCCGCGATAGTAATATTTTTTGCCGTAAATTCTTGCAGTTAATGTTATTTATGTTTCCATGTTTTCTTTAATGATGCTTACGTTATTGGATATACAATTTTAGTGTTGTTTTTATCAATACTTTGTGCAATCATAGTTAGGATTTTTGCACTGAATTTCTTATTTCAGTACAACTTTGCACTAAGAATTTTGAGGTGAAATACTCATATGATAAGAAGAGGTTCATTGCAAGTGGTATCAAAGCCCTTTTCAAGGTATAGTAAACCTCTATTGTGAGCAAAAGAAAAATTGTTAACCCTAGGTTTGTAGGTTAGAAATAATGTTTAGGTCATTTAAAATAACATGAAGGAGTTGTCATTATTGGCTACGCTATATTTTCCATAAAGTGTCTAGTGTAGTAAGGGGTGATTAGACTTTAATACCTAGGCCTTAGATAACATCCATATATAAAATTGAGTTGTCACGTACCTTGTGTATATCAGGAGACCCATTTTAGGAACCCTGAGCCAAACCTTTTGTAGACACTACAATCTAGTCAATCCGATTAGGCGACCGAGACAAGGTCCATTTGACACCTTATGGGCCCCTTGGGCAAGCCTTAGAGGTTTTACAGTGGTCCTAACCACTTTTTGAAGCATTTCCTCTACTTTTTGGAAGTTTTGGGACCTATAGGCATGGTCGTACCACCCTAGGATGGCCACAGTTCATGGATGTCCCACCCAAGGATGACCGTGTGTGGTCGTCCCTGGGTGGGACGACCATGAGCTTTGACCCCAAAAAAGTCAAACTACGGATAAATGACACCCAAAGAATGCCATTTTCCCTACCTGTTCTACCATGCAAGGTTAAGGACATATAATTCTATGACATGCCTGATAAAGGAGGCCAAATTAGGAGATCCTCTTCCCCCTCCAATGCAGGCCACCCTGGTGGCCAAGTGGCACCTGGTACCTTGCATGCCCTCCCATGCCTTCTTGCCCAAAGGCCTCTTTTGGCTATAAAGTGAATTCATTTTCCATACAAATCACATAGATATGAGTTTTAGGACAAATCAACAAAGTGCTGCTAAGATTTTCTTTCAACCTTTTGTGCATTCTTTTCCCTCAGAATCTCTACCTAGCGAAGGAGGTTTGCGAGTGAGCTAGGAGGCGCATTCTGACCTTAAAACTAGATCATATGAATGAGTTTTCACATCAAATGTGATGAAAACACTGCCTAGGAGGTCCTTAACCAATTATTGAAGGAATTTAGGGTAAAATAAGTGCAGAACTGGTGGTTGTCCCACCCCAGGACGACCCCTAGCATGTGATAGTCTTGGTCATCCCACCCTAGGACGACTGCAAATATGTGCATGGTTTTTCTTCTATTATTATTTTTTATATTTTATATTGTCATATGATGCTTATGTCAAAATTGCATGCAATTTGGATCTATATTGAGGGAGATATCTCATTTTTAGTGTTTTTTAGGGTCTCACAGAGGCCTATGGTGGTCATTTGGTGAAATACCTACAAATTTTGTTTATTTTGAAAATATAACCATATGGGTTGTCTTATAATGTCCCTTTATGTATTATTACCAAGTTTCATTTGATTTGGAGGTGTTTTGGTTCAAAAATTGCTTGCTTTGGGTTTTGTAGGTGGAGGACGATCATTGCGATTACGACATGCCATTGGACATAATTTTTGCTATATTTCTAGTTATATCTACCCAAAACCCTCTATTTTACATCCCTCTACAATTTCAAGTCACTTGGAGTTGATTTGATGCATATTCTGATTACTAGTTTTTTGGTGCCTGTGGGGATTTCATGTTTTCCATCATACACACTTGCTACATGATATTTTTTATTTCCTTGTGTGCAGGTGCAGGCTATACAGTGCATTGGGAAGGAGCATAGGACATCAAATATCAGAGATACAAGTGGCGGTAGCCTTGGCCTGCCCACCTCGATTGTGGGTAGGAGGAAAGACACTAGATGTGCACCCGAATCTCTTGAAGGATTTGACCCTTGGGCACCCAAAAATTTGTAAAAAGTTGTATCAATAATTTGAGCCCTCAAGGGGGAATTTTGTAACCTAGATTTTATCTGCTTAATTAATAAGAAATCAATTCACTTTGCTTCATTTCTTGTTATTTGTTTATCTTTTCCATATTACTTGCATGTTTTCGATTTGATGCTCATTAAACATAGATGATAGATACATATACTATTATTCATCATTAGGTGCATAATTTTTCCCTACTTCAAGTACATTTATTTTTGTTCTAGTAAGCAAATGCTAAGGGACAAAGAGTGGTTTGATTCCTTTGAATCCAAAGAAGGAAAACTAGTGATAATCATCGATGATAAAACCTACAAGGTAAAAAAGGAGTAGACGATGTTTCAGTTCATTTTCCAGATGAAAAAATCATGATTAAAAAGGTACTGTATGTACCAAGCCCGATAAAAAACTTGTTTTCTATGCCCCAACTACTAGATCAAAACATGATGGTTTATTTCAGAGTTGAATTGTCTGAACATTTTTTTTTATTAGATCCTATGAGAGAAGGGTTGAATTGCTAACATATAGTGTTTGAAACTCTATCACCATATTTTTCTTGAAGTAACTCATCCATGGTTTCAAAATTGGATATAGATTGTATGGTTTTTTCTCACACCAAGTATCCATCCAAAAATAATTTTTTTCTCTAGTTTCCACCACCCATCTTAGACCTTTAATCACTAGATCAATTGATTTTTTTAAACCATTCCATAGTGCAAAACCATATGGTAGTGAGAATACGGTAAAGATTAAGCTTGTGTCATTGGGCTCAATGTAATTGGATAAATATTTTCCCACTATATTTACCTCTTTTTGTATAATCTCCAACTTACTTTTCTCCTTAGAGCTAAGTTTGCATCTATAAGAACTCTTAAACCAAGACCTCCACTAATTTTATCATCACACACATTGCACCATTCCACCGAAGGAATTTTCCTTTTATCATGTAATCCTAACCACAAAAGTGACTGCATAATATAGAATAAAATATTTTTCTACCCATTTTGGCATAATATACAAGGATATATAATATGTTGGAATGGCTTGTAAGACTAATTTAATTAGTTACATTCTTCCTCCTAACGATAACCATCTACCTTTCCATACTAGTAGTTTATTTTAAACTTTACTTATAACTTGATTCCATAGTTCTATTATTATTGTCCCCTCAAATAAGAGCATCTCTAGATATGTTGCTAGCAAATTTGCTTCCTCCATTTGGAATAACCTACAAATCCCTATTTTAATTCTAGCTAGAGTGTTTAGAAAGTAAATTTTAAATTGTATCCTATTAAATTTTTGCCCTGATGCTCCTTTGTATTCCTTTAATAAGTTATTCAAAGTTGTAACCTTGTATCATATCCAAACTATTGATGGGTGATGTTGTCAATGTTATTACTAGCCTTAAGTCCTCTTATTAGCGCATTGTCTTCTTCAAGTTCCTTCATAATACCTATCTCATAATAATGAACAAATATGGTGATAGAGGATATCCCTATCTAAGACTTCTCTTTACTTTAAATGATTTAATTACTAGCCCATTGACCAACACTGAATATAGAGACACAAGATTTAATCTATCTAATCCATTATTCCAAATCCAAACTTTTTTAATACTATAAAAAGAAAATCCCATTTAACCCTATCATAGGATTTATTCATATCAAGTTTTAAGATCATTGCTCTCCCTTTTCTTGAAGTTGTTGAATGCATTACTTCATGAACTACTATGATCCCATCCAAAATTTTTCTCCCTTTTATAAGTCCTCCTTGCTCTTCTAAAATAATTTTGTGTAATAGGGGTCCTAACTGATTTTCCATCACTTTGGATATTACCTTATATGCCATATTACATAGACTTATGGGCCTGAATAAATCAAACAATTTTACATATTTTTAGAATTAGGATAAGATAAATTGCATTTATTTTATAAGGTATATCTTGTTTTACCCTAGATTGTTCCATTGTCATCAATAAAGAATCCTTCACCATTTCCTACTTACATTGATAGAATGTTGTTGAAATCCTGTTCAGACTTTGGGATTTATTCTTATCAAAAGAGAAAAGGGTTGAATGAACTTATTCAAGAGTAATAGGCTCCATCAATATATTATTGTCTTCATTTATTATAATTGAGGGTACTTATTATAGTAGTTTAGGCTATGTTCAATAGTTAGTTGTTGTTTAAAGGTTTTGATGAGCTTCCTCTAGGAAATAACATCTAATGACATAAAATATTTTAATTTGTATGGCATATTTTTGATTACCTATAGGGATTTAAATGGAATTAGTAGTAGTTGTATGATACGTCATATACACAACCATTTATTCTATTGTCTTGGCTTCATGAAATCATGTCTATGTACAAAAGGTATTCTATGTTTATAGGCAATGTTTTACCAGCGTGGCAAAAAGCTCTCCCCAAAAATTATGTGTAAATTCTTAATCATTATCACTATCAATTATCTTAAAAATCCATGTATGATAAATTTATCTACTATGAGGCTAGCCATGGATGGAATTCCTTTTTAAGGAAATAGAAAAATAATTAGTTGACATATTTACTACCATAGATAATATTTTCTCTTCAGAGTTAGGCAATAGAGTTATTAATTCCATGTAAATCTCTACTCATGTCTAGTCTAGAATATGTAATAGTTTTTAAAATGATATAGGTGTTGCACAACCTCATTTGTTATTACTTGCAAGGATAACATTACATGACCTACTCTTGAATCTCTCTTTTTCATTATATTCCAATGAAAAACTATATAATGTTCTAGTACATTGTAAAGACACTAACATGCCTTGTTAATGGAGCTTCAAGTCATGTTCATGCTATAATTAATTCTAGAAGTTGGCAGTAATGGGTACTCAACCTTGAAAACATGCATGTCATTTTTTACCAAGATATCCAAACTTGAATTTTGCAGTGGTTTTTATCTCTTCAATGATATTACAAGACTTGCCACTTGTATATTTTGCATATTCATCAACTATATATATTTGGAACAACCATAGAAATAGAATACAAGTTCTGAGCCTCATGTAAATGGGCTAATGCATCAACAACATTGTCCTTGGATTTTTAGGCTTTTTTTAACTAAGTAGTTGTAATTGTTTACATGTTTTTGTTATTTAAACATTATTTTTTGTGCTAAAAGGTTAAGACACTTGTAAGTTATCATCCATCCTAGTAGAAAAATTATTGCATAAGAGGTATTGTTACCATGTTGATAGTAAATCCATGATTCCTAATAATTTTGTTATCAGTAGACTTTGATGGCTTTTTTATTTTTAATTTTTGACTTCAAAAATAGGCTACCTTATTGTGTAACATTGTTCTAATTCTATTATTAGTAGTTTCTACAAGTTGGGATAACAATGGCAGTGACTCAAGTTATGTTGACGTTGGCCTTTAATTAAAGAAAATTTATGCTTCCAAGTTCCAAATAAATGTATCCCCTAATAATTTTGTAAAGGGTGTTATTAGCTGACCATAACCATGTACATATTTACCATGATAAACCCTCAACCCAAAAATTGATAAAAATTGATGAAGTTGACAGGTGACCCATGTTGACACTGTCTTAATCTTCTTACCCATCCATGTTTATGCAATAGATCAAGAATATGTAGTCATAGTATTCTAATTTTTTCTTACCAAAGTTACTATCTTCCAGTATTGTCTTGGATTAGATACTTTGACAAAGGGGAGTGCTCTAAGAAAAATGAAGATGTACTTTTCAAAGAGAGTAAGAGGAAGCTACCATTACACCATAACATGCATACGTAGTGATATTATCAATCACGAAGCCAAATAAAAATGCATAGGATCTTCAAACAGAAAGTAATATTTTTAAGGAGAAAAGGCCACTACATTGGATAACCCTAATGCAAGATCAAAAGGTGATGTGGGATACAAAAACAACTTCGTATTCATAATGTAAATAAATATATAGGCATTGACATATCTAATTTATTATAACACAACACCATCCAAAGTTGAGCGGATCGACTTCTTTAGAGTGCAAAATCAACAAAAGAAACTAATAGCTAATTGAAGCTTAACTTAGGAGATTATCTAGAAGTAAACTAACAACCTAAGTTAACTTAGAAGATCCCCTAAAATCCTATTGAATGAATGTGATAAATTGTTCAAGTTCACATTTCACATAATAATCGTTAAAACTAATCCTAAGACTAAGATAGTATTACATCAAATGATATCCTCATCAAGCCTCCCCACAATAGAAGCATTAGACTCCACTACTTTCAAGAGAGAAAGAACATTGTGAGATATTATATGGTGAGATAACTAATGAGCATGATGTGGAAGCTGACCTCTATGAGTAACAAGGTAAGAAGAGGAAGAACCTTGTCAAGTCTGATGAGTATTTGTGTTGATCACTCGATCGAAATCAAGTGAAAGCTAAAAATTGGTACCACATTATCAGGATGGCTGATGACAACATTAGTCTCCAATATAGACCCATGGTAAGGCTTTCTAATATCCACATTGATGATGAAATGAATGGCAAGACAAGCTAAAATATCAAGGCAAAAGGTATTTGTAGACACCTACTCAAGGATAGTACAAGACCCATAGCAAAGTGGTTGATATTACTATGTGCCTTCTCTCAAAAAAATTGTTTATCCAAATAGAGTCAAACCTTCTCTCCAACTTGGAAAGGATGAGGATACAATGTAAATCCATTGCTAGATTTTTTTGTTGTATCTTCTAAAACATCTGGACCATTTATGACTAAAGACTCTGCAAGTGTTGAATGAAGGATTTTATCTTATCTTTGTTCTTTTTGAATGTGCAAGGTTTCTAGATAGGGAAAATATAAGGACAACTCATATGGAGCCAAAGGTTGAAAACCAATACAAACTTTGAAATGTGAGTGTCCTATGGAGGTATGTATTAATCTATTGTAGGCATGCTCTATGTGAGTGAGGCTCAAATACCACTTAGTTGGAGAAGTGTGGTGATAGATACTTAAACTTTGCATAATAGTACAATTCACTACTTTGGTATGCCCATCTGACTGAGGGTGAAATGTAATGGAGAAGTTGAGAGAATCCTAACGTCTTCCACAAAGAACGTCAAAAATGACCCACAAAAAATAAATCATGGTTAGATGCAATGGTGGTAGGAAAACCAAAGGAGAATCATACTATGCCAAAAAAAGTTGGGCTAAGTTGGGTGTAAAATTGTTGCGACATGGAATTAACTTAGCCATCTTAATAAAATTATCCACAACTATAAAAACACAATCATGTTACCAAACTATCATTTCCATATAAATTATTTCCCAAGGATGAGAAGGAATGATCAAAGGAACACTTAGGCCCAATTTCCTGTTAGCTAGCTTGAAGCAACAACAAACAACACATTGCCTAAAGACATCACACTACATGTGAGACCACTAGAAGAACTGATGCAAATGATGAAGAGTATTATGTTTTCCAAAATGTCTACCATAGATTGTAGAATATACCTCTTTGAGAAGAGATAATTGATGCTCCTGTGGGACACAAAATTTATTCAACCTATATAAAAAACCTTCCTTCATATGAATATCCTAGAAAGGACTTAGATTAGAAGAGAAAGGATGCAAAAGATGTTGGTAAACTTTCCCAAAATCTAGATCAAGAGCATATTGTGCAAGTCAAGTTTGGAAATCAATGTAGAAAGTAGTGACAATTATGAAGGCATGAGTTGTTGGAGGGTGACTTAAATAATCTACTACTATGTTACTATTTCCCTTCTTGTACTTTGGGTGGCATTGCTTGTCTTTGGGACCCAAAAGAGGTAGTTATTCACCATATGGTTGGCAGTTGGGGTTTATTGGCTATAGCTATTCAAAGTAGACATTCCAACCAGATTATGCTCTGCATTACTGTTTATGCCCCGACTTCTTTGGAGGAAAAAAGAAGACAATGGAATGATATTACTTATATTACCTCTCATTTTCCTAAAGCTTGGATCTTGATCGGAGGAGATTTCAATACCATCCTCTCTCTGGATGAGAAAAGAGGGGGAAATAGAAATTTGGACAAAAGTACTGACCTCATGAGTGAATATATTGCAAACCTCCATCTTGTGGATATCCAACCAGTTAATGGCCTTATGACTTGGTCTAACAGAAGGTAAGGCTTAGCTTGTATAATGGAGAGATTGGATAGGTTTTTGCTCTCCCGAAAATTTCTTAATCCATGGTCACATTCCTAAAGTGAAGACTCTTAATAATGTTGGTTCGGATCATTGGCCGATCATGGTGGAAATGTGGAAAACCAATGTGAGTTTCTCTCCTTTTTGTTTTCAATTAATGTGGCTTAGAGACATTTCATTTAGACCTCGTGTGCAACAATGGTGGAAGGAAGGTAAACCTAGGCATGGGACTAAGATGTTCTGTTTTGCCAAAAGACGCAATACATTAAATCCAAAATCAAGACTTGGAACTGGAAAGAGTTTGGGGATGTTCATAAAAAAAAACATGAAGTTATTGCTCATCTTGAAAATTTGAATAAGAAAATCCGTTTAGATGGCCTCACGAGAAGAGAAGTGCAGATGAAATTAAACTCACAACTCAGTTAGAGGAATGCGAAAAAAGAGAAGAAATCTTATGGAAGCAAAAATCTAGAATTCAATGGCTCAAAGAAGGAGATTGAAACAAAAATTTCTTCCACAAATCTCTTCTAGCTCGAAGATCTCACAACTTTATTTCTTCTTTAAAATCAGATTCTGGAGATGTTTATACTTGGGATGGCATGAAATCTATTGTTGTTGATTAATTTTCCAATATTTTTGCTACTACTCCTCTTGACTCAGCTTCACAACAAAATGTTCTTCAAGCAATCCCTTCTATTATCACTTCTGAGGAGAACTCTATTTTGACTGCTCCTGTTACTATCAATGAGCTTCAACAAGTAGTTTTTAAAATGCAAAAGGGAAAACCCCGAGTCCCGATGGTTTTCCTATTGAGTTCTACCAAGAGTTCTGGGATATCCTTCATGTTGATTTATTAGAGGTGGTGGAAGAAGCCAGGAAATCCAAAGAAATTTTGAAGGTTATCAATAAAACTTATATTACTCTTGTTCCAAAAGCTGAAGAGGTTGATCATATCTCAACTTTTAGACCTATTGCTTTATGTAATGTTCTTCTCAAAATTATTACTAAAATCATGGCATAAAGGTTGAAGCCTCTTTTGCATAAGATTATTTCCCCGAGCAAGGGGGATATGTGGAAGGACGTCAAATAGTAGATGAGATAGTTCTTGCTCAGGAAGCCATCCATTCCATGGATATGCAAAATTCTCCTTCTATGTTCATCCGGTTAGACTTATCCAAAGCTTATGACAGAGTGGATTGGCACTTCCTTATCAAAATTTTGAGGCAATTTGGTTTCTCTAAGGATTGGATGGATTGGATTATGGGATGTATCTCTTTAGTTTCCTACTTAGTTCTTATAAATGGCAGGCCTTCTCAGTATTTCCTAGATTCTAGAGGTATTAGGCAAGGTGACCCGCTATCCCCTTATTTATTCATCATTCTTGTTGAATGCTTGGGTAGGACTATAACCAAAAAGAGGGAAAACAAAACCCTGGAGGGAGTTACCATTGCTCATGGAGCTAGACCTATCTCTCATCTTCAATATGTGGATGACTCTACCCTTTTAGGTAAAGCTACAATTAAGGAAGCTTCTAATATTAAGAAAATCATTAACTGTTTTTCTAAGGCTACTGGGCAGTTGATCAATGAAGACAAATCTAAAGTTATTTTCTTTCACTGCCCTGCTAGACAGGAATCCATGGTATTGGATAAATTAAGATATAAGAAGACCTCTCTTCCAATCATTTATTTAGGTATTCCCATAAATATTCAAAGGCAAAAAAATAAAGATTGGAATTGGTTGTTGGACAAAGTCAAGAAGAAAATTGGAAATTGGACCAACAAGTGGCTTTCTTCTGGGGGTAGAATCACCTTGGTAAAATCAGTCCTTCAAGCTATTCCTATTTATGTTTCTTCCATTTTGAATATCCCAAAGTCTGTTCTTCGAGAATTGGATCAAATAAGTCATCGTTTCCTCTGGAGTGGTCCTAAGGAGAAAAGAAAATGGGCCTTGGTGAACTGGGATACTTCATGTCTTCCTAAGAGTGAAGGGGGGTTAGGATTCCGGTCTTCAATTAATAACAACAAAGCTTTAGCTGCTAAATTATATTGGAGGATGTTGCATAACCCCAATGCTCTTTGGGCCAATAATCTCCGTGCTAAATATGCTGAGAACAAAAATCCTGAAGACCTTGTTCGCTATCAACTTCCTACCAAAGGTTCTCCCATTTTAGCAGTTCTTAAGACTGGTGAGGATTTGATAAAGAAAAAATTATTTTGGATCATTCATAATCGTCAACATGCAAATTTTTGGACAGATTCTTGGGATGGTCACAAGCCTTTGATAACTCAGTTTCTCGATTGGAGGCCTTGGATGGAGGAGCTTCACCGAGCTAATTGGATAAAGGTGGCTAATTACTGTCGATACCATACTGGTAATTCTAAGGTTGGTAGATATTGGATCCCTATTGAGGACTGGCCTATTCAAATCCCAAAAAGGCAAAGACAAGATATCCAAGGCATCCTTCATATGAGATCCCTCTCTTGGTCCCATGAAAAAGATTGTTTTGGATGGAACAACACTACTAAGGGTGAGTATTCAGTTGCTCAAGGTTATTTGACCTTATGCCATAATAATCCCAACCATTCTTCTGACATTTTTTCTCAATTGTGGGCTCAAAAGCTCTGGCCTAAGGTGAGGTTCTTTAATTGGCTTTTATTGCATCGTAGGGTGCTTACTGGTGAGCAACTTATGAAGCGTGGTTTTCATGGCCCTTTAGATGTGAAATGTGTGAAGAGAATGTAGAAAATATCAACCATATTTTTATTGAGTGTACTTTAGCCTCCGAGCTATGGAGGAGAATGGCAACTTTACTTGGCTTACATTGGTCCAATTTTTTCACTTTTGAACAACTTTGGAGGGATTGGCCTAATCAAGAGGGTGTTGATCATTTTATTAGGTAGTTAGTTTGGATGGGTTCTACCATTCTTCTTTGGAATATTTGGAATGAAAGGAACAACCAAATTTTTAATCAAGATAGGAAGGATATTCACTATATTTGGCAAAAGACCATAGCCAACTTAGTTGAATCAGTCCATCATCTCCTTAATCACCCCCAAAACTCCCACCAAAGATGGGATCAAGTGATGCAAAGATTGAATATTAAACCTTCTAAGGGCAACCAAATTAAAGGGAATGTGAGTATTAGTAAGATGGATAGGACTAGAAATTGGCAACCTCCTCCTAAGGATTTTGGAAAAGTCAATACCGATGGAGCCTCTAGAGGGAACCCCGGAAAAGCCGGTGTGGGAGGAATTGGTAGACTTTCAGATGGCTCCCTGGTTTTTACTTTTGCTGAGAATTTGGGTATTCTTTCCAATAACCTTGCTGAGGGGTATGGTATCCTTAGAGGCCTTCAGGAGGCTACTAAGGTTGGATGGGAAAAGGTGTTAGTTGATTCTGACTCTCAACTTATGATTAATCTCTTGAAGACTCCTTCTAAGAATCATAAGGTGGATTGGAGAATAAAAATAATTATTGAGAAGATTCAGTTAATCCAGATGGAATTTTTGAAAGTTGATTACAATAATGTGGTCGAGAGATCAAAACAAGAGTGCTGATGCTTTAGCTAATTGGGCTTTGGACAAAGGTGATCTTACTTGTTATGGCCACCCTCCTCTATGGTGGGCTTCTCAAATTAGGGAAGCTCTTCTTTCTATCATTTCTTTGGATGGCTTCAGTTCTGAAGGTACCTAGTTTCTTCTTGTTTTTTTTTTTTATCTTTGGTTCTTTTAGTTTTTTTAGTTCCCTAGCTCTTTCTATTCTTAATTTTGTTTCCTTTGTTGATTCTTGCTTTAATAGTCTTCTGGTCTAGATAGGTCATTGTTTTGTTCATTTTTTTTTTCTTTTCTTTTGTCTTCTTTGTTTTTTTGTTTAGTTTTTTAAGGTGGGTGGGTTCTTTTGTTTTGTTTTGTTTTTGTGTTCTTTGTGTTGTTTTTTGTTGTTCTTGTGTTTTTGTTGTTTTGTTTTTTTTTTTTTATGTTTTTTGTTATTGTTCTTGTGTTTTTTTTTTGTTCTTGTTCTTGGGTTTCTCTTTGTTTGTGTTATTTTTTTTATTTTTTATGTGTGAGTGTTTTCTATGTTTTTTGTTTTTGTTTATTGTCTGTTGTTGGTTGTTTTTATTTTCATTTTATTTATTTATTTTTTAGGTTTTGGTTATGTTTATTTTTCATGTTTTTTTGGGTTATGTCTTTGTAGTGTTCTGTTGTTTTTGTCTTGTTTGTGTTTTGTTATGTGGTTCTTGTGTTTTTCTATGTGGTTTGTGTTGTGGTTTCTTTTATCTTATTGTGTGTGTTTGGTTGTGCTTTTGGTTTTGACACTCTCAAGAAGCATGTTTTTTATTTTATTTTATTATTTTTGTTGTTATTTAATTTTTTTAATTTGGTTTTTTGTGTTTGTTTGCTCCTTGAGTATGTCAAAGGTGGTAGGCCAGGTCCGAGTCCTGGGCGTTTTTGGCGGAATGGATACCCCTGCCTCCTTGGGTCTTACCCGAAAGTGGCATCCCTTTTGGGATGTTTTCCACAAATAAAAAAAAAAAAAAAGTACAAGTAGGATGCCCACTTCATGTGATAAGCTTCCTCAATCTTATTTTGTGATTGAAGAAACTTAAGGGGTAAGTGATCAACATGTACAATAGTCTCCTTACCAAGAAGGTAATATTTCCAATACTTTATAAATTGGATCAAAGCATTTAATTCTTTGTCATAGGTGGAATAGTTTTATTTGGCAGTTGAAATTTTCTTAGAATGATATGCCATTAGAGGGTCATTCTACTTCAATACGACTCCAAGGGCAAACTGTGAGGCATTTGTCTCAATCTTAAAAGGTTGAGAGAGGTTAGAGAGGATGAGGATATGTGTTGTGCACAATTTTTATTTCAATATCTCAAAGGTACGAACATGATCCTTTGTCCTTTGAAACGCAACCTTGGTTTTGGTCAAATGATGCAAGGGGTATGCAATAGTGGAATACCCAAAAATTAACTTGTGATAGAAATTCATAAGTTTAAGGAAACTCTGTAAATTTGTGATGGTGGAAGGAGTTGGCCAATGTGAATAAATTTGACTTTGGATGAGTCTACTTGAATACCATGCTCATTGATAGCAAAACCAAGATAATAATTGGAGGATTGAGCAAAATAACACTTGGGAAGGTTGGCATACAATTGGTTCTTTTGAAGAGTTCTAAGAATCTATTCTAAATGCTCTAGGTGAACATTCCAAGTGGGAGAGTAAAAAAGGATATCATCCAAGTAAATGATCATAAATGTTTCTAGACTACCTCTACAACACTTCATTCATCAACCTCATGAATGTAGTAGGAGCATTTGTAAGACCAAAAGGAATTACAAGCCATTCAAAAAGGCCCATCTTGATATTAAAGCTATTTTTTCGTGTGTCTTTAGCCTAAACCCTGACCTAGTGATACCCACTCTTATGATTTATCTTGGAAAAGAACTTAACCCCTTGAAGCTGGTCCAAGAAACCATCAATTCTTGGAAGTGGATATCTATTATTGATTGTTATTTTATTCAATGCCCTAAAATCAATACATAGCCTCCAACTCCTATCCTTCTTGAGCACAAGAAAATTTTATGAGACACAAGGGGAGATACTTGGCTTAATAAATCCTTTGGACAACAAGTCCTAGATTTTCCTTTTAATTTCATCAATTTGAAGGACTAATTGTGTTTACATTGGTGCATTAGGAAGATAAACACCATAAACAATCTCTATGCTATGATTGATATCTTGAATAGGAGGAAGTGTTGTGGGTTCCTTATACACATGAGAATTTGATTGTAATATTCTGTTTAGTGAAACATGCTTAGAAGAATTATGAAGTGGTGCTTGTGTTCCTTCATTTTATGGCCTTATGAATATGAGTGTCAATTGTTGTGCTTGATTTACAACTTTGTGTATTTATCTGTAACTTAGTACCAAATTGGTGGTATATTGAGTGTATTTAATTAGATATGACTTGTTATCAAATTGCAACGTGTATGTGTTTATGAATGTATCATAAGCAGCCTTCCTATCATATTGATAGGGTTTGCCAAGCAACAATCTATAACAATCCATTGGAGTGACATCACACATGACCTTATCCACAAAATTAGGGCCAAAAGCAAATGGTATAGTGCAAGTGTGTGTGATGTTGGACATAGTCCCACTATCCTTCCATCCAAGTGAATAGGGATGAGGATGTAGGTTCATGGGTCGCTTCAACTTATCGACAATGAACCTCACAATCAAATTATTTTATGAGCCATTGTTGATTATACAATGAACTAAAAAATCATGAGTGAGGTGAGATCTCATGATAATCAAATTGTCACGATCACCTACTAATGAATTGTGATTCATTAAGATGATGTTGTTTAGTCAACTTTTTAACTCATTGTATGTTTTATCTTCCCCTAAAGTCTCAATGTGACCATATTTTGGATACGCATTTGGAGATTGTCCAATCAAAGATTTCTTCTTGAGGTTTTTGAACTTAAAATATTTGGACTAAATGCGTCCCTTCTTATTACGAAAGTTACAAATCCTTATGAATTTAGAAAAATAAGAAGAATATTTATAAGAAAAAGATGGAGAAAAAGAGGGAGAAGAAGGAGAAAAAGAAGGCCTTTTCACCTTTTGTATTTTTTGCTACTGATTTGGAGACTTGGAAGCTCCCATGGCACCAAACTATCATGGTCCCCTTGACTGTGCAACAAGCTTCTCCTCTAGAAGTTGAGCTTGGTTGAAAGCTGCATCCAAAGTGGCGAGGGAAGTATATTGATATATTGGTAGACCTTGTAAATGTCAATTTTCTTGTTACTATTGTGGAAGAAAAGGTTATACATATTGTTCTTGTTGAGATATCCAAACATTTGAAATGATTTCAATATATATATATATATCAGGATGAGCTGATCTAAAAAAAAATTGCGACTAAAAATTTCAAGTTAACAAGCCTCAATCAAAGGTTCTCATATCACCAATTCCAAATTTGGAAATCTAGACCCACACCATTAAAATAAGATTTTAACAATGACGAACTTACCTATATTCATATTAACAAGTAATATTTGAAATGATTTCAATATATCCATTACAACCCCTCTATATAAATATGAATTGACATAGAAAAATTCTTACACTTAAAAATTTCAAGTTAACGAGCCTTGGTCAAGGGTTCTTATATCGCCAATTCCAAATTTTGAAAATCCAAATATTTGGTAATTAACTATAATTAACAACTATGCAAAACTAGATGACTTGTCATTCTAGAATATGCCATGGGAATTATAAAGTGTGTACATATGGCTTTTCCAAAGATGCATAGTAAATTGAAGCCACCTTTGCTAGAACTTCACATGTGAAAATTTAAGTTGAATCCTTGCAAAGTTGCTCAAGTCCTTCACAATAGTGCAGTAAGATCCCCGCGAGTGTGATCTACGGCAAGGACGCCACTTGCATTATCGGTGATCTGACCCGGGTTCAATCCCCATGGTGGACGTGTATAAGAAGTATTACTTAAAAAAAAACAGTACAATAAGAAATATAATTAAAAATAACATAATAAAAAAGAAATTCTTTGAAAAATTCAAACTAAAATTTCATGGACTCAATTAGTTTAAAATGTAAGATCGACGCAGTCCAAATCTTGCCAGCCATGAAGGAAAACAACAAAGCAAGCTAAATAGACGAGGAGGGCATTGGGATTCAACACAATCATTAATACTACACTACCCATGGACTACAAGATAGTTTACCAAATGATTTTGGCTACAAATTATGATTAAGTGCACATCACCATGTTCTTAAATTACTGAAACGTATATTGTTTACATAGATTAAAAAGGCCTCAGTTGCCTGATGTTAATATAGATATATTTAATTTAGGTTTTTTTGTATGAAATCTTGCACTTTATCAAAGGATTGGGACCAGTTATAAAAACTTGTGTTTTTAATTCAAAATTTTGGTTTTGTGATGAATCTCAATTGTCTTGATGTTAATATAGATATGTCTAACTTGGGTGTCTTGAATGAAAGGCTACACTTTACACGGAGAGTGGAACCACTCATAAAAACTTTTTTAACTCAAAATTTTGGTCTGTGATGAATATCATAGTGATATGTCTTTGGATTTTCATTCTAGAAACCCAAGTTCAAACCTCGATACAAGGGTCTTGGACCATTTATTAAAACATGATTGGGTCTTGGACCATTTATTAAAACATGATTTTTTAACTCAATTTTTTTAGGGGATCTTGACTCCTTGTACAAACCCTCACTTTACCCTAATATTTTTACCCAAAAGGGATTTGCTGGTTGGTAGCAGCCAACTGGACTGTTCCGATTCATTCCTAGATGGTTTTTAACTCAATTTTTTTGAGGGGATCTTGACTCCTTGTACAAACCCTCACTTTACCCTAATATTTTTACCCAAAAGGGATTTGCTGGTTGGTAGCAGCCAACTGGACTGTTCCGATTCATTCCTAGATGGTCGGGGTCCTATTGAGTTCTTTACTCCATGGACTACGGATTATAGAAGTTCTCTACGCAGCCAAAATATATCTATATATAGATGGATGTGTTTAATGATCCCCTTTACAATTGCTCAAACAAAATCAAAATACAGTTTTCAAAAAAGGGAAGAAAATAAAACTCTGTAGATTATATTTTTTAAACAAATAAAAATTCTTTACATCTCTAAATCATCATTTATAAAACAAAAAAAACTTTTTAGAAAATGAAGAAAAAGAGCTTCCATTTCAAAAGTTACAGAGGCTGTCCAAATCACAAAAAACATACTAGTTGTATCATTGCTAATAACCAATTTTTTTTTTTATAATCTAAATATTTTTAGTTTGAATAAATACTTCTTATATACATTCGTCATGGAGATTGAACTCGAGTCACATTACCCATAATGTAAGTGGTATCCTTGCCGCTAGACCACAATACATAAATGTATAATCTAAATATTGCAAAAGTGTCAAATAAAGAAAACCTGTCCCAAGTTTCACAAAAGTGTAATTGACAACAATTATAAACAATCACCTAAAGGCTAAAACTATTCCTTTCCAACATTAAAATGTTTTACATTTTGGACGAACGAAGAGTTCTCATAGTCTAAATCTTTCTAAATTTTCAGATAAAGAAAACATTCCTCAAGGTTCAAAGACATCAAGCATAGATAACAATTACCAACATGTACTGAATTTGTTCTTTTTCTAATCAGACATAGACAACAATTACTAACATATACTAAATTTGTTTTTTTCAAATGTAAACATTCACATTTAAGAACATCTAAGACTTGAAATAAACTACTATAAGAACCCTTGATGGTTACTCTTCATGGCCATCTTTAAATCATACTAAGTGCTTTTAAATCCTAGATTACCTCAAAGCCTCCTACAAAAACTTGTTTCCTATATTAGATCCTAGAATAAAGCTTGAATCAATCAAAGCTTGAATCAACCATTCCAAGCCAAAGTCAATCAAATTATGTTTAAGAGCTTCTTGTAACTCAAACAAAAACTTGTTTGCTATGGTGGACACCCCAAACAAATCGACACGAAACCCATCAAAAATAGAATCAATATAGTTGAACCCCAAAACAATTGAACACGACGCACATCAAAACTGGAATCAATATTTCCCCAACAATGAAAATCAAAATACGCATAACAACTTCTAATATCTTCCTCATCCCAGACTTCCAAGCAGAGGTGAAGATCCCACAAGCATCGATCACAGACCCAGCATCCCCAATGGGTTTCAAAACATACTCCTTGTCAGTGGTGTGGTTGATGAGCTTGCTGCCCTCAACCTCCACAGTGACATCGTGGCCAGTCTGGCACTCCTCACAGACCCTGCACTCAGCCTTCAGTGGGTACACCTTCCCAGTGGCCAAAGAGTTCCTGACAAAAATTCTTGCATATGACTCTGCCACCACAGCCTTCACCCCTGCTGCCCCCAGGGCCACAGGGCCATGCTCCCTGGATGACCCACACCCAAAATTGGCCCCACCAATCAAAATGGGGTACTTGGTCTTGGTCTGCCCCTGTTCTATAAACTTCCCATACTTGTCAGGGAGGCCCACCATTGCATAGCTGCCCAGTTTCTCATACTCCTCTGGTTCGGAGGGCACAAGGGTCAGGTACTCTGCTGGGATGATATGGTCTGTGTCTATGTTGTCACCCACTACAAAGCATTGCCCATGGAAAACCTTTTGGGATTCTGCTGCCATGGCCCTTGTGGACCTTGATGCAGAAAGTCGGTGTGAAAATGTTTTGCCCTTTTGGGGGGCTGATACATGCAGTGCAAGTGCATTGTTGTGGGGGAAATGTGGAGAATATTGATGGATTTTGAACAGAGAAGACAATTTTGAGGTTGATTTGGGAGGAAGATGGGCATTTCTTGTACTTACCGAGGCAAACTGCAGAATGTTTGTAGCCGCCATTGTTGTTCGTCGACAAGATCTTCTTCAAGAAATTTTACGGTAGACTCCAGTAAGAGATCGTAGAATAAGAGAGTGATATGAATTTTATTCTCAAGTTTTCTTTGGTGCAATAGACCACAAAACCTTGTGCTCGTGGATTGGAATGCTAGATAAAATTATTACATTATTAGATTAAAAAATGTGAAAAAGCCTTCCTTGGTAACGATCTCCTTGTAAGTATGGATAATCTCATTTGTAATCATGGATCGTATCACCATAGCACACAAAACCATGTGCTGGTGGATTGGAATGTTAGATAAAATTATTACATTATTAGATTAATAAATATCAAGAAGCATTCGTTGGTAACGATCTCCTTGTAAGTATGGATAATCTCATTTGTAACATTCATTGATGGCATCACCATACCATGTATTATATAAGCTTCAATGCATTAATGAAATTTGTTTCACCATAAATGATATCATTGATCGCATGAAATTTGATTTGGTTCACCATCAATAATATCAGAGATTGGGTAATTTAAGTATGCTCTCAAACTGCAGTATTAAGCTGCTCAAGGTGATATGATTTAAAGGAATCTTAGTAATGTTTTTGGGGGAGGGCTCCAGCTCCACCTCTGTGAACGAGAGCAGTGTCTATTTACTGTCTTCACGTCAGTGATCAAGACGGAGGTTGTTTGATCTTTTCCTAATAACGTTGTTATCAATAAACTTTGATGGTTTATTTCTTTTTAATTTTTGACTTCAAAAATAGGCTACCTTATTGTGTAAGGTTGCTCTAATTCTATTATTAATAGTTTCTACAAGTTGGGATAACAATGGTGGTCACTCAAGTTCTGTTGACGTATGCTTCCAAGTTCCAAATAAATGTATCCCCTAATAATTTTGTAAAGGGTGTTATTAGTTGACCATAACCATGTACATATTTACCATGATAAGTCCTCAACCCAAAAATTGATATAAATTGATGAAGCTGAGAGGTGACCCATGTTGATATTGTCTTAATCTTCTTACCCATTCATATTTATGCAATAGATCAAGAATACGTGGTCCTAGTATTTTAATATTGTCTTACCAAAGTTACTATCTTCCAGTATTGTCTTGGATTGGATACTTTGACAAAGGGGAGTGCTCTAATAAAAACGAAGACATACTTTTCAAAGAGAGCAAGAGGAAGCTACCATTACATCATAACATGCATACGTAGTGATATTATCAATCACGAAGCCAAAGAAAAATGCATAGGATCTTCAAACAGAAAGTAACCCTTTTAAGAAGAAAAGGCCACTACATTGGATAACCCTAATGCAAGATCAAAAGGTGATGTGGGACACAAAAGCCACTTTGTATTCATAATGCAAATACATCTATAGGTATTGACATGTCTGATTTACGATAACACAACGCCATCCAAAGCTAAGTGGATCAACTTAATTAGAGTGCAAAATCAACAAAAGAAACTAATAGCTAATTGAAGCTTAACTTATGAGATTATCTAGAAGCAAAATAACAACCTAAGCTAACTTAGAAGATCCCCTAAACTTCTATTAAATGAATGTGAGATATTATGAAAGCTCACATTTCACATAATAATTATTAAAACTAATCCTAAGACTAATATAGTATTATATCAAATGATATCATCATGCCTCCCCACAATAGAAGCATTAGACTCCACTGCTTTCAAGAGAGAAGGAAAATTATGAGACATTTCATGGTGAGATAACCAATGAGCATGATGTGGAAGCTGACCTCTCTGAGTAACAAGGTAGGAAGAGGAAGATCCTTGTCAAGTATGATGAATCTTTGTGTTGATCACTCGATCAGAATTAAGTGAAAACTAAAAATTTGGTACCACATTCTCAAGATGGCTGATGACAATTGGTCTTCAATATAGAGCCATGGTAAGGCTTTATAAGATCCACATTGATGATGACATGAATGCCAAGACGAGCTAAAATATCAAGGCAAAAGGCATTTGTAGACACCTACTCAAAGATAGTATAAAACCCATAACGAAGTGGTTTGATCTTATTATGTGCCTTCTCTAAAAAAAACCGTTTATCCAAATAGAGCCAAACCTTCTCTCCAACTTGGAAAGGATGAGGCATACGATGTCAATCTATTTCTAGCTTTTTTTGTTGCTATGTATTCTATAAAATCTGGACCATTTATGACTAAAGACTCTATAAGTGTTGAATGAAGGATTATGTCTTATCTTTGTATTTTTTGAATGTGTAAGGTTTTTGGAGAGGGCAAAGATAAGGACAAATCATATGAAGCCAAAGTTTGAAAACCAACATAAAATTTTTAAAGGTGACTATCCTATGGAGGCGTGGATTACTCTATTGTAGGTATGCTCTATGTGAGTGAGGCTCAAATCCCACTTAGTTGGAGAAGTGTGGTGACAAATCCTTAAACTTTGCATAAGAGTGCAATTCACTACTTTTATCTTTCCATCTGACTGAGGGTGAAATGTAGTGGAGAAGTTAAGAGACTCCTAACATCTTCCATAAAGAACACCAAAAATGATCCACAAAACATCAATCATGGTCAGATACTATCATGACCCTCCCTAGCTGACTTTATGGCACAAGAAAACAATGTATTAACCTATGATGTGGTGATACCTAGTTTGAAAAATTGAACCAACTATATGATGTTTAGTTGATTTATAAGGGCGTGTTATCACTAACATATTGCCAAGTGTGCAGGATCAGGTACACTCGTAGGTGGAATAGGCAGAGTCACCCACCAAAAACGAGGGTACCAAAGATCAGGGGAAATGATGATTAAGGTACTCGGAGGTAACATGGATAGATACCTTCATATAGGCATGCATTTATGGAAGGGATAATCATCGATGGTTGATCACCTTGAGCTTTAGTTGATAGCCTAGTAGCTATCGTAAAATCTCTGGCTAAGATAGGTGATTGGGTTGATGGAAAGATTCCCTCTTTGTTGTTGTATAAATGTGTTTTCTCTCTACTACATCATGGCTTGAGTAGTTTAATGTTGATTTTTCTATATGAGAACACCTACAAAATGTATATAGATGCATAAGGTAAACTGTCATGTTGAAGTAAAAGTAGAGCATCATCCTTATGAAAGAAAGCAAATTAAAATTATATGCTAAATGAAGATTCCTTTAAACTAATTAATGAAGTTTAAGTAAATAATTTCTGGCTCATTGGAGCTCATTAGTAAACTTCATTTGCAATTAATAAATGAGTTTTCATTTAAATTAATTAAAAGTGTTCATTTTAATGATAATAGAGAATTCATTAAAAAGCTTTAATTAATTGAAATAAATGAAAGAGAATTCATTTTAGAAAATATATAGATATATAATAGATATATTTTATTAAAAAAGCAATAGTGAAATTGTGTGAATAAAAGAAATATATTTTAAGGTTTATAAATATCATGAGAATGATATTTTAAATTTAAAAGAGCCATTCTTCAAAAAAATAAAACGTAATGATCCCTTTCCTATATAGTGAAACCTATGAGATAGCCTACGATGCTACTAATTTTCCAAAGGTGGAAAATATGGGAAGAATGCACAGAGGATAGGGGACGGGCATTGAATAAAGGAGGCTCAAGATGGGGGCTCGAGGTTTGAGAGGGCGGCGGACGGGCCACCTGGGTGGACGAGCACGTAAGGAGGAGGAAAAGGAAAAGAAGGGGAGAGAACGGAAGGAGGGAGGAGAGCAGAGGAACGAAGGCGAGAGGCATGGAGAAAGAAGAGAACGCACCAGAAGCGAGAAGGGAGGCAGCAAACTTTACCAGACTTCCATCTCCGTGAAAGCTTAAAGGTTGGGTTGCTCTAAGCTCTAACTTCGGTTTTAAATTGCATAGCATCATTGAGTGCTCTATTTTTAGTTAAAACTACCATGTGCATCATTGAGAGCTCTGTGTTTAGTTGAAACCACCTTGTGCTGGTTGAAGAGCTCTATGTTTTTAGTTAAAACCACCTTGTGTTGGTTGAAGAGCTTTGTGTTTTTAAACCCTGTGTGAAGCTGTGTTTAGTTAAAACCACCTTGTGCTAGTTGAAGAGCTTTGTATTTTTAGTTAAAACCACCTTGTGCTAGTTGAAGAGCTTGTTTTCTACCGTATTCTTTTGTGTTTTTAGTTAAAACCACCTTGTGTTGGTTGAAGAGCTCTATGTTTATTGAAACTACCATGCACTAGATGAAGCGTTGTGTGTTTAGTTAAAACCACCTTGTGTTGGTTGAAGAGCTCTATGTCTAGTTAAAACTACCATGTGCATCGTTGGGTGCTCTATGTTTAATTGAAACCACCTTGTGTTGGTTGGAGCGTTGTGTTTTAGTTGAAAATTGCCATGTGCATCGTTGGGTGCTCTGTGTTTAATTGAAACCGCCTTGTGTTGGTTGAAGCATTGTGTTTTAGTTGAAAACTGCCATGTGCATCGTTGAGTGCTCTATGTTTATTGGAACCGCCTTGTGCTAGTGAGCGTAGTGTTTTGTAAAGGAAACCACCATAGGTTTTAGTGAGCGCAGGTTTAGGAAGAAACCAGTTAGCGTTTTAGTGAGAGCATTCCTGGTTCTAGTGCTTAGACGCTAGGTTCGTCGTGGTTGCTCAGCATCCGCCTTGGAAGGCGTTGGCCACTAGTTGTAGACCTTGCATTAGGGAAGGTGTTGTGTGGCTTGTTTTAATTAAAAGAGCCTTTGTTTTATGAGAAACATATTTAAGGTTTTTAATCAGAAAGAACCTTAGTTTATATAAAATATAATGAAGGTTTTAATTAAAAGGAACCTTTGATTTATATGAGATATATTTTAGGTTTTTAATTAAAAGGAACCTTTGATTTATATGAGATTTATTTTAGGTTTTTAATTAAAAGGAACCTTTGATTTATATGAGATTTATTTAAGGTTTTTAATTAAAAGGAACCTTTGATTTATATGAGATTTATTTTAGGTTTTTAATTAAAATGAACCTTTGATTTATATGAGATTTATTTAAGGTTTTTAATTAAAAGGAACCTTTGATTTATATGAGATTTATTTAAGGTTTTTAATTAAAAGGAACATTTGATTTATATGAGATATATTTTAGGTTTTTAATTAAAAAGAACCTTTGATTTTTATGAAAGGCATTGAAGGTTTTTAATTTAAAGAGAACCCCTTTGATTAATGTTGATTATCTTAGGAGTTTTAAATTAAATGGGATGTGGATTTATTCGTGAATTGAAGTTATGGGGCTTCAATTTAGGGAATGAATGAATGATTGTTTTAAAGGTTAAAGGTATGGGACTTTAATGCTTTAAAAAGTAATTGATGGATTGGAAATGGTGAATTAAAAAGGATGTAGATTTATTATTTAAATTGAAGTTATGGGGCTTTGGTTTAGGGAATGAAAAGAAGAGGATTGTTTTAAAGGTTAAGGGTATGAGACTTTAATGCTTTAAGACATGATTGAATTTGATTTAAGTTAGACCTTGATCTAAGTGGTGCATGTTGGATGACTCTCCAAGGGAACTTGGGAGGTGAAAATAAAAGTAAGGGTTCTTTTATGATATCCATTATGCATTAGATGGTTAGAAACTTAATTGAATTTTGTATAGTTGCAATTTGGTAAAGTAAATGAATAGATGCATTTAAAGGTATGCCTATCTTGAACCATGAGTATCTTGATCCCCTACTACCCTCAAAGAACTATTGGGAAGCAAGGAGAAGCAAGGAGTTCAATGGAAACAAAGAATAGGTAATTGTATCTTACGTTGATTTACTTATGATCAAATAGACTAGAATTGTGGGGAGATATCCCCAATGCAGATAATGTGATACTCTTTAGAGTAGGAAGGATTTATCATGTAAGAATTAATGAGATAATTGTTTATTGGATTAGTGAAGGTTCTTTTACTTTATTTTTGTATTTGGTTATGTTATGTAGTAGATTCTATTTTAGTGTTAAGCTTGTTTTATTCTCTCTATCATTGTTTGATTGCTTTCTGATGTTGTAGCATATAGATGTATCATTGTTTGATTGCTTGATGATAGGAATCTAAGTGTAGAGTTCTAGGGTGAACTCAGAGGTGACCTAAGGGAATTAAGAACCCCTTAGGGTGAACATAGGTAACCTAAGGGAATTGAGAACCCCTTAGGGTGAACATAGGAGACCTAAGGGAATTGAGACCCCCTTAGGGAGATAAAGGATTAAGTTGTGAAGAGAATTACATCTGAGTTAAGATAGCTCATCGTGGAGATGAGATAGATAGCTTAACTCGCAATACTCATAGCATACCTACACATAATGATTTGTGTAGGATATGGGGATGCGTGTATACCTTCGATGGATTGAGGGTGATAGGTCTAGCTCATCGAGAATGATGGGATAGATGGGCTTATCTGCAGTGACACATTATACGCCTACATAGATGGATTTGTGTTAGGGTACTTCATGAGATGTAACTTCCAAGAAAACTTAGGGGATTGAAACTTTAGGTAAATGTTAGTTGGGGTTAGGGGTTCATGAAGGGTTCATGTATCCCTCTCCTTAGTAAAAAAAAAATTTCTATTTTTGTATTTTTTTGTTTGTGTGTTTTTGGGTCGTTACATTTGGTATCATAGCTCTAGGTACGAGGGTATAGAGCTTCTATGTGTGCTAAATGGAAATTAGATGGATCCAATGAAGGCTTGCTTAAGGTAAAGGCTAAAGCTGGGATGATCTAGGATACCCTATTTTCTAGAATATGATGGGAATAAACCCCAAGGGAGCGTGGATGTCAGGATACCTTAGTATGGGCTTTGGTATCAGTGGTACATCCTAGCCTAGGATATTACCCTAGTTAGGTTGTTAATGCATATAGCAAGAGAACTCTGTATTATGGCTTGATTAGAGATACAACTTAAGATGAAACTGTAATCTAATCTTCTTTCTTGGATGGAATCAGGTTAAGATGCCACCTAAGACCAGAAGAGGGAGGCCTACACCTAGACAAACTTGGCAAAGTAATTTCGAAGAAGAAAACCAGGATGGGGAACCAACAAACCCCAATAGGGAGGTAGAAGACCTCACCACTACGATCGCTACTATGCAGGATCAGATAAGATAGTTGCTCAAAATGGCTACAAATCATAATTCACAAGTTCAAGGCTGCCTAGATAATGGACTAACTATAGAACAAGTACAAGCCGAGCCTTAGCAGAAAAGGAAACAGCTAGGGACATGAAAAACATTAGTATCTCCAAGTTTTATGGAGAGGGTGATGGGGATGCAACAGAAGCATGGTTGAGAGAAGTAGAGGTTCACTTTATGGTAAAAGGCTACTCATCTAGAACCCGAATGCTTTGGGCTATGATTAACCTAGAAGGGGCTGCTCTGGAGTGGTGGGAAACCCACTATGAGGAAACTAAGATTGAACCCATTGATACTCCATGGGAAGAGTTTATAAGCATATTTAAGAAGAGATTCCTAACAGAGCATTTCTATGCCCTAAAGTTTGAAGAATTTTCTAGTCTCAGACAAGGAACCAACATAGTAGAGGTGTACTACAAGAAGCTGGTAAGGCTGTTCAAATATGTACCTATTTATAATGAGAAAATGCGAGTTCATAAGTTCATTCTTGGATTGGAATCTAGGTTAAAGCATGATGTGGAGATGCAGGAGCCCAAATCACTACAAAAGGTATATGACCTAGCAAAGAAAGTAGAGTCACACTTCTGTTATAAGTATGATACTCTACCCGAGCAAGCATGGCAAGAGCTAAAGAAGAGGAATAGTAATGGGTTTGTAAAATGGGAGGCTGAGCAAGAGCGAAAGGCCAAGAATCCCCAAAATCCTGAGAAGAAACCTTATGGGAATCAGAATAAGTTCAAGAAGAACTTTTGTAAGAAGGATAACAAGCCCAACAACATGAAACCTCAACCACAAAAGTCGCAAGCTCCAACTCCAGTAGTTAAGAATGGGAATGAGAAACCTAAAAAATAGCAAGGACCCAAGGAAGGGTGCTACAATTGTCAAGGATCTCATTACTATAATCAGTGTCCATATCGAGCAGGGACTAGCACAACTAATGCAAAAGGGAAGGAACTAGAACATCAGATCTATGCCACAATCGAGAAGCAGAAGCTAGAGGGACAAGCCACCCCATTACTTGTGAAAGGTAAGGTTTTCAATAAGCAAGTAAACATTTTGATAGATAGTGGAGCCATTGACAGTTTTATTTCATCTAGCCTAGCAAGGACTGTGTTGGAAAGGCCTAGACATTTGGCTCATGGGTGGAAGGTTGAGTACGGTTCTGGGTAGACCTACTCGGTAAACCAGTGTTATCCTATGGTAGAAGTTACTCTATCTGAAGGGACTACAGAATGTTGTTTATATGTAGCTCCCCTACACGCCTTTGATATGATCCTAGGGATGGATTGGCTACAGGCTCATAAAGCCTTAGTCAATTTCCAAGACCGATGGATTGAGTATTCAGAGGAAGGCAGAGAGAGACTAAGAATTCATAGCAAACAAGGGGTGTTTGAACCTCAAATGTTGTCCACTATGCAACTAAAAAAGGCCCTAAAGAGAGGAGGGATAGTGTATGTGGTAAAACTCAATGAAGTGGAGGACCATGAGAAAGGAGAAATACTAAGACAACATCCAATTTTATAGGATTTTTAGGATGTATTTCCAGAGGACTTACCTGGACTACCTCTTGTACGGGAATTTGACTTCACAATTGAACTTATGATGGGAGTCGAACCTATCCATAGATCCCCATATAGGATGAATCCTACTGAAATGCGAGAACTAAAGGTTCAATTGCAAGGATTGTTGGAAAAGGGTTTGATAAAACCAAGTGTGTCACCGTGGGGCACGCCAATTTTGTTCATGAAAAAGAAGGATGATTCGCTAAGATTATGTATTGATTACAAGATGCTAAATAAGGCTACAATCAAGAATCGGTATCCTTTACCTAGGATTGAAGATTTATTTTATCAACTAAAGGATGCCAAGGTGTTTACTAAGATCGACTTGAGGTCAGGGTATCACTAGTTAAGGATTCATGAGGAAGATACTCACAAAATGGTATTTAAGACTAGGTATGGGCATTATGAGTTTACGGTTCTACCCTTTGGACTGACTAATGCCCTAGCTGCTTTCATGAACTTAATGAATAGTGTGTTCCAAAGACACTTGGACCAATTTGTCCTGGTATTCCTAGATGATATCCTTATATACTCTCGAGATAAAGAAGAACATGATAAACATCTTAGGATTGTGTTGGAATTGTTAAGGAAGAATCAACTTTATGGGAATCTGGCTAAGAGTGAATTCTATGTTCTAGAGGTATGATATCTTGGACACGTTATATCAACAAAGGGGATTATTGTGGATCCAAAAAAGATAGAGGCTATTCTAAATTGGCCACCCCCTACTAATGTGACTGAAGTGCAAAGTTTCATGGGGTTAACAGACTATTATAGATGTTATATAAAGGACTACTCCAAGATTGTTGGACCCATAACAAACCTTTAGAAGAAGGGGAAATAATTCAAGTGGTCAGAGAAGTGTGAGGCTGCCTTCGTACTACTAAAGCATAAGCTTACTACCGCACCGATACTAAAGGTTCTCGATCCTCAAGGGGACTTTTTAGTGTGCACTGATGCATCGATAGACGGGTTGGGTGGGGTACTCTCACAAGAGGAGTCAATAGTGGCATATACTTCAAGGAAGCTCAAGAAGCATGAAGTTAATTATGCTACGCATGATTTGGAGCTAGTTGTGGTAGTGCATGCTTTAAAGGTTTGGCACCACTACTTGGTGGGAAGGCCCTTTGAATTAAATATGGACCATCAAAGTCTATGATATATATTCACCCAACCAATACTCAATGCAAGATAGAGAAGATGGGTGGAATTCCTCATTGAGTATGATTTCGAGATTGAGTACATAAAAGGAAAAGAGAATAAAGTAGTTGATGCTTTGAGTAGAAGGAAATATATAGCAGCCATAACTAGGATTCACATGGACTTGATGGATCGAGTGAGATAGGAGCAATCTCAGGATGAGTATTGCCAAGGAATTTGAGTCAATATGGATAGAGATCCTGAAGGAAATAAGGAATTTAGTGTGAAAGATGACTTTCTATGTTATAAGGGAAGGGTCATCATACCAAATATGGGTGATTTGAGAAACTTGATAATGCAAGAAGCTCATAGATATCCTTATTCTGCTCATCCGGGAGGAGCCAAAATGCGAGAAAACATGAAAAGAGCCTTCTTTTGGGTAGGAATGAAGAAGGATATCATAGATTTTATCACTCGATACCTCGAATATCAGAAAGTTAAGGCAGAATGCCAACATCCTGTAGGAAAACTTCATCTGCATGATATACCTACACAAAAATGGTAGGTTATATCTATGGATTTTATTATGGGTTTACCCAAGACTCGGTACCAACATGATGCCATATTTGTAGTGGTCAACAAATTGACTAAGGTTACCCACTTCATACCGAGAAATACCAAGGATGATGCTCAGGTAGTGGCTAGCAGATTTGTCAAAGAGGTATTCCGATTGCATGGGTTTCCTGAGGTAATCATCTCAGATAGAGACTCCAAATTCACTTCTAAATTTTGGAAATCCCTTCATAGTGCAGTTGGTATAAAATTGAATATGAGTTCAGCATACCACCCTGAAACCGATGGTCAAATGGAATGGGTAAACCAAGTTTTGGAAGACATGCTCTGCATGTACTACATGGATCACAAATCTCAATGGGAATATTGTCTACCTTTGGTAGAGTTTGCCTACAATAATGGACATCACTCCTCGCTAGGAATGGCACCTTTCGATGCCTTGTATGGGTGAAAGTGTAGAACACCATTGTCTTGGGATAACCTAGAGGATCGAGTTGTGATTGGGCCAGAAATGGTCAGGGTAATGGAAGAGCAGCTAAAAGAAATTAGGCAAAGGCTTAAGGAAGTTACGGATAGGCAGAAGAGTTATGCAGATCTAAAAAGGACTCCAAGAGAGTATTATGTTGGAGATAAGGTGTTCTTAAGGGTTAAGCCAAAGAAAAGTGCTATCAAATCCACGAAGTTGGATCCACATTTTGTGGGGCCCTTCGAGATCATGGAAAATATCAATCTGATTGCATACCGACTTGCATTACCACCTAATCTATCCAAAATCCATGACACCTTCCACATATCCTTGCTTAGGAAATATGTTGCTGACCCTGAACATGTGTGGGATGTTTCTAAATTGCAGATGGAAAATTTGGAGGCCATTGAAGTACTACCGATGAATATTCTTGAGTTTCATTCTAAATATCTACGAAATCAGACTCTCGAATAGTGTAAGGTCTAGTGGGACCAGTTCTCTGAGAAGAATGCCACTTGGGAGAAAGTGGAGGTTATGCAAAAATATTTTCCCTTTTTTTTGAAGCTATATGATGTAATAATTTTACTTTCTATTAAAAACAAAAGGAAAACTAGAAACACCGAGGACGATGTTTAATCCTAGTGGGGGAGGATGTCATGACCCTCCCTAGCTGACTTTATGGCACAAGAAAACAATGTATTAACCTATGATGTGGTGATACCTAGTTTGAACAATTGAACCAACTATATAATTTTTAGTTGATTTATAAGGGTGTGTTATCACTAACATATTGCCAAGTGTGCAGGATCAGGTACACTCATAGGTGGAACAAGTAGAGTCACCCACCAGAAATGAGGGTACCAAAGATCGGGGAAATGATGATTAAGGTACTCGAAGGTAACATGGATAGATACCTTCATATAGGCATGCATTGATGGAAGGGATAAGGATATCATCATGGCCTGATCACCTTGAGCTTTAGTTGATAGCCTAGTAGCTATCATAAAATATCTAGCTAAGATAGGTGATTGGGTTGATGGAAATATTCCCTCTTTGTTGTTGTATAAATGTGTTTGCTCTCTACTGCATCATGGCTTGAGTAGTTTAATGTTGAGTTTTCTATATGAGAACACCTGCAAAATGTATATAGATGCATAAGGTAAACTGTCATGTTGAAGTAAAAGTAGAGCATCATCCTTATGAAAGAAAGCAAATTAAAATTATATGCTAAATGAAGATTCCTTTAAACTAATTAATGAAGTTTAAGTAAATAATGTCTGGCTCATTGGAGCTCATTAGTAAACTTCATTTGCGATTAATAAATGAGTTTTCATTTAAATTAATTAAAAGTGTTCATTTTAATGATAATAGAGAATTCATTAAAAAGCTTTAATTAATTGAAATAAATGAAAGAGAATTCATTTTAGAAAATATATAGATATATAATAGATATATTTTATTAAAAAAAGCAATAGTGAAATTGTGTGAATAAAAGAAATATATTTTAAGGTTTATAAATATCATGAGAATGATATTTTAAATTTAAAAGAGCCATTCTTCAAAAAAATAAAACATAATGATCCCTTTCCTATATAGTGAAACCTATGAGATAGCCTATGATGCTACTAATTTTCCAAAGGTGGAAAATATGGGAAGAACGCATAGAGGATAGGGGACGGGCATTGAAGAAAGGAGGCTCAATACGGGGGCTCAAGGTTCGAGAGGGTGGCGGATGGGCCACCTAGGTGGACGAGCACGTAAGGAGGAGGAAAAGGAAAAGAAGGGGAGAGAAGAAGGGGGAGGAGAGAAGAGGAACGAAGGTGAGAGGCATGGAGAAATAAGAGAACACACCAGAAGCGAGAAGGGAGGCAACAGACTTTACCAGACTTCCATATCCATGAAAGCTTAAAGGTTGGGTTTCTCTAAGCTCTAACTCTAGTTTTAAATTGCATAGCATCGTTGAGTGCTCTGTTTTTAGTTAAAACTACCATGTGCATCGTTGAGAGCTCTATGTTTAGTTGAAACCACTTTGGTAAGATTTTTAAAATTGTGTGGTTGAAGGTTGTTTTTAGTTAAAACCACCTTGTGTGGTTGAAGAGCTCTATGTTTAGTTAAAATATGGTGTTAGTTAAAATCACCTTGTGCTGGTTGAAGAGCTCTATGTTTTTACTTAAAACTACCTTGTGCTGGTTTAAGAGCTTTGTGTTTAGTTAAAACTACCATGTGCCAGATGAAGCATTGTGTGTTTAGTTAAAACCACCTTGTGTTGGTTGAAGAGCTCTGTGTTTAGTTAAAATACCATGGGTGTGTTTAGTTAAACCCTTGGTTAGTTGTTTTAGTTGAAATGCCATGTGCATCATTGGGTGCTCTGTGTTTAATTGAAACCACCTTGCATTGGTTGAAGCATTGTGTTTTAGTTGAAAACTGCCATGTGCATCATTGGGTGCTCTATGTTTAATTGAAACCGCCTTGCACTGGTTGAAGCATTGTGTTTTAGTTGAAAACTGCCATGTGCATCATTGAGTGCTCTGTGTTTATTGGAACCACCTTGTGCTAGTGAGCGCAGTGTTTTGTAAAGGAAACCACCATAGGTTTTAGTGAGCGCAGGTTTAGGAAGAAACCAATTAGCATTTTAGTGAGAGCATTCTTGGTTCTAGTGCTTAGATGCTAGGTTCACCGTGGTTGCTCAACATCCACCTTGGAAGGCGTTGGCCGCTAGCTGTAGACCTTGCATTAGGGAAGGTGTTGTGTGGCTTGTTTTAATTAAAAGAGCCTTTGTTTTATGAGAAATGTATTTAAGGTTTTTAATCAGAAAGAACCTTAGTTTATATAAAATATAATGAAGGTTTTAATTAAAAGGAACCTTTGATTTATATGAGATTTATTTAAGGTTTTTAATTAAAAGGAACCTTTGATTTATATGAGATATATTTTAGGTTTTTAATTAAAAGGAACCTTTGATCTATATGAGATTTATTTAAGGTTTTTAATTAAAATGAACCTTTGATTTATATGAGATTTATTTAAGGTTTTTAATTAAAATGAACCTTTGATCTATATGAGATTTATTTAAGGTTTTTAATTAAAAGGAACCTTTGATTTATATGAGATTTATTTAAGGTTTTTAATTAAAAGGAACCTTTTATCTATATGAGATTTATTTAAGGTTTTTAATTAAAAGGAACCTTTGATTTATATGAGATATATTTTAGGTTTTTAATTAAAAAGGACCTTTGATTTTTATGAAAGGCATTGAAGGTTTTTAATTTAAAGAGAACCCCTTTGATTAATGTTGATTATCTTAGGAGTTTTAAATTAAATGGGATGTGGATTTATTCGTGAATTGAAGTTATGGGGCTTCAATTTAGGGAATGAATGAATGATTGTTTTAAAGGTTAAAGGTATGGGACTTTAATGCTTTAAAAAGTAATTGATGGATTGGAAATGGTGAATTAAAAAGGATGTAGATTTATTATTTAAATTGAAGTTATGGGGCTTTGGTTTAGGGAATGAAAAGAAGAGGATTGTTTTAAAGGTTAAGGGTATGAGACTTTAATGCTTTAAGACATGATTGAATTTGATTTAAGTTAGACCTTGATCTAAGTGGTGCATGTTGGATGACTCTCCAAGGGAACTTGGGAGGTGAAAATAAAAGTAAGGGTTCTTTTATGATATCCATTATGCATTAGATGGTTAGAAACTTAATTGAATTTTGTATAGTTGCAATTTGGTAAAGTAAATGAATAGATGCATTTAAAGGCATGCCTATCCTGAACCATGAGTATCCTGATCCCCTACTACCCTCAAAGAACTATTGGGAAGCAAGGAGAAGCAAGGAGTTCAATGGAAACAAAGAATAGGTAATTGTATCTTACGTTGATTTACTTATGATCAAATAGACTAGAATTGTGGGGAGATATCCCCAATGCAGATAATGTGATACTCTTTAGAGTAGGAAGGATTTATCATGTAAGAATTAATGAGATAATTGTTTATTGGATTAGTGAAGGTTATTTTACTTTATTTTTGTATTTGGTTATGTTATGTAGTAGATTCTATTTTAGTGTTAAGCTTGTTTTATTCTCTCTATCATTGTTTGATTGCTTTATGATGTTGTAGCATATAGATGTATCATTGTTTGATTGCTTGATGATAGGAATCTAAGTGTAGAGTTCTAGGGTGAACTCAGAGGTGACCTAAGGGAATTAAGAACCCCTTAGGGTGAACATAGGTAACCTAAGGGAATTGAGAACCCCTTAGGGTGAACATAGGAGACCTAAGGGAATTGAGACCCCCTTAGGGAGATAAAGGATTAAGTTGTGAAGAGAATTACATCTGAGTTAAGATAGCTCATCGTGGAGACGAGATAGATAGCTTAACTCGTAATACTCGTAGCATACCTACACATAATGATTTGTGTAGGATATGGGGATGCGTGTATACCTTCGATGGATTGAGGGTGATAGGTCTAGCTCATCGATAATGATGGGACAGATGGGCTTATCTGCAGTGACACATTATACGCCTACATAGATGGATTTGTGTTAGGGTACTTCGTGAGATGTAACTTCCAGGAAAACTTAGGGGATTGAAACTTTAGGTAAATGTTAGTTGGGGTTAGGGGTTCATGAAGGGTTCATGTATCCCTCTCCTTAGTAAAAAAAAAACTTTTCTATTTTTGTATTTTTTTTTGTTTGTATATTTTTGGGTCATTACAGATACAATGGTGGTAGGAAGACCAAAGGAGAATTATACTATGCCAAAGAAGAGTTGGGCTAAGTTAGGTGTAAAATTGATCTTGCGGTATGGAATGAACTTAGCCATCTTAATAAAATTATCCACAACTACAAAAACACAATCATGCTACCAAACTATAATTTCCATAGAAATGCTTTCCCAAGGATGATAAGAAATGAGAAAAGGAATACTTAGGCCTAATTTCTTGTTAGCTAGGTTGGAGCAGCAACAAACATCACATTACCTAAAGACACCACACTACATGTGAGGCCAATAGAAGAACTGATGCAAATGATGAAGACTCTTGTGTTTTCTAAAATTTCCACCATAGATTGTAGAATACGCCTCTTTGAGAAGAGATAATTGATGCTCCTGTGGAACACAAAGTTTATCCAACCTATATAGCAAATCTTCCTTAATATGAATATCTTAGAAAGGACTTAGATTAGAAGAGAAAGGATGCACAATATGTTGGTAAACTTTACTAAAATCTAGATCAAGAGCATACTATGAAAGTCAAGTTTGGAAATCAATGTGAGAAGTAGTGACAACTATCAAGGCATGAGTTGCTAGAGGGTGACTCAAAAAATCTACTACTGTGTTACTATTTCCCTTCTTTTAATTGATCACCAAGTACAAGTAGGATTTCCACTTCATGTGACAATATTTCTCAATATTGTTTTGTGATTGAAGAAACTTAAGGGGCAAGTTATCAATATGTACAATAGTCTCCTTAGCAAGAAGGTAATGCCTCCAATACTTTATAACTTGCATCAAAGCATTCAACTCTTTGTCATAGATGGAATAGTTTTATTTGGCAATTAAAAATGTCTTAGAATGATAGGACATTGGATGGCCATTCTACTTCAATATGACTCCAAGGGTAAACTATGAGACATCTATCTCAATCTTAAAAGGTTGAGATATGTCAGTAAGGATAAGGATAGGTGTTGTACACAATTTTTATTTTAATATATCAAAGGTACGAACATGATCCTTTTTCCTTTGAAATACAACCTTGGATTTGGTCAAATAATGCAAGGGGGTTGTAATAGTGGAATACCCAAAAATGAACTTGCTATAGAAATTCGTAAGTCCAAGGAAATTCCCTAATTTTTTTATGGTGGAAGGAGTTGGCTAATTGAGGAGAAATTTGACTTTGGATCAGTCTACTTGAATACCATGCTCATTGAATAACAAAACCAAGATAATAAATGGAGGATTGAGAAAAATAACACTTGGGAAGGTTGGCATACAATTGGTTCTTTTGAAGAGTTCTAAGAATCTGCTCTAAATGCTCTAGGTGAATATTCTAAGTGGGAGAGTAAAAAAGGATGTCATCTAAGTAAATGATCATAAATTTGTCCAGACTATCTCTACAACACTTCATTTATCAACCTCATGAATGTAGCAGGAGCATTAGTAAGACCAAAGGGAATTACAAGCCATTCAAAAAGTCCCATCTTGGTCTTAAAGCTAGTTTTCCATGTGTCTTTAGCCTAAACCCTGACCTAGTGATACCCACTCTTATGATTGATCTTGGAAAAGAACTTAGCCCCTTGAAGCTAGTCTAAGAAATAATCAATTCTTGGAAGTGGATATCTATTCTTGATTGTTATTTTATTCAATTCCCTAAAATCATTACATAGCCTCCAAGTCCTATCCTTCTTGAGCACAAACAAATTTTTTGAGGTACAAGGGGAGGTACTTAATAAATCCTTTGGAGAACAAGTCCTAGATTTTCATTTTAATTTCATCAATTTGAAGGACTAATTGTCTTTACATTGGTGCATTAGGAAGAGAAACACAAGAAATAATCTCTATGATATGATTGATATCTTGAATAGGAGGAAGTGTTGTGGGTTCCTTAAATACATGAGAATTTTATTGTAATATTCTATTTAGCAAAACATGCTTAGAAGAATTATGAAGTGGTGCTTGTGTTCCTTCATTTGTGGCCTTACGAAGATAAGTGTCAATTCCTGTGCTTGATTTAAAACTTTACGTGCTTATCTACAACTTAGTACCAAATTGGTGGTATGTTGAGTGTATTTAATTAGATATGACGTGTTATCTAATTGCAATGTGTATGTGTTTATGAATGCATCATAAATAACCTTCCTATCATATTGATAGGGTTTGCTAAGCAACAATCCATAACAATTCATTGGAGTGACATCACACATGACCGGTGCTATGACGACCGATCCCTAGTCGATCAAATGTTGTTCAATATGTGGTTGGACCCTCTTGTTTGTCTCTCTGTGGTATTTAAAGGTAAAGACACAAACATAGAAAACAATTACTAACATGTACTAAATTTGTTCTTTTCTAATGTGAACATTCCCATTTAACAACAACATCCCTGGATGTTTAAGACTTGATTAAACCACTAAAAGCAAAGGTGAGAAACCTTGATGATTACTCTTCAAGACCATATTTAAATCATACTAAGTGCATTTAAATCCTAGATTACCTCAAAGCGTCCAACAAAAACTTGTTTCCTATAATGGCTACCCTAAACAAATCCACACTAAACCCATAAAAAACAGAATCAATATTTTCGAGACAATGAAAATCAAAATACGTATAACTGTAGACACCAAAACAACACCAATCCGATTATGTGACTGCAAACACTGATCGCTTTGACAAACACAGCCCCCAGGGCAGCCCTCAGAGGTCAAATAGTGGTCTTAACCACTTTTATAGCAATTTTGTGAGGTCAAGAAGCAATTTGGCACACTTAGACACTTTGCCTAGTAATCGTCTCACCCAAGGACGATTGCTAACTTGAAATCATCTCACCCAGGGACGATTTCTGAAATCGTCCCTGGGTGAGGATGATTTCCAAGTTTAACGGGCAAAAAGACAAATGAGGCCAAGTGGCAGCCCAGAACAGTCAGTTGATGACTCCTGCCTCGCACGCGTGTGTGAGTGGACAAATAGGCCGTTTGAGGACTGTCACAAGGGCAGTTATGAAAGCCCAAGTCAATGGAGGACTCCCCTCCCTCATGGGAAGACACGACTGCCACATGGCGCCTATGACCAACACATGGCATTTGTGCTTCCCTCCCAAAAGAGACCCCTTGGGTCTATAAAGGGTGGGACTTTTCTCACCCAAGATATACAGGTTGAAGGAGTTTTCAAGCAACGAAGTGCTGCCGAGTTGAAGACCCACTTGCATCCCTTTTGGTTCACCTTACCACATCCACCAATCTCTTTTGCAAGGGAGGTTTTTGGGTGGATTTTGGAAGCTTGAATCGGACCTAAATCCAACACATGGACACCTGAATCAACCAATTCGTCGACCCCCCCAATCCTAAGAGGTTTTGGGCCCATCCCTAGTGGATTGGCGCTGGAATCAAGTGCCAACGGTGGGAAACCCACTTGGGCATCCCCGCACTTTTCTTAAGTTTTATTTCAGAAGCATTCTAGTTTATTTTCTCATGCTTGCATATTGTGTTTCTGTTTGGTGAATTCATAGCTGCAATTTCGTAACCTTTGATCATATTCTAGTATGTTTTGTGTCGTTTTGTAGTTTCACTAACTTGCGGAGGCGATATCAAATTCCCGAGGGTAGAGGCCAAATTGGGAGAATCGACCATACGGGTCGTCCCAAAATGGCCCCAATTACATAACCCCCTTGTCCGTAGGTGTTTTGGAGACCTCGGGAGTCGACATTGGAGTGTGTCGGTTCAGCTTCCCCAACACGGAAGAAATCGTCCCACCCGGGGACGATTTACGATCGAAATCGTCCTACCCAGGGATGATTTCCAGTTGAAAGCAGATTAGCCGATCGTCTCGGTGGCAATGGCTCGTTGGTAACATTTTACTGTCTTCGGCAAGTTTCGAGTCTGTTTAGAATCATTTTGTTTATTGTTTTAGATAAATGTTTGCATGCATCTTTTGATGATTTTAGAAGAACGAACACTTTTCACTTGCAGCGAGTGCTACGACATCTTGGTTGTTTCTTTGTTCGCAGGAGAAGTAGCGGAGGTGAAGAACTCATCGACATCAGCGGCGACATCATCTTGGCCCGCCCATTGCAATCGTGGGCACGCAGAAAGAGGAACATTGAGTGATTGTAATCGAATTCTTTTAACGCTCCTAGCCCCGAAAAGGGAGGAGACGTCATTGTAACAGAGATCAAGGGATATTAATGAAAGGGTTGTGTTTTCTCCATTTGCTTGTGTCTATTCCAATGCGTTTCTTTTCCATTTCATGCACTTTACGTTTCTAGGACTTAAGCGCATTTGATTTTGGTTGCATCGCAATTAGTGTTTCCTTTGCCCGGAATCTCGTGCTTTCAGGCCAAGCGCATTTGATTTTGGTTGCATCGCAATTAGTGTTTCCTTTGCCCGGAATTTCGTGCTTTCAGGCCACTGAAAGCACGAGATTCCGGGCAAAGGAAACACTAATTGCAATATAACCAAAACCAAATGCGCTTAAGTCCTAGAAACATAAAGTGCATGAAATGAAAAAGAAACGCATTGGAAGAGACACAAGCAAATGGAGAAAACACAGCCCTTTCATTAATATCCCTTGATCTCTGTTACAATGATGTCTCCTCCCTTTTCGGGGCTAGGAGCGTTAAAAGAATTCGATTACAATCACTCAATGTTCCTCTTTTCGCGTGCCCACGATTGCAATGGGCGGGCCAAGATGATGCCGCCGCTGATGTCGATGAGTTCTTCACCTCCGCTGCTTCTCCTGTGAACAAAGAAACAACCAAGATGTCAGTAGCACCTGCTGCAAGTGAAAAGTGTTCGTTCTTCTAAAATCATCAAAAGATGCATGCAAACATTTATCTAAAACAATAAACAAAATGATTCTAAACGACTTGAAAACTTGCCGAAGACGAGAAAATGTTACCAATAGGCCATTGCCACCGAGACGATCGGCCAATCTGCTTCAATCGGAAATCGTCCCTGGGTAGGACGATTTGATCGTAAATCGTCCCTGGGTGGGACGATTTCTTCGTGTTGGGGAAGCCGAACTGACACGCTCCAATGTCGACTCCCGAGGTCTCCAAAACACCTGCCGACAGAGGGGTTATGTAATTGGGGCCATTTTGGGACGACCCAGATGGTCGGATTCTCCCAATTTGGCCTCTACCCTCGGGAATTTGATATCGCCTCCTGCAAGTTAGTGAAACTACAAAACGACACAAAACATACTAGAATCTGATCAAAGGTTACGAAATTGCAGCTATGAATTCACCAAACAGAAAACACAATATGCAGCATGAGAAAATAAACTAGAATGCAACCCATAAAAAACGGAATCAATATTTCCGAGACAATGAAAATCAAAATACGTATAACAGCTTCTAATTTCTTCCTCATCCCAGACATCCAAGCATAGGTGAAGATCCCACCAGCATTCATCACAGGCCCAGCATCCCCAATGGGTTTCAAAACATACTCCTTGCTAGTGGTGTGGTTGATGACCTTGCTGCCCTCAACCTCCAAAGTGACAATGTGGCCAGTCTGGCACTCCTCACAGACCCTGCACTCAGCCTCCAGTGGGTACACCTCCCCATTGGCCACAGAGTTCCTGAAAAAAATTCTTGCATATGACTCTGCCACCACAGCCTTCACCCCTGCTGCCCCCAGGGCCACAGGGGCATGCTCCCTGGATGACCCACACCCAAAATTGGCCCCACCAATCAATATGGGGTACTCTGTTTTAGTCTGCCCCTGTTCTATAAACTTCCCATACTTGTCAGGGAGGCCCACCATTGCATAGCTGCCCAGTTTCTCATACTCCTCTGGGTCGGAGGGCACAAGGGTCAGGTACTCTGCTGGGATAATTTGGTCTGTGTCTATGTTGTCACCCACTACAAAGCATTGCCCATGGAAAACTTTTTGGGATTCTGCTGCCATGGCCCTTGTGGACCTTGATGCAGAAAGCCGGTGTGAAAATGTTTTGCCCTTTTGGGGGGCTGATACATGCAGTGCAAGTGCATTGTTGTGGGGGAAATGCGGAGAATATTGATGGGTTTTGTACAGAGAAGACAATTTTGAGATTGATTTCGGAGGGAGATGGGCATTTCTTGTACTTACTGAGGCAAACTGCAGAATGTTTGTAGCCGCCATTGCTGTTCGCCGAAGAGGATCTTCTTGAAGAAATTTTATGCTCAAGTCTTGGAACTACACACGTTTTCTTTGGAACCGGGTCAAGTGACACACCAGCCTGAAAATGTGAAGAGGGCTTTGGTGCAATAGAACACAAAACCTTGTGCGCTTGGATTGGAATTTCAGATAAAATTATTACATTATTATATTAATAAATATCAAAAAGCATTCGTTGGTAACGATCTCCTTGTAAGTATGGATAATCTCATTTGTAGCAATCATTGATCGTATCACCATAGCATGTATTATATAGTAACAATCACTGATCGTATCTCCATAGAAATTTGATTTTGTTCTCAATCAATGATATCATTGATAGTATCATCATAGAAATTTGATTTGGTTCACCATCAATAATATCAGAGTTTGGTTAATTTAAGTATGATCTCAAACTGCAGTGTTAAGCTGATAAAGGTGATATGATTTAATCTTGATAAAGGCATAGAATTTTGCTTATGTTTTCGGTGGAGGGTTCCAGCTCTGTGAATGGAGAGAAGTGTCTTCACATCAGTGATCAAGACGGAGGCCAAGCGGACGACCGGGCACTTGCGACTCGACCGACATCAGCACTCTGCAATCCAAACAGAGGCGGTCGACCTCACCCAGGCGTATCGACGGCCCCGTTGAAGCCAAGGCACATAGAATCGTGCAGGCGAAGAGGAAAATCACCCCCATTTTTTAAAAACAAAGGGTTATTTGAAAAATTAAAGGGTTATTTTAAAAACAAAGGGTTATTTGAAAAATTAAAGGATAACCTTACGAAAGGAAAACAAAAATTGGTTTTATGAAACCGAAAAAAAAAAAAGGACCTGATCATTTTTTTTTTTTTTTTAAACAAAGGGTTATTTGAAATTAAAGGGTAAGAAAACAAAACTTGGTTTTTGAAAAAGAAAAATAATGTCGAAGTGCATTTGGTGTAATGGCAGTTGCTTGGTTATTATCATTCATGTGGTTGTGAGGTCGATTCCTCGTGTGTTTGCTCGAAAAGTATTATCATTCATGTGGTTGTGAGGTCGATTCCTCCTGTGTTTGCTCGAAAAGAGTGTTGATATTTGTAAACGATGTTCAATAAAAAAAAATTAACCTACTTAGGAAAACAGAGTGTTGATATTTGTAAACGATGTTCAATAAAAAAATTAACCTTTTAAAACTTAGGAAAAAGGTAAAACTTAAAAAAAAAAAAAAAAAAAATGGTTTTTTTTTTAAGAAAAAAAAGAAAAAGAAAAACATGGCCTTTTTAAACTTAGGAAAAAGGAAAATAATTTTTTTAATTATAAAACATCAATTTTTTTAAAAACTCTTTCGAAAGAATGCATTAGAGGTCTAAGGGAATAAAAGTCTTTTTTTTTTTTTTATAATTAATTTAAAAGGGTGATAAACTTATATTTACAAAGATCAAAACCTCTATTTTATAAATTTATACAAAGATTTGTGATTATATAAGGTGTAATATTAGTACAAATTGATACCTTTATTTTTTTAGTTTTGTATTTTATGTTTTGTAATTCATTCTTTATTGTTTTGGATGGAAAAAAAAATAAAAAAAAAAATCAACTCTTTCTCAAACTTTAAAAGTTTGAAGTAGCATTTGGTATATACAGTGCCTTTGACAGTTGTTTATAGTTAATGTTATCACAACTTGTTATTGTGCTTAACACCTAAAACAACTACAACAACAGTGTTTGAGGTCTATCCTTGTAAATCATTAATGAGTAATAAGAAAAACTATTTATTTTATTCACTCTATCAATCACCCTATTCGCCATTATCACTCAACATAAACCCTTGATTTTAAGACTCTCCTAGGAGGTCTTTCTAAGTAGGTGTCATAGATAGGACAAATCTCTTTTTATACTGCCTAGGTACCACTCACAGATTCACAACTCCTTAAAGGTCTCAACTTCGAACAATGGAAGACAATGATTAGAACCATCTTGATAGTGGAAAAGCTATAGGATACAATGATTGGCAAAAAGATGTGACCTCAAGACCCAAACAGAGAAATAAGATGAAGTAGACATACAAAGATTAATGCTCATCACCCTTGCTATAGTTGATATGATCCAACCACATTTTGTGAAGTAGAGACCTCCAGGAAGACATGAGACAGGGAAGAATCAACCCACCATTCTTATTCTTCAATTACAACTCCACACATTGAGAGTGGTAGATGGAGAGAGTATAGAAGCATTTCTTTGCAAAATCACTACACTGAAGGTCAGACTAAATATTATGGGTAAATAGGTGGAAGGCAATTCAGTTCCAATTATAATTTGAGCTTAACCTAATTTCTTTAGGGTTCTCATAACCTCTTTACAAATATCAAATAGGATGATTTCCTTTGAAGAGTTAGTCAATTTTCTACAACAAGAAGCAACTACTAAAGTGAGAGATCAATTGTCCAACAGTGCATTCATCAGTCAAAAATTTAGGAATAAGAAACCACCAATGGTTTCTACACATAAAAATCCTTCCTCCTTATCATCATCATAGAAGCAACCTCAGAAGTAAAAGACATGCTTCCATATCTATGAAAGAGGACACGATACCAAGTATTGTTGGTACAATTTAACAACTCAAGAAGATAAAGTTCATAAACCTCAATAGAAGAAGAAGCAATACAAGCCACATCCTAAATAGAAGTAGTATAAAGGGAAGAATTAGATTATAATTCAAAATAGACACACAAGATGCTCATGATCAAGGCAACCACCAAACCCAAGGATGTTTTCTAGTACATTGATTTTGGTGCTAGAAAGAAAATGCCAAGGGACAAAGAGTGGTTTGATTCCTTTGAACCCAAAGAAGGGAAACTAGTGACAATCATCGATGATAAAAACTACAAGGTCAAAAAGGAGTAGATGATTTTTCAATCATCTTATAGATGGAAAAATCATGATTAAAAAGGTACTCCATGTACCAAACCCGATAAACAACTTATTGTCTATGCCCCAACTACTAGATCAAAACATGGTGGTTTGTTTTAGAGTTGAATTGTGTTAACATTTAATTTTGTTAGATCCTATGAGATAAGGGTTGAATTGCTAACATATAATGTTTGAAACTCTATCACCATATTTTTCTTTAAGTAACTCATCCATGGTTTCAAAATTGAATATAGATTGCATGATTTTTTATCACACCAAGTATCCATCCAAATGGAATTTTTTTCTCTAGTTCCCACCACCCATCTTAGAACTTTAATCACTAGGTCAATTAATTTTTTTAATCCATTCCATAGTGCAAAACCATATGGTAGTGAGAAAATAGTAAATATGCTTGGAAGAATTTTTCCATTATCTTTACATTTTTTGTATAATCTTGTTGGCATTTTTGCCACATTGTTTTTGTTGTTGCTGTTCATGCAAAAGAATGCTCAAATTGCAGAGATACTCACTCCTCCGTTTGTAAGTGAAAAGGTAAAACTGTCGCATTTTCGCGGCTAAAAACAGCCAAAGGAAGCAAGGGAGTAAAACTGTCGCGATATCGCGACATGTTGGATTTTTGCGCTAGGAGCAACAAAAGGAAGCAGTAATGGCAAAGTTGATGCGACATCGCGACTTGTTGTGGTGAGGGAGCACTAAATTGAAAGTTGTCGCGATATCGCTACATGTCGCATTTTCGCGACTTGCAATGGCAACAAAGCAAAGTGACAGGAAAATGTCGCGATATCGTGACATACAACAGCCAGGAGGAGCGCCAAGGAAAAACGTCGCGATATCGCGACATGTTGCGTTATCGCGAAAGGGCTGAAGATAAACACAAGGCGGGAGAAAGATGTCGCGATATCGCGACATTTTTGGAAACGAAGCCAAGCAAGAGAGACTTGTCGCGATGTCGCGACAGATAGCGGCAACGACGAAGAAGACAGAAAAGTGTCACGATTTTGCGACATGTTGGGGCGGAAGGACAAAGCACAGAGAAATGTCGTGATTTCGTGACTTGTTGAAGACAAAGGAAAAAAACGGAGAAAACGTCGCGATATCGCGACATGTCACATTTTTGTGACTTGTCGTGTTTTCGCGAAACAAATGCTGAAAAGTACATGGCAGAAGGAAAGTGTTGTGATTCAACGACATGGTGTGTTTTTGCAAGAATAAAGCAGAAAAGGATCCAGGAGGAAGAATTGTCGCAATTTCGCGACATGTCATGATTTCGTGGTAAGAAGGCGAAAAAGACAGCGTAAGAGGAAGATGTCGCAATTTTGCGACATGGTGAGTTTTCGCGATTTGGAGCAGCGAACAAAGCCAGACATAGGAGAATGTCACGATTTCACGACATGTTGTGAAAACAAAGCAAGGAGAGGAAAAATGTCACGATATCGCGACATGTCACATTTTTGCGACTGGTGGCAAGAAGAGAAGGCAGTAAGGTAAAAGTGTCGCGATTTCGCGACATGTCGCATTTTCGCGACCTGTCACATTTTCGAGACAGAAGCAATAACAAAGGCCCGATACAGTTTTGTCTGCATTTTTCTTCAAAACTGCATAGGAGAATGTGAGGAGAAGATAAGATCAAACAAAGTAATGTTTTAAAAGCTCTCCAACTAATTTTGAGATCGTGGTCAAAGAAACTCCAAGATTAAATGTTGTTGATTACCGATGTGCGTAAGATGGAAGAACATGAGGCAGTTTTCGACACCACCAAAATTAAAGACGCCTCCAGTATTAAAAGCTCTTGTTCGTGATCTCCTAACGCTTCAAGCATGCCCCGAGAACGGTCATTTAATGGAGAAATCTAGTCCCTTGTTTCCATTCGATTTTTCGTTTTGATCCATAAAAGCAAGAATGTGATTTCTCCAAAGCAGATTAAGGGAGATGGTTTTCTCTTTTCAAGTGCATATTTTGTGGACCTCTTCTTAAAAATCTATTTTATGTTTTAAATGTTGTGATGCAAAAGAGAGAGGGAAGACCTCTATAAATATTCATGTATATCTAAAGGAAAAAAGGTTAGACATTTTGCAAGAAGACTCTCTAAATTCTCTGCATCAATAGAAGAGACTCGGCTTCTAAAATTTGCGAGCATTCTTGTGTGTGTGATTTCCTTCTATTTTAAAGTCATTTTTGTTTATGCTCATGTTCTTATTGTTAAGTCTTGAATTCTGTATTCTGAATTCGAACGTTGTTGGTTAGTGAGTAGATTTTGAAATGCAATCTGGAGGTTATCTCTACAAAGGTGTGAGTTCAATTCTACTGCTTTCCCTTTATTAGATGTTGTTATAAAACTTGGTGGAATTCCTGCTGTTAGTCTGCCCCAAACTATACACTTCGGCCTGTGGCCATATTTCTCTCTTTATGTTATTTCCCTTTCTTTCTGTATTTTCCATTTCTTTCCCACACTCTTATCTTGAAACCAATTTAGATTAGTTTGGGAGCCAGCCCTCTCTGGAGATCGGCTCGGGAGACTTCTCTTTCTCTCGACCTTTCAATGTTGGCCGAGTCTAGGGCACACAAGTGATGAAATCTTGTACTTAGGCAGATTTGTGACCAACAAATCTCCAACTTAGTTTTCTCCTTAGAGCTAAGTTTGCATCTATAAGAACTCTCAAACCAATACCTCCCCTAATTTTATCATCACACACATTGCACCATTTCACCAAAGGATTTTTTTTTTTATCATGTAATCCTAACCACAAAAAGTGACTGCATAATATAGAGTAAAAATTTTCTACCAATTTTGGCATAATATACAAGGACATATAATATGTTGGAATGGATTGTAAGACTAATTTAATTAGTTGCATTCTTCCTACTAACGATAACCATCTACATTTCCATACTAGTATTTTATTTTGAACTTTACTTATAACTTTATTCCACAATTCTATTCTTACTTTCCCTTCAAATAAGAGCATCTCTAGATATGTTGCCAGCAAATTTTCTTCCTCCATTTGAAGTAACCTACAAATCCCTATTTTGATTCTAGTTGGAGTGTTTAGGAAGTAAATTTTAGATTTTGTCCTATTAACTTTCTGCCTCGATGCTCCTTTGTATTCCTTTAATAAGTTATTAAAAGTTGTAACCTCGTTTATCCTTGCCCTCCCAAAAAATGTTGTATAATCTCCAAACTGTTGATGGGTGATGTTGTTAATGTTATTACTAGCCTTAAGTCCTCTTATTAGCCCATTGTTTTATGTCTTCTTCAAGTTCCTTCCTAATACATATCCCATAATAATGAACAAATATGGTGATAGAGGATATCCTAGTCTAAGACCCCTCTTTGCTTTAAATGGTTTAGTTACTAACCCATTGACCAACACTAAATATAGATACACAAGCTTTAATCCATCTAATCCATTCTTCTCAAATCCAAACTATTTTAATACTATAAAAATAATATCCCATTTAACCCTATCATAGTATTTATTCATATCAAGTTTTAAGATCATTGCTCTCTCTCATTTCTTGAAGTTGTTGAATGCATTAATTTATGAGCTACTATGATCCCATCCAAAATTTATCTTTATTTTATATAAGTCCTCCTTGCTCTTCTAAAATAATTTTGTCTAATAGGGGTCTTAACTGGTTTTCCATCACTTTGGAGATTATCTTATATGCCATATTACATAGGCTTATGGGCCTAAATAAATAAAAAAAATTTGCATCCTTTTTTGAATTAGAATAAGATAAATTGCATTTATTTTATAAGGTATGTACTGTTTTACCCTATATTGTTCCATTGTCACCAATAAAGAATCCTTCACAATTTCCTAGTTATGTTGATAGAATGTTATTGAGAGCCCCTTTGTACCTTGGGGATTTATCCTTATCAAAAGATAAAAGAGCTAAATAAAATTCTTCCAGAGTAATAGGCTCCATCAATTTATTATTGTCTTCATTTGTTATAATTGAGGGTACTTACTATAGTAGTTTAGGCTATGTTCAATGATTAGATTTTTTTTAAAGGTTTTGATGAGCTTCCTCTAGGAAATAACATCTAATGACATGAAATATTTTAATTTGTATGGTAGACATTTGATAATATATAGGGATTTAATAGTAGTTGTATGATACGTCATATACACAACCATTTATTATAGTCTTGGCTTCATGAAATCATGTCTATGTACAAAAGGCATTCTATGTTTATAGGTAATGTTTTATCAACATGGCAAAAAAGCTCTCCCCAAAAATTATGTATAAAATCTTAATCATTATCATTGTCAATTATCTTAAAAATCCATATATTATACATTTATCTACTATGAGTCTAGCCATGGATGGAACTCCTTGTTAAGGAAATATGAAAATAATTAGTTGATAGATTTACTACCATAGATAATATTTTCTCTTCAGAGTTAGTCAGTAGAGTTATTAATTCCATGTAAATCTCCATTCATGTCTAGTCTAGAATATGCGACAATTGTTAAAATGACATAGGTGTTGCACAACCACATTTGTTATTACTTGTAAGGATAGCATTACATGACCTACTCTTGAATATCTCTTTTTCATTACATTCCAATGAAAAACTATATAATGTTCTAGTATGTTGTAAAGAAACTAACATGCCTTGTTAATGGAGCTTCAAGTCATGTTAATGTTGTCAATAATTTTAGAAGTTGGCAGTAATGGATACTCAAACTTGAAAATATGCATGCCATTTTTTACCAAGATCTCCACACTTGAATTTTGCAGTGGTTTTCATCTCTTCAATGATATTACAAGACTTGCCACTTGTATATTTTCCATATTCATTAACTATCTATTTTGGAACAACTATAGTCATAGAATACAAGTTCTGAGCCTCATGTAAATAGGCTAATGCATCAACAATATTGTCCTTGGATTTTTAGGTTTTTTTAACTAAGTACTTGTAATTGCTTACATGCTTTGGCTATTTAAACATTATTTTTCGTGCTAAAAGGTTAAGAAACTTGTAAGTTATCATCCATCCTAGTAGAAAACTTATTGCATAAGAGGTACTGCCACCATGTTGATAGTAAATCCATGATTACTAATAATGTTGTTATCAGTAGACTTTGATGGCTTATTTATTTTTAATTTTTAACTTCAAAAATAGGCTACCTTATTGTGTAATGTTGCTCTAATTCTATTATTAATAGTTTCTAAAAGTTGGGATAAAAATGGTGGTGTCTCAAGTTATGTTGGCGTTGGCCTTTCATTAAAGCAACTTTATGCTTCCAAGTTCCAAATAAATGTATCCCCTAAAAGTTTTGTAAAGGGTGTTATTAGTTGACCATAACCATGTACATATTTACCATGATAAGCCCTCAATCCAAAAATTAACATAAATTGATGAAGCTGAGAGGTGACCCATGTTGATATTGTCTTAATATTCTTACCCATCCATGTTTATGCAATAGATCAAGAATATGTGGTCCTAGTATTCTAATTTTGTCTTACTAAAGTTACTATCTTTTGGTATTGTCTTGGATTGGATACTTTGACAAAGCGAAGTGCTCTAAGAAAAATGAATGTGTACTTTTCAAAGAGAGCAAGAGGAAGCTACCATTATGCCATAACATGCATATGTGATGACATTATCAAGCACGAAATCAAATAAAAGTGCATAAGATCTTCAAACAGAAAGTAACCTTTTTAAGGAGAAAATGCCACTACAATGGATAACCCTAATGCAATATCAAAAGGTGATGCGGGATAAAAAGACCACTCTGTATTCATAATGTAAATATATCTATAAGCATTGACATGACTAGTTTACGATAACACAATGCCATCCAAAGCTGAGCAGATCGACTTATTTAGAGTGCAAAATCAACAAAATAAACTAATAGCTAATTGAAGCTTAACTTAGGAGACTATCTATAAGCAAACAAACAACCTAAGCTAACTTAGAATATCCCCTAAACTTCTATTGAATGGATGTGAGATATTGTGCAAGCTCACATTTCACATAATAATCATTAAAACTAATCCTGAGACTAAGATAGTATTACATCAAATGATATCCTCATCATGCCTTCTCACAATAGAAGCATTAGACTCCAATGCTTTCAAGAGAGAAGGAAAATTATGAGATATTTTATGGTGAGATAAACAATAAGCCTAATGTGGAAGCTGACCTCTCTGAGCAACAAGGTAGGAAGAGGAAGGACCTTATCAAGTTTGAAGAGTCTTTGTTTTGATCCCTTGATCGAAATCAAGTGAAAGCTAAAAATCTGGTACTGCATTGGTAGGATGGCTGATGACAACATTGGTCTCTAATATAAAGCCATGGTAAGGCTTCTGAATATCCACATTGATGACAAAATGAATGCCAAGACAAGCTAAAATATCAAGGTAAAAGATATTTATAGACACCTTCTCAAGGATAGTATTAAACCCATAGAAAAGTGGTCTGATATTACTATGTGCCTTCTCTCAAAAAAAGGCATAGGAAAGGATGAGAAATACGATGTCAATCCATTGAATGCTTTTTATGTTGTTGTATCTTCTAAAAAATCTAGATCATTTATGACTAAATACTCGAAAAGTGTTGAATGAAGGAGTTTGTCTTATCTTTGTATTTTTTGAATGTGCAAGGTTTCTAGAGAGAGAAAATATAAGGACAACTCATATGGAGCCAAAGGTTGAAAATCAATACAAAATTTGAAAGGTGAGTGTCCTATGGAGGTGTGGACTACTCTATTATAGGTATGCTCTATGTGAGTGAGGTTCAAATCCCACCTAGTTGGAGAAGTGTGGTGATAGATCCTTAAACTTTGCATAAGAGTGCAATTCCCTACTTTGGTCTGCTCATTTTACTGAGGGTGAAATGCATAGGAGAAGTTAAGAGACTCCTAACATCTTCCACAAAAAATGACCCACAAAATATAAATAATGGTCAGATACAATGGTGTTAGGAAGACCAAAGGAGAATCATACTATGCTAAAGAAGAGTTGGGCTAAGTTAGGTGTAACATTGGTCTTGCAGCATGGAATGAACTTATCCATATTACTAAACTTGTCCACAACTACAAAAACATAATCATGATACCAAACTATCATTTCCATAGAAATGCTTTCCCAAGGATGAGAAGAAATGAGCAAAGGAACACTTAGGCCTAATTTCTTATTAGCTATCTTGGAGCAGCAACAAACAACACATTGCCTAAAGATATCACACTACATGTGAGGCTAGTAGAAGAACTGATGCAAATGATGAAGAGTCTTGTGTTTTCCAAAATGTCCACCATAGAGTGTAGAATGTGTCTCTTTGAGAAGAGATAATTGATGCTCCTGTGGAACACAAAGTTTATCCAACCTATATAAAAAGCCTTTCTTCATATGAATATCTTAGAAAGGACTTAGATTAGAAGAGAAAGGATGCAAAAATATTGGTAAACTTTCCCAAAATCTAGATCAAGAGCATACTATGCAAATCAATTTTGGAAATCAATGTGGGAAGTAGTGACAACTGTTAAGGCATGAGTTGTTGGAGGGTAACTCAAACAATCTACTATTGTGTTACTATTTCCCTTCTTGTACTTGATCACAAAGTACAAGTAGGATGCCCACTTCATGTGACAAACTTCCTTAATCTTGTTTTGTGATTGAAGAAACTTAAGGGGCAAGTGATCAGTATCTACAATAGTCTCCTTAGCAAGAAGGTAATATCTCCAATACTTTATAACTTGCATTAAAGCATTCAACTCTTTTTTATAGGTGGAATATTTTTGTTTGGCAGTTGAAAATATCTTAGAATGATTGGCCATTGGATGACCATTCTACTTTAATACGACTCCAATAGTAAACTATGAGGCATTTATCTCAATCTTAAAAGGTTGAGAGAGGTCGGTAAGAATGGGGATAGGTGTTGTACACAATTTTTTTTTAATATATCAAAGGCACGAACATGATCCTTTGTTCTTTGAAAAACAACCTTGGCTTTGGTCAAATGATGCAAGAGGGCTGCAATAGTGGAATACCCAAAAATGAACTTGTGATATAAATTCGTAAGTCCAAGAAAACTCCCTAAATTTGTGATGATGGAAGGAGTTGGCCAATTGAGGAGAAATTTGACTTTGGATGAGTCTACTTGAATACGATGCTCATTGATAACAAAACCAAAGATAATAAATGGAGGATTGAGCAAAATAACACTTGGGAAGGTTGACATACAATTGGTTTTTTTGGAGAGTTCTAATAATCTGCTCTAAATGCTCTAAGTGAACATTCCAAGTGGGAGAGCAAACAAGGATGTCATCCAAGTAAATAATCATAAATTTGTCTAGATTATCTCTGCAACACTTCATTCATCAACCTCATGAATGTAGGAGTATTAGTAAGACCAAAGAGAATTACACACCATTCAAAAAGGTCCATCTTGGTCTTAAAGCTAGTGTTCCATGTGTCTTTAACCTAAACGCTAACCTAGTGATACCCACTCTTATAATTGATCTTGAAAAACAACTTAGCCCCTTGAAGCTAGTCCAAGAGATCATTAATTCTTGGAAGCATATATCTATTCTTGATTGTTATTTTATTCAATGCCCTAAAATCAATACATAGCCTCCAAGTCCTAACCTCATTGAGCACAAGAAAATTTTGTGAGGCACAAGGGGAGGTACTTGGATTAATAAATCCTTTGGACAACAAGTCCTAGATTTTCCTTTTAATTTCATCAATTTGAAGGACTAATTATCTTTACATTGGTGCATTAGGAAGAGAAACACTAGAAACAATCTCTATGCTATGATTGATATCTTGAATAGGAGGAAGTGTTGTGGGTTCCTTAAACACATGAGAATTTGATTGTAATATTCTATTTAGTGAAGCATGCTTAGAAAAATTATGAAGTGGTGCTTGTGTTCCTTCATTTTGTGGCCTTATGAAGATGAGTGTCAATTCCTATGCTTGATTTACAACTTTACGTGCTTGTCTGCAACTTAGTACCAAATTGGTGGTATGTTGAGTTTATTTAATTAGATATGAATTTTTATCTAATTACAATGTGTATGTGTTTATGAATGCATCATAATTAGCCTTCTTATCATATTGATAGGGTTTGCCAAGCAACAATCCATAACAATCCATTGGAGTGACATCACACATGACCTTGTCCACAAACTTAGGGCCAAAAGCAAATGAGACAATGCAAGTGTGTGATGTTGGATGTAGTCCCACTATCCTTCCATCCAAGTGAATAGGGACGAGGACGTGGTTTTATGGGCCGCTTCAAATTATCGACAACGAACCTCATAATTAAAGTATTTTATGAGTCATTGTTGATTATACAATCAACTAAAAAATCATGAGTGGGGTCAGATCTCGTAATAATAAAATTGTCACGATCACCTACTAATGAATTGTGATTCATTAAGGTGATGTTGTTTAGTCGACATTTTAACTCATTGTATGTTTTATCTTCCCCTAAAGTCTCAATGTGACCATATTTTGGATCCTCATTTGGAGACTGCCCAATTAAAGATTTCTTCTTGAGGTTTTTGAACTTAAAATATTAGGACTGAATGTGTTCCTTCTTCTTACAAATGTTAAAAATCCTTATAATTTAGAAAAAGAAGAAGAATGTTTAGAAGAAGAGGAAGGGGAAAAAGAGGAGAAGAAGGAGAAAAATGAGGTCTTTTCACCATTTGTATTTGTTGTTACTAATTTGGAGACCTGGAAGCTCCCATGGTACCAAACTATCATGGTCCCCTTGACTGTGCAACAAGCTTCTCCTCTAGAAGTTGAGCTTGGTTGAAAGTTGCATCCAAAGTGGTGAGGGAAGTATATTTCAACTCCCTAAACAAAGGTTCTTGTAAGTCACTCTTAAATTTGATGATAATACTATTAGTTGAGTCCTGTATGCCAATTAGTATTTGCAATCTGTTAAACTAATAAATATAATCTTAGACACTCATATTGCTTTCTTGCCTCAAGGGAATCCACTTTATGATTAGATCTTCTCCATAATTAGAAGGATAAAAGGTATCCTTCAATGCTTTTACCAGTTCATCCCAATTATCAATGGGATTTTGAGTGCATTGGGGTTTGGTAACTAAAAATATTGTCACTCCAAAAAGTTTTAGCTTTGAAAAGGGGATTCCATCTTTAGAAATTTGGCTATATTCAAACAATGTGTCCATATCTAGGATCCAACTGTTGAGAACATAAATATCCCTAGAGTAGTCATAAATATTGACCTTACAATTTGCTTTGAAGCGAGTGTCATTACATATTTTGACATTAGAAGGTAAATTGTGAACACTAATATCATTGACCTTATCGGCCAAGGCACTAACTACATTGGCTAACTCGACCATAGTTTCAGCCAAATTGATGGCCATGGAAGAACGAGTGAAAGGCAAATGCAACAAATAAAAGCCAACGATCACAAGGACGCCAAGGAATAGATTAAAAAATGGTCAACTTCACTCCAATAGTCATTTTTTGATTTCTAACTACAAGGTAATAGTCAATGCAACCTCCAACGATCACCTTGGAACGAGTTTAATATCACCAGATTTAAAGGGATTGGCTAGTTGGTAGCAATCAACTGGACTGCTCCAATTCATTCCCTAAACAGTCGGGGTCCTATTCCCATTGAATTCTTTACTCCGTGGGCTAGGTATTATAGAAGTTCTCTATGCAACCAAAATATATCTATATATATATATATATATATATATATATATATATATATATATGGATGTGTTTAGCGATCCTTATTACAATTGCTCAAAGAAAAACAAAATATAGTTTTCAGAAAAGAGAAGAAAATAAAACTCTCTAGATTATTTATTTTTTAAGCAAATATAAATTCTCTACATTTCTATAATCATCATTTGAAAAACACAAAAAATATTTTTAGAAACGGAAAAAAAAAAAGTTTCCATTTCAAAAGTTATAGAGGCTGCCCAAATCACAAAAACATAAAGAAAACCTGTCCCAAATTAAAAAAAAAAAATCAATCTGACAACAATTACAAACAATTACCTAAAGGCCAAAACCATTCTTTCCAACATTAAAATGTTTTGCATTTTGGGCGAACGAAGAATTCTCAGTCTAAATCTTCCTAAACTTCCAGATAAAGAAAACATTATTCAAGGTTCAAAAACATCAAGCATAGACAACTATTACCAACATGTACTAAATTTGTTCTTTTTCTAATCAAACATAGACAACAATTACTAACATGTACTAAATTTGTTCTTTACTAATGTCAACATTCACATTTAAGAACATCCCTGGATGATTTAAGACTTGAAATAAACTACTATAACATTTTGATTGCAAAGGTGAGAAACCCAAAGCCATCTTTAAATCATACTAAGTGCATTTAAATCCTAGATTACCTCAAAGCGTCCAACAAAAACTTGTTTCCTATAATGACCACCCCAAACAAATCAACACCGACCCCATAAAACTGGAATCAATATTTCATAGACAATGAAAATCAAAATAGTTGTCTATGTTTTACATTTTGGACGAACGAAGAGTTCTCATAGTCTAAATCTTTCTAAATTTTCAGATAAAGAAAACATTCCCCAAGGTTCAAAGACATCAAGCATAGATAACAATTACCAACATGTACTGAATTTGTTCTTTTTCTTTTCTAAACCAACATAGACAACAATTACTAACATATACTAAATTTGTTCTTTTCAAATGTAAACATTCACATTTAAGAACATCTAAGACTTGAAATAAACTACTATAACATTTTTATGGCAAAGGTGAGAACCCTTGATGGTTACTCTTCATGGCCATTTTTAATTCATACTAAGTGCTTTTAAATCCTAGATTACCTCAAAGCCTCCTTACAAAAACTTGTTTCCTATATTAGATCCTAAAATAAAGCTTGAATCAACAATTCCAAGCCAAAGTCAATCAAATTATGTTTAACAGCTTGCAACTCAAACAAAAACCTGTTTCCTATGGTGGACACCTAAAACAAATCGACACGAAACCCATCAAAAAACGACGCCCATCAAAACTGGAATCAATATTTCCTCAACAATGAAAATCAAAATACGTATAACAACTTCCAATATCTTCCTCATCCCAGACTTCCAAGCAGAGGTGAAGATCTCACCAGCATCGATCACAGACCCAGCATCCCCAATCGGTTTCAAAACATACTCCTTGGCAGTGGTGTGGTTGATGAGCTTGCTGCCCTCAACCTCCACAGTGACATCGTGGCCAGTCTGGCACTCCTCACAGACCCTGCACTCAGCCTTCAGTGGGTACACCTTCCCAGTGGCCAAAGAGTTCCTGACAAAAATTCTTGCATATGACTCTGCCACCACAGCCTTCACCCCTGCTGCCCCCATGGCCACAGGGGCATGCTCCCTGGATGACCCACACCCAAAATTGGCCCCACCAATCAAAATGGGGTACTTTGTCTTAGTCTGCCCCTGTTCTATAAACTTCCCATACTTGTCAGGGAGGCCCACCATTGCATAGCTGCCCAGTTTCTCATACTCCTCTGGGTCGGAGGGCACAAGTGTCAGGTACTCTGTTGGGATGATCTGGTCTGTGTCTATGTTGTCACCCACTACAAAGCATTGCCCATGGAAAACCTTTTGGGATTCTGCTGCCATGGCCCTTGTGGACCTTGATGCAGAAAGCCGGTGTGAAAATATTTTGCCCTTTTGGGGGGCTGATACATGCAGTGCAAGTGAATTGTTGTGGGGGAAATGCGGAGAATATTGATGGGTTTTGTACAGAGAAGACAATTTTGAGGTTGATTTGGGAGGAAGATGGGCATTTCTTGTACTTACCGAGGCAAACTGCAGAATGTTTGTAGCCGCCATTGCTGTTCGCCGACAAGATCTTCTTCAATAAATTTTATGCTCAGGTCTACGAACTACACACGTTTTCTTTGGAACCCGGTCAAGTGATACACCAGCTTGAAAATGTGAAGAGGGCTTTGGTGCAATAGAACACAAAACCTTGTGCTCTTGGATTGGAATGTTAGATAAAATTATTACACTATTATATTAAAAAAATATGAAAAAGCCATCGTTGGTAACGATCTCCTTGTAAATATGGATAATCTCATTTGTAACGGTCATTGATCGTATCACCATAGCACACAAAACCTTGTGCTGGGGGATTGGAATGTTAGATAAAATTATTATCAAGGAGCATTCGTTGGTAACGATCTCCTTGTAAGTACGATTAATCTCATTTATAACAATCATTGATGGCATCACCATACCATGTATTATACAAGCTTCAATGCATTAATGAAATTTGCTTCGCCATCAATGATATCATTGATCGTATCACTACAGAAATTTGATTTGGTTCACCATCAATATTATCAGATTTTGGGTAATTTAAGTATGCTCTCAAACTGCAGTATTAAGCTGATAAAGGTGATATGATTCAAAGGAATCCTTGCTTATGTTTTTGGCGGCGGGCTCTAGCTATGTGAATGGAGAGAAGTTTCTTCACGTCAGTGATCGAGAGGGAGGTTTGTTTGAATTTATTTTTTATTATTACATAACAGTTGGTTACAGCCTCTATTGTTGATTTAGGTTCGCTGCTCCAACCAGAATTATTTGAAAAAAAAAATTATTTCAAAAACCATTATATGAAAAAATAAAATTATTTCAAAAACCATTATATGAAAAAATAAAATTATTTCAAAAACCATTTTTTTCCTTTAGTAAGGTTACCCTTTAATTTTTCAAATAATAGGATGGCAGTGATGATGAGCGGGAAGGTAGCGACGAGAGGGCACGGGAGCGGGAGCGCTAACACTGTGAACCTGGGCACCGACAAGTTGGAGGGCCGCAACAAGGCGGAGGGAGGGCGGTCGAGAGAATGGAGGCTCGACGGAGTTACCCGAAGATGGAGGCAGACACAGGAAGGATCCGCTGACAAAGGGAGAGACGCCAACAAAAATCGTATGCGAGGCAGCGGCTTCTGAAACCCCAAATGGTATTTTCACTAAGGACCTCTTTCCGTCCGGGGATGAGCTGGACATCCCGGAGGAAATCCTATCAAGTTTTGTCGAATTTGAAAAATTTACCCTAATCGGGAAGTTTATTGGAGGGCGTCCCGATATGGAGACCATCCGCGGGGTGGGCGGCGGGGAAAATGGCGGACCTCGGGTCATATGGAGTGGCTGCCCTATCCCGGGGTTTTTTCGCAATTAGGCTGAATAATGCGGAGGATTACTTGTAAAATTTTGGTTGGGGGCCCTTGGTTTCTGGGACGCAGGAGTCTCTTTCTCGGGAAGTGGGGGATGGATTTTAACCCCGAAACCTGGAGTATTAATATTGCCCCAATATGGGTTAGGCTGCCGAACCTTCCCCTTTTCTGCTGGCATGAAAATGTTATCAGGGGTATCGCCCGTTCCATTGGTGAGTTGGTCACCATTGACCCTCCCACTCGGGCCCGAACCAGATTTGTCCAAGCTCGCTTCGTGTCTGGCGGATTTGGAGGCGAACCTTCCATCCTCCATCACTCTTCGGTCCGGAGGCTCCATTCTTCATAAGCAAGTCATTAACTACGAAAATAGACCGGCCTTTTGCCCCCGGTGCAGTCCCCAGGGGCATCTTCAATCAAATTGTCCTCTTCAAAAGTCGGGGATGAAGGGTGGGGCTTCGGCAACCCCCGGAGCAAGAAGGAAAACAACCGGAAACACCACTGTAGCGACGGTGCTCGAGTCTCCGGATCCTTCTGGGGTTCTCCCAGAGTCGGACGTCGTTTTGTGTAATGCAAGTTCCCAACCGGAACCTCAAGTGGAAAAGGATCAGTCTCCTTCCCGTATGTCTGCTCAGGCTGATTCCCCTATTTGTCAAAACCAGAAACCTCCCGGAGTCCCTGCTGGAAGAGTATCTGCTGGGCAAGAGGGACGAACAGCATGGCAACATTAGTCCGCGAAACACTAGAAGCCGGAAGCAAGGGGTGGATTTCGGCTGTGAAAGAAAACAGGGGCGACCTCCTAACAAAGAAAGAAGGGATAAGGAAACGACAGCAGACATTGCAAATGGATCCCAGCGGTTGCTTTTTCAAGAAGATTCCGACTCCCTGGTGGGTGATTCGCTTGTCCCAAAACCTCCCATCCAGCAGGGAAAGGGAGGCAAGAAAGTCTTTAAAATGTCCGGATGAAAATCCTCTCATGGAATGTGAGAGGTCTTAACGAAGCGGCCAAACGTAGGGTGGTGGCCGATCTCTGAAAGAAGTCTAACCCATCCATCCTCATTTTGCGGGAGACTAAGTCTGATGCCTCTGCCTCTGTCAAGGTTGCCGGGGCCATTTGGGCCAAGGCCAAATTCCTTTCCAGCCATGCAATAGGTTATGCAGGCGGTCTCATGGTGTTTGTGGGACTACGACAAGGTCGAGGGTAGTCTTCTATCGGCTTCCAGCGGGACTATCAATGTCTGTTTCACTCCAAGGTTGATAATTTTTCATGGATTTTGACCAATGTTTACGCCTCGAACTGCGCTCGGAGCGAGGTGAGTTGTGGAAAACCATCTCTCCGATGAGGGAAAGTTTTAGTGACTTCCCGTGGGTTGTGGGAGGGGATTTCAATTGCCCTCTTCATCCCTACGAAAAGAAGGGAGGCGCTGAGCTGGCTAGCGGTAGCATGGAGGATTTCGGAGATTTTGTTTCGTCCAATAATCTGCTAGACATCGAACTTAAGGGGGCGTCCTTCACTGGAGCAACAGGAGGATTGGGAGCAATCTCATCCAGGTCAAGCTCGACCGGTTCCTCATTTCCCACGAAGCTATTCCCTTCCTCGACGCTGCAACTCTCTCAGCTTTGCCAAGAATCGGGTCGGACCATAATCCCATTCTGTTAGAGGCCACTGGCGGGCCTAGGTTTAAGATCCCTTTCGATTTGAGTCCATGTGGATTTCCCACAAGGATTTCAAACAGTTGGTTTCGGAATGGTGGCAAGTGACGGTGGTTGGTTCAGCATCCAAAAGACCGGCCCTAAAACTTAAGATGATTAAAAAGAACTTAAAGGCGTGGAATAAGGAGGTTTTTGGCAACATTTTTGAGTCTAAAAGGTCCATCTTTGAGCGCTTGAAGAGTTTAGAGGAAAAGATGGAGGTCGAAGGGTATTCCGAAGGCCTCAGAGAGGAGGAACGGAGCCTCCTGGTGGACTATCATTCCATTCTTGCCAGTGAGGAAACGTTTTGGCGTCGAAGTCCGGGGATCTCCGGGTGAAGAGCGGTGATTCAAATTCGAAGTTTTTCCACGCGTCTACCATGAGACACGGGGGGGCCAACAAGATCGGACGAGGTCTTTGTGTAAGGATGGGCGCACTACCGGGGAGATTGAGGAAATTTGAAGCGAAGCAATCGATTTCTTCCAGGATTTGCTAGGTGCTCCTCCTGATAGCGTCCTCCAAGTTCGAGAAATCCTTGCTTGCTAATTTCCCTACCAAAGTCCCCCATGAGGCAAGTATTAAACTCCTGGAACCTTTTTCCCATTCCGAGATTAAGGATGCTCTTTTTTCCATGCAACCAGATAAGGCCCCCGGGCCTGATGGGTTCCCCCGATTCTTTCAAGTTATGTGGGATGTTGTGGGGCCTGATGTCTGCGAGGCTATCTTAGAAATCCAAGCATCAAGATCCATCCATCCAAAGCTCAACTCTACCTTCCTAGCTCTCATTCCTAAGTCGCCCGCTTGCAAAAGTTTTTCTGACTATCGTCCCATAAGCCTCTGCAATGTTTTCTACAAGATTCTTACCAAGACCATTGCCAATCGTCTGAGATCCCTCCTCCCCTCTTTGGTAGGTTCAGCTCGGGGGGAGCACCGTTAAGGGTAGAAACATCCTTGACGGCGTCATTACTATTCACGAAACCCTCCATATTGCCCAATGTTCCAAGAATGCTGCGCTTTTCCTTAAACTAGACATGAATAAAGCTTTTGACGAGTGGACGAGGAGGTTCCTCTGTGCTGTCCTTTGCAAGTTGGGCTTCCATCATCATTGGATTGACCTTGTGAACAGTTGCATTTCCACTCCGTCCTTTTCTGTGTTGATCAACGGGTCCCCAGCTGGATTCTTCCAGAGTGCTCGCGGCCTCAGACAAGGTGATCCTCTGTCTCCTATTTTATTCATTCTTTTGGCGAGAGGTCCTTAGCTGGTCTTTGAATGAAGCCCTCCACCGAAGCAAGATTTCCGGCATTATGCCTACTTCCAGAGTTGATCCTGTCACTCACCAACGAGTTTGTGGATGACACGCTCATATCCATTGGAGCGTCTGTCACTCAGGCCAAATCTATCAAGCGCATTCTGTCCCGGTATGAGAAGGCTTATGGCCAAAAAGTTAATTATTTGAAGAGCAAAATTTATTTTGTTAATACCCCTCTGCGTAGGCAAATTCGCATTGCCAGAATCCTCGAATGCACTATTGATTCCCTGCCTGCAACTTATTTGGGGTTGCCGCTAGTTTGCAATGGGCGAGGCGGTGGGAACATCTGGAATTCGATTTTGGAACGGCTTCATAAGAAACTCAGCACTTGGAAAGGCAAATTGCTATCTCAAGTTGGGAAGGCAACCCTCACCAAAGCTTGTCTTCAAGGAATTCCCACCTATTTCATGTCTGTTTTCATGCTTCCTGTGTTTATCCATTCCAAAATCGAGCAGATTCAAAGGAATTTTCTGCGGTCCGGCGGCGAAGAAAAATCCGAGAATTCCTCTAGTGGCGTGGGATAAGGTTTGCCTTCGAAAGGACCAAGGGGGCATGGGATTGAGAAGATCCAGGCTCATGAACATTGCCTTAATTGCCAAACATGCTTGGAGAATTCTTATTAATGCACCGGCGGAATGGGTCAATATAGTTAAAAGAAAGTATCTTGGGGAAAATTCTCTCCTGGAAGCCGAGTCTCCTCATGAAGCTTCGGCTTTACGGAAGACGGTGCTTCAGGGCCGTTCGATGATTAACAAGGGTGCTCGTTGGATCTTGGGGGATGGATCCACGATCCTTTTTTGGAGAGACAGGTGGGCTACAGATGAAGCTCTCGCTGTAAATTAGAACTTGGCTGGCTTGAGGGCCCAGATTGATCCAAACAGTCATCTCAAGGTTTCGGATTGCATTGACCGGAGTTCCCTTCCCCCTCGGTGGAAACTTCCGACGGTGGATGGGTTTGATAATGAGGTGAATTTCTTGTACAGTGTCCTCCAATCGGTGTTAATTCCTTCGGTCATAAGAGACGACAGAATTATTTGGAGCAACACGCAGGATGGGCGGTTTTTCGTTAAGTCCGCTTATGATCTTATGTCGTGTGAGGCTGTTGTGGACCCCCGGTGGAAAGCAATTTGGAGGAAAGGGATTATTCCTAAGATAAATTACTTTGCTTGGATTGCCTTTTATAACAAAGCCCTTACCATAGACAATCTCCACAAGAGAGGCCTTGCAATTCCCAACAGGTGCTATCTTTGCTTAGTTGATCGTGAAACATCCGATCACTTATTTTTGCATTGCCCCTTTTCCCATTCGGTCCTAAGTTGTGTGTTGTCTTCCTTCCAAGTACTCCGGTGCTCCCCTCGCTCCCTTAAAGACGCCTTCCTCCAATGGCCCAAGCCCTTTAAGAATTCTAAGCTCCGATTCCTTTGTGAGGCTGCCTTTCACCATTCCATCTGGCAAATTTGGGTGGAGCGTAATGCTAGAGTCTTCGGCAAGATCCCTAGAATGGCTCCCTCTGTTGCCCGGCGGGCCTTATCCTTTCTTGTCGAGAATTCAAAAACTATTCCCGGCTCCCGCCCTCACAATCCTTGGGAGGCAATTATTTTCAAAAGATCGGACCTTGGCTCCTCTTCCGGAGTTGACTCAGTGAATGGCCACGGGGAGGTCACTTGGACCAAACCTCCTTTGGGGTGGATCAAACTTAATTTTGACGGGGCTTCTAAAGGCAACCCGGGGCCCGCTGGTTCCGGGGGCTTGTCAGGGACCATAATGGGAAGGCTGATCTTGGCCTACTGTGAAAATCTGGGCCCTCAGACCAATCATTTTGCCAAAGCCCGTGGTGTGTTGAAAGGGTTTCTAGGTCATATCGAATGATCCTAGGCCTTTAATTATTGAAGGCGATTCTCTAAACATTATCAACTACCTTCGTGGCTCCAAAGACCCGTCGTGGCGGGTCCCGAATATCATCCTCGAGGCTAGGATGCTCCTCTCTCGACGCGCCAGGTGGGAGGCAGGGCACATCTACGAGAGAAGGTAACCGGGTGGCGGATCACTTGGCCAACAAAGGACCGATGACCACGTGCCCGGTTGTTTGGCGTTCTCGTTTCCCAACCGAGGTGGACAGTTTGGCCAAGGCAGATATTCCCTCATGATGAAGAATTTGTATCATAGGTCTTCTCCCAAAGTTTGTTGATATATTGTCTTCGGCTATTATTCTGTTTTAATGTATTTCAAGATCAAGATTTCCAGGACTGTCCGCGTCTTTTGGGGCCCTCGGGCATTTTGTATTTCCCTGTCTTTTTTACGAACTGCTCTATTTACCCAGCCATCCGGCATGAAATATCTTTTAGCAAGGCTGATTTTGTACATAAGGTTTTGGGATCCTTTATAAAAACCCACAATTAATCTATTATTATAATTACCAATTTTTTTTTTTTTTCAAATAATTAAAAAGTTATTTGAAAAATTAAACGGTATGAAATTTTTTTTTTTTTTTTGAAATTGAAAAAATAAAAATAAAAAAAATAAAAATTTTATATTCTTTTTTAAAGTGCATTAAAATTTTAATATTAAAAAAATTATTAAATTAAGAGATCCAAGTTTAAACTTTGGAGGCAAGCTTTGTTGGTGCAAAGGTAGTAGTTTGACCACTCCGTTTAGTGCGCACAAGTGTGGTAGTTCCAAGGATTTAACCTGTGATTGACGATAGCTTCCTCAAGGATTTGATCTTGTAATAAGTAGTTAAAAATGAAATAATGTTACCAATTTTCAAAGTACCAAAAAATATATAGAAAGAAATTTTATAATTAAAAAATAATAATATTTTTTGTAAATAATAAAATATTAATTTATTTAAAAACTCTTTTTTATTGGAACCAACAATTATATTCAATAAAAATAAGAGAGATTACAATAAAAAGGGAGTTGAAAAAATCACAACTCGGGGTGCAAGGCCACGTAAAAAATTAGATTAATATTGTAAAGACGAGGTCTGAGGCCAAAAACAAAACCAACCTTTATAAGGATGAATAAACAACAAAACTAGGCAAAGGGTCGAGTCTTGTTGTGGGCATTGATAGAACAACCTGAGGTTGGAAAACGTCACCCCCTCAACCTGCTACATCGAAACAGAGGGACCTTGAGGTAGAGGGAGGTTAGGCGAAACCCTGTTAATAGTGCACAAAACCTCGTGCTAGTACTTGATAAGATTTATCAAATGCACCAACTCATGAGTCAACTTGAAAGCCTGCGAATGGATCTAAACAATAACAATAGAAAACACCATAATATTTTCATGCATAGAAAATTGACTAGAAATTGAATATCCAAACTAGACAACAACATTCCCAACTTTCCAAAGTTAAAACAAAATAATAACATGAAAAAAATTCCACAGAGCAGCAATATAAGTAGACCAACAACTATTATCTCCAAAAAAGATCATCTACCATCTGAAGAATTCAAGATGAAAGGGCTTGAACAATGAGTGAATCCAAGACCAGGCAGACTGAGCACGAGGGCAGAACCAAAACAAAATTTTAAAAGTCTCAAAACGACCACAAGCCAAACACCTAGGATTAGGAAGACCAACCCTAGTAAGTCTCTCCCATAGGAAGCCCTTGATAAATAAGAGACCAAAGAAAAAAGGTAATCTTGGGTTCAAGGTTAAACTGCCAAATACGGTTTAAACGAGCAATCCAAGTATAGGAGGTAGAGTGAGTCTACCATATCTCATTAAGTTTATCAACACCAGGAGAAATAGGACTAAGAAGCTGATAAAGCAAGGAAGAAGAGTAGTTCTTGAAAGGAGTATCCACATTCCAATGCCAATCCCTCCACCAGGCACTCGAGGCTTGAAGGTTGAGCTTATGAAGCATGACATCAGGCATAAGCTCTTGAATATTAAGAATAGAAGGAAGATATAAATTCTAAAGATTAAATTTTCATTTGAGATCAGGTCAAGGAATCTAGTCTTGAGAGTGCACTAAATATTTAATAAAGTAGATGCCCTTATGAAACAACCTCAAAGCTTTAATCCTTGGTATATCAGCAAGAAGAACTAAAGAGTTAGACATAATAGGAGACCACCAAATATTCTAAGAATTAAATGAAAGACCATTACGAAAACCATCACCAATCCAGTGAAGATGAGGTTTCACCGCCTCAAAATCCCACAAAATACTTTTAACAACAAAAGAACCCTGAATCTTAACTGAAGTAGAAGTAATGATGAGAGTATGAAGGCCAATATTAGCCCAAGATTTACGCCCATTAGGTAGCCCTGAAGAAATACAATGGCGAATCAAAATTCTTTCAAAAGAATGAGCTTTATTTTTAAGAGGATTAGAGGTATAAGGGATTAAAAGCCAATTTTTTTAAAGAAGAGATCTATGTTCAAACCTTAAGGGCATGCCTATTTGCACAGGTAGTAGTCTAACTTAAATCCGCTAAGTGCATGCTAGCTGGACGATGATGGTATCAATCCCAAGCGACCAGTGGTCCACTTCACATCGGGTTAAACAACAACAACGTGGAATAGGGGTTATATGGGGCAACCTTAAGATTTGAACTTTGTTTGGTAGTAGAAAATGAATGTGGATGTAACTGATTCCCTTATGTATTAAAAAAATCATTTTTTAAAACTTTATTACCTTAAAAGGGTGATAAACTTATATTTGCAAAGATTAAAACCTCTATTTTGTAAATTTATACAAATATTTATGATTATAAAAGGTGTAATATTAGGCTGACATTTTTATTTTTTCCAGTTTTGTATTTTATGTTTTGTAATTTATGTTTTATTGCATTGGATGGAAAATGAAAATCATAAAAACAATCAACCCTTTCTCAAACCTTAAAGGTTTGAAGTAGTATTTGGTATGTACAGTGCCTCTAGTGGTCGTTTATAGCTAATGCCATTGTGACTCGTTATTGCACTTAATGCCTAAAATAACTATAACAACAACATTTTGTTAGATTTTGATGTAACGAGCAATGGGAGATAGCAATCACAAGATGCAAAACAATATAAAAGAAAGTAAATCTGCAAGATGATTGAAGTATGCTGTGAATAGAAATAACATAAATGAAGACAACATAGCTATGGAGGAAATGAACACTCGATTAATGAAGCTATTGAACTACACCCATCACCAATATATGTTTATCTACATAGCACTGCACTACTACCTATGGCTATGCTAAGCAACTCTATCTATCTATGTCCCCCTTCTCCTATCTATCTAACAATGAGATCTTTCTTATATAGGAAGATAGGTTCCTTGGCCAACACTCTACCTAGTTGTACAAGGGATAACTTGCACATATACAATTTGCACATTGGCACTTGTGCATTTATTACATTGCATGAAGTAACTAGATAACTTACCCCTAAAGTAATCTAATTTCCTAAGTATGTACCTTAGAAGATACATTTACATAACCTAAATGATGGAATAAAATCTATTTTTAACACCCCTATGTATTACATTATTTGGGTATTGAATACTTTAGTCTTAAATATGGATCTTCTTCCAACGGATAATGGAATTTTTATTCTCCTTCATTGCTCATTGTATTTAGGTTCTGCATGTAATATGTGTCTTCTATCCAACCACCTTTGTATTTCTCTTTGCAAGTATCTTCATTTGGTTATGATTGTTGATGAATGAGTAAAGCATGGTGCAATTGTCCTCTCATATTCTTGATATTGATCCTTCTATGCTTACCTTTTTGGGATGTTGGCTCTTCATTTTCTTCAACCCGTTCCTCTATAAATGTGTTAACATCATTTTGAAACACCATAATATCTTGAGAGATTTCCACTGAGTCTAGGACACATGTATTTTCATTGATTGATCCTATTGCTTTTATTTCATATTGATTCATAATGAGACATGTATTGATCTCATCCATATATCCAAAGTTGATCATATAGTTGTTTTCTACTAACTTGCTTACTGAAATGAGATTGAATGTTAATCCAGGAACATACAATACTTTTTGTAGTAGAAGATCTAGAAATAATTTGCTAGGTGTTACACATCCATATCCATGTATATGATAGATTTGGCTATATGCAATTCTTAGTATGTATCCTTTAGAAACTTCAAGATAGTCAAACCATTGTATATTTTTTGTCATATGATGATTGGCTCGTGATTCAATGTACCACATAATTTCATGTTTTATAGACTGGTTTCTGTTGGAGCAAGTTTTACATTTATTGTATGACATTCCTTTTCCCATTTGAAGAAGTAGAATTGAGGAAAAAATATAGAATTGTAGTCTACCTTATGGCTCCAAATATTAGGATATATGATCCCTTATTGAAGTATATAAGCTTGATTTGATAAAACCTTTATTAATCCTTAGGTTTGTAGACTTCCTTATGTCTCCCTAGTAATGAGAGTATGAATACCTAATTTTAGGTTTTTGTAGAAAGCTTATATCTTCCCAACTTGATAATCTTTGAAGGATATTATTATCAAGTTTTGTAGAAATTCTTATGACTCCCTAGAGATTTTTGGAATATAATATAGTGTTTTTGTAAAAATATAGTTCAACTTTGGTTGATTTTGTACAGATAAAAAATTAACTCCTATTTAATTAAGCACTTTTCAATTTTTTGGTAAGTAGTGTTTGTATTTACAGCGGGTTTTAACAAGGATCCCAAAACCTGATTACATAAGCAATGGGCCTAGGGCATCAATCCCTTGAAACTGAACACCAAAACAAAAATCCCGCCTAGCGGTAACAGTAAGCATGAAACAATCCCTCTCAGCGGGAAACAAACAAATAAGAAAGAAAGTAGTTTTGGAGATCCCGCCCAATGGGGAGTAGCCAAAAACCACCATCGAGAAGATCCCACCCAACAGAAAGCAAAGAAAAGTTGTTACAATAAAATCCCACCTCATGGGAAGCAGTCAAAACCACCACAAACAGTCCCACCTAGCGGGAAGCAACAGGGAAATCCCACCATCCGGGAAACCAACAGAAAAGAAAGGATCCCGCCTCACGGGAAAATCGGCGGATTTGGCGGATCCCGCCCTGTGGAGAAACCAGCCGCCCACCGGGAAAACATTCCGTTCAGCGAGAGCCATCCTGCAGGAAGCCGACAGCCAGCACAGAGAGGATCCAACCCATCAGGAAGTGACCAGAGAGTTGCACCACAAGGAACCCGCCCCGAGAAAATAGAAGAGGATCCCAGCAGCAGGGACCAAGAATCCCGTCCAAGCATAGAGCCTGCCGAGGATTCACAAGAAAAAAGGGGGAAGCTGTCCAAACCCTAAACCATCACCTCCATCGCACCGAGAAACGCAGGGGATCAGATCCACGCGAATAACCTGCAAAAAACCCCAGGGGGAAGCCTGAGGGAAAAGGGAAGGGATCCCCAACCAAACAGGGATCCCTGGGAAGCACCAGTCCGAAAAAACAACCAAGGAAACCCTAGCCGGCTGGGAGGGGCGCAGATAGTGGAGAAGGATCTCCCTCCAGGAGATCATCTGCAAACAACCACTCCCCGAGAGGGATGACCTGGGTTGAGCCAGGGACTGGGCAGGAACCAGGAGCCATGGGAGGGGGAGCAGGGGAGGGACTAGAGCCCTCCCCTCTCTACTTTCTTCCCTCACCCTCCCAAGCACTTTTCAATTTTGTAGAGGTTTTAATGTTGGATTTCTTTTGTCCCTTTTGAGAAGTTTTTGAGACAAGAATATTATAATTTTCTAACCTTAGTAAAATTTTTAATAACCTCTTTTTATATCCCTTGGATTATTTCTTATTTCCAATAACCTAGTTTGGAGTTGTAGCCCTTACGATTCCCATATTTGGAAAATTAGAACACATTAATATTTGCAAACTTTAAATGGATTAATTCTAAGTAGTATCCTTTATTTCTCCTAGGTTATGTTTTACAAATATTAGTCAAATTTGATATTTAATTTTCCTAAGTTTTAATTTTAAATGAAGATTGATTCCTTTCAATAATTTAACCTTATAATGTAACCTTATAACTCCCTTTTTAAGGAAAGCAAATTAGATGGAAAATTGTACCTTTATGAAATTGGTAGTAGACTATCCTTCTTGGGCATTGTGAGTAATGGAAAATTCTTCCACTTGCTATTTTCTTCAACACTCACTTTAATGCTTCCTTGACTCGTTTGACCAGGAGTAATGTTCTTCGTCTACTTTTGGATACTCTGAATTGCTCTCAGATTGTTCTCGAGATTGTTGTCGATCCACTACCGTGTAGCTACCGAGCTACTACCGTGATAATATCGATATGCTGCCATGTTCCTACCAAGTCTCTTTAGACTCGCTTGTTGTTGTTGCTGTTGAGTTGCTTACTTTCGTTGCTGCATCCAAGTCGTCTTTAATAGGTGGTCAAAGGTGTGACAAGTGTCACAGTTGTTTTTAAATGCTCCAAGAGAGCTTCAGATATTTGGTGGAAGCCCCAATCTTGTCTTAATGCTTGTGACAAGTGTCATATTTGCTTGAGATGTTACTCTTCACTCCCTCTTTATGTATTGTCTAGAAAGACGTTTCTATTTTAGCGCTTACCTGACTGTAACGGTCCTTGTTGTACATAACTTCTCTACCACCAAGATGATGCCATAACATCTCCTTAATTGGCATTTTCTAGGGTTCTTTTGGAGAATGACAAGTGGTGTTATCTTTCCTTTGCATGCCCTTGTCTTATCAATGCCTTATTGCAAGTATTTCAACTTGTTCTTCCACCTTGTTCTTTGTCATACTTTGTTGGTGCTAAGATGTTTCCAACAAAGCAAGTCTTATGGTGGAGATATGGAAGAGATATGGAGGAGCTTTGGTGGAGATGTGACAACACTTTGATGAAGACTCTGTGATGCTCCACTAATGGTAGGAATACTCCTTGATTGAACGTATGCTTGCTTTGATAGGAATGATCCTTGATTGGATGTATGCTTAAGTGTATTTCCTTTGCTTATACATTGCTTGATTTCCCCTGACTTTGTGCCTTGAATTTTGCAGGTTCGACCATCCAAGATATGTAGAATATGAGCCAAAATAAATGGCTCTTTGCTATGCTTGGGAGAATGATAGTATTTGATCGCCTTTGGCTTATTCAACCTACTTATAGTGTACCTTTGAGGCACTTTCCAATCTACCCTTTTTCCTACGTAGAATGAGTTAGAGAAGTGCAACTCAATGTAACAATATTTGTAAATAAGATGCATTTTGCACCTTTTCTTTCACTCCTTTTTGCAGGTCTAATATTATGATTTATATGGCTGAATTTTGAATGTAGTGTAGGGGTTTTGAGATTGTCTTTTTGCTTAGACACCTTTCCCTTTTTTCTTGGGTATTATGATGATGAATCCAAACTTAGATAGAAGTAGATATAAGCTCCTTATATGATGCAATTTTCTGCACTTTTATCCTTGCAATTAACCCTCTAATGCTTTGGATTTGAGACTCACCAAGTCCCAATATTTGAAGCTTCTATTTCTATTTTTGGTTAGTCATATTATTCTCCAATTTTTGGAGGATTCTAACCTGTTTTGGTGGCTTCACTTGGCCACTATGTGTTGCAGATTTTTGTGCATTAATTGTGTCTTTAGACACTTTGACAATTTTTGATTGTGTGCCCTTCTCGAGAATACAAACAATAATCCTTTTAAGAGCAATCGAATAGTGCAAATAAATCTAATAGATCCTCTTTTAATGCACTAGAAATTTCATCTTATCACTCCAATCAACTCTCAAATTAATTACTTAATCAAATTTACTATAGCTAATTAAGAATAATAGGAAATGAATCTTCAAGATTTATTCTGTAATTTCACTACAATTAATATTGTAGGACTTAGTCTTCTTTTTATTTGTCCAAAGTAGATGATAGGTAGTTGATAGAAGCAATTATGAAATATAATCAACTCCTAATTAATTTACAAATGAACCTTAAAAATAACTTTTTTCTTTTTGCACTTTTGAAGACTGTAATCTAATTTTCTTCTTGCAAATTTAATCCAAATTCAGGTGCTCTAACAAATCTGATAAGTAATCCAATTAATGAATCTACTTGCACCAAAATTTGCTTACCTTTTTGAAAGTTTCTATAGATATTTTGTCACTTTTGTAGAGGATGTAGATCTTGGTGTCTAGGATCACCAAGTTGCTACTTTGAGTAGGATATTGCAACTCTTTGTAGATTGTCCTGAACAACTCCTTCACCAAATGATGGTCTCAAACTTTCTTTCACAAGCCTAAGATTTGGTGGCTTGTTCTCCTCTTGTGTTATTCTCCTTCTACTGTAGATTTGGATAAGTCTTTATCTCTGAAGTGATGCCTTCTTGCTATGAGAGGTAATCTTCAAATCTCCAATATTTGGTGAGCTTCTTCTAAATTCAAGTCTTCTTATCGAATTCTAGCTTCAAGCAGGATCTTCTTCTAGGATTTGGTACTCCTTGCCAAATTATTCTTCATAGATTTGGTACTTCTTGTTAAATTATTCTTCTCTTGGGCTTGTTGTTGGATGGTGACAATTGTCCCAAGTCCTTCACTATCAAGGGATTCTCCTTGGTAGTGGATTTATCCAATGAGTTCTCCTTTGAGAATTTCTTCAGTAAGACTCTCCTATATTTTTTTTGGATGCTCGATGAGACCTTCCCAAGGTCTTTGATATTGCAGCTTTTGATGGTCTTCCTTGAGAAATTTTCTTCAACCTTCTAATCCTGGAAGTGTTGGTGGTGAGATCTTCTTCGGGATCTTTGATTCTACTGCTTCTGGATTCAAGCAGGACTCACCTAGTCCTTCTTCTTCTTCTTCCAAGACTGAAAGTTCTTCAATGAGATCTTCTCTTGATCTCTTCAATTTTTATTCAGGTGATGAATTGATTCTGAAGAAGATACTCTTTCTAACTTTATTTTAGGAAGTTTCCCAACTCACTGAATCTTCTTTCCCTGCAACAAAGTATTAGTACTGAAATATTTAGTCTACTTATAAATTAGATATTCTCTTCGAATTCTTCTTTAGGATCAAGGCTTATGTGGACTTTTTTAGTGTCAAGGCTTTTGTGGCCTTTTTTAGTACCAAGGCTTCTATGGCATTTTTCAGTATCAAGGCTTCTATGGCCTTTCTAGTATCAAGGTTTCTATGGCCTTTTTTAGTATCAAGGATTCTATGGCCTTTTTAGTATCAAGACTTCTATGGCTTCTTATTCAAGGCTTCTATAGCCTTTTCTTCAAGGATTTTATGGCATTTTTGTATCAAGACTTCTATGGATTGTTCTTCAACTATAAAGTTCTTCAATCCAACAATGGAGATCTTCAGTCTCCTAAATTTACAACTCTTCACTAGAAGTCTTCTTCCGTAGTATTCTTCTCTTTCACAAGGAACTAATCTCTGCACTATGAAGTTGGAGTCTCCTAGATTTTTGTTGTAGGAGGAGTCCCAATCCTCTAAGAATTAATTTTTTACAGCAAAATAAACTTTAGAAAATAGTTAACATAATTATGATCTTCACTAGATGATTTATCAATCTAGTGGATTGAATGTTGAGTCCTAGTATTCACGAGTTTTTTCTATAACTCTGTGGAAAGACTCCGGTCAAATGTAATCTTAGTATTTCAGGAGCTGATATTTCTTCCAATCCAAAATTTATGACTCCCTAATTCTACCACCTAGACTCTTCTGAGAGTTTTTGATAGTGGATAGTCTAGCAGTGCATCAGGTTGTCAAAAAACTTAGACCAAATGATAATGTCGATTTTCCTATTGATCTACACAGGCTAGATATACCATGGCACTGATACCACTGTTAGATTTTCATGTAACGAGCAATGGGAGATAACAATCACAAGATGCAGAATAATATAAAAGAAAGTAAATCCGCAAGACGGCTCAAGTATATTGTGAATGGAAATAACATAAATGAATACAACATAGCTATGGAGGAAATGAACACTCCATTAATGAAGTTATTGAACTACATTGTACCCATCACCAATATATGGTGATCTACACAACATTGTACTACTACCTATGACTATGCTATAAGCAGCTCTATCTATCTATGTCCCCCTTCTCATATCTATCTAACAATGAGATCTTTCTTATATAGGAAGATAGGTTCCTTGGCCAACACTCTAACTACTTGTGCAAGGGATAACTTACACATATACAGTTTGCACATTGACACTTGTGTATTTATTACATTGCATGAAGTAACTAGATAAATTCCCCCTAAAGTAATCTAATGTCCTAAGTATGTACCTTGGAAGATACATTTACATAACCCAAATGATAAAATAAATTCTATTTCTAACATATTTGGGGTCTATTCCTATAAATTGTCAAGGAGTAATAAGAAAAACCCTACTTATTTTATTCACTCTACAATCACACTATTCACCATTGTCGCTCAACATAAACCCTTGAATTAAGACTCTCTTCGGAGGTCTTTCTAAGTAGATATCATAGAGAAGACAAATCCCTTTTCATACTACCTAGGTACCACTCACAGATTCACAACTCCTTAAAGGTCCTAACTTCAGACCATGGAAGTCATATTAGAACCATATTGATAGTGTAAAAGCTATGGGATATAGTGACTGACAAAAATACGTGACCCCAAGAAGTAGACCAAGCAGAGAAATATGATAAATTAGACATACATACATTGATGCTCATCACCCTTGCTATAGTTGATATGATCCATCCACATATTTGTGAAGTAGAGACCTCTAGACAGGCATGGGATAGGGAAGAATCAACCCACCATTCTTACTCTTCAATAACAACTCCACACATTGAGAGTGGTATATGGATAAAGTATAGAAGTATTTCTTTGCAAAGTCACTGAATTGAAGTCCAGAATAAATGCTATGGGTAAACAAGTAGAAGGCAAGTTGTTAGTTCCAATTATACTTTGAGCTTAACCTGATTTATTTAGGGTGCTCAAAACCTCCTTACAAATGTCAAATAGGATAATTTCATTTGAAGAGTTAGTTAATTTGCTACAACAAGAAGTAACTAATAAAGTGAGAGATCAATTATCCAACAATGCACTCATTAGTTAAATATTTGAAAAAAAGAAACCACCAAATATTTCTAAACATAAAATTCCTCCCTCATTATCATCATCATCATAGAAGCACCCTCAAAATTAAAAGAGGTGCTTCCATATCTATGAAAGAGAAGTACATGATACCAAGCATTATTGGTATAATTTAACTAAGCGTTGTTGGTACAATTCACCAACTCAAGGAGATAAAGTTTGTAAACATCATTAGAAGAAGAAGCAATACAAACCACATCCTAAAAAGAAGAAATGGAAAGGGAAGTATTAGATTCTAATTCGAAATAGGCACACAAGGTTCTCATGACCAACGTAGCCACCAAACCTAAGGATAATGTCTGGTACATTGATTCTAGTGCTAGTAAGCACATACCAAGGGACAAAGAGTGGTTTGATTCCTTTGAAGCCAAAGAAGGGAAACTAGTGACAATCATCAATGATAAAAACCTACAATGTCTAAGTAGTAGACTATGTTTCAGTTCATTTTTTAGATGGGAAAAGCATAATTAAAAAGGTACTCTATGTACCAGGCTTGACAAACAACTTGATGTCTATGCCCCAACTACTAGATCAAAACATGGTGGTTGATTTTAAAGTTAAGAATGGCCACAAGAGGAGTTTTACCACTAGCCATTAGTACCTACAAAAATGTCTTGTTTACCCTAGATGTTTGATTTTCTCCTAAAGTACCATTGTTAACAATGATGATAGATGTAACCTCCCTTTGGCATAGGAGATATGAGCATCTTAGTTTTGGCTACTTACTTCAAATTAATAAGCATCAAATGGTGATTGGTCTACCCAAACTTTCACCCACATTGTTGGTTTACTCAAGTTGTTTAGCAAGGAAGTGATATCAAGTACTATTTGAGTTGAACTCTCATAAATCCAAAGATCCATTGGATGTGATACACCAATATTTGTAGACCCATGATAGCCAACTTCGATGAAAATATATACTTCTAGTTTTTGGTTGATGATTACTCTAGAAATATGTGGGTGTCCTTACAATTGAAGCTCAATGCACTCTAGCATTTTTAGTGTTTTAAGTAGTGTATTAAAAAGAAAACTAGTCATTCAGTTAAAGTCATATGCTCATATCAAGCAGGGAATATACATACAATCAATTCTCAAAGTTTTTACACTAAATGGAATAAAGAAATAACTCACTATAGCTTATAATCCACATTAGAATAAACCATTCCATAATGGAAATGGTTTTTTGTGTGTGCACATGAGCTAATCTAGAGAAATAGCATTGGGTTGAGGTTGTCACCATAATAGTGTATCTTTTCAATAGAGTTCCCACGATAAGTCACACCTAAAAATGTTTGGTCTAGGAGGAAGCCTTAAATATCATACATCCAATATTTTTAGGTTTCTTGCACATAATGGGATAAAGTGACAACTTATTATATCCTATACTCCATAACAAAATGGTGTTGTTGAAAGAAGAAAGTGTTCCATGATGGAAATGGTTCTTTGCATGCTCATAGGAGCCAATATGGAGTAGAAATATTGAGATGAAGTTATCACTATAGCAATGTATCTTCTTAACATAGCGCCCATGAAGGCACTACAAGGAGTCACACCTGAAGAAGCTTGGTTTGGGAGGAAGCCTTCAATCTCACAACTCGGAGTCTTTGATAGCAAGGCATACATGCATGTGCCAAAGAAAAATGGGATGAAGCTAGATGTGAAACCCCAACATGCATATTTTTTGGGTATGATGATGAATCAAAAGTATATTAATTAATAGACCCCATCACCAAGAAATTAAATATAAATCGAGATGATGTTTTTTATGAAGCAATTAAATCCAAATCATATACGTATACCCCTCAAGAAGCTACATCTTTTACTGTGAACCTCGAGTTTGATGAGGAATTCCAAGAAAACGTTTCAGTTGTTGATGAACCTGAAGCAATTGCTCTTGTACAAAAACATAAAACTTCAAAATGGGTCATGAGTACCATCAAATATTCCAAGCTTGATGCACCTCCTAAACTCACTTCTACTCGCCCTCATACTTGCAGTATGGCTCATCAAGAAGCAAATTTGTAATTGATGTTTTCAATGATGGAGAATTTAGAACTAGAAGTAGTGAAGGATGCACTTAGCTCACCCAAGTGGAAGGTAATAATGGAAGCTGAGTATAACTCTATGATGAAAAAAAAAACATGGGAGCTTGTTGATCTACTTAAAGGAAACAAGTGCATAGGATGCAAGTAGGTCTTCAAGGTCAAATATAACACAGATGGATGACTTGACAAATACAAGGTATGACTTATTGCAAAGGGTTATGCAAAAAAGGAGGTAATTGACTATAAAGGAACTTTTGCATCCACAACAAATATGGCAATCATCTATGTTCTATATGCCATGGTAGCATAGTTTGTTTGGAATATGCATCAAATGGATGTCAAAAGTACCTTCCTAAATGGTTATCTTCAAGAAGAGGTGTATATGACTCAAACCAAAGGCTTTGTTGTCAATGGAAAGAATAGAAAGTATGCTCACTTATCAAGTCCTTGTATGGGTTGAAGCAGGCTCCTAGATCCTGGTACATCAAAATTGATAAACACCTATTATAATATTATTTCAAAAAAAGTACCTTAGACACAAATCTCTATATCAAGAAATTTGGATATAATATAGTGACACTTGTGTTACATGTTGATGATTTGATCATTACAGGTAGTTCAAATGAATTGGTGGATTTTGTAAAGAGCAACTTGAAAAAGTATTTTGATATGATAGATCTGGGAATTCTCTTGGCTTAGAGGTTTGATAGAGAAAAAATTACATTATGCTTTCACAAATAAAATATGCTAAGACACTATTGGAAAAATATCAGATGATAGATTGTAATCCTAAGGAAACACCAATGGATCCCAAGTTACAATTATACTAATATGACAAGTCTCCTCAACTATCTGGCACTTTTTATCATCAGTTGATTGGAAATTTGGGAGTCTCATATACCTGACAAACACCAGAACTGACATCAATTTTGCTATAAGTTATCTTTCCAAATCTATGCAGGATATTAAAGAAAGTTATTGAAAAGCAACAAAGAGGATATGACATTATGTTTATGGTATAACAAAATATGGCCTATAATTTAAGAAGAATGATAAGTTCTTCCTACAAGGATACACAAACTCTATTTATGTTGGATCATTAGATGATAGAAAATCAATGTCTGAATATGTGTTTAATCTAGGATGTGGACCTATCTTGTAGCATAGCAATAAATAGTAGGTAGTAGTATTATCATCCATGGGGCATAATATTAACCTACATGAGGAGTTTCATGTGAGGCGATATGGTTACATCACATTCTATCATATATGGGTGTACAAAGAAATCAAATAGCATTACTAAATTGCAACAATAAAGGTATTCTAAAATTGGTCAAGAATCCAATATTTCATGAAAGAAAGAAGCTAATTGAATCTGAATGCCACTTCAATCAAGAACACACTTAGAATCATGAGATTCAGCTCTAATACATTCCCACCAACAAACAAGTTGCAAATATTTTTACAAAGGCACTTGCATGTGTTAATTTTGAATTGTTTCACAATTTTCTTTGTATTCCAAATTATGAAATAAGGGGGCGTGTTAGGATAAAATTATTACATTATTAGATAGATATCAAAAAGCATTGGTTGTATCCATGTTATTTTTTGTAACGATCTCCTCGTGAGTATCAATCACCTCATTTGTATTTATCATTGATGTCAACAATCATTGATTATATCACCATAACACGTATTAAATAAGCTTTAATGCATCAATGAATTTTGATTTGCTTCCCCATCATGGATATGATGGAGAATATAAATTTACATTGCTTAATTTTGAGGTCTTGAAGGAATGATGAGTAGGGTATTTGTTGTAAAGAGGTTAAAATTTTAATTACTCTTCACATTAAATAGTGTTCTTTGTGGTCTTATGTTTTATGTGCAAAAAATAAAAGAAAGAATATATATAAATAAATAAAGACAATAAAGATTTTGAAGTTTCATAATATGACTTTCAGATTAGATTTTTTGGATGGATATTTTGTAGAGTTATGAGGACCCTTAAATGTAAGAGTTGAACTTATATCTAGCTATAAACCATTTTAAATGCATCCATCTTACAAAGCCAAGCAAATTATGATTTTTTAAAATAAATTTAAATAAAAACTCGTTATTAACATTTTTGCTCTTGAGTTCATAATAAATGTTAGAAAACAAAGAGTTTTATACTATAAATTAAGGTTCATGGTAGACCTTAATGTTTGTCATAGGATTTAAAGCAAGTGATTGGGATTAAAAAGTTTTATACTATAAGCCAAGTTTAAAATCTCACAACCTTAACATTTAACTAAACAATATTAATTGTTATGGTTAAATACCTTGAATTTCAAGACTTAGTAGTTGGTGTGATTTAAGAACTCTTTAATCTCTAATTAATTTGACCATTGTTTCTATTAATTGTTTTAAAGTACTCTAATTGTTTTTAAAGTAATCGTGTTGCTTAGTTGGATCAATTTTGTAATATAAAAAAAAAGCCAACACTTTTAAGAGACTTAGGTACATATATTATTAATTGTTGAAATACAAATGTGATTAAATTCTTCAACTTTCAAGGAGTAAACTCATGTTTAAATCTCATAATTTATATATTTTTATATAAGTTATGTGCAAAGTTTTTATTGGGATCACTCCCATTAATATAACAAAATATTGTTATTTTTCATTACATTGCTATCATGTTAATAAGACTATATCTATCTTATTTTTTATTAAAGGTATTCTTTGTTTGAATTTCTATTTAAGATATTTGTTATCTTTCTAAAAATTGTTATGTTATCACAAACAATTCCTTGATATCATTTTTTAAGAGAAAAAATATCACTCGTCCAAATATCTTTTAAAATTTAAATTTTGTCAAGATGAAAATCAACATTGTGAATGGCTAAAATATTTGTTACTTGGTTTCTATATCTATAAATATGTTGTCTATAACAACCTATCCATTTCCTAATAATTTTTTTAGGGGTCTTATTAATACCCCCAATATTTCAAGATATCATTTTTATCATCACTTTTTATTTATGAGTTTAGTCCCACTTCTTGTTAACAATTGTGGTATTTGCTTTTGTTTTCTCATATCAATATCACTATGAGTTTCATTTTTTTCTTATTGTTGTTTCTTGGATATTCTCCTTTTTCATTCCCACCAACACTTTTATCTTCATCAATCTCTTCAATGTTTTCACACTACTCGTAATGAGACTTATCATCTATAGGTTTATCTTGCTCTAAAAGATTCAAAGTGCAAGGAATAACCTTAAAAGTATTTTCTTGTTTATGTTGCCCTAGAAACCCTAAAGTGTAATAACACTACTCCATAGAAATTTATTCTTATGCAACCTTAAAAACCCTAAATTGCTATGGATTTTTCCCATCATCATTTCCTTATTATGTTGTTTTTGAAACCATAAAGTGCAAGGGATAACCTCTATACAACTTTCATTTCTTGTTCTAGGAGAGGATTAAATACTACTTGACAACAATGAAGACAATTTACTTGGAATAAAATTGAACTTTTCTATTGTCTTTAATTTATAAATTTTCTCCACATATTCCTTTGCACCTTTAATTCCTTTTGATTTGAACTTGCTTATTGTATGTTCTCATCCCTTCTATTATTCTTTGTTTCTTCTAACAATTGATCCAAGTGAACTATGTTGGCCTTTGTCATATGATATTGTAGATAGGTTTTCTTTGACTCTTCGTTTGGAGCAGAATATCCTAGATCTAATCCAAATTCTATTACAATATGATTTTTGTACTTCATATTGAAGTTTATCTCATGATAAAAAAATTTCTCTTTTTCATTGTTTTCACTTTGAAATATCTTGCCATATGTCTAGTCTCATAACAATTATGACATCAAAATGTAATTTTTATCATAATCCACATGTTGATCTTATTCTCTTGATTCATATTTAGTCTTAATGGATTATGACAAAGTAGTTGTCAATAACAACTAAACTAGAGCTTTGAAAATGTAGGTGAAGGAAATAGGAGTGAGCTCTATGCTAGCGTTGTGGATCTCTTCGAAGTGGGTAGGTCTGCAAGGTCTGGAGTATCTCCTTCCAGCCTCTAAGAATGATATGTCCTTTTTGACCCGGGTGCTTCATCCTTTGCCAAGGTGGTTACAAGGTATGGTTCTCCTTCCTTCCAATCTAGGGACTTAGAGCTTTTCCCAAATTGATTCTCTTTTTTTGTTCTGATGGAGTTAATCCACTCCTCTTTGGATGAAGGGGTATTTCATATTATAGGTAAATTTCTATAACCCCATTCAAATATTGATTTGATTAGAAAATGGTCTCTGCAATGGTGGGATTCTTGTGGTAGACTAGATATCGTTGCTCTTTCAAACGAATTTTCCTTGTTAAAATTAATGAGGAAATTGATATGCTACACATTCTGAGTGGAGGTCCTTGGTTATTTGGTAAAGAGTCTCTTATTAAGAAGGTGGGATACGTATTTTGATCCTGATATTCAGAAAATAAAAAATGCTCCTATGTGGATTAAGTTTCTTGGCTTACCCCTTAATTTTTGGCATATGAATATCTAAGAGGGTTAGCTAACATTTTTGGAGAGTTAATCATGATAGATGAGCCAACACACTCCAAATACCAAATGGTGGTAGATAGAACGTGTGTCAATATCCTTCTATATGTGGATATACCAAGATTTATTGATTTAATTTTAGAATTGATGTAAGGAAGCAACCGGTGAAATTCAAAAATATTTCTTTTTTCTCTATGAAATCTAGTTGTTTTGACCAATGTGAAACCTCCTCAAATAATAATGTTATTAAAAATAAATGGGTTCATAAATATAGGTTCATGACCCTCTAACTGGATGTTGTCTGGGTAATGGTGTTGACTCTATTGTCCTTCTGAATGAAGGATATTGCTCAATTAATGGAAGGTGTGTTCAAGACTCTGTGAACGCCCAGGTATGTATTGACTTGAAGTTTCCTCCTCATTTCAGGTATGTTTTTGATCAAAATTTAGTTAATTTTAGGAGCACCTCTTCAAAGAAATTTGTTATCGACCATGATTCTAGTAATTCTCCTACTCCTCTTGGTAAAAGAGTTTTGAGGGACCTAAACTCTTCGGGACCCATGAAATATGGTAACACATCTATTGATGGGACTAGAACTTGAAATAAGTCTAAAACAATACTGAATGTAGGACAAAGGAAAGTTGGAAGACCAGCCAAGTAAGAGGCTTTGCAACGTGTAACAAGTGATGATATTATTGATGGCAAAAAATCTACTCTAGATCATTTGAGGAAAACTCTGGTGGATTTCTCCTTGAGTATTGAAACTCATGGTCCCATTCCTTTGGGAACCTAGATGACTTCTACTTCAAATATTTATAAATGAATACTTTATCTTGGAATATTAGAGGCCTTAATGGTCATACCAAGCAGAGAATCTTAGCCTCTTTGAGGAAAGATCTATCTCCTTTAATAATTTTTCTTCAAGAAACAAATATTGATTCAACTAATATCACTAAGATCAAAAACTTCATTTGGAAAGATGTTGATTTTGTTGTTAGTCATGTAGTGGGATCTTATGGGGGACTTATTTGCTTATGGGATCCTTCTATTTTTGAAGGGTCTTTGATTTTAGCCTCGGACATGATTTTGAATATTGCATTTCATTGCAAGTCTTCAAACAAAATATGGGTTTTTATCTAATGTCTATGCGTCAAAATCTATCATTGATAGGAAAAATCTATGGAATATCCTGAGGCAAATGAGAAAGCAATTTAAGAAGGAATGCTAGGTACTCGCTGGAGATTTTAATACTCCCTTGTACCATTCTGATAAAAAGGGGGGTAACAATATCTGGTCTAAAGGAATAGAGGACTTTGCAAACTTTTTTAATCATAATAAACTTATGGATCTAGATCTTAGAGGAGGTAAATTTACTTAAAGTATAGAAGAAAAGAAGACCAATTAATCCAAGTCAGGCTTGACAATTTTTTGATATCAAAATAAGGATTGGATGTTTTGGAGAATTCCTCTTTTCACTCTCTTCCTAGAATTGGGTCAAATCATAATCCTCTGCTTCTTGAATCCATGTGGCTAAAAGAGCAAGATCTGGAAGGTAAATTGAATAATGGTGGACTCAAAAAATAATTTGGCCCTCTTTTATCCCAAATAGCTAAGAAGTTGAGGTTTATGAAAGTAAATTTAAAAATTTGGAATAAGGTGTTTGGTAATATTTCTAAACAAAAAATAGAAATTCAATCATAATTAAAGGATGTTGAAATAGCTCTGGAATCTAGTTCTAATAGTACTGATTGGAGGGATAAAGAAAAATCTCTTTTGACTAAGTTTCATAACATCTTGGCCAAGGAAGAAATATTTTTGAGATAGAGATATAGAGTGGTCCGACTGAAGAAAGGAGATAAAAATACAAAAACTTTTCATGCAATTGCATTGAGGCATAAATGCAACAATAAAATCAATAAATTAATATGAGAAGATGGCTCAAAAAATGATGATCAGGAAGCAATTCTGTTGGAAGCTATTCACTTTTTTGATAAATATTATTGGTACGAGACACCAAAGAGATAAATAAGTTGAATCTCAACTTATTATCAAGAAGTTAATGAATTTATTACTTCTCCCTTTAATAGTCAAGAAATTAAAGATGTCTTTTCCTTGGCAAAGGAGAAACCTCCAAGTCCTGATGGATTTCCTACTATCTTTTTTCAAAATTTTGGTATATAGTAGGTAAGGATGTAGAAGAAGCTCTATGTGAATATTTGATATGATTTCATTTACCTCTTGATGTCAAATCCATGTTTATTGCCCTCATTCCTAAGATTATTGGGGCTAATGAGATCAAAGATTTCAGACCTATAAGTTTGTGTAACACTATTTATAAGATATTTTCAAAAGTTCTAGCTAATAAAATTAGAAAGACCTTGTCTAATATAATTGATCCAAATCAAGGTTGCTTTATTCTGGGAAGGCAGATCATTGATGGGATTATCACTATTCACGATATGATTCATTCGATTGAAAAAAGTGGTAATTCATGGAAATTTATCAAGTTGGATATGAATAAGGCTTATGACAAAGTTTCTTGGGTTTTTTTGAAAAAAGTTTTGATCAAATTTGGTTTTCATTTGTGTCATGACCCTCTCTTGGTAGACCTTTTTTGGTTGGATTTATGTTAAGGTTATGCATGACAAATATTTTATTACAGTTAGATATTTTCACTAACCAAAGGAATTATTGACAAATCTATGTTCAATTTATGTAAACATAGATTTTAATGATAAAATTATGATGTTGCTAATGGATTTTCATTGATGTAGGATCAAGTTGTATTATAAATGAGTTTAATTCTTGGCAGAAGAGAAACCTGGATAGATGTTCTCTTTTGATATAAGTAACTTAGCATAAATTGCACATAACAAATAGATCAAACTTTTCTTGCTTGGTTATTAACCTACAAAATTTAGTGGGTATGATTTAAATTATGTTATGTTCTTAAAAATATAATCTCTCTTTCAAAGAAAGAGAATGAAGGAAATTTTGGTAAGCATTGTTAATGAGGATGACTTCATTATTTTTGATTAAAAGACAATATGTTTTTAAGATTATCTTTTAGCTTTATGGCTTGTAAAAGGTTGCTAAGGTTATTTTGTTCTAAGACCAAGTATGTATTTGAGCTAACACATTATTATTGCTGTGTTAGTTTGTTATGCCACCGTGTTGTTGGTGGGTAAGTATTTCTTTATACGTGTGCTGGTCCTTGTAAGGGGAAAGAAAATAGATTTTGACCATCTTCTTTATGAAATTATTGTTTAATTTAAGGGATAATCGTTAAGGTTTAGAAGGGCACCCAACCCTTGTGTAGATGTGAGAGCAAGGGGAGTGAGCATCATGGTATACTCAATCGGTAGCAATGATGATGCTTTTGATTTGGAAGGCAATGAAGTAGTGGGGACATGATGTCATGGTGGTGCAGTTGGAGAGGCAAAATAAAGCTAGGAGTAAAGGGAGGAAAAGGGGGGAAATAAAAAAAAAAGGTGCACCAAAAATATGAGGAGAGGTTGCAAATGCTTTGAATGAGAAGAAGTTTTGGAGTGGTGATGCCAAGAAAAAATGATCCGATTCATAACAACAACCTTAAACTGTAGGTAGAATTGCATTTAACTATTGTTTGATTTACAATGTAAATGGTAGTAGTGGAAATTCTAATGGTTCAAGTTGGAATGTTATAATTTTAAAACTATAATAGAGACTTCTTGTTGCACTCATTGTTTCGATAATGGATGTGCACTTGATCTATTAGTTGTTTGAAGTGGTAGAGATATGTTCTTCCTTTAAAGTTAGAATTTCGTCAGGTGTTGAGTTACTCATGGTAGTGATAGATATACCTATGTGAACTTCCCAACTTTATCACTTGCATGTGTTGCTAGTAGTGATTTTATGAGGAAAAATTGGGTAAAAAAATTTGAAACCCCTTTCTTTTATTAGACACATGTTGAAGATCTTCTCGTAGTTTTTGCACTCAAATTAGAGATAATAACCTTATTCTTTTATGAGATGGGAATATATTTGGGGTTGTTGTAGTGACCACTAGCAAATAGGGTGTGACTGTGATGAGAGACTCATTTGGAAATAATCATCTGCATGTGTTGTGCTGTAGTTCTTGAGGAAATGGAAGAATGTTTCCTTTAGAGCCCAACCAACCAAAGTTGTTGTGTGAGATGTCTTAGATGTCAATACGTTTCCTCTAAGATCAAATATTGAAGCCATTTTTGGGTTTTCCTATGTATTCATCTAGGGCATTTGATAGTTTGGAGGTGGAGCTCTCTATAAGTTAAGCATGTATTTATGAATTTATGATTTGCTTAGTGATGGGAATGGTTTCTTTCTTCGCAAATGCTTTTAAATTATAACAAAGTCAACTTTAAGAAGTGAAGTTGAATAGTGTATTTTTGGCCGAGTTCGTCACCCTTAGAATTACAGAGACACTCTCTTGAGTTTAGTGAGATAATATGGTTTTAGTGGTACCTTTCTATGGAAGTTAGGTAATGTTGGTAAGATTCTTAGTTGCATATTGAATCTCTGTTTATGGTAGCTTCTATATTGCTTAGCTAGTATTAATAAATTGACATAATGGATGTTTATGGCAACTTCTATTTTGCTTAGTTAGTATTAATAAATTTACATAATGGATGTTTATGGCAACTTCTATTTTACTTAGCTAGTATTAATGAATTTACATAATGGATGTTATGACAACTTCTACTTTTCTTAGCAAGTATTAACGAATTTACGTATTGGATGTCTATCCTAGATATTATTTTTCTTAGCAAGTATTAATGAATTTACATAATGGATGTTTATGGTAGCTTCTACTTTGCTTAGCAAGTATTAATGAATTTACATATTGGATGTGTGTCTCAGATATTATTTTCCTTAGCAAGTATTAATGAGTTACCAAAATGGATATTTGTCTAGTCCTCTTTTGATCCATAAGCTTTAGTGGGTTTATGTGTTGGATGCTTCGAATTGGGAAAGTCTAATTTGTGCACAGTAGAGTAAGGTTTCTAGTTTTGGTAGCACCAAAATTATTGAATTGAAGAGCAAGTTCCACTTCGGGCACTGCAACTATTAGTGCTTCCATAGATGACTTGGTGGCTGAATGTTGTTGCTAAGATGCATGCAAGGTTGTTAGGCTACCTTTGGGCTCTTGTCTAACAGGTTCTACGTGTACCCTTACTATTATGACAATAGAGTTTAGGGATATGGTAACCGATTGTCGAGATGTAGATGTAGTGGCAACTCTATGGGAAGATGGACTATCTCATGGAGGGTAAGCTAAAGAGCATTGATAGTTTTACTCGGTAGATATTAGGATAAAATGAATTATCCATAATCAATGTATAGATTGGCTTGATTAATGAAATAAGAATAGAATGACTTTTGAAGGCTAGGTTTCCCCATGGGGTTTCTCCTAGGATAAATCAATGTGTCAATATGGTTTTATTGTGATTTACTTTTGCTTAATGATTAGTTTATTTAATGCACTAGTTGAGTTGATATTGTAACTTTTAAATAGTTTTTTAAGATACGTAATGGTAATAATGTTAATTGATTATTAAATTTAGAATGAGGAATCATGGAAAGTTATGGAAATTTCATGTTTAAGCGTAGTTGTATCGAATAGATTATATATGGAAATTAAGATATCTTTCTGATTATGTGGATAGATAAATAAGTTAAGCCTCTCGAATAGATTTGTGAGATTGAACTCATGATCTTCTAAAGTTATAAGTATGGACATTATTAATTATGTTTGGTGTTGAGTCTAATATCATAATAAGTGGTTGATTTGGAGAGTTTAATAACTAAAGAATTGTTTATTGTATCATAAAGGAATTTGGTGGGTGAATATTAAGGAGAAGTTTAAGTACCTTCACTATAAATTAAAGGATTGCAAATACACATCATAAAGGAACTTGATGAGGTGTTTGAAGGGAGGTTGAATACCACATTGACATTGAAGGTCGACATTGGTGTCAAGACTAAACTAAGGTATTCATACGAATAGGGTTTTAATGAGGCAAGTGAGAAATTGATTAGCTCATATTTTAGATGAGAGGGATAGTCAAGTTTAACACACTCTAGCTCTACTCATATGGACATGAGTAGCAAAAATCTTAAAGCGTACCCATTTTGATAGAATGAAAAGGAAGGCAAGTTAGCTCATGGTGCCAACGAGAAGGATAACTTGTAATTACTAGCCATGCACCTAATACACTTGTGTACCCAGACTTATGAAAGATGTAGTTATGGGTGTACCTCGGGTAAGACTAGATAAGTGGTTGTGTGGGTTACATGCATATAAGTATATATATATATATATATAGGATAGGAAATTAGGTTATGACAATTTGAGTTGGGTGAATCTTCTAAAACAATGTTTCTCCACTCCAAGTTTTTCAGTCATGGTGAACGGATCTCCTATAGGCTACTTCAAAAGTTTAAGAGGTCTAAAGTAGGGTGACCCTCTGTCTCCTTACTTGTTTATTATTCTAGCGGAGGTCCTTGGAATGTCACTATGACTACTAATTCTCAACTTGTTAAAGGTATCAGACATGCTGCTCATTTAAATCCTCTCTCTTTTCATTAGTTTTTGGATGATACACATTTAATGATAGGAGCTTCTATTTTCCAATCCAGAGTGCTTAAACGTATCCTAAATTTATATGAGCTAGTTACAAGGGAAAAAATTAATCTCAATAAAAGTAAGGTATTTTTTTAAATACACCCTTGGGGGGGCAAAGAGCCATTGCTTCCTTTCCTGTTTCTTATCTGAGAATGTCTTTGTTCATGGGATGTGTTAAAGAGGATATTTGGTATCCTATTTTAGAAAGGATGTATAAGAAGCTTGTTGGATGGAAGGGTGCTCTGCTAAGTCAAGTTGGTAAGGCTCTCTTAGTTATGGCTACTCTTCAAAGCCTTCCTATTTACTTTATGTTTGTGTTTAAAATTTTGGCTAAAATTGCTAATAAAATTGAACAAATCCAAAAAAAAATTTATGGATTGGCTCTGAGAATAAGAGGAGATTTCATTTAGTGTCTTGGGATCAGGTTTGTTCTAGAAAAAATAAAGGTGGTCTTGGATTAAAGAGATTAGGCTCTATGAATCTTGCCCTCTTGGCCAAGCAAGGATGGAGGCTCATCACGTCTAAGAGTGCTAGCTAGACTAAAATTATTCAGTCTAAGTATCTTAATAGAGGTTATTCATTTTTAGAGGAACAAAACCTCTCTTTAGGATCAACATTTTGGAAAAGTGTAGCTTCAAAAAAAGAGATTATCCAAAAAGGGCTAATATGGAAATTGGGAAATGGTCAAATGATTGTTTTTTGGAATGATGCTTGGCTTATGGATTCTCCTATTTCCAAACTTCCTGCCTATGCCCTGCTTAAAATTGTGATAGAGCCTTTAATAGGTCCTAAGCTTGTTGAATTTATTGAAGAGGTGAATGGAAGAAAGTACTGGAAGGAAATGGTTATACTTAATTCTAATGAAGCACATAGAGATGCTCTACAAAATTTGTGGAATAAACTAAAGGTCCAAATTATTCCTTAAGGGGATGATCGGGTTTCTCTGGTTTGGGCTTTGGAAAGTAATAGAGAATTTTCAGTTACATCTGCCTATAGACTAATAAACTTAGAGAGAGATTTTTGGGTTCCCAACCAATAGATCTAGCTTAAAGCCTTGACTCCTAAGATTAATTTTTTTCTATGGTTAGCAATTTAGAATAAAATGTTAACCATTGAGAACCTCAATAAGAGAGGATTAATTTTGGTTAACATATGCTATATTTGTGGTCAAAATGAAAAAAATGTAAAGCATCTCTTGTTATTGCTCCTTTTCTAGTGAAGTCCTTCGGATCCTTCTGCAGCTGATTTGAATCTCCTAGGTTCTACTGCATTCTTTGGTTGATTTCTTTGAGCAATGGATGAAACATTTTTTAGTAAAATATGTAAGACTTTCTGGGTATTTCTTCTTCCTCATTTTGTGTGGGGTATTTGGAAAGAGAGGAATAGCCAAACCTTTAAGAATATATTTAATGATACCTTATCAATTAGTAATAAATTCCTTTGTGCTCTTAAAGAAAATATTTCTTATATTGCCTTTTCAAAGGAGAAAAATCCTCCTCAAGAAGCCAAGCTTGCAGAGTTTCTTGGTATTCCAAGAGTTAATGCTGCTTCAACTGACCAACTAACTAGAGGATAAACTATTTGGATTTCTCCTTAGGTTGGATGGCTGAAATTCAACTTTGACAAAGTATCTAAAGGGAACCCGAGGTTATATAGGTCTAGGGGCATCTTAAGGAATAATAAGGGTGATATTATCTTGGTATTTTCTAAGAATTTAGCTTATCAATCAAGTCACTTTGCTGAGGCAAGAGCTACCCATCAAGGATCTCTGCTCCTTAGCTCGTTTCAGGGTAGGAAGCTCATTTTTAAGGAGACTCTTTAAATATAATAAACATTATTTTGGGTAAAAAATCCAAAAATTGGTTCACTGATAACATGATGATTGATATGATGAGATGTTTAAGTGGCCTTGAGTCATTAAAACTTGAGTAGATTCTTAGAGAAGGAAATAAAGTAGTGGATTTTCTAATAACTTTATGCCTGCTACAAAATGGTTTGAGGGTTTGGAGGTAGGATTTTCCCCAAGAGCTTTTTCAAGTTATCCAAATTGAAGGTTATTCATAGTGTTTTTATCTCTGGTGAGGTCCAATATCTAGTGATTCAGATCTTCTATTGTTTTTTGGAAGAAGTGTAGAGACCCAAAGAGTAACCTCCACTTCATGACTAGCTATGATCCCTTATTTTCAATTTTTTTGGTAGTCCTTTTTTAAAGCTTAGTGTCCTCTATTTTTGGTAGGAGGAGGACATTTCTTCATGTTTTGATTGCAAAAGGATTGGGACTAGAGCCTATTTTTGGAAAGTGGATGTTTCTTTCCATACCTCAAAGATTGTGTTTTCTTCAAAGTGGATTATTAGGAAATGGTGCTTCCTTTTATGGCAGATTGGTTTGAACTAGGAGCACATTCATTGTGTTTTTTGGAGTTTTCCTTGTCACAAGAAGAGCATTACTAAAAATTCCTATGTATATTTGAATTAGTTTCTTTTGTGGCAGAGTTGGCACTTCCTAAGACTTGCACGTGTTTTTTGGACATGTATCATCTTCAATTGGGAGTTGGAGGTCATCACGATTGGTTTTTCTTATGGGTTCATCATTTCTCGATGCATTCCAATCAATATAGTTATTTTTGTTTCCATTCCTTTATGCATGGAAGATTTGGTTATTCTAGGAGATCATTTGTTGATCTACATGGTAGCCTTTGGATTAAAGGTGGGGTCTTTGGTGATTTCAATCATAGAGTTTTTTGTTGTTTGAATCTTGATTTTATAGGAGGGTTTTTTAAGGAGGCTCAAGCTAGTACAAACTCCTTAATTATGCCAATTCATCTGCAATTCACCAATTGGATCAGTTCTGAGTTTGAGAGGTTTGTCAGCATGGAGGATGAAGTCAAAGGGATCAAACCTTCTTCATTGGAGGTAGATAAGGAGGTTTTAATAATTTTGGAAAAATATGGTCTTCTAGGATTTTTGAGGCAATTCAATGGACACGATACCAAATTAGCTAGGGAGATGGCCTACTATTGGATCAAAGGAAATGTATCGATAAAAAGGACTGGTTTTACCATCTCCATTCTAGTGCTAGCAAAAATTACTAGAGTCCAGGCTCGGGGGACTATGTCGACATAAATAAACATTCATTAGCCAAAGATCTTAACTTGTTTGGATGCAAATTTGGTCATCCGAAGAGATACCACAGTGGTTATAAAATGAGCTCTCTTAAATAATCATGGAACAAGCTCATATTTATTTTAATGGATTTTTAAGATGTTGTCCATAGTTTTCATCTGTCACTGGTGAACCACATTAGGGGGAAGAAAAATGTGATTATTTCGGGCTTCCTGTTCAAATAATTGGAGAAAATGGCTCTGGATATCCAATATGGTAATACCTCTCTCCCAATCACTAGGGTATTTTCAAGATGATTTTTTATCATTTTTCTTGGAAGAATGGTTTTTTATCTTTGGATAAAAGTGGTGTTGTGTTGTATGTTTCCCTGGTTGTTTTAAATTTTTGTAAAGATGTTGATTCCTCATGTATTACCTCTGGGGGGTTTGGTTCAGAACCTCTAAATGATGATAATTTTGTTCTTGAGGGTTGCCTTGAGCCTAACCTGAAGCAATCTCCATAAAATATCAAGTTGGATAATCTTGTTGGGAAAATTTTTTCTTGAGGTGAGTATGGACCCTAAGTTGAGGGAGGAGGATCCTTAGATTAATAAAGGTGGTATTCAAGATTCAAAAATTCATTCTCCTCTTCATCTCTTGTTGGAGTTGAAAGACAGTGATTCGTCCTCCTTAAAAGAGGAAAAGTTGGTTAAGAAAAGAAAGGTTGGCTCTCTAAAGAAGCCCAAGATCGAAGTGAAATGTATGAGGAGATCAATATACATTAATACCAAAGTTGTAAAGATATTGAAAACTCACAATTGATAATTCAAAGGACTCTGATGAGCTCCTTATTTCCAAGGAGAGGTGCAAGAAGCTGACCAACCTACATTTGAGGAGCAATATTCAGGATGATATGTTGCAGGGCTAAGCTCCCATTATGAATCGATTAAGAAGTTGATGCGATCTATGAAGAGATCATTTAAACAAACTATTTATTTTATGAATGAGTTGTCATGGAAAGTGAAACAAAATCTAAACACTCCATAGATGGGTCTCATCATTTCTGATGATTCATTACAAGACTAGGCTCTGAACTTTGTTTTTTTATGTTGATCTCTCTTGGTGGATTTTGGTCTTATCTATCCCTTTTTTGTGATGTTCTAGCTCAGTTGGTATTTTTTTGTTGTCTCTTCTATGATGTTTTGCATTATCCCTATTGTTCTCCTATAAGTGGGAATCTCTTGTAAAAGTTTTGGGGGAGCCTTTCAAAACCCTCTTTTTTCCATCTAATAAAAAAATACATATTAGGGTATATATAACATATTTTTATACATTAATAGTTGGTCCCTTATTGAGAAATTCCCCTAGGTTATTTCCAATATTCTTTAAACATTATTTCTAATAAGTTGATATGGAAGTCTAAAAATTCTAACCCACATTGGAAGTTTTTTAATCATTTTATATTGATAGAAAAAATCTCACTCCACGGTCACAAATAAAAGTCATCTCTCCCCATAAACCATGGGCCACCACTCACTATTTTATCCCTGATTTTTGAACTTGAAAAGATGATGAGAAAAAATCCTTTAGGAAGAAAATTCATAGAGTAATTTGAATTCAATATCTACTTCCACTTAATAAAATTTTAAATATTTGAAAACCCTAGCTAGTATTTATGGAACTTACAAATTAATCCTCTAATTTTAAGAATAATTGCTTCATGCTTGATCATTTCATCCTTAATAATCACTTCTAGAGTAACATTTGTTCCCTAGATAAAACTTTCCATATATACACTCTTCATCTTATCTCTAACATGGGTATCCATACTTCTAGGTAGGGTATCCTAACCTCCCATTAGGGATTTCAAACATGAATTTCCTTCCATACTACCTAGTGGAGCTCTCTTTAGCTTGCACTTGCTATCGACTCGCCAAATATCATCAATTATTGAAATACCATGATAATGTGGTTATAATGTAATATGAATGAGACCTTTTCAATTTCATATAACCAATTAAAAAATTTAGTATAGAGTTTTTTCCCTCTCACATCATTGAAGAGGATGATGTAATTATCATAATAATATTATTTATGAGATGAAAAAAAAAGGAATATAAGTTTTTAAAAGCTTGATTGTAATTTATTTTGATATTACTTCAAGATTAATCCACAAAAATTTTATCTATTTTTTTCAATGAGTTAAGACAGGTTTTTATGAGGGGTTTTGATTCCTTCATACTGAGTGAGGTTTGAACCTTGGACCAGATTTTGTCTAATTTTATTTTATGCTATTTGAAAACCTTTTCATGATATCCAACCATTGAAGCGATCCTTTTCAACAAGTGCTTTTGTATTGAATGTTGGTGTCTAGGACAATGCAATATCACATGTTTTTCATCCTCAACTTTTTATTATGAGCAAAATAAACATAGATATCCTTTAAATTAATTTTTTTGGTCTTCTTGTTTCGGTAAAATATGATAAAATTTCTAGTCTAAATTAGTTAATAATACTATTTTTGTATTGAGATTTTATTCTAAAAGTAGTTTAAGATTTAATTTTAGTTTTTAATTCAAAATGTGTATGAGCTTCTTATGTCTAAAATTGGATAAGTTTAGGAAGATGTTACAATGAGCTTCTTATGTTTAGATTTGGGTGAGTTCAGGAAGATATTAGACATCGTAAGCAAATGAAACACTAACACTAATCCAAATCAAAAAAAACCCCTAAGATTAATGTAAAGGTGAGAAATATTATGTTGAATTCAAGAATATGGATACCCCTAAGGGAATTATCTGGGTATGAAGACAAGTATAATAATATAAGCAAGATAAACATGATCTAGCTAGTAATAAGTAAAGCAAGTACTTGAAAACAATTGACTATTGCAATAATAGTATAAGCAAAGTGCAAGAAGAGAGGAAGAGAGAGAGGGGGGGTACAAACCTCTAATAAATATTATTTTATGAAGATGTTCCCTTGGCAATATGATTTCTTCTTTAATACTTCAATGCCTTTAAAAGCTTCAAGTGTCCTTGGCGTCCTTCTTTGGTTGTTCTAATATTCTCGGTTGATGGGAAGCCCAACCATTGATCTTGAGGTAAGAAGTCCTTTGTAGTAGAGGACCTACTTTAAGGGAGAAGAAGAGAATTCTCTTTTCATATATAATAGATGAGGATGCTAGAATATTCCTTAGAGGGATATTGTAAGATTTAAAAGACTAACATGGCACATAGTTTTAGATGAAGAGCTAGGAGAAGAAAAAGATTACATCCTTGAATTGCTTCGTCTAATTTGACTTGGATTTGTTGCTAGTTTGAAGGATATTTATTTGGAATTGCTTGCAAAATGGTATTTTGGACTTGGAATTTATAGTAATTTGTTGATTTAGATATGCTCACAAGTGCACTTGTTGATGCTAGATGCACTCATCGACCTAGGTTATTTTATTTAATTGATGACGAAAAAGGACTTTATGAAGCCCATAAAAGCCTCTTATATTCAATTAGGGAAAATCTAATTAAAATGGCAAGTGCACCTTGGAGGCACGCTTGCCTAAATTTACAATTTTTACATAAAAATGAATGGCTCATGTTTAACATACATTTATAATAAAAGTCAAGTAAAATAAGTATAAATTGTCCAAGGCAAATGACAATTTTTATTTTAATTTATATTAAAAATGTATACCTCCCAGATGTTTGAGAGCAGTTTCAAGATCAATAGATCTAATTAGTGGGTTTAACATGATCATGATTTTTCCAACATAATTTTTAGGATTTCAAGCTTTAAACTTAATAATTTTTTACAATGCATTTTAAAACATGTATAGCCAATATTCACCTATGGTCAAGGCCACAACATGGAAACTATGTAATATCCTAAAGGTAATCTAAGTGGTAAATCATATGGTGGATTCTATCTTAATTGAATTGGTTAAAAGGACAAACATGTAAGGTATCTAAGGCTTAAGAACCTCAAGGCTTATTATCCCTTTTTAGGACATCCATAAACTAGAAATGGGTTAGTACATACTTACCTAATACTTGGGTTGACCTTTTTCCTAGTATATACATATCATAATAAAATAATTATTTGGTTACTTTTAAAACAAAAATAATCAAATAAATTATAATATAATAATATCATTGTTGATATCAAATGACATAATTCAACTAGTTACATTTCTCAACTTTCAAGGAGGAGACACAAGTTCGAATATTGCCAAGTGATACATGAATAATAGCTATGCTATTGTAATAAAAATATGTGGTTATGTTGTAATAAGGGTGGGGTCATTTCCCATATAACCAATTAAAAAATAAATATTAGTGTTGATTATTTTTATTCAAATATGATGATGATAACTATAATTATTTTGTAAATGGAAGGTTGAGTGAAGTATCCATTAAGATAGTAACTTGAGTTTTTATCTTAAATTTATTTATGAATTCAAAATTTATAAAACATATATTATCAATATTTTTTCAACATGCCATGTGTGGCTTCCATTGGGGGCCACTTCCATCAAAATAACAAAATATCACATTTATTGTTAGGTTAATTAAATCGTATTTAGACTATTTTTTATCAAATATGTTTTTCACTTACCTTTCTAATAAATGTATTCTTTATATTTCTCAAAATATTATGTTTTTGCTATGAACTCTTTGACATCATTTATATTAAGAGATAAAATCACACCTAATCGTCTTCTAAGCTTTAAATTTTTCCAAGACAAAGATCAACACCTTGATTAGCTAAATTATATGGTGTCCTCTTTCCTTCTCTAAAGGTGTGTTCATATTTCCAAGAGAATGCCTCAAACAATAGTTGACAAACATCAATAATAATGTCATTTTACAATCCAACCCCCACATTCATTTTTGTTGTTACCAATAATAATAATTTTTTAATCCTCCATAATTGAAATACACTTCCATCCTTTTCTAATTGTAAATTTGACCCTTGTAAGAAGTGCCCTAGCCTCTACATAGTTTTATTTAAAGTTTCATACAATTATTAATAAGGAAGAAGAAATTTGACTTGGTTATTTTGAAAGATACCACCTTCACTAGACTTCCATATATTCTCGTTGGAAGCACCATCAAAATTAATTTTGATAAACCTAGATTTCTAGACATTTTTATTTTTATTATAGATCAAAGTAAATATAAAATTCGGACCAGGTGACTTAGGATAAAATCAAACAAATCTTTATTTAATTAAAACTCTCGCAGAGCTATACCAGCGATCCAAAAACATAGGTAATACAATCTAATTTATATAAAGGAATAAAGGAGGTTAGAGGAGAAGCGGGAAGGGAGGAAGTCGGAGGAGAAGATGAAGGGAGGTTGGAGGAATAAGGGGAAAGGAGGTGGAGTGATAAGGAGGAAGAGGGAATAAAGGAGGGAATGGAGGGATAAGGGGAAGAAGAAATTATTAACTTAAAAAATCATGCCGACATTAAGAATTTGCCGACAACTAAACCTAAACTAGCCAACCACTAAAATAACCACTTAATGTACTATGTGTTCACACTGCTACATTCTCCCCCTTAAAGTTGAGAGGACTGACAAGACAGTCTCTCAGCTTTACAAATTGAGCTTTAGCCAGTGCCTTGGTGAAGATGTCCGCAACATTCTCCAAAGTGTGGCAATAGTGAAGCTCAATGGTTTCAGTTTCCACCATATCTCTGATGAAGTGGTACTTCATATCAAAATGCTTTGATCTACTATGGTGGACAGGATTGTATGCCAACTGAATGGCACTAATGTTGTCACAGAATATCCTTGTTGGACCACTTTGCTGCTCTCCAATCTCTTCTAATACCTTTCGTAGCCATAGAGCTTGAGTACTAGCATGAGTGACCGCTATATACTCAGCTTCTGTTGAAGATAGTGCTACTACTATCTGCTTCTTGGAACTCCAAGTTATTAGTCCCGATCCCAGACTAAAACAGTTCCCTGAGGTTGATTTTTTGTCATCAATGTTGCTACCCCAATCACTATCACTGAAGCCTACAAGCTTGATAGTGTTACATTTATGGTAATGGATTCCAAAATCCCATGTACCCTTTACATGTCTGAGAATTCTCTTAGCTGCCTGCAAATGCAACTCGGAAGGGTTAGACATAAATCGAGAGACAAGAGAAACAACATACTTGAATATCAGGTCTGGTGTTGGCGAGAAACATCAAACTCCCAACCATGCTTCTGAAAGTGGTCACGTCAACTTTTGATGCTCCATCATCTTTGCTTAATTGGATCCCATGTCCAACTGGAGTTGCAATCGGTTTGCAATGCTCCATAGCAAACTTCTTAAGCATGTCCTGAGCATACTTATGTTGACAGATGAAGATCCCCTGTATCGGTCGATGAACCTCCATTCCAAGGAAGTAGTGCATTAAGCCAAGATCCTTCATCTCAAACTGCTTCATCATGGAGTGTTTGAACTCCATATTCATTTTTTCATTACTACCCATGAATATGAGATCATCCACATACAAGCAAACTATGAGGATGTCATTTCCTTGTTGTAGGTAGTAAAGGGTGGGTTCATTTCTACTTCTGGTGAACCCAAATTCTTTGAAGTACCCATCAATGCGTGAGTACCAAGCTCGTGGTGCTTGCTTGAGGCCATAAAGTGCCTTCTTCAGTTTGTAAACAAGATGTTCCTTGTCTTTCTCTTCAAATCCTTGTGGTTGCTCAACATACACTTCTTCTGTCAAGTAACCATTTAGAAATGCACTTTTCACATCCATGTGTTGGACTTTCCATCCCTTATGTGCAGCTAAGGCAAGAAGCTGTTCTAATAGTCTCCTGTCGGCTACGGGAGCAAAAGTCTCTTCATAATCAACTCCATATTTTTGAGTGAATCCCTTTGCAACTAGTCTCGCCTTGTGCCTTTCAATGCTACCATCAGCATTAAACTTGGTCTTGTAGACCCACTTACATCCAACACATTTCTTGCCTTTAGGAAGCTTTACCAGCTCCCAAGTGTCGTTGTTTTTTATAGAGGTTATCTCCTCTTTCATGGCATCTTGCCAAATTTTTTGAGTACATGCCTTCTCATAACTAGAAGGTTCAAGTTGTGCACTAGTTAACAAAGCATAGTTAACTTGATCTCCCCTAGGTTCTTGTTGGGAGACATCATCACCATACAGGTGCATACTTTCTAATCTATGTAAAACAGAATCCATTTCACTAGCTTGACTCCTAGTGTATCTTCTTGAAAAAATTTTATCCAACATCTGATATGATGGATGATACTGTAGAGTTCTCTTACCTCTGGATGGAGAATCAATGTCCATTGGTGAGGAACTTACGGATCGCTATGGAGAAGGACTTGGTGAAGAAGTTGAATCAGAAGATGAACTTGGAGTTGCGGGAGGAGACTGCTTTCCTTTACTGTGGTGTCTGTTGTTGCACCTGCTTAGAAACTACATCAGTGGATTCAACATCACTGAATATTTGGGGCTTACCCCATTCTCCCCCTTCATCAAAAATCACATCCCTGGAAATCACAAACTTTCTAGTCCGGGGATTATAGAGTCTGTAAGCTTTTGTATTCTCACAGTATCCTACAAAGATACATGCCTGACTCTTTGGATCGAGCTTCTTCCTAAGCTCATCAGGAATGTGAGAATAGGCCAGCGAGCCAAACACTCTGAAATGCTTAACATTTGGCTTTTTACCATACCAAGCTTGGTAAGGTGTCTGCCCTTCCAAACTTGAAGTAGGACTTCTGTTCAAGATATATACGTTGGTCCTGGCTGCATCTGCCCAATATGAATTAGTCAAATGCTTCATCTGAAGCATAGACCTTGCCATCTCCACAATGGTGCGATTCTTCCTCTCTGCGACACCATTACTTTGTGGAGTGTAGGCAGTGATGAGCTGCCTCTTAATGCCATGTTGCTTACAAAAATTCACAAACTCATTAGAGGAGTATTCTCCTCCCCTATCTGATCGAAGACATTTTACAAAATATCTACTCTCACTTTCAACTCTTGTTTTGAAATCGATAAAGCATTCATATGCTTCATCCTTATGTTTCAAAAAATATATCCAACACATTCTAGTATAATCATCAATAAAGAGTAGAAAGTAAGAGTTGTTACCCAGGACTACGTGTTCGCATCGGACCACGAGATGTCGGTATGCACTAGGCTGGAGTGGATAGCTGGCCCGCCATGCTTGTCCATGAGGAAACTTTGATCTGGCATGCTTCCCAAGAGCACACCCTTCACAGACTTCTTTACTATCCTGAACTTTAGGAAGTCCAGTGACCATGGCTTGGGAAGTTAGCATTTTCAAACTAGCGAGAATTCAAATGGCCATATCTCAAGTGCCATAGAACACTTGGATTGGAAATAGCAACACTTGCTAACTTATCTCCCCCTGGCTGGCCAAACTTTAAAGGAAACAATCTATTCTTTGTCATTGGCACTTGAGTAATGATTCTATTATTGTTATTTTTATCAAAAATAGTGCATTTACCCTCATCAAAAAGCAACTTGTAGTTCTTTTCTAACATTTGACCAACACTTAAAAGATTATGTTGGAGATGGGGTGTATAATAGATATCACTTACTTGTTTGACTCCTTCTTTAGTTGGAACTGCCATAGCTCCAATGCCTTCAACTGCCAATGATTTATCATCTCCCAATTTGATGTTGGATTTGTAGGAGGAGTTTAGAGTAGCAAAGAGCTCTTCTTTGCCACTCATATGGTTTGAACACCCGGTGTCCAAGATCCATGTATCATTCATGTTTCGATCTGCCTGACCATATGAGAGAAAGAGATTTGTGGCCTCTTCCTCTTCTCCAAAGTTTCCAAACCGACTGCTCTGCGTTGCTACTAGCTCCTTGTGAAGTCTTAGTCCAACAGGTCACGAGCATAATGGCCAAGTTTGCCGCAATTGTAGCAAAATTGTTTTGAATTATCTCCTCCTTTACCTCTGCTGATTGTTTCCCTCTATTTTGTTGTCCTCCTCTATTCTGCTGTTGTTCACTATTGTTTGAGAATCCTCCTCTGTTCTGATTTCCTCCTCTGTTAGGAGTTCCACCTCTCTGATTATTTTTGCCTCTTCCTCTATACCTTCCTCTGCCACGACCTCTACCTCTGCCTTCTTGAGAAGCAAAGGCTTTATCATCTCCTCCATAACTTGTGGAAGGAGTTGGCTGTAATCTCTCCTCATGTGAGAGAAGTGAGCCAATGAGGGTTTCAAAAGATAGAGAAGTTAGGTCTTTAGATTCCTCTATAATTATTGCAATTGAATTCCACTTAGGAAGAAGTGTCCTCAACACTTTCTTCACTATAACTTCAGGCTTTACATCATCTCCTAAAGTGACCATCTTATCTACTACGGCTTTCACTCGCATGCAGTAATCACCAACCTTTTCATTCTCTTGCATTTTAAGAGTTTCAAACTCTCTTTTCAAGGTTTGGAGTTTAACTTGTTTGACTTGGTCACTACCCCTATAACTTTCTTTTAAAGCATTCCAAGCAGATTCAGTTGTTATAAAAGAAGCTATTCTAGGGAAAATACTTCTATCAAGGGCGGCTTGGATGTGATAAAGGGCAGAAGAATTATTCTTCTGAGCTTCCTTTTTAGCCCTTTTATCAGCAACACTCAAAACTGCCCACTCAGCAGCTGAAGGTTCAGTATATCCCTCTTCAATCACATCCCAAAGACCTTTGCCAATCAAAAGAGTTTTCATTTTAATTGACCAATACTCGTAATCACCACCATTGAACTCAGGGATTGGTAAACTAGTATTGGAAGCCATTTTAGAAAGCAAATTTTATTTCAACTTCAAACAAGTTGTACAAAGAAGTACAAAATAGATCACTAATTTAAATCAAATCTAGCTTTCTTAAAATGCTCACTGATTTGGCGTTCTTCTTCTTGAGGATTTCCCAAGACTGGAAAGGTGAAGTTGTCTCCTTCAGTCGTCACTGATTATAATGACTTCTTTTGTTGCTACTACTTGGCTCAAGACGCCTTTTGAGAACAACTCGTTCTTCAATTGCAGGTTTCACCTCCACTGGTTCTTTTTCCTCTTCTTCTGCTTTTGCTTCTTCTGGTTCTGAATCAGGAGAGCGAGGTGTATAGCTCTCACTCGTTTCAACTTTAGGCACTACAGGAGTATAACTGTCACTTGATTGTCCTTCAGGTACTATTTCAACCGTCTCGGATTCAACTACTCTTTGCCCGAAGATATTATCTTCAGAATCCGCCTCGTATCTAGAATCTGGTTTTCTCTGATGTGCTATCACTTGGTTTTCCAACTGACAAAACACTGTATGAAGTCCACTCTATTGGACTTTCCTGTCAAAGGAATCAGGAGTCTCTCTTCTCAACAGAGAGAGCAATGCATAATAGCATCCAGATGATCGAATCATCTACCCAAAATTACATCGCATGAACTGGGTTACAATAATGATGCCAAAAAAAACTTTTTACCCTTTTAATTTTTTAAACAATTTTCCAAAATTTGTTTTAATAAAGCCCTTAAAATTTTTTTAACAATTTCCTATATATATATTTTAAATTATTCCTTTTTTTAAATAAAATTTTATTTAAAAAAAAACATAATAAAAAATATATAAATAAAAATTATTAAATAATTTTAAAAAACTTTAATTAAAAAACTAAATAATAAAAAATTAAATAAAAAAAACCTTTTTTTTTTTTCGAAATCCCCGACGGGATTCGATCTGATGACCTCCGCTTCCTACCCGCAAGGTCTAGCCGCTGCACCACGTAGGCTCTGGTGTGGTAGGACAATGGCTACAAGGATTATTAAATCCTTCGTCGGGCGATTACAAAAAAAAAAAAAAAATTTGTATTGTTTCTAACCCCGACGGGATTCGACCCCAGGACCTCGCTTCCGCAAGCAAACGACTCAACCACCTACGCTACCCGCTTCGGCTGGAGGACAAAGGAACCTGTTGTTCCTTATACTGTCTATGGGCAACAATTTTTTAAAAAAATGTGGATTTATCCCACATTCAGTGGGAGGAAGACTGTGAAGTCTTCTTATATGCGTGCGAGCGCATAAGCCTTTGATTGCCTTCGGGCAATCAAACCCTTAGCTCTTTGCTTGATTGACGAATCTACTTTCGCCACGTGTTCCAATCAGGTTTTGCCAAACTGAAACCAATGAAATGCTACCACGTCACCACACTTAGCGCCACATCAGCTCACCACCTCTGCTCGCCATGTCAACTCTCGGCTCCTGCCACGTCAGCTCCTGGTTTGCCTGTCGGCACTTGCGCTCGCCACGTCGTGCGACCTGCGTCCACATCACCGTCCACCTCAGCTCCTTGAGCTACGTGTCCGAGTCAGCTCTCAGCTTTTCCTGCCATGTGTCACCTCAAAAATCATGCAATCCGTGTCAGCTCTCAGCTCTGCCTCAAAATCTGTGCCCAGCTCTGTGCTCTGCCACCTCCTCGATCCGATCGCCCAATGCCCTCGGGATACGTGCCCAGCACGCTCGCCAGACTAGATCACCATGCGTCCTCGGGATTCATGCCCAGCACGCTTGCCCGGTTAGCTCTGATACCAAATATAAAATTCGGACCAGGTGACTTAGGATAAAAACAAACAAATCTTTATTTAATTAAAACTCTCGCAGAGCTATACCAGCGATCCAATCGAACATAGGTAATACAATCTAATTTATATAAAGGAATAAAGGAGGTTAGAGGAGAAGCGGGAAGGGAGGAAGACGGAGGAGAAGATGAAGGGAGGTTGGAGGAATAAGGGGAAAGGAGGTGGAGTGATAAGGAGGAAGAGGGAATAAAGGAGGGAATGGAGGGATAAGGGGAAGAAGAAATTATTAACTTAAAAAATCATGCCGACTATTAAGAATTTGCCGACAACTAAACTAACCTAGCCAACCACTAAATTAACCACTTAATGAACTAAGTGTTCACACTTGCTACAGTAAATTCTATGTACTAACTCCATTATCATAGATGACCCTTCCATGTATATTAAAATCCTATACCAAGAGGCTAACATCTCTTTTTCCACACATGAGGCTTCCCATGATGAGTACCATATGTATAAACATTCTATAAGAGAGGCAATAATACAATTTCATACTTAGGTATAAATTCCAACAAATAATGGTAGGACCAATCCTCCACAAAAATACATAATACTTTGGCTTTGAAATAAATAATCTAATATTTTATCAACTCTTTCAATGTTGATGGAGCTACCAAATATATTCTTATATTTTTGAAAAATCGATCCCAAAAGGTATGATCAAAGGGATAATGAAGAAGTAAATAAATTGATGTTTCTAAATCCTTTTCACACAAGGCACACCTGAAAGGACCATGTTATTTTTTCTTTATATAATCTCTCTTCTAAGAATATTGCTTTGGACTACTAACCAAAGGAATATTGAGGCCTTAGGGAGGTCTTCTAGTGACCAAACATTCTTCCAAGGTAAATCATTGTGAGAAAAAATTTTGATTGCTCTAAATCCTTATGTCCCAATTGGATGGAGTATCTACTATATTTTGATATATTATAAACCAACTCATATTTCAACATAAAAGTAGACAAATAGAACTCCTGAAACATCTTTTGGAGCTTATCTACTATTTTTTTTAGTTTCTTTCCTTCCACTAGGTTACTAATGAAAATCCATGATTTAGATTTCTTGATCACATTATTATAACCTTTGAATTTTATATATTTACAAGCTAGACACACCCAATCCAACAGTTGCTATTTTGGATAAAACAATAAGAGGATAAGGCTTCAACCAAGCATCCAACAAAAAATTTGTAAAAACTCCCTCATTGACTAACCATCTAATATGTGTCATGATTTATTATAAATTATATGATATGGAGTTCCATATTGGCAATCCTTTAGATAGGATTCATTTCCTAGATGATTTTATTGTATCAAGAGAACCTATATATTTTGAAAGTAGTATTTTTGTCCAACTCTTTCCTTTATAATTGAAGAATCTTCAACCAAGTTTAAACCCTAATGCTACACTTATGAGTTTGTAATTATGTAAACTTCCCCCCTCCCATACTACTTTCTCTACAAACAGTAATCCTCTTACAAAGAGGAAATCTAAGTTTTTCCTAACCTACTTTCTCAAGAAAATCTCTTTGAATTTTATCAAATTTGGATGTTATACTTATTGGCAATCTTGAAAGTTACATCACATATATAGAGATGGATTGCAATGTAGTATTTATGATTTGTAGTCTTCCAGGCATGGTTAGGAGCTTGTCTTTCCAATATATCAAATAAGATTTCATTTTTAGTCTCAAAGATCCTTCCTATTTCCTTTATCAAACAAAGGAATACCCAAATATGTTAATAGATTTTTTCTAGGTTTATATAAAATGTCAACAAAAACCCATTATAGATCTAGAACAATATTAATGAAAAATATCCTAATTTTTGCAGTAGTAACCAATCGTCCAACAACCTTCTCATAACATGATAATATTGATTTGAACTCCTAGGTTTTACTAACTAAGAGATGATCCAAAAAAAAGTATCATCAAAAAATTAGAAATTGAGACTTAGAGGGATTATTTGTTGCAACCTGAATACCTTTGATTTTCCTTCCATTTTTCCTTTGAGAAAGATCTCTCCAATATTTTATCAAGAACAAAAAATAGATTAGTAGGTAGTGTATCACTCTTGTGGAGTCCACAAGATGGTTCAAAGTATGCAACAAGGGATCCATTAATAAAAATATAATATTTTGGAGTGTTATAATAATATCTGATCCATTCACATCAATCTTGATCAAAACCAAATTTTCTAAGATAGAAAACTCCAACAAGCACTATCATATGCTTTGTTCATATCTAATTCATAAGCATATCTTAGTTTTTCATGGAATGAAGAGAGTGTATGGCCTTTTGTGTAATGAGTACACCATCAATAATTTATTTACCATAATATAGAATGCTTTCAATTTGTTTTCCATAATTTTGAAATAATCTTATAAATCACATTGTAAATGCATATTGGACAAAATTATCAAAATATTTGATCTCACCTTTTTGGGAAACCAATACAATAAAGGTGACATTAATCTTACTTATTACAACCTTATTTTTCTCAACCTCTTCAATTGCAAACAACATATCACTCTTCAACAAATATAAAAAAATTTGAAAGAAATTTTCAAGAAAAATATTGAGGTCAAGTGCCTTGTTAGGATGGAAAGAGAAAACTGCATTATATGGCTCATCCATAGAGACATTGCTTTTTAAAATTCTATTTTCTCCCTTTGTGATAACTGAAGAAATATTTTTAAAATATTATATTTGGCCTCTTTATGCTTCCCAATATTTGACAAAATTTATTTGGAATAATTAATCATTTTCTTCCTATTATCTTCTTCTTCCAAAACATTTATTCCATCTAGTGTTGAAATATTTTTGATGTTATGAAAAGATAAATCTATTATGGTTATAGTATGAAATAATTTTGAATTTTTATCCCTTTCCTTAAGTCATATCTCCCTATATTTTTGGGACCGATATGACTCTTTTTTTAATGCATTATGATAATAAAAAAGTACCTATTTTTCTTATACATAAATATCCTTGTCCATTCCATTAATTTCAATTATCTCTTGTAATTTTTGAGCTTAGATTCGTTTTCCTCCTTTATTTTTAATATGTTACCAAAATATTTGGCATTCCAAATCTTCATTCTCCCCTTTTGATATTTCAACCTTTTGAATAAATGTATATACATATAATCCTTCAAACATATCTTCATCCCACTATAACATAACTATCTAGAATAAATCAAGTTCTTGGAGCTCTATAGACTGAAATAGAAATAGCTTTAGATGAACATTATTGAGTAAATCACATCTAAATAGAATGGTTTGTGCTTTAATCCTAATTACAACAAATGTTTGAAGAGATTTTAAATTCTATTTGTTACCATGTATGTTATCGACATGACAATGCAATTAAAATAAAGAAATATTTTATGATTAATCCTAATTCCTTGTGGGTTATCTCTGTCACTTGGAAATTAATCAATCAGGTGTTGCTTAGGAGTGGGATATGATTCTTTTGTTTTTGTGTTGTATATTATACTTCAAAATAAAATTCAATTAAATAAAATAGATTGGAGTGATATGTAAAAATTCTAAGGAGCCTAAATACTAGGGTCTTGCTTGTGGTAAAAAGCCTAGGAGTATGTAGGAATTGATCTTGGGTCAATTATGCCTTATTTTATCGATGGTTTTTTTAAGGGTATTTATGGAGAAGTGTGAGGGAAGACTCAACTTGGATAGCATGCCCTTTGGGGTGTGTCCCATTGGGATAGATGGCATTCTTTTGTTTCTCTACTTGGGTAGTTGAAAAGGCTAGATTTTGATAGGCAAATAAAAATGTATGTGATGAGGATCTCTAATATTTACCTATTAATTATGATTTAGAGCAACCACCTATAGCTACTCATATCCATTGGTATCATATTAAATTGTGTCTTGTATGTGTTCTTGTAAGATTTTTATTATTAGTGAATATGTTGCATCACTTCATACTTTAAGCATGAGAGAGAAGGTTAAGTTATTCCCTAGGAGAAATTTGAGAGCATTTTAGTTGAATCCCCCATAGTAGGTAGTTTAGAAGAGGTGATACTTGTGAGTACTCTATTTAGTCCTTTTCAACATTTGTCTCCTCTTGGGTTTTCTACATAATGTGCTAGCTTAGGATCAAGAGGACTTTTGTTAGCTTCTACTAATATCATGAGTTTGTTTTGTTCAATTTTTTTATATTTTATCACATATTGTTTCATTTTTTAGTGAAGTTGGATCAAAGTTTTTAGAGGTCCTGTTGAGTGGTAATTTTTCCCAATTGCAAAAACCACACTCATCTTAGGATTTTGATCACAAAACCCTCTCTTGCAAATAAGTTAAAACAAAACAACTTCTCCAAGGTTCTGCTATGTAAGCATTGCAAGTAACTATTAACAAGGGGCATGTGTTGGTTTATTTTATCTTGCTATACTAATGATTGTTCATAAAACTTAAAGCAAAGCAAATGTGAATTGGCCCTCATATGACCACGATGTAGAGCCTTAATTATTTTTATCTTGAATGCTTTTAGGTAGATTTTATCTTCTTTTGATTAAGTATATTTTAAACAAGTTTTTATCTTGCATTAAACCCTACTTTGAGCATGAAAATGAAGATTAAAATCTATCTATGAATGTGGATATAAAATGATGAAAAAATCCATTAAATGTAGCTTCTATAATGAAGATAAAGATAACATTTTATATAATTAATAAATTGTCCCTCTTTGATGAAATTAATTTTCATAAAGAGACACCAATTTATTGCTTTAAAATAATGGCCTCAAAATGACATTATGAATTATCCCTCTTTAATGAAATAAAAATTTTCATAAAGAAAAAATAATTTAATGCTTTAAACAATAACCTTTGATGTAATATATAAACTACCTCTCTTTAATGAAATCAGAATTTTCATAAAGAAAGACAAATTTATTGCTTCGAAAATGATGGCTTATGGAATGCCATTAAAAATCACCCCCCTTTAATGAAATTGAACTTTTCATAAAGGAAAGGTCATATTATGCTTATGAATGGAAATGCAAAGTTTAAAAATATGATTTGCCTCCAAAATGTGAAAAATAAAACTCCGAAATTATAAAAATCTGCATAAAACAGTTATTTTCATTAATTTTAAAAAAATCAAAATAGCTTCGGAATGAGTTCAAATTTGTTTCGGATGAAATATTGTATCACATTCTTCACACCCATGTATTTATTTTTGTCATTTAAATTATTTTTATTTTAATTTTAATCCTCGAAGTTTTAAAAAAATTGCAAAAATAAGGGTTAGAAAATAAAAAATAAAAATATGAAAATAATTTGAATGCTGAAAACATAGACATGAAAAGCCTTGTTATTTTGATGGTACCCTGTCCTGCAAAACCAAAGATGTGAGAAACTCTTGCATGCAACCTACTCCAACTTACATTTGCACAATCAAAATAAGCTAAGTGCTAGCTCCTAAGGACATATAAAATAAATTTCAGACTCCAAACATTCAATGATGTGACCATTAAAATGCATCAAACATCATCTATAATTCCAAAACCTGAAAAAAAGAAAGATAAAAAATTAAATCCAAGCCTGCAAAAATTCTCCTATTTTACTAACAAAATCCAAATTTCTGAAAATTATTTGCATTAAAAAATAAGATCTTTGTTTTTACAAATAATTTTCAGTAGTATTTTTGGTATTAAAAAAAAATAGCCCCTCTACAATGTTCTCTTGCTGTATTTAAAATTTTTGCTTCACTTGTTCATCTCCCTTTCTTCGTTTGACTATCCATTCGTAGGCGGTTACACTTGTTTTCCCATGAAAATGATTTGTTTCCTTTTCTTTCTTTGATAATGGGCATATTTATATCATTACATAATACAAAGAACTTTCATTGACCATAGCCTAACATAGCCCTATATGCCTTTGTGAAGAGCGTTTTGTATAGGTATTTTAATTTACCCAACACATTCGCAGGTTATGTTTTAATAACAAACTTAAGTAATGGCTTTGAACCTTTTACTCCAGAACAATTAGCAAGTGAGCATATTGAGTTAAATATGATTTGAAATCTACATCATGCATGTCTGCACTATACTCAAATATTATACAAGGCTTTTGATATTGATAACATTACAGTCAATGATTTACTTCCATTAGCTACTAGGATTCCACACCATTGGCGACACATTCCCCCACCAACCTATCCATGGGCCGCACTATCCATATCACCCACTACCATGTCACTATTGGTATACTGGCCCTACGAACAATCGTAGTCGATCAAACTATCCATATCCTCTATGACGTGGTTGTGCCATTATTGAATTCACTTCAAAAGTAGATGCAACCTTCATCGTCAACTACGCTATTGAAGCTTTAAATTTACCTTGTACCCCCTACACTTGAATGGTGTCCAACATGGGACATGATCAACCTTTGAAGGGGCACCTGATTAAAGCCCATAAACCACTGTGATTTAACCTAGGTCCCATTACCTCTTTGTCATTTTCACACCTCCGTGAAACTATATTTTTCGTCGAGGCTAACCTCCTATTTGTATCGTCATACTCAAACGTTGTGTGTATATGAAGACGTGTTTTCATATACCATTCTTGATTATTCCTTTTTATTGTCGACTTCAACGGTCACTATATCCGACGTTCATTAGTCTGTCCTTGCAGGGATACTAAGGGTAACTGATTAACTAGAAACCCTCCATCTTGGGTGTAACGACGAATCAACCATATTTGTCCTATTTATCCCCATAACATCACCTACATCCTTGTTTGATTTCTTTGTCATTGTGTACCAAATCCATGTTTACTCACTCAAACAATTCAATCACCATCCATTGTGGGCCCTCGTCGTATTTTCATTTTGTGGAAGCTATCTCCACTGCTCTATTTTTGCGGATGGAATCCTTATCATTGTTGGCATTGTCGTTTACGTATGCGATGCTATCGGGTCCTCATTCTATGCTCATTTGATTTATCGAACACACATTCAGTTCTGTTCGTAATTTTGATAAAATGCACCTCTGAATCTATGATGACTCCTCCATTTGGTTCTACGCTATCATCTACATTCCCCAAACGTCTATTGTCACCTCTATGTCCAGCTAACCGTCCATGTCTCATCGAACTCTCTAACTCCACTACGGTCTACCTCTACGTCTACCTTATTGTCTACCAATCCCACTGCTCAATTACCTTGTCCACCTAGATCTTCCCCGTCGCTACCAGCTACCACTTTATTCTACTGCACGGGGTCCTAGATGTCCATCGATTGATTCTACCGCATTCGTCACCTATGTAGTCCTCCACATAGATCCAAAACCATTGTCTAGCTACCAACTCTGCTTTGTATTACCGCCATGTCGACGATGAGGCAAGTCACCCCGTTACGTTACCCGTCACGAAGTTGCGCCATGTTGTCCTCCTGAATTCGTCAATAATAAATGAAGGTCTTGGTCCACATGGAAGATATCTTTGAATACTGTCGTAAATCATGCTCTGTCACCCATCGGTTTCATCTCCCAACAGTGGGTCCCTCGATGCTCACACTGTCCTTGCCAGCACCTGCAAGCACGAACAAATCACTTAATCAAACTTTATACTCACCGAATTTTTAAATTAAACCTTTTGAAAGACTTATAATAAAAATTTCTCATGTCAAAGGAAAGACTAAGAGCTTCGCTTAACTTTACTCTATTATATTTTATAAATATATATATATATATACTTTTTATTTTTTATTTTATTTTATTTTTTTATAAAATATTTTATTTTATCGTTTTATTTTTATAATTTGATATATATAATATATAAAAATATATCAATTATTGTTTATTTCTATTTTGTGTTTTTATTTTATACATAAATTGCAACATATAAATGAAGGTCGACAACAAATCGATGATAAAAATCATCGACAACAAATTGATGATAAAAAATCATTGACAACAAATTGATGATAAAAATATCATCGACAACAAATTGACGATAAAAAAATCATCGACAATAAATTGACGAAAACTACAAACCCAAAACAAAGCAAAGCATTAGACACTTAAAACAAAATGCAAACACCCAAATACCAAAACAAAAGGTGGGTCCCCAATTTTGGGGCGAGTTGTGCGACAGTCACAGCAAATGGCGCTAGAAGGAGGGCCTGAATTGGTTTACTTTATTGCTATTTAGATGCTAAATTGTTCATGTTTCTTTAAAAGATTTATTTGAAAGTATTGGTCTTGACTAACGAGGTTTTGTTTCCATATGATCACTTTCATTGATTCTAACATTCTCTAATTGATGATGCATTAATGCTAACCTTTTTTGCAAATTGGAGAATGTTCTCTAATGTCATGGTTTAATTGATGCATATCTTTTGATTGATATACATGATGATTTATATGTGAGACATTCGAGGATTGTTAGTCATTTCATGCTTCTTTGCAAGATATTTCTTTGACTAACAAAACTGGTATTAAAGTTGTATTCTTTAAGGTCCACTAATGGCATTCCTTGCTTCTTTGATGGCAGGTTGTCCTTTAAACGTACCTAGGTCTTCACATCATATGCCTACAGATATTTGGGATCATCTACCTCATTTTAGGCATGATGGAATAGAATCGGTTGAGGAACATATTCAGGCATACAAGAACACTTTAATTCAATGGCAAATTTTCCATGAAGATGTTGCTTGTTATTCATTTTCATCTACATTAGATGGATTGGCTTATGATTGGTACCTCAGTTTACCTGCAGGTTCTATCACTTCTTGGGCTCAACTAGAAGCAACTTTTCTTAGGTATTTTGGAAAACCAGTTGACCCAATCCTTATGTATAATCAGTTTGCCACTACCCGTAAAGGACCAAATGAATCTTTGGAGTTGTTCACTAAAAGGTTCCATGGATTATATGCTCAATTGGTGGTACCCTATGTTCCTCCAGAGGGAGTTGCTATCCAAGTGTATTTCAATGCTATTGACCCACTAATTTCTATGTATTTGCGAGGGATGCCTCAAATCACATCTTTGTCCCAAGCTTATACTCAAGCAATGGCAATTGAACAACAATTGAGTGATCAAAATTGTGATGTGGGTTTTGGATCATATAATTCTCAATCATCTAATACCTCCCTTACCCACCCAACTATTTGTGCACCTCAACCTACCATTCAAAATCAACCATCATTCTTAAGTGTGAATCAAGTTCAGAATACAAGAATTGATCCCACTAAAGAAACCCTTGACCCACCAAAAGATGAATCTCTTGAAGTTGAGGAGCATGAATCTGCAGAAGATGAATTTTTTGAAATTAAGGTGGACAAAGTTGAAAAATAATTGATAGAGGAATCTAAAGATCATGCCAAAGACACAATAGAGTTTCATCCCATGGATTTAGATGAAAATTTTTATAATGGTTGGGGAAGATATGAAGAATCATTGGTTTTTCACACCCCCATTGATGAAATTTCTATTGACATGCAGGATACTAAAAACTTGGGTATAAATTCTCATGATTGTCTTGAAGATTCTAAGGAAGAAATATCATGGATGGTTAACAAGGAATGGGAACCAAATGATAAAAATGTTGCAAATGTTGCTTTATTCGAAGCAACTCAAGCGATTGATCATGGAGATTTGTTATTTGACACATCATTTGATCAACAAAAGTTATGTTTTGAAAAGGATGGACATGCTTTTGATTGGGTTCCTAATTTTGACATTTTTGATGAACAGGTCATGGATGAAAATGAAGGACTACAAGATGATGAAGATGATAAAGACCATGAAGAAGAAGAAATTGCAAATCTTCACCAAGCCTTGGTAAATGAAAATGCACAAAAGGTAGAATCTCACTTGTTATGTTCAACCATGCGAACTTCAGGTGAAAGCTTACCTAATTGCTTATGGGATTCAAATGTTATTCATGATGAAATGCCATTGGAGGTGAATGAAGAACTAAAGTTGATTTCTACTCACACCACTAATGATATTGCTTTGTTGAATGAAAGAGAAATTGATGTGCTTGAATTGTTGAATCAAATTCATCAACAATTGATATTGGAATCTAGGATAAAAACCTATAATGATCCTCATTTAATAGATATCCTAGATGCTTGTAAATTATTGCATAAGCATGATTGGCCTAAAGATGTGAAAAATGACATGGCTTCAAAATTTTTAGAAATAGGCTCCTACTTGAAAGATCTCATATTTGAAAAAGAAAGCCTAATTCTAGATAATAAATCGAATTGTGAAATTTACATCTTAAGGAATAGACAAGAAAGAATTGAAGATCAATTATTGTCTTATCAATTTGAGGACTTGAAACTCCACTATGGGATTACTAATGGAACTAAATTAAAATGGTGGGGTGAAAGAGGTAAAATAATGATTGTTGCATTTTATGGCTTAATCTTACTTGGGTTGGATTTCTGTAGAGCTTGGCATGCTTATCATGATATGTGTCTGTTAAAGTGTGCTAATCATGTTTGGGATCCAGGGAAATAATGGCCTAAATTTTGCATCATCTTGTACATTATTGTATATTATTGTATATAGTTTTGGTTTTCATGTTTTTGTTTTGGTTTTGTTATTTTTGTGCTTTGTCCTTAAGTTTGGTTTGTGAGTTTTGTGTTTTGGGTTGTTCCCTTGTTTTGAGGTGATGTTTCGTGGTCGCTAATTTATGGCCTCTTGCCCATTTTTTGTGTTCCTTTGTTAAGTAGGTTGGAATACCTAATCTGAAAGCAGGTGAACCTGAGAAAAGGGGGATGAATTATTTTATGATCATGCTCAGATTTTGGGACTAAAATGGTGGAGAGTGGAACAATGAAACATTTTGCTAAAGCTCCACATGTAACTCACATTTTAAAGGGTATTTCTAGAAGTCCTGAAGGATGAAGTTATCTTGATTTGCAAATTAAGGCTAAATTCTAACATGCTCAAATTCAAGTGTTACATAGAGGTTTGCAAAGTTCTCTATAAAAGAAGAATACAAGCAATGCAAAGATTGATCAAATCTGTCACCAAGTTTAGATAAACTCCACCGGGGCTATAGACGCTTGACTGGTAGTGGGGCTCTGTCTAGACAAAGCTTGATAAAAAAATGAGCATTGAAAAGCTTGATCAAATCAGTCACCTAGTTCAGAAAATCTCCACCGGGGCTATGGATGCCTGACTGGCAGTGGGGCTCTATCTGAACAAATTATGCTCAAAAGAGACTTTGCAAAATATTATTCAAAATGAAATATTATGAGCAATATTTTATAGCCTAATGCAAGTCAGGTGATGGAATCTGGATGGTTTTCAAGGATACAAAATGAATCACTTTACACACACTGAGCAAAGGTAGATGGATTAGTTATTTTTATTCGAAGTTGTTTACCCCCACCTTCTTGGGACATCACTAAATAATTGTTATTTCACTAATATTTTATGTTCTCATTTCAGATTGGGTTCTTCATCCGAAATGCTCAGGAGCATTTCCTAGTAGAGTCACCATTTGTTGTGGCCATTCCACAACTAGCCCCAAAATTGGGGACCCACCTTTTTATTTTTCAGTTTTTGGATGTTAGGAGAAATTTTGGTTTAGATTGCAATATATGTTCCAAGGTTTGGGTGTGGATTATTGTCTCCTTTTAGTTTCTTTTAAGTTGTTTAGTGTGTTGATTAGCTTCTTTCTTATTTTTATTGTTTTGGTTAATTTTAATGTTTTGAATTAAACCAATTCAAACATTTGAAATTAATTAAATCAAATTTAAAATTAAAAAAAAAATAAAAAAAAAAAGTAAAATAAAAAAAATAGAAAATAAATAAATAAAAATAAAAATAAAAAGAGAAAGGATAAAAAAATAATAATCATGAAAATAAAATAAAAATAAAATAATCAAAATAAAACCATCAATGTGTTTTTTTTGAAAGTTAATTTAATTTCATTAATGGTTTTGTTTTGGGAAAAGTTTAATTTAATTTTATCTTTAGTTTTGTTTTAATTAAATTTTATTAATAGTTTTATTTTGGAAAGTTTAATTCATGTGTTTTTCTTTATTGCAGGTTACTATTAAAAAAAAAAGGAAAAAAAAGAAAAAAGTGGCAACACTCAAGAAGAGAAATGTCACGTATCATGCCAATGGAAAAGAAAATGTTGGAAAGTCAAAAGTTGGAAAAAGAAACAAATTGCCAAATGTTGGAAATTTTAAGAAGAAAAGAAAACGTTGGAAAGCCAAGAGTTGGAAAAAGAAAGTGTTGGAAAGCCAAGAGTTGGAAAAAGAAATGAATAGCCAATGTTGGAAATCTTTAAAAACCCATTGAAGCTCATAAACAAGGGTTGGACGTTTTTTGGAAGAAGCTGGAAATACTGGTTGTAAAACAAAATATTATTTTTAATGCAAATATTTCAGAAACTTGCACTTTGTTAGCAAGATGGGAGGAGATTTTTTTTGCATGTTTGAGCTAATGGTTTATCTTTTCTTCCATGTTTTCTTGGCTTATAGATAGTGTTAAATGCATTTTAATGGTTGCATTATTGAAGGCTTAGAAGCACGGAATTTATTTTTGTTCCTTAGAAGATTGCACCTAATTTATTTCGAACCGTGTGTATGCAGATTCGAATAAATTTGGTTACATGCAAAAAGTCTCACATCTCCGGTTTTGCAGGATAGGGTGGCATTAGACTGAGAGTAGTTTGCTTTTAACATTTCCAGATTTTATTTTAATTTTTTTTTCTAACCTTCTCTTTTTGCTTTTTTTTAAAGTCGACAAATAAAATAAAAATAAAAAATAAAATTTCAAAAATAAATGCAGGGATGTGAAGAATGAGCTTCAATATTTCATCCGAAACAATTTCGATCCCATTCTGAAGCCATTTCGAATTTATAAAAATTATTGAAAATTGTTGTTTTATGGGGATTTTTATAATTTTGGATTTTACATAATTTTATATTTTGAAGGTAAATCAGATTTCAAGGCTTTGCATGTTTATATTTTCAGCATTCTAGTCCATTTTTAGATTTTATTTTTATTTTTCTAACCCTTCTCTTTTGTAGATTATTTTAAAACTTTGACGATTAAAATAAAATAAAAAAATTAAAATGCAAAAAATAAATGCATGGGTGTGAAGAATGAGCTTCAATATTTCATTCGAAATAATTTTGATCCCATTCTGAAGTCATTTTGAATTTATAAAAATTATTTAAAGTTTTGTTTTATAAGGCAAATCGATTTTTTAAGCTTTGCATTTTTATTCGTAAGCAATAAATGAACTTCCCTTTATGAAAATTGCAATTTCATTAAAGGGGGTAATTTATATGGCATTCCATAGGCCACCATTTTTAGAGCAATAAATTACCTTTTCTTTATGAAAATTCTGATTTTATTAAAGAGAGGTAATTTATTATTATATCAAAGGCTATTGTTTTGAAAGCATTAAATTATTTCTTCTTTATGAAAATTATGATTTCATTAAAGAGGGATAATTTATAATGACATTTTAAGGCCATTGTTTTAAAGCAATAAATTGACGTCTCTTTATGAAAATTAATTTCATCAAAGAGGGGTAATTTATTTATTATATTAAAGGCTATTGGCATTTTCATGTTCAAAGCAACATCAAGTGAACCTTTTCATCATTTAAGTTTCAAATTTAGAGATAGATTTTAATCTTCTATTTCATTGTTCAAAGCAAGGTTTAAGCAAGATAAAACTTGTCTAAAATCGGCTTAATCAAAGGAAGATAAAATCTACCTAAAATACTCCAAGATAAAAGGAACTAAGGCTTTACATCGTGGTCATATGAGGGCCAATCACATTTTCCTTTTCTTTTAAGTTTCATGAACAATTACTAGCATAGCAAGATAAAATAAACCAACACAGGCCCCTTGTTAACAGTTACTTGCAAACCACTAAGGTATTCCTAGCACTCATTTAATACATTTTTACAAGATTACTAATACACATGTGCAATGCTTATATAGCGGAACCTTGGAGAAGTTGTCTTTGTTTTTAACTTCTTTGCAAGAGAGGGTTTTGTTATCAAAATCCTAAGGGTGAGTGTGGTTTTGCAATTGGGCAAAATTACCACTCAACAAGTCCCTTTATTTTTACTCCTATTAGTATTGTTTCCCCTCTTCAATTCCTATAAATATCAAGCTTATGTTGGTGGTTTCTAATGTTGGTCCCTCAATTAGTATTGCTTTGACATTGGATTCTAGTACATGTGAGAGTCATGAGATATAGAAGAAACTAAAAATGATGGAAGTAGACAAGGAATATGTGGCCCTCAAGGAATAGTAGTACACAATAATAGACTAGCTGGTCAAAATATTAAGGATAAAGGTAATTTTTTGAGATTAGATTATCTAAGAAAAATCTAGATAAAGTCATGGATTGTCATAGTCATATTGCCATTCTATTTTTATTTAGAGGTGCTCATCTAGAGTACAAGGTTTGTGGTTGGATAAAGGAAATAGTAAAGTTAAGGGTTGGTCTTTCAAGTGTGTGTGAGGATTCGACAAGGAATCTATGAATTGCCAACTTGCTTTTGCAGAAGTAGTAATGGAGGTATTAAAGTTTGGTATATTGAAATTTTTTATGGATAAGTCTACTTTTTATAAGTCTAGTCTTTTCATTTCACCTAGAGGGCCCTTCCAAGGCCAAATTTCCTCCTAAAGTGGATTTTCCTTTCTTAAATTTGGTACTCATACCTTTCATTAAAGAAATTGTTAATAAGCTAAGGAGAGTTATCTAGTGCAATGATGAGTAACATAAGGTGCGTAATTTTAGGGTCCACCCATGAGCCAATATAGAGTTGGACCTTGATGAAGAGATTCCTTTAGAAATTTGGATGCTTGGTCCTAGTTTTGAATGGGTGTAGAATGTGGTTTATCTAATTTTTTCTAAAATGTGTTTTAGATTCAAAGAATTCAGACATTTCCAAATAATCCCCTAAGATAAGTGTAGACACCCAAATTGGATCCAAGCAAAACATGATAAAATTAAAACACGTATGACCCAACCAAATCACATGAATTCAAGTAAAAAATTAAAGCAAAAACTAAGGCATGTGTCTCTTAATACTTGCATTATGTAATAACATTAAAACACCATAAATATGAACAAAACCTTCAAAACATCATTATATCCTAAGTCAAATTGATTAAAAACATCATTCATTTACCTTTGTCATTAGCAACCACTATACTATCAAATTTCATTAGTGCCATTGATGTTATTGGCTAAAAAAAATTATTTTTAAAAGTAAGTAGTTAATTATCCGATCCAACTAAATGTAACTTAGATCAGTCTTCCAAGGGGTAAATATAAAATTATTTATTAATCTTGTTATCTTAGCATAGGGGATACATCTATAAAAATCTAAAATATATCTATAACAAGAATTACATTTATCATATGAAATATCAATCTTCTTCTTCACTCAGTTTTTATCTTGCATTTATCATCTTCCATCTCGAGGATTGAAGCTTTCAAAATCTTAAGACTTTTGAGAGACCAAAAACAATTATTGGAAGCTTTTAGAAGGCCTTTTTTGTAAAGTAATTGACAAGGAGATGATAAATCTCACATGGTGCATGCAATATTTTTGGATCCATTCTCTTGATGTATTTTGACCATAGCTTTGGATGAGGTTTTCTTGTCCTTCCTCCTTTAAGTCTCCATTCTGATAATTTTCTTGTCCTTCCTCCTTTAAATCTCTTGATGTATTTCATTTCAAGTATGTTGATCTACCTTAGTTTATCTTAGATTAGACTTTTTATTTAATATTGCATTTTTGCTAATCTCTTTGTTCATTCAAATACTTCATATTCTTTAACACCTCCCTTTTCATGTCTCTTTTCATTCTTGATTAGTTGAGTTAATTATATGATTAGCAGGGTTTTAGTATTAATCAAGTTGTACATGAGTTAATGAGGATCTTAGATAATATTTGGTATTTTTTTAAATTTTTAATCAGTAGTTAATGATCTAACAATGTCCAATGGTTAAACCAATTTTGGAGGGTTAAGGTTAACATCAACCTACCTTGCACATTTAAATTTTTGGCCAAATTTGAATACATACATCTCATCATTGAAAACAATCAATTCAAAATTTTAAACTATTTTCAAAAGAGATTTTTGTAATTAGATACTTAGGAACATAGGGGGTTTATGGGTGCATTTGTGTTACATTTTTTAAACAAAATCATCCAAAGCTTATATTTTCACTCAAATCCTAATTGGAAAACTCATATGTGTGGGTTCATATTATACAAGTTTGTGTTATTTTTTTGCCCAATTATAGTTCAAAAAACCATGTTCTAGAGCTTAATTGTGTGTTCGTTTGACATAGCTCTACGTAAGCATGGGTCAGTTTTTTTGGTACATATCCATAACATATTTTTAGGGTACCCTCAATTAAGGTGTAAGAGATAGACAACAAATTTTGATAAATATGTCATAAAATCTCACAAATTTAAACAAGAAGAATCCAAACAAGTATTTAATCCTAAACTACTATAGAAGATCCAAGGCCATACCTAAGCTAAGAGATAGTGATTCTAGATATGACTAATCAATATAAATCCCAAGAAGTAATGAAGGAGGTCCAAATTTATTATTTCAAAAATGTTACAAAGCCAAGATCATCTATTACATCAAGTATGTTGATATAACACAGTCACCAAAATCTAACCATCTTGATTCTTGATGTAGACATCATAGTCTACCTCACATCCCAAAATCCATAACTAAGAAAAAATGAATGGATATATCCATACGAAGAAAGAGGATACTACTGAAGCCCATACAAGAACTTTTTTCATCTACACACCAAGGGTTTGGGTCTATCAAGATCAAAACTAAGTCATTGCCACATATAGATCTCTTCCTAATGCTCTCCATGAAGAAATGACTTCTCTACATCCATTTTATTTACCTCTCATCCATAACAAGAAATAATAGAGATAATTGGTATGATACTTTATCACATTATTATTAGATCATACATTATTAGCTAGAACATTATTTTAATATTCCTTCCATGTAAATATCTTGTAAATTGGGAGTATCGCTCTTACAATTTGTAACCCTAAAGCATGTATTGAATAGGCTCATGTTTCAATGAATGAATTTATTTTTTCCATCATTGGTATCAAAGTAGGGAAATATGACTATGTTCATCAAGAAATATTTGAATAGATTCCATCCATGAAAATGGGGTAAAGGTATCTAAATAGTTAATAATGTGTGCCTTATGTTTCTCTACCTAAACCATCAAACATATACTTGGTCTTATAGACCCATTTACATCCAACAATGTTATTTCCTTTAGGAAGAGGCACAAGCTTCCATGTCTAATTCAACATCAATGTTTCATAGTTGGAAAGCATAACATCCTCCCACTTTGGACAACCCTTGGCCTTAGAATATGTGAGAGGATATCTAGACTCATTAACTCTTAATATTAAGGTTTAAGATGGGGCTTTATAATGGTTCTCCTAAGAGAGAATAAAATGAGTATCCTAAAGGAGTATTTAGGCCCACTTAGGCATTAAGTAATCCATGGAGGACTATGGCACATCCTACATAGAAGCAAAAATAGAATCCTTTAATGAAAAATCAAAGTCAAAATCACCATCTACCTCAACACACAACACAATTGCACAAGGTATAGGAGGATCAAGCTTAACTATTACAAGATCCAAAAGTGTAAGTATTGGAGGATGAAGAAGCTAGAACAATTAAAATGGTGCCAATGAAAATATTAGAGGAGGTAATACGATCCACTAAGATATTTGTAAAGAGGAGAATCATTGGCCAAAAGTATGAGGAGTGGTCTAAAGGGGAATATATGACAATGCTTTATTAAATATCACATCTATTTGAATAATTATATCTCGCTTTATGGGGTCATACACACGATAATAGTTAGAGGTGTTAAAATACCCTACAAATATGAAAAGATGGTTCTTGATAATAATTGTCTTCCATGTATCTTTGGGAATATAATTCGATGCAGTGGATCCAATTATATAGAAGCTAAAAAATTCAAACTTATAACTTGTTAATATCTCAAGAGGATACATAACATAAATAGATCAAGTCAAAGTCTAATTGATGATATGAGTTGCAAAGTCATAGCTTCATCCTAGAACTTGGGCTCCATGTACTTGGCATATAACATACATCTATCCATATCCATGATAATATTATTCTCCTACTTGTCCATCATATTGTGCTCTAGAGTATAATGAACAGTCATCTAAAAACAAATACCATGAAGAGCTAAAAATTTATCCTCCATCTATCCTTAAGCAACATATTCAACTCCTCCATCTATCCTTAAGCATTTGTTTTCCTCTCAAATTTATTCTCCATAAGTTCCTTAAAGTCCTTGAACTTTACAAAGGTTTCACCTTTGGCATAAATGGTATACAACTAGACATACCAATAAAAATCATTAATAAAGGTGAGAATGTACTTATTCCTAGAAAGAGATGGTGCCCCATGGGCCCATAAATATCACTGTGAATGATATCTAGGGTTGTATAGCATACCTAGTAGTGCCTTTTAGGGATGACTCTAAATGATGCTTTCTCAAGATACATCCCTCAAAAACAATACTAGAAAGAGAAGCAAATGGAATAAAAACAACAAACTAGTGTCAAATATTATACATCAAAGATCAATAACCAATGTGCCTAAATATATGATGTCATCACTTGCTAATATCTTCTCATATCACCATATCAATAAAGTATTTCTTCTTGGAGGAAGAAGAAGAAGAAGAATACAAACACTTATTAAGCCTCTATATTTTATTAGACTCATAACAATATCCTAAGAAAATGATCTTCAAGTCATCATCAATATCCTTGATCCATATAAACAAAAACCTTCTTATTTATATGAGGGATGCCATAGATAAAAATAAGATTGGGTTCAAATATGAAACATGGAAAATTTATTTAAATGAGGAGGAATCAATTGTCACCTCACCACATATGGCTACTCATAAAAAGGAGTAATCACTAAATACCACACGCTCTCCAAAATGATATCTACTATAGTCATATAGAATATGATAATGCTTAGTCATGTTTTAGATTTCCCTTGAATTTGCAATCCACTCTTTAGAAGAAGTGGATGTCCAACATGTTGAGTGAATAACTACATGAACCTATGAGCTCTCACAATCATGGCCATCCTCATCCTAATCACATAAGAGAGTAGTAGTAACATCCTCATTTTTGGTTACTTCTTAAAGCTTCTTAATTTGCAATTGATAAAATTTTGCATTGTGTTCTTATAAAAGCTACAAACTAGTTTCTTGAAAGACTTCTTGGCCTTTTTCTCTCCTTATTTTAACTTCTTGTATAATTATTTTTATAATTAAAATTAGTGGGTTGAGGGTCCTCGTTCACATATTTGAGAAGTCCTTTACTCTAGAGCAAAGTCTCAATATTGATTTTCTATTTGGAATAGTTAGGTTCATTGAGCAAGAGAACATGTTGATCCATGGAACCCTACGAAAACATAGTCTTCTCTACATAATCATGATAAACAAAAATACTACCAATGCGAAGATCTTGAAAAAATGTGATGTAGAGAAAAAGGGTCTCAAATGCTTTTGTATGCAAAAGTTATGGCTCCTAAAAGTTTGGCCTAAAATTAATAAAAATGCTAGTAAAGCCTTCCAAACCAAGCGAAACTTAGAAGTTTCTTTAACAAATAAGTGATGCCATGTGTCTTTGACAAGATAATCAAGGGCATGCCAACTATGTACTAATCAATTTGCTAACTAGACATTACTTGCTTGAACTATCTGCCACCAAGTGTTGTTGAACTAGACGAGGAGGTGTCATTGAGATGGTGATTATGTAGGCCACTAGATAGAATATAATTAAAACCATGGGTTTTCAATTTGTCTTCTAAAGAAGCAAAAAAAATATTTGCATGCCATGACTATTTTTGAATGGTATAAGTATAGATTAAATTATAATATTTTGTCAGGTTGATCTCATATTTATAGGTAAAAATTAGGTCTAAGTGCCACATGTTCACTATCGCACAAATAAACCATACCACATTATATATTAGACATCCAAAAATGGGAATATCCTACTATATGTGCAAGGCATTTGATCGATCACCAATCCTTAGTGCACTCTCCATTAAAAATGCCTAAGGCACTCGAGCATAAAAGCACCCAACATGCATAGAAGAGAACCAACTAAACAAGTCTTCTAAATTTTCTCCATAACTTCTTTCAAGTGCCATGCATACTTGGCCTATCAAAATATTGAGGATGGGGTTTGTGTTAGGATTTAATAGCATCATAGTTAATGTGAGTGTTAGTTAAAGTGGTTACAACTGCTCAATACAAGGTTATTGCATCTAGGTAGTTAATGTTTGTGCTGGTGCAAAATCTGCCTTTAATTACGTTTGCGCCCAAGACTTTTCCAACATTGAAAGATCGGGTGCAAAATAGAGTTTACCTAGTTCAATCTCTAGAGGAGGTTCGTTCCTTGATTTTTTAGGGAAAATGGGGGAAAGAGTAAAGTGCATAAAGAGAGGGAAATATAGATATTTCTTAGAACGTTTAGGTGGTGCATATTAGACAACAACAAAGAAATATATACAACCTTTCACTGATAAGCATTCTATGAACCATCAATCTAAAATAACTAGTCCTCTGGTATAGATATAATCAAACACAAACTTATTTGAAATGTTAATTTCAGATCTAGCTAGACTTTAAATGTAGAAATTCAAAATAAGAATTAAGGTGGTTTCTGTTCAATGTAACTTATTGTTGGCAATTTTGGGTACTTTGGGTACATTGCCTTTGCTCAAGTGTATAAGTTGTCATTGATGTCAAGAAGCTTTTGAAGGAATTTGATTTGATGTAAAATAATTTGTTTTGATGAAGGTTACGGCTTGACAGGTTCGAAAGAAAGCAAGTTAGAAAAGTGTCGCGATATCGCGACATGTCGCAGTTTCGCGACTCAAAGAGGAGAGAGAATGTTCGGAGTCAGAAATGTCATGATTTCGCGACATATTGCAAGGAAGGTTGAACGGATGAAAAAGTGTCGCGATTTCGTGACATGTTGCAGGAGAGAGAGTCCGAAAGAAAAAGTGTCACGATTTCGTGACATAATGCAGGAGAGAGAGTCCAGGAGAAAAAGTGTCACGATATCGCGACATGTTGGGTTTTCACGACTCGAAGAAAAGAAAAGTGCTAAGGAGAAAAAGTGTCACGATTTCATGACAAGTCAGAAGACAAAGTGGAAGCAAGATAAAGTGTCGCGATTTTGTGACATACAGCAAAGGGAAGAGTCTAAAATGAGAAGCGTCACGATTTCACGACAGGTTGCAAAGAAGACGTACGAAAGTAGAAAGCGTCACGATTTCGTGACAGGTTGAAGAGAAAGCGTACGGATGCAGAAAGTGTCACGATTTCGTGATAGATTGAGATGGTAGCATACGGTTGGAGAAAGTGTCACGATTTCATGACAGAAATAGAAAGCAGGTCTTCAACAGGAGAAGAGTCACGATTTCGTGATAGAAGCAAAACGAAAGAGCATGGAAGAAGAAGCGTCGTGATTTCGTGACAAGTTCAAGAAGGAAGAGCTCAAAGGTGAAAGTGTCACGATTTTGCGACATGTTCCATTTTTGCTAGTGCAAGCAGAAAAGAGTGCAAGGAAGCGTAAGTGTCACGATTTCATGACAGAAACTGAAAGTAGGTCTTCTATAGGAGAAGTGTCACGATTTCGTGACAAAAGCAGAAAGGAGGTCAACGAAGGGAGAAGTGTCGCGATATCACGACAAAAGCAAAGTTGATGCTGACAAAGACAAAAGTGTCACGATATCACGACAAGAGCTTAGTTGAAGTCGACAAAGGCTGAAGTGTCGCGATATCGCGACAAAAGCCAAAAGGAAGTGTACGGTTGCAAAAGTGTCGCGATATCGTGACATGTTGTAGTTTTGCGATAGAAGCTATAGAAGAGTTATAGAGGCTGTGAAGCCGACAAAGTTAAATATGAGTCGACAATGATTAGGGTTTGCAGTCGACGTAGTTTAGGGTTTGCAGTCGACGTAGTTTAGGGTTGTGCAGCCGACTAAGATCAAGGTTTTGATCTTGAAAGTGTTAGTATAAAAGGAGGGTTGTTTGGAGAGTTGAGCGGTGATTGAATGCGTTGTTGAAGTGCAACGTTCGTAGATAGTGCATAGAGCAAGAAGTTCGATCATCGAGAGCAGAGTGCAAAATTTGATCGTAGTGTGCAGAGTGCATTTCGTTGAATCATTCTAAGTGTGAAAGATCGCAAAGGAAGCAGAGTGTGCGAAGACGATGCTGTTGTGATTGCGTAGAGGTGCAAATATTGAAGTTCAATCAAGTGCGGCTGTGATTGCGCAAAGAATGCAGAAGGCGTAGAGAGCACAAAGGGCAAAGACGAATGCAGAGTGCTGTTGTATGAGGACAGAGGTGCATTGGTTCTTTGAGAAGAACCTGAGGACAGATTTGGCAAGTCTTTGAGAAGGCTTGTGTGCAGAGGATTGATTTGTTCAAGTGCTGGGCAGATCTGACAGATAGAGGAAGATTTGTGCTAGACCAAAGGACTATGTTTAGTACAGATTCGAGGACAGAGTTTAGTGCAGATTCGAGGACAGAGTTTGGTGCAAATTTGAGGATAGGTTTGTGCCAGACTAGAGATAGAGATTGAGGACAGATTTGTGCTAGACCGAAGGACTGTGTTTAGTACATATTTGAGACAGAGCTTTGGAGGTGACAAAGTTGAAGACATAGATCTCCAGCCAGAGCAGGGAAGACAGGTGTCTTCTGTGGATAGAGTTCCATTTGCTAAGGGCAGTGGAGGCAGAGGTCTTCTAGAGGATCACCAGCCTGAGCAGAGTTAGGAGATTGGTGTCTCCTGTGGATAGAGATCCACGAACTTTGATAAGGGGAAGGTATCTCCTTTGAGCCGAGGCTCATAAACATTGTAATTGGGAAGGATTCCCAAAGAACTTTGAGATAACTTTTAGAGAAAAGTTTTGTGGACGTAGCCCAGCCATTCTGGGTGAACCACGTTAAAATTGATGTCACTTTGTGGATGATTTTGTGCATTGTTTTAATATTGCTTTGGGTATATTGCTTTACTATTTTGAAATATAAAGGAAAAAGTAAAAAGAGGTCTTATATTGTTCACCCCCCCTCTCAGTATAAGCTTGTGTTCTTCAATTGGTATCAAAGCGGGTGCCTTCGAAAAGTTTAACAGCTTGAAGGAAAAGCTAGTTAAGAACACAATGGATTATTCAAGCGGCAATGCAGCACCTATTCTTGATGGGTCAGATTTTGGTCTTTGGAGTGCAAGGATGAAGGTTCATCTAATGGCACTTGGTAATGAGGTATGGGAAGTAATTGAAGATGAGTACACTATTCCTGTACATGGTCCAAATACTAAAGAAGAAAGGCTCCTACATCACAACAATTCAAAAGCAATGAATGCAATCCTGAAAGGCTTACGAAAGCAGATCTCACCAAAGTGATTCACTGCAAGACAGCTAGTGAAATGTGGAAACAATTGCAGGTGGTTCATACAGGTGATACAAATGTCGAGAAAGGCCAAGTTGAGACACTTCAAAGGTATGTTTGAACAACTCAAGATGAATGATGATGAAAATATTAGTGACTACATGCTTCGTATGGATGAGGTTGTTAACTCCATGAAAGACTTAGGTCTTGAGCTTGCTGAAAATGATGTTTGTGATAAGATTTTAAGATCTCTTCCTAATAGATTTAGTGAAAATATTTCTGCTATTGAGGAAGCTAAAGATTTGGATAAGTTGAAAAAGGATGAGCTACATAGTATACTTGCGGCATTTGAGTTGAGAACTCAAGTGAAGGTTGATGTCAAGAAAGAGGCAACTTTCAAGGCTACCAAGAAATCCAAGGGTAAACATCTTCAAGAGAGTGATGAGTCTTCTAGTGATGAAGAGGCATATTACAACAAGAAAGGCAAGTTCTCTAGAAAGCACAAAAGCGTGAAAAATATAAGATGTTTCAATTGTGGAAAGTTTGGTCATTATGCTATTGGTATGTCCTGTTCTCAAGAATGAAAGTGATGAAGATAAACATGATTCTAAGAGCAAGGATTCTGAAAAGCACAAGCATCACAGGAAGGACAAAGATGAGCACAACAATCAAGGAAAGAGGTATTCTCACAAGCACAAGAAGAGTTTTTACCTAGACAAAGCAAGTAAGTGTTCTAGTAGTGATAGTGAAAGTTCTTCAAGTGATAATGAAAATGAGATGTTGTTCATATCGAAAAAGAGGAAGAACCGAAACATAGATTCATTATCATGAAATGTCTTAGATGTGGAAATTTTGGTCACCTTGAGGATGATTGTACAAATAATGATTTGGTTTCTAGTATGTATGAGGATGCTTCAGAAAACTATAAGGAAGATGCTTGTATGGTTTTTGAAAAAGGTAGCACCTCTAGTGATAAGAAATCTGGAAAAGGCTTTGATGATTCAGAAAGCAAACAAATAAAGGATCTTGAAAGTGAACTTATTAATGCTCTTAGTGCTTTGAAAAAGGAAAGAAAGAAGAATGATAGACTCAAGGATAAGTTAGATGAATGTTGTATGGAGAGAGATGATCTTATAGAAAATCTTGATTTCTCTATAGCTAAGACGCAAGAACTCAAGGATGAGTTAGAGTCTAAGGTTCTTGAGTATAGTGAGTTAGAACAGAAAATGGCTTCTTTGAAAGAAGAAACTAAAGAGTACAAGGATAAGCTTTACAGGTTTCAAGATAGCTCCAAAAAGGTTAAGTCACTCATCAAAGGTCAAAGAAAGACAACGAGATAAAACAGGGCTTGGTTTTGTTAAGCCACACAAGGAACAAGTTGGAGAGTCTAGTAAGAGACTCCAAAAGGAAGAGAGTTCTGATGAGGAAAGTATTTCAGATCATGAGTCCTTGAATGATAGATGCGCAGAAATAGAAAACAGAATTTAGAATGAGAAGAAGAAGTTTTCAGGACCCAAGAGGTCGAATAAAGGAAAATTTCACGGCAGATGTTTTGCGTGTCACAGGTTTGGTCACATGGCTTCGCATTGCATGACTCAAGTAAGGAAGGTAAATGACAGTTTCAGAGGTGGTAATTTCTTTCAAGGGTATTGCTACTCTTGTAAACAGTTTGGGCATAAGGCAATTTTTTGCAAGGCTAATAACAGGAACAGGGTTAGTCAAAACAGGCGGATTCAAAGAACAGGTATGCCTAAAAGAAATAACATTGTTACTTGTTATAAGTGCAACAATGAAGGTCACACAACTAGACAGTGTAGAGCTGAACTTCCAAGGTACAGGAACAGGAACAGTGGTATGAACAGGTCCAAGGATCAAGGCATGGATAAGAACAGGAATGATAACAGGAACAGGAACAGTGACAGGAACAGGAACAGGAATATGGACAAAGAGTTCAAGAGAAGGCCCGACAAGGAAGTGATAGACGCTGATGATGATCAGTGCCTAATGGGAGTTTTACTCCCACCCCAGAATTAATCACCTCATCAGGAGGTGGGGGAGGGACTAAGCTAAGAGGCTCATTCTTAGTCCCGAGCCCCAAAGGTGACCCTTTGCCATTGATGACAAAGGGGGAGAGATATGAGTAAGGGGGAGAGCTTCAAGTGAAGAGGAAAGCTTCAAGTTCGGGGGAGCAAAACTTCAAAGGAATATTCTCGGTTGTGGGCACAGTTTCTCAGTTGTTAGCACGAGTTGGTTTCAGTTTTGGCTCTTGAGACGTGTTTTCAATAAAGGTTTGCCATCAATGACAAAGGGGGAGATTGTTGGCAATTTTGGGTACCTTGGGTACATTGCCTTTGCTCAAGTGTATAAGTTGTCATTGATGTCAAGAAGCTTTTGAAGGAATTTGATTTGATGTAAAATAATTTGTTTTGATGAAGGTTCATGGCTTGACAGGTTTGAAAAAAAAAGCAAGTTAGAAAAGTGTCGCGATATCGCGACATGTCGCAGTTTCGCGACTCAAAGAGGAGAGAGAATGTTCGAAGTCAAAAATGTCACGATTTCGCGACATATTGCAAGGAAGGTTGAACGGACGAAAAAGTGTCATGATTTCGTGACATGTTGCAGGAGAGAGAGTCCGAAAGAAAAAGTGTCACGATTTCGCGACATAATGCAGGAGAGAGAGTCCGGGAGAAAAAGTGTCACGATATCGCGACATGTCGGGTTTTCGTGACCCGAAGAAAAGAAAAGTGCTAAGGAGAAAAAGTGTCACGATTTCACGACAAGTCAGAAGACAAAGTGGAAGCAAGATAAAGTGTCACGATTTCGCGACATGCAGCAAAGGGAAGAGTCTGAAATGAGAAGCGTCGCGATTTCGTGACAGGTTGCAAAGAAGACGTACGAAAGCTGAAAGCGTCACGATTTCGTGACAGGTTGAAGAGAAAGCATACGGATGCAGAAAGTGTCATGATTTCATGACAGATTGAGATGGCAGCATACGGTTGGAGAAAGTGTCATGATTTCGCGACAAAAATAGAAAGCAGGTCTTCAACAGGAGAAGAGTCACGATTTTGTGACAGAAGCAAAACGAAAGAGCATGGAAGAAGAAGCGTCGTGATTTCGCGACAAGTTCAAGAAGGAAGAGCTCAAAGGCGAAAGTGTCACGATTTCGTGACATGTTCCATTTTTTCGTAGTGCAAGCAAAAAAGAGTGCAAGGAAGCGTAAGTGTCACGATTTCGTGACAGAAACTAAAAGCAGGTCTTCTATAGGAGAAGTGTCACGATTTCGTGACAAAAGCAGAAAGGAGGTCGACGAAGGGAGAAGTGTCACGATATCGCGACAAAAGCAAAGTTGATGCTGACAAAGACAAAAGTGTCACGATATCGCGACAAGAGCTTAGTTGAAGTCGACAAAGGCTGAAGTGTCGTGATATCGTGACAAAAGCCAAAAGGAAGTGTACGGTTGCAAAAGTGTCACGATATCGCGACATGTTGTAGTTTCGCGACAGAAGCTATAGAAGAGTTACAGAGGCTGTGAAGCCGACAAAGTTAAATATGAGCCGACGATGATTAGGGTTTGCAGTCGATGTAGTTTAGGGTTTGCAGTCGATGTAGTTTAGGGTTGTGCAGCCGACTAAGATCAAGGTTTTGATCTTGAAAGTGTTAGTATAAAAGGAGGGCTGTTTGGAGAGTTGAGCGGTGATCGAATGCGTTGGTGAAGTGCATCGTTCATAGATAGTGCATAGAGCAAGAAGTTCGATCGTCGAGAGCAGAGTGCAAAATTCGATCGTAGTGTGCAGAGTGCATTTCGTCGAATCATTCTAAGTGTGAAAGATCGCAAAGGAAGCAGAGAGTGCGAAGACGGTGCTGCTGTGATTGCACAGAGGTGCAAATATTGAAGTTCGATCAAGTGCGGCTGTGATTGCGCAAAGAATGCAGAAGGCGTAGAGAGCACAAAGGGCAAAGATGAACATAGAGTGTTGTTGTATGAGGATAGAGGTGCATTGGTTCTTTGAGAAGAACCTGAGGATAGATTTGGCAAGTCTTTGAGAAGGCTTGTGTGTAGAGGATTGATTTGTTCAAGTGCTGGGCAGATCTGACAGACAGAGGAAGATTTGTGCTAGACCAAAGGACTGTGTTTAGTACAGATTCGAGGATAGAGTTTAGTGCAGATTCGAGGACAGAGTTTGGTGCAAATTTGAGGATAGGTTTGTGCCAGACCAGAGACAGAGATTGAGGACAGATTTGTGCTAGACCGAAGGACTGTGTTTAGTACATATTTGAGACAGAGCTTTGGAGGTGACAAAGTTGAAGACATAGATCTCCAGCCGGAGCAGGGAAGACAGGTGTCTTCTATGGATAGAGTTCCATTTGCTAAGGGCAGTGGAGGTAGAGGTCTTCTAGAGGATCACCAGCCTGAGCAGAGTTAGGATATTGGTGTCTCCTGTGGATAGAGATCCACGAACTTTGATAAGGGGAAGGTATCTCCTTTGAGCCGAGGCTCATAAACATTGTAATTGGGAAGGATTCCCAAAGAACCTTGAGATAACTTTTAGAGAAAAGTTTTGTGGACGTAGCCCAACCATTCTGGGTGAACCACGTTAAAATTGATGTCACTTTGTGGATGATTTTGTGCATTGTTTTAATATTGCTTTGGGTATATTGCTTTACTATTTTGAAATATAAAGGAAAAAGTAAAAAGAGGTCTTATACTGTTCACCCCCCCTCTCAGTATAAGCTTGTGTTCTTCACTTATATAGCAATCAACAATCCATACATACTTGATAACACACCTGTGAGCCAGAAACCAAAATGAGTAGTCTTTATTTTATTTTAGAAGTATGTGTACATTGCCTTGTAAACATCCAAGAGCCGACCATTTGTTTGGGTCACTCATCCTATATATATATACATAACATAAGAATTAAATTTTATTACAATAATATGCCCGTAGGCTCATTCTGGTAGAGTGATGGTTAAGAGAGAATGGGGTCTTCATCTGAAAATGGTTGGGATCTTCTTGTTACTGCAATATGCCTTTATCTTCTTAGAGGCATCATGGCCCATATGTCTTCCACTTTTTTACTTCTAGCTCAAAAATGTCGTGCAACTATGACCTTTTATCTTCACTTAACCTTCAGGCTCAAAAATATCGTGCAACCATGACCTTTTCTCTTCACTTAGCTTCCTGATTCAAAAATGTCACGCAACCACGATGTTTTATCTTCACTTAGCCTTTAGGTTCAAAAATATCATGAGAACGTGACCTTTTCTCTTCACTTAGTCTTTGGGCTCAAAAATATCATGTAACCGCAATGTTTTGTATTCACTTAGCCTCCCAGCTCAAAAATGTCGCGCAACCATGACCTTTTATCTTTACTTAGTCTTTGGGATAAAAAATGTTGTGCAACCATGATTTTTCCTATTACTTAGTCTTTCAGCTCAAAAATATCGTGCAACCGACCTTTTCTCTTCACTTAGCTTCTCGAATCAAAAATATCGTAAAACTGTGACCTTTTCTCTTCACTTAGCTTCTTGGCTCAAAAATATCATGCAACCACAACATTTTATCTTTACTTAGCTTCTCAAATAAAAAATGTCATGAAACCATGAAATTTTCTCTTCACTTAGTTTTTCGGCTCAAATATATCGCACAACCATGACCTTTTCTCTTCACTTAGCTTCTTAGCTCAAAAATATCGTGCAACCGTGACGTTTTCTATTTACTTAGCTTCTCAGATTAAAAATGTCATGAAATCACGACGTTTCTTTTATATTTAGAAAATTTTTAAGAAGACCACTCCTTACTCCCCTTGATGTGGTTATTTTGACCTACATTATTGGTGCCTCCTGGGGGAATTTTTCCAGCAGAATGTTAGAATCTAGATCCTTTATCCATTGGGGAACGGAGTAAAAAAAACAACTACAAAAAATGAAGGGAAGAAAGGGGAGTGATACCAAGCAAAAAAATATACTTTTTTCTCTACGTGGTCATTCATCGGGAGTGTCTTCCTCTATAGATTTCTCTATATCCTCTTACCCAGGTGCTGCTATACTACTTGTTGAAGCTTTCTTAGCCTTTTCATGTTTCTCCTTTTCTTGGACAACTTCATTTTAAGTAACACAGGATTTTTTCCAAGTCTCTTCATCTGGGTATAAAGTTTCCATGAAAGTTAAGTACAAATACTCTAGTTCTTCTACTTTATCATACGATAGAACTTTCGAATTCATGTATAATTCATGCAAATAGGAGTTGATCTGGATGATGTCTTGAGCCATACTAAATATTTGCTTTTATTGGATTGGATTTTCCCAGCTATCTACCTCCGATTCATCTTCTACAAAAGTTTTTCAGGAAGCCTTCAGCTCATCTTCCTCTAAGAATTTTGAATCTTTATCCCAGAAGCTCAGCATACCATAGTTTTTCGCTATGCTGACATGTTTCAAAATTACCTTAGCCTCTGTCTTGATTTACTGCATTATTTTAGCACTTTCTATCACCAGATTGTGTCTTTTGAAGAAACTTCTAGCAACTATTTTGGGTTGGGACCATTTTTCATCTCAGGCTCTGTATCCAAATATTTCCTGTGTGCTTTCTACCAAAACTTGGATTTTTGTTGCTATAGATAACCTTGCTTTTAAGCTCCTTTTGGACGTCTCCTATCATTTCTTTCCTAACTGCCTTGGCATTTTCCTTGGATAGCCCATTGGTCTTACCAGTGTCGTATGAGATTTACTTCTGAAGGTCTTCCACCTATTTGTTCAATAGTTGGATTTATTTCATAGTATTTTTTACTTCTTATAAGGGGTCACTTCATTGAACATTTGTTCCCACTTATTTACCTTATTTTTCAATGCCTTTTCAATTGTATTTTACTGATTTAAGGCTTCTTCTAAATGTTTCCTTGCCTGCTCAGCCCTGAGGTATTTCTCTTTGTAATACTCAGTATTCAAGTATATCATCCCCATGTGAGCTTGGGATTTTCCCCACTCGTCTTCCATAGGTAGTTGAGTGATATCTTCAATGGTTATCTCAGCTTGATAATATTCCAAGGTCATTTCCCCTCTAGGATTTTGAACCAACAACATCATATTCATAGTAGTACAATGCATATTGATAGGATCTAGGGCTATTTCTTCCCTAGTGTGAGTTGTGTCCTTGGAGCTTTGAGAATTACATGATTTCAACTATACAGAAGCATTTAGGATTGCTTTCTTCAATTTTTTCAGTTTAGCAATGGTGGGGTGACTTTCAAAAGAAGAGACAGGAATGGATTGGAATTTTGGAAAGTTAGCGGTATAGGGGAAAGGAATGGTGGCAATGGAGGCATCCACATTTGGTTGTTCAGTGAGTGTATCTGGGGTTGTAACTAAGGATGCTTTCAGGTCAGGTTGGGTTGATGATGGTGATGGTGGAGGCTACTGAATAGAGGGAGAAGAGGTATCATCCTGATATGCAAAATTGGGAGAGAAATTTATCTAAGGGTGAGAAGAAGAAGAAGGTGTATCAAGGTCGATAGGAGACATACCTGATATATTTTACGGGTTTGAGTCTCTAGTATCTGACATATTTTTAGGAGGGGTCAGGTCCTCAGTGTAGATCTCTACTATCTTTTGCAGGCTCATATATCTAGTATCCGCATCCTTGGTAGGGACTTGTTCTTTAATAGTGGTTTCCTTGGTAGGAATAGACTCTTCAATCATTTCATCCAATCCTTGGTTGTTGGTCTCCTATTGTCTAGAGATTTTATCTATATTTTTCCCTTCGTTTCCTCCCTAGTCTCCTATTTCAAGATCAACGTGTGTTTCTTCTTGCATCATTTTATTTTATTTCTCTACCTCTGCAAATTTTGCTTTCCTATTTCTTTGAAAGAGAGAAACATCATCATCATATTTTGTATCTGATGTGGAGAGAGGTATGAATTTATGAGCTACTTTCTTTGGGACTTCTTCTTACTCAACAACAATCTATTTACCTTTGCCTTGGCTAGCCCCAATATTTTCGATGATGAGTGGAACCGGGATACCATTGGTGTTTGGTGGTACTTTATCTACAAGAGTTTTAGACCATGTGGTGGGATAATTGTCATATCCCTTGCAAAATTCATGATAAAATTTTATTCTATATTTGGAGTGCATTTCCATCTGGCACCTCATATGCCACCAAGCTAGGGTTTTTGCATGTGTCTAGTCTTTCTATTTTTTCTTCATCCTTTTAATAACCTTCTCATATAACTTGTGGCTCAGATTAATTTTAGGGTTCCAGTTTTTCAGATGCTCATAGAAATCATGCCACGAGGTCAATGGTTGCATTTATTTGACATGCCATTCTAGTGCTTCATCTTCTTCATTATTTTTACCTTGTTTGTCGATTTGTCTGTTCGATGCATGAAATTTCTTAAAGAGAGTCTGGTTGAGAGAAACCTATTTTTGAGCAAATATGTCAATGGGGTCATACTTCCATTTTTGTGGCAATTCTATTAACTTTAGGCTCTTTATATTTTGAGCGATTCGCTCGTGGTATCCCTTTTTTGATACATATACCCTTGCAAATTGGAAGGGCATGAGGCATGTACTAGTCCGACAAACCCCTGTGCCAAATTTAGAGTTTATATATTCAATATGACTTACATACTATAGAGCGAACAATCACTCAATGACATAATATGGAAGTAAAAAGGCTTCCCTGTGAAGCCATACAATCTGACAACTACCCCTTGCGTCAAGATGAACCAATATCCCTCTTTCGCATGAGTGTGTTGCAGGGTATCCCGTATATTTTGAGGAATTCTTAGCATTGTGCCATACATAATTTTTAAGGTGAGGCCTAGGAATTCCATGTTAAAGCAATAGTATGACTCTGCTTTTGAGAGAACTATCGTCCATTTGTATATAGGTAATTTATTTCCATATTTATCCTTGATGGTCGTAGAAATGAACTCTAGATTTTTTATTAAAAGAAAAAGAAAATTCATACTAGATAAGAGAAAAAATTAATGTTTCTGGGGAATCCCTCTATATTCTGGATAGGCCTACATGTATATTTTTAGCCATATATGTTAGCCAATCAAAGAAAAGTGGTACTATTTTCTTATCCACATGCGAAGCGTTGTAGAACTTATGGTTTGACATACACTACGATACTACAATCTACCATCCGTAGAATTGCATGTCAAATTCTAGCCCTGCCACCATAGTTAGCATGGAGAAAAGCTCATTATTTTTAATTTTAATAGGGGAATTGGAGATTCTAGTAGGGTCCCTTGGGGGGAGGTTCTGACATATGTTCTTGCAGAAACAAATTTATGTTGAGAGTAGGGGTATAGAACTTGGCCGAGTTAATTGGGTCAAAAGGAATGGGATTTATAGTGGGTCTTCTATTGCAACTGAAGGTGACCCTAATTGCATCAGTGTCTAGGGTGAAAACAACTTCTCCCCTAGAATTCCTGATAATTTTGTGCTTTACATTATAAAAAGTAGCCATGGCTCTGACTAACTCAAAGTAGGGGTGGATAGGGGTGCAAACATACCAAGAGAGCAAAGAGTAATAGGAGAATGTACTCAAACTTGATGGTGTGATGCGCTTTGCTACCCTAGCCTCCACATATCTTCAAATTTTCTCCAATTTTTTCCATGTTATTATGGTATCGATGATGTGTGAATTTGGGTCTATGAAATTGTTTTTGCTTTTTGTGACCCTACTCTTTTACTTAGCGGATGGGGGAGATGCTATCATGGTTGCTCGCTATAATTTTGGCATACAAAAAATCCTGAGAGACACACAAAAGAGCTTAGAGAACTTAGGGAAAATTCGAGGATGTCGTAAGCAAAGGAGAATTTTTAGAGTATAGAGAAGCGATGAAAAAGCTTTTGTGACATAAGTAGACATGCATGCATGTGCTAAGATGCCATGCATTAATTATGGTTGGTGGTGCATGCCCCGTGACTAATTTTGAATATTACCAAATGCTTTATTTCATGTGCGACCTTCAAGAAAACCATCCGCCATGCATTACCATTTTGTCAGGGCCAATGGCATCATGTCACCTCTGTCCTAGGCCAATAACTTTGTGTCACCTCTTTTCTGGTCCAATAACTTTGTGTCACCTCTTTTCTGGGCCAAACTTGGTACAACGATACTTTGAGTGGTAGGAATTTAAAAATTCAAGAAAGCTGATTTATATGCCAAAAGGTATGGTTGCTTTGAATTTGACCATTAGACGATGAAAATATCACAAGATCACGATAATTTTCTTTGAAGTGGCCTCTAAACACCAAAATATTGTGAGATCATGATATTTTTCCTTGAACTGGCCTCTGAACACCTAAATGTCACGAGATCATGACAATTTTTCTTGAAGTGGCCTCTAAACACCAAAATATCGTGAGATTGTGACGATTTTCCTTGAAGTGCCCTCTGAACACCAAAATATCACGATATCATGATAATTTTCTTCGAAGTGGCCTCTAAATCCTAAAATATTGCGAGATCACGATAATTTTCTTGGAAGTGGCCTCTGAACACCAAAATATCATGAGATCACGATAATTTTCCTTGAAGTGACCTCTGAACATCAAAATATCATGAGATCGCAAAAATTTTCTTGGAAGTGAGCTCTAAACATAAAAATATTATGAGATTGCGATAATTTTCCTTGAAGTGGTCTTATAAATAAATGAGACAACATATTTACATATAATACACGTGAAGTGAAGAGAAACCTCTTACTTATAGTACAACTTCAGATGGAAGCCATTGATGGGGATGGGATGGATCTAACCCTATTTTTTTCTTAATTGGAAGGAGTCATGTTGTTTTTCTTTGATTATCTCAAAGGGTCCTTCCCAGAACGCATCAAATTTTTGGTGATTTCTAGGTTTTGCTTTCTTTTCATTCCACCTTAAAACCAAGTCTCCTACCTTGAAATTCCTAAAGGTAGCCTTTTTATCAAACTATTTCTTCGTGGTGACCATATGTTTTTTATAATGGTCGCAGGCTTGTTATTTCTATTCTTCTAGTTGTAGGAGTTGAATTAACATGTTTTCCATCAACTCTGCTTCCTTTGTGTCAGTTTGATCGAGCAATTTTAAGGCCAATATTTCTGTGTATCAGGAGGACTGCTTCCTTACCATAGACTAATGAGTAGGGAGAGGTATTTATAGACTTCTTGATAGTGATCCTATTAGCCCATAACGCTTGGTTTATCAGAGAGTGCCAACTTCTCTTGTTGTATTTTAGAGTCTACTTTAAGATTAAGGGTAAGTTTTTATTTGTTGATTCGGCTAATCCATTTCCCTGTGGATAATAATTTGAGGATGTCTTCATGTAGATACCATATTTACACACAAAATAAATAATTTTAGCGCCTATGAAAGATGTATCATTGTTTATGACTAATGCGTCTGGGATACCAAATCTTGTGATCAAACTCTCAACGAATTCCATCACTACTTCTTGGTGCACTTTCTTAGTGGGTCCTACATTAGCCCACTTAGTAAAATAATTTTTAGCGGTTAGGATGTATTTATGTCCAAAAAATGAGTTGGGTTATATCACTCTAATGAAATATAAATCCCATTGTTGAAAAGGTTCTTCAACCTGAATGGATTTCAAAGGCACTGAAGCATTCCTATTTCTCCCAACGTATCTCTGGAACTTCTCATAAATTATTATCACTTTGAAAGTATTTGAGAAAATAGTTAGCCAAAAGGTATCTCTATCTAGCATGGAGGGCCTATAGATTAGTCTAACTGTCTTAGAATTCTGAATGATGTTGTTGATAGGGCAAAAATTTGCACCTACTAAAGCCAATAAATCTACATGAGTGTTCTTTTCTCTAGGAATTACCTTGAGGTTTAAAGATTCAAAGGATTCTAGCAAGTCCCAAACTTTATTCTTGTAAGCTTTAAGGTAATGCTACTTACTCACACATTTCTCAGTGACTTGGTTGACTATTAATTTAGAATCTCCAAATATCTAGAGTTGTTTGATACCCATATTTTTGGCTTTCTTAAGGCCTAAGAGGAGTGCTTCATATTTCGTTGCATTGTTATTGCAACTCCAGGTTAATCAATAAGAAAAAATTTATTTTCACCTATTGGAGAGATTAAAACAATACCTACTCTGCCTCCATTTTTGCATCTAGCACCATCGAAGAAAAGTTTCCATAGTTGATTGGTAGATGGGTCTACCTGATGGAGAGGAGTGGGGTTGTTTTTCTCAAGCTTTACAATTGAGTAGCTTCCCATATATGTTTCAATCATGGCATTGAAATATTGGAGAGAGAACTGGTCTTCTTCTTGTAGTACATTTAGAGCTTCTTCCATCAAGTTTAAGTCTTCTAGTTCTTCGGTCATCATATTTACTGTAGTGGCTTGTTTACCTTCCTATTCAAGTTTTTCAATGTGAAAGGTTGAAGGTTTCTCATTAAATATTTTTACTCTTTTCCCCTTGAATGGAATTTTCAAGTGTGAGTAATCTAATGATAAATATCCTCCTATTTTGATGGTGAATTCTCTAGAGAGACACATACCAAAATAAGGTTCTAGATTCACTACCACTACCTCTTGTATAACTGTGAGTTGAGGTAGTCTATGAAGAACTATTGGAATATATTTAATTTCCCCTACGATTTTGATAGGGGTTCCATCCAATTGCAAAACACCAGGACTGCTCCTTGTGTACTCCATCCCCATGATATCACATATAGATTTGGGTATCATAGTGGTTGCAGCTCAAGATTCTATCATATAGTTGTGTAGCACCCATCCTTCCATTTGAAGATACAGATAGAAGGGAGGAGGTATGTTTTCCCTATAGATATTAGACTAGCTTGTGCAGAATCTAATTGAGTTGGGGTTCTATTATTATTTTTCATAGATCATAAGGATTCTTGCAATAAATCAATCTGTACTAGAAACTGTAAAGCTTCACACATAGTTGCTTTGGAGGGAGTTTTCTTCATATCCTCGACTATGTTAAATGGGAGGGGTTCGACACTTTTCTCTTTTACAACTATGTCATACTTATTTTTGTACCCCTGAGTAACATCTATCCTTTGATGCTTAGTCAATGAGGGGTATCACAATTTATATCTTGCTTGTTCTTATGTCTCCACTTCCTTCTATAGGGGTGTTTCTTTATGCGCTTCTGCTCTTTTCTGACCTAAAATTTGGGGAGCTTTCTTGTAGGAGGTTTTTTCTCAACTGGGTTCCTCACAGGTGAAGGCACTTTCAAGGGGTTAAGCTCTTGGAGGTCAACCTGTAAAGTTTTCTTTCCCAATCTGGTTAGAACAACCATTAGAGGGCACCATGAAATTTTTGTTCTCTTCCCTTATCATATTAATCTGACCCTTGAGGGTTTTCTCAGCCTTTTTAATAACTATCTTATGGACATGATGTTGATGGATCATACACGAGTTTTCACTGTGTGGATCATTACATGTAGAACACCAGAAGTTTGACTCTATTGAAGTGTTAGTGGGTTCACTATCTTCATTGGCGTAAACCATGTTAGATTTATCGTGGTTTCTACTACTCATGGAAGCTTGATCTCTTGTTACCTGTGGAAATATCCTTGGTTGGAAATTTCTTTCTGCTTCTCTTATTTCCATTGAGGTCATCTTATTCATCAAATTTTTCAAGGTTGATTGTAGATCTTTAGAGCTGCAAGTTAAGGATCTAGAGTCAATGAAACTATCACCATAGGAAGTGGAATAATGGTAGGAAGCATTGGAGGAGTAAGAGATGCATGTATTACTAGGATATTAGGCTATCCGATCCATTTTAGGGGACTTGTATTAGAAGTGGGACAGGAGTTGAGAAAGTAGTATTTGATGCTTGTGGTAAATCTGAGAAGATAGACATTATCATCTTCACAGGAAACCTTCTAATAGTGATTAGATATCTTTCTAATTTTTGGGCTTATTATAAAATATTTGGGAAAGTAAATACTTGGGATTGCATAATATCTATACTTATGTCTGAGTTGAAAGCTCTTAGATAATAGTACATTAACTGTTCATTTTTTGGCCTCAATCCATCAGGTACCCTCTGTAAAGTTTGACTGAATTTGATATTAAAGCCGAATATCTCCTCTTGAGGGTACTTCTAAATGATAGTGAATTGGGTTAGTAGTGAAAATGGGTCAGCATGTTCATTGAACTCTTCTCCTAACTTACTAGCAAGTTGGACCCAGGTAGATATGGATTAATTGGCGAGGGCTCTATACCTGTAGAGCATTTTTACTTTTAAAAAAATGACTAATATTCTTATCATGACATCCTCTTCAGTGATGTTATGTATGGATGCAAGTGCGGCTATATCTTGACAATGTTCATAAGTCATATTCCTAGTACCGTCATATTGGAGTAACATATTTAAAGCTACTTCTACAATTGGGTGTTGAGCTGCCATATTCAAGGGGCCTGTATGGTTCCATGAAGGGTAGGGTAAATTTAATTAATTTATGAGCATTACATCTATGGTTCTGCTTCATATTATAGGCATATAGGTAGCTAGAGTTAATGTTTGGCTAGCAGCAGTACTAGGGAAGGCTACAGAGGAAAAATTCGCATATCCTATATTTACAGTAGATGAAGAAGTGGCTCTAGCAACTAATACATGATTAGCTCTAAGGCTAACAAGGTGTAATTTGAAGAACTTGATGGGCTCTTTAGAATTTTTTGCCTTAGATTTGGTTATCATATAAAAATAGTATTCAACTAGAAGGTAGATAAGGACTTTCTTAGGGTTCATATCTTGAGCAGAGTCACCAGGTGATTCATAAAAATTTTAAACAGGGCAAAGATAATAACCAAAAATTTGACATGTATATATCATGGGGTTTGGTCCCACCGGGTGTGCCAAAAACTATTGGTGCAAAATCTACCTTTGGTTACATTTGTGCCCAAGAATTTACCAATATTGAAAGATCGGGTGCAAAACAAAGTTTACCCGATTCAATATCCATAGGATGTTGGTTCCTTGCTATTTTAGGGAAAAGGGGGGAAAGAGTATAGTGCATAAAGAGAGGGAAATATAGATATTTCTTAGAACATTTAGGTGGTGCAGATTATAAAATAGCAAAGAAATATCTACAACCTTTCACAAATAAGCATTCTATGAACCATCAATCTAAAATAACTAGTCCTCTAGTGCAGATATAATCAACCACAAACTTATTTGAAACATTAATTTTAGAGATAGCTAAAATTTAAATGCAAAAATTCAGAATAAGAATTAAGTGAAGAACACAAACTTATATTGAGAAGGGGGGTGAATAGTATAAGACCACTTTTTACTTTTCTTTCCCAATCAATACTATGCAATGTATAGATAACAATATCAACAGAAGTAATCAAATCAATGCACAAATCACCACACACAATAGAGATACCAAATTTACGTGGTTCACCCAATGTGGGCTACTCCATAGAGAAAATATTTCACTAAAACTTTCTCAATCAATCTCTTGGGAATCCTTTCCCTATTATAATATTTATGGACCTCTATCCAAAGGAGACACCAATCCCCTTAATCAATTTCATGGATCTCTATCCATAGGATAAATCCTTTCTCCTCTTGCTCTGACTAGTGATCTTCTAGAAGAACTATTTTCCCCACTGCTCTAGCTAATGGATCTCTATCCACTAAAGACACCTATCCTCACTACCCTAGATAATGGATCTCTATCCATTGGAGATTATCGTCCTCTATACTCTATCACCTTCCAAAGGTCTGTCTCAAATCTGTACTAAACTCAGTCCTTCGGTCTAGAACAAATTTTCTCAATATTTGTCTCTAGTCTGACACAAACCTATCCTCAAATCTGCACCAAAATCTATCCTTAAATATGCACTAAACACAATCCTTCGATCTAGCACAAATCTATACTCAATCTCTTTCCTCAAGCCTTAACATAAAGCTTTAATCAATCTCAAATCAATACTGTTGGATCTTCCCTAAACCTTAACTCAATGTTTGAACAAATCAATCAATCTCTTCTCTCAAGTCTTCTCAAAGATTTATCTCAAATATACCTTGTAAGCTTCCACAAAAGCTCACACCAATCTATCCACAAGTCCTCTCTAGAACTTGTCCAAATATGCTCAATAAGTTCTCATAAGAACTTATCCAAATTTGCTCTCAATATGTATTGTAAGCTTCCATAAAAGCCTACCCAATCTGTCCACAAGTCTTCTCAAAGACTTATCTCAAATATGCTCAATAAGTCCACACTAGAACTTGTCCAATATCATAAAAACATTGATATTCTCACAATGACACTGAGAGGGGGGGTGAATCAGTGTAGCTATTTAAATTCAAATCTACAACTCTTAAAGCTGAAGCAAAGAGAACTTAAAAGGAGATAAAGCAATTATCACAAGAGAGCACACCACAACACACAATGTAACGAGGTTCACCAATTTGGCTACTCCTCAAGAATGACTGCTTGGACTACGGTCCAAATCCAGCCTTTGCAAAACACCAATTTTACAATCTGTTTACCAGCACCCACTGGAAGGAGCACCAACCCCTGATTTATCTGCACCAACAGAAAGGAGCACCAACCCCTATCCAAGCACCAACTTGGATCACAGTTTTGAAAGCTATATCAATGACATACAAATGCCTTCACTTTTACAAGACCTTGATTGGTCTACAATTTATCAAAACACAGTAAACACTTACTGCTCAGCTTGTTGCTCTCTTACAACACTCTTCTAACCCTCTTTCGGTAGCACTTTCACACATTCAGTGACAGCTTTATTCTCCATGCAACTGCCCTTTTATAATCAAATTGTCTAACTGTAACTCCAGTTGTAACTCCTTTTATTTCTCATGCGCCACTTGCCAGTTGTAACGCCTTCTAACTGTAACTGCTTTTGTATAAATATAGGGTAGGCTTTTCATCAACCACGATGCATGTTACGAATTTACACATATACCCCTACCATGACTGTTCGTCTTCTCGGTCATGACTGTTCGTATTCTTTTTGTGCATGCATGCATATTCGATTCTATTTATACGACTGTTAGATTTCTCCTTCTTCGATTGTTCTTAAATTAGCTGCATGATTTTCTTTTGTAACGTCCCCTGTAACTATTGTGTAACTTCAGTTAACGGTTACATATCTTAATACGGTTGGGTTCTATTTTTAGCTTGCGCCAAAATGACCTATCACGAAATCGTGACACTTCTGCCTCTTTGTCTTCTTCTTGGCTTGTACCCACGAAAATACATGTCACGAAATCATGATAGTTTTTGCCTCCTTGTCCTTTTCTCAGCTTGCACCTGCAAAAATAGAACATGTCACGAAATCGTGACACTTTCGTTGCCTTGAGCTCTTCTCTGTCTCTTTCCTGCAAAAATAGAACATGTCATGAAATCGTGACACTTTCGCTCCTTGCAATCTTCTCTCTTGCACTAGCGAAAAACATGACATGTCATGAAATCATGACATCTTTCGCTTCGTACACTCTTCTTCTTGCACTAGGAAAACATGACATGTCATGAAATCGTGACATCTTTCGCATCCGTACACTCTTCTTGGCTTGCACCAGTGAAAACAAGACATGTCACAAAATCGTGACACATTCGTTGCCTTGTGCCTTTCTCTGTCTTTCGCCCGTGAAAACACATGTCATAAAATCGTGACACATTCGCCTCCGTACACTCTCTCTCCTCTTTGGGTCGTGAAAACTCGACATGTCATGAAATCGTGACACTTTTTCTCCTTGGCGCTTTTCTTCCCTTTGGGTCATGAAAACCTGACATGTCATGAAATCGTGACACTTTTTCTCCTTAGCGCTTCCTCTTGCAAATTGTCATGAAATCGTGACACTTTTCCTTGCCAGCTCTTTCTCTCAAACATGTCATGAAATCGTGACACATTTTCATCCGTACTGCCTCTCTTGCAGATTGTCGCAAAATCGTGACAGTTTTCTTTGCCTCCTTCTCTCACAAATGTCATGTTTTTTTTCTTCTCTCCAAAATGTATGAAATCGTGACAGTTTTCTTTGCTTCTCTTCTTCTTCTAACTTCTTCTGAAAATCGTGATAGTTTTCTTGCTTCTTCTTGAACATGTCATGAAATCGTGATAGTTTTTCCACTTGCTTTCTTCTCTGCCAACATGTCATGAAATCACGACAGTTTTCTTTGCTTGCGCCTTCTTTCGAACATGTCACGAAATCGTGATAGTTTTCCTTGCGCTTTCTCTTTCGTCCAACATGTCACGAAATCGTGATAGTTTTACCAGCATTTTCTCTCTCCTCCGATATGTCACGAAATCGTGACAGCTTTTCCAGCTTTTTCTCTCTCCTTCGATATGTCACGAAATCGTGACAACTTTTCTAGCTTTTTCTCTCTCCTTCGATATGTCGCGAAATCGTGACAGAAAACATGTCGCGATATCGCGACAGTTTTCTTACTTGTCTTTTTCTTTGATCCTTTGAATCTGGGCCACTTCTGTCTTCTTGGAAATTTACTGTACATGCTCTGACTGACCTCTGAACTCCTGTCCACTGCATCAACTGATTTATCTGTCTGTGTTGACAACAATGACAATATTGTTTCTGCACCTTGCTCAACAATCTCCCCCTTTGGAATTGTTGGCAACACATGGGCAATTTCTTGTAATTCTTCTCCCCCTTTGACAATAATACCAAAGGGCTGCTGCAGACTCCCCCTGAGTCTATGCACAACATTCTCAGGCAAAAACTGTTACAGTTAGTAAAAATCAAGAATATGAGCAAAGATATAAACACATACATGAATGCTCCCCCTGAGAATGTGGTCCCGATATCTAGTCAATTTTTGGGAAACGTGACCACTCCCAACTTACTCCGAAGGTACTCAAAAACTTCCTTGGGCAATGGTTTTGTGAATATATCTGCTACTTGCTCTGTAGTTGGAACAAAATCCAATTTAACCTCACCTTCTACAACTTTATCCTTCAAAAAGTGATACCGGATTGCAATATGTTTGGTTCGAGAATGCATAACCGGATTCTTCGAGATGTTAATAGCATTGGTGTTATCACATTTAACTGAAATTGGCTCTTTGAAGTGAATACCAAGATCTTTCAGGGTTTGTCTCATCCATAATATCTATGTACAACACGTTGTTGCTGCAATGTATTCTGCCTCTGCTGTGGATAGAGAGACTGATTCTTGTTTCTTGTTGTGCCATGCTACCAGCCTGTCTCCAAGATAAAATGCTCCTCCACTGGTACTCTTTCTATCATCTATACATCCTGCCCAATCTGCATCAGAATATGCAATAAGAGTGAAGTCCTTACCTTTTGGGTACCATAACCCATACTCCATAGTACCCTTGAGGTACCTAAAAATCCTCTTCATAGCTGTCACATGAGTCTCTTTGGGACTAGCCTGAAATCTTGCTACCATGCATACTTCCTGTAAGATATTTGGTCTGGTAGCTGTCAAATACAATAGACTTCCAATCATAGATCTGTACATGGTTTGATCTACATCTGGAGATTTGTCATCCTTGCTCAACTTGCAACCTTGTTGTCATGGGAGTGCTAACAGGTTTACTATCCTCCATTGTGAACTTTTTCAACATTTCTTTCACATATTTAACTTGAGAGATAAAAATGCCCTTTTCATTTTGATTGACTTGCAGTCCGAGGAAATAAGAAAGTTCACCAATCATAGACATCTCAAATTCTTTCTTCATTTTATTTGCTATGTCTCTACAGGACTTATCATTGTTGCTGCCAAAAATGATATCATCTACATAAACAACAAGGACAATAAGATGGCCATTCTCTGTTTTGACATACAGATTGTTGTCCACCAAACCTTTCTTGAACCCCTGTTGAATCAGATAGTTATCCAGCCTTGCATACCATGCTCTGGGTGCCTGTTTCAAGCCATACAAAGCTTTCTTCAACTTGCAAACAAAGTTGGGATTATCACCGAGTTGGAAACCATCTGGCTGCTCAATGTAAACCTCTTCTTCCAGTTTTCCATTCAGAAATGCTGATTTCACGTCCATTTGATATACTTTGAAATTTTTATGAACTGCTAAAGCCAAAACATTCCGATTGCCTCTAGTCTAGCTACTTGGTGCAAAGGTTTCCTCAAAATCAATACCTTCAACTCTGTGCATAGCCTTTACGGACCAGTCTTGCTTTATTCCTTACAACCTGTCCATCTTCGTTCAATTTATTTCGAAAAATCCATTTAGTACCGATTATATTTTTATTTGTCGGCCTTGGTACTAACTCCCAGGTTTTGTTTTTCTCAATCTGATCTAGTTCTTCATTAATTGCCTTCATCCAACTTTCATCTGTGCTTGCTTCAACAACATTTTTGGGCTCAATGCTGGATAATAGAGAGTAGTTCCGTACTACTGCTCTTCTTGTCTGAATACCAACTATGGGGTCCCCAATAATTTGCTCTCTGGGATGATTTTTCTGCCAGCTACCTGTTTTGAACTTCTTGTTTTCTTCTACTTCTGAGTCAATACTTAAATCATCTGGATCAATTTTTTGATTCTCTTCCGTTTCCTTTTCTTCATCTCCTTCAATAACTTCTTCATAAATAGGGTAGTTTTCTTGATGAGTAATTTCTCGTTCTCTACCTTCATCAACTTTAACATCGGCACTCTCCACAATTTTCTTTAGCCTCTTGTTGTAGCATGTGTAGGCTTTGCTTTTTGTCGAGTAACCAAGAAAAATACCTTCGTCAGCTCTATCTTCAAACTTACCAAGATTATCTTCAGTTCGTTTGATATAACACTTGCTGCCGAACACTTTGAAGTATCTTGTTGTTGCCTTCCTGTCGAACCACAGCTCATAAGGTGTTTTGCTTTCATGTGTCCTTAACATGCACCTATTTTGGATGTAAACTACAGTATGGACTGCCTCTTTCCAAAATCTATCAGCTATTTTGTTCTCAGCCAACATTGTCCGTGCCATTTCTTGCACAGTCTTGTTCTTCCTTTCTACAATACCATTCTGCTGAGGTGTCCTTGCTGCTGAAAACTGTCTTCTGATCCCATATTTTTGATAGTACTCTGCAAACTCCTCTGAGATAAACTCTCCTCCTCTATCTGATCTTAAGCATTTAATTCTTTTTCCTGTTTGATTCTCAACCTGGTGTTTGAAAGTCTTGAACATTTCAAAGGCATCTGATTTAAGCTTTAAAAATAGTACCCATGTCATCCTGGAATAGTCATCTATACACAGCATAAAGTATTTGTCACCATTTATGCTTTGTGTTCTCATGGGTCCACATAAGTCAGTATGAATTAGCTCTAAAGGTTTTCTGGTGAAGTATTCCTTTGATTTAAATGTGGATCTAGTTTGCTTCCCCTTTTGGCATGAAGCACGAGATGCTATTTAATGGTTTGCCAATGGTGGGTATATCTCTTACTGCCCTTTTTGAACTTATTTTTACCAGATTGTCAAAGCTAATATGACCAAGCCTCTTGTGCCACAGCCAATTTTCATCTTCCTGTCCAATCAAACATGCTCCTTCTGAAGTCTCTGAGAGAGTATACAGGTTTCTAGAAGTCCTCGATCCAGTAGCTATCGACTTCCCACTGTGTGCTTTTTTGACTTCACAGCCCCTGCTTCTTAAAGATGACTTCATGACCTCTATCACAGATTTGACTTACGCTCAGTAAGTTGTGCTTCAAACCAATCACAAATAGAACTTCTTTGGAATTGATCTTTCCATCACTTATCTTGACTGATCCTTTGCCAACTATCTTGGCTCCATCATTATTTCCAAACTTTACAGAGCCCCCTTCATATTTCTGTAATTTTTCAAATTTTTGTTTATCTCCTGTCATGTGATTGGAGCATCCACTATCCAATATCCATGGTGCAGATTTGTTCTGTGCTTTGAATGTTGTCTGTACAATCAAGGATTCCTTTTCTTCCTTGGGTCGCTCCTTTTCTTTCCACTCTGGTTTGACTACAGTTTTGGTCACTTGTTTAGACTTTTCTTTGTCAATAGCCTGTGCATGTTTTTTTGGGAATTTTTTGTTTTGCCTTAAACTGTTTGGTTGAGATCTTCTTCCCTGATTTTTATTTGCTGCATATGTGCTTCTACAGTTTCTTGCAATGTGTCCAAAGTTATGACAGTTATAGCATTCTATTGCATAATCCATCAAGGGTGAAAAGACATTTCTACTGGTGAAATTTCTTTGTCCTATATTATAAATGCAGTCTGAAATCTTATGACCGTAAGCATTGCATTTAAAACAATAACCAAAAAAGGAATGATTGAACCTGGGAGTTGGTCTTTGCCATTTTGTAGTAGGAGCCACAAATTTTCTTCTCCTTTGATGTGTGACTTTTATGAATCCCTCATTGTCAGCACTCTTCTCGTGCCTGGCACTGTTGCTTTCTTTTGCTCGATTCATTTTTCCTTGATCAACCTTGATCTTATCTTCTTTCTTTACTTGTTCTATAGTTATGGCCTTTGATCCACTTGACGATTCTCCTTCGACAAAGCCCAAGCCAAATTTGATGCCTGTAGTCCTCTGACTATTTATAATCTTTTCAAGCTTCGCAGAACTTCCTTCAAGTTTGTGATAGCAACTCAATTTTTGATTCTTTTCTTCTACCCGCATTCTTAAGACAACAATCTCTTCTTCCAGTTTGTTGCACTCATCTATTTTCATGGTTAATTGTACTTCGAGTTCTTCAGACATTTTCTTAAATTCTTCTGTCTGAACTTTCAAACTGTTTATTATGTCATTCGCATCCTCAAGCTTTCTTGAGACCTTTTTATTCTTTTTCCTTTCTGTACTCAACTCTTTAAGTGCAGCAACCAACTCTCCTTCCAGATATACTTCAGCCTCATCCTTAATGTTTGTGTCACCTTCCTATTTTTCTTCTATTTTTTCTTCTTCAAATGCCATGAACAGAGCTTCACCTGTTTCTTCTTCAGAATCTTCACCTGAGCTATCTTCAGAAGAGCTGACATTCTTGGATATGAAACTTTTCTTTTTGAAGTTGCTTTTTCTAAAATTTGGTTTCTTCTTCCAGTCACTTCTTTCTTTGTGTGACCCTTCATCACTTTTGGTTTTCTCATTCATTGGACACTTAGCTGCAAAGTGACCGACCCCTCCACAATTGAAGCACTTAAACGGTAACTTTCCTCTATATTTTCCTTTTCCCTTTATAAGTTTTCGAACAAAGTTAGCTTCCGTTTCATCCGATGTCTCTTCATCCTCAGATTCTTGTTCAGCTTTTATATTTTTGTGTGCTTTAAAAGCAGCTTCTTTGTCTATGGGCTTAGTTTGTCCTATTCTCATTTCGTATGCAGTCAAAGAACCATGCATCTCGTCCATGCTAAAATTGTTTAGATCTTTAGCTTCTTCTATTGCAGAAACTTTAGAATTAAATCTTTTGTGAAGAGTTCTAAGTACCTTTTTCACGACGATCGCATCTTCGATTTCTTCGTCGAGTCCTCTGATTGCATTAATGATTCCATTGACTCTCAGCATATAGGCCTCTATGTTCTCATCATCATTCATTTTTAATGCTTTGAACTGAGCTCGATGCGTTTGTAGCTTGGCTTCCTTGATCTTGTTGTCTCCTTCATGGATGCTCTTCAGTTTGTCCCACATGTCTTTTGCCATTTTACAGCTCATGATCCTTATCAGTTCACTGTCTACTAGCCCACACATTATGGCATTCTTTGCTTTGGAGTTATTCTCAAACTTTTTCTTCTCGATAGTATCTGTTGGAGGAGTAGTTGGTATTGTGTATCCACTTTCTACTGACTCCCAAATGTCGTATCCCAACGCACATAGATATGTCTGCATCCTGAGTCTCCAGAATGAGTAATTAGTTTCATCGAACAAAGGAGCTTTGTTTGATGAGAATCCTTCACCACCTGCCATTGTGTTTCTTCCAAGATCACCTTAGCTGATTAAGCTTGTTCAGGAACCTTGCTCTGATACCAATTGATATTCTCACAATGACACTAAGAGGGGGGTGAATCGGTGTAGCTATTTAAATTCAAATCTACAACTCTTAAAGCTGAAGCAAAGAGAACTTAAAAGCAGATAAAGCAATTATCACAAGAGAGCACACCACAACACACAATGTAACGAGGTTCACCAATTTGGCTACTCCTCAAGAATGACTGCTTGGACTACGGTCCAAATCCAGCCTTTGCAAAACACCAATTTTACAATCTGTTTACCAACACCCACTGGAAGGAGCACCAACCCCTGATTTATCTGCACCAACAGAAAGGAGCACCAACCCCTATCCAAGCACCAACTTGGATCACAGTTTTGAAAGCTATATCAATGACATACAAATGCCTTCACTTTTACAAGACCCTGACTGGTCTACAATTTATCAAAACATAGTAAACACTTACTGCTCAGCTTGTTGCTCTCTTACAACACTCTTCTAACCCTCTTTCGGTAGCACTTTCACACATTCAGCGACAACTTTATTCTCCATGCAACTGCCCTTTTATAATCAAATTGTCTAACTGTAACTCCAGTTGTAACTCCTTTTATTTCTCATGCGCCACTTGCCAGTTGTAACGCCTTCTAACTGTAACTGCTTTTGTATAAATATAGGGTAGGCTTTTCATCAACCACGATGCATGTTACGAATTTACACATATACCCCTACCATGACTGTTCGTCTTCTCGGTCATGACTGTTCGTATTCTTTTCTATGCATGCATGCATATTCGATTCTATTTATACGACTGTTAGATTTCTCCTTCGATTGTTCTTAAATTAGCTGCATGATTTTCTTTTGTAACGTCCCCTGTAACTGCTGTGTAACTTCAGTTAACGGTTACATATCTTAATACGATTGGGTTCTATTTTTAGCTTGCGCCAAAATGACCTATCATGAAATCGTGACACTTTTGCCTCTTTGTCTTCTTCTTGGCTTGTACCCATGAAAATACAACATGTCACGAAATCATGACAGTTTTGCCTCCTTGTCCTTTTCTCAGCTTGCACTTAAAATAGAACATGTCACAAAATCGTGACACTTTCGCTGCCTTGAGCTCTTCTCTGTCTCTTTCCGTGAAAATAGAACATGTCATGAAATCGTGACACTTTCGCTTCCTTGCACTCTTCTCTGCTTGCACTAGCGAAAACATGACATGTCACAAAATCGTGACATCTTTCGCATCCGTACACTCTTCTTGGCTTGCACTAGCGAAAACATGACATGTCATGAAATCGTGACATCTTTCGCATCCGTACACTCTTCTTGGCTTGCACTAAACAAGACATGTCACGAAATCGTGACACATTCGCTGCCTTGTGCTCTTCTCTGTCTTTCGCCCGTGAAAACACATGTCACGAAATCATGACACATTCGCCTCCGTACACTCTCTCTCCTCTTTGGGTCGCGAAAACCTGACATGTCATGAAATCGTGACACTTTTTCTCCTTGGCGCTTTTCTTCCCTTCGGGTCGTGAAAACCTGACATGTCACGAAATCGTGACACTTTTTCTCCTTAGCGCTTCCTCTTGCAAATTGTCATGAAATCATGACACTTTTCCTTACCAGCTCTTTCTCTCAAACATGTCATGAAATCGTGACACATTTTCATCCGTACTGCCTCTCTTGCAATTGTCATCGAAATCGTGAGTTTTCTTTCTTCTCTCAATTCTCTTTTTCTAACACAAACATGTCGAAGAAATCAGAGGTAGTTTCTTGCATGCGCTTCTTCTTCGAACATGTCATGCAAATTCCTCTCTTCTGTTTTCCACTTGCTTTCTTCTCTCGAACATGTCTCGAAATCGTGATAGTTTTCTTGCTTCCTTCTTTCCGAACATGTCACGAAATCGTGACAGGTTTTCCTTGTGCTTTCTCTTTCCAACATGTCACGAAATCGTGACAGTTTTCCAGCATTTTCTCTCTCCTTCGATATGTCACGAAATCACGACAGCTTTTCCAGCTTTTTCTCTCTCCTCCGATATGTCACGAAATCGTGACAACTTTTCCAGCTTTTTCTCTCTCCTTCGATATGTCACGAAATCGTGACAGAAAACATGTCGCGATATCGCGACAGTTTTCTTACTTGTCTTTTTCTTTGATTCTTTGAATCTGGGCCACTTCTGTCTTCTTGGAAATTTATTGTACATGCTCTGATTGACCTCTGAACTCCTGTCCACTACATCAACTGATTTATCTGTCTGTGTTGACAACAATGACAATACTGTTTCTGCACCTTGCTCAACAAACCCCACATAAAGAGAATTGTTAGAGACTCAATATGCTCTATACTCATCACAATGCTCAATCACTCTTTTAGAAACATATAGAGAATTGTTAGAGACTCAATATGCTTCACATTCACCTCAATGCTCAATCACTTTCTCAAATCAATTCAGAATATAGAATAGTTTGTTTTATAGAACTTGAACAATCACTTCACACATCCACTTGACTAGGCTCAACCAACTCTACTCAACCAATCACTCAATGAAACAATCCTTGCTTACAAACCCTAGTCCAAGCATATAAACACTCACTCAAAATGTTTCCAATAATGCTTATCAATCAATCTCACATAACAATGATACTCATGTTCTTTTCAAACCCTAGTTCAAGTTCTTCACCTAACCAATGGCTTCAACAACAATGCTTATCAAACAATCTCACATAACAATGATACTCATGTTCTTTTCAAACCCTAGTTCAAGTTCTTCACTTAACCAATGGCTTCAACAACAATGCTTATCAAACAAGGTTTTAACATCAACTCTTTATTCCAGAAAACCTTGAAGCATTAACTCAACACACTCAATAAGGAAACCTAATTAAGTCCTTTTCACTCCAAACTTGTTTTCCAGAAAACCAACCAATCAACTCAACTATGGAAGAATGTGCCCATACCTTTTTCTTGATGATGAAGGAACCTCAAAAATCTGCCACAACCACAAACACTTCTTTGCCAAGCTCAAGGAAGTTATAAGATGATAAACTCTCTCAAAGGTACAATGCAATTATCAAAACATACATACACCTTATTACTCCATCTTAAAGAAATCATCCATCAACAATAATTTCATAAAAAGACCCTTTCAAAACACACCTTACTCTTCTCAATATTGCAATAATTGATTAAGTCACTTTACCAAATATATGCAATAAATCAATTTTTAATTCCCTAAGGTAAAAATAATATTACCCTAGTAAATTTCCATTTACCACCTAGGTAAATACCATAACCAATTTTCCCCTTATCTCTCCCTAACCTTAGCAAAGCAAAGAGTAATTTAATTTCTATCAACAACCCTTATCACTCCACTACCTTAGCAACTTAATTTACAAATTAAATAAAAAATTATAAAAACCTTTTATATCTCCCGCTCCGCGTTTCGCGGGATTTGATCTTGCACTCTCTCCCTTGCTAGCGCCTTGGTCATGGCTTGCTAGCCATGTGAGCCAAGCGCTCACGTGTTGATTAAAAGCATAGAAGGCGCTTTAATTCTCCTCTGAAACCTTTAGAGCCCTTGGCTCCCTTCTCCTCTTGCCACGTAGCCATTCGATGCGCTTCCCTCTTAATGCATGCACACAAGCCTCTTTGCTGCTTCTCTCCTTAACGTATACATGAGCCTTTTCATTGTTCCTTGGCATGAACCTTAGCGCAATTTTCACCATGAGATAATTAGAGGTAATTCAAATGCTATGGTTTTGAACTTAGGCAAAGGTTTAAATACCTTTTGCCTTCCAAATCTTGCACGTCGGTGGTGTATTAAACTTGGACGTCGACGCCTTTATAATATGCATAATTAATTTATAAATCATTTAAATTCTATTTAGAATTTAAATTTTATAAATTAACTTTGTAACCTTTGGCTTTATAAAAATTAAAGCCTCCTTGGGGGTTAAATAAAAACTTTTTGTTGCTCATGATGATTTAATAAAAAATAATTTTGCCACCATGGTTTTAATAAAAACCCTTTATATTATGCTTCCACATAATATTAAAAATATTATGAAGCTCTTTTGCCATTAACCTTTGCATTATTCCTTTTGACCTTTTGACATCAACTGTAGCTTATTCCTTGACATCAATGACAACTTTGACTCAAAATGTCCAACAATCTCCCCCTTTTTCATTGATGGCAACCCAAATTATTTTTACCAAAAACTTAACCTTTTTTTCATTTTGCTCCCCCTGGGACATTGCTCCCCCTAGCTCAATGCTCTCTTCAAATATCTCTTCTTTACTCAAATACCAAATCTCTCCCCCTTACTCAAATCTCTCCCCCTTTGACATCAATGGCAAAGGGTCACCTTTGGGGCTCGAGGCTAAGAATGAGTTTCTTAGCTTATCCCCTCCCCCACCTCCTCTTGAGGTGGTTAATTATGGGGTGGGAGTATTTCTACTCCCAACAAGCACTGGTCTTTACCTTTATCCTCTTTTCTTCTCATCTGATTCTTTTGATTCCTTTGACTATTTCTTTCCATGTCCATGTTCCTGTTCCTATTCTTGTTCCTGTTCATGTCCATATCCATATTCTTGTTCCTGTTCTTGTTCCTATTCTTGTTCATGTTCATATCCATGTTCCTGTTCCTATTCCTGTTTGGTTTTGGAATGTCTGCTCTACACCACTTTGTTGTATATCCATCATTATTACACTTGTAACACTTAATATTATTATTCCTTGGAGGTGCATATGTCTTAGGATTTCTCCTAGTGAAGCCATATCTTTTTTTTTCATGAACCCTACAATCCATTGCCTTGTGACCAAACTGATTACATGAGTAGCAATACCCATGGAAAAGCTGCCTATTTCGAAATTCCCATATTCCTGTCTTTCATGTGTCCTGCACTATGAAGCCATGTGCCCAAATATATGACATGAAAAACATCTTCCATTGAAGTTTCCTTGTCTTGACCTCATTGGTCTCTTAGTCTCTCTTAACCTATTCTGATTGTTGTTCCATCTGTTTCTCCTTGGTGCATTGTTCCTGTTCTTGTTGAAATTTATGTTGTCCAACTCATCCTCAGATGTCTCACTTTCTCTTACACTATCTTCTTCTAAAGTTTCTTCTCCTTCAGAACTTGAGGTTGACTTCCCTTCCCATTTCTTTTGTTCTTATTCAAATCCAAGACCTATCTTGCTTGATGTAGGCTTTTGTATCTTGATGAACTTATCTAAATTCTTTGAGCTATTTTTGAACCCTTGTAGCTTGACTTTGGAGTTTTTGACTTCCATCTCTAATGAAGCTACCTCTTGTTCTAGTTTCTTACATTCTAGAACCTTAGCTTCTAACTTCTCCTTGAACTTCTTTGTCTTAGCCTTTGATTTGTCCAGATCCTCTATAAGCATTCTTCTCTCTTCATCACATTCTTGAAACTAAGATTCTAATTTAGATTTTTGCTTTCTTACCCTTTTTACTGTGTCAAGAGCATAAATAAGTTCTCCCTTGAGATCATATCCTTATTTATCTAATTCTTCCTCTATTTATTTGCCTTTGTCTACATCTTCATTTTCTTTTGACTTGTCTTCTATAGGATCACCTTCTTCTTCTTCTAGTGCCATTAGAATATTCTCTTCTGGTCCTTCAAGTGTATCCTCATATTCATCATCACTAAAACTATAACCATTCCTTGTACAAATATCTTCAAGATGTCCAAAGTTACCACATCTAAAACACTTGAGAATTATTGGTGACCTTTTCTTGACCTCTTTTTCTTCAATCATAAATAGGACTTCATCTCTATCATTATCTAAAAAACTAGAATCACTATCACTTGAGTACTTACTTGCCTTATCTGCATAGTAGCTCCTCTTTTGCCTTTGAAAGAACTTCTTTCCTTGTCTGCTTTGTCCATCCTTGCTTTTATTTTGGTTTCGGTATCTTTCTGATTCCCTGTTTCTGTGATCCTATTTTTCTTCATCATTGTTATTTTTAGCTTCTTGACAATCAGTTGCATAGTGACCATACTTTCCACAATTGAAACATTTAACAGATTTTGTATCTTTAAATATTCTTGAATCCTTATTCCTTCTGCCATAATTTGCTTCTTCATCACTGGATGACTCATTGCTTGATTTTGACTTCTTACCCTTTGTCTTCTTGATTGCTTTGAAGGTTGCTTCCTTCTGGGGATTAGGTTCTTTTGTTCTTAACTCAAAAGCTGTAAGAATACCAAGCAACATATCTCTTGTCAAAGAATCACCATCCTTTGATTCTTCTATAGCAGAAACCTTTTCACTAAATATTTTTGGAAGAGATCTTAAGATCTTATCACAAACATCTGATTCTTCAACCTTAAGTCCAAGTCCTTGCATAGCATTAACAACCTCATCAACTCGAAGTAGATAAGTACTAATGTTTTCCTCATCCTTCATTCTTAACTCTTCAAGTTGTCCTTTTAGATTTTGTATCTTTTCTTTCTTGACACCTTTATCTCCTTCATATATGCTTTGCAACTTATCCCACATTCCTTTTGCATCTTGACAATGCATAACTTTTATGGACTTTGTTCTATGCAAACCTCTCAAAATTGCATTCATTGCTTTTGAATTGTAATGTTGTAGAAGCTTACCTTCCTTATCTGTAGGTGGATCAACTGGTGGTATGTATCCATTTTCAACTACTTCCCAAATTTCATTGCCAAGTGCCATCAGGTAAATCTTCATTCTCATACTCCAATATATATAATCACTTCCATCAAATATTGGTGCTAAATTATCTGATGATCCATTCTTAGAATCCATTGTGTTCTTGTAAGATTTTCCTTCAAGATGTTAAACTCTTTCGAAGGAACCCGCTCTGATACCAATTGAAGAACACAAGCTTATACTAAGAGGGGGTGAACTAGTATAAGACCACTTTTTACTTTTCTTTCCCAATCAATATTATGCAATGTATAGATAGCAATATCAATAGCAGTAATCAAAGCAATGCATAAATCACCACACACAATAGAGACACCAAATTTATGTGGTTCACCCAATGTGGGCTACTCCACGAAGAAAATATTTTACTAAAACTTTCTCAATCAATCTCTTGGGAATCCTTTCCCTATTACAATATTTATGGACCTCTTTCCAAAGGAGACACCAATCCTCTTAATCAAGTTCATGGATCTCTATCCATAGGAGAACTCCTTTCTCCTCTTGCTCTAGCTAGTGATCTTCTAGAAGAACTGTTGCCCCCACTACTATGGCTAATGGATATCTATCCACTAAAGACACATGTCCTCACTACCCTAGCTAATGGATCTCTATCCACTGGAGACTGTCATCCTCTATACTCTGTCACCTCCAAAGCTCTATCTCAAATATGTACTAAACTCAGTCCTTCATTCTAGCACAAATCTGCTCAATATCTATCTCTGGTCTGGCACAAACCTATCCTCAAATATGCACCAAAATCTATCCTCAAATTTGTACTAAACATAGTCCTTCGGTCTAGCACAAATTTGCTCAATCTCTTTCCTCAAGCTTTAACTCAAAGATTGACTCAATCTCAAATCAACTCTACTAGATCTATCCCAAACCTTAACTCAAGGTTTGAACAAATCAATCAATTATACTCTCAAGTCTTCTCAAAGACTTGTCTCAAATATGTCTTGCAAGCTTCCATAAAATCTCACACTAATCTGTCCACAAGTCCTCTCTAGAACTTGTCCAAATCTGCTCAATAATTTCTCACAAGAACTTATCCAAATCTACTCTCAATTTGTATTGTAAGCTTCCACAAAATCTTACCCAAATCTTTCCACAAGTCTTCTCAAAGACTTACCTCAAATCTGCTCAACAAGTCCACACTAGAACTTGTCCAATCTCATAAAAACATAAAGAGAATTGTTAGAGACTCAATATGCTCTATACTCATCACAATGCTCAATCACTCTTTTAGAAACATACAAAGAATTGTTAGAGACTCAATATGCTTCACATTCACCTCAATGCTCAATCACTTTCTCAAATCAATTTAGAATATAGAATAGTTTGTTTTATATAACTTGAACAATCACTTCACACATCCATTTGACTAGGCTCAACCAACTTTACTCAACCAATCACTCAATGAAACAATCCTTGCTTACGAACTGGTAAGACCCCAAGGTCTTACTATAAAATTATTAACAAATTAATGTAAATGTAATCGTAGGCCACTCAAAGGGGGCTCCCTTGTAATCGCTTTGCCACTATAGGGGGCTCCCTCCTTAGAATCTATGCTTATTATTCTTCTTCTTGGATGATTTGATATGGATGGCCAACCTAATATATATATCTACCCTAAAGCTACGTTGGTGAAGAGACATGATGGTTCACGTATGAAGAGACGTGATGGTTCACGTTATGAAGGGTTGTGATGGTTCACTTTATAAGTTAATAATATAATAATTAAATGATTAATAATACTAACTAATACTAACTAATAATGTTAGGATTGAGGATCCTAACATGCCACCCTCCTTAAAAAGAGCTTTGTCCTCAAAGCTCAAAGTGAGAAGCTTTGTCCTTTGTTTTCCAAGAAGGATTTGTGTAAGTTCTTGGACTCTTTTAATGGCATCCTTTCGTAGGCGGGGATATCGAGAAGGATGAAGCATTAGCGGGGGTTGCCAAGAACAATAGTAGAATCTTCCTTAGGAAAATCATGATGACGATGGGAGGGCAACCCTTGGGGTTCCTCAAATACTTCAGAATGATGCATCAAAAGTGATGGTAATGATTTCATATCCTTTTTTGGTTCCTTGGTAGAGCCAACGGAGAAGGAGTGTGTAGTCACTCTGCGTTGGTTCCGAATAGGTTTGGTCATATGGCAAGAACTCACTATTGGTGAGGAAGGTATGTGTAGGTCTTGTAGAGTGCATGTTTGGCTAGCATTGATCACTTTGGGTATGTCTACCTCATCCTTGCTTGGTACATCAATCACTTCTTGCACATCGACCTCATTGTCTTCATTGTGGTGAGTAGGTGCATTGGTTGCTTCGGACACAACTACCTCATCTGCTTGCTCTATGGAGAGACAGGGATCAACTTCCTTCAATAAATACAATGTTAGTGTAGCACATTTATGGTGGGGTCCAAATTGTTCATCACAATTATCACAGAGTCCTTTTGCTCGTCGTTCCTTCATCTCCTCAAAGCTAAGATGTTTAATTCGTAAAGTTCGGTTAGATTTGGGGGTTGTGTAAGTGCTTTGTGCCCTTCCATTATGCATAGGTTTGGGAGCGATGTAAGTGGTCGACAATTTTTCCATAAGTGGTTTCCCTAATCGTTGTTGTGCATTGATTTTATCTTCAACTAATTTTGCCAATCCATAGGTCTGCATCATGGTATAGGGATTGAACCTTGTCACCTCCATTCTAATTTCCTCTTTTAATCCCCTAATGAAGCCATTGATGAGAATTGATTCATCCAATATTGTGTTGTGTTTGGTGATATCCTCAAACCGAGTTTGATACTCACGCACATAAGTGATTTGATGAAGATCTTTGAGCAATTCCCACATGATTGGGTCCCACATGGCTCCGATACCAAATGGTAAGACCCCAAGGTCTTACTATAAAATTATTAACAAATTAATGTAAATGTAATCGCGAGGCCACTCAAAGGGGGCTCCCTTGTAATCGCTTTGCCACTATAGGGGGCTCCCTCCTTAGAATCTATGCTTATTATTCTTCTTCTTGGATGATTTGATATGGATGGCCAACCTAATATATATATCTACCCTAAAGCTACGTTGGTGAAGAGACATGATGGTTCACGTATGAAGAGACGTGATGGTTCACGTTATGAAGGGTTGTGATGGTTCACTTTATAAGTTAATAATATAATAATTAAATGATTAATAATACTAACTAATACTAACTAATAATGTTAGGATTGAGGATCCTAACACAAACCCTAGTACAAGCATATAAACACTCACTCAAAATATTTCCAATAATGCTTATCAATAAATCTCACATAACAATGATACTCATGTTATTTTCAAACCCTAGTTCAAGTTCTTCACCTAATCAATCGCTTCAACAACAATTATTAACAAATACTATCACATAACAATGATACTCATGTTCTTTTCAAACCCTAGTTCAAGTTCTTCACTTAACCAATGGCTTCAACAACAATGCTTATAAAACAAGATTTTAATATAAACTCTTTATTCCAGAAAACCTTGAAGCATTAACTCAACACACTCAATAAGGAAACCTAATTAAGTCCTTTTCACTCCAAACTTTTTTCCAGAAAACCAACCAATCAACTCAATTATGGAATAATGTGCCCATACATTTTTCTTTATGATGAAGGAACCTCAAAAATCTACCACAACCACAAACACTTCTTTGCCAAGCTCAAAGAAGTTATAAGATGATAAACTCTCTCAAAGGTACAATGCAATTATCAAAACATACATACACCTTATTACTCCATCTTAAAGAAATCATTCATCAACAATAATTGACCAAACACACCTTACTCTTCTCAATATTGCAATAATTGATTAAGTCACTTTACCAAATATATGCAATAAATAAATTTTTAATTCCCTAAGGTAAAAATAATATTACCCTAGTAAATTTCCATTTACCACTTAGGTAAATGCCATAACCAATTTTCCCTTATCTCTCCCTAACCTTAGCAAAGAAAAGAATAATTTTCATTTCTATTAACAACCTTTATCTCTCTATAACCTTAGCAACTTAAAAAAAACCTTTTATATCTCCTACTCCACATTTTTCAGGATTCAATCTTGCACTCTCGCCCTTGCTAGCACCTTGGCCATGGCTTGCTAGTCATGTGAGCCAAGCTAGGGTTATGCATAGTGGTGAATATTTGCAAATTGGGTGAATATTAGGATTTCCAAAATTGAAAATTGGCAAATATGAGGACCTTTGACGTCGGCACATTCGCCTAAAATTTTTGGGACCATTTTTTTCTTAGGGTCAATTTGCCACAATATATATCCAAAAATAGGCATATTTGTACTTTTTGGAAATCTCTTTTTGAGCCTGATCTAATGGTGGTATTTTTATAAAGTTATAAGGTGATTTAATAGGTCAAAATTTATCCCAAAGATGATATTACTTTTTAGGGCTTCAAATACCCCAAATTTTGGTGTGAAGATGATTGATTTGATTTGCTTAGGATTCACCATGATTCATCTTGATTTTGATTAGGATTCACCATTTTTTTACAAGTGTATTTTGAGTCCATCCCCTTATGCATAACCTTGAGCCAAGCACTCATGTGTTTATTAAAAGCACAGAAGGCACTTTAATTCTCCTCCAAAACCTTTAAAGCCTTTGGCTCCCTTCTCCTCTTACCACATAGTCGTTTGATGCACTCCCCTCTTAACACATGTGCACAAGCCTCTTCGCTGATTCTCTCATTAACGTATACACGAGCCTTTTCACTGTTCCTTGAAATGAAACTTAGCGCAATTTTCACCACAAGATAATCGGAGGTAATTCGAATGCTCTAGATTTGAACTTAGGCAAAGTTTTAAATACCTTTTGCCTTCCAAATATTGCATGTCGATGGTGTATTAAACTTGGATGTCAATGCATTTATAATTTGAATAATTAATTTATAAATCATTTAAATCTATTTAGAATTTAAATTTTATAAATTAACTTTGTAACCTTTGGATTTATAAAAATTAAAGCCTCCTTGGGGGTTAAATAAAAACTTTTTGTTTCTCATGATGATTTAATAAAAAATCATTTTGCCACCATGGTTTTAATAAAAACCCTTTATCTTATGCTTCCACATAATATTAAAAATATTATGAAGCTCTTTTTCCATTAACCTTTGCATTATTCCTTTTGACCTTTTGACATCAATTGTAGCTTATTCCTTGACATCAATGACAACTTCGTTCCTTGACATCAAGGACACTTTGAATCAAAATTTCCAAAATTAAGGCAGTTTCTATTCAACGTAACTTACACAACAATCAACAATCTATACATATTTGATAACACACTAGTGAGCCAAAAACCAGAATGAGTAGCCTTTATTTGCTTTCAGAATTCTATGTACATTGCCTTGTAATCATCCAAGACCTGACCATTTTTTTGGGTTGCTCATATATATATATATATATATATATATATATCTTTTTACATAACAGAAAAACTGAAAGTTGTTATAAACAATATGCACATAGGCTCATTCTCGTAGGGTGGCAGTTAAGAGAGCATGGGGTCTTAAACTAAGAATGGTTGGGATATTCTTGTTACTACAATCTACATTTATCTTATTAGAGATATCATGGCCCAGTTGTCTTCCACTTCTTTACTTATGGCTCAAAAATGTCATGCAACCGTGACCTTTTATCTTCACTTAACCTTCGGGCTCAAAAATATCGCACAACCACAACATTTTATCTTCACTTAGCCTTCGGGCTCAAAAATATTGTGCAACTACAACCTTTTCTCTTCACTTAGATTCCTGGTTCAAAAATGTCGTACAACTGCAACGTTTATCTTCACTTAGCCTTCGAGTTCAAAAATATTACAAGATCATGACCTTTTCTCTTCACTTAGTCTTTAGGCTCAAAATTATCGTGCAATCATGACGTTTTATCTTCACTTAGACTCCTGGCTCAAAATTTCATGCAACCATGACATTTTCTCTTTACTTAGTCTTCAGGCTCAAAATTGTCACGCAATCGCAACATTTTCCCATTACTTAGTCTTTCAGCTCAAAAATATCGTGCAACCATGATATTTTCTCTTCACTTAGCTTCCCAACTCAAAAATATCATACAATCATGACCTTTTCTCTTCACTTATATTCTTGGCTCAAAAATATCATGCAACCATGACAATTTCTCTTTACTTAGCTTCTCAACTCAAAAATATCACGCAACCGCGACATTTTCTCTTTACTTAGATTCTCAGCTCAAAAATATTACACAATCACGACCTTTTCTCTTCACTTAGATTCTCATCTTAAAAATGTCATACAAACATGACATTTTCTCTTTACTTAGCTTCTTGGCTCAAAAATATTGTGAAACCGTGACGTTTCTTTTATACTTAGCAAAATTTTGAGAAGACCACTCCTTACTCCCCTTGATGTGGTTATTTTGACCTACAGTTTGTTATGCTATATTGGGAAAGACAATCATGTATAAATATTTTCAATCCAATAATACAAATCATCAAATCCTTCCTATTAGTGGGATTAGATTAGGTCTAAGGAAGAGCCAACTCTCCTTCTAATCCATCTTCTTCTTGCTTTGACATGGAGAGGCTACAAAGCACTCGATTAATAAATTAAAGGTTTTGAAAGGGAACTCCTTTCAAATCAAGGATATTTCGTAGATAGATTCTTCAATTTATATTCCAACATTCTAGATCCTAGACATGCTGGTAGTATAGGCCAGATACACTTCTAGATTTGGTATCATCAAAATCTACTTTTCCTGAGTAACCATCGATGAGCAAGTGCTAAGAAATAAAATCAAGGTAGCATAAAGGAATTTAAACTCTTCCTTGATCTTGTCAACACCAAAAGGCTCATGTTTACTCAAAGAATTTATTAGAACAAAGGTCATGGAACCAAATATTTTAAGGCTTCAAATAGAAAAACTCTCATTAGGATTAGCATCACAATATTGACAAAGTCATGTGGACCATAGGCCATTCTCAACCCATCATTGCATCTCAAATTTAACAAGTCAATAAATTAATTAACCTCATATCTCAGGCAAGGTACCCATGGAATTTATGGCGGATAGAAACCATACCTCCAATATTGAATGGAAACCCTATTTAATTGGGATCAAGATCTCTCCTTTACCAAACCTATTCTCATTTCTTTGTGCAACTATGATATATGGATCTTCTACCAAGCATTAATAACTACACTTAATTTTTTAGGGTGGAGGTTGCTTGTTTGACTATGACTCTATTTCATTGATAGGTACTTCAAGTTTGTTTTACTCAAGGTTTCTAGATCAAGTCTAGGTGTAAGCACTGCTCATCATAGAGATAAAATGGATGTTCAAATATAGTGGGATAATTGTTGGAATATATTACATTATTTGGTACAATCCAATGTACCACCTTGGGCATATCTTTAGATTAAGAGTTTGTATTAGATTAATATTTGAGTAGTTACTTCATGAAATGTAATAAATGCACAAGTGTTAGAATGTACAATGATGCAAATTTACATGTAGTCCACATGTACATGAGTCATATAATAGAAATATGAAGAGTCATCGGTATGTGAAAGACCAAGGTTAATATCTATCTATATATAGGCCTTTCATAGAGTGAAGCAATGGATATAATGCAAGAGAGAAGCATATATAATAGTAGAGCATAATGATGAGAAGAGAAGGTAGATACAATGTAGATCATGCAAGAATGTTTGAGTTTTTAAGACCTCCATTATATTACATTGTACAATTTTTGTGAGCTTTCATTAATGGCTATTTTCTGAGTTATTGCAGAAGTTTCTCATATAGTTTTCCTGCATATTATATTGTCATTATCATATAGTTAACATTGCTTGATCATTTTAGATCTTGTGGTTGCATTTTATTTAATATATATCATCAAAAGCTAATAGTGGTATCAGAGCACAAGGTGGATTGATAGGAAATAGAGAGAGCCAAAAGAGAGATTGAGAGGAGATATGAAATTTTATTTTCAAAATTTTTGAAATTGCATTTGGCTAGAGTCTTTCCATAGAGTTGCAGAAAAACTTGTGAAGACTAGGACTTAGCATTGATTCCACTAGATTGAAAAATCAACTAGTGAAGTTTATTTTCTTTAGATTTAAAGAAATTACTATTATCATTTTCTAATACTTTGTTGTAGAAAATAGGAGATTCAAAGAAATTTTGTAAGCTTCCTACAAGAGCTAGGAATAATATCTTCTTTAGAATCAATCCAACACTTGAAGAAACAAGTTGAAGATTGAAGATTTTGAGGCCTAATAAAAATGTCCCATTGCAGGATTTGCAGATTAAAGATTACAAGTAAAATATTGAGAAGAGAGGAAAAGGCCAAAGAAGCCACATTAAATACTTTAGATCAAGTAAGAGGTCCAAGAAAGAAGGCTCTATTATAGATTAAATATTGAGGAGAACCAAGAAGGAGGTCCTCATAGAAATTTGAATATTGAAGACTTTAGAGTGAAGAAATAAGAAAGATAATCTAGGAGGAGACCCAAGAGAAAGGTCTCATTGAAGAACTTCCAGATTTGGAAGATTGACGATTTAAGATAGAGGACTAGAAAAGTCCTATTGAAGATTAGAAGTTGCAGAAATTAAAATATCCAAGAGGAGAGGTCTTAAGAAAGGTTGAAAGGAGAAAGGAGAAGGAGTACATAAAAGCCTCATTGGAAAATTTGAAGAAGGTCATTGGAGGAGATTTGAAGAGAGCTCAAGGGAGAATATTTCTAGCAAGGAGAAGTTCCTAATAGAGAATAATTTAGGATAATTATCACCATATAATAACAAGCCCAAAAGAAAGAAATATTTGGCAAGAAGTTTGTCAAATTCTAGAAAGGATTTCCAAAGACCTCAAAACATTCAGATTCTTGAGAAGAAGGCTAGCAAATAGGCCAATATTGAAGTCAAAATTCAACAAGGAGACTAGAGGAGAAAGGAGCTAGAAGAGGCCACCAAATTAGAGAAATTTGAGGATAGCATATCGGAGGAGAAATAGGCTAAGTGAGAACCTAAAAATTTTAGAGTTCAAGGATAGTTAGAATGTAGTATTTGGGCAGCATTAATAGCTGCTAATTTTTAGAATTCAAGAAGGCTACTTGGAGGAGAGTTGAAGCCACAAAACCATAGTTTCGAGCAACAAGTTAAAAGGAGTTACAAAGCTGAAAATTGGGAGAGTTAAGGAACTGATTTGAACAGCAAGAAGAGCTGCAAAATAGACTAGTTTAAAGTAGCAAAGTAATACAAATTGAAGCTGCAAATTTATCAAACTCAAAGTATCAAATAGGTGATCCAAATCACCAAGACATATTTCACCAAAAAAAGGTATGCAACATTGATGCAAAAGGTATATTAATTTAGAATTTACATTTATATTATTATTAAGTTTTATTAAGCACCAAATTCAACATTTAAAGTTGCAAATAAATATTTCTAGTTTAATTCTTCAAGGAAGTGCATAATATAGTTTTTACAAGGAGTAAAACCTGCACATAAGAAATAGGAGTTATATGTTTTTCAAAGGAAAAGAATAATATCAAATTTCTACTATCTATTGAAAGCAAAGAATACATTATTCTCAAGCATAGTGCACAACATAACCATCCAAAAGGTATAGTATTTTCATGATTAAAAATCTTGGAATCATCATTGGAAAGTTAACCAAGCAAGGAGACTTAAGAGAAAGCTGCTAAGGAGGAGAAGGCAACATTGAATCCACCATTAAACATAGGTAAAGCAACAACAAGTTTGGTAAAGATAAGCCACCAAAGGAGCACTACAACCACCAAGGAATAGATAAGGTGACGGTTTACTAAATACAAGGAAGAAAGCTACATAAAGAGACTAAGAAATTTTCGAAATCTAGGTGCAACTAAGGTATTCTATCTTAGTTTATAGCAGATTTATTTGCAGTCCATAATAGTACCACATTTTTCTTTTTCAAAGAAGAAAAAGGAAGACAAAAAATGAAGTGTCCTAAGACACCAAAGTAGCATAAAGTTGTTATCATCAAGCGACAGTATTATCCAGTCTAAGGAAGAAGTTGTCATGACCCTCCCTTGGCAAGCTTTTTATTTGGATGGTTCTATGTTTTTCTATCACTTATTTTGTTTGGATGATGGACTATTTACTATTTTATCTTGCTAAATATGTATTTTGGTGAAAATATGTATAGTGAAATGATTGACCATTTCATGTGAAAGTTTTTGTTAAGTCTAAATTTAATGAAAGAATAAGATGTTGCTAATGGAACTTTACTTTTGCAGGAATGAGTTGCAATGGTTGGCAAAAAGAATTGGTCACCAAGAAAGAGAATGTCCAAGGGAAATTATGTGATGGGTTATTTGACGAAGAATTTGGAAGCAACACGAATGAGTGCTTCTCTCATGAAGATGCATAACATGATTTGCATAAAAAGAAAAACTAATCATATTGATATTTGGCTAAAGATTGCTTATTTTTTTTAAAAGTAACTTGCTTGTGGTTGCAATTATGGAAGTTGTGGAAATGCTTGTTGATTGATGATTCTCTAGGAAGAAGGAAGCATAAGTTTATGGACAACATTTCTAGAGTAGGATCTAAAAAGGAATGATTTTCTAGAAGAAATGAAGGCAATAATGTTTTATATGAATTTTCTTGTTTTTAGCTTCATAAAGGTTCGAACTTTGCATAAATGCTTTTGTATTAATTTGATACACAGTTGTTTTGATGCCAAGTATCTTGTTGTTAACATAATCCCTGCTCAACTATTTTTTAGCCTGGATGATAGAGCAAGCAATCATTAGAACTTGTGAAGTTTATCTCCACCACCTTCGTGATAAAAAGGAATGAACTAATTACCCTGATGACTGACAAAGGATTCAGATCATGTCGTTCTATTGGAGTAATGATCTCAGTAGTGGAAAACTCGTGAAATGTGGGGGGATCAGTAAGCGAAGGAGAGGGAGGCTTTGGGAGTGTATTGTGTGCATGTGTATGATAGGGAAGGAGAAGGAGCGTGTTGGAAGAGATATTTTTTGGTAAAAGAATGGATGAAGATTCACTGGGTAAGAGGATTGGATAACCTACAGGAAGCAAAAGGTAGATCTCTCAATAAAAACAAGATAGAATATTTGTTGTATGAGTTATGTTTGGAAGAAGTAAGTTTTGGTTGGACAGTAAATGACATCCTTGGAAAAATAACCTAGAGCATTGGCCAAGAAGGGAAAAGGTTTAGTTAAATTTTTTACTTATACCTTTAATTTTAGTTGTTAGCTAGCACTCTGTCCATTTTCCAAGAGTCTTAGTGACTATAACTAAAAACTTATTATGCATGTCAAGACTATATAGTTGGTTTGTGTTTTATTCGAGGGTCGTGAATAATAGAATTTAGGGATGTTTTCTTGAGGGAAATATTTGTATTTGAGTTGATAGAGAGATGTAGTCCTCTACTCTCAAAGATTTCTCTTGTTCTAGATTAAAACTTTCTTATCTAGAAGTAGAAGATGCTTTGGGTAAAACTTTGTCGTTGAGTTTTTAAATAATTAGCTTTATGTAAAAATATTCTTGATCAAAATTGTTTAGAACTGTGTGCGATTAGTAGATGATTTAGAGCTTCACCTCGACTACAGATAGGTGTTAGTGTGGGTTGGGTTGTTTTTTTTTTTTTTTAATTTACATGGTGGAATCAGCCGCCATCGGTTTGCCTCTTTTCCCCCTAAAGCCACCATAAGATCTTCACGCCATATAACCACCATGCCACAATATTTAAACCTTTACGCCTTCCCGACAAACTTGCCGGATTTAACCTTGACCTCCCCCCCTATGGGGTTTGATAACCAATTGGCTCCCCCGCTTTGTTGGAAGAGAACATGTGGATGTTTTTATTTCTTTAAAGAGGGCACTCTGAATGTGCTTGAAAGAAAACACAAATTTTTATGTTTAAGTTTTTGTATGATGGGATTCACGTAATTAAGCTCCTTGATGTTGCTCAAGAAAGATAAATATTTGAAAAAAATTGATTTACTTTCAAATGATTACATGCTTCTGTTAGGGGATATACAAAATATATTTGTATTAAAGAATGAAGTTGTATTATGAAATATATGCTTGTCATTCTTATATGTTATTAATTCATTACTATGATAAGGAAACTCCATGTGCTGTTAAAATTGATTGCTTCATTAGAACGAAGTAGAGAACGCAAAATGAGGTATGTTTTCGAGTATGATTGATGTTTACATAGTTTTTCTTTTGAATAAATTGTAAATATCTGAGTGTCTTGGGTGTCATATTTGATACCAATGAGTGGGCATTCTCTTTTTGGCGATCGAGAGAGTTTTCAAGTAGAGTTGCACCATAACAGGCATGGTTGTCGATGAACACAGTAAAGGAAGATTTATCGACACTTCGAGATGAGTCTCAGCCAAAGAAGCGGAGGGGTAACTCTTGTTCTAAAAAAGAAATATTTTAATATTTATGTAACACTTCATCTAGATAGTCTTCTTGGCACTGGTAGTTCCTCGATGTAACTTGTTGATGAGAATTGTAATATATTGATGAACTCAAGCTTTATGTGGAGTTATCTTTAATGAATAGAATAGAGGTTGTTCTAGAAACTCTCATTTGTAAGTTGTAATTGTGAGCATATGGTTAAGCCAAAGACAAGCTATTTATGATATCCTGTGTTCAATATTTTGCACCATTTTCTTGAATGGGTATACTTTTCCAGAGATTGGTTTTTTAGTTTTGTCGTCAAGTTTTTAAATATTTCTTTTCAAAGTTTTGTTGTGTATGATTTTGAGAGAGAGGAATTTTTCTAGGAATGAATTTTCCTTAAACTTACAAATAACTTAACGAAATGATATCTAATACTCTAAAGGAAAAAGGGTTGACTTTTAATATGCTTTAGACATCCATAGTAGTGCAACTAGATGTAGGAATGGTTTAAGCTTTTGGAAGTACTTCACCTTTACCTCGTTAGTGGAGTTAGAGGTTTGAAGTAATCAAAATTTTGTTAACGTAACCAAATCCAAAGCTGAGCTCTATTAAAATGGGTGTCTACCTTGTGTCGATAGATGGAATGTGGAATCCTTTTATTTAATACACTCCTAAAGGAGGTGTAAATCCTCATTTGGGTTGTTTTGTTGGTCCACGTGAAAACTTTAGGAGTTAGACATGATTTTACATTAGCTGTTGCACATACGCCCTTGTGGGACATGGTTATCATTCATAGTGAATAATGAAGCTTAGCCATTGTAGCACCTTAAATCTTAAAATTAGTTGTAGTGAGGGAATTCCAGTCCCATTTTCAAAATAAAAGAGTGTAAGATATGATTGTTGCCAAGTAGACTAGACCCACGTCAGGTTAAGGGAAATAATTGCCATCTTGTGCATAGTGCATCTTCATAGACTGGCCTATGAAGCTAGTAGGGATTTGCTTAGACCTTTTCAATAGAAGAAAAAGAGGAATTGCTACACTAAAAGGCTTGTGTAGAATGATGGGATGGGTGTTTCTTTTTGAGGGATAGAAAAGAAAAAGTATTCCTACATAGAAAGACTTATGTAGTGAGCTGGTTCATCCACCATACCTTTCAAAGGAGAGAAAGGGAGGAGGGTGGTAAACTAAATGTCATTAAAAAATAAATGGTTGACCTGTTGAGTGTTTTAACCCCACAACTACTTCCAATTATATTATGTGTGAAATGTTTTAGTAGCACTTCAGAGTTGGTTCTTAAGTGGTGCTTGACTCTAGGCTTTCAAAAAAATGGTTGGAATTTTGGGTTGTTACATTTGGTATCAGAGCATGGTTCAAAGGGGAATCGACTCATTGTGCAAAATTAATTGGGAGTGATTAGAAGCAATTATACCTTGTGAGGAGTTTACCTAGTTTTATTTTAGGGCAAACTCAATTGTCTAGCATAGGAGTTAGTTGGTAGGAGAAACTACCCAAAGATGAAATGGAAACTAACTTCTATTATCTCTTTGTGTGTGGTCAGGGGACAATGCCACCAAAAATAAGAAGAGGAGGTGCTGCCCCAACAACAAGGCAGACACGAGGAACCAATGCAGAAAATAGAGCACCTAATGTTGGTTCAAAAAACCCCAATGAAAGAGAGAATCTTACAAAAATATTGGCTCTCCTACGTGAATAGGTGGAGACCCAAAAATAGTTGTTGGATGTTGTGCTAAGTCGAGAAACACAATATGGTAACCCGATAGAGGAACATGCAAATGAACCTCTTATAGAGGCACAATTGGCAAGAGTTTGACTAGAGGCTGAACTGGGCAAGGAAATGAAATATCTAAAATCTTCTAAGTTTAATGGAGAGGAAGATGGGGATAAGGTCGAGGCTTGGTTGAAGGAGATAGAGACATATTGTATCATGAAGAACTTTTCCTCAGGCACTCGAACATCTTATGCTACATTACATTTGCAAGGAGATGGTTTAGCTTGGTGGGAAACCCTTAGTGAGGAATGGAAGCTAGTGGTTATAGTTGATCTAAAATGGGAAGAATTTGTAAAATCTTTCAAAGAAATATTTCTCATGGAATACTTTTATTCCTAGAAATTTGATGAATTCACCAAACTTCATCAGGGAATTAGAACAATGGAGAAATATTATCAAAAATTTGTTAAGTTGGTGAAATATGTGCCCACCTACACTGAGAAAATGAAGGTCCACAAGTTCATACATGGAGTAGATCCTAGGATAGGATAGGAAGTGGACATGCGAGAACCTAAAACTTTGCAAAAGGCCTATGAGTTAGCAAGGAAAGTTGAAACATATCTTAAACCTTTCTTTGACTATGAGGGGTTAGATGATCAAGGCAAAGAGGCACTAAGGAAGAGAAATAGTTTGGGTTTCATGAATTGGGAACATGAACAATCAACTAAAAGTGTTCCTAGATAGGATGGAAAAGAAGATAAAAAGCAAGGAAAATTTAAAAGAAGGTTTTGAGGAAGGAATCGTAGATGCTTTAATCATGGCAATAGTGGTAATAGATCACCACAAAGATATATTAACCTACCAAAAGAAGGAGCAATAGGAGAACTAAAATGAAAAGAGCATCCTGGACCAAAAGAAGGATGTTATATTTGTAAAGGATCACATTATACCACCAACTATCCACAGAGAGTAGGGATGGGTTCAAAAGGAAAGGAACTAATGAACAAAGAAACTACACCTAAGGAACCAACACACAAGATTTACGTAGCTACAGGAAACTAGAATTTGGATGGACAGGCTACTCCTCTGGTGATAAAAGGTAAAATATTTGGTAGAAGTGTTAAAATTTTATTTGATAGTGGAGCTACTGACAACTTTATTTCCACTAGTTTAGTTAAAGATATAATAGAAAGATTAGGAATCTTGGCACATGGGTGGAAGGTGGAGTATGGTTCAGGATAAACCTACTCTATAAACTAGTGTTATCCTATGGTAGAAATTGCCTTGCCTAGTGGAATGACTATAGGGTGCTTATATGTTGCACCATTGCATGCCTTTGACATAGTGATAGGGATGGATTGGTTGCAAGCGCATAAAGCAGTGATTAATTTTCAATATCGATGGATCGAATATACAAATGTTTATGGGCTTGTTCGAAGAGAGAATAGCCAGCAAGGGGATTTCCAACCCCAAATTCAGTCGGCTATGCAACTCAAGAAAGCCATTAAAAAGAAAGGAATGGTATATATTGTTAAGATAAATGAGTTAGAGGAAGAAAATAAGGAAGAGGTGTTTGGTAAACACCCTATTCTTTGAGATTTTAGAGATGTTTTTTTGGAATATTTACCTAGAATACCTCCTAGAAGAGAATTTGACTTCACTATTGAACTTCAACCTAGAATAGAGCCTATCCATAGGGCTCCTTATAGAATGAATCCTATAGAAATGCAGGAACTAAAAGTGCAACTTCAAGGATTGTTGGAGAAAGGACTAATTAGACCAAGTGTGTCACCATGGGGTGCACCAATGTTATTTGTTAAAAAGAAAGATGGGTCCTTAAGATTATGCATTGACTACCGGATGTTGAATAAGGCAACTATTAAAAATAGATATCCTTTACCTAGAATTAAAGATCTCTTTGATCAACTCAAGGATACCTCAATATTTTCAAAAATTGATCTAAAATCAGGATATCATCAACTGAGGATCTGTGAGGAGGATACTCACAAGACAACTTTTAAAACCCGGTATGGGCATTATGAATTTACTATTTTGCCTTTTGGTCTAACGAATGCACCAACAACATTCATGAATTTGATGAATAGCATTTTTAGGAAGCATTTGGACAAGTTTGTTCTGGTATTCTTGGATGACATATTGATATATTCTTGAAATAAAGAAGAGCATGATAAACATCTAGAAATTATGTTGGATCTATTAAGGAAAAATTAGTTGTTTGGGAATTTATCCAAGTGTGAATTCTATGTGACAAGAGTGCAATATTTGGGTCATATTGTATCTATAGAAGGGATCACGGTAGATCCTAAGAAAATAGAGGCTATTATGAATTGGCCACCACCTACCAATGTGATAGAAGTCAGAAGTTTCATGGGCTTAACTAGATACTATAGGTGGTATGTTAAGGATTATGCCAAAATTACTGCACCAATAACTAACCTACAGAGGAAAGGAAGGGAGTTTAGATGGACTGATAGTTGTGAAGTAGCTTTTGAACTGCTTAAGCAAAAGCTCACTACACCCCCTATATTAAAGATACCTGACCCTCAAGGAAGTTTTTCTGTATGCACTGATGCATCATTGGAAGGCTTGGGAGGAGTACTTCCAAAAGAAGGAGTAGTAGTTGCCTATGGATCTAGGAAATTGAAAAGACATGAGGTTAACTATGCGACCCATGATTTGGAGTTGGCAGTTGTAGTGTTTGCTCTCAAGAGTTGGTGATACTATCTCGTAGGTAGACCTTTTGAGCTAAGGATAGATCATCAGAGTCTACAATATATCTTTACTCAACCTTTACTCAATGCTAGATAGAGAATATGGATGGAGTTCCTCATGGAATACGATTTTGGTATTGAGTATATAAAAGGAAAAGAGAATAGAGTCATAGATGCCTTGAGTAGGAGAAGACATATTGTTGTTTTAACTCGTATTCATTTCGACTTGATGGAACAAGTCAAAGAGTTTCAAAAATAGGACACTTATTGCAAGAAAATTTGGAAAGGAATGGAAGAGAAACCAGATGAAAATAAATATTTCAGCATCAAGGATGGTTTCCTATGCTTTAAGGATAGAGTGGTTATTCCTAAAGTTGGAAATTTGAGGAAGATGATTTTAAATGAAGCTCATAGATCCCCATATTCTGCTCACCCTGGTGGAGCAAAAATGAGGGAGAACATGAAGAAAACTTTCTTCTAGTCTGGAATGAAGAGGGACATAAATGAATTTATCGCTCAATGTCTTGAATGTCAAAAAGTAAAGGTTGAACATAGACATCCTATGGGATTGTTAAATCCGCATGTCATACCTTTGCAAAAGTGGCAAGTAATCTCAATGGATTTCATTGTAGGGCTACCTAAAAATAGGTTTCAACATGATGCAATCCTAGTAGTGGTCGATAGATTGACCAAGGTTGCACATTTTATACCTAGAAGCACCAAGGATGATGTCATGGTTGTGGCCAACCGATTTTCCAAAGAAATATTTTGGCTTCATGGTTTCCCAGAAGTTATCATATCGGATAGAGACTCGAGATTTACCTCTGAGTTTTGGCAAGCTTTACATCGTTCCATTGGAACTAAATTGAACATTAGTTCTGCTTATCACCCAAAAACTGATGGGCAAATAGAAAGAGTAAACCAAGTGTTAGAAGATATGCTTCGCATGTATTGTATGGATCAGAAAACCTATTGGGAAGATTACTTACACTTGGTGGAATTTTCATACAATAATGAACATCATTCAACCATAGGAATGGCACCTTTTGAAGCGTTGTATGGAAGAAAGTGTAGAACACCATTATCATGGGATAATCTAGAGGATCAGATTGTGTTGGGACCCAATATGGTCAAAGAAATGGAGCAACAATTAAGATCAATCAGGGAATGAATGAAAGAAGTTGTAGATCGACAAAAGAGTTTTGCCGATCTAAAGAGATCACCACGAGAGTTTGCAGTGGGTGATAGGGTGTTTCTAAGGGTAAAGCCAAGAAAGAGTGCAATCAAATCCACAAAGCTTGATCCTCGCTATGTTGGACCCTTTGGAATCATGGAGAAGATCAGTCCTGTGGCATATCGACTTGCCTTACCACCCAATCTGTCTAAGATTCACAACACCTTTCACATTTCATTACTTAGAAAGTACATTGCTAATCCTGAGCATGTGTGGGACTTCTCTAATTTATAGATGGTGAACCTCGAGGCTATAGAGGTTCAACCAATAAAGATCCTTGAATTTCGATCCAAATCGATGAGGAAGAGAATTTTGGAGCAGTGTAAAGTTCAGTGGGACCGATATTCTGAGAAGAATGCTACTTGGGAGAAAGTAGCTGATATGCAAAACCACTTTTCATATTTGTTTGAAAATGACTTGTAAATATTATATTTTTATTTTAAAACTTGGAAAACACATAGAGGATTGTGTTAAGCTTAAGGGGGGAGTATGTCATGACCCTCCCTTGGAAAGATTTTTATTTGGATGGTTCTATGTTTTGCTATCACTTCTTTTGTTTGGATGATGGACTATTTACTATTTTATCTTGCAAAATATGTATTTTGGTGAAAATATGTATAGTGAAATGATTGACCATTTCATGTGAAAGTTTCTGTTAAGTCTAAATTTTATGAAAGAATAAGATGTTGCTAATGGAACTTTACTTTTGCAGGAATGAGTTGCAATGGTTGGCAAAAAGAATTGGTCACCAAGAAAGAGAATGTCCAAGGGAAATGATGTGATGGGTTATTTGATGAAGTATTCAGAAGCAACATGAATGAGTGCTTCTTTCATGAAGATGCATAACATGATTTGCATAAAAAGAAAAACTAATCATATTGATCTTTAGCTAAAGATTGCTTATTTTATTAAAAGTAACTTGCTTGTGGTTGTAATTATGGAAGTTGTGGAAATGCTTGTTTGATTGATGATCCTCTAGGAAGAAGGAAGCATAAGTTTATGAACAACATTTCTAGAGTAGGATCTAGAAAGGAATGATTTTCTAGAAGAAATGAAGACATTAATGTTTAATATGAATTTCTTATTTTTAGCTTTATAAAGGTTTAAACTTTGCATAAATGCTTTTGTAATTAATTCGTTCACAGTTGTTTTGACGTCAAGTATATTTTGATGAAAACATAAGTTTTACTCAGCTATATTTTGGCCTGGTTGATAGAGCAAGCAATCATTAGAGTTTGTGAAGTTTATCTCCACCACCTTCGTGTTAAAAAGGATTTAACTAATGACCCTGGCGATCGATGAAGGATTCAGATCGTGTCGTTCTAGTGGAGTAATGATCCCGATAGTGGAAAACTCATGAAAGATGGGGGGATTGGTAAGCAAAGGTGAGGGAGGCTTTGGGAGTGCATTGTGTGTGTATGTACGATAGGAAAGGAGAATGAGTGTGTTGGAAGAGAGATTTATTAGCAAAAGAATAGACAAATATTCACTGGGTAAGAGGATTGGATAACCTGCGAGAAGCAACAAGTAGATATCTCAATAAAAATAAGATAGAATGTTTGTTGTATGAGTTATGTTTGGAAGAAGTAATTTTATTGTTGGATAGTCAATGAAATCCTTGGGAAAAGAACCCAGAGCATCGACCAAGAAGGGAAAAGGTTTAGTTAAATGTTTTGTCTTATACCTTTAATTGTAGTTGTTAGCTCACGCTCTATCCATTTTCCAGGAGTCTTAGTGACTGTAACTAAAAACTTATTCTGCATGTCAAGACTGTATAGTTGGTTTGTGTTTTATCCAAGGGTCATGGATAATGGAATTTAGGGATGTTTTCTTGAGGGAAAGATTTGTATTTGAGTTGATAGAGAGATGTAGTCCTCTACTCTCCAAGAGTTCTCTTGTTCCAAATTAAAACTTTCTTATTAAGAAGTAGAAGATGCTTTGGGTAAAAAATTTCCATTGAGTTTTTAGAGATTAGCTTCACGTTACAGTATCCTTGCTCAAAATTTTCTAGAACCATGTGCAACCAATAGATGATTTAGAGCTTCACCCCAACTATAGATAGGTGTCAGTGTAGGTTGGGTTGTTAGAAGAGAATATGTGGATGTTTTTATTTCTTTAATGAGGCTACTTTGAATGTGCTTGAAAGAAAATAGAAATTTTTATGTTTGAGTTTTTGTATGACGGGATTCATGTAATTAATCTCCTTGATGTTGTTGAAGAAAAATAAATATTTGAAAAAAATTGATTTACCTTTGAATTATTATGTGCTTCTGTTAGGGGATAAACAAAATATATCTGTATTAAAGAATGAAGTTGTATTATGAAATATATGATTGTCATTCTTATATGTTATTGATTGATGATTGTGATAAGGAAACTCCATGTGTTAAAATTTATTGCTTCATTAGAACAAATTAGAGAACACGAAATGAGGTATGTTTTCGTGTATGATTGATGTTTGCATAGTTTTTCTTTTGGATAAATTTCAAATCTTTGAGTGTCTTGGGTGTCGTATCTGATCCCTATGAGTGGACATTCTCTTTATGGCAATTGGGAGAGTGTAGAGTTACATCGTAACAGGTATGGTTTTTGATGAACACAATAAAGGAATATTGATCGACACTCTGAGATGAGTCTCAACAAAAGAAGCAGAAGGGTGATTCTCACTGTGAAAAAGAAAGATTTCAATATTTATGTAATACTTAAGCTAAATAGTCTTCTTGGCACTAGTAGTTCCTCGATGTAACTTGTTGATGAGTATTGTAATATATTGATGAACTCTAGCTTTATGTGGAGTTATCTTTAATGAACATAATAGAGGTTGTTCTAGAAACTCTCTGTTGTAAGTTGTAATTGTGAGCATATGGTTAAGCCAAAGCCAAGCTATTTATGATATCCTGTGTTCAATATTTTGCACCATTTTCTTGAATGGGTATACTTTTCCAGAGAATGGTTTCTAGTGTTGTCATCAAGTTTCTATGATATTTCTTTTCAAAGTTGTGTTGTGTGTATGCTTTTGAGAGAAAGGAAGTTTTCTAGGAATGAATTTTCCTTAAACTTACAAATAACTTAATGAAATGATACCTAATTATATAAAGGAAAAAGGATTGAATTTTAATATACTTTAGACATCCAAAGTAGTGCAACTGGATGTAGGAATGGTTTAATATTTCGGAAGCACTTCATCTTTACTTCGTTAGTGGAGTTAGAGGTATGAAGTAATCAGATTTTTGTTGATGTGACCAAATACAGAGAGGAGCTCTATTAAAATGCGTGTCTACCTTGTGCTGAAATATGGAATGTGGAATACTTTTGTTTAATGCACTCCTAAAGGAGGCGTAAATCCTTGTTTGGGTTATTTATTGGTCCAAGTAAAAAATTTAAGAGTTAGACAGGATTTTACATTAGTTTTTGCATATACATCCATGTGGGATGTAGTTATCATTCATAGTGAATAATGAAGCTTAGCCTTTGTAGCACCTTAAACCTTCGGATCAATTGTGGTGAGGGAATTCTAGTCCCATTTACAAAATAAAAGAGTGTAAGATATGATTGCTACCATGTAGACTAGACCCATGTCAAGTTAATGGAAAGACCTACCATATTGGGCATATTTTATTTTCATTGACTAAACTATGAAGCTCATAGGGATTTGCTTAGACCTTTTCGATAGAAGAAAAAGAGGAATTTTTACACTAAAAAGTTTGTGTAAATTGATGGGATGGGTTCTTCTCTTCGAAGGACAAAAAAGAAAAAGTATTCCTACATAGAAAGGCTTATGTAGAGAACTAGTTCATCCACCATACCTTTCAAAGGAGATAAAGGAAGGAAGTTGGTAATTTGAATGTTATTAAGAAAGAAATGGTTAACATGTAGAGTGTTTTAACCCCATAATTGCTTCCAATTCTCATATGTGTGAAATATTTTAGTAGCACTACAGATATGGATCTTATGCGATGCTTGACTATAGGCTTTCAAAAAAAAAAGTGGTTGGAATTTTGGGTTGTTACAGAAGCTATGAAGAAAAGGAAAAATGGTCAACTAAGGGCTCAAATTTATCTTATTCAAGGTTTCTAAAGACATAAAATACGATGTTATAGTCCCATGAATGCAATGCTCAAAGTGCAAAAGAAACCTGCAACAAGAAAGGAGACTAAGTAAGGATAACATAGCATAAATAGCAAGGATAGCATAATACAACTAAGGTGCAAGTTGCAAGGAGAATAACATAACAAAGATACAAGTAGCAAGGAGTGTTACCCAAGTATAAGAGGAGAGAAGCTTGGTTGAATAGCCACCTAGAAGAGAGCATTAAAACACCATAGGAGGAGCCATCTTCATTGGAGTGGAGCCACCATATGTTGGAGAAAGCACGCTGCTTGTGCAATAGAAGCCAAATAACTTGCAAGGAGTTGGCAAGAGCATTAAGGATATAAGGGATGTTGATTGCTTGGTTACATGCAAGGGAAGAAGCCTCCACTTTCCATGCCAAATAAAGGAATCTTGTGCCATTTGGCACAAAGGAGAAGAGTGCCTACGAATTCTTAGTAACACTTCAAAAATATAATGCTTACACAACGAGAAGAGCATCTAAGTCTGAAGTAATGCTCTATTCAAACAATAAAAGAATAAAATATCATTACTTCAATGTCCATAAGGATAGATAATTCCTACACCACCTAAATCAACATATTCTAAAGACTGTAATATCCCTACACCACTTAACAAGGATATCTACATTCAAGGGTAATGTAAATGTCATGTAGCAAAGGGAGATAGAGAAGTATCAATAGCCCTTCTTAAGAATAGCACACATATCAAGATTCCACAAGTCAAAGAGCATTGAAGGGAGAAGAGGACAGTCTAGAGTGTGCCATAGAACGTAGTGCAATTAATGCATAGCATCATACCTTGAAGACTAAAGAGAATACAACATTCAAAAGCTTTGAAAGTGCAGTCAAGGAAGAAACCAATTAGCACATAGCACATCACATCAAAGAGAGGTATATTTACATTGAATTAATATTTTCTTTCCATCAAGTGCAAGGAGATATAAGGTACATTATTTCTAAGGTTAAGTTTAGCTAATTATTGTGTGGATATATAAGGAAATTACAACCTTAGATTAATCGTTGATGGTTTAGAAAGTAATTAAAGCAAGGGGATTATATTTCTATGAGATATTTTAAATTGCATTATTTGAGATTCAATTATCAAAATATTTACAAATAATTAAACTAGGAGATATAAGGTTTTCTACCTTGAAAATTGAAGCATTATTTTACAAATATTATCATTTTCTAAATTTCCAAATAGGGAGATATAAGGAGTACTACATCAAAATTTAGATCATTGAAATTTAGAAAACTAAACCATTGATAATTAAAGGGTAAAGGAAGCAAAAACTAGAATTGCTTGAAAGTTGGAAACTATTGTTTATATTAGTCTCTTATACAAATTGAAGGGACAAAAGAAATCCAACTATAGGATCTTGGAAAATAGAGAACATTATCAAATTTAAAGTGCATTGAAATTATTTCTAGCTTTCACAATTAGGGAGAAATAAGGTGAAAAACAGAAGTTGAACATTAGGAATTCAACTCAAAGGAAATCTAAAGGAAGCTAAGCACTTTATCAAGACCATAGTACATTCAAAACACTTGGGAGATATAAGGGGTTCTACAAAAATTGAGAATAGAAAATATTTTATCAAGTTTGATCATATACTTAAAACTAGGGAATCATAAGGTAGACAACTTCAAAGTTTTTGAAAGATAAAATATTCTACAAAAAATTCAATATCAAATACTAAGGAGCAAAAAATATGTCTACTTTAAATAATACAATAGTTAAAGATATGGAAAACATCATTAGAAAGGAAAGGGAAAATGTCATAAAAATTAGAATCAAGAATTTACTTACAAATTCTAAAGGAAACTTAGATCTTACTTCAAAAGTGATCTATAGTGAAGCCTTAGAAGAAAACTTTAAAACTATGGAATATTATCTACATGTTATAATCACTGAAGTAATTGATAATGGAAAGGATGATATTCAAATTCCTTTAAGCATTGGTGGCATATTATATACAATATTACTTACATTCAAATATTACAAAGAAGAACCCAGGTGTTGTAGGTGAGTTGGAGAGAAGAGGGCAATCCTCCAAGGGAGGTCCCAAGTTCGAATCTCCACCCTACCAAAAAGTTGAATTGGGTATCCAAAATCCAATTGATAATGTTGGTGCGGGTAGGGCCGGGTGCGACTCCCGGGTGACTTTGACGGTGTAGAACCCCCTGGTCATGGTATCTCAGACCAAGTTGGCCCCGCAAAGGGGTTTTTCGCTTTAAAAAAAAATATTACGAAGAAGAGAATGTAGAGCAAAAAGAATTGATTAAATCACTTAAAGAGAAAACAAAAATAAATGAATCCTTCTTAGAGAAGATATTTCAATCCTCTTCCAGTATTGATACTTCAAGTTCTTCTAACTCAATATCTTATCATGATGCCTTAAGTGAATTTTCAGAAGATTTTGTATTAAAGAAGAACTGTGATGAGAAGGACAAAGGCAAAGAGAATTTTTTTTTGCATAAAATTGATGATAGCATGACAGCTCATGAAAACACAATGATTGACTCTAATAATAAAGATAAATAAGAAGAATAAGAAGAGGAACCTGACAAAGTGGGCATACAGTGCAAGGTAAATTGAAGTCAATACAAAGAACATGATCAAGCTAAAGAACATTCAAAATATGAAGACCATATTTAAGTCTAAAGTCTTCAATAATTAAATAATGTAATACAGGGGGTGTTGGAATATATTACATTATTTTGTACATGCCAATGTACCACCTTGGGTACATCTTTAGATTAGGAGTTTGTCTTAGATTAAGGTTTGAGTAGTTACTTCATGCAATGTAATAAATGCATAAGTGTTAGAATGTGCAATGATGTAAATGTGCATGTAGTCCATATGTACATGAGTCATAGAATAGGAATATGAAGAGTCATAGGTAGGTGAAAGGCCAAGGTTCATATCTCTCTATATAGTCCTTTGATAGAGTGAAGCAATGGATATAATGTAAGAGAGAATCATATAGAATAGTAGAGCATAGTGATGAGAAAATGAAGGTAGATACAATGTAGATCATGCAATAATGTTGGAGTGTTTAAGACCTCCATTATATTACATAGTACTATTATCGTGAGCTTTCATTAAAGGCTATTTTTTGAGTTATTGTAAAAGTTTATCATATAGTTTTCTTGCAAATTATATTTCCATTATCATATAGTTAACATTGCTTGCTCATTTTAGATCTTGTTATTGCATTTCCTTTAATATATATCATCAAAAGCTAACAATAATAGTCATTGTGGTGTCATCATGGAATCTAAGACATTAAATAGATTTTGATCTCCATAACAATAGCATATTTACTATCAAATTCAAGGTATCGCATGATTATTTTCTCCTACCTGTGACTCTTTTTCGACAAGTCAGAGGTAAAATTTTGGCATAAATAAAAGAATCCATTGTTAGTTTTTGACACTTGGTGTATCTAGAGTAGAGAAACTATGCCTCCATCCCTGAGTGACAACATCCAAATAACCAAATATTTTTTAATTATCCCATGTAGACTATGGGAATTCTCATTAAAGCCTATAGCTTTTATTTTTCTCATTTTATTGGTTGTAGGTTAAAAGGACATAAATATAATATTTTAAAGCACTAGAATATTCCAAATAATATTCTTTAAAGAATTTTATTGAATGAAGAATCCCCCTACCTATATTTTTTCCCAACGAGACACCATTTTATCACAATTTGAGGCATCAATCAATTTAATGGGTATACACTTTTTTTTATTATTATTGGAAAGTATTTTTTGAGGTCGATCTTGTGGAATTAAAATTTTCTAATTTTTCCAAGGTTTAACATGGCTAGTGGTGCACCAACTTTTCTATTAGATGATTCCTAGCTATTGCAAGGGAATACTTACTCTACTTGAAAAACTAAACTTAGAACACAACTTACATTTGAGAAAGTGGGGGAATTTGTAAATGGATCCATTACCCATCTTGAGATAAATTATGAAGAACAAATAAAATTTGATAAATTTGATAGAAATGATTGGTTGATCATCATGTTTGGTATCTAATGATATGCTAAATTGCTTTAATTTGGTGCATATTTTGAACCTCTTTTGTGCTAACCCTATGATGACATCATAATTTGCCTAAATATCATAGAAAACATGGTAAATAAGGAAAATATAGTACTAAATTATATAGTATGATTGTATGTGCTTTTAAGAGTAAATTAGAATTTTTTTACCATCTAACTGCAATATTGTTAGCTTAGAAAGTGTTGAGATTTTGTAAGATACTAGTAGGGGAGCATTTTGATTAAAACCGCTAGAACCATGAGAGTGTTGAATGATTAAACCATGAAAGCATGATATAAATAGATAATGAAGAGCACCGTATGGCCCATGCCATGCCGATGACAAGTGTTAATGCACAAACCCTTGATGGACATGATACACTAAGCTAGAACTAGGGCCAAGCACCAATATAGGGGAAACAATATTTTATATGCTAACTATTGCTAAAATCATAAAGGAAAAGCATGTATGTGATGATAGTTCAGATTGATATTACTAAAATTAGAACATTTATTCTCTGAAATGGTTGTGAGGTTATCTGATCTTAAACATCAGTAACAATGATCAGTTAGATTATATAACAAGTCAGTCATTTTTGGTTGTGCAAACAAAGCAAAATTGATACTCTCCAATATTTATTTGGGCTATGATTGAAACTATGTTTTTGTTTGTTTCCCCTAGATAAAAACATTGACTATAATTTGTATTGTCTATAAGTAGGGATGTGTGCCACAATTAGAAGGCTAGTAGTAATTTTATTTTGAACCTTGAATTATTAGTTGAGTGTAATATATCATTTTGATTTTTGTGTGTTGAGAATGTTTGTATGGACTATTGTTGAAGATAATAAGATTATTGTAGTTTTTGTTTCTATACTAGGTTAATTTCCATTTTCTTACCACTATAGAGCTTGGTCGCACTCCAATGTGGAGAGGAAAGAATTATTTTGTTGTATTTGGGTAGGTATGCCATAACATGATTTTATCATTATATTTTTCAATTATATATTGTTACTTTTTGCTATGTTGTAGGCTGCATATTTCAATTCATGAATGCTACTTCATGTTTGACATTTTACCTTATGCAATTGACTCCCAAGAGGAAAACTATAGCATAATTAGATATTGGTAATTAGAACAACTAGTTTCAATTACAATTCACATGTTTACTTTTTAAAGGGTATGAACTTATTTAATGAATTTAATTTCATATTTCTCATGAAAAATGTGGTAGAATTAATTGGTTTTTATTTTGACATTTCCTTTTTGAATTCATTTTCATTAATGCAAGTTTAGTCTAAGATTTTGTGACTATTCCATTTCAACATGCATAGACTATATGATGGCAAGGTCGAGATTCGAACAACAAACTTCTCATAAAATTGCAATAAAATTACTTAATACAACCTTCTGTTACAATTTCCAGGCACACTTCTTCTTCCACAATCCCGAACTCACCATCCTTCCCATTACAATTTTTCGGGTTTTTATCGAGGCCCCGATCCTCCCAGCAATTAATGCCCGCCTAACAAAATTTTCAAATTCGATTTTTCCCCCTTCCTGGGTTTTTCAAAATTTTGGTCATAAATGGGCCATCTGCCCGATCTACCAGGAAGCTTTCATTAATGGCTCTCCTCGACCTGCAACCGCCGTCTTGGTCAGTTCGTTCTTCTGCACTGTGGTCTCCTCCATAATGGCCATCGCCTGTGTCTGTTTCATTGTCCGTACCTGTTACTTTGCCAGCAATAAAAAAATACGTGGCCGTGGCCCTCATCTTGTTTCAACACACGTAGCTGTCCGCATGTAAATCTGGCCATGCCTTCTCCTTGACGCAATAAATTTGAAACACGCGCCCTTCACAATTGACATGCTACACGTGGCCGTCCACGTGTCAAACTCGGCCTTACTCGACCGTCTGCTTGTTCTCCTTTCGGGCCTTGCCCTGCTCTCTATCTTCTCTAACTTCCGCGGCTATCCAATGTTGCGCCACGTGTCGGCCTTTGACTGGCCGCGATATCATGACAGTCACGATATCGCGACTGTCGCGATATCGCGACGACACCATCCTCTCTGCCTTTGCGTTGAACCATCGTCACGATATCACGACATCACCATCCCCTCTGCCTTTGCCTTGAACCATCGTCGCGATATCGCGACGGGACTTCACTCCCACCTCTGCTTTGGACTATGGTCGCGATATCGCGACAAAACTGGCTCAAGCCCCGCCAAGCCTTTTGAGGTCGCGATTTCGCGACCCCTCCCCATGCTTCAAGAAACTTGCCCTCATTGCTTCCACAAAACTTCCCCCCTTGGAAAACACCGAAAATAAAACAAATGCAAGGAACTTAGAAAATTAAAAAAAAAACATTTTTGGAAGATGCAAGATTGCTCTACGGTTACCGGATGCTCCTGCATCAGACACCCGGGGTAATAAAAGAAAGTGACCCTCACTTTTGTTTTGTTAGGGGAAGACCCAGGCGGTCAACCTCCGTCTTCGACAACCAAGTTGCATCTTCAACTGGTCTGCCTCTCCACTTTATCAAATACTCAGAATACTACTTGTTTCTGGTGCTTCTGCCTTCACGAGTGTCCAATACTTCCTCGGCCTCGTCTGTGGTTGGAGTAGATGCTGGAATTTGCCATAATTCTGCACTTGGCATCTCTGTGCCTTCTCCCTCATGATATTCCACTAAATCTGAAATATTAAAAATAGGTGAAATATCAAGCCAACTTGGCAATTCCACTTCATACGCATTTCCTGACTCCCGCTTTCCCAGTATTCTGCATGGCCCAAACTTTTTCATCTTCAATTTATTATAAGTCTTGGCAGGAAATCTCTCCTTCCTGAGATGCACCATGACCTCATCTCCTACTTTGAACTCCTTGAACCGCCGCTTCTGGTCTGCCCTTGTCTTATATTGAGTATTCATTTTTATAATTTGTTTCCTTACTTCCTCATGCAGACTTTTCATATGTTCCGCAAATTCTTCTGCCTCGGCACTACACTTTTCTCTCTTGTCCAACTTTCTCAGTTCAGACACATTCCTCGGGCTGTTTCCATATACTATCTGGAACGGAGATTTATTGGTGCTTTTATTAACTGAACTGTTATACGCAAATTCTGCCTACGGTAAAACCAAATCCCATCCCTTGGGTTGATCCGCTATCAAGCATCTCAGTAAATTACCCAGGCTTCTATTCACCACCTCCGTCTGTCCATCAGTCTGTGGGTGGTATGCTGAACTGAATTTCAGGTCTGTCTTCAACTTCTTCCACAGAGTTCTCCAGAAATACCCAACAAACTTTGTATCTCTGTCAGAAACTATGCTTCTTGGTAGACCGTGAAGTCGTACCACTTCCTTGAAGAATAACCCAGCAATGTGAACTGCATCACTTGTCTTCTGGCAGGGAATAAAATGTGCCATTTTGGAGAATCGGTCAACCACCACAAATACAGAGTCATTTCCCCTCTGTGTTCTCGGTAATCCAAGAATAAAATCCATGCTTATGTCCTCCCATGGCCTCTCAAGTACAGGTAATGGCTGGTATAGTCCTGTGTTTTGCCTTACACCTTTTGCCATCTGGCATATTCTGCAACCTTGCACAAACTTCCTCACATCTTGCTGAAGTTGTGGCCAGTAGTAATTTTCCTCCACTAGGGCAATGGTCTTATCCCGACCAAAATGCCCAGCCAGTCCTCCGCTGTGCTTTTCTTTGATTAAGTTTTCCCGCATGGAACTTCTGGGAATGCATAATTTACTTCCTTTGAACAACATTCCATCTTGGATTAAGAAATCCAACCATTTTGTCCTGTCCACAGTAACAGGTATCGAGCAAGCCGTCCAGGCTTTCGCAAAATCCGGATCTTCAGGGTACAAACCCTTCAGTTCTTCAAATCCCACTACTTCCACTGTCAATCTAATCAGTAAAGTCTGCCTTCTGCTCAAGGCATCTGCAACTCTGTTTGACTTCCCACTTCTGTGCTTCAGCACAAAGGTATAACTTTGGAGGAACTCCACCCATTTCATGTGCCTTTGATTCAGTTTTGTCTGACTGTTAATGTACTGTAAAGCCTGATGGTCAGTAAATAGAACAAACTCCTTTGGCAATAAGTAGTGTCTCCACTTTTTCAGAGCTTGAACTATAGCATAAAATTCCTGGTCATAAACTGAATACTTTTTTCGAGCATCATTTAGCTTCTCGCTGAAATAAGCAACAGGTCTGCCTCCTTGACTCAGTACAGCCCCTATTGCACTGCCACTGGCATCACAGTCCACCTGAAATACCTTGTCAAAGTCTGGGAGTGCTAAAACAGGTTGTTCTGTGACCTTTCTCTTTAATGCATTAAAGCTCCTTTCAGCCCCTAATGTCCACTTGAACTCTTTTTTATCCCCCCTCATTGTCTCTGTGAGAGGTGCACAAATGCTGCTGAAGTTCTTTATGAACTTCCCCGTAAAAGCTGGCTGGACCATGAAAGGATCTTACTTCCGTTGTGCTTCTTGGGGTAGGCCATTCGATGATGGCTCTCACCTTCTCTGGGTCCATTTTCAGACCTTCTGCTTGAGATTACAAATCCCAGGTATACTAACTCCTTCTTGACAAAATTACACTTTTTCAGATTTATTAATAATTGCTCCTCCCGTGGCTTTTCAAAAACCCTCCTAATATGTATTAGGTGTTCCTCCAGGGTTCTGCTGAAAATTAATATGTCATCTAAATACACAATGACAAACTTTCCTAGAAATTCCTTCAACACTTCATTCATCAGCCGCATGAAGGTACTTGGTGCATTGGACAGCCCAAATGGCATGACCAACCACTCATACAAGCCCTCTCTTGTCTTGAAGGTTGTCTTCCACTCATCTCCCTCCCGGATACGGATCTGATGATAGCCACTTTTTAAGTCGATCTTTGTGAAGTATTCAGCTCCACTTAAATAGTCCATGATATCATCCATCCTTGGCAATGGGAATCTGTATTTAATAGTGATTTTGTTGATGGCCCGTGAATCTGTACACATCCTCCATTCTCCATCCTTCTTTGGCGCCAGCACTGCAGGTACTGCGCATGGGCTCAAACTTTCCCGAATCAATCCCTTCTCTAACAATTCCTGGACCTGTCTATTTAACTCCTCAGTTTCTACAGGTGTCATTCTGTGTGCGACTTTATTTGGCAAGCTTGATCCCGGTACCAAATCTATATGGTGGCTAATTTTCCTTACTGGGGGTAAACCCTCAGGCACATTGTCAGACACAATATCTGGAAATTCCTCCAGCAGATCCAGGACTTCTGTTGGGGTATCCTGGCATTCCTTCTCCCTTGCTCTAGGGATTATTGCATAACATAAATGTTCATGCTTCAACCCGTCCAGGAACTTTCTCCCCTCAACTAAACAGATTCTAGAATTGTTACATACCTTTTCATCCGCATCCTTCAAGGGCTTTAGTTTATGGCGTACACCATTCTTTGTCAATGAGTAGGTGTTGGCACGGCCATCATGCACTGCACTCCGGTCGAACTGCCAGGGTCTCCCCAGCAACATATGGCAAGCATCCATAGGCAGGATGTCACACAGGACCTCATCACAATAATTTCCAATATTAAATTTAACGGAGCACTGTTCATTGACCAAAGCTTTGTGGTCCTTCTGTAACCATGCGACCCGGTATGGATGCGGGTGCTTCTTCCTTTCCAACTGTAGCTTTGTAACCATTTCTTCTGAAACCAGGTTATCCGTGCTACCATTATCAATAATAATATTGCAAACTTTGCCCGCACACTTACATCTTGTGCGGAATAAACTTCTTCTCTGATCTGTGTCCTTCTCCTCATTTAACAGGACTCTTCTTACAATCATTGCTTCCCCTCTCTCCGCTTCTTCGGAATGTTCAGACTCAGCTTCTTCCTCTGCCACAGCAGCCCTGGCTGGACCCTCAGGCCTCTTGTTCATCCTTTCTCGGTGTTGTGGACACTCAAATGCCCGATGTCCTTCTTCACCACAGTGGAAACATGTCCCACGAAATACTCCTCTTCCAAATCCTCGTCCAGATCCACCCCGTCCTCTTGGGTAGCTGTTATGATCTCGGGGCTGATAAACATCCTCTTCCCTTTGATCCTGGTTACTACTAGCTTCACCAGTCTTCTTCGGGTCTTTATACTTTTCTCCATTGGTTCTCCCACCAGTTCTTCCACCACGGCCCCTTCCTCTTTGCTTGCCTTCAAACCGCCTATTCAGTTTTTCTTCCACCTTTAAGGCAAATTGGTAAGCATCCTCAATGGTGCTTACCCGAACCAGGCTCAGTTCTTCCTGGATACCGAGTCTCAACCCATTGATATAACGGGCTACCTTTTCTTTGTTTGCCTCTAAATGCCCAGTTCTAATGGAGATCTTGTAAAACTCCTCGGTGTACTCTTGGACAGTTTTGTTTGTCTGTCTCAAACTCTGCATTTTTCTTAGCAGATCCAACTCGTAATCTGTCGGGATGAACTGTCTTTTCAGCTTCTCCACCATTCTATCCCATCTTGTTATTCTCTCCTTCCCTCTTCTGTTCCTCTCCAACTGTATTCCCCTCCACCAAATGTCTGGCATGACCCTTCAACTTGGTCTTAGCAAATCTGACCCGATTAGGGTCTTCAACCTCCTCGTACTCGAAATACTCCTCTAAATCATTTATCCGAGTCAATCACTTCTTACGGATTTAGGTTACCCGAGTATGTGGAAACTTCCATTTTTGGTTGTTTTCCAATTGAGAGATGGCCTTGTACAACCGGGCTTGTGCAGGATCCATAGCCTCTTCCTCTTCCTCAGATTGGTCTTCTTCTTCAACTTCGTCCTCACTTTCCTCATCCCTTCCGGGCTCGTGCCTTCTGCGTAACTCTGCTTGCAGGGCTTGAACTTGTCTCTGCAAGGCTCGGAAGTCTTCGGCCGGCACCACATTTCCTACTCCGCCACGGTTTCTTCGTGGAGGCATTATATATATTTATATATATATTTTAAATCCTTCCACAGATCCTGGTGTAACTGCCTCTCTCCGGCGATCTGTTACACGCTCAGGAGCTCCCGCTCTGATACCACTTGATGGCAAGGTCGAGATTCGAACAACAAACTTCTCATAAAATTGCAGTAAAATTACTTAATACAGTCTTCTGTTACAATTTCCAGGCACACTTCTTCTTCCCCAATCCCGAACTCACCATCCTTCCCATTACAATTTTTCGGGTTTTTATCGAGGCCCCGATCCTCCCAGCAATTAATGCCCGCCTAACAAAATTTTCAAATTCGATTTTTCCCCCTTCCTGGGTTTTTCAAAATTTTGGTCATAAATGGGCCATCTGCCCGATCTACCAGGAAGCTTTCATTAATGGCTCTCCTCGACCTGCAACCGTTGGTCAGTTCGTTCTTCTGCACTGTGGTCTCCTCCATAATGGCCATCGCCTGTGTCTGTTTCATTGTCCGTACCTGTTACTTTGCCAATAATAAAAAAAATACGTGGCCGTGGCCCTCATCTTGTTTCAACACACGTAGTTGTCCGCATGTAAATCTGGCCACGCCTTCTCCTTGACGCAATAAATTTGAAACACGTGCCCTTCACAATTGACATGCTACACGTGGCCGTCCACGTGTCAAACTCGGCCTTACTCGACCGTCTGCTTGTTCTCCTTTCGGGCCTTGCCCTGCTCTCTATCTTCTCTAACTTTCGTGGCTATCCAATGTTGCGCCACGTGTCGGCCTTTGACTGGCCGCGATATCGCGACAGGTCATGATATCGTGACCTATCGCGATATCGCGACGGCACCATCCTCTCTGCCTTTGCGTTGAACCATCGTCGCGATATCGCGACGTCACCATCCCCTCTACCTTTGCGTTGAACCATCGTCGCGATATCGCGACGGGACTTCACTCCCACCTCTGCTTTGGACTATGGTCGCGATATCGCGACAAAACTGGCTCAAGCCCCGCCAAGCCTTTTGAGGTCGCGATTTCGTGACCCCTCCCCATGCTTCAAGAAACTTGCCCTCTTTGCTCCACAAAACTTCCCCCCTTGGAAAACACCGAAAATAAAACAAATGCAAGGTACTTAGAAAATTTAAAAACATTTTTGGAAGATGCAAGATTGCTCTACGGTTACCGGATGCTCCTGCATCACTATAGAAACCTCTACCAACAACCTTACTATTGAATCATTTACTAATGCATATAGCCTATGGATGCCATCCTAGATTTGAAAAATTAAAATAACATAATTAAAGTGTGGTTTAATGACAGCCATCAGTGTCACGGATGAAGTACAACCATACATTCATGATTCAACCATAGCTAAAGATGCATGGGATAAGCTCTAGATAGTATTTGAGGTAAAGAATGAGAACCAAATATTTTTCCTTCAAATCCAACTTCATTGCTTAAAAATGAAGAATGGAGAAAAAATCAAGTCATTCTTGAGGCAAGTTGTAGAGCTATGTGCATCACTACAAGATTTGGAAGAAAAGTGTCTAATAACACACTTGTTCCTATTATTTTAATATCTCTTCCTTCATAGTATAATGTGCTTGTGATAATTTTGAATGTCACTAAGCAAACACCAACATTTGAAAAGTGGGTGAATCTACTCTAAAACATAGAGGTCTTTCATACTTCATATTATGAAGATCAAGTTCTTCTTTTAAATAAAAAATGGATCTAACCATTCGAGAGGCACAATATCTCAAAATTACTTCCAACATCAAAGAAATAATTTTTGCACATAAAATATGTATGAACTTTATGGCAATAATAACATTGAAGGAATATTGACATAATCCATTCACAAATGGGTTCTCTTCTCGGGAAATATATCTATAGTAGAATAAGTCATCAACGAACAAAAAAATCCAAATTGGAAGAAGATATATCAACAATTTAGTAATGTTGTTGAAGATGACCACTCAAAATAAGTAGAATAAAATGACCACTCAGGAGAAGAAAAGCATGTATTTGTTTCTCATGCTCAACTAAATCAACCCAATGATATGTGGTATATCGATTATGGAGCAACCAAACATATGATCAGTCATAAAGATTGGTTCTAGACTCTAGATTGTTCTAGTCATGTAGGAAAAGTCTCTTTGGGTGATGATAGATCCTATGAAATCAAAGGCATAGGTGATGTCAAATTGTGACATGGATTTCATACATGAAATATAACATAAGTCTTGTATATTTTAGGACTCACTAAGAATTTGCTCTTATTACTCAACCATAATTTTAAGGTTGATTTTGACAAACGATAGGGATCTAAGGTATGTCTCTTTCACGACAAAGAAAAATGTTTGAGCTTCATACAATTCATCATGACAATTTGGAATAAATTATCAACTTTGATATTTTTACATCACTCTGGCATCGACAATATGGTCATCTAAGTTCTAGATATCTAATTACACTACAAAATAGATACATGGTTAGAGATCTTTCTTCTTTGATGAAATATACTCATATTTTCCTTTGTTGCTTTACTAGAAAGCAACATCAACCTCCATTTGATTCTTTAGAATCTTTAGCCAAAGGGCCTCTCAATTTGGTCAATACCTAACTTTGCAAACCCATGGTTTCGAGCTATTATGAATGTAGACATTTTTATCTTTTTGTTGATGATCATATTGGCAAATTATGGGTCTTATTTTTGTAGAGAAAAATTGAAGCCTTTTTCTACTTCAAACAATTTAAGGCATAAGTTAAGACATTCATAGGTTGTCATATCAATGTACTGTACTCAAATAGAAGAGGGAGTTTACCAGTAATGAGTTTTTAGCCTTCCTAAATAAATATGGTATTTATCGACAATTAAAAATTGCTTACACACCATAGTAAAATGGTGTTGTTGAATGTAAAAAAAAATCATGGAAATGGTTCAGTGCATGTTTAAAGATTCTCAACTCACACACCTTTTTTAGGAAGAAGTACATACAATAGTCTACTTTCTCAATTGCTCCCATACTACATCACTAGATCACATCACTCTAGAAGAAACATGGACCATATATAAGCCATCAATATCTTATCTTTGTGTGTTTGGTTGTATAACATATATACCCATTCCAAAGGAGAAGAGACAAAAAATGGACAAGAAGTCTCATCAATACATTGTATTAGTCTACAATAATTAATCAAAATATTATAGATAATTTAATTTGACTATTAAAAAAATGTATATTAGTCATGATGTCATTCTTAATAAGAAAGATAAGTCATCCTATTCACAAAAATCTTCATCCAAATTTGTTTCAATAATACTTCAAATTAATAAAGATAAAAGATACTAATGAGGAAATTTCTAGGGACAATAATGATGACAAAAATGAAAGAGATGTGGACCAATTTGCTTAACCATATAACATATAAAATACCCAAGTGGTATATTAGTACATTAAGAGGTTAAGGTTAAATGGAGTTCCATATACATCTACTATAGGACTGAGGACACATAGCATGGCTTGTGATAGGTAAGTTTAGCTCTAATGAGTATTGTTATACAAATTTTTGAACCAACCACAATGTAGGAAGCTCTTCAATCTATTTCTTGGAAAAGTACTATAGATACTAAATATCAAGCATTAATAAAAAATAATATTGGTAGCTTGTTGACCTTCCACCAAGGAATAAATCCATTATATGCAAATGGATTTTCAAGATCAAATATACATAAGATGGTAGCATCAACAAATACAAGGTGCAACTTGTATCCAAAGGCAATGCATAAAAATAAGGCATCGACTATGAAGAAACATGTGCACCTACAACAAAAATAAAGATCATAATAATGATCTTTTCACTAGCTGCATAGTTTGGATTGTGTATTCATCATATTGACATGAAAATTCCCTTCCTCAATGGAGAATTAAAGGAAGAAATATATATGAATTGACCATAGGGATAAATCATACATGAATAATAAACAAAGGTGTGTAAATTGATTAGATCTCTTTATGGTCTCAAATAGGCCCCTTGAGCTTGGTATATAAAAATAGATGAACATTTTAAAAACCATGGTTTCAAGAAAAATCCAGACGATCCAAGTTTATAATATAAAGAACAGGGTGGGAAGTTGTGATCATCTATATGTGGATGATTTGGTCATCATAGGAAGTTCTAAAAAATGATTTTGGTAGTAAATAAAGACCTGAAAAGCTCCTTTGACATGATTGGTCTTGGATTATTGCATTATTGTCTAGGATTAGAAGTATGGTAAACACATCATTGCATATTTTTCTTACAAATCAAATATGTCAAGACACTTCTTGATAAGTATCGCATGGATGGTTATAATCTAATTATGACTCCTATCGAACTAGGTCTACAAATCTTATGGTCTGACTCCTCCCCTCTAATATATGTAACTCTCTATCACCAATTGATGGGAATTATCATTTATTTAACATACACCAGACCAAACATGATGCAGGAGCATCCGGAGAATAGAGCAATCTTGCATCCTCCAAAATTTTTTTCTAAGTACTTTGTATTTTGTTTAAATCTTTCTTTCCCAAGGCAGAAGTTTTGTAATACAAGAGGGAAGTTTTGTCGCGATATCGCGACGTTTTTGGGAGCTAAGGCATGGAGGGGTTTTGTCGCGATATCGCGACGTCGCGATGTCGCGACGTTTTTGAAGCTAAGGCACGGAGGGGTTTTCGTCGCGATATCGCGACGTCGCGATATCGCGACGTCGCGATGTCGCGACGTTTTTGAAGCTAAGGCACGGAGGGGTTTTTCGTCGTGATATCGCGACGTCGCGATATCGCGACGTCGCGATGTCGTGATGTTTTTGAAGATAAGGTATGGAGGGGGTTTTTCATCGTGACATCGCGACGTTATTTGCGGACTAAGGCACAGAGGCATTTTCATCGCGATATCGTGACGTCGCGATATCACGACGTTATTTGCGGACTAAGGCACGAGGGAATTTTGGTCATGATTTCATGACGTTATTTGCAGACGAAGGCAAGGCGATAGTTTGGTCGCGATATCGCGACATGTCACGATTTCATGGTCGGTTGAAGACAAATTAAAATTGGACACGTGGACAGGCCACGCGCACGGGAAAAGAGACAACGGTGGTAGATGAATGTTCTGACAAGGTGACAGTTGTAGGCCATGGGCATTTTGGATGAGACAGTGGTGCAGAGGAACAGTCTGACCAAAATGGCGATTGCAGGGCAAGGGGGTGTCTTTAATGTAAGCTTCCATAGCGGATCGGGGTAGTTGCCCATTGATGGAAGGAAATTTGAAAACTTGACAGAGGAAGCGGACTTTCATATTTAATTTCATGAATTCGATCGGGTGGGGGCATTAATTGCCTAGAGGGTCGAGACCTCGATAAAAACTCGAAAAATTGTAAGGGAAGGGATGGTGAGTTTGAGATTGAGTGGGGAAAGAACTATGCCTGGAAACGGTATTGTAAGACTGTGTTAAGCAATTTATAGAAGAATAATTTCAAGTTTTGTTGTGTGAATCTCGGCTTGCCATCAAGTGGTATCAGAGCGGGAGCTCCTGAGCGTGTAACAGATCGTCGAAAGAGAGGCAGTTACACCAGGATCTGTGGAAGGATTTGTAAGAAAAAAAAAAAAGAGGATGCCTCCACGAAGAAACCATGGTGGAGTAAGAAATGTGGTGCCGACAGAAGACTTTCGAGCTTTGCAGAGGCAAGTTCAAGCCCTGCAAGAAGAGCTACGCAGAAGGCACGAGCCCGAAAGGGATGAGGGAAGTGAAGACGAAGTTGATGAAGAAGAAGACCAGTCTGAGGAAGAAGAAGAGGTTGTGGATCCTGCACAAGCCAGGTTGTACAAAGCCATCTCTCAGATTGGAAAGCAACCAAAAATGGAGGTTTCTACATATTCTAGAAACCTAAATCCAGAAGAGGTGATTGACTGGATAAATGACCTAGAAGAATATTTCGAATATGAGGAGGTTGAAGACCCTAATCGGGTCAGATTTGCTAAGACCAAGTTGAAGGGTCATGCCAGCATTTGGTGGAGGGGAATACAGCTGGAAAGGAACAGAAGAGGGAAGGAAAGAATAACAAGATGGGATAGAATGGTGGAAAAGCTGAAAAGATAGTTTATTTCGACAGATTACGAGTTGGATCTGCTAAGGAAAATGCAGAGTTTGAGACAGACAAACAAAACTGTCCAAGAATACACCGAGGAGTTTTACAAGATCTCTATTAGAACTGGACATTTAGAGGCAAACAAAGAGAAGGTGGCCCGTTATATCAATGGGTTGAGACTCGGTATCCAAGAAGAGCTGAGCCTAGTTCGGGTAAGCACCATTGAGGATGCTTACCAGTTTGCCTTAAAGGTGGAAGAAAAACTGAATAGGCGGTTTGAAGGCAAGCAAAGAGGAAGGGGCCATGGTGGAAGAACTGGTGGGAGAACCAGTGGAGAAAAATACAAAGATCTGAAGAAGACTGGTGAAGCCAGTAGTAACCAGGATCAAAGGGAAGAGGATATTTATCAGCCCCGTGATCAGAATAGCTACCCAAGAGGACGGGGTGGATCTGGACGAGGGTTTGGAAGAGGAGTATTTCGTGGGACATGTTTCCACTATGGTGAAGAAGGACATCGAGCATTCGAGTGTCCACAACATCGAGAAAGGATGAACAAGAGGCCTGAGGGTCCAGCCAGAGCTGTTGTGGTAGAGGAAGATGCTGGATCTGAACATTCTAAAGAAGCAAAGAGAGGGGAAGCAATGATCGTAAGGAGAGTCCTGTTGAATGAGGAGAAGGACACAAGATCGAGAGAGAGAAGTTTATTCCGCACAAGGTGTAAATGCGCGGGCAAGATTTATAATATTATTATTGATAATGGTAGCACGGATAACCTGGTTTCGGAAGAAATGGTTACCAAGTTACGAGTTAGAGAGGAAGAAGCACCCGCATCCATATCGGGTCGCATGGTTACAGAAGGACCATAGGGCTTTGGTCGATGAGCAATGCTCCGTTAAATTTAATATTGGGAATTATTGTGATGAGGTCTCGTGCGACATCCTCGCCTATGGATGCTTGCCATCTGTTGCTGGGAAGGCCCTGGCAGTTCGATCGGAGTGCGAGTGCATGACGGCCGTGCCAACACCTACTCATTGACGAAGAATGGCGTGCGCCATAAGTTGAAGCCCGTGAAGGAGGCGGATGAAAAGGTGTGTAACAACTCCAAAATCTGTTTAGTTGAAGGGAGAAAATTTTTGGACGGTTTGAAGCATGAACATTTATGTTATGCAATAATTCCTAGAGTTAGGGAGAAAGAATGCAAGGATACCCCAGCAGAAGTCCTAGATCTGTTGGAGGAATTTCTAGATATTGTGTCTGATAATGTGCTTGAGGGTTTACCCCCAATAAGGAAAATCAGCCACCATATAGATTTGGTGCCAGGATCGAGCTTGCCAAATAAAGTTGCACACAGAATGACGCCTGTAGAAACTAGGAGTTAAACAGGCAGGTCCAGGAGTTGCTGGAGAAGGGATTGATTCGGGAAAGTTTGAGCCCATGCGTAGTACCTGTAGTGCTGGCGCCAAAGAAATATGGAGAATGGAGAATGTGTACAGATTCACGAGCCATCAACAAGATCACAATAAAATATAGATTTCCATTGCCAAGAATGGATGACATAATGGATTGTTTAAGTGGAGCCAAGTACTTCACCAAGATTGATCTCAAGAGTGGTTACCATCAGATCCATATCAGAGAGGGAGATGAGTGGAAGACAGCCTTCAAGACCAGAGAGGGCTTGTATGAGTGGTTGGTCATGCCCTTTGGGCTATCCAATGCACCAAGTACCTTCATGCGGCTGATGAATGAGGTACTGAAGGAGTTTTTAGGAAAATTTGTCATTGTCTATTTAGATGACATATTAATATTTAGCAGAACCCTGGAGGAACACTTGATGCATATCAGAAGGGTTTTTGAGAAGCTACGGGAGGAGCAGTTATTAATAAATCTGAAAAAGTGTAATTTTGTAAAGAAGGAGTTAGTATACCTGGGATTTGTAATCTCAGTAGAAGGTCTAAAAATGGACCCAGAGAAGGTGAGAGCTATCATGGAATGGCCTACCCCGAGAAGCACAACAGAGGTAAGATCATTTCATGGTCTAGCCAACTTTTACAAGAAATTCATTAAAAATTTCAGCAGCATTTGTGCACCCCTCACAGAGACAATGAGAGGGGATAAGAAAGAATTCAAGTGGACCTTAGGGGCTGAAAGGAGCTTTGATGCATTAAAGAAAAAGGTCATAGAACAGCCTATTTTGGCACTTCCAGACTTTAACAAAGTATTTCAGGTAGACTGTGATGCCAGTGGCAGTGCAATAGGGGTTGTACTGAGTCAGGAAGGCAGACCTGTTGCTTATTTTAGTGAGAAGCTAAATGATGCTCGAAAAAAGTATTCAGTTTATGACCAAGAATTTTATGCTATAGTTCAGGCTCTAAAGAAGTGGAGGCATTATTTGTTGCCAAAGGAGTTTGTTCTATTCACTGATCATCAGGCATTACAGTACATTAACAGCCAAACAAAACTGAATCAAAGGCACTTGAAGTGGGTTGAGTTCCTCCAAAGTTATACCTTTGTGCTGAAGCACAGAAGCGAGAAATCAAATAGAGTTGCAGATGCCTTAAGTAGAAGGCAGAATTTACTGATTAAAATGATAGTGGAAGTAGTGGGATTTGAAGAACTGAAGGGTTTGTACCCTGAAGATCCGGATTTTGCAGAAGCCTGGACGGCTTGCTTGACACCTGTTACTGTGGACAGGACAAAATGGTTGGATTTTCTAATCCAAGATGGAATGTTGTTCAGAGGAAGTAAATTATGCATTCCAAGGAGTTCCATGCGGGAAAACTTAGTCAAGGAGAAACACAGCGGAGGACTGGCCGAACATTTTGGCCGGGATAAGACAATTGCCCTGGTGAGTGAAAATTACTATTGGCCGCAACTACAGCAAGATGTGAAAAAGTTTGTACAGAGTTGTAGAATATGCCAGATGGCAAAGGGCGAAAGACAGAACACGGGATTGTATCAGCCGTTACCAGTACCTGAGCGGCCATGGGAGGACGTCAACATGGACTTCGTCCTCGGATTGCCAAGAACATAGAGGGAAATGACTCTGTATTTGTAGTAGTTGATAGATTTTCCAAGATGGCACACTTTATTCCATGCCAGAAAACAAGTGATGCAGTTCACATTGCAAGGTTATTTTTCAAGGAAGTGGTACGACTTCACGGTCTACCGAAGAGCATTGTTTCTGACAGAGATACAAAATTTGTTGGGTATTTCTGGAGAACTTTGTGGAAGAAGTTGAAGACAGATCTGAAATTCAGTTCTGCATACCACCCATAGACTGATGGACAGACAGAGGTGGTAAATAGAAGCTTGGGTAATTTACTGAGATGCTTGATAGCAGATAAACCCACGGGATGGGATTTAGTTTTACCGCAGGCGGAATTTGCATATAACAATTCAGTCAATAAGAGCACAAATAAATCTCCATTCCAGATAATATATGGAAACAGCCCGAGAAATGTGTCTGAACTGAGAAAGTTGGATAAGAGAGAAAAGTGCAGTGCCGAGGCAGAAGAATTTGCGGAACATATGAAAAGTCTGCATGAAGAAGTAAGGAAACAAATTATAAAAATGAATACTCAATATAAGACAAGAGCAGACCAGAAGCGGCGGTTCAAAGAGTTCGAAGTAGGAGATGAAGTCATGGTCCATCTCAGGAAGGAAAGATTTCCTGCCAAGACTTATAACAAATTAAAGATGAAGAAGTTTGGGCCATGCAGAATACTGGAAAAACGGGAGTCGGGCAATGCATATGAAGTGGAATTGCCAAGTTGGCTTGACATTTCACCTATTTTTAATATTTCAGATTTAGTGGAATATCATGAGGAAGATAGTACGGAGGCACCAAGTACGGAGTTATGGCAAATTCCAGCATCTACTCCAACCACAGACGAGGTCGAGGAAATATTAGATGCTCGTGAAGGCAGAAGCACCAGGAACAAACAATATTCTGAATATTTGATAAAGTGGAAGGGCAGACCTGTAGAAGATGCAACTTGGTTGTCAAAGACAGAGGTTGACCACCTGGGTCTTCCCCTAACCGAGCAGAAGTGAGGATCACTTCTTAATTTACCCCGGGTGTCTGATGCAGGAGCATCCAGAGAATAGAGCAATCTTGCATCCTCCAAAATTTTTTTTAAGTACTTTGTATTTTGTTTAAATCTTTCTTTCCCAAGGCAAAAGTTTTGTAATACAAGAGGGAAGTTTTGTCGCGATATCGCGACGTCGCGATATCGTGACGTTTTTGGGAGCTAAGGCATGGAGGGGTTTTTCGTCGCGATATCGCGACGATATCGCGACGTCGCGATGTCGTGACGTTTTTGGGAGCTAAGGCACGGAGGGGTTTTTCATCGTGATATCGCGACGTCGCGATATCGCGATGTTTTTGAAGCTAAGGCATGGAGGGGTTTTCGTCATGATATCGCGACGTCGTGATATCATGACGTCGTGATGTCATGACGTTTTTGAAGCTAAGGTACGGAGGGGGTTTTTCGTCGCGACATCGCGACGTTATTTGCGGACTAAGGCACGGAGGCATTTTCATCGCGATGTCGCGACGTCGCGATATCACGACGTTATTTGCGGACTAAGGCGCGGGGGCATTTTGGTCACGATTTCGCGACGTTATTTGCAGACGAAGGCAAGGCGACAGTTTGGTCGCGATATCGCGACATGTCACGATTTCGCGGCCGGTTGAAGACAAATTAAAATTGGACACGTGGACAGGCCGCGCGCGCGGGAAAAGAGACAACGGTGGTAGATGAATGTTCTGACAAGGTGACAGTTGCAGGCCATGGGCATTTTGGATGAGACAGTGGTGCAGAGGAACAGTCTGACCAAAACGGCGATTGCAGGGCAAGGGGGTGTCTTTAATGTAAGCTTCCATAGCGGATCGGGGCGATTGCCCATTGATGGAAGGAAATTTGAAAACTTGACAGAGGAAGCGGACTTTCATATTTAATTTCATGAATTCGATCGGGTGGGGGCATTAATTGCCTAGAGGGTCGAGACCTCGATAAAAACTCGAAAAATTGTAAGGGAAGGGATGGCGAGTTTGAGATTGAGTGGGGAAAGAACTATGCCTGGAGACGGTATTGTAAGACTGTGTTAAGCAATTTACAGAAGAATAATTTCAAGTTTTGTTGTGTGAATCTCGGCTTGCCATCAAAACATCATATTTTTAGTAAGTTACCTCTCACAATACATGCAAGAACCAAAAACATCTCATTAGAAGGTAATAAAAAGAGTATTAAGGTATTTCCAAGGTACTATTGAATATGTTGGAATTTAAGAAGAGTAATCAGTTCTTCTTAACTAGCTATATAGATGTTGATTGTGTAGGGTGTATTGATGATTGAAAATCTACTTATGGATATGTATTCTATCTAGGATCTACATATATATAATGGGGAAGTAAGAAATAATAAACAATTGGTCAATCTTCCATTAAAGCATAATATTGTGTTGTAGGATTTGTTTATGAGGCAATATGGTTGAAATATATGCTGACAAGTATGGGTGTACCTCAAATTAAACCAAAAACCAAGTATCACGATAATCAATATGTATTGAAACTTGTTCATAGTCCAATGTTCCACAAGCACACAAAACAAATTGAAATTTAGTGCCACTTCATATATGAACATTTTTAACAAAACAACATTGAGCTCAACTTTTTCTCTACTCAATAAAAACATGTAGACATCTTCACCATGCCACTTGTACAAATTAAGTTTGGAGTATTTTGAGATTTTTTCTCCAAGAAACTCTAATCTATGATGTAATAAGGAGTAATGTTAGGATTTATTAGCATCATAGTTATCATGAGTGTAATTTTAAGTGGTTACAACCACTCAATACAAGGTACTTACATCTAGGTAGTTACTGGTTGTTATGATATACTAGGTAAGGCAATTATCTATAAATATATTCAATCCAATAATGCAAACCATCGAAGCATTCCTATAAGTTTAAACCCAAATATCAAGGGAACCAAATACTTAGAATCAAGTATTCAAACCAACACACTAATAGGACCATTGAGTCTAGGCAAGGGAGATATTTTTAACATACTAAGAACTCTCAGTCTTACAAAAAAAAATTGTGCCCAAGTTGAGTTTAAAACACACTACCACAAAGTGAGAGTGCCTTGGTCGAACAATGGAGCACCACTAAACCATAGCCAATGAGATTAGAGCTATGATATTTTGAGTGTAATACTTCCAAATATTGGACATCCTCCACACAATTGTCCCCACAAAAGTATAATATTCATGGAAATATTCCCACTCCAAAATTTATTTTTAAATTTTAATGAAAAAAATTATTACTTTATACAAAGAACAAAATTCATAGAGGCAAAATTGTTGGAGGTATTACATTATTTGGTACCTTTAGTACCTTTGTAAATATTTATATTAGGGTGTGTTTTTATTATTTGAGTCAATAGTATGTGTCAAGTTGTGAAGTGTGGATATGTGTCATGTAATCAAGTGTGAGTTATGAGTGTGAGGTGTCATGTGTGTAAGTGAAGAGTTATGTCATGAGTGTGATATGTCAAGTTTAGAAGTAGAGAGTTATATGTAATCATGAGAGACTTTATCATTATGTAATAAAGTAATATTAAGAGTTAAGTATCTTCTGTGAGTTTGATAAGAGCAAATATAAAGAGTTAGGTGCATGTGAAGAGTCTCATATATTTATATATTGAAGATAAAACTCTACATTATAAAAAATAAAGAATGATGTTTTATTAATAAAATTCTCATTCTGTGCAATATTTTTATTATTATGATTGAACGAGATTATAAGTGTGAGATTATATGATCTTGAGAATTATAGACAAGTGATATTTATGCTCATTTTCTAATAGTGGTAACAAATCCACTCTAGTTAGCTATTCAGATTGGAGATAAAGAGGAGTTGAAGATGAGATATGGTGAAGAGATAGCTTGGATATTAATGGAGCAAAAAATTGGGGGAACATTGAATATTGATGCACAATGGTTGAATATTGAAGTGATAGTGCTAAAATTAAAGGAGTGGAAGTACAAAAAAGAAGTAAATTATAAAGGATTTTTGGAGGTAAGGACTGGTTGTCCAAGCTATATTCAGAGGAAGGTTCAAGAGGCAGAGGACTGGTGGTCCAAACTACATCCTAAAGAAGGACTGGTGGTCTATATTAAGAGGAAAGGCTACATCCAAGGAAGGTCTACAAGGAGAAAAGGCTGGTGGTCCAAGTTATATTTAGAGAAAAGTGCAACATGAGCACCAATTCAAGGTGGAACATAGATGTAAAAAGTCCTTGAAAATTTTGCTATTTCATAGAAGAAAAGCACTGAAGAAGTTTGTTATTTTTTAGAGAAAAAGTAAAGGAAAACATTACAAAATGAGCACCTAAGAAGCATTAAAAGGAAGCACCAATATGAGAGTAAGCTACGTCTAGAAGATATATAGAGGAGTCATAGTATTTGAAGAATATTTTGGAGAAACAATGGAAAATAAGTTGAGTCATAAATGCATCCAAGGAGTGAGAGCATTTGTGAAAAAGTAGAAATATTTGAGCACTTGAGAGAATCATGAACATTGGAAGATAACACCCTGAGAGAGATTACAGCTGAAGGATTCCAAGATGAATGTCAAGAGGAACATAATGGAAGAGTAACATTTGAGGAGGATTGAAGAAGCATTAATTCCATCTACAATTGGAAAATTTTGTAATGCTCTTAACAATGTAAACATTGGAGATTGAGATGCTAAATTTTTGCATGAATGTGATGAATTTATATGAGGATAAAGTGCCATAAGAAAAAGGTATATTAACCTTAATATTTTTTGCACATTTATAATTGGAAATTGAACACACATTATGTTGGAAAATATTACATTATTTGGTTCATGTACCTCCATGGTACCTTTATGGTACAAATGTAAATAGATAATAGATTAGGATTTGAGTCTATAGTTTAGGATATTTATTTATATTTTCCCTTTTATGTAAGTGTCTATGTGCAGGATATGCACAAGTGTCATGTATATAAGATTGCAAGTTGATGGGGGAGCCAAAATCGCTCAACCCAAATTCTCAAAATTCTATTTCATTAAACTTGGAAAAATTTACAAAAATGGCAGACTCTGCAAAAAAACTTCTTTATTCAAAAAGGTAGTTCATTTATTTTATTTTACATTACAGCATTTCCAACTCTGGAAGAAAAACAGCCTAAAACAGGTCCCAGAATGGCCCTCTTGCCTTCACGTCTGCAACTCTGTCTCAGTCGTTTCCAACCCCTTGTGCATGCCATCGCTTCCCCTTTTAAAATATTTGGCATGACTCTCCGTCTCCCTTTTCTGACCCTTCATTTCATTTCTCGTGCCTCTTCGTTGTCTTGGATTTCGAAATGTCTTTCTTTCCGACTCTTGATCTTCGTCTGCTTTCACTGCACCTTGGTGCCACGTGCTTGTCTAGTGCTGCCACTGTAGACTCTGTCCGCCTGTCAACCAATGATGGTGTTTGGTATACCCACCGCTCGACAATTTCCTCTGTAACGGCCCTTGTAACCGCTTGTCTTTTCTTTCCTTTTGTTTGGTCGCGATATCGTGACATTTTTGCTTCACTGCATTCCCGCCCCTTTTCGAGTCGCAAAAATGCGACATGTCGTGATATCGCTACACTTTTGCTTTTCGGCCTTCCTGCCTATTGTGAGTCACAAAAATGCAACATGTCCTGATATCGCGACACTTTTCTCTCCTGCACCTCCTCTCGCCTTTTGGTCGCGATAATTCCTAGAAACGGTATTGTAAGACTATGTTAAGCAATTTATAGAAGAATAATTTCAAGTTTTGTTGTGTGAATCTCGGCTTGCCATCAAGTGGTATCAGAGCGGGAGCTCCTAAGCATGTAACAGATCACCGAAAGAGAGGCAATTACACCAAGATCTGTGGAAGGATTTGTAAAAAAAAAAAAAAAAGAGGATGCCTCCACAAAGAAACCGTGGTGGAGTAGGAAATGTGGTGTCGACAAAAGACTTTCGAGCTTTGCAGAGGCAAGTTCAAGCCCTGCAAGAAGAGCTACGTAGAAGGCACAAGCCCGAAAGGGATGAGGGAAGTGAAAACGAAGTTGATGAAGAAGAAGACCAGTATGAGGAAGAAGAAGAGGCTGTGGATCCTGCACAAGCCAGGTTGTACAAAGCCATATCTCAGATTGGAAAGCAACAAAAAATGGAGGTTTCTACATATTCTAGAAACCTAAATCTAGAAGAGGTGATTGACTGGATAAATGACCTAGAAGAATATTTCAAATATGAGGAGGTTGAAGACCCTAATCGGGTCAGATTTGCTAAGACCAAGTTGAAGGGTCATGCCAGCATTTGGTGGAGGGGAATACAGCTGGAAAGGAACAGAAGAGGGAAGGAAAGAATAACAAGATGGGATAGAATGGTGGAAAAGCTGAAAATACAGTTTATTTCGACAGATTACAAGTTGGTTCTGCTAAGGAAAATGTAGAGTTTGAGACAGACAAACAAAATTGTCCAAGAATACACCGAGGAGTTTTACAAGATCTCTATTAGAACTGGACATTTAGAGGCAAACAAAGAGAAGGTAGCCCGTTATATCAATGGGTTGAGACTCGGTATCCAAGAAGAGCTGAGCCTAGTTTGGGTAAGCACCATTGAGGATGCTTACCAGTTTGCCTTAAAGGTGGAAGAAAAACTGAATAGGCGGTTTGAAGGCAAGCAAAGAGGAAGGGGCCATGGTGGAAGAACTAGTGGGAGAACCAGTGGAGAAAAATACAAAGATCTGAAGAAGAATGGTGAAGCCAGTAGTAACTAGGATCAAAGGGAAGAGGATATTTATCAGCCCCATGATCAGAACAGCTACCCAAGAGGACGAGGTGTATCTGGACGTGGTTTTGGAAGAGGAGTATTTCGTGGGACATGTTTCCATTGTGGTGAAGAAGGACATCGAGCATTCGAGTGTCCACAACACCGAGAAAGGACGAACAAGAGGCCTGAGGGTCCAACCAGGGCTGCTATGGTAGAGGAAGATGCTGGATCTGAACATTCTAAAGAAGCGGAGAGAGGGGAAGCAATTATCATAAGGAGAGTCCTGTTGAATGAGGAGGACACAGATCAGAGAAGAAGTTTATTCCACACAAGGTGTAAATGTGTGGGCAAGATTTGCAATATTATTATTGATAATGGTAGCATGGATAACCTGGTTTCAGAAGAAATGGTTACCAAGTTACAGTTGGAGAGGAAGAAGCACCTGCATCCATATCGGGTCGCATGGTTATAGAAGGACCATAGGGCTTTGGTCAGTGAGCAGTGCTCCGTTAAATTTAATATTGGGAATTATTGTGATGAGGTCTTGTGTGACATCCTGCCTATGGATGCTTGCCATTTGTTGCTGGGAAGGCCCTGGCAGTTCGATGGGAGTGTAGTGCATGACGATCGTGCCAACACCTACTCATTGAAAAATAATGGCGTGCGCCATAAGCTGAAGCCTGTGAAGGAGGCAGATGAAAAGGCGTGTAATAGCTCCAGAATTTGTTTAGTTGAAGGGAGAAAATTTTTGGATGGTTTGAAGCATGACCATTTGTGTTATTCAATAATTCCTAGAGTTAGGGATAAAGAATGCAAGGATACCCCAGCAGAAGTCCTAGATCTATTGGAGGAATTTCCAGATATTGTGTCTGATAATGTGCCAGAGGGTTTACCCCCAGTAAGGAAAATTAGCCACCATATAGATTTGGTGCCAGGATCAAGCTTGCCGAATAAAGCTGCACATAGAATGACACCTATAGAAACTGAGTTAAACAGGCAGGTCCAAGAGTTACTGGAGAAGGGACTGATTCAGGAAAGTTTGAGTCCATGCGTAGTACCTGTAGTGCTGGCGTAAAGAAAGATGGGGAGTGGAGAATGTGTACAGATTCACGAGCCATCAACAAGATCACAATAAAATATAGATTTCCATTGCCGAGAATGGATGACATAATGGACTGTTTAAGTGGAACCAAGTACTTCACCAATATTGATCTCAAGAGTGGTTACCATCAGATCCGTATCAGAGAGGGAGATTAGTGGAATACAGCCTTCAAGACCAGAGAGAGCTTGTATGAGTGGTTGGTCATGCCATTTGGGCTATCCAATGCACCAAGTACCTTCATGCAGCTGATGAATGAGGTACTTAAGGAGTTTTTACGAAAATTTGTCATTGTCTATTTAGATGACATATTAATATTTAGCAGAACCCTGGAGGAACACCTGATGCATATCAAAAGGGTTTTTGAGAAGCTACGGGAGGAGCAATTATTAATAAATCTAAAAAAGTGTAATTTTGTAAAGAAGGAGTTAGTATACCTGGGATTTGTAATCTTAGTAGAAGGTCTAAAAATGGACCCAGAGAAGGTGAGAGCTATTATGGAATGGCCTACCCTGATAAGCACAACAGAGGTAAGATCATTTCATGCTCTAGCCAGCTTTTTCAAGAAATTCATTAAAAATTTTAGCAGCATTTGTGCACCCCTCATAGAGACAATGAGAGGGGATAAGAAAGAATTCAAGTGGACCTTAAGGGGCTGAAAGGAGCTTTGATGCATTAAAGAAAAAGGTCATAGAATAGCCTATTTTTGCACTTCCAGACTTTAACAAAGTATTTCAGGTAGACTGTGATGCCAGTGGCAGTGCAATAGGGGCTGTACTGAGTCAGGAAGGTAGACCTGTTGCTTATTTGAATGAGAAGCTGAATGATGCTCGAAAAAAGTATTCAGTTTATGACCAGGAATTTTATGCTATAGTTCACGCTCTAAAGAAGTGGAGGCATTATTTATTGCCAAAGGAGTTTGTTCTATTTACTGATCATCAAGCTTTACAGTATATCAACAACCAAACAAAACTGAATCAGAGACACTTGAAGTGGGTTGAGTTTCTCCAAAGTTATACCTTTGTGCTGAAGCATAGAAGCGAGAAATCAAACAGAGTTGCAAATGCCTTAAGTAGAAGGCAAAATTTTCTGATTAAAATGACAGTGGAAGTAGTGGTATTTGAAGAACTGAAGGGTTTGTACCCTGAAGATCCGAATTTTGCAGAAGCTTGAACGGCTTGCTTGACACCTGTTACTGTGGACAGGACAAAATGGTTGGATTTTCTAATCCAAGATGGAATGTTGTTCAAAGGAAGTAAATTATGCATTCCAAGGAGTTCCATGCGGGAAAACTTAGTCAAGAAAAAACATAGCGGAGGACTGGCCGGACATTTTGGCCAGGATAAGACAATTGCCCTAGTGAGTGAAAATTACTATTGGCCGTAACTATAGCAAGATGTGAAAAAGTTTGTATAGAGTTGTAGAATATTCTAGATGGCAAAGGACAGAAGACAGAACACGGGATTGTATTAGTCGTTACCAGTACCTAAGCGGCCATGGGAGGACGTCAGCATGGACTTCGTCCTCGGATTGCCAAGAACACAGAGGGGAAATGACTCTGTATTTGTAGTAGTTGAAATATTTTCCAAGATGGCACACTTTATTCCATGCCAGAAAACAAGTGATGCAATTCACATTGCAGGGTTATTTTTCAAGGAAGTGGTACGACTTCATGGTCTACCGAAGAGCATTGTTTCTGACAGAGATACAAAATTTGTTGGGTATTTCTAGAGAACTTTGTGGAAGAAGTTGAAGATAGATCTGAAATTCAGTTCTGCATACCACCCACATATTGATGGACAGACAGAGGTGGTAAATAGAAGCCTGGGTAATTTATTGAGATGCTTAATAGCAGATAAACCCACAAGATGGGATTTAATTTTACCGCAGGCAAAATTTGCATATAACAATTCAATCAATAAGAGCACAAATAAATCTCCATTCCAGATAATATATGGAAACAACCCGAGAAATGTGTCTGAACTGAGAAAGTTGGATAAGAGAGAAAAGTGCTGTGCCGAGGCAGAAGAATTTGCGAAACATATGAAAAGTCTGCATGAAGAAGTAAGGAAACAAATTATAAAAATGAATACTCAATATAAGACAAGAGCAGACCAGAAGCGGTAGTTCAAAGAGTTCAAAGTAGGAGATGAAGTCATGGTCCATCTCAGGAAGGAAAGATTTCCTGCCAAGACTTATAACAAATTAAAGATGAAGAAGTTTGGGCCATGCAGAATACTGGAAAAATGGGAGTCGGGCAATCCATATTAAGTGGAATTGCCAAGTTGGCTTGACATTTCACCTATTTTTAATATTTTAGATTTAGTGGAATACCATGAGGAAGATAGTACAGAGGCACCAAGTACAGAGTTATGGCAAATTCTAGCATCTACTCCAACCACAGACGAGGTCGAGGAAATATTAGACACTCGTGAAGGCAGAAGCACCAGGAACAAACAGTATTCTGAATATTTGATAAAGTGGAAGGGCAGACCTGTAGAAGATGCAACTTGGTTGTCAAAGACAGAGGTTGACCACCTGGGTCTTCCCCTAACCGAGCAGAAGTGAGGATCACTTCTTAATTTACCCCGAGTGTCTGATGCAGGAGCATCTGGAGAATAGAGCAATCTTGCATCCTCCAAATTTTTTTTTAAATACTTTGTATTTTGTTTAAAACTTTCTTTCTCAAGGCAGAGGTTTTGTAATACAAGAGGGAATTTTTGTCGCGATATCGCGACGTTTTTGGGAGCTAAGGCATGGAGGGGTTTTTCATCGCGATATCGCGATGTCGCTATATCGTGACGTCGCGATGTCGTGACGTTTTTGAAGCTAAGGCACAAAGGGGGTTTTTTGTCACGATATCACGACGTCACGATATCGTGACATCGCGATGTCACGACATTTTTGAAGCTAAGGCATGGAGGGGGTTTTTCGTCACGATATTGCGACATTGTGATATCACAACGTCGCGATGTCGTGATGTTTTTGAAGCTAAGGTACGAAGGGGGTTTTTCATCGCGACATCACGACGTTATTTGTGGACTAAGGCACGGAGGCATTTTCGTCACGATGTTGCGACATCGCGATATCGTGACGTTATTTGCGAACTAAGGCATGGGGGCATTTTGGTCACAATTTTGCTACGTTATTTGTAGACAAAGGCGAGGCGACAGTTTGGTCGCGATATCGCGACATGTCACGATTTCATGACCAGTTGAAGACAAACTAAAATTGGACACATGGACAGGCCGCGCGTGCAGGAAAAGAGATAGTGGTGGTAGATAAATGTTCTGAAAAGGTGACAGCTGCAAGCCATGGGCATTTTGGATGAGATAGTGGTGCAGAGGAACAGTCTGACCAAAATGACGACTGCAGGGCAAGGGAGTGTCTTTAATGTAAGCATCCATAGCAGATCGGGGCAGTTGCCCATTGATGGAAGGTAAATTTGAAAACTTGATGGGGGAAGTAGAATTTCATATTTAATTTCATGAATTCGACCAGGTGGGGCATTAAATGCCTAAAGGATCGAGACCTCGATAAAAACTCAAAAAATTGTAAGGGAAGGGATGGCGAGTTTGAGATTGAGTGGGGAAATAACTATGCCTGGAAACGGTATTGTAAGACTGTGTTAAGCAATTTACAGAAGAATAATTTCAAGTTTTATTGTGTGAATCTCAGTTTGCCATCAAAACATCATATTTTTAGTAAGTTACCTCTCACAATACAAGCAAGAACCAAAAATATCTCATTAGAAGGTAATAAAAAGAGTATTAAGGTATTTCCAAGGTACTATTGAATATGTTGGAATTTAAGAAGAGTAATCAGTTCTTCTTAACTAGCTATATAGATGTTGATTGTGTAGGGTGTATTTATGATTGAAAATCTACTTATGGATATGTATTCTATCTAGGATCTACATATATATAATGGGGAAGTAAGAAATAATAAACAATTGGTCAATCTTCCATTAAAGCATAATATTGTGTTGTAGGATTTGTTTATGAGGCAATATGGTTGAAATATATGCTGACAAGTATGGGTGTACCTCAAATTAAACCAAAAACCAAGTATCACGATAATCAATATGTATTGAAACTTGTTCATAGTCCAATGTTCCACAAGCACACAAAACAAATTGAAATTTAGTGCCACTTCATATATGAACATTTTTAACAAAACAACATTGAGCTCAACTTTTTCTCTACTCAATAAAAACATGTAGACATCTTCACCATGCCACTTGTACAAATTAAGTTTGGAGTATTTTGAGATTTTTTCTCCAAGAAACTCTAATCTATGATGTAATAAGGAGTAATGTTAGGATTTATTAGCATCATAGTTATCATGAGTGTAATTTTAAGTGGTTACAACCACTCAATACAAGGTACTTACATCTAGGTAGTTACTGGTTGTTATGATATACTAGGTAAGGCAATTATCTATAAATATATTCAATCCAATAATGCAAACCATCGAAGCATTCCTATAAGTTTAAACCCAAATATCAAGGGAACCAAATCCTTAGCATCAAGTATTCAAACAAACACACTAATAGGACCATTGAGTCTAGGAAAGGGAGATATTTTTAACATACTAAGAACTCTCAGTCTTACAAAAAAAAATTGTGCCCAAGTTGAGTTTAAAACACACTACCACAAAGTGAGAGTGCCTTGGTCGAACAATGGAGCACCACTAAACCATAGCCAATGAGATTAGAGCTATGATATTTTGAGTGTAATACTTCCAAATATTGGACATCCTCCACACAATTGTCCCCACAAAAGTATAATATTCATGGAAATATTTGTTGAGCAAAGTGCAACAAACAGTATTGTCATTGTTGTCAACACAGTCAGACAGATTTATTGATGCAATGGACAAGAGTTTATTGAACAACAAGGTGCAGCCAAAGTACAATGGATAGGAGTTCAGTGTTGAGCAAGGTGTTGCAGGAGGATTGTCATTGTTGTCAATACAGTCAGTTAGATCTAATGATGCAATGGACAAGTAGTTCAGAAGTCACTCAGATGCAGAGGATAAAGTTCAAAATTTAGTCAGATCATGAGTCCTTAAATGATAGATGCACAGAAACAGAAAACATAATTCAGAATGAGAAGAAGAAGTCTTCAGAACCTGAGATGTCAAGAAGCGAAAAGGTTTTTTTTTGAAAACCAAGGCAGTCAAAATAAAAAGTTTTATTTAAAATCATGGATAACAGATTTGAAATGGGTTTTTCTTAAAACCCAAGTTGGCTCTTCGTTTCATTGAAAAAGATGCCCCGATGATGAAGATATTTAATTTTAAATATTTAGTTTAAATTTTATTTGATTTAAAATTTAAATTAAAATATTAAATTAAATTAAAAGGGCCGACGTGTTACTATTTCGTGGCAATAAGCTATAGGAAGGTGACGAAGGTGGAGAAGATTTTGAGGCCGACAAAGTTAAATCTGGGCCGACGAATTTTAGGGTTTGGCAGCCGACAATTTCTAGGGTTTTGTAGCCGACATTCTTAGGGTTACAGCCGACGGATTTTAGGGTTTGGCAGCTGACAAATTCTAGGGTTTCTCAGTCGACGTTCTTCTAGGGTTTGTTTCTAAAATTTCTTCTATAAAAGCAAGGGTTCTTCGAGTTTGAAAAATGGGTTGTGTTAAGATAAAGTGCGAATGCGAGCATAGTGTTTGTGAAAGTGAAGTTCATGTTGAGCAGAGAGCAGAATGTGAAATGACACAGAGTGTGCGAAGCGTGTGCGTAGAGAAAGCAAAGTGTGCAGAGAAGCGCGAAGGGCAAAGTTGATTGCAAAGTCTGGCTGTAGCAGTGCAGCAGACTGTGTGAAGTGATTGCGCAAGAGAGAGCAGAGTGCACAAAGATTGCAAAGGTGATGTAGACCAGTTAGAGTCTTGCAATAACAAAGGTATATGTCAAACATTTTTTATTTAATATTGAAGTCCAGTTGGTGCTGGAAAATTAAGGGGTTGGTGCCTCTTTCCAGTAGGTGCTGGTAAAATAGGAGTTGGTGCTCCATTCTGTTGAAGCAGATAAATTTAAGGGGTTGGTGCTCCTTCCAGTTGGTGCTGGTAAACAAATTGTCCAGTTGGTGCTGGCAAATTAAGGGGTTGGTGCTTCTTTCCAGTAGGTGCTGGTAAAATAGGAGTTGGTGCTCCATTCTGTTGAAGCAGATAAAGTTAAGGGGTTGGTGCTCCTTCCAGTTTGTGCTGGTAAACAAATTGTAAAGTTGGTGCTTTGCAAGATGTTATATTTGGATGGGAGTCCAAGCAGCCATTATTTTTGAGGAGTAGCCATTTTGGTGAACCTCGTTAAAAATCTGTGTTGTGTGATGTTCTCTTGTGGTACTTGTTATATCTGTTTATAAGTTTTATCTGCTGCAATTTTTTTTAGAGCTGTCTATTCATGTTTTGTAATGCTACACTGATTCACCCCCCCTATCAGTGTCATTGTGATTACATCAATATTCCCACTCCAAAATTTATTTTTAAATTTTAAAGAAAAAAATTATTACTTTATACAAAGAACAAAATACATAGAGGCAAAATTGTTGGAGGTATTACATTATTTGGTACCTTGAGTACCTTTGTAAATATTTATATTAGGGTGTGTGTTTATTATTTGAGTCAATAGTATGTGTCAAGTTGTGAAGTGTGGATATGTGTCATGTAATCAAGTGTGAGTTATGAGTGTGAGGTGTCATGTGTGTAAGTGAAGAGTTATGTCATGAGTGTGATATGTCAAGTTTAGAAGTAGAGAGTTATATGTAATCATGAGAGACTTTATCATTATGTAATAAAGTAATATTAAGAGTTAAGTATCTTCTGTGAGTTTGATAAGAGCAAATATAAAGAGTTAGGTGCATGTGAAGAGTCTCATATATTTATATATTGAAGATAAAACTCTACATTATAAAAAATAAAGAATGATGTTTTATTAATAAAATTCTCATTCTATGCAATATTTTTATTATTATGATTGAACGAGATTATAAGTGTGAGATTATATGATCTTAAGAATTATAGACAAGTGATATTTATGCTCATTTTCTAATAGTGGTAACAAATCCACTCTAGTTAGCTATTCAGATTGGAGATAAAGAGGAGTTGAAGATGAGATATGGTGAAGAGATAGCTTGGATATTAACGGAGCAAAAAATTGGGGGAACATTGAATATTGATGCACAATGGTTGAATATTGAAGTGATAGTGCTAAAATTAAAGGAGTGGAAGTACAAAAAAGAAGCAAATTATAAAGGATTTTTGGAGGTAAGGACCGGTTGTCCAAGCTATATTCAGAGGAAGGTTCAAGAGGCAGAGGACTGGTGGTCCAAACTACATCCTAAAGAAGTACTGGTGGTCTAGATTAAGAGGAAAGGCTACATCCAAGGAAGGTCTACAAGGAGAAAATGCTGGTGGTCCAAGTTATATTTAGAGAAAAGTGCAACATGAGCACCAATTCAAGGTGGAACATAGATGTAAAAAGTCCTTGAAAATTTTGCTATTTCATAGAAGAAAAGCACTGAAGAAGTTTGTTATTTTTTAGAGAAAAAGTAAAGTAAAACATTACAAAATGAGCACCTAAGAAGCATTAAAAGGAAGCACCAATATGAGAGTAAGCTACGTCTAGAAGATATATAGAGGAGTCATAGTATTTGAAGAATATTTTGGAGAAACAATGGAAAATAAGTTGAGTCATAAATGCATCCAAGGAGTGAGAGCATTTGTGAAAAAGTAGAAATATTTGAGCACTTGAGAGAATCATGAACATTGGAAGATAACACCCTGAGAGAGATTACAGCTGAAGGATTCCAAGATGAATGTCAAGAGGAACATAATGGAAGAGTAACATTTGAGGAGGATTGAAGAAGCATTAATTCCATCTACAATTGGAAAATTTTGTAATGCTCTTAACAATGTAAACATTGGAGATTGAGATGCTAAATTTTTGCATGAATGTGATGAATTTATATGAGGATAAAGTGCCATAAGAAAAAGGTATATTAACCTTAATATTTTTTGCACATTTATAATTGGAAATTGAACACACATTATGTTGGAAAATATTACATTATTTGGTTCATGTACCTCCATGGTACCTTTATGGTACAAATGTAAATAGATAATAGATTAGGATTTGAGTCTATAGTTTAGGATATTTATTTATATTTTCCCTTTTATGTAAGTGTCTATGTGCAGGATATGCACAAGTGTCATGTATATAAGATTGCAAGTTGATGGGGGAGCCAAAATCGCTCAACCCAAATTCTCAAAATTCTATTTCATTAAACTTGGAAAAATTTACAAAAATGGCAGACTCTGCAAAACAACTCCTTTATTCAAAAAGGTAGTTCATTTATTTTATTTTACATTACAGCATTTCCAAATCTGGAAGAAAAACAGCCTAAAACAGGTCCAGAATGGCCCTCTTGCCTTCACGTCTGCAACTTTATCTCAGCTGTTTCCAACCCCTTGTGCATGCCATCGCTTCCCCATTTAAAATATCTGGCGTGACTCTCCGTCTCCCTTTTTTGACCCTTCGTTTCATTTCTCGTGCCTTTTCGTTGTCTTGGCTTTGGAAATGTCTTTCTTTTTTACTCTTGATCTTCGTCTGCTTTCACTGCACCTTGGTGCCACGTGCTTGTCTAGTGCTGCCACTGTAGACTCTGTCCGCCTGTCAACCAATGATGGCGTTTGGTATACCCACTGCTCAACAATTTCCTCTGTAACGACCCCTGTAACCGCCTGTCTTTTCTTTCCTTTTGTTTGGTTGTGAAAATGCAACATGTCGCGATATCGTGACATTTTTGCTTCACTGCCTTCCTGCCCCTTTTCGAGTCGCAAAAATGCGACATGTCGTGATATCGTGACACTTTTGATTTTCGGCCTTCTTGCCTGTTGTGAGTCGCGAAAATGCAACATGTTGTGACATCATGACACTTTTCTCTCCTGCACCTCCTCTCGCCTTTTGGTCACGTTAATGCAACATGTCGCGATATCGTGACACTTTTCTCTCCTACGCCTTCCCTCGCATTTTGGTCACAAAAATGTGACATGTCGTGATATTGCGACACTTTTTCTCCCTCGCGCTTTCTCTTGTCATTTGGTCGTGATAATGCGACATGTTGCAATATCACGACATCTTTCCTTTTTGACTCCTCTTTCTCCTTTTTGGTCGTGAAATCACGACATGTCGTGATATCACGACATATTTCCTTTCTGCCTCCTCCTCGCCTCTCGGGTCGTGAAATCGTGACACGTCGCGATATCGCAACAGCTTTGCTCTCTGCTTTCTCTCTCCATTTTGGGTCGTGAAATCATGACATGTCGAGATATCACGACAGTTTCCTTCCTTGCTTTCTTTTTGCTCCTTCAATCACGATTTCGTGACATGTCACGATATTGCGACAGTTTCCTTCCTCGCTTTCTTTTTGCTTCTTCGGTCGTGATTTCGCGACATGTCGCAAAATCGTGACATGTCATGAAATCACGAAATTTTCTTCTCTAGATTTTCCTATCTTCTTTTGATCGCAATTTCATGACATGTCATGATATCGCAACATTTTTGCTCTGCGCTTTCTCTCTTCTTCCTGAGTCGCGAAATGCGACATGTCGTGATATCGCAACATTTTTGCTCTGCACTTTCTCTCTCCTTCCTGAGTCGTGAAAATGCGACATGTCACGATATCGCTATACTTTTATCTCTTGAGCCTTCTCTCGGCTTTTGGTCGCAAAAATGCGACATGTCGTGATATCACGACACTTTTTCTTCTTTTTCGACATGTCGTGATATCGTGACACTTTTTCTCCTTGCGATATTTTTGCTTTCCATTGGATGCTCCTACATCAAACAACCGAGGTGGATTGAGAAGTGACCTTCACTTCTGCTTGTTTTGTCACCTTCTTTTTCAACATATCAAAACTTGCAAAATCTTCAGCCTCAGCACTGCTCTTTTCTCTTTTATCCATCGTTCTCAATGGTGATTTACTAGTACTTCTATTGACAGTCCTATCCAGAGAAACTGGGATCGTACAAGCTCTCCAAGCTTCAACAAAATCTGGGTCTTCAGGGTACAAACCCTTAAGTTCTTCAAACCCCACAACTTCCACTCTCATTGTCATCATCGAACTCTTTTCATCCATCTCCTTCAATGGCCTCAACTTGTGACGCACTCCATATTTCATCAGAGAGTAAGTATTCGCATGCCCATCATGCACCGCACGTCTGTAAAATTGCCATGGCATTCCCAACAACACATGGGAAGCATCCATAGGCAAAACATCACACAGGACCTCATCCTGGTATCTCCCAATATTGAACTTGACTAAGGACTATTCACTGACCAATGACCTATGGCCCTTCTGCAACCATGCAATCTAGTATGGATGCGGGTGTCTCCTCCTCTCTAGCTATAACTTAGTAACCATTTCTTCTGAGACCAAGTTATTAGTACTACCATTATCTATAATGATATTACAGACCTTATCCAAACTTCTGCATCTTGTGCGGAACAAGCTCTTCCTCTGGTCTGGTTCTTTCTCCTCATTCAACAAGGTTCTCCTTATGACTATAACTTCTCCTCTCTCTTCTCACAACCCTTCACCACAGATCCTGGTGTAAAATATCTCATGTCCAGTGATCTATTTACACACTCAGGCACTCCCGCTCTTCCACAGATCCTTGTGTAAACTGCCTCACTTTCGGTGATCTGTTCACACACTCAGGAACTCCCACTCTGATACCACTTGATGGGGGAGCAAAAATTGCTCAGCCTAAATTCTCAAAATTCTCATTCATTAATCTTAGAAAAATTTACAAAAATGGTAGACTCTGCCAAACAACTCCTTTATTCAGAAAGGTAGTTCATTTCTTTTATTTTACATTACAGCATTTCCAACTCTGGAAGAAAAATAGCCTAAAATAGGTCCAAAATGGTCCTCTTGCCTTCACGTCTGCAACTCTGTCTTATTCGTTTCCAACCCCTTATGCATGCCATCGCTTCCCCTTTTAAAATATCTAGCGTGACTCTCCGTCTCCCTTTTTTGACCCTTCATTTCATTTCTTGTGCCTCTTCATTGTCTTGGCTTTCAAAACGTCTTTCTTTTCAACTCTTAATCTTCGTCTGCTTTCATTGCACCTTGGTGCCATGTGCTTGTCCAGTGCTGCCACTGTAGACTCTGTCCGCCTGTCAACCAATGATGGTGTTCGGTATACCCACCACTTGACAATTTCCTCTGTAACGGCCCTGTAACCGCCTGCCTTTTCTTTCCTTTTGTTTGGTCGCAAAAATGTGTCATGTCACGATATCATGACATTTTTGCTTCACTGCCTTCCTACCCCTTTTCAAGTCACGAAAATGCGACATGTCGCGATATCGCGACACTTTTTCTTTTCGGCCTTCCTGCCCGTTGCGAGTCACGAAAATGCGACATGTCGCGATATCACGACACTTTTCTCTCCTGCGCCTCCTCTCGCATTTTGGTCATGATAATGCGACATGTCGTGATATCACGACACTTTTCTCTCCTGCGCCTTCCCTCACCTTTTGGTCGCTAAAATGCGACATGTCGCGATATCGCGACACTTTTTCTCCCTCGTGCTTTCTCTCGTCCTTTGGTCGTGATAATGCGACATGTCACGATATCATGACATCTTTCCTTTTTGGCTCCTCTTTCTCCTTTTTGATCGCAAAATCATGACATGTCACGATATCACGACATATTTCCTTTTTGCCTCCTCCTCGCCTCTCGGGTCACGAAATCATGACATGTCGCGATATCGTGACAGCTTTGCTCTCTGCTTTCTCTCTCCATTTCGGGTCGCGAAATCATGACATGTCGCGATATCGTGATAGTTTCCTTCCTTGCTTTATTTTTGCTCCTTCGGTCATGATTTTGTGACATGTCGCAATATCGCGACAATTTCCCTCCTTGCTTTCTTTTTGCTCCTTCGATCGCGATTTCGCAACATGTCGTGAAATCGTGACATTTTCTTCTCTGGCCTTTCTTGTCTTCTTTCGGTCACGATTTCACGACATGTCGCGATATCGCGATATTTTTGCTCTGTGCTTTCTCTCTCCTTCCTGAGTCGCAAAAATGCGACATGTCGTGATATCACAACACTTTTCTCTCTTGAGCCTTCTCTCAACTTTTGGTCACGATAATGCGACATGTCACGATATCGCGCCACTTTTTCTCTCTTGAGCCTTCTCTTTGCTTTTGGTCCCGATAATGCGACATGTCGTGATATCGCAACACTTTTCTCTCTTGAGCCTTCTCTCGGCTTTTGGCCGCGAAAATGCAACATGTCGCGATATCGCAACAGTTTTTCTTCTTTGCCGACATGTCGCGATATCGCGATACTTTTTCTCCTTGCGGCATTTTTGCTTTCCGTTGGATGCTCCTGCATCACAAGTGTGTAATGAGAGAAAGTGCACAAGTGTCATATAATTAAATATGTAAATATGTAATGTGAGGATGTGCACAAGTGTCATGTATTAGGTGTGCATGTAGGAGTGTAAGTATCATATAGAAGAGTGCAAGTGTCATAGATTTAAGTGTGCAAGTAATTAGAGAGCTAAGAGTCTTGTATACAAGTGGAAAGATGAGAATCCAAAATACATATGAGATTTATCTTATGTAAAGTATAGGAAAGGTTATAACTCCTGGATATGTGAAGAGTGCATTGGTCATGTATTGAAGAGTCACATTTCTAAGGTTATATAATGGTGACAAAGATCCATGTATTATATGGAAAAAAATCTAGAAAATGTATAAAAATATTCTAGTATGAATATTGAAGCTTGTATGCATATTTTGAGCAATTCTACTGTAAGTGTTCATGTTATTGCATGAATGATTTTGGCCATTTTATATTCATATTTGATATTATTTTGAATGTTATAGTTATTTATATTGGCTAGCTTATATTTTGATTGCTCTTATATTTAAATATACTCTTGATCAAATATATTGGAACCTAATATAATTTGGATTAAAATCCAACATCGGTATTAGAGCCATTGTCATATCCAGAGCTACTTCAAGTGGTCTCTATTGATACCATCAAAGGAAGTCTTTGATGTTATTGCTACAAATTAAAAATTTACAGATTTATTAGGTCCTTAATGGAAGTATTTCCACTTTAAAGGAAGTGAAGATGAGGACTCCATTCAAAGGCTTAGAGAGTAGATATAGAGAGGAAAAATAAAAGTCACCCTAATTTGGATGCTAAGGTCTATCCATTTGGTTCAAAAACCAGTGAATATAAGGAATCAACCATAAAAATTTTGAAAGGGCCAAATCTGAAGAAATTTGTATGTGAGGGGACATTCAAAGTCATCCTGATACTAATTTAGATTCTCTAGAAAATAGGAGAATCGAATAAAAATATTATAGTGGTTCAAAACCACCATTGAATGACATATATATAAAACAATTCCTTATATATTGTGTTGGATGAAGTGTTCAACAACTATCAAAATTATTAGAGGATAAAATAATCCTAACATATATTAAAAGGCTTCATGCTCAAGAGGACAAAAAAGATAAAAACACCAATAAGTGTTGTATGAATCAAGCATAGAGCATAAGAGATTATATCAAAACATGTTAAGTGGAGAAAAGTAAGTTAAAGAAGTTGAAGCAAGCTAAGAGAACCTAAGGGAGAAAGACCATAATGCTAGAGTCAAATCATCAATGTGAGATGGCCATAAGCCAAAGCAACTTGATAAGTTAAATTGTCTGTGTGAGATGACCATAAGGTAAATTAACTTCATAAGCTGAATCATCTGCGTGAGATGATCAGAAGGTAGAGTGAACTAATAAGTCAATCCATAAACTAGAAGGCTAGAGCCAAACCATATACATAGAAGACCAAAGTGTCTCGATGAGTAGATGCATCTGTATGAGCCAATCAAAACATTCAATCTGGTTGAAGCATTCGAACACCCAGGTGAACCAAAGTGTCTATAGCATATTTAAGCATCAAAAAATTAAAACTTTTTAGTTTGTCCAGGTTGATATCCTTCAAGAAGCTCAACTCATTAGCACCAGAGCATCTTCTCTATTACTATAGGCTAGAAAAGTAACACATCAGAGGCATTGAAAGCCTTGGATAATGTTCTTGCATGAGTGTTACAAAAGAGTAACATCTAGTATTGGCTTGAGTATTTAGAAAATTGCATGAACGTGAGTGTTTCATCAGGGTTCGAAGATTCTAGTCAAATTTTGGCAAGTGAAGGATAAGGTAAGTAATATTACCTTAATTATTTGATAAAGACCTAAGTTAAGGATTAATAAAGTGTTGAAACTTAGGTACTTTAATATTAATATTTAAGAGGGAGATAAAAGGAATTCAACTTTATTTAAATGATAATATTTAGGTGGGAGTTATAAGGGCTTCTACCTTATTCATAAAAAAATTAAAATTTTATTATTTGCAAATTAGTTTTTGCAACTTATTTTTTTGCTGGAATTTTTTGCAACTTATTTGATTTTTGAAAAATTAAATTATATTTTTGGAGAGATACGGATTTCTACTCCAAATTGAAATATTTAAAATTTGAAATTTAAAGATTTGAAAATTTTGGAGATTTAGAAAATTTGAAATTTGAAGATTTAGAAAATTTTGAAATTTATAAATTTAATGAAGTAGGGATATAAATGCTTTACTACTTCAAAGCATAATTGAGAAAACCTACAAAAAATCCTGATTTGATCTGATTTTTCCCGATTCATAAGCTAGCCAATTTTTTACCAATTTTTTCTTGAAAAATTCTGATATAGATGAAAAAAAAAAATTCCAATAAAACATTTGTATTTTCTTCGGTCTTTTCCATGTCGATTCCGATCCGATTCCAATTTTCTCAACTAAGCTTCAAAGAATTTGAAAAGTTTAAAAAAATTTAAATCTGCAAATTTATTTTTGAAAGGTTTTTTGAAAAAGGAAATTTGAAATTTTTGAAATTACAATTAAACTTTGGAGCAAAAAGGATTTCAACTTCAAAAGAATTCAATTATTGAATTATGGAAGAAAATGATTTGAAGTTCATAATAAGGAAGAAAATATTGGAAGTTATAAAATATGGCATACATAAATTGATTGAAAAATATGATGATAAGCAAGATATGGCAATGCAATTCATCTATAGAGAAGCAATGAATAAAATTTTTGAAACATTTGAATATTATTTACATTCAAAGCTTGTTGAAGCAATTGACAATTCAAAATATGATATTACAATACCTATTGATATATGTAGCATAATGTATATAGCATTGCTTTCACTTTAACTTCATAAAGGCAAAATCAAAAGCAAAAAGAGTTGATTGAAACTCTAAAAAGAAAAATAGTAATTGATCATGATACAAGTGAGTCAAGTGAATCATATCATAAAACAATGCTTCACTTTGTATGTGACATTGACAATCCAAGCTCATCAAATTCAAAGAATTATTAATATGCTCTAAGTGAATATTTTAATATTACAAGACAACATTAAGATTGCAAGAAAGTAGAAATAAAGGAAGCACATAAACCAAAGGCCAAAGAAGAACTAGAAGTTCATAACAAAGAAGTAAATACTAAAGAACTAAATAAATAATATGAAGAAGGAACTCAACCAAAGGATCATGCACAATGCAAGGTTATCTACAAATGAAAGAATCAAAGATTGAAGATTAAATTCTTAAATAACCAAATAATGTAATACAAGTAGGTGCTAGAGAATATTACATTATTTGGTTCATGTACCTTCATGGTACAAATGTGAATATGTAATATATTAGGGTTTGAGTCTATAGTTAGGGAGAGTGATTTATATTTCTCCTTTTATGTAAGTGTTTATGTGCAGGATATGCACAAGTGTCATGTATGTAAGAGTGCAAGTGTGTAATGAGATAAAGTGCACAAGTATCATGTAATTAAGTGTGCAAATATATAATGTGAGGATGTGCACAAGTGTCATGTATTACATGTAGGAGTTTAAGTGTCATATATAAGAGTGCAAGTGTCATAGAGTTAAGTTTACAAGTAATTAGAGAGTTAAGAGTCTTGTATACAAGTGGCAAGATGAGAAGCCAAAGGACGTGCGAGACTTATCTTATGTAAAGAATAGGAAAGGTTGCAACTCCTTATTTGTGAGGAGTACAATAGTCAAGTATTGAAGAGTCACCTTTCTAAGGTTATATAATGGATATAAAGATCCATGTATTATCAGGAAAAACATTTAGAAAATGTATGAAAATATTCAAGTATGAATATTGAAGCTTGTATGCATATTTTGAGCAATTCTACTATAAGTGTGATTCATGTTATTGCATTAATGATTTAGGCCATTTTACATTCATATTTGATATTATTTTAGATATTATAGTTATTTATATTGGCCAACTTATATTTTAATTGCTCTTATATTTAAATCTATTCTTGATCAAATATATTGGGACCTGATATAATTTGGCTCAAAATCCAACACATTAGTTTAGGTTAATTTATTTTTTTAGAGACATAAAGCAATGATCTAATTAATTAACGAATGAATGGATGGGAGACACAAGGAAATTAACTGTTTGAAATTTTAATTGAAGATTGATTAGGGAAATATTAAAAATTAGAGGAATAAATTAAAATTGAAAGTTGGGGAGTTATAAGAAGTGGAAAAATGAATTGAATTTAAAATTGAAATTGATTGATGAAATAACAAATTAATATTAAATGAAAATTTGATGAATGAAAAATGATTATTGAAGAAGAAGAAGAATATGAAAAATTGAATGATTAATTGAAAGAGAATAAAATAATATGAAGAAAAATATTGAAAGATTGAATTTGATTAATTTGGGAGCAACAAGCAATTCTATAGCAAAAGAATAATTGAATTGATTGATGCGAAAATTGAGAGAAAATTAAAGTGGAAAGATGTAAATGTTTAAAACTTAACACAAATCTGATAGAGAATATTAACAAACAAAAAGATATTCCAATATTATTAAAGGACTTAACCTTCATTCTCAAAGAAGCCAAATATGAAAAGTTTACAAGATTTGACAATTATCTATATTTAGAATTATTAATACCAGAGAAGATTCTAAAAACACTATTATACTACCTATTGATATAGGTATGATAATGTATTTGGCATTGCTTACTCTTGAAATTTCTAAAGACAAGAACAAAAGGCAAGAAGAGTTGATTAAAACCTTGAAGGATAAACCAGTGACAAAAGATATCAGTTGTGACACAAATGACTTATGGCATATGATAGCAAATGATCTTCTTCAAGAAACAAATTTGGATGTAAATATCTCAAAAGATGAACATGATGATATGTTGGTATATTCTACATATGTTAACTTCAACAGTAGGATTGATAATAATGGGTCATTGGATTCAAATATTCAAGGAATATGTTATTGTGATGACTTGCTCATAAGAATGACAAATATAATCCTAGAAGAACATATACAATTCCCAAACATAAAGGAATACCAGAGTTAACATCGAGAGGATAGAGACAATTTTCACAAATTGAAGGCAAAAAACCTTTATACTAAATAATTTAATATTGGGGGTGTTGGAGGCATTAAATTATTTGGTACCTTGAGTGCCTTTGTAAATATTTAGATTAGATTGTGTATTTATTATTTGAGTCAATAGTATGTGTTAAGTTGTGAAGTGTGGATATGTGTCATGTAATCAAGTGTGAGTTATGAGTTTGAGGTGGCATGTGTGTAAGTGAAGAGATATGACATGAGTGTTATAAGTGTGATGTGTCAAGTTTAAAAGTAGTGAGTTATGTGTAGTCATGAGACACTTTGTTATTATGTAAAAAAGAATATGTAGAGTTAAGCATCTCCTATGAGTTTGAGGAGAGCAAAGGTCAAGATTCAAGTGCATGTGAAGAGTCTCATGTATCTATATATTGAAGATAAAGCTTTATGTTATGTAACAACTAAGAATGATGTTTTATCAATAAAGTTTTCATTTTATGCAATATTGTTATTATTATGATTGAATGAGATTATATGATCCTAGGAATTATATACCTATGATATTTGGGCTCATTTGCTAATAAAAATGACAACTAGTGACAAAATGAGGTCCCCCCTAAAACTTCTGTGAAAAATCTAGAAATTTTGATGCTTCATCCATATCTATCATGGTTTTCCATAAACAACCTTTTTATGAAATGCACCCAATCAAGACATCATCTCTTGAAAATGCAATAGAAAATTTATTGAACATTTTTACAACTTTGTCAAACAACTTTTTTCATGCATGAAAGTCTACTCATGACTTCTCTAGCATATAAGGGTGGTAAAAAATATTTAATATATTCTATTGTTATTCAATAATTTTATAGATTATCCTCCCATTAGTGTTGCATTGATGCTAAAAAATCCCAAGTAGAGAAGGAAGTGGATTTTTTAGAATCCATTAAAAATTAAATAAGAGTTTCAAACATCCTCTAAAGTTTTAATCCAATAGCTAGGAATTCCATATATGGAAATATGTGTAATCTAATATTATTTGGCCAAGGCCAAAAGTGGAAAATAAGTGATTATGATAACTATTGATGCAGCCTATGGGAAAGTGTGTATGTAAGCCTATAGGAATTTTTCATGTAAGCCTATGGGTATCACTTATGTAAGCCTATGAGCATGTTCATGTAAGCATAAGGGAATTGTTTATGTATTCACCCTAAGTGATATTGGATAAGTCACCTTTATGGATGATCTTGTTTAAAGGGTGTGATATATTTATATTGTAATTTAACCTCCAAGTCAAGTTATGTTAGCTTGAGGTTAACATCTAATTGGGGTTTTCGTATCACTATAAATACCCCCCAATAACCTATTCATTCTATTAAAGTATGATATGTAAAATATTATGAGGTGCTTATAAGCACCCACTTCTTATTACTCTCTCTCTCTCTCTCTCTCTCTCTCTCTCTCTCTCTCTCTCATTATTTTATTTAATTCATTTATGCTATATTCAAATCATTCTTGCATATTTTATAGATATGATCATGGTGAATGCATGTTTTGGAATGTTTTTGAAAAGTATTATGAATATCAACATTCTATCAAAGTGAGACCAAAGATACTTCACTTGAATACAAAAAAGGATTTCATATCTTGGTGATTGGAGATACATTTCTAGAACTTTTTGAAGGATTTGCTTTATTTTCAAAATTCAAAATTTTAAATTGGATTTAGCACTAATATTTCCCATTGAAACTATGTCATGTCTCAGTGCTAATTCATGCATCATGTTGTTTCTTCATTATTGACTATCACTTGGATAGTGGGTCAAGAGTAGTGGTGGGCATGCAAAATGATAGCGCAATGATTATATTACTTATTGTTTTACTCCAAGTCATGATTTTGACTCTCCTTCATGTCATTTATTAAAAAAACTCACATAATATCATCTTGCATTGTTTATCTTCACCATGACCTTGTTTCCATAAAAAATGATGGTGTAATGGTAGGTGCATTGGTTTTTATGGCTTGTTAGATCCTTAAAATCCAACTTGAAATTTTTTCTTAATTTTTAAAATTTTTATTATCATGTGAGTCCTTGTTTCAGGTCTTTTCAAAATTTATATTAATCCCCTAGTCAGTCTCCTTTTAATAAATTTTTAGGTCTTGCAAATTTAGGGTCTTTTTGAGTCCTTCCTTACCCTGCAAGAGCATTTTTAAAAGAAATTGTGTCATCAAGATCAAGGCTTATTTTGAGTTTCCTAAGGTCTTATGTCGATAAAATGTTTACCTAAATAAGTTTTAATTAATTATTTTTGACCTCCAAAGGTCTTAAATATTTAATTAAATACTTTCCTTTATTTTCTTATGGTTTAATTAAAATTTATAATTAAATTTAATTAAATTTTTAACTATATTTATTTGGCTCTTTGGTTTTTATCCTAAAGTTGTTTTTTAAATTACCTTTCCTGCCCTTATCCCTCCATGTGCCATTCCCTCGAAATTCCCTACTCTCCATCGTAATCCTAACCCTTAACATCCCCCCATCCTCACCACATTTTCCCTTAGTTTCTCCTAACACCTAACCTGTTGTTATCCTTCTTTCTCAAGGAGGCACCTAATTTTCATTTTTTATAACTATATATCATGCAGGATAAGTTGCATGCTCAACCAATATACGATGTGCAAGCAAGTGCATGATCCAGTAGCATGGGTGAGTGCATGGGTGATAGGAGAAATAGGAGTTGTAGTTACCACATGGATCCAATCTGAAGAGCAAAGTCAATTGGCACAGAAATCAATGGCACAAACTATAGCGGGAGTCTTCAAGTGATCAAATAGGAGCATGGTAGGTGGTGTAGCTTATTGGCTTAGGTGGATCAACAGTCCAAGAGGGAACATGTAAATACATGATGCAGATGTGAGTGGATGGGTAGAAAGAGTCTCAAGCGATCCAACTAGAATGCGATACCTAGAAACAAGTGGTTGGTAGTGAATAATTCCATATGGATCATGTAGTCCATGAGGGAGCATGCAAATCCATGGCATGGATGTAAACATGGAAGAGACAAAAAATTTAAGCACCCCAATCCCATGGTGATGTTGTTGGTATTGGAAATAGATGAGATATATTACAAATGAAAGTGTTACAATATATAGGCAGGAGGCCTATATCAATACATGACAAATGTCAAAGAAATATGATAAGTGTCAAACTAGAAGTAGGCATAGTGCACATTAATTCTAACATTCCCCCTTAATGTGCACTATCCTAACTATAGAAAAATAAAACAATTCAACATTAGGTAACATTCCCCCTTAATGTTGACTTCTCTAAAATAACCCTATCATCCTCCTTTATTACATGATTTGGTCTAGGCTCATGCTCTTTGTGCTTGGCTCTCCAACTATGAATAATGCTAGATCAATGGTGTATACATCTCGGTATGTTACCACAAGGTCAGCCACTTCCTTGGATTTGTTGCCATTGGGTCAACCGTCTAAGTGCCTCAGGGTCAGCCACTTTTGGGTTTGTTGCCTTTGTAGGTCATCCTCTAGGTATGTTGCCTCTCATAGGTCACTGACTAGATTCACCATGAATATCATCTTCCCTCATGGTGAACTCAATATATAAGGTGTCAATATCTACCTAAAATGCACCTTAATACAAAAGAAATACGAGACATATGAGAGAGTCATGCACTCAATACAATAAATGAGCCATAGAAGCTAAATATGAAGGAGAAGAAGAAAGAAGAGAATAGAATCTTATGAAATGTCTTCATCTGTAGTCTTCAAAAGTAGATCCAAAAAAATCCTTAGATAGATTCTAGGGTGTCTATGTCTGTAGTCCTTAGAGTAAGTGTCCTTATAGTGACCTTTCATCCCACTGGAGTACATGGGTAACTAGTCACTGTATCCGCCAGGTCTATAGAGAATGTGACTAGGTACAAGGATCACATACAGTTTACCTTTGGAGTGTCGGGTACAACCGAGAGTGGACTCCAAGGTACAACCACTTTGAGGCTAAAAAACTCAATTAAAACAATTTCAAAATTACAAATGGATACCACCATTGTGTCCATCTTAGAAAAACCTTTTCGATAACTATAAATACCCCTATGTTGCTCTTTCAATGGGACTTTCATTTTGAATACAATAGATTGGCCATGAAGGTCTTCCACTTCCCATGTGGAATATTGGTCAATAAAGTGATATGTTGGCCAATAATATTCTCCTTCTAAAAAAACAATTTCTTTGCATCCAATCCCCCTTAAAATAGTTTATAAAAGTGGCCCCTCCATATAAAAATAAATGATAAGCAGTTTAAATTTAAATGGACCACATACCCCCATTGGGGATTTCAACGAGCATTGGGGCAAAGAAATGGACTTCCTCAATACCATAGTAAGGGAACATCAAATCAAATCACTGGTAAAAAAATGAAAGTCTGGGCCAGAAAAATAATACTTGGCCATGTTTGCATCACTTTGATCTGGGACCATTGGGTCGAATCGCAACGAGCAAGACGCTCTCCCTCGCTGCTCTATATTCCCTCTCCATCTAGCGCCACCACATAGGAAGCACCAAAATTAAAAAATATTAAAAAATTTAAGTGCCCTCCATGTAGACTGCAATTAGAAATAAACTATTGCAAGATTGGTTACATCACTGCCCTCCATGTTGAACACGTCCAGAAACAAAATTGAAGAAGCTATAGGCACTGCGCATGGTGTCACACTCATGGGTTGTGGGAACTCGAAGAAACTTGCCTTTTCAGGTAAGGAAACTCGAATCATTAGAGCCTCCACATCAGTACGAGCATAATTGCACCATTTGCTCTCATTTATTTCCACGACTGCTCCCAATGTGTGAATGAAAATAGATGAGATATATTACAAATGAAAGTGTTACAATATATAGGTAGGAGGCCTATATCAATACATGACAAATGTCAAATAAATATGACAAGTATCAAACTAGAAGAAGGCATAGTGCACATTAATTCTAACAGATGCATAACATCATGCAACTGATGGATTTGAATATCCGTAGGGGGAAAGAGTTCATATTTTTATTTTAATATTTTATCCCACATTGGGGAGGTAATTGCCTCCCATATGGTTTAGGGTGCAGAGGCACCCATGGTATATTGACCACCACATGGTGGTCGAGACACCTCCTCTGTGGGGTCACCTGGAGGCACCATTTTGTGGCACCACTGTAAGGGCCCACCTGGATGGCCTATAGCCCCCTTTGGCACCACCTGGGTGCAGCAACACCACTTGAGCATATGGGGGTGGCCCGATCGTGTTAGGATGGAAAACTCAAGGGATTTATATTATTGATAAAAATATTACAATATATAGGCATAAGCCTATATTCAACACATGACACTTGTCAAGAGAAACTGACAAGTGTCAAGGAATGCATAGTGCACTTTACTTTAACTCTAAAATTCCCCCTTAAAGTGCACTATCCTAACTAAAGAAAAAACAAAGCAAGTCAACATTAGGTAACATTCCCCCTTAATGTTGACTTCTCTAACAAAAATCTACATCCTCCTTATTGCTGATTTGGTCTAGGCTCGTGCTCTGTGCTCTTGGCTCTCCAACTGTGAATAATGCTAGATCCACTATGTATACATCTCGGTCTGTTGCCTCAGGGTCAGCCACTTCAACGGGTCTGTTGCCACTGGGTCAGCCGTCTAAGTGCCTCAGGGTCATCATGGGTGCCTCAGGGTCAGCCACATCTGGGTCTGTTGCCTCTGCAGGTCATCCTCAAAGGATGTTGCCACTCGTAGGTCACTAACTAGATTCACCATGAGTATGAAATCCCTCCTCATGGTGAACTCAATCTAGAAGGTGTCGGTCTCTACCGAAAATGCACCTAATGAAAGGAAAAATGAGCCATATAAGAGTGTCGGTCTCTGCCGAAAATGCACTCAATACAATAAAATGAGCCATAGATCCAAATAGGAGGAGAGAAGAAGAAAATAAGAGAATCTTCTGAAGTGTCTTCGTCTGTAGTCTTCAGAAGTAGATCCAAAAAAACCTCGGATAGAATCTAGGGTGTCTATGTCTGTAGTCCCTAGTATAAGTGTCCTTATGGTGACCATGTCATCTCACCGAAATTCATGGGTAACCAGCCGCTTCATTCGCCAAGTGTATAGAAAAGATCACTAGGTACAAGGATCACATATAAAATTACCTTGGGAGTGTTGGGTTCAACCGAGATTGCACTCCAAGGGAGAAAAAATTTTGAGGTTAAAAAACTCAAATGAAACAACCTCAGAATGACAAATGGACACCACCATTGTGTCCGTCACGAAAAAACGTTTTCAATGACTATAAATACCCCTATACTCCACCATCAAAGGGGCCTTCATCATGTGGAAAACATTACCATGCCTATCTAGGCAGTAAATAAACCTCAAGAATAAAAGATTCCTAACATCACACTCTGGCGGCATATAAATAGTCTCAATTTCCCTCGCAGGGGAATTACACGGGCTTTCACTTTCACTTCCACTGATTTAAATAATTAACCCCCATGCAATTTAAAAATGATCCTTTTTAGCAATGGCCCCCACATTTTTAATCCCCACATGCTTTTAACAGCCACTTAACAAATTAGTACTGACAGGTGTACGTCTGCATTTTGTTAGACTAAAACACATCTTCCCTAAACTAATTATGATGCCCAAAATTATAGTTTATGGGAAATAAAAATAAATTCCAACGGTTTCTGTAAAACGACCAGTTTGAACTCCACGATCTCCATTAAATATCTGGGATTAAACAAGCACTCGTAGATCAAAGTGCCATTCAAGGCAGCTCACTGCAAGGCGTAGTAACCACCGACGTCGGGGATTGAGACAGAACATCCTTCCCCTACCACTAATCTCTCGAATTTATCCAAATCGCCATAATTCGAGGCCGTGCTCATCCTGTCCCTCCGTCACCACTTCGATTTCCGACGCCATTGCCCGCGCTACAGCAGCCTTGGCTAGAATTGCTCCTATGGCTTCGTCGCAGCCGCCGTCGATAAACAGCTATTTTGATCATGATTAACCAAAAAATGAATACAACGACAAAATGCATAACAGCCACCAAAGCCGCCACATCGAAGAACGACGACACCACCACCGTTGCCTGCGGACTTCACCGCTCGAACCCGGTAGTCTCCATCTCCACGTTTGCCACCTGTAACACAGCGCCATTAAAAAAAATTTCTCCCAGACATGCCCTAGGTTTGGCTGCATCGATGTCAGCTCGTCGTGAACTTTCAACAGGCCACGGGATCGAATTCGAGAGGGCCGTACAATAGAACTCCCTGTGGTGGGTCGATTCTAATCTGCTTATACAAATCGTGGTGTGTAAGCGACAGCTCCACCGCCTCGTGGATCTCCTGCTTCTGGATGTCGCAATCATCGATGTCGTTGTACTGAACATTAGGCTTCTCCAACTGCGATAGCAACAAAATAGATGAATCTACACAGTCATTGGAATTGTTACAAGCTCCTTCAGAAACAGGCCAGGCCGACCAGTCGTCGAACCAAAGTTCATTCCCTGGCTTTCTCCTTATCTCTGAAGGCATTTTTTCTACAAATGCTATTTGCTTTTAGGTCTTCCAGGGAAGGCAAGCCACACCAACGGCATGCCCAACTCACAATTTTCTATGGAGGAACGGTCAATGTTTACAATGTTTCTACCGACATGGCAAATGCCATAATGGTTCTCGCTGACAGCGGTGGGAAAACCAGAAGCCAGGGCTCCCTACGACCCTCGTCGCCATAACTAATCTCCTCCTCGATAGGGAGTCAACTGTTATGATATGAAATTTTGGAAAGTAGTGTCAGAGGCGGGTAATATCATTTTGACTTGGGAAGCTCTCCTATGTCGATGGCAGTTTGAAAGAAAAAATAATTACTTCCATGCTTCTGTTATTGCTCGATGGCTGCCACCATCTAATGCAACTAAAGTGCGCTCTCAAAGATGCGAAGAAAATGCATGTTCATCGACAAATGGCCTTCGGTCCTGCATTTGATGCCTCCACCTTCAGTAAAACTCACCATGCACCTTATCCTCCATGATCATCGAACAACACCATGTTGGTGCTATCTTTGCTGTATTGCATCAAATATGCAATAGTATTGTCGCACTAAAGTCCATGAATCCATGTAAAAAAAAATGCAGATCTGGATCACGCACAACATAACACAACACCATCACAGCTGCAGCGCACAACATACCACTTTGCATTTCTTAACTCAAAAAATAGGCAGCCATTGATTTTTCAAAGGTCTGGTTTCTGATCCATTGTAAACAATGGAGAGCATACTCCCTGTTTTAAAAAAAATGGGGGTGAAAAATGAAAAATGAAGGGGAGGGAGGATTTCCATGAGGGAAATCCCCCCTCAAGGGTTTAACAGACAAGAGAGGGAACCTGCTCTGATACCAAATGTTAGGAGGGAAAACTGAAGGGAATTTATTATTCATGAAATGAGTTACAATATATAGGCATAAGCCTATATGAAATGAACATGACACTTGTCAATGAAACTGACAAGTGTCAAACTGAAGGCATAGTGCACTTTAACTCTAACATTCCCCCTTAAAGTGCACTATCCTAACTAAAGAAAAAAACAAAGCAAGTCAACATTAGGTAACATTCCCCCTTAATGTTGACTTCTCGAAAACAACCTATCATCCTCCTTATTGTTGATTTGGTCTTAGGCTCGTGCTTTGTTCTCTTGGATTTCCAACTGTGAATAATGCTAGATCCACTGTGTATACATCTCGGTCTATTGCCTCAAGGTCAACCACTTCAACAGGTCTGTTGCCACTGGGTCAGCCGTGTAAGTGCCTCAGGGTCATCATGGGTGCCTCAGGGTCAGCCACTTCTGGGTCTGTTGCCTCTGTAGGTCATCCTCAGAGGATGTTGCCTCTCGTAGGTCACTGACTAGATTCACCATGAGTATGAAATCCCTCCTCATGGTGAACTCAATCTAGAAGGTGTCGATCTTTGCCGAAAAATGCACCTAATGAAAGGAAAAAATGAGCCATATAAGAGTGTCGGTCTCTGCCGAAAATGCACCTAATGAAAGGAAAAATGAGCCATATAAGAGTGTCGGTCTTTGCCGAAAATGCACTCAATACAATAAAATGAGCCATAGATCCAAATAGGAGGAGAGAAGAAGAAAATAAGAGAATCTTTTGAAGTGTCTTCGTCTGTAGTCTTCAAAAGTAGATCCGAAAAAACCTCGGATAGAATCTAGGGTGTCTATGTCTATAGTCCCTAGTATAAGTGTCCTTATGGTGACCATGTCATCTCATCGAAATGCATGGGTAACCAGCCGCTGCATTTTCCAAGTGTATAGAAAAGATCACTAGGTACAAGGATCACATATAAAATTACCTTGGGAGTGTTGGGTTCAACCGAGATTGCACTCCAAGGGAGAAAAAATTTTGAGGCTAAAAAACTCAAATGAAACAACCTCAGAATGACAAATGGACACCACCATTGTGTCCGTCATGGAAAAATGTTTCCAACGACTATAAATACCCCTATACTCCACCATCAAAGGGGCCTTCATCATGTGGAAAACATTACCATGCCTATCTAGGCAGTAAATAAACCTCAGGAATAAAAGATTCCTAACATCGCACTCTGGCGGCATAAAAACAGTCTCAATTTCCCTCGCAGGGGAATTACACAGGCTTTCACTTTCACTTCCATTGATTTAAATAATTAACCCCCATGCAATTTAAAAATGATCCTTTTTAGCAATGGCCCCCACATTTTTAATCCCCACATGCTTTTAACAGCCACTTAACAAATCAGTACTGACAGGTGTACGTCTGCATTTTGTTAGACTAAAACACATCTTCCCTAAACTAATTATGATGCCCAAAATTATAGTTTACGGGAAATAAAAATAAATTCCAACGATTTCTGTAAAACGACCAGTTTGCACTCCACGATCTCCATTAAATCTCTTGGATTAAAAAAGCACTCGTAGATCAAAGTGCCATTCAAGGCAGCTCACTGCAAGGCGTAGTAACCACCGACATCGGGTATTGAGACAGAACATCCTTCCCCTACCACTAATCTCTCGAATTTATCCAAATCACCATAATTCGAGGTCGTGCTCATCCTGTCCCTCCATCACCACTTCGATTGCTGATGCCATTGCCCGCGCTACAGCAGCCTTGGCCAGAACTGCTCCTATGGCTTCGCCATAGCCGTCATCGACAAAAAGCTATTTTGATCATGATTAACCAAAAAATGAATACAACGATGAAATGCATAATAGCCACCAAAGCCGCCACGTCGAAGAACGACGACACCACCACCGTCGCCTGCGGACTTCACCGCTCAAACCCGACAGTCTCCATATCCACGTTCGCCACCTGTAACACAGCGCCATTAAAAAAAAATTCTCCCGGACATGCCCCAGGTTTGGCTGCATCGATGTCAGCTCACCACGAACTTTCAACAGGCCACGGGATCGAATCCGGGAGGGCCGTACAATAGAACTCCCTGCGACGGGTCGATTCCAATCTGCTTATACAACTCGTGGTGTGTAAGCGGTAGCTCCACCACCTCGAGGATCTCCTGCTTCTGGATGTCGCAACCCCCGATGTCGTTGTACTGAACATCAGGCTTCTCCGACTGCGATAGCAACGAAATAGATGAATCTGCACAGTCATTGGAATTGTTACAAGCTCCTTCAAAAACAGGCCAGGCTGACCAGTCGTCGAACCAAAGTTCATTCCCTGGCTTTCCCTTTATCTCTGAAGGCATTTTTTCTACAAATGCTATTTGCTTTTAGGTCTTCTAGGGAAGGCAAGCCACACCAACGGCATGCCCAACTCACAATTTTCTATGGAGGAACGGTCAATGTTTACAACGTTTCTGCCGACATGGCAAACGCCATAATGGTTCTCGCTGACAGCGGTGGAAAAACTAGAAGCCAGGGCTCCCTACGACCCTCGTCGCCATAACTAATCTCCTCCTCGACAGGGAGTCAACTGTTATGATATGAAATTTTGGAAAGTAGTGTCAGAGGCGGGTAATATCATTTTGACTTGGGAAGCTCTCCTATGTCGATGGCAGTTTGAAAGAAAAAATAATTACTTCCATGCTTCTGTTATTGCTCGATGGCTGCCACCATCTAATGCAACTAAAGTGCACTCTCAAAGACGCGAAGAAAATGCATGTTCGTCGACAAATGGCCTTTGGTCCTGCATTTGACGCCTCCACCTTCAGTCAAACTCACCATGCGCCTTATCCTCCATGATCATCGAACAACACCATGTTGGTGCTATCTTTGCTGTATTGCATCAAATATGCAATAGTATTATCGCACTAAAGTCCATGAATCCATGTAAAAAAAAATGCAGATCTGGATCACGCACAACATAACACGACACCATCACAGCTGCAGTGCACAACATACCACTTTGCATTTCTTAACTCAAAAAATAGGCAGCCATTGATTTTTCAAAGGTCTGGTTTCTGATCCATTGTAAACAATGGAGAGCATACTCCCTGTTTTGAAAAAAATGGGGGTGAAAAATGAAAAATGAGGGGGGAGGGAGGATTTCCATGAGGGAAATCCCCCTCAAGGGTTTAACAGATAGGAGAGGGAACCTGCTATGATACCAAATGTTAGGAGGGAAAACTGAAGGGAATTTATTATTCATGAAATGAGTTACAATATATAGGCATAAGCCTATATGAAATGAACATGACACTTGTCAATGAAACTGACAAGTGTCAAACTGAAGGCATAGTGCACTCTAACTCTAACATTCCCCCTTAAAGTGCACTATCCTAACTAAAGAAAAAACAAAGCAAGTCAAAATTAGGTAACATTCCCCCTTAATGCTGACTTCTCGAAAATAACCTATCATCCTCCTTATTGCTGATTTGGTCTTAGGCTCGTGCTTTGTGCTCTTGGCTCTCCAACAGTGAATAATTCTAGATCCACTGTGTATACATCTCGGTCTGTTGCCTCAGGGTCAACCACTTCAATGGGTCTGTTTCCACTGGGTTAGCCGTCTAAGTGCCTCAGGGTCATCATGGGTGCCTCAGGGTCAGCCACTTCTGGGTCTGTTGCCTCTGTAGGTCATCCTCAGAGGATGTTGCCTCTCGTAGGTCACTGACTAGATTCACCATGAGTATGAAATCCCTCCTCATGGTGAACTCAATCTAGAAGGTGTCGGTCTCTGAAGAAAAATGCACCTAATGAAAGGAAAAAATGAGCCATATAAGAGTGTCGGTCTCTGCTGAAAATGCACCTAATGAAAGGAAAAACGAGCCATATAAGAGTTTCGGTCTCTGCCGAAAATGCACTCAATACAATAAAATGAGCCATAGATCCAAATAGGAGGAGAGAAGAAGAAAAGAAGAGAATCTTCTGAAGTGTCTTCGTCTGTAGTCTTCAGAAGTAGATCCGAAAAAAACCTCGGATAGAATCTAGGGTGTCTATGTCTGTAGTCCCTAGTATAAGTGTCCTTATGGTGACCATGTCATCTCACCGAAATGCATGGGTAACCAGCCGCTGCATTCGCCAAGTGTATAGAAAAGATCACTAGGTACAAGGATCACATATAAAATTACCTTCGGAGTGTTGGGTTCAACCGAGATTGCACTCCAAGGGAGAAAAATTTTTGAGGCTAAAAAACTCAAATGAAACAACCTCAGAATGACAAATGGACACCACCATTGTGTCCATCGTGAAATTTTTTTTCCAACGACTATAAATACCCCTATACTCCACCATCAAAGGGGCCTTCATCATAATGAAAAAACAACATGCCTCTCCAGGACAGCAAAATAAACAACATCGCTTCAATAGCGGCATCGCTCTCAGGCGGAATAAAAATAGTCTTAAATTTCCCTCGCAGGGGAATTACATCGGCCATTTAGGCCTTCCACCTCCATGTGGATAAAACAGGGCAATAAATTTTTTCTGTCGGCCACTCTTCAGCATGATTTTAAAAATTCCCCCCTTGGAAAAACCACTAAGTGTGAAAACTTTTAAGACCTTTACAACATGTGTGAAAAAAAAGAATTCCCATTGTCATATTTAAAAAAAAATACTTATACCATAAAATGGTCCCCCATAACATTTTAAAGCTCATTGGTCGTCATGGCCCCATCAACAGAAGACCATCTTTCTGCGAATTTCTTGTGCTGGATTGCTTGAACTCGGCATCATCTTCCTCTTTTCTCATCGTTCACATCTTCTCAGTGGAGGGAACGAAATCGACACATGGCCCGCCGCGTTCGATGAATTTCACATGTGCAGGCCCAAGTCCAACTTAACGACATCGCCCAAAAAATTTCCATGGCCCACTAACACATCTATTTACGCGTCGTAGCAACAAAAAGTCATGTTGTTACTACTATTAATCTCTTGTCACTGCCGAAAAAATTATGCTGGCCGAGAGGGAGGGCATTTGGGAGCCACAGCGCACTGATCCGTCATGGCCGTCGGCACATCATCGAAAACGGTGCCACCTTCCTCCTTCTCAGGCCGCAGCAGCGACAATTCAAATCTGGAATCCCCATCATTTGAAGGAAAATTCGCCACTATCGATGGCCGACAAAACTCGCCAGAGTATGGTCTTCTCCAAAAATAAGACAAATTTCAAAAGTAGTCAGATCAAAAAATCAACTGTAACCCTTATTTTAGAGAACAGGATTACGGGCATCGTAGAATTATAGAAATTTGGCCACTGCTATATCCACCGATGGTGCTGCTGGAGCTCCTGCTTCCAACCTGTCACCCCCTCCTACGGATGAAGGTGAGGGCAACAGCCATCCAGCGTGTTTAATTTTGTTAGAGTAAGTGGATCACCATCTCGTGGAAGTCGATCCAGAGGTCCAGCGGCTTCGTAGTGGCGGTCCAGGAATCTGAACATCCACTTCAATTTTGAAAAAACAACCACGGTTCGCAGACCAAAACCCCATCAAAAAAAACACTTTCTACGACCTTTCTCTTTCGCACCAACACCGTCGTGTCCTCTATTACTTTTCTACGGTCTGATGTTGGATTGCAACCCCCATCTCAGTCCAGTAAGACCTGTATGCCACAGCAAGGTCAGGTTACTCTTCGTTGGCCGAGCACATCATCAACTACAGCGACTTTAATAGTACTGCCGCCGCCACGCCCGTGTCTATGCAATGCCCGTAGAGTGCCATCGCCTTCACAAAAAAAAAATTGAACACCGCGCTAGCTCCTCGTGACCTCCGTAACGAAGCTCTGTACAAAATTGCGTGAAATCAGAGCCAAAGGGGCTAAAAATCAAAGTACTGGGTCGAAAAAACTGCAGTGGTCTCCAACTTGCTGGCAGGTGGGCGTCTCCTTTCGCGCATCTAATCTTGCAAAAATCACATTGAGGGCACTGTCAAAATGTTCTGATTCCCATGCATTTCTTCATCAGCGCCTTACCGACCCATGCATTTCTCCATCAGTGCCTCGCACTGCTTAATGTTTCTCATATGCAAATGGATGACGCCCTTTGCTATGTGATATCACATTATGAAAGGATTTTGACCTACGTGCCACATTGCCAGATCACGGTAAAAAAACACCACCAATGCTCTGAAATGTCTCTTGGCCAGCACCCTTCAACAGACCAGTGCCGCAACCTGCCAGATCTGTCTGCAACCTATAAAAAATAATGATCTCTAAAAAAAATTAAAAAAATAGTTCATGACTCCAAGCTTGAAGCTTCAGGGGCAGCCATTAATGGTATCCCGTTTCTGCAGACGGATACATATGGGGAAAAATGATCACTAAAAAAAATTTGGGAGCCATGATTTTTCCAAAAGTCTGGTTTCTGATCCATTGTAAACAATGGAGAGCATACTCCCTGTTTTGAAAAAAATGGCGAAAATAGGGGGAAAGGATGAGGGGGGAGGGAGGATTTCCATGAGGGAAATCCCCCCTCAAACTCACAAGGCCAGAGAAATCTTGGAGCTCTGATACCAAATGTTAAGAGGGAAAACTCAAGGGATTTATATTATTGATAAAAATATTACAATATATAGGCATAAGCCTATATTCAACACATGACACTTGTCAAGAGAAACTGACAAGTGTCAAGGAAGGCATAGTGCACTTTACTTTAACTCTAACAGATCGCACATTGCTAAAGGATAATTTTTTTTATTTTAATAAAGATTTAAAATAGTTTTGGGTTGTAATGACTAAACATTGAAATTTTGATAAAACACCAAAATTTTATTCTTATTTATTTATTTGATTATGATGGCTAATATTAGCCACTATAGTTAAATAAATGACTCAAATTAATTAACAACTTAAAGCTATTTTTACCGATATGGAGGTAATTATAACAAGTAGGAGTGGAGGAAATTTTTAATCAACTAAGACCATTATCAAGCCATGAATGAGAGCCACTACAAATGCAATCAATATTGTGGATCAAATATGGAGGTAGTTGTAGTTATTATGGGCCATTACCTAATAAATGATAGTTATAGTTATGGACCATCATCGAGCTTTGAATGAGAACCAATTTACAAGCTATATGAGAGAGTTGTTGTAGCAGGAAAAGGGTCAAGTTTTTGCATAGTAAAATTCTACAAGAGGTATACCAAAGTGCCAATCCTTGTTTGTTGTAATTTCTTTTTTGTGTCTTGTCTAGTAACCCCTTGTTCTTACCCATTATTGTGCAATTTTTACTGAGGATGTACCCAGTGTACTGAGATCATTTCCAATGGCTGATATCGAAAGCTATTAGGCTCTTTGTTACATCATTTGAACGAAGAGTTACAGTTCTCTATTGCATCATTTGAATGGATAACTCATTTGTATTTGCTTAATGATATCTGGTTATCTTGATCATACTCCCATTATAATGATCTATTGATTAATACAATATTATTTTCTCCTTCAGCTCTGTGTGTAATTGTGTATGTTATCCTATTTACATGTTACATTATTTGAATGTGTAAATGGTGACTTCTTTCACTATCATGTTCAATCATATTTGTTACATTATTTGAATGGATTTCATTGGCTTAGTTTTTATCTTCTCCCCCTTCTCTCCTCATCATATTTTAATTTTGGCTATAATTACCCAATGGATAAGGCATCGATATACTAATTGAAGCACTAGTTGGGAGTTACTTTCAAGCTTGGTCAATTTTTATGTTGCAATTATATTTCATTTTTACAAATTTGGATGAGCATAAACATATGAGAAATATTATAGGCTCACCTCCAGGGTTTCCTTACCCTACTTGGTTTATCTAGAGTCTTAGAATAATCTTTTCCTAAGTCAAAGAGGTGGATCCACCAGAGTCCACAGTGCTGATTGGATTAGGGAAGTCTTGCAATGTGATGAATCTCTTAAGGGTGAAAGAATTTCCCCCAATAGTTTTTGGCACCATTTCCAAGGAAGACTTAGTTTTGAGCAAGGTGCAACAATAGTATTGTCATTGTTGTCAACACAGTCAGATAGATCTGTTGATGCAGTGGACAGGAAGTTCAAAAGCTATTCAAATGCAGAAGACAAGAGTTCAAAGGTTATTCAGAGTATGTACAGGTGATTTTCCAAGAAGACCGAAGTGGCCCATATGCAAAAGATCAAAGAAAAAGACAAGTAAGAAAAGTGTCACGATATCGCGACATATACAACGAGCAAGAAAAAGCTGTCGCGATTTCGCGACATGTTGGAAGAGAGAGAAAAGGTTTGGGAAAAAGAAGAAAAACTATCACGATTTCGTGACATGTTGGAAGAGAGAGAAAAAGCAGGAAAAACTATCACGATTTCGCGACATGTTGGAAGAGAGAGAAAAAGCAGGAAAAACTATCACGATTTCGTGACATGTTGGAAGAGAAAAAGGCAAGTGGAAAAACTGTCGCGATTTCGCGACATGTTGGAAGAGAGAAAAAGCAGGAAAAACTGTCACGATTTCGCGACATGTTGGAAGAGAAAAAGGCAAGTGGAAAAACTGTCACGATTTCGTGACATGTTGGAAGAGAGAAAAAGCAAGAAAAACTGTCGCGATTTCACGACATGTTGGAAGAGAAAAAGGCAAGTGGAAAAAGTGTCACGATTTCGTGACATGTTGGAAGAGAAAGAGAAAGCAGGAAAAAGTGTCACGATTTCGCGACAAGTTCGAAGAAAGAGAACAAGTAAGAAAAGTGTCACGATTTCGTGACATGTCGCATTTTCGCGACTAAAATAGGAGAGAGAAAGTAAGTTGGAAAAGTGTCACGATTTCATGACATGTCACATTTTCATGACTAAAATAGGAGAGAGAAAGTAAGTTGGAAAAGTGTCACGATTTCATGACATGTCGCATTTTCGCGACTAAAATAGGAGAGAAAAAATGCAAGGAGAAAAAGTGTCGCGATATCACGACATGTTGCATTTTCATGGCCAGAAGAGAAGAGAAAATGCAAGGAGAAAAAGTGTCGCGATATCGCGACATGTTGCATTTTCGCGGCCAGAAGAGAAGAGAAAATGCAAGGAGAAAAAGTGTCACGATATCGCGACATGTTGCATTTTCACGGCCAGAAGAGAAGAGAAAATGCAAGGAGAAAAAGTGTCACGATTTCGCGACATGTATTTTCATAGGCCAAAGCTAAGAGAAAGAGCAAGGAGAAAAAGTGTCACGATATCGTGACATGTATTTTCGGGGGCCAAAGCTAAGAGAAAGAGCAAGGAGAAAAAGTGTCACGATATCGTGACATGTATTTTCACGGGCCAAAGCTAAGAGAAAAAGCAAGGAGAAAAAGTGTCACGATATCGTGACATGTATTTTCGGGGGCCGAAGCAAAGAGAAAGCGTAAGGAGAAAAAGTGTCGCGATATCGCGACATGTAGCATTTTTGCGGTCCGATGCAAAGAGAAAGAGAGAGAAAGAAAAAGTGTCATGATATCACGACATGTATTTTCGCGGGCCAAAGCAAGGAGAAAGATAGAGAAAGAAAAAGTGTCACGATATCGTGACATGTATTTTCGTGACAACAACAACAAAAGAAGCTACAGAGGCAGAAATGTCACGATTTCGTGACAGGTCGTAAATGCGCAAGTCAAGAAGGAGAACCCGACTAAAATGAGAAGTATGATAGTGGACCGACATCTCTACAACATTTACAGGGGTAGATATAGAGTGAATTCATGCAGCTAAAATATGAAGAGTGAACAAAAGTCAGTGTGACGGCTACAAGGACTATTACCGAATGAAATCTTCGAGCGGTGGAATTATCGAATATCTTCATGAGTTGAAGCCGACTAAGACCGATGACAATCGACTAAGATTAGGGTTTACAGTTGTTATGAAAGTCGACTAAGATTAGGGTTTACATTTGTTATGCAAGCCGACTAAGATTAGGGTTTTCATCATGAAAATATTGTTATAAAAGGAGGGCTATTTGGAGAATTGTGGAGTTGTTGCATAAGTCGTCGAATGTGTGTCGAAGTGTGAAATGTGGTCGTAAGAGCGCAGAAAGCACAAAAGTGGCGAGATGATGGCGAAGTGCGCAAAGTGAGCGAAGAGTCATGTCAAATTGTCCTAAGTGCGTCTGTGAGTGCGTAGAGAGAGCAGAAGGCACAGAGAGTGCAAAGGGCGAAGACGAACGCAAAGTGTAGTTGTAAGGGCATAGAGTGTACGAAGACAGTGCATAGAGGGTGCGTAGAGAAGTGACTCAAAGAAGGCGAAGTGTGGCTATAGATCGTAGATGTGTCTGTTCGTAAATAGTGAGAGAGATTGGGTAAGCAATAGACCAGTCAGGGTCTTGTAAAAGCGAAGGTATTTTTTTGTTAAACTTCTAGATTCAAAATTGAAGTCCAAGTTGCAGCTTGGCATCAGGGGTTGGTGCTCCTTCCAGTAGGTGCTGGTAAATCAGGGGTTGGTGCTCCTTTCTATTGGTGCAGATAAATAAGGGGTTGGTGCTCCTTCCAGTGGGTGCTGGTAAATTGATTGTAAAGTTGGTGCTTTGCAAAGGCTGGATTTGGATGGTAGTCCAAGCAGTCATTCTTGAGGAGTAGCCAAATTGGTGAACCTCGTTAAATCTTGTGTTGTGTGATGTTCTCTTGTGATACTTGCTTTATCTGGTTTTAAGGTTTCATTATTTCAGTTTTAAGAGCTATGAATTTAAGTTTAAAGAACTACACTGATTCACCCCCCCTCTCAGTGCCATTGTAAGACTAACAATTGGTATCAGAGCCAAGTTCCCTTCTCAGGCTAAATCAGTCAGGGTTGATCTTGGATTAGTACGCAATGGGTAAGAAGAATAGATCCTCCTCCAAAAGGGCATCTCAGTCAGTTTCAGTTCCTGTGGAAGAGAAAATTGAACCAAAAAAGGTTGAAGACTTCTCATCAAACAAAGCACCTTTGTTTGACGGAACTAATTACGTGATCTGGAGAATCAGGATGTAGACATATCTTTGTGCTTTGGGATACGACATCTGGGATTCAGTAGACAGTGAATACACAATACCCATCACTCCTCCAACCGATGTTGTCGGTAAGAATCTGTTTGAGAATGACTCAAAAGCAAAGAATGCTATCAGGTGCGGATTAGTAGACAGTGAACTGGTAAAGATCATGAGTTGTAAAATGGCAAAAGAAATATGGGACAAACTGAGGAGTATTCATGAAGGAGACGATGAGATCAAGGAGGCCAAGTTACAAACACATCAAGCTCAGTTCGAAGCATTAAAGTTGAATGACGATGAGAACATAGAGGCATATATGCTGAGAGTTAATGAAGTCCTAGAGGATGATTCTAAAAAGGAAATAGGTGGAGGTATTTTCATGACACTCGAAGAAGAAACAGAAAAAGAACAGGAATGTGATGAAGAAGAAATTGATGCAGAAATAAATTTGAAAGAGGAACTAATTGCAGCTCTGGATGAATTGAAGATAGAAAGAAAAAGGAATAAGGAAATCTCAAGAAAGCTTGAGGATGCAAATGAAATAATAACCAGTTTGAAAGTACAGGTAGAAGAATTCAAAAGGATTGAAGAAACTCTCGGGTCTCGAGATCAATGAGAAAGAGATTGGTTGCTGCAAACAAGAGGAAGAGATTGTTTTATTGAAGAAACAACTAGAAGAGGCCAATACAAATCTCAAATTCGAGAAGAGCACAGAGTTGCTAGATAAAATGATAAGCCAACAAAGAAGCTCCACGGATAAGCGTGGTCTTGGATATGAAGTTGAACAACCTTCATCTTCCAACTCTGCAGAGAAGAAGAAGTTCACTGTTGAAGGATCGAAGCAAGAAAAGTTTGAAGCTGAATCTTCAAAAGGAAGAAAATATCAAAGGAGATCTACAACAAAGCAACCACAACAAAAGAGGTTCTATCACTCTCACTCTATTCATAATAATACTTTTAATGGCTATTGTTTCAGATGCAACCAGTATGGTCACAAGGCAATTTATTGTGGATTGAATAATAAATCAAAGAGTTATGCTGGTAGAAATACATCTGCGTTTCTGAGTGAACACTATGTACAATGTTTTCAATGTAATGGTCATGGGCACATAGCAAGGTTTTGTCCAAGCACTTTTGTATCTAATCTAAGGCAAAATAGTAGATTTCATCAGACGCAAAGAACGCAACACAGACAGGGAATAAATCATGTACATAAAAGAAAGGAAAATAATCATTCATCAAGGATGCACAAGAGACAACCACACAAGAGAAATGTTCGAGTTCACGAAAAGGTGCAAAATAGGGATGTAGTTGAAAAATCCAAGCCCGAGTTCAAGAAAGTTTGGAGAAAGATAGAAGAAAGGAAATCGTGTCTCCTTGGATTGAAGGAGACTACTCCGCTATTGCACTAAGCAACTCCAGGTAGCACATCCTCAGGGGGAGCAATCTTGAAGTTTCATTTTAATGCTCCTATGTATTTGTTTGATTACCTGAGGATGAAAGGCAAGTAGTCAGGGAAGTTGTCGTATAGTTGTCGAAGTGTGTTTTCAGTTCATGTAGTTGTTTGTGGAAGTGCCGTGAAGGGTGGTGATTAAATTGAGAGTTGTCATTATTGGTAGTATTGCTATATGTCATTGTTGTACTGTTGATGGTTCTTACTTGCCACTGTCCAAAGTTAAGGATTATAACAGTTCAGATAATTTGGTTAGTGAAAGAATGTTGCCCTAGCCGCATATATGTGTTTCGATAAAAGCGAGTGTGTATTTGAACTACACATTGACGTGAAGATTGTTAGATCTATTATGACGTTGTGGTGAAAAATATTGAAGTCTGATTATTGATTCATGTTTAGCTCATCAAGATGAGCAACTTTGCTTTGTGAATCATACCTATCCGAGGTCCAGAAGTATGAGTTTGAGTAAGGTGCACTATAGTTGGCCGTGAAGTGTTTGACAAAATGTTGTCTCCTGATTCGAACAGTTGAAAGTAAGGTGTGACCAGCGGTGACTGTAGAAAACATAGACCAAGTTGAAAATGTAAAAAGGGATTTGGTTGGTGTTGTGGTACAGTGTTTGATGCTTGCACAGAGTTGGCAATAAAATTGCAGTGTCGGTACAGTGTTGGACAAAAGTTGGTACAAGTGTGAGTCACTTGACAATTTTTTTGACAGATGTGAAATCAGCATTTTTGAATGGGAAGCTTGAAGAAGAGGTTTATATTGAGCAGCCAGATGGTTTCCAGCTTGGTGATGATCCCAACTTGGTTTGTAAGTTGAAGATATATGGCTTGAAACAGGCACCCCGAGCATGGTATGCAAGGCTAGACAACTATCTCACTCAACAAGGGTTTAAGAAAGATGATATCATATTTGGCAGCAGCAAAGATGAGTCGTGTAAAGATTTAGCAAATAAGATGCAGAAAGAATTTGAAATGTCAATGATTGGTGAACTTTCGTATTTCCTCGGGTTGCAAGTTAATCAAAATAAGAAGGGCATATTTATTTCTCAAGTTAAATATGTGAAAGAGATGTTAAAAAGTTCACAATGGAGGATTGTAAGCCAGTTAGCACTCCCATGACGACAGGTTGCAAGTTGAGCAAGGATGACAAATCTCCACCTGTTGATCAAACCATGTACAGATCTATGATTGGGAGCTTACTGTACCTAACGACTACCAGACCAGATATTTTGCGGGTAGTATGCATGGTAGCACGATTTCAGGCTAATCCCAAGGAGACTCATGTGACAGCAGTGAAGAGGATTCTTCGGTACCTCAAGGGTACTATGGAGTATGGGTTATGGTATCCGAAAGGTAAAGACTTCACCCTTATTTCGTATTCGGATGCAGATTGGGCAGGATGTGTAGATGACAGAAAGAGTACCAGTGGAGGTGCATTCTATCTTGGAGACAGATTGGTCGCGTGGCACAGTAAGAAACAAGAGTCAGTTTCTTTATCGACAGTAGAGGCAGAATATATTGCAACGACAACATGTTGTACGCAGGTATCACTTTTTGAAGGAGAAAGTTGCGGAAGGTGAGGTTAAGTTGGATTTTGTTCCAACTACAGAGCAAGTAGCAGATATCTTCACAAAACCATTGCCCAAGGAAGTTTTTGAGTACCTTCGCAATAAATTGGGAGTGGTCACACTTCCCAAGAATTGACTAGCTACAGGGATCACATTCTCGGGGGGAGCATTTAAGTATTTGATTATCTTTTTGCTCATGTTCATGATTTTTGCTAAGTGTAATAAATTTTGCTCGAGAATGTTGTGCATGGACTCGGGGGAGTCTGCAGTAGCCCTTTGGTATTATTGTCAAAGGGGGAGAAGAGTTACGAGGAAATTGCACATGTGTTGCCAACAATTCCAAAGGGGGAGATTGTTGAGCAAGGTGCAACAACAATATTGTCATTGTTGTCAACACAGTCAGATAGATCTGTTGATGCAGTGGACAGGAAGTTCAAAAGCTATTCAGATGCAGAAGATAGGAGTTCAAAGGTTATTCAGAGTATGTACAATGATTTTCCAAGAAGACCGAAGTGGCCCATATGCAAAAGATCAAAGAAAAAGACAAGTAAGAAAAGTGTCACGATATCGCGACATATACAACAGGCAAGAAAAACTGTCATGATTTCGACATGTTGGAAGAGAGAGAAAAAGCAAGAAAAATTATCGCGATTTCGCGACATGTTGGAAGAGAGAAAAAGTAGGAAAATTTGTCGCGATTTCGCGACATGTTGGAAGAGAGAGAAAAAGTAGGAAAAAGTGTCACGATTTCATGACATATTGGAAGAGAGAGAAACAGCAGGAAAAAGTGTCACGATTTCGTGACATGTTGGAAGAGAAAAAGACAAGTGGAAAAAGCTGTCACGATTTCGTGACATGTTGGAAGAGAGAAAAGGCAAGTGGAAAAACTGTCGCGATTTCGTGACATGTTGGAAGAGAGAGAAAAAGTAGGAAAAATTGTCACGATTTCGCGACATGTTGGAAGAGAAAAAGGCAAGTGGAAAAACTGTCACGATTTCGTGACATGTTGGAAGAGAAAGAGAAAGCAGGAAAAAGTGTCACGATTTCGCGACAAGTTCGAAGAAAGAGAACAAGTAAGAAAAGTGTCACGATTTCGTGACATGTCGCATTTTCGTGACTAAAATAAGAGAGAAAAAGTAAGTTGGAAAAGTGTCACGATTTCGTGACATGTCGCATTTTCACGACTAAAATAGGAGAGAGAAAGTAAGTTGGAAAAGTGTCACGATTTCGCGACATGTCGCATTTTTGCGACTAAAATAGGAGAGAGAAAATGCAAGGAGAAAAAGTGTCACGATATCGTGACATGTTGCATTTTTGTGGCCAGAAGAGAAGAGAAAATGCAAGGAGAAAAAGTGTCACGATATCGCGACATGTTGCATTTTCATGACTAGAAGAGAAGAGAAAATGCAAGGAGAAAAAGTGTCATGATATCGCGACATGTTGCATTTTTGTGACCAAAAGAGAAGAGAAAATGCAAGGAGAAAAAGTGTCACGATTTCATGACATGTATTTTCGTGGGCCAAAGCTAAGAGAAAGAGCAAGGAGAAAAAGTGTCACGATATCGCGACATGTTGTATTTTCGGGGGCCAAAGCTAAGAGAAAGAGCAAGGAGAAAAAGTGTCACGATATCGTGACATGTTGTATTTTGGGGAAGCTAAGAGAAAAAGCAAGGAGAAAAAGGTGCGATATCGCGACATGTTATTTTGGGGGAAAGAAAGAGAAAGCGTAAGGAGAAAAAGTGTCACGATATCGCGACATGTAGCATTTTCGCGGTCCGATGCAAAGAGAAAGAGAGAGAAAGAAAAAGTGTCACGATATCGCGACATGTATTTTCGCGGGCCAAAGCAAGGAGAAAGACAGAGAAAGAAAAAGTGTCACGATATCGCGACATGTATTTTCATGGCAACAGCAACAAAAGAAGCTACAGAGGCAAAAATGTCATGATTTCATGACAGGTCATAAATGCGCAAGTCAAGAAGGAGAACCCGACTAAAATGAGAAGTATGACAGTGGACCGACATCTCTACAACATTTACAGGGGTAGATACAGAGTGAATTCATGCAGCTAAAATATGAAGAGTGAACAAAAGTCAGTGCGACGGCTATAGGGACTATTACCGAATGAAATCTTCGAGTGATGGAATTATCGAATATCTTCATGAGTTGAAGCCGACTAAGACCGATGATAGCTGACTAAGATTAGGGTTTACAGTTGTTATGAAAGTTGACTAATATTAGGGTTTACATTTGTTATGCAAGCCGACTAAGATTAGGGTTTTCATCATGAAAATATTGTTATAAAAGGAGGGTTGTTTGGAGAATTGTGTAGTTGTTGCATAAGTCATCGAATGCGTGTCGAAGTGTGAAATGCGGTCGTAAGAGCGCAGAAAGTGCAGAAGTGGTGAGATGATGGCGAAGTGCGCAAAGTGAGTGAAGAGTCATGTCGAATTGTCCTAAGTGCATCTATGAGTGCACAGAGAAAGCAGAAGGCACAGAGAGTGCAAAGGGTGAAGATGAATGCAAAGTGTAGTTGTAAGGGTGTAGAGTGTATGAAGACAGTGCATAGAGGGTGCGTAGAGAAGTGACTCAAAGAAGGTGAAGTGCGGCTATAGATCGTAGAAGATGTGTCTGTTTCATAAATAGTGAGAGAGATTGGGTAAGCAATAGACCAGTCAGGGTCTTGTAAAAGTGAAGGTATTTTTTTGTTAAACTTCTAGATTCAAAATTGAAGTCCAGGTTGCAGCTTGGCATCAGGGGTTGGTGCTCCTTCTAGTAGGTGTTGGTAAATCATGGGTTGGTGCTCCTTTCTATTGGTGCAGATAAATAAGGGGTTGGTGCTCCTTCCAGTGGGTGTTGGTAAATTGATTGTAAAGTTGGTGCTTTGCAAAGGCTGGATTTGGATGGTAGTCCAAGCAGTCATTCTTGAGGAGTAGCCAAATTGGTGAACCTCGTTAAATCTTGTGTTGTGTGATGTTCTCTTGTGATACTTGCTTTATCTGGTTTTAAGGTTTCATTATTTCAGTTTTAAGAGCTATGAATTTAAGTTTAAAGAACTACACTGATTCACCCCCCCTCTCAGTGCCATTGTAAGACTAACACTTAGTACTATTTTCATTTGTAATTCTCATAGTCTTTTCTAGAGTGAAATTTGTGATAATTGATTGAATATCAAGCTAAGAAATCTTAGCATAAGTATTGTTGAAGATCTTGCTCTTTCTTTGTACACCTTGTAGGTCAAAATCGGTTATATCTCTACTTAGCTCAAAAATTTACAAATTTGACTAACTATGGAGAAAATAAGCATAAATCTGCTAACATTCTCATTTTTGTTGAAAAACGAGAAAGTGCGATAAATGGCTTAAAATGGAGAAAGGGATGCAATGCATGATTTCTTGTTTCTTTGTTATTTGCGCGCAAACAAAAAAGTGTGAGAAAATGAAAAAGCGCTGAGAAAGGAGAAAATAAAAAAAAGTTGGATGAGTGAGATTTCCTGCCACCTTTATAAACTATGCACAAACACAAAAACACGAGAAAACATAAAAGCGTTAGAAGTGACCAAAAATGGGGAAAGATCGAAGAATGATTGTTCTTCCTTTTTAAGTTGTGTAATTTCTTGTCTCTTGTGTTGGTCGCATGCAAATCTGAAAAGTGTTAGAAAATAAGGATGCATGAGAAAAGGTGAAAAGTTGAGAAAAGCATCCACACGTGATTTATTTTTCCCTTTATTTATCATGTGTAAATTTGAAAAGCGCTAGAAAATAAGAAATATTTAAGAAAAGTTGACCAAGGGGGCTGAAAAGCATAAAGGTGTGATTCTTCATGTTCTTTGTTATTGGCGCATAACAAAAATATGCTGAGCTCAAAAGGCAAAAGTGATGTAAGTAAAATTATGATTTCGTATGGTTTCCCATCTCAAGCAAGTATAAGAGAGATTCAAGTGAAGGGCATCCACACGATAATCAACTACAATCATCTGATTGGCAGATCAACGATATCTATTTAATCCTTCCTTGTAGTCATATTTTCCATGAGTTTTCATGTTCTGGTTTGTTGTAGAAGATAGGGAAGAGATAAAAAAGATACCATAAAAGTTGAATCACTACTCATAGTCCAAAAAAATTCTAGAATCTTTTGATTGACCAGATTCAGTTACAAATTGACGGATGGAAAGAGATCGCAAGAACCATTGATAACAAAGATAATTTTGAATTGAATATTAGTTATAATAGATCAAGAAAACATAGTTGGCTGGCATCATGGATGACAAGTGGTCAAAAAAATCTAGAAACATCAAACTCCTTGTAATGCTTAGAAATATTCCTCAAGATGTAGCTAAGGATGGTTCTCCCCCTTTGAAGGTTGTGGTGGAACCTGGTTATCCTCTAAAGGCTGTGGCTTCTCAAAAATAATTTCAATCCCTCTCCAAAGGGAGGGAGCACCAATGGTAATATATTCTCAACCTAAAACAAGAAGCAGTCAAAAAGGCCAGTCAAATTTGGGGCTAAAAAGGAATATTGGAAAACTTCCCAGGTTTTGGGTAGTAGATGCAGGGGATGTAGATGATCTTCAATCCTATCGAAGATTGAAAAGGATAAAGAGCCAAAATTTAAACAACTTAAGCTTGATTCATTTTGTCAATCCTATCAGTCACCTAAGGGGGGAAACAATATCAAATATCATAAATGAAAATTTTACCTTGGACTAGCAAAATGTGGAATCAGTTTTTGTAGCACCCTAAAATTGGTGCAGTGAAATCTTAATAATTACAATTACTCTAGTAAATAATTCAAATTCAAATTTTAACCTCCCAAACCGCCTGTTAACCGTCGCTTAATCCGTTTCCTCCTTTCTCGTGCCATTTTTAGAAGTTGTTTTGACCGTTTGACGATATCGTCGTCGATCAAACGATATCGCCTTAGATCGGACGATTTCGTCTGGACTAGGACGTCTAGACGATCTTGTCCCTAAACTAATTTTTTACAATTAAATTCTATTCCAATGGGTCTCTAATCTGAGCAGAAGCGTGTCTATGTTGTTAGAGACCCTCCCCCATTGGAGATCTCCCAAATAGGGATGATCTCCAACCTCCTAACCTCCCTCCTAAGCCTATTTAATCCTAAGCCCTCCCCTTAGCACCCCCTGGCTGAAATTCCCTGTAACTCGACTTCATATGCATCAAAACATCCTAAATTGATATTTGCATTAGTTCTATACCAATTTTGTTGCAGGTACCTTAGTGTTTTTTAGCCAGAGCAAGCTTACATCATCGCAGATGATCCTGTTCAGATTGGAGGCGATCCTGTCTAATCAGAGATGATTTCATACCCATGCGAGACGATTTCGATTGTAGTCAACATTGAGGCAATCAGTGCCTAAAGTTTGCATTTCTTCATCTTTCAATCTGCTGTTTTATGCTGTAATTAGCTAGTTTATTTGATATTTTATGCTATCTTGCATTTTGGAGTTCACCCATCTAGATCAAATGCATAATTAAGTCATAATTATTATCTAATTACCATATTGCATTCATGTTTCTATTTTTAAGTTTCAGTTTGATAGTGCTACTGTCATTTTACATTGTTTCCCTATGTTAGCATTGCTGCACTTTCTGTGTTTTGCACCTATTTCTCTGTTTGCAGGTCTCTGACGAATTCGTCAGACGAATTTGTCAGATCTTAGATGATATTGTCTGATCTCAGACGATCCTATCAAATCAGAGGTGATCCTAACTTCTTCAAGAATCATAATCTTCATCAGACATCCAAATCAGGTATTTTTCTTTTAACATTCTTTAATTTCTTTGTTTTCTATCTTAATCCTATTTTCTGCATTCATTTAATTTGCATCTTCATATAGAATAGCTTAGACGCATTTTGGCCAAACCTAGGACTTGAATGCTTAAGGCTAAAATGAACACATAAAACACATTCCCAACCTAGGCGTGGAAATTGCCATTGAATGTTTCCTAGTGAACCCACCATCCATCAAAAAATCACCAATATACACCTCCCCCGAGAGGCGGGACCTTCGCAAGGCCTCTCAGTCCGAGGTACCATGCCATCCTTTTCACATCCCCCTTCCGGGCACGGATCCTATAGCCTGAAGGTAAGGGTGTGAAAAATTTGGAGCGATACATTTTGGTGAACTCGACGTGAATGCATCAAAAACCTTTTGAAAACAAAAACAAAAAAATATCTATGTATACAAAAACAAAAAGTAACAAAATCATCATTTCAAGTTTGTATGTTTTAGATTCAATTCTAAATAGTAAATATTAAATATTACTTTTAGAAGTACTAAAGAAACCATGAATTTTTATTCAAATCAATATGATCTCATCAGTAATGTTGGAAGAATTTAGCCAAATACATTTGTTGATTATGACCAACCTCATCCCTATTCAACATCACCTCCATCACACTCTTCTTATTTTTCATCCATAACCCAAAAAAACAATCCCTTTGCCAATCTTCTTCATTACGATATTATCTATTCTCCCATATATCCATATTATGTCTATCATTCCACATACAATCCTCTGCCACATTTTCAATATTCTTCTTTCAATACAACACATCCATCTCAACAAGAAAATACTTATTTATTTTCCAATTCTGCCATGTACTCACCTCAGGCTTCGCAATCTTCCTGTCATTATTCTACCCATAATAAAGAAATTAGAGGTGAGAAACCATTAGGTCCTTTTATGACGAAAGTCCTAAGGCATTTATCAAAAATCTCTCAAAAACCTTCATCACGTAAATTTACTAAGCTCAATCAACCAATGGATATAATTCTCAAGCATTTACTTGATACAAATAAGATTGAACTCCCTTCCATAAGACAACCTGATACCATAGCAGATTGGTTTAAATCTGAGCTACATTGTGAATATCATAGAGTAGATGGACATATGACACAAAATTGTAAATATTTAAGATGTTCAATTCAAGATTTGATTGATGATGGTCATTTTAATATAAAAGAATTACAATCTACAACTAATGATAAATCTCTAGTAAACAATCAAACTCCTACACAACAAATACCAATAATCAATCAAGACATGGAGATCTCCCAAGAACCCCTATTCAATTATCAACAACAAGAAACCAATCAAATATTGCATGTTAATGTGTCCCATCATGATGATATTATTAATATTGTAAGAAAAACTACAAATGAGCAACCTCAAGTTCAATCAACTCAATCTGATATTCAAGATATGGATTCCTCATTTGACCAACCTTCAAAACTATCTCTGGCTCTAGAGAATGATACAAAATGGAATGTAAGCATAGAAACCTCATCTTTAGAATCAACATCTCAATCTGAAATCCACTTTGATAGCCAACAACAAGTGATTAATACTCAAGCAAAGATATCCCTTTTAGAAGTATTACAAATTTCTCATAAGGAAAATTTGTTCAAAATACCTAGCCAACAATTTGTTCCTCATCATATTTTCTCTAAGAACATAATTAATGGTGTAAACCCTCTTGAGGTTAACCATATTTCATTCTATGATGAGGAGATTCCTTCCTCTACTCCACAAGAAGACTATTATCTTTACATTACAAGATCTAATAAAGAAATACTTGTTAAAACTATCATGGTAGATAATGGCGCCTCTCTTAATTTATGCACTTATCAATTATTCCAAAAACTCAAAATAAAGGAAGAACATATGAATGAATTAAATGTTATTATAAAATATTTTAACAATAAAATTCAAGAAGCCCAAGGTATTATAATTCTTCCCTTTAATATTGGATCCAAGATCCTGGATATTTTATTTTATGTAGCATATTTCCCTTCACCGTACAACCTACTTCTTAGAAGTCCTTGGATGCATACAATGAGGATTGTCCCTTCCACTCTTCACCAATGTTTGAAGTTTGAACTTGCAAATAAAATTGTTACCATACATGGTGACCCAAAACCATTTGAAGAATATTTAACGGTTGAAACATCAAGTTATATAGATTCTTTATTATTACAATTATCTTCTATCCATCACTTTTCTTCATCCATATATGATCATCCTTGTTTACCAAATAACATCCATTCATATATTTTACATATGCTCCCTCCATCTTATCAAGACTCGGAATATAATAATAAGAATGAAGAACTTTCTTATCCTTCCTACATTCTATTTTGTAACATGATCAATTTTCCACATATAAAAGTTAAATCTTTTGCTACATTATTTTACATTATAACAAAGCTTTTGTTCTCACTACCTTTTATTCATCACCTTTTGTTCTTACCTTCACCTCAACCAGATTATCCTTCAAAACCTCCTTTGATTTTGAAGCAACCTTAGACATGCTATACTCAAATAACCTTGTATAGTGTATATAGATCATCTTGTATATACCACCAATTTCAATTCATAAATTAAAATCAAAATACAAAAAAATCAAAATCCTCAAAATCTTCAAAACAATATTGATGCAACTAAAAACCTTAAAGGTAAATTTGAGCCCAACTGGCTTGGACCATACATTATCACTACCAAATTTGAATCAGGAGCATACAAATTATCTACCTTAGATGGTAAAGAACTTAAAGAACCCATGAATATTTTACATCTTAAACGTTACTATGTATAAATTTGGTCATTTCATCCTTGTATATATTTGTTTAAAATAATTCAAAATCACTATCTTGTATTTATTTCAATTTATAAATTCAAAAACACCAAAAACATTCATAATCATCAAAATCTTCAAAACTATTTGTTGTATTTATTTATGGCACTTGTTAATTTTTTGTTCAAAAACAAAAATAATAAAAATCAAAACAGCAATATTCTTGACTCTTTCGAAACCAAAACAATATAAAGAAGAAAGAGAGAGTCAACATTCTCAAAACTTCTCAAAAAGTATCTATATCTATATATCTTCTTACAAATGTTGCAGTTATATGTTTCAAATTATTTTGGATAAAATAGCATTTATTTGGAATCCCTCACTTTCACACTCACAAAATAAATATCTTGATTTTATCTGGCATGATTACTAATCTCTCTTATATCAAAGTCCACAAAATTCAATTAAATAAAGTTTGAGCACAGAGAATTGATCTTGTTGTTTACTTAAACCAAGCACATATTTTCACAATAAAATGATTATATTTGTAATTTCCATGCTCTGCTACATAGTAGAAGTGGTTTCTTGAGCGAAAAGTTTCCCCTGCTATCCTATCATGCACATGGTCTAGAATATTTGAGAATTGGCAAAAGGACAAGCTCACCCCTACCCAAAATAAAAATCCCTTGCTCTACAGCTAATCCGAGCAAGTATCCCTAGTATAGAACAAAAGGCAAAGTTCAAGAAAAAAAAAGAGAAAAATAAAAATGTTATTTTATATCATTATAGCAATGTTTCAAGCATTATCTCAAAAATCAAGCAAAAATACAAAAAGAAAAGCAAAAGAAAGCAAAATCAAAAGCAAAAGCAATAAAATCCCTTTCCCTACCCTTTGAAAAGAAAAGAAGGGTTGATGAGCTTAAATCCCTGAAATTCTTAATTATTCGAAAACTGTGAGGTAAGCCCCATAACAGGTGGTTTGTGCCCAACCCGCTTGGCCTTGGGTAACTCCTAGCGTGGCGATATGTCCGTCACATTAGCGACCTTCTTTTGTACAGACCTATGTCTGCTTATGGATTAGCTAGCTCTTGATAATCCGACTTACATAGTAGTCTAGTATGGTTATATGCATCTACATCATGGTTAATGAACACTTCTTTGGTTCATTCAAATCACTTGTATCATAGTACCTTGCTCAAACTGGTAAATGAACATAGCAATTGCACACACATTTTATATTTGAGAGATTTTGTGTATCATTATGATAAATCAAGATTGGAAATGAATTCACATATGCACATGGGATTCCTTATAAATCTAACTTTTGTCTTTAAAGTACTTTGAAATATTTTGCAAATTGTGTGGAATAATTCATTTTCTTCTTTCAAGTACAGTTGTTTAGTATAAAGACAACTACATGCATAATAAAAAAGATCAAAATTTCTTTCAAAACCATACAATCAAAACACACACACACACACACACACACACACACACACACACACACACACACACAATATATATATATATATATATATATATATATATATATATATATATATATATTATTGACTTTCGTGACGATGGTATAGTTCCACAACCAAAATTGGAATTTTATGCCTAGCGCAAGTCTTCCTCTTCATATTTTTTGTTTATTAAAAATCAATCATGCAATAAAACTATCTCCTTTTTGGATTTCGCGATGATGGTATAAGTCTATACCTACATATTCTATGCCTAGCGCAAACCATTGTAATAATTTTTATTCCCCATTTATTTACAAATCATGCAAAACATATGACTTAAATCATTCTATTATACAATTATGTTTTTGAACAAAAAACATGCACATTATCACTATTTCATGTCATTATGTCAACCTCCAATTTTGCAATGATGGTATAATTCCTAGGGAATTATCCAAAAATTTTATCACACTTAGGAATTTATGCCTAGTAAAAATCATTTTAACATTATTTCATGCATATTATTTTTATGAAAATCTGAAAAACAAACCATCATCATCATCATTTGCACCATTGCACCAAAGTCTTAAGACAGTCTCTTAAGCACTCTTTTACTTTTTAACAATATTTCTATACTGGGATTAGCTTGACGATCGAGTGAGCGGCGACTCCATGAAATGGTCTATAATAGCGACAATGTCCTTTGAAATTATTGTTAGAAGTCTCTTTTTATTTTTTATCACATTACATCACAAACAACCAATTGTTACATCAGATTATTTCATTTAAATTTTACAGCATGACATTCAAACCATAATATTTCCAATGACATAATTACATGAATCATCAAATCAATCACATCAAAACATTAAAAGCATCATAAAAATCACATAAGACAAGTCATATGATCAAAAATATCTCATCTATATATATCTCAAATATATGTACATCATATCAAAAACCTGGATTGGTATGCCACAATCTATATCTTGGCATACTCAATCCCCTCAATCATATATCCTCTGTGTCGTGTCTCGAGAGCCCCTAGAGCTCTCAGCATCATCTCCTCCCCCGCCCTGAGGTGGATGAGGTGGCCCCATCGCAGTATGTGTAGTACTGTGAGTCCTAGTCGTCGATCGAGAAGAAGTCCTTGATGACCCAATCCTAATCGGGTCAGCAATGCCAGTTGGCAGATGTACCCTCTGACCCTCTGGCACCATCTGGAAGTAGATACCCTGGTAAAATGTAGTCTGAGCAATCGACCGCGATAGCTCTTGAGTGCTCGCCCCTCCGCCCCGTGCTTTGAGGCGTGCAATCTCATCTTTGAGCTGTGTCACCTCAACTCGGTGTCGTGCAGCCTCCTCCTATAGGGTCTGCACCTATGCTTGGAGACAGATCGTCTCCGCTCGGAGAGTCGCTATCTCGCTACTCTCCCTAGTGTCAACACGATGGTGGCCTTTCTCTCTTACCCGTAGCCCGCGTCGGACCTTTGTTGATCTGTGCATCGTCTCCACCATTTTTTCTTGTAGAGCTCTAAAAACCAAAAAAATGAACAGTAAAAATGAATTAGGGTTTTACCCTATTTTTCTTAATTTTATTCAAAAACATAATTAAAAACACAATTCAAATTTTTCTTTTTCGCGTTTTTACCTCAAACGTTCGATTTGGATAAAAACACGGAGGGGGCACCATAGTAAGTTGTCGTACGATTCAACCAAGAATCGTCGCCTAAAAATAGGAATAATTTTTTGCTTTCTCGTAAATCAAGAAGAACTCATCTTTAATGCATTTTCTTCAAAAAATTTGCTAAAGAGGGGGCAAAATGTAGCACCCTAAAATTGGCGCAGTGAAATCTTAATAATTACAATTACTCTAGTAAATAATTCAAATTCAAATTTTAACCTCCCAAACCGCCCGTTAACCACCGCTTAATCCGTTTCCTCCTTTCCCACACCATTTTTAGAAGTTGTTTTGACCGTTTGACGATATCTTCGCCAATCAGATGATATCGCCTCAGATCAGACGATTTCATCTGGACTAGGACGTCTAGACGATCTTGTTCCTAAACTGATTTTTCACAATTAGCTTCTATTCCAATGGGTCTCTAATCTGGGCAGAAGCATGTCTGCGCTGTTAGAGACCCTCCCCCATTGGAGATCTCCCAAATAGGGATGATCTCCAACCTCCTAACCTTCCTCCTAAGCCTATTTAATCCTAAGCCCTCCCCTTAGCACCCCCCTGGCTGAAATTCCCTGTAACTCGACTTCATATGCATCAAAACATCCTAAATTGATATTTGCATTAGTTCTATACCAATTTTGTTGCAGGTACCTTAGTGTTTTTCAACCGGAGCAAGCTTACATCGTCACAGACGATCCTGTTCAGATCGGAAGCGATTCTGTCCAATCAGAGACGATTTTGTACCCATGCGAGACGATTTCGACTGTAGTCAACATTGAGGAAATCAATGCCTAAAGTTTGCATTTCTTCATCTTTCAATCTACTGTTTTATGCTGTAATTAGCTGGTTTATTTGATATTTTATGTTATCTTGCATTTTGGAGTTCACCCATCTAGATCAAATGCATAATTAAGTCATAATTATTATCTAATTAGCATATTGCATTCAAGTTTTTGTTTTTAAGTTTCAGTTTGATAGTGCTACTGTCATTTTACATTGTTTCCCTATGTTAGCATTGTTGCACTTTCTGTGTTTTGCACCTATTTCTCTGTTTGCAGGTCTCTGACGAATTCGTCAGACGAATTCGTCAGATCTCATACGATCTTATCTGATCTCAGACAATCCTATCAAATCAGAGGCAATCTTGACTGCTTCAAGAATCAAAATCTTCATCAGACATCCGGATCAGGTATTTTTCTTTTAACATTCTTTAATTTCTCTGTTTTATGTCTTAATCTTATTTTTTGCATTCATTTAATTTACATCTTCATATAGAATAGCTTAGACGCATTTTGGCCAAACCTAGGACTTGAATGGTTAAGGCTAAAATGAACACATAAAACACATTCCCAACCTAGGTGTGGAAACTGCCATTGAATGTTTCCTGGTGAACCCACCATCCGTTGAAAAATCACCAATATACACCTCCCCCAAGAGGCGAGACCTTCGCAAGGCCTCTCAGTGCGAGGTACCATGCCATCTTTTTCACATCCCCCTTTCGGGCATGGATCCTATAGCCTGAAGGTAAGGGTGTGTAGTGTCTCGAGAACCCCTCAAGCTCTCAGCCTCATCTCCTCCCCTGCCCTGAGGTGGACGAGGTGGTCCCATCATAGTATGTGTGGTACTACGAGTCCTAGTCGTCGATCGAGAAGAAGTCCTTGACGACCCAATCCTGATAGGGTCCGTAATGTCGGCTGGTAGTTGTACCATCTGACCCTTTGGCACCATCTGGAAGTAGATGCCCTAGTAAAATGCAGTCTGAGCAATCGACCGCAATAGCTCCTGAGTGCTCACCCCTCTGCCCCGTGCTCTGAGGCGTGCAATCTCATCTCTGAGCTATGTAACCTCAGCTCGGTGTCATGTAGCCTCCTCTTATAGGGTCTGCACCTGTGCTTGGAGATGAATCATCTTCGCTCAGAGAGTTGTTGTCTCGCTACTCTCCCTTGTGTCAACACCCTTGCCCTTGTCGGGTGATGGTGGCCTCTCTCTCTATGGAGAAGGGGGTCTCTCCTCCCTCCTATCTCACTACCGTGGCCTCTCCTATGCCTGTGGCCTCCTCTGCTCTCTCCCGTTGCAACCTTGGGCCGCCTCCATAGCCGCCTGGCATCGCCTCCCTATCCGACGCACAACTATGTGAATCAAACCCTGAGCCCTCGTCATCCGAGGAGGGCGGATGCCTGCGTACTAGGCATCGTAGCCATCGGCTACCCCTGCATCGTCCCCATCCATTGGCTAAATGGGGGCATCGTCCGAGTCCTGACTCTAGAAGCACTGCATGTCTGGAGCCCCGCTCACTGTGGTGTTATCTCGGACAGTCCAAGAAAACTCGTAATCCCTGAAAGATGGGATCCCCTAATGTAGACCAAACTATTGCAAAACTAGGTCGTAGCGATGGAGCTCCACCTCTCCCCTCTCCATCCTCAACCAACAAACTCGCCTGACGTGAGATAACTCCTATCCATCCTTGGCCCACCCTGGGTGCTCTCACCATTTTCTCCAGGTGATCTGGTCTAGGACAAGGTCATCCAGCAGTCTTCGGGACATCGGTAGGTCAATCCATCACTGTGACCCTCTCCGGAGCCACCAGTAGAAAACTCGGGGTCTCTCCCCGTCAATCCCTATCAAAGGAAGCCCTACCGGCCTTCGCACTACAATGTGCTCCTAGCACCAAACCTGTAGGAGCGATGTCATAACTAGACATCGATCGCCCTTGTACACAACCCCATGCAGGATCTTGTACAATCGGCATAGCACAAAGTTGCCCCAAGGAAATCTATAACCATGGTCCCGCATGTCACAGATCACATCTGCTAGCATCCATGGTACCCTGCACCCGCTCTGGTGGCACAGCATAAGTCCACCAACTACTCCGACCAAAACCTATGTGAGTGTAGATGCCCTAGGCATCTGACGCAGCACCTCGATGTTAACTCCGCCCTTCTCCAGGGTGAAGCTCGGGTCACCACACAACCGCCCCATAGCATGGCCCTGATTTGTCGTAGGAGTGATCAACCGTCCTTGTATGGATATTCTCAGAATCCTCCATACATCCTCCAAAGTGGGAGTCATCTCCCTTGTAGGTAGCTGGAAACAGGAAGAACCCGGATACCACCTCTCTGCCAGGGCTGTCAGTAGCCCCATATTTGTAGACACTTGTGGCATTTCTGCCACATGCAATAAGCCGGCCTATGTCAGCTGATCCCGCTCTGCCTGTGTTAGAGCAGCCAAGTCATCTCTCAACCCCCCGTATTTCCATTCCCTACTCTTTAGCAATCCTCTCTGCACCAACAACAATAAAACAATAACAATCATTAATAACACTCATTAATTAAAAATGCAAGTTAAGATAAGTTCAATTTCATCAACTGATGATATCGTCCACTATTGAACGATATCGTCCCTAATTTGAGCATAATCGTCTCCGATTTCGCAAGCCGAAATCGTCCCTAATTTTTTTCTTAATTTTATTCAAAAATAATTAAAAACAATTTTGCTTTTCCACATTTTTACCTCAAACGTTCGATTTGGGTAAAAACAAAGAGGGGGCACCATAGTAAGTTGTCGTACGATTCGACCAAGAATCGTCGCCTAAAAATGGGAATGATTTTTGCTTTCTCATAAATCGAGAACTCATCTTTAACGCATTTTCTTCGAAAAATTTGCTAAAGAGGGGGCAAAATGTAGCACCCTAAAATTTGCGCAGTGAAATCTTAATAATTACAATTACTCTAGTAAATAATTCAAATTCAAATTTTAACCTCCCAAACCGCCCGTTAACCGTCGCTTAATCTGTTTCCTCCTTTCTCGCGCCATTTTTAGAGTTTGTTTTGACCGTTTGACGATATCGTTTCCGATCAGACGATATCACCCCAGATCTGACGATTTCGTCTGGGCTAGGACGTCCAGACGATTTTTTCCCTAAACTAATTTTGCACAATTAGCTTCTGTTCCAACGGGTCTCTAATCCGAGCAAAAGCGTTTCTACGTCATTAGAGACCCTCCCCGTTGGAGATCTCCCAAATAGGGATGATCTCCAACCTCCTAACCTCCATCCTAAGCCTATTTAATCCTAAGCCCTCCCCTTAGCACCCCCCTGGCTAAAATTCCCTGTAACTCGACTTCATACGCATCAAAACATCCTAAATTGATATTTGCATTAGTTCTATACCAATTTTGTTGCAGGTACCTTAGTGTTTTTTAGCCAGAGCAAGCTTACATCGTCGCAGACGATCCTGTTCAGATTGGAGGCGATCCTATCAAATCATAGATGATTTCGTACCCATGCAAGATGATTTCGACTGCAGTCAACATTAAGGCAATTAGTGCCTAAAGTTTGCATTTTTTCATCTTTCAATCTACTATTTTATGCTGTAATTAGCTAGTTTATTTGATATTTCATGCTATCTTGCATTTTGGAGTTCACCCATCTAGATCAAATGCATAATCAAGTCATAATTATTATCTAATTATCATATTGCATTCATGTTTCTATTTTTAAGTTTTAGTTTGATAGTGCTACTGTCATTTTACATTATTTCCCTATGTTAGCATTGCTGCACTTTCTGTGTTTTGCACCTATTTCTCTATTTGTAGGTCTCTGATGAATTCGTCAGATCTCAGATGATCTTGTCTAATCTCAGATGATCCTGTCAAATTAGAGGTGATCCTGACTGCTTCAAGAATCAGAATCTTCATCAGACATCCAGATCAGGTATTTTTCTTTTAACATTCTTTAATTTCTTTGTTTTCTGTCTTAATCCTGTTTTTTGCATTCATTTAATTTGCATCTTCATATAGAATAGCTTAGACACATTTTGGCCAAACCTAGGATTTGAATGCTTAAGGCTAAAACGAACACATAAAACACATTATCAACCTAGGCGTGGAAACTGCCATTAAATGTTTCCTGGTGAACCCACCATTCGTCGAAAAATCACCATAATACACCTCCCTCGAGAGGCGGGACCTTCGCAAGGCCTCTCAGTGTGAGGTACCATGCCATCCTTTTCACATCCCCCTTCCGGGCACTGATCCTATAGCCTGAAGGTAAGGGTGTGAAAAATTTGGAGAGATATAGTTTTAGTTTTGAGTGGAAGTGGGGGTTTTGGATTTTGATCTCCAGCTTCCAGTAGAGGTTTGGTTGTCTCAGTTGAAAGGAATCAAATAATGCTTTTGTACAATTTGGTGGGTATCCTACCCCCAGTAGTGATCCAAATAGCTTCACCAGGAAGGGGATGGATTTTGTCTCTGAGTTGAGTGTCAGTTTTCTAGGCACAAAACTAGTGTAGTTTTTTGTGGTGGTTTTGATCCTTTTTGTCTGGGTGGTAGTTTAGATTTTATTTTCCTATTCTTAGTCCATTTAAATTCTTTTTAGTTTTGATATTTTTATCAGATTCTATCCTAGTTGGGCGACATTTTGTTTTCAAATTTTAATTTTTTTCTATTGATGTAAATGCCACCTGTTAGCTCTTTGGTTGGTGGCTTGATCTTTGGTTGAAGTATTTCATCACTCCGCTTTGTTAAAAGGTTTGGAGACCCTTTTAAAACTCCTTCATCCATCTAATAAAAAAACTATAAATAAAGGCAATGACCTCCTTTCAAAAGATCGACTTTGAAGTATTTTCTTGCACTACTATGCATATCTTCTACAAATTAATGAATGAAGCATTACAAGGGATGTTTACCTTGAACTTGCACTTGTGTTGATTGGCTAGATATAATTTTGTAAAATCATATCTACTATTGTTGTTATGGTTAGTCTATCCTGTTAATTTGGATAGATAAATTAGAGTAAATTGAGATAATTTATTCTTGCATACATGCTTATGAGAATTTTATTTTTGTTAGTCAAGGCATTGATCTTATTCTATTAATTTGGATAATTAGTGCTTTAGATGTTTGAAATAATTATTTAAGTGTGCAAAAGACCATCGATACAGTAATTGCAGAGTTTTGAATATTGTTAGTCCTAATTACTATTTTTGAAGTTCAATTCATCAAGAGATGCTTTGTGGATATCTATGATGTTAGCTTCACCCATCCATTCTTTATTCATATATTTCTAAACCCTCTCATTCCTATCCTTAAAATTTTACTATTTTGAGCTAAATAGACTCAACACCCATTAAGTTGACAAGGTATACCAACCTTTTCTAGAGGTTGAATCAAAGCAATTTGGTTCTTCCAATGTTTAGTTTGGGCTATGATTAGCGAGCACTCGCCTTTAAATATATCTAGATAATAATCATAGTTCTAGAGTTGCCTCGATGACAAACCATACTACAACAATTTTTGGCACACCCGATGGGACAGATTCCACTATATAGGTTTCCTATATTTTACTCGAAGATATCAAGATTCAGTGAATTGTCTTGACCTCATAAGCAGAGAAATTAAATTCACTTGGTGACTCCCTGACTTTAAAACCTAGTAAAGCCTTAATCATGATCTTTACACTTTCATGTTTACAAGAAGTGTTGCAAAGAAAGGTGATCAACCTATCGATTTTATGAGTTATTCTCAAAGTCTAGGCATTTAAGACATCCATCTTTTGAAACATCCTTAGAAGAATTCCAAACATCATCAGTTTCCTTAGATTCTTCTATTACCAATACTCCCCATACTCAAGTTGATATGGACCCTGATCAAGATGCAGTTTAGCATAACTATCCCTAATTGGAATGTTGTAACCCCACTATCTTTTCAAGTTACACATGATATTCCCCCGGATGCAATCAAATTCATACCCACCTATGATGGTACTGGTAGAATGGTATACCAACATTACCAATATGTGCTATCAATGGTAGCTATTCATAACATCAGGCACACAGATGTTATTGTGAAATTATTAGTTTTCTTTTAGGGGTAAGATCTTATATTGGTTCAAAACCTTAGAAAATGGTTCCATCAGAAATTGGGCTAACTTAGTTGGCCCATTTGTAGAAGATTTTAATGAATCCGTGGATCTTTTTTCACTCCTAACTCAATTCATAATTATCCAAAGACATCCTTAAGAGTTAGTGTCTGATTTCAACCTCAAGTTTAGAAGAACTTGGAAGAGAATTCTCAATGAATTTAGGCTAGCCTCCCCTCTTGCTTATAGGTATTATATAAGAGAATTAGGACCTGATATTGGTTTACAAACCCAACAATATGGAATATCCACATTTTTTCATATCTATCAATTAGCGGTCCACACTGAAGATATCTTGATTTCAATAGGAAGATTACCTCCCAAATATGTTACACCATACTTTTCTAAAATCACATAGCAGTCTTCCCAATACACAAATGCATCTTTTCCTATAATGAATCCTCCTCCACTAGCACCTCATTTTTCTATAGCAAATCCACCACTGCCTCCTAAATTGCCCATTGTTGTACCATTCCCCCTCTTTCATATCAACCACCCCAAGAGTCTTTATTACTTCTTGATATACAAAATTCCTTAAAGACTATTAGAAATAAGGTCAATATTATAGAGAAAAGAGAGATAGAGAGATCTCAATAGAGGAGGTTCCCTTATGTGAATAAATATCAAAGAGCCAGTGCTAGTAATAATGTAGGGCCAAGAGTCAATGCTAGTCAAGAGGAATATGATTCTAATCCTGATATCGCTCTGGTCAATGTGTAGTGCTTGGTCTACAATGACCCCCATTATCCTAACTCTTGCTACATGTATCAACATCACATTCAACAGGCTATTGAGAAGGTTGAAAGAACCCAAAATGTAAGAGTTAACATGTTGTGGCAACAAGAACAAGTGATGAGTGGACCTAGCTCTTCTAAACTAGAATATGTCTCTGTATTAACCAGATCTAGAAAGAAATCATTGTAGGTTGATCCCCAAAAATTGGGCTCATTTTAGGTCCCTTCTCATAATAAAAAGGACCAACCTTCTCCCAAAAATAAAAAATTTCCCATTCCACAAGCAATCAAAAATGAGATTTATCTTCCAAGATACCAGAAAATGGAAAAAATGAACCAAAGCAAAGTGAAAACGAAAAGGATAAGGAAAAACACATTCTAAGGAGGAAGCTAGAGAAAAGTTGCAATTATATTTTATCACAAAGAGATAGAGAATCGAGGTGATATAGTAGTATAGGTGAAGATTCAATGAAACATATAAAATAGAGGAAAGGAATTCTTTAGAAAAATCCTAAATTTAATATTTTTGAGGAGCTTAAGAGGACTCCATCAAGGGCGAGTCTCTATGACACACTCTTTCTCCCTAGACAAATTGACTTACTTAAGGCCTTGTTGAATAAGAAGTCTCAAGGGAAAGAGATGGCTAATGTACTCAACCAGCCTCATGATCAAGAAAATATGTCCCCTGCTACTCTAAAAAATAAACCTTTCCCATTTTACATTTCCCTTAGAATGGAGGGATGGATAGTTCACAATTGCATGATAGATTCATAAGCTTCCACTACAGTCATGCCTAAGGTTGTTTGCAATGAGATGGGAATGGAATATACTTGATCATGCCAAGGAATTTTGTAGCTTGATGGGACCCCAATGAATATAGTGGGAGTGGTGAATAAGGTACTAATGAGATTGCATAGAGATCTTGATATTACTGTCCAAGAAATTGTAGTGGTAGATCTTGAGCCTTATTTTGGCTTAAGCCTTAGTAAAGAATTTACAGCCAAATTAGGAGGGTACATGTATTTGGATTACTTTGGTATGTTGATACCTCACAAAGGCAAGAGGATAATATTAATTCCTGAAAATCCAATCACTTACCATATTGAGAAAATAGAAGAAGATATGTATAATCACTCAGTTATGGAAGAACCAAAATTAGTAGTTGCTAGAAGATTTAGAAGTTGATGACCAATTACCATTTTAAGATGCTCGTGATCTACTAGAGATGGTATTGGGTACATACAGTAGATCATCTAAGGTAGAGAAGATAACTCCTATAATTTCCAACCAATCATTGAGAGAGTCTAAAATTTGGACAATGCACTTTAATGAGGTAAGATGCAAAAATGGAGCGAGAGCGGGTGTAGTCTTAAAGTATCCATCAGAAGGAGTGAAATTTTTTTCTTTTAGATCACTTGGTCTTGCACAAACAATACCGCATAGTATGAAGCTATTTGCCTAGGACCAATGTAGACTAAGAAAATGGGCATCAAAATATTTGATATTTACGGTGACTCAAAGCTGATTTTCAATCAAGTCATAGAAAAGTATAGAAGTAAGCACCATTATCTAAAGGCCTATAGGAATAGATTTTGGGACCTAATGGAAGCCTTCCACACTTTGAATTTACATGTCCCTAGGGAATAAATTTTTTTGGTTGATGCCCTGGATATCAAAGGAGCCAATTTCTCTCCTTTCACTGATTATGGATCCCCTAAGAATAGAAGAGTTAAAGTTGTTTTCAGACCAGTAGTGTCATATAAGCAGATATATTGGTAAGTATTTGAGAGTGATGAATAGATTATTGGTTTTATGATTAGGAAAGCTAATTATGTTCTTTCACAAGGTGATCTAGCCCAAGAAATCAACTAGCAAGAAGTGATACAACTAAAAAATAATCATATACCAAAAGGTTTGATCACTTTAGAAATCTTGTTTGATAATGTAGACGGCAAGAGATTAAAGTAAATGAAATTGGATGACAAGATCTATAGAGATATCAAAGTACAAAATGGAGAAAAGTTAAAGTTTGGTATCCAATGCACTACAGAGGAAGCTGAAGAATTTAAATATTTATGTCATAGATATTAGGATATAGTAGATTGAAATTATGATGACTTAAAGGTATACGATAAAATTATAATTCAGCATACCATTGAGCTAGTACCTGATGCCAATCCATTCAGACAGAAACATAGATTGATGAATCCCAAAATTAAATTGATCATGAGACAAGAGTTGCTTAAGCTATTGAGGACTAAGATAATCTACTCTATGAAACACTCTACGTGGATGGCCAACTTGGTCCGGATAAGAAAGAAGATTGGGGACTTATGCCTCTATGTAGACTTTAGGAATATTAACCAAGCTTATCTAAAAGATAATTACCCCTTATCATAAATAGATCATATTTTACAGATGGTAGAAGGGGTAGAAAGATTCTATTTTTTAGATGGCTTCTCTAGGTACAACTAGATTTGGATCAAGGATGAATATCAACACAAGACTGCATTTACTACAAAGTGGGGTACCTTTGCCTATTAGAGAATGTCCTTTGGTTTATCAAATGCTGGTGACACTTTTTATAGAGTAATGGATTATGCTTCTAGTAAACTTATCAATAAAATAATTTTGATATATTTAGATGATATGACTATTTTTCTCACAAGAAACAATTCATCATTTAGAACAAGTCTTCCAGAAGTGTAGAGAATTTGGCATATCATTAAATCCTAAGAAATCCATATTTGCAGTCCATGAGGAAAAATGTTTGGGACATGTAGTGTCAAAACAAGGAATGTCCATTGATCCTAACAGGATAAAAGCAATATTGACTCTTCCTATCCTAATAAATAAGAAGGCTCTACAATATTTCTTTGGGCAGATTAACTTTGTGAGGAAATTCATTTCAGATTTTTCTCAGATTGTTAAGTCAGTCTCAGAGTTACTCAAGAAGGATGTCAGTTTCAAGTGGACTGATAAAAGGAAATAAGAATTTGAACTAATAAAACAAGCCATTACCATAGCTCCAGTTTTGGTCAACCCGAATTTTGATAGAGACTTCATTTTATGTGCTTATGGATCTTAGGAGAGTTATGCCACCGTGCTAACTCAAAAGGATGATCTAAACAATGAACACCCCATATTATTTTGGAGTCGGACACTACATGAATATCAAGTGAAGTATAACTTCATAGAAATGCAGGTGTTTGCAATCATGAAATCTCAATAGAAATTTAAATAGTACCTGGATCAAATCAAGACAGTGGTATTTGTAGCTCATCTTGATGTTAGAATCTTTATCTCACAAGGAGAACTTGATGAGAAGAGAGCAGGTTGGATCACCAAGATCCAAGAATTTGACATAGAGATTCACCCCACCAAGTTGGTCAAAGTAAGAGCACTTTTTCAAGAGTTAGCAACTAAATCTAATTCAAGAGAAGAATTAGTATACCAAATTGAAGAGTTAGAACAGAAACATGACACTCTCCCATAAGAAGTAGATTGGATAGATCATCTTACAAACTAATTTCGAATAGGTGTATATCCTCCAAACCTAAATTCTTCACAAAGGATAAGGTATAGGCTTCAAGCCTTACACTATATGATGCTATCTGGAGAGCTTTACAGACAAAACCTAGATGGTGTCCTCTTAATATGTGCAAGAGAAAATCAAAAGCAAAATATATTAGGAGAATTCCATGATGGGTTATCTAGAGGCCATTATTCAGGTAGATCTATTGCACTTAAGATCATAAGAGCAAGATATTATTGGCCTAATATCTTTGTTGATGCCTTTAAGACTGTTGGATCCTATGATAAATAATAGAGGTATATTGGTATAAATATAAATACTACAATGCCTCTATAGCCAGTGCAAGTAGAGCAGCCATTTCAATAGTGGGGGCTTGATTTTGTGGGGGAAATCAACCCTAATTCTTCAACAGACCATAGATATATTCTAACAACCATAGATTATTTTACTAGATAGGTTGAGGTGATCCCTACCAATAAATGTGATCACAAGGTAGTCCTTGAATTTATTGAAACTTTGATCACTAGGTTTGGAATTCCTATAGCTTTAGTAAGTGATAATGGCCCAACTATCATAGGAGCCAAATATATTGATTTTGCTAGTAGATATAGCATTTACCTGAAGAATTCTTCTAATTACTACCCACAAGAAATGGTTTAGCATAATCAAGCAATAAAAACCTCCTAAGAATGATCAAAAGGTCTCTTGAAGATAATAAATGATCCTAGAATTTACTCTTGAATCAGGTCTTATGGGTAGATAGAATCACTATGAAGAAATCTATAGGCACATCTCCTTATGCTCTAGTATATGGAAAAGAAGTTGTGTTGCCTGTTCATTTAGAATTACCTACTTTAAAGTATGTCAACGATGATGATTATGATAAGGGATATATAGTAAATGAAAGGTTGGTTCAACTGCTATATTTAGAAGAATAGAGAGATGAGTCCTATAAAAAGTTCTAGAAGCACTTGTCATAGACAAAGGGTTGGTTCAACAAAAAAACCACCTTTAGGAGGTTTAGAGTTGGTGACTCAATTTTGAAATAGAATGTAGACAAGGCCAAGCTAGGGAAACATGAAAAGTTTGACTCATTATGGGAAGGTCCTTTTCAAATAGAGGAAGTCAAGCAAAAGAACGCTTTCCAGCTCCAAGACCAAGATGGTGATTTGCTACCAATCCCTGTAAATGGGTATCATTTGAAACTATACCTTTAGTAAGGGATCATTTTTTTTGTACTATATGTATCATAATATGTAAATATTTTTATTTTCTACACTTTGTATTAATGTCAAGAAATAAAAATGAAATATGTTCCACGATGGCAAGTATCCCCAAAAGCCATAACCCCTAGTCTGCTTGCAAAGTAATTTCTATGCCATGCATCTTATTCTGGCATCATCTCACCCGTGAGAAAGGGAAAAGAAATATAGCCACACCAAAAGGATAAAAGTGTGTGAGTAAGACTTTAATTTACTATAAATTCAAAAAACAATATGCAAGGCTCTCTCTTCAATTCAACGAGTAGCGCATAAATTCAAATTTAGAAAAAAGGTGTTGTACGTGTTATATTTGCATCGCCAGCTACAAGTTTAATCCAATTATGAACAGGAGACAATGTCAATGTAAATCCAATTGGTTTTGCATGCAGATGAATGTTTCACCCACCATATTAAGAGATGCACGCTCCAGGAAAACTATATTTTTGGCACCATAGAATGGAATCCACTCTTACCGCATACTTTAAAATTTGAAAACTGATGTGCAAAGGAAAGAGTGATGATTTGAGGATTGATGGAGAGCACAAGTTTCTTGTTGTGTAAGAGTAATCCTTTCACATTCAACAATGGTTGCATTATCTTCTATTGAGAGGAAGGTAACCACCATAGAGAGAGAGGTTGATAGCTATTTTTTTGACATCGCAAGCAGAATTGCAAACATCATCACCACCCACAAAGAGAAGGTGTAGATGAGAATAGAGGCAGTGAAGAGAGTTTCCACGGGCATATCAGCATTAAGCCCTAATGCAATTATAGTGAGTTCTCTAATATCATTTTATATTTTTGATTATGTCCATCCGTACCGTGAGTTAATACAAGCAATAGCAGATAATTATAACCTTGAGCATCAGACACTATAAAAAATTGAGGGAAAATCCTAATGCATATAAAGCCAAAAAATTTCAACAACGCTTTTGCCCAAAGAGTGAAACATGGAAAAAAAGATAGAAAATTCTCTACGAAAGACCAGGAAAAATATTATTCTTTGAGTAAGCATGTTGAAGGGGGAAAATTTTCTTGAGTTGGATAGTAGGTCAGTTAAACAAAAAATCGAGCGGTAGTTCACTACCATCAACTCCAATTAAAATAGATGAATTCAAGGATTATGAACTATACTCAATGTTGGTAGTAATAGCTGGATTATCCTCTAATAGAAATGTATACCATTAGCAAATAGATACCACCCACTGTATCTCAAATCCCAAGAATTAAGACCCGACCCGGATGAGCAACTATCCAATATTCTTCGATTGGCCTCGGTACTTAACTACCATGACTTATGAACTTTTGATAAGAATTAAATCCAACAAAGAGGGGGCATCTTTTAGGTATTGTTCTTATGCGACATAGATCTTCCTCTACTTTAATTACTTATACCTGCCATTTATAACAATAAATACCACAAACCCTAATGGAGCTATTGGAATTGCCCTCACCATCTACACTTGGATGAATGTGTTGAGCAAAATATAATCTTATTATAATTTTAATAGAGAGTTCCTAGGGCCTGCTCTAAATTTGATTGACAAAAAAATGCCTAGATTGCCCAAATTGGTAGAGGATACGTTAATAAAAGAAGGGGAGGAAGAGGGCAACTGGTATATATTGATGGAAGGAACAATTATTCACCTATATGGCTTCACTAAGAAACCTTTCGTGCTGCCTCATTATGTCACTAAGAGAATTTTTGTTGTGTAATATTACTGTCATAAATATTATATCAATGTAGTCTTTGGAATAGGAAAGGGTAGGAAGGGTACCTACATCTACCCTATTAAAATAGGTGATGTCAACGTCAACAAGAAGGGGTAATATAAGAGTATTATGAAACACATGCGAGAACTAAGATTAGTAGAACTCTCTCACAAATGGATATATGACCCAGATAATAAATATTCAGAAAGAGTAAATGTATCGAAAGCTAAGACTCAAAGATTCAAAAGAACTCTCCAACCCCATTATGAGAAATTCAAAAACAATAATGATAAGTCTGAGTTAGAATGGGATGTTCAACACATGGAAGCATTGCCTCCTTGGAGAGATTTTTGTGACCATGTTGTTGATTATGCCCTAGATAAAAATAAAAAACACATCTATATAGAAGATGATGTCAAAGAATTTATTAAAAAGGAACAATGAAATTTTGCTAAAATATTTGAATTTTGGAGAATGCGGGTGGAAACAAACATAATAAAATCTAGATACCCCACTAAGATCGATAAGCATTTTGATGAGAAGTATGACCAATATGCTACGAACTGGCAAGGTACTGGGAATTTTTTAGATTTGAGTTTTATAAATCCTAAAGGTCAGGGAGGAGCAACAAATGACAAACATACTGGTAGGCAGAAGTTCAAACTAGTCACCATCATATTTCCTCCATCCTTTCCTCCACTAACAAATACCCCATAGAAATTATTCCTATCGAAAAAGGAAAACAAGTTTATTTTCAGCCTTCAATAGAGAAGTTATAGAAGTATGGGCCAATCACTCATCTAATGCAAATTCAAGATTATGAAGGAAGAGGTTTGTATTCTAATGAGATGGATGATGTAGAGATAATTTAGGTGGAACGGAGGCCTAAAAGGCTAGCCCTAGGGGCATCCTATAAATAATATTTAGAGCCAATATACAGACCTAAATATATTATGATTGATACCTTTGTGGTAAAATTTGCATGACCTACTCCTCTCCAACAACAAATTCAATCCAAGAGGCCACAAATAGAAGCTCAAGAACAAGTCAAAGGGGAGAAATCAACAACTGATTATTTCAAATAATAGTCATTAGTAGACTCCCTTGGAATGGTTCAAAGAATATATTATGGTAAAATGAAGGAGAAAGAAGCGGAACAAGATTCTCAAGAATTGGAACAAACTCAAGCTCTACAAAGAGAGCAGTCAAGCCCAAATCAAAATACGCATCAATATCCATCAAGGGACTCAAGTATGATTTCTTCCCCTTCTACTTCTAATCTACCTCCTATAAGTTTCCAGGAGACACTCCCCTCCCATTGTAAAAAGCAAGTTCAATCAACATAAGTCCCCCCATCCACTCCATCTCAAGTTCTCCCATCCATATCATCTTAGATTTCCACATCCATTCCATCATCTCTCACTCAACCTCCATTTATTTCCATAGAAGTTCAAATTTTACCTTCTCCATCACAAAATCCCCCTATGTCATTGGTAACATCAGCTGCAATATCAATAGGACCACAAGTTTTAACACCACTTCCAATCCCATCATAGTTTGAAGCTATAGTGTCTACCTCCCTACGCTAAGATTCCACTATATTAGCTTCTACACATACCCCTCTCCACCTTGCATCATATTTGGTCACCACATATATCCAATACATTGTTCCAATTATGGCCCATCACCAAAGGATAGATGAAATTTCTTTTAATGCAGTGGCTTGGTGGAATGAGTAGCTGGCAAAACTGTTATAGGAGACATCCCACAAGAGAAAGAATGCTATTGTAGATCCTATTTCTATAAAGAGAGCGAAGCTCACTTCTACTTCTAAGCTAAAAAAAACTAGAAAGGAGATGACTATAGAGGACTATAAGGTGATTGAAAATATAGTAGACTTCATGCAATTGCCTATCGTTGATGAGTTGGTGTTGGCTAAGGCTCATATGGATATAGTCTTCCTGCAATGTGACATCCGAAGGGAATATAATGAAGAATTGAAAAGAAAAATACAATATTTGGAAGCTTCGCTCAAAGATCATAAGAGTCTTATCAACACACTGAGAGATGAGATATAGAAATGGTAAGACAAGTATGAAGAAGTTGCCAATTATAAAGAACAGACTGAGAGAATTCAAGCTCAAGTAAGAAATCTGACTTATCAGAATAACCACTTGCAGTAGCAATTATTGATTGAAAAGGTCATACATACTAGATTTTTGAAGGATCATGTGAAACAAGTTAGAAGAGAAATTTGGTCAGATATTAAGACAAAAGGGTAAGAGGCTAGATTGGTCTTTGTGTTCTTAGAAAAAGTGGCTAATGAAGTGGCGAGCACCAGGAATACCTTTAAGAATGTGCAATAATATATTCAACACAAGGTAGCACCAATAAAAAATAATATATTGGCTAATACGAGATCCAGAGTTATAACCAAACTCATATCGAAAGGTAGTGGTGTACTGCTAAGAATATAGCCAAAGATATCCTGGCTAACAATGAGTTATTAATTAAAGGTTAGCAAGTATTAGATAGGCTTGATAACAAGATGAATAGAATGATGAGGAAGTTGTCTCACACTAGGAAATTTGGTTTTCCTGATTACCTCAGACAAGATCAGTAATACATCAAAGAGGCAGTGTTGGGAGCCTACTTAGACTCCATTATGGAGGATAACTCTGAAATAGAAAGATGGCCTGAGCCAATCCAGCAAGACCAAGTGATCCAACTGATTAAGAGCCTAATTGAGATAAGATATATTATAGTTGAGGTTGGTAATGGTGGGGCCGATCCATTCTATAAAAGGTTAACAAGTTTGCAATGGATTCATCATAACATTTTATTAGTACCATGGATTCCACATAAATTCTAGGAAGAAGCTTCAAGTAAACTAAGCAATGTGGTCCAATTACTTAGTGAGGAAGACATCAGTGAAGCATACATCAGCATAGAAGAGACAGATGAAGATAAATCCAACGAAGAAGATAAAATTGACGAGGAGGACCAAGATAAAAAATAAGTGAAAGGATAATAAGAGGATGAATAAGTTCAAGAGATTCAACCTAAAAAATCCAAAATTGAAGTGATCCACATTGAAGAAGAAGGCAACAGATCCAATGAAAGGGACCATTGGGAAACACAATTTTGATGAAGTTTTGTAGTTTGATAGATGTCAAAAAAATAAATAAAAAATGAACTTGCAAAGGGCATCACGCATATGGATCTAGAAGAGGGTGAAGGTTACCTATAAGAGAGGCCCTCCTTGGTGCAGGTCAATCATATTTTGCTTCACAAGTAGTTTCTTCATGACCGTGAGCTTCTGTATATTTTTTATTTGATCAAGAATTTGGTAGTCATGAATAAGCAATTTTTGAATCATAATGTTGTAGATAGCCAGATAGAGTGAAGTCAAAATACTAGAAGAGAAAGCCCCTACGAGAAAATTTGGATTTATGTCTCTAGTCTGATGGTCATAAGGAAGTTATACTTGGAGGCCTTGTTTTGAAGAAAGCAACTGGAGTCACTAGATTCTAGTTTCCTTGCATTCTTACGTTCCATTTTGTCACTTTCCATTCACTCCATCTTTCTCATTCATTTTCATGCATCCCCTCCATATTTTCATACCATTTTCAAAGTCATTCTTTCCATCTCATTGTTTCCATTCATTTCCTTTCATTCCATGATCTTCCATCATTCCATTTTATTAGACTCCATAAACCCAATGGATAAGGCTATAAGTTCCAAAATCTTGGGAGCAAGACTCCCCAAGAGGTGCCAATAATGTAGGCCAAAATTGGCTACATCTCTACTTAGCTCAAAAATTTACAAATTTGGCTAATTATGGAGAAAATAAACATAAATTCATTAACTTTCTCATTTTTGTTGAAAAACGCAAAAGCATGAGAAATGGCTCAAAATGGAGAAAGGGATGCAACACATGATTTTTTGCTTCTTTGTTATCCATGGGAAAACAAAAAAGTGTGAGAAAATGCAAAAGCGCTGAAAAAAGGGAAAAATCAGAGAAAGTTGTATGAGTGAGATTTCATGTTGCCTTTGTAATCTGCGCACAAACACAAAAGTGCAAGAAAATAGAAAAGTACCAAAAAAACCAAAAATGAGGAAATTTTAAAGAGTCGTTGTTTCTTACTTCCTTTGTAAGTTACACGATTTTTTATCTCCTATGTTGACCATGCACAAATCTAAAAAGCGTTAGAAAACAAGGATGCATGAGAAAAGGTGAAAAGTTGAGAAAAGCATCCACACATGATTTCTTATTCTCTTTGTTGATCACGCACAAATCTAACAAGCACTAGAAAACAAGAAATCATTAAGAAAAGCTGACCAAGGGGGCTAAAAGCATAAAGGCTTGATTCTTCATCTCCTTTGTTATTGGCGTGCAATAGAAATGTGTTGCACTCAAAAGGCTAAAAGGATGTAAGGAAAATTTTGATTTTGTGTGATTTCCTGTCTTGAGCAAGTATAAGATAGATTTGAGCGAAGGGCATCTATGTGACAATCAACTGTAGTCATCTAATTAGTAGAGCAGTGAAAAATATTTAATCCTTCCTTGTAGTCAAATTTTTAATGAGTTTTCATGCTCTGGTTTGTTGCAGAATATAAGGGAGAAATAAAGCAACCACCATAAAAGTTGAATTGCTGCTCACAGTCAAGAAAATCAAGAAATATCAAACTCCTTGTAATTCTTAGAAATGATTATCATTAAAAAATATAAATAAAGGCAGTGACCTCCTTTCAAAAGGTAGATTTTGAAGTGTTTTCTTGCACTATTGTGTATATATTTTGTAAATTAATGAATGAAGCATTACAAGGGATGTTTACCTTGAACTTGCACTTGTGTTGATTGGTTGGATATAATTATGTAAAATTATCTCTACTGTTGTTGCTATGGTTAGTCTATTATGTTAATTTGGACAACTAACTTAGAGTAAATTGAGATAATTCATTCTTGCATACATGCTTATGAGAATTCTATTTTTTTAGTCAAGGCATTGATCTTATTCTGTTAATTTGAATAATTATTGTTTTAGATGTTTGGAATAATTTTTTAAGTGTGCAAAAGGCCATCGATACAGTAATTGCATAGTTTTAAATTGTGTTAGTCCCAAATACTATTTCTGAAGTTCAATTCATTAGGAGATGCTTTGTGGATGTCTATGTTGTTAGCTTCACCCATCTATTCTTTATTTATACATTTTAAAACCCTATCATTGCTATCCCTAAAGTTTTACTATTCTAAGCTAAATAGAGTCAACACCTATTAAGTTGATAAGGTATACCAACCTTTTCTAGAGGTTGAATCAAATTAATTTGGTTCTTTCAATTTTTAGTCTGGGTTGTGATTAGTGGGTGCTCACCTTTAAATCTATTACGATAATGATCATAGTTCTAGCGTTGGCTTTATGACAAACCAAATTACAACACACTTGTAATGGCAACTTTGAATGAACTTAAAATCTTGAAAATAAATAAAGGAGGAGCTAGATCTAGTGTCTACAAGGAGAAGTGGTAAATAAGTGCTCGTTAGAGTGTCAAATCCTGAGGTATTCTTCAAATATGATAGAAAAAATTCAATTTTAATTCCTGTTATTCATGTTTCTAGTCCAAATCCTAGTTTAAATCAATCTTCTCCTACTGTGAATCAAATACCTACAATAAATCAACCTGTAGTGAGTATGGCAACCCCTAATGCAAATCAAAATGTCAATGTTAATCAAAATATAAATGCTAATAAAAATGTCAATCAGTGGAGAACCAATAGATATAGAGCTTTTATTTTACCTCCAAATCTAAATCCTCTCCCTAGTAAAACTCATAAGTACTTGCCTAAATTCTAAGGAAACAATGTTATCATTGATGAAGATCATATTAGAGATTTTATGTATGTCATGGATAGTCTTGAGGTAGATGATGAAGATGTTGTTCTTATACTGTTCTTTCAAACTTTAGAGAAAGATGCTCGAGAATGGTTTAACAACCTTGGAGCGGGTACTATCCATAATTTTCAAGAACTAGAGAAAACTTTTCTTAGGAAATACAAAGAGAGGAAGAATTAATAGTCCTTGTAGATAGAGTTAGCTACCATGAAGAAGAAATAAAATGAATCATTAGAATATTTCAATAGGATATTTTTCAAGACCAAAAATAAGATTCCTATAGTACTAAGATGAAATGATGTGTAATCCATTTATTTCTACAAGAATGCATTCCCTAGATATTTCAATTATGAGCTAAGATAGCAAATAATAGCCACCATTTATGCATGTATGGAAAGGTTTATTGAGATAGAAAGAAATATGATTGATAGTGGGAATATTATAGCATACTCTTTAGAGACCAATCAACCTGAAAAGAAGCCCAAGAAGGTTGAGTTCTCTATCCCTAAGAAAATAGATCAGTATCCTATGAACAAAATAGCTAATTAGTTGAGCGAGATGTTTACCACTTTGAATAACATATTGGATAGGATTGAAAAAGGTTAAGATAGCATTGCAAAAACTTCACAGGGTGATAATAGACAACAAGTAGATAACAGGCCTTCTTTCAGGAGGAATTTCAATAGAAACTGGAATAACAATGGAAATGAAGAGGGAAATAGGAATCAGAATGGAAATTAGAAGAAGAAAGAAATAGAGAGAGATCTAGATTTTGTTCCAAATCCAATACCATCTAACAATATAGCATCAGATCATCCTTTTTATTGCTCTGCCTGTGATGCACCTAATAACCCTATTGATTTTGGTATTTGTCTAAGTCTACATTATGATGAATCTGAAGATGAAGATATTATAATTAATGTATGTTGGACTCATGAGGATGAGATCAGAGAAAAGGAACTTGAGAGGGATATGGATTTATTTCCAATAATCTTGAACAAATTTCCTTAGATTTGGATAGATATCAACCTTAGGTGAGTCTTCTAATACCATATTTGATAGAATGAAGCAGGGAAGCTTATATCTATAGCAAAAGAGATTGTCTTTAGAGAGAATACATGTTATTAATATTAGAAACATAATAGTGGAGATCAAAATTGATGAAATGCCTGCACAAAAGGATAAAACTACATGAGTGAATTCACAGAAAAAGGTAAATCAAATAAAGCTACAAATTATTCCTGAAGCAAATTATCCAAAAGAAACAAAATGACTTGGTTAATCAAATATCTAGAAAATGAATTGATGATAAGAAAGATCAATTTGATCTAAGTATAGAGGTCTCCAATAAAAATTCAAGACCACTTTTGGAGAATTAATGACCATCCCAAAGTACCGATATCAGGTATGTAGGGCCTTCAAATTAATTGATCAGTTAGGAGAAAAACCTCAAAATCCTATAGAGCTTGATAATAATGTAGTCAGAGCCCCATATTTAGTCAAACCATTTTATATGTCACTAAGGTATATATCAGGTTATGGGTACCAATATGTTATGCATAACTACATGCTTGATATTGGTGCTTCCATGAATATGATATCAAAACAAGTAGTTGATCAATTAGGCTTGATTTATCAGAAAGAGCACCCCCTACTTTTGTAATGAATAGCAAAAGAGTACCTTGTGTAGGCATTATCACTTATATTCTTGTCCATATTGAACAATATCCTAAGAAAGTTGTAGTAATGGATGTTGTAGTTGTAGATTTAGACCCTTTATTTTCCATATTACTCTCTAGGAATTATGCAGAGCAACTAGGTGGTACTATTTAGTTGGATTGATCATATGACACTATCCCGATGTAGGGTAAGAAAAAAATTATCTTGAAAATAAAACCTTTCAATAGCTATTCAGTTGAATTCAAGGATCCTAATGATAATATGGTTAATGTCATGAATTCTATTGAGGAAAAATACATGGGAGTTTACTCTATTTGGTACTCTCCTTTCTTATTAGAAGTGCCTGATGCTGAGAATATGGCTCCAAAATTGAAAGTTGAAGTGGATGCAAAAACTAATAAAATTTTGACCTTAGAGTTATGGATTGACCTTTGATGGGGAAAAATATTGAGCAATAGTTGGAGCTGGGGTAATATTGACAGACATTAATGGAAGTTATCTCGACATACCATACATGTTGGAATTTTCTTATACAAACAATGTTGCAAAGTATGAAGCTTTTTTCTAGGGCTAAGCAAAGCCAAGGAATTGGGTATTAATTATCTCAAAGGTAGTGGGGATGCTGAGCTAATAATTCAAAATATCAAAGGGAAATATCAAACTAAGCACCCTATATTGAAGCAATATAAGCAAGTGGTGTTGGATGAAATAGATATATTCTTGGATTTTGATCTGCAATATATTTCTATATCACATAATCATAATGCAAATATGTTGGTAATTAATGCTTCTAGAGAAGATAGCCCTGATATAGACACTTGATTTATGGATAGGTTCCCAACCATATCTGTTTATAAGCCATTTATCCCTGATAATATGGTATATTTACAAGTTTTTCATGATGATATACACATTAATGATTTTATGACTATGTAAAATAATTTTTTTGACATTATTTGTGATGAAAGTGATGAAGAGAAATTGGAGGTTATTGGAGAACCCACAAAAGTTATACAACTAAATACCAATAGGATCCCTAGGGGATTGGTATCTTTAGAGAGCTTTTTTGATGACTTCGATAGAGCATATAAACCTCTAGTTCAAGAGTCTGAAGTGGATGAAGTTAATATCAAAACAAAGGAAGAGCCCAAAATTGTTAAGATCAATAAATCTCTATCAAAAAAGAGAAGCAACAATATATCAAATTCTTGAAAAATAACATGGATGATTTTTCTTGGACTTATGAAGATTTGAAGACCTTCAATACAAATGTAATGACTCACATAATATCAGTTTAGAAGGATACCAAGCCTTTCAGGTAGAAATGGAGAAAGTTCAATCCCACTTTGCATCCCATAATGCAAAAAGAAGTGTAGGAATTACTGGATACAAAGATAATTAGGAAGGTGAGATTTTCTTCCTGGTTGGAAAATTTGGTCCCAATTATAAAAAAGTATGTTGAGGTCAAGCTTTGGCTCACTTAAATACAACTATCTACTTCCAAATATGGAGCAGTTACTTCAAGCAGTGGTTGGGGCATCAAGAATGTCTTTATCGAATGGCTTTTCAAGATTTAATTAGATTGTAATGAATCCTGAAGACAGACACAAAAGAACTTTCACCACACCATGGGAAACATTTGAAGATCTTAGGATGCCCTTTGGGTTGATGAATGCAGGGGCAACATTTCAAAGAGCCATGGATGTTACATTTAAGGGGCTAATGTTCAAGATAGTAGTAGTATATCTTGATGATATTACAGTTTTTTTAAATCTTGAAGACCATTTTGCACATCTAACTCAAGTGTTTGATAGGTGCAAGGAGTTTGGCATATCTTTGAATCCTAAAAAATGTATGTTTAGGTCTAATCAAGGTAAAATGCTTGGCCATGTTGTTTTAAAATATGGGATTAGCATTAACCCAAAAAGAATAGAAACGATCACTAAAATTCCCCCTCCTAAAAATCTTAAGGGAGTTAGATTATTCTTTGGGAAGATCAACTTTTTTAGGAGGTTTATCCCTGATTTTGCTCAGATTTCCAAACCTATAAATGACATGATCAAGAAAAATAGGGAAATAATGTGGACAGATAAAAATACTACAACTTTTTAGAAGATCAAAGATGCAATTACTCAAGCTCTGATATTAAATTTCCTTGATTACTCCAGAGAGTTCAAAATATACTCATTTGCATCAAAACAAACTATTGTTGTAGTTCTAGCTTAGAAGGATGAAGAGAAAAATGAAATGCCTATAGCCTTTATGAGTATAGTATTGAAGGTTTCTAAACTAAAATACTCTATGTTAGAAAAATAGGCTTGTGAATTAATGAGGAAATTAGATCATTTCAAATGTATCTTTGGATCCAACAAGGTAATATCTTGTATCCCCTACATTGTTGTTAAAAATGTTTTCACTCAGCCTGAGCATTTATGTAGTCTTGCAAGATGGATGGCTAAGATATTATAGTATGATATGGAATTCAAAGCAATAAAGATTATCAAAGGATAAGGACTGGCAAAGTATATGGTCAACAAATAAGGGGAAGACATGAATAACACTATCATAGTAGATAAGTAGCAAGAAGCTAGAGTAGATGATAGTCCTGATTGCTAGTGGTATAATGGCATTATGTTTTACCTTTAGAACTTATCATTTCCAGAAGATGTGCCCAAAAATAAAAAAAATATCTATCAAGCAATTGGCCCAAAAATACTACATTCAAGAAGGTAGATTGTATTGGAGGCATCCATATGGTGTGTTGCTTCTCTACTTATTTGAGAAAGAGGTCCCTCAAGTACTGAAAGAATATCATTTTGGCTTTTGTGGGGGTCACTTTGCTCCAAAGGCTACTGCTCACAAAATCATGAGAGCTAGTTATTATTGGCCCTCCCTGTTTAAGGATGTTTATTAGTTTATTAGAAGTTGTCATAACTGTCAGGTTTTTGTAGGAAAAAGAAAATTTCCAACAATTCCCCTTAGGCCAGTAATTGTGGAAGCTCCTTTTACTCAATGGGAAATAGATCTCATAGGTGAGATTAACCCCAATTCTTCTAGGGGTCATAGGTGGATCATCATAGCAACAAAATATTTTACCAAGTGGGTAGAAGTAGCACCTCTCAAGAAATTCACTACACAAGTGGTCATTAAGTTTTTAGAAGCACACATATTGTCAATATTTGGGGTTCCTAGGAAGATAGTCATATACAAAGGTAACTATTTCACTTCTTTTAAGATGATTGAATTTTATGTTAAGTACAGTATAGAGCTTTCGCATTCTACGAATTACTATCCTCAAGGGAATGGTTTAGCAGAATCCTTGAATAAGAATTTGATCACAAGAATTAGAAGAGCATTAGGCAGAAACAAAAGAAGTTGGGATAGTGAGCTAATGTTTTCTTTATGGGATGACTGAATATCTATCAAAAAAAGCATAGGAAAATCTCCTTATGAACTAGTATATGATGAGAATGATATGTTACCCCCTCAAGTGGAAAGTCATGCTTTATCTTTGCTTCTTCAAGATCATGAAAATCCAAATGTCTTGCATAGAAGACTTGATAAAATTGTGAGGTTGTAGGAAGATAGAAAGAACCCCAAAAATGACAAGCATGGTGAAAAAGAGAAGTGGGAACCCAAATGGATTGGCCCCTATCAAATCCTTCAAAATACATTCCAACATACTTATAAATTGCAAACTCTAGATAGTACGAAATTTTCAATTCCTATCAATGTCCACCATTTGAAATTGTATCATTTGTACAAAGGGCTTGAGAAGCCTTTCAAAAACATGTGTTTCAATCTTGTTCTTTCTAGGTGATTAAGGTGTTATTTTAGGTGATTAGTTAATTTTTTGAGTCCTTGTGGTCTGCTAGAGATTCTAGAGTTCTCAGGTGATTCATTGTTAAAGACTTTTTTCATCACCTATCCTAGTCGGAGCCTATGTTAGATCCTCAAAATCCAACTTGAATTTTACCCCTAATTTTTTATTTTTTTTGTATCTTGTGAGTCCTTGTTTCAGGTCTTTCCAAAATTTTCCATAATCCCCTAGTAAATCTCTTTTTAATCAATTTTGGATTTTTTTGAGTCCTTCCTTACCCTTCAAGAGCATTTTTGAAAGAAATTGTGTCATAAAGATCAGGGCTTATTTTGAGTTTCCTAAGGTCTTATGTCGATAATTTTTTGGCCTAAATAAGGTTTAATTAATTATTTTTGACCTCCAAAGGTCTTAAATATTTTCTTTTTTTTCTTATGGTTTAATTCAAATATATAATTAAATTTAATTAAATATTTAATTATATTTAATTATATTTATTTGGCCCTTTGGTTTTTATCCTCTTTTTTTTTAAATTACCTTTCCTGCCATTATCCCTCCACACGCCCTTCCCTAGAAATTCATTGCTCCCCATCCTAAGACTAACCCCTAACATCCCCCCCATCCTCACCACCTTTTCTCTTAGTTTCTCCTAACATCTAACCCACCCCTACCCTTCTTTCTCAAGGAGGTACCTAATTTTCATTTTTTCTAACTATATCTCACGTAGGCTAAGCCACACACTCATCTGATCTACGGTGTGCAAGTAAGCACACGATCTAGTGGTGCGGGTGAGCACATGGATGATAGGAGAAATAGGAGCTGCAACCATCACGTGGAGCCAATTTGAAGAGAGAGAAAAGTTAACTCACACATAAATCAATGGCACAGACTGCAGTGAGAGTCTTCAAGCACTCCAATAGGAGCATGATAGGTGGAAGTAGCTTGTTGGCTTAGGCAGATCAACAATCTAGGAGGAAGCACACAAATCCATGACACGAACATGAGCAGGCGGGCAAGAGTTTCAAGTGATCCAACCAGAATTCGAACATGTAGCAACAAGTGGTCGGTAGTGAAGAATTCCATATGGGTCATGTGGTCCAAGAGGGAGCACACAAATCCATGATGCAAATGTGAGCATGGAAGAGAGAGATTTTAAGTGCCCCAATCCCATGGTGACATGTGGCATCATGCAATTGATGAATTCGAATATCCATGGGGGAAAGAGTTCATGTTTTTATTTTAATCTTTATCCCACTTTGGGGAGGTAATCGCCTCCTATATGGTTTAAGGGCACAGAGTTTCCCATGGTATATTGACCACCACATGGTGGTCGAGGTACCTCCCGTGTGGGCTTCCTAGAGGTGCCATTTGGCAGTGTCATCGTAGGGGCCCACTTGGGTTGCCTACAGCCCCCTTTAGTGCCACGTGGGTGCAACAGCACTACTTGAGCATATGGGGGTGGCCCAACTGCACATTGTTAAAGGATAATTTTGTATTTTAATAAATGTATAAAATGGTTTTGGGTTATAACGACTACACCTAATGGCTAGCCACTAAAAATTTGATAAAGCACCATATTATTATTATTATTTATTTATTTGATTATGGTGGCTAAGGTTAGCCACTATAGTCAAATAAATGGCTAAAATTAATTAAATTAAAGTTATTTTTGTTGATATGGAGATAATTATAACAGGTAGGACTGGAGGAAATTTTTTAATCAATTGAGACTATTATCAAGCCACAAATGAGATCCACTACAAATGGATCAAATATGGAGATAGTTGCAGTTATTATGGGCCATTACCTAGTAAATGATAGTTATAGTTATGGATCATCATTGAGCTTTGAAGGATAACCAATTTGCAAGCTATATGAGAGATTTGTTGCATCAGGAAAAGGGATCAAGTTTTTGCATAGTAAAATTCTACAAGAGGTATATCAGAGTACCCATCTTTGTTATTTGTCTTTTATTTTCTGTCTTTTCCCTCTTTTCTTCCCCATTATTATGCAAGTTTTTCTGAGGAGGTACTCAGTTTACCAAGATCATTTCCAATGGCTGAGGTCGGAAGTAAGGAGTCTCTTTGTTACATCATTTGAATGAAGAGTTGAAGTTATCTATTGCATCATTTGAATGGATAACTCATTTGTATTTGCTTAGAGAGATCTATTTATCTTGATCAGACTTCCATTGTAATGATCTATTGATTAATACGATTTTGCTTCCTTCTTTCAGTAGTTTTGTGTGTTATCCTATTTACATGTTACATTATTTGAATGTGTAAATGGTGATTTCTTTCAATGGCATGTTCAATCATCTATTACATTATTTGAATGGATGTGGTTGGCTTAGTTTTTATCCTCTCCCCCTTCTCTCCTCACCATATTTTAAGTCTGGCTACAATTGCCCAATGGATAAGGCACCGATCTATTGATTGAAGCACTAGATGGGAGTTACTTTCAAGCTTGGTCAAATTTTATGTTGCAATTTTATTTCATTTTTGCAAATTTGGATGAGCATGAGCATATGAGAAATATTATAGGCTCACCTTCAAGGTTTTCTTACCCTAATAAATTTATCTAGAGTCTTAGAATAATCTAGTCAAAAATGTGGATCCACCAAAGTCCACAGTGCTGATTGGATTAAGGAAGTCTTGCAGCATGACAAATCTATTAAGGATGCAAGAATTTCCCCCAATAGGGCTCATGTCATAAGTTTAAACTTTAGGATTGCTACTCTATGAATAAAGGTGCTAGCCATGAAAAGCATTGGGGTAAGCATATATTCCCCCTCACCCTTCTAGAATATGAAGGAGATCTTACATTTTTTTTAACTATAGCTATAACATAATAATTGGAGCACTTTCTTGTTTGGCAAAGATCTACAATTTGAATCTTGACCATATTTCCTGCATAGAGGTTATCAAATTAAAAGAATCATATGCTATAATTTAGTCATTTAATCTTGCCAACATCTAATGGCATAATGGTCAAATCACTTGTTTATGGCTTTGTGGCTCAAATCTTACAAATTATCTTTTGGAAGCATCTACTTGGTGGATGACGTATGCATAGTCAAGTATGGGATGGTTTCCTCCCTAGATAAAGTAGCAACATTGATACAGTGGTTGGTAATATGGCTTGTGGCTCTTAGGTCTTGAGGTCAAACCTCAACATTGGACCTTTTTGAAGGTATATAACAAACAAAGCATTTTTTTCATTTTTTTATCTCCTTGTTTTCAAATTGCATGTGTAGCATGATGATTTTCTTGTTCATTTTTGTGGAAAATATCCTAGGTTCAAACCTCATTGACTCTGAACCTTTACTATGCCCTTTTTATATATATAAACATGAAGAATTTTTTTCTTTAATCAATATATCCAACTTGTCAACCCTTGATTTGCCAATTGAAACCAAGTATTATCCAGTTAGTATTGGACAAATGTCAATAGTAAATTTTACCAAGTGGTAGATTTTGATTCGATAGATTTTTCTAAGGTTTGACATTTGATTTTTTCTTATTTGAGGGATAATATATCAAATACCTCGAAGGCCATAAATTTTGCCTAAAGAAGCATTTGGATCCCATTTTCTTCAAAATTACATATTTTTTGAGGTCTACATAGTGACAACATCAGTTAATGGAGCTATTGTAGTTTTGTGTGGATATTTTGTATGAAATAGATTCTTAGGATATGTTACTTGTCTTAATGGATAAAATTATGGCACTTGGTCAGCTCAAATGGTAGGATCATAGTAGTGAAAATTGAAAAAAGTGCTATTTATTTTTATCTTGATTTTGATTTGTCCTTGCCAAATCAATCAGGATTGGGAATCAACATTTTGAAAAAATTGACAAAAAATCAAGATTCCTAATGCAAAAATTTGGTTGTTATAGCATAAGTTGGGAAAATGGCATAAATTGCTTGATTTTTTATTTTTCCTCATTTTTCTTGTTCCAAACTAAAGAGAGAGCCCTGCCTACTTGCTACCACACCAAACAAAATAGTAAAGTGCATCCTAAAAATGGATTTTTTATAGTTTGAAGGAATCCAACCACCACCAACAATCGCCCAACATATTCATATGAGGTAAGAAAAACCCTTGCAAACTATTTTTTCTCTTTTTCTCTTTCAAGCATTTTTTTTTCTTTTTTTTTAATAAGATAAAAATCAAATGCAACACCACCCAACTATTGCATTTGAGCTAAAAATATAAAAAACTAAGTCAGTTTCAGTTTTTTTTTCTTTTTGTTGTCTTGTTTTTCTCCTCTTAAGTAATGCTTCATAAGTATTGTTGTCTAATAACTATGTATGCAAACCCATATTTATAGCTATTAGTGTTTAAATTTTAAACTAGGATTTAGGGTTTATGGTTTTTTAAAGCAATTGCTTATTGTTACTTGTTTCCATGTGTATCTACAACAAAATATTGAAAAGAGATCCAACATGGAAGTATGCAAGAGAAAGGGAAAAGAAAGGAGAGGTTTACTATATTTTTTGTGGGTCTCTCATGCATGGAGCACTTAAAACACCATTTGGCAAAGCAAAACGATAAAAATATTAAGGCATGTCCATAGGTGTAAATTAATGTTCAAATAGAATGCAAAGATATGCTCTCTAATAATGAAGAGACAAAAGAGATAAAATAAAGAAAAAGCAAAGCCTTGCCAACCCGTCTTCTTGACCTCATACAAATTGTACCAATAACACCTTTAGCCAATTTCACCACAAGAGTTTGAGTCCATCGATTGCACATCCAGGAAGTGGAATGGATGAGTCTTTTTTATGGAAAATTCCATGTCAGGGCACAATCCACACTTGAGGGTATGGTCGCATGGAACTAGGAGAGTCACAGGGTAACGAGGAAGGCCATTGCAAATTTTTTGGTATTTTTTTACCTTCCCTTCAATGTGATAAGGTCTCCATACTGGAAGGGCATGGTAGATGCCATCGCAAGTTGAGATGCAGGATTTAAGTCACCAAATTATAATGACCTTAGGGGTCCTCTCCTTCATGAATACATATATCACCTTTAGGTTTTGCTTGAGGATCAACATATGGTTGTTAGATGATATTACATTATTTAATAGATTAGGATGAGTAGGATATGTACGTGTCACGTAAGAAGGCTAAGATTCTTCTATGCAAGTGGTAAGTTAAGAATCCAAAGTTCATATGGAAGGGAACAATCAAGAATGTAAAAATCTATCTTGTAAAGCTACATCATGGAGATAAAGCTCCACAATTTGTATCTTCTTTGATTTTAAGAAAGAATAAAGTGATGTTGTTTATTGTGAGTATTTGCTTCATTCTTATTATTAAATATTAATATTGTTATAACTGACCTTTATTATTGTAGCTATTTTATATTACGAACATGTGTTATATAACCTATGATATTTTGTGGTAGTAAAGGCTAAAAATCCAATAATGGTAAGAGAGCTACCACCAAACTCTATCCAATATGATAGAGTTATTGATTTATTTAGCTACCATTATAAATTCACCTTGTCTACATTTGATAAAGTTGATTTAGAGTCTATCCACTTGTAGGTCAAATTCATGACCTCATTAGGATTTCAAAGTATCAAACTTCTTTTTTAAAAATATTGGCTAAGTGTTTCCAAAATCTTCAAGTTTGCATAGAACTGTAATTACGTCAGCAACAATGTCAACACAAAGCTTAATCTGCTTGGGAATGCATAAAGCCAAGTGCTCAAAGTCCTGATGTACAAGACCCAGTGCCTTGGGGAGGTGACATCAGCACAACTACGTCAAAGCACAGGACCACGTAGGCTCAATGCATGAAACTAGGATTGCACAAGAGTCAAAATTTAATGTAACCACTACACAAAACTAGGCCCTTCCTAGTAATAATACCAGCATGGTGCCACCTAGTTTTAGTAACATGCAAAGTTCATTGCACAAAATCATGATTACATAAAACTGGGATTGCAATGATAGTTGAATCTAAAGATGCAATGCATAAAACCAGGTTGCGCAAAGTTATGTTTATTTTAGCAAAGACATAAGTGCTAGGAAGTATAGCTTGATATCACATAAGCAAAGAATTTCAAGTTAATGCATGACATCGAGATGCATAAAATCGAGCATGTCCTAGCCATGATGTCAGCACCACCACCTTCAAGCTTGAATTTATGCAAGGTGCACAAAATTAAAGCTTTTCATTACACGAAGCTAGAGAATCCATAAGAAGGCCCTACAATCACCTTGATGCTTCCCAACTGATAAGGCAAGCACCACCCAAGCATGAAAGTGACTGATCTAATAAGTTTGTTGTAACGATTCAAGCCACTTGTAAAAGTGGTTACAAATTGACAAAGCAAATTCCACAAGAATTCAAATTCAAATGTAGGATGAGATCTGAGCCAACCACCTCAGCTTCTAGAACATTTTTGCTAATCAATATTTGTAATAGTTTTCTAACTGGTGGTAAATGTTATGCTGCAAGATTCAATATGCAGCCTATAAATGAGCCATGAGACCTCCATTACATAGGTTGACTCTACAGTCCTTGCCTAGTATTGCTTTGTAATATTGTTGTTGATCAATGAAGTGATAGTTGTTTGGCCTCCATTACTATGTAATTACAGGTTTCTTATGTGTCTTGCTTTAAGTCATTTTTGTTACACTTAATTGTTAGTCTATTCTATTAAAGTGAATTTTGCTCTTTGAATCACCTATTGGATTACTAATGGTTTAAGTCCTTAGAATGATTAAAGTGATGAGTCTTCTTTTGAAAAACTTAAGATTCAAAATTAGATATACAAGATGAACAGAAGGAAAATGCAGAGACTACTACAATCCTATAAATAAAAGAACCAATATGGCTTAGAGATACACTTAAGGATTTAAAACTAGAGAAAATATTGGATCTTACTACTACAAGACCCCAAACTTGTAGTTTAACAAGAATGAATAGGGGGTTGATAAGTTCTATAGTAGAACCTACAATGACACTAAATATTTTAAATCATCCAAAATAGAAAGCAACTATAGAACCAGAATATGAACATTGATGAGAACTAAAACAAGAAACTAGTTGGTGTACCTCTAGGAAAGAAAATAGTCGAATGTAAATTGATCTACAAGATCAAATATAAAAGCATAAGGGTCACTTGACAAATACAAATCTCGACTAGTTGCAAAAGGATATACTAAAATAGAAGGTATTGATTATGAAAAAACTTTTACACCAACAACAAGAATGATGACTATTCAAACAATTTGTGGTTTGGCAGCACATCATGGATGGAAACTACATCAGATGGATGTAAAAAGTGCATTTCTTAATGGTGATCTTGAAGAAGTATATATATCACAACCAAAAAGGTTTCTGATTAAAGGACAAGAACATAAAGTTTGCAAACTAAACAAATATTTGTATGGTATGAAGCAAGCACCAAGAGCATGGTATATAAAGATTAATAATCATTTATTATAGCATAATTTTAAAAGAAGTTTTTTAGATCTAAATCTCTATACAAAAAAATTGTAAGTGACATAATAATACTTGTGGTGTATGTTGATGATATAGTAATTACAAGAAGCTCAAAAAGTATGATAAATGAAGTTAAAAAATACCTAGAGAAGGATTTTGAGATGACAGATTTGGGACTTATTCATTATTGTCTTGGTTTAAAAATTCAGCAAAAAGAGAACAATATCATAATAATACAGACAAAATATGAAAAATATTACTTGAAAAATGTAGGATGCAAACATGTAAATCCAAAGATACTTCTATGAAATAAGGGTTACAATTATCCAGATATGATGAGACACTAATGGTCTCAGCCACTACTTATTATTAATTTATCAAAAGTATTTTATATCTAACAAATACCCAACCAAATATAGTTTTTGTTGTAAATTATCTTTTGAGATTTATGCAAGAACCTAGGGAAAGTCATTGGAAAGCTATAAAAATAATACTACCATATGTTAGAAAAACTAAAAATATGGACTAACATAAAAAGGACAATGGTAATTTTTGTTTGCAAGAATATTTGGATTCTGATTATACAGGATCTATAGACGACAAAAAATGTACATCAGGATATGTGTTCTATCTTTTCTTTGGACCAATTTCATGGTACAATAAAAAATAGCATACAATGGCACTCTCATCTATAGAAGTAGAATTGTGTGCGATAAAAGATGCAGTCTATGAAGAACTATGGTAATAATATATACTATCAGATATGGACATCAGAAAAACTCTTATACAGATAAATTGTGATAATCAAGAAGTACTTAATTTGATCAAAAATCCAATTATTCATGAAAGAACAAAACATATTGAAGCTCAATGCCAATTTATCAAGGATCATGTCAAAAATGTAACAACCCACCCCCCCGTTCTGCAATTTGTTTTTGTAAAGTTCATATGGAAAACCAATATGATAACATAATAAAATATTGAAGCAAGAAACAAACCCAAATACTTAAAAAATCATTAAATAAATATTCATGAATTTCCATAGTCAAATAATGAATCTCCAACAACATGCATGGATTTTTTAGTCTATTACCAAGAGGAGCACAAGATCAACTACCCAGTTTGTTGATTACAAAAATTAAGTACAACAGATGGATAATTTGAATTTGACACCACAAACAATAATCCAAAATGAAGGAAATATTAGTAACAATAGTCTCCAAATAGAAAATATGGAATCCAACACTTTGGTCTGATCTACAAACCAAAAACCCTCTCTCAAACCCTAGCGCAAATTCGTGAGGGCGATTTGATATTAAATTTTTATGTTTATTTTCTGCACCTCCAAACTCTCCAAAGAGGTCGCCCCACCTTGCCAAAGCTTGAGTTAAAAAATCCAAAACCAAATACCAACCGATACAAAATTTGTGACCCTCATTATGGTATGGTCATACCAAAAAATGATGAACAATAAACCCTAAAAATTATCACACCAACAATCTGATGAAATCTGAGACCCTATGTTGAAGCAAATGAAAATCACTTTGAAAATCACCAATGAAGTACAAATCTCAGCCTCTAAATGAAACTGACTGATGATTGCTCAGGGAATGGTCTTTCACATCCGAAAGCAATGTTCCTTGCAAGGGTTTTCATCCTCACAAAGCCATGAAAACTCTGCCGCCAAGTTGCAAGTTCTTGCTAGAGAGAAAATATGAAATAACCTAGATCCCTTGAAAATGAGCTCCACTTCTCCTTAAATCTTCGAATCTCGCACCCTAATTAGGGTTGAGGTGATTTTTTTTAATTTTAATATTACTTTTCCAAGTTGACCCCCTTTAAGAAAATCCCTAAGTCACTTTTCATTTAAATAAAATATTTCACTTGACTTAGGAAAATAAGCTACTTTATTATTTAATATAACGCCATAAGTTAAATATTTAATTTAACTTAGGAAATCGTTAAATATTAAATAATCCTCCTCCAAAAAGAGATAACTGGCCAACTGAGTGGAAATAGACCTCGAAACATAGCTCACTGCAAACCCATAATAAAATGATGACCAAAACCCATACTTACTAAAAATAGAAAGTGATGGTCAACAACTTCAAATTGCCCCTAGAAAAAGGCAGAAGAAAGTTGGCGAAGCATAGAACTCAAGGAACCAAACCCCAATAGGGTTCCCAATCACCTCCACTAGCCTACAGGAACCTAGTAGTAGGCTAATACACAAGAATGCTATTAACTACTTAGTAAGGGGACATTACAGCACTATGGTAACAATATATACTATTAGATATGGACATCAGAAAAACTCTTATACTGATAAATTGTGATAATCAAGAAGTACTTAATTTGATCAAAAATCTAGTTATTCATGAAAGAACAAAACATATTGAATCTCAATGCCAATTTATCAAGGATCATGTTCAAAATCATCATATTCAGTTAAAGCATGTTTCTATTGAAGATCATATTGCAAATATTTTTACAAAAGCACTTGGTCGAAACAAATTTCAAATATTTTAGAATCTACTATGTATATCATGAAATATCAAATAATGTAATACGAGGGGATGTTAGACAAATAATGTAATACGAGGGGATGTTAGATGATATTACATTATTTGATAAATTAGCATGAGTAGGATATGTGCGTGTCATGTAAGAAGACTGAGAGTCTTCTATGCAAGTGGCAAGTTAAGAATCCAAAGGTCATATGGAAAGGAACAATCAAGAATGTGAAAAGTCATCTTGTAAAGCTATATCATGGAGACAAAGCTCCATAATTTGTATCTTCTCTGATTTTCAAGAAAGAAAAAAGTAATATTGTTTATTGTCAGTATTTGATTCATTCTTTTTATTTAATATTAATATTGTTATAATTGACCTTTATTATTGTGGCTATTTTATGTTTGAGACATGTGTTATATAACCTGTGATATTTTGTGGTAGTAAAGGCTTTAAAAAGCCAATAAGGGTGTGGAGGAATACAGAATGCACTATCATGTCTAATGGGTGGACTGATGGGAGGGGAAGAACCTTAATTATTTTATTGCTTCTATAGGAGGAATTGTATTTCTAAAGTCATTGAGTGCATTGACACAAGTTAAGAGTGTCAAAATGCTTGTAGGGTTGCTAAGGGAGGTTGTGTTGGAGGTCAAGGAGAAGAATATTGATCAATTCATCACAAACAATGAAACAACATATGTAGCAGCTGGTAATATTTTAGAGGAGAGATTCCTCACCATTTTTTGGACCTCATGTGCAACCTATTGTCTCAATTTGCTCATCAAAGACATTGGAAAATTACCTTGGGTGTGAGAGGTTGTAAAGACAAAAGTTCGTAGATATTACAAAATTCATCTAAAACCATACATGGGTCCTCCACCTCATGAGGCAATTTACTAGTGGTGGGCAACTAGTGCAGGTTGGAGTTACATGCTTTGTCATAAACTTCATGATATTGCAGAGCCTCTTTGATGCAAGAGGGGCATTGAAGAAGACGTTTGTGAGTGATGAGTGGAATTCTAAAGACGTTACTAGATACCAACTCTCCAGTAAGGGAAAAAAGATATATAATTATTTGTTTAAGCCCTTCTAGATAGCCCTGAATGAGGCCATCAAGGTACAAGACTAAGTTTCTTAAATTTTTTTATTATTTATTTTTTTAATTTAAATTACTTTTCCATTTGCAAATCTTATATTGTAAAGTATTTTAATTTAAATTATTTTTCCTTTTTTAAGGTGTTAGAGCCTTTGGTGAGGGTTCTCTATCTTGTTGATGGAGAATAATCAGCAATGACACACACACACACACACACACACACACACACACACACGATATACATACATATATATATATATATATATATATATATATATATATATATATATATATATATATATATATATATATATATGAGGCTATGGATAGGGAAAAAAGGTAATTACCTCATTTTATGAAAATTCCCACACCAAATATGGTCACATTTGGGATACCATTGACAAGAAATGGATATCTAAGCTCTATATTATCCCTCTTCATGCAATGGGGTACTACCTCAACCCCAATTATTTTTATGTTAATACATTCTAGATCAACTATGAGGTGATGGGGGGTCTTTGAAAATGTGTTGATCACATGTATTCTAATGAGGAAATGTGTAATAAAATACAGGCTGAGATGCAATCTTATAAGGAATATTAGGAATTTCAGGGTATCATTTTCTCATCCCCATAGTGCATTTGATCAAGGTCAACTATGAGGCTAGGTAACCCTCATCAAATTATTATTTATTTTGTCTTTTGATTTTGTTTTAAAAATAATCTTAATTTATGATTTTACATGTGAATTATTTAATTTCCTTTTTTTGGTTGTTTCTAGATTTATGGTGGGAGGACTTTGGTGCATATGCGTCCAATCTACATCACTTGGCCATGAAAGTTTTATCTCAACCATGTAGTGCTTTAGGTTGTGAGTGCAATTGGAGTATGTTTGAGCACATACAATCCAAGAAGTGCAATAATATTACATAATAAAAGTTGAATGATCTTGTGTTTGTCTATTACAACCTTTGCCTCCACCATAAAAAATTATAAGAACAAGTACCAAGGCCATTGACCTAGATGAAATTGATCCATCATCTAAATGGATCACAGAGCCACAACATAAGCAACAATAAGAGCCTCTCTTATCCATGGATGATTTTGAAAACTTTAAAAATCTAGTGGAGGAGATAGCAACCAAGGCACAAGAAGAGGCACAGGCATAGGAAGAGACATGGTTACAATGACAAAGAGAGACTAGATCTTCTGCTTGGGCAAAGGGAAAAGGTATTCAAAGATCTTGAGGCATTGTATTTGTCATGACTCATGACACATTTTGTATTTTATAACTTTTTATATTATAAGCATTACAAGAATATTTGAATTTTGGATGCATTAAATTTATTTATATAAGATGTGTTTTATCACTTTCATGTGTAGTTTAAGGCTTTAAGCTTGTATCACTTGTCACTTTCATTGTAGTTTAATTTTGTGTCACTTATAGAATTAATATTTGATTTGCATAATGTTAATTCATTGTGATATGCATGAAAAACTTTTTCAGTGGAAAAATGCATTTTCTTCGATTTTTTTTTGCCACTTTGTTTTATCGATTTTCAAATGTTTATAACTCTTTTAACTTGTTGATTATGATTTTCTCAACTATAGGTAGGATTACTCAAAAGTAAGAAACTTTAGTTTATCTTTAATGATGAAACATAAGAAGATCTCAATGATCATGTACTTGGTGAGAAGAAGGATGAAGCCCTTGGTCTCTTTTTCATGTCAGTTGAGTCAAATGTACTCTTCCAAATTAGAGAGAAAATCGATCCAACTCAATTATGAACCACTTTGAAGTATCCCTATAGAAAATAAAGTTCTAGTGAAGTTAATAGAATAAATTCAAATCTTTTCAATCTCAAAATTTCAAATTTTGGTATTGTCAAAGACTACATATCTCACTTTAAAGCCTTGAAAGTTGACTTAGCTACACCAAGAGTTAAGGTAAAGGGTGATGAAGAGTATGTCAAATCTATTACTTTTGATCTTAATCATCATTTTCATATAGTTGGCTTGGTTCTTTATGTGAATGTTATGATTATCAAGGATCCATAACCTATTTCTCTTGAAGGACTTTTCAAGCTTCTTATCCATTATGAAGTTGTAATGAATAATTATGGAGCTCTTTATCATATATAGGCTCATCCAAAGGACTTCAAATTAGTGGAATCTAAGGCTTAGTTGTTTAAAACAAAGTCTAAGGTTTCAAATAAGTAAAACACTTTTGAGTATTGTAAAAATAAATGACACCATCAAAAATTGCATAACAATATAGAAGAAAATTGAGACAAAATTCTTGAGATCTACATGCAAGCTTTCTAATGATGAAGATGTCATAGTGAAGGCCCACTATAGCATCCATTATGGGGGAATGTGCCTATAATGTCTCCACTTCTTGCCCCCTTAGCTCAGAGTATGGGCATGTTGTAGTATGTGTAATTAGATCTTATAAGGCCAAGTCTAAAAGTGTGAAATAAGTGCTTATGAGCACTATTGATGTAGCCTACAATCAAGTGTGTGTAAGGATACGATGTTGTTCATGTAATCCTATGAGCATCACTTATATAATCCATCAGGCATCATTATGTAAGCCTAGGAGAATGCTCATGTAAGCCTAAGGGTGACCTATAATGGTTAATCCACCTTTATGGATAACCTTGATTAAGGGTGCAATATATTTATATTGTAATTTAACCTGCAAGTTAAGTGATGTTGGTTTGAGGTTAACATTAATTGGGGTTTTCATATCACTATAAATGTGTCCAATAATTGATCCATTGTATTAGAGTGTGATCTATGAAATATTATGGGGTGCCTCTGGGTACCCATCCCTTATTGTTGTTGTGTCGTTTATCCTCATTCTCTCTCCTTATTTCATTTTTTATGCTATCTTCAAATCACTCTTGCATATTTTTTGGATATGATCATGGTCAATGCATGTTTTGAAATGTTTCTAACAAGTATTATGAATCTCAACACCATCTACTCAAGAAAAAATGAACTGGATTGAAGGTCAAGAGATGAAAGAGAAACTTGTTGGTGAATATTTCCCTTAGAGCAATATATATTGTTATGATATTATGATATTCTTATAGTCCAAGTCAACCTAGAGTTTTGGCACATAACCCTAGAGAGTTGTCAACAACACAAAAACTCCCATTGACTATATTCAATAATTATACTACCTTTGGAACTGTTGTAGAAGAGGAGTTTTTGAAAATTAAAATTTGAGTATGTTAGCCATTATTACATTATTTGATGTTGTATAATAATTAGGGGACGAATGATGATTTCACCACATATGAGATTGGATAGTCACATTTCTCGTGAAAAGAATGAGAAGGTGAAAAGATAGAGTTGAAAGTGAAACACAGAGTAGCCTCTTGAAACAAAGAGACACATTGATGTATACGAATGTATGTTGTATGCAATTTTATGTTGGCAGAATATTTGTGAAATATAAAATATATTGTTTAAAATATTCTTGCTTGTTTTTTCAACATCTGGTATCAGAGCCATTGAGAGTCTATGTGAGGTAGCATCCTAGAGAGTTTGTGAGGTTTGAGAGAAGGGGCAATCATCTCCATCCGATGACATGCCCTTATAATTTTTTTTGTGCAAATCTTGGATTTGTGGATTTATTTGAAGATTTGAATGTCTTATGAGGTCTGATGTGTGGTATGAGAAGAAAGTGTTCGATGTTTGAAGAGCAACTTGAGTTTGGTGACACTTGAGGAGAAAATCTTCTACTATAATGAGTTGTAGAATCCTAGAGAGCTCCCAACTACTTTCCCATAGGTAAATTTTATCCCCAAGTTGCCTTATTTCCTCATTCTAACATCTAACAATTATAGTGCAAATATTCAAGCAAGTTATTGTGAGTCCAAAGTGTTGAGACCCATATGCATTTAATGGCTCTATTTCCAACACATCTAATATGTTCTTCCTAGGCATCTCTAAGTCAAAAGAGCTTTTGTGATTCGAAAGCCTTATTTTTTTTTGTCTTCACTATTACGCAATCAAATAGAGAAACATTTGGATAATTATTTTTTGCCTGAATTTGAAACTACCTTATTGTATATGTTTTGCAATAAAAGCACTTGTCCCAAGCTAGTAAAAAATGATTGTTCGAGGTAAAGTGCCCATCTGGTGGACATTTCCCACATGTGTTCTAAGGCAAAGTACAACCCAGTTGGTGAGCATTTCCTAAGATAGAGCAACACTTAATTGGCAGGTATATCAAGTCAATTGTTAGATGTTGTAACGTGCAATTTGAATCAATTGACTATGTGCATTTTGGCTATGAGGCACTTTACTTTAAAACAAATCAATTTCATTTATAAGTTATAGCTTGCATAGTGGAAAGTTAGCTATTGCAAGAAAGGCTAAAAATTTTAGAGGAAAATTTGTGGGTTCAATTCACATATTTAAAAAGAAAAGTTAAAAAGGAGGCAAGTTATTAGAATATTCCTTTAAGAGGAAAATTGAAGAAAAAATAGGGAGTACAAGAGAGTTTCTTTTTTATTTCCTGTAGTTCTTAAAATTTTCAAAAATATGACTATAGTGGATATTGTCAAATTAAAAAAAAAATGGTTTTTTTTAAGTGGGTAATTTTGTGAAGTCGTGAAATAAAAATGGGGAAGTTGGCATAAATATTTGAAAGACAATTGAAAGTTTCTTTTTGTAAATATTTTGTAAAAGGTGCATTTTTGACATTGACCAACACCTTATTTTTTCAAACAAATTTTGCATCAAAATAATTTTGTACACAAAAATCAAATATGTTTTGCACAATCACAATGTTTGGTATAAATGATGTCTCTGATTTGCATTTACAAGTAATACTATCATGTTAAGTTAATGTGTCTAAATCTTAATATAGCTGCCATAATGACATCTAAGCATCAACCTTATAGATTGTTAGGGAAGAATAGGGACACATTTTTGTGATATTTTTTCACTTAATTTTACCCCATTTGTTACTATCGTTGGATATAAATCTTGAAATTGAGAAAATCCAAGTATATAGGGAAGTTACGCCCACATATGTGAATTTGTCTTTAAGTAGTTGTCATCGATAGGACGGATTTTTTTTAGTACTGCCTTGGTACCACGTATCGATCTCTTTCATGTACCTTAAGGACTCTCTCATGTACAATCACGTTTATCAAGAGGACTAACTTCTTCCATGTACTAATAGGTATATTAGAAGAGTTGGTATATTGAAAGGTTTGGTATATAAGACTGGTGGTATATAGAAAAGGAGACCATTTTGAAAGATATAAGGAACCTTCATCATAGCTACATCAAACATCTTTCTCGTAGAGTATTAGTTGTTAAAGGGTCCAAATGTTGCACCATTGAAGAAAAAAATGAGAACAATACTAGTGGTTGAGAAACTCTAAGATATAGTTACTGGTGATAAAACTTATCCTGACGTGATTACAACTAGGCAAAAGTATGATGAAGGAGATGTAAAGGCACTTATGCTCATCACTTTTGGAGTGGTTGATAGAATACAACCACATGTAAGTGAAGTAGAAACATCAAAAGATGCAAGGGATACACTTTACACTATATTTGAATGAAAGAATAAAGCCATAATCCTTGATCTTTAGTCACTACTACAAACATTAAGCGTCCAAGATGGTGAGAGTGTTGAATAATTTACTTGAAGAATTGTAGACTTGAAGTCAAATTTGAATATCATGGGAGAAAAGGTGGAAAATAAAATCCTAGTCTTAGTTGTACTTAGAGCACTCCTTGAATCATTCAAAACTTTTATAACATCTTTCCAAGTATCAAAAAGAAGAGTGTCATTTGAAGAATTGGTAAACATCCTTCAACAATATAAAGTTAAAAATAAGTTGAGAGATAAATTGTTCAATAATGCCCTTATCTCCATAAAGAAATCACAATAGGGTTCAAATGGTCCTTCCACATCTTTTTCAACATAAAATGACCTCGGAGGAGGAGATAGTGTCATATTTTTTAAAAAGGACATGACACCAAAATTTGTAACTACAATATGATGACACATAGGACTCAATCTCATAGACCTCATAAGAAAGGAGTAGTTTTGATTACAACATCAACAAGGGTAATCTCAACAAAGGCCACAACAACAAGGGTATATTGCTCAAGGTGAATCAAAAGCAGATTGTAAAGAAGAGTATGAAACAACACAAAGTCCTTAGGGCGTAGGAAGTGTCAAAACCAAAAAATAGAGATAGTTAACAAGCAAAAAAACAAGGTGAAATTCAAAAGTGTGTGCAATCAAAAGATAGTTTCACACTACTTGTTTCAAGGTGCACGCAAAGGGTGCTACCCCTTGACCCCGAAAAGGGTATGCACGAAGGACACTACCCCTCAACCCTCGACACAGGTGGTCACTGACATTAGTAGCCAAGGCACAAAAAGAGGCATGAACACATCAACAAAGAAAGATCAAAACTTATGCAAAGACATAGGACAAAGGCATTCAATGCTCGGACATTGAATATGTCATGAATCATGACATATTTTGTAATTTGCACCGTTTTAATATTATAAGCAATACAAAAATATTTGAATTTTGGAAGCATTAATTTTTTTTATTTAAAATGTGTTTCGTCACTTTCATATGTAGTTTAAGGCAGTATATATCACTTGTCATTGCTTTCAATCTTACATCATTAATATTTAATTTGCATAATGTTAATTTAATACAATATGCATGAAAAAACATTTCTTCCGACTTTTCTTTTTCTTTTTTTTTCCTATTCCTAATTTTTTTTAAGTCTATCATTTACCGGTTCGGAGTTTCTCTACTATGGTTTACAGGATCTCAATTACCACAATATTAATATAGATGTGGTTAATAATCCCCAGTTACAATTGCTCAAACAAAAACAAAATGTAGATTGCATATTTTTTTAACAAATAAAAATTCTCTACGTCTCTAGGGTCGTCATTTGAAAAACACAAAAAATCCTTTTAAAAACTGAAAAAAAAAAAATGGGCTTCCATTTCCACAGTTACAGAGACTGCCCAAATCACAAAAACAGTCTCTCTGTATCATTGCTAATAATTGGATATAAAAAACGTTTCCCAGCAACCAATTTTTCCTTCTTACTTAGAGTATTTTCATAATCTCAATTCTGCAAAACCGCCAAATAAAGAAAACTTGTACCATGTTTGACAAAAGATCAAACTGGCAACAATTACAATCAATGACCTAAAGGCTAAAACTATTCCTTTCCAACATTTTGGGCAAACAAAGAGTAAGTCTTAAAAAGAGTAAGTCTAAATCTTGCTAACTTTTCATATAAAGAAAACCTTCTCCAAGGTTCAAAAACATCAAAAATCAACAACAATTACCTACATGCACTATAATTGTTCCTTTTCTAATGTAAACATTCACATTTAAGAACATTCCTAGAAGATTTCTCATTCTTGAACTAAATTACTATAACAATTTGTTAGAAGATTTCTGATTCTTGAAATAAATTACTATAACAATTTGATGGCAAAGGTGAGAACCCTTGATGGTTACTCTTCATGGCCATGTTTAAGTCATAATAGGTGCATTTAAATCCTACATTACCTCAAAGCCTCCCACAAAAACTCTTTTCCTATTTTAGATTCCTAAAACATTGTATGCTCCAATAAACCAAACAACAATTCCAAGCCAATGCAAATCAGATTAACAGCTTCAAATTCCTTTGATGTCCTGATCCACTCGCGCCTCATATCCACCATCCTAAAACATCTTATGGTCCATAAAATAATACAAAAGCTTGAAACGGCAATTATAAACCAATTCACGTGCACCTCACATCCACAATCCTAAAACATGATATGGTCCTTAAACTAATGCAAAAGCTTGAAACAGCAATTATAAAACAACCCAAACAAGAAACAACTTCAAATTCCATTCAAGATCTTTGCTTTTTTAAGACCCACCTGCCCATGTCAAGCCCATGTCAAAGCAGTCACTACCCATGGACCTCAAGCCGATCTGTTGGCAATCATCCCAGTCTTGCGAGCATAGGCGAAGATCCCCCCAGCATCGATCACAGGCCCAGCATCCCCAATAGGTTTCAGAACATACACCTTGGCAGTGGTGTGGTTAATGACCTTGCTGCCCTCAAGATCCACAGTGACAATGTGGCCAGTCTGGCACTCCTCACAGATCCTGCACTCAGCCTCCAATGCATACAGCTCCCCAGTGGCCACAGAGTTCCTGAAGAAAATCCTTGCATATGACTCTGCCACCACAGCCTTCACCCCTGCTGCCCCCAGGGCCACAGGGGCATGCTCCCTGGATGACCCACACCCAAAATTGGCTCCACCAATCAATATAGGGTACTTGGTCTTAGTCTGCCCCTGTTCTATAAACTTCCCATACTTGTCAGGGAGGCCCACCATTGCATAGCTGCCCAGTTTCTCATACTCCTCTGGCTTGGAGGGCACAAGGGTCAAGTACTCTGTTGGGATGATCTGGTCTGTGTCTATGTTGTCACCCACCACAAAGCATTGCCCATGGAAAACCTTTTGGGGTTCTGCTGTCATGGCTCTTGTGGGCCTTGATGCAGAAAGTCGGTGTGAAAATGTTTTGCCCTTTTGGGGGGTTGATACATGCAGTGCAAATGCATTGTTGTGAGGGAAATGCAGAGAAAAGTGATGTGTTTTGTACAGAGAAGAAGATTTTGAGGTTGATTTCGGAGGAAGATGGGCATTTCTTGTACTTACCGAGGCAAACTGCAGAGCGTTTTTAGCCGCCATTGCTGTTCGCCGACGAGGATCTTCTTGAAGAAATTTTACCGTGCACTGCCCTAAGAGATGCGTAGAATAAGAGAGGAATATGTATTTTATGCTCAGTCTTCGAACTGCACACGTTTCCTTTGGGCTCCGGTCAAGCGACGCACCAGTGGGTAAACGTGAAGAGGCTTTGTTGCAATAGAACACAAAAACTTGTGCTCGGGGACTTCAGATATGAGCCCTTAGAGAGGATGGAATTTTTTTTTCAAAGTTAGGCCCGCCTGTTTAGGGAATTGAACCAGAACAATTTAGCCTTTGTTTATCTTTTTGGATTAGGATAGAAAATATATTTATCTTGTTTATGATGGTGTGGCGGGGTTATAATGGTAGTTTTCGGATTCAAACAATTCAATAAAAAAAAGAAAATTATGATTAAAAAAACATGGTTAACTTAAAAACATTAAAGAAAGAATACATATTAAAAAAACTAAGAAAGTTATAAGAACTTTGGTCTCTCTTTGAGAGGTCCAAGGTTCAAACCCTACTTAGTATGAAGGAACCATGATCCCTCATTTATGTAAACTCATTTAAAAAAAATAAGGACGTAGAAAGTTTGGAGTTTTATAACATGAATTTGGGCTTGAATTTTTTGGATGGATATTTTGGAGAGTTATGAAGAAGCTTAAAGGTAAAGGTAAGAGTTGAACTTATAGCTATATATTAACCATTTTAAATGTATTTATCTTAAACTAGGTAATTATAGCTTTGCTTTGCATTAATGTAGCGACTGATTTTTTGGCTAAACATGGTAGTGAAAGTTTGGTTGAATATATGTTGAATTCTAACCAGGATAGGGACATTTCTGAATGGTTGGAGGTGAACCAAATGGTTTTTAGTTTGGCCAACAAAAACTTAGGTAAGGATGAGGATAGGTCTAGAGTCCATTGAGCCTTGTGGATCAATGTAGGATGAACAATTATTTGTTAGGTTTTTTGTTGCCTCTTGCAGCATTCTTTGGCCTTTTTTGAGTTAGCACTAGTAGTGTTTGTAGGACTATCAAGCTTACTAGGTTACTTAGGATCAGCATAAAGCAAAAATGGGATTAGGTTAAGGGTTTATGTTCTTTAGATGGTACTCAATTTTTTGTTATTTTTGAAGATGCTAATCCAAGTTTTATTCAGATTTTAGGGCTTGCCAAAAGTGGTAGACCTATGACTATAATTTGATTCTTGTTCTATTGATAAAAAAAATTAGCTTTTCAAAAACAAATCTTTGTATTAATATTCAAAGGAGGGTTACAAAGATGTCATTTTCACAAGTTTTGCCTTTGAAGGCTACAATATGGGTCTTCCCAAGAGGGAAGCCCTCTTTCAATAAAGTGGTCAAGCAACACCAAGGTCTTCCATGAACACCTCAAAGGGGAGTGGGCTTACTGCGTGTGGGCCACTACTAGTCACACCAATCCTCTAAACCTACATAACCCTACAAAAATTGTTAGTAACATTTGGGGGCCTATCTCAATCAGACCCCTTGTAATAAAAGACAAAAGACCAAATTAAATTAGCCTAATTCATTACAAAAGCATTAATGACGGTTACAAAACTAGTTAGGTCGGTGATACTTTCTTTCTTGGAAGGTTTGTTGACTTTTGGTTACTAAAATAAACTTCTATTTGGATCGCAATCGAGGGTGTGACTGTTTGGGTCATAACCCTCCTTGCAACAAAAATTGTGTTGCCTAGATAGAAAGTGGGTTTGTCTATAGGGTTCCTCTGATGCTGCTAGAGCTATAGTCCTCATCATATTGCCTTTAGAACTTGTAATTGTGAGTAGTTCTTGTGATACAAAAAGGGTGCAAAAGGGATGGTATAATAACCTTCCAATATGGTTGATGGTGAGTGATGGTTAAGTGTAGTGAAGTCTAGGTTTATTTTGTCAAAGTTTGGGTATGTGTGTAAGTGGATGATAAAGATGGAGGAAATGAAAGCCTATTTATAGAATTTTCCAAGGTTAGGGGGGTTGAGGTGTCCCTTCAGGTGGCATAGGGTGTTATACCTCATAAGCGCATTTAGGTGAGAGAAGTCCTCACCCATCCACATGCAATAAATGGGCATGGGTGAGTCATCCCTCATAAATGCATGGTGGATGGTGACTCATCCATGCCTTCAATATGTTGAATGTCTTAATGCACAAAGTCTTCATTTGTCATTTATGACATTGAGTGCATATGGGTATGTGGAGGGGAGCAAGAGTTAAAGTCTGATCATAGTTGGGTTAACCATGGGTTTAGGGTTGACCAAGGTGAGGTGGAAGGTGACTCACCCATGTTTTGAAATCCAGAAGTCTACAAATGTCATTTATGATGTTAAATTCTCATGGGGAGATGTGTGGAGCAAGGGTTAAAGTTGACCTTGATTAGGTTGACTCTAGGTTTAGTTGAGGTCAAGAGGGTGAGGTGGAGGCTAGGCTAGTCAAAGGGTAGACTAGGTGAGGTGGCCATGGGTTAGGTTGACCATGGGTTTGAGTTTGACTATGATGTGGAGTTTGACCAAGGTTGAGAGTTAACCATGGTTTGGCTAGGGTGAGCTAGGCTTATGTGGCATGTGGACTAGTCAAAGGGTAGACTAGGTGATGTGTCCCTAGTTTAGGCTAGAGTAAATGGTCATGTGGTGAATAGTATTTTTAGGCAAATAATGTAAAATTAAAGGTGTTTTGCAAATTAATCAATCATTATGATGGGATGAAGGACAATGTGTGATTTTTAGGTGTCTACAAACTTTTTAAAATAAATTATCCCAGGGGATAGCATAGCAGTTTGGACTTTGGATCTTCTTCGGGAGGTCCAAGGTTCAAACCGTGACCATAAGCTTAACTCTCCCCTTATGAGAGGTCATGGTGGGATGGGGATGCCCAACCTTGAGCCTCAGTCGTAGAGGTTTCTCACACAAACCAAATATAAAAAGAAAACTTAAGGGATATCACCATATACATCACCAAGCCTAGGCAAATTAAATAGCCTTTTGCCTTGCTTCTAGATCCAACCAACAAAGGGACATCAACAATAAGGTGGTCAACATATTTTGTTACCCCATAACAGAGCACACACCATTTTGGGCCCACCAATCCCCTCTTACAAATATTATCTTGAGTTAAAATCCTATTCTAAATGGCTAACCAAATGAAAATGTTGACTTTCGACCAAATACTTGAATTCCACATCTTCCAAATCATCCTCTCTCTACCCAATCCCTCTGTAAGCTAGTCATATCCCTGTTGTGACCCACAAAATATGAATTATGGTCGAATATAATGTTGGTAGGAATACCAAAGGAGTGCCATGCTATGTCAAAGAAGATTCGGGCTAAGTTAGGTGCAGAATTGATATTACAGCATGAAATGAACTTAGCCATCTTACTAAATATGTCCACAACTAAAAAAATACAATCATGTCATCGAATTATCATTTCCATGAAAATGATTTTCCAAGGATAATAAGGAATGGGAAAAGGAACACTTAGGCCCAATTTCTTGTTAGTTGGCTTGGAGTAGTAATAAACAACACACTGCCTCAAGAATCGTAAAATATCGTGTTGCATGTGAGGCTATTAGAAGAACCGATGCAAATGATGAAGAGTCTTATATTTTCCAAAATTTCCACCATAGATTGTAGAATATACCTCTTTGAGAAGATACAATTGATGCTCCTATGAGACACAAAGTCTATCCAACATGTATAGCAAACCGTCCTTCATATGAATATCTTGGAAAGGACTTAGATTAGAAGAGAAAGGATGCAAAAGGTGTTGTTATACTTAACCAAAATTTGGATCAAGAGCATAATGTGCAGACCAATTTTGGAAACCAATGTGAGAAGTAATGAAAATTATCAAGGCATGAGTTTTTGGATGGTGACTCAAACAATCTTCTACTATGTTGATATTCCCCTTGTACTTGATCACCAAGTGAAATTGCTACAAGTAGGATGCCCACTTTGTGTGATGAGCTTCCTCAATATTGTTTTGTGATTGAAGAAAATTAAGAGGCAAGTGATGTCTCCTTACCAAATAGGTAATGTCTCCAATACTTTATAGATGGCATCAAAGCATAAAACTCTTTATCGTAGCTGGATAAGTTCTATTTGGTAGCTAAAAATATATTAAAATGATAGGCCATTGGATGGCCATTATACTTCAATATAACTCTAAGGATAAACTATGAGGCATTTATCTCAATCTTAAAAAGTTGAGATAAATCGAGAAGGATGAGGACATGTGATGTACATAGTTTGTGTTTCAATATATCAAAGATAAGAACATGATCCTTTGTCCATTGAAACACAACCTTGGCTTTGGTCAAATGATGCAAGGGGGTTGCAATAGTGGAGTACCCAAAAATGAACTTGCGATAGAAATTCACAAAAGAAAACTTCTTAACTCTATGATGGTGGAAGGAGTTGGCCAATTGAGAAGAACTTCGAATTTGGCTAAGTCCACTTGAATACCATGCTCATTGATAATAAAACCAAGATAAGAAATAGAGGATTGAACAAAAGAACACTTGGGAAGGTTGGCATACAATTGGTTCTTTTTAAGAGTTCTAAGAACTTGCTCTACATGCTCTAAATGAGTGTCATGTAAAGTTGTAATGTACATGAAATACACAAGTGTCATGTGAGTTAGTGTGCAAGTGTAATTTAAGTCTATGTTCACAAGTGTCTTATATGTAAGAGTGTAAATTTGTAATGTAAATACGTGCACAAGTGTCTTAGATTGTGCAAGTTATGGAAGTGTAAGAGTCATGTATAGGTATGCATACATTATAAAGTCATGTGTTCATCAAGTATTCAAGTTTCAAGTAAAGAAACCAAGAGTCATGAGACTTGGATTATGGGAAAGAATATTCAAGTATCCAAAGAGTCATTCCATGATGGCTATATAGTACTCCATGGAGGGATTATCTCATATCATCTCATATCAATGTCACATCTGATTATCATATTTTTAATATAAAGAGGAGTAATAAAGATAGCATACATTCTGAGCAATTAATATTGTAAGTTGTTTTATATGCTTAGTACATGTATGATTCAAGCTATTTACATTCAAATTTATACTTATTATTGAATATTATTTGTTATATTATTAACCTTGATATACATATTAATTTTCTCATATTGTTCTACTCATATAATTATCTTGACCTTATGTATTGTGGATATATTATATTCGATCTTGTGATATTTAACTTGTGATATTTGTGGTAGTATTAAGGTCTAAAAATTCATCAAAGCTTCTGAGAAATACCTTCCAAACGGATCCTCTCAGTCACTTTCTCAAGAGCTCACACCGCCTCTTGGGACTCTCGCTCAATATTTCCAAAAACTAGATAGTTCTATTCTTTTAACCTCTCTTTCACATAGTACAGTCTTTCAAAAAATATAATCATAGTTTCAAATCTCGGGTGTCCCTCTATCCACCATATAAGGATCAAATCCTTGAAACCCTCATGGTCGAGCCAGACAAGTTGAAACCAAAAATGGTTGTTCCCTGGTTTAATCCAATTCAAGACGTCAAGAGAGATTGACCAATGATTAGACCCCACAAAAGAGAGAATATATGAGTGCAACACTATTCCTCCAGACGCCCAAGAGTCATCAACTAGAAAATAATATAATATTTCTTGTATATGGTCCAAGTTTAGTCTCCATTGTATATATGTACATAATGTTAAATATATTTAAAAAATTTAATATAACTATAGACACCAAAATAGCACCAATATGATTATGCTACCAAGGCATTGATAAAATTGATGCACAAAGCCCTTAGGGCAACCCTCAGAGGTCAAGCAGTGGTTCTAACCACTCCCAAAATAGTTTTGGAAGGTTCATAGGCCAATTATGGACTTTTTGAGGCCCTAAGATGAATAGCAGTTTCTATTCGTCCCACATCGGAGTGAATACAACATTCGTCGCGGGGTAGAGCGAATAGCAGGTTTGATTGGCAAAAATTCAACTCTGGACAAGTGGCCTCCAAAAATTGCCACTTTCCCTGCTCCTCGAGACATGCAAGTCAGAACCCAAGGCATACCTATGACAACCCCCATCAATGAGGCCATTTTGGGGAGATTTTCTTCCCCCACCAATGCATGTCGCCCTGATGGACAAATGGCCCCTTTGGCCTTGCATGCCTTTTACACATTTGACCTCCTAGGTCTATAAATTGGATGGCATTATCATCCACATAGGAGGAGGTCATTTCTAGGAATCACAATGAAGTGCTACCGAGTTATTACCTCACATCTATTGTGTCCTTTTCATCCATAATTTCTCCTTGGTGAGAGAGGTTATCGGGTGGAAAAATAAGGTGCAATTTGACTCCAAAACCCGAATTGATTGTTCAAATAACTCATCTAATTTGCCTAAAATTCTTCTCCCCTATTTTTTAATCAACCCACATTGGATTGGCATAGAAATTTGGCAGATTTTTGCGGGCGTCCTGCCCCCGGGTGCCCCCCAATTTGTGACAGTCAAATTCGTCCCACCCTCGGATGAATAGAAATATATGTATAATTTTAAGACTTTTTTTATTAGCTATTTTTAATATGTCTCTAGGATACTAAATTTCAAATTTCACTGCATTCTGACTTGTATCGACCGAGATATCACCATTTTACGATTTACATGTATGTGGGTCCCACTTTTGCATGCAGGAGAATTTTAGAATGATATATGGAATATGATCACATGGGTCTCCTTATAATGTTAGTTTATGCTTATTGACCAAATATTGCAGGTTTTTGACATGTCTAGGTAGAGAAATTGATCGTTTGCCTTTTGCAAGTTCACAAAGTGTGATGGGATCGAACGCAGCGACCAGGCTTCCAAAACTTACAAAATTAGGTGATATCATCCCAAAATCACATCTTTCATATCAATTTTGAGTTTTTTTTTGTTTAGATCTCATTTGATACCTCTACCTTATGTGCACCTTTTTTAGGCTATGGGGATTGCATGTTTTAGAATCATACATAGATGATTTTGATCTTCTTTTGTTTTCCTGTGTGCAGATATAGGTGCCAAAACATGATAGAAGACATCGAAGAACAATTATTACATTGACGTAAGTGACAACGACATTGAGCCCGCTCACCTCGAGTGTGGGCATGCGAAAGAACAGTGAATGTGTACCACGTTATTTGGGAGATTGATATCTCTTGGCACTATTTTTGTAACAGATTGTATCAAGTGATTCAAGTCATCAAAGGGAGGCATTGTGATTGAATTTTATATTATTTGATAAGGAGAATGTCCCATTTCACTTTATTGCTTGTCATACATTGTCATTTACTTTGCATGCTTCATTATTTGCCTTCATAGGACTTAACACGTATTTACAAATTTTGTTGCTTCGGTTGAGGTGCACCATTTTTTCATTGCTACAGTGGTGATCATGGTGGGACCCAGTCATTTTTTTTAGGTGATTTTTTGACTCAATTTTCACCTTTTTTTGTTGTAGGTTTTAGTCGCTCCAGACCTACGCGAACTTGGGACTGCTATTCGTGCGCCCCTAGGACGGATTCAAATTTGTCCCTCCATGGGATGAATGCAGACCTAAAATTCATACCCCCTTGGATCAAATATAAAACAACAAGTTTTTTGAGCTGGGTTTCACCAGCAGACAATGGCAGAGAAGAGGTAGGATCTGAAACACTTTCTTCCTGTTTTGCATTTACAAAACTTTGTTTTCTATTCATTTTCGCTTTATGTGCTTAAGTAGGAAGGTAGAAAACTGTCGCAACTTCATTCTGAAAAACACAAAATTTATAAAAAATGCATAGAGTAGAAAATCATAATTAGGATTGCATCTCCTTTGGCTTGATTGCTTGTCACTCATCCATTGGTGGGTCTTAATTTAGGGTTTCTTTCCTATGCTTAGTGTAGTGGCTTCCATATTTCATATTTCCATCGTTTTAAAGTAAAACATTACCTTTAAGCTTGCATTTAGTAAAAAAAAAAATCATTGAATGCTCTCTTGTTTACTTTCTTTTGGATTAAAAGGAATCACACGCACCACGATCCACTTAAACACTAATGAGTTGGAATTCATCCCCAACCATTGGTAGAGCACAAGTGACGGTGGGTTTCATCTCCATCCACTTGGCTCAAATCCCACGAACCCGATCCATCTTGCCAAGGTCGATTCCAAGATCTGTCATAGCCAGTGGGTTATAGCACGCATCACCCTTCAGGGAGGTGTATCGCAAAATACAGGTGAACTAGGTGAGAAACTGGTAGGACCTATGCTCCTTGGTCGTGTGTGGGCTTCATTACCACACATCATAGGTGGGATAATGCAACCTAGAGTTCATAGCTAGGTTGTCGAGTTGCGAGTATATAGGTGAAATCCATTTTAACTTGAGAATATCATTCAACAACTATCAAACATAGGACACAAGGTCTCTTTACAACAAACTTGAAACACACTAAAACCAGTTTTTAGGATACACCTTTAATCTATTAACAAAGATAAATATCTGTTTGATTATGTGTTTCCATTTTGGTATACTTTTTCATAATATTTGTAAGGAAAATAAACATTAAAATGTTTTATAGACATTCTTACGATGGTTTTCACCCACAACCAAGCCCAATTAAGGGCGGACGCTGTGGATAGTGTAAACAGAGATACAAATCATCTTCGTTATATTCCTCGATATCTGGTCATACCACCTTGGAGGGCTGAAACTCACCCCAATCCACGAATAGCTAGGACAGAGCAGGGTCTCAAAGAGACCCCCAGATGGGATACCCTCGTGTGCCAAGAGCTAGCCCAGGGATATTGCTCCCGCTATATGGACATGTCAAACACTCGTTTTGATGATTACTGGCTAGTGTGCAAAGAGGCACATAGAGATATGAAAGTACCACACATTCACATGCCTGTCAGAGCAGAGGTTCCCAATCAAGGTCTGGATCCCCCAATGATCATTGGTCAGGGCATGATGACCACATATTACCCTTGCATCGCCTAATTAGAGCTAGAGAGCCCAAATATTAGGATAAGTATGAGGCTCATCATGCAGGACAAGCTAATGCAGCCCTGCCTTTCCTTGTTCATGAGGGAATATATGAGGAAATCCATGATATTCCTCAAGAGCAAGTCACTACGTGGGGGAATTGCACCTTCACACCACTTGAGTATTAGGATCACCTACCTCGAAGAGAGCCTCAGGTCAACGCTACCAACCTCGATAGAGGGAAGCATGTTATAGAGGTCTTGGATTGCCATGACCGAGAAAGAGATCGAGGGGAACCATCTAGGCCACCTATACCCCGAATGGTAGAACAAGTCCAACATGTGGTTGCCATATACACAGAATGCTAAGCCCAATTCAAACTTCGGCATCATAAAGAGCAACTAGACTGCCTGCATCAACTCAAGAAAGAACATATTCAACATCAAACCAATGAGTTGTTCCAAAAGACACTACATGAGCAGGTTTCAATCCCAAGCACTCATAGGGCAGAAACCTATCGGAGGCAACAACCCCTAGTCATAGAGAGGTCGTATAGACCTTATAAAGGTTTGCCTCCTAGACCTCCTTAGTTTGATCAAGATTTGACTCCCAGGACTGATGCGGGGCACCCTCCATGGGCAATCGTACAAGTTTATAGACCAAATCCAAAGATGCCTTACAAGGAGTATGATGGATATGAGCTGGAAGAAGAGCACACATAAATGCCTTATCAAGGCAGGGGGTTGTTCCACAACCACCCCATAATAGGCCTCATGTTCCTCGCAACCCATCGTAGGAACAAGACAAAGAGGAGGATATCAAGTCCTTTGATGCTTACAAGGCATTGCTAGAGCATCTCGAGTCAGTCGAGAATAGAACCTTTGGGTCCCAAAAGGCTACTTTATGTCAGCTCCGCAGTCACCCTGTGCATCCATCGGTTCCTATGCCTCCCTACCTCGAACAATTCAAGATGCTTCAGTTGGATACATTCAATGGGGAAGAGGATGCGTAGGAGCACGTTACCCATTTCCTGAGCTAATGTTTTGGTATTCAAGACCATGATGTCTTGCTTCTAAGAACATTCGTAACCACCCTCGCAGGCCTCGCCTCTGATTGGTTCACACAGCTCCCGAAGCATAGCATCCACAACTTGGACCAGCTTATGGATGCATTCCTAGAATGTTTTGCCTTCAATACCAAGAGGAAGGCAACACTTGTTAACTTGGTCTGTCTCAAGCAGTATGACGATGAGTCAGTTAACAACTATGGAAACATATGGAGGGCTATGCTTTCAAAAGTGCCCTATCTACTCCTTGCATCGGAGTTAACCCAAATTTTTACTAAGAGCTGCTTGAGATCCATCTCCTTGCTTTTACAAATTCAGCAATACGCCATTCTTGAGGATGCCTTAGTGCAAGCTAAGACCATCGAAGAAATCAAGATCCAAGATGGCGAGATTGCAAAACCTTGCAAGAAGGAGTGGACTAAGACCACCAAAATCAACACAGCACAATCAAAACCCATCGCGGTCAATCAGGTTGCGATCAGTGTTCCAAGGCCAGCACAAACACAACAACCTCAAAAGATAGAGTATCATACCATGCCCCCTGCAAACTATGAGAAATAAAACCAAAAACAAGGGCAAAATAAATAGTGCCACCCCAAGCAGCAATTTATGCCCATACCATAATCAATGGATTCCTTGTTTGACCGCCTCTATGCGACTAGTTTAGTCCACCTACCTGAGAGTAGACCTCTGGATCCTAATGCACCAAAGCCCAAAGGCTATCAAGAAGACTTGTATTGCAAGTACCACCGACAGAAGGGTCATGACATCTTCGGATGCTACAAGTTCAAGAACTTGGTGCAGGACCTGATCGACAACAAGTCTCTCACGGTAGATAACCCTATGGTGCCAAACAACCAACAGATGGAGGTCTTCAAAGATCCCTTGCCAGCCCATGGAGGGTAGCCTAAGCCCACATCCCAAGTAAATGAGGTCCATAAGGCCTATCCCAAGCAGGGATTTATGAGCATGGTGAGCATTGTGACACGGAACAAGAAGTACCTAAGTCTAGCCACAGCCCTTGCAGCTTTGAGCGATGTTTCGTCAACTTCACAAGTTGCACCACCATTAGTGTAGACTTCCCTGCCTAGGCCTATGGCCATGATTTGGATCAAACTTGCTCATAGTTTGAGGACCGCATCAGTTAGGCTCTCCATCTATGAGCTCATCCAATATTCCTAGCCTCACAGGGAGGCCTTGATGGAGATTTTGAAAGCCATTGAGCTATAGCCCCAGGAAGCTAATTATTTCAACAATTTTGTGGGGCATGTACGCCAATGCACCAAGCCAGTCATCATGTTTAGGGAAGATGAGCTAAGGCCAGTCCCTGTTGACATAGTGGATCCACCTTTATACATCATCGCATGTGTGAATGGAACCCCATTCAAGACAGTTCTGATAGACACTGGTTCATCTAGTAATATCATTACTACAACAGCACTAGAGCACCTCAAACTGCTTGTAGCGCACATTTTTGCATCCACCTACACCCTCTGAGCATTCAATGATGCTATATGCTCGACAGTTGGCACGATTGTCTTACCCATTTAAGTTGGGAAAAAGATGATTCTGATATTATGCCACATAATAGAGGGTGAGATGGCATATAACATCTTACTAGGCAGACCCTAGATCAGGAACATGAAGTGTGTCCCATCAATCGCGCACCACTATCTGAAGTACACGTATGAAGGGCAGGTCCACATCATTTTGGTAAACCTTTAGCCCTTCAAATATTGCAACCTGGTGCAACAGTTGCCCTACCATCGCCTCATATGGACTTGCAGTTGAAAAAGTCTCATATGGGTCTGATTCTGGCATCACCCCATCCCATAGAATGGCTTTCATTGCATTCCATCCCATGTTCATCGTCAGCTCCTTCATAGGCATCACCATCATCTATGACCCCGTTATCGAAGGACACTAGGAAAAGGCTCATCAAAGAGGTTCCCCCAATAGTTTCCACCATCTCCTTTGAAGAAGTGCCTAGCACGATGGAGGAACGAGAGACCAATGAGCCCATCATGGAATAGGCCCAAGAAGTAATCTTGTTTCCCCCTTCACCATGATCATTGATCACGGTTGATATGGCTAGTACGGTTCTAGGGGAATGCATGATTCTAAATTTCATGGAAACATCTGCAGTTGAGTCCGCACAATACATGGGCAAACCTCTCCTTTCGAGAGGCACCCTCGTGCCTTTAGGCCTCCCTCCTAATGAGACAAACTTTGTGTATGGAGGCCTTAATTACGACATAGAGCCCTACCAGCAGGAGGAGGAAGATGAGGAGCATTTTGGGGAGTATATTGATTACTTGTCTAACCCAGAGTTTGTGCTGAAGTATTTTGATCTATGCAACTGGTAGGGTTTTGGGTTAGGCAGATATGAGCAGGGCATGCAAGTCCCTTTTTAGCCAAAATATCAAATGGCATACAACAAGTAGGGATTAGGGCATAACAACCCATTGCCCCTGGATGTCCTCATGGATGGCATTGATTGCCTATGCATAGGTTAGAGAGATGAGTTGGCTAGGGACCCCTACGCCAACCCGCACACCATCTACTCATTGGGGACTATTTCCTGATATCATATAGGAGCCCTATGATCTTTAGTGACATTCTCTCGCATTTTGACAAAGGTGAGAGCTCGCAAGAATGTCCTCATGTTTGTGATGAGGGCCCTGTTGGTTCAACTTTTATACACACCCTGTGAAGAATGAGCATGAAATCCCGATAACACTTATAAGGGATAAATCCCACTCACTTTAGGATCTTGCTGGATATCCAAGGTGTGAGTTACAGAGTTGGGTCAAATGTCTATTCACTCTTTTTCGCTTCTGGAATAGTTTCAAGTGGACTGTCTGTTACCTTACAACGGGTTCTGGACTTTGGTTCAGTAATGTTTTTGGAATTGGTTATCTTTGTGGACACTCATATTTACAATCAGTTCTTTGATCTAGCTCTTTATGTTTTAGCAGATTTTAAATAAAAGACAAATTCTAAAGAAAATAAAAATGGATCATTCAATCGGTGGAACAGAGAGAGTAGGGTAGGGCAGAAAGAGAAGTTTATCTAACTTAGCTGCAAAACCAAAACTACCAATTTTAGTTATACCGGTTAGCTTCACAATAGAACAAATCAAAGAGGAAAGTGTCCAGCTTTCTAAGATCACCTTCCACTAAGAGCATAAGACAGAGACAAAAATAGATCTGAAAGAAAATCACAAATAGAAGGAAAGTCAGTTGAAATTGGTATCTCTCACCAGCAGCTTAGCTCGCACAGTGAGGACAGAGCAATTAGAATAGGTCTGAACCTTAAATCTATAATTTTCCCTAGCATACAATAAAAAGAATGAAGCCTAGTAGCATACCCAATCTTTGATAACACAGATCTACAACATAAATTAAATAAACCTTAATGAAACGAAAACAAAAGAAGATGAACTTATCGCAGTCTGAAAGAGATTAGGCTCCTGGCCATGCTATCACAGAAAATGAAACTACACCAACTCTAGGTCCAGAACAAAGCATTCAAACAAGATTTGCAGGAAATTGCTCCAATAGCTTTTATTTCTAAGTTTTCGCCTCCGAATTTACATCCGAAAGAAGTATATATAGACTCAGGACAAACCCTGATCTTTTCAGAAATATCTTCTTCTCAAACCCTAAATCTTATCCTCAAAACCCTACTGCCTAGGTTTTACAATATAAGGCCCTTTAAAAATAGAGTTTTGATAAACCCTAACCACTCTGCAAATCTTAGTGCAGTTACTTGCCATAAATGGAGAAGGCATGATCTGATATTATTCTCATCCATCTGTAACGCAAGTAAATATCTTCATTTTCTAGCCGACTGGTGCATCTGCCGGGAACGTCTCATTAATTCCTCAGAGAAATTCGGATGAGTCACTGGTTTCTCTGACATTTTATCTTCGCAGAGCCGCTTCTGAGTTGAAATTCTCTACATGCCATTACTTTCACCATAAATTCTCTTGTTAAATGCATCCATCGACAAATTTCGGTAACTGTGTGTAGATATTTTCATTTTTCGATCAATTTCCGACATATTCCATTAAATGAGGCAGCTGCTTAGTCACCGTAAAGTCTCTTTGCGGCCAGATCTATAAAATCTGGATGGACCAGAAATTCTCGGCATCTCACATTTCTATCTGATGGCCTTCGCTTGATCCGTGCTTATTTTGTCTTTTTCGCCATTACTTCTGCTAGTATGCAACTGCCAGATCGCTTTCTGCAAAAGACAAACAAGGATTAGTATTTTAATATTATTAAATTAAAACCTTAATGTTCATTATATGTCGGCTTTATTTATTTTTTTGACACGTGTCACGATAACGCGACGTTTTCCTCAAGCTGCTTTTCATTTTGGCCTTTTGTCGTGAAATCATGACATGTCACGATTTCATGACATGTCGTGAAATCGCGACGTCCTCTTTCCTTTGCACTACTTCGCCCCTTTGCCATGAAACCGTGACATGTCACGATTTCATGACATGTCACGAAATCGTGACGTCCTCTTTGCTTGCACTGTTTCGGCCCCTTTGTCGCGAAACCGTGACATGTCACGATTTCGTGACATGTCGCAAAATTGCGACGTCCTCTTTGCTTTGCACTGTTTCGGCCCCTTTGCTACGAAATCGTGACATGCTTCATTTCTTTCAATGGACATGTCACGAAATCGCGACGTCCTCTTTACTTTTCTTCCGTTTCGGCCCCTTTGTCGCGAAACGTGACATGTCATGAAATCGCGACGTCCTCTTTGCTTTGCCTTTGCCTCTCTTTCTTCAAAGTGACATGTCACGATTTCATGTTGTCTCCCCCTTTCTTTTTTCTTTTTCTTCGCTTTCTTGCTTTTTCTATGTCCATTGACTTTCTTTTCCGTTCCTTTTCTCACTTGCTCTTTCTTCCATCGTGAAATCGCGACTTTCTTCTTTCTTTTTCACGATTTCTTTTCATTTCTTCTTTTGATATCCGACGTTTTTTACTTGCTCTTTCTTAAACGTCGCAATTGTGATGTTTTTTCTTGCTTTCTTTTCAAAACATGTCGCGATATCGCGACGTTTCTGTTGCTTGGTTCTTTCTTCCAAAATTTGTCGCGATATCGCGACGTTTTTGATGTTGTGTGTTTGTTGTTGAAATGGTTTCTTTGGTTTTTTTAAAGTCATGAATCGTGACGTTTTTTGTTTTAAATTGTTGATGGTGTTATTTTTTCAATTGTGGAATCGGCGTTTTTTTGTTTTAATGGTCATGTCGTGCGTTTTGTTTTCAATGTCGATATCGCGGTTTATGTCGCGATATCGCGATGTTTCAAAAATGGAAAATGTCGCGATATCGCGACGTTTCCAAAAATGGAATGTGTCGCAAAATCGCGACATTCCCAAGTTACTTCCACTTTGCAAATTTTCCAAAAATTGTAGGTTGACTCTAATGAATTTATTCATCTGTATTCTGCATTTTTACATATTTAGTGAAAGATCTTCTTTACTCGAAATGATTCTAACATTAAAAAAATGAATTCTAAATTGAAATCAAAGCCATATGCAAGCCTACTTAGATACTTTGGTATATGCAAAACTTGAAGAAGAAGGAGGCAAGCAAAATTTGGAATTAAAACCTGAAAAACATCAAGAGGGTCCCTACGGCAAAATGAAAACTAAATATTTTCAAAGGATGGAATTTCATTTTTTTAGTGGGGGTGTGTTGCTTCTCAACAAATGGCGATATCTGCGGGGAAAATAGTAGCACTATTTTAGAATCCAGGACTCTAGTTTCAAAACAATATAGACCATGTACCATGCTTTGCCACAAATATTCTTCAAAATAATTTAACTACTACTTGATAGTTGTTAAAATTTCCCAAGGACATACTAGGTTGAATCACTTAAGGAAGATTTCTGATGTGCAATTATAAGCGTATAAAACTTTCTTCAAGAATGACTGGGCCTTCGAATGTTGTACTCTGGATTGATCAGCTTTTCTAGATTGTGAAAGGGGAAACCGAGTAGGGCTCTATTTACTAGTTTAGCCTTTTACAGCCCCGACAGAGTTACTCTTTAGATTTTCACGACCCTGATCCACAACTGTGAGGTGGTATCTACAACTTGGTAAAAGAAAACATCTTCTGGAGCCTTGGCTATCTCTTTCATTACATAACTTCTTCTTTCTTTTTTTTTTTTTTGTGGGAAATAAAAGAGTGCCAGTTTTATGTTGCCTTGCTCAACTTTCACCTTCTCTCTCTCTCTTTTGAAATATACCGAAATCTGGAAAGCCTTGCTAAAAACAATTTTTTTTTTTTAATATTTCATCGATCTGAAACTGCTGGGTACTGATAGCCTCTATGGATACTCAAATAATTTCATGAATCAGAGTCCCCTCTTACGACCAACTTTTCTTGGATTCCCTAGGAGTTTCTCCAGCCAAACAGTATAGTAGTTTCTTTATAATTAAAATAATTGTGGCAAGCAAGACACAAAATCCAATTATCTTTCTACTGTTGTTCTGAATAACAAAATAGTTCCACTGTTCAGTTTAAGCAGACTATCTCTTAATTAGAATAAAACAAAATGAACATAAGATTTTGAACTCATAATAAAAACAATTTTTAAAGGTTGATTCTTTCTTTGCTGCCCAGGCAAAACTTAAAAAAAATAGAATTTTAAAAGCTAAAAGAAATTTGTACAGACCCCAAAGGATAAAACACAGAACTTTAAAATCAAACAAAATAAAATAAAAACAAACTACTTTGTACAGCCCAAAGGATAAAATTAAAAAAAATAAAATAAAAAAAAATACTTTTACCCCAAAGGATAAAACTAGAACTTTAAAATCAAACAAAATAAAATAAAAACAAACTACTTCAAAGCTTATTTACAATATATACACATGTTACAACGTCTTTGTGATTTATTCAAATGATGTATTGGATGGAACAATTGAGAAATAATGCTTTAGGTATTGACCATTAACAGGAAGGTTCAAAAAATTACCCTCAAGGTCCTGTAGACGAAATGCATTATTACCTAGGATCTCGGCAATCTGGTATGGCCCTATCCATAGCGGTTGCAACTTTGTATGTTTACCTTTCTTTTCATGGGCTTTGTCCCATAGAAGCACCAGGTCTGCGAGTCTGAAGGCCTTCACTCTGGCTCTTTTGTCAAACCAGCGCTTGACTGTTTCTTGGTGCCGACTGAAATGTTCCAGGGCTTGAAGTCGTTCGTCCTGCAAATTAGTTAAATCCAAAATACGAGCCTCTGCATCTGCTTGATCCTCAAAATAGTCTAAAACAAATTGATAAGTGGGCAATTTCAAAGAAATAGGAACAATGGGCTGAATACCATACAACAAAGCAAATGGGGAAGTCTTAAGAGCTACTTTATGTCTTATCCTGTCAGCCCAAAGTGCATATTTCAATAATGTGTGCCATTGTCTGGGTTTGTCTGCAGCAGACTTCTTAATGGCATTCATCAAATTCTTATTTGTGGACTCAGCTAGTCCATTACCCTAGGGGTAATAGTTGGATGCAAATCTGATGACTATCCCCATCTGGTATGCCCACTCTGCAAACTCTAATGATTGAAAGGCTGGCCCGTTATCGCACACCAAATTCAAAGGAACTCCAAACCTGGTTATGATATTTGACTCTAGAAATTCGATCACCTCATGGGTTGTACTCCTCATGGTGGCTGCTGCTTCAACCCATCTTGTGCAATAATCGGTGGCTGTTAGAACATACTTATGCCCTACTGATGAATTTGGGTTTATCACACCCACAAAGTCAAGTCCCCATTGCATAAAAGGTTTGTTTATTACAATAGGCTGCAATGGTAGAGCTCGATTAGCCTCTTTGGATGCAAAAGTCTGACACTGATGGCAAGTTCTCACATGTTGATGTGCATCTTTAAACAATGTAGGCCAGTAATAGCCTGCTCTCAATATCTTGTGTGCAGTAGCGGAACTTGAAGAATGCCCGCCCCTAACTTCTCATGAAAACTGGACATCACCTCATTGACTTCATTCTGAGAAATGCATCTTAAGAATATGCCAGCATAATTTTCTCTATACAAGTTACCTCCTTTGAGCAAAAAATGAGCAGATTTCAACTTTAGTGCTCTTCTCTGGGTTCTATTCAGGTGAGATGGACAAATTCCAAATTGCAGCAAATGAATGATATCTCCATACCAATCATCGAATCCAGAGTCCAGTTGATTAATTTCTCCTTGTATAGGTACTTCAGCAATATGTCGAGACAACCCAAGTCCTCTGATTAATTTTGTAGGCCAAATTTCTAAGTCGTATTCCTGCAGTCTTGTAACCCAATTACCTCTCAGCTCACCCAATTCGTCCTGGCTTAATAAGTATTTGACAGCTGGATCAAGAACTATAGCATGGACTTTGCTTCTTAGTATGTAGTGCCTGAATTGCTTAACTGCTCTTACTAAGGCATAGGCTTGCTTATCCAAGCGAGAGTATTTGAGCTCAGCCCCCTTTAAGTTGGTACTCTTGAAGGCAATCGGATGCTCCCCTGTTTCTCTTCGTTGGGTCAAAACCGCAGCAAGTGTGTGTTCAAAAGAAAAAGAGTACAAATAAAAATCTGTATTGAAGTCTGGGCTCACCAACACTGGAGCTTGTTGGATGGCAGATTTGATCTCCTGGAATGCTGTTTTGGCTTCTATTGTCCAAACGATCTTAGCAGTTTCCTTCAGCATGTCATTCAGTGGCTTGACTATTTCTGCGAAGCCGGAGATGAATTTCTTGACAAAATTAATTTTCCCAAAAAAGGATCTTAACTCTTTCTTAGAGTTGGGAAAGGGTATCCCGGATATGGCTTCAACTCTGTCAGGATCCATGGAAATGCCATCTTTGGTGATCAAGTGTCCAAGGAGCTTTCCTTCAGTTACACCAAAAACACACTTCTTCGGGTTCAAAGAAATGTCGAACTCCCTGCATTTGTTGAAAATAGACTCCAAGTGCTTTACGTGGTCAAACCGAGATTTAGAGAAAACTGTTAAGTCATCCATGTAAACAACAATGCACTTACCCATAAGGCCTTTGAAAGCATGATCCATTGCACGTTGAAAAGTAGCTCCGACATTAATCAATCCGAACGACATTCTTTTGTAGGCGAAAGTTCCCCACTTGGTTGTGAAGGCAGTTTTCATCCTGTCTTCCTTCTCAACTAGTATCTGATTATACCCTGAGAATCCGTCTAAGAAAGACATCATTTTCGAACCATTCACAATTTGTAGCACCTCATCCATGGAAGGCAGAGGATAATTATCTTTCTCAGATGCCTTGTTCAAGTTTCTAAAATCCACACACAAGCGGATCTCTCCATTTTTCTTTCTGACCGGCACCAAATTGGCCACCCAAGTAGAATGCCTAACGGGAAAAATAATGGCGGCACTCAATAATTTTTCTACCTCCTTCTTTATGAGGGGCTCTAGCAAAGCGTTGACATGCCTCTGTTTTTGCCGGAAAGGTTTGCAAAACTCTTTTAAAGGTATAACATGAGTGTAAACTTTCGGATCAAAAACCTTTAAGTCTTTGTAAGACCAGGCCATAACATCCTTGGACCTGTGAAGAAATTCAATCATATTTCTTTTTATTTCAGGGTCACAAGTTTTTGCCAACTTAAGGTGCCTGGGATCTTCTTCAGTCCCCACGTTCAGGTTCTCAGTCTCACTGTTTGTTACACCAATAGAATCCCCAGAACTCACCTTTTGCTTAATTTGGTCAACATCAAAGAGCCGCTCCAGTTCCACCATCCCTTTTGGAATTCTGTTATCTTTCAACCTTATTATTCCCCTTTCATCGTCTAACTGCTCCAGCAGAGTATCCCTTTGTCCATCATCGATTATAGCATTTTCAAACGCTTTGGTACTCTGTAAAAAATTTATAATCTGCTGGTCATCAGAGAAAACCTAAAAATTATCCACATTATTTGGGACCGAAGGACAAGGGACTAACTCGATCGAAAACTTGTTCCATTTGAATTCTTCCAGTGGCTTCAGACTTGCGGCTGATGAAGCTAAGACATCTGCACGTGAATTCTGCTCTCTAGGTATGTGCGTTAAATTAAAAGCATCAAAATCTTCCATGAGATCCCATGCTCGGTGTTTGTATCCTTTTAAGTAGGATGCTTTGCACTAGAATTTACCTTTAACTTGATTAGCCACCAACTCTGAATCTGTAAAAACTTGGATATTTCTTACACCTCTGTCCAAAGCAAATTTCAATCCTAGCACCAGTGCTTCGTACTCTACTAAATTATTTGTGCAAGGGAACTGTAGGCGATAAGACATAAAATATGTCTGACTCTCAGGCCCTTTAAGGACTGCCCCTGTACCAGAACCCTGTTTAGATTTAGCCCCATCCACATGAAGCGTCCAAACTTCATTACTATGAACAAGATGAGCTTTACTAAACTTCTCATTTTGTCCCGTTGTTAAATTATAAACCCCAATATCTACATCAACAATATTTACAGTCTCATTTTCTGCATTATATTCAGTGATCGTATGTTTGTATCTAGGTTCTCTTTCAACCCTTAATTGGTTTGCAACTCCTTTCCACGGCAACCACATATGTGAAAAATCAGTTGCCAAGTATCCATTCAAAGATTTCGACCAATCCTGCTCAGAAGCATCCCGTACCCCACGAGAATATCTACCACCTGAATTTCAATCCTGTGTTGTGCCCTTGGCTCAGATGCTAACTGGATATGAATATTCTGAAGTTCACCTACTACTTTAACCTCCGATTTATCCAATTGGACAACTCTTCTTTCAGACTTCATTGGGGTTAAACCCAACTGTTGACAAATGGCCAAAGGCATAACATTAGTTGAAGCACCCGAATCTACCAGACAGTTGTGTAAGTTTTTCCCAAAAATACGAACGATCAGTAGAAAAGGTGAAACTTCAGTCTTCTCTTTATACATGGCCACATTTGCATTTGCCATCTTCTTTCCCTTGTCCAAAGATTTGGTAGTAGGCCCAGAGTATGTTTTAATCAAGTTATCCCTCTGTTCCGAAATTTGGGCCAACTCATGAAGAGTGATATTAGCTTTGATCTTCTTCATGTCCTCCACTATATTATATCCCTTATTGAGTGGAGGGACAAATGCATCTGGTCCTCTCAGATTTCCTCCCTTGGGTGGAGATGGGTTATTGCTTGAAGATGGATCTGGAGGAACATTGTGGGAGTTGTCCGGAGGGGTAGATGTAGTGTTGGGCTCCGGATTTCTATTTCTGAGGTTGTAGTTGTCCCTCCTGTATTGTTGAAAAGCCTGCACCTCATCCATAGGCATCTCCACTACATTCTCAGACTCACCTAGAAAAGTGAAAGAATCTAAGACCATAGCTGCACTATGGTTGGATGAACTTGGGCCATCCGCATTTCTTTGATGTTCAGGAGAAATCAACTCACCAGATAAAGCTTCAAAGGCATTACAGAATTCCAAACAATCCAATTCCCCGTGCTGAGAAGTAGCATGTATCCTGCACCAGTTAGGCAAAGCCAAATCACAAATATTTACATCATGACCTTTACCTTTATAATCCTTATTGGGTTCGTATGGGGGCCGAGTGAATCTATTCTGCTGATAAGAATACCTGTTTGAGTTCTCCCCAGTAGAAACCTGCCTTTTAAAACTTAAAAAGTCATTGGCCAACTTTTGGACTATTTTTGACACTTCCTCAACTCTTGTGTTATCAGCTTCTTTACCTGGATTCTGTACATTTTCAGCAGGTGTTACAGCCAATGGATTTCTTGATGGTGGAGTTTGATATACTGGCAACATCATCTGATGCGGTATGGGATTGAAAATAGGGGTACCTTGTGTGACCAAAGGAATTTGATGAGCATTTAAAGGTTGAGGCCCCAATTGCCTTTCCAGAACTAAAGCTTCTTTGTAAGCCTCTGTTAGATTGGTAATAGAGGCATCTCTTTTCAAGAAAATAGAAGTCATTGGATCTAGAGAATTCCTAAAAATTTCTAATGCCAGGTCTGCATTTGGCACATAATAACCGATCAGTCTACCATAAGCCTTCTAAAATCTGACATTGTAAGATCTGATAGATTCATTTATTTCTCTTTTAATACCAAAAAATTGCTGATATAATACATTGGGATCTATCACTTCACCAAACTGTGATACAAAAACCTTTTCCAAGTCATTCCAACTGGTAATAGAATCGTTAGTGAGATTTAGAAACCAGTCGTAAGCTCCCTCCTGGAGAGTGAACGGGAACAATCTGCAAGCCACATCTTCATGTTGTACATTTAACAATTTTAGAGCATTCTTGAATGCTACTAGGTGTTCTTCTGCTGTCCTAGTTCCATCATGCTTGTATCTGGGAAGATATCTCTCAGGATTTTTGGGCAGGTCATGGGCTGCACCCGGGATATTTAAGGTAGTGGAACCCAACCAGTTTGCCATTACTACTTGATTGACGATGATACTTTCAGTTGTAGTTGGAGTAACTACAAGTGGTGACAAAACTATTCCAGACAAGGACTTGGCCCTTCTGAGGCTGCTTCTTCTTGGAGTTTCTAACTCAGGCACAAGGAGCTCTCCAGCTCTGGAATGGGACCTTGTTACTCTATAAGTGGAATCCAGCTTTTCACAAGCAACTTATAATCTTACAATCCTTAACAAACTACTGAACTTTGGCCCTCCTTCTAGCGCCAATTTTAAATGTTGGTTCGACTTTTATACACACCCTGTGAAGAATGAGCATGAAATCCCGATAACACTTATAAGGGATAAATCCCACTCACTTTAGGATCTTGTTGGATATCCAAGGTGTGAGTTACAGAGTTGGGTCGAATGTCTATTCACTCTTTTTCACTTCTGGAATAGTTTCAAGTGGACTGTCTGTTACCTTACAATGGGTTCTGGACTTGTTCAGTAATGTTTTTGGAATTGGTTATCTTTGTGGACACTCAGATTTACAATCAGTTCTTTGATCTAGCTCTTTATGTTTTAGCAGTTTTAAATAAAAGACAAATTCTAAAGAAAATAAAAATGGATCATTCAATCGGTGGAAAGGAGAGAGTAGAGTAGGGCAGAAAGAGAAGTTTATCTAACTTAGCTGCAAAACCAAAACTACCAATTTTAGTTATACCGGTTAGCTTCACAATAGAACAAATCAAAGAGGAAAGTGTCCATATTTCTAAGATCACCTTCCACTAAGAGCATAAGATAGAGACAAAACAGATCTGAAAGAAAATCACAAACAGAAGGAAAGTCAGTTGAAATTGGTATCTCTCACCAGCAGCTTAGCTCGCACAATGAGGACAGAGCAATTAGAACAGGCCCGAACCTTAAATCTGTAATTTTCCCTAGCATACAATAAAAAGAATGAAGCCTAGTAGCATACCCAATCTTTGATAACATAGATCTACAGTGATAAATTAAATAAACCTTAATGAAACGAAAACAAAAGAAGATGAACTTATCACAATCTGAAAGAGATTAGGCTCCTGGCCATGCTATCACAAAAAATGAAACTACACCAACTCCAGGTCCAGAACAAAGCATTCAAACAAGATTTGCAGGAAATTGCTCCAATAGCTTTTATTTCTAAGTTTTCACCTCCTGAATTTACATCCGAAAGAAGTATATATAGACTCAGGACAACCCTGATCTTTTCAGAAATATCTTCTTCTCAAACCCTAAATCTTATCCTCAAAACCCTACTACCCAGGTTTTACAATATAAGGCCCTTTAAAAATAGAGTTTTGATAAAACCCTAACCACTCTGCAAATCTTAGTGCAATTACTTGCCATAAATGGAGAAGGCATGATCTGATATTATTCTCATCCATCTATAACTGCAAGTAAATATCTTCATTTTTTGGCCGACTGGTGCATCTGTCGAGAACGTCTCATTAATTCCTCAGAGAAATTCGGATGAGTCACTGGTTTCTCTGACATTTTATCTTCGCAGAGCCGCCTCTGAGTTGAAATTCTCTGCACGCCATTACTTTCACCATAAATTCTCCTGTTAAATGCGTCCATCGGCAAATTTCGGTAACTGTGTGTAGATATTTTCATTTTTCGGTCAATTTTTGACATATTCCATTAAATGAGGCAGCTGCTTAGTCACCGTAAAGTCTCTTTGCGGCCAGATCTGTAAAATCTGGATGGACCAAAAATTCTCGGCATCCCCCATTTCTATTTGACGGCCTTCGCTTGATCCGCGCTTATTTTGTCTTTTTTGCCATTACTTCTGCCAGTATGCAACTGCCAGCTCGCTTTCTGCAAAAGACAAACAAGGATTAGTATTTTAATATTATTAAATTAAAACCTTAATGTTCATTATATGTCGGCTTTATTTATTTTGACACGTGTCGCGATAACGTGACGTTTTCCTCAAGTTGCTTTTCATTTTGGCCTTTTGTCGCGAAACCGTGACATGTCACGATTTTGTGACATGTCACGAAATCGTGACGTCCTCTTTCCTTTGCTTCTTTCGCCCCTTTGCCGCGAAACCGTGACATGTCACGATTTTGCGACATGTCACGAAATCGCGACGTCCTCTTTACTTTGCACTGTTTTGGCCCCTTTGCCGTGAAACCGCGACATGTCACGATTTCGCGACGTCCTCTTTACTTTGCATTGTTTCGGCCCCTTTGCCGCGAAACCGCGACATGTCACGAAATCGCGACACCCTCTTTGCTTTGCACTATTTCGGCCCCTTTTCCGTGAAACTACGACATGTCACGATTTCGCGACATGTCACGAAATCGCGACGTCCTCTTTGCTTTGCACTTGGCGCTTCTGTTTTCTCTTTCTCCATTGCGAAACCGTGACATGTCGCGATTTCGTGACATGTCGCGAAATCGCGACGGTCTCCCCACTTGGTGCTTCTGGTCCAAATCTGTCGCGATATCGCGACGTTTCCAAAACTTGGCACTTTTTACCAAAAGGCGTCGCGAAATCGTGATGTTTTTATCACTTAGCCTTCTTCTTCGTCGGACATCGCGAAAACATGACATGTCACGATATCGCGACGTTTTCCTCAAGACTTGCTTCCAGCTAAAACCTGTCACGATATCGTGACACTTTTCTCACTTGGCTCTTTCTTCCAAAACTTGTCACGAAATCGCGACGCTTTCCTTACTTTGGCTTCTGACTAGAATATGTCACGATTTCGCGACGTTCTCATCACTTGGGTCTTCTAATTCAAATATGTTACAATATCACGATGTTTTTTGTCGAGTTTCGCTTCCAAGTAAAACCTGTCGCGATATCGCGACATTTTTCTTACTTGACTCTTTCCTTCGAAACCCGTCGTGAAATCACGACATTTTTCTTACTTGGCACTTTCTACCAAATGCGTCACGAAATCGCGACGTCTCTGTTGCTTGCGTCACGATTTCAAACCATGTCACGATTTCACGACATTTCCATTGCTTGGTTCTTTCTTCCAAAACCTGTCGCGATATCGCGACGTTTTCGAAAATGGAAAATGTCACGAAATCGCGACATTTCCAAAAATGGAATATGTCGCAAAATCACGACGTCCTCATAACTTGGCTCTTCTTTCCAAAACACGTCGTGAAATCATGACATTTTTGTCACTTGGTGCCTTCTACCAAAATATGTCACGAAATCACGATGCCTTCCTTAAGCTTTATTTCCAGTCGGAATATGTAGCGAAATCGTGACGTTTCTATGCCTTGGCTCTTTCTTTACCAAATGCGTCACGAAATCGTGACATCTCTGAGGGTTGGCCTTTTCTAACAAATGCTGATTTGGTTCTGTTTAAATGGAAAATGTCGCGATATCGCGACGTTTCCAAAAATGGAAAATGTCACGATATCGCGACGTTTCCAAAAATGGAAATTTGTCGCAAAATCGCGACATTCCCAAGTGACTTCCACTTTGCCAATTTTCCAGAAATTGCAGGTTGACTCTAATGAATTTATTCATCTGTATTCTGCATTTTTACATATCAGTGAAAGATCTTTTTTACTCAGAAAGATTCTAACATTAAAGAAGTGAATTCTAAATTGAAATTAAAGCATATGCAAGCCTACTTAGATACTTTGGTATATGCAAAACTTGAAGAAGAAGGAGGCAAGCAAAATTTGGAATTAAAACCTGAAAAACATCAAGAGGGTCCCTACTGCAAAATGAAAGCTAAATATTTTCAAAGGATGGAATTTCATTTTTTTAGTGGGGGTGTGTTGCTTCTCAATAGGCCCCTCTTATGAGTGGACCTCAGATGATGACTCCGATTACGAGGTAGAATCGTACGACCTGTTTGAGTTAGACAATGATCATTCGCAGGTCATCCCCATTGATGATGAGTAGGAGGAATTCATACGCATGTTCCCCATCGATGACCCCATCTGGAAGCAGCTCTTGCCTCCTGAAGAGCCAGTCTGCCCTTAAGAAGTTAGACTGCCTGGTGAGGGCGCCATCCATTTGCTCGAAATACTCGATCCTCACTTGCCAATGGCACCACAGGACGAGAGTGAAGAAGTCCTCATCCATGATGATGATTATGAGGAGTGAGCATAAATGGGACCTCATCTGTCGAATCACCCAATTCTTATGGGTAGAGGCAAGGGACTAATATATGATAGTGATGATGAGGATGAGACAGAGAGGGCCTACCTTGGTCCTCCTTATTTACGCCATCATCACTAGACCATCGACATAGATGGGGTGTATCGTCAGCTACTCATTGGCCCACACTTAAGGGCAAGACCAGTTAATCTGGATCAGATCTATCATGCGGTATTTTTAGACTCATCGACTCACATGGAGCTCCTTGAGCCCAATGATCCCATCCTACAGTATATTCATAGACAGGATCTGGTGATCCCTATCCCTCATCATCGCACTTGGGGGTAGGAAGTGATACAAATAATGAGTCCTTCACCCGTGGTCCTAGAGAACAAATCCATTCCATCAACATGATCTCCATTGATTTGACCACACCACTCCACAATCTAGTCGATCCTTCCAAGTCATTGCACCTTGCCCTAGATGTTATTGACTGGGATCGTGTCGATTCAGCCCCATCACCTTCTGAGTATTGGCCATGTTGTGAGATGTTTTATTTCACCCCAAAACTTACTCAGGATGTCTTTCATGTTGAAGAGGAACCTGACATTCCCATCGATGATCTTAATTCAGCAGATGACATCCACTTGATCCCTACTCCACATCAGTTGGAGGACGGATCACATATGTCAGTCGAGCCAACGATTGATCGAGACATAGGCTTAGATCTAGATAATCCGTAGTTTATCAAGATATGAGAAGGCTTATCCCATGAAGAGCAATCCATATACATTTGGATTCTCATGAAGAGAAAGCAATATTTTGCATGGTCATACAAGGATATGCCAGGACTAGACCCAAATCTGGTCATGCATAATTTAACACTTAACCCAGAAGTCAAATCGGTAAAGCAAAAGTTGCAAAAAATGCATCCAATAGTAGCCTTTATGGTGAAATACGATATACAAAAACTCTTGGATGCCTGATTTGTTATCCCCGTGGACTATCCACCATGGTTCTCATCAAGAAGCCTGATGGGAGGATTCGCATATGCACAGACTTTCGAGACCTAAACAAAGCGAGTCCTAAGGATGATTTTCCTTTGCCTAGCATCGATGCACTAGTAGACGCAACAACAGGCCATGAAATGCTTTCCCTCATGGATGGTTTTTCTAGATATAATCAAATTCGTATCAACCCAGAAGACCAGATCAAAACGACATTTATAATGCCTTGGGGACTGTTTTGTTATAGGGTCATGCCCTTCAGTCTCAAGAATGCTGGCGGCACCTATCAGCGAGCCATGAAATACATCTTCCATGATTACATGCACAAGATATTGGAAGATTACATGGAAGACTTATTGGCTAAGTCTCTATTACGTCATGAACATCCCAATGTCTTATGCAAATTCCTCGATCGTCTCATTGAGCACAATCTCAGGATTAACCCCAAGAAGTGCGTATTTGATGTCACATCTGGAAAACTCTTGGGTTTCATAGTATCCAAGTGAGGCATCGAGGTGGACCCTAATAAAATCATATCTATTAAACGCTTCATAGCGTAGTTGTCGGGTAAGTGTCGGGCAATGAACAAACTCTTGTATAAGGGAGTTGCATTCCACTGGGATGATGAGTGCCAAGAAGCCTTTGATGAGATAAAGCAATACCTAGTTTTGCCACCAGTCTTGGCACCTCCTTGATGAGGAGTACCGTTCTATTTATACATCTCAGCCACTGAGATCGCATTGGGGGCCATGCTAGCCCAAAAGAATGAGTTTTTCAAAGAGCATGCTACTTACTATCTTAGTCGCACCCTGGTCAGTTACGAGTTTCGATACGCATATGTAAATAAGTTGTGCTTAGCGGTGGTTTTCGCCACTAGAAAGCTATGCCATTATATATTGGGGCATACCACGTATGTTGTGTCGAAAGAGAAACCATTATGATACATGATGAGTCGTACTTATCATAGTAGTCGCACGAAAAAATGGATCATGTTGTTAATGGAATTCGACCTAGAATTCATCGAACAAAAATCTATCAAAGGTTAGGTCATCATCGATCAACTTGCGAAGGCTCCTCTTGAGGATGATCAACCTCTTAGAATGGAGCTACCCGATGATGGGGTCTTCCATATCTCATAATTGCCAAATCCTAATGATCCTAAAGCCCAGGCCGATATGACCATGTTCTTTGATGGCTCCAAATGTGAGCGAGGGGTGGCACGGGAGTCATGTTCTTTACACCGTAGGGAGCTCCTTTGCCTTTGTCGTTTAAACTTGATTTATTATGCACAAACAACAACGTGGAATATGAAGCCTTGCTCATAGGTCTTCAAGCATCCGTTGCCATGAAAATCAAAAGGCTCAACATTTTTGGTGATTCCTTGCTAATTTTCAACCAGGTCAAAGGGACCTTTCAATGGAGATTTCCAATGCTACAATCTTATAAAACCCTTGTGGATATTTTCCTGGAAAATTTTGAGTGGTATGATATCAAGGCACTCCCTCAATCATCGAATTGTTTTATGGATACTATGACCTCCTTGGGGTCACTTATCTTGCAGAACCCTTCAGATGACATCACCACCATTCATGTTAAAATTCTATCGCAACCTGCGATGAAGCGTGAGAGATCTGAAGCCATGCCAAGCATCCACATGATTCAAATTGAACCATCTCATGATAGGTTATCATAAATCTATGATCGCCTATATCATATCGATTGGGGGTCCTTATTCCCCCAATCCCATTTTAATAGCAGTACCATGCTATTCTTACAAGTTCTCCCCCAATTAGCTTTTGCTAGGGATGAACTTTTAAAGGGTCAAGTCATTCACACCATCGAAGCTTCTATGCAGCAGGACTGGTATACTCCCATTCGAGACTACCTCAAGCTTGGTAGCCTCCCACCTAGATTGTCACATGCCTCCAAAAGTACACTCAAACATAAATTTGCAAAGCATGTCTTGTTAGGAGATCTTTTGTATCTTCAGAGCTACGAGGGAATCCTCCTTTGTTTCTTGGAATAACAGGAAGCTGCTTGGGTCATTGCCCAAGCACACGACGGTACATGCGATGGCCACTTTAGAAATATGGCCATCACAAAGTGCATCCTTCGCATGGGCTATTACTAGCAATATTTAGAGAAATATTGTTGCACATATATTACGAAGTGTGTGAAGTGTCAGCATCATACTAACTTGACACACGTACCTTCCCAGTCCCTGCAACCGATCTAATTGGTTTGACCATTTTCACAGTGGGGACTAGATCTAATCAGGAAGATCTCCCCCATATCCTCGGGCCATCACACGTTCATCATCACGAAAATTGAGTACTTCACCAAGTGGGTGGAAGCGATTCCCCTTACCTCAATGATTGAACCCCACATAGTGGAGTTTATAATAAAACATATCATTTATCATTTTGGTATTCCATCCAAAATCATTTTAGATAACAGGATGTCGTTTAAAAATAAGGTTGTGCATGATTTAATGAATAAGTACAAAATAAAACATAGCTTCTCGACATCGTACTATTCGTAAGCAAATGGGCAAGCAAAGGCCTCAAACAAAATGCTAGTTACCATCCTTAAGAAGACAGTCAATGGAAGTCATAAATATTGGCACATGCAAATCCCTCTTGCCCTATGGGCTAATCGCACTAGTATTCGGATGCCCACTGGGGTGACCTCGTTCTCACTAGTGTATGGTGCAAAGGCAGTCATGCTTCTAGAGCTAGAAATCCCCTCACTGTGCATATCCATGTAATAATTCATCGATGATTATACTGTGTGGCAGGCTCGACTAGACCAACTTACACTGCTCGATGAACGACACATCCATGCCCTGGAGCATTTGCACATTTATCAGGAGTGACTAAAGAGAGCCTACAATATGAAAGTCCATCTTAAGGACTTCCAAGTTGGTGACCTTGTCCTAAAAGAGAACCAGCAAAATTATAACTTGCCATCCCACCTGAGGGATAAGTTCACTGTAAATTGGTTATGTCCTTTTGTCATCACCAGTAAAATAGGACCTGGAACATATCGACTCACCTCTCTTGAAGGATTCAAAGATCCTGAACCCTTGAACATCATCCATTTGAGGTTTTTCCATGCTTAGAGCACCATAGTGCCCCAAAATTCTCCAAGGGTGCCTTACCCCACTTGGTCAACCCAAAAATGCTCCTAGGTGGTCTAGAACCGTCTAGGTCACCCAAAATGCTCCAAGGGTGCCTTACCCCTCTTGGTCAACCCAAAAATGCTCCTAGGTGGTCTAGAACCATCTAGGTCACCCAAAATGCTCCAAGGGTGCCTTACCCCGCTTGGTCAACCCAAAAATACTCCTAGGTGATCTAGAATCGTCTAGGTCACCCAAAATGCTCCAAGGGTGCCTTACCCCGCTTGGTCAACCCAAAAACACTCCTAGGCGGTCTAGAACCATCTAGGTCACCCCAAAATGCTCATAGGTGGTCTTAAACCATCTAGGTCAACCAAAAAGCCCCAAAGGCACCCATAAGCCCTTTGGTCGGCCCAAATGCCCCAATGGCCCCCAATAAGCCCGTTGGTCACATATACATCAGATATATCAATCAAAAATTCAAAAACATCATCAAAATATCGGAATACAAAAAATATTGCATCGCATGCATATACATATATATCAATCAAAAATCCAAAAATATTATCAAAACATCAAAAATACAAAAATATTGCATTCTCATCAAGTTGCATATCATTGCATTATCGCCTGCATTAGGCATGTCCTTCATCGCACATTGCATTTTTTTAGAGTGGCTCATACATGGCTAGCATTACAATAGTACACTAAGTATAATGCACAATCAATGTTGTCAAGGTCATCACTCACCTCATTCCATATCCTACCTATCATTTCCATCTATATTTCCTACATTTCCATAGTCGTGTCTATTCCCTTCACTTAGCCATTTTTTTTTAAATATCAGTAGGGTTTTCTGTCACTCAACCATATCCAGTCTCTACTCAAATTTTGTAGAAGGCTAGCAATATTTTTAGGAGGTAGATTATTGCTTAGATTGTGCCTTGTATACATCAAATCCCAACACATTTCACACTAATAAATCTAAGTTTTGCACAAAGATAGATGAAATCCATGAAGTGGTGTAGGTTACCTTACGTGAAAAGGTCATCCTACTCATCCCCCTATGCGAATGGTTCAATAATACTGAGAGTTGGCAAAATGACAAGTTCTCCCCTACCCAGTTCCCCCCATAACCATTTTTTTTGTTTTTTGAAACGGTAATATCCTTCCAAAATTACCATAATCTTCATGAGTACACCTGAAGGCAACCCAACAAAAGTCATCTAGGTCAAGCAACTCATCACTTTTCTCACAAAGTCCTTCCCTCATCAACTCATCGCTTGAGGGTGTAGTCATACTCATAATCATAATCAACAACTAAACACTCAATCATGCAAATTACGTTTGTCCAACGAATATTTTGACAAAGACAATCACGCTCTTGCTTGGGGCAAAAAACAAGCAAAAAAATGATTACATCAAAATGCTTGGCATCTAGTAAGCATGTGCAATGTCGGGGAGCACCCGTTTCATGACTGAACGACATCCAAGATAAAGCAGACTCCTTAGCTCGTCAAAAGCAAGGATTTAAGAACGCATGCTCTTTCCATGATTGGGGCATCCAAAGTTGGTTAGGTTACTGAATAACCATAATCATTGAGCACTTTGGTCATCTATTTTTTCTCAGCGTTATGCTACACACAACGCTTCTCAAAAAGGGGCATATGTAGACACCAAAACAGCACCAACCTGATTATGCTACCAAGGCATTAACAAAATTGATGCTCAAAGCCCTTAGGGCAGCCCTCAGAGGTCAAGAAGTGGTTCTACCCACTCCCAAAATAGTTTTGGAAGGTTTCTAGGCCAATTAGGGACTTTTTGAGGCTTAGTTCCTATTCGTCCCACTCAGGACGAATAGCAGTTTCTATTCTTCCCACCCCAGAGCGAATACAACATTCATCCCAGGGTGGAACAAATAGCAGGTTTGACTGGCAAAAATTCAAATCTGGACAAGCAACTACCAAAAATTGCCACTTGCCTTGCTCCTCGAGACATGCAAGTCAAAACCCAGGGCATGCCTATGACATCCCCCATCAATGAGACCATTTTGGGGAGATTCTCTTCCCCCACCAATGCATGTCGCCCTGATGGACAAATTGCCCATTTGGCCTTGCATGCCCTAGCATGCCTTTTGCACATTTGACCTCCTAGGTCTATAAATTGGATGGCATTATCATCCATGCAGGAGGAGGTCATTGCTAGGAATCGCAATGAAGTGCTACCGAGTTATTACCTCACATCTATTGTGTCCTTTTCATCCATAATTTCTCCTTAGTGAGAGATTATCGGGTGGCAAAAGAAGGTGCAATTTGACTCCAAAACTCGAATTGATTGTTCGAATACCTCATCTAATTTTCCTAAAATACTTCTCCCCTATTTTTGCATCAACCCACATTGTATTGGCATAGAAATTTGGGATATTTTGGCAAGTGTCCTGCCCCCGGGCGCCCCCTAATTTGTGATAGTCGAATTCGTCCCACCCTTGGATGAATAGAAATATATGCATAATTTTAAGACTATTTTTTATTATCTATTTTTAATATGTCTCTAGGATACTACATTTAAAATTTCATTGCATTTTGACTTGTATTGGCCGAGATATCGCCATTTTATGATTTACATGTATACGGGTCCCACTTTTGCATGCAGGAGAATTTGAGTAGGATATCTAGAATATGATCACATGGATCTCCTTAGAATTTCATTTTATGCTTACTGACCAAATATTGTAGGTTTCTGACATGTATAGATAGATAAATTGCTCGTTTGCCTTTTACAGATTCATAAAGTGCAATGGGATCGAACGCAATGACCAGGATTCCAAAATTTACAAAATCAGGTGATATCATCCCAAAATCACATATTTCATATCACTCTTGAGTTTAGTTTCGTTTAGAGCTCATTTTATACCTCTACCTTATGTGCGCCTTTTTTAGGCTATGGGGATTGCATGTTTTAGAATCATACATAGATGCTTTTGATATTATTTTGTTTTATTGTGTGCATATATATGTGCCAAAATATTATAGGATACATCCTAGTACAAGTATTACATTGACGTAAGTGTTGGCAACATTGAGCTCGCCCACCTTGAGTGTGGGCCTGCGGAAGAACAATGGATGTGTACCACGTTCTTTGGGAGATTGATATCTCTTGGCCCTATTTTTGTAACAGATTGTATCAAGTGATTCAAGTCCTCAAAAGGAGGTATTTTAATTGAATTTGATATTATTTTATAAGAAGAACGCCCCATTTCACTTTATTGCTTGTCATACATTGTCATTTACTTTGCATGCTTTGTTATTTGCCTTCATAGGACTTAACACGCATTTACAAATTCTCTTGATTCGGTTGAGGTGCACCATTTTTTTGTTGCTAAAATAGGCCATATAATTATGATATAAAATAACTAACATGAATTTATCTACATTTAAATTTTAATTTATTAATGTATATTCAATAACATAATTTAATTATAATTTCAATAGTAAACATTAATGTTAATCTATCATTCATTAACCAAGGCCAATATTATATTGTATATTATATTTGTGAATGTTTAAAGAATATCATTGTATCTTATAAAATGAGTTTCATTTATTATCCCATATACCCATCATTCACCTTATAAAGCAAACCTTGTAACTTAACCTAGGCATGAATAAGAACCCTTAAAAAAAGTATTAAGAAATTGCTAGGTTGTTATAGACAATATATTTATAGATATGGAAATTGTGTAGCAAATATTTTTACCATTCGTAATGTTGGATTTTATTTTGACAAAATTTAAATTTTAGAAGGCATCAGTATGGGTCCCTCTCACTTGGAGTAAAGTTTTACCAAGGTGGGGCAGGTGGTTATAGTGGTAGCTTTCCGAAGGAGACGTTGTTAATTCCCCTATATATATAGATAAAAAATATATCAAAGATTTGATTGTCAAAACTTAACAGTCTGAGGAAGATGACGAATATATTTGATAGAAAGGAAAATGAAGAATATCTTTGATAGAAATGCAAGTTGAATATGGTTTTATAACTTGATAGCAATGTAATGTTTTTTCTTTTTAATGAGAGTGGTCCCAATAGAAGCCACACACAACTTCATAAATAATATTAGTAACATTTTTTTATAAGAGTGATTGCAAGCTAGGAGAGATTGCAAGCTAGGAACTAGCAAGTAGGAAGCGTAAGTAGGAAATACGAAGCATGGGCACGAAGGAGGAAGGAAAGTACAATCAAGGAGCAAGTGCCACTTCTTGTTTTAAATCTTAGGAGAAACTTAAAAACTAAAGGATTCACGTGAAGAAAATCAAGGTAACATGGCAAGAAAGCCATTTTTAAAAATTCTTATTGGAAGTAAGGATGTCATAGTTGGAAGTAAGAATGCCCTAGTTGGAAGTATGGATGCCTTAGTTAGCAATAAGAGGAAGAGTAAATCTATGAAAAATCCTATCTAGGTAACAAATACTACACCAAAAATGATTATCAAGGATGATATGATTGAGCATGATATAATGGTTCTTAAAACCAAAGGGTTGCTATAAACTGCTTTGATGCTTTTCATCATAGATATTTAAATACATTGGATGCCCAATTTTGGCATAACAGACCTCTAAGTAAAGTTGTAACTGCCCTTATCCTTTAATACATGCATAGTCTTTGTGATGGACGGTTAAACCACACTCATTGTCACATGGACTCTGAAGTAATAAATTCTAACATACCCCCCATTATTACATCATAGTCATAGCTTTAGCTCTAGATTCAACTCTTGCTCTAGCATTGGCTTATGACCAATGACCTTCTAGGGTAATGCTAGAATCCATAAACTTGAAAGAGGAAACTCCTCCCCTCAATGTTGATAATTTACTATGTATCATGCACTCCAAAAATACACTTATTACAAATATTTATTCAAATATCTATAATACTTATGGATTCAATTCAAGAAGCATGCACCTCCTACAAAGTATTCATATTGAGGATCTTTGTTATGTGTTACCATGCATCCTATATTGATTATTGAGTATACTAGTCACCAATTTTTGTTTGAATATGATGGGAAGAAAGTTGTTTAAGGCTTCTTTTGCTTATATTTTTCAGCTTTACATTTCTTATATGGTAATTCTCTTTAGAAAAAATCAAGTTATTTGTAACTTTCTATTCTATCATGATTTCCTTGATATTATAAATAGGATGTATTTATCGAATACAATATTTACAAATTCTCATACTTCTTTTAGTCCCTTAAATGATTCCATGGCTACCATAGTTTTTCCTTGGATAACAACATAGCAACCTATCAAATGCTCAATAGCCTTTAGTGTTGAACCATTAGGGCCCAATAGTTGTTGACTTCATTTAACAAATCTCCCATTAATTCTAATTATGTTACCAAATTTGATGATATCACAATGCATCTTATCATCTAGTATCTTGATTGCTTGTAGTGTTGGTACACTCCTTGACAAACATTTTATGAGATCCTAGGATTTGATAATGATGTAAATATCTCTCATTTTATGAGTTGTAAAAATAGATAATCTTCTCTTAACAAGATCAAGTTTACAGGCTATGTCATGCTTCTTTAAATCTCTTGTTAGAATAAGTCATTCATATTACAAATAATTTTCTCTATACCTAGGAATAAGAGTGGAAATGAATTAATTTTGAACACATTGTATTCATTCCATAAGGTATTGAAATTCTTGGTATTAGAGGTTTCCCATGGCTTGCGCTTGTCATGTTTTCCTTTGTATTTTTGTGGCCTTCTCTTTTGTTGATTCTTTAGGGGATATATTCTTTCTATATGATTAGAAAATTTTTAATGAATCTATTTTTTTTTATAGTTGACATGTTTGGGTGCTTTTGCATTGAACTAAACTAGATATAGCAAACTTAGTTGTGTTTATGTAACAAATGCATGATCTTATTCTTCAGAGAGATCATTTTCTTGTTCTTTAGTTTGATTCTCTTCTACAAGATTACTTTGTTGTACCTTTCTCAAAATTAGATTTGTGTTATCTAATGATGACTTGTTTTGTTGTTGATGCATATTTTGTGAAGAAAATCTATTTATGAAGGGGTTATGTTAGCATTCCTTCATCATGTGGCCATTTTTACCACAAATTTTATACATCTTTTGTGTAGAAAATATATTTCTTTGTTACTAATTTCCTTGCATTTGAGAATTATTTCCTTTTTGTTGGAAGCATTGTTGAGATCTTGTGTGTTACATAACTTAACACAATGTCACAAAAATTAGTAGGAGCAATCCACAATTAATCTACCCAATGAAATGATAATATAGAACCATTCACAAGCAATCAAATACAAAATAATTACTTCTAGATCAAATAAATGCAACAACAAATATACAACCACTCGAAGAGGGCAAAGTCTCATAGCCACTTTGAGAGGACGAAGTCTCACTGAGGTGACTTGAATCCAAATTATCCTATGATCCAAACTAATAAAATATTCTTCCTATTTATAGATTAAATTAATAATCACCTAACCCTAACTCTTAAGTGATGACTAACTAAATATATGGCCTAAGATAATAAAAATAATTAGCCAACATGGCTATATTAGGATAGTTACATGGCTTCCCCCTTCAGAAAGCTTTGTCCTCAAATTTAGAAGAAACTAGAAAATGCTCTCGCACTCCCATGTAGCATCTTCTTTTGAAAGGTCTTGCCACTTGATGAGAAACTTTTGAATTTGTTAATATTTAAGCTAACAAACTCTAGACTACAATACTACTTTAGGATTAAGAGTGATTTGATCTTCTTCATTGAGTAATGGAAGCTCTATTGGGGACTACATTTTTTGGCCAATAACCTATTTGAGATAGGTTACATAAAAAATTGGATGGATGTGGGAAGACAATGGAAGCTCCAACTAGTATGTTATTTCACTAATGCAATGAACCACCTTGTAGGGACCATAAAATCAAGGAGCCAACTTCTAACTAGGTTTGATCTTTAAGGATTGTTCGTATATCCTAGTACCACTTAAGGGGGGTCTTAGAATAATAAATTATATCCTAAGTTGTTACTAGGATAATCCGTGTGGCTTAGATTAGCTCAGTTGGTTATGATCCAATGGATCAAATTGTATGTCTTTGCTAATTAAGCAAGGCTCCTTTCATTCAATAATATCAAGACTTCTATTTTCCAACATGGTATCAGAGCAAGCCTTCCCTGCCCTGTGAGCCTGAGGAGCTTTTTCTCATGGGGGGATTTTCCTCATGGAAATCCCCCCCCTCATTTTTTCCCCCCATTATTATTTTTTTTGCCCTTATATTTTTTCCGAGGGAGTATGCTCTCCATATTTTTGATGGATCAAAAACCAGATGGTTAAAAATTGGGAGGTTATTTTTTTAGTTTTTAGGGTTTGCAGATTTCCAATTTATGGTTTTTGCCATAGTTCAAGGTGGAGGTGTTGCGCTTAAGGTTTTTTTCTCCAGACTATTTTTTGGCTTTTTTTAGCCTCTTGTAGCAGTTACTACCTTTTTTAGCTTTTTCAACCTCCTATAGCAATTGTTGCTGATTTTGGTTTTTTAAGCCAAGTGCTCATTTTGAGGCGTGTATTTGTGTTTTCCTCCGTACAACTATTGAATGCGATTATGTCAGCGTTGTAGTGAAATGAACAACATGGGCAACTGTTGGCGATTTTAAGAGAATGCGGGAGGCATTCAATTTTTTTTGGGTGACACCATAGAGAGGACATTAGATATGCCCTCGTAGATGGAGATCAGAACCTGTGTTTGTAGCCATCTGTGGTGGCCAATACGATGGAGCTTCGAACCCATGTGGATATGGTGTATTCTTGCTATCGCACTTGTCGCTATCTGCATTTTCATTGGGTGCATTTGATTTGGTCCGCCCACTGATGATTTTTAAAATATTTGTGGAAGACAAACGATAAGTAATCAGTACACCACCGGAGTTTGTGAGGGAAGACTAGTTTGAAACCACCTAATGCGACCAAATTGCAGTGGAGTTCTAGATCTCCATTCTCACAGCTACAACGCTTCATTGATGTCGTAGAACTCTCTCTATCACTGCGTAGTTGTTAAACTCTATCCGATGGAGGACGTGATCAATGCTCTATAGAATTTTACAAGCTTGGTGGTGATGAAAAATTGTTGTGGTACAAATATTTCTGCCAATTGCAAGATATTTTTGGCAATTCACCTGGAGAAGATCCCACTTCTTGAAGACAATGTGCGCAAATCACCTACGACGAGGAGTCCTCGAGTCCCACAGTTTCCATATTATGCGTAATATTTTTACACAGTGTTTTTTTTTTTTTGAAAAATTGAAAAACTTGTATTATTACAAAAGGCAATTACACAAGGGAGAAAACTCATCCCAACCAACAACAGAGAACTAGACAACAAGCGGAGAGCACAAAGGCAATGCAAACCCCCACAGAGCACAGAAGACAACAAGGCACGAAATCGTGACATGTCGTGAAATTGCTGCAATCAACCCCGTCGCGGCCGCAGCAGCGCCATCAGTCACGAAAACGCGACATGTCGCGATATCGCGACAGACAAAGCCCTTCGCGTTCGATCACCAAAAAAGTCATGAAATCGCGACAGCAACTCCCTCCGACGGTCTATCATCACAAGCGTCGCGAAATCGCGACAAGAACTCCAGGAAGCATCAAATCTCCAGAAGGGTCGCAAAATCGCGACGGAATTTCTTTGAAGCGCCCAGCCAGCAAAAGTGTCGCGATATCGCGACATATTCTCATCTTGACTCCCAGTCCGCAAAAGTGTCGCGATATCGCGACAATTTTTACCAAAGTCATGAGTGTGCCAAAAGTGTCGCGAAATCACGACGAATTTTCCTTTCAGTTCCCAATCTTCAAAACTGTCGCGATATCGCGACAAGTTATCCTCATTGCAACTTGTCTTCAAAATTGTCATGATATCGCGACAATTAATCCAGATGACGCCAGTGTGCCCCAACTGTCGCGATATCGCGACGATTTTACCATGCAACTTTCGATCGATAGAAATGTCATGGAATCGCGATGAAATGTGCCCTTTGCTCAAGTTCACCAAAAAAAGTCACGATATCGCGATGATAATCCTCATTACAGCCAGTCTTCAAAATTGTCGCGATATCGCGACAAGAAATCCAGATGACGCCAGTGTGCCCCAACTGTCGCGATATCGCGACAATTTTACCATGCAGCTTCCAATCGACAAAAATGTCATGATATCGCGATGAAATGTGCCCTTTACTCAAGTTTACCAAAAATGTCGCGATATCGCGACGATAATCCTCCTTATCATCCCTGTGCCAAAAACGTCGCGATTTCGCGACATGTCACGATTTCACGACATGTTCCTTTCTGAGGCTGAGAAGGCAAAACCTGTCGCGATATCGCGACAACTTCCAACAAGAGGCCACGACGCCGCTACATGTCGCGAAATCACGACAAAAACCTTCCTTAGCAGCAAAAACTTTGCACATTATCATAGGTAGCATTCAAGGCCTTGCCGAATCCCAACATCCTCCATAGGCATATCACTATGCATCTGCACTCCAACTTCCTTCTCAGCACCTATCTTAGCAAGGAAATCGGCCGCCTTGTTGAAATCCCTACTCACATAGATGGGAACCACATCATCTAATTCTTTCCAGAGATCCTTTATCTGAGAGACAAGACTCCGCAACCTCCAGGCTTGCAAATCAAAGTTCCTCATGCAATCGAGAGCGCCCACCAGAATTTGGGAGTTAGACTCAAGAATTATCTTTCTATGGCCCCGCTTGACAGCCCAGATAGAAGCAAATTTAATGACCAAGGCCTCCGCTTCATTGTTTGTGGCATGACCCAGACCGTGCAGTTCCCAGTAAAGCACGGACCCACCATGATCACGGCACACAACTCCAGTACCAGCACTACCCGAATTTCCTTTTGCAGCTCCATCAGTATTGATTTTGATCCAGCCTGCTGGGGAGGGTGCCATCTATCCTGAGCCTCGTATTTCAAGAGCAACAACTCCATCAAGCAATGGCACAGAAACAGACTGATGTTCCTCCTCAACGTAGATGGCAACTGTTTCCACCACTTTGCTCCATATAACCTGCCATATTCCATCAAGTGAAGAGAATGTTTCACGAAAAATGCGGGCATTTCTCTCCAGCCACACCTGCCACCAAATAAAAAGAAAGCCCAGCTCCCAGCCAATTCGGAGAGCTTTGGATTTAAATCTGCCTCTCTTCCATCGGTTCCAAATATTGGTCCGAGTCACCTCACTGTTGGCTTGAATTTTGAAGTGGGAAAACCAGCGCATCCAAATCTGTCGTGAGAAGGGGCATTCAAACATCAAATGATCATCAGTTTCCTCATGCTTGCGGCATAAAACACACTGAGAAGGACCGATGATGCCTTTGTGTCTAAGATTATCAATGGTGAGAATTCCATTGTGCATAAGTTGCCAGGCAAAAAAATTCACCTTCGGCCAACCCTTGGGGTGCCATATCTTCTTCCAAACATGGACCGGGAAAGAGTGTGGGAGGGGCTCTGGAAGAATCTGGTTAAATCCCGCCTTCACAGTGTAAACCCCAAGGTTCCCAAAGCCCCAGGCAAGTTCATCCTCTTCATCCCGCCTAGTAAGAAACCTGGATTTCAAAAAAATTTCTAAGATTTGTGCCAGCTCCGGTGGGATTGGAATTGGCCACTCTTCCAACCTCTTGAAATTTTTGAACTTGTACTCCCCAATGTGGCTGGTATTGAAATAACTCTCAATATGAATCCAACCCTTGTCTTCTATGGCTGATTTAATGGGTTGCAATTCTGGAAACACAGCAATGATGGGAGGGTGCTTGATCCCGAGAGTCAGTCCAGAAAAGGGCCTTCTCCCCTCTCCCCACTTTCCAAAACAATTGATCTTTGATAACTTGAGCTCCCAGCTTAAGAGTCTGCCATACTAAGGATCCATTACCCTCCAAAGGGAAACGTCCAAGATCATTGGGGTGAGCATGGCCTAGGTATTTGCTAGAAAGAATTCTGCTAAAGAGGGATGTTGGTCGGGAAATCCACCTCCAGTACAATTTACCAGCCAAAGCTTGATTATTAAGCTTGGAGCTTCTCAGTCCCAGCCCTCCTTTATCCTTGGGTTGGGTGACCTTATCCCATCCAACCAAGGCCCATTTCTTCTTCCCTTTTGTACCCTCCCATAAAAAGCTTCTGGCCATTTTGTCAAGCTCTTTCCATATAGAATGTGGGGCAGCCAGGATGGAGAATTTATATATTGGCATTGCCTGAATAACTGATTGTACGTAAGTTAGTCGGCCTCCATAGCTTAACCATTTATGAGACCAATGATTCATTTTCTCTTTGATGCCATCCAAAAGATCCTTCCAGATATCAATTTTCAGTTTTTTGAAATGCAGTGGAACCCCCAAGTAAACAACAGGTAGAGAAGTCCTAGTAAATCCCAGGATCTCAGTAACTCTTTCCTGTAACCTTCGGTCAAGATTGAAGAAGACCACTTTGATTTTGTATCATTAATGACTTGATTTGAGGCCCGAAGGTAGATGTTTAAAGTATCTCTAATTCCTCTTGCTTCCCTGAGGCTGGCCACTCCAACCAATCCTGTGTCATCCACAAACTGTAAGTGGGTCAAAACTTCTGTCCCCACTTTAATACCTGTTATCACACCTAGCTGTCATCTTCTCAGGAAGAGTCTGCCTAATCCTTCTGCTAAGATGAGGAAGAGGTAAGGAGAGCAAGGGTCCCCTTGACGAAGACCCCGAGAGGCTCCAAAAGGAGTCGAGGGGAGCCCATTGATTAGAACAGAGAAAGAAGGTGTGGAGATACAGCTCATGACCCAGTCAATCCAGTCCTGAGAGAAGCCAAAGGCTGCCATCATCTTTGCCAGGAAGCCCCACTCCACCCGGTCATAAGCCTTAGACATATCCAACTTTATGAACATTCCTTTGTTGCCTGAAGTTTGCATTGTATGGATTGCCTCCTGAGCAAGGACCACTTCATCCAAGATCTGTCTTCCTTCAACAAAACCCCCTTGCTCAGAATTATTTTATGGAGAAAAGGTTTTAGCCGTTCAGCCATAATCTTCGTGATTATTTTATAAATAACATTGCATAAGGCAATCGGTCTGAAATCAGAGATATGTACCCCCCCCTCCCCTTTTGGAATTAAAGTGATGAAGGTGTGATTGAGAGCCTTAAGCATTCTTTTATTAGTTCCGGACTCCTCTCGCGACAGATAAAAACATCTTTCTCCAGAGTATCCCAGAAGGCCTGAAAGAATTCTATAGGAAAGCCATCTGGACTTGGCGATTTTCCCGTGCTCATCCCAAAGACCACTTTCTTTAGTTCATCACTGTCAATGGGTCTAAGGAGAGTCTGATTCTCTTCGTGAGAGATAATAGAAGGTATGACATTAATAACTTCATTTTGGGCTTCCACATCTTGTTCCCCACTTTCCTTAAAAAGGTTTGAGAAATAATCCATTGAGTGGAAATGCATTCCAGGGAGAGTATCAAAGGAGTGTCCATTCTCATCGTGAAGGACTTCCATGTTATGCATTTGTCTCCTTGCACAGGCTGAGCGGTGGAAAATTTTTGTATTTCTATCGCCTTCTAGTAACCAAGTGATTCTTGCTCTCTGTTTCCAATAAATTTCCTCTTGATTATCAATGTCCTCAACCGCTTTGCGCAGAGCATCATCCTCAGCTTTAAGGTGCTCAGTAATGGTACCTTCCCCGAAGTGTTTTTGCACCTCCTCCCATCTAGCCATCAAGGGGGCCCTTTGGAGCTGGAAGTCCGACTTATTGTTTTGTCTCCACTGTTTCAATTTACACTTGACAAAATGGAGTTGTTTATGGAATTTGAACATTGCAGTCCCCAAGGGTAGGCGGCCTTCTTCCCACCACTGTGGAATTTTCCTTCGGAGATCCTCCTTTTGCAACCAAAAATTTTCAAATTTGAATGGCTTATGGTGTTGACTTGTCATCGGCCCTCCCTCCAACAAAAGGGGAAAGTGGTCTGAGACTCGGACCTTCCAAAATCTGGAACTTAAGATTCCATTTAATAAATGCATCTTCAGAGACCAAAAACCGGTCTAACTTAACCTTCCTGCTGTGTGGCTCTCTCCTCTTGTTTGTCCAAGTAAAGTAGGTTCCAGGGCCTTTGATATCAACCAGATTAAAGGCCTGGATTTGGGCAATCAAGAACCGGTCCCCAAGATCCAAAACTGGAGCACCACCTTCCTGATCCCTAACAGACAATTTGGCATTAAAATCCCCAGCTATGATCCAGTCAAAAACTTCCCGGGAAGACCTCATGTTGTGTACAGCTTGCCATTAGAGCCGCTGGCCATCAAAGCATTGAGCCCCATAGAAGTTTGTAATAAGAACATGTTCAGCTGTGGCATTGTTTCTAAACAGAGAAGTGAGAACACCCCTCCAAGCTATGTGTTCTAAAGTTGTCCATACTTGAGGGTTCCAGAGAGTAACAATCCCCCCCGAGGCACCCTGAGCAGCCACATCCATATAATCAGCACCCCGCCATATTCTGTTAGCAGTCTTGCACATAAGATCTACAGACATTTTTGTCTCCTGGATGAGCAAAAAGTCTGTTTTACATTTTCCTAAAAGTCCTTGAACAACAGATTGATGGGTTCTACTGTTTAAACCCCTAACATTCCAGGATTGAATAATCATTGAGGACCTTGTGAGCAATAAGACTCAATTGGCCTCACCGATCCTCCATTGATCAGCTTGTCTCCTTATACTGCTAGTAGATCCTTATTGGATTTTCTGCCTGCTCCTTGGGAATTACTGTTTTTAGACCTCTTCTCCACCTGGGTAATCCCTAGAACCGGCCTTTCCTTGTTCTTTTCAGAGCTTCCCATATTGACGTCCTTAATAACCTGCTGTCTTTGGGGAGTGGATTACCAGTGTCCCCCGAGTTCTCTCGGCTGCCTTGTCCCGCAGGGTTCCATTACCTGTTCTAAGACCGGAGTAGAAGAAGGGAAAGCCTGAGAGTGAATGTTAATATCCTCAACATTCCCATCCACTCCTTCCATAACTTGGTCCTCTTGATCTACTAGGGATTTAAAGATTTCATACCGATTGGTTGGTTTAAGTTGTACTCGCTCCTTGGAATTTTTCTTTTTATTTCTCCTTCGCTTCGGTTGTTCAAAACCATCTTTCTGGAGATCAAAATCCTGAGGAATACTAGATGGATCTTGGACGAGGGTAAACTTGCCCTCTGCGGGGCGATTTGGATTTCCAAGCGGCGCCTCCACTTTTGTGCTCAGAATATTTGGGCAGAACCTCGCCAGATGGCCGTGCTTATGGCAGACTCTGCATCTAAAAGGTAGTGCCTCATAATCTAATCGTTGTATCCAGGGAGAGCCCTGTCAACTCAAGTTCCACCTCGGCAGGTAGAGGTCGGCTAATGTCCATTTCAACACAAATCCTAGCAAATACAAATTGTGTTTCCCTCTATAGTGTCTCTCGGAGACTCCTATAAATCTGCCTAATGAATTACCAATCATTTCTAAAAACCTGCTCACCCCAGAACTCCATCGGGAGAGCATACAGTCGGATCCAGACCGGGACTGCCGTGGGTTCGATACGAGGGTCAAAACCCACTCTCCAAGGTTGAACAAATAACCCAGCCGGGCCATGGTTCCTCTTCTCTGATTCAAATGCTTTGTTTCTATCTGCTAAAGAAGAGAAACTAATAATGAAATATCCATTACTAATAGGCCATAAGGAGTACTCACCTAGTGGCTCCCAATTTTGTCTAACCCAGGTGTGTAGAAAGTTCAAAGTGGGATGGATACCCATGAATTTGCAAATCAGGTCGTGATGAGCACGATAGGAGATTGTGTCTTCGACCAGTTTCGGTTCTATAATAATCTTTGGTCTGGAAGTTGATTGCGGAAGGCAACCGTTAACTCGGTGTGTGGAAGCACCCTTGCCAGCATTCTTGAGTAACGTCTGAAAAGCAGTCCTCTGCGCTTCACCAGTGGAGGGCGAGGGGTTTTCTTTCAGCATCTCAGCGTATGAACTCTTTTTTCCAGCAGAAGAGACTGGAGGAGACCCCATCGGGCCCTCCGGAACAGCTTACAAGTCTTCAGAGTAGTGCAGAAACAATCAAACAAAGGCTCTGGGAAGATCTGTCGGGCCAGAGGCCCACGAGCAGCACCCGACGCCGGTTCAGAAGTTTTCCCGCCAAATCGCCAGAGCGCGCGATCGGATTCAACCTCAATAAATCAATCCTATAAAATTTCTATTTTTACACAGTGTTAGACGAAGATCTGAGCACCTATTTTTTCTAAAAGATGACATAAGTGGAAATCGCTACATTTACCGCCCATTGAAAATTTTAATTTTTTTTTTTTTACCCCTGCGTGTTGAGTAGTTATTACTCTAAAGATGCAAATGTCGCATCGCTATTTTCTTTCTGGACCTACGGTTAGATCCCCACCACTCCTATATCTGAAATTCGACGCAGTTTTGGAGTGCTCACATCCGGCGTCGCTATGGTGGTGATGTTTGTTTTGCGATGATTTCAGGTGCTATGTACAAGATAATCTGCCCATTGATACATGCTTTGCTATGTAGAGGACTAGCTTTACCGACTGTTATGGTAGCATTGTTAGGTAGTGATTCTACGGGAATGTTGCTACGCTTATGCATCGAGATGGTCATGATGACGAGGGAAGACACCAAGTGTTACTACTTCGGCGATCAAAATCCGTTGCCACCATTAATATGACATTTCCCCTCTCAGATTCTATGGCGATATATTTGGTGACAAAAATACTGCGATGTGTTTTTTTCGTAGCCAGATGTGATGCGATTCTCCAAATCGTGTCTAAAAGGAGAAACACATAACCTACACATGATATGTGCAAGGTGGACCTAAATTTATGGGCAGTAGCTTTGATCGAGGGAAATAGCATTTATGGCAAATGAAGACAACTTTCTTGGCGGTTCATCAATGAAGGCTTCAATGACCATGTTGTTTATGTTAGCATAACACACTACAACATTCATATCTTTTTCTGATCGTAGCTAATTCAAGGTGCTCTAGTTTGATCAGCCTCAATCCGCTTCTACCTCAAACGTTCAATTTCTTCTCGCTAGTCGCCCAAATATGGAGTATGGTGGTTGCCCGCAATCAATATTTTTTGGTGACAAATTTGACGATCGTGCAGTGATGGTCCTTTTTTTTGTCACGATGGATGGGCCCTCATAGTGCATCAATGCATTTTTACATATTCTTTGTGCTACGAGGAGTTTGTGTTTTGAGGGGAGACCACTGACTAATGGATTTTTTTTATCGCCTGGTTTCATCATTTCGGCCACGGAGTAGGCATTTCAAAACACTAAAATTTTTCAATGGCTCCAGAGATAGTGCCTGGATTTGTGTTGTGGCACTCCAAAGTCTTAAATCGGATCGCAAAACTTCATCCACTTTGCTATTTTTGACATCTATGGAAGAGTTCAAGATACCTTTTTTTCAGAATCATCATTTTTTTCGACGATTCTAATCTGCGCTATGGATGCCAGGTAGTCTATGAAATGATTTTTTCCCTGAATATAAGCAAGCAACAATTAGTGGCACTTTCTTATGCACTGGCAATGTCAGATTGTAGTTTGTTTCCACGATGCTGAAGCTATAAAATATACGGTAATTTTTTTTAAATCTAGCAGTCCTGACATCAAGATTGAAAAAAGATTGGGAAATGGAGGGAGTGGCTCTTCTTAGGCATGCAAGATGGTTGTAGACACTCCTTTTTTTTTTTTCAGATGGTTGCAAAAGTTTTTTATGGCTTCCTTGGTAGACGTGGGAAGTCTATTTTTGTGTTTTCCCATAGTTTGAAATGAAATTTGGAGATCTAGAAAGCCTATGTGATCACTGCAAATCGGTGTTTTTCTCATAGAGCGAAGCATATTTTATCTAAAACTTTGTAATGGTTGGTGACCGATTCATTCGTGTTCATATTTCGCACATGATTTTCTAGATCTGGCGATGCCCGTTCTCCTGTTTCGTATCAGATTTTTTCCTGAAAAACGTCATCCAAATTTTCTTGGCAAAAGATGAAGGAAACCAGAATTTTATGGTGTTATGGTGCCCTTAATATATGCTCGTCGTCGAAATTTGAAAGTTGTGTTTTTCAACTGTTATGCACTGGCGGAGAAGACAATGTTGGACGTGAAATTGTTTACGTATTGCCGTATGCAGTCTCGCGATCCTACAGTCATATCAAAGCTAATATTTTAGGCAATGCCATAGTATGGAGTGATGTGATCAAATGGAAATATTGTTTGAAATACCTGTGAAGAGATGGAACTCTTCATTTTCTAGCCCACTATATTTGTCGCCAGATGATATCGGCCCTGCCTGGACTCAAGCTGCATTGTTTTTTGTACGAAGATGAAAAAATTGGATCGCGGTAGAGAAGCCTCCAACAGATAGTTTCAAGGGTTTGTTTTACCTCGTGTTCGTGTTGCTTAATGATGTGCCCATCTATTTTTTTGGGCTATCAGTTCAGACACGACATAGTCTTTGTGGAGGTAGAGAATCATCTTAGTCTTGTTGGCGCATAGCATTTCATAGTGATTTTGGCTACGGACGTGAGTTTTTTTTGGCACGTATGGAGAAAAACTTTACCAAAGGAGGGTGTTCGTTGGATTGATAGTGGAGACAATTTTTTCTCTATGTTTGTCCACCATATACCTTTTATTTTGTCGTCATCATTTCATTGTGATAGCTATAATTCTTCTTTTCTATAAAGCAAATGAAGGACCTTCTGTGTGTAAAGCCTCTTCAAAACAGTGTTCTATCATTGGCCATCAATTTTTACCACGTTGGACTTGCTTCTCTCATCCAGTGCACCCACCATTATCATTGTTAACTAGTAGGAGATCGTGTTAAGTTAAATAATTTTGGCACCATATGGGAGATGTACAACATTTTCTATTTGATAATGATGTATACTTTATGTGCTATCTAGGACCGTGGAGCGTGTTTGCAGTCACGGAGCTCTACTTTCTACAAGTGGGCTTCTAAAATGACCCTACATCGTTGAGTCTGGATCTACCCCCAATTTTCTTATGCGGTGGTCACGGAGTGCATGGAGATCGAGGAGGAGTTGGCCATGGCAAAGTAACCCCCGAAGTTGCTCCGCGATGGCAAGATAGCAAGGACGGTGCACTGCCCGAGAGCTGTAGAGGATATGTTGTGGCTGATCCACAACACACCCCAAAATTGGGGACCCACCTTTTTTGCATGCTTTCAAAGAAGATCTCAGTGACCCAGATGCTAAAAATCAAGAAAAAGGCAAAATTGCACAAGGATGAAAAAGTGTCGCGAAATCGCGACATGTCGCAAAATCGCGGCCAAAAATGAAAAAGTGTCACGAAATCGCGACAAGTTGCTCCGTCGCTGCCAGAAAATGAAAAGTGTCACGAAATCGCGACATGTCACAAAATCACGAGAAAATGAGAAAGCGTAGCGAAATCGTGACATGTCGCAAAATCGTGGTCAAACCGGTCAAACGGGAGGGAAAGAAATCGCGACATGTCGCAAAATCGCGGTCAAACGGGGCAAGAAGCAAAAAGCGTAGCGAAATCGCGACATGTCACAAAATCATGGTCAACATAGTCAATGGCAGCAGCTAAGGGGCATGAAGCGGAAAAATGTCACGATATCGTGACATGTCGCGTTTCGGCAAAGCGGAAAGCGATGCGAAGAAAAGCGTCGCGATTTCGCGACGAAAAGCTGGCCGATGGTATGAAGCGAGAAAACGTCGCGAAATCGTGACAGAAAGCAGCAAAAGAGCACGAAGCGAGAAAACGTCGTGAAATCGCGACAGCATGCAGCGAAAGAGGCACGAAGTGAAAAAACGTCGCGATATCGCGACAACATGTAGCGAAGGTGCCCGAAGTGAAAAAACGTCGTGATATCGCGACAGCATGCAGCGAAGGTGCCCGAAGTGGAAAAACGTCACGATTTCGTGACAGGTTGCGGGCAAATGGTACGGAACGAGAAAAGCGTCACGATTTCGCGACATGTCACGTTTTCGCTGGGCGTGATGGCAGAAAGGCTGTTGGCAGGAAAACGTCGCGATATCGCGACATGTCGCGATTTCGCGGCCAGGAAGGCGGACAAAGCTGCATGCTATTTTTTGTCATGATTTTCATGGGGCCGTTACAGAACGTGCAGAAAAGTGCGGGACACGTGGCGTACAGGCTACAGAAGCGTTACAAAGAAGATCAAACGTCTCAATGTCGAGCATAAAGCCAAAACACACGCAGTCAAAGAAAGACGAAACGAATCGATCTGGAAGATGAAGCGAAGCGTCACAGGCCAAAACAGAAAGCATTGCCAAGCTTTAAAAGCAGAAGCACAGGACAGATACGGGTCGGAAACCGCTGGAGCAGAGTTGCAGTGCTAGAGGCCAGAGGGTCATTCTGGGCCTGCTTTGAGGCTGTTTTCCTTCCTTTTGCTGGTTTTGAGAAAACCAGAAAGTCTGCTATTGTAACATGATTTATTTTAATGCAGAGTGTTCAAAAATTTGCATCTTGTTGGCAAGAAAGAAGGAGATCTTCTGTGCATGCTACAGATTTAATGTTTATTCTTTCATTTTCAAATTTTGGATTTATAGATAATGTTAAATGCCACTTTGTGGGTTGCATTAGGCGAATGTTCGAAATTTGAATTTTATTTCAAAACCCTTTGAATCAGCACTTAACTTATCAGGATTGTGCGTGTTTGCAGGTCCCATAGGTTAGGTTGCATGCATGGAAACCTCACATCTTCGGTTTTTCCAGGACGGGATAGCATCAAACTGAATGCAATTTTTAATTTCTTTTCTTTTACATTTTATTTTCTTTTTGCTGTATTTTATTTTTCAGAAGCTCCAATTTTATTTTTCAAGCATTAAAATAAAATAAAAATTAAAAAACTTCAAAATCCATAAATAATTCCATCATTTATGGCATTTCATTAAATTTTATTTTGAAGTTACAGCATGGTCATATAAGGATCAGATCACGTTTGTTTTATAAGGGTTCAATGAACAATCATTAATTTCATAGTAAAATAAACCACAGTGCCCCTTGTTTTCAGTTACTTGCAACCACTAAGGTGTTCCAAGCATTTAAAATGAATATCTTCATTTAAGATTATTAATACACAAATGCAGAATGCTAACATAACAGGAACCTTGGAGAAATTGTTTCTTTGCAAGCAGAGGATTTAGAACCCAAATCCTATCGGAGAGTGTGTTTTCACAATCGGGTGAAAATACCACTCAACAGATTGGCGCTAGAAGGAGGGCCTGAAAAGGGTTTATTTTATCGTGATTTTAGATGCTACGGGTTTTTAATTGTTTAAGAGCTTTACATTGCTAAATATTTCAAGTCCATTTTATTAGCATCTTCGGCCTCTAACACCACTCAACGGATTGGTGCTGGAGGGCCGAACGGGTTTATTTTAGTGTTATTTAAATTTAAATTTTTATGCTTTAATCCTCTAACACTCAGCAGATTGTAAAAAGGACGGCCTGAATTTATTTACTTGTTCTATTTTAATTCAGGTATGTCGTATATTATTTTTTTCCGATTGTTCATACGAAATATGTGATTTGATTTAATTTTGAAAATTTTGGTCTCATGCAATTACTTGTCATTTGATTTTTAATAAATACATCTCTTAGTTGATGCTAACTTGATTTTTTTTTATACATTGCAGGTTGAATATTCAATAGATTTGGTTCTAAAATTACATTTTAAGCTTTCACTAATGGCAACACTTGAGGAGCAAATGGTATCCCTGAGAGCTGAAATAACATCTCTAAGAGAGAGAATGGTATCTATGATAGAGGATCATTATGAGGGTTTATCTATACCTGTGGTATCCTATCAAATTCCTAAAATGTTATTGGATTTTTTACGGTGTTTTAATCAAGAGGTGCCACTAGGATACTTGCAAAAACTGCATGTCTACAAGGATACATTATGTCAATTCCAGATTTTCTATGAGGAGGTGGCTTGTAAGTTATTTGCATACATTTTGGATGATAGACCATTCTTTTGGTATAGCCAACTACCCATGGAGGTTAGGACTTCTTGGATACAATTAGAAGTAGCCTATCTTCATCATTTTGGTAATCAGGTTGACTTAGAAATATTGAAAAATCAGTTTACCTCCATATGTAAAGAGCCTAATGAATCCTTGAGTCAATTTAATGGAAGATTTCGTGAATTGCACTCCCAAATGTGGGAAAATTTTAACACATTGGAAGAAGAAGCCATGGAAGTATACCTAGGAGCCATACACCCCACACTTGCTTCACTCATTGAGGAAAAGCTGAGTGGCTTGTCTCTAGAGAAAATCCATGAGGTCTTAGAAGAGATAGAACGACAAGGTCTTGAAGAAGAAAAGGCACAACATGTTCATATGAGAAATTGTTCTTTTGATGCCAACCTACACCAACCATCAAACATAGCACCCTCCACTCCAATGATATCTAAGGTAAATGATCAAGGGGATGAATCTGAATATCCAAATCTTACAACCACCTTAGATGTAGTCCAAGGGGAGGTGCAAATTGCTAAACCAACATCCACTAGTGAGGATCATGTAGAGATACATGATTATCTAGATGAAGGGGTTCTAAATTCAACAATGTTTGATATATGTGGTAAGATGGAACCTGCCATGGAATTAAATAAAGTGGTTGAAGGTGAAATTGGGAGAAAATCAATAAATGAATTTGAAGACATGATAGAGTTTCACCACTTGTTCTTGGAAGATACTATTGATGAGATGTGTAAAATTAAAGATCAAGAAATTCTTCACCCTCCAAATTATGATAAAATTGAATCATGGGTTACTAATTTGGATTATGATAGCCTTATAAATTTGAATCCAAGAAATGACCCACTTTTGGAAATAATTGAACCATCTAAGGAAGGTGAAGATGAATTTGATGAGAAGCATATTGATGAATTGGAAGATGTTGAAGAAGTAGTTGAACGTCACCACTTGATTTTGGAAGATGATTATTATGATGCTTGGAAGAAGTGGGAAGACTTCACTCTTTCCAAAGCTACTAATGAAACTTGTGTGCCAATTGATATGCAGGACGACATAATTGCCTACTCAAAGGAAGATATTACAACTCCTGTACAATTTGAGGATGTTTTGGAAGAGGGTTTCAAATCTCATCAAATTTTGGAAGATTATAATGATCCTATCGCCAAGGACAAAGAAGAAAATGAATGGATGAATGAATCAAAAGATCATGTCACAAATACCATGGAGTTTCATCTCACAGATTTGGATGACGATTTTTACAATGGTTGGGGGAGATATGATAATGCATTCTTTTCTCACATCCCTATAGATGAAACTCATATTTCACTTGATATGCAGGATGTTGAACCTTCTACATCATACGAAGATCTCATATTCACAAGATTTGAAAAGGGGACAAAATTTGATCATGTTGAATATAAATTCATTGAAAGTGTGGATGCAAGTTTGCATGATGATTTGGAGGATTCAAATGAAGAGATACCATGGATAGTGAACAAAGAATTAGAACCAAATGATAAAGAGATGGATCAATTGGAAGCAACTCAAATGAAGGATCATCAAGACAGATTACTTGGGACATACACTTTGACCAAGAGTGTTTGAGGATTGAAAAGGATGACCATATTTTGAATTTAAATAATTTGAATGATGAAATGTCATTAAAGGTAAATGAAAAACAAGGTATAATTTTTAATCACACCTTTAATAACATGGTTTTAATGAATGGAAAAGAAGTTGATGCACTTGAATTGTTAAATCAAATTCATCAACAATTATTAATTGAATCTAGGATAAAAACTTTTAATGATCCTAATTTAGTAAATATCCTAGATGCTTGTAAATTGTTGCATAAATTGGATTGGCCTACAAATTTGGAAAATAATTTGGCTTTAAAATTGTTAGAAATAGGCTCTTGCTTACAAAGTCTCATATTGGATAAAGAGAGCCTAATTCTAAATCAAGGATGGAATTATGAAGTTTGCATTTTAGAGAATAGACATGATAAAATTGAAAATCATTTATTGTCTAATCATTTTAGTAATTTGATGCTCACCTATGGGAGTATTATTGGAACTAAATCAAATTGGTATGGTGAGCATGGCAAGTGGAAATTTGTTGCATTGTTTGGTCTTGTCTTGTTTGTGTTGGATTCCCACAACATTTGGCATGCATATCATGTTATATTTTTGTTGAAATGTTCTAACCATGTGTGGGATCCAGGAAAGTGATAAGCCAAGCTTTGCATCATCTTGTATTATAGTGTACATTTGTATATAGATTTTGGTTTTTGGTTTTTGGTTTGTGTTTTCAAATTTTCATTTTTGGGATTGCTGTTTGGTTTTGGATTGAATAAGTTTTAATTTAAAGTTGTGTGTTTATTTGACATGTTTTGTTTGTCTATATATAAAAAAAAAAAATGATGAAAAAGTTGCCTTGAGATGCTAACTTATGTTCTAGATCGGGAGAATATGAAACATTGGAATTGTCTTGTAAAAGCTCCACAAGTAACACAAACAGTTTAATAGTATCGTTTGAAACTTGTGATGCATGAAGTAGTCAGTTTTATATGGCAAATATTTCATCTGCAATTCAAAAGACAATGCATTCATATTACATCTCACTTTGCATATACATGCCATCTTAGTTGCAAATGCATTTCAAATACAAATCATTAAAGTGTGTCAAATCCTCTTAAGGTTATGCTATCACATAAATAAGAAGAAAATCCTAAGGTTGGGAACTGAGTCTTGAGATATCTAGAACCAAGCACATTTTATACACATTAAAAAGGATCTTGAGCAAAATGATCAAAACCTTGCTTGGAAGAAAAGGTTGGGCGAAAGAAGTATTTCATGTCTATCCTATTTATGCAGCATGATCCTTAAGACAGTGGTTTTGACCACTTCCATAAAGCTTAAAGCCTAAAATCATAGTAGTAAGGATAGGGCTAAATCCTCATCGAACTTAGGTTGAGGATCCAACTCCCCAAAGCTTTGATTTGACCTACATGGAGTAGTAAGGATAGGGCATAAATTCTCATCTCGCTTAGGTTGAGAATCTGATTCCCCAAAGCTCCTATGTCTCATTTCATAATAAATCTTGGATTGGAAGGATCGTACTACTTGTCCTCTAGCAAGGATGGGTAGTCATCCCCAAGGTCTAAGCAATAAAATTAATATTTTCCATTTACATCTAAAGTTTGGATTGGAAGGATCGTACTACATGTCCCTAGCAAGGATGGGTAGTCATCCCTAAGGTCCAAGAAGTAAAAAATAAATTTTTCCCATCTCATATTTATATTGGATTGGAAGGATCGTACTACTTGTCCTCTGCAAAGGATGGGTAGTCATCCCCAAGGTCCAAAGAAATGAGGATAAGTCTTGGATTATGGGGTTAAGTATGCCCATGCATGGCAACATGTCTTGTCTAAAAAACAAGACCACTGATTGTCCAAAGGGTTAGACTAGCATGACCATTTCTTCCATAATTGGTTAAATTATTTTGCTCAAAGTGAGGTAATGAATTCTAAATCGGAGTAGTAAGAATAGGGTTAAACTCCCATCTCGATTAGGTTGGGAGTCTGATTCCCCAAAGTTCTGATTTCACTTTCACTTGCACATGGGTTCAAGATAGTAGGGACTCATAACCAACTTTGGGATATATAATAAAGCAATTCATATAGTTGATCCTAAGAGGGTTTGATAATCTTGAATGTTTGTGTATGATACTAGAAGAAAGACTATGCCTTTTATAAAAGCAAAATCTCTTAGCATATTTATTAGGTTACACAAATCATTCATAATCTCACATATGCATTCATGTAAAATTGACAATGGAATGTTGATCAATTTCAAACGATAGGGAATGAAAACACATTGCACACACCGAGCTAATACTTGATGATTCTGATGATTCATATATTTCTGATCTATGGGCATTTGTTTATATTTATTATGTGCTAACACATGTTTTCGAGTTTATATACTTCCAGATAGGGTTCTCAAGAAAATGCTCAAGAGCATTTGATAGCAGAGTCGCCATTTGTTGTGGCTGATCCACAACACACCCCAAAATTGGGGACCCACCTTTTTTGCATGCTTTCAAAGAAGATCTCAATGACCCAGATGCTAAAAATCAAGAAAAAGGCAAAATTGCACAAGGATGAAAAAGTGTCACGAAATCGTGACATGTCGCAAAATCATGGCCAAAAATGAAAAGGTGTCACGAAATCACGACATGTTGCTAAATCGTGAAAAAATGAAAAAGTGTCACGAAATCGCGACATGTTGCTCCGTCACTGCCAGAAAATGAAAAGTGTCATGAAATCGCGACATGTCGCAAAATCACGGGCAAAAATGAGAAAGCATAGCGAAATCGCGACATGTCACAAAATCACGGGTCAAACCAGTCAAACAAGACGAGGCAAAAAAGCGTAGTGAAATCGTGACATGTCGCAAAATCGTGGTCAAACCGGTCAAACGGGGCAGGACGCGAAAAGCGTAGCGAAATCGCGACATGTCGCAAAATCATGGTCAAGAAAAGAGTAAGGGGATGAAGGAAAACGTCGCGATATCGTGACGTGTGATTTTGCGCAAAGCAGAAAGAGTACGAAAGGAAAATGTCGTGATTTCACGATAGAAAGTTGATGGTATGAAGCGAGAAAACGTCGCGAAATCACGACAGAAAGCAGCGAAAGAGCACGAAGTGAGAAAACGTCGCGAAATCGCGACAGCATGCAGCGAAAGAGGCACGAAGTGAAAAAACGTCGCGATATCGCGACAAGTGTAGCGAAGGTGCAGAAGTGAAAAATGTCGCGATATCACGACAACATGCAGCGAAGGTGCCCGAAGTGGAAAAACGTCGCGATATCGTGACAGGTTGCGGGCAAATGGTACGAAACGAGAAAAGCGTCACGATTTCGTGACATGTCACGATTTCGTGACATGTCACATTTTCGCTGGGCGTGATGGCAGAAAGGCTGTTGGCAGGAAAACGTCGCGATATCGCGACATGTCACGATTTCGCGACATGTCGCGTTTTCGTGGCCAGGAAGGCGAACAAAGCTGCATGCTATTTTTTGTCACGATTTTCATGGGGCCATTACAGAACGTGCAGAAAAGTGCGGGACACGTGGCGTACAGGGCAGAAGCGTTACAAAGAAGATCAAACGTCTCAATGTCGAGCATAAAGCCAAAACACACGCAGTCAAAGAAAGACGAAACGAATCGATCTGGAAGATGAAGCGAAGCGTCACAGGCCGAAACAGAAAGCATTGCCAAGCTTTAAAAGCAGAAGCACAGGACAGATACGGGGTGGAAACCGCTGGAGCAGAGTTGCAGTGCTAGAGGCCAGAGGGTCATTCTGGGCCTGCTTTGAGGCTGTTTTCCTTCCTTTTGCTGGTTTTGAGAAAACCAGAAAGTCTGCTATTGTAACATGATTTATTTTAATGCAGAGTGTTCAGAAATTTGCATCTTGTTGGCAAGAAAGAAGGAGATCTTCTGTGCATGCTACAGATTTAATGTTTATTCTTTCATTTTCAAATTTCGGATTTATAGATAATGTTAAATGCCACTTTGTGGGTTGCATTAGGCGAATGTTCGAAATTTGAATTTTATTTCAAAACCCTTTGAATCAGCACTTAACTTATCAGGATTGTGCGTGTTTGCAGGTCCCATAGGTTAGGTTGCATGCATGGAAACCTCACATCTTCGGTTTTGCCAGGACGGGATAGCATCAAACTGAATGCAAATTTAATTTCTTTTTCTGTTGCATTTTACTTTCTTTTTGTCTGCACTTTATTTCCAGAAGCTCCAACTTTAATTTTTCAAGCTTTAAAAAAAATAAAAAAAAATTAAAAAACTTCAAAATCCATAAATAATTCCATTCATGTTATGGCATTTCATTAAACTTTATTTTGAAGTTACAGCATGGTCATATAAGGATCAGATCACATTTGTTTTATAAGGGTTCAATGAACAATCATTAAATTTCATAGTAAAATAAACCACAGTGCCCCTTGTTTTCAGTTACTTGCAACCACTAAGGTGTTCCAAGCATTTAAAATGAATATCTTCATTTAAGATTATTAATACACAAATGCAGAATGCTAACATAACAGGAACCTTGGAGAAATTACATGTTTAATTTCTTTGCAAGCAGAGGATTTAGAACCCAAATCCTATCGGAGAGTGTGTTTTCACAATCGGGTGAAAATACCACTCAACAAGATATTATGGCGCTGTTGCATCACAATGGAGATGGCAGGAAATTATTAAGATATAGTGGGCCAATAAAATCAACGTGCTATATTAAACTTACCCTAAGCATTTTATTTATAAATCTCTTTAATAAAGTGGAGCTTTGGACATTTTAAAAGCTCTTTATTAAAATAAGGGGCCCACTTTCCTTTAATTGAAAGGACTTTATAAAGTTTTTAATTGGATATTTTTAAACTTTTCTTTTGAAATTTTTATTCAAAAATTGGTGGGCCATTTATTTTCTCCTGCAAGAGAAATTTTACGACCATTTTCCAATTTTGGAATATTCCATTGTGAAAGAAGAGGGTTGTTGGAATTTTAAGACTATGTCAACCCTATATAGGGGTATTTATAGTCGTCGAAAAGGTTTTTTCGAGACGGACACAATGGTGGTATCTATTTTTAGTTTTGAAACTATTTTTCCATACTTTTTTGTGGCTCAAAATTTTGTATTATGGAGTGCACTCTCGGTTGAACCCGACACTCCCACAACTTTGTAAGTGATCCTCGTATCTAGTCATATCCTCTATATCACCTAGCAGTTGCAGCGGATGGTTACCCATGCATTCCAGTAGGATGATGATGTCACCATAAGGACACGTTCGACAGCTACATTGGTGCCATTTCTTTTTCAAATTCCCTTGAAGTAAGTTTTTTGTCCACCTTTTTTTTTGGACCTTGTTATCAGTCCATTGTGTTCATATAGATGGAAACCACTACTTATGCTTATGGAGTCGATTTGGACATCCCTTATGATTCTTGTGGTTCTTTCCACACTATCTTCACAATCTTCTTTTTGTGAGACACTTTGGTTTCAAGGGGTTTTTTCTTTAGTGACATTTTTTTATGGCTCAAAGCCTTGATCTATCATAAGCACTAGTCTGGGAGTATGGTTTTCATTCATTTTGATAATGAGTCTCTACTTTTTTGAGACATCTGATGGATCGTTTGTAGGCTTCTTGATGGAATTTGTACTAAGGGGGGTTGAAGAGGACATATTCCTTCCTCTCCATCCTCCATGCACATCTTCCTTCTACTTCTTCTTCTTCTATTCTGGCAGGTGTTTTTTTTCCTTCATATCTCCAATAGATTTTTCTTATGCATATATTGTACATGAGTACCTTATCAGTCCTTGTTATCGAGACTCATACTTGTGGATATGCCACTTGTTTAGTTTTATTATTTTTTTCTACCTCCTACTATCACTTAAGGGGGGTGTTAGTATATCCTAGTACCACTTAAGAGGGGGTGTTAGAATAATAAATTATATCCTAAGTTGTTACTAGGATAATCTGTGTGGCTGAGATTAGCTCTATTGGTTACGATCCAATGGATCAGATTGTATGTATTTGCTATTTAAGCAAGGCTCCTTTCATTCAATACGATCAAGACTTCTATTTTCCAATAAGGATAATTGCTTGTAAGTTTGTAGGAACAAAAATACCATATCTCCTATATTCAATTGTTATTTAGAACAATGTAAATATTTTGGCTGCTTCATACGATTTTAGACTTAGGTCAAATTATCCTTAAGAAGCTAAAGAATGGTTCATCATCATTGTAACAAGTCATCTACTTGAGAAACTTTGGAATATGTTGGAACATAGTATATGATTGATGGATATTTTTGACCATAAAAAGCTTCAAATGGGGATATCTTAAGGGGAAAATGTTAAGAATTATTGTACCACCATTTTGCTGATGAAAGCCATTCAACCTAGTGATACTGCTTGTCTTGAGCCAAAATAGAAGCAAAGTATCCAAACATTTATTAACAATCTTTGTTTGACCATCAAACTAAGGGTGATATGAGGAGGACATAATCAACTTGGTACCACTAATATGAAATAATGCCTTCTTGAATTTTATAGTGAAGATAGGGTCACAATCACTCACAATGGTTTTGGGAATACCATGTAACTTAAAAACATAATAAAAAAATACCTTGGCCACTTTACTTCTTGAATAGGGATGTTGTAGTGCACATAAATAAGCATACTTGAACAGGTAGTTTACTACCACAAAGATCATTCTTTTCCCTCTCATTTGGGAATGCCCTCAATGAAATTCATGGATATGTTCTCCCATTGATGGTTAGGGATAGGAAAGGATGGAAACAATCCAGGTGATTTAATTGTTTTTGTTGTTACGCTAATATACCTCGCACTCAGCCACAAATACCTTGAAATTTGTTTTTAATCCTTTCCAAGAAAATGATTTCTTTACTCATTAGTATATTTTCAAGAATACCGAGTATCCCACCAAAGGAGATGCATGCAATTCTTAGAGAACATTTGACTTAATAGTTGAATATTGAGGAAGATAAATACAATTTTTTTTGTGAAGCACTACATCAAAGAATCAGAAGCAAGAATGAAATGTTGATCTTATTTTCATAGCCTAAATGATCTAAGTAGTCTCTGAATTAGAAAGCCAATCTTTTCAAAGATGAGAAATTCATTGTGGAAAAGGATCAAAGACAACATTGATAGCCACAACATCCTCGTATTTGCAATATAATGCATCAACCACCACATTTTCCTTACCTTTCTTATAGTCAATGATAAAACCATAACCCAAGAGCTTGATCATCCATTTATTTTGTTTAGGGCATGAGAAATGTTGTTCTAAGAAATGCTTCAGGCTATTATGGTCAGTCTTAATGATGTAATGACTAATCAACAAATAAGGTCACCATTTCTATTTGGAATGCAAAACAACAAGCATTTCCTTCTCATAAGTGGACCATCCTAGATTCTTGCAAAAACATTGCTTACTTTCAAAGGCCAATGGGTGACCAGATTTCATTAAAACAACTCCAATACTTGTGTTAAAAGCATCACACTCAATGAAAAAAGTCTTACTAAAACCAGGAATGGCCAAAACTAAAGTGGAACACATAGCTTCTTTAAGGACTTGGAAGACCTAGAAAGCAACTTCAGTCCAAACAAAAGTATCCTTTTTGGTGAGGGCGATGAGAGGCACAACAGTCTTGCCATAGTTGCAAATATTTTTTCTATAATAACTTGAGTCATAGAATCCATGGAGTTGCTTAAGAGATTTGTACAAGGGCCAATCCTAAATAGCTTTGATTTTATTAGAATCTACCTTGACTCCTTTGTGAGTTACTATATGTCCCAAATATTCTACCTCTTGGATCGTAAAGGCACATTTGGACCTTTTAACAAAGAGTTTTTCCTTTTGTAATAGATGAAGGAATTTATCAATATGAACTAGATGATCCTCCCAATATTTGTTGTAAATTAAAATATCATCAAATAAAACTAGGACAAACTTACGAGATAAAAGGCACGGTTCATAAGACTTTGAAAAGTGGAAGGAACATTAGTGAGTCCAAAAGGCATGAATAGGAACTCAGAATTACCCTCATGTGTATACAAAGCAATCCTAGGGATATCATCTTCTCTAACCCTAATTTGGTGAAAACTAGAACACAAGTCTAGTTTAGTGAAGTATCTAGCACCACACAGTTAATTCAATAGATTATCTATAATAGGGATAAGAAACTTATCCTTGATAGCGATCTTGTTAAAAGGACAATAATTAGGACACATGTATCATGAGTTATCTTTACGTCGTCCCATCACCACTACTGAGGAATATGGACTAATGCTTAAATGGATGATTCCATGCTCTAACATTTATTGGACCAACTTCTTAATTTTTAACTTTTAGGGTTGGGTGTAGTGATAAGGATGCACATTAGGAAGTTGACTTCTCAAAATTAGATAGATGAAATGATCATATTTGTGCTTAGGAGGTAGACACCTTGGCTCACTAAATACCTCCCCATAATGATCCACAATGCTTTGGATATCCAATGAAAGACTTGAAAGATATGGATCTAAGGATTGAACCTCCATGCAATTGACTTAGGTAAAGAATCCATTATTATCCTTTTTTAATAAATTTTCCATGTGATGGTAACTAACCACCTTGGAGGGAGGGATTTGAATTCCTTGGAGATAAATGACCCTTCCATTCTTTGTCCACTTGATATATTCATTTTGTAGATTATAGTAACATCACTAAGCTAAGATAGCCATTGTGCTCCCAAGATAACATTTGAACTTCCTAGGTTCTTAACAAAGAGATAATATTTCATTTGTATGTTAACTTTAGCCATTTGACCCACACACTAAGCAATACCTCAATTTGTAATTAAAACTTGAAATTTATCTTGATTTAAAGTATTAATATACAAGCCCAAGGATTTTGTTGTCTTACTATCTATAAAGTTATGTGTGGTACCTAAATGAATCAACACATTCACACGTTATCATTTGATAAATCCTTGTATCTTTATAGTGTGGTGAGATTGGAGACCCATACGTGCATGAGCAAAGATATCCATAATACAATTCTCCTATTTTGCTTCATCTACTTTTGCTAGTTGTCCTAGTTTTGTTATTTGCTCATGCTGCAATGAATATTAATCCTCAAAAAGTGATGTCTCTATATTCAAGAGAAAGTTATGACATCCTTCATAATCCCGATATTAGGGATGGTGTAAATGAAATTTGAAACAAAACCATCCTTTGGAACACTCAAAATTCTAATAAGGACGATGAAATTTGAAATCACATTTATATGGAGGACCAAAATCTTGAAACTTTTTTTTTGCTACCAGAGCCATACATTGTGCATCATCAAGAGTAGACCATGCATATTGAACTCCTTAATTTTATCCTTAATGCCATATAGAAAGGCAAATACCACCATCGTTGGACTCAATTGATCGGTATAGGTGAGGAGACTTGTGAACTCGGAGCAATAGTCTTCCATTGTTCTCATTTTCTTAGTTTACATAAGATGTACCACATATGATGTGGAAGATCCCTTGTCAAACATTTGAAGAAACCGCTCCTTGAAGTCAAGCCATAAAGAGGGCCACCATGTTTGTGAATCTTTCATAACAACCATTGATAAGCTTGGGTACCCAACTTAGAAGTTGCTAATGCGACACAACCTTTTTTAGGAATATGGTACAAACGAATAAGGTCTTCCATTTTGGCCAATCATCCTCAAGGGTCGACACCTTCAAAGGTGGGAATGTCAATGCAAGGAACCTTAACATCATAAGGCCATTATAGGAAATTGGAAGCACTACTTTTCGAGGAGTCTAGATTAGAGGCAAAGCCTAGGTCATAAGAGCCAAAATTTGGAGGATTATGACTAGGTGGTTGTTGTGGAAGAACATTTGATACATATTTTCCACACACAAAATATAAGCAAATACCAAAACCAACATAATCATTTCATTAACAAGAATGGCTATAAATAGCCTTTTTACATTGTTAATTAAAGGACACCAGGCTGTCCAGGTGGAAGTCTGAATGCTTTTTGATGACCACGTTTAAAAGTATAAGTCCACCTAGGATAATTACATTGAAGGTCACATATGTTCTAATAACAATTATGAGGCCATGGATTTTACAAAAATATGGCCTTTTAATATATTTTATATAATTAGTTGCAAGCTTACTGCACTGGTAAGGGATTTGACCTCTTTTTGAGAGGTACAAGGTTCAAACCCCACTCAGTATACCTCATAAAAACCTATGTAAACTCATTGAAAAATATATTTATATTAATAATTTTATATGTATTTATTTATTTACATAATAATTTCCTATCATTCCTTCCCACCATATGAGCATTGGACTTCATTGCATACAAAAGGGTTAACAAAAAGGAGAAGGAACGTGTGGAACAAAAAGAACTGGAAGTGGAGCGGCAACAAGCGTGACGATAGGTACAAAGTTGTAACAAGAGCAATGGATGCTAGAGCTATAGGAGCAATAGAGGATAGAACAACAAAAGCAACAACAACAAGACCGACACTAGGTGTAGAAGTCACAATAGAAGAAGGTATTGAAATAACTAGAATAACAGTTGACATGTTTGGGACATATGGTACATCAAGAGGAGGAGCAGGAGCAACAAGAACTAAAGTAGGAGTACCAAGAATAGGTGATACCATAACAGGAGGAGGAACAAGTTTTTGATGAGTATTTACTTATAAAGGAGCAACATATCAAGTACATAAGAGGGATTTGGTTTAGGAACAATGAGTGTGTTTCGACTGAATACTAATGCAGTGTTGGTGAATGAGATGGAGGAAGACAAGGTGGTGATCAACTACAAATGAAAACTGAGTGATGATCATGTTGGAAAGTATAAGTATTATTATATGTATCATATTGGACCTCTTATCGTACTGATAAGGCTTATGTAACAATAGACCACAACAATCCATGGGGGTGATATCATAGGTAATAGTGTTGACATACTTAGGTTCGAAAGCAAAGGATAAAGTGCAGGTGTGAGTCCTCATGGAAGAGGTGTTACGGTCCTTCCATCCAAGTGGGTATGTATGAGGATGAGGATGAACTAGTAGTTACAACGGATTATGCAATCAAGTTTTATTGCAAAACATTATCGATGATACAACCCATAGAGAAATTAGGTATAAGATGAGCATGAGTAACAAACAAATGATCACAACTTCTGGCAAGAGACTAATGATTTAGTAAGGAAATATTATTCAATTTTCCTTCTAACTCAAGATAGATTTGATCCTCATTGATAGTCTCAATAGGATTTTATAAGGGTCCTAGCTTAAGAGTTTCTTTTTTGGATGACCGTACATATAATTATTTCTTTCTCTTCTTCGGACATGCATATGTCATATGACCTGACTTCTTACAAGATACATGAAAATAAGAAGATGAAGGAGAAGAATACTTCTTCAAATAGGAAGAAGATTGTTGAGTCTGAGAGTACCAAGGTCAGAATGTGCCTGCTAAAGAAGTGGACTGAGGAGCTGCTACATAGGATGATCAAGGTGATCAAGGTGCACTAGCTAGAGAAGATCGAGGTACATGAGACTAAGTAGAAAGTTTCTCCTCCATAAGCTCTTGATTTAAAGTTGCATCAAGTGTATCAAGGTGAGTATATTTCAACTTGTGAAACAAGTGTATCTAGAGACCAGTCTTAAACTTAGTAATAAGAGTAGGCGTAGGATCCTGATTACAAAGCAAGATACGTAGATGGTTGAACTGATAGATGTAACCTTGAACGAACATTGGGCTTCCTTGCCTCAAATGAAGTCAATGGATGAGCAAGTCCTCATCATAATTTGATGGATAGAAAGTAACCTTCAAGCTTGTAACCAATTCATCGCAAGTGGTGATGGAATGTTGATTAATTTACCTCTTAGTGATTAGAATCGTACCAACACTAGACAATTTCAACTTAGCAAAGGAAACTTTATCGTCATTAGGGATTTGACTATAGGTAAACCAAGTGGTCATGTCTAGGATCCAACTATTGAGAACTTCGGGATCTCTAGATCCATCATAGATCTTGACCTCACATTTGACATAAGAATGAGGGTCAAGAGTATGGACTTCAAGTGAAAGGGACCAAACTTGCATATTATTCACCTTATCTACCAAGTTGCTAACTATGTCAACTAAGGTCGGTATTTGTTCAATTTGCCAATGAGTTATGGCTTATCTAGTGATCGCCACAGGAATTGATTGATCAAACTTACAAGTGAACCACTGGGAGTGTCGGGTACATGTTGGCAATTTTGGGTACTTTGGGTACATTGCTTTTGCTCAAGTGTATAAGTTGTCATTGATGTCAAAAGGCATTTTTGTGTTGATATCAAAAAGAGTGTGATGTCAAAAATATCTTGAGAAGCTTCATAATGTTAAAGGGTTTTTATTAAAACCATGGTGACAAGGTTAAAGGTTTTTCTTAAAACCATTTGGACTCATTAAGGGTTTTTATTAAAACCAAGCTTAACTTAATGCAAAGGTTTTTACTTCTTGAAAAACCTTGAAGGTCCATGTTTATTATTAATAATTAAATTAACTCAAACCTTTGACAAAGGTCTAAGTTTAATTTATTATTAATAAAATAATAATTATTATTATTTTAATTATTATTAAAGGGTCTTTTAACCCTTAAGCGACGCAGATAAAGAATTCATTTGCCGACGTGTTGCCATCGTTGGAGGAGTGCCGACGTCAAATAGTTAAGGAGAAATGGCTATATAAGTGGGGATGATTTTCTAAAGTTATGGTACCTTCGATCGATGCAATTTCGTAGCTCTGTGTCCTCCGTAAAAGCGATGTTTTCACTGTATTTCGTTGTCCATCCATATTGAATGGCCCAAGATTTTTGTGCGCTTGACGTCCGGCAGATTGCGTTTCTCTGACATTTGATAAGACTACGAACTATGTTTTCTGGTTGTGCCTTGACATCCGATTGTTTGCGCTTCACACTTGTTGATTGGATTGCATGAGGGATAACGGTTTTTGTTTGCGTTGCATGGACATTTAATTTTGCGAGTTACGTTTTTGGACAGCGCTCATGATGATGGTGGTGGCTTGAGGAAAATTTTTACGTTTTCAAATCCTTGGTGATTGAAGGAAGACAACACATAGGATCCAATGGTGGTGGTGTGTTGAGTGAAGAAGCGTTGAGCAGAGGTGCCAAGTTTGACCCGTGTTGTGGGCAATTTCATTTTGGTCGTGATGCACGAGGATAGCAGCAATGAAAGCGCTTTAGCATTTGTGGTGGTGTTATTCATTTTTCTCCAAAGGTTGGAGAACTAAGGTTGGCCAAGTGTTGTGATAGTTTTTGAGTTCTCCTTCTTCATCAAAGTAAAGGTATGGGCAACTTCTTCCATGTATATTGTTGATGGTGTATTTTCTGAAATTGAGTTTGGAGTGAAAAGGTTGTCTACTAGGTATTTTTTGTTGGTGTAAATCCTATTTTTTGGATATTGAAGATTGTTTATGCATTAAAATCATTGATGAGTTTTTTGGGTGAATGCATAATTCTGGTTGAGGAAGAGGAAGCATTTTTGCACTAGGGTTTATGTTAGTAAGTCTTGCTACTTGCATTGAGATGGTGAAACCCTTAGTTGGCTGTTTTGATATTGATGGTTGAGTTGCTTCCATAGAGGTTGTTTTGATCAAGTTAGTGCTTTACTTGATACATGATTTGGGCTTACTCCATTGAGTTGATTTGAGCAAGTTATTCTTTGCATTTGGTGATATTGTGTTGGTGGTTGTTTTGTTCAAATATCCTTGGAGGGAAAAGGATTTCTACTTGTTTCCTTTTCTTGTGATGATTGGTTGAATGCTTCAAGGTTGATGTTGAGTTGAATGGTGTTGGTTGACTAAACCTTGTTTGATGAGCATTGTTGTTGAAACCCTAATTGTTGGTGAAAAGAACATGAGTATCATTGTTATATGAGATATTGCATGGTTGGCAATTTTTGGGTTGTGTTTCATGTTCTTGAGAAAAGCATACTACATCTATCTTATTCTTTTGAGATTTGAGATTGAGTTGAGATTGATATTGGGAGTTAAGTATAGAACATATTGAGTCTCTAACAATTCTCTTTATGTTTCTATGAGATTTGAGATTGAGTTGAGATTGATATTGGGAGTTAAGTATAGAACATATTGAGTCTCTAACAATTCTCTTTATGTTTCTATGAGATTTGAGATTGAGATTGGGAGTTAAGTATAGAACATATTGAGTCTCTAACAATTCTCTTTATGCTTCTATGAGGTTGATGAATCACATTGGGTCTCTAACAATTCTCTTTGTGGGTTCATGCTAAGCAAGTTTTTCTTGGTGAGCTTGCTTGAGGTTTTGGATAGGTTTCGATGGGTACTTGTGAGCAGGTTTTGGACAGGTTTCGATGGGGACTTGTGAGCAATTTTTGGACAAGTTTCGATGGGGACTTGTGAGCAGATTTGGACAGGTCCTAGCAGAGGACTTGTGAGCTGGTTTTTGAGAGTTCTATCAAAGAACTTGAGGACAGAGGAGCATTGGTTCTTTGAGAAGAACCTGAGGACAGATTTGGCAAGTCTTTGAGAAGGCTTGTGTGCAGAGGATTGATTTGTTCAAGAGTTGGACAGATCTGACAGACAGAGGAAGACTTGTACTAGACCGACCGACTATGTTTGGTACAGGTTGCTAAGCTACTGTGGACGTGATCATAGAAGGCGAGAGGTCTCTTAGGCTAAGCATTGAGGACAGGAGGTCTTCGGTGGAAAGGAGTTCCACGTGCTGGCAAGAGGTAGAGGTAGTTGATCTTTTGAGGGATCATTTCCAGAGTAGAGGGGAAGGTATCTCCTTTGAGCAGAGGCTCATAAATTCAGATAGATGGGAAGGTATCTCCTTTGAGCAGAGGCTCATAAATTCAGATTGGGGGAAGGTATCTCCTTTGGGCCGAGGCTCATAAACATTGTAATTGGGAAGGTTTCCCAAAGAAATTTGAGATAACTTTTAGAGAAAAGTTTTGTGGACGTAGCCCAAGCATTCTGGGTGAACCACGTTAAAATTGGTGTCACTTTGTGGATGATATTGTGCATTGTTTTGATATTGCTTTGGGTATATTGCTTTACTATTTTGAAGTATAAAGGAAAAAGTATAAAGAGGTCTTATACTTGCTCACACCCCTCTCAGTATAAGCTTGTGTTCTTCAATTGGTATCAGAGCGGGTGCCTTCAAAAAGTTTAATAGCTTGAAGGAAAAGCTAGTAAAGAACACAATGGATCATTCAAGTGGCAATGCAGCACCTATTCTTGATGGGTCAGATTTTGGTCTTTGGAGTGCAAGGATGAAGGTTCATCTAATGGCACTTGGGAATGAGGTTTGGGAAGTGATTGAAGATGAGTACACTATTCCTGAACATGGTCCTATTTCTAAAGAAGAAAGGCTCCTACATCACAACAATTCAAAAGCAATGAATGCAATCTCGAAAGGCTTACGAAAGGTAGATCTCACTAAAGTGATTCATTGCAAGACAACTAGTGAAATGTGGAATCGGTTGAAGGTGGTTCATACAGGTGATACAAATGTCAGAAAGGCCAAGTTGAGACACTTCAAAGGTATGTTTGAACAACTCAAAATGAATGATGATGAAAATATTAGTGACTACATGCTTTGTATGGATGAGGTTGTTAACTCCATGAAAGACTTAGGTCTTGAGCTTGATGAAAATGATGTTTGTGATAAGATTTTAAGATCTCTTCCTAATAGATTTAGTGAAAATATTTCTGCTATTGAGGAAGCTAAAGATTTGGATAAGTTGAAAAAGGATGAGCTCCATAGTATACTTGCAGCATTTGAGTTGAGAACTCAAGTGAAGGTTGATGTCAAGAAAGAGGCAGCTTTCAAGGCTACCAAGAATTCCAAGGGTAAAAAGCTTCAAGATAGTGATGAGTCTTCTAGTGATGAAGAGGCATATTACAGCAAGAAAGGCAAGTTCTCTAGAAAGCACAAAAGTATGAAAAATATAAGATGTTTCAATTGTGGAAAGTTTGGTCATTATGCTACTGACTGTATTGTTCCCAAGAATGAAAGTGATGAAGATAAATAGGATTCTAAGAGCAAGGATTCTAAAAAGCACAAGCATCACAGGAAGAACAAAGATGAGCACAACAATCAAGGAAAGAGGTATTCTCACAAGCACAAGAAGAGTTTCTACCTAGACAAAGCAAGTAAGTGTTCTAGTAGTGATAGTGAAAGTTCTTCAAGTGATAATGAAAATGAGATGTTCATATCAAAAAAAGAGGAAGAACCGAAACATAGATTCATTATCATGAAATGTCTTAGATGTGGAAACTTTGGTCACCTTGAGGATGATTGCACAAATAATGATTTGGTTTCTAGTATGTATGAGGATGCTTCAGAAAACTATAAGGAAGATGCATGTATGGTTTTTGAAAAGGGTAGCACCTCTAGTGATAAGAAATCTGAAAAAGGCTTTGATGATTCAAAAAGCAAACATATAGAGGAAGGTGAAGTAGATCTTAAAGGTGAACTTATTAGTGCTCTTAGTGCTTTGAAAAAGGAAAGAAAGAAGAATGCTAGACTCAAGGATAAGTTAGATGAATGTTGTATGGAGAGAGATGATCTTATAGAAAGTCTTGACTTCTCTATAGCTAAGACACAAGAACTCAAGGATGAGTTAGAGTCTAAGGTTCTTGAGTATAGTGAGTTAGAATAGAAAATGGCTTCTTTGAAAGAGGAAACTAAAGAGTACAAGGATAAGCTTCACGGGTTTCAAGATAGCTCCAAAAAGGTTAAGTCACTCATCAAAGGTCAAAGAAAGACAACGAGATAAAACAGGCCTTGGTTTTGTTAAGTCACACAAGGAACAAGTTGGAGAGTCTAGTAAGAGACTCCAAAAGGAAGAGAGTTCTGATGAGAAAAGTATTTCAGATCATGAGTCCTTGAATGATAGATGCACAAAAACAGAAAACAGAATTCAGAATGAGAAGAAGAAGTTTTCAGGACCCAAGAGGTCAAATAAAGGAAAGTTTCAAGGCAGATGTTTTGCTTGTCACAGGTTTGGTCACATGGCTTCACATTGCATGGCTCAAGTGAAGAAGGTAAATGACAGTTTTAGAAGTGCTAGTTACTTTCAAGGGTATTGCTACTCTTGTCAAAAGTTTGGGCACAAGGCAGTTTATTGCAAGGCAAATAACAGGAATCGAGGTTTGGTCGGAACAGGTTTGGCGACGAGTGAACGAGGTTTGGTCGAAACAGGTTTAGTCGAAACAGGTGGATTCAAAGAACAGGTATGCCTAAAAGAAATAACATTGTTACTTGTTATAAGTGCAACAATGAAGGTCACACAACTAGACAGTGTAGAGCTGAACTTCCAAGGTACAAGAACATGAACAGTGGCATGATCAGGTCCAAGGATCAAGGCATGGATAAGAACAGGGATGAGAACAAGAACAAGAATAGTGACAAGAATAGGAATATGGACAAAGAGTTCAAGAGAAGGCCCGGCAAGGAAGTTATAGATGCTGATGATGATCAGTGCCTAATGGGAGTTTTACTCCCACCCCAAAATTAATCACCTCATCAGGGAGGTGGGGGAGGGACTAAGCTAAGAGGCTCATTCTTAGTCCCGAGCCCCAAAGGTGGCCCTTTGCCATTGATGACAAAGGGGGAGATATATGAGTAAGGGGGAGAGCTTCAAAGTGAAGAGGAGAGCTTCAAGTCAGGGGGAGCAAAACTTCAAAGGAAGATTCTCAGTTGTGGGCATAGTTGGTCAGTTGTTAGCACAGTTGGTTTCAGTTTTGGCTCTTGAGAAGTGTTTTCAATAAAGGTTTGCCATCAATGACAAAGGGGGAGATTGTTGGCAATTTTGGGTACTTTGGGTACATTGCTTTTGCTCAAGTGTATAAGTTGTCATTGATGTCAAAAGGTATTTTTGTGTTGATATCAAAAAGAGTGTGATGTCAAAAATATCTTGAGAAGCTTCATAATGTTAAAGGGTTTTTATTAAAACCATGGTGACAAGGTTAAAGGTTTTTCTTAAAACCATTTGGACTCATTAAGGGTTTTTATTAAAACCAAGCTTAACTTAATGCAAAGGTTTTTACTTCTTGAAAAACCTTGAAGGTCCATGTTTATTATTAATAATTAAATTAACTCAAACCTTTGACAAAGGTCTAAGTTTAATTTATTATTAATAAAATAATAATTATTATTATTTTAATTATTATTAAAGGGTCTTTTAACCCTTAAGCGACGCACATAAAGAATTCATTTCGCCGACGTGTTGCCATCGTTGGAGGAGCGCCGACGTCAAACGATTAAGGAGAAATGGCTATATAAGTGGGGATGATTTTCTAAAGTTATGGTACCTTCGATCGATGCAATTTCGTAGCTCTGTGTCCTCCGTAAAAGTGATGTTTTTCCCTGTATTTCGTTGTCCATCCATATTGAATGGCCCAAGATTTTCGTGCGCTTGACGTCCAGACAGATTGCGTTTCTCTGACATTTGATAAGACTATGAACTATGTTTTCTGGTTGTGCCTTGACATCCGATTGTTTGCGCTTCACACTTGTTGATTGGATTGCACGAGGGATAATGGTTTTTGTTTGCGTTGCATGGACATTTAATTCTATTGCCAAGGAGTTACGTTTTTGGACAGCGCTCATGATGATGGTGGTGGCTTGAGGAAAACGTTTACGTTTTCAAATCCTTGGTGATTGAAGGAAGACAACACATAGGATCCAATGGTGGTTGTGTGCTGAGTGAAGAAGCGTTGAGCAGAGGTGCCAAGTTTGACCCGTGTTGTGGGCAATTTCGTTTTGGTCGTGATGCACGAGGATAGCAGCAATGAAAGCGCTTTAGCATTTGTGGTGGTGTTATTCATTTTTCTCCAAAGGTTGGAGAACTAAGGTTGGCCAAGTGTTGTGATAGTTTTTGAGTTCTCCTTCTTCATCAAAGTAAAGGTATGGGCAACTTCTTCCATGTATATTGTTGATGGTGTATTTTCTGAAATTGAGTTTGGAGTGAAAAGGTTGTCTACTAGGTATTTTTTTGTTGGTGTAAATCCTATTTTTTGGATATTGAAGATTGTTTATGCATTAAAATCATTGATGAGTTTTTTGGGTGAATGCATAATTATGGTTGAGGAAGAGGAAGCATTTTTGCACTAGGGTTTATGTTAGTAAGTCTTGCTACTTGCATTGAGATGGTGAAACCCTTAGTTGGCTGTTTTGATATTGATGGTTGAGTTGCTTCCATAGAGGTTGTTTTGATCAAGTTAGTGCTTTACTTGATACATGATTTGGGCTTACTCCATTGAGTTGATTTGAGCAAGTTATTCTTTGCATTTGGTGATATTGTGTTGGTGGCTATTTTGTTCAAATATCCTTGGAGGGAAAAGGATTTCTACTTGTTTCCTTTTCTTGTGATGATTGGTTGAATGCTTCAAGGTTGATGTTGAGTTGAATGGTGTTGGTTGACTAAACCTTGTTTGATGAGCATTGTTGTTGAAACCCTAATTGTTGGTGAAAAGAACATGAGTATCATTGTTATATGAGATATTGCATGGTTGGCAATTGTTGGGTTGTGTTTCATGTTCTTGAGAAAAGCATACTACATCTATCTTATTCTTTTGAGATTTGAGATTGAGTTGAGATTGATATTGGGAGTTAAGTATAGAACATATTGAGTCTCTAACAATTCTCTTTATGTTTCTATGAGATTTGAGATTGGGTTGAGATTGATATTGGGAGTTAAGTATAGAACATATTGAGTCTCTAACAATTCTCTTTATGTTTCTATGAGATTTGAGATTGAGATTGGGAGTTAAGTGTTGAGCAAGGTGTTGCAAGAAGGTTGTCATTGTTGTCAACACAGGCAGTTAGATCCAAGGATGCAGTGGGTAGACAGATCAGAAGTCATTCAGATGCAAAAAATTCGAAGAAAAAGACAAGTGAGAAAACTGTCGCGATATCGCGACATGTTTTTTGTCGCGATTTCGCGACAAGTCGGAGGAGAGAGAAAATGTAGCCAGAAATGTCGCGATATCGCGACGAAAGTGAGGAGAGAGAAAGTGCAGCCAAAAATGTCATGATTTCACGACGAAAATGAGGAGAGAGAAAGTGCAGCCGAAAATGTCACGATTTCATGACGGAAGTAAGGAGAGAGAAGGCGCAAGGCAAACTGTCACGATTTCGTGACAAGTCGGAGGCCAAGAAGTCAAGTCGAGAAACTGTAGCGATTTCGCTACATGTTGACTTTTCGCTGGCAGAAATAGGGAGAAAGTGTTAAGTGAAAAAGTTGTAGCGATTTCGCTACAAGTTACAAAGACGAAGTAAAGGTGTAGCGATTTCGCTACGAGCTACAAAGGCACAAAGTAAAGGTGTAGCGATTTCGCTACGAGTTGCAAAGAGACGAAGTAAAGGTGTAGCGATTTCGCTACGAGTTGCAAAGAGACAAAGTAAAGGTGTAGCGATTTCGCTACGGGTAAAAGATGCGCAAAACAAAGGTGTAGCGATTTCGCTACGGGTCTAAAGTGCAGACATCAAAGGTGCGGCAATCATACTTCAAGTCGAAAGTGTAAGGCACAAGTCAAAATTTCTCAAGAAGAAGCAAGTTGGAAGCACAAGGCAAAGTTGTAGAAATTTCGCTACTGCATGAAGCTCAAATTGTACGGAAGCCGAAAGCGTCGCGATTTCGTGACAAAGATGAAGATGACGTCAGCAAAAGCTGAAAGTGTCACGATTTCGTGACAGGGTGCAAGAAAAGCTGCTGGAAGCCGAAAGCGTCGCGATTTCACGACAAGAATGATGATGACGTCAGCAAAAGCTGAAAGTGTCACGATTTCGCGACAGGGTGCAAGGAAAGCTGCTGGAAGCCGAAAGCGTCGCGATTTCGCGACAACATTAAGGATGACGTCAGCAAAAGTTTGAAGTGTCATGATTTCATGACATGAACGGTGGGAAAGCTTTCAAAGGCCAAAACAGTCGCGATATCGTGACGACAAGGTCAAGGAGGCGTACGGCCACAAAAAGTGTCGCGATATCATGACATGTTAGTTTTTCGGGGCAACAACAACAGAAAGGTGACAGAGAAGCAGCAGCGTTTGAGGCCGACAAGTTGAATCGAGGCCGACGATTTTTAGGGTTTTGAAGCTGACTTTTTCTAGGGTTTTACAGCGGACATTTTTAGGGTTTTGAAGCCGACAGTATCAAGGGTTTTACAGTGGACGTTTTTAGGGTTTTGAAGCCGACATTTGCTAGGGTTTTTACAGCGAAAGTGTTTAGGGTTTGCAGCCGACAATCATCAGGTTCAAGCAGCCAAAAAACTCTAGGGTTTGAAGACGACATCATTAGGGTTTGCAGCCGACGTCTGAGAGTTACAGCCGACTATGATTTAACATTTGTCTTAAACATTTCTTCTATAAAAGGAGGGCTAATTGAAGATGGATAGTGACTTGGACGAACATAAAGTGCGTATGCAAAAGTTACTATGTGCGTAGAGAGTGAGTCGGTTCGATCTGAGCTAAGATCGAAGCGATATTTCTTCAGTGACGCAGTGAAGAGTGCATATCAACTGATCGAGAATCAAGAGCACGATGTGCAGAAGGTGTGTTTCAAGTCCGAAGCAATAATGCGTAGACTGCAGATGTGAGAGTTCTTTGGAGTTGCAGTAGAGTGTGCGTTGCGACAAGATAGTGTGCATTGCGATGAGATGATGTGCGAGAGCGAGCAAAGTGACTTGTGCGAAGATAAGAGCGCGATGTCCAGAAGTTGTGTTCTAAGTCCGAAGTGACAGTGCGCAGTTCACAGAAGAGATCGATCGGCTGAATACAACAGAGAGCACGAAGAAGTATAGAGAAGCGGTCGGAGAGTGCGAATTATTTTGCGCAGAAGCGACAGAATGCAGAAAAATAGCAGATCGTGAAAATTGAGGTGAAAGTTTTATTCTGGAATTTTTATTTTTGTCTTCCAAGTTGTAGCTTGGCAAAAGGGGTTGGTGCCTCTTTCCAGTAGGTGTTGGTAAAATAGGAGTTGGTGCTCCATTCTGTTGAAACAGATAAAGTTAAGGGGTTGGTGCTCCTTCCAGTTGGTGTTGGTAAAGGATTATGTAAAGTTGTAGCTTTGCATTGATTGGATTTGGATGGTAGTCCAAGCAGTCATTTTTGAGGAGTAGCCACATTGGTGAACCTCGTTAAATTGCCTTGTTATGTGTGATGCTTTCTTGATGCATTTAGTATTCTTTTCATCTGCTTTAAACTGTTGTTGGTTCTAAAATCATATGTTTTAGAAATTTTTAAAGAACACACTGATTCACCCCCCCTCTCAGTGTCATTGTGATTACAACAATTGGTATCAGAGCCAAGTTCCTGAAGAGGCTTAAACAGCTAAGGTGATCTTGGAAGTTACGCAATGGCAAGTGGTGAAGGATTCTCTTCGAACAAAGCACCATTGTTTGATGGGACCAATTATGCGTTCTGGAAAATTAGAATGCAGACATATCTCAGTGCTTTGGGTTTTGACATCTGGGGTGCGGTAGTTAATGGTTACAAAGCTCCTGCCACCGCTCCAACAGACACTGCAGGTAAAAAGGCATTTGAATATGATTCAAAAGCAAGAAATGCTATTATGTGTGGACTAGTTGACAGTGAGCTAGTCAAGGTCATAAACTATGAATCAGCAAAAGATATCTGGGATAAACTAGAGAACATTCATGAAGGAGATGATAGGATCAAGGAGGCCAAACTTCAAGCACATCGAGCTCAATACGAATCTTTAAAGATGGACAATGATGAGAACATTGAGACCTTCATGCAAAGAGTCAATGGGATCACCAATTCAATCAGAGGTCTTGGTGAAGAACTAACCGATGTTGCTATCGTGAAAAAGGTATTGAGATCACTTCCTCCTAGATTTGATTCTAAAGTCTCTGCCATAGAAGAAGCCAAAGATTTAAATCATTTTAGTATGGATGAGATGCATGGTTCTTTGACTGCTTTTGAAATGAGAATAGGAAGATCTAATCCCACAGATAGAGAAGCAGCCTTCAAAGCCTTAAAAGGCAAAAGCACAAAACAAGAATCTGAAGAAGAGAATGATTCAGATGAAATGGAAGCAAATTTTGTAAGAAAGCTGAAGAAAGGAAAAGGAAAATACAAAGGAAAGCTACCTCTTAAATGTTTCAATTGTGGAGGCATTGGACACTTTGCTACCAAATGTCCTCTCAATGACAAGAACAAAGGTGAAGAAACTCAGCATCAAGAAAGAGGTGAATGGAGGAAGAAAACAAACTTCAGAAAAAGCAATTTCAAAAAGAAAAGCTTTATCTCCCGAAATGCAGAATCTTCAGAGGACAGTTCTAGTGAAGACTCTGAAGAAGGAACAGGTGAGGCTCTCTTTATGGCGTTTGAAATAGACGAATCAGAAGAGGCAGAAAACACAGAAAATAGAGAGGGAATGAACTCTGAAGTATCAATTGAAGAAGATGAGGCTGAAGTTGATTTAGAGGGTGAGCTGGTGTCTGCTCTTATGGAATGGAAATCTGAGAAAAGGAAGAATGAAAAACTGTCAAGGAAACTTAAGGATGCAAATGACATTATAGCCAGTCTAAAGACACAGACAGAAGAATACAAGAAAATGTCCGAAGATCTTGAAATTCAGGTAACCATGAAGATAGATTACTACTGCAAATTGGAAGAAGAAAATGTTAGTCTCCGAATATAGATACAAGAGCTGGATCGAAAAATCAGTTGTCATTTAAAACGTGAAGAAAGTTCGATGAAGCTGGACAAAATTCTAAGCGATCAAAGATCCATAGGTATCAAATTCGGTCTGGGCTTTACTGAAGGAGAATCATCAAGTGGACCAAAGGCAAGCAATGTTGAAAGTAAAAAGAGTAAAGACAAGAAACAGGTTGTGGAAAGAAAAACAAATCAGGCAAAAGAAAGCTGTAATGCCAGTCCTGAAATAGCAGCTGACAATGATGGCTTTACCAAGGTCATACATCAAAAGAGAAGAAGATCTAAGGCTCCTGCAACAACTTGGCCAAGACCATCTTTCAGGTTTAATCATTATTTCTATGGTTTCTGTTTTAAATGTAATGGTTATGGGCATAAAATTGTTGACTGCAAATACAATATAGGCCCAAGAAGTGTCACTAGTAGAAATGCTTTTGCTCCTCTAATGAGTTATGCTGTAGAGTGCTTTAAGTGTCATAACTTTGGGCATATTGCCAGAAATTGTCGTAGTATTTCTGTTTCATATCAATCTCAGAAAAGAAGAACTCAACCGTATAGGGCAAAACAAAATAGAATTTCTTCTGAAGGAAATGTGCAAGACTCTGAAAAGGGGAAATCCCAGCTAGAACCCAACACCACAGTTAAAACAAAATGGCAACAAAAAGAACAGCTCAGGAAAGAACAGGAATCTTTAATAGTGCAGACAGCGTTTAGAGCTCAGAATAAGTATGTACCGTGGATTCTTGACAGTGGTTGCTCAAGTCATATGACAGGTGATAAACAGAAATTTGAAAATCTACAGAAGTATGAGGGTGGTTCGGTGAAGTTCGGCAATAATGGTGGAGCCAAAATAATAGGTAAAGGATCGGTCAAAATTAGTGAAGGGAAAATCAAGTCAGAAGAAGTTTTATATGTGGATGGTTTGAAACATAATCTGTTAAGTGTGAGTCAAATTTGTGATAAAGGACATGAAGTGGTTTTCAAGAAGCAAGGTTGTGAAGTCAGAAAAATAAAAAGCGGGAAATTGATAGCAACCGGCTCAAGGACGTTTGGTAACCTATACACACTCTCAGAATTTTTAGAAGGTATGTGCTTTATTGGACAAGAAGAAGAGAACTGGTTGTGGCATAAGAGACTAGGACACATAAGTTTTGATAATTTGGTGAGAATCAGCTCTAAACAAGCAGTAAGAGATATTCCAACTATTAAGAAACCCTCAAACAGTGTTTGTGCTTCATGTCAGAAGGGAAAGCAAACCAGAGTTTCATTTAAAACAAAAGAATATCACACGAGCAGACCCTTGGAACTCATTCATACAGACTTATGCGGACCCATGAGGACTCAAAGTATAAACGGCGACAAATACTTTATGTTGTGTATCGATGATTATTCCAGAATGACATGGATATTCTTCCTAAAAGATAAAACAGAAGCGTTTGAAATGTTCAGAACCTTCAAACAGCTAGTCGAGAATGAAACAGGGAAAAGGATTAAATGCTTGCGATCAGACAGAGGAGGAGAATTCATTTCGAATGAATTTGCAGAATACTGTGAAAAATATGGTATCAGGAGACAATATTCAGCGACCAGAACTCCTCAGCAGAATGGTGTAGTAGAGAGGAAGAACAAAACTATACAGGAAATGGCACGCACCATGTTGGCAGAAAACAAAATAGCAGACAGATTTCTGGAAAGAAGCAGTTCACACAGCAGTATACATTCAAAACAGGTATATGTTAAGAACTCGTGAATGCAAAACACCGTATGAGTTGTGGTTTGGTAGAAAAGCAACAGCAAAACATCTCAAAGTATTTGGTTGTAAGTGCTACATCAGAAAAACCGATGACAACCTTGGAAAGTTTGAAGATAGAGCGAGATGAAGGTGTTTTTGTTAGTTATTCTCCACATAGCAAAGCTTACAAATGCTACAACAAGACACTCAAGAAAATTGTGGACGGTGCGAGATGTTAAATTCAATGAAGGGAGGAAACAAATAGTTAATTTTAAAGAAAACTACCCAATCTACGAAGAAGTAATTGAAAGTGATGAAGTTCATGGCACGAGAAAATACATCTACGGCTGATACAGATGACTTATCAGATGACTCAGAGATGCAAGAAAATAGAAAATTCAAAACGGGCAGTTGGCAGAAAAATCATCCTAGAGACCAAATAATTGGAGATCCCACAGCTGGCATTCAGACAAGAAAGAAAGTAATAAGTAATTACTCTCTTTTATCCGAGCATTGAGCCCAAAAACATAGATGAAGCAAGCAAAGATGACAGATTGGATGAAGGCAATAAATGAAGAATTAGATCAGATTGAAAAGAACAGAACTTGGGAGTTAGTACCTAGACCTGCAAACAAGAATGTAATCGGCACCAAGTGGATATTTCGAAACAAATTAAATGAAGACGGAGAGGTCATTAGGAACAAAGCAAGACTGGTTTGTAAAGGATATGCACAGGTCGAAGGCATTGATTTTGAAGAGACGTTTGCTCCAGTGGCCAGATTAGAAGCAATTAGAATGTTTTTGGCCTTAGCAGTTCACAAAAACTTCAGGGTGTATCAGATGGACGTAAAATCTGCCTTCTTAAATGGGAAACTCGAAGAGGAGGTCTTTATTGAACAACCGGATGGATTTCAAATTAGTGAGGATCCTAACCTTGTCTGCAGATTAAAGAAAGCACTGTATGGACTAAAGCAAGCACCACGGGCTTGGTATGCTAGGCTAGATAACTATCTCTCTCAACAAGGATTCAAAAAGGGTTTAGTAGACAGTAATCTGTATGTGAAAATAGAAGATGGGCATCTCATTGTTTTAGTTGTCTATGTAGATGATATCATATTTGGCAGCAACAAAGATGAAGCTTGTAAAGACTTAGCAAATAAGATGCAGAAGGAATTTGAGATGTCTATGATTGGTGAACTGTCTTACTTTCTAGGGCTACAAGTTAATCAAAATGAGAAAGGAATATTCATTTCCCAAATCAAATATGTGAAAGAAATGCTAAAGAGGTTCACTATGGAGGACTGTAAGCCAGTAAGCACTCCCATGACAACAGGCTGCAAATTGAGTAAAGAAGACAAATCTCCACCTGTAGATCAAACCATGTATAGATCAATGATAGGAAGCTTACTATATTTAACAGCAACCAGACCTGATATTCTACAGGCAGTTTGCATGGTAGCCAGATTTCAGGCCAGTCCCAAAGAGACTCATGTAACAATAGTTAAAAGGATATTTCGGTATCTCAAAGGCACCATGGAGTATGGGCTGTGGTATCCAAAAGGCAAAGATTTCACTCTTATATCATATTCAGATGCAGATTGGGCTGGATGTGTTGATGACAGAAAGAGTACCGGTGGAGGAGCATTCTATTTGGGGGACAGATTGGTTGCATGGCACGGTAAGAAGCAAGAGTCGGTTTCTCTATCTACAGCTGAGGCAGAATATATTGCAGCAACAACATGTTGTACACAAGTTTTGTGGATGAAACAAACTTTGAAAGATCTAGGCATTAATTTTAGTGAACCAATATCAGTAAAGTGTGACAACACCAGTGCAATCAACATTTCTAAGAATCCAGTAATGCACTCACGGACAAAGCACATTGCTATAAGGTATCATTTCTTGAAAGAAAAAGTTGCAGAAGGAGAAGTTAAATTGGACTATGTCCCAACTACGAAGCAGGTAGTGAGATATTTTTACAAAACCTTTGCCCAAGGAAGTATTTGAGTATCTTCGAAGCAAATTAGGAGTAGTCACACTTCCTAAGAAGTGACTAGCTACGGGGATCACTTTCTCGGGGGGAGCATTTGAGTATTTGAGGATGGACTCGGGGGAGTCAAATTGTGCTCGAGAAGTGTGAGGATGGACTCGGGGAGAGTCTGCAGCGACCCTTTGGTATTATTGACAAAGGGGGAGAAGAGTTACGAGGAATGTATACGAGGTGTTGCCAACAATTCCAAAGGGGGAGATTGTTGAGCAAGGTGTTGCAAGAAGGTTGTCATTGTTGTCAACACAAGCAGTTAGATCCAAGGATGCAGTGGGTAGACAGATCAGAAGTCATTCAGATGCAAAAAATTTGAAGAAAAAGACAAGTGAGAAAACTGTCGCGATATCGCGACATGTTTTCTGTCGCGATTTCGCGACAAGTCGGAGGAGAGAGAAAATGTAGCCAGAAATGTCATGATTTCACGACGAAAGTGAGGAGAGAGAAAGTGCAGCCAAAAATGTCATGATTTCACGACGAAAATGAGGAGAGAGAAAGTGCAGCCGAAAATGTCACGATTTCACGACGGAAGTAAGGAGAGAGAAGGCGCAAGGCAAACTGTCGCGATTTCGCGACAAGTCGGAGGCCAAGAAGTCAAGTCGAGAAACTGTAGCGATTTCGCTACATGTTGACTTTTCGCTGGCAAAAACAGGGAGAAAGTGTTAAGTGAAAAAGTTGTAGCGATTTCGCTACAAGTTACAAAGACGAAGTAAAGGTGTAGCGATTTCGCTACGAGCTGCAAAGGCACAAAGTAAAGGTGTAGCGATTTCGCTACGAGTTGCAAAGAGACGAAGTAAAGGTGTAGCGATTTTGCTACGAGCTGCAAAAGCACAAAGTAAAGGTGTAGCGATTTTGCTACGGGTAAAAGATGCGCAAAACAAAGGTGTAGCGATTTCGCTACGAGTCTAAAGTGCAAACATCAAAGGTGCAGCAATCATACTTCAAGTCGAAAGTGTAAGGCACAAGTCAAAATTTCTCAAGAAGAAGCAAGTTGGAAGCACAAGGCAAAGTTGTAGAAATTTCGCTACTGCATGAAGCTCAAATTGTACGGAAGCCGAAAGCGTCGCGATTTCACGACAAAGATGAAGATGACGTCAGCAAAAGCTGAAAGTGTCACGATTTCATGACAGGGTGCAAGAAAAGTTGTTGGAAGCCGGAAGCGTCGCGATTTCACGACAAGAATGATGATGACGTCAGCAAAAGCTGAAAGTGTCACGATTTCGTGACAGGGTGCAAGGAAAGCTGCTGGAAGCTGGAAGCGTCGCGATTTCGCGACAACATTAAGGATGACGTCAGCAAAAGTTTGAAGTGTCACGATTTCGTGACATGAACGGTGGGAAAGCTTTCAAAGGCCAAAACAGTCGCGATATCGCGACGACAAGGTCAAGGAGGCGTACGGCCACAAAAAGTGTCACGATATCGCGACATGTTAGTTTTTCGGGGCAACAGCAACAGAAAGGTGACAGAGAAGCAGCAGCGTTTGAGGCCGACAAGTTGAATCGAGGCCGATGATTTTTAGGGTTTCGAAGCTGACTTTTTCTAGGGTTTTACAGTGGACGTTTTTAGGGTTTTGAAGTCGACAGTATCAAGGGTTTTATAGCGGACATTTTTAGGGTTTCGAAGCTGACATTTGCTAGGGTTTTTATAGCGGAAGTGTTTAGGGTTTGCAGCCGACAATCATCAGGTTCAAGCAGCCGAAAAACTCTAGGGTTTGAAGACGACATCATTAGGGTTTGCAGCCGACGTCTGAGAGTTACAGTCGACTATGATTTAACATTTGTCTTAAACATTTCTTCTATAAAAGGAGGGCTAATTGAAGATGGATAGTGACTTGGATGAACATAAAGTGCGTATGCGAAAGTTACTATGTGCAGAGAGTGAGTCGGTTCGATCTGAGCTAAGACCGAAGCGATATTTCTTCAGTGACGTAGTGAAGAGTGCATATCAACTGATCGAGAATCAAGAGCACGATGTGCAGAAGGTGTGTTTCAAGTTCGAAGCAATAATGCGTAGACTACAGATGTGAGAGTTCTTTGGAGTTGCAGTAGAGTGTGCGTTGCGACAAGATAGTGTGCATTGCGATGAGATGATGTGCGAGAGCGAGCAGAGTGACTTGTGCGAAGATAAGAGCGCGATGTCCAGAAGTTGTGTTCTAAGTCCGAAGTGACAGTGCACAGTTCACAGAAGAGATCGATCGGCTGAATACAGTAGAGAGCGCGAAGAAGTATAGAGAAGCGGTCGGAGAGTGCGAATTATTTTGCGCGAAGCGCGAGAATGCGAGAAAAATAGCAGATCGTGAAAATTGAGGTGAAAGTTTTATTCTGGAATTTTTATTTTTGTCTTCCAAGTTGTAGCTTGGCAAAAGGGGTTGGTGCCTCTTTCCAGTAGGTGCGGGTAAAATAGGAGTTGGTGCTCCATTCCGTTGAAACAGAGATAAAGTTAAGGGGTTGGTGCTCCTTCCGGTTGGTCTTGGTAAAGGATTATGTAAAGTTGTAGCTTTGCATTGACTGGATTTGGATGGTAGTCCAAGCAGTCATTTTTGAGGAGTAGCCACATTGGTGAACCTCGTTAAATTGCCTTGTTATGTGTGATGCTTTCTTGATGCATTTAGTATTCTTTTCATCTGCTTTAAACTGCTGCTGGTTCTAAAATCATATGTTTTAGAAATTTTTAAAGAACACACTGATTCACCCCCCCTCTCAGTGTCATTGTGATTACAACATTAAGTATAGAACATATTGAGTCTCTAACAATTCTCTTTATGCTTCTATGAGGTTGATGAATCACATTGGGTCTCTAACAATTCTCTTTGTGGGTTCATGCTAAGCAAGTTTTTCTTGGTGAGCTTGCCGAGGTTTTGGACAGGTTCCGGTGGGGACTTGTGAGCAGGTTTTGGACAGGTTTCGGTGGGGACTTGTGAGCAGATTTGGATAGGTCCTAGCAGAGGACTTGTGAGCTGGTTTTTGAGAGTTCTATCAGAGAACTTGAGGATAGAGGAGCATTGGTTCTTTGAGAAGAACCTGAGGACAGATTTGGCAAGTCTTTGAGAAGGCTTGTGTGCAAAGGATTGATTTGTTCAAGAGTTGGACAGATCCGACAAACAGAGGAAGACTTGTACTAGACCGACTGATTGTGTTTGGTACAGGTTGCTAAGCTGCTGTGGACGTGATCATAGAAGGCAGAGGTCTCTTAGGCTAAGCATTGAGGACAGGAGGTCTTCGGTGGAAAGGAGTTCCATGTGCTGGCAAGAGGTAGAGGCAATTGATCTTTTGAGGGATCATTTCCAGAGCAGAGGGGAAGGTATCTCCTTTGAGCAGAGGCTCATAAATTCAGATAGAGGGGAAGGTATCTCCTTTGAGCATAGGCTCATAAATTCAGATTGGGGGAAGGTATCTCCTTTGGGCCGAGGCTCATAAACATTGTAATTGGGAAGGTTTCCCAAAGAACTTTGAGATAACTTTTAGAGAAAAGTTTTGTGGACGTAGCCCAGACATTCTGGGTGAACCACGTTAAAATTGGTGTCACTTTGTAGATGATATTGTGCATTGTTTTGATATTGCTTTGGGTATATTGCTTTACTGTTTTGAAGTATAATGGAAAAAGTATAAAGAGGTCTTATACTGTTCACCCCCCCCTCTCAGTATAAGCTTGTGTTCTTTAGTACAATTAAAAGTGCACTCCTTTTTTCCAAGATCAAATTTAAAACACAATTACATGCATCAAACAATTACAACTTGACTTCCAATGGATCAGGCTTAAAATTACAACTTCACTTCCAATAGATCAAGCTTAAAATGAACTTTCCAACACCTATAAATAAAGCCATATCCAAACAAGAATATGACAAGAATAACTATATCATCTACATGCAATAAACAGACTATCTCCATATAACCTAAAAAACTGAAAATTTGGTTCTCAAATACGAACCAATACATATTCACAATATGTATAAACAATCATTTAGCTATCCCATTCCTCCCTTGTACAAAAAGCCCTTCTAATAAAATCCTTCCAAGGAAATTATTAAAATGCCTCTAATACTGATTATGTCCCCTTTTTTACATAGACAATATATATATTGCCTTCTCAATTAAAACAAGACCCCCACGAAGTTATTAGAGCCACTGAAAGACAAAAGCCCCACTATTAATAAACGGACAAAAGCACTATCAAATAACTAATTAATAGTAATTAATATAAGAGAATTCAAAATTTGACTGTCTCTTGTAACCTTATACCACCTCGTTATTGTTACCCAACCACCTTGTTATTGTTAACCGGCATGAAATTGACCACCGATCACTCAAGGTTAGTATCATCATTGTTAGTCTGACACGCACTTAAACGATCCAAAACAAACTACTATCTTTACAATCTAACAAGCATACCCATGTTTGAACCTAAATCTCTTCTGCCACTACCAATCCAACATTCAAAACAAACTACTATCTTTACAATCTAACCAGCATACCCATGTTTTTTTTTTGTATATAGAAGCAATGGTTACAATCACGATTTTTAGTAACTACCAGCACAACTGGTAGGGTTCAAACTATCTACGAAGGCTCCCAGGACTTCCACCGTCTCGGTACATGAGAACCCGGCGTGACCAACCACCTTGTTATTGTTAACCGGCATGAAATTGACCACCGATCACTCAAGGTTAGTATCATCATTGTTAGTCTGACACGCACTTAAACGATCCAAAACAAACTACTATCTTTACAATCTAACAAGCATACCCATGTTTGAACCTAAATCTCTTCTGCCACTACCAATCCAACATTCAAAACAAACTACTATCTTTACAATCTAACCAGCATACCCATGTTTTTTTTTTGTATATAGAAGCAATGGTTACAATCACGATTTTTAGTTACTACCAGCACAGCTGGTAGGGTTCAAACTATCTACGAAGGCTCCCAGGACTTCCACCGTCTCGGTACATGAGAACCCGGCGTGAGATGGGGACCGCCGGACGCACAGGGGTTACACCATCGTCATCAATTTGACGCACCACTCAGAGGAATCAGATCTGGGCTGCTGTCTATGCATGGGCAAGCCCGTGGGATTGGAACCTATGTCTCCTCTGGGTAAGTGCCCCAACTTACCAATCCACCTAGACCCACGGACAAGCATACCCATGTTTGAACCTAAATCTCTTCCGGCACTACCAATCCAACCTAAATCTCTTAAAGCACTATCAATCCTCTAACCAACCTAAATCTCTTAAAGCACTATCAATCCTCTAACCCTAAGTTTAAACTTAAATCTCTTCCGACACTACCAATCCAACCTAAATCTCTTCCAAACACCACCAATCCAACCTAAATCTCTTCAAACAATATCAGTCTACCAAACCACCCCTTGGGGCTATTTATTTATAGCTTTATTGCATTATTGGCTACCCTTGGATGCACGTCTCCAAGCGTGTGAGGTTGACACAGGGTCGTCTCCTCGTGTGAATGATGGGTTCAAATGGTCTTATCCATAGCACACGTTATCCGTCTCAAACTTTTGCGAAAATCTGGTGACCGAAATTAGTTTAGTCGCTTACAAAAATCTGGCTACCAGCTAGCTTATGGCGCTTTCACAAATTACAATCAGGATTCAAGTGTCCAGAATGTTTACTCCAGTCCTAAAAAACACAACCCAATAAGAACAGCCTGCCTGTAATCACAATACAGCCAATGCTCAGCTGACGAAGAGTCTCCAACGCTTTTGAAAAGCTTTCTTCCCCCTAAAATTTAAAGGCTAATATAATCAATTTTATTCTTTTCTTCGTACTAACATTTTGCAAACTATTAAATTTTGCGACCCGAGCAGATAAACAAGACACGACTCTTGGAGAAGTTTGTTTGATTTACACCAACAAATAGCTCCAGTTCATTATGCCTTCAATAAATTAAAACATCTTCCAATTTTGCCTTCACGCTTCTTTTGTCCGGTTTAAAAAAACCTTCCTCTTCGTCTATCAGGCTTGCTGACAAACTCGTATTCCAGAGCGAGGCTTCAACAAGCCACAAGAAATTCAGCTGAGATCCAAGTTTGAACACAAGGGACTTCAAACACAGATGAAGTAATAGACCAAACCAGATTTATGGCTGGTATAACATAAACCAAGAAAACACAGAGAGAGACCAGATTAAACAGAGGAAATTTATGTATCGGATCAGGACCTGGCAGGAGATTTCTCATTCCCTGTCTGAACTAGAGTGGTATGAGGGAAGAGAATACTCTCTCCGAACCAGCATACCGCTCTGATATAACACTAAATTTTCCAGACACACAGAATACAAGCAAGTACCAAAACTAGCCTGATCGTTTCATTAACAAGAATAACTATACATAACCCTTTTACATTTTGATCGGAGGATACCAGTCTATCCACGTGGAGACCTGAATGTTTTTGGATGGCCACGTTCAAAAGTATAAGTCCACCTAGGCTAATTACATGGAAGGCCACAGATGCTCTAACAACAATTAGGTGGCCATGGATATTATTAAAAAAGTGACCTTTTAAAATATTTTATATGAATTAAATAAATCAAATTAATTAAAGTATACCTTTGCAAAATTTGCATGTGACGTTAAAAAGGTGCCAAGGCTAAAGCTTCACATGTGAAAAATAAAGATGAATCCTTGCAAAGTTTCTCAAGTTCAAACTAAAATTGCATAGCTCAATCAAATGGCATTGGTTAAAAATGTAAGATCATCATGGAGACCCCAGTCCAAATCTTACCAGGCACGAAGGAAAACAACAAAGCAAGCTAAGCTAAATAGACGAGTGCATTGGCATTCAGCACAATCATTAATACTACACAATCCCATGGACTACTAGATAGTTTACCCAAATTATAATTAAGTGCACATTATCATATTATTAAATTATTGAAATTTAAATTGTTTTTTTTTTTATTACATAGGAGAGTTGATAACAACCACTATTTTTAGTAACTGGTCAGCTCAGAGTTCAAACCTAAATTGTTTAGAAACTGAAAAAGGGCTTCCATTTCCAAAGTCAGAGACTGCCCAAATCACAAAAACAGTCTCTCTGTATCATTGCTAATTATCGGATCTAGAAAAGTTTTCCAGCAATCAATTTTTCCTTCTTACTTATTATAAAGTATTTTCATAATCCAAACATTGCAAAACAGTCAAATAAAGAAAACCTGTCCCAAGTTTCACAAAATATCAAAATGACAACAATTACAAACAATGACCTAAAGGCTAAAACTTTTTCTTTCCCACATTTAAATGTTTTAAATTTTGGGCGAACGAAGAGTTCTCATAGTCTAAATTTTGCTAAATTTTCAGATAAAGAAAACATTCTCCAAGGTTCAAAAACATCAAAAATCGACAACAATTATCAGCATGTACAAAAACATCAAAAATCGACAACAACTATCAACATGTACAAAAACATAAAAAATCGACAACAATTACCAACATTTACTAAATTTGTTCCTTTTCTAATGTAAGACCGTCCCTAGAAGATTTAAGACTCTTGAAATAAACTACTATAACATTTTGATGGCAAAGGTGAGAACCCTTGATGGTTACTATTCAAAGCCATCTTTAAGTCATACTAAGTGCATTTAAATCCTAGATTACCTCAAAGCCTCCTACAAACACTTGTTTCCTATATTAGATTCCTAAAATAAAGCTTGAATCGATCAAAGCTTGAATCAACAGCTCCAAGAAACCAATCAAAGCTTGAATCAACAATTCCAAGCCAAAGTCAATCAAATTATGTTTAACAGCTTCTGATAACTCTGAAGTCCTCTTCCCAGGCTCGCAATCATAGGTGAAGATCACTCCAGCATCGATCACAGGCCCAGCATCCCCAATGGGTTTCAAAACATACTCCTTGCCAGTGGTGTGGTTGATGAGCTTGCTGCTCTCAAGCTCCACAGTGACAATGTGGCCAGTTTGGCACTCCTCACAGACCCTGCACTCAGCCTCCAGTGGGTACACCTCCCCATTATAGTTCCTGAAGAAAATCCTTGCATATGACTCTGCCACCACAGCCTTCACCCCTGCTGCCCCCAGGGCCACAGGAGCATGCTCCCTGGATGACCCACACCCAAAATTGGCCCCACCAATTAAAATGGGGTACTTGGTCTTATTCTGCCCCTGTTCTATAAACTTCCCATACTTGTCAGGGAGGCCCACCATTGCATAGCCGCCCAGTTTCTCATACTCCTCTGGTTCGGAGGTCAGGTACTCTGCTGGAATGATCTGGTCTGTGTCTATGTTGTCACCCACTACAAAGCATTGCCCATGGAAAACCTTTTGGGATTCTGCTGCCATGGCCCTTGTGGGCCTTGATGCAGAAAGTCGGTGTGAAAATGTTTTGCCCTTTTGGGGGGCTGATACATGCAGTGCAAGTGCATTGTTGTGGGGGAAATGCAGAGAATATTGATGGGTTTTGTACAGAGAAGAAAATTTTGAGGTTAATTTCAGAGGAAGATGGGCATTTCTTGTACTTACCGAGTCAAACTGCAGGGCGTTTGTAGCCGCCATAGCTGTTCACCGACGAGGATCTTCTTCAAGAAATGTTAGCGTGGACTCCCCTGAGAGATGCCTAGAATAAGAGAGCAATATGAAGTTTATGCTCAAGTCTTCGAACTGCACACGTTTTCTTTGGGACCCGGTCAAGTGACACACCAGTGGGAAAATGTGAAAGAAGGCTTTGGTGCAGTAGAACACAAAACCTTCTGCTCTTGGATTGGAATGTTAGATAAAATTATTACATTATTAGATTAAAAAATATGAAAAAGCCTTCGTTGGTAACGATCTCCTTGTAAGTATGGATAATCTCATTTGTAATCATGGATCGTATCACCATAGCATGTATTAAATAAGCTTCAACGCATCAATGAAATTTGATTTGCTTCGCCGTTGATAATGATATCATTGATCGTATCACCATAACATGTATAAAATAATCTTTAAGCTTCAATATTACTAAATTTGATTTGCTTCGCCATTGATCGTATCACTATAACATGTATTAAGCAATCTTTAAGCTTCACTATTACGAAACTTGATTTGCTTCGCCATGAACGATACTTGGTAATTTGAGTATGCTCTCAAGCTGCAATATTAAGCTGATATGTTTTACAGAAAGGAATCCTTCCTTATGGTTTTAGCAACGGGCTCCAGCTCTGTGATCAGAGAGCGGTGTCTATCTGGTGCCTTAACATGAGCGATCAAGACAGAGGCTGTTTGATCTTTTCGACGAGAGCAATCCAGCCCGAGAAGAGGCCAGGCAGACAACAGTTCATTAGCCCTAAAGGAGGCAGACCTATGACTGGAACATCTTGCGCCTCGATCAGACCCAGAAGCAGGCGATTGCCGTGGTCGACCCATTTCCACTGCGTTTATTCTTGTTCGGTTCACGCGTAGAAGATGTATCCACCCGAAGGCAAAGCGCCTGCGTCCGATCTGCAGCAGGCACACAGAGATGCCGCAAACGTCAGCAGAGGACTTTGACTGATCCCCGCCTCATAGCAATCCAAGGAGTTGAAGGATATTACAGTAAGGGTTTTGGTTTTGGTTTATTTTTTAGAGGTTTAAGGTTCAAACCCTATTTAATATGAGGGGACAAGGATTTCTCATGAAAACCTTTGTAAACTCATCCAAGCTTACTGTAGTGGTAAGGGCTTTGGCCTTGAGAAGTCCAAGGTTCAAACCCTATTCAATATGAGGGGACCAAGACCCCTCATAAAAACCTTTGTAGACTCATTGAAAGAAGGGTGATAAACTTATGTTTGCAAAAATAAAACCTCTATTTTATAGATTTACACGAAGATTTGTGATTATAAAATGTGTAATATCAATGGAGTCCAACACCTTCATTTTTTTCTTATTTTGCATTTCATGTTTTGCAATTTATGCTTTATTGTATTGGATGGAAGAAGGAATTCACAAAAAATAATCAACCATTTCTCAAACTTTAAAGGTTTGAAACAACGTTTGGTATATACAATGCCTTTGACGGTCATTTATAGGTAATGTTATCACGACTCGTTACTGCACTTAACGCCTAAAATAGTTGCAATGATGGCGTTGGGGTCTATCCTTATAAATATTTAAGAAGTAATAAAAAAAACTCTATTTATTTTATTCACTCTATCAATCACCCTATTTGCCAGTGTCACTCAACATAAATCTTGAAATTAAGACTCTCTTAAGAGGTCTTTCTAAGAAGGTATTATAGACAAGACGAATCCATTTCCATACTACTGAGGTTCCATTCACGGATTCACAACTCCTAAAAGGTCCTAACTTCAAACCATGGAAGACAAAGATGAGAACCATCTTGACAATGGAAAAGCTATGGGATATTGTAACTGGCAAAAGGACGTGACCTAAAGACTTAGACTAAGAAGAGAAATATGATGAAGCAGGTGCATGAGCATTGATGTGCTCATCACCCTTACTACAACTAATATGATCAAACCACATATTTGTGAACCAAAGACCTCCAAGTAGGCATGGGACAGGGAAGAATCAATCCACCATTCTTACTCTTCAATCACAACTCCACACATTGAGAGAGAGGAATCAATCCACTATTCTTACTATTTAATCACAACTCCACACATTGAGAGTGGTAGATGGAGAAAGTACAAAGATATTTCTTTGTAGAGTCACATAATAGAAGGCTAGACTAAATGCTATGGGTGAACAAGTGGAAGACAAGTTTGTTCTAATTATACTTTGAGCTTTACTCAATTCCTTTAGAGTGCTTGTAACCTCCTTATAGGTGTCAAATAGGACAATTTCCTTTAAAGAGTTGACCAGTTTGCAACACCAAGAAGCAACTAAAAAAATGAGAGATCAATTGCCCAACAATGCATTCATCAGTAAGAAATTTAGGAATAAGAAACCACCAATGGGTTCTACACATAAAAGTCCTCCCTCCTTATCATCATCATAGAAGTAACCTCAGAAGTAAAAGAGGTACTACCATATTTGTTGATGAAAAATGATGATCACATGATCCATCTTTCTCCTAGCTAGGCTTAGGTTTGCATTTGCGTAGTTTAAGAAAATTTGAAAATTTTATACTAAAACAAAGATCATTTACAAGTTGGGATGAGACTCCTCCCAGCCTTAGCTGACAAGAACACCTGTTTACAACACTAAAGAAGACCTACATTGAAAATATGAGAACTCACATGCACTTCTAGCTTATAGATAAAATAGGTGGCAATCTAGAACTTTAGTAATATTTAGCATGTTTTTGCTAAGTTGAGTTGATTTGCCAAGTTTAGTTTGGCAAATATCTTCAATGTAATTCTTGGATTTCATTGGCAATATTGCGTGATCTGATGATTGTATTTTAGACATCTTTGTGCCTATACATTGTTGGACATGAAATAAAATTGTAGTTGGATTGTTTTCTTTTCATTGGTATTGGAGCCTAGTCAAGTTCTACTAGGCTTATGAGTCATGAAGGAGAGAGAGAGAGAGAACTGATGTAGTAGTTTGGATACTGATCCAATTGCTTCTTTTGAAGATCCAATCTTCGATCATGTGTTGACTGGGTAAAGACAAATTTGTTTAATTCAATGGTGAACTTCATGGTGCAGACAAGTTAATTGGGTATTTTCCTATTTTCATCGACGTTCATGTGGTTTTTGTCACCTCTTGATGATTACAACCAATATTCTTATCAATGACTAGCTAGTCACCAGCAGGCAACCTGGTGGAAAGTTATTATGTTATTTAATTTGTTATTATATGTAAATTTTATGTTCGTGTTTGTGTTGTAGGTTGGCGACATCAACTTTGCAACAATTTTTTTTTTGGCATTGTTTAAAATATTTTTTCAGCTTGAATCTAGTGAGCTTCAATTTTGGCCAATGTTAGGTCTTTCTTGGCAAGATTTTTTGTTTGTATACAGACAAAAATCTTTAATTAGGCATATTTTCTAGGAGTTATGATGGTTTTCCGATTGGTTGTAGGGTTCATGGCCACCTTGCAACATAATTTATTATATTTTCGATGACTTGAATAGTTGCTCATCGATGAATTTTTGCTCGTCATATCTAGACAATGAGAGCAGGCCATCAATAGGCGATGATGACTTGTTACCTCGATGTGACTAGAGTCACCATCGACAGGCGACGTTGGTTCATCGTCTTCAATGACTTGAGCTATCACTAACCAACGATGAGGGTGACAAGCCAATTGCATGGATTGGAAAAATTTTGGTGGTTTCCCAATTGGTTGTAGGGTTCATGGCCACCTTGCAACATAATTCATCTCCTTTTTGATGATTTGAATAGTTGTTCGTTGATGACTTTTTGCTTGTCGTATTTTGATGATAAGAGAAATCCGTCAATAGGCGATGACGACTTATTGCCTGGAGGTGACTAGAGCCATCATCAACATGCAATGTTGGCTCGTCATCTTCAACAACTTGAGTTACCGCTAACCAGTGATAATATTTTTCTAAAGTTTATTTTTAACCTTCACTCCTCTATGTTAACATTTAGGTATTCATTCACTAGCATTTTTGTTGCTTTTTAATTTGCTAGGGAGCCCATTTTAAGAGAATACATTTGTAATCAAGGTAACCATAATTTACCTTGTTTTTGTGTCCTTTTATTCTTTTGCTCCTAGCTTATACCCGATCAAACATGGCCTCAGATTTAGCTGCCCAAATGGTTGATTTGGCCTAAATTGTAAGCAACCTTGCTGATAAAGTAAATGATATAAGTGTACAAAATGTACCTCTTGATGTCAATATTTACAACAACCCACACTCAAAGGCCAAGTGTGAGGTCTTGTTGTATGATGGATCAAGGAATCCTAACACATTGAATAGCTAGATATTGGATATGGAAACATGGTTTTCCTATACCCAAACTTCAGATGAAGATAAAGTTCCATTTGCCAAGCTTAAGATTTTGGGCTTAGCCAAAATTTTGGTAGAAAGAAAAGAAGGTCAAGATGCTATAACCACTTGGGACAATCTTGTTAAGGCACTCAAACAAAACTTCTACCCCTCAAATTATGAACAAGATTTTATTATTAAGTGGTTTCGGTTTTGACAAGGAGCTAACATGTCCGTTTAGGACTATATCTTTCATTTCAATAGGTTTTGCATCCTTCTTGGTGTGACTGATGATGCAACCACCCTTATCCTCAAATTTAAGAGTAGACTTTTGGAACACTTGTATCAAGAGATAATGTATGTTCCCCTTGCAACTTTGGATCTTGCTTTCAACCATGCTCAACTTGTGGAAGATAAGTTTTTGGCACAATCGAAGGGGTTTCGTCCTCCTACTACTTCTGGAGGATCATCAAAGGGTACAAGTTCTTCTTCACAAAAGAAGAATTTTCCACAAAAGAAGACTATTATACAAAATAAGACTTCCTATTTCTCTCCATCTCCTTTCTTCTTCTTCTAAGCCTACTTCTTCTTCTTCTAAGAAATTTTGTAACTATTGTAAGAAGAAAGGACATGAAAAGTCTAATTGTTTTAAGTTGAAGAAGAAAAGCTTACTTGTAAAGTCTCAAGTGGAGGACCAAGTGCAAAGTCCCATTGAGGTTGTAGGAGAAGATCAAGCATATGAGGAACTCAAAGGTAGACTTAATCAAGTTACCTTAATGAACCAAAATTCATCTATGAGCGCTCGTGATTCTTTGTTTGTCACTTGAGCACATTTGACTCACAATTTTTCAATAAATTGTATTATCGACAATGGCTCGTACAAAAACTTAATTGTGAGATCCATAGTCGACAAGTTGCATTTGTTGATGGAGCCTCATCCTCATCCCTATTCTTTGGGATGGAAGGATAGTGGTACGAGCTCCAAAATTACTCACACTTGCACTGTGAGTTTTGCATTTGGTCCTAAATTTGTTGATAGGGTCACTTGTGATGTGACACCTATGGACTATTGTGGTCTCTTGCTTGGTCAACCTTACCAATATGACAAGAAAGTAGTATATGATGTCTATCATAAAATATACACATTACAACAAAATGATAAGACATATCTCATAAAATGCACTAAGCAAACACATAATTTGGTTTTGAGTTGCAAGCAAGTAACAAAGGCAATTAAGCAAGCACAAGAAATTGCACTTGTATTCATTCATCCACAACACACTCATGCTTCTACTCCACTTCATCATCGACATGCTTCTTTGGATAAATTGTTGAAAAAGTATTCTCACATTTTTTAGGAGCCTAAGTCACTTCCTCCTATACACACTATTAATCATAACATTGAGATCATCCCCGTTGCATCACTTCCAAATGCACCCATGTATAGACAATCTATTTTGCAAAATGAAGAGATAAAAAGGAAAATAGAAGATTTATTGTCTAAGGGATTCATCAAACCAAGTACCTCTCCTTGTGCATCACCAATTTTGTTGGTGCTTAAAAAGGATGGAACTTGGTGGTTGTGTATAGATTTTAGGGCTTTGAACAAGATTTCTATCAAGAATAGATATCCACTACCCCACATTGACGATCTCTTAGATCAGCTCCAAGGAGCCAAATTATTTTCTAAGATAGATCTTAAGAGTGGATATCACCAAGTGCATATACAGGCAGAAGATACATGGAAGATAATTTTAAGACCAAAATGGGCCTTTTTGAATGGTTGGTCATGCCCTTTGGTCTTACCAATGCTCCTATGACTTTCATGAGATTGATGAATGAGGTCTTCTGCAATGTTCTTGACAAATTTGTAATCATATATCTTGATGATATACTTGTATTCTCATCCACTTGGGAGGAACACCTTGAGCATATTAAGCAAGTTCTTGACACCCTTCACAAGAATCGCTTATATGCCAACCTCGCCAAGTGCTCCTTTGGCCAAACTTCCATTTCTTACCTTGGCTTTGTGATTAGTGAGCATGGAATTTAGGTAGATCCCACTAAAGTAGATGTCCTACTTAAGTGGCCTCCTCCTACTACTCTCATCGAGTTGAGGAGTTTTCTAGGACTTGCAAATTTCTATCGCAAGTTCATCCCTCATTATTCCACTATTGCAACTTCATTGCACTACTTAACCAAAGCCAAGGTTCCCTTTCAATGGGGAAAGAAACAAGAAGTTGCCTTTGAGATTTTGAAAAAGAAACTTTGTACAACACCTGTGCTTGCTTTACCTGATCTCTCTCAACCCTTTGAGATTGAGATAGATGCTTCTCAAGTTGCCTTAGGTGTTGTCCTCAAACAACATGGTCATCCAATAGCTTACCATTCTGAAACTTTTTTTGCTACTAAGATGAACTATTCGACATATGACAAGGAGTTATATGCCTTAGTTCAAGCCATTAAGTACTAGAGACACTACCTCTTGGGAAAAGAAACAATTGTTCACACTGATCATATGCCCCTCAAGTTTCTTCAATCACAAAATAAAATTGAAGAAGCTCGACACATGAAGTGGGCATCTTATCTGCAACAATTCCATTTGGTCATTAAGTACAAAAAGGGGAAGAGCAATTCTATGGTAGATTGTTTGAGTAGGCCTCCTGCCACTCATGCCTTGACAGTTATGACCACTTCACATTTGGGTTTTCAAGCTTGGCCATCTTAGTATTCTCATGATCCTAACTTTGGGAAGATATACCAACAAGTGTGTCATCCTACTTCTTCCAATTTGCATCCTTTCCAAGATTTTCATATCAAGGATGGGTTGCTCTACAAATTGGATAAGGTTTGTGTTCCTCATGAGCCTAGAGTGTCTCTTCTCAAAGAGGCACATTCCACACTCTATGGTGGTCACTTTGGTAAACACAAGACACTCCATCATTTGCAATGATTCTTCTATTGGCCACATATGCAAAGAGATATTTTGAGGTTTTTGAGATAGTGTGTTGTTTGTTGCGATCCAAACCTGCTAACTGAAAGTTTGGCTTAGGCATTCCTTTACCTATTCCTTCTCATCCTTGGGAAAACATTTCCATGGACTTAGTTAGCAATTTTCCCATGATAATGTGACAACATGATTGTGTCTTTGTTGTTGTTGATAGATTCAACAAAATGGCTAAGTTTCTTCCTTGTTGCAAGACTTGTTCTGTGCTAGACTTAGCCCAATTGTTCTTTGATTGCATATGGCGATCCTTCGATCTACCAACTAGCATTTTTTATAATCATGATTCATGCTTTGTGGGTCACTTTTGAAATTCTTTGTGGAAAATTTTAGGGGTCTCCCTTAACTTTTCCATTGCCTATCATCCTCAGTTCGATGGGTAAACCAAAGTGGTGAATTGTACCCTTGTGTAGAGTTTGTGAATCTATCATCATGCTTCACCAACCAAGTGGGACTTGAGTCTCACCCATATTGAGCATGCATACAACAAGGTAGTATATTCTTCTACATGACATTCTCCATTTGAGGTTTGTTTAGATTTTCAATTATTGGCTCCTTATGAGTTGCCCTTGTCTTTGCCTTCTCCAACCACCACTCATGTTCAGAAGGAGCAAGACAAGGCTCACTCTTTTATTCAACATTTGCAAAATCTTCAATCCAAGGTGATTCAAATTTTGTAAAAGACACAACAATAGAAGAAGCAAACCATGGATAAACATAGAATTCCTCATCATTTTTAGGTTGGTGACAAAGTTTGGTTACACTTGGATAAGCGATGTTTTCCAGAGAAGGCACATAGAAAAATCAAACCTCTTCGCTATGGGCCTTATACTATCCTTCAACAAGTGTTCGAGAATACTTTCTACCTTGATCTTCCTACACACCTTGGGATTCATGATATCATCAATGTAGATCTTTTGAAGTTATACCATGATTCTACATTGGAGATCGAACCTGCCATCAACCATCTTATCAATGTGGTTCTTGATACTCAATTGTCATTGGATTTTGATCAAGTCTATGACACCAAGACTCATCAAACTCACCATGGATCTTCCACTTCTTATCTTGTGGCTCAACGTGGCCAGTTTCTACATCAGGCTCATTGGATTTCTTCTCATCAAATGTCCCATGAATTTCCTTCTCTTCTGAAAGCATTGGAGTCCAATGCTTCTATTGTGGGGAGGCATGATGAGGAATGATGACCACATGGACCCTCTTTCTCCTAGCTAGGCTTAGATTTGGATTTGCTTAGTTATTTTATTATTTGACAAATAAATTGTAAATGTGATAACTCATGTGCACTTCTAGCTCATAGATGACAATCTAGAAATTTAGTCATATTTTTGCTAAGTTGAGTTGATTTTCTAAGTTCAATTTGGCAGATAACTTCAATGAAATTCTTTGTTTTCGTTGGTAATATTACACGATCCGTTGATTGTATTTTAGGCATATTTGTGCCTATATATTGCTAGACATTAAATAAAAATATAGCTGGTTTGTTTCCTTTAAATCTATGAAATAGGACATGATACCAAACATTATTGGTACAATTTAGGAACTCAAGGTAATAAAGTTTGTAAAACGCAGCAAAAGAAGCAATACAAGCCACATCCCAAACAAAAGCAATAGAAAGGACATGTTGCAATTGAAGAATTAAATTTTGATTCAAAATAGACACACAAGGTGCTCATGACCAAGGTAGTCACCAAACCCAAGGATGATGTTTGGTAAATTAATTCTAGTGCAAAGAAGTACATGCCACGGGATAAAGAGTGGTTTTATTTTTTTTAAGCCAATGAAGGAAAATTGGTGATGATTGATGATGATAAGACCTACAAGTCAAAGGAGTAGGCAATGTTTTATTTCATCTTACATATGGAAATGCATAATTAAAAAGGTTCTTTATGTATTAGGTCTAATAAACAACTTGTTGTCTATGCCTCAAATACTAGATCAAAACATGGTAGTTGATTTAAGAGTTGAGAATTGCCACAACAGTTGTTTTATCACCAAAAATGGTAAGAACATTGCCATTGGTTCCTACAAAAATGGCTTGTTTTCCCTAGATGTTTGATTTTCTCCTAATGTAGCAATGTCAGTAGTGACGAAAAATGCAACCTCTCTTTGGCATAGGAGATATAGGTATCTCAATTTTGACTACTTCCTTCAACTCAATAATCATCAAATGGTGATCGATCTACCCAAACTTTCACCCATATTTTTAGTTTACTCATGTTGTTTAGCAAGGAAGCAACATCGAGTACCATTTCAATTGAGATATTATAGATCCAAAGGTCCATTGGATGTGACACACATCGATCTATGTAGACCCCTGATAGCCAATTTAAATAGAAAAAGATACTTCCAATTATTTTTGATGACTACTATAGGAATATGTGGGTGTCCTTGCAACTGAAATCCAACATGTTCAATCATTTTTAGTGTTTTAAGTTGCATGTTGAAAAGGAAACTAAAAAATTAGTTGAATTTCTCTACTCATTTCAAGGTGGGAATATATATCCAATAAATTCTCAATGTTTCTTGCAAAAAATGGGATAAAGTGATAACTCACTACAACCTATACTCTATAACAAAATAAACCATTCCATCATGGACATGGTTCGTTGCATGCTCATAAGAGCCAGTTTGGAGCAATAGTATTGGGCTAAAGTTATCACCACAACAATATATCTTCTCAATAAATTTCTCATGAAGACACTACAAGAGTCACACCATAAGAAGCTTGGTCTAGGAGGAAGCCTTCAATCTCATACATCCAATAAATTCTTAAGTATTCTTGCATAAAATGGGATAAATCAAAAACTCACTACAACTTATACTCAGCAATAGAATGGGATTACTTAAGGAATAAATTATTCCATCATGGAAATGGTTCCTTGTATGCTCACAAGAACCAATATGGAGTAGTAGTATTGGGTTGAATTTATCACCACAATAGTGTATCTTTTCAATAGAATTCCCATGAAGGAACACCAAGGAGTCGCACCTAAAGAAACCTAGTCTGGGAGGGAGCCTTCAATCTCACATCTTAGGTCTTTGATAACAAGGCATACATGCATGTGCCAAAGGAAAATAGGATGAAGTTGGATGTAAAATCCCTACCATGCATATTTCTTGGGTACAATGATGAATCAAAAGGGTCATATAAGTCCCCATTACTAATAAATTGCACATAAGTCGAGATGTAGTGTTTGATAAAGTAGTTGAATCCAAATCAGCTATTGATGCCCCTCAAGATGCTACATCTCATATTTTGAACCTAGAGTTTAATGAGGAAGTCCAATAAGACATTTTAATTGTTGTTGATTAACCTGAATTACTTGCTCCTACACAACAAAGTAAAACTTCAAAATGGGTCATGAGTATCATTAGAGATGCCAAGCTTGATGCACCTCCTGATCTCTCTTCCACTCATCCTCGTCATCATAGTATGGCTCATCAAGAAGTAAATATGTGATTAATGTATTTCATGATACAGAATTTAGAACCACCAGCAGTGAAGGTTGCACTTAACTTATCAAAGTGGAAGGCAACAATGGAAGCTGACTATAACTCTCTGATGAAAAAAATGAGAGATTGTTGATCTACCCAAAGGAAAGAAGCCCATATGCTACAAGTGGATATTCAAGGTCAAATACAAGGAATATGGATCATGTGACAAATACAAGGCATGACTCAGTGCAAAGGGCCATGCATAAAAGAAAGGAATTGACTATAAAGAAACTTTTGCACCCACAATAAAGATAACCATCCATGTTCTTTGTGTCATGACAACATAGTTCAATTGGAAGTTGTATCAAATGGATGTTAAAAGTACCTTCCTAAATTGTGATCTCCAAGAAGAGGCGTATAGGACTCAACCTAAAGGTTTTGTTATCAATGGAAAGAACATAGAGTATGTAAAATTATCAAGTCTTTGTATGGGTTGAAGTAGGCTCCTAGAGCTTGGTACATAAAAATTGAAAAGCACCTATTACAACATAGTTTCAAAAGAAATCCCTTAGACACAAATCTCTATCTCAAGAAAGTTGGATCTAAGATAGTGATACTTGTGTTATATGTTGGTGATCTAATCATTATAGACAATTCATATGGATTGGTGAATGCTATAAACAGTGTCCTAAAAAGTATTTTGACATGATAGATTTGGGACTTCTACACTATTGTCTTGGCTAGATGTTTGATAGAGGATAAAATGCATTATACTTTCATAGATAAAATATGCTAAGACACTACTAGAAAAATATCAAATGATAGATTGTAAGTCTAAGGCAATACCAATGGATCCTGAGCTACAAATATCCTAATATGATAAGTATCCTCATGTATCTAGCACTCTTTATCATTAGTTGATTGGTAGTCTTATATACTTGACAAACACCAGACCTGACATTAATTTTGCTATAAGTTATATTTCCATATTCATGCAGGATCCTAAAGAAAGTCATTGGAAAGCAAAAAAGAGGATACTGCATTATGTCTATGGTGCAACACAATATGGCTTGGAATACAAAAATAATTATAAGTTCTTACAAGGACACACAAACTCTAGTTATATCGGACCACTAGATGATAAAAAATCAATGTTTGGATATGTGTTTAATCTAGGATCTAGACCTATCTTATGGTATAAAAATAAATCGTAGGTAATAGCATTATCATCCATGGAGGCAGTATATCACCTTGTATGAGGTGCTATGTGTGAGGTGATATGGTTATGTTGTATTCTATCAGATATGGGTGTACAATCAAGGTATATTAAATTGGTCAAGAATCTAGTGTTTAATAAAAGAATAAATAAAATTGAATCTCAATGCCGCTTCATTCGATACCATACTCAGAATCATGAGATTTGGCTCTAATACATTCCCATCGACAAACAGGATGTAAAAATTTTTACAAGGGAACTTGCATGTGTCAACTTTAAATTATTTAAAAAAAATTGTATACTAAATTATGTAATAAGGGGGATGTTAGGATAAAACTATTACATTATTAGATAGATATCAAGAAGCATTGGTTGTATCCATGTCATTGTTTGTAATGTTTTTCTCTTAAGTATCAATCACCTTGTTTGTAATGATCATTGATTGTATCACCATAGCATGTATTAAATAAGATTCAATGCATCTATGAAATTTATTTTGCTTTGCCATCAAGAAAATTATGGAAAATATATATTTACATTGCTTAAGTTTAAGGTCTTGGAGGAATGATGAGGAGGGTATTTGTTGTGAAGAGGTTAAAAGTTTAATTACTCTCTGTATTTTTGAGGTCTTATGTTTTATGTATAAAAAAATAAAAGAAAGAATATATATAAAGATAGTAGAGAGTTTGGAGTTTCGTAACATGATTTTCAACTTGAATTTTTTGGATGGACATTTGGTAGAGTTATGATGGACCTTAAAGGTAAGAATTGATCTTATAGCTATCTATAAACTATTTTAAATACATCCATATTACAAAGCCAAGTAAATTATGATTTTTTTAAAATAAATTTAAATAAAAAATTATTATTATCATTTTTGCTTTAAGTTCATAATAAATCTTAGAAAACAAAAAACAAATAAACTATAAATTAAGGGTCATGGTAAACCTTAATGTTTATCATAGGATTTAAAACAAGTGATTAGGAGTAATAAGTTTCATACTATAAACCAACTTTAAAATCTCAGTCTTAACATTTAATTAAACAATATTATTTGATATAGTTAAATACCTTGACTTTCAAGACTTAGTAGTTGGTCTGATTTGAGAACTTTTTAATCTCTAATTTATTATATCACATTCATATTATTTTTTTTTATAGTACCTATGTTTCTTAGTTGGATTGATTTTCTAATATTTTTTATGCATCACCAATATAAAAAATACCAACACTTTTAAGGAGACATAGGTACAAATATTGTTAATTGTTGAAATATAAATGTGATTAAATACTTCAAATTTCAAGGAGTAAAATCATGTTCAAATCTCATCAATTTTATTTAAAAAATAAGCTATGTGTGGCTTTTATTTGGGTCACTCCCATTAAAATAACAAAACATTATATTTTCTCATTGCATTGTTATCATATTAATTAGACTATATCTATCTTATATTATTATTAAAGATATTCTTGATGGATTTTGAAGCCTTAATATTAATGTAAACTCATAGGATAAATTTCATAGGATCAAATATAAGATAGCCACAATATAGTAAGATCAAGATAATGATGTAAGTAAAATAATATGAGCAAACTAATATGTATATCAAGGCTTATAATATATCAACTAACATTCATTAATGAATAGAAATTATGAATGTAACACATGTACAAACCATGTAGCATAAATTACAATATTAGTTGCTCAAATGTATACAAACTTTATTACTCCTCTTTCTCTTACAAATATAGCACTTCTCTTTTACACTAGATGATAGATAATTGATATTGATCTTGATTCACTTTCTTTGCTTCACTATGGAGTACTATATAGTTATAGTAGAATGACTCTTTGTATACCTGACTATTCCTTTCCATATGCTAAGTCTCATGACTCTTGGCTTCTTTACTTGACACTTGCATACACATGACTCTATCTTGTATACATACCTAGACATGACTCTTCACTTAGCATATTCTAAATTAAGGACACTTGTGTAAATATACTCACATAACACTTGCACACTTACTCACATGACACTTGTGTATTTCCTACACATTATTACATTACATAAAATATTAATCACACTCTAATCTAAGACTCAATCCTAATATAATATTTACAAGATGTACCATGAAGGTACCATGGGGGTATATTAGCATGTACCAAATAATGTAATATACTCCAACACTTCTTTGCTTGAATTTATATTAAAGATATTTGTTATCTTTTTCAAATTGCTATGTTTTCACAATCAACTCCTTGATATAATTTTTATCAAGAGATAAAATTTGACTCGTCCAAATGTATTTTAAATTTTGAATTTTTTTAATATTAAAATTAACATTGCGAATAGCTAAAATATTAAATAACCACAAGATCTAAAATAAAGTTTTTGTAAGAAATATAAGTTAATGGCAATACTCTAAACATAAAAAACACATTAAATAACTTCTACAACAACTCATAAAAATACCATTAACAAATGCTCATGAAAATAGTATATTGATAGAATAAAGATCTCCAATACACCATACTTCTACACACTCTCACTCTACATTGTGTCTTTCTCACACACACATAGACACATATATAATGGAATGTAACTCTTCATATGGAGTACTCTTGGCCTTCACTCTTCTTGAGACTCTTCACTTTCCTACTCTAAGGACACATGTGCACTTTTACATAATGGACACTTGTGCACATCTACACTCATCATACTTGCACACTTAACTACAAGACACTTGTGCATTTCCTGCACATTATTACATTACATAAAGTAAATACTCACACTCTATTCTAAGACACTCTCCTAATCTAAAGATGTATCCAAGGTGGTACATTAACATGTACCAAAAAATGTAATATATTCCAACACCCCTATTTATTACATTATTTTGTTATTGAAGACTTTAGTCTTCAATATGGATCTTCCTCTTTTAGCTCACTTTGCACTGTATGCCTCCTTGATCAGGTTCTTTCTTCTCTTGCTTATCTTCATCATTGATGTTAGTATTTATGCTTTCAGGAGATATCACATTGTCATTAGATTCCTGTAAAAATATTTTATCTTTGTCTTTGTTCTTTATATCACGTCTTCTTTAGTATAGAACCTTCTCAGTATTCACTTATAGCATCATCGTAAGACCTTAAATTAGATGAACTTGAAGCATCAATATTGCATGAAGAATGAAACATCTTTTTAAAAAACGATTCATCCACTTTACCTTTATTATTAAGGAATTCAATCAACTTATTTTGTTTCAAGTTCTTCTCTTTGTAATGTTTAAGTGTAAGTAATGCCATGTATATTATACTAGCAATATTCAAAGGAATCATAACACTATCTTTGTCATTGTCAATTGCTTCAAACATTCTCACATGCATATAGTATTCTAATGTTTCAAAATTTTCTTCTAATGCTTCTTTGTAAATGAAACTTGAGACTAAGTATAATTTTCCTTTAGACTTGTTAATCAAACTCTTGATCCCAAGTTTTATAACATTTCTCTTTTCCTCTCTAATAATGTTCTCTATATCATTGTTTAATGTATTCTTTGAAGTAGACATCCTTGTAACTCCCTAGTCTCAAAAAATGAAAGATAAATTTGATAAAAAAATTCAATCTCTAAACCTTTGAAGTTATTTTCCTTATGTCTCCCTAGTTTTGAATGTATTGTTCTACCTTGATAAAACCTTTTCAACTTCTAAATTTTAAGTTGAATTTGAGTATATGATCAAATACTAACTTTCAATTCTTCAAATCATGTAGTATACCTTGTATTTCCTAATGTTTGGATAATTATCAAACAATAGTTTTGACAAAGGTTTCAATTCTTCAAATATCTAGGTTGAATTCCTTTTATCTCCCAAATTTAAAAAATATAATTTCTCAATTCTAAATTTCACAAACCTATGTTGGTGTTGAATTCCTTATACCTTCCCAATTAGAAATTTAGCAATTCTATAAAATATATTTGTAAGTTTTGTATTCCTAATTCGATGTAGGAAACCTTATTTCTCTAAAATTATCAATTTGCTAATATTTCTATGCAACTTGAATTTATAGAATAAAGCAATTTTAAAACCTTTCAATTTAAATACTTCTTACTTCAATAATCTTCCAAATCATTCAATAGAACATATAAGGTTATAATTCCTTGATTCATTACCTTATTTCTCCATTCATTCAATTAATATCAAGTACAATAGATTAATTAACCTTAACCTTAATAATATTATTCCTTATTCCTCCTTAATCTTTGAAAAGGATTAAATCAGTTCAAATATTCTATACCTCCTTGTATACGGTACACTAAATTTGATCTTCAAATATTTGACCTCCTTTTGCATATTTACTGGCCTCTTTGTCCTCCAATATTGGATATTCAAGTCTTTGACCCCCTTCTGTGTATTCGCTAGCCTCTCTATCCTCCAATATTCTCTCCTTTATGATGCGCTCCATGTTCTTCAAGAATTTTGAAATCTATCTCACTAAACTTGGCTCTCATGCATTACTGGTGTGCAATAAATTTTTCTCTCTCTCATGAAAGTGGTTGGCATTCCTTTTGCAATGTGACATGTGGCAAACAATCTCTTCACTTCCTCATAACACTATTACCAAGTGGCACTCAACGTTTGAACATTATAATTTTGATTCTCTTCTTGCCTTAATGCTATGTATGACCCTTGCAACTTTTGATGTCCTAAGTAAAATAATATTCTAGGAGCTTTGTAATTGCATAGAATAAAATAGTGCTCAAATTTCTATTCGATGATGATGGCTCTTCAACTCCTTCCTCAATGGCTATTCAATTGGAACTCTTCTTTGGTGCTCTCTTCAATGCAAGCATTTTCTCTCCCTTATGGTGTTTACAAACATAAACTCTTTTGTCTTCCTTACAATAGTTACGTGCTCAAGTGATTGGACATGCTTTCAATGTATATTTTGGATATCCATGATGTCTTCTTAGCTTCTGATGCTTTTATTCTTTCTATCAACATTTATGCTTCCTCCTCCTTGCTTGGTGGCTCTTCTCCCTTGCACAATGGCTCTTTTTGGTGGCTCATATTTCAAACATGATGGATTTTCTCCTTTGCATGATGGCTCTTCTCCTTTACACAGTAGCTCTTCCTAGGCAACTCTTGGATGCTTGACCCCTATGCTACGATTGTTTATCTTCATTATAACAACACCTTGGCTTCTCTCCTATGGCACTCAAACTTTGCTTTTTGGTGGTCTTTCCTTCAATACGATGGTGCCTCCACTTGTGCTTGGTGGTTCTACCACTCCTTTGGTGACTTTTATTCACCAATATTTTTTGCAAATTTTACCTATACTTTATGGTATCTTTGGACACTCTAACTCTACCTTGCGCTTGTGCACTATTCAATCTATTTCTTTTATCTAAAAATACTTATAAAAAATCTGAACTTTCTTGGATTATAAAAACAACATATGTATTAATTTTTCTTTCTCCTTGTTACTCCCTTTAAAGCAATCTTTAACTTCACTTTTTTTGTTGTGTTTTGCAGATTCTAGGATGATAATGATGCATTCTTACTTGGCTTGGAGACACTTAACTTAGACTATCTTTTGTTGGCTATAATAACTCTAATATGGTGCTTTCAAAAAACTTTATAATAAGCTGATTTGAATGCTTGAATAATGAACTTTTATAGCACCAATGTTACAAACCTCTTTTGCCTCCTTTTGTAGCTAATCTCCTTGGTGATTTGATTCACCTTTTTGTTGTCTCAAATTTAAAAATTTTGTAGCTTCACTTCCTTTTAATTTGTTGCCCCAAAAACAACTACTTCTTCCTCTAATAATGTTGTTAATAATTCTACCCTTTCTCTTATCAAATGCTGCCCAAATTATATAAAACTCATAGCTGGTTTCCTTCTCAAAATGATATCCAAATTGAGCTCCTATCTCCTCCCAAATATGCCATCCGAAACTCTATAATTTGCAACTCTCAATGCTGCCCAGAAATCTATCTCCTTTATGTCCAAAATACAACGTTATCTAACTCTTCCAATATGCTACCTTAGTTTGCTATCAAATTCTCCTTCAACTTGCTATCCAAAATCACTTCCAAATTTTCCCTAAAATTCTCCCATTTGTAGCTCTATATCACCGTTAGTTTGTTATCCTACGACCCTTTAACTTTTACCTCGAAAAACAACAAACTTCTTCTTTACAAATCAACCTTCAAAATATTAATGGTTGTCTTCAAACTTCTCAATTTGGTGGTCTTTTCTATCCTATTTCTCCTCCTTAGCTCTCGCTGAATTCTATATTTGAATTTGACCTCTTTTCTAACCTTTTCTTCAAGAACATGAATGTCTTGAAGTCTTCAAAAAATACTTTCTCAAATTCGGTAAATTTTTTTCCAAAAATCTTCTCCTTGAATTAGGTTCACAAATCCCTTTAAGCTTGTTGTTGAATGACAATAATTTTTCTAAATTTGATGTGATTACCTCTTTCTAGGAGTTTCTTCTTTCTACAATCTTCTATCTCAAATTTTCTTCATATCTTCTCCAATGGCCACTTATTCAACTTTCTCAATAGGGCTTCTCTAGCCTTCTTCTCTCTTCTTCCTTCAATCTACTATGGGGACCTCTTTCTTGGGTCTCCTGAATCTTCAAATTGTAGTCTTCAATATTCAATTGGGACATCTTTATTGGACCTACTTAATCTTCAATGTCTAATCTTTTACTGCAACTCAAAACTAATCCCTGCACGAGGAAAGCACATAGAATTTCAAGCAACCAAAGGTGAAATTATTCTCTATCTGTTGTAGGAAGCTTCTCAACTTTTGAGAACTAATTTTTTACAACAAAAAATTAGATAGCAGCAACCAAACACATCTAAATCTATAGAATTATGAAATAAAAAAACTTTACTAGTTATCTTTCAATCTAGTGGAAATAAATCTATGTTGAGTCCTAGTCTTTACAAGTTTTTTTGCAACCCTATGAAAATACTCTAGACAAACTGCAACTTTCAAATTTTGTAAATAGAATCTCCCTATCTCCTCTCAATATCTCTTTTGGCTCTCCCTATCTCCTATTAATCTCCCTTGTAGTTGTGATACCAATGTTAGCTTTTGATGCTTAATACTTAAAGCAAATTAACCACAAGATCTAAAATAAAGTTGTTAGAAATATAAGTCAATGACAATATTCTAAACATATAAGACTCATAAATAACTTCTACAAAAAATCATAAAAAAACCATTAACAAATGCTCCCACAAATAGTATCTTGATAGAATAAAGATCTCCAATATACCATACTTCCACACACTCTCACTCTACATTGTGTCTCTCTCTCACACACACAAATACATAATGGAATGTGAATCTTCATATGGAGTTATCTTGGTCTTTACTCTTCTTGAGACTCTTCACTTTCCTACTCTAAGGACACGTGCACTCTTACATAATGGACACTTGTGCACATCTACACTCATCATGCTTGCACACTTAACTACAACACACTTATGCATTTCATGTACATTATTACAATACATAAAATAAATACTCACACTCTATTCTAAGATACTCTCCTAATATAATTATGTACCCAAGATGGTACATTAGCATGTACCAAATAATATAATATATTTCAACATCTATAAATATGTTGTCTATAATAATAACAACATGTCAATTCCATAATACCTCTTTTCTTAGGGGTCTTAATAATGCCCCTAATATTTCAAGATATCATTTTCATTGTCATTTTTTATTTATGGTTTTAGCCCCACTTATTATTAACACTTATGGTATTTGATTTTGTTTTTCCATATCTGAAGAACATAAGCTTATACTGAGAGGGGAGGTGAACAGTATAATACCACTTTTTACTTTCTTTCAAAACCAATATCAATTAATGTCCTTAATTGCAATAACCAAATATAGTAGTGTACATTAATAAATCAGATAGCAGTAGTAAGCAAGAACACAAGTCACCACACAATTGAGACACAACAATTTACGTGGTTCACCCAATGTGGGTTACTCCATAGATATTCTCAATCAATCTCTTTGGGAATCACTCCCAATTACAATGTTTATGGATATTTTTCCAAAGGAGAACTCTTTCCCCTTTTACTCTGGCTATGTGATCTTATAGAAGACTCTGTCTCTCTACTGCACTAACTGGTGGACCTCTCTCCAATTGAAGACTCCTCACTCAGATTTGTCTTCAATTGTGTTGTTTGCTGGATCTCTATCCATTGAGACTCTGTCCTCTGTACTCTATCACATCCAAATCTCTATCAATAGGCTCACTAAGAACCTAATCAATAGGCTCGCATAGAACCTGCATAACAAGCTCACAAAGAACTTGTCCAATATTGAATAACAAGCTCACACATAACCTGTCCAATGTTGAATAACAAGCTCACACAGAACTTTTCCAAATATGCTCCAACAAGCTCACTAAGAACTTGTCGAAATCTTCTCTTGCAAGCTCACCAAGAACTTGCCCAAAACTGTTCTAGCAATATCACCAATAACTTGCCCAAAACTGTTCTAGCGAGCTCACCAAGAACTTGCCTAAATTTGCTTTAGCAATCTCACCAAGAACTTTCCCAAATAGGCTCTAGCAAGATCATCAAGAACTTGCCCAAATATGCTCTGGAAATCTCACCAAGAACTTGCCCAAAAATGTCCACAAATATTTCCCAACACTATCCTCAAATCTATCCCAAAAATGTCCTCAAATCTATCCCAAAGGCTTTCTCAAAGGCTCGATCAATCATGCTCAAGTAGTACTCAAAATGAACTCAACAATGAATGACAATCTCAAATAAAATCCACTTCATAGAAGCATAAAGAGAATTTTTAGAGACTCAATATGTTATAATCTCACTTTCAACCCAAATTAATCTCAACTCAACTCATAGATGCATAAAGAGAATTGTTAGAGACTCAATATGTTCTAAACTCACTCTCAACTCAAATCAACCTCAACTCAATTCAAGTCAACCTCAACTCAACTCAAGTCTTATAGAACCATAAAGATAATTGTTAGAGACTCAATATGTTCTAACCTCAATCTCAACTCAACATAGAATGATGGAATAGTTTATTTCATAGAACTTGAACAATCACTTCACACATCACTTGACTAGGCTCAATCAACTCAACTCAACCAATCATCACAAGGGACAACTCTCTCTCACACAACCCTAGTCCAAGTATGGATCAACCAACTCAAATATTATCGACAATGCTCAACCACAAATCTCACATAACAATGATACTCGTGTTATTTTCTAACTCAAGTTCTTTCACAACCAATGGACCTCAACCACTATGCTTATAACACAAGGTTTAAACACAACTCTCAATTCAAAAAACCTTGATGCATTCAACCAACCACTTTTGAAAAGGAAACCATAAACAATCCTTTTCCCTCCAATGATATTTCAGAAATCAACCACCATAAACAATCAATAGGAGAATGTGCCCATACCTTTTATGAAGTGAAGAAACCCCTTTGGAAATCTACCACACTCAACACACTTTGAAACAAAACAACCTTCACTTTGAAACCCTTTACAAAAATAGAAATATCTCTTTGCATACACCTTATATATCCTTCTAAATGAGTTAGTCAAATAGCCCTCAAAATAATATTTCCAACGATATATAATATGATATACTTTTATAAAAGGAAAATACCAGAAATATCTTCTTTTCTAAAAGTGCTTTTAAACTTGCCTTCCAATAAAAAATCAAATCAACCCTCATCACCTTATTCCTCCAACATTAGGCAATAATAAAAAAATTATTAATAAAAATGTTACTTGCCTCTTAGAGGGAATCGAACCCTCGTCTCTGCCCAAACAATCCTCAACTGTGACACCAAAGACCATGCGAGCTACGTGCTCGCATAGGACAAAGAGTGCAACATGCGCTTTTGTCCTTCTCCCCTTGCTCACATCAACAAAAACGTGGGCCAATTCTCCTGCTCAAAACTCTAACCCGTGGGAATTAAACCTCATCTCTTTCACAATCAAAAACCTTTGCACTCCCCTCGCTTTTCGTTGGACCACGCTACCACACAAAGATTTTTGTGCTTTTCGTCTTATCTCCTCTGCATTCGATTCCAAGGCTTTTGAAATAAAAGCCTTTGCATTTATATGCAACTTCCATTTAATTTTGCAAACATCGGCGACGATTTTAAATTAATTTCTTTTTGATGATGACATCGGCATTGAGGTAATTTTAATTTTAAAATTTAAAATTAAATTTTAAATATTAAAATTTAAACCAAATATTCAAAATTGAATATCTCCATATCCGGGGCACATTTTTCAACGAAACAAAAATCCAACCTAGGTTTTAAGAAAAACCCATTTCAAATATGCCATCCATGGTTTTAAATAAAACCTTTTATTTTACCTACCTTGGTTTTCACAAAAACCTTATAAATTTCCATGCTTTCCAAAATGTCATAAATGCTTATATATGAAATACTTTGGCCACCAAAACCAAATATGATCCATGTGACATCAATGAAAACATAAAATACCTCAAATTGCCAACAATATCCCCCTTTGTCATTGATGGCAACACCTCTAATGCAAACACCACAATCACTCCAAAAACCATCTTTGAGAATAAAAGTTGCTCCCCCTGACTTAATGATCTCTTTGGAGGCTGCTCCCACTAACTCAATGCTCTCTTTGGAGGTTTCTCCCCCTAACTCAAATATCTCTTTGGAGGCTACTCCCCCTAACTCAAATCTCTCTCCCTTACTCAAATCTCTCCCCCTTTGACATCAATGGTAAAAGGGACACCTATGGGGCTAAAATATGTGACTCTTAAGTTTAGCCCCCTCACCTCCTTCTCTTTTGAGGTGATTAATTTTGAGGTGGGAGTACTTTTACTCCCATATCACTTTGTTTCTTTCCTCTATCAATTTTCTTCCATGTTTTTTTGATATCCTTCTCTTGATGAATTACTTAATCTTCTTGTCTTGAACCTGTTTGACTTTCTTGCCTTGAACCTATTTGGAATTGAGTCCACCATTTTGTAATATGCCCAAAGTTATTGCAATTAAAACACTTGATATTGTAGCCTTTGGATGGTACCTGTTGGTCATCAAATCTGCCTAGGAAAGGATTTGGGTAAGTGTATGCGCCCTAGACCTGGACCAACATTGAAAGGCCGAAGGGAAGAGATGCCCCTCGTGCCAATCTCTGGAGAAAGGTCGGCTCCTATGCTAAACTACTTTGGTGTTTTGAGATAAGGGATGCAGGAAAGAGATAAACAGAGTAAGGGTGCAGGAAAGAGATAAAAAGAGTTAGGGTTAGAGAAAGAAATAAAAAAGGAGTAAGGGAAGAGAGATCGATAATTTAAAGTGGGAGAGAACAGGAAGCACGATCACTAACTAACAACTTGAATAGCAGCAAAGAACACCAAGAATAAATGAAAGAAACGCCACATTAACCTTCCTATGTATCCTCTGGGCGAGCTCCAGGATTCTCCTTCTCCCTTTCATCAAAATTCAGGGTTCAGAGTAACGACGATTAGGACAAGCGAATATAACAGAAACCACAACCCACCAGGCAGCATAAAAGAAAACCAATATAGCGTTTTTCCTCTCCTATGTATCCTTCGGGCAAATTTTAGGGTACAGTCCCCAATCGCACACCGAATTCAGGATTCAGAGTTACAGTATGCAAATGAAGAAAGACAAAAGAAATAAACACAGAAGGTAGCATACAAGAGAGAAATTGAGCCCAAAGCTCTTTAGTATTAATCGTAGGACATCAAGTTACAACAGCTTTCTAGCAAAAAGTTCCCCCCCTTCTTACATTACAATGCCTGGGTTTTTATAGAGGACCCGACCCTCTGAGTCATTATTACATAGAATGGCGAAGTATACTCTTGAGATCTGAGAAGTCGGCTCCTCGCGGCCCTCGTGACTGAGCTCTCAAATCCATTACCAGAACTGGCAACTATGACCGAGTCAACCGTGGAAACATGCATTGATGAGCCGTCTGAGTGTCCTTGGTTTTTGGGTGCAATGCTCGAGTGGCCGCCATGCTTGTCGGGCTCTCCTTCAAGGATTGATACTTCGCTTCCAATTGCCAAAAATGAGCAGCGAGCTTACCGGGCAAGTAAAAATGCATTTATGAGGCACTTGATCGTCTCGGGAAAATACCCGGCTTGGAGCGCGTGCCCCTTTTGAGTCGCGAAAAAGCAACATGTCGCGATATCATGACATTTCTATGTCTTCAACTTGGTTCTTCTTCTTGCATCGCGAAAATATGACATGTCACGAAATCGTGACATTTCTATGTCTTTGTCCTCTTTTGTTGCTTTTGGCCATGAAAATGCAACATGTCGCGATATCGCGACACTTTTCCTCTTTTGGTCGCGAGAATGCAACATGTCGCGATATCGCGACACTTTTCTCTTTCTTGCTCCTCTCTTGCTCTGAGCCGCGAAAATGCAACATGTCGCGATATCGTGACACTTTTTCTTTCTTGCTCTTTCTCCTTGCTTTGAGCCATGAAAATGCAACATGTCGCGATATCGCGACACTTTTTCTTTCTTGCTCTTTCTCCTTGCTTTGAGCCGTGAAAATGCAACATGTCGCGATATCGTGACACTTTTTCTTTCTTGCTCTTTCTCCTTGCTTTCGGCCATGAAAATGCAACATGTCGCGATATCGTGACACTTTTTCTTTCTTGCTCCCTCTTGTCGCTCTGAGCCATGAAAATGCAACATGTCGCGATATCGCGACACTTTTCTTTCTTGCTCCCTCTTGCTCGCGGCTCGAGAAATGCAACATGTCGCGATATCGCGACACTTTTTCTTTCTTGCGGTGAAGCTATCTTCTTTGGCTTGTTTGGCAGTGAAGCTTTTCTTCTTCATTTTATGTACAAGGGGGTGGCATTGAAAGCCAAAATTGCTGCAACACTTACAAATACTTTCAAAAATAACAAAAGGAAACACTTTACAAAAAGAAAATTTTGATTTTTTTCTACCCCTCTATGCAATGTGACAAAATTGTCAACATTCTTGGTGGCTCATGGGGCATTTAGCTTGTCTGAATGCAGAGATCCCAGGCCTTTATCCATTGGGCAACAGAGTCATTCCCATTGTCCTCTTCTCTGACTATCCACTGACGACATTTTTTTTTTTTGTTTGTGCCTAAGCTCCTAAGCAACACTTAGCGCCTTCGACACTTATTTACTAGCCGGGCTATTTACAGTATTTACACAAAATTTTGTGACATGATTGGCATGCCGCCACCATAAACCCAGCTTCGGGTGCCTATCCGGTGAACCTGCAATGTCCGGACCAGATCTGATTGAACTTCAGTTGATCTTTGAAGTTCGGATGGCCTCTTCCCGAAGTTGTCCATGTTGCAAACGGAGTGCAACATGGCAGGTTGTCACTCCTGCCAGTACCCATACTGGTGATGAATGATGTGGCGAAGAAGTTCACCGCATGGGGGTCTTTTGTGGGTACCGGTTGTGGTGATGGCTGGAACCAATACCACCATTTTAGAGAGTCCACCGGCTGTGGACTCTTGAATACGAGCTCCTCCAACTTCTTGCTGCGACAACAGGGCTTTTCTCATGATAAGTCTGCTTCCAGGATCTCCTTGGGCTCAGCCTCTTGATGAGGCATGCTTAATGGGCTCTGGCTGAATACTTGCGTGCCATCCACTGGGATACAAAAAGGGTGCAAAAATGTGCCCTCTTTGTTCTCAGGTTCCACCACTTGAGTCTGTTTCTCTCCTTGGCCCATCTCTTGATGGAGACTGCAAGCAACCATATTGTTCATTGTTGGGGCAAAGCTTGCATATTCCCATCGTTGGCCTTGGACGAAATTTGCCTCTTGAGCTCCAAACGACTGCATCTCAGGTCTCTGCTCAGTATGAGGAATCTTCCATGGTGAATACTATGCAGGATAGATAGGAGCAACAAATATTGGAGAAAGTGATGGAGTTTCCCCCCACTGCCACTTTCCAGATAGGAGCAGGAGCTGCTCTGCTCGTACTGCTTCCTCAAATATTTGAGGAAATCTTCGTTCACCTGATTGCAGTAAGAGGAGGCTCATGTCCGGGTGAAAGGCCCGAACATAGAAGAGGTGGGCTTGGGCGGGCGTCGGTTGGATCTCTCCTGGAATTCTCTTCCAACTTCTACAGAATCGGACATTGAAGTCCGTGATGCTCTCCAGAGGTGTTCTTGTGATGGTGGAGAGGTACATCAAAAGCTGGAAGGGGTCCTGAGAGCCATCAAATGTTCTGATTAGCGCTCCCGCTAAGTCATCCCATGAGCAGATGCTTTTACGCCCGAGCAGTCTGTACCACTGCAGCGCCCTTCCTTCCAAAGATAGAACCAGAAGTCTGATCATGACATCTTCGTGGGTTATGTCATGGAGGGTCGCTAAAGCAGCAACATCTTCAAGGTGCTCTTGGGCCATTCCCTTAGTGCCATTGTATTTCGTCAATGTCTTCAAGGCACTTTTGGGAATTTCATGGTAACTTGGGAGATTCAGAGGGCCACGATCATCCCAGCTGGGATAGCATACCCTCTCCATTATAGCAGTGGCCTGCAGAGATCATGGTTCTCGCCACTAAGTCGGAGTCGCCAGGTGAACATTCTTTTCTTCGCTTGTGAGGTCAAGGCTGCTCACCAAACCTTGATTCCTTCGGGGTGTCTTATTTCAGCTTTAAAAGGTGCCTACGATCAAGAAATCTGGATCTTCAGCTCAGTCAGAGTCGCCAGGTGATTTTTCCAGATGGAGGCAAGCCAGAGATTCACCAAACTCGGGCTTCCTTAAAACATGGGACCAGTGTCCCACCGGGCGTGCCAAAAACTGTTGGTCATCAAATCTTCCCAGGAAAGGATTTGGGTAAGTGTATGCACCCTAGACCTGGACCAACATTGAAAGGCCGAAGGGAAGAGATGCCCCTCGTGCCAATCTCCGGAGAAAGGCCGGCTCCTATGCTAAACTACTTTGGTGTTTTGAGATAAGGGATGCAGGAAAGAGATAAACAGAGTAAGGGTGCAGGAAAGAGATAAAAAGAGTTAGGGTTAGAGAAAGAAATAAAAAAGGGGGTAAGGGAAGAGAGATCAATAATTTAAAGTGGGAGAGAACAGGAAGCACGATCACTAACTAACAACTTGAATAGCAGCAAAGAACACCAAGAATAAATGAAAGAAACGCCACATTAACCTTCCTATGTATCCTCTGGGCGAGCTCCAGGATTCTCCTTCTCCCTTTCATCAAAATTTAGGGTTCAGAGTAACGACGATTAGGACAAGCGAATATAACAGAAACCACAACCCACCAGGCAGCATAAAAGAAAACCAATATAGCATTTTTCCTCTCCTATGTATCCTTCGGGCAAATTTTAGGGTACAGTCCCCAATCGCACACCGAATTCAGGATTCGAGTTACAGTATGCAAATGAAGAAAGACAAAAGAAATAAACACAGAAGGCAGCATACAAGAGAGAAATTGAGCCCAAAGCTCTTTAGTATTAATCGTAGGACATCAAGTTACAGCAGCTTTCTAGCAGAAAGTTCCCCCCTTCTTACATTACAATGCCTAGGTTTTTATAGAGGACCCGACCCTCTGAGTCATTATTACACAGAATGGCGAAGTATACTCTTGAGATCTGAGAAGTCGGCTCCTCGCGGCCCTCGTGACTGAGCTCTCAAATCCATTACCAGAACTGGCAACTGTGACCGAGTCAACCGTGGAAACATGCATTGATGAGCCGTCTGAGTGTCCTTGGTTTCTGGGTGCAATGCTCGAGTGGCCGCCATGCTTGTCGGGCTCTCCTTCAGGGACTGATACTTCACTTCCAATTGCCAAAAATGAGCAGCGAGCTTATCGGGCAAGTAAAAATGCATTTATGAGGCACTTGATCGTCTCGGGAAAATACCCGGCTTGGAGCGCGTGCCCCTTTTGAGTCACGAAAAAGCAACATGTCGCGATATCGTGACATTTCTATGTCTTCAACTTGGTTCTTCTTCTTGCATCACAAAAATATGACATGTCGCGAAATCGCGACATTTCTATGTCTTTGTCCTCTTTTGTTGCTTTTGGCCACGAAAATGCAACATGTCGCGATATCGCGACACTTTTCCTCTTTTGGTCGCGAGAATGCAACATGTCGCGATATCGCGACACTTTTTCTCTCTTGCTCTTTCTCCTTGCTTTGGGCCACGAAAATGCAACATGTCGCGATATCGCGACACTTTTTCTTTCTTGCTCTTTCTCCTCGCTTTGAGCCGTGAAAATGCAACATGTCGCGATATCGCGACACTTTTTCTTTCTTGCTCTTTCTCCTTGCTTTGAGCCATGAAAATGCAACATGTCACGATATCGCGACACTTTTTCTTTCTTGCTCTTTCTCCTTGCTTTCAGCCGCGAAAATGCAACATGTCGCGATATCGCGACACTTTTTCTTTCTTGCTCTTTCTCCTTGCTTTCGGCCACGAAAATGCAACATGTCGCGATATCGCGACACTTTTTCTTTCTTGCTCCCTCTTGTCGCTCTCGGCCGTGAAAATGCAACATGTCGCGATATCGCGACACTTTTCCTTCTCCTCTTCTCCTTGCTCCGAAAATGCAACATGTCGCGATATCGCGACACTTTTTCCTTCTTTCGGCGAAGCTATCTTCTTTGGCTTGTTTGGCAGCGAAGCTCTTCTTCTTCATTTTATGTACAAGGGGGTGGCATTGAAAGCCAAAATTGCTGCAACACTTACAAATATTTTCAAAAATAACAAAAGAAACACTTTACAAAAAGAAAATTTTGATTTTTTTTCTACCCCTCTATGCAATGTGACAAGATTGTCAACAGTACCCATGTCCTGAATTCTTTCTTGAAGTAATTTCCATCTTCACTATCACTAAAACCATTGCAATATCCTGATCTGTGATCTCTTTGACCACACACAAAATATTGTTCTCTTTCACCTTCTATTCCTAGGAATAGATGTTCTTCCTTTTCATCATCTGATTTGTCTCTATCACTATGATCTGAGCTATCACTTGCTTCTACAATGTAGTAATATTTCTTTGCCTTACGAAAAATTATCTTCTTCTCATATATGTTTTGCTTGTATCTGTCATCTTTTTCATGCTTATGCTTTCCATATTCTTTTCTTCTATGACCCTATTTTTCATCATCATTGTTTTCTTCATGTGGATACTTGTATGCATAGTGACCAAGATCACCACACTTGTAGCATCTGACTTTCCTTATATATCTAAAATTCCTTGAGTCCTTATTCATTTTGATGAAGTTAGCTTCCTCATAATTTTCTAAAACTCTATCTATTTCTAAAACTTTCCATTTATCTTTTTTTGAAGCCTTAAATGCAATCTCTTTTATTGGAGCTTGATTCTTACTTACCCTCGTCTCATAAGTTGTGAGAGTACCTTGCAATTCTTCCATTGTTAGCTTGTTGATATCCATTGTTTCTTCTATTTTTGAAACCTTAGAATCATATTTCATGGGAAGTGATCTCAAAACATTTTGAGTAACTTTTGATTCTTTCATCTCAAAACCTAGGCCTCTCATGGTGTTAATAATCTCATCAACTCGAAGTAAAAACCTTGCAATATCTTCAAAATATTCAATTTTCAATTCCTCAAATATTTTTTTGTTTATAGTTTTGACAAATTTACCTTGGAATCTCCTTCATAAGTATTCTGCAACTTGGTCCACATTTCATTATTTGAAGTACATACCATGACCTTTGCAAAATCTGTCTCACATAGCCCACTCAAAATATAATTTATTGCCCTTGCATTGATCTCAACCAATTTCTTGATGGTATGATCTTCCTCGAGATCACCTTCAACCCTATACTCTTTTTCAACTATTTGCCATACCTCATATCCTCGTGATATCAAGTAGTTATTCATCCTCATGCTCCAGAAAGCATAATTGTTACCATCAAATAGTGGAGCCTTATTTGTAGATAATCCATTCTATGAAGCCATTTGTGTTCTTGTAGAACATGCCCTCAAGTTGTTAGTCTTTTGAAGTAACCCACTCTGATACCAATTTAAGAACACAAGGTTATACTGAGAGGGGGGGTGAACAATATAAGACCACTTTTTACGTTCTTTCCAAACCAATATCAATTAATGTCCTTAATTGCAATAACCAAATATAGCAATGTGCATTAATAACTCATATAGTAGTAGTAAGCAAGAGCACAAGTCACCACACAATTGAGACACAACAATTTACGTGGTTCACCCAATGTGGGCTACTCCATAGAGAAAATATTTTACTAAAACTTTCTCAATCAATCTCTTTGGGAATCACTCCCAATTACAATGTTTATGGATCTCTGTCCAAAGGAGAACTCTTTCCCCTTCTTCTCTGGCTATGTGATCTTCTAGAAGACTATGTCTCTCTACTGCACTGACTGGTGGACCTCTCTCCACTTGAAGACTCCTCACTCAAATCTATCTTCAATTGTGTTGGTTGCTAGATCTCTATCCACTGAGACTCTGTCCTCTGTACTCTGTCACCTCCAAAGCTCTATCAATAGGCTCACTAAGAACCTACTCAATAGGCTCACACAGAACCTGCTTAATAATCTCACACAGAACTTATCCGAATATGCTCCAACAAGCTCACTAAGAACTTGTCCAAATATGCTCTAACAAGCTCACCAAGAACTTGCCCAAAACTATTCTAACAAGCTCACCAAGAACTTGCCCAAATCTGCTCTAACAAGCTCACCAAGAACTTGCCCAAATCTGCTCTAGCAATCTCACCAAGAACTTGCCCAAATATGCTCTAGCAATCTCACCAAGAACTTGCCCAAAACTATCCACAAATATGTCCCAACACTGTCCTCAAAGTTGTCCCAACATTGTCCTCAAATCTGTCCCAAAGGCCTTCTCAAAGGCTCAATCAATCATGCTCAAGTAGTACTCAAAATGAACTCAACAATGAATGGCAATCTCAACTCAAATCCACTTCATAGAAGCATAAAGAGAATTTTTAGAGACTCAATATGTTCTAATCTCACTCTCAACCCAAATCAATATAAACTCAACTCAATCACTCATAGAAGCATAAAGAGAATTGTTAGAGACTCAATATGTTCTAAACTCACTCTCAACTCAAATCAACCTCAACTCAATTCAAGTCAACCTCAACTCAACTCAAGTCTTATAGAACCATAAAGAGAATTGTTAGAGACTCAATATGTTCTAACCTCAATCTCAACTCAACATAGAATGATGGAATAGTTTATTTCATAGAACTTGAACAATCACTTCACACATCACTTGACTAGGCTCAATCAACTCAACTCAACCTATCATCACAAGGGACAACTCTCTCTCACACAACCCTAGTCCAAGTATGTATCAACCAACTCAAATGTTTCCAACAATGCTCAACCACAAATATCACATAACAATGATACTCATGTTCTTTTCTAACTCAAGTTCTTTCACAACCAATGGGCTTCAACCACTATGCTTATAACACAAGGTTTAAACACAACTCTCAATTCAGAAAACCTTGATGCATTCAACCAACCACTTTCGAAAAGGAAACCACAAACAATCATTTTCCCTCCAATGATATTTCAAAAATCAACCACCATAAACAATCAATAGGAGAATGTGCCCATACCTTTTATGAAGTGAAGAAACCCCTTTGGAAATCTGCCACACTCAACACACTTTGAAACAAAACAACCTTCACTTTGAAACCCTTTACAAAAATAGAAATATCTCTCTACAAACATCTTATTTCTCCTTCTAAATGAGTTAGTCAAATAGCCCTCAAAATAAGCTTTCCAACGATATATAATATGATATACTTTTATAAAAGGAAAATACCGGAAATATCTTCTTTTCTAAAAGTGCTTTTAAACTTGCCTTCCAATAAAAAATCAAATCAACCCTCATCACCTTATTCCTCCAACATTAGGCAATAATAAAAAATTTATTAATAAAAAAGTTACTTGCCTCTTAGAGGGAATCAAACCCTCGTCTCTGCCCAAACAATCCTCAACCACAACATCAAAGACCACACGAGCTACGCGCTCGCATAGGACAAAGAGCGCAAAATGTGCTTTTGTCCTTCTCCCCTTGCTCACGTCAACAAAAATGTGGGCCAATTCTCTTACTCAAAACTCTAACCCATGTGGAATCAAACCTCATCTCTTTCACAAGCAAAAACCTTTGCACTCTCCTCGCTCGTCGTTGGACCATGCTACCACATGAATATTTTGACGCTTTTCATCTTATCTCATCTGCATTTGATTACAAGGTTTTTGAAATAAAAGCCTTCGCATTTATATGCAACTTCCCTTTAATTTTGCAAACGTCGGTGAAACTTTTAGATTAATTTATTTTTGATGATGACATTGGCGCTGAGGTAATTTTAATTTTAAAATTTAAAATTAAATTTTTAAATATTAAAATTTAAACAAAATATTCAAAATTGAATATCTCCATCTCCGGGGCACCTTTTTCGATGAAACGAAAATCCAACCTAGGTTTTAAGAAAAACCCATTTCAAATCTGCCATCCATGGTTTTAAATAAAACCTTTTATTCTACCTGCCTCTGTTTTCACAAAAACCTTATAAATTTCCATGCTTTCCAAAATGTCATAAATGCTTATATATGAAATACTTTGGCCACCAAAACCAAATGTGATCCATGTGACATCAATGATTCATGTAACATCAATGATCCATGTGATATCAATGACAACATAAAATACCTCATTTTCCAACAAGATCAATATCGCCTTGAGTTTCCTTTTCTCCTTATTTTATTTCTTGGGTCTTCTTCTCTTTTTTATTCCCACCAACACTTTTAACTTCATCAATATTTTCAATTTGTCACACTATTCATAATGATACTTATCATTTGTAGATTTATCTTATTGTAAAGGATTCAACGTTCAAGGAATAACCTTAAAAAAAATTTCTTGTTTATGTTGCCCTCAAAACCCTAAAGTGTAATAATGCTCCATTGCAATTCTTTCTTATGCTATCCTAAAATCCCTAAATTGCTATGGATTTTTTCCATCCTCATTTATTTATTATATTGCTTTTAAAACCCTAAAGTGAAAGGGATAACCTCTATACCACTTTCATTTCTATTACTAAGAGATAATTCTATACTACTTGACAAAAATGAAGATAGTTTACATAGAATAAATTTGACCGTTTATCTTGTATTTAATTTAAAATTTTCCTCCACATCTTCCTTTGCACCTTAAATGTTGATGGAGTTACCCTATATATTCTCCTATCCTTCATAGAATACAAAATGCTTTAGATTTGAAATAATTAATCCAAAATTTAATCAACTCTTTCAATGTTGATGGAGCTACTCATTATATTCTTATATTTTTAAAAATTGACCCCAAATGGTATGAACAGAGGGATAATGAAGAAGTATATAATCTGATATTTCTAGATATTTTCACACAAGACACACTTGAAAGGTCCATAATATTTTTTCTTTGTAGAATCTCTCTTGTAATAATCCTGCTTTGGACTACTAATCAAAGAAATATTGAGGCCTTAGGGAGGTCTTCCGATGATCAAACATTCTTCCAAGGAAAACTATTATGAGTAGGAAATTTTGATTGCTCTAAATCCTTATGTCCCAACTAGATGGATTATTTACCATATTTTGATATATTCTAAACTATCTCATCTTTTAATGTAAAAGTAGACAAATAGAACTATTCAAACATGTTTTGGAACTCATCTACTATTTTCTTGAGTTTCTTTCCTTCCACTAGGATGCTAATGGAAATCCAATGATTTGGATATCTTGATCACATTAATATAGCCTTTGATCTTTAGATATTTACAAGCTAGACATATCCAATCCAATAGTTGCTATTTTGGATAAGAAATAAAAGGATAAGGCTTCAACCAATCATCAAACCAAAAACTTGTAAAAACCCCCTCATTGACTAAATGTCTAATATATTTCTTGATTAATTATGAACTATATGATATGAAATTCCATATTGGAAATCCTTTAGGTAAGATTCATTTCCTAGAAAATTTTATTGTATCAAGAGAACCAGTATATTTTTGAAGTGCTATTTTTGTCCAACTCTTTCCTTGATAATTGAACAAAATTTTGTATTAACAATATTCTAATTTTTGTAGTATTAACAAATTGTCCAACAACCTAGACCTGCAAGTAGAAATATTGGATATTCTTGTTATCCAACAAATAATTGCATGTACAGTATATAATTTCTTCAAATATTTTATCTCGATAAAGATCAGATCACAAACCCATTCTTTTGACTTGTGATTTACCTAATAATGGTCATTCAAAGACATTTTGCTTTCAGTCTATGAGGCTCCAAGACCCTACTTTCTTCTAGATGGTTATATTATGGTAGGATGAAGCAAATTTTAAAGGATCATATATATAGGTTTGTTCAAAAGATGAAATATTTAAAGGAACAAATGAAGATTTGGAAAGCCAAATATTTTGATAACATTTTTATATAAAAGAAAGAAATTGAATCCAAATTCAAAATTTTACAAGAGATACTAGAAATTAATGGAATGGGTCAAGATTCTTATGTGAAAGAAAAACAATTACTTTTTTTATTATTATAACACATTGAAAAAGGAGTCATATTGGTTCCAAAAATCTAAGGAGAAATGGGCTCAAGGAAGGAAATAAAAATACAAATTGTTTTATTTTTATCACATCAAAAATATTTTGACTCCATATGGAAGAAATACTGAGAAAGATGAAGATATAGAGAAGCAATTAATTATTTCAAATATATTTTATCAAATATTGAGCAAGACAAGGAGGCAGAAGATAAGCTTTTACAAAATATTCCATCAATTATCTCACTTAGATAAAATGAAAGCTTGATGAAGAAAATACTTATGAAGCAGTTTTCTCTTTCAATCCTAACAAGGCACTTGGCCAAGATGATCCACTATCTCCTTGTCTATTCATTATTGGTAGTGGCATTACAGAGAGCTCTCTCAAAGGCAAAAATGGAAGGAAAAATCAAAGGTATTAAGGTTGCAAAAAATGGTCCCTTCGAATATCATCTCCAATTTGTTGATTATACTTTTCTTTTGGGCCACCCCTAAGTCAATAAGTCCATGGACTTTAAATCAATATTATCATATTATGAGAAGGCTATTGAACAATTAGCTAATACAACACAATATAGGATTTTTTTCGTTAACAAATTATTTATGGATATTTTAGGGTTTAAGATCGAAAAGATTCCAGTACTTGGGCATATTCCTTTGTCTCGATATAGGAATAAAAGGGAGATTTGGGTCTCTTGTTCAAATAGAATGAAAGCTTGCTTGGCAAGTTAGAAAGGTAATTTCTTAACCGTGGTAGGAAGGATGCAACTCACAAAGACTACATTGCAACCCATCCCTATTTATATGATATCACTTTAAAGATTATTAGTAGGTAGAACATCAAAATATTATAAAATTTTAAGAGACTTCCTTTGGAAAGGATGCAAGGAAAAATTAGGTTTTATCTTTATAAGTGATATAGGGCTTCAAAGGAAAGAATATTGGAAGAGCAATCTTGTGAAATTGAAAAATCATGAGTTTGGCCTTAGGGACAAAATCTTGGGTGGAGATTATTTAGAGATCAAGGAAAGAATTAGGTGAAAATATTACTTCAAAAATATTTGTTCTCTTGATGCAATAAAAATATGTAGGAAAAAAACCCTAACCAAGGTATTGTCAACATGGAATTTCATTTCAGATAGTTTGAAATTGATGAAGAAACATACTGGATAGTAAGTCAATGGGGATAATTATACAAATTTTTGGTTTGATGCTTGGTTGAAGCCTTATCCTCTTATATTTGACTCAAAATATCAACCATTAGCTCGAGCATGCCTAGCTTGTAAAGGTCCAAAAGTCAAAGATAATGGATCTCTAATAGTAACTTGAACTCACATAAATTGCAGATGAACTTCAAAAGATATCTTAAGAGTTTTATTTGTCAATTTCTAGATGAAAGGATGAGTTGGTTTGGAATCTATCAAAATATAGTGGATACTCGATCAAGTTGGGATATGAGTATTTAGAGAAATCAAAATTTTCTACTCCTAAGGATATTCCTTGGAATATTCGATCATTAGAGGCTCTTGTAATGCCTCAATATTCCTTTTGTTAGTAGTTCAAAGTAAGATTAGTTGGCCATTGGCTTTGTTTGCTTTATATGGTCAAGAAAACGAGATATAATCAAAAGTTACTCAACCATCCATTTTGGCTAATTTATACATCACCTGGTGTATGACAAGCAATGATGACGTAACGAGAACATCTACAAATAAGAGGATATTATGAACCTTTTAGATGTGTCTTGTGTGAGAAGTATTTAGAAACATCAAACCATTTATTTCGTCATTGTCCTTTTGTTCATACCATTTAGGGTTACTTTTTTGAAAATATATTAGGTAGATTCATCAACATTGAAAGAGTTGATGAAATTATTTCAAAACTAAAGCATTATGTATTTCGTAAAGGATTGGCCCTTCCAATATTTGTTGGAATTTATGGCTTGAAAGGAATACTAGAAAGTTTTTTAAAAAATATCAAAATCATAAGTGTGAAACTATATTGTTGGTGCCCATCATGGGAAGTATTCAAGTGTGGAAAAATAGATGGTAACAACTTGGTTATATAATATAAATATCTATTGAAGAGTCATTTGCAACAAAGGCATTAAAACAAAGGATATAATCTAATCTAGGGTAAAATGAAAATTTCCAAAAATTGGATTTATCAAAATTAATTTTGTTGGTGTTTCTTAAGGAAAATAATGAAGGCAAAATTTCCCTCACTAAGAATTATATGAAACTGGAAGACATCTTATAGAAGAGGAAGTAGATTGAGGAGGGAAGTTTTTTGCAGGATTTTCCAAACTATCGAACTTGTTTCGGCCATATTTCACTCATCCGGACTCGGATTGAGCTAAAATTTTGAGGGTAGATGCCTGAAAAACCCTAGAATGTCTCCACCAATTTTTAGATCATTTGGAGCAACACATATCCTAGTGCATCCCTATGTGTGAATGATATTTTTGGCAAGCGATTGTGCAAGGGTTTCATCTGGGTTGAGTGCAAGCAGCTCTAGAGGTTGGTTTTTAGGGCCTTCGGGCCCTAGCGACCAATATTTTTGTGGTTTATACTCAATATTTTAGTAGGATATGTTGCAAGGGATCCAAGATGGGTTAGAAATATGTCTTTCAACAGATCATGTTGTGAACTTGAGTGACAACGACTTCCAATTTGCTGCACAAAATAAAAGTGAAAACCATACCTTTCCACGACATCTAGGGCAAGGATTAAAGAGATCACAAAACAAGTTTCAAGCAGTTGATCAAAAAATGGCTCAGATCTCAAGTGAATCTGGTGCTAAGGTGCACCCACAAAATAAATCTACTGTGAAAACCCTTGTCAAGGGTAATAATTTTGAAGACTCAGCCCCAAAAATGAATTTTAGGGATGCCCTCCATGGTGGATAGCCTTAGCCCAATGCTAATATTAATATTAGGGCTTCCCATAAAACTCTAAGAATACCCAAGATTGATCCTAAGAAAATGGAGTCAGGATGTCTTAAAGTAGCTGATGGAACTCCTATTGTTAAGCTTGATATGGGTAACATTCAGACTGGCATTGAAGATCTGGAAAAAAGAGGACTAATTTATCGGTTCATGGGTTTTCGTCTAAGCCTATCTGCTTTCAAAGTCTGGGTTGCAAAAAGCTGGAAAACTAAAGGTGAGTTACAAATCTCTATTTATCCAAATGGTTATTTTCTTGTTTTATTTGCAAATAATGAAGATAGAGAGAAAATTTTTCAAGGGGGTCCCTGGTTTTTTGGAAGGGCAAGGATTTTCATGAAGCCCTGGCATACTAAATTTAAATCCAAAGAAGAGATACCTTCTATAGCTCCCATGTGGGTTAGACTCTTTGGCCTCCCTATTGAATTTTGGAATCCTACTATTTTTTCTTCAATTGAAAACTCTTTAGGAACTTTTATGATGATTGTTGATTGTACTCAAAATTTTGAACATATTATTTATGCTCGAATTTGTGTTTTAATGGATTTTGACAAACCCCTACCTAAAAATATCACATTACAATTTGGGGAAGACACTTGGGAGCAAGTAGTGGACTATGAGAACATTCCTTTTCATTGTAGAATTTGCCATGAATATGGTCATTTGGCTAGTGCTTGCCCAAATAAAATTCCTGATCAAAAGAAAGAAGATATAAACTCAACAGGTTTCCAAATGCCTAAGAAGAACACTAAAAAAAAACCAGTTATGAAGGATCAATCAAAGTCATCTACTAATATGTTTGAAATCCTTTCCACAAATGATGTCCCAAGTGAGGAAGAGGAAATAATGGAAACATAAATCTTAGAAACACAATTTAAAGATGAAGGGAAGAACTCAAAGACAAACCAACAAATCAAAGGTTTTCAACAGAAAAAAAGGGAGAAAATTTACACAAGAAAAACAATCTTTTAAATGTCAAAACTTCAAATAATACAAGTCCCAATATAGACTCTGTTGAACCCTCTAGTAAAATTTTGGTTGTGTACGAGCATTCTTCAAGGTTAGAAGCCATCTCAAATTCAATTGGAGTAAGTCAAGAAACAGGGAAAAAAAATTGAAGATGGATTCTAATCAAAAGGTAGGTCACAAGACCAATCAATATCATATGGTAAAAGAAGGTGAAAAGCTTGTAGAGGAAGGTAAGATTAATGCCCTTCCCAACTTTTTTAGCCCTGGTATTAATGAATATCATCACTTGGAATATTAGAGGACTCAAAGGGAGTCTTTCAAAACAAAATGAAATTAGAAGAATGATTCAGATAAATCATCCACATCTTGTTTTCCTTCAAGAAACGAAGATGTCAATGGAGGATATGGACTCAATTGCTAGTAAAATTTGGCCAGCTAGAAAAGTGGTTTCCCTCAGTTCCAAGGGGACTTTTGGTGGCATTGCTTGTCTTTGGGACCCAAAAGAGGTAGTTATTCACCATATGGTTGTCATTTGGGGTATTTTGGCTATAGCTATTCAAAGTAGACATTCCAACCAAATTATGCTTTGCATTACTATTTATGCTTCGACTGCTTTGGAGGAAAAAGAAGATAGTGGAAGGATATAACTCATATTATCTCTCATTTTCCTGAAGCTTGGATCTTGATTGGAGGAGATTTCAATACCATCCTCTCTCTAGATGAGAAAATGGGAGGAAATAGAAATTTGGACAAAAGCACTGACCTCATGAGCGAATATATTTCAAACCTCCATCTTGTGGACATCCAACCAGATAATGGCCTTATGACTTGGTCTAACAGAAGGCAAGGCTTAGCTTGTATAATGGAGAGATTGGATAGGTTTTTGATCTTTGAAAATTTCTTAATCCATGGTCACATTCCTAAAGTGAAAACTCTTAACAATGTTGGTTCGGATCATTGGCCAGTCATGGTGGAAATGTGGAAAACCAATGTGAGTTTCTCTCCTTTTTGTTTTCAATTAATGTGGCTTAGAGACAGTTCCTTTAGACCTCGTGTGCAACAATGGTGGAAGGAATGTAAGCCTAGGTATGGGACTAAGATGTTTTGTTTTGCCAAAATACTACAATACATTAAATCCAAAATCAAGACTTGGAACTGGATGTTCATAAAAAAAACATGAAGTTATTGCTCAACTTGAAAATTTGAATAAGAAAATCCGTTTAGATGGCCTCACAGAGAATAGAAGTGTAGATGAAATTAAACTCACAACTCAGAGGAATGGGAAAAAAGAGAACTCTTATGGAAGCAAAAATCTAGAATTCAATGGCTCAAAGAAGGAGATCGAAACACAAATTTCTTCCACAAATCTCTTCTAGCTCGAAGATCTCACAACTTTATTTCTTCCCTAAAATCAGATTCTAGAGATGTTGTCTATACTTGGGATGGCATGAACTCTATTGTTGTCAATTACTTTTCCAATATTTTTGCTGCTACTCCTCTTGACTCAGCTTCTCAACAAAATGTTCTTCAAGCAATCCCTTCTCTTATCACTTATGAGGAGAACTCTATTTTGATTGCTCTTACTATCAATGAGCTTCAACAGGTAGTTTTTAAAATGCAAAAATGGAAAACCCCAGGTCCTGATGGTTTTTCCATTAAGTTCTACCAAGAGTTCTAGGATATCCTTCATGCTGATTTATTAGAGGTGGTGGAAGAAGCCAAGAAAGCCAAAGAAATTTTGAAGGTTATCAATAAAACTTATATTACTCTTATTCCAAAAGCTCAAGAGGTTGAACACATCTCAAATTTTAGACCTATTGCTTTATGTAATGTTCTTGTTGACAATTTTGTCACATTGCATAGAGGGGTAGAAAAATCAAAAAATTTTGTAAAGTGTTTCCTTTTGTAAAGTATTTCTTTTTGTTTTTTGAAAATATTTGTAAGTTGCAGCAATTTTGGCTTTCATCGCCATCCCCCTTGTACATAGAATGAAGATGAAAGAGCTTCGCTATTGAGCAGGCTAAGGAAAAAATCTTCGCAAGAAAAGGAAGATAGCTTCACCAAAAGAAAGAAGTAGGGGATGAAAAGAGCTTCGCACCCGAAGCATTTCCAGCGACTACTTCGGGCGAAAGTTTTGCGAAGCGGCATTCGAGCAGTCCAAAAGAACAGCTTCACCGAAGAAGGAAAGTCTAGATCGCGGCCCGAGTTTGCTAAGGCGAGAAAACTACTTCGGGCCCGAAGCATTTCAAGCAGTCTACTTCGGGCGAAAATCTTGCGAAGCGAAAGTTGAAAGAGCGCAAACATTGAAAAGTACTTCGCCAAAAAACCGCCGAAGCACCCACTTCGGGCCTCCCCACCAGTGAACCATTTCTACTTCATCGAAAGTTGTCACGAAGCATCTGCTTCGGCTAGCTTTCGTGCGAAGCACTTTCACCCGAAGCGGTAGCGGCCGTAAAGAACAAGACATTTTTCGAAGGCAAGAATGCGCTTCGGTCGAAATGCCCCCGAACCACAGTTTTGAGGGAGGATCGCGGCGAAGCATTTTGAAGACTCACCAGCGAAGCATCCACTTCGGGCGGAGAACCTCAGCGAAGCAGTTTTGACACGTCTCTCCAGCGAAGCAACGAGAAATGAAGAGCCCCACCTTGAGGAGGAATACCTGCTTCGGCACTCAACACCCCCGAAGCTGTCTTGCGAAGCTCCACCATGCGAAGTGCAAACCAAGAAGGAAGATCTGCTTCGGCTCAAATCCATTGCGAAGCGGAGTTGCGAACGAAAATCTAGCGAAGCGCTTCAAGGGCACACACTCCAAGCCGGGTATTTTTTTGAGGCAATCAAGTGCCTCATAAATGCATTTTTACGTGCCCGATAAACTCGTTGCTCATTTTTGGCAATTGGAAATGAGGTATCAGTTCCTAAAGGAGAGCCCGACGAGCATGGCGGCCACTCGAGCACTGCACCCAGAGGCCAAGGACGTTCAGGCGGCTCATTAATGCATGTTTCCCCGACTGACCCGATCGCAACTGCTAGTTTTGGTAAAGGATTTGAGAGCTCAGTCACGAGAGCCACGAAGAGCCGACTTCTCAGGTTTTGAGGATGTACTCCTCCATTTTGTGCATTGATGGCTCAGAGGGTCGGGTCCTCTATAAAAACCCAGGCATTGTAATGTAAAAGGGGGGAAACTTTCTGCTAAGAAAGCTATTGTAACTTGAATCCCTGTGATTAATACTAAAGACCTTTGAGCTCAATTTCTCTCTTGTATGCTGCCTTCCGTGTTTATTTCTTTTATCTCTTTCTTCATTTGCATACTGTAATTCTGCATTCTGGATTTAGGTGTGCGATTGGGGATGAAACCCTAAAATTTTCTCGAAGGATACATAGGAGAGGAAAACGTTGTATTAGTTTTCTTGTATGCCGCCTGTGGATCTTGTTTCTGTTATATTCACTTTGTCCTAATCGCCGTAACTCTGAACTCTGAATTTTGACGAAAGGGAAGGGTAATCCTGGAACTCGTCCAGAGGATACATAGGAAGGCTAATATCGTGTTCTTTTCATTTTATTCTTGGTGTTTCTTGCTGTTGTTTCAAGCTATTGGCCAGTGATCGTGCTTCTGGTTCTTTCCCACTTTAAATTATCAACATCTCTTCCCTTACCCCTTTTATTTCCTTCTTGCACCCTTACTCTATTTATTTCTTCCCTGCACCCTTACTGTTTTATCTCTTTCCTGCACCCTTATCTTAAACACCGAAGTAGTTTAGTATAGGAGCCGACCTTTCTCCGAAGATTGGCATGAGGGGCATCTCTTCCCTTCGGCCTTTCAATGTTGGTCCAGGTCTAGGGCGCGTACACTTTCCCAAAATCCTTTCCTGGGCAGATTTGATGACCAACAGTTTTTGGCACGCCCGGTGGGACCCGGTCAGTCTCACCTTGTGAGTGGTAGTGAGAGTCGATGCTCGTCTCATTGCCAAAAGACTCTTAGCATCTAGCGACTCTGTTCAACCCGAGAATATTTAAGTCGTAGAGATCGGTACCTAAGTCTGTGCCTTCATGCAAACAAGATGGAGAGTTAGGAATAGAGGAGAGGAAACTGAGTTCTTTGAGCTTGATATTGACGCCTTCGGGGAACGTTCTAGGTTGGTCACCCCTGAGTCACTATTACATGGAACATCCTCACAAGAGGCTACTATTGATGAACAAGGATTAACTTTGGATAGTACAATAGCTAGCTTTCCTCCTAATCCTCCCAACTCACCGAAGCATCCTAGTGCCTCCATTCACATTAGTCGTCCTGTTAGCAACCAAGGAGGAGCTTCGAGAATTCCTGTTTCTCAAAATCTAGGAGCAAATATGGCATAGCAACAACAACAACAACAACAACAAATGCAGTAGCAACAACAGCAACCATCGCCCAGATTGTTCCCAGCATGGAATTCTTCGGGACCACTAAATCTAGCGAGACAAGGGCAAGTTTCGCCTACTGCTATGAAGAAGATCCCAACGTTCGATGGAACTGGGAAGACTGCTCTGGAGCATATCCAGGACATAGTTTCTCTAGCGGTGATTCATGACATCACAGAGGAGCGAGTTATGGTAAAGCTTCTGGTTCTATCTCTTAGAGGGAAACTCCTCTACTGGTATAGATCTTTACCACCCGGTACTATAACGGGATGGGACCAGTTAGCCGGACAGTTGATGCGAAGCTTCAATGAGTCCATCGATCCATCTTCTCTTCTGCATCAGTTCACAACAATCCAGAGACATCCACAAGAAGAGATCACCGATTTCAATGTTAGGTTCACTCGAACTTGGCAAAGGATACCAGTTGGACTTCGACCAACTGACGAAGCTACAACATACTATTTCCTTCGGGCTTTCAACCCTGATATCAGTGTCATGGTGAGGTATTCAAACATTAATACCTTCCCCGAGTTATACGAGTTAGCCTAGAGAGCGAAGATGGATCTAATAGCTATGGGCAAGCTTCCCCAAAGGATGTCGATGCCCATACTTCCCGATTTCCCTCAATCCCAGTATGCAAGCACAGTCGCTTCATAGATCTCTGCAACCCCTGCATACCCGATCTCATCTTGGAACCCGAATCCCATTGTATCACAAATTGCTACTCCACAAATCCATTTTCCTACATTCCCGGTTTCACAGCCCACTGTCTCTTCGGCATTCCCTATACTTCCAACGCCACCTCAACACCCCGCTCTACCTCCAATACCAACAATGGCTCCATTGCCACCTATCCCTAAAACCGATGATATGCAAGCCAAAATACTACAAGAAGTTCAGTCTCTGAACTCCACAGTGCAGACTCTATCTAATGACATGACCATTATGAAGAAGAAGCAAGCGCAACAAGAGTTTCTACCGAGAAGATCTTATCCTACACCCGCGCTTACTAAAGATCAAGCAGTCCAACAAGGGAGAGCATCGACAAGAAATGTCGTGATTGATGAAGCTCCGAGCACTTTCGATTACATACATTGGTGCTCCACGTGTAATGACCCTCACGAAGAGAATACCTGCATGCTGCACCAACATTATGTGCAAACGCTGGCGAGCAGTAGTCATGGTGGTCAGGTCAACATCATCAGGCAATTGGATCAAAACCTGGTAATTGGTGAAGAAGAGCAAGTTGCAGTCCTTACCAGAGGAGGGAAAAGGTCGATAGAGGTAGATGCTACTCAAATGGCTCCTTTAAAGGTGCATGCTCACCATGAGAAGGGACAACAACCTTCTCAGGTCCCGAGCGAAGCTCCTCAGCCTGCACCAGCCAAGGAGAAGGCCCAACAGGCCCCTACAAATCCACCTCAGGTGGAAACTAAAGAACAAGCTAGAGAGAAGCTCAAGCTTCCTTCGCTGACCAAGCGACAAAGGGTCAAAGCTACGGAGCAGTATCGCACCAGGTACGAGATGAAAAAAGAACCTGAGGTGCACAACTCCCTAGCTTACAATATTGTAGATGAGCTGAAGAAGATTCCGGCCAAGATCAGCCTATATGACGCACTACAACTACCCGGTCAAGTGGACTTGCTGCAAGAATCATTGAAGACAACCAAGGCAAGAAAAGTCAGCACCACTTGCCCTAGTGCAGACCCTGTCCACCTCCATTATGGGAAAGAATCAGCCACCTCCGTTCTACCTGTCTCTACAGATGGAAGGGTATATTGTACACAATTGTATGATTGACTCCGGGGCCACGACAATAGTCATGCCCAAAGTAGTGTGCGAAGAGATAGGGATGGAATATACGTGAAGCAGCCATGGCGTGCTCTAGTTGGATGGTACTCCCGTGAAGACTGTAGGTGTGATTAAGGATATTCCTATTCGACTACACAAGATGCCTCAGATCACAGTTATACAAGAGGTGGTGGTCATCGACTTTGAACCATATTTCAGTATGTGCTTATCAAGAGAGTTTATGACGAAGCTGGGAGGATATCTATCTATGGATTACTCGCACTTGGAGATTCCATTCAAAGGGAAGAAGGTGAAGATCTACAATGAGAAGCCTTCTACCTTCCTTGTACAGAAGATGTCCGAAGAAGAGAGCAGCGATCCTATGCAGGCGATAGTGGAAGAAATAGAGCAAGTGGACCTGATCGAGGAATCCCTCGCACAGTTAAGTTGTGAAGATGAATTTTCATTGGCAGATTTTAATGCCATGATAGAAATCGAGATGGGATGTTATGCCATCGCCAAGCCCGAGAAACACATCAAGTCAGAAGATAAGGTCTCTATCCAAGGTGAATTATGGAAGTTATTCTTCGATGGCGCCCGATGCAAAAATGGCGTTGGGGCAGGGATTCTTTTAGTATCACCTTCTGGAGAGCAGAAGGAATATTGTTACCGATTGGTGTGGAGTTGCACCAACAATGCAGTAGAATATGAAGCATTATGCCTAGGACTCAAGAAAGCAAAAAAGTTAGGCATAAAGCATCTCCAAATCTTTGGAGACTCAGAATTGGTATGCAATCAAGTCACCAACAAGTGCACTTCAAAGAAGCACTATCTCAAGTCATACCGTAATAGGGTATGGGACTTGTTTGACCAGTTTGAATCTCTCAATCTGTAGTCTATTCCACGAGAAAAGAATCGACATGCCGATGTTCTAGCATCCATCGCAGCCAAGTACTCTCCAGCAGAAGACATGGTGCATAAGCCTAAAGCTGTGAGGATGATTTACAGGCCCTCTGTCCCAGACAGAGATCTGCATTGGCAAGTTTTTGATAGTGATGAGCAGATTGTGAATTTTATGATTCAAGAAGCAACCACAGTTGAGAGAAGAAGCCCTGATGATGAGGAATATGATGGGCTAGTTCAATTGAAGAATAATCATGTACCTAAGGGATTAATTACTCTTGAGAGCCTCTTTGATCAGAATGATCGAGCAGTTTCTCATAGGATCAAGGTCAATGCGAAGCAGTATCAGGATTTGGAACTTGAACCTGGAAAAGCAATAAAAGTTGGAACAGATTGCACTTCGGAGGAGCTAGAACAGATCCGATCTCTGTGCAGAAGGTATCCCGACATTGTGGCATGGTCTTATCAAGACCTAAAGGGATATGATCGACAACTGATCCAACATACAATTGAATTGCAGGAGGGGATCAAACCCTTTCGACAAAAGCAAAGGCCTGTAAATCCGAAGATCGAGGTCCTGATGAAAGTCGAGCTCCTGAAGATGCTCGAGGCAAAGATAATTTATCCCATTAAGCATTCCTCTTGGGTGGCGAATCTAGTCCCTGTTAGAAAGAAGAATGGAGATATACGACTATGCGTGGACTTTCGCAACCTGAACCAGGCTTCTCTCAAAGATCACTACCCTCTCCCACAAATAGATCAGATCTTGCACTCAGTGGCTAGGGCTCAGTGCTTCTCCCTACTCGATGGCTTCTCAGGGTACAATCAGATCTGGGTTAGGGATGAGGACCAGCATAAAACCGCATTCATGACCAAGTGGGGAACATTTGCTTACCAACGAATGCCATTCGACCTTTCGAATGCGGGGGCCACTTTTTAGAGAGCCATGGATCTAGCTTTTGGTGAACTCTTGAATAAGGTTATTGTTATCTATCTCGATGACATGACCGTCTTCTCCCGAAGAAGGGAGGATCATCCTTTTCATTTACAATAGGTATTCAAAAAATGTCGAGAGTTTGGCATTTCAATCAATCCAAAGAAGTCCATATTTGCAGTTAGCGAAGGGAAACTATTGGGGCATGTGATATCAGAGAAGGGTCTCGTTGTAGATCCTGATAGAGCTGAGGCTCTATTGAAGCTCCCACTCCCAATGAACAAGAAAGGACTTCAATCCTTTTTCGGCCAGATCAACTTCGTGAGGAAGTTTGTTCCAGATTTTGCCCAGGTCATCAAACCGATGTCCAAACTTTTGAAGAAGGGCATCGAATTCATCTGGACGGAGGAAAGAAAAGAAGCATTTGAAGAGATCAAGGCCCGAATCGCTCAGGCGCCGGTCCTGACCAACCCTGACTACAATCGAGATTTCATCCTATATGCCATAGGAGAACCTGAGAGCTATGCTGCAGTCCTAACACAGAAAGGGGAAGATGGCGAAGAGCGCCCCATCGCGTTTCTAAGTCAAGTGATAAACCCCCATGAAGAAAAATACAATTTCATAGAAAGGCAGGTGCATGCAGTAATGAAGTCTCTTAGGAAATTCAAGCAATTCATTTCCCAAAGTCGGGTTACAGTCTTTGTCATTCACCCCGATGTGCGCAACTTCATTATCCAAGGAGAATTGGGTAGCAAAAGAGCCGGTTGGGTCAGCAAGATACAAGAGTTCGACATCGAGATTAGGCCCACAAAATTGGTTCGCGGTCATGCATTGTGTCAAGAACTGGCGAAGAGCGTAGCGGCCGAAGTGACAGCTTGCCAGTGGGACGATTCGCCAGCGAAAGGATGCTTCACAAACCAGGAAGAGAATGAGAAGGACTGGGTCGGTGAGATAGTTGAATACTTCAACATCGATAGATGTCCTTCGCATCTAAATGCTTCGTAGCGGAGGCATTTCAGGATGCGGTCCCTCCGATACACATTGCGCCCCGAAGGCCTATTTTTTAGAAACATTGATGGCGTTCTCCTCAGGTGCATAAAGGAAGACGATAAGAAGAGAGTCCTGGGAGAATTTCATTCAGGGTTGTCTGGAGGTCACTTCGCAGGAAGAGCAACGACATTGAAGATAATCAAAGCTAGTTATTATTGGCCTACACTCTTCGTCGATGCCTTTGCGGTCTGTCGTCGATGTGAGCAATGTCAGAAGTTCATCGACCGAAGTAGAAGCGCTCCTATGCCTCTCCGACCGATACAAGTAGAAACGCCCTTTCAACAATGGGGGTTGGATTTCATAGGGGTTATATCACCGAACTCTTCTGCAGGGCATAAGTTCATCCTGACCACGACCGACTACTTCACCAGATGGGCCGAAGCAGTTCCCATGAAGCATGCCGATCAGGAGACCGTCATCGCCTTCCTTGAAGGATTGATCACCCGGTTCGGCATCCCAGAAGCAATCATAATGGATAATGGTCCCGGGTTTTTAGGCACCAAAATCAACGAGTTCCTCTACCAATATGGGATATACCATAAAGTCTCCTCTAATTACTATCCACAGGGTAACGGATTGGCGGAATCTACCAACAAGACTCTGTTAAGGGTGCTAAGAAAGCTCATGGAGGATGAACAAAAGAACTTGGCACCTTCTTCTAGATCGGGCCTTGTGGGCCGATCGAATTTCTATCAAGAAGTCAATCAAGACATCACCTTACGCCCTGGTGTATGGCAAGGAGGCCATCCTACCAACTCATGTAGAGATCCCTGCATTGCAGCTGCTGGAGGATGAAGAGGAAGTTAATCCTATGGAAAATAGGCTGGCTCAGCTTCTGCAGCTAGAGGAAGATCGCGAGAAGGCTTACCAGAGCTTCGCTAAGCATGCTCAGATCACCCGAGATTGGTTTAAGAAGAAGTCCTCCGACCGCACTTTCAAAGTGGGAGATCTAGTATGGAAGTGGGATTCTTGGAAGGCCAAGCCTGGGAATCATGACAAATTGGACGCTTTCTGGGATGGACCATTCGAAATCATGAAGGTAAACTCAGCCAATTCTTTCATCCTCAAGGATGCAGATGGCCAGGTATTGCCAATTTCTGTCAATGGTCTTCACTTGAAGACTTTTCATCACTGAAGATGATTTAAAAAAAAAAAAAAGGGTTCAAATTTTACTTTTGTATATAGTTTTTCATTCCTGTATATATACCCTGCTTCAAGATCTCCGAAAGGCTAAGTGTCACAGTGACAAATTCCAGCTTCGCTAAGCATAGCCAAAATCTCCTTCGAGAAGTTTTGATGCGAAGCAACTGATGCGAGATGCTTCGCAGCGAAGCACTTTGGCTTCGAAAAGGTCCTCGAAAGACCAAAGGAGTCATCAAAAGAAACGAAGGCATAAGAAATGCTTCGCAAAAGAAGTATGAGCGAAGCAGTTTTCGAAGGAAGTCTAGCGAAGCATTTTTCAAAGAAAACGAGCTTCGAGGGGACTAACCTTCCGCAAAGCAAAGTAGTGATGTGGCGAAGTAAAACTACTTCGGGCCCAAAGTATAAAAAATGAGCTCACACCGAAGGTTCACTGCGAAGCATCTTTAGCGCCAATTTCAACTTCGCCAACCCAACAAACGCGCGAGGCGAGAACATTTGAAATGTGCCTAGAGGAACGTGCCAATGACAACCTAGGGGAATGTTCGGGGCAAATGATTTTAATGTCAAGGTGGTGGAGCACATCCTAAGAGAATTCCGTTGTGAGAAAAGTTCATGCTCGGGTACGAGGTGGCAGAAGGTTAAGTTCTCGATGTAGGGGAAATCATCGAACCACATGGGCCCATGTACCACGCCGCCGCAAAGCCAATCAAAAGGCACGACAACCTTCCCCGTTCGAGTGTAAATTTAATTATGGTAGGTGCCATAAATTAAGGTAGTTGCCTTTTAAGGCTATAAAACGTGAGGCTTAGTGGTGAGAGGGGTGTTCGCCAACTGTTAATGCAAAGATTGAGAGCTGTCGTGATAGCCTGCATTCCTCTGCCCTTTGCATCGAAGTCCTTCGCATCGAAGTCTTCTGCACCGTGAACTCTACTGTCGTGAATATCCACAATGGGAAAGAAGAATTCTAAGGAGAAGGGGAAGGAGCCTGAGGTAGCAGCCCCGAAGAAGGGCAAGGAAGAGAAAAAACATACACCTAAGAAGATCAATCTCAACCCCCACCCAGAAAAGCAACCGGTGGAAGAAGGAGAGGATTCTGAAGAGGAACAACTTGAAGAACCACCAATTGATGGGTGGGAGAAAATTTGGGACACTGAACTCTCAAAGAGTGTGGCCGAGCTCCGACACACTATCGAGTTTATGACAAGCAGACTTTCCCCGAAGAACAAGAGGGTCGCCATGTATTATTCTCAAATTTACTGGTATCTGACCCCGCCCGCTCACCATTGTCCCGAGTTAATCTGTGCCATCACGCAGAACTACCAGCCCTCCTCCAGGAAAGTGTTGGACGTTGTGGGCCATAAATTGTTTTCAATTTTAAAAGAAGATGTGCAAGCAGCCTTCACGCCACAGTAGGGGCCGCCCAAGGGCTATTCCGTTCGCAATGTCATCCTGAGCGAACAAATGGAGAGGTTCACTACCTCCACCTACATTTTGAAATTTCTAAGAGAGAACCTCAAGAATGGGCTCCCTTCAGGCAAGCTGCCCCAGATGCCCCTCCCCCTAACAGATTTCAAGAGCATGGACATCTTCTCCATCATTGCATGGGTAGCGGGCCTGTCGACCGATGCTTCGGTGCACCCCTGGCAGGTGTCTTTGGCCGAATGTATTTCGAGAGGGGAATTCTATGCCCCTGATGCTTCAAGGCCGAACACCAACCCAGTCTTCTTCGATTGGGCAGAATGGGTGGCCCGAACCTTGCACACACGGCTTACCAGCATGAAGAATTCTGGGACGGGCCAGTACTTCGCACCCTGCTCTTTCCTTGTTTGGTTATTTTTCTATCATGTGCATAAGAATTTTCCCCACATTGCCATTTCTTCGAGCGGCAAGGATGGAAATCCTCTGCCTATGTACCAGTGGACTCCCCTCCTATTGAGGGCAGAGTCTTATTATTCTTTTAATCAACAATTCTTGGGACTCGCTATGCATTTGTTGAAGGGTTCTTGCCCTCGGGTGCCCCTCAGTTTGAGAGACAGAGTGGTAATGGAGAAGAAGGGAGACATGTTTCAACTGACATAAGGACTTGTGATTCACCTATTCGGCTTCACAGGGAAGCCCTTCCTACTGCCTGTCTACCCCTTCGAGTACTAGTTCACATTAGAGGTCGCTCGATAGAGCGACGCAACAAATGTCGTCTACGACCACGGTCGAAAATGGGCGCACACCTGCGACTTCCCCTTCAAAATGGGGGTAATAGAGGTGTTTGCCCTAAAGCAACATGTTTTCCTGGAGGAGAAGCTTGCCAGCTTTGGTCTGCTCTAGATTCCTCAGAGGTGGCTCTACGATCCCTTGGGAGTGATGAGGGACCACCTCAGATTCAAGAATTTTCATGTCTGCCCCCACCCAAAAATTGTGGAGCAAAGAAATAATCCCAATGGGAAGGATCTGGAGTGGCATTTAGAAAGGATGAAGACCTTGCCTCCCTGGCATGAGTTCTACCCCATGGAAGTTGAGTTTGATCCTGTTCAGCATCCTTTCCCAACCCCAGACTCCACTTTTTGGAGGAAGATGAAGGAGGATCTAAGGGAGGAATTGAAAGATTGGGGCGTAGAACAACTAAAAGAATGGTGGAAAATGAGAGTTCATCGACAAAAGATGAAATCATATGGACTCTTGGAGATGGATAAGGACTTCACAGTTGTTTACGAAGCCAATGCTGGGACTTGGAAGCCCACCTCCTTCGTCGACTTCATTCCCCCAAGTGCCCTAGGTTTGGGCGAAAGCCCAAGGAGAGATGATGATGCTTCTAAAGTAGAAGAAGAGGAGGAGGCAGAAGCTACACCCAACACAAGTACCATGGGGTCGACACAATCATCAGAAAAGAAGAAAAGAAAGAGGCAGGAGCAAGCTCAAGTACCTCCGACCCACCCGAAGCGACCCCGCACGAAGCTCCCAAGTGTCTCTATCGAACAACCTACGACCGGCCCAACCGAAGCAAATATCGAAGGGACGACGTCACCAAGAGCCGAAGCAACCCCGGACATGGATGTCATCGATGTGGAGGAACTCCTCCAACAAGAAGGGGTCCCCAAAGAAGAAGTCATAGAGGTCACAAGTACCGAAGTTCAAAAGGAGCAAGAGCCGATCACACAGGAAGTCACTACTGCTGCTCTGCCAGGTGGGCACGAAGGTACGCACTCTCCACCCTTTGCCCTGGTTTCTCAAAGCATGTCCCCCATGGTCCCGACCATGAGTCCCCAGCAGTCTCTCTCTCCCCCGCAAGGTCAATCACCCTCTCGCGTGTTGCCCCTCGCCACCTCAAGTTTGTCTCGTGATCCCGTTAGCCCCACTCCATTCGAGTCGTCTGGCCGGGACAAGTCTGTTGATACTACTTCGCCTGCCCATGCCACCATTCCCTTGGTTCTCAGTCAGGGCAAAGATAGTACCCCAACGCCGAACCCCGTTCCTTGTTCCCTTGTTACACATGGCATCGTTCCTTTCATCGAAGCTCCCGTCACACCCATCGTCGAGCCTACTGGTGAGGCATCCCCCGTTCATTCCTTGTATTTGTTCACCCCTTTGGCTGGAGATCCAGCCTCATTTGAATCAGAGTTGTCCTTGATTAAGGAATGCCCTCTAGCCGAGAAGCTGCTCCAGGCCCGACAAAATACCGAAAAGATGTTGAAGGAGGCCAGGAAAAAGAGAGGGCGCTCTCTGGCCGAAGTAGAAAAATGCGCCATTTTTGACCTGAAGGGCGGAAAGTTACATAAGGTGAAGAAGGTCCCTAAGGTCCAAAAACCTCTGGATGAGATGACTCCAGCAGATTATGATTATCAAGAGAAGACCAAGGACCTGGAGCACCTAAATGTAGATAATGAATCTGCATCCATGCATGTAAGGATTGAAACCTTTCGCGCGCATGCAAACATCGCCAATCAGCATAGATTTGAGGCTGAGAGCGCCAACATCAAGTTGGAAGAGGAGCTAGCTAGGATCCGCTCCAAGCTGGAGGACTCAAAAAAGTAGTGTGAGCAGATGAAGAAGGAAGTAGTTGCCCTAAAATAGCAAGTGAGACAACTGCAAGGTGCAACTAAAACCCAGAGCCAGATACAGGCCGAAGCTGATCTGAAGGCCAAAGAATTTGAAAGTAAAATCCTGGAGATGCAGTAGCAGTTGTACGAGAAAGAAAGTCTGGAGCTGTTTGATAGGGGCCAAATAAAAGAAATTCGCTCACACTTGCTCAAGAACTTCAGATCTCGGGCCTCCAGTGCCCTATCAATTTTAACATACATCATCGAAGCCCAGTATGCCACTTCTCAAGAAGGGCCGATAGTAGATGAGGTCATCCAAAAAATCAAAAGGTGACTCAAATTGCCTTTTGAGGTCCAAAGTGTCAAATATCAGGACCTGCAGGTCGCCGCAATGAGCCGAACCGCCAGAGATTGGTCTACAGCTCAAGCCACGGTCCGCGCTTTCTTCTCCAAGGTGAGAAAGGCACAGAAGGCGAAGGACCTCCTGGATGTATTCGAACACGAGCAGCGTACATCACTGGGATATTTCCAAGACCTCTCTTCATTAGGTTTCCCGAGTTTCACGAATGAGGATGGGAACCTGTTGACCAAGGAAGAGCTCAAGCCGGCTTGGCTACATTTTGAGAGCGATGTCTCAGAGATAGATGGCTGGGAAGAGCCAATTACAGAAGGACAAGTCACAGATTTTATTCTGAGACATTGCAAGATCATGACCTGCCTCAATGATCTAAGCACGAGAGCCAAGCATGCCGACATAGGGCAAATAGATCGGTTCCATGTCTTGGTAAAAGCGCTACAAGACCGAGAGCCTTTCTCGAAAGGCGCCTGGGCTCACGTTCGCCGAACCATGGAACGCATCCGCGATCACCTCCTCCCATCGCCGCAATAGGAAGCCTCACCAGAGGAGGAAGAAGAAGAAGGAGAGGCAGGAGAAGAAGAAGAAGAAGCCATGGAAGCACCCTCGAAAGGAGAAAAGGGAGAAGGGTCTGGAGGTAACTCTGGCCCAACGGATCAAAGCTGAGGGTTCTTCCACCGAGACGAGCTCGTTGCCCCATGAGCCACCAAGAATGTTGACAATTTTGTCACATTGCATAGAGGGGTAGTAAAATCAAAATTTTTGTAAAGTATTTCTTTTAATTTCATGAATTTGTTCCCTTGTTTTTTTAGAAACAATATTTTCAAGCATTGCAACAATTTTGGCTTTCATCGCCATCCCCCTTGTACATAGAATGAAGATGAAAGAGCTTCGCTACTGAGCAGGCTAAGGAAAAAAATCTTCACAAGAAAAGGAAGATAGCTTCACCAAAAGAAAGAAGTAGGGGATGAAAAGAGCTTCGCACCCGAAGCATTTCAAGCAGCTACTTCGGGCGAAAGTTTTGCGAAGCGGCATTCGAGCAGTCCAAAAGAACAACTTCGCCGAAGAAGGAAAGTCTAGATCACGGCCCGAGTTTGCTAAGGCGAGAAAACTACTTCGGGCCCGAAGCATTTCAAGCAGTCACTTCGGGCAAAAATCTTGCGAAGCAGAAGTTGAAAGAGCGCAAACATTGAAAAGTACTTCGCCAAAAAACCGTCGAAGCACCCACTTCGGGCCTCCCCACCAGCGAACCATTTCTACTTCACCGAAAGTTGTCACGAAGCATCTACTTCGGCTAGCTTTCGTGCGAAGCACTTTCACCCGAAGCGGTAGCGGCCGTAAAGAACGAAACATTTTTTCGAAGGCAAGAATGCGCTTCGGCCGAAATGCCCCCGAACCATAGTTTTGAGGGAGGATCACGACGAAGCATTTTGAAGACTCACCAGCGAAGCATCCACTTCGGATGGAGAACCTCAGCGAAGCAGTTTTGACACGTCTCTCCAACGAAGCAGCGAGAAATGAAGAGCCCCACCTTGAGGAGGAATACCTGCTTCGGCACTCGGCACCCCCGAAGCTGTCTTGCGAAGCTCCACCATGCGAAGTGCAAACCAAGAAGGAAGATCTGCTTCGGCTCAAATCCATTGCGAAGCGGAGTTGCGAACGAAAATCTAGCGAAGCGCTTCAAGGGCACACACTCCAAGCCGGGTATTTTTTTGAGGCAATCAAGTGCCTCATAAATGCATTTTTACGTGCCCGGTAAACTCGTTGCTCATTTTTGGCAATTGGAAATGAGGTATCAGTTCCTAAAGGAGAGCCCAGTGAGCATGGCGGCCACTCGAGCACTGCACCCAGAGGCCAAGGACGTTCAGGCGGCTCATTAATGCATGTTTCCCCGACTGACCCGGTCGTAGTTGCTAGTTTTGGTAAAGGATTTGAGAGCTCAGTCACGAGAGCCGCGAAGAGCCGACTTCTCAGGTTTTGAGGATGTACTCCTCCATTTTGTGCATTGATGGCTCAGAGGGTCGGGTCCTCTATAAAAACCCAGGCATTGTAATGTAAAAGGGGGGAACTTTCTGCTAAGAAAGCTGCTATAACTTGAATCCCTACGATTAATACTAAAGATCTTTGAGCTCAATTTCTCTCTTGTATGCTGCCTTCTGTGTTTATTTCTTTTATCTCTTTCTTCATTTGCATACTGTAATTCTGCATTCTGGATTTAGGTGTGCGATTGGGGATGGAACCCTAAAATTTTCCCGAAGGATACATAGGAGAGGAAAACGCTGTATTAGTTTTCTTGTATGCCGCCTGTGGATCTTGTTTCTGTTATATTCACTTTGTCCTAATCGTCGTAACTCTGAACTCTGAATTTCGACGAAAGGGAAGGGTAATCCTGGAACTCGTCCAGAGGATACATAGGAAGGCTAATATCGTGTTCTTTTCATTTTATTCTTGGTGTTTCTTGCTGCTGTTTCAAGCTATTGGCCGTGATCGTGCTTCTGGTTCTTTCCCACTTTAAATTATCAACATCTCTTCCCTTACCCCTTTTTATTTCCTTCTTGCACCCTTACTCTGTTTATTTCTTTCCTGCACCCTTATTGTTTTATCTCTTTCCTGCACCCTTATCTTAAACACCGAAGTAGTTTAGTATAGGAGCCGGCCTTTCTCCGGAGATTGGCACGAGGGGCATCTCTTCCCTTCGGCCTTTCAATGTTGGTCCAGGTCTAGGGCGCGTACACTTTCCCAAAATCCTTTCCTGGGCAGATTTGATGACCAACAGTTCTCCTCAAAATAATTACTAAGATCATGGTAGACAGGTTGAAGCCTCTTTTGCATAAGATTATTTCCCCTAAACAAGGGGTTTGTGTGGAAGGACGTCAAATATTAGATGAGATAGTTCTTACTCAGGAAGCCATCCATTCCATGGATATGCAAAAATCTACTTCCATGTTCATTCGGTTAGACTTATCCAAATCCTACCCAGGTATTGTAGGTGAGTTGGAGAGGAGAGGGAAATCCTCCAAGAGAGGTCCCAGGTTCAAATCTCCACCCTACCAAAAAGCTGAATTGGGTATCCAAAATCCAATTGATAATGTTGGTGCGGGTAGGGTCGAGTGCGACTCCCGGGTGAATTTGACGATGTAGAACCCCTATTCATGGTCTCTCATACCAAGGCGGCCTCGCAAGGGGTTTTTTGCTTAAAAAAAAAGACATTCAAATCCTATGACAAAGTGGATTGGCACTTCCTTATCAATGTTTTGAGGCAATTTGGTTTCTCTAAGGAATGGATGGATTGGATTATGTGATGTATCTCTTCAGTTTCCTACTTAGTTCTTATCAATGGCAGGCCTTCTCAGTCATTCCCTACTTCTAGAGGTATTAGGCAAGGTGACCCGCTATCCCCTTATTTATTCATCATTCTTGTTGAATGCTTGGGTAGGACTATAACCAAAAAGAGGGAAAACAAAACCCTTGAGGGAGTTACCATTGCTCATGGAGCTAGACCTATCTCTCCTCTTAAATTTTTTGATGACTCTACTCTTTTAGGTAAAGCTACAGTTAAGGAAGCTTCTAATATTAAGCAAATCATCAGTTGTTTTTCTAAGGCTATCGGGCAGTTGATCAATGAAGACAAATCTAAAGTTATTTTCTTTCACTGCTCTGCTAGACAAGAGTCTATGGTCTTGGATAAATTAAGATATAATAAGTCCTCCCTTCCGATCACTTATTTAGGTATTCCCATCAATATTCAAAGGCAAAAAAAAAAATATTGGAATTGGTTGTTGGACAAAGTCAAGAAGAAAATTGGAAAGTGGACCAACAGGTGGCTTTCTTCTAGGGGTAGAATCACATTGGTAAAATTAATCCTTCAAGCTATTCCTATTTATGTTTCTTCGGTGTTGAATATCTCAAAGGTTGTTCTTCGAGAACTAGATCAAATCAGTCATCGTTTCCTCTGGAGTGGTACTAAGGAAAAATAAAATGGGCCTTGGTGAAATGGGGCAATTTATGTCTTCCTAAGAATGAAGGGGGGTTAGGATTCTAATCTTCTATTAATAACAACAAAGCTTTAGCTACTAAAATATATTGGAGGATGTTACATAACCCCAATGCTCTTTGGACCAATAATCTTTGTGCTAAATATGTTGAAGACCTTATCCGTTATCATATTCCTATCAAAGGTTCTCCCATTTTAGTAGTTCTTAAAACTTGTGAGGATTTGATAAAGAAAATTTTATTTTGGATCATTCATAATGGTCAATAGGCAAATTTTTGGACAGATTCTTGGGATGGTCACAAGCCTTTGATAACTCAATTTACCGATTGAAGGCCTAAGCTTCACCGAGCTAACTGGATAAAGGTGGCTAATTACTGTTGGTACCATACTGGTAATTCAAAGGTTCGTAGATATTGGATCCCTATTGAGGACTGGACTATTCAAATCCCAAAATGCAAAGACAAGATATCCAAGGCATCCTTCATATAAGATCTCTCTCTGGGTCCCATGAAAAATATTGTTTTGGATTGAACAACACTACTAAGGGTGAGTATTCAGTTGCTCAAGGTTATTTGACCTTATGCCATAATAATCCCAACCAATCTTTTGACATATTTTCTCAGTTGTGGGCTCAAAATCTCTGGCTTAAGGTGAGGTTCTTTACTTGGCTTTTATTGCATCGTAGGGTGCTTACTGGTGAGCAACTTATGAAGTGTGGTTTTCATGGTCCTTTTAGATGTGAAATGTGTGGAGAGAATGTAGAAACTCTCAGCCATATTTTTATTGAGTGTACTTTAGCCTCTGAGCTATGGAGGAGAATGGCCACTTTACTTGGCTTATAGTGGTCCAATTTTTTAACTTTTGAACTTTGGAGGGATTGGCCTAAACAAGAGGGTGTTGATCATTTTATTAGGCAGTTAGTTTGGATGAGTTCTACCATTCTTCTTTGGAATATCTGGAATGAAATGAACAATCAAATTTTTATTCAAGATAGGAAGGATATTCACTATATTTGGCAAAAGACCATAGCCAACTTAGTTGAATTAGTCCATCAACTCCTTAATCACCCCTAGAACTTCCACCAAAGATGGGATCAAGTGATGCAAAGATTGAAGATTAAATCTTCTAAGGGCTACCATCTTAAAGGGAATGTGAGTATTTGTAAGATGGATAGGACAAGAAATTGGCAACCTCCTCCTAAGAATTTTGGTAAAGTCAATATTGATGGAGCCTCTAGAGGGAACCCTGGAAAAGCTAGTGCGGGAGGAATTGGTAGACTTTCAGATGGCTCCCTGGGTTTTACTTTTGCTGAGAGTTTGGGTATTCTATCAAATAACCTTACTGAGGGGTATGGTATCCTCAGAGGCCTTCAAGAGGCTACTAAGGTTGGATGGGAAAAGGTGTTAGTTGGGTCTGATTCTCAACTCATGATTAATCTTTTGAAGAATCCTTCTAACAATCATAAGGTTGATTGGAGAATAAAAAGAATTATTGAGAAGATTCAATTAATCCAGATGGGATTTTTGAAAGTTGATTACAATCATGTGGTCAGAGATCAAAATAAGAGTGTTGATGCTTTAGCTAATTGGGCTTTGAACAAAGATGATCTTACTTGTTATGGCCACCCTCCTAGATGGTGGGCTTCACAAATAAGGGAAGCTCTTCTTTCTATCATTTCTTTGGATGACTTCAGTTCTGAAGGCACCTAGTTTCTTCTTGCTTTATTTTTGCTTCTCTTTGGTTCGATCAGGGTATTTTAGTTCCCTAGCTCAAACTATTCTTTTTTTTGTTTCCTCTGTTGATTCTTGCCTTAAAAGTCTTTTGGTCTAGAAAGGTCATTGTTATGTTCAATTTTTTTTTTCATTTTTTTGTTTAGTTTTTTTTAGGTGTGTGTTTTTTGTTTTGTTTTGTTTTTGTGTTATTTGTGTTGTTCTTGTGTTTTTGTTGTTGTGTTTTTTTTGTTATTGTTCTTGTGTTTTTGTTGTTCTTGTTCTTGTGTTTATGTATGTTTGTGTTAATTCTTATTTTTGTGTGCGAGTGTTTTCTATGTTTTTGTTTTTGTTTACTATATGTTGTTGGTTGTTTTTTATTTTTGTTTTTATTTTTTTATTTTTTAGTTTTTTTTTTTTGGTAAGTAGTGTTTGTATTTACAACGGGTTTTAACAAGGATCCCAAAACCTGATTACATAAGCAATGGGCCTAGGGCATCAATCCCTTGAAACTGAACACCAAAACAGAAATCCCGCCTAGCGGTAACAGTAAGCATGAAACAATCCCTCTCAACGGGAAACAAACAAATAAGAAAGAAAGTAGTTTTGGAGATCCCGCCCAGTGGGGAGTAGCCAAAAACCACCATCGAGAAGATCTCGCCTAGCAGGAAGCAAAGAAAAACTGTTACAATAAAATCTTGCCTCGTGGGAAGCAGTCAAGACCACCACAAATAGTCCCACCTAGCGGGAAGCAATGGGGAAATCCCACCATCCGGGAAACCAGCAGAAAAGAAAGGATCCCGCCTCACGGGAAAACCGGTGGATTTGGCGGATCCCGCCCTGTGGAGAAACCAGTCGCCCACCGGGAAAACATTCCGTTCAGCGAGAGCCATCCTGCAGGAAGCCGACAGCCAGCACAGAGAGGATCCAACCCATCAGGAAGTGACCAGAGAGTTGCACCACAAGGAACCCGCCCCGGGAAAACAGAAGAGGATCCCAGCAACAGGGACCAAGAATCCGGTCCAAGAACAAAGCCTATCGAGGATTCACAAGAAAAAATGGGGAAGCTATCCAAACCCTAAACCGTCACCTCCACCGCACCGAGAAATGCAGGGGACCAGATCCACGCGAATAACCTGCGAAAAACCCCAGGGGGAAGCCTGAGGGAAAAGGGAAGGGATCCCCAACCAACAGGGATCCCTGGGAAGCACCAGTCCAAAAAAACAACCAAGGAAACCCTAGCCGGTCGGGAGGGGCGCAGATAGTGTAGAAGGATCTCCCCCCAGGAGATCATCTACAAACAACCACTCCCCGGGAGGGATGACCTGGGTTGAGCCAGGGACTGGGCAGGAACCAGGAGCCATGGGAGGGGGAGCAGGGGAGGGACCAGAGCCCTCCCCTCTCTACTTTCTTCCCTCCTTATTTTTTAGGTTTTGGTTGTTTGTGTTTTTCATGTTTTTGTTGGTTATGTCTTTGTAGTGTTTTGTTGTTTTTGTTATGTTGTTGTATTTTTCCTATGTGGTTCGTGTTGTAATTTTTTTATCTTAGTGTGTGTGTGTTTGGTTGTGCTTTATCTTTTTGACACACTCAAGGAGCATGTTTTTTTATTTTATTTTATTTTTTTTAAATCTTTTTGTGTTTTTTGCTCCTTGAGTATGTCAAAGGTGGTAGGCCAGGTTCAAGCCCTGGGCGATTTTGGCAAAATGGATACCCCTGCCTCCTTGGGTCTTACTCGAAAGTGGCATCCCTTTTGGGATGTTTTCCACAAAAAAAAAAAAAAAAAATTATATGAAACTTCAACTAACAACTGTACATAGGCTAGGGACTAAGACACTTCTTACAAGGATTAAAACTGAAATAGAAAAAGGATAAAAAAGTATTTCAATTAAGAAAAATTCAAAATTATCATTATCAACAAAAATGGATGTGGGGATTAGATAAAAAATAATATCAATGTTGATGTTCATCACCTATTATTGAAGCCAATCTCTTGAAAATGTGTGCATATTTATAGAGAAGAAAATGGTGTAATGAATAATTTAATCAATCATGGTGTCGATCTTCATCTTGATCAAATTCCAATTTTAGAAGGCTACTAGCTAATTAAGATTTTATGTTTTATTCAAAATAATGTCAAGGAGTTGGATAGAAAATATAATTGATAGAAAATAAATTAGAAAAAATTGTAAAAGACATGCTGGATATGGTTTATTTGACCTAATGGAAAATGTAATATTTTTAATATTTTGATAAATAGCCCCCACTAGAAATCACATATAACTTATTAAAATTAATAATAATATTTTCTTTAAATATTTATTATATTATAATTATGCAAGCTTATAGACTATCATGAAAAGATCTGATTTCTATTAAGCCCTTCTTCCATCAAACATGATGGAGAGGAGTTGAACAAGGTTCCTGTGGAAGACAAGGAAAGTGAGCCTAGTAGCGGGGATATTGTTCAACTTCCTAGATTTGGGGAGAGTGGAGAAGAGGTAAGTCCCTTTGACTGTCTTGACATGTATAATCCGACTCTTCAACAATTAATGGAAAGTTGTCTAGCCTCCTCAAAACCTGTGTTTGAGAAAGGCTCTCCAGGTCCAAAGACAAGAAGTCATAGGAAAGCTTCTATTGATGTAGGGGTTGAAAGGAAAGTGGGGAGATCTAGCAACAGAGTGCTCACGAAAAGGGAGATACTCTGAAATTGCTAACGGAGTAGAACCCCTTCTAACGGATAGTTTTGAGGCTCTGCATCTTGGAGAGAATGAGGTTGTTCCAATCATGGAGACTTGGAACAAATTGTTCAAGAGTGGCCTGAAAATGTTTTCTTTCTTTGGGGATCAAAAAAAAGTTTGGCAAGCCTCCCAAGACCTCGCTAAAACAGGCTTCTAACAAGTGATTTTTAGTTGCTTTTGTTTCAGTTGTTTGTCAAGCCAGATGTTGTTGTTGTTGTAGATTTGCTCCAGTTTTAAATGGAATTCTTGAGCACCCCTAGGTTCCAGTGGTGAGGTCTAGTTCCCAGATTTAAGACCCTAGTGGTGGGCGAGATCTTCAAATTTTGAACTTTGAATTTGAATGCAACTTTGGGTGGGATTTTCAAATTCTAATTTTAAATCTCAAATTTGAATGTTGTTTTGGGTGTGGGTTTCTCTTATGTTGGCCCCTTTTACCAACTAGTTGTTTGATCGTGATAAAAATCTTTTGTATTTGCTTGATAAAAATCTACAACTTATTTGCGAGGAGGTTGCTTCATTGGATTTTCGGGTTGGATTCGTAGAATCCAGCTTAGTTTTTCTTGATATCTTATTGTTAGATCTAAGATTTGGGGGTGCCTTTCAAAACCCTATTTTTAATAGGATTGGGGACCCTTTAAAAACCCCTTCTACTACCAATAAAAAAAAATTATATATTATTAAAAAAAAAACAAATAACCATAATTCACTTTATAAAGTAAAGTATATAAATTAATCTCTTAATATATTTGGCTCTATTGGTATATAATAATTTGTTTATCATTAATATTAGATACCAATGGGCATTCTTCAATTTTTGTATCTTTATAATCTCTTTTTCTCTTTATATCTATTTTTTTATATAATTGATAAACAAAGAAATATAAAAAAAAAAATTGTGATAAAAAACACGTTGAATGTGGTTTATTTGACCTAACAGCAAATATAATATTTTTAGTATTTTGATAAAAATAACTCTAATAAAAATCATATTATAAAAAAACCAAATACCCATACTTCACTTTATAAAAAAATCTCATACTATATTTGGTTCTATTGGTATATAATAATTTATTTATCGTTAATATTAAATACCAATGAAGCATTCTCTTCAACTTTTATATCCTTATAATCTCCTTTCCCTCTCTATATTCGTTTTTTCCTACAATTTATATAATGTTTTTGCTTGTATTTTTTTCTAATAATATATTATAAATCCTAAGTAATGTATCTCTAACGTATTAGATTCACCAAGGAGAGAAAGAACCCATACAAATTCAATATATTTAAGATTTACTAAGGAGATAAAGAACCCATACAATTTCTTTGCATAAGTCGGGAAAAAAAATGAAAAACAAAAAAATAATAATAATTAACACAATCTTTATCAACTCTGGAAATTATTTATGCTTCATAACATTTAAAAAAAAAAAAGGAAACATGAAAGATTTTAAGAGTTATAACCTTTAAATCTTGTAGTCTTAAAGTAATCAAATAATTTGTACATATTAGTTTTGTAAGTATTCATTTATGCAAAAAGAACTTACATTATAACATTAAAGCCTCAAATGTTTATTTAATATTTAGGCTATATAAGTTGGAAGTGTCAAGTTTTCAAAATAAACTTACGTCATGACATTTAAATCCTTATATTAAAAGTTCATAAAATTTATTCAGGCTATGTAAGTTGGAAGGTCAAGTTCTCAAAATAAAACTTACTTCGTGACATTTAAATCCTTAAGTTAAATGTTCATTTAATATACTCAGGCTTTATAAGTTAAAGCTCAAGTTCTCTTCTAAACTTTGAGGTTACGTGTATTTGACATGACAACTTTTAACTAAATTTAATTTCTTCTGACTATATATTTGTACAACAAATATTTGTAACTCCATACCCATTTGTATTCAAGCCCATGCCAAATTATCCTGGAAAAGGTTTAAGGTATTCAGACATAATTGGAAGTGAAGTTACAACTCCATGACAAAAAGTTATCGTATATAAAATCCTGTATTCATGGAACTATCTTGAAGTAATAGTTCTAACCACATCCACGATCAAAACCAATTGCTATCCATTTGTAAAGGAATGGAAAACTTTCAAACAATACTTTTTCTCATTAGATAAAGCTTGCTAAGGACGTTAGAGATAGATAACACTGCCGAAGTACAGATTATGGTTGTTCAAGCTAACCAAATTTCCCTATTAATTTAATTTATCATACCATTATGGACAGCTATGACAACCATGTAAAAAAATGGGTCTAATGACTTGGTCTAAAGATGATCTCTTTTCCCGTACTATCATTGTCTATTCTATTCCTAATTTGTCTCTTAAAATAAAGATCGTCAATCAGTAAGTTAATTTTTATGTAGTATATGATGATTCTAATTATGAACAACTGATTCCACTCAGCTTCTGGTCATGTCAAAGTTGAGGCACTTGTTGCAAAATGAATGATAGTTAACCTCAACACTTCTGACGTTTGCAAGTTGCTTCCAACAGTTAACTAGCGTTCAACTTTCTATTCTCTATGGTTGGCTACCTTGCCACAAAGTTCACAAGAATTTTTTTTAAAAATACCTCTACTGTCTAAGCAAACCATAACCATTTAGCTTGGTTATTTCAACCTCCAAAAATGCATCCACAGCGGCAGAGCCCCAAGCTTCTTGTCAAAAATTTAATGAATTTATTCTATTGGGGAGGCAGATTGATATATGGTATTGACTATAGTTAAAAAAATGAAGAAATTAAAGGTTTGCATTTCCCTTAAAAGGCATAAACATACAGCCAAACATAAGTATTCACTAACAAAGAACCAAAGAATCCATGAGCAAAAATGTCATGAGGCACCTGTATTCTTAACATGTGAAGGAATATAAAAAATGATGACTGATTCAGCTAAATTTTCCAATGTATGAATTATCATTAAGGAATGGCAATACTTGTCCTTGTGGATTGGCCTGTTGCCATTAGCCATTGTCACTTGAGGCCTTTCTCCTATGAAATGCCCAATCATGGGAAGAGCACTACTTCCAGCTTGTTCCAAAGGTCATGCAACCAGAACTATCTGGTATAAGTAGTTCTCAGGCTAAAGACACCCTGATTCCTTTGATGAATGTTAAAAGAATAGGAATTCTTAAGGTTAGCTTCAAGCCAAAGTTCATATGAAATCTACCTCTTCCATCATCTGGAAGACATCTGATTATCCACAGTTCTAGCTAGAAAAATGAATATTTGCATATTCATCCTACCCCCTCAAGAAAGAATTGGTATCAATCTTTACCACTACCATTGGAATTTTGTGTTAACCCAGTTCTCAATTCAAGAAAAAAATAAATCGTGCAAATCTGCAATCTGATGTTCTACCACCTTGCCAATTCTGGAAAAATGATGACAATGGACAATCAGAACGGGCAGTAAAGTCCTCTCCACACCAATGATTCACTCTGTGATCAAATGAGAATAAAGAAGTTTGTACTACATCCAAAATAGTAAGATGGACTCATAGCTCACCATTTCAGTAATGGAGATCAAGAAACCTGTTCATTTAAGACAAAGAAAAGTTGTCAATGAAAGCAAGTACTCATGTATCCACTTTTTACTACTCTTCAAGCACAAGGGGGATATATGATATGAAGTTTAAATCCAAGCCATAGGACAAGTCAAGGTGAATTTTATTCACAAGTCATTACTTTACAAAAGCAATCAAAGTCAATAAAAGGAGGAATATGATGAAAACTTAAACCAACAAAAGAACCTCTAGATTACCCTTGATGCTTTCTTAAGATGTCCCCTCTCTGAAATCTGTGCCTGTTTTCTGAAAGACCTCCATGTTTGTGGTGTAGGATCTATTTGGCATCCTGTTTGAATTGTAAGTTCCACCAGAATTCAATGATGTATTGTGTATTGGAACAGGATTTGTTCGTGCACGTCGCTGTTGCAGGGAGGTGCTACTCCTGGTGGCTTTGAGACGAGCCTTCCTACCCTATAATGCATTTAAAGAACATTATTTCCTTGCATCAGCATATGTTCTAACAATATTTACACAAAGCATTAACAATCTGCTTGCTAGCTGCCTTAACGTCTTCAGCTATCTATCCATTTAGAATAAGAGACGTCCAATCCATTCATAAAATCATATCTTAGGCAACATCAATCCAGAACATATCATAATCCTGGTAACTAAGATAAATTAATATGCACTTAAAGTCTGTTCACTACCAGATAGATTAAAACAACAAGAATTAAAGGAATGCCTCAGCAGTCCTTTATAAAGGCAATCAGAGGATTTTCCTTCCAAGGTACTTGGAAATAAAAACTACCAACTAGTAAGCATAAAAAAAAATAGAACAAATTCTTTCATTCAAAGAAAACTACTGTTAAATGTACGACTTAACAAACATTAACAAAAGTTGCAATGCTGAAATAACTAACTGGCCAGCTGGACCTTACTACTGTAATACGGCAAACTTCCCTAGGTTGCCAGAAACAGACTTGTGATTCCCAGTATTTGAGAACCTACTTGCACTTCACAATCAATAGAAATAGATAGACGTAATGAAAAGTGAGATCTAAGGCAACTGTTCCACCCAGAGTCTGTTAGGATCCTTGATCAATCCAATATGTGGAATCTTAACAGAGTCCATAATCTTCATGAACGCCGATACAGGACTCCTATGACCTTTTCATGTAACAATATAATGCTAGGATAACTTACCACCAAGCAAAAGTTGCAATGCTGAGATAACTTACTGGCCAGCTGGACCTTACTCTTGCAATCTCTATCTCCCAACGTAAAAAGGCAAACTTTTATAGGATGCTAGAAAGACTTATAATTGCCAGTAATTGAGAACGTATAATTTCACTTCACAATTTATAGAAACGGAGAGATGCAATGAAAAGTGACGTTTCATCCATAGTGTGTAATCTTCATGGACGAAGATACAGGATTCCTATGATCTTTTCATGTAGTAACTGTATATATATATATATATATATATATATATAATTCAAGACATTGTTCAAACTGAAAGTAATCAGTCAGAGCATCTAACATAATAGAAAGCAGTAAGAGTTGTATAACAAGTACAACCATGCCCTTAAATTAGCATGGGCACGACACCATAGCAAATCATGTCCTAGAACTGTAGGAACAAATTGCCCCTTCTAAGCATGTTACAGAAATGGTGAAGTGTTGTTCTAAACAAAAAGTGAACAAGATACACGACAAAACTAATTCCCAATTAGTTCATTGATATTTTTGTATACCATTCTTCAAACAACTGGTTTGTATTTTTCATTAATTTACTAATGCTTGAAAGATGCAGCCAGTATGATGGAACTCTTCATTCAAATCCACTTATTTGAGCTAATATGCAAACACACACTAGTTACAAGAGGACTACAAATCCAGTTTTTTAAGCCAGCATGATGGAACTCTTCATTCAAATCCAGTTATTTGAGCCAAGACACAAACACACACTAGTTACAAGAGGACTACAAATCTTCAACTACAGCTACATGTTTCATAACCATTTCTATGGTCAGTATAAAGATAAGAGTAGTGCAAAAAAATTGTGAAATACACTTTTTAAATTCAAAGAGTCCTAAACAAGAAAAAAAAAAAAGATGATACAAACTACTAAGCAAAGTGCAAAAGCATAAATGAATTACACGACTTTGAATAGTCCTTTAACATCCTAGAAAAGAACCACTACAAATTCTCAATTGCACATATTCTTTTCTAGATATGAAATTGCCCAGTGTAAGCTACTTTGAAAAGAGGAGTTTTTCCATGAAAAATGAAGATACAACTTCTAATGAGGAAAGACCACCATTTTAATTCGTAGGATTGCATTGCTATTGCTAAATTGACAAAAAATGCCTTTGCCACCTCATCATCATCACTGCTTTTCACATGCACACTAATCCTTGCTTTGGATGGGTAATGGACACATGGAGCAAACACATGCATATTCACAAGCTACAGAGGTCCCATTAAACAGTGTCCAATTTCAAGCAAAAGTAGCATTAGAAGATGCAGCTATGAAGCCAGTTTCTGTGAATGCAAAGCACTATCAAGGGATAGGGATGTGCAAACAATCTCAGGCAAAAGCAAAGTCTGCCATAAGAAAGTACAAAGGGAAGAACTTGGCTTATATTTACTAGCAAATAAGACCTGAGCAACCAGTCAAGGCACAAGGCATATCAGTTAGATGAGGAAAGGGGAGAATGTGGACAAGAGAGACATGGACATTTATCCATAATATAGCAGGGTATTATATATAGAAGATTATCGGGATGGAGAAGGGAGCCACAGTCCCAAATCAAACTCCCTTACCTAATCATCACATGTGTATGTGCAAGCCTTAATGAGTATCAATAGAAGATTTAATCGCATAGAAACTAGGAATCATGAGAAACAAGCTAATGGAAACAAGATATGTAAGCCAAGAAAGAATCAACAAAGGTAAACACAGTTTTTACATGTAGAGTGGAAAGAAGAACATAAATTGCACAAATCAAGGAATTACAAATAGTGATAACAAACATAAAAATAAAAGAGAGCAATCTGAGAAACCAACTAGAGGAGGCCACGACATGGGCAAAAGTGATAAAAGAACCAGCAGACAAACAAAAAAAGATAAAACAGAGAAACAAGTTAGGCTGCAAGTGGAGGAAAGAGAAAGGTATGATGGAATAGCAAAAATAATCATCAAAGAGGTGAGAGACTACGAAGAAGGTAAGAATATAAATAACCTTGCAAGGGATTTTCTCAAAGACAAATTGCAATTAAAAATACAGATTTACCAAGCAAGGAGGCTTAGAAATTTAAGATAATAACATAAAGACATAAGCGTATCAAATTTATCATGATAAGCATTCAAGAGATGACCCAGCTTTTTAGGAAATAGGTGACTATTGAAAGGTTCACAATATTTTCTAGATGATGATTTAACTCCAATGCAATAAGGGAAGAGAAGGGGGAACTGGAGAAAGAGAGGATAGCAATGCATGGTGTTAAACAAGCATGGTGAAAAAATGGGAAAACTTGCATTACTAGTCGAAGGTTCCAAACACTTCAACGCAACAAAAGAAAAGGGGGATATTGAAACAAGAGAGGACATCAACGCACAATGATAAATAGCATGGTTGAAAAAGGTGTTCAAATTTGCAATATTTTCCAAAAACCTTCCAAAACATGCATTCACCACAATCGTATGTCGAAAAGAAGAAAAGGCAATTAAAAGATAGCAATAATAAACGACGAAAAATAAACGAAGGGAGACGACAAGAAGTATAAGGTGGATGCTCATGGGCACCCCAATATATCACATTTTATTCACACTTATAATACAAATGGATCCTCATTGAGGGGTATTTATAGTGATACCAAATCCCCAATGAGAGGTTAACCTCAGGCCAACATTAACTTAACCTTGAGGTTAACTTCGTATTAAAATAATAATAAATTACCCTTTAAGTGAGGTTATCCATAAAGTTGGATTAACCAATACCACTAAGAAGGGGCTCGAAGGCTTACATAATTACATGTCATAGGCTTACATAAATGGTGCTCATAAGCACCATATCACACATTTGACCTTGGCCTAAACAAGATCAGATTACACAAATTTCAACACCCCACCATAATCTAAGCCAAGAGGGCCAAAGAGAGAAAGCATTAGAGGTAGCACCTCCTCCCATAATGGATGCTCTAGTAGGCCTCTTTTTGTTCCTCCTTCGTCCTCGTCTTCATCATCAAAAAGCTTGTGTCCAACTCTCAACAATTCTGTCTCAATCTTCTTCAGCCTCATAATGCAATTCTTGGAGTGTCCTTCCCTTTTACAATACTCGCGAGTGTTTGACTTCTTTGAAACTTAGACTCGCCCTTAGCCACATGAGCCTTAGATTCCATTGACTTAAAGTCTTTTGGATGATCTTGTGTATGAGAAAGAGCTCCACAATTCTTCATTGCCACTTCATAATGGATTAGAAGCTTGAAAAGACCTTCAAAAGAGATGGGTTGTGGTTCTTTGATAGTCATAGCATTCACATAAAGAACCAAGCCAACTCTATGAAAAGGCGGGGAAATATTGGAAGTAATAGATTTTACATACTCTTTATCACTCTTTACCTTGCCTGTTAAAATAGCTAGGTCAACTTTTAGAGCTTTAAGCGAGATATATAGTTTTCACACTTATAACACAAATGGATCCTCATTGAGGTTTATTTATAGTGATACCAAATCCCCAATGAGAGGTTAACCTCATACCAACATTAACTTAACCTTGAGGTTAACTTCGTATTAAAATAATAATAAATTACCCTTTAAGTGAGGTTATCCATAAAGGTGGATTAACCAATACCACTAAGAAGGGGCTCGAAGGCTTACATAATTACATGTCATAGGCTTACATAAATGGTGCTCATAAGCACCATATCACACATTTGACCTTGGCCTAAACAAGATCAGATTACACAAATTTCAACACCCCACCATAATCTAAGCCAAGAGGGCCAAAGAGAGAAGGCATTAGAGGTAGCACCTCCTCCCATAATGGATGCTCTAGTACGCCTCTTTTTGTTCCTCCTTCGTCCTCATCTTCATCATCAAAAAGCTTGTGTCCAGCTCTCAACAATTCTGTCTCAATCTTCTTCAGCCTCAATGCAATTCTTGGAGTGTCCTTCCCTTTTACAATACTCGCGAGTGTTTGACTTCTTTGAAACTTAGACTCGCCCTTAGCCACATGAGCCTTAGATTCCATTGACTTAAAGTCTTTTGGATGATCTTGTGTATGACAAAGAGCTCCACAATTCTTCATTGCCACTTCATAATGGATTAGAAGCTTGAAAAGACCTTCAAGAGAGATGGGTTGTGGTTCTTTGATAGTCATAGCATTCACATAAAGAACCAAGCCAACTGTATGAAAAGGAGGAGAAAGATTGGAAGTAATAGATTTTACATACTCTTTATCACTCTTTACCTTGCCTGTTAAAATAGCTAGGTCAACTTTTAGAGCTTTAAGCGAGATATATAGTTTTCACACTTATAATACAAATGGATCCTCATTGAGGGGTATTTATAGTGATACCAAATCCCCAATGAGAGGTTAACCTCATACCAACATTAACTTAACCTTGAGGTTAACTTCGTATTAAAATAATAATAAATTACCCTTTAAGTGAGGTTATCCATAAAGGTGGATTAACCAATACCACTAAGAAGGGGCTCGAAGGCTTACATAATTACATGTCATAGGCTTACATAAATGGTGCTCATAAGCACCATATCACACATTTGACCTTGGCCTAAACAAGATCAGATTACACAAATTTCAACACCCCACCATAATCTAAGCCAAGAGGGCCAAAGAGAGAAGGCATTAGAGGTAGCACCTCCTCCCATAATGGATGCTCTAGTACGCCTCTTTTTGTTCCTCCTTCGTCCTCGTCTTCATCATCAAAAAGCTTGTGTCCAGCTCTCAAGAATTCTGTCTCAATCTTCTTCAGCCTCATAATGCAATTCTTGGAGTGTCCTTCCCTTTTACAATACTCGCAAGTGTTTGACTTCTTTGAAACTTAGACTTGCCCTTAGGCACATGAGCCTTAGATTCCATTGACTTAAAGTCTTTTGGATGATCTTGTGTATGAGAAAGAGCTCCACAATTCTTCATTGCCACTTCATAATGGATTAGAAGCTTGAAAAGACCTTCAAAAGAGATGCATTGCGGTTCTTTGATAGTCATAGCATTCACATAAAGAACCAAGCCAACTCTATGAAAAGGAGGGGAAAGATTGGAAGTAATAGATTTTACATACTCTTTATCACTCTTTACCTTGCCTGTTAAAATAGCTAGGTCAACTTTTAGAGTTTTAAGCGAGATATATAGTTTTCGACACTACTAAAATCTGGAATTTTGAGATCGAAGAGCTCTGTCTCTATTCTATTAACTTCACTAGCACTTACTTTTCCATAGAGATATTTCAAGGTAGTTCACAAGTCAACAGAATCAGTCTTCTCTCGAATGTGGAAAAGTACATCCGTTTCCACTAACATGAAGAAGAGTCCAAGAGCTTCCTCCTTTCTCTTACTAATTTTATGATCGCTGAGACCTTTTGACTCATTATTGAAGATGAACCAGAGATTCTTGCTTCTGAGTAATCCTGCCATTTGAACTAACCAAGTGCTATAATTTTGCCCATTGAGGTGGGTAACATACCTTAAGGAATCCATTTTGCACAAAAAACCCTAAACAAATATGTAATAAGTCCATAAGCTTATGTCACCACTGAATAGAGCTAGAAAAAATGTGCAATCTGAAGAAAAAAAAAGGGCTCCAAACGCTTCTATATGCAAAAAATATGGGCTCTGGAAGATTTGGTTGAACTATCACTTAAATTAGAAAACAAATTAAATACCAAACCTTAGAAAATTTTGCCAAAACCTCCTTTTGACTCATTATTGAAGATGAACCAAAGATCCTTTCTTCTAAGTAATCCTGTCATTTGAATTAACCAAATGCTATAATTTCACCCATTGAGACGGGTAACATACTCTAAGAAATCCATTTTGCACAAAAAAAAAACCAAAACAAATATGTAACAGGTCCGTAAGCTAATGTCACCACTACATAGAGCTAGAAAAAATGTGCAATATAAAAAAAGGACTCCAAATGCTTCCGTATGCAAAAGTTATGGCCTCCAGAAGATTTGGTTGAATTATCACTTAAGTCAAGAAATAAAATTAAATGCCAAACCTTAGAAAAAATTTCACCAAATCAGCTATTGTAACGTGTCACCACTAGATCGATTGTTGCAACTGTGAATCAGGGTTTGATACTTGGTCTAAGGTGATTGGCAAATTAAGCTCATATATAAATATAAAATAATTTGAATGGGTTTTGGAGCCGAATGGGCTCCAACCTGATACCTTGCCTAAGACAACAGGCAATCTTACCACTATACCATACACGTGCTTTGAGGCTGAAAGTCAACTTCGTTAATTTGAATAACATGTTGAGCCACAAACCTTAGCAAAAGAGGAGCATTTGTGCTTGTGCCAAGTCGAACTCAAGACATTCCACCTTCAAGCAAGCAAACGAACCACTATGCCACATAGTGTGTTGGGTCCAAAAAAGGAGCTTCCTCCTGAAGGCGTGTGTATCCATGTTGTTCAGAGGAAAAAGGCACAAAAAACGCATTGCGGGAATTTGAACCACAAACCTCAGGGATGCTAGACAGTGGCCCAACCGTTGTGCTATTCTAGGAGATGTGAGTGAAGAAACCAAGGCAAGTTTCTTTATAGAGTTAAAATCGCAGAGCCATGTAAAAATAGAGTCGATGATTCAAAACGATGGCATCCCTTGTGACGGGAGCAAACCTTTCCAATGCACCACTCCTTGTGAAGAAACCGCCCAAAAAAAAAACACATTTTAAGTTGTTGGGATTTGATCGCACCTTCTATTGGCCTTCAGGTGCACAAATTTGTTGTTTCGATGTTCACGTCAATGATCCACTTATGCACCGAGATTAGCAGACAAGCATCACCAAGTCAAACAAAAGCGTGGGAATTTGCATGTCAACACTGTATGAAATGGTGCCAAACATAATGGCGCCTAAATTCAAAATTTCATATTTCAAAAATCCAAAGAAATCTAGCATGATGCCTTCAACCACTATTGTGACAAATTCTTCCTTTCGCTAATAAGTGAAGTTGCTTCACGTCTTGCTCTAACACCATGTCCGAATTTGCAATATTTTCCAGAAACTTTCCAAAACATGCATTTCCCACAATCATATGTTAAAAGAAAAAAAGGGGATTAAAACATAACAATAATAAATGACGAAAAATAAATGAAGGGAGATGACAATAAGTATAAGGTGGGTGCTTGTGGGCATCCCAATATATCACATTTTATTCACACTTATAATACAAATGGATCCTCATTGAAGGGTATTTATAGTGATACCAAATCCCCAATGAGAGGTTAACCTCAAGTCGACATTAACTTAATCTTGAGGTTAACCTTACAATAAAATAATAATAAATTACCCTTTAAGTGAAGTTATCCATAAAGGTGGATTAACCAATACTACTAAGGGTGACATATGAAAGGAGCTTTTAGGCTTACATAATCACATGCCTGTAGGCTACATAAATGGCACTGATAAACACCATATCACACATTTGGTCTTCGCCTAAACAAGATCTGATTACACAAATTTCAACAAACGAGAGGGACTTGCATCACTAATGAAAGATCCCAAAACAAGTAGGAAGTTAGACCACCCAAGAACAATTAACTTTGGTAAGCTAGGAACGTAGACGCTACCCTTAGAGGAGAGGATCTATGCTAGGGCCCATAGCAGAATAAAGAACATAATTATTCTCATGAAAACACGAGCACAACTAGTGCAAGACTACAATCTTTGAAGGATATAGGAAGGTACCAATATGGAATGAAAAAAAGTTGGGACAAAATTATTTAAATGGAGAAAAAAACCAAATAAACAATATATTAGGATTAAAATAATTGAAACTAGACACTAGTCTTATTGCACTTATGATTGCAAAGTATAACTTTCCTATAATGATATAGAGTCCTCTTGACTTTGGAATCTCTTGTGGACAAAAACATTGGCCTTGATCAAGGAAAAATGCATAGCACATAGGAAAAACCCTAGATAAGAATGTTGCCCTAGGAGGGCCCAATGGGGGTGCCTCTAAATCCTCTCTTAGATAGACAAAGTTCGTTTGCATATTTGTTGAAGGATAAACCTCAAACAAAGATTGAAGAATCACGAAAAACAACGCTGAAAATGCTCTTTTCAGATGCTAGAAAAAGAACAATGAGCAAGGAGGCACCTCAAAGAGTCAATGGATGCTTGCCACAGTTTGAATCAAGACCAAACATTGTCATCGAGTAGAATTAGTATAAGAAACAGTCCTTTATAGAGTTAATCATGATCTGATTTGTAAATTCATGGGTAATCGCCCTATCCTGAACTTTTTGCATTTGTAGGTTTGAAAGAATTGGGAGCCTCTTGGTGAGTATTCCTTATGGTTTATTAGTAATGGATATTTATTGTTAGCTTTTCCTCGCTAGCCAATAGAAATAGGGCATTTGAATCAGAAAAGAGGAACAACGGCCTATCAAGATTACTTGTCCAGTCCTATAGAGTGGTATTTGATCCTCGAATTGAACCCATTGTTGTCTTTGTTTGGGTCCAATTGTATGCACTCCCAATGGAGTTCTAGAGTGAGCAGGTCTTGGAAACCATAGGTAACTTCCTAGGAAGGTATTTGGGTGTCTCTAGAGACACAATGGAAGGAAATGCAACCATCTATGCTAGATTATGCGTTGAAATGGATCTCAGCCGGCCTCTTCCGACAGAGCTGTACTCGAACTTGCAAGACTATCTTGGATTCAGCATCTAGATTATGAGGTGTTGCCCTCTAGGTGTAGAGTTTGCCACAAACATGGGCACTTGGCCCAATCCTTCCCCACTATGATCACAGAAATGGAGGCCCCTCTAGAGATTTAAGATCCTCCTAAGGAGAGTAAGCCTATAGACACCAAAGGAGCAGCCAACACTTCTTAGGGAGGAGAAGCAAAGGGAGATGGTTATGAACAGCCCAAAAGTAGGCAAAAGAAAAAATATGTCAAGAAGCAAACCCAACCAAACCTTCAAATAGATTTAAGATCTTCAAGACATTCGTGGAGTAGGAAGATCAACTAATGGAAAGAATGGATGGTAATAACGAAATATAGACACCAAAGGAGCAACCAACACTTCTTAGGGAGGAGAAGCAAAGGGAGATGGTTATGAACATCCCAAAATTAGGCAAAAGAAAGAAAATGGAAAGAAGCAAACCCAACCAAACCTTCAAATAGATATAAGATCTTCAAGACATTGGTGGAGTAGGAAGAACCACTCATGGAAAGAGTGGATGGTAATAACGAAAGCAGTAACACTAATGTTCAGCTCCATCTTCAGCTTCTATCCTAGAGCAATTGAAAGAGTATAGTGAGTTTACCATAGCTAGAGATGCCAGGGGCATTGATAGTGCATAACTAAGAGCAGCCGATAGTAAAGGATGTCATAATGGGTGTGGCAGAAAAGAACAAAGAGAAGCCAACTTTGGGGATCAGCCAAGTGGAGAAGAGATTGAAGAATATCAACTTTCAGGGAGTGGGCAGAAAATCAAACAAGGAATTAATAGCATCTCAAGGAGACAAGCTGGTGACCTAATGTTGTAGTTGGTGAAGATTTGATCAAGAAAAAGAACACAACGATAAAATAACACAACAAATGGTGTCCAAACCATAACAAGGAGATAAAGATCTATTTCAGGGAAAGGCTTAGGGCAGCTATGTCAGCAAAGGAGTTTGAAGGAAAGAACATTTTCTTTCTATGTTCATTCCCATACATGAACACCATCAAATTCCATGTATAGGGGCGAACATAAATGAAGAGCAAAGATGCTCATGTCCCAATTGAGGACTATAGCTCACATCAACTCTTATGTGAGACAGGTATACGGAAGAGACCAAAAGAGAAATGGAAGAGGATACCTACATTTTGTACATGAGGGGCAGTTGAAAAAAAAAAGATATGTTCCATGCAGACTCCTGGGATTTTTGGGCCATCTCAGAGACACATCCCACAATCCCAAAAATGCATCCCACCATCTTGAAAACGCGTCCTGCCATCTCAAGAAGTCGTCCTGCTCTCCCTGTCCCAGAAGTTCATGGAATACAGCAAAAATACATTTTACTTTGCAGAAATACTGTTTCCAACAATTCTCATTTATGTGCAAGAGGTCATGTATTGCTTAATTCTGACTTTATGGTAGAAGGAAATTCCTTAGTCATGGAAGTCCTAAGCATATTTTTGTATCATTGATAAGCATGCACGAGGAGATATTTTCCAAGTGAATTTGCAGCCATAAACATGTTTATCATACAACTAAAAACTTTAGCACTTGACTTATATAAGTTTCAGCCCACAAAAGCTGTCTATTCCATCCTGTAAGCAATGTAATCATCTCAGGCAATTGGCTGAGAAGACTCCAACCAAAGAGCACCCAACTCTACTTTTCATTGGGAAACCACTTGTAAACACTCAATTCATTTGAAGGATTAAAATGTAATCTTGCTGTTTGTTCATAATTCCCACAAGAAGACAGCACCAAAAGTTTTGTTTCCATATTGCACTTAGAGACAAAGTTTTTACAAAGTTCCTCATGCAGCTGAATGTGGCAAAGCATGGGACCCCACATCATTATTTGCACCAATGATATTCCTCTATCAATTGATGCTATTCACTTGTTAATAAGTGGTATTCCTTTGCTAACAATCGGTATCCCTTGCTAATAGACAGGATTATTTTCCCCAAACCAGTAAGGTTACCCCTTTGATTTAGCTAGTAGGGGAAGATAAGAAGACCAGGGGAATAGGAGTTCAGTTCACATATGTTCCCTCATTTCTTAACACGGGTTAAACTCAGAGCTTGATTTCAGATTTCTTTGTAGAATATAAATTCAATTGTAGATGAGCACCTAAAGAAGACAATTTAAAATTGCAAGAGGACAATTGGTATCCACCTCAATCATCTATCGCAAGAGTTGAGCATAGTTGGTAGTTCATTTGCAGGTTGCTCACCTTTTAGTGTAAGGACTAATTCAGTTGTGCATAGATAAAGCAAACAAAATTTCTAGTCTGTGTAAGAGCTTACATTTATCTTCATGAAATCAAAGTGTACAACAAAAGCTTTATACTTGATATTTGCATTTTAAGTGCATGGTAGCCATTTGTCACATCACCAAGCAAAGAGGAGACATAAGATGCCTTTTCTATGCAGGATCACTTCATGTGAGTCATCATATTGGTTGTTATCATTTTGTGCTGGCTTTCATTGAGTCCAGCATGGGAGATAAGAATGTTTGTAAGTGTGTCAGACATTTTAGCACTCTCACTTTGGAAGAAGAATTAATATCAGCTCCTATGTGTTCTACTTTCATTATTCTCTTTGTTAAGGCACCTATAGACTTTAGTTAAAGTGGAAGCACTTCATCGCATATTGGTGTTCTATTGTCAGTAGATTGGTATATCATCCATTTTGTTGTAGAATATGCAGCTCAAACAAAAGGGAAATATATTCGTATTGGATTTGTTGTCCATTGGAGGATGATGAAACATTGGGTGGGTCTGAAGGCCTAAGCCAAGGTAGAATTGTTACTTTGTACAGTTCCATAGAATGGCAGGTGTTGTTACACAAATGTTAGTCGTCGTTTACACGAGGTAATTCACTTTGGACATCAAGTTTTGCCTTCAGTTTGAACTCAGTTTTGAGATTAACCTTGTAAAAAGTTTTGTGGTCAGCTCTGAAACTAGGTACCAAGAGACATAAGTTTGTCCAAATTATTGACCCAAGTATTAAGCGAAATTCTTTCTTTCATATGCTCACAGGGGAGGTGTGATAAAGACAGAACGCATAGGGTCAAATATAGAAGCCATGTTCAGATATGAAGAAAGAATGGTAGATGAAGGGCCACCAAACAAAGAATTCAAGAGCAAAGGGCACAACTTTTGACCTTCCATGCCCACTTCGGACTTTCTCCCCTGTAGGATAAGTATAAATTGGGAATGTTGCTGCATTTTCCAGCACTAGCAAGTAAGAGTTTGAGAGATTTGGATTATGCAAGTTGTTTTCTACTTTCATTTGTCTTGGAAAGACTTTGCACGTATTCTCATTGTATTTGTCTAATTTAATCTTATTATAAACATTTTCCAGTGTGTTTTCTTCCCCAAGAAATCTTCACACACAAAGCTTTCTATCCTGGCTATAGTGTGATGCTTATTCTCGTTGTCAATGTTTGTTTACTTGGTTGTTAAATTTTATACGCAAATTTTTGCTATGTTTTCCATTGTTGTGAAGTCAATAAGCAAAGCATATTCTATTGTTTTCTTCCTGTTGGGAGAAGATCTAATTGAATGAACTATTTCACAGATGCCACAAATCAAGTCGTTGAATCTAGATTGATGAATGGCTAAGAAAAGAGCTCGCATCAGCTTTTCTAGCATATTAAGCAGGTAGACCTTTGATTATGAGCAAAAACTTGAATCATTTATTTATTAAGTAGTGGATGATGCTCACCTTTCTTGCTTCGACTTTCAAGCATATATACATTGCGTTGAAGCTAGAATCATCACCTTGCTATTAAGCTCGATCGATGATCAAGATAATCTCATGCTGTCTAAGCTCTATAAAGGAGCTAAACTCCAAGCAAAACTTGTTTCATCTTAGCATTAGCTTGTTAAAGCTTAAATCTTACAAGTTAATGTTCACTGACTAGCTAAGCTTAACTATGGGAGATTCTAAGTTAACTCGATAATTTGGATGCTTTGAAGGTTCCTTTAAGCTTGTGTTATGTAATAGCTTGAAATTGTTTCATATAAATTTGATCACCTTCTTTGAGCTTGGACCTCTCAAGTGTCCTTAATATACACTCACAAAAACATGTGAACTAGGTTAAGGCCTCCCATTTGACTAGATCTTAATCATCAAGCTAATGACACTCGAGCTATTAACATCGGTTCAAAGCTTACATTTGTATGGCCTAAGCCCATTCTTCTTATTTAAGCACATACTCAAGGCTTTGTTTAAGTTGCAAGCCAAGCTTACAACCAAGCTCTTTAATGTTTGTGCACCCAAGCTTCGGCAACTAACAAGAAAGGAAAGTACATGTATGAAGAACTACCGCAAAAAGACAACCCATAGCTACATAGTTTGTTGAAATACCATGATAACATGATCATTATGTGGTACGGGTGGGGGCCGTTTCAATCCCATATAACCAATTTAAATAATTAAAAAAGAGAAAAATATATAGAGAAGAAATTAAAATTACATGGATACCCCTGCCTCCTTGGGTCTTACCCGAAAGTGGCATCCCTTTTGGGATGTTTTCCACAAATAGAAAAAAAAAAAAATTAAAATTACATAAATAATGTATATATAGAGAGAGAGATTTGTAGATTAACTTTGCTATGCATGAAATTTTTCCATTAAAGATTTTTTTTCATCTTAATATTATGTACCTTTCCTTGTATAGTAAAGCAGACCTTATTAATATATCCAAGTTCATAACATTGACAATTACTTAAAATAGATATTATTCATCAACTTAAACATGCAAGAGTGTTTATTAGCCTTTATTGATCATTCTTCAAGCTTATGAGAAACTTCAAACTAGAAAACTCTTGAAAACATCATTTTTTCTAAAATGTTTGAGCTTTATCAAGAAAATTAAAAGAGGTAATTATTTCACTTTTAATGTTCCTTTATTATATGTGTAAAGTGATTTGTACATTAATTTTGCTATGCATGAAATGTTTTCCATTAAAGAACCTTTCTTAATCTTAATATTATGTACCTTTCCTTTTATAGTAGACAAGACCTTCTTAATAGATCCAAGTTCGAAATATTGAAAATTTCTTAAATATTATTCAACTTAAACATGCAAAGGAGTTTATTTAGCCCTAATTGATCATCATTCAAGCTTATAAGAAATTTAAAACGAGAAAACTCTTGAAAACCCAAAATTTTCTAAAATCTTTAAGCTTTATTAAGAAAAAGTAAAAAGACGTGATTATTTCACTTTGAATGTTGTAAATTGAATGTTAAAAACAAAGATGGGAGTAGTTTAATCAACCGGTGTGTTAAAGAGTTTTAACTAAGTGGCAGTCTAGATGAACATGAAGATGACAATATAGTTTTTCTGAAAAGCATACTTAATCATGGTGGTCAATATTTTTCTAACTGTGGGAAAATCTTTGAAGAGAAAGATTTGGGCAAAGAAAGGGGAAAAGGATATGATAACACTATAGAAACACAACACCTATATTTGTTCCAATACCATATTTGAATGAAAAAGGGAGTAAAATATACTACTATTTAGAGATTCTGTCAACTCTTTGTGTGCTAAGGTAGAAGCGGTTGAAGATCTACATTTTCCCATGCATAAATTTGTTGTAACACATACCCTACAACTTTTGCTTACAAGTTAGACAAATAATGTTCCACCAAATGAAGGCAATCTAAATTGTTTCTGAATCATGCTACCATCAGTGTTTAGTTTTTCTTGAGAATATTAGAATTCCTTATTGTATTCCATCATAATGTAGTATAGCTCTCTCGGTGGGAGATGAAAGTTGGAGAAATTGATCATCTTATGTGGCCAATGGACATATATCACCAATCATTTTTGAAGTAGTTCATTAATTAATATAAATGTTTTCCTGCATCAAATGGTATTAGCTCCACCAGTTAGATTCCTCAACATTCAAGTAGAAGACCCAGGTTCGAATCTTGCCAAGCAATACATGAATAATATCTAAGCTGTTGTAATACCACTTCATGGTAATGATGTAATACAGATGGGGCCCATTTCAATCCCATATAACCAATTGAAAAAAACATAAATGTTATCCTGCAACCTCGAATTTCGTTAGTGCTCCATTAACCCGATCCCTAAGTACACAAAATTTAAAGAACAGTTATTTGTTCTTCTCTTACTTTTTAAGAATAAATGTTCTACTACCCTTCAATTGATGGCCACATCCATGTTTTAGGTGATCAAACCTCCATGGTCATCAACATATCATTTGCTTTAGAAATATGCCTTTCATATTGTCTGTTTGAATATCCATCCACATCATACTACCAATGACAGAATGTTAAGTGCAATAATGTAGAATAATTTATCTATCTTTCCAGATGTAGCACATATGCAAGGATGAAGAGGCAGGATCTTTGCACATGTATGACACCAATAATTACACGACATAAGTGAAGATAACTTGCCACACAAGCATGTATTAGTAAATTTCTCAAACACTTATTGCACAACAACAATTGAATGAAATCAAATGGCATTAGCTCAATTGGTTAGATTCCTCAACATTCAAGGAGGAGACCTAGGTTCGAATCTTGCCAAGCAATACATGGATAATATCCAACACTATGTGGTGATGATGTAATAAGGGTAGGGACATTTCAATCCCATATAACCAATTGAAAAAATAACAACAATTGAACGAAATATCAAAGGAACATGTGAAATTTTCAAGCAAAGTAACTAAAGAAAATTAAAGATAAAAAGGAACAGCTTACATGAGGTAATGTTGTTTTCTCTTTATCATTTTCCCAAACATTTTTTTCATATAATGTAGTTGAAAAGTCTAGTCAACTTCCAACAATGAACTCAACCACTACGAACCAACTTAAACCTACCATGGATAGGAGTCAGGACAATAAAGATTTTGAAAACATAACCTCCTGGTAGACTTACAGAATGTGCCCCATAATGCTCAAAGGTCTTTTATTACATGAATTTGCTATTAGGAGGCCCCACATTACAAACACAATCAAAAGTTGGAAAAAAAATACTTAATAATACCCCACTACTACTTATGACATTTGTAAGAATTGTAACTCTTTCATTTATGATACAACTGATTTATAAAATTGACCATGGAACTAATTATAACAGTACATATTTCAAAAAACATATCCTCCTGGTAGATTTATTGTAGAGCTCCATATCACTCAAATATCATCATGATTGGACATATCTTTGTCAAGGTCTATATCACAGCATTGGATGTGTGATATGGTTAACACTCACAACAAACACGAAAATATTTGACGATGAAGAACTAAAGATTGTATTTCCAAAAACGACTGTAAAGAGGGATTACAATGCTTCAGATAGGTTCCATCGGATAAGATCACATTTAATTATGTCGGTTACAAGGCTTATCCGATACAACTACTTGCCAACAAATATTAAATAAAATAAATGGTCGTAAATATAATATTATTTATCGGCTTATTACAAAACAAGCAATGTTAATACATTAATCCCTATCATCCCTCCCCACCATAGAAGCATTGGACTCCAATGCGTTCAAAAGGGAAGGAAAATCATGAACCATCTGGCTATGAGAGATCCAACGAGCCTGATGTGGAAGCTGTCCGCAATGGCCAACAAGGTAGGAAGTGGAAGATCCTTGACGTGTGTGGCGTGTCCTGGTGTCGAATAGACGATCATCCTCCAATGGAAGCTGAAAATCAGGTACAACATCTGTAGGATGACTAATAATTGGTGCGATCTCCAAGGTGGACTCATGGTACGACCGGAGTAAGTCGACATTGACGACATCATGGATGCCCAAGTGTGTGGGTAGATCAAGACAAAAAGCATTCTCGGACACTTGTTGGATGATAGTGTAAGGCCCATAACGAAGAGGTTTGATCTTGCTATGTGCGTTCTCCAAAAACCTTTGGCGGTCAAGATACAACCAAACTCTGTCTCCAACCTCGAAGGAATGTGGAACACGATGACGGTCCATGGCCTGCTTCTGCTATTGCTGAGTTTTTTGCAAAATGTGAACAACCTTCGACTGAAGCTGCTACAAATGTTGAATGAAATAGTGAGCTTTGTCTTGTTCTTTGTGCACGTGGATAGTGACAAGAGATGGAAGTGACAATGGTAACTCATATGGGAGAAAGGGGGTCGACTGAGACAATCAACAACAGAATTTTGACTACCCTTTGTGTACTTAATGACAGGTGGAATTGCTGAAGGTAAGAAGCCCATTTCATGCGTCATGCTTCTTGGATCTTAGTTTGGGATTGAAGGAACTGTAAAGGCAAATGGTCAGTATGGACAATAGTTTCTTTGCATAGGAGGTAATGACGCCAATATTTGATGGTTTGGACTAAGGCATAAAGTTCCTTATTATACATGAAATATTTTTGCTTGGCTGTGGAAAAGGACTCGAAATGATAAGCTATAGGATGACCATTTTATTTGAGAACAACACCAAGGGCAAACTGAGAAGCATCGGTTTCAATTTCAAAAAGTTGTCTAAGGTCAAGAATTGCTAAAACAGGAGCAGAACAAAGATTATCTTTCAGAGTGGAAAAAGCATGGGTATGATCAAGAGTCCACTGAAAAACAAATTTTGCCTTAGTCAATAGATGCAAGGGAGCAACGATGGTGGAATATCCTGGAATAAATTTGCGGTAGAAGTTTGCTAGGCCAAGAAAACTCTGTAATTCAGTGACATTGGTGGGAGGAGGCCAATTAAGGAGAACTTGTACTTTTACAAGATATAACTGAATACCTTGCGCATTGATGATGAAGCCAAGGTAAGAAATGGAATTTTTCCCAAAAGAACACTTAGGCAAATTGGCATACAACTGATTCTGTTGGAGAATGGAAAGAACATGCTCAATATGCTCCAAATGTGCCTGCCATGTAGGAGAAAAGATAAGAATATCATCAAGATAGATAATGACATATCTATCCAAGCACTTACGGAAAACTTCATTCATTAGCCTCATTAAAGTAGCAATAGCATTAGTGACGCCAGAGGGCATAACAAGCCATTCAAATAAACCCATCTTATTTTTTAAAGCAGTTTTCCATGTATCTTCAACCTGAATGTGGACCTGATGGTATCCACTCTTAAGATCAATCTTAGTGAAAAACTTAGCATCATCAATGCGGGGGAGTGGAGATCTATTTTTGATAGAAATTTTGTTGACGGCCCGAAAATCAATACAAAATCGCTAAGTGCCATCCTTTTGAGAACAAGAAGAATAGGAGAGACACAAGGGGAAATGCTTGGTTTGATGAACTCCTTAGCTAATTGTTCTTGAAGTTGTCTCTTAATTTCATCATATTGCAAAATTGATTGTCTGTACATGGGTGCATTAGGTAGAGGGGCTGCGGGAAGTATATCAATGGTGTGAGTAATAGCCCTCTCAGGAGGTAAAGAAGTGGGCTCTTCAAAAATAGATGCATATTTTTGCTATATTTAATCAAGTGTTGATGAGTGAGTGGACTGAGAAGCTTGTGCTGAAGATTGTTGATATTGTGGGTGAATGAATATGAGTGCAAGTGTTTGTGCTTCTTTGGTGGCTTTTTTGGCTTGTCGGCAACTAAGCAAAAGATTAGTAGTTGCTTGGTAGATTCAATGAGATAGTGCTTATTATCTTGCTGAAGTGTGTAAGTGTTTTTATAAGCATCATATGTAGCATGCCTATCATATTGATAAGGCTTACCAAGCAATAAACCACAACAATCCATGGGGGTCACATCACAAGTGACCTTATCCTTGAACTTAGGGCCAAAAGCAAATGCAATGGTGCATGTGTGTGTGATCTGCGAAGTGGTGTTACTATCCTTCCACCCAAGAGAGTAAGGATGAGAATGTGGTGGAGTAGGAAGCTTTAGCTTATCAACAATGGACTTCGCGATCAAATTCTTTTGCGAGCCATTGTCAATGATACAATCAACTGCAAAATCATGAAGCAAATGAGCACACGTGACAAACAAATTGTCACAGCCGCCTGCGGTGGAATGATGAGTCATCAATATTACATGATTGAGTTGCCCCCTTAACTCCTCCTAAACCTGTCCCTCGCCAGTAGTCTGGATGGGGTTATCACATGTGCCCACATCAGACTGTACAAGTAAAGTCTTCTTCTTAGACTTCTGTAGTTGTCTACATTCAGATTTATCTTGTCTTTTTATTTAAAATAATTACAAAATTTTTGAGACTTAGCATGAGAAGAAGAAGAAGAAGAAGAAGCATGAAATGTATGCTTAGAAGCAAGGGATTGAGTAGAAGCGAGAGTAGAAGAAAAAGGGGAGAAATTAGAAAGTTGCCTTGGTGCCTGTTGATGTGATTGTGTCGAACCACCAGAAGAGTAGCAAGAACCTCGGCGCTATGCAATGAACTTCTCCTCCGCAAACTGTGCATGATTGAGAACATCATCAAGTGTAGTGCAAGGTGTATATTTCTACTTGCAATAAAAGTGTGCAAGAACCCCGCTTTTAAACTTAGCACTGAGGGAAGCTACAGGATCTGAGACACGAAGCAAGATGCGTAGACAATTGAATTTATGAATATAATCCTGGATAGATTGATGCTTTCCGTGGCGAAGGTAGAGCCATTGGTTAAGCAAGTCATCTTCATAATTGGACGGATAGAAAATGTTCTTCAATGCTGCGACCAAATCATCCCAAGTGAGGATGGGATTTTAAGTTTTGTGGCGTTCAGTAATGAGAACCTTAGCCATGCCAAAAAGTTTAAGTTTGGCGAACGGAACTTTATCATCGTCCAATGAGTGACTAAAGGTAAACCAGGTCTCCATATCAAGGATTCAACTATTGAGGACGACAGAATCTTGAGAGCCTTCGTAAATTTTAACTTCACACTTGGCATGAGAAGTATGAGAGGAGGACTGTCATTTCATGTCCTTAATAGTGTCAGCAAAAGGAGTGATATGGGTTGTGACTACGGCCAATTTTTCGGCTAAGGCCATGTTGGCGACCATATAGCGGGTTTGAGCCATGGAGAAAACAATGGGTGACCAAAAGCAAGATCGGGCGGTCACAAACCAAAAGGCAGGCCCATTTGACAAGGTGATCTCGATATACAACGATCTTCGTTTCGAGCACCATTCATTCACCATGGCCATTTCTCCATTTGTGCCCTTGTTTAACCTCTCTCATTGTGTCTCGTAGATCACCTTGTCAAATGGGCCTACCTTTTGGATTGTGATTGCCCCATATTGCTTTTGGTCACCCATTGTTTTCTCCCTGGCTCAAACTCGCCATATGGCCGCCAATATGGCCTTAGCCAAAAAATTGGCTGAAGTCACAACCCATATCACTTCTTTGGCTAACACTATTAAGGACATCAAATTGCAATCCTCCTCCTCTCATACTTCTCATGCCAAGTGTGAAGTTAAAATTTATGAAGGCTCTCGAGATCCTACCATCCTCAATAGTTGGATCCTTGATATGGAGACCTGGTTTGCCTTTAGTCACACATCGAACGATGATAAAGTTCCTTTCGCCAAACTCAAACTTTCTGGCATGGCTAAGGTTCTCATTACCGAACACCATGGAACTCAAAACCCCATCCTCACTTGGGATGATTTGGTCGCAGCATTGAAGGCCACTTTCTATCCGTCCAATTATGATGATGACTTGCTTAATCAATGGCTCCACCTTCACCAGGGAAAGCGTCAATCTGTCCAGGATTATGTTCATCAATTCAACCGTCTACGCGTCTTGCTTCACGTCTTAGATCCTGCAGCTTCCCTCATTGCTAAGTTTAAAAGTGGGCTTCTTGCACACTTTTATCACGAGTTGAAATATACTCCTTGCACTACTCTTGATGATGTCTTCAATCATGCACAACTTGCGGAGGAGAAGTTCGTTGCACAGCATCGAGGACCTCGCTATTCTTCTGATGGTTCAACACAATCGCCTCATTCACATCAATAGGCACCAAGGCAACCTTCTAATTTCTCCCCTTCTCCTTCTACTTCCGCTTCTACTCAATCCCTTGCTTCTAAGCATACATTTCATGCTTCTTCTTCTTCTCATGCTAAGTCTCAAAAATTTTGTAATTATTGTAAAAGAAAAGGGCATGATAAATTTGAATGTAGACAATTACAGAAGTCTAAGAAGAAGACTTTACTTGTACAGTCTGATGAGGGCACATGTGATAACTCCATCGAGACTATTGGCGAGGAACAGTTTTATGAGGAGTTACGGGGACAACTCGATCATGTAACATTGATGACTCATCATTTGACAATCTGTTTGTCACGCATGCCCATTTGCTTCATGATTTTGCAGTTGATTGTATCATTGACAATGGCTCACAAAAGAATTTGATCGCAAAGTCCATTGTTGATAGGCTCAAGCTTCCTACTGCACCACATCCTCATCCTTACTCTCTTGGGTGGAAGGATAGTAACACCACTTCATAGATCACACACACATGCACCATTGCATTTGCTTTTGGCCCTAAGTTCAAGGATAAGATCACTTGTGATGTGACCCCCATGGATTGTTGTGGTTTATTGCTTGGTAAGCCTTATCAATATGATAGGCATGCTCACTATGATGCTTATCACACTTCAACAAGATAATAAGCACTATCTCATTGAATCTACCAAGCACACCACTAATCTCTTGCTTAGTTGTCGACAAGCCAGAAAAGCCACAAATCAAGCACAAGCACTTGCACTCATATTCATTCACCCACAATATCAACAATCTTCAGCACAAGCTTCTAAGTCCACTCACTCATCAACACTTGATAAAATATTGCAAAAATATGCATCTATTTTTTAGGAGCCCACTTCTTTACCTCCTAAGAGGGCTATTAATCACACCATTGATATAATTCCCGTAGCCCCTCTACCTAATGCACCCATGTACAGGCAATCAATTTTGCAATATGATGAAATTAAGAGACAACTTCAAGACCTGTTAGCTAAGGGGTTCATCAAACCTAGCATTTCCCCTTGTGCCTCTCCTATTCTTCTTGTTCTAAAAAAGGATGGCACTTGGCGATTTTGTATTGATTTTCGGGCCCTCAACAAAATTACTATCAAAAATAGATATCCACTCCCCCGCATTGATGATCTCTTAGACCAACTTCAGGGTGCTAAGTTTTTCACTAAGATTGATCTTAAGAGTGGATACCATCAGGTCCACATTCAAGTTGAAGATACATGGAAAACTGCTTTCAAAACTAAGATGGGTTTATTTGAGTGGCTTGTTATGCCCTTTGGCCTCACTAATGCTCTTGCTACTTTTATGAGGCTAATGAATGAAGTTTTCTGTGAGTGCTTGGATAGATATGTCATTATCTATCTTGATGATATTCTTATCTTTTCTCCTACATGGCAGGAACATTTGGAGCATATTGAGCATGTTCTTTCCATTCTCCAAAAGAATCAATTGTATGCCAATTTGCCTAAGTGTTCTTTTGGGTAAACTTCCATTTCTTACCTTGGCTTCATCATCAATGCGCAAGGTATTCAGGTAGATCTTGTAAAAGTAGAAGTTCTCCTTAATTGGCCTCCTCCCACCAATGTCACTGAATTACGGAGTTTTCTTGGCCTAGCAAACTTCTACCACAAATTTATTCCAGGATATTCCACCATTGTTGCTCCCTTGCATCTATTGACTAAGGCAAAATTTGTTTTTCATTGGACTCTTGATCATACCCATGCTTTTTCCACTTTGAAAGATATGCTTTGTTTTTCTCCTGTTTTAGCCATTCTTGACCTTAGACAGCCTTTTGAAATTGAAATTGATGCTTCTCAGTTTGCCCTTGGTGTTGTTCTCAAACAAAATGGTCATCCTATAGCTTATCATTTCGAGTCCTTTTCCACAACCAAGCAAAAATATTCCATGTATGATAAGGAACTTTATGCCTTTGCCTTAAACCATCAAATATTGGCATCATTACCTCCTAGGAAAAGAAACTATTGTCCATACTGACCATTTGCCTTTACAGTTCCTTCAATCCCAAACTAAGATCCAAGAAGCATGACACATGAAATGGGCTTCCTATCTTCAACAATTCCACCTAGTCATTAAGTACAAAAAGGGTAGTCAAAATTCTATTGTTGATTGTCTCAGTCGACCTCCTTCCTCCCATGTCTTAATCGTTGTCACTACCTCGGGTTTTCAATCTTGGCCTTTTGAGTATCCTCATGACCCTGACTTTGCACAAGTTTATCAGCGCATCTCCAGCATCCTTCCTCCTCAAACTTGACCCCTTTTCAGGACTATCATCTTAAATAGGGTTTGCTTTACCATCTCGACAAACTTTGTGTCCCTCGTGAGCATAGACAATCCCTTCTTAAGGAGGCTCATTCTACCCTCTATGGTGGACATTTTGGCAAACACAAGACTCTCCATCATTTGCAGAGATTCTTCTATTGGCCCCACATGCAGCGTGATGTTTTGTGGTACTTGAGATAGTGTGCCCTTTGTAGTCGCTCTAAACCAGCAAACCGCAAGTTGGGTCTTAGTATGCCTTTGCCCATTGCCTCACATCCTTGGGAAAGTATTTCTATGGATCTTGTCAATGGTTTTCCTATGACAATCCGTCAACATGACTGTGTTTTTGTCATAGTTGATCGTTTTAGTAAGATGGCTAAGTTTATTCCTTATCGTAAAACCAGTTCCGATGTCAAATTAGCCCAACTTTTCTTCGATATCGTTTGGCGTTCTTTTGGTCTTCCCACCAGTATTGTGTCTGATCATGATTCCCGTTTTGTTGATCATTTTTGGCGTTCTTTGTGGAAACTCTTAGGTGTGTCTCTTAATTTTTCCACTACTTTTCATCCATAGTCTGATGGTCAAACCAAGTCGTCTGACGTCGTCAACCGTACTCTTGTCCAAAGTCTTCACATCTTCCATCATTCATCTCCATCTAAGTGGGATTTGAGTCTTACACATATCGAGCATGCATACAATTGGGTTGTCCATTCATCCATAGGTCATTCACCCTTTGAAGTGTGTCTAGGTTTTCAGCCTCTTGCCCCATATGAGTTACCATTGTCACTTCCATCTCCTGTCATTGTCCACATGCACAAAGAACAAGATAGAGCTCATTCTTTCATTCAACATTTGTAGCAACTCCAGTCAAAGGTTGTTCACATTTTGCAAAAAACTCAGCAGCAGCAAAAGCAGGCCATGGACAGCCATCTTGTTCCACATTCCTTCCAGGTTGGAGACAGAGTTGGTTGTATCTTGACCGCCGCAGGTTTCCGGAGAAGGCACATAGCAAGATCAAACCTCTTCGTTATGGGCCTTACACTAACATCCAACAGGTGTCCGAGAAAGGTTTTTGTCTTGATCTACAAACACACTTGGGCATCCATGATGTCGTCGAGCATCCATGATGTCGTCGATGTTGACTTACTCCGGCAGTACCATGAGTCCACCTTGGAGATCGCACCAATCATCAGTCATCATGCAGATGTTGTACCTGATTTTCAGCTTCCATTGGAGGATGATCACCTATTCTACACCAAGACACGCCACACACATCAAGGATCTTCCACTTCCTACCTTGTTGTTCGTTGCTGACAGCTTCCACATCAGGCTCACTCGATCTCTCATAGCCAAATGGTCCGCGATTTTCCTTCCCTTTTGAAGGCATTGGAGTCCAATGCTTCTATGGTGGGGAGGGATGATAGGGATTAATGTATTAACATTGCTTGTTTTGTAATAAGTCAATAAATAATATTATATTTACGGCCATTTATTTTATTTAATATTTGTTGGCAAGTAGTTGTATCGGATAAGCCTTGTAACCGACATCATTAAATGTGATCTTATCCGATGGAACCTATCCGAAGCATTGTAATCCCTATTTATAGTCGTTTTTGGCAATACAATCGTCAGTTCTTCATCGTCAAATATTTTCGTGTTTGTTGTGAGTGTTAACCATATCAGTTCCCACAGGTGTCTTCTCGACATATTATTTATCGGCTTATTACAAAACAAGCAATGGTAATACATTAATCCCTATCAATGTGCTTCTCTACCAAAGGTTGGAAGAGAAGGGTTTCAGGGCCCTTAGCCAAGCTGGTTTTCGACAAAATCACCCAACCACAGATCACATTCTAGTCCTTAGAGCTATTATTGAGGAGGCACATTCAAAGTCCTCGAAGATTTATTGTTGCTTTGTAGACTTTAGGAAAGCTTTTGACACGGTGCCTCGACATTTACTTCTTGAGCGACTTTGGTCAGTTGGCATCTCTAGGCAGCTTTTGATAGTGGTTACACAATTATATGACTGTGAAAAGTCGGTTTCGCTCCCCTCAAGGGCTTTCAGCAAGTATTCTTAGCACCATAGAAGTGAAACAAGGGTGCCCCCTTTCCCCAACACTTTTTAGGATATTCATCGACGAGCTTGAGACTTATATTAAAGAGAACGCTCACCCAAAGGATGGTTGCCTTCTTCATTATGTGTTGACTTCTATTCTCCTCTTTGTTGTTGATGATGTTGTTCTTTTGGCCTCATCTCTTGAGGGGCTTCAGCATCATCTGGACACTCTTGCCGCTTTTATGACTCCAGACAATTGACGTTGAATATTTCTAAGACCAAGGTTATGGTATTCAATACTACCAAAAAGGCCCTATCCCATATCCACTTCTTTTTCCAAGGTCAGGAGGTCGAGATCACCTCCTCTTATGTGTACTTGGGGGTTCTTTTCACCGGTTCCACTTTTGGTATGAAACCCACCACCCAAGCTCGGGTATGTAAGGGGTATCAGCTCTATCTTTGCTAGAGAGGAATTGCTTCAAAGCACATTTTCAAGATATACCTGTGAAGATGAGGATCTTTGATGCCTTGGTCAAGCCAACTATTACTTATAGGTCAGTGGTTTGGCGTCCTAGTCTTGGCCCGACTGAGTGGTCACGGGTTGAACAAGTCCAGACACACCTTCGACGATTCATTCGTTGCAAGGGCACAGTCCTCGGCTCTATTATTTTGGCAAAGTTTGGGGCTTCTCCTTTCCAGCTTGAGATTATCTTATTGATTATCAGTTATCTTCACAAGATTCGTACGTTAGGAGATACCCCTGTGGATTGCAAGCGATACCCTTACCTCGCCTTTCGCTCCTCGATGGAACTCTCCGAGTTTTCGAGGAGGTCGAAGGAGCTGGTATTTTCAAGGTTTTGCCCTTTTGACCAACATTTAGATACGGATGGACAAGCTCCCCCCTTATTCTTTGGGTGTTCTCCCCCCCTCTCAACTTGGTAAGGAGAAGATGCTCCACAGATTTGAAAGGATGTTAGTCTCCAATACACCAGATGCACATGGATCTCTCTTGTTGCCCCTCTTTCCCCCAAGCTATCTTTCTACCATGAGCACTTGCTACAGATACAAGAGGACAAAATAGTTCCTTCACAATATCTTTAGCAGCACACAGTGCACAGTCTTCGGATCACTATTGGACAACTCAGGGTGTGTTCTCACCAACACCGGATTGATTCAGACCACCGTCTTTCGACGAAGGAGTGAATTTGCTTGTTTTGCTCATTGGGTGAAGTTGAAACCCTTCATCACTTTATCTTTTGTTGTCCCATTTATTATGAGATCCGGGGTAGATTCCACTACCTTTTCAAGGACAATTCTCGATTTGTTTCTACCTTCTTCAGATACCCAGACCAGCGGTGTCTTGCACTCTTTCTTAGGGAGATAACTCAGCTTCGACGACATAAACGTTCTCCTCCAGATGGATCTCACCCTCCTTAACATTGACTCATCACTACATACTTCACCCACTCCGACGACTCAGGTGACTCCGGACAGAAACGCCCCACATCATCCAGTTTGAACAAGAGCAAGGTCACTAGACAGCGCACCCACAGCTTATGAGGGTTCCAAACCAACGATGGATAGAGACATCATGAACTTCTTCAACTCTCGTACTTTGGCCTCGAATGTTAGGAAAGATTAGTTTTTGGAGGGTTCTTAGAGCTTGCCCCTCCTGGGCTACTCCCTCCCCCCTCTTCTCTGTTCGTTCTTCTTGGCGTATACTCTCTTTCAAACTGCAGCCCTCCCCCTCTTTGGTCCCCCTTTTCTTTCTCCTTTTCTCTTTGGCCTGGTTTTCGAGTTTGTCTTGTATTTATCTTAGTTCTTTTCTTTGTTGGGCTTTTTAGCCCTCTAGCTAGCAGTCATTATTGTCCTTATAGTCCCTTGGGTCTTATTTTGGCACACCGAGGACATTAATAATATTTCATTTCATTTCATTTATGATACATAACTGTACTATTAGGAGGCCCCACAATACAAACACAATTAGAAGTCATTTAGTAACACCCCACTACTACACAACCTTTCTAAGATTTGTAACTCTTTTGCCTATGATACGACTAATTTATAAAATTGACAATGGAACCATATTATAATATTTTTACTTTTTGAAGAACCACCTTACTCATCAACCACCCTTAATTTCTTGCCTAGAAGTCATTTAGTAACACCCCACTACTACACATAACATTTCTAAGATTTGTAACTCTTTTGCCTATGATACAACTGATTTATAAAATTGACCATGGAACCATATTATAATATTTTTACTTTTTGAAGAACCACCTTATTCTCATCAACCACCCTTAATTCCTTGCCTCAAATGAACTAACATGTAGTATGATGTGTGACATCTTCACATCATGACATGGAACTCATTCTTAGCAACTGACAAGGTCTTATTTGCAAGGTTTAACATTACATATCTCAATTGCCCTTCAACATCTATATGTGACCTTTACCATGGTGGATGACTTAAATGCATCAACACCATGAAACTTGGCAGTCTGACAATAAACAATAACGAACTCGTCTCTTTGACGTTTTGACACTTATTCCCTTCATAGCCCTTTACCTTCATAGTACAAAACAATAGTCAAGTGCAACTAAGATTACAACACTATTCAGCTCTAAAAACATTAGAAAAAACCAAAAATTCAATTAGGACTATGATGGCGACCAAGTGCTTTTCACTCCTTGGTTTTGTTTTCTACAAGGGTGTAATTTTTTTTTTAATTGATTATGTGGGATTGAAATGGACCCACCCATATTATATTATGATCACATAGTGGTATAACAACAACTTGGCAATTATGCATTTATCGTTGGGCAAGATTCGAACTTGGGTCTCCTCCTTGAAAGTTAAGGAATATAATCAGTTGAGCTAATGCCACTTGATTACAAAGGTGCAAATTTGCACTTCAACAATTGTCCCTTTACCAAATGAAACAAGGGGAAGAAGTAGATATAACTGTCTTTCACAAAGAGCGGTTCTTTTGTTGAGATAATTGTCATCTATCCTTATTGTCCAAGGCTGTCATTGTATGATATAATCTTGTGTAGTGCCTAGGGCAATTGCAATGTATTCTATTATGATTTGATGTAATTAGTCCTATAGGCATTGGTTAAACCAAGGATATGGTTGACCTTAATCTTCATAATGCCTAATGTGTAATAGGCAAGGGTTTAGTAACTCATAATTAACCTTTATGTTATGTTGGCATCAATTAATATGTAATTATTGTTGGTGGAGTGGTTTAGGTATTTGGTATAGATTCCTCCCATCCACCCAATCCATTGTATCGATGTTAAATCATTTGATCATAATGTTTGGTGCTCAAGGGAACCCATCCAATTGTGTTAATCATTCTTTTCTTTTTTCTCTCTTTACTTTGTGTATAAGATTTCAGTCAATGTATTGCTTTTGTTCATTTATGGAAATTGGTGTGAATTCTGACATGGTATCAAAGTGGGTATGGCGCATTATTATTTGGTCACACACAAAGAGTCTTGTCCAAGCCTCTTATTCTTCATCAGATCAATAGGAAAATTATTTCCAATTGTTTCACATGTTGTTCCCCACAAAAGAAGTAATGGTAGAAACTGCATAGTTTATGGCCATTATCTAGGAATACGCATTCTTATTAGGGTAAAATAACTTTTCCCTCCTTTTATAATTATTTGTTCAGTCTCTTTTGGGGCATGGTCATTGATGCTCTAGTCAAGGCCATTTTTCTTGTGTCCTCCCATCCTACTTTTATTGCACATGGTGGAAGCATAATCAGCATTGATTATAATTTTGGATCCCTAATGCAAAAGAAAAAAAGGTTGTACTTTAGAGGCCATAGATGGGAGATGGGAAGCATGCAAGGAACTTCCCTCATGGGGCATCTCCACCCACGCATGTGTCAAGCAGGTTAGAGTGGCATCATTTTGGCACTTTTATTCGATTGATCCCAAGTTTGACTCGTGTTGCTGCTTTGCATTGGGCATGGACATCAACGTGTCTTCTTTTGCATGGTCCGAGTTTGTCTTCTTTTTTACAACGGGGGAGAGGAGGGAGGCTTAGATCACAACCATGCATCATGGCATTGGCAACTCGAGGAAGGGCATGAAGGCACTTGTAGGGGTCACAAGTTTGAAACACGACCTTACTTTCCTCCCAATTTCAATAGCATGTCCTTCAAGGTGCTTTCCTTTTTGCTCAATGGCATCAGTGAGATGACATAAAATGGGGATTTGATGTGGCCATCAATGGGTGTGTCGAGGGGACTCAAAAGCCAAATGTCATGGATTCAAACCTTTTCCTCTCCCAAACAAGCACTTCATTCACCTTGGCGAACAAAGGCAAGGATGTATATTGCGCTTGTTCCTTTGGTTCCCAACATGTGGCGTTGACGTCCAACTAGCGTTGGTTGTGTAAGGTGTTGGCTTCATGTGGGCACAAATTCAATCCCCACCACCTTCATTCCCTATTTAAAGTCTTTTTCCTAGACAGTGGTGGCCGACATGGTAGTCAATATGAACAATCAAAATACATACGTACATATATATATATATGAAGCAAACAAACCAATCTCCTCATTCCAAATTGCATTCCACAATTCGACATGCAAGCAAAGTGGTAACAAATTAGTGGTTGTCATCTACAAATCATTACATGCCATGTGGTGAATTTTTGTTGGTTGCAAATGTTATGAGGTTTTTATTGATTTTTTTGCTATTACTATTGCAAATAGCCCCAAACTTCCAAAGACCATAACTTTTGCACATGGAAGACTTTCAGACCTGTTTTTTCTAGAACTCCCAAATTTTCAAGCTCTTCGCATTTTTGACATCAATTCAAGGACTTGATGTTGTGTTGAACTCTCCCTTTTAGACTGTTGAACTAGTGATTCATGTGGTTACTTTAACAATTGAAAATCATCTTCCTATAACCCTTGATGCTCACTTTGAAGTAACTCTGAAGAATCATGGTGTTTTTCCTCAAACCAAAGCTCATGCAAAGAACTTCAAAAATGTCGAAGCTACGACTCATTGGCCCAAGGGCAAGGCAAAGTCTTCAAAGAATCCCACTTACAAATACTTCAAATGGGACTATACAAAAATTTGTTTGGTGAAGTTATAGAAGATTAAAGCATAGTTTCAAAAGTCAAGAGGCAAACCTCTGGACAACGAGGGAGATGCAGATGATTCCTCCAATATACAAAGTGGACTGGCCCACTAGAGCATCCATTATGGTAAAATTTGTTATTGTCTCTATTGTCTCCTCTCCTTGGCCTATCAATTCAGATTATTGGGAGGGTGTTGAGATATGTGTAATCTGACCTTATTGGCCAAAGTCATCAATTGTATGATGTAATCATGTGTAATACCTATGGCTAAACATGCAATGTATTCTTTTATGAATTGATGTAATTAGCCCTATGGGCATTGGTAAACCGCGGATGTGGTTAACTTTAACTAAACCTTCATAATTCCTAATGTATAATAGGCAAGGGTTTAGTAACTTGTAATTAACCTTTATGCCTTTATGTTATGTCGGCATGGGTTAATGTGATATGTAATTATTATTGTTGGGGTTTAGGTATTTGGTATAAATACCCCCAACCATCTGATCCATTATATCAATGTTATCTCATTTGATCATAGTGCTTGGTGCTCAATGGAACCCATCTATTTGTGCCTATCGCTCTTTGTTTTTCGCTCTCTTTACTTCTTGTATAAAATTTGAGTCAATATAATGTTCTTGTTTGTTTCTAGAAACTAATATCAAATCTAAAATCTTCTTGCCCACTTGTGAGTGGCCGCACTTCTCAAAGTCATTAAAAGTAAAGCCACATCTTTGATATATAGAAAATGGAGTCCCTAAGAAAGATACATATATTCCCAAACAAAGTTTTAATAAGCAATGAGTCATTTGAAAAAGCCCCCTATGTCATAAGAGGACCCAATATTTCTCCCCCAATTCCTAGGGTCTTAAAAAAGGGACTTTTGCTTCTTTTCTTTTTTTTTCTCATTTTCGGTTTCAAAGAAAGTGAACTATGAAATAGCTCAACTCAAAGGTTTTAACCATAGTTACCATGTACTGTTTGGTCCAACACGTTTGGAAGTTTGGCTTTCTAGGAAAAGTTCATAAAAGTTTAGAAAATTAATAATATATCCCCCACAAAACATTCATGAACAAACATAAATAGATGCAAAACAACATAGCAAAATTCAGATTCCATCATTTCATATCAGGTATATTTTACAAGTTATACTTTATAAATTCATAGGTTATACTTTATACATTATTGTTTATACTTTATGAATTTATATTTATTAAATATAATGTCACTTTTTATTAAATTTTTAATTATATAAAAAATTGCAATTTTAATTACTTAATTTTTTTTTTTTTAAAAAGAATCGAAAAGTCCAACAAACTAGATCGAACCCGGATTAGGTTTGAAGAAACCTAGTAACCATGGTGTCAAACATTTTCATATCATCCAACATGCACTCATGTTGGAAGATGTTTTCCTACTTCCCTTGTGTGGTTGACGGCTAGCGCCAATGCAAGGTAGAAGGCAATGCCCAAACCTAAATTTTCATAAAGAAAATAAAGACAGAGTATTTGACACTACCACTAAGTAAGAGGTGAGCTATTCGATACAAAGGTAAATATTGCATTAACCATTAACCATTAACAATAATAATCAGGTTACAAAGTTTAAATAAACACAAAATAACCATACTAGAGAAAAGGGGGAATAGGAGAAATTAAGGGAAGGGAGAAGAAATTAAATTAAAACTCTCTTGCCGCCCAAAGATGCTGTCGTCCAGGTAAGGTAAAAGGTAAGTAAACTTACCCAAGGTAAAATACTCTTTTTAACCTTTTACCAATGGTAATTTTCCAACATTCTCCCCCTTAAAGTTGAGAGGACTGACTATACGAGTCTCTCGGCTTTATAAATTGAGCTTTAGCCATGCCTTTGGTGAAGATGTCTGCTAGATTATCCAAAGTGCTGCAGTATTGAAGCTCAACTATCTGCTGTTCCACCATATCTCTTATGAAGTGATACTTCATATCAAAATGTTTTGACCTTTTGTGGTGGATCGGATTATATGCCAACTTGTATGGCACTAATATTATCACAATTCGGTTTGGTTGGACCAATTTGTTTTTCGCCAATCTCTTCAAGGATTTTCCTCAACCAGAGGATTTGAGTACTAGCATGGGTAATGGCTATATACTCAGCTTCCGTAGATGATAATGCTACAACAGATTGCTTCTTGGAACTCCAAGTTATTAGTCCTGAACCTAGACTAAAACAGTTCCTCGATGTAGATTTTTTGTCATCTATATTCTTGCCCCAATCGTTGTCACTATAACCAACTAACTTCACCGAGTTAGACTTGTGGTAATGGATTCCAAAATCCAATGTACCTTTTACATATCGTAAAATTCGTTTGGTTGCTTGAAGATGCAGCTCGGATGGGCATGCCATAAACCTTGATACTAGAGAAACAACATACTGTATATCCGGCCTAGTGTTGGTGAGAAACATTAAACTCCCAACCATGCTTCTGAAATTGGTCATGTCAACTTTTGGTGCTCCATCATCTTTGCTTAGCTGGATTCCATGTCTGTTGGTGTTGCAAGCTGATTTGCACTGCTTGCATAGCAAATTTCTTGATCATGTCATGAGCATATTTCCGTTGACATATGAAGATCCCATTCTTTGATTGATGTACTTCCATTCCTAGGAAGTATCTCATTAATCCGAGATCCTTCATCTCAAAGCTGATTCATCATGGAGTTTTTGAACTCCATATTCATTTTATTATTACTACCCATAAATATTAGATCATCCACATATAAACAAACTATGAGGATATCTACTCCATTCTTCAGGTAGTATAGAGTTGGTTCACTCTTGCTTTTTGTGAAACCATACTTGCTGAAATAGCCGTCAATTCGTGAGTACCACGCTCGTGGTGCTTGCTTGAGGCCATAAAGTGCTTTTTTCAATTTATAAACAAGGTTCTCTTTTCCTTGTTCTTGGAAACCTTGAGGTTGTTGAACATACACCTCTTCTATCAGGTATCCATTTAAAAATGCACTTTTCACATCCATGTGTTGAATGTTCCATCCTTTATGGGCTGCCAAGGAAAGAACAGATTCGATTGTTTCTTGTCGAGCAACTGGAGCAAAGGTTTCCTCATAATCTATTCCATATTTCTGAGTAAAATCCTTAGCTACTAATCTTGCCTTGTGCCTTTCAATGCTTCCATCGGCATTGAATTTGGTCTTATAGACCCATTTACATCCAACACATTTTTTTCCCTTGGGAAGCTTCACAAGCTCCCAAGTATCATTCTTTTTAATTGAGGATATTTCCTCTTCCATGGCATCTTGCCATATACTTTCGATGCATGCTTTTTCATAGCTAGATGGTTCTAGTTGTGCAGCAACCAACAAAGCATAATTGACTACATCACCCCTTGGTTCATGAGACTCATCATCTCCTGACATTTGAAGATTTTCAAGTCTTGACAAAATGTCGTCCATCTCACTAGCTTGACTCCTAGTGTATCTTTGTTGGAAATTCCTATCCAACATTTGAGAAGATGGATGACTTCGTAGTATGCGCTTTCCTCTATTTGTCTCTTTCCTTTGAGAAACTGGATCAATATCCATCGGACTTGGAGCGCTTACAGATCTATGAAATCGTTTCGGAGAGTTTGGGGGTGCCAACAAAGAAGTCCCTCTTGGACTTGGTGTACCACTTGATGTACTTGATGAAGATTCCTGATGTGGACTTTGTGGAGGGGAACTTTTTCCACTACTTTTCTTGGGGTGTACAAATGTGGAACTTTCCGAATTAGAGTCTATATCAACAAATTTTTTATGACCCCATTCTCCCCCTTCATCAAAAATTACATCCTTGGAGATAATTATTTTATGTGTCTTGGGATTGTACAATCTATACCCTTTGGTTGATTCACAATACCCTACAAAAATACATGCTTGACTCTTGGGATCAAGCTTCTTTCTCTTCTCCTCAAGGAATGTGTGCATAAGCTAAAGAACCAAATACTCGAAAATGTTTGACATTTGGTTTCTTACCGTACCATCCTTCATAAGGAGTGATACCATCTAAACTAGAAGTCGGACTTCTATTTAGAATATATGCACTAGTTCTCACTGCATCTGCCCAATAGTTGTATGTTAGATGCTTTGTCTGAAGCATCGTTCGTGCCATTTCAACAAGGGTGCGGTTCTTTCTCTCGGCCACACCATTCTGTTGTGGGGTATAGGCAGTGGTGAACTGCCTTTTTATCCCATTTTGCTTACAATAATTTAAAAATTCATTTGAGGAGTACTCTCCTCCTCTATCGATGCGAAGACATTTGACATAGTAGTCACATTGCTTTTCTACATTATTTTTGAAGTCTATGAAGCAATCAAATGCTTCATCTTTGTGTTTCAGAAAATAGATCCAAGCACATTCTAGAATAATCATCTATGAATGTTAGAAAATAAGAATTGTTTCCAAGGCTTTTTGTTTGCATTGGACCACGGATGTCCGAATGTACTAGGCTGAAGAGGATAGCTTGCTCTCCACGCTTGGCCTCTTGGAAACTTCGTTATGGAGTGCTTTCCCAAAGCACATGCTTCGCATACCTTCTTATGTTCTTGAATTTTTGGTAGTCCTGTCACCATAGCTTGTGATGTTAACATTTTCAAGCTAGCGGAATTGAGGTGACCATATCTCAAGTGCCACAATTCACTTGGATTTGTAATAGCAATGTTTGCAAGTTGAGCTCCCCCTGGCTCACCAAATTTTAGAGGGAATAACCTATTCTTTGTCATAGGTACTTCTGTGATGACTCTGTTACAATTGTTTTTATCAAGGATTGTACATTTTCTTTCATCAAAAACTAATTTGTAATGCTTCTCCATCATTTGGCCAACACTTAACAAATTGTGTTGTGGCTGTGGAGTATAGTATATGTCATTCACTTTTTTAAGGCCTTCTTTTGTTGGAACTTCCATAGCTCCAATGCCTTCAACTTGCAAAGATTTATTATCCCCTAACTTAACATGGGATTTGTAATTTGAATCTAATGTAGCAAAGAGATTTTCTTTGCCACTCATGTGGTTGGAGCAACCAGTATCCAAAATCCATGTATCTTTAAGATTTTGATCTGATTGTCCATAAGAGAGAAAAATATTTGATGGACCTTCTTCTTCTCCGTAGAATGAGCCATATTGACTGCTTTGATCTTTTGAAGTCTTTGACCAGCAGTCCACGAGCGAAGTGTCCTTGTTTCCCACAATTGAAACAAGCTGTTTTAGTCTTGTTACTTCCTCGTCCTTGATTTCCACGGCCTGCATTGCCGCTTTGGTTCTGATTGGCTCCTCTGTTTTGATTTCCACCTCTGTTTTGATTTCCTCCTCTGTAGGAGTTGCTTTGGCCTTTGCCTCTTTGTTGTTGTCCTCTGCCTCGGCCTCTTCCTTGTCCTCGTCTTGCAGCTTCGTTCGAAGTGAAGGCTTTATCATCACCTCCATAGCTTGTTGAAGGTGCTCCTTGAAGTCTCTCTTCATGTGATGTTAATGATCCAATCAAACTATCAAATGTAAGAGTAGAAAGGTCTTTTGATTCTTCAATTATGATGGCAATGTGATTCCACTTAGGAAGAAGTGTTCTCAACACTTTCTTCACAATTGTTTCAATTTTTGTGTCATCACCTAAAGTTTGCATCATATCAACTACTGCTTTGACTCGTACACAGTAGTCACCGACTCTTTCATTTTCCTTCATTTTGAGATTTTCAAAATCTCTTTTTAAGGTCTGAAGCCTGACTTGCTTCACTTTATCACTTCCTTGGAATCCTTCTTTCAAGGCATTCCATGCATCTGTGGCAATTAAGTAAGATGCAATTCTAGGAAAGATACTTGGATCTAATGCCGCTTGAAGATGGTATAAGGCAAAAGAGTTATTTTTCTGTGCATCTTTGAAGATCTTCTTGTCGGTTGCACTCAAAGTAGTCCAATCTGTTGGAGCAGTGTAACCGTCTTCAATACTATCCCATAGTCCTTTTCCTATGAGTAATGTCCTCATTTTGATGGACCAGTACTCATAATTATCCCCACTGAATTCGGGGATTGGTAGATTGTTATTTGATCCCATTACTATCTACTAAAACAAGAAACCTTTCTTATATAGTCTTATTTCAAAAAGACTTTACAAACTATCAAGCCTTGCTTGATTTACAATCATAAACAACTCACTCTTGTTGTTGTGATTCAGCAATTACAAAATTGTCAACGACTTGTTCGTCGTCATCACTGATCAATATAATTTCGGGAGAAGGAGGTTGTAGGATTTCAACTGAATTACAATAATGAGTATATTTAGATCCTTGTGGAGCAATCTCCATTGTGTCGGATTGTTCAAATATGCTCCCAAAGGAGTTATCTTACGAATACGCCGTATCCTAGATCAGGATTTCTCTGTTGTGCAATAACCGCGTTTTGCAACTGTGAAAAGACTGAATTTATGCCTAGTGTTCTCACGTGCTCATCAAAGCTTTCAGCGTTTGTTCTCGGTAACAAACTACAAAGTGCTTGGTAACATCCTTCCGATCTTATCATTTAAGAAAATTTCCCAGAAATTTTCTTTTACAAAGATTTCCTCTTAGGAAATTTTACTAATTTTTTTACCTCTTAAAGCGTAAAAAAATTTACAACTATTTCCTCTTAGGAAATGTCAATCATCAACTCAAATGATAAATAAAACCTTTCAAAAAAAAATTTAAAAATTTTACAACTATTTCCTCTTAGGAAATGTCAATCATCAAAAAAAAAATTTAAATTACCTTAAAGTTTTTTAAAGAAAATTTTCTTTTAAAAAAACTGTTGACCCCGTCGAGGTTCGATCGTGCGACCTCGCGGGCGTCAAGGCAAAGGGTAGCCGTTGTGCTACCGGGCAGATCCGGGAGCATTAGCTGGCTCCTTGCCTTTATTGCATTCGCGTCGAACGCGAAGCAATGTTTTGGCTTCGCGCTTCGGCGCGAAGCAAAATTTTTTTATTTGGGACTTAATAGTCCCACATCGCCGATGCGGCGATGTTGATGCTCTTTAAAAAGAGCAAAGCACTGTATGTGCTTTGATTGCCTGCGGGCAGTCCGCAGGCTACGTGATCCTTTTGCCACGTACTGCGTGCAGGTCGCCTCGGGCCGCGCGTAGGTGGCCTCTCCAACGAACCACCTCGGGCCGCGTGCCGCCCTCTCCAACGTGTCGCCTCGGGCCGCGTGTCGCCTCGTCAACGAATCGCCTCGGGCCACGTGTCTGCCTGCCTGTCACGTCCAGCTCCACCAGCGCCTCGGGAATTGCGCCGATCTGCTCCAGCGCCTCGAGAATCGTGTCGATCTGCTCTTGCGGGCCTCCTCGGGTCCTGCGGGCTGCCTCGAGATCCGTGCCGCCTCGGCTCCTACGGGCTGCCTCGGGATCCGTGCCGCCGCCTCGAACTGCGGGCCCCATCGCCTCGGGATTCGGGCCGGTCTCGGCTCTCGGCTCTGATACCAAATGTGGGAGGTGAGCTATTCGATACAAAGGTAAATATTGCATTAACCATTAACCATTAACAATAATAATCAGGTTACAAAGTTTAAATAAACACAAAATAACCATACTAGAGAAAAGGGGGGAATAGGAGAAATTAAGGGAAGGGAGAAGAAATTAAATTAAAACTCTCTTGCCGCCCAAAGATGCTGCCGTCCAACTGCTGTCCAGGTAAGGTAAAAGGTAAGTAAACTTACCCAAGGTAAAATACTCTTTTTAACCCTTTACCAATGGTAATTTTCCAACACACTAAAACCTTAAATGTTGTCGTCATTTCAACACCATACCAGTGGTGATTGAACAACTACGTGTAGCTGCTTAACTTGCAACTGTGAAATAAACAACAAACAAAACGAGGGCACGATCATGATGTAATTCATATCTACCATATGGTTGCATCGGATGAGATAAAGTAATGGAGATCAATTTTAATGCTACACCACTCTGCCCTACACATTCAAACACATACAGGTTGGTTTCATATGAGGATTCCTTTGTATCATTTGACCAACACAATTGTTTTCACAGCCCTTTTCTCAATATTGAAGTACAGGATGGTACTACAACTATTGCCATTAAAGAGTTCTAACTCTTCTATTTACATCTTTCTACCATATTATATTATCATTTATTCTATTTTTGTACAAAACTTTATTATTATAAAACACAATTCTTAACCCTTTCTAGTGTTTCGTTTTCTTGCTCTTGTGTATCTTGTTTTAGATATGTTATGCTGTTATATTATTCATATAAAATTGAAAGTGTCTTGGAATTGATGTATTGTCCCCTAAAAATACTTCGAGGTTATGCATCAAAAGGCCATCTCTAGGATAACACATTCCAACCTGATTTTGAATGAAAAAGATGTGCTCCTAATGAACCAGCTGCATTGTAAGTATCATCCTTATACTTTTAAAAAAAACTGCTTACCATATAACAATAGACAGTCAACAATCTTATTTGTTAATATCTATTTCTCTATACAAACATATAAATTATCATTAGATGATAGACAAAATTTAAATCACACATCTATAGAACTTAAGTACATATCCATTCACTCTAACATTATAACTAGCATGCCCAATAGGTTTGAGACAAGTACTAGGGGGTGAGGAGTTTCACACTATAAGCCAAGGTTCCAATCCAATGGACAAATGCTTTATAGAGCCATGAGAACACCTACAGTAGGGGTTGAGTTTATGGCCCTGAAAGGACCTAAGGTCAAGTGGCCATAGCCCTAGGGTCTATTGTAACTGTTTTGCAAATCCAGGCCCACCCTCTTAAACTATCAAACAAGGTTTGAGAAGGCCTTATGATGGAAGAGAATAGATACTAGCACAATGTTGTAGAGAAGAAACCCAAAGGACATGACTAGCCAAACATGTGAGGGTACCAAAATTACATGACAAAAGTATGCAAGATGAACTCCCCCACAAAGGCGATCCATAACCCGCACATCAAGTTGACTTTGTCAACGGCATTTGCACGCTAATTCATGCCCTTCACAAACTTGAAAGTAACTAAGGTTGCAAGTAGAGACTACCGACAAAAACCCTCATGATTGATTTTAAATATTGTTTCAACTATCCAAGGATAGAGACATTTTTTGGCTTGCCAAAGTAATAACAAATTGTATCTAGGAGGTTAATATCTAGGGAAGAATTTGTCATTGTGTGCCATTGTGGATATGCACAATTCATGATATGTTATGGTTTCTACGGGACTCATCCCAAGCTTGTATACCAACGAAGACACATCCTTGGGGTACAACCAAGGAACATTTCCACCACATCCCCCCTTATCCTCGTCTATGTAAGGATGCACAGGGCATCGATGCCTAGGCATCCTCTTGAAGGACAAGGAAACCCCTAGGGATCACCTATATAATATACAATGTTCCACAATGAAATTTGGAAACTTAATATAGAGAGACAAATACAAATGTATGGGGGGGCACTGCCCATGGAGTTTAGGGCAATTGGTTAGGAGCAATAATTTCATATCATAGACTAAGGTTCAAATCCCATGGGTGAACCTTAACATTTTTTGCTCATGAGGTTTAGAGCCATTGATTAGGGGTAAAGAGTTTCAAACCTTAAACCAAGATTCAAATCTCATGGATGAACCTTAATATTTTATCAAACGGCATTAGCTCAATCGGTTTAAAGTACTTGACTTTCAAGGAGGCAGATAATCGAATCTTATCAATCGATATATATATATATATATATATATATATATATATATATATATATATATATATATATATATAATAGGTAAGCTATTGTAATACCACTATGTGGTGATGATGTAGTACGGGTGATGCAAGAGCATCCAGTGGCACCTGATGCAGAGGCATCCAGTGGCAGGAGGGCCACTTCGGAAAAATTGGCTAAGGAGGAAAGTCATCGCGATTTCGCGACGTGTCGCAAAATCGCGACAGAAGAAGCAGAAGGCAAGGAGAAAAATATGTCGCGATATCGCGAAAGAAAAAGTGTCGCGATATCGCAACACAAAGTGGAGAAAGAAGGTGCAGTGGGGAAAATGTCGCGATTTCGCGACATGTCGCGAAATCGAGACAGAGGCAGCCGAAGAAAAGTCACTGTTGGAATCGTCACGAAATCGCGATATGTCGCGAAATCGTGACAAGAAAGAAGTCGTGGGAAGGAGCCTATGGGAAAGTCGCGAAATCGTGACTGTCGCGAAATCGCGACAAGGAAGCAGCAAAGGGGAGGCAGTGGATGTGTCGCGATTTTGCGACACATCGCGAAATCGCGACATTGGAGCAGCAGCAAAGGGAAGGCAGTGGATGTGTCATGTCGCGAAATCGCGACATCGAAGCAGCAGCAAAGGGGAGGCAGTGGAAGTGTCGCCGACTGTCGCGAAATCGCGACCAGAGCAGGCAGGCAAGGGGCAGCCGAAGGCAAAGGTCGCGATATTGTGACATGTCGCGATATCGCGACTTGAAGGCTAGGACAGCCAAGATAAAGAGAAGACGTCGCGATATCGTGACACAAAAACAGAAACGAGGACGCAAGGAAATTACGTCGCCATATCGCGGCATGTCGCGATTTCGCGACCAGAAAAGAAAAGGAGGAGCAGGGAAAGGAAGATGTCGCGATATCGCGACCCCTGCTACAGTGCACTGGAGGAAGAAGACGACAGAGGTCAGGCGGCGGTTGCAGAGCAAGGACGACACGTGGCACCAAGGTGCAGTTAAAGCGGGCGAATACCAAGAAGCGCGGGAAACAAAAAGGATGGGTCGCGCAGAGTGATCTGACGGAAGCGGCGGTCAGGCGGCGGTGACAGGGGCCGTGCGGAGTGGAGCCATAAATCGAGATGGTGCTCCGATTTTCGTAAGGATGTTTCAGAGGGTCGAGGCCTCTATAAAAACCCAATCATTGTAATAGGATGGGGTGGTGGATTGGAGATCGCACGTAGAGGATAGAGAGTGGAGGAAACCAAGCCGAGCGCTGGTTATTGTAAAGCCTGCGGGCTGTTGCTGTAGAATTTCCAGATTAATAGAAGAAAATTTGGAAATTGTGTGAGTACGATTTTTCCGTCTCCCATCAGTGGTATCAGAGCCAGAAGTTCCTGAGTGTGTAACAGATCGCCGGACGTGAGGCAGTTACACCAAGATCTGTGGTAGGGTTCTGAGAGAGAAGAGAGAGTTTAGGATCCCAGAGCAGAAGTTCCTGAGTGTGTAACAGATCGCCGGACGTGAGGCAGTTACACCAGGATCTGTGGTAGGGTTCTGAGAGAGAAGAGAGAGTTTAGGATCTGTGGGAGATATGATGACAATGAAAGACTTCAAAGCTTTGCAGAGGCAAGTGCAAGCCCTGCAAGAGGAGCTGCTCAAAAGAGATTTGCAGAGGCAAGTGAAAGCCCTGCAAAAGGAGCTGCGCATAATGGATTTGCAGAGGCAAGAGGAGCTGCGCACAAAGCGTGAGGATAAAAAAAAAAAAATAGAGGCCAGGAGGCGGGGTTGGAGCAGGCTGTAGAGGCAGGTGAATGTCTGGAGGTGTTGCAGAAGGTGGTGACCAGACAGCGCAGAAGTGAAGATCACTTCTCCACCAACCCCGGGTGTCTGATGCAGGAGCATCCAGTGGCACCTGATGCAGAGGCATCCAGTGGCAGGAGGGCCACTTCTGAAAAGTTGGCTAAGGAGGAAAGTCGTCGCGATTTCGCGACGTGTCGCGAAATCGCGACAGAAGAAGAAGCAAAAGGCAAGGAGAAAAATATGTCGCGATATCGCGACACAAAGTGGAGAAAGAAGGTGCAGTGGGGAAAATGTCACAATTTCGCGACATGTCGCGAAATCGCGACGGAGGAAGCCGAAGAAAAGTCACTGTTGGAATCGTCGCGAAATCACGACAAGAAAGAAGCCATGGGAAGGAGCCTATGGGAATGTCGCGTTTTCGCGACATGTCGTGAAATCGCGACAAGGAAGCAGCAAAGGGGAGGCAATGGATGTGTCGCGATTTCGCGACACGTCGCGAAATCGCGACATTGGAGCAGCAGCAAAGGGAAGGCAGTGGATGTGTCGCGATTTCGCGACATGTCGCGAAATCGCGACCAGAGCAGGCAGGCAAGGGGCAGCCGAAGGCAAAGGTCGCGATATCGCGACATGTCGCGATATCGCGACTTGAAGGCGAGGACAGCCAAGATAAAGAGAAGACGTCGCGATATCGCGACATGTCGCGATATCGTGACACAAAAATAGAAACGAGGACGCAAGGAAATTACGTCGCGATATCGCGATATCGCGACCGAAAAAGAAAAGGAGGAGCAGGGAAAGGAAGATGTCGCGATATCGTGACATGTCGCGATATCGCGACCCCTGCTACAGTGCAGCTAGAGGAAGAAGACGACAGAGGTCAGGCGGCGGTTGCAGAGCAAGGACGACACGTGGCACCAAGGTGCAGTTAAAGCGGGCGAATACCAAGAAGCACAGGAAACAAAAAGGATGGGTCGCGCAGAGTGATCTGACGAAAGCGCGGTCCGGGGGCGCGATGACAGGGGCCGTGCGGAGTGGAGCCATAAATCTGGATGGTGCTCCGATTTTCGTAAGGATGTTTCAGAGGGTCGGGGCCTCTATAAAAACCAATTCATTGTAATAGGATGGGGTGGTGGATTGGAGATCGCACGTAGAGGATAGAGAGTGGAGGAAACCAAGCCAAGCGCTGGTTATTGTAAAGCCTGCGGGTTGTTGCTGTAGAATTTCCAGATTAATAGAAGAAAATTTGGAAATTGTGTGAGTGCGATTTTTCCGTCCCCCATCAACAGGTGGGGCCTGTTTCAATCCTATATAACTACTTTTTTTCAAATGTATGGGTGCCTACATAGTTAAAATAGGGAGAGTTTACATAATATAAAGAGTAGTCAGACTAAATAACCAATTGAAACCTAGAAACTTAATTCTACCTATATTCCAAAACTAAAGACTTTTTAGTGAAATAAAACTAGTATGGATGCTTGCATACTAGTCTCTAAATTCATTTATGTACAATTAGTGAATGTAAGATATCACCACGTAAGTATTATGGATGTTTCAAACCAACTATAGATAATTGATAAATAAGTCATTAAAATAAAAGTTGAACACGATACTTTGAAGAGCATCCTTCACATTCCAATTGTCCAATCACATTGAACTAGTCACCATACTCAATGCATTATTGTATTTTCATTTTGCCTATGATTAGTAATAAGAAAACCAATGATTAGGTCAAGTTTGTGCATGTTGAAATACTTTTCATTTATAATCTTAACTTTTGCTCTCCCATTTGTTGTCCCCTTTTTGCCAAATTTTGGGGGTGTCTTCTATTGTTCCCTTTTTGTATCCGTAATTAATTGAAAAATGATAACAAATCTCTATGCAATTTTAATTTATTTCTGTTTTTTATTATGGATGTGAAGAATGACTAACAAGACCATGCCAAGTTTCTTCTCATATGATCAATTGCGATAACCACATAATATTGTCACTCTTCTCAGATATGTATCAATTAATGTGCTTAATCTCCACATGAGGAAAAATTTCTCCAACTTCGGGATTTTTGACATCAATTAGACTACATTCCAGAAATCATGGAATCAAGTTTGGGTGTAAAAGATGTGCCAAATTTTAGGGATGTCTTCTAGCCTTCCCTTTTTGTGTTTGTAATTAATTGAAAATCGGTAAAATAATCTGTATCCCATTTGGATTTATATCTGCTCGTGATTGTAGTCGCATATGAAGAATGATTGAAGAGACTGCCATGATCCTTCTTTCAAGTTCAATCATGATAGCCACATAATGTTGATACTCTACTCAGATAATGTATCAATTAATGTGTTTAATCTCCACATAAAGAAAAACTTCTCCAACTTCATAATTTGTGACTAGACTACATTCAAGAAACCATGGAATCAAGGCTTGAGTGACAAAGATGATGACAAGGACAAGGAAAACCACGAAGTCTCGACCATTTAACATGCTTGTACCAACAATTAAACTGCATTCAAGAAATCATGGGATCAACATTTGAGTGGCAAAGATAGTGACAAGAGTAAAGAACAGTATATTTTGCTATGTCTTGAACATTTGACATGCTTATGATCAACACTAAGCAAGTTACAATCACCCACCCTCCTCATGTTTATGACCTATCAAGCCTTGGGCTTAGAAAATCCAATATAGTTCAAAAACAACATTTAACATAATATGATAAACAACCCCAGGGGTGTATACTGGTGTATACATTAAAATAATAAAGATAGCAATAACAAAAATTCTAAGATGAAAATACTTTATTTGAGATTGTAATGTAGACCTATGAAATACTAATATAATGAAAAAAAATCACACCATCCATCCTATCAAAGTACATATATATATATATATATATAAGGTATAATAACCTTGGCATTAATGCAAATAGGCCTTTCTCTAATAAAGTCTTGTCAAGATGAATGGCATAGATTTTGATATTTAAAATTTCTTATAGATCATTTTAGAAAACATTTACTACTTGACATCATCATCCACCAATAAAGTGGATGTATTAAGGAGAAAAAAAAAATTAAGATATAATTAAGTTATTTTAGATTGTAATTTAACATCCAAGAAAAGTTACAATCTCCCACCCTCGTCATGTTGGCAAGGTGAAGTGCACCTACAAATCTTAGATTTAAAAACGCCATGGTAACTCTAAAATAATATTTTATCTTAAAACAATCTTTATAACATGACTAAACACGAAAGGATTTTAAGTCATAATTTTATTTACTTTTTAAGACGATGTCCTGCTCTACTCTAATCTACTTACGCCTCTGAAGGGATGTATCAAGTGAGCCATCTAAGTGTTTTCAGGACCGACTGATCCCACACAGATACCGAGAGCTAGCCTGCTTTTACCTTATGAAGAGTACTGAGGGAGCCCATATGTCCAAAGGGTTTCTAAGACCCAATGGCCCCTCGCACAAACCCAGAGCTAGCTTACTTTTACATTGCTTTTACACTGTGAAGAGTACTGAGGGAGCCCATATGCCCGAAGAGTTTCGACATACACCCCAAGCTAGCGAAGAGAATATTTTAGACCGTAAGTTAAACCTTCAAAGTAATAGAATAACTTGAAAATAACACTTATCTTATAATCCTTACCTTCAACCCATGGTAACATAAAAATAACACTTTATCGTAAACAACAAAAGATATATGCTGGACAATATCAAGATTTTTTATTTTAAATGGATATAAATAACTTAATAGAGGTCATAATTTATGACGGAGAAAACTTTCCCATTTTGTCAGGTGGCCTTTTCTCTTTATGGTCAAATAGACTCTAGCCACTGAAAATTTCCTAAAATAGAGATTACTAAGCAGCTTATGTGATTCATATTAAAGCATCCCCATAATGCCGTAGTACGCTACCTTGACACTATCACCTATTTCCTTCAATAAAAAGGATCTGCATCCCACCTCTCAATTGATGCTCTACATAAATCTATCCGACGGTATATGTCCTCTGTTGAATATCATGCAACGTAAAAAATGGAAAAAAATTAGGAAAGATTTTTTTTGTGGTTGCCAAGAATTCTTACCTTTCCCATGCATTTTTCCAGGTGAGGTGCGAATCTCCCAGCCACAATTGCCCTCCCACAGTTCATGCAAGAGAAAACCTCGTTTGCCACGGCTGGGTGAGTCTGCCCAAATATATCCTCCGTAAATTTCCCGTTATTTTCCGGGGCACAGCTACTGCTGGGGTCCTCAACCATGGCCCTCGCCTCCATTGAAAGCCTAAACTCGTCTTCCTCATCATAATTCAACCTCGGATCTAATCCCAGGCGCACCTCACGGTGGCTCTCCGATGCGACATCCACTATAACAGAATCCAGCAGCTCCATTAAAACCCACATCTCTTTCTGCAAATAAAAAATAAAATATTTAACGCATAGCCAAATTTCATGAATCCGACATACCCACAAGTAAAAATGAAAAGATCAACGCATAATTCGTGTATTTTCGCAATTTATTTTTCCAATGAATTTGTTATTTTACCTTGCCATCTTCGCCAGCCATGACATGAAACCCTAGGTTTTTCAAGGGGTGAGCGGCCCGGGTTCGATCCCGGCGGGGTAGAAGGGTGATGTCATGGCACAGTGTAGAGGGTCATTTGAAAGGTGGGGGGGGTTGGAATGTTCGGGCCGGGATCTGAGGTACCGCTTTTGTCCGGAGAATGTCTGGGTTTCAGAGGCGAAATCGACCGTTTAAACCGTTGGTTTGCTCGGCGTGAAATGGCTGTTGTGGATTCAGCATCGGTTTCACGTTGTGTGAAGCGGATTGGGACAAGATTCACGGTTGAATGAAGGCGCAAACGGCTAAAAAGACCAAAGGTTTGGCCTCTGTGAAGGTCTGTACTTACAGAGGATTGGCCAGGGGGACGGATGATGTGGACATTCTGGGCCGTTGATGCAAAGGAAACCTACGTGGCGGGTCGGAAACGGTGATGTACGGTGGGGAAGTGGGTGCGGTTTAAGCGCTGCGGTTTCCAGGGACTTTGTGGAGGTTACTCTCCTCTTTAATAGGAAAAAAGTGAACTGAGGTCGTGGCCTGGCCCAAGAAAGGAATATTTGTGGTGGGCCATGGGCTGGTGGGAAGGTGTGCCTTAGCAAATTATTTTTGGATTGTAAGGGTGGAGATGTATTTTTTTTTTTTTCGAAATGTTTGCAATCATCACCTTTCATAAAGTCAAGAGATAGAATTTAGTACACAATCACCACACATCCACTCCTTACACACTCGTCCACGCCCCGGTTTAAACCTATATAGTAGCAGTTTCTTTCTAAAATCAAGAGTTATGCTTATTAATAGAAAATTTAACACCCAATCACCACACACCCACCCTATATATATATATATATATATATATATATATATATATATATATATATATCGGGAGAATTGGTAACATCTTTTCATCTTTAACAATTGGGTACGAAGGTTAGACATTCTCCCGAGGTTTTTGCCTTCGAACATAGGTCAAATCATTGAAGTTGCCTTTATAACTTTTATCTTTCCTTGGTAAACACGGTGCAGAGCGAGGGGTACCCCAGTGGCTTAGAGTTGGTACCGTCGTCATCACTTTCCCCGAGGTTTTTGCCTTCGAACATATGTCAAATCATTGAAGTTGCCTCTATAACCCTTGCCTTTTCTCGGTAAACGTGACCTGGAGTGAGGGGTACCCGATGGCTCAGGGTTGGTACCACCGTTGTCGACATTCTCTTTAAGGTTTCTACCTTCGAACAAGGTCAAATCATTGAAATTGCCTCTATAACCCCTATCTCTCTTCGGTAAACACGACCTAGAGTGAGGGAGACCCCTCTGGCTCAAGGTTGGTACCGTCGTTGTTAAGCTAAGCTGGCGCACACTCGGACTCAAATTAGACTACTACCTTTGCCCTTATTAGGCATGCCCCCAAGATTTGAACCTAGATCTCCTCTTAGTAAGTGTCCAAAATTTTACCAATCCACCTAACCTTTGGGATTATATGATGTATATAATGTTTGTGGGCTTAGGAATTACTAATATATATTATATTATACTATATATTAAATTTAATTTTTATTTATATAATTTAATTAAAAGGAACCTATTTATAATTGCATTATGATTATTTTGTAAGATTTTATTGTGAGAGTTTACAATTTTTTTTTATTTGGTTAGTGTGAGAAATTTTTATGTATAAAGGTTGAGTAAGCTTTCAAACCATGATCCTTTTATCAATAGGAATTTAACACACAACTACCACATACCCATCCATTCGCACACTCGCTCATGCCCATAGTTTGGGCCTTGGAAAAACCTTAATTAAGGAAAATTGTTCCTCATATCCCTTGGAAGCTAAGACTTTTCGTTCCACGAGACCTATCCTATCCGGGTATACCCTCATCTTGGTCAAAATTTTTGGGTATCCAACGCAAGCTTACATTTTTAATGAAATATTGATTTACAATATAAAAATTCTCAATCATTTGAAACTATGTTATATGAGATTCGTAATTTGAAATTTTGCGTTTCCATGTTTATCTCAATTTCAATATTCATTTATTTATTATATTTGTACACGACAAAATGCCGTGGTGTTAATTTGTGTATAACTTATCTCCTACGTAACCGAAAAAAAAAATCTTATTTATATTTTCACTTCCATTCATATTATATACATTTTAGCACTTAACTATTTGTTGTAGCCTTTACGATTGGGTAGTTCAATATGCTCCTTAGCGGCGGGGCAGGAGGTTAGAGTACGACAACATTATAACAAATAATAATAATCACTAAATTCATTTTTATGAATAATTTATTTACAATTTAATATTTATATTTTGTTATGGGTTGTTTTTGCATGCAATAGTATTTATTTAGTGATTAATTTCAGAAGTTGATTTGTCTTACCCTCCTTTATATTCTAAACTTGTATTCTCTATTATCCCAGTCCTCCTGATTTTTCAATCTTTACAATACCTGTCTATAGCTTTAATCCCACAATCTTATTTTGTCGCATGTAGATTCTATAATGTAAACTCGTTCATTATATTTTTATAATCTTATTTTGTCGCATGTAGATTCTATAATGAAAACGTTCATTATATTTTAATTTTTATTTTGTTACATAGTAGAGTTGGCTACAACCACTATTTTTTAGTAACTCACAGCACAGAGTTTAAACTGCAGGGACTGCAACCACCAAACTTATTCGTCTTGTTAATTGTTAACTGGATGTGAGATGGGGACCGTCGGTCACTCAGGGTTTGTACTGTCGTTGTCAATCTAACGTGCACTCAGAAGATTCAGAGCAAACTACTACCTTTACAAACTGACACCAACAAAGTTTGAACCTAAATCTCTTCTAAACAAATGCCCTTCGAAACTAACACTTACCAATCCACAACCCTCCACATCTTTATCTTTGCTTCATTTGATTTTGTCTTGCACTTATTAAGCCTCAACATTTGACCCTTATCCGTTTCAAATAATAGGTAACGTGCATGCTTCAACTCTATAGCATATGTTCACTTTATCTTTGCTTCACTTGATTTTGTCTTGCACTTATTAGGCCTCAACATTTGACCCTTATCCATTTCAAATAATAGGTAACGTGCATGCTTCCAACTCTATAACATATATTCACTTTTAATGATAGCTTGCCAATGAATGTCTTTCACATGCCTTGCATGAATCATACTTACAAGGTATTATAAAAGATACACTTTGTGATGTATATAGTTTAAAATGGATTCCCCCATGATGTTGTACACAAAAAATGTAAACATATGCACATAACACATTTAAGATTTTTAGATGTGTTGATGGCTCTTTTAAACCATTATTTGCATGTTTTAAGTTATACACAAAAAATATAAACATATATACATGACAAATTTAAGATTTTTAGATGTGTTGATGGCTCTTTTAAACCATTATTTGCATGTTTTAAGGTATCATGTGCAGTTAGTTTACCATGCATATTTTTACTTATAATGAAAACTTGTTAATTAATCTCTCTTTAGTACCTTGCATGAATCATTTTTAAAAAGTGTTATGTAAGATGTAGTTTAAAATGATATGTAGTTCAAAATGTATTCCTTTGTAATGTTGCATACCAAAACATAAATATAGGTACATGATATGTTCAAAAGTTTTAAATGCATTGATCAGTTTTTTAGACTAACACTACCACATATATCATTGCTTTTAATGATAAATTTTCAATGAATCTCTCTCATGTCCCTTGTGTAAATCATGATTATAAGGTGTTGTATGAGACATAGTCTATGATGGCATATAGTTTAAAGTGTATTCCTCCAAAATGTTGTACACCAAAACATAAACATAGGTATATGAGATATTCAAAGGTCCGAAATATATTGATTGAATCCTTATACCACTATTTGAATGGTTCAAGGTATCATGTTCACTCCCAACTATACCACTACCATGTATATTATTACATTTCATGATAACTCACTAACAAATCTCTCATATTCATTGTACAAGTTATGCCTACAAGGTGTTGTATGAGATATAGTTTATGATGGGAAGTGAATCTCTATCACATTCTTTTCATAAGTCCTACCTATAAGGTGTATGAGCTATAGTTTATGACAACATGTAGTTCAAAATGTATTTCTCCATGATGTTGCACATAAAAATATAAACATGTGTACTTGTACATGATATAGTTTATGATGGCATATTATTCAAAATGTATTTCCTTTGTAATGTTGTACACTATAATCATTACACATATTGATTGTCTCACAAACATTTTCTACATGATCAAAATTCTTTAATTCACAACCATTCTTTGTATCAACTTTTTAAAGAGTGTTGCTCAAACAATTTGTGTCTATTTTTTGTGGAGGATCATCACATGCATCACAATTACTATGACTAACATCATCATGATCAACACATACACTTTTTGGACACACTTTGTTAATGCTCAAATCCCTTGTGTCACATCTTATATATATTCCTTAAACAACATCTCTTGTAACATAACATACATATGTTGTCATGGTCTTAAATCATAAGTGCCATAATTCACACGAGCCTTCATGGGCTCCAAATTACTTGTATCACAACAAGTGTCTACCATCATGAGTTTCAAATCACATGTATTATAATTCACATTTTTATTTTGATGAAGATTTCTAGTGTTACACTGAAGTTGGTCACATAGATCATGTTTTTCATTTATCACTATGAGTTTACTAGTCAATATTTAATATTGTTCTTACATATATTTTACCATAAGGAGAGTTATTTTTATCCATTTTAGTTTATTTTGTAAGGTAGGAGAGTTTCATGTGTTACTTGGTGATCTTTTTGTTGAAATTAAAACATTGTTTGACAATTATTTTCTCACTTGATCCATTTCTTTCATCATGAAAGACATGTGTAAAGTGTTGTTTCTTTCATGATTTATACTTCTTTTTTGATATTGCATTTGCGATTGACATTTTTGTCGTGGAAGTACTTGATTCAATTGTTTATGAGAAAGTGATGTCATGTCTAAGTGCAACCAAAATAGAGAAAACAGAACCCTTGAGGGAGTTACCATTGCTCATGGAGATGGGCCTATTTCTCATCTTCAATTTGTTGATGACTCTACTCTGTTAGGTTACTACAGTTAAGGAAGCTTCTAAAATTAAGCAAATCATCAATTGTTTTTCTAATGCTACTGGGCAACTGATCAATGAAGGCAAATCTAAAATTATTTTATTTCATTGCTCTTCTTGACTTGGATAAATTAAGATATAAGAAGACCTCCATACCAATCACTTATTTAGACATTCATATCAATATTCAAATATAGAAAAAGGAAGACTAGAATTGGTTGTTGGATAGAGTTAAGAAGAAAATTGGAAAGTGGACTAATAGGTGGCTTTCATTTGGGGGTATAATTACCTTTTTAAAATCTATCCTTAAAGCTATACCTATTTATGTTTTTGTTGTGTTGAATATCCCAAAGGCCATTCTTCGATAATTAGATCAAATCAATCATTGATTCCTCTCGAGTGGTACTAAGAAGAACAAAAATGGGCTTTGGTGAAATGGGATACTTTATGCCTTCCCAAGAATGAAGAGGGTTTAGTTTTTCGATATGCTATTAATAACAATAATACTTTAGCTGCTAAACTGTATTGGAGGATTTTGCATAACCCCAATGCTCTTTGGGCCAAGAATCTTCATGCTAAATAGTTGAGAATAAAAGTCCTAAAGACATTATTCGCTATAAATTTCCTACCAAAGGTTATCCCATTTTAGTGTTTCTTAAGACTAGTGAGGATTTGATTAAGCAAAATTTCTTTTGGATCATTCGTAATGGTCAATAGGTATTTTTTTGGATAGATTATTGGGATGGTCACCAGCCTTTTCTAACTTAGTTTCCTGATTAGAGGCCTTAGATGGAGGAGCTTCATCAAGCTAACTGGATAAAGGTTGCTAATTACTTTCAGTACCATACTAGTAATTTAGAGGTTGGTAGATATTGGATCCCTATTGAAGAGTGGTCTATTCAATGCCATAAAGGTAAATAAAAAACATCTGAAGCATCCTTCATATGATATCTCTCTCTTGGTCCCATGATAAAGACTGTTTTGGATGGAACAACACTACTAAGGGTGAGTATTTAGTTGCTCAAGGTTATTTGGACTTATGCCATAATAATTCCAAACAATCATATGACATATTTACTCAATTGTGGGCTCAAAAGCTCTGGCCTAAGGTGAGGTTCTTTACATGGCTTTTATGACATTGTAGGATGCTTACTCGTGAGCAACTTATGAAACATGGTTTTCATGACTCGTTTAGATGCGAAATATGTGGAGAGAATGTGGAAACTCTCAACCATATTTTTATTGAGTGTACCTTAGCCTCTAAGCTATGGAGGAGAATGACCATCTTACTTGGCTTATAGTGGTCTATTTTTTTTTACTTTTGAACAACTTTGGAGGGATTGGCCTAATTAGGAGGGTGTTGATCACTTTATTAGGTAGCTAGTTTGGATGGGATCTACCATCCTTCCATGGAATATCTAGAAATAAAGAAACAATCATATTTTCAATCAAGAAAGAAAGTATATTCACTATATCTGGAAAAAGACCATTGCCAACCTAGTCGAATTAGTACAATAGCTCCTTAAAAACTCCCAAAACTCCCACCAAAGATGGGATCAAGTGATACAAAGAGTAAATATTAACTCTTTTAATGGCAACCAACTTAAATGGAATGTGAGTAATCAAAAGATGGATAAAACAAGAAATTGGCAACCTCCTCTTAAGAATTTTGGAAAAGTCATTATCGATGGAGCCTCTAGGGGGAACCTTGGAAAAGCTAGTGCATGAGGAATTGATAGACTTTCATTTGGTTCCCTGGTTTTCACCATTGCTGAGAATTTGGGTATCATTTCCAATAACCTTGCTTAGGGGTATGGTATCCTTAAAGGCCTTTAAGAGGATACTAAGGTCAGATGGAAAAAGGTGTTGGTTGAATTTGAATCTCAAGTCATGATTAACTTGTTGAAGACTCCATTTAAGAATCATTAGGTTGATTGGAGGATAAAAAGAATTGTTGAGAAAAATCAGTTAATCCAGATGGGATTTTGAAACTTGAATACAATCACGTGGTCAGAGAACAAAACAAGAGTGTTGATGCTTTAGCTAATTAGGCATTGGAAAAAGGTGATCTTACTTACTACGACCATCCTCCCAGATGGTGGGATTCACAAATAAGGGAAGCTCTAATTTCTATCACTTCTCTGGATGACTCTAGTATTAGAGGTACCTAGTTCTTTTTTTCTTTGTTTTTGCTTCTCTTTGGTTCGGTCAGGGTATTTTAGTTCTCTTGCTCAGACTTATCATTCTTATGTTTCCTTTGTTGATTCTTGCATGAATAGCCTTTTGGCCTAGAAAGGCCAAACTTGTTTTTTGTTTTTTCCTCGTTTTTTGTTTTTTCCTCTTTTTTTGTTTTTCGATGTGTGTGTTATTTTGTATTATTTTTGTTCTATTTTATTTCTATGTTTTTTGTGTTGTTTTTGGTGTTTTTGATTTTTTTTTGTGTTTTGTGTTTTTGTTCTTTTGTGTGTGTGTGTGTTTTGTTATGTTTGTGTGTTGTTTTTGTGTGGTTTTTTATTTTGTTATTGTTTGTTATTTTTATGTTTTTGTGTTTGTTTTTTGTTTTTTGTTGTCTTTGTCTTTTTGTTTGTTTTTTGTTGTCTTTGTCTTTTTGTTTGTTTTGTATTTTTTGTTGTCTTGTGTTGTTTTTGTGTTTATTTATTTACTATTGTTTTTGTTGTTTTTCTATTTTTTGTATTTGTTTGTTTGTGTTTGTGTTGTTTTAGGCATGCTCTTTGAGTGTGCCAAAGGAGGCAGGCCAGGTGCAAGACCTAGGCATTTTTGGCAGAATAAATACCCTTGCCTCCTTGGGACTTACCTTAAAGTGGCATCCCATTTGGGGTATTTTCCACAAACAATTTTTTTTTATCTAAGTGCATATATACATTTTTTATAGAACCATTGGTTTCAAGATTTTTGTGCCTTTTAATGAAGCATTTTTACTTCCATTAACCATCTCAAATTTAACTATTCTATCCTTGTCCAATAATTAATCAGTTAAGCTAATGCCACTTGATTAATTTTTCAATGAATTTACCTAGGTTTTTATGAGGGATCCTGGTCCCCCCATATTGAGTGGATTTTGAGCATTAGACCTAATAAAGATAGTCCAAAGCCCTTACCACTATAGTAAGCTTGCAACTTATCATGTGAGCTTTTTAAATGCTTTAATTCCCCCTTTAATTTTTAATATTTTCCAACTTAAAATTTAACCTTTTAATAAAATAATTACTCCTTAATATAAATTTGCACCAACCTTATCACCATAAATCAACCACTCTTTAAAAAATAAAGTGCGCATTTTAATAATTTACCTTGCACTTTATATTTTTTTTTGCTAGAGAATAAGGGGTTCTACTCGGGTCCCCCACCCTTGACAAATCATATCGCTCTTCTTTAGAGCATGAAAGTTTACAACCAAATTCAATTCTCATCTCAATTCAATTGCTATAGCTAGAAACCTATATCATTTTACATAAAATTTTTGAATTCTTGATTTTTATTTTTTTGGGACCTTTTCATATTTCTATGTGAATACAAAAATCCCAAAGTTCAACATCCTTCTTGATATTTTCTACAATATCCTTCATAATATCAAAACTTCATCTCTACTATCTATGCATTGCAACTTAGTAGAGTCCTATTTCCAAAACATCTCACTATCATAGCCTGCTTCACTAGATCTTGATTGCTAGTTTTCTTCCTAAAGCACAAGTGCAACCACAAATTGTAATAAATAGTATATATGAAAACACATTAATGTTATAAAATAAAGTAGATATTACTAATGGAAGACATTAAAGTTAATCTTAATTATTATTTTATTTAAGAAGTCAACATTTTCTTGTCAACTTCAACTAAACTTACTACTTCCTCTAACCAAGGAAAAGATAATTTAACTTCATGATCCTCAATTAAAACCCCTCTATTGGATAGCCTATTTGCACATTTGTTTCCTTCCCTTAATGTATGTGTAAATCTAATTTCTTCAAACTTTATAACAAGGTCTTGAATTTCCACAATTATCTCTTGTATGTTCCATGGAGCCTTTGCTTTCCTAAAAATTGTATTTATTACTATGAGTGAATCACCTTCCATTCATACTTTGTTCCATTTCATTTGTTTACATATTTTTAACCTTCCAAAGTCGTTCAAGCTTCAACTTCATTATTTGTCTTAAATCCATATTGAAAGCATAACGAGGCAAAATCTCTCTTGTATTATTTTTAATTATTCCTCATCCTGTTGGTCTTGGATTTCTTTTAGATTCTCAATAAAAATTCAACTTGACCAAATACACATTTGGTGGTTTCCACTTTATATTTTTTACCTTATTTTTGCTTATCCTATCCCCAACATCATAATTCCATTTGATGACTTCACTCCATCTATCAAGGCTCTCTACTTCTAGATTGGGGATTGGGTAAGTTGATAGGGTTGGTTTAAACTCCTCTATGGCTAAACAAATATTCCTTTTCATTACCTCTAAATTGCTTTTGTTTCCTATAAATATTCTTCTATTCCTTTCTAGCCAAACAATCCAAAGTATTGTCTCTTTTGATATATCCTAGATTATATGTAAAGTGTCACTTGTAAAAGTTCTCTTCCATTTCATTAACCATTCCTTAATTCTGTTATTCATCACCACATATTTACCAAATATATTAAGAATCCTTTGCCATAGTTTCCAGACTATTGAACACTGTACCAAAATATGGTTTATAATTTCCTCCATTTTACAAATAACACATTTTGAAAGGCTATGAAAACCCCTTTTCATAAGGTTATCCCAAGATAAAATTCTTCTATGACCTACTAGCCAAACAAACATTTTGGATTTAGGAATGCTTGAGCTATCTCAAATCTCTCTCCATATTCTTGCAATATTACTATTTAGATGGTGCTTTATATTTTTTTTGGTGTAAGGTAGAGGTGGTTATAAGGTCCACAAACCTTTTACATAGTCAAAATGGGCTGGTTCTAGCATCAAGCCCGTATAATCAAAATACAAAATGGATCTATCTAAGACCCACATTAAGCCATACTTAGAGTCCAAAGTCCTATACTTGTCGCTTGACTATTCAGGATAAAACAAAAACCAAACAACACCTAGCACTTACTAATACCACTAGGTTGTTGTACTGTACACTTGTCACCTCCCAGGCCCCAGCAAATGGGATGCCTTTTGTACCTCTGCCTAATTCCATCTGTCGGATTACTCATCATCAACCCCTCTGATCTCATGATGCTCTAACATGTTTGATCTTAGCTCTTCTCTGGAAGCCAACACCAATAGTTCTTGAGGGAAGTTATCCTTCCAAATTTGCATCTCCCCAACAGAAATTGCAATATTTGACATTAGATCCACCGCCCTGGTTCCCTTCTCTAAAGGTGTGTTGGATTCGGGCATTAACCAAATGAGATTTATGAATCTTTGCTTCTAGGATAAGCTCCAAGATGGTCCAGCTGGGGTCTTTATCCTCCTTAATTGCCTTGATTATATTAAGCGAATCCCCTTCAAATATAACTTCCTTATAACCCTCAAATCTGGCAATTTTCATTGCCTGCATGTAGGCTCGGGCTTCTGCAAAATGATTTGTTTGAGTTACCAAAGGCTCTGCAAAGGCAAGGACCACTTTTCCTTCCTCATTTCTCAGAACTCCCCCTGCTCCTGTAGCCCCCGAATTTCCTTTGGCTGCCCCATCAAAATTAAACTTAACCCACTTTTGTGTGGGGGGTATCCACTTGACACCATCCTTTGGGTTGGTTGTAATGTCTAGGTCTGGAAGTTCTTCTCCCCAGTTCCACAAAATCCTCCTTTCTCTTAGAGACATGGTCTCATTTTTGAAGTAGAAAGTTTTCCAGTTTTCTTTCAAAGCTCTGATTATTTTATTACCACATAACCTGGGATCTTTCTTACGTCCTTTAAATACTCTCTTATTTCTCTCATTCCATATCCCCCATAAAAAATGGGGTAAGTCGAGCTTCAGAGCCAAGTCAAAAGTTTCGCCCAGAAGGGGGAAGCCCATTGTATGCAGAAGTCAGACATGCTATTTGGGCAGACCCAATCTATATGAAATTTGGACAGGATCATTTGGAAGACTGTACAAGAAAATTCACAAGTAAGAAATATATGACTTACAGATTCTCTTCAGCTTCCTAGCCTGAGGCACCGAGGCTTTGGACACAATGATCGTATCATCCACAAACTGTTGGTGAGACACTGGCTCTGCTGTTGAGGCAGGTTTGAAACCTTCCAATCGACCATCTGCCATCGCTGCTGAAATGTTCCTACCCAATGCTTCCGCTAAAATAATAAACAAGTAAGGAGACAAAGGATCTCCTTGTCGCAACCCCCTTTCACTCTTAAAGTAACCGAAGGGTGACCCATTCACCATGACATAAAATATTGTAGCAGAGATACAACTAAAAATCAACTTAATCCATTGGGGACAAAAACCAAACTTAGCCAAACTCCTAGTGAGGAACCGCCATGAGACCCGGTCGCAGGCTTTATTCATATCAAGCTTTAGTAACATACCTGCTTCCTTACTAGCCACCACTGAATGAATAACCTCATGAATTGTGATGATACCATCCAGTATTTTTCGCCCTTTCACAAAGCCTCCTTGGTTCATATCAATGATGAAAGGAAGGATAACCTTCAGCCTATTAGCGATTGTTTTTGTGAGAATCTTCATCAGAGTGTTACATAAACTGATAGGGCAAAAATTGGAAAATTCCATTGCTCCCACTAGTTTAGGGATGAGGACTAAAAATGTAGCATTAACTCCTTCTGGGATTTCCATGTCCTTTTGATCCTCAATTATAGCTTCCACTACATCATTACCTAGGATATCCCAAAACTTCTAAAAGAAAGTTGCGGGGAAGCCATCCGGTCCTGGGGAGCTGTTACCATCCATGTCAAAAACCACCTTCTTGATTTCCTCCTTTGTGAAAGGACTAAGTAAGAATCCATTAAATTCTCAGTTACGAGGGGAGGAATGGCCACCAATAGAGAGTACTCTTCTTCAATAGTTTGATTTACATCTTCTAGCAATGATTTAAAGTACTCAACCGCTTCCCTCATTATGTCTTCCATATCTTTGGTGTTAGACCCATCGACCATCTTGATCTCCTTAATTTTGTTAGAACTCCTATGGTGAAGAGTAGAGACATGGAAGAAATTTGTATTTCTGTCACCCTCCTTTAACCAACGCAGTCTAGATTTCTGCCTCCAGAAGGTTTCTTCAAATCCTAGCACCGTGTGGTATTCGGCTAACAACTCCCTCTCCTGGTTTCTCAGATCCTCTATAAGTCGCTCCGACTTCGACTTCTCCTCCGTAGTTCATTGATCTTATCTTTTAGTTCTGCATTTTTAACAAAAATATTGCCAAAGGAAGTTTTGTTCCACTCTCTAATGTTAGCCTTCACATTCCTTAGTTTACATGCCACTTGGGCCAGTTTTGAACCATTATACTTTTTGTCCCACCATTGGGCAACCAGATCCTTGAGATCTTGATGTTGGAACCACATAAGTTCAAATTGAAAGGGTCTGATGTATCTTTTCTTAGAGTCCTCCCCTGTTTCCCACAGAATTGGGTTGTGATCAAACCTAATTCTTGGGAGTGTCGTTAATGAAGAGTCCCCAAACCTCTCCAGGCATTCTTGAGAAAGAAGAAACCTATCTAATCTGATCCGAATTTGGTTTTCCTTCGATCTTTTGTTAGACCATGTATAGGAGAATCTACGCAGGTCCACATCCATCAGCTCATGTTGCTCAACAAAATATCTAAACTCATAGATATCAGTAGTTATTCTTTGAGAGCCCCCCAATTTATCTGCAGGATTAAGATAGCAATTGAAATCCCCCGCCACAATCCAAGGGTAGTTGGGGATCGTCTCCCTCAATTCAGCTAGCTGACTCCAAAGAACCCTTCTCAGTCCCTGTCTAACTGGAGCATATACATTCGTTAATATCCACTCTTCCTGTGTGGTTTTATCCACACATAAGAGACAAATAAACCAACTAAACATCAGAATCACTCTACTATCAATCACATTATTGTTCCACATAACCAGCAACCCTCCTGCTGTTCCAGTGGCCTCTTGGCCTACTACTTCAGCTTCTCACCAAGTCCTATTCTTAAAAGGAATAACTCTACTCTCCTCCATTTTAGTTTCTTGTAGTAAAATCATATCCGATTTGTGTTCTTGTCTAAGAGCATACAAAGCTCTTATTTTTGCAGGATTACTTCTGCGTATATTCCATGAAAGAATCTTCATTTATGGGCTTTGGATCCTCGACCATTCACCCCAAAGAGCAATACTGCTTGAGTGCCATCAGCCACTCCTCGCTCTGCTTCTTTCTGCCTTAAGGCAACATTGCTAGGTTTCCCTCTTCCTACCGAACCATATCCCCATACATCCGCTCTATGCTAGGGTTCCTTGGGATTCACTTGGCTTCTAGCAACCATTTTGGATAGGTCAGTCTTGGTCTTTGGGGTAACAATTTGGCTTTCCAGGTTAACTAGTCTTTCTAACAGTGGAGATGATTCCATGCTCTTAGCTTCTTGATTAGTAGATTCTTTTTTCCCTGCTTTGGGGTTACACTGATCTTGGTGGTTCACCTCTTCCTCCTGAGTATCCTTGCCTATATTATTAGTTTCCTGCTCCTTCCTCTGATTTTACTCCTCTAAATCCTTCTCTTGAGTCTCCTCTACCTCAGATTCCACTTCTTGGCTATCCATCTGATCTCCCTTTAGATGATTTAATGCATCAAAACTGTTCTCCACTGGGATGTTGATATCCTTGTAATTTCTTCCCATAAATTCCTCTACAGTACATGGGACCACTTCCACCGAGCCTCCATAGGTCTCCCGTATTACCCAATCAAACTTACTTGCCCCAGGGCGTTATGGTGCTTTATATTATATCCACTTCTTGTTGTGTATTATCCCGAGTTATTCAACTCCTAAATCAAATTATCCTTGGCTCCCCTCAGAATAATCATTGTTGTTATTTTTCTACTCAACTAGATCCTAGCATCAATGTTTTGTATACTTGTAAAAAATCTTCTTTCCATTTGTATCTTCCTTTCTAATCCTTGTACGAAATATTTGAAACTCTATCACCGTATTTATCTTGAAGTAATCTCATCCATGGTTTCAAAATTGGATCTATATTAAATGGTTTTTTATCACACCAAGAATCCATCCAAATAGAAATTTTTTCTCCAATTTTGACCACCCATCTTAAACTTTAATCACTAGATCAATAGATTTTTTAAAATCGTTCCATAGTGCATAACCATTTGGTAGAGAGAATGCAGTAAATATTAAGCTTAGGACATTAGGATCAACATACTTAGAAGAATTACCCAGGTGTTGTAGGTGAGTTGGAGAGGAGAGGGCAATACTCCAAGGGAGGTCCCAGGTTCAAATCTTCACCCTACCAAAAATCTGAATTGGGTATCCAAAACCCAATTGATAATGTTGGTGCGGGCAGGGTCAAGTACGACTCTCGGGTGAATTTGATGGTGTAGAACCCCCTGTTCGTGGTCTCTCAGACCAAGGCAGCCCTGCAAGGGGTTTTTTGCTTTAAATATATATATATATATATATATATATATATATATATATACTTAGAAGAATTCTTGTCCATTGTCTTTGACTCTCTTCGTACAATCTCCAAATTACTTTTTTCCTATGAGATAAATTTGCATCTATAAGAACTCTTAAACCAAGACTTCCCCTAGTTTTATCATCACACACCTTGTTCCATTTCACCAAAGGAAATTTATTTTTATCATGTAATCCCAACCACAAAAATGACTACATAATATAGTTAAACTTTTTTCTATTAATTTCGACATAGTATACAAGGACATATAATATGTTGGAATAGCTTCTAAGACTGATTTAATTAGTTGCACTATTCTTGCTAATGATAATCATATATCTTTCCATGCTAGTAGTGTATCTTGAAATTTACTTGTAACTAGATTCTATAATTTTATCCTCATTCTCCCCTCAAATAAGGGCATCCCTAGATAAGTTGCTGATAAATTTACCTTCTCCATTTGAAGCAACCTGCACATCCTTACTTTGATTTAGTTGGGATGTTTAGGAAGTAAATTTTTTATTTTGTCCTATTAAATTTTTGCCCTCATGCTCTTTCGTATCCCTTTAACAAGTTTAAACTTTTGGTCTCGTTTATCCTTCCCTACTAAAAAGGGTTGTATTATCTACAAATTATTGATGGATGATGTTATTACTAGCCTTAAGTCCTCTTATAAGCTCATCTCTGTAAGCCTTCTTCAAGTTCCTACCCAAAACCTTTACCATAATAATGAACAAATTTGGTGATATAAGATCTCCTTGTCTAAGGCTTCTCTTGGTTTTAAATGATTCTATTACTAACCCATTGACCAACATTGAATATGAAACTGTAGAGACACAAGATTTAATCCATCTGACCCATTTCTTCCCAAATCTAAACTTTTCTAATACTACAAAAGGAAAATCTATTTTAAACCTATCATAGGCCTTACTAATATCAAGTTTTAAGATCATTACTTTCTCTTTTCTTGAAGTTTTTGAATGCATAATTTCATGAGCTACTATGATTCCATCCAAAATCTATCTCCCTTTCACAAATCCTCTTTGCTCTTTTGAATTTGTTTTCTAACAATAGTCTTAACTAGTTCACCATCACTTTGGAAATAATTTTATATGTCATATTACTTATATATATATATATATATATATATATATATATATATATATATATATTTTAAGTGAAAAACCCCTTGCGGGGCTGCCTTGGTCTGAGATACCACGAACAGGGGGTTCTACATCGTCAAAGTCACCCGAGAGTCGCACCCGACCCTGCCCGCACCAACATTATCAATTGGATTTTGGCTACCCAATTCAACTTTTTGGTATGGTGGAGATTTGAACCTAGGACCTCCCTTGGAGGATTGCCCTCTCCTCTCCAAATCACCTACAACACTCGGGTATGTCATATTACATATGCTTATGGGTAAAAATGAATCAAATAATTTTGCATTCTTCTTTTTTGGAATTAGGGTAAGATATGTTGCATTTATTTTATAACGTTTGTATTGATTTACTCTGGACTGTTCCACTACCACCAGTAAGGAATCCTTCACTATATCCCAATTATGTTGATAAAATGTTGCATAGATCCCATTCAGACCTAGGGATTTATCCTTAATAAAATAGGAAAGAGTTAGATGAACTTCTTCTAGAGTAATAGGCTCCATCAATTTCCTATTGTATTCATTTGTTATAACTAAAGGAACTTCTTCTAGAAGTTTATCATTAAGAACTTTAAACTCCTTTGATCCTAATATATTTTAATAAAAAAGTATGGCCTCCTTTCTAATTTCGTTGTGATCTTCAATCCAAACCCCTTCTACCTATTTAATTATATTAATCCTGGATGCTGATCTTTGTACTATTGCCATCCTATAAAAAAACTTTATGCTTTTATTTCCTTCTTTTAAACAAGTTTGTCTTGATTTTATATTCCAAAATTTCCCTTTCCTACTCAAAATATTATGATATTCACTAAGAAACTCCCTTTCCTCTGAGCTTGGATTATTATGATCACCTTTTTGAAATTTTGAAAGTTTATCTTTTAGTTCTTTCTTCTCAAAAATATTTTCAAAAGTGTTCTTGTTCCATTCTTTTAATTTAAATATCATTGATTTAATTTATTTTGGAAGTGTATACAACTCACTATTTATTGAATAATTCCATGTTTGTGCTATCATATCAACAAATTGAGGATAGTCCTCCCACATATGCTCATATTTAAAATATGATATTGTTTTGAATTCACTTACCATCATTTTAACTTTTATTAGCTAGTGATATGAATCAATCCTTGTCAAGGTATTTATTTTAGCACGTCCCTTCATCTAGCCAATGATCTAAGAGAATGCATCTATCTAATTTTTCTGCTATTAGGTTCTAACCTCTCCTATTATTGGTCCATGTATAGTTTTCTTATTCAAATTCAACCTCCCATAGACTATTATTTTGAATAAAAGCTGAGAGATCTCTCATACTTTGGGTTAGTTTCCTGATTCCCATAAAATTTTCATCCAACTTGGTTATGGCATTAAAATATCCTATGATCATGAGTTGAGTTTCTTGGTATTTCCTTCTCATAAAGGCTTCAATCCCACTCCAAACTTCTAATCTTCTAGACTGAGTTGTAGGTCCATAGACACTGATAAGGATGAAATAAATATTTGCAAAGAAGCATATGACTAAAGAGGCTATCCAATACCTAGTTTTATGAATGGTTACACAATATATTCTAATAGGATTACAACAAGTTAGAATTTACCTTGTTTTTCCTTCAAAATCTATAGCATCCCATTCACATCTCACCCATACTGCTTTTATAGTTTTGGAAACTTCTTCTTTTATCATTTTAGTTTCCTAGATACAAAGGATATCATGCTTATTACTTAAATAGAGGTCCCTAATACACCTTTTCTTTGAGGGGGCATTAGCACCCCTTATATTCCATGAGATAGTAATCATATCTCATTAGGTGCTATTGGCCCTATCTACAAATTATCAATATCCTTTTGTTGTTTGGTAAAGGGAAGTTCAACCATTTTGGTTTGTTTTCCTTCCTCTATGTTTGCTCTTGCTTCCCTGGATCTCGCTTGATAATTTAAGGGTTTTCCTCTTTTTTCGTTTCCTGTATTAGGAGTAGGTCTTATTAATCTATTCTTCAATATTATTTCACAACTTTATTTTTCCTCAGTTTTATCCTCTTCTAGATCTATTGTGGAAGCTTTTGACTTATCCTACTCATTTTCTAGTATTTCCTTATTATTGGTAGATATATTAACATCTAACACTTTGTATTCTTTACCCATTTTTTTCTCCTAAATGGTGCATAGTACTTCAAGAGAGTCTTCAAAATCTGATTTAACACATTCCTTAGGTTCATCAAGAATATTCATCCCTAAATTAAGATCATACTGAATAGACATATTCTTCTTAATATGTTGAACTTGTTGTAGTGCATCCTCTAAGATTTGATCTACTTTTTATTCATAGGATAAAGCATCAAAAGATTTGATATTTATTCCAATATCCTTCCTTACTGGTCTCCACTGTTTATTTGCTTTCATTTATCTATTTCTATTTTTTTTGAAATAGAAAACCATACTCATCCATATCCATTTGTAAGTTTATATTATGGTTTTCTACATCTGATTTTGTTGGACTCTTCTTAGGACATGATCTCTCAATATGGCCCACCTTATGACATCTTGCACATCTAAAAGATATATTTTCTTAATCTATAGTTTGGGTCCATATCTTATCCCCATACTTGAGAATGATTGATTCTGGTAAAAGTTTACTTATATCAATCATGACCAATATTTGAGCATAAATAGCAAAGAATCCATCTTGTGTAGTTTTTGAAATCTCAAGAAATTATCCCAGAGTGTTACCTTAAAGTTATTCATTTCCTAAAAATCAATTTCTAAGCCATACATCCTAATCTAGACTGGTAGTAGGGATAGATTTATATTTTCAAGTGAAAAGCCTTCGTACTAGAGAGTAAGGAAGAGTCTTGCTCTTCCCACAAACCAAGGACCCCCTATTATGATTCTATCTCTTTCTTCCATAGAACAAAAAATGTCTAGAAAGAAACCTTTGGGAAGAAAGGATAAAATCACTCCTAGAGACTTCCAACTCATATCAATTCATTTTCTTAAGGCTAAAGCCCTTGGCCAATACCCATTAAATTTACCAAAAATTAACATATCTTTGAGAAACAAGGATTGATCCTATATGGTTTTATCACTAACTTATACTACTAGAGATGATTATAAGGATTTAGCTATAAATTACATCATGGAAAGGAAATAAAATATCAAAATCCACTAAAATTTACCAGATTATCCTATAGCAAATATAATATTTGATAAAAAAAATTATAATAATTTGCAAGCAAAATTTATAAGATAAGAAGGGAAAAATAAACTTAGATGAAAAATTCTATGCCTATATAGAATGTCTTGGCTCACTAAAGCTCTAGCCCTTCATTGCTCCTCCTATCATCCAAACAATGGTTGACACATATTTGTAATTTCATTTTTCATGACTTGAAAAATCGTCACTGCCCTTGTTCCATATGGTTGACTTCATAGGATCCTATCTCCCTTAATATTGATTAGATTCCTTCATATGACTACTCGTTTTAAAGCTCTTCAAATTTTACATAAAGTGGTCCAAGAATTAGCTAAATCAGACAACCCTTTATGAAGATATGGCTCCTAAAAGATGAGATGTTTTTTAGAAAAAAATTACCTTACACTTTATGTTATTCATTTCCTTCCAATTTTTTAATGGCACTCAACTTTCTATATACTAAAACTTCCTCTCTTGGTGTTCTTATTTTCTAATGCACTATTAATGTCTTCCTTTGACATTTGCAAAAACACTTTTCATTCTCCTACTATATGTATTTTTCTTCTCTCTTTTGCCTACACTTTCTAATCTATCAACCATTGGTATTCAATTCAATCTACATTTGTCTCTTTCAAATGTTGTTTTTGCAACCTTCAAAAACTTCATATTGTCTTGCAACTTTCTCTTGTCGTCCTAATGACATCAATGGATTTTTCTCCTCCTCCATGCAACTTATTTTAGTATTTGTTAATTGACTTGGTCTCTCCTCCTTGCTTGGGCGCTTATGATAATATAACTCAAGTGTCTTTTACTCATGACTAAAACTTCTTCCAAGAGTATCTATCAACTACTTGGGTTCATACTCAAAATGGTGCTCCAACCATGGTGCTATCTCCATGACACTCCCGCCATGGTGCTCTCAACTTTGCTTCTCTTAACCTTAGATCCTCTCACCTTTGCTTCTCTCACTCGTGGCTATTTTCTTCCCTTCATCGTGTCTTGCTTAACCAAACATACTCTTCACCATGGTTTTAATACTACTATTACCAAATAAGCTAGTTTCAAAAATATTCAATGGTTATAGTTCTCACACAATATATAATGAAATACAACACTAATCAAGCGATTACACAAAAAATAAACAAACTCACTATATTCCAGTGGATGATAAACAAAGTATTATAGTATAAATGAAAAACTACAACTTTACATTACACAATCTCTCATATGTTACTCCTATAAATACACTTCACAAAGGGGCTCTTGACATTTCAACTTCAACTAACTCTTAATCTCATCAAACTCACAAGAAATATAACTCTTTATATTTATCATAGGAGAAATATATTTATTGACTTCATAATAATTACAAACATCTAATGATTACTAAATGACAAATATCTACAATACTCCTAGACACCAACTATTTACAAAGTATTTACAAAATATTTACAAGGTGTTTTCATGGTACCAAATAATGTTATAAACTACAACACTAGCATTAGGTAAGGAAAAACCTTCATTAAGAAAACTCGTTCCTCATATCCCTTGGAAGCTAAGACTTTTCGTTCCACGAGACCTATCCTATCCGGGTATACCCCTCCGGTTAATCACAATTTTTGGGTATACGACAAGCTTACATTTTTATTGAAATATTGATTTACAATATAAAAAATCTCAATCATTTGAAACTATGTTATATAAGATTCATAATTTGAAATTTTGCGTTTCCATGTTTATCTCAATTTCAATATTCATTTATTTATTATATTTGTACACGACCAAATGTCGTGGTGTTAATTTGTGTATAACTTATCTCCTACATAACCGAAAAAAAAATCTTATTTATATTTTCACTTCCATTCATATGATATACATTTTAGCACTTAACTATTTGTTGTAGCCTTTACGATTGGGTAGTTCAATATGCTCCTTAGCGGCGGGGTAGGAGGTTAGAGTAGACAACATTACAACAAATAATAATAATCACTAAATTCATTTTTATCAATAATTTATTTACAATTTAATATTTATATTTTGTTATGGGTTGTTTTTTTTGCATGCAATACTATTTACTTAGGGATTAATTTCAGAAATTGATTTGTCTTACCCTCCTTTATATTCTAAACTTGTATTCTCTATTATCCCAATGCTCCTGATTTTTCAATCTTTACAATACCTGTCTATAGCTTTAATCCCACAATCTTATTTTGTCGCATGTACATTCTACTAGTTTACAATGTATGGATTATTTTTTTTGGTTACATAAGAGAATTGGCTACAACCACTATTTTTAGTAACTGGTAGCACAAAGTTTAAACTACAGGGACTGCAACCACCAAATTTATTCTTGTTAATTGTTAACCCGATGTGAGATGGGGACCGTCGGTCGTTCGAGATTCGTATTGTCGTTGTCAATCTAACGTGCACTTAGAAGATTTACAGCAGACACCTTTACAAACTGACACCACCAAAGTTTGAACCCAAGTCTCTTCTAAACAAGTTCAAGACTAACACTTACCAATCCACCAACCCTTCACATCTTTATCTTTGCTTCATTTGATTTTGTCTTGCCCTTATTAAGCCTCAACATTTGAGGCTTATCCGTTTCAAATAATAGGTAACGTGCATGCTTCCAACTCTATAACATATGTTCACTTTATCTTTGCTTCACTTGATTTTGCCTTGCACTTGTTAGGCCTCAACAGGCCTCAACATTTGACCCTTATCCATTTCAAATAATAGGTAGCGTGCATGCTTCCAACTCTATAACATATATTCACTTTTAATGATAGCTTGACAATGAATGTCTTTCACATGCCTTGCATGAATCATACTTACAAGGTATTATAAAAGATATACTTTGTGATGTATATAGTTTAAAATGGATTCCTCGTGATGTTGTACACAAAAAATATAAACATATGTACATGACACATTTAAGATTTTTAGATGTGTTGATGGCTCTTTTAAATCATTATTTGCATATTTTAAGTTGTACACAAAAAATATAAACATATGTACATGACACATTTAAGATTTTTAGATGTGTTGATAACTCTTTTAAACCATTATTTGCATGTTTTAAGGTATCATGTGCAGTTAGTCCACCATGCATATTTTTACTTATAATGAAAACTTGTTAATTAATCTCTCTTTAGTACCTTGTATGAATCATTTTTAAAAAGTGTTATGTAAGATGTAGTTTAAAATGATATGTACTTCAAAATGTATTCCTTTGTAATGTTGCATACCAAAACATAAATATAGGTACATGATATGTTCAAAAGTTTTAAATGTATTGATCCATTTTTTAGACTAACACTACCACATATATCATTGCTTTTAATGATAAATTGTCAATGAATCTCTCTCATGTCCCTTGTATGAATCATGATTATAAGGTGTTGTATGAGACATAGTCTATAATGACATATAGTTTAAAGTGTATTCCTCCAAAATGTTGTACACCAAACCATAAACATAGGTATATGAGATATCCAAAGGTCCTAAATATATTGATTTAATCCTTAGACCACTATTTGAATGGTTCAAGGTATCATGTTCACTCCCAACTATACCACTACCACGTATATTATTACATTTCATGATAAATCACTAACAAATATCTCATATTCATTGTACAAGTTATGCCTACAAGGTGTTGTATGAGATATATTTTATGATGAGAAGTGAATCTCTATCACATTATTTTCATAAGTCCTACCTATAAGGTGTATGAGCTATAGTTTATGACAACATGTAGTTCAAAATGTATTTCTCCATGATGTTGCACATAAAAATATAAACATGTGTACTTGTACATGATATAGTTTATGATGACATATTATTCAAAATGCATTTCCTTTGTAATGGTGTACACTATAACATAAACAACATAGACATATGACACATCCAAAACTCTAAATATGTTGAGTGACTCCTTAGACCACTCCTTGCATAGTTCAATGTATCATGTATACTTCTAACTCTACAACATGTATATCTACTACTAACGATAACTTACTAATGAATGTCTCTTGTGTTCCTTTCATGAATTATGCCTACATGGTGTTATATGAGGTATAGTATATAATGGCATATAGTTCAAAATGTATTCCTCTTAAGTGTTACAAACCAAAACATACACATCATATGTACATGAGGAATTCAAAATTTTAAATATGTTGATCGACTCCTTACAACTATTAATATGTTGCTTGAATATTTAGATTGCTCCTTTAATGGTTCAAAGTATTATGTGCATGCTCAAATCGACAACATTTATTTTTACTTCTAATGATAAATCGCCAATGAATCTATTTGTATGAATCATGCATACAATGTTTAGTATAAAATGTAGTTTGATATGGCATATAGTTTAACACATATTCCTCCATAATATGTGTACACCATAACATAAACAACATAGGCACAAGATACTCTAAATTTCTAGGTGTGTTGAATGAATCCCTAGATCACTCTTTTCATGGTTTAAATGTGCATGTCAACAAGTAGATTGCTAGTCACTCATAAGCCTACTCTAAATATGAATTAAAAAAAATACTCTTCTATATCAAGAAACATGTAGAAGAAGTGTATGATTTTTTAAATTTGGTGCTTTGCTTACCCACTATTTGGTTGCTAATTATCATATTAATGTAGTAATAAGCCATATTTGGTTTCTACAAGTGCCACTTCCATAAAAAACAACAAAACATTACATCTACTTGTTAGCAAATAAGCTAGCTTCAACAATATTCAATGGTTAAAGTTCACACACACACACACACACACTATATCTATATCTATATCTATATCTATATCTATATATATATATATATATATATATATATATATATATATATATATATATATATATATATATATATATATATATATATATATATATATATATATATATATATATATATATATATATATATATATATATATGTATGTATGTATGTATGTATCAAAATTGAGATATACCAATACTCAAGTCAGTATTCAAAAATAGATAAACTCAATACATTCCCATGGATGATAAACAAAGTATTATAGTACAAATGTAATATTGTAATTTCACATTACACAATCTCTCATATGTTGCTCCTATAAATACGTTTCACAGGGAGGCTTTTGACATTTCAACTTCAACAAATTCTTCATCTCCTCAAACTCATAGGAGATATGACTTTTTATATTTATCATAGAAGAAATATATTTATTGAATCCATAATAATAACAAACATCTAATGATTACTAAATGACAAATATTTGCAAGACTTCTAGACTACAACTATTTACAAAGTACTTATAAAATATTTACAAGGTACATGCAAGGTACCAAATAATGTGATAAAATCCAACACCCCTATTACATTATTTGGTTTGATGTCAATCTCTCACTCTGATTCTGACTTTTAAGCTTTGGTTTCAACTTTGACTCTAACTCTTGCTTTTTGGTTTTGGCTCTTTCAAACATTTATCTTTCATATGTGCCAATTTGTCACAATAGCTATAATTGTTACTTGTCATAACTTTGGCTTCTCTATTAATTGTCATGACATCCCCTATTACAATGCTGACATTAGTGTTCCTTGTCATAAAATCACTCTCATCAGCTTGTCCTATAAATATGAAGTATTTGGATAGAATATAATCTTTCATTCTACGCCTTATTTCCTTATATCCATGTTTAGTACCAATTTTTTTGTGTGTCTTTCAAATTAATTATTATCCTGATTTAAATGCAATAAGTCTTCTAAAAAATATTTATCACAACTTAGATCGTTATTGATAAATTTTAAATGACCTATGCCAACATTACCCTTATCATACAGTCCATCAATTTTACCTTCATTTTGACCGACATATTTTACACAAACAAAGCTAACATCTTTTGTATGGGTACTCTTATGAACACATGAAACTCACACTACCAAACTCATAAAGCTTCAAAACATTATTCTCTAGATACATCCATCTAGTGCTATCAATATAACTATCACAAGTATTCTATATATAATCAACACAATCAACAATATTCGAATGTTTAGTAACAAAAAATGAACTATCACTATCAACAATTCTAGAAATCTGACTTTCATTGCAACCATTACACATATTGATTGTCTCACAAACATTTTCTACATGATCAAAATTATTTAATTCACAACCATTCTTTGTATCAACTTTTTAAAGAGTATTGTTCAAACTATTTGTGTCTATTTTTTGTGGAGGATCATCACATGCATCACAATTACTATGACTAACATCATCATGATCAACACATACACTTTTTGGACACACTTTGTTAATGCTCAAATCCCTTGTGTCACATCTTATATATATTCCTTAAACAACATATCTTGTAACATAACATACATATGTTGTCATGGTCTTAAATCATAAGTACCATAATTCACACGAGCCTTCATGGGATCCAAATTACTTTTATCACAACAAGTGTCTACCATCGTGAGTTTCAACTCACATGTATTATAATTTACATTTTTATTTTGATGAAGATTACTAGTGTTACACTGAAGTTGGTCACATAGATCATGTTTTTCATTTATCACTATGAGTTTACTAGTCAATATTTAATATTGTTCTTACATATATTTTACCATAAGGAGAGTTATTTTTATCCATTTTAGTTTATTTTGTAAGGTAGGAGAGTTTCATGTGTTACTTGGTGATCTTTTTGTTGAAATTAAAACATTGTTTGACAATTATTTTCTCACTTGATCCATTTATTTCATCATGAAATCCATGTGTAAAGTGTTGTTTCTTTCATGATTTATACTTCTTTTTTGATATTGCATTTGCGATTGACATTTTTGTCGTGGAAGTACTTGATTCAATTGTTTATGAGAAAGTGATGTCATGTCTAAGTGCAACCAAAATAGAGAAAACAGAACCCTTGAGGGAGTTACCATTGCTCATGGAGATGGGCCTATTTCTCATCTTTAATTTGTTGATGACTCTACTCTGTTAGGTTACTACAGTTTAGGAAGCTTCTAAAATTAAGCAAATCATCAATTGTTTTTCTAATGCTACTGGGCAACTGATCAATGAAGACAAATCTAAAGTTATTTTTTTTTATTGCTCTTCTTGACATGGATAAATTAAGATATAAGAAGACCTCCATACCAATCACTTATTTAGACATTCATATCAATATTCAAAAATAGAAAAAGGAATACTAGAATTGGTTGTTGGATAGAGTTAAGAAGAAAATTGGAAAGTGGACTAATAGGTGGCTTTCATTTGGGGGCATAATTACCTTGTTAAAATCGATCCTTAAAGCTATACCTATTTATGTTTCTATTGTGTTGAATATCCCAAAGGCCATTCTTCGATAATTAGATCAAATCAATCATTGATTCCTCTCGAGTGGTACTAAGAAGAACAAAAATAGGCTTTGGTGAAATGGGATACTTTATGCCTTCCCAAGAATGAAGAGGGTTTAGATTTTTGATATGCTATTAATAACAATAAGACTTTAGCTGCTAAACTGTATTGGAGGATTTTGCATAACCCCAATGCTCTTTGGGCCAAGAATATTCATGCTAAATATGTTGAGAATAAAAGTCCTTTAGACCTTATTCGCTATAAATTTCCTACCAAAGGTTATCCCATTTTAGTGTTTCTTAAGACTAGTGAGGATTTCATTAAGAAAAATTTCTTTTGGATCATTCGTAATGGTCAATAGGTATTTTTTGGATAGATTATTGGGATGGTCACCAACCTTTGCTAACTTAGTTTCCTGATTAGAGGCCTTAGATGGAGGAGCTTCATCAAGCTAACTGGATAAAGGTTGCTAACTACTTTCAGTACCATACTAGTAATTTAGAGGTTGGTAGATATTGGATCCCTGTTGAAGACTGACCTATTCAATGCCATGAATGTAAATAAAAATCATCCAAAGCATCCTTCATATAATATCTCTCTCTTGGTCCCATGATAAAGACTGTTTTGGATGGAACAACACTACGAAGGGTGAGTATTTAGTTGCTCAAGGTTATTTGGACTTATGCCATACTAATTCCAAACAATCATATGACATATTTACTCAATTGTGTGCTCAAAAGCTCTGGCCTAAGGTGAGGTTCTTTAAATGGCTTTTATGACATTGTAGGATGCTTACTGGTGAGCAACTTATGAAACATGGTTTTCATGACTCGTTTAGATGCAAAATGTGTGGAGAGAATGTGGAAACTCAGCCATATTTTTATTGAGTGTACCTTAACCTCTGAGCTATGGAGGAGAATGACCATCTTACTTGGCTTATAGTGGTCTATTTTTTTTTTACTTTTGAACAACTTTGGAGGGATTGGCCTAATTAGGAGGGTGTTGATCACTTTATTAGGTAGCTAGTTTGGATGGGATCTACCATCCTTCCATGGAATATCTAGAAATAAAGAAACCATCAGATTTTCAATCAAGAAAGACAGTGTATTCACTATATCTGGAAAAATACCATTTCCAACCTAGTCGAATTAGTACAATAGCTCCTTAAAAACTCCCAAAACTCCCACCAAAGATGGGATCAAGTGATACAAAGAGTAAATATTAACTCTTTTAATGGAAACCAACTTAAAGGGAATGTGAGTAATCAAAATATGGATAAAAAAAGAAATTGGCAACCTCCTCTTAAGAATTTTGGAAAAGTCATTGTCGATGGAGCCTCTAGGGGGAACCTTGGAAAAGCTAGTGCATGAGAAATTGGTAGACTTTCATTTGGTTCCCTGGTTTTCACCATTGCTAAGAATTTGGGTATCATTTCTAATAACCTTGCTTAGGGGTATGGTATCCTTAAAGGCCTTTGAGAGGATACTAAGGTCAGATGGAAAAAGGTGTTGGTTGAATTTGACTCTCAAGTCATGATTAACTTGTTGAAGACTCCATTTAAGAATCATTAGGTTGATTGGAGGATAAAAAGAATTGTTGAGAAAAATCAGTTAATCCAGATGGGATTTTGAAACTTGAATACAATCATGTGGTCAGAGAACAAAACAAGAGTGTTGATGCTTTAGCTAATTAAGCATTGGAAAAAGGTGATCTTACTTACTACGACCATCCTCCTAGATGGTGGGATTCACAAATAAGGGAAGCTCTAATTTCTATCACTTCTATGGATGACTCTAGTACTAGAGGTACCTAGTTCCTTTTTTCTTTGTTTTTGCTTCTCTTTGGTTCGGTCAGGGTATTTTAGTTCTCTTGCTCAGACTGATCATTCTTATGTTTCCTTTGTTGATTCTTGCATGAATAGCCTTTTGGCCTAGAAATGCCAAACTTGTTTTCTATTTTTTCCTCCTTTTTTGTTTTTCGATGTGTGTGTTGTTTTGTATTATTTTTGTTCTATTTTATTTCTATGTTTTTTGTGTTGTTTTTGGTGTTTTTGATTTTTTTTTGTGTTTTTGTTCTTTTTTGTGTGTGTGTTTTGTTATGTCTGTGTGTTGTTTTTGTGTGGTTTTTTGTTTTGTTATTGTTTGTTGTTTTTATGTTTTTGTGTTTGTTTTTTGTTGTCTTTGTCTTTGTGTTTGTTTTGTGTTTTTTGTTGTCTTTTGTTGTTTTTGTGTTTATTTATTTACTATTGTTTTTGTTATTTTTCTATTTTTTTGTATTTGTTTGTTTGTGTTTGTGTTGATTTAGGCATGCTCTTTGAGTGTGCCAAAGGGGGTAGACCAGGTGCAAGACCTAGACATTTTTGGAAGAATAAATACCCTTGCCTCCTTGGGACTTACCTTAAAGTGGCATCCCATTTGGGGTATTTTCCATAAACAATTTTTATTTTATCTAAGTGCATATATACATTTTTTATAGAACTATTGGTTTCAAGGTTTTTGTGCCTTTTAATGAAGCATTTTTACTTCCATTAACCATCTCAATTTTAACTATTCTATCCTTGTCCAACAATTAATCAGTTGAGCTAATGCCACTTGATTAATTTTTCAATGATTTTACATAGGTTTTTATGAGGGATCCTAGTCCCCCCATACTGAGTGGAGTTTGAACCTTAGACCTCTTAAATATAGGCCAAAGCCCTTACCACTATAGTAAGCTTACAACTTATCATGTGAGCTTTTTAAATGCTTTAATTCCCCCTTTAATTTTTAATCCTTTCCAACTTAAAATTTAACATTTTAATAAAATAATTACTCCTTAATATAAATTGGCACCAACCTTATCACCATAAATCAACCACTCTTTAAAAAATAAAGTGTGCATTTTAATAATTTACCTTGCACTTTATGTTTTTTTTTGCTGGAGAATAAGGGGTTCTACTCGGGTCCCCCACCCTTGACAAATCATATCTCTCTTCTTTAGAGCATGAAATTTTACAAACAAATTCAATTCTCATCTCAATTCAATTGCTATAGCTAGAAACCTATATCATTTTACATAAATTTTTTGAATTCTTAATTTTTATTTTTTTGGGACTTTTTCATATTTCTATGTGAATACAAAAATCCTAAAGTTCAACATCCTTCTTGATATTTTCTACAATATCCTTCACAATACCAAAAATTCATCTCTACTATCTATGCATTGCAAATTAGTAGAGTACTATTTCCAAAACATCTCACTATCATAGCCTGCTTCACTAGATCTTGATTGCTAGTTTTCTTCCTAAAGCACAAGTGCAACCACAAATTGTAATAAATAGTATATATGAAAACACATTAATGTTATAAAATAAAGCAGATATTACCAATGGAAGACATTAAAGTTAATCTTAATTATTATTTTATTTAAGAAGTCAACATTTTCTTGTTAGCTTCAACTAAACTTACTACTTCCTCTAACCAAGGAAAAGATAATTTAACTTCACGATCCTCAATTAAAACCCCTCTATTGGATAGCATATTTGCACATTTGTTTCCTTCCCTTAATGTATGTGTAAATCTAGTTTCTTCAAACTTTATAACAAGGTCTTGAATTTCCACAATTATCTCTTGTATGTTCCATGGAGCCTTTGCTTTCCTCAAAATTGTATTTACTACTATGAGTGAATCACCTTCCATTCATACTGTATTCCATGTCATTTGTTTACATATTTTTAATCTTCCAAAGCCGTTCAAGCTTCAACTTCATTATTTTTCTTAAATCCATATTGAAAGCATAACGAGACAAAATCTCTCCTGTATTATTTTTAATTATTCCTCCTCCTGTTGGTCTTGGATTTCCTTTAGATGCTCGATAAAAATTCAATTTGACCAAATACACATTTGATGGTTTCCAATTTATATTGTTTACCTTATTTTTGCTTATCCTATCCCCAACATCATAATTCCATTTGATGACTTCACTCCATCTATCAAGGCTCTCTACTTCTAGATTGGGGATTGGGTAAGTTGATAGGGTTGGTTTAAACTCCTCTATGGCTAAAAAAATATTCCTTTTCATTACCTCTAATTGCTTTTGTTTCCTATAAATATTCTTCTATTCCTTTCTAGCAAAACAATCCAAAGTATTGTCTCTTTTGATATATCCTAGATTATATGTAAAGTGTTACTTGTAAAAGTGTTCTTCCATTTCATTAACCATTCCTTAATTCTATTATTCATCACCACATATTTACCAAATATATTAAGAATCCATTGCCATAGTTTCCAAACTATTGAACACTATCCCAAAATATGGTTTATACTTTCCTCCATTTTACAAAGAACACATTTTGAAAGGCTATGAAAACCCCTTTTCATAAGGTTATCCCAAGATAAAATTCTTCTATGACCTACTAGCCAAACAAACATTTTTGGATTTAGGAATGCTTGAGCTATACCAAATCTCTCTCCATATTCTTGCAATATTACTATTTAGATGGTGCTTTATATTATATCCACTTCTTGTTGTGTATTATACTGAGTTATTCAACTCCCAAATCAAATTATCCTTGGCTCCCCTCAGAATAATCATTGTTGTTATATTTCTACTCAACTAGATCCTAGCGTCAATGTTTTGTATACTTGTAAAAAATCTTCTTTCTATTTGTATCTTCCTTCCTAATCCTTTTACAAAATGTTTGAAACTCTATCACCGTATTTATCTTGAAGTAATCTCATCCATGGTTTTAAAATGGGATCTATATTAAATAGTTTTTTTATCACACCAAGTATCCATCCAAATAGATTTTTTTTCTCCAATTCTGACCACCCATATTAAACTCTAAACTCTAATCACTAGATCAATAGATTTTTTTAAATCGTTCCATAGTGCATAACCATTTGGTAGAGAGAATGCAGTAAATCTTAATCTTGGGACATTAGTCTCAACATACTTAGAAGAATTACCCAAGTGTTGTAGGTGAGTTGGAGAGGAGAGGGCAATCATCCAAGGGAGGTCCCAGGTTCAAATCTTCACCCTACCAAAAAGTTGAATTGGGTATCCAAAATCCAATTGATAATGTTGGTGCGGGCAGGGTCGGGTGCGACTCTCGGGTGACTTTGATGGTGTAGAAACCCTTGTTCATGGTCTCTCAGACCAAGGCGGCCCTGCAAGGGGTTTTTCACTTTAAAAAATATATATATACTTAGAAGAATTCTTGTCCATTGTCTTTGACTCTCTTCGTACAATCTCCAAATTACTTTTTTCCTATGAGATTAGTTTGCATCTATAAGAACTCTTAAACCAAGACTTCCCCTAGTTTTCTCATCACACACCTTGTTCCATTTCACCAAAGGAAATTTCCTTTTATCATGTAATTCCAACCACAAAAATGACTACATAATATAGTTAAACTTTTTTCTATTAATTTTGACATAGTATACAAGGACATATAATATGTTGGAATAGCTTCTAAGACTGATTTAATTAGTTGCACTATTCTTGCTAATGATAATCATATATCTTTCCATGCTAGTAGTGTATCTTGAACTTTACTTGTAACTAGATTCTATAATTTTATCCTCATTCTCCCCTCAAATAAGGGCATCCCTAGATAAGTTGTTGATAAATTTACCTTCTCCATTTGAAGTAACCTGCACATCCCTACTTTGATTTAGTTGGGATGTTTAGGAAGTAAATTTTTTATTTTGTCCTATTAAATTTTTGCCCCATGCTCTTTCGTATCCCTTTAACAAGTTTAAAATTTTGGTTTCGTTTATCCTTCCCTACTAAAAAGGGTTGTATTATCTACAAATTATTGATGGGTGATGATGTCATTACTAGCCTTAAGTCCTCTTATAAGCTCATCTCTGTAAGACTTCTTCAAGTTCCTACCCAAAACCTTTACCATAATAATGAACAAATTTGGTGATATAGGATCTCCCTGTCTAAGGCTTCTCTTGGATTTAAATGATTCTATTACTAACCCATTGACCAAAATTGAATATGAAACTGTAGAGACACAAGATTTAATCCATCTAACCCATTTCTTCCCAAATCTAAACTTTTCTAATACTACAAAAAGAAAATATATTTTAAACCTATCATAGGCCTTACTAATATCAAGTTTTAAGATCATTACTTTCTCTTTTCTTGAAGTTTTTGAATGCATAATTTCATGAGCTACTATGATTCCATCCAAAATCTGTATCCCTTTCACAAATCCTCTTTGCTCTTTTGAATTTGTTTTCTAACAATAGTCTTAACTAGTTCACCATCACTTTGGAAATAATTTTATATATCATATTACTTTTATATATATATATATATATATATATATATATATATATTATTATTATTTTTTAAAGTGAAAAACCCCTTGCAGGTCTACCTTGGTATGAGATACCATGAACAGGGGGTTCTACACCATCAAAGTCACCCGAGAGTCGCACCCGACCCTGCCCGTGCCAACATTATCAATTGGATTTTGGATACCCAATTCAGCTTTTTGGTAGGGTGGAGATTTGAACTTGGGACCTCCCTTGGAGGATTTCCCTCTCCTCTCCAACTCACCTACAACACCTAGGTATATCATATTACATATGCTTATGGGTAAAAATGAATCAAATAATTTTGCATTCTTCTTTTTTGGAATTAGGGTAAGATATGTTGCATTTATTTTATAAGGTTTGTATTGATTTACTCTAGACTTTTCCACTACCACCAATAAGGAATCCTTCACTATATCCCAATTATGTTGATAAAATGTTGCATAGATCCCATTCATACCTAGGGATTTATCCTTAATAAAATAGGAAAGAGTTAGATGAACTTCTTCTAGAGGCTCCATCAATTTCCTATTGTATTCATTTGTTATAACTAAAGGAACTTCTAAAAGTTTATCATTAAGAACTTTAAACTCCTTTGATCCTAATATATTTTAATAAAAAAGTATGGCCTCCTTTCTAATTTCGTTGTGATCTTCAATCCAAACCCATTCTACCTATTTAATTATATTAATCCTGGATGCTGATCTTTGTACTATTGCCATCCTATAAAAAAAATTTATGCTTTTATTTCCTTCTTTTAAACAAGTTTGTCTTGATTTTATATTCCAAAATTTTCCTTCCCTACTCAAAATATTATGATATTCACTAAGAAACTCCCTTTCTTCTAAGCTTGGATTATTATGATCACCTTTTTGAAATTTTGAAAGTTTATCTTTTAGTTCTTCTTTCTTCTCAAAAATATTTTCAAAAGTGTTCTTGTTCCATTATTTTAATATAAATATCATTGATTTAATTTATTTTGGAAGTGTATACAACTCACCATTTATTGAATAATTCCATGTTTGTGCTATCATATCAACAAATTGAGGATAGTCCTCCCACATATGCTCATATTTAAAATATGATATTGTTTTGAATTCACTTACCATCATTTTAACTTTTATTAGATAGTGATATGAACCAATCCTTGTCAAGGTATTTATTTTAGCATGTCCCTTCATCTAGCCAATGATCTGAGAGAATGCATCTATCTATTTTTTCTACTATTAGGTTCTAGCCTCTCCTATTATTGGTCCATGTATAGTTTTATTATTCAAATTCAACCTCCCATAGACTATTATTTTAAATAAAAGCTGAGAGATCTCTCATACTTTGGGTTAGTTTCCTGATTCCCCCTAAAATTTTCATCCAACTTGGTTATGGCATTAAAATATCCTATGATCATGAGTTGAGTTTCTTGGTATTTACTTCTCATGAAGGCTTCAATCCCACTCTAAACTTCTAATATTCTATACTGAGTTGTAGGTCCATAGACACTGATAAGGATGAAATAAATATTTGCAAAGAAGCATATGACTAAAGAGGCTATCCAATACCTAGTTTTATGAATGGTTACACAATATATTCTAATAGGATTACAAGTTTGAATTTACCTTGTTTTTCCTTCAAAATCTATAGCATCCCATTCACATATCACCCATACTGCTTTCATAGTTTTGGAAACTTCTTTTATCATTTTAGTTTCCTAGATACAAAGGATATCATGCTTATTACTTAAATAGAGGTCCCTAATACACCTTTTCTTTGAGGGGGCATTAGCACCCCTTATATTCCACGAGATAGTAATCATATCTCATTAGGTGCTATTGGCCCTATCTACAAATTACCAATATCCTTTTGTTGTTTGGTAAAGGGAAGTTCAACCATTTTGGTTTGTTTTCCTTCCTCTATGTTTGCTCTTGCTTCCCTTGATCTCGCTTGATAATTTAAGGGTTTTCCTCTTTTTTTGTTTCCTGTATTAGGGGTAGGTCTTATTATTCTATTCTTCAATATTATTTTACAACTTTATTTTTCCTCAGTTTTATCCTCTTCTAGCTCTATTGTGGAAGCTTTTGACTTATCCTGCTCATTTTCTAGTATTTCCTTATTATTGGTAGATATATTAACATCTAACACTTTGTATTCTTTACCCATCTTTTTCTCCTAAATGGTGCATAGTACTTCAAGAGAGTCTTCAAAATATGATTTAACACATTCCTTAGGTTCATCGAGAATATTCATCCCTAGATTAAGATCATACTGAATAGACAAATTCTTCTTAATATGTTGAACTTGTTGTAGTGCATCCTCTAAGATTTGATCTACTTTTTATTCATAGGATAAATCATCAAAAGAGTTGATATTTATTCCAATATCCTTCCTTACTGGTCTCCACTTTTTATTTGCTTTCATTTATCTATTTCTATTTTTTTTGAAATAGAAAACCATACTCATCCATATCCATTTGTAAGTTTATCTTATGGTTTTCTACATCTTATTTTGTTGGACTCTTCTTAGGACATGATATCTCAATATGGCCCACCTTATGACATCTTGCACATCTAAAAGATATATTTTCTTAATCTATGGTTTGGGTCCATATCTTATCCCCATACTTGAGAATGATTTATTTTGGTAAAAGTTTACTTATATCAATCATGACCAATATTTGAGCATAAATAGCAAAGAATCCATCCTGTGTAGTTTCTGAAATCTCAAGAAATTATCCCAGAGTGTTACCTTAAAGTTATTCATTTCCCAAAAATCAATTTCTAAGCCATACATCCTAATCTAGACTGGTACTAGGGATAGATTTACATTTTCAAGTGAAAATCCTTCGTACTAGAGATTAAGGAAGAGTCTTGCTCTTCCCACAAACCAAGGACCCCCTATTATGATTCTATCTCTTTCTTCCATAGAACAAAAAATGTCTAGAAAGAAACCTTTGGGAAGAAAGGATAAAATCACTCCTAGAGACTTCCAACTCATATCAATTCATTTTCTTAAGGCTAAAGCCCTTGGCCAATACCCATTAAATTTACCAAAAATTAACATATCTATGAGAAACAAGGATTGATCCTATATGGTTTTATCACTAACTTATACTACTAGAGATGATTATAAGGATTTAGCTATAAATTACATCATGGAAAGGAAATAAAATATCAAAATCCACTAAAATTTACCAGACTACCCTATAGCAAATATAATATTTGATAAAAAAATTATAATAATTTGCAAGCAAAATTTATAAGATAAGAAGGGAAAAATAAACTTAGATGAAAAATTCTATGCCTATATAGAATGTCCTCTAAGCTTTGATCTACTTTTTATTCATAGGATAAAGCATCAAAAGAGTTGATATCTATTCCAATATCCTTCCTTACTGGTCTCCACTGTTTATTTGCTTTCATTTATCTATTTCTATTTTTTTTGAAATAGAAAACCATACTCATCCATATCAATTTGTAAGTTTATCTTATGGTTTTCTACATCTGACTTTGATAAACTACCTCCATAAGCTTTTCCATGGTTTCCTTTGTAGGCACCATCAAAATTGAGTTTGATAAATCCAATATTTGGACATTTTCATTTGACCATGAGTCTATATACATCATTTTTTTTTTTAACTCCATCATTGTAGGTCACCCTTACATGTATCTTCAAATCCTATAACCAAGTGGCTAGCACATATTTTTTCACAACTAATACTTCCCAAGATGAGCACGATGCATGTACAATTTTTGTAAGAGAGACAACAATACAAATCAAAACTTGGGTGTGATAGTAAAATATACTTTTTTTAAATGATATTGATCCTTTTAAGCCACAAATTCCAATGAATAATGATGACCAATTCTCCATAAAATATTTAGTGCTTTAGCTTTGAAATAATTTATTTAACATTTCATCAATTATTCTAATGTTAACATAGCAACCCAATATATTCTCATGTTTAAAAAAAAAATATCCCCAAACAATGTAAGCAAAGGAATAATGAAGAAGTGGATGATCTAAAGTTTTTAGCTTCTCCTTACATAAGGTAAACCTAAAGGTCTATGATATAGTTTTCTTTGAAAATTGTCAATTATAAGAATTTTTTTTTGGTCTATTAACCAAGGGAATGTCTAGGCCTCAAGGAATGCCTCAAGTGATTAGACACTTGAGGCATTCATCCAAAAAAGAGGACAAGGCTTCAACCAGGCATTAGATTTTTTTGTATAATTCCCTCATTAACTGACCATCTAATATTTTTATTTTTTTAATAGTAAAATCTTTGAGATGAAGTTCCATGTTGTTGAACCCCTAGGTAAGGTTAGCTTCTTGGACAATTTTATTGCATCCATAGAACCTTATATATTTTTTAAGTAATATTTTTCCAACAATTTTATCAATTTCCATCCAATTTTTGTGCCTAAATACAAATTCATAAATCTACAATTTTATAAGCTCTTCCCTTCAATATTATTTTTCTTTTCAAACATTATCCCATTTGCAAAGAGGAAACCTAAATTGATCCTTGCATACTTTCCAAATTCTAATACTATGATTGCCAATAATTTTGAAGGTAATATCCTACCATAGTGATACATTGCACTATAACCTTTTTTGGTTGAATCTTTCCAACCATCGTTAGGAAATTACCTTTTTGACCAACAATACAATATTTCGTTCTATCTAAAATTGGGTCCCAAAGATCCTTATACTTTATTTTATCATAGAAGGAAATATCTAGATATGTTGATGACAATTTTAAAACTTTAAACCCTAAAATCAATTAAATAAACCATTGTATATCAAGGGCAGTGTTGAAATAAAAGGTAATAATTTTTTTGTATTAACCAACTATCCAACAAACTTATTGCCAATGACATTCCACAATTTGAAGATGAGATTGAAAGAGACCTTTGTCATAACTTGAATACTTTTGATTTTGCCTTCTAGTTTTACCTTTGAGAAAGCTCTTTTCAAATCCTCAACAAGAATAATAAAAATATGAGGAGATAATGGGTCATCCCGATGGAGTTGACAAGATGATTCAAAGTATCTAATATGGGATCCATTGAGCAAAATATAATATTATGGAGTGTAGCAACAACATCTAATCCATTCACACCAATCTTAATCAAAACCATTTTTTTGACAATATCATAAAGGAAAATCTAGAATGTTATTGTTCAATGCTTCAATGCTTTGCATTATGAAATGATGAATATTTAAATACATTTGGATGCTCAATTTTTGGCATAACAAAACTCTAACTAAACTTACAACTACCCTTGTCCTATAGTGCATGCATAGTCCTTGTGATGGGTGGTTATACCACTCTCAATGTCACATGGGCTATGATGTAATAATTCCTAACATACCCCTCTCATTACATCATAGTCTTAGCTTCAGCTCTATATTGAGCTTTTGCTTTTAGCTTTTGAATTTGGCTCTTTGGCTTATGACTCGATGACATATTCTAGGTTGGTGTTGGAATTTGAGAGAGAAATTCTTCCCTTAATGTAGACTATATATTATAACACTTAGAAGTGTTGGGTTCCATTGATCATGCACTCTAAAAACACACTTATTACAAATAATTATTCAATATCTAGTACTTATAGATTCAATGCAAGAAATGTGTGTCTCCTTAATATGAAGGATGTGCTACCATGCATCCTATGTCGACTATTGAATTGATTTATTATCAATTTTTGTCATGCATGTGATGGGAATAAAGTTGTGTAAGGATTCTTTAGCTTTCCATTCCTTCTATCATGATCAAGTTTTGGATTATTTGCAAGTTCTTCTTTGATATCATAGTTGCTCTAGTTTTTCCTTCAATATGAATGTAGCATCCTATCAATTGCTTAATAGCCTTTATCATTGAACCATTAGGAACCAATAGTTATTGACATTGCCTAAAAAATCTCCATTTATTTTAAATTATTTATCAATTTTGATGATATCACATTACATCTCATCATTTAGTATCTTGATTGCTTGAGACACCAGTATGCTTATTACCAGAAATATTATGATTTCTTGAGCATTGATAATGATGAAAGGATATTTAATTCTACAAGTTGTAGAAACACATATGATTCCCTCAACAAGATTAAGTTCACTAGCTATGCCATGCTTCTTAAGTGCCTACATCATGATAGGCCAACATTATGAAAATATGTTGCTCTATACTGGAGAAAGAGAGTAGTAAAGGAGTTGCCTTTATTCCAAGAAGTATTGTACTTCTTAGATTTCTAGTGGTCAATGTTAGATGCATCCCATGGTTTGGGCTTGTCATAATTTTCTTTGTATCTCCATGGTCTTCCTGCCTGTTGGTTCACCAATGGCTTGGAAAGATCAACTAAGCTTTTGAAATCTTTGGACACATTATTTCTTTTATAATTGGAACAATTTGGATGAATTCATATGTTTGGTTGCTTATATCATACCAAAAATTATTATGCTAACTTAGTTGATCATATGCAACAAATACATGTTCTTATTTTTCATGATCATTTTTTTTTAACTTGGTTTTCTTTGGCTACATTACTTTGTTGTACCTTTCTCTAAGTTGAATTCTTTTATCATATAATGACTTGTCTTGCTACTAGTTCATATTTGATGAAGGAGACCCATTTGTGAATGAATTATGCCAACATTCCTTCACTGTATGACCACTTCTATCACAAAGTTCACACATTTTTTGTGAAAAGTATTTCTTTGTTGTTGATATCCTTGAGAATTATTTCTCTATTGAAAGAATTGTTGAGGTCATATACCTCTCTTGAATGGCTACTTCCCTTTTTTATTTGTAAGAAGTACTTGGTCTTTTTATTGTGTTGTATATGAGGTATCTACTATTTGAAGTAGATTTACTGACTTTTAAAATGTTGGTGTTTGGTTAGTAATATTTAATATTGTCACAAAAGCATTATAATGAGAAGAGGGAGATATTAAAATAATTGGAACTATTATTCTATCATTTGTCTTTTCTCCCAATGCTTGTAGAGATGCTCATTATTAAAAAATTATCCTCTTAAAAGATTCAAGTTTTTCTCCATTCTTCATCTTCAAGCAACGAAGTTGGATTTGGAGAAATAGAATTTGATTTTGATTATTTACCTCAAAATGATAAATCTTGCCTTTCTATTTGCCTTGTCAAACTTTTTCTGATCTTCACCTTTTGTAGTAGGTTAGATAATGGTTTTATCTACAACTTGTCATACTTCTTCAAACTCAAGTTGTGTTATGAGTTTGGTCTTCCAAGCAACATAATTATCCCCACTTAATAATTGAGAAGTGGGCAGTAAAAACTTTAGTGCACCACTAGCCATAGTAAATCTTCACAAAAGTGGAAAATTTTGATTCCACCAAATTAGCCTAAAAAATATTTGTTAATAGGTATATATAAGCCTATACTCATGATTTATTTGATGCCTCAAATTATGAGAAAATAGTGTCTTGTTGGGAAATATAAATAGAGGGAATATTCTTTGAAATATTTTGATTCTTCAAAAAAATTATATGATTCTTATCCTTTTTACTTGCATTAACCAAAAGGAGTGAGCTTGCTTTTATAGGCTATAATAAGACTATCCACAAATTGTCTAGGATAATTGAATAGGCCTTTCAATTGCTAGACCTTCTACACCTCATGTTTTTTTGCTTTGTGTTCTCCACTTTTGGTTCCCTGGTCATGCGTCCAACTTAGGTAGGTGAAAAAATCCCAGTTTCGACATCCAATTATCAGATTTCTTTTGGGAAGGATGTATGGTAGATTTGCTTTATGCATGATGGAACCTACGAATGGTAGAGTGCTACATGAGAGTTCTTCTTTTGCTCTCATATATGTCCTCAACTTGGAGTTGTGTTCGCATTTATGAACTTTGTGTTTCTCTTGATTTTGATGTATGAGCATTGATTTATTCAAGCTCTATTTTCTTCACGGCTTTAGAGTTTGTAATACTCAAAATATCTTTGATGTCTGATTGCTTGGAATAATTTTTTATGAAATGTTTAATGTCCAAGCTTTTGTTGATCACATTATCTCCTTTTAGAGCAGTCTCTTGCTGCTTCCTTTTAAGGAATTCGACAATACTCACAAATGGAGGAATAGTGATTTCTTGGTGAGGGCATCGATGCTTATGATGTTTGGTTGACTATTGAGACATATCAAAGATGAAATTGTCCATCCTTCATATTTATATTGTCGATGTTGAGAATATCGATGTTCAATTACTGATGTTGTTCATCGATATTTATCTAGATCCAAATACCTCTAATGTTATGAATGTCTAGTGTTGGTCTTTGTTTGAACACTCAATGTGTTGTATTTTTTTGTGCACTTGACATGTTATAACATTGCTTATCCATGAGTATGCATGCTCATCTTGAAATTTCTCTTAATGTATTACTTGAGACATAAATAACGTACATGCCTTTTTTATATCAGGTGTATGTTTTATGTTATATTTTGCAAATAATCGACACATGAACTACCCAAGAAGTGCCTTGCCATTAAGAATAAACTATTTTTAGAAAAATAGGAAGGATTTCACCTTTTACCTAGTGTCTTATCCCGTATGTGCCTCATCCATGTGCACCTCATGGTAATTAGTTTCTCCTCTTTTAGAACAAAACAAGAATCACATAAACCTTGTTGAAGAATACATTGAGAGATTTTCTACTCTTTGGATGCTTTTGCTTTGTAATGTTGATGTATTTCTTTACTTGTTGAATGTTTGATATCATTAATGGTGCTTACACTTATATTCTTCTACTTGCCAATATTTTGACAAATTTGTTATGGCATAAATATTTGCCTTAAAGTTGATCTATGGCAGGATTTCTTATCCTAGGTTTGCTTCTACCTCTACTGGGGTATTTCAATGAAATATTTTATAGAATGCTTCACGAAGATAATGGTTTCTTCTCTCTTGAGGTTAAATATTACTTGGTCTTTAATAAGAATATTTTCCTTGAGACCACATTTTATTTAATAGAGAGCTCTTTTGAGGATATATGTTGAATCTTGAGAAGGATAATAAGGAGAGTTAGCTCTTCCTTCTACCTGCTCTAATATCACATGTTAAAGTTCAATGCTTCAATTCTTTGCATTATGAAATAATAAATATTTAAATATATTTTGATGCTTATTTTTAGCATAAAAAACCTTTAACTAAACTTACAACTACCTTGTCCTATAGTGCATGCGAAGTCCTTGTGATAGGTGGTTATACCACTCTTAATTTCACATGGGCTATGATGTAATAATTATTAACATAGCAAACCCTATCATATGATTTTTTCATATCTATTTTTACAAGTAAACCTAGTTTTTCATGGACTATATAAAATATATGGTCTTTTGTGCAATGATTATTCCTTCAAGGATTTACTTGCTACAAAGAAAATTATATTCCTCTGAGATAACATAATATAGAATGAGAGCTAAGAGCAAGCCTTACTATTTCTTGTTTTAGAAAGTAAGTAAATGTTGTGAGTGTGAGCAAGAATCAAGTGTGAGCAGGAAGAAAAGTGTGAGCTAGGAGTGAGTGTCACTTTTTCGTATTTCAATTCTTAAAGAAATTTAAAATTTAAAGGATTCTTATCAAGAAAATCTATATAGCATGATAGGAAAGTCATCTTTAAAATTCCTAATAGGAAGTAAAAATATCCTAGCTAGAAGCATGAATGCCCTAGTTGAGGATAGGAGGAAGATTATATTTATGGCAAACCCTATCCAAACAGTAGATATTACGCTATAAATGATAATCAAGGATGAGATCATTGAGCATGGCTTAATAGTTTTTAAAAGTAGAGGTTTAATATGTAAGTTCCACATATATAGGTAAGGTTTTTTGGAGATTCAGAATTGGATAGTGGAAGTGAGGATTGAATTCAAATTACTTCATGAATTTTCTTCCAAAAGGATTTTTCATCTTATCTAATTCAAGATAAAATAATGGAAGGTGTCCCATGTTTTAGGGGGAGATATTTGTTATATTTAAGACCATGGAGCAAGAATTCTCCATGAAGATAAAGACTTAAAAATATTTCAATGTGGATTAGGTTTTTTGGACTTCCATAGCAACTTATCAATAAGGAGATTTTGAAGAACATTGACAACACTCAAGGGGAATTCATCTAGGAGGGACCAACTATTAAAAATCAAAGGCATGTTATATACACCTGACTATGTGTTGCCATGGAAATTTTAAAATGTTTACCATAGTCCAATAGGACTAATCTAAATCAAGAGAATGTGATTATAAGTGGATTATAAAAAAATGTATTCATAAGTCACACATGTTATTAGGCTAGACATATGGCAAGAGATTGTAAAGTGAAAATTATGAAGAAAAAGATGAAATTTTTTAGGCATGAGATAAACTTCAATATGAAACAAGGAGAACATATCATACTATAAGCTTGGATTAAATCATGGATTTTTCACTCCCAAGAAAGTTGCAAAGAAATGTTTTCAATTTGAGTTATTTTATGTTGTCATTGATGTCACATGAATCATTGATGTCATATGGATCACATTGAGTTTTGATGGGCAAGTGATATTTTGGAAAGCATGGATAAATTTAGGTTTTTTGTGAAAACCAAGGTAGGCAAAATAAAAGGTTTTATTTAAAACCATGGATGGCATATTTGAAATGGGTTTTTCTTAAAACCCAGGTTGGGCTTTCGTTTCGTTGAAAAAGGTGCCCCGATGATGGAGATATTTAATTTTAAATACTTAGTTTAAATTTTATTTATTTAAAATTAAAATTAAAATTTTAAAAAATAAAATTAAAGTTAGCGTCGACGTCTAAAGAAAGAGGGAATATCAATAATGTGCCGACGTCATTGAAAATGAGGAGAAGACTATATAAAGGGGGATCCTAAGGTTCATTTGAAAATAATTCTGGCTTGTGTTAATCATTGGCTAGCATCCGAAGAGAGCTCATGCAAAAATCATTTTGAAAAGGGAGACAATGAATAAATCCAAGGTTGGTCAAAAGCCCAAGATATTGTGGGCAAAGTGGTGCATTGGCAATTGGATTTTTGTTAAGGTGTGTGGCAACACTTTACGTCAAGGTTCAAATCTCCTTGACTGCATTCGAAGGCATTGGAAGGAAAGTGCTCGAAGCGCTTTGGTTTGCATGGAAGGGAGGAATGAATTAAGGCACATCATGCCTTTTAATTTCGAACGAGCGGTTAGTTCATGTGGCAACCTTAGCCGAGGCTAAGGCATTCGCGGTGTGGGCAAGTTGGGGGTTTGAATCCCCTTGAGGAGGTAATTACGTTTTGCTCCAATTAATTTCATTGATGCCCTAGGATAGGAGTTATAAGGTGGTTAAGGAATAATTAAAGTTTTTAATTAAACTTTATTTTTATAAGGGATGTGATTATTATTTCAGAGGTGTATGAGTTGTTGATTTATTTTGATATTCATGAAATTGAAAATTAAGATTTAGGAGAAATAAGAAGTTGTTATAAAATATTTTTGAGAGCCTTATTGATTATTATTTTTGATAAGGGTTTTATTAAAAAGGACTTTGGTGGATGTGTTTATTAAGTTGGAGTAAAAAGGTGTAAATTGAGTTATGCTTATCTTGTGATTATTATTTGAAGTCCACTAACCCTTATTGAGATTGGAAAGGAAAGTTGTATTTAGTGTGGCAGATTTTGTGGACAACTTCTTGGCATCAAAAAGATTGGGCACATTCTCCTATTGATTATTTATGGTGGTTGATTTTTGAAATATCATTGGAGTGAAAAGGATTGATTGTGGTTTCCTTTTCGAATTTGGTTGGTTGAATGCTTCAATATTTTCTGGTTTGAGAGTTGTGTTTAAACCTTGTTTTATAAGCATAGTCGTTGAAGCCCATTGGTTGTGAAAGAACTTGAAAAGAACATGAGTATCATTGTTATGTGAGATTTGTGGTTGAGCATTGTTGGAAACATTTGAGTTGGTTGATACATACTTGGACTAGGGTTTTTTATGAGAAAGAGTAGTCCCTTGTGGTGATTGGTTGAGTTGAGTTGATTGAGCCTAGTCAAGTGATTGTGTGAGGTGATTGGTCAAGTTACATGAAACAAACTATTCCATAATTCTGATTTGATTTGAGATTGAGATTAGAACATATTGAGTCTCTAACAATTCTCTTTATGCTTCTATGAGTTGACTTGAGTTGAGTTGATATTGAGCTTAGAACATATTGAGTCTCTAACAATTCTCTTTATGCTTCTATGAGTTGATTTAAATTGAGTTGATATTAATTTAAGTTGAGTTGAGTTGAGATTGAGCTTAAAACATATTGAGTCTCTAACAATTCTCTTTATTCTTCTATGAGTTGATTTGAGTTGAGTTGAGTTGAGATCATTGTGGATCATTGTTTTCATTCATTGAAGAGTACATTGTTATTCATTGTTGAGTTCATCTTTGAGCTTTGCCTTGATATATTTATGGATGATATTTGAGTGCTACTTGTGCATGATTGATTGAGAATTTGAGAAGGCCTTTGTGGATAATTTTGGATAGCTTTATGGACAGTTTTGGGACAACTTTATGGATAGTTTTGGGACAGCTTTGTGGACAACTTTTTGGATAAATTTGTGGACAGATTTGAGCAAGTTCTTGGTGAGCTTGCTAGAGCAAATTTTGGGCAAGTTCTTGGTGAGATTGGTAGAGCATATTTGGACAAGTTCTTAGCTTGTTGGAGCAGATTTGGATAAGTTTTGTGTGAGCTTGTTATTTAGATTTGGACAAGTTCTGTGTGAGCTTGTTATCCAGTTTTGGACAAGTTCTGTGTAAGCTTGTTATTCAGATTTGGACAAGTTTTGTGTGAAATTGTTATTCAATTTTGGACAAGTTTTGTGTGAGCTTGTTATTTAGATTTGGACAAGTTATGTGTAAACTTGTTATTGCCTAGCTTTGAGCAGATCAAAGAAATCATTGTATTGGATAAGGATCCTTATTTCTATGTGAAATATTATAAGGATATTATTTGGTGGAGTACCCCACATTTGGGGAACCACGTTAAATATTGTGTCTCAATTGTGTGTTGTGACTTGTGCTCTTGCTTACTACTTCTATCTAAGTTATTAATGCACACTACTATATTTGGTTATTGCAATTAAGGACATTAATTGATATTGATTTGGAAAGAAAGTAAAAAGTGATCTTATACTGTTCACCCCCCCTCTTAGTATAAGCTTGTGTTCTTCAAGAAATTCCCTTTATATAATCAAATGACAAAGGCTATTACAATATACTAAAATCAAACATTAGAAGAAAATGACACAAAGGATGAAGAAGTACAATGCTTAAGTTAAAATTTAGGAGTTAAAGGTCCAAAGGAAGATGAGGAGGTAAATTTTAAAGTAGAGGATGTGAAAGAGGTTAGATTATCTAGGTAAAACATCTTTATCTTTATCAAGAAGTATAAAGTCCTCTCCTTGTAAGCACATATTATATCCCTTCTACTTTAGGATTTCAAGATCAACATAATAAATAAATGTGTATGGAGGATATCCAAGGAAATTTATGGTTTTTAGGGAAGCATTGCAAAGTAATTATTATGGAGGATCTCCATTGTACTTTAGATTTTTTGGACCAACATAAAAAAAAATTATTTGTAAGGATATTCCTTGCATTTCATATCTTGAAGTGACTCCAACTACTAAACCCTTAGGTAGGACAACATAAATATTTATAAGATAAGTCTCATTATGAACAATATTGAAAAATAGGAAATATTGATGAAGATATAAGATTTAGTGGGAATTAACAAAGGAGATGAGGGCCCTCAAAGTAAGAGAAAATATAAAAGGAAAATCAAAGGTATATTGCTTTGGGAAATAAAAAACAAATATCACAACTGTTAATAATAAAGGGACTAAACCCACCAAGAAAAAGAAAAGTGATGATTAAAATGTTATCATGGAATATTAGGGGTGTGAATAAGACCCCTAAAAAAGAGTTATTAAGGAATTTATAGGTTTTTATAGTCTTGAGTTTATTTTAATATAAGAAATAAATTTGAGTAGTGAGGAATGAAAAGGATGCATTAAAAAAGATTTGGAAGATGGGGTAGTATTTGCAAATTTCTTCAATAGTAGCTTTTGGAGGTATTATGATAATATGGGACAAACACATATATGATGGACAATTTCTAGAAGTAAAAAGTAGATGAGTTGTTAGTCTATTTTATGAGAAAGTGTATAATATTAAATTTGGATTTATAAATATATGCCTAGACTATAGTTACTCCTCATGAAATATGTTGGAAGGACATCAACATAATTTTATCACATACGATGATGATTCATAATTGTGATCTATAGATTCTTGGAGGACTTCAACATAGTTCTATTTCCTTAGGAAAAGAAGGGCGATACTCCTAGACCATATAAATCAACGTAGGATTTTGCTTCATTTATCAATTTAAATGGTCTTTGGAATGTTATTCCTTCAAGTTTTCATTATACAAAAGATAATAGACATATTTGAAAAACTCATATAGCAAAATGACTAGATAGATTTTTGTTATCCAATGCATGGTTGCAAATAGAGTATTGCAAGGAAGGTTAAATTAGAAACCCATTCTCTTGAAATATTATATACTTAATAATAGTCATTCAAAACCATTTCACTTTTAGTTTATGTGGCTCCAAGACCATGATTTATTCCATAATGTTATGATGGGATGAAGCAAATTTTGAAGGATCATTTATGTACATGTTTGTTCAAAAGATGAAATATGTAAAGGGGCAAATGAATATTTGGAATGCCAAATATTTGATAACTTATTTAAAGAAAAAGAAGAAATTGAATTTAAACTCAAAAATTTACAAGTGATCATAAAATCAATGGAATGGACAAGGATACTTATGTGCAAGAAAAATAGTTAATTTCTAATTATCATTATGTATTGAAAAAGGAGGATTCATATTGGTTCCAATGATATATGGGGAGATGGCTCAAGAAGATGATAGAAAGACCAAAAAAATTTATTCTACAACCAAAACATTTTTTCATTTCATTAAAAATATTTCAACTCTAGATAGAATAAATATTAAGGAAGAAGAATATATCAAGAAGGAAGCAATTAACTTTTCAAAGATGTTTTGTTAGATGATAGGGAAGATAAAGACACTCAAGGTAAGTTTTTGTAAAATATTCCATCAATTATAACATAGGGACAAAATGAAATCTTTATGAAGAATATATATATGGAGGAGCTACATGAGGTGTTTTTCTATTTCCATCCTAACAAGGCACCTAAACTTGATGGGTTTCTTGCAAATTTCTTTAATTTTTTTTTTGAGATCTAGTAAAGAGTGATATGTTGGTTATAGTTGAAGAGGCCCAAAAAGGAAGGCTACAATAAGTGAGATCAATGCCATCTTTAATAAATTGGTTTTCAAGAAAGTCAATACAAAATATTTCAATAATTTTTGTCCAATAAGCCCTTTGTAATATGATTTATTAAATCATTTCAAAATTATGGCAAATAGGTTGAAAATCATTCTAGATTATGTTATATCAGAAGAACAAAGTGGGTTTATTCATGGTAAACAAATTATTGATGGTGTAATCATTGTGTAAGAGGCCATGCATTCCCTTCATTCCATGAAAAAGCTAGGTATGCTTATGAAATTAGATATGAACAAAGCACATGATAAGGTTTCTTGGAGTTTTCTACATAATATTCTTAAAAATTTTGGTTTTGATCAAGGTTGGTATCATTAGATTAGATATTTTTTTTTAACAAAAAACCAAGAATTCAATTGATGGAAAAATACTACAAATCAATCAAGGGAGAAAACTAATTCTCACACCCTACATGAAAAAACAATCACTACAAAGCATTCATTACAAAACTTGAATCATTGTGAATTGCTCATTGTTCAATCTCACTCCTTCATTAGCCAGTTTGTCTACTTCAGAATTCAGACTTCTTGGAATATGGACAATTCCCCATTTTTGGAAATTTTCCAATAGGTCTTTCGCCTCCTCATAAGAGTTATTTATTAACTCATCTTGTGGAGACCATAAATATTTCATGATGTTGATAACCAAAAAAGAATCACCTCTTATAACCACATCTTTCCACTCAAATTGAATAACAATTCTTAGTCCCTGAATTAGACCTCTAAATTTTGTAATATTGTTTGTGTTGAAGTCTAATTGATCTTTGAATAAGATTTTTTTTTGTTATTGGGTAGAACCAAATAATTCTACCTCCTGCACCTGCTTGCCCCATATTTCCTTTGGAAGCTCCATCAAAAAACATGTGATTTTCCTTTGTCAAGATGTATGTTCTCAACTGCAATTGGTTCTATGATTTTTCTAGTCAACTTGTCTAGCTCCATCAAAAAACATGTGATTTTCCTTTGTCAAGATGTATGTTCTCAATTGCAATTGGTTCTATGATTTTTCTAGTCAACTTGTCATTGTATAGATCTAGCATCTTCGGATTGGTTCCAAGAATCCTCGAAAGCTACCATGCTTCTTTTTTGGGCTCTGAATTGTTCCCCCATAGCTCTCAAAATTTTCTTCCAAGTTCCTTCAATTGTGATTGTTTCATTGTTAAAATAGACCTTGTTCCTACAAAGCCAAACATTCCAAAATGTATTTATTAGAAGTAATATTCATACACTTCGGATGACCTCATTATATTTATCATTAATCACCACACTATTCCATACAACCATGAAACCATGAAAACTTCTATTGATTGTTCGGTCAAAGCAACATTGATGTCTTTGCAACACAATTTTTCACAGTTAGACCACAAATTTTTTATGAATGGATAATGAATAAACACATGGATACATGTTTCATTATTTTCTTTGCAAAGGTAGTAGATTTTTGACCCAACGTATCCTCTTTTTTGTCTATTTTCTCCAACTAGAATTGCCCATTTGATCAACAACCAAGCAAAGAACTTAGATATTGGAGTGGCAACATAAATCCAAACCAACCTTGTAGCCTTTTTAAATCCTACTAACTATCCTCACATTTGTTGAGCTAACATGGCAGAGTACCCTCTCTCAAGAGTATATGCCATAAACCAATCCTTTTCAACCCATCTAACAACATATTCGCCTTTCCTTAAAAACATAGGTCTATATTTTAATAATATTAATAATTCCATGTAAAGATGATGGAGGTAGGTGAGCTATGAAAACCCCTTTTCATTAGGTTATCCCAAGATAAAATTTTCTTGTGACCTACTAGCCATACTGTAATAATCCAAAACTACCAATTCATTTTTTTTAAAGAATGGTTACAAACAAACGTTCACAAGGGAGAAACCCTTCTTTTATCTTTTCAATTTACAAGGCTTCAACATATTTGAGTTCTAATTCATTGTATATGACAGTAAATGGATAGGAGTGGTCAAATCTCATGGTTTTTAGGGTTCATCTTACTAAACCTACACATTTAGAAGGATACCAAAAGTGATCCGTCTATCTTTCCCATACCCTCATCGGTATAGGACAATGTGACCACAACATAGGGATTATCCTTTAAGGTCCATAACACTTAAAGGGGGACACCTATTCTCTAATCTTACTCTAGATCCATCCAGGTAGGTTAATCAGGCGTAGATCCTTTGTGCTTAGTTACCACACCTCCTTCTGTAGGTTAACTAAGGTCATTACCACTTCACTAGCAATGAACATGATCACCTAATCCTATGTGTTCAAGGGATCACCACTGTTGTCTTGTGAATGGTTCCACAAATTTTAGTTGGAGTACACCTAAGCCTTCTCATTCAAGGTGCAATGAATTCACAAGAAACCTGACTATTGTATTCACACAAATTTTAGGTTCATGAGTCCCTATCTATTTCATTCTCATAACTTCTAGGCTCATGGCTACTTGGGTATTGTATTCATGCAACTCCTTCAAGCTTGAAATTTAATTTATTTGACTTGGGTCTACAAGAAATTCCAACCATCCTAAGACAAACTTATCTTAAATAATTATTGCACTTTAAAACATAATTCTAAAGTAAAGCAAATCACATCATATCAAAAGTGATTTAAATAAATTCTAATTTATTTAATCCAAAATTCTATAATAAAAAAACAAGGATACCTCTTAAATAAATTCACATTTTTCTTAACTCAAATGCTTGACATAAGATTCAAAAGACACACTCCTATAACATAAATTGCTATAACATAATAAACCAAGTATTTAACATAAATATGTATCATTACAATTTATAGAACTCCGTAGTCACTATACAATATTGCTAAAATCACTATAATGTACAAAATCCAAGATATCATTAAAGCAACATAATCTTTAGTTTGTATAATAATCAAGTTTACAAGACTTATTGAACAAACATTCTTTTACATAGCCTTTATTTTTCCACAACATCTATACATTCAAAGTACTATGAAGCCATCCACCAAGGATATTCAAGCCATCCATAAATCTACAAGCTTCTTTATGATAGGGAATCCACCCATGACTCATGAGAAATACTTAGGGATCAAGACAACTCTAAATGCAATGCAACTTAAGACATGCCATTTTCTATTTATGCAAACAACCATGCATAAAAACATAATGAAAACAAATCTAACATGAAGAGAATCCTATACTTCTCTTTATAATTATCCTTTAACTCACAAAAGTCTCAGGAATCATTATATAGTTTCTCTTTCCAAACCATGTACAAAAATCTATCTTATAAAAGAGAATCTCATACTTCTCTTTATAATGATCCCTTAACTTGTAAAAGTCTTAGGAATCATTATATAGTTTCTCTTTTAAAACCATCATACAAAAATCCATATTATAAAAGAGAATCCCATACTTCTCTTTATAATGATCCCTTAACTCACAAAAGTCTTAGGAATCATTATATAACTTCTATTTCAAACCATCATACAAAAATCCATCTTATAAAAGAGAATTTTATACTTCTCTTTATAATAGCTTCCTAACTACTCAAGTCTTGGAGAACCATTATAATATATTACTTCTACACCAAAATTCCTTCCAATTAAAGATAACCAAATAAAATTTCATAACTTCCTTTTTAACAAATAAGAAAACACATAAGGAAGAAACCTCTTCTAGCATTCTACTAAAAAGAACCACCTTAAACAACAACCTCATCTCAATTTTATATTCCCCTAAATATCATTCATTAGAATACTATCTCTTTAAGAAAATAGAAACTAACAATTAAACCATTTCTTTCCCTAAAGCAACCATCAATACACACAAGTCCGAGCCTTCCTAGACATCATAAGAGAGGTTGATAGAAAGAAATATCACCCTAATAATTTCTCTTTCCAAAAATCAAAGCAATGTTCCATAAAGAAAAGACTAATGTCTACAAAAAACCTTATTCAAGATATTTTCATTTGATCCCTTTAATTTTAATAAAGGAAGATAGCACTACTCTAAAACTTTTGCACTTAATTCAAATAAAAGACACACTTCCAATATCTAAAAATAGGGAATCAAAACCATCAAAAACTCATTCATGCAATGACTTGACTCAACGAATGCACTTCAAGAATACTCAACAATAAAGTCAACTAGAACCAACCAAAGGATGATGACAACACAAGATAGGTAAACGCTCGGTACTCAAGGAATGATGCCAACAACACAAGATGATTAGGTACATCCGATAGTCTTAAAACTATCTTGGAGATATGTTTGTTGTTGAAGCATGGATGATCTAAGATAGAGCCCAACAACAACACAAAGGAAAAACCAAAGGTCATCATAAAGATGTACAACCAAGCAAGCAAAGGCACTAAATAAAACACCCATCCCAAACCATAGATGCAATGGCACTGATAAGGAAATGCTATCTAGTGGAGCATGAGAAGCACTCTTAGATACTAAAACCGATTGACACTTAGATCAGTGCAATGACATCAAACAAAACTATGGGCAGCGACCTACCAACTCAACTCAACAAGATCAAACAATCAACCAAAAATAAACCAAAAGATATTTCTAAGAAAAATCCAAACTCAAAATGTACACATAAAGTTTATCTCACACATTCATTAAGGTCAAAGAACAAAATAGTAACGTGAATAACAACATAGATAAAGGTATTTCCATTCAAGAAAAATACCTCTTAGCTAGCTTCCTACAACTCCCTAGTTTGATTCACTATGCTCCCTCCTACTGTGCCCATCCATCCTTCCCTTTTTCCCATTCGTCCTTCCCTTTCTCCCCCTCCAAAAATTCCCCAAAATATCTTCTAGGCTATGTACAAATAACCTGAGAAGAAGAATGGTGAAAATCTTACGAACTGGATGTTGCTCAAGATCCACAACTCCGTCCTCCAAACTAGCCATATTGGCTAATAATTATATTTATCGAACATTGTAAAAGAGGAAACATTCAAGAAGGCAAAGCAAAGGAAAAGAATAACGCACAACCAAGCAACATTAAAGTTTTCCTTCCACCACATGATTTCCCTTAAAATCAATTAAAGAAGAATAACATTCCAAGCAATAAATGATTAAACCATTATCTTCTTCATACCTTATTATTTCTAAAATAAGGTATTAATTAATATCATTTGTTAATATTGGTTATTAACAATGATATTAATATTAACAAGTATTAAAACTACCATTATTAATACTTTATTAATTCAATCCAAAATTATACAAATAATAAAGCTATAAAGTCATTCAAGCATATAGTGTTGCACACCATTGTTTTATCCTTAAGTGATTGACTTCCTTTTTTTTTAAAGATAGCTCTTTGTTATCACCAACCTATTAAGGAGACTGCATAAGCAACTTCCTGATCCAATGGTGTGACCTTTCACAAGCATAAATGCAATGCATCTACATGAAGGGCATTTAGTTACCCCTTGGAGCTATCGATGACCAAGTCATCACCATAATTTCCTAAAATATCTCTCATTGTAGGTGGTTCACCCATATGATCCCACCCGAGAGAGCACCTAGTCCTACACCCACAAATACGTTAGTAGTACCATATTTCAAGCTCAAAAGAATGCAATAATTCCATCATATAGACATCATAAAATGATGATATGTAATTAAACATTCAAACCAATACATAGTTTATTGTCAATAAATTTTTTTGCCAAGGAGGGTTGTTACACATACAAAGATATAAATTTTTGGAATGCTCAGGCTATCCCAAATATCTATGTTCTTATGGTATTCCTATTTTTTTTGTGCTTTACATTATATATACTTCTTACTGTGTATTCTCTTGATCTATTCAACTCCAAAATCAACTTATCCTTGTCTCCTCTCGAAATAATCATTGTTATTATCTTTCTACTCAATTACCTCCTAACAAAAATGTTTGATATACTTGTAAAAAGATAATTTTTCCATTTTATGTCTCTTCCTAATACCTATAAAAAATGTTTGAAACCCTATCACCATAATTGTCTTGAATTAATCTCATCCATGGTTTCCAAATTGGATCTAGATTAAGTTCCTTTGTCACACCAAGTATTCATCAAAATATATTTTTTTTCTTGAGTTCCCACCACCCATATTAGTCACTAGATCAATTGATTTTTTTAAAGTTGTTCCATAGTGCAGAAGCATCTAGTAGTGAGAATGCAGTAAATATTAAGCTTGAATTGTGGGGCTTAACATACTTAGAATAATTCTTGTCCATTGTCTTTGACTCACTTTGTACAATCTCCAGATTACTTTTCCCTTAGAGCTAAGTTTGCATCTATAAAAGCTCTTAAACCAAGACATCCCCTAATTTTATCAACATACACCTTATTCCATTTCACCAAAGGAAATTTATTTTTATCATGTAATCCTAACTGCAAAAATGACCACATAATATACGTTAATTTTTTCTACTGATTTTGACATAATATACAAGGAAATATTATATGTTGGAATGACCTATAAGACCAATTTAATTAGTTGCACTCTTCTTGCTAATGATAACCATCAACGTTTCCATTTCGATAGTTTATTCTAAACTTATAATTGATTTCCATAATTCTATCTTCATTCTCCCTTTAAATAAAGGCATCCCTAGTTATGTTATTGGTAAATTTACCTCCATCTGAGGTAGCCTACATATCCCTACTCTGATTTTAGCTGGAGTGTTTAGGAAGTAAATTTTGGATTTTGTCCTATTAATTTTTTTTCCAGACTCTCTTTCATATTCCTTTGTTAAGTTATTCAAATCTCTAACCTCATTTTTTCTGCCCTCCCAAAAAGGGCTATATAGTCCACAAATTGTTGATGGGTGATGTCAATGTTATTACTAGCCTTAAGTATGCTTATTAGCCCATATTTGTATGCCTTCTTTAGGTTCCTTCCCAATACCTCTACCATAATAATGAACATATATGGTGATAGAGGATCTCCCTGTCTATGACCTCTCTTCGATAAAAATGATTCTATTACTAGCCCATTGACCAATGTTGAATATAATATTGTAGAGAAACAATCTTTAATCCATCTTGTTAGTGCATTTTAATATTTTATGCATTAGTTATCCTACCACTAAGGATAAAATTGCTTAAGTAAGTGTTTACTTATTTGTAGGGGCAATACCCCCTACTTGTGTTGTTAGGATGTGTTTTTCTCTATGCAAATCTGGACCATTTATTATTAGGTCATAGATCGAACAACGGATTTTAGGCAGGAATTTTTTCCCTAAATTGTAACGTGCTTTTATAAGAGAATGATGTATGGTTGTTGTAATGTATGGTAATGCGTGGTGTGCATAACTGTAATTGACAAGGATAGAGCAAATAGGAAGTTACAACAAATCTATTGTAGGTTGTATCCCTTCAGTTTTTCTAGATGGAATAAAAATGCCTAATTATTTTATCCATGGATGTAGCCCATATTGGGTGAACCACGTAAATCTGCGTCTCTTATTGTGCTTTATTTTTTGTGATTTATTTTCGTGTTTATTTATTACTCGTGTTTTATTATTTAATCCTAACACATGTACCAAATAATGTAATATATTCCAACACCCCCTTGTATTACATTATTTGGTTATTGAAGACTTTAGTCTTCAATATGGTCTTCATCCTAATCCTAGAGCTCGTGTTGTCTTCTCTTGCTTTCTTCAATCTGTTGCCTTTTTGTATTTTGATCAAATGAATGGTTAGTATATTCCAGTGTTTGTGCTTTCAAGATTATAAGTTTCTTGAGCTCTTTCGTAGTCATTATATTATTTCAGAAGAATATTTCTTTTTCCTTTGTCTTTAGAGTCATATGACCCTTTCTTTTCTTGTATGAAAACTTTTGCTTCATCATCTCTATTCTTTGATTCTTCATTAGTTGATTTACAACCTGCTTAAGCTTCTTTTATTTCTGGTGTATGAATATGGAAGATAAGTTTGGATCATAATTGATCCATTTTTATTTTCCTTGTTTGATAATATGACTATTTCTTTCCATTGATGATTTTAAACTCTACTATCATATTTTGATCCATAAGTTGAGAAATTGAAAGAATGTTGGTAGTCAATCTAGGAACATATAAAACATTAATTAGATTGACTAGAACATTTTTATTCCTTTTACTTCATAAGTCTTACTATCTCCTATAGCAATCAATTTCTCATATTTTATTTTCAGAGAGTTAAACCATTGTTTGTTTCCAGTCATATGTTTACTTGCTTTAGAATCTATGTACCAATAATCCATAATTTGCTTTGAATGATATATCTTTCAAAATTTTAAACCTTTGAGTTGAATCCCTTTTGTCTCCCTAATTTTGAATAAAGAGCTAAAAACAATAGTTTTCTGATGAAGATTTCAATTCTCAAATTTCTAAGTTGAATTCATTTTATCTCCCAAATTTCAAAAATATGGTTTCTAAATTTCACAATCCTATGTTGGTGTTGAATTCCTTATAACTCCCAAATTAGAAATTTAGTAAAAATATATTTACAAGTTTTGTATTCCTAATTTGATGTTGAACTCCTTATTTATCCAAAATTATCAATTTGCAAATATTTCAATAAACCAATTAAAAAACTTCAAATTAATTTCTCAAATATTCAAATCAACTTTTCAAATCTTCATAAAAATTTCCAAATAACAATAATAAAATATCTATGGTTTTGATTTACCACTTATAAAACTTATTCCTCCAATAGCAATAATTAATCAATGTGGAAATATATTAATCAACTTCAAATTTTTATAAATCAATTATAAACACTCCTTATTACTCCAACCTTTGAATAAATCAAATAATAATTTGAGATTTACCTCAATAATTTGGATGCATGCTATTCTGGGTGAAATGCTAGATCTTCATTGTTGAATAGTCATCAGTATTCTTGCTGTAAGGCACTCTCTTGATTTTACAACCCAGACTTCTTCCAAAAAGAATCTCAACTTTGCTAATTTTGGCCCATGCAATGAATGAAGATTTCAAAATGTATTGACTTCCTTCTAAGATGTTTGACTCACTATTTCAAGTTCCAAGTGGCACATAAACACTTATCTTCTTCTATAATGTTTCTTTAGTGCTCCAAGTTACTGTCCTTCTCATAACACATGGCTAAAAACATTTTCAAACTTTGGTTGGTTGCATTCAACGATTCTATAACATCCTGGGTGTTACATTTATTGTAATACCAAGTGGAAAATGAACTCTATAGCTCCTCAAATGAGTGCTCTTCCTTTGATAATGCTCCACTTCTTTGTAGTAAATTTTCTCTTCTTTCCAATGTATTCCAATATACAACAATGCTTGGCCTTGTATGTTCTCCTTTGGTATTTGGCTTTTTAAGTTATTCTTTGTGCAATGTGGTGGCTCTTCCAATGGTTTCTCCTCTCACAATGGTGCAACCACAAATTGGGTGGCTTTTCCTTTCTAAAATGGTGGATCCTTCTTCAATGTATGGTGGCTTCTTTGGCTACCACCTCTATTGCATTGCTTCTGTATATTTTAACTTTTTTTTGATGTAGCTTGGCTTCTCCACAACTCAGCTTCAATGGGTGAGCTTGAAAGATTTATTTTTTAATACTTTTACTCCTTTTCCACTTACTTTACTAAATATTATTTTTGAAACTTGTGCAAGTTCAAAGAGACTATTTTTCCTTCAAGAACATGCACTTAAATTTCCTTTTTAAAAACATATACTATGCACACCTTTTAGTGCTTCCAATTGCATTTACAAATATTTTTGTTGTTGTTTTAAACTAGGAATAATGCTTGCAATTTTTTTAATAATAATCAACTTATAACTCCATAATAAAATATTAATTCTCCAAATTTATTTGTGCTTTCTTTCAAGCTTGCTTTCTAGCTAAATTTTATGACCTTTTAATATTCAAACTTGCTGCCCAAATACCATCAAATTTGTAGCTCCTTTGCTTTCTTAGAATTAATTTTCTGCCTAAAAAATTCTTCTTTCTCCTTCCAAAAGCTACCAAGAAACTTTAAAACATGCAGCTCAAATTATTCTTCAAATATTGTCTAAAATATAGCTATATATCCAACTTGCTGTCCAAATTCTCTAAAATTTGCAGCACCAAATACAGTCCAATATGCTGCTTTTAACTTCTTTAATTTGCTACCTTTTTGTAGCTCCAAATGCTGCCAATATACTACCTTTTTGCTATCCATAATCTGCATCTATCTCCTTCAATTATCTGCCTTAAATGGCTATCAATTCCTTCTTCAATCAACTATCCAAAAAGCATCCAAATATGCCCATTTTTTTTCCAATTTGTAGCTCTTCTATATTATTCTAATTCTGTCCAAATTTGTAGTCTAAAACTCTTCAAATATTGCTCCAAAGTTCTATATTTTCCTCCTCTATCTTGCTGCCTTGAAAATCTTCAAAATTTTCCCCAAAAACCTATAGTTTCTTCAATCAACCTTCAAAACTTTAATGGTTGTCTCCAAAATATCAATTTATGGCCTCTTTCAATCTTCTTTCTCCTCCTTAGCTTTCACTGAATTCTGTCTTCAAATTTGACTTGTTTGATGGGCTCTTCTTCAACAATTTGAATGTCTTGAAGTCTTTAAAAACACTTTTTCAAAATTGGCAAATTTCTTTCAAAAATCCTTCTCCTTGAATCAATTTCACAAATCCTTTTGGTCTTGTTGTTGGATGACAATAATTATCCCAATTATCATGTGATTACCTATATTCAAGAGCTTCTTCTGCTTGCAATATTATACCTCAAACTTTCTTCAAATCTTCTCTAATGACCACTTCTTCAATTTCTCAATAGGGCTTCTCTATTCTTCTTCTTTCTCCTTCCAAATTTGCTTGAAACCTCTTCTCTTGGGTTTCCAAATTCTTCAATATTCTATCTCCTCTCTCAAATATACAATAGGAACCTCTTCTCCTGGGTCTCCTCTTTATTCAATATTTAATAGCGATTCTCTGGTCTCTTTCTTAAATCTCCTATAGGGATTTTTTGACCTCTTTCTCAAATCTCCTATCTTCTTTCTCAAATATGCAATGGGAATCTCTTCTCTAGGGTCTCCTATTTCTTCAATATTTAATAGGGCTTCTCCGAAATCTTTCTCAAATCTCTTATCTTCTTTCTCAAATCTATAATGGGGACCTCTTTCTTGGGTCTCCTCAATCTTCAATGTATACTCTTTTGTTGCAACTCAAAAACTAATCCCTACACAAGAAAAGCACATAGAATTTCAAGCAATCAAAGGTGAAAGTCTTCCCTATCTATTGTAGGAAGCTTCTCAAATTTTAAGAACTAAGTTTTTACAACAAAATCTTAGAAAAAATAATCAAATACATTCAAATATCCAAAATCTAAAATCAATAATCTTCACTAGTTGTTCTTAAATATAGTGGAAAAAAATATATGCCAATTCCTAGTCTTCACAAGTTTTTTTGCAACCCTATGGAAATACTCTAGCCAAATAGCAACTTTCAAATTCTATAAAATAAATCTCCCTATCTCCTATAAATATCCCTTGTGACTTTGATACCACTATTATATTTTGATGCTTAATACTTAAAACAAATAACCACAAGATCTAAAATAAAGTTGCTATATGAAATATATGTTAATGGCAATATCTAAATCATATAAAAATCATAAATAACTTCTGCAATAACTCATAAAATGACCATTAATAAATGCTTACAAAAATAGTATCTTGATATAAAAATATCTCAAATACACCATACTTTCACACACTCTCACTCTACATTCTGTCTTACACAAATACATAAACACATATATAATGGAATGTGACTCTTCATATGGAGTACTCGTGGCCTTCACTCTTCTTGAGACTCTTCACTTTCCTACTCTATGAACTTATGTGCATATAAATGTGGTAGAGTGAAAGACCACCAAGCCTTGAGGTGAGTAAACTTGATAGGGTTGGACCACTAAATATAGAGATCAACAACAAAGTTAGGAATGGCCCACGCAATGCCTACCAAGGAATATAGGGAGGAAGAAATTTGATCCAAGGGGCACTCTAATAAAATGTGAATAACTGATTCTCATGCATCTTGACAAAGATGACATCAGTTCGAGATGACCATACCTCAGGACATGAGGTTGTCAATAGTGAGGATCCTATTCTGGATGGCCAACTAGAAAAATGGGTAATTATAGGAATAAGGTTATTCAGCCAAATTTTATTAGAAGAGAACTGATTTAGCATGAACTCTTCCAGGAGAAAATAAACATACGTGATCGAGAAAAAACCTAACTCACACTATTTCCAAAAGGGAGTGTCCTTATAAGGATAGCTTGGGAGACATGAGCTGTAAGTAAATTTGTAATGGTATTTCTAGCAACTCACTGCTCAGGATCATCAACATCTTGAGTGAAGGGTTTCCAAAAAGGCCAATTAGGGAAATAAAAATATTTGAAGTTACTAACCTTACTTCCAAACAAGTGATTAGTAATCGGTTTGAGGATGCTTAAAGAAGGGTATTTGATCAACGGTTGACTAGTTAACCAAAAATATTCCTAGAATTTGATTTGGGATCCAATACCGAGGTGCCACTAAAATCCTTTCATGAGAATATGAGTCACATGGGTTATGGAGTTTTAAAAGGTCAAACCTTCAAGAATAGTATTGTCTTCAAGCAAAGATCTTCCCCTAAGGTACTTGCTATTGATGATATCAACCCACAGGGCTCTATCATTCGAGAAGATTTTCCACCCTTATTTTCAAATCATTGCTAAATTTATCTTGTGAATGTTCATGAAACCCAATCCTCCATGGTCTTTCTACAAATAAACTTTATCCCAAGCCAACAAAGTAAACCTAAATTTTTCCTCCGATCAAGACCATAGAAAGTGTTTTTGGATTTGTTCAATTTTGAGACACACCACCATGGGAGCCTTGAAAAGAGATAAAAAATAAATTGGGATGCTTTAAAGGTATGATTGAACAAGAATAGCTTTGCCATATTGACTAGGGAGAGCACCCTTCCATACTGTAAGCTTTTTCATAATTATTTGGATGACAATGTTCCACATACTTTTGGCTAGTTTTCCTTGAAACTAGGGGAGACCAAGGTAAATGGAAGAGAAATTAGAGATATTACATTCTAAGATTCTAGTAATTTTAAGCTATCATTGTTTGGGAGTATTTATGAAGAAAAGACTACTCTTGAGAAAGTTGAATTTATAACCAACAACTTGTTCATAGGTGTTTAGGATAGATTTGATTACTCTGGATTTAGGGACAATGGAGAGATTGGCAAGAATGGTATCGTCCACAAATTATTGGTGTGAAATTAGTTGAAGGTCAGAAGAGACTTTAATACCAAAAATAGTTCTAGATGAACAAGCAACCTTTAGGGTTCTTCCCAAGGAATCAATAAGAATGATGAAAAAGAAGGGGGATAATAGGTCACCCTGCCTAATCCCATGACCACTGTAACTAGCTGCAGACCCATTAATAAAGATAAAAAACCACAAAAAAAATGCAATATTTGATAATATGAATCCATTTAGAGTGAAATACAAACTTGGTGAGTATAGCAAAGAGAAAATTCTAGTACACTATGTCAAAAGCTTTGTTCATGTTGAGCTTCAAGAAGAATCTTGGTTTTCCACTTTTGGTAATAGAATAGATCAACTCATGGATAGTAATAACACTAACGGTGATCACCCTTCCTTGGATAAAAATTCCTTGGTAGGGGTCAATGATAGAAGGCAGGATGTGTTTCATTTGATTATCCATGACTTTGGTTAGAATTTTATAGAGGAAATTACATAAGCTAATAGGAAAAAAATCAGACAAAGAAGGAAAGTCATGGGAATTAGAGATGAGAGTCAGAAATGTTGAATTGATATCCCTTGGCAAAAAATTAGTTTTATGGATTTCTTGAATAGCAGTAGTAATTTTGCTACCTATAATGTTTCAAAAGTATTGAAAAAACCTGGGAGGGAAGCCACTCGAACCAGAGGCTTTATCTGCTGACATGGAAAATAAAGCTTCTTTGATTTCATCATTGGTAAATGGATAAATCAAAAGGTTATTGGACTCTTGGATAACAAGTGTAGGGATATGCTAGAGCAGGGAATTAACAACATGATTAGGGCATGATTAAAAATATCCCAAAATTTCTTAAAAATGTTTCACTACTTCAGATATGATGTCCTCGATGCTATTGGCAAGAGTCCCATCTCTTTTGAAAATTTCCTTGATTTTATTAGCACTTCTATACCTCAAGGTTGATGCATGGAAATAATTGGTATTAGTATCTCCTTCTTTCATCCAAATAACTCTAGATTTCTGCCTCCAAAAGGTCTCCTCTCTAGCAAGAATATTGTGAAAGTCTACCATCAAGTTTCTCTCTTTGAGTTTGAGATTGTGGCTAGGATTTCCAAATTGGAGCTAGTATTCAATTTCTTTGAGTCAATTGCTTATAACCTTTTTTATTCAAAAATATTGCCATAGATTTCTTTGTTCCACACTTTAATTTTACATTTAACGAACTTGAGCTTCATGGAAACCGGAAAGGTGCAAGAACCATTAAAGACCTACTACCACCATTCCATGATCTGAGGTCTAAGGTTTGAGTGTTGTAGCCACATAAATTTAAATCTAAAAGGGGTTTTGAAGAAGGAAGTAGGACTAAGGTCTTCAAATACTAGAGGATTATGGTCTAAAACAATTATCAGTAGGTGAAAAAGAGATGCATCATCGAAGAAAGGAATGGTATCTTTAGAAATAAAAAATTTGTCCAATCTGAGTTGAATAGGGTGATTTACTTCCCTCTGATTAGTCCATGTGAATTTAGATCCTTTCAATTCAATATCCATAAGTTCATTAATATTTATGAAATCTGCAAACTTCTCATAACAACGAGGTGAGATGGGAATTCCCCTGAGTTTTTCAGTAGGATATAGGGGATTATTGAAGTCTCCAGCAAGCACCCACTCATTGCAAGGAAAGGAATTCTTCATTTGAGATAGGGACATCCACAAAGAGGATCATTCATCAGGAATATTGGGTGCATAGACGTTAGACAAAATCCAATTTGCCTTAGTCTCTTTACAAGGTGTTGATAACTCTATTGAAAAGAGAAATAACCTAACCATCTACTTTGAGAGAATCCCAAAGGTATGACAACCATCTTAACGACCTGTAGATCAGTATGGTTAAGTATTTGCAGTTTCTCCAAAGGATTTTAATGACTTTATCAAAATTCATAGAGTCTAATTTGGTTTCTTGGAGGATTATGATTGATGACTTGAGATCCTTCCTCATTGATGAAACAACCTATTTTATTAGGAGGTCTAAGACCAAAGGAAGGGGAAGAGCATCCAACACCAATTAAATTTTTTTATTAGGAGATAGAAATGGTGGATTTTTAGGGGTTTGATTTGTAACTAAGCCTGGGTACCCAGCTTGGAGACTACAGTTAGAAGTAGGAAATCTTGAGGGAACATCCTTGATCACATCTTGGTTAGTGAGGGAGGGGTCCGAAGGGGAAATTTTCTCAATGATAGGATTCTCCTAGGAATTACTCATGGCAATGGATTTTGCTTCAAGTGAATCTACAAACATATCTTCAAACAAAACCTCAAAAGGATTAGGTAGAAAACAAACCTAATTTGGAGACTGAGAAAAGGGCCTAGAAGAGGATGAGGGAAAGGAACAATGGACTATGCGCTTTCCTTTACCCCTTTGAGTGTCACTACTGTAAAGACCAGTGGGCTGGTGATGACCTGAACCTTTTCTATTTTTGGGAGTTGGTCTAGCAATTCTGGATTTTTTTAGAAGAGGGCACTGCGCTCGGACATGACCCTACCTTTGGCACTCAATGCAAAATATAGGCTTATTTTCATATTCAAAAGGTTGATTCTTGTGATAAGATTCATAAGTGAGGTTGATGAATGTAGGAAGCTCATAGTTCAAGTTGGCCATTACATAGAAGCGAGCGAAAATCATTTGAGATTGAGCTTTGGAAGCAGGATAAAAAATGACAAGATCCCGAATAGCACACACGATACTCTTAAGAATACATTCTTCCCAAAATTGAATCAATAACCATGGGAGTCTAACCCATATGAGAGCTATGTTAATACTCTAAGTTTTGGGATCAAAGCTAGGGTCCCATCGCTTGATGAAAAGGGAATGACGACCAAAAAACCATGGTCCACCCATAAGAATACGACTTGTGTCACTAAAATTATTTATCTTGATGAGGAAATACTCTTGAAAGAGTAATAAAGTCCATATGACCCATTGGTTTCCATTTACTAAAGGCCCACCTACGAATTGATTCAATATCCAAGCAGGATCCATCGAACTCCCCACAAGGGAGAGTGAGTGTTTATTGATGATGGATGCCATGATGTCCTTCGGTAGGGACACATTCTTATAATTCTGGGAAAGACTCCCAATGCTTGTAGGGGAGCAATGTTGGAGAGGTTTTGACATTTTTTTTATTGTCTCTACAAAGGAGACCTTTGGAACATGGGAACAACCAAGGACCCTACAAAAACAACCAGGGCCTTGTAGGATTATCCGGGGGTTCCTCGATAGGGAGCCCATCTGAGGGGTACCCCCAAAAACCCATGGCATCCACATCCTCATTTAACTCGTGTTGATGACCAACTAAGTCATCACCATCCCCAATAAAACCTTGGCTAGACCCGTAACCACTCGAGGATCTGCCATTGATCCTACCCTTTTGAAATTTAAAATTCAAATTCCAGTTAGCCTGAGATCCGCTACACTCCATATTGTATAGAGTAGACCCTTGTATGTATACATGACTACCTGCACTTGAAAAATTAAATAGATAAAATTTTCTCTAATCAATAAAAAATCCCATCGAGCTCCTTCACAAAGTGTGGATTACTTTGAAAAAATAAACTGACAAAAAAAAGTAGATTGCCAAAAATATTATGGAAGTAATGATATTTTTAACCATCCAAATGGATGATACTCCCCTCTAGATGCATATATAAGGGTTTTTATTGGAGGAATTATCTCACATTGAAGATAATTAACATTCAATAATATTTTAGTGCATACAAATTACCTCAATTAATTTGAAATTAAATCAAGAAATGTTTGGACACCATGACTTCTAAAACTATACTCACTATTTGGTCAAAAAAGGTATAAAAATTAAAGATTTGTTTAAAATTTATGGATCCATTACAAGCTTTGATTAAAACTTGTATGAAATTTGGATCAAGTGAACTTATGTGATTATTCTCAATAACATCAAAACTTAGGGGCATAGAGTTTTAAATATTAACACACATAGGTCTATATTTTATACTAGATAATACACCATTTTATGGTAAAATATCACCCTTACTCTTAGGATACAAGTTCCATATTGAATTCATCACACAAAACCTTGTTAAAAACAAAAAGCTCTCTTCTAACCACCTCCACTAGGAAGCTAGTTTAAAAAACTTATTGAAGACATAAGTGTTGGAAATACTTAGGATATAAACTCAAGCATTAAAACATAGGCATACACAATAGTGTATCGTATATTTATCTCAATCAAGAATATTAGCTTCCAAAGTACAACTCATATTTAACTATATTGCATTTATGGTTATACAAAGTAAAAAAATACAATATTTTTGACTTCTTACAAGCAAACAAACTTTAAAGCAATGCAAACCTGAATATATTTGAAAATATTTTTGGGATGATTACTAACCCATGAATATTCCATGAGATCATGCTCATGCAAATGATGAGTTGAGATTCAATACCTTCTTGCATAAATCAAATATTTCATGACTAATTTTAAAAATGATATGCTAATTAGTATTCATGAATCACGTAATGTGAAATTCTATGATTGTTATAAGATACATCAATATCATTATACACATCCATCACATTTCAATAAGAGCTGTGAGGTCAGCACATGGCAGTCTAGAGAGGAATTGTTATCATTATTCATAGGCATAATAGCCATGGGATAAATAAAGCAATTTTTTTCTTATAATTATATAATAGGTTTTTAGACCATTGGAAGAGGCACCACTATTGTTAAGTATAATTGTTACCTGGATTTATCTAAGTTGATAGTGACACCAATGAGAGGATGAATTCATCCATGTAAAATATTTTGATTTATTTAGTTGTGAAATTTTATATGCTGAATTCATGGTTCAACTTTCATATAATATAGCATCAACATATATTATTTTTAGTTCTTTTCCCATGGCATTACCCATGGGTATGCTTACCTTAACCTATGGTTCATCCCTTAAACATATGTTTAGGAGGTAACTTATGCTACCTTTTGTGTAAATTATTGTTCCCAATTTAAATATCAAGAGAATCATTAGTTTCTTGGGTAGGGTCAATGTTTATACACAATTATATATTTCTATTAGTAAGAAAAATAGAGCTTGTCATACTCAACATATAATTAATATGTTAATTGAACAAGGTAGTATAAAAGAAGGCCTAAGTGATCAAGTGAGATAAATAGATTTGACCTAATAGTCCAATCAAACTACAAATTTTTTTATCATAACATTTTTAATTTACAAACAAATACAAATTATATAGTAAAATACTAAAAAAGTTGTATTATAGTACCCAAAACTCATAATGTAGGATAAATACCTATATAATGCTTATGAAGTCCAAACTCTTTTATTTAAATAAGAAACAATTTAATTTTAATATACTATATATAAACAACCAATTTCATTTAGACATATTGCATGAGAGGCTACAACTAGATGTCATAGACCAAGAATCAAGTGAACCATACAATCTCACTATTATGCTCTTTCTAAGCTTTGCTCAATGTTAACCTTTAAAGTTTGAGTCCAAAGCATTGTCATTTTGTGTCTAAAGGAATCACATAATGATACTATATTACTTACTAAGATTTGAACCAAAGTGTCCTCAATAAAAACATACATTTTACCACTTTAAACTCTCAAAGAGAAGCCAAAGCCCTTACCACTACAGTAAGATTGTAGCTACTAATGGAATTCAATAATTGATTATATATTTGAATTAGGATGCAAAGTACAACTCGAGTACTAGGGCCATCCTCCCCTCAATTCAAACATAAGTCTTCATGGTGAGAGCGTAGAGACATACCAACTAAAGTTATATAATTATTTGTTAATAATTATTGATAATTTTAATAGGGTGGCGATAGTAGATTTTCGATGAGTGTTTGCTAGCATGCGATCAGCAGTTCTAATATTGAGCTCCTCCAGGATCGCCCTCACTTGGAGTGAAATTTTACCAAGGTAGGTCAAATGGTTATAGTGGGGCAGGTGGTTATAGTGCTAGCTTTCAGGATTATGACCATGCCCCTAGGGATAATATGATTAGTTTTATTTTTGAAAAAGAATCTTAAAAAATTATACTAAAACAAAGATCATTTACAAGTTGGGATGAGATTCCTCCTAGTCTTAGCTAACAAGAACGTCTATTTACAATAATAAAAGAAGATCTGCATTGGATCCAAATATCGTAAACCATATTTCTATAATGGTTATCCACTTGTTTACAATGGTAAAAGAATTTGCATTGGAGCCAAATATCCTAAACCATATTTCTACAATGGCTGTCCCAAATTATCTAAACACTAGATTTGCTCACCAACCCACCTAATCATCTCATCCTCAATAGCCATGCCACTATGCCACTGAAACCCTACTTCCTTCTTAGTATCCATTTTAGCCAAAAAGTCTTCCAATTTATGTAGATCTCTATTCACATAAATTGGAATCACATCATCTAACTCCCCTCATAATTTATTAATTTGGATGACAAGAATCCTCAACCTCCATGTCTTCAAAGAAAAGTTCCTCATGCAATCCAAAGCTCCTACCAATATTTGAGAATCTAATTCTAGTATTATCCTCCTATAACCTTGTCTTACCGCTTGATAGAAGCAGATTTGATAGTTAAGGCTTCTTTTTCATTGTTTGTGGCCATTCCTAGACCTTGAAGTTCCCAATAGAGCATTTTCCCAACATGAGTCTTGCAGACCACTCCAATATTAGTTCTACCCATATTACCTTTTGCAACTCTATCAGTATTAATTTTAACCCAACCTTTTGAGAGTGGTTTCCAACTAGCTCTATCCTTCCCCTCTTGCACTTTGGCTTCCTTATTTATCATACGTATATCAACCTGAGTTTCCTCTTTATCATACACTATCACAATTTCTATGAATTTGATCCAAATAACCTACCAAACGCCATCTAAGGATGAAAAGGTTTCTCTAAAATTTTTCTTCTCCAAATACCCTTTTCACCAAATGAAGTTTAATCCAAGATTCCAACTGATATAAAGAGCTTTAGATTTAAATCTACCCCTCTTTCATATTTTTCAAATATTAATCCAAATCAAATCACCATTGGCTTGAATTTTATAGGATAAAAGCCTTTGATCCTAGATATGGTGTGTGCATGGATACTCAAACATCAAGTTGTCAGATGTTTCCTCACTCTTGTAGCATAAAACACATTGATATGGATCAACAATTCTCCTATGTTTCAAATAATCAGAAGTAAGAATTCCATTGTGCATGAACTGCCAGGTGAAGAAGATAAATTTTGGCCAACCCTTTGACTACCAAATATTTCTCTAATCCTTAACCTAATATGCATGAGGAGGAGTTTCTAGAAGGATCTTATCATATCCATCCTTCATTGTGTAGGTTTTAAGACTCCCATAGTCCCAAGCTAATCCATCCTCCTCATATCTACTTATGAGAAATATTTTTTTCAAGATTTTAGTCATGATGGATGTCAATTCTAAAGGGCTTGAAATTGGCCACTTGTCCAACTTTTGAAACTACTTTAACTTATAGTCCCCCAACTGACTAGTGTTGAAATAACTTTCTATAATTGTTTTTACTAGTTGTAGTTCTAGGAATTTAACAATGATAGGTGGGTATTGATTCCATATATTTGTCCAAAATCATGCCTTCTCCTCTCTCCCCACTTTCCAAAATAATACATCTTTCACTACCTGAGATCCTAACTTTAGAGCCTGCCACACTAAGGACCCACTACTATCCAAAGGGAAATAACTCACCTCATTCGGGTTCACCTATCCCAAATATTTACTAGTTAAAACTCTACTGAATAAAGAAGTTGGTTAGGAGATCCACCTCTAGTAAAGCTTTCCAACCAAAGCTTTACTATTTAACTTTGATCTCCTCAACCCCAACCTCCATTTACCTTGGATTGGCTTACTTTCTTCCAGCATGCTAAGGTCCATTTCCTCTCTCCTTTTACTCCTCCTTATAAAACTCTTCTAGCCATATTGTCTAACTCTTTCCATATGGTATGTGCAGTAGCAAGGATAGAAAGTTTATAAATTGGCATGGCCTGAATGACTGAATATAAAAAAGTTAATCTACCTCTAAAGCTTAACCATTTGTGAGACAAATGATTAATTCTTTATTTGAGACAATCCAAAATATTCATCTATATATCTATTTTCAAGATTTTAAAATGCAAAGGGACCACCAAATATACCACTTGGAGAGAAGTCCTCATGAATCCCAAGATCTCTAAAATTTTATCCTAAAGCCTTCAATCAAGATTGAAAAAAATCACTTTGGATTTTTTATTATTGATGACTTGGTTTGTGGCCCTAAGGTAAACATTAAGAGTATCTCTAATCATTATTGCTTCCTTGAAGTTGGGCACTTCCACAAATCTTGTGTCATCCACAAACTGTAGGTGAGTCAAAACCTCCTCACCCACCTTGATACCTGTTAACAAACCTTGTTGTCTTCTCCTCAAGATAATTCTACCCAAGCCTTCAACCAATATGAGAAAAATATAAGGGAAATAAGGATCTCCTTGATGAAGGCCTCGAGTAGCTCCAAACGATTGTGAGGGAAGGCCTTTGATTAACATTAAGTATGTTGGAGTAGAAACACAACTCATGACCCATTCTATCCAATCCTAAGAGAAACCGAAGGCTGCCATCATCCTTGACAAGAAGCTCCACTCGACCCTATTATAAGCATTTGATATATCCAATTTTATTAACATTTCTCTATTGCTATATTTTTGCATTGAGTGGATTGCCTCCTCAGCTAGAACCACAACATACAAGATCTGCCCACCCTCTACAAAACCCCCTTGCTCTGAGGACATAATGTTATGTAGGAGAGTTTTTAGCCACTTAGCCATTACCTTCATGACTATTTTATATATGACATTACATAAGGTAATAGGTCTATAATCTAAAATATTCACCCCTTATCCCCTTTTAGAATTAAGGCAATGAATTTATAATTTAATGCTTTAAGCATTCTTTTACTATCTTTGGACTCCTCTACAATAGCCATTACATCCTCCTCCAAGTTGTCCTAAAAGGTATGAAAAACTCAATTGGAAAGCCATCTGGACCTAGTATTTTTTGGTACTTATTTCAAATACTACTTTCTTCAGTTCATCTCTATCAATGGATTTAAGTAGGGCCCAATTTTCTTCTTCAAAAACAATAGAGGGTATTACAACGAGAACTTATTTTTGAGCCTCTTTATCTTGCACCATAATTTTCTTAAACAAAGCAAAATAATCCATTAAATGAAAATACATACCTAGGATTGTATCAAAGGAGTGTCTGTTCTCATCCTGAAGAGCTTCCATCTCTTTTGTTTGTCTCCTAGCACAAGCAACAAGATGAAAAATTTTGGTGTTTTTGTCACATTCTAATAGCCAAGTGGCTCTTGCTATCTATTTCTAGTAGATATCCTATTGGTTGTCAATGTCCTCAACTACTTTACGCAATGCATCTTCCTCTTCTTTGAGCTACTATGTAATTGTTCCTTCATTAATGTGTTTTTGAAACTTATCCCATATGGCCACCAATTGAGATTGGACCCAGAAGTTTATCTTGTTGGTTTAAATCCATCATTTTAGTTGATCCTTGACATAATAAAGTTGTTTGTGGAATCTAAACATTGTTGTCCCATATGTTGGGCATCCCTCTTCCCACCTGTTAGGACCCTCCTAACGTAACTCTTAATCATATTATATATTATATTGTATTATAAAGGGACACATCCCTTCACCATTCACACCTTTTAGATAAGATGTAAATAGGACAAGGAGGATGCTCCAAAGATCATCCAAGAACATTAATTTATTATATTGTGGGTTTCTGCATTTCAATACAAACTATGATTCTATTCAAACAACGATTATTTTCTGCATTCAATTCAGATTTCAAATTGTAGGTTCATAACAATTGGATCAGAGCTAAAAAGACCTAAAATTTTTTCCCCACACCACTCTAGTTACTGTCAGGACATTACTCGACAACATTTTCTTTTCAGCACACATTCTAACCATTACTGACGAAACTGTTACATAGTAGGCCATAGTCGCCAGCAAAGGTAGCATACAATTTTTTTTGGACAGCATCACGCATTACCGGAGTTAGAAAACCCCAACAACGAGTACAGGCAAGGAAAATATCATTTGGTGTGAACAAAGAGTAGCAAGTACGCAAAATTAAACGCGACAGAGACAGATAATTTTTTTCAACAAAACTAATTTTTGCATATTCAACTCACTTATAAACCAACCACACCCTAAATGGCCGAGGGAAGACGATCTCAAGACACAATGAAGGAGATTGCGAAGGAGGTTTCAAAAGAAATTACGAAAAAACTCTCGTAGTTTTCCAAGGAAATGAGAGACATGATGCAAGGAATGGCGTTTTGGAAGGACAATTTAGAAGATAAAATCGCTACCAAAATAGTAGACCTAACCATAAACATCACCAACTCGAATATAGATATATCCACTAAATTGGATGCTACAACCCATTCCATGGACTTAGTACAACAAAATTTGTTGCTCATGCAAAATGGACAATAGAACACTACGCCACCACAACAAACATTAATAGGGGGACCACATACATCAATCCTTCCCCGTACCACAAAACTAGATTTTCCAAAATTTGATGGAGGTGACCCCACAAATTGGATATATAGGGTAGACCAATATTTTGCCTTATATCAAATTTCGAAGATTCAGAAATTCCGTATCGCATCATTTCACTTGGAACAAATTGCTACCCAGTGGTATCAATGGTATGAGAAAACAAAAGGACCGCCCACATGGATCGAATTCACAAAAAACTTAATGTTGCGATTTGGCCCCACTAAATTTGAAGACTTCACAGGATCCCTCATTAAACTGCGGCAAACCTCCATCGTAAGGGAATACCAAGCACAATTTGAGAAATTGGCGAACCTTACAACAGGACTAGATGCATCATTCTTCCAAAGTTGTTTCATTAGTGGCCTAAAACAAGACATTAGAATGGAGGTACAAATACAAAATCCTATCGATATGATGCATGCAGTGGCATTAGCACAAATGATAGAAGAGAAGAACAATAACCAAAGACAAATAAGAAGATTTTTTCAAGAAAAACACCAAATACCTACACCAACCAAAAATTGAATAAGGTCATGCCAATTAAACGAATTAGCCAAGAAGATCTAAAAGAAAGACGAGAAAAGGGCCTATGTTTCCACTGCAATGAAAATTTTACCCCCAACCACAAATGCATCTCACCGAAATTATATATTTTGGACACAGTTGATTGCACTTCCAAGGAGGAGGATGACATAGAAGTGGAAGTAATAACTGAGGTTGCAGAAGAAAACCAAGAAGATAAAACAAAAATATCCTTTAATGCATTAGCAGGATACTCGATTCCACAAACAATGAAGGTAAAAGGGTATTTTAAGAAACAAAACCCTATTGTGCTCTTAGACTCTAGTAGCACTCACAATTTTATAGATCCCATTTTGGCCAAACAAGCTAATTGCTTTATATATACCTGCAATAACTTCGAAGTCATGATTGGCAATGGAGGAAAAATGGCATGTAAAGGCAAATGCAGGAATATCAAAATCACAATGGGGGAATATAACATGAAACCATATATGTATGTACTACCATTAGGAGGATGTGATATTGTTTTGGGAGTACAATGGCTACGAACGCTCGACAAAATTCAATGGGACATTGAAGAGTTATGGATGCAATTTATACAAAACAACCAAACATACAAAATTCAAGGTTTAAAAATAGGTCCCACAAAAATCGTAAGTTCCCATAGAATGGAAAATATTCTTCAAAAAGGAGGAAGAGGCATGGTTGCCCAACTATTTTCCTTGCAAAACACCACCGAAGAGCAACCAGAGGCACCCAAATTAATAGAACTCCTAGAGAAACATGATAAAATATTCAAAGAACCAGAGGGATTACCTCCACAACAAAGCCATGATCATGCTATTCAATTACTTCCAGGACGCCAACCTCCAAATATTAGACCTTACCGATATCCATACTTACAAAATACGAGAATAGAAAAATTAGTACAAGACCTACTAAGGGCAGGGGTCATTCGACCTAGTAGAAGTCCCTACTCTTCGCCAGTCATACTAGTAAGAAAAAAGGATGGATCATGGCGCCTATGCGTGGATTTTCGCGCTCTCAACAAAATAACGATTAAAGACAAATTTCCTATTCCAATCATTGATGAACTACTCGATGAACTAAATGGAGCCGCATATTTTTCTTAACTCGATTTACGATCAGGTTACCACCAAATTCGATTTAAGGAAAGCGATATACCCAAAACTGCTTTTCGCACCCACGAGGGACATTATGAATTCTTGGTGATGCCTTTTGGCCTCACTAACGCTCCATCCACATTTCAAAGTCTTATGAATAAAGTATTTTCTCCCTTCCTTCGAAAATTTATTTTAGTTTTCTTTGACGATATTTTGATTTACAAAAAGACATGGGAAGAGCACTTAACACATATAGCGCAAGCACTCAAAATATTGGAAGAAAATCAATTATATGCAAAGCGATCAAAGTGTTCCTTTGGGAAACACGAAATTGAATATCTTGGACATATTGTATCCAAGGAAGGAGTTAAAGTAGACACCTAAAAAATTGAAGATGTGGAAAATTGGCAAATTTCAAAAACTCTAAAAGGGTTGTGTGGGTTCATAGGATTAACAGGCTATTATCCCAAATTTGTTAAATATTATGGGAAAATAGCAGCACCCTTAACAACCCTACTTAAAAAGAATGCCTTCATATGGTCTCCAAAAGTGAATGAAGCTTTCATGACTTTGAAAAATGCCATGTGTACCACCCCCGTCCTAGCTATGCCAGATTTTTCCCAACCATTCATTATTGAAAGCGATGCTTCCAGATTGGGAATGGGAGCGGTGCTCATGCAAAATGAGAAGCCCTTAGCCTTTACTAGTAAAGCATTTTCCAAAAATAATTTAGCACGTTCCACTTATGAAAAAGAAATGTTAGCTATGGTCCATGCTATCCAACATTGGAGACCATACCTTATTGGAAAACATTTCATTATCCGCACCGACCACCATAGCCTAAAATACCTTCTTGAACAACGGATAACCACTATAGAACAACAAAAGTGGGTAAAAAAACTATTAGGCTATGATTATGAAATCATCTACAAAAAAGGGAAATATAACATGGTTGTGGATGCACTTTCCAAAAAGTTCGAATAAACTTCACAATTACATGCTTTTTCCTGCTCCATCCCTACATGGATCGAACAAGTCAAGGATGAATGGTATGCGGACCCTACTATACACACCATAATTCAACAGCTACAACAAAATCCCATGAGTAAACCCCACTACTCTTGGCAAGGTAACATGCTCCGTTACAAAGAACGTCTGGTCCTCTCACCTACATCGGTTTATCGTCCAAAGCTTCTACATGAGATACACGCTACACCTACTGCAGGCCACTCTGGATTCCTAAAAACCTACAAAAGAGTGAGTAAATCATTTTATTAGCGAGGGATGAAAAATGATATCAAGATGTTCATCAATGAATGTGAAACATGCCAAAGAAATAAAGGTGAAACAGTAGCAACATCGGGCCTTCTTCAACCTCTACCCATACCAACCAGGACATGGGAGGATATTTCAATGGATTTCATTGAAGTTCTTCCAAAATTTGTAGGAAAAATGATGATCCTAGTGGTGGTAGATCGTTTATCTAAATACACCCATTTTTTTCCAGTAGCTCACCCCTATACTGCTAGTACTATTGCTCAAATATTCCCTGACAATATTTTTAAATTACATGGCATGCCTTCTACTATCGTTAGTGATCGTGATCCCACTTTCACTAGTAATTTTTGGAAGGAATTATTTAAACTCCAAGGTACGCGACTTCGGATGAGCTCCGCTTACCACCCACAAATGGATGGTCAAACTAAAATTGTCAATAAGTGCTTAGAAACCTATATCCGATGCTTTATTTCCACCAAACCCCTTCATTGGGTTAAATGGCTTCCACTAGCTGAATGGTGGTATAATACCACATATCACACAACCATAAAAATGACCCCTTTCGAAGCATTATATGGCCAATCACCCCCATCTCTAACCTCTTATCTTCTAGGAAGTACAAAAGTACCAGCTGTAGAGATGGATCCGGTCACTCGAGATAATATCATTCACGCTCTGAAGGACAATCTACATATCGCTCAACACCGCATGAAGCAACAAGCGGACCAACATCGGATTGAAAGGGTTTTTCAAGAAGGGGATATGGTATTTCTTCGCCTCCAACCATATCGTCAAACTTCATTGAAAATAAAAGGGTCGCAAAAATTAGCACCAAAATTTTATGGCCCTTATAAAATTCTACAACGTATTGGACCTGTTGCATATAAACTTGAATTACCTGAATCTTCCAAAATCCATCCTGTATTTCATGTTTCTTGTCTTAAAGTCGTAATAGGCACTAACATCGTTACGCAAACTCAACTTCCAAAATTTTTAGATAATGCAGCTCTTGTGGTTGAACCAGAAGCTATCCTAGACCGACGTATGTGCCACCTCTATAACCACACCATCACCGAGGTATTGATTCAATGGAAAGGTCTACCTCTAGAGGATGCTACATGGGAGACGCTCCACTAGATTCAACAAAATTTTTTGCAATTCCAGCTTTGAGGACAAATATTTTTCAAAGGAGGGTGGCATGTTAGGATCCTCCTCACGTAACTCTTAATCATATTATATATTATATTGTATTATAAAGGGACACATCCCTTCACCATTCACACCTTTTAGATAAGATGTAAATAGGACAAGGATGATGTTCCAAAGATCATCCAAGAACATTAATTTATTATATTGTGGGTTTCTGCCTTTCAATACAAATTGTGATTCTATTCAAACAACGATTCTTTTTTACATTCAATTCAGATTTCAAGTTGCAGGTTCATAACAATTGGATCAGAGCTACAAAGACCTAAATTTTTTTCCCCACCCCGCTCTAGTTACTGTCAGGCCATTACTCGGCAACGTTTTCTTTTCAACACACATTCTAACCATTACTGATGGAACTGTTACACAGTAGGCCATAGTCACCAGCAAAGGTAGCATACATAATTTTTTGGACAGCATCACACATTATCGGAGTTAGAAAACCCCAAAAACGAGTACAGGCGAGGAAAATATCATTCGGTGGAACAAAGAGCAACAAGTACACAAAATTAAACGCGACGGAGACAGACAATTTTTTTTGACAAAACTAATTTCTGCATATTCAACTCACTTATAAACCAACCACACCCTAAATGGCCGAGGGAAGACGATCTCAAGACACAATGAAGGAGATTGCGAAGGAGGTTTCAAAAGAAATTACGAAAGAACTCTCGTAGTTTTCCAAGGAAATGAGAGACATGATGCAAGGAATGACGTTTTGGAAGGACAATTTAGAAGATAAAATCGCTACCAAAATAGTAAACCTAACCATAAACATCACCAACTCGAATACAGATATATCCACTAAATTGGATGCTACAACCCATTCCATGGACTTAGTACAACAAAATTTGCTGCTCATGCAAAATGGACAACAGAACACTATGCCACCACAACAAACATTAATAGGGGGACCACATACATCAATCCTTCCCCGTACCACAAAACTAGATTTTCCAAAATTTTATGGAGGCGACGCCACAAATTGGATATATAGGGCTAACCAATATTTTTCCTTATAACAAATTTTGGAGATTCAGAAAGTCTATATCGCATCATTTCACTTGGAACAAATTGCTACCCAGTGGTATCAATGGTATGAGAAAACAAAAGGACTGCCCACATGGATCGAATTCACAAAAAACTTAATGTTGTGATTTGGCCCCACTAAATTTGAAGACTTCACAGGAGCCCTCACTAAACTACGAAAAACCTCCATCATAAGGGAATACCAAGCATAATTTGAGAAATTGGCGAACCTTACAACAGGACTAGATGCATCATTCTTCCAAAGTTGTTTCATTAGTGGCCTAAAAGAAGACATTAGAATGGAGGTACAAATACAAAATCCTATCGATATGATGCATGCAGTGTCATTAGCACAAATGATAGAAGAGAAGAACAATAACCAAAGACAAATAGGAAGAGTTTTTTCAGGAAAAACACCAAATGCCTACACTAGCCAAAAACTGAATAAGGTCATGGCAATTAAACAAATTAGCCAAGAAGAGCTAAAAGAAAGACCAGAAAAGGGCCTATGTTTCCACTGTGATGAAAAGTTCACCCCCAACCACAAATGCATCTCACCGAAATTATATATTTTGGACACAGTTGATTGCACTCCCAAAGAGGAGGATGATATAGAAGTGGAAGTAATAACTGAGGTTGCAAAAGAAAACCAAGAAGATAAAACTAAAATATCCTTTAACGCATTAGCAAAATACTCGATTCCACAAACAATGAAGATAAAAGGGTATTTTAAGAAACAAAACCCTATTGTGCTCTTAGACTCTGGTAGCACTCACAATTTTATAGATCCCATTTTGGCCAAACAAGCTAATTGCTTTATATATCCCTGCAATAACTTCGAAGTCATGATTGGCAATGGAGGAAAAATGGCATGTAAAGGAAAATGCAGGAATATCAAACTCACGATGGGGGAATATAACATGAAAGCAGATATGTATGTACTACCATTAGGAGGATGTGATATTGTTTTGGGAGTACAATGGCTACGAACGCTCGACAAAATTCAATGGGACTTTGAAGAGTTATGGATGCAATTTATACAAAACAACCAAACATACACAATTCAAGGTTTAAAAATAGGTCCCACACAAATCGTAAGTTCTCATAGAATGGAAAATATTCTTTGAAAAGGAGGAAGAGGCATGGTTGCCCAACTATTTTCCTTGCAAAACACCATCGAAGAGCAACCAGAGGCACCCAAATTAATAGAACTCCTAGAGAAACATGATAAAATATTCAAAGAACCAGAGGGATTACCTCCACAACAAAGCCATGATCATGCTATTCAATTACTTTCGGGACACCAACCTCCAAATATTAGACCTTACCGATATCCATACTTACAAAATATGGAAATAGAAAAATTAGTACAAGACCTACTACGGGCAGGGGTCATTCGACCTAGTAGAATTCCCTACTCTTCGCCAGTCATACTAGTAAGAAAAAAGGATGGATCATGGCGCCTATGCGTGGATTTTTGCGCTCTCAAAAAAATAACGATTAAAGACAAATTTCCTATTCTAATCATTGGTGAACTACTTGATGAACTAAATGGATCCGCATATTTTTCTAAACTCGATTTATGATCAGGTTACCACCAAATTCGAGTTAAGGAAAGCGATATACCCAAAACTGCTTTTCGCACCCACGATGGACATTATGAATTCTTGGTGATGCCTTTTGGCCTCACTAACACTCCATCCACATTTCAAAGTCTTATGAATAAGGTATTTTCTCCCTTCCTTCGAAAATTTATTTTAGTTTTCTTTGATGATATTTTGATTTATAGCAAGACATGGGAATAGCACTTAACACATATAGCGCAAGCACTCAAAATCTTGGAAGAAAATCAATTATAAGCAAAGCGATCAAAGTGTTCCTTTGGGAAACAGGAAATTGAATATCTTGGACATATTGTCTCCAAGGAAGTAGTTAAAGTAGACCCCCGAAAAATTGAAGATGTGGAAAATTGGCAAATTCCAAAAACTCTAAAAGGGTTGCGTGGGTTCTTAGGATTAACGGGCTATTATCACAAATTTGTTAAAGATTATGGGAAAATAGCAGCACCCTTAACAACCCTACTTAAAAATAATGCCTTCATATGGTCTCCAAAAGCGAATGAAGCTTTCATGACTTTGAAAAACGCCATGTGTACCACCCCCATCATAGCTATGCCACATTTTTCCCAACCATTCATTATTGAAAGCGACGCTTCCGGATTGGGAATGGGAGCGGTGCTCATGCAAAATGAGAAGCCCTTAGCCTTTACTAGTAAAGCATTTTCCAAAAAGAATTTAGCATGTTCCACTTATGAAAAAGAAATGTTAGCTATGGTCCATGCTATCCAACACTGGAGACCATACCTTATTGGAAAACATTTCATTATCCGCACCGACCACCATAGACTAAAATACCTTCTTAAACAATGGATAACCACTCCAAAACAACAAAAGTGGGTAAAAAAACTATTAGGCTATGATTATGAAATCATCTACAAAAAAGGGAAAGATGACATGTTTGCGGATGCACTTTCCAGAAAGTTCAAAGAAGCTTCACAATTACATGCTTTTTCCTGCCCCATCCCTACATTGATCGAACAAGTCAAGGATGAATGGTATGCGGACCCTACTATACACACCATAATTCAAAACTACAACAAAATCCCATGAGTAAACCCCACTACTCTTGGAAAGGTAACATGCTCCGTTACAAAGAACGTCTGGTCCTCTCACCTACATCGGTTTATCGTCCAAAGCTTCTACATGAGCTACACGCTACACCTACTGCAGGCCACTCTGGATTCCTAAAAACCTACAAAAGAGTGACTAAATTATTTTATTGGCGAGGGATGAAAAATGATATCAAGAAGTTCGTCAATGAATGTGAAACATGCCAAAGAAATAAAGGTGAAACAGTAGCAACACCGGGCCTTCTTCAACCTCTACCCATACCAACCAGGACATGGGAGGATATTTCAATGGATTTCATTGAAGGTCTTCCAAAATCCATAGGAAAAACGATGATCCTAGTGGTGGTAGATCGTTTATCTAAATACGCCCATTTTTTTCCAGTAGCTCACCCCTATACCGCTAGTACTATTGCTCAAATCTTCCTTGACAATATTTTTAAATTACATGGCATGCCTTCTACTATCGTTAGTGATCGTGATCCCACTTTCACTAGTAATTTTTGGAAGGAATTATTTAAACTCCAAGGTATGCGACTTCGGATGAGCTCCGCTTACCACCCACAAATGGATGGTCAAACTGAAATTGTCAACAAGTGCTTAGAAACCTATCTTCGATGCTTTATTTCCACAAAACCCCTTCACTGGGTTAAATGGCTTCCACTAGCTGAATGGTGGTATAATACCACATATCACACAACCATAAAAATGACCCCTTTCGAAGCATTATATGGCCAATCACCCCCATCTCTAACCTCTTATCTTCCAAGAAGTACAAAAGTACCAAGCTGTAGAGATGGAGCTGGTCACTCGAGATAATATCATTCATGCTACGAAGGACAATCTACATATCGCTCAACACCGCATGAAGCAACAAGCGGACCAACATCGAGTTGAAAGGGTTTTTCAAGAAGGGGATATGGTATTTCTTTGCCTCCAACCATATCGTCAAACTTCATTGAAAATAAAAGGGTCACAAAAATTAGCACCAAAATTTTATGGCCCTTATAAAATTCTACAGCGTATTGGACCTGTTGCATATAAACTTGAATTACCAGAATCTTCCAAAATCCATCCGGTATTTTATGTTTCTTGTCTTAAATCCATAATAGGCACTAACATCGTTACCCAAACTCAACTTCCAGAATTTTCAGATAATGGAGCTCTTGTGGTTGAACCAGAAGCTATCCTAGACCGACGTATGCGCCGCCTCCGTAACCGCACCATCACCGAGGTATTGATTCAATGGAAAGGTCTACCTCTAGAGGATGCTACATGGGAGATGCTCCACCAGATTCAACAACAATTTTTGCAATTCCAGCTTTGAGGACAAAGCTTTTTCAAAGGAGGGTGGCATGTTAGGACCCTCCTAACGTAACTCTTAATCATATTATATATTATATTGTATTATAAAGGGACACATCCCTTCACCATTCACACCTTTTAGATAGATGTAAATAGGACAAGGAGGATGCTCCAAAGATCATCCAAGAACATTAATTTATTATATTGTGGGTTTCTGCCTTTCAATACAAACTACGATTCTATTCAAACAACGATTCTTTTCTGCATTCAATTCATATTTCAAGTTGCAAGTTCATAACAACTGGATCAGAGCTAAAAAGACCTAAAATTTTTTCCCCACCCCGCTCTAGTTATTGATAGGCCATTACTCGGCAACGTTTTCTTTTCAGCACACATTCTAACCATTACTGATGGAACTGTTACATAGTAGGCCATAGTCGCTAGCAAAGGTAGCATACATAATTTTTTGGACAGCATCACGCATTACCGGAGTTAGAAAACCCCAACAGTGAGTACAGGCGAGGAAAATATCATTCGGTGTGAACAAAGAGCAGCAAGTATGCAAAATTAAACGCGGCGGAGACAGACAATTTTTTTCGACAAAACTAATTTCTGCATATTCAACTCACTTATAAACCAACCACACCCTAAATGGCCGAGGGAAGACGATCTCAAGACACAACAAAGGAGATTGCGAAGGAGGTTTCAAAAGAAATTACGAAAGAACTCTCGTAGTTTTCCAAGGAAATGAGAGACATGATGCAAGGAATGGCGTTTTGGAAGGACAATTTAGAAGATAAAATCGCTACCAAAATAGTAGACCTAACCATAAACATCACCAACTCGAATACAAGATATATCCACTAAATTGGATGCTACAACCCATTCCATGGACTTAGTACAACAAAATTTGCTGCTCATGCAAAATGGACAACAGAACACTACGCCACCACAACAAACATTAATAGGGGGACCACATACATCAATCCTTCCCCGTACCACAAAACTAGATTTTCCAAAATTTGATGGAGGCGACCCCACAAATTGGATATATAGGGCAGACCAATATTTTGCCTTATATCAAATTCCGGAGATTCAGAAAGTCCGTATCGCATCATTTCACTTGGAACAAATTGCTACCCAGTGGTATCAATGGTATGAGAAAACAAAAGGTCCGCCCACATGGATCGAATTCACAAAAAACTTAATGTTGCGATTTGGCCCCACTAAATTTGAAGACTTCACATGAGCCCTCACTAAACTACGGAAAACCTCCACCATAAGGGAATACCAAGCACAATTTGAGAAATTGGCGAACCTTACAACAGGACTAGATGCATCATTCTTCCAAAGTTGTTTCATTAGTGGCCTAAAAGAAGACATTAGAATGGAGGTACAAATACAAAATCCTATCGATATGATGCATGCAGTGGCATTAGCACAAATGATAGAAGAGAAGAACAATAACCAAAGGCGAATAGGAAGAGTTTTTTCAGGAAAAACACCAAATACCTACACCAGCCAAAAACTGAATAAGGTCATGCCAATTAAACAAATTAGCCAAGAAGAGCTAAAAGAAAGACGAGAAAAGGGCCTATGTTTCCACTGCGACGAAAAGTTTACCCCCAACCACAAATGCATCTCACCGAAATTATATATTTTGGACACGGTTGATTGCACTCCCAAAGAGGAGGATGACATAGAAGTGGAAGTAATAACTGAGGTTGCAGAAGAAAACCAAGAAGATAAAATAGAAATATCCTTTAACGCATTAGCAGGATACTCGATTCCACAAACAATGAAGGTAAAAGGGTATTTTAAGAAACAAAACCCTATTGTGCTCTTAGACTCTGGTAGCACTCACAATTTTATAGACCCCATTTTGGCCAAACAAGCTAATTGCTTTATATATCCCTGCAATAACTTCGAAGTCATGATTGGCAATGGAGGAAAAATTGCATGTAAAGGCAAATGCAGGAATATCAAACTCACGATGGGGGAATATAACATGAAAGCAGATATGTATGTACTACCATTAGGAGGATGTGATATTGTTTTGGGAGTACAATGGCTATGAACGCTCGACAAAATTCAATGGGACTTTGAAGAGTTATGGATGCAATTTATACAAAACAACCAAACATACACAATTCAAGGTTTAAAAATAGGTCCCACACAAATCGTAAGTTCCCATAGAATGGAAAAGATTCTTTGAAAAGGAGGAAGAGGCATGGTTGCCCAACTATTTTCCTTGCAAAACACCATCGAAGAGCAACCAGAGGCACCCGAATTAATAGAACTCCTAGAGAAACATGATAAAATATTCAAAGAACCAGAGGGATTACCTCCACAACAAAGCCATGATCATGCTATTCAATTACTTTCGGGACACCAACCTCCAAATATTAGACCTTACCGATATCCATACTTACAAAAGACAAAAATAGAAAAATTAGTACAAGACCTACTAAGGGCAGGGGTCATTCGACCTAGTAGAAGTCCCTACTCTTCGCCAATCATACTAGTAAGAAAAAAGGATGGATCATGGCGCCTATGCGTGGATTTTTGCGCTCTCAACAAAATAACGATTAAAGACAAATTTCCTATTCCAATCATTGATGAACTACTCGATGAACTAAATGGAGCCGCATATTTTTCTAAACTCGATTTACGATCAAGTTACCACCAAATTCGAGTTAAGGAAAGCGATATACCCAAAATTGCTTTTCGCACCCACGAGGGACATTATGAATTCTTGGTGATGCCTTTTGGCCTCACCAACGCTCCATCCACATTTCAAAGTCTTATGAATAAGGTATTTTCTCCCTTCCTTCGAAAATTTATTTTAGTTTTCTTTGACGATATTTTGATTTACAACAAGACATGGGAAGAGCACTTAACACATATAGCGCAAGCACTCAAAATCTTGGAAGAAAATCAATTATACGCAAAGAGATCAAAGTGTTCCTTTGGGAAGCAGGGAAATTGAATATCTTGGACATATTGTCTCCAAGGAAGGAGTTAAAGTAGACCCCCGAAAAATTGAAGATGTGGAAAATTGGCAAATTCCAAAAACTCTAAAAGGGTTGCGTGGGTTCTTAGGATTAACGGGCTATTATCGCAAATTTGTTAAAGATTATGGGAAAATAGCAACACCCTTAACAACCCTACTTAAAAAGAATGCCTTCATATGGTCTCCAAAAGTGAATGAAGCTTTCATGACTTTGAAAAATGCCATGTGTACCACCCCCGTCCTAGCTATGCCAGATTTTTCCCAACCATTCATTATTGAAAGTGACGCTTTCGGATTGGGAATGGGAGCGGTGCTCATGCAAAATGAGAAGCCCTTAGCCTTTACTAGTAAAGCATTTTCCAAAAAGAATTTAGCACGTTCCACTTATGAAAAAGAAATGTTAGCTATGGTCCATGCTATCCAACATTGGAGACCATACCTTATTGGAAAACATTTCATTATCCGCACCGACCACCATAGCCTAAAATACCTTCTTGAACAATGGATAACCACTCCAGAACAACAAAAGTGGGTAACAAAACTATTAGGCTATGATTATGAAATCATCTACAAAAAAGGGAAAGATAACATGGTTGCGGATGCACTTTCCAGAAAGTTTGAAGAAACTTCACAATTACATGCTTTTTCTTGCCCCATCCCTACATGGATCGAACAAGTCAAGGATGAATGGTATGCGGACCCTACTATACACACCATAATTCAACAACTACAACAAAATCCCATGAGTAAACCCCACTACTCTTGGCAAGGTAACATGCTCCGTTACAAAGAACGTCCGGTCCTCTCACCTACATCGATTTATCGTCCAAAGCTTCTACATGAGCTACACGCTACACCTACTACAAGCCACTCTGGATTCCTAAAAACCTACAAAAGAGTGACTAAATCATTTTATTGGCGAGGGATGAAAAATGATATCAAGAAGTTCATCAATGAATGTGAAACATGCCAAAGAAATAAAGGTGAAACAGTAGCAACACCGGGCCTTCTTCAACCTCTACCCATACCAACCAGGACATGGGAGGATATTTCAATGGATTTCATTGAAGGTCTTCCAAAATCCGCAGGAAAAACGATGATCCTAGTGGTGGTAGATCGTTTATCTAAATACGCCCATTTTTTTCCAGTAGCTCACCCCTATACCGCTAGTACTATTGCTCAAATCTTCCTTGACAATATTTTTAAATTACATGGCATGCCTTCTACTATCGTTAGTGATCGTGATCCCACTTTCACTAGTAATTTTTGGAAGGAATTATTTAAACTCCAAGGTACGCGACTTCGGATGAGCTCCGCTTACCACCCACAAACGGATGGTCAAAATGAAATTGTCAATAAGTGCTTAGAAACCTATCTCCGATGCTTTATTTCCACCAAACCCCTTCACCGGGTTAAATGGCTTCCACTAGCTTGAATGGTGGTATAATACCACATATCACACAACCATAAAAATGACCCCTTTCGAAGCATTATATGGCCAATCACCCCCATCTCTAACCTCTTATCTTCCAGGAAGTACAAAAGTACCAGCTGTAGAGATGGAGCTGGTCACTCGAGATAATATCATTCGCGCTCTGAAGGACAATCTACATATCGCTCAACACCGCATGAAGCAACAAGCGGACCAACATCGGATTGAAAGGGTTTTTCAAGAAGGGGATATGGTATTTCTCCGCCTCCAACCATATCATCAAACTTCATTGAAAATAAAAGGGTCGCAAAAATTAGCACCAAAATTTTATGGCCCTTATAAAATTCTACAGCGTATTGGACTTGTTGCATATAAACTTGAATTACCAAAATCTTCCAAAATCCATCCGGTATTTCATGTTTCTTGTCTTAAAGCCGTAATAGGCACTAACATCGTTACGCAAACTCAACTTCTAGAATTTTTAGATAATGGAGCTCTCGTGGTTGAACCAGAAGCTATCCTAGACCGACGTATGCGCCGCCTCTATAACCGCACCATCATCGAGGTATTGATTCAATGGAAAGGTCTACCTCCAGAGGATGCTACATGGGAGACGCTCCACCAGATTCAACAACAATTTTTGCAATTCCAGCTTTGAGGACAAAGCTTTTTCAAAGGAGGGTGGCATGTTAGGACCCTCCTAACGTAACTCTTAATCATATTATATATTATATTGTATTATAAAGGGACACATCCCTTCACCATTCACACCTTTTAGATAAGATGTAAATAGGACAAGGAGGATGCTCCAAAGATCATCCAAGAACATTAATTTATTATATTGTGGGTTTCTGCCTTTCAATACAAATTGTGATTCTATTCAAACAACGATTCTTTTCTGCATTCAATTCATATTTCAAGTTGCAGGTTCATAACAACTGGATCAGAGCTAAAAAGACCTAAAATTTTTTCCCCACCCCGCTCTAGTTACTGACAGGCCATTACTCGGCAACGTTTTCTTTTTAGCACACATTCTAACCATTACTGACGGAATTGTTACACAGTAGGCCATAGTCGCCAGCAAAGGTAGCATACAGAATTTTTTGGATAGCATCACGCATTATCGGAGTTAGAAAACCCCAACAACGAGTACAGGCGAGGAAAATATCATTCGATGTGAACAAAGAGCAGCAAGTACGCAAAATTAAACGCGACGGAGACAGACAATTTTTTTCGACAAAACTAATTTTTGCATATTCAACTCACTTATAAACCAACCACACCCTAAATGGCCGAGGGAAGACGATCTCAAGACACAACGAAGGAGATTGCGAAGGAGGTTTCAAAAGAAATTACGAAAGAACTCTCGCAGTTTTCCAAGGAAATGAGAGACATGATGCAAGGAATGGCATTTTGGAAGGACAATTTAGAAGATAAAATCGCTACCAAAATAGTAAACCTAACCATAAACATCACCAACTCGAATACGGATATATCCACTAAATTGGATGCTACAACCCATTCCATGGACTTAGTACAACAAAATTTTTTTGCTCATGCAAAATGGACAACAAAACACTACGCCACCACAACAAACATTAATAGGGGGACCACATACATCAATCCTTCCCCGTACCACAAAACTAGATTTTCCAAAATTTGATGGAGGCGACCCCACAAATTGGATATATAGGGCAGACCAATATTTTGCCTTATATCAAATTCCGGAGATTCAGAAAGTCCGTATCGCATCATTTCACTTGGAACAAATTGCTACCCAATGGTATCAATGGTATGAGAAAACAAAAGGTCCGCCCACATGGATCGAATTCACAAAAAACTTAATGTTGCGATTTGGCCCCACTAAATTTGAAGACTTCACAGGAGCCCTCACTAAACTGCAGAAAACCTCCATCATAAGGGAATACCAAGCACAATTTGAGAAATTGGCGAACCTTACAACAAGACTAGATGCATCATTCTTCCAAAGTTGTTTCATTAGTGGCCTAAAAGAAGACATTAGAATGGAGGTACAAATACAAAATCCTATCGATATGATGCATGCAGTGGCATTAGCACAAATGATAGAAGAGAAGAACAATAACCAAAGGCGAATAGGAAGAGTTTTTTCAAGAAAAACACCAAATACCTACACCAGCCAAAAACTGAATAAGGTCATGCCAATTAAACAAATTAGCCAAGAAGAGCTAAAAGAAAGACGAGAAAAGGGCCTATGTTTCCACTGTGACGAAAAGTTTACCCCCAACCACAAATGCATCTCACCGAAATTATATATTTTGGACACAGTTGATTGCACTCCCAAAGAGGAGGATGACATAGAAGTGGAAGTAATAACTGAGGTTGCAAAAGAAAACCAAGAAGATAAAACAGAAATATCCTTTAACGCATTAGCAAAATACTCGATTCCACAAACAATGAAGGTAAAAGGGTATTTTAAGAAACAAAACCCTATTGTGCTCTTAGACTGGTAGCACTCACAATTTTATAGACCCCATTTTGGCCAAACAAGCTAATTGCTTTATATATCCCTGCAATAACTTCGAAGTCATGATTGGCAATGGAGGAAAAATTGCATGTAAAGGCAAATGCAGGAATATCAAACTCACGATGGGGGAATATAACATGAAAGCGAGATATGTATGTACTACCATTAGGAGGATGTGATATTGTTTTGGGAGTACAATGGCTACGAACGCTCGGCAAAATTCAATGGGACTTTGAAGAGTTATGGATGCAATTTATACAAAACAACCAAACATACACAATTCAAGGTTTAAAAACAGGTCCCACACAAATCGTAAGTTCCCATAGAATGGAAAATATTCTTCGAAAAGGAGGAAGAGGCATGGTTGCCCAACTATTTTCCTTGCAAAACACCACCGAAGAGCAACCGGAGGCACCCGAATTAATAGAACTCCTAGAGAAACATGATAAAATATTCAAAGAACCAGAGGGATTACCTCCACAACAAAGCCATGATCATGCTATTCAATTACTTTCGGGACACCAACCTCCAAATATTAGACCTTACCGATATCCATACTTACAAAATATGGAAATAGAAAAATTAGTACAAGACCTACTAAGGGCAGGGGTCATTCGACCTAGTAGAAGTCCCTACTCTTCGCCAGTCATACTAGTAAGAAAAAAGGATGGATCATGGCGCCTATGCGTGGATTTTCGCGCTCTCAAAAAAATAATGATTAAAGATAAATTTCCTATTCCAATCATTGATGAACTACTCGATGAACTAAATGGAGCCGCATATTTTTCTAAACTCGATTTACGATCAGGTTACCACCAAATTCGAGTTAAGGAAAGCGATATACCCAAAACTGCTTTTTGCACCCACGATGGACATTATGAATTCTTGGTGATGCCTTTTGGCCTCACTAACACTCCATCCACATTTCAAAGTCTTATGAATAAGGTATTTTCTCCCTTCCTTCGAAAATTTATTTTAGTTTTCTTTGATGATATTTTGATTTATAGCAAGACATGGGAAGAGCACTTAACACATATAGCGCAAGCACTCAAAATCTTGGAAGAAAATCAATTATACGCAAAGCGATCAAAGTGTTCCTTTGGGAAACAGGAAATTGAATATCTTGGACATATTGTCTCCAAGGAAGGAGTTAAAGTAGACCCCCGAAAAATTGAAGATGTGGAAAATTGGCAAATTCCAAAAACTCTAAAAGGGTTGCGTGGGTTCTTAGGATTAATGGGCTATTATCACAAATTTGTTAAAGATTATGGGAAAATAACAACACCCTTAACAACCCTACTTAAAAAGAATGCCTTCATATGGTCTCCAAAAGCGAATGAAGCTTTCATGACTTTGAAAAACACCATGTGTACCACCCCCGTCCTAGCTATGCCAGATTTTTCCCAACCATTCATTATTGAAAGCGACGCTTCCAGATTGGGAATGGGAGCGGTGCTCATGCAAAATGAGAAGCCCTTAGCCTTTACTAGTAAAGAATTTTCCAAAAAGAATTTAGCATGTTCCACTTATGAAAAAGAAATGTTAGCTATGGTCCATGCTATCCAACATTGGAGACCATACCTTATTGGAAAACATTTCATTATCCGCACCGACCACCATAGCCTAAAATACCTTCTTGAACAATGGATAGAACAACAAAAGTGGGTAACAAAACTATTAGGCTATGATTATGAAATCATCTACAAAAAAGGGAAAGATAACATGGTTGCGGATGCACTTTCCAGAAAGTTCGAAGAAACTTCACAATTACATGCTTTTTCCTGCCCCATCCCTACATGGATCGAACAAGTCAAGGATGAATGGTATGCGGACCCTACTATACACACCATAATTCAAAAACTACAACAAAATCCCATGAGTAAACCCCACTAATCTTGGCAAGGTAACATGCTCCGTTACAAAGAACGTTTGGTCCTCTCACCTACATCGGTTTATCGTCCAAAGCTTCTACATGAGCTACACGCTACACCTACTGCAGGCCACTCTGGATTCCTAAAAACCTACAAAAGAGTGACTAAATCATTTTATTTGCGAGGGATGAAAAATGATATCAAGAAGTTCGTCAATGAATGTGAAACATGCCAAAGAAATAAAGGTGAAACAGTAGCAACACCGGGCCTTCTTCAACCTCTACCCATACCAACCAGGACATGGGAGGATATTTCAATGGATTTCATTGAAGGTCTTCCAAAATCCGTAGGAAAAACGATGATCCTAGTGGTGGTAGATCGTTTATCTAAATACGCCCATTTTTTTCCAAGTAGCTCACCCCTATACCGCTAGTACTATTGCTCAAATCTTCCTTGACAATATTTTTAAATTACATGGCATGCCTTCTACTATCGTTAGTGATCGTGATCCCACTTTCACTAGTAATTTTTGGAAGGAATTATTTAAACTCCAAGGTATGCGACTTCGGATGAGCTCCGCTTACCACCCACAAACGGATGGTCAAACTGAAATTGTCAATAAGTGCTTAGAAACCTATCTCCGATGCTTTATTTCCACAAAACCCCTTCATTGGGTTAAATGGCTTCCACTAGCTGAATGGTGGTATAATACCACATATCACACAACCATAAAAATGACCCCTTTCGAAGCATTATATGGCCAATCACCCCCATCTCTAACCTCTTATCTTCCAGGAAGTACAAAAGTACCAACTGTAGAGATGGAGCTGGTCACTCGAGATAATATCATTCACGCTCTGAAGGACAATCTACATATCGCTCAACACCGCATGAAGCAACAAGCGGACCAACATTGGACTGAAAGGGTTTTTCAAGAAGGGGATATGGTATTTCTCTTCCTCCAACCATATCATCAAACTTCATTGAAAATAAAAGGGTCACAAAAATTAGCACCAAAATTTTATGGCCCTTATAAAATTCTACAACGTATTGGACCTATTGCATATAAACTTGAATTACCAGAATCTTCCAAAATCCATCCGGTATTTCATGTTTCTTGTCTTAAATCCGTAATAGGCACTAACATCGTTACCCAAACTCAACTTCCAGAATTTTTAGATAATGGAGCTCTTGTGGTTGAACCAGAAGCTATCCTAGACCGACGTATGCGCCGCCTCCGTAATCGCACCATCACCGAGGTATTGATTCAATGGAAAGGTCTACCTCCAGAGGATGCTACATGGGAGATGCTCCACCAGATTCAACAACAATTTTTGCAATTCCAGCTTTGAGGACAAAGCTTTTTCAAAGGAGGGTGGCATGTTAGGACCCTCCTAACGTAACTCTTAATCATATTATATATTATATTGTATTATAAAGGGACACATCCCTTCACCATTCACACCTTTTAGATAAGATGTAAATAGGACAAGGAGGATGCTCCAAAGATCATCCAAGAACATTAATTTATTATATTGTGGGTTTCTGCCTTTCAATACAAACTACGATTCTATTCAAACAATGATTCTTTTCTGCATTCAATTCAGATTTCAAGTTGCAAGTTCATAACAACTGGATCAGAGCTAAAAAGACCTGAAATTTTTTCCCCACCCCGCTCTAGTTACTGTCAGGACATTACTCGGCAACGTTTTCTTTTCAGCACACATTCTAACCATTACTGATGGAACTGTTACACAGTAGGCCATAGTCGCCAGCAAAGGTAGCATACAGAATTTTTTGGACAACATCACGCATTACCGGATTAGAAAACCCCAACAGTGAGTACAGGCGAGGAAAATATCATTCGGTGGAACAAAGAGCAGCAAGTATGCAAAATTAAACGTGGCGAAGACAGACAATTTTTTTTTAAAAAACTAATTTTTGTATATTCAACTCACTTATAAACCAACCACACCCTAAATGGCCGAGGGAGGACGATCTCAAGACACAACGAAGGAGATTGTGAAGGAGGTTTCAAAAGAAATTACGAAAGAACTCTCGTAGTTTTCCAAGGAAATGAGAGACATGATGCAAGGAATGGCGTTTTGGAAGGACAATTTAGAAGATAAAATCGCTACCAAAATAGTAGACCTAACCATAAACATCACCAAATCGAATACAGATATATCCACTGAATTGGATGCTACAACCCATTCCATGGACTTAGTACAACAAAATTTGCTGCTCATGCAAAATGGACAACAGAACACTACGCCACCACAACAAACATTAGTAGGGGGACCACATACATCAATCCTTCCCCGTACCACAAAACTAGATTTTCCAAAATTTGATGGAGGCGACCCCACAAATTGGATATATAGGGCAGACCAATATTTTGCCTTATATCAAATTTCGAAGATTCAGAAAGTTCGTATCGCATCATTTCACTTGGAACAAATTGCTACCCTGTGGTATCAATGGTATGAGTAAACAAAAGGACCGCCCACATGGATCGAATTCACAAAAAACTTAATGTTGCGATTTGGCCCCACTAAATTTGAAGACTTCACAGGAGCCCTCACTAAACTACGAAAAACCTCCATCATAAGGGAATACCAAGCACAATTTGAGAAATTGGCAAACCTTACAACAGGACTAGATGCATCATTCTTCCAAATTTTTTTCATTGGTGGCCTAAAAGAAGACATTAGAATGGAGGTACAAATACAAAATCCTATCGATATGATGCATGCAGTGGCATTAGCACAAATTATAGAAGAGAAGAACAATAACCAAAGACAAATAGGAAGAGTTTTTCAGGAAAAACACCAAATGCCTACACCAGCAAAAAACTGAATAAGGTCATGCCAATTAAACAAATTAGCCAAGAAGAGCTAAAAGAAAGACTAGAAAAGGGCCTATGTTTCCACTGGGACGAAAAGTTTACCCCCAACCACAAATGCATCTCACCGAAATTATATATTTTGGACACAGTTGATTGCACTCCCAAAGAGGAGGATGACATAGAAGTGGAAGTAATAATCGAGGTTGCAAAAGAAAACCAAGAAGATAAAACAGAAATATCCTTTAACACATTAGCGGGATACTCGATTCCACAAACAATGAAGGTAAAAGGGTATTTTAAGAAACAAAACCCTATTGTGCTCTTAGACTCTGGTAGCACTCACAATTTTATAGATCCCATTTTGGCCAAACAAGCTAATTGATTTATATATACCTGCAATAAATTTGAAGTCATGATTGGCAATGGAGGAAAAATGGCATGTAAAGGCAAATGCAGGAATATCAAACTCACGATGGGGGAATCTAACATGAAAGCAGATATGTATGTACTACCATTAGGAGGATGTGATATTGTTTTGGGAGTACAATGGCTACGAATGCTCGACAAAATTCAATGGGAATTTTAAGAGTTATGGATGCAATTTATACAAAACAACCAAACATACACAATTCAAGGTTTAAAAATAGGTCCCACACAAATCGTAAGTTCCCATAGAATGGAAAAGATTCTTTGAAAAGGAGGAAGAGGCATGGTTGCCCAACTATTTTCCTTGCAAAACACCATCGAAGAGCAACCAGAGGCACCTGAATTAATAGAACTCCTAGAGAAACATGATAAAATATTCAAAGAACCAGAGGGATTACCTCCACAACAAAGCCATGATCATGCTATTCAATTACTTCCGGGACACCAACCTCCAAATATTAGACCTTATCGATATCCATACTTACAAAAGACAAAAATAGAAAAATTAGTACAAGACCTACTAAGGGCAGGGGTCATTCGACCTAGTAGAAGTCCCTACTCTTTGCCAGTCATACTAGTAAGAAAAAAGGATGGATCATGGCGCCTATGCGTGGATTTTCGCGCTCTCAACAAAATAACGATTAAAGACAAATTTCCTATTCCAATCATTGATGAACTACTCGATGAACTAAATGGAGCCGCATATTTTTCTAAACTCGATTTATGATCAGGTTACCACCAAATTCGAGTTAAGGAAAGCGATATACCCAAAACTGCTTTTCGCACCCACGAGGGACATTATGAATTCTTGGTGATGCCTTTTGGCCTCACTAACGCTCCATCCACATTTCAAAGTCTTATGAATAAATTATTTTCTCCCTTCCTTCGAAAATTTATTTTAGTTTTCTTTGACAATATTTTGATTTACAGCAAGACATGGGAAGAGCACTTAATACATATAGCGCAAGCACTCAAAATCTTGGAAGAAAATCAATTATATGCAAAGCGATCAAAGTGTTCCTTTGGGAAACAGGAAATTGAATATCTTGGACATATTGTCTCCAAGGAAGGAGTTAAAGTAGACCCCCGAAAAATTGAAGATGTGGAAAATTGGCAAATTCTAAAAAATCTAAAAGGGTTGCGTGGGTTCTTAGGATTAACGGGCTATTATCGCAAATTTGTTAAAGATTATGGGAAAATAGCAGCACCCTTAACAACCCTACTTAAAAATAATGCCTTCATATGGTCTCCAAAAGTGAATGAAGCTTTCATGACTTTGAAAAATGCCATGTGTACCACCCCCGTCCTAGCTATGCCAGATTTTTCCCAACCATTCATTATTGAAAGTGACGCTTTCGGATTGGGAATGGGAGCGGTGCTCATGCAAAATGAGAAGACCTTAGCCTTTACTAGTAAAGCATTTTCCAAAAAGAATTTAGCACGTTCTACTTATGAAAAAGAAATGTTAGCTATGGTCCATGCTATCCAACATTGGAGACCATACCTTATTGGAAAACATTTCATTATCCGCACCGACCATGATAGCCTAAAATACCTTCTTGAACAATGGATAACCACTCCATAACAACAAAAGTGGGTAACAAAACTATTAGGATATGATTATGAAATCATCTACAAAAAAGGGAAAGATAACATGGTTGCGGATGCACTTTCCAAAAAGTTCGAAGAAACTTCACAATTACATGCTTTTTCCTGCCCCATCCCTACATGGATCGAACAAGTCAAGGATGAATGGTATGCGGACCCTACTATACACACCATAATTCAACAGCTACAAAAAAATCCCATGAGTAAACCCCACTACTTTTGGCAAGGTAACATGCTCCGTTACAAAGAACGTCTGGTCCTCTCACCTACATCAGTTTATCGTCCAAAGCTTCTATATGAGCTACACGCTACACCTACTGCAGGCCACTCTGGATTCCTAAAAACCTACAAAAGAGTGAGTAAATCATTTTATTGGCGAGGGATGAAAAATGATATCAAGAAGTTCATCAATGAATGTGAAACATGCCAAAGAAATAAAGGTGAAATAGTAGCAACACCGGGCCTTCTTCAACCTCTACCCATACCAACCAGGACATGGGAGGATATTTCAATGGATTTCATTGAAGGTCTTCCAAAATCCACAGGAAAAACGATGATCCTAGTGGTGGTAGATCGTTTATCTAAATACGCCCATTTTTTTCTAGTAGCTCACCCCTATACCACTAGTACTATTGCTCAAATCTTCCTTGACAATATTTTTAAATTACATGGCATGCCTTCTACTATCGTTAGTGATTGTGATCCCACTTTCACTTGTAATTTTTGGAAGGAATTATTTAAACTCCAAGGTACGCGACTTCGGATGAGCTTCGCTTACCACCCACAAACGGATGGTCAAATTGAAATTGTCAACAAGTGCTTAGAAACCTATCTTCGATGCTTTATTTCCACCAAACCCCTTCATTGGGTTAAATGGCTTCCACTAGCTGAATGGTGGTATAATACCACATATCACACAACCATAAAAATGATCCCTTTCGAAGCATTATATGGCCAATCACCCCCATATCTAACCTCTTATCTTCCACGAAGTACAAAAGTACCAACTATAGAGATGGAGCTGGTCACTCGAGATAATATCATTCACACTCTGAAGGACAATCTACATATCGCTCAATATTGCATGAAGCAACAAGCGGACCAACATCGGACTGAAAGGGTTTTTCAAGAAGGGGATATGGTATTTCTCCGCCTCCAACCATATCGTCAAACTTCATTGAAAATAAAAGGGTCGCAAAAATTAGCACCAAAATTTTATGGCCCTTATAAAATTCTACAGCGTATTGGACCTGTTGCATATAAACTTGAATTACCAGAATCTTCCAAAATCCATCCGATATTTCTTGTTTCTTGTCTTAAGGCCGTAATAGGCACTAACATCGTTACACAAACTCAACTTCCAGAATTTTTAGATAATGGAGCTCTTGTGGTTGAACCAAAAGCTATCCTAGACCGACGTATGCGCCACCTCTGTAACCGCACCATCATCGAGGTATTAATTCAATGGAAAGGTCTACCTCCAGAGGATGCTACATGGGAGACGCTCCACCAGATTCAACAACAATTTTTGCAATTCCATCTTTGAGGACAAAGCTTTTTCAAAGGAGGGTGGCATGTTAGGACCCTCCTAACGTAACTCTTAATCATATTATATATTATATTGTATTATAAAGGGACACATCCCTTCACCATTCACACCTTTTAGATAAGATGTAAATAGGACAAGAAGGATGCTCCAAAGATCATCCAAGAACATTAATTTATTATATTGTGGGTTTCTGCCTTTCAATACAAACTGCGATTCTATTCAAATAACGATTCTTTTCTGCATTCAATTTAGATTTCAAGTTGCAGGTTCATAACACCACCATTGTGGAATTTTCTTTTAAAGTTCCTCTTTTGTAACCAATAGTGTTCAAATCTAAATGGTTTGTGATGGTTCCCTATCTTGATCTGAATCTTTCAAAATTTGAAATTTTAGATTTCATTTCACAAATACCTCCTCTGAAAGAAAACAATGGTCTAACTTCACCTTTCTGTTATGTGGCTAACTCCTTTTATTAGCCCAAGTATAGTTGATTCCAAAACATTTAACATCCAAAGTGTAATGCAAATAAGAAATATTTTAGATTTAATATTTTAAATTTCTCTTAATTAATAAATAATTAAAAATGATAGAGAAAGATAAAATCAAGTTGGAGAGAAAGACGGGGGGGAGGGTCCTGCTCCCTCTCCCTGCTCCCCCTCCCCTAGTTCTTGCGCAGTACCTGGCTCATCCCAGGTCATCCCGCTTTGGGAATACTTTGTAGCAGATGATCTCCTTAGGGGGAGATCCTTCTCCACTTTTTGCTCCTTTCTCAGCAGTTTCAGGGTTTTCCCTACCTGATCCCGTGGTTTGGTGCATCTAAGGGGTCTCCTAGAGTTTCATGCATGTTTTCGAGATCCTTTCCCCGATATACCTCATGCTTTCCCCTAGGGTGTTTTGTAGTTTTTTTCCATGGATCCGGTTCCCAGGGCTTCCTCGGTCAGTGGTGGTGGCAGTTTGGGATTTTGATTACTTCCTGGTGCATCCTGTGAGGTCCTATCTGCTTTAGGGTTGGTCTGGGAGGGCCAATTTCTTCTTCTGCCAGTGACTCCTTTATGGGATGCATGTGGTTGCTGCTGGTCTCCTCCCGTTGGGTAGGGTCCTTTTTGGTTTCCTGTTCGAAGGCTTCTTCTTGCTGGATCTACGATTTGGTGGACACCTAGGGCATTGGTTGGCCTTCAAGGTGGGTCTCTTCCTCTGCCTAGGTTGTTCCTAGTCCTAGTACCAGTTCCCTAAAGCTATCCATGAGCAAGGATGGGGGGGCCCCATGATCAGTGCATGCAGACCCTAGTTCCCCCAAGTTAGGCTTTCGAGGATCCCATCTTTGTGCTTGTTGCTGCTTCCTACTTGGGATCCTAAGGTTGTTCGTTTCAGTTCTTGTTCAGGGGCTTCTGGTCCTAGTTCCCTAAATCTGTTCGTGATCAAGGATGATGGTTCTTGGATATTTCTGTTGGAGTGGTAGGGGCTTCCTTCTGTATTCTCTAGTCTGGGGGGATATCAGTGTGTTTGCAACTGTGGTCCTTTCTCCTTCAGTTTTGGCTTTCGAGATCCCGTATTTGCGCCTGTTGCTATTTTCTCTAGATCCTTTCGACTTCCTCATTTTTCTCCTTGCTGTGAACAAAGATATCTTGGCCTATAGATATCCCCAGTAGTGTTGTTCTACTTTTCAGGCTCATGCAGAGGCTTCCCACTTTTTTTCTTTGAGGACCCTGATGCCATTTCCCAGGCTATCCCATTGCTGATCCCTGGTCTGTATCCCAGTGCTTTGCTTGTTGCTTTGCTCGCGCGACTGCTTGCTACTCCGCTACACCCTAGGTTGCATCCCAAGCCATCCTTGGGTGAGTATCCTCTTCAATTTTCTAAAAATTCCCTGCTACTAATTTTTGGGCAGGATTTTTAGTTGCAGGCTATTCTTGGCCTTTCTACTCTCCCCATGCAGGTTTGGGCAGGTGCGTTGTGTCCACCCTTGGGAGGATCCCAGACTGCTGTATCGACCCTCGGGTGGATCCCAGACTTTTGTATCCACCCCTAGGAGGATCCCAGACTACCAGCTATGGGAGGATGATATTTTCGTGAAGTGGGCCTCACTAGTTGGTGCTAGAATTTGGTCTTTCTGTTGGATCAAGGGTTGTTTCTGGACCTTTCCCTTTCAGTTTGTGTTTATTTTCATGTACTAAGGAATTGCTTTAAATCTCGGTGCTACGACCCTTTTTGTTATAAGGTTTTGGTATCCTCTTAAAAAACCCAATTTATATATAAAATTCTAGTTACTTATAAAAAAAATAATTAAAAATAAATATTATAAAACCAAATTTAATAAAATTATATAACTATTTATAAATATCTAAATTAAATTTCAAATTATTTTTTTTTATAATACTTTTTAATTTTTTTTAAACTATTATTTATTTAAATTTAAAAATTATTATTTTCAAAATAATTTTTTCTTAAATTTTATGCCTATCACATTCTCAAAAATTATTTTTCTCATGTATTTATTTATTTTAATAGGTTTTTATTTTAATAAAGGGTTTCAGTCCCTTCATACTAAATAGGATTTGAAACTTGGATCTCAAAAAAAAACCAAAGCCTTTACCACTACAATAAACTTACAACTTTTCATACAATTATTTTTAACTTTATCTAAATTTTAAAAGATAAATCTATATTTTTCCTAAGGTTATTTTTATTTCCGTATAAATTTAGATTATAGAGTCATTTTTATTCAAAACATCAAGAGGAAAAAGTTTTTTCATTCCTTGCCACTTTGAAATTGAACTTTATTTTTTATTTCTGTATAAAATTAGATTATAGAGTCATTTTTATTTAAAACATTAAGAGGAGAAAGTTTTTTTCATTCCTTGCCACTTTGAAGTTGAACTTTATTTTTTAATTTCGTTTTTTTGTCTTTTTATCTTTTTTTTTTTTTTTTGAATGAAAAAGCCAAAATTGTATTAATAAAGCTTAATCATACAAAACAGTGTGGGTGGGATTAACACACCCCAATCAACCAAGAGAAACTATTACAATTAGGAAGAAAAGTCACACTAACTGCAACAAACATATCACCTAACATATCTCTGTACATAATAGCAGGAATCAGCTATCAAAAAACATAAGAGCAGCAATCATGTAGAAAGAACTGAGACGAGTGACGAGGAGTTGCAGATCCATGATCCCAAGGCATTCTGCCAGTGGTTCATAAGTTGTCGAAGGTACTGAAACTCCATGTTGACTTTCTTAATTTGGGCAAAAATACGCAACCGACAATCATAGAAAACCTCATATTTATCGAGACGATGAAAAATACAAAGAGGATTCTTCTTTGGGAAAAAATAACTTTGTTGCAGGTTTTCCATATGTGGAAGAGAATAGCAATTCTGAATATATGCCAAACAACTGAAAGATTTGTGGAGAATTGAAGAGGGTATCCCAATAAGATATACCTCCAGGAGCATGAAACAACAATAAAAGGTCTGAAAAATGAAATAATCCAAGACCAAGCCTGTCTAGCTTGAGAACAATCCCAGAATAAATGAACATAGTTTTCCTCCTGACCATAGAAATTACAAGAGACATCATCAACTCCCAAGTATTTCAGGCGCTGACCAATAGGAAAACCTTGAAAAAGCACACTCCAATCAAAAAAAGAATGCTTTGGTTCACTATATTTAGCCCATACAGTATGAAACTGAGATTTCCAAACAGACTGAGAAGAATTTAAATTCCATCTTCCATTGAGCATGGCTGCCATAGGAACTGCAGGGGAAAGCCAGGAATAACCCAAATGGGCAGAATACTTAAGCAATGAAACATGTTTAGGCCATTCCCAGTCACACCACCATGGATTTTGAAAATGTCTAGACAACTTGGACCAAACGCAAAAGGGAGTGTGATCAATAACAGCTTCATAAGTGGATTTATCATCTTGTTTCAAACCATAATAGTGTTTAAAATCTTCCCAAGGGATCCAATTCTTAGTATGAAAGGAAACAAAATCAGAAAGTAATGCAATTCCTTTTTTAAAAAAGCGTTGGGCTCTAACCCATTGCACTTGTGCTAGTGGTAAACCTTCATAAAAAATAGCCTGAGACCACCATACATTCAGAAAGGAGATAGAAGGGCCAACTTTCCTGCCAAAGCCCTTCCAGGATAACCAAGGTTTGAGATCTTCCCAGGCTTTCCAAATGCTTTTAGCCATGAAGGACCCTGAAATCTTGATAGGAACAGGGGCAGTAATAAGTGTATGAAGATTGAGGCCTTTCCAAACTTTTCTGCCCAAAGGAAGCCCAGAAGAAATACAATTTCTAAGTAAAATTTTCCAAGCCTCATCTCCTTGCAAAGAACGAGTTATCCATTTGGCACATAAAGCAAAACCTTGCTTTTGACAGTCAAACAAACCCATACCACCCGAGTGCTTAGGAAGACAACAAATATCCCAAGAAACTCTGTGAAATCCTCTTTTACCAACAACATTAGACCATAAAAAATCCCGAAGAAGCTTTTCAAGTTTCTTGTAACAATTCTTGGAAGGAACCCAACAAGAAGAATAATAAACATGTGTAGAAGCTAAAAATTTAGAGCCAATTTGGAATTTACCTGCAAGAGACAGCTTTTTAGAAGTCCAATAAGCTATATTTTTCTCTACTTTTTGCACCACATATCCCCAAAGCTGAGCAGGAGATCCTTGAAATGCAAATGGAATGCCCAAAAATTTAAACATCTCACCCGGTTGTATCCACTTCCATTGTTTATCAGATAACCAGGGAGGAAGAGGTTTCAAAGATTATCTGAAACAAGATGTTTTTCTCCATTGAACATTAGATCCTGAAGCTAAACAGAAAATCTCAAGGCAAGCTAAAGCATGAGAAACATAAATCTCATCTTCCGATAAAGTCAAAAAAGAGTCATCGACAAAATGACCATTAATCAAGCTACTTGAGAAGAGTGAGGCAGGGAGATCCCTTTAATAAGCCCTTGAGATGCTGTATGTACTAGAAGATAACCAAAAGCCTCAGCTGCCAAAATGAATAGAGAAGGTGCTAAAGGGCATCCTTGTCTTACTGATCGAGCTAAAGGAATACTTTCAGATTGAGCTTTATTAAGAGTAAGAACAACAAAAGCATCTTGAAACAACATTTGAACTGAATGAATAAAATTATCTCCAAAACCTAAAGCCTTAAGCATAGCTAAGATGAAATACCATTCAATTCTGTCATATGCTTTTTCAAAGTCAATCTTAAGAAAAAGGACATCCTGAGAAGAAGCATTAGACCATTCCATGCCTTCCCAGACAACAATAATGTTATCTAAAATATACCTGCTCTGTACAAATCCTGTTTGCTCTGGTCTAATAATAAGAGGAAGCAAGGGTCGGAGTTTCAAAGCAAGAGCTTTGGCAATAATTTTATAGCTAACATTCAAAAGTGTAATGGGCTGCAAATTAGTGATAATCTCGGGATCACCTTCTTTAGGGATGAATTTAACATTACCTTTGTTGATAAGTGATCCCAGAGAGCCATTAGATATTGCTTCCTTATACACATTGAGTAAATCTGACCCAAGCATGTCCCAAAACTCCTTATAAAACTCACAGGGAAAACCATCAAGACCAGGTGCTTTATCATTGGCCATATGAGAAAGAGCAGATTTAAGATCCTCCAAAGTGAGAGGAGCATCACAAACATCCCTTTGAGTTGGAGTGAGCCTAGAAGGGATGGCAGCACAACATTCATCAAGAGCCTGTTGTCTTGCAGGAGTTAAAGGTTGTGAAGCAAAAACATGTTGATAATGTCGGACAAAAGCTGTAGAAATCTCTTGCAATGAAGTAAGTCTGACACCATCCACTTGTAAAGCTTGAAACTGAGTAATATTTGGAGGAGGGTGTAGCCTTTTAAAAAATTCTTTAGACACTCGATCACCCACTTTAAGCCAATGAAGACGAGCTCTCAACTGAGCACCTTTAGCTTCATAAATCTCATCTTTTCTCATCTCATGTCGGATAGAAGCTGCAAAGGCTTGAAAATCCGAATTAAAAGGGTTAGACTCCAATCTGACAGAGACTCTGGCAAGCTCATATTTCAAAACCATATTTGATTTTTTTCTTCTTCTTGCAATTTCAACTCCCAGAGTTCTCAGAAGAAAAGTTGTTCTTTTGATGGCATCATTCCACCACTCGATCCAACCAGAAGAACCTGAAGGCCTGGGGATAAGATTCCAGATTCTACAAATATGGGATTTCATTGCTGCACTTTGAAGAAAGGAAGTATTAAAATAGAACTGGGATTGAAATTGGCTAGAAGATTGAGAATGAGACTCAACAAAAAATAGAATGGGGGAATGATCAGAAAGTGAAGTATCAGGAATAACAGAAATAGTAGGAAAATAAGGGGACAGGCAAGCCATATGAAAAGAGGAACTCTTAGAAATCATAGCTCTATCAAGACGTCTTAGAACACGAGATTCCCCAACCTGGAAATTAGACCAGGTAAACCACTGAGTTGTTAAGAAATCAGTAGGAGAAAAACAAATATTGGGGTCATGAAGGGCCAATTTATTCTTCATAAAGTAAAAGGCTTCACGCTCACCAGCACACCATCTCATTGGCACGTGACTGAAATGGTCAGAAGCTTTCTCAACCATATTAAAGTCACCACAAAGAATCCATGTGGCAGTAGGCATGGAAAAATCTAACCATCGCCATAAAGCACAACGTTGTGGAGCATCATTGGAAGCATAAATATTAATAATTCCAAAAGGTTTACCATTGAACTCAAACAAAACCCATACTGCTTGATGTGAAGGATCAACACCCCAAGTCACAATATTAGACTGCCACTTAGATGCAATGAAAGTGACAACTCCTCCTTTTCTAGGGGAATGATGAGTAGCAAAAAACTGCCCATGGGCCACAAAAAGCTACATGTACACTGCAGAAGAAATCCAAAAATCTTAATTTCTTGCAAACAAGACAAAATCTAGAGCACCAAACAAATGAGCAGCATTGGCTAACTCGCTATGGACCGTATATTTTCGGGTTGGGTCCGTCAAACCCCTAACATTCTAGGAGAAGAAAATCATGAGGATTGGTTAGGGTGGGCTACCTCCAAAACATCCTCTGAGTCTTCCAAAGCATCTAGGGACCCAAAAGAATTCTTGCCAAAATTCCCTTCTTCAAGTGGATGCATATTATCAGAATGTCGGTTACGCGCAACTCTTAGTGGACTGCGAGAGCGGCGAGCCTTGTAAACCTGTCGATCTTCTGCAATAGGTTGTTAGAAAACAGAGAAAACAAACTCTTCAAGAGAAGAAGAGGATCCATTAACTGTAATAGGGATAGAATTGTCTGCAACAACTGAGGCAAAAGAAGATCTAGACCAAAGAGAATTACCATGGGGAAGAACTAGAGAGGGAGAGGAATTAGAAATTAGAGGAATTGAAGGAGGAGAAATGGGGGGCTGTGAAGGAAGAACAGATGGAGTAGGGAGCAGGGGAATAGTAGAATTCGAAGGAGGCTGAGAAAAGCTGGGAGGAACTGATTGATGTTGTTTACTATGCTGACGAGTAACCACTTGCCAATCCGCTTGAGAGGTTTCTCCAGTAACACCAGATGCTTGAACAGGAGGAGGATTGGCAAAAGAGACAAGAACTTGATTAAACTTACCCATCATGAGAGGGCAATCCTTAATTTTGTGGCCCTTAGATTGGCAACGATAACAAGTATCGAGGAGATTAATATATTGAAACCTCTGATGCAGAAGGGAATCACCAATTTTAATATCAATGTAATCATGCAAGTATTTAGTCAGATAAATCTTGACACACACACGATGAGTGGGGCGAGCAGAGAAAAAACGAACAGGTTCAAAACAAACAAAATGACCCAATGGAGCAACTAAGGAAGGCAAGAAGTTCCAGACAGGAATTGGAAGACCAGGGAATTCCACCCACACGGGAACCTCAAGGGCAGCAACCTTGCCAACTTGGAAATCCCTGGAATATGGTTGCAGAATAAGCAACAAATTCCGAACAGTCCAGGGACCTTTATTGAGCACCTTCTGTACATGAGCAGGATCCACAAAACGAAAGAGAAAATACCCCTTAGTCAAATTTTGGACATTTTTGACTTTAACTCCATAAGGGCTCCAGATTTGATTAACCCAGGTACGTAGAAGTGTGTCATTCGGGATACGACCCAAAAAATAGCCCACTAAAGTATGCGACTCAAACCATTGGCATGCAGAATGAAATTCTTGAATAGGAATGACCACAGTGGGAACAAATGTATTACCTCGTGAAAATTTTGCAGAACAAGCTTTCGAGGATGTTTCCCTGGTGCCATCTTGTATTAACTGATCTCAATGTATTTTTGATTTTTGATTTTATATATATAAGAAATAATTATATTAACTGATCTCAATGTAATCCTTTTATACAAGTGGAGTTTAGTAAATGTTCAGGTTCGAATCTCTCCCCTCATATGCTGCGGATGCTATGCATAAGAGGTTACAAATAAATAAAAATGTTAGAATTTTTCATTTTTTTTTTTATTGATAGTGGAAGGGGTTTTAAAAGGGTCCCCAAACCTATTATAAGTAGGGTTGTGAAAGGCATCCCCAAAACTTAGCAATAAGACATTTGGATTCCACGAATCAAACCTGAAAATCTAATGAAACAACCTCCTAGGAAATGAAACAACCTCCTAAAAAATAAGCCATATATTTTTATCAAACAAATGCAAGATATTGTCCCATGGTCAAACCACCATGTGCTCTCAACCTAAAGCAAGGTAAAAAAACAACAAAATAATGAAAATGCTACCCGTTAAAAATAAATTTACAAATAAATGAGGTCGCGCTACTCGAAACGAAGCTCTGGCGATTTGGCGGGAAAATTTCTGAGCAGGCGACAGGCGATGTTCTAGGGTTTGTGGAGTGAAGGAAAATCCAGGGCATTTGGTGGGTTGACGTAGTGTTACTCTGAAGGATCGTCTGCTGCCCTAGGAGGGCCCAATGGGGTCTCCTCCAGATCCTCTCTCTGGGAGAAAGAGCTCATATGCTGAGCTGCTAAAAGAAAATTCTTCGTCTTCCAATGACGAAGCTCAGAGGAATGCTTTTCAAACGCTCTTCAAGAATGCCGGCAAGAGCTCAACAACACATCGAGTTAATGGATGTCTCCCACAATCCGCCTCCAAACCCAAGATTGTCATCGAACCAAAGATGGTCGAAGACACAATCATCTACAGAGCTAACCATGATCTGATTTGTAAATTCATGGGTATCCGACCTACCCTAAATTTTTTGCATACCTGGGTCAGACAGAACTGGGAGCCTCACGGTGAGTACTCCTTATGGTTTATAAGCAATGGGTATTTCATTGTTAGTTTTTCTTCTTTAGCCGATAGAAACAGAGCATTTGAATCAGAAAAGAGGAACCACGGTCCGGCAGGGTTATTTGTTCAACCCTGGAGAGTGGGTTTCGATCCTCGTATTGAACCCACGGCTGTCCCGGTTTGGATCCGGTTGTACGCTCTCCCGATGGAGTTTTGGGGTGAGCAGGTTTGGAAATGATTGGTAATTCCCTCGGTAGACATCTGGGCGTCTCCAAGGACACCATAGAAGGTAACACAACTGTCTTTGCAAGAATTTGCGTGGAAATGGATATTAGCCAGCCTCTACCGACAGAGGTGGAACTTGAACTGGCAGGACTATCTTGGATCCAACAGTTAGATTATGAGGCTCTGCCCTTTAGATGCAGAGTTTGCCATAAGCATGGCCATTTGGCACGGTTTTGTCCAAATATTTTGAACACAAAAGCGGAGGCTCCGCTTGGAATGCCAAATCGCCCCAGAGAGGGTAAGTCTACTCTTGTCAAAGAACCATCCAATACTCCTCAGGGTAATGATGTTCGGAAAGATGGCTTTGAACAGCCCAAAAGAAGGAGAAAGCAAAAGAAAAATGGTAAGGAGCAAGCACAACTCAAGCCAGCCAATAGGTATGAAATTTTTAAGTCACTAGTGGATCAAGAGGATCAAGTCATGGAAGGAGTGGATGGGAATATCGAGGATAATAACATCCACACTCATGCTTCTCCTTCATCTCCCCCTCGTCTTAGAACAGGTGATTGAGTCCACTGAGTTATTGCAGCCAGAGAATCCAGGGGCATTGATAGTACACTCCCAAGCACAGCCAATAATTAAGGATGTCAGCATGGGAAGTGCAAAAAAGAACAGAGAAAGGCCAGCCCTAGGGATAACTCAGGTGGAAAAGAGATCCAAAAATAGTAACTCTCAAGGAGCGGGCAGAAAGTCTAATAAGGATCTGCTAGCAGTGCAAGGAGACAAGCTGATCACTGGAGGATCGGTGAGGACAATTGATTCTTACTGCTCTCAAGGTTTTCAATGATTATTCAATCTTGGAATGTTAGGGGTTTAAACAATAGAACCCATCAATCCGTTGTTCAAAGACTCTTAGGAAAATGTAAAACAGACTTTTTGCTCATCCAGGAGACAAAAATGTCTTTAGATCTTATGTGTAAAATAGTTAATAGAATATGGAGGGGCGTTGGTCATATGGATGTGGCTGCCCAAGTTGCCTCAGGGGGGATTGTTACTCTTTGGAACCCTCCGGAATGGACTGCAATAGAACATATAGCTTGGAGGGGTGTTCTCACATCTCATTTTAGGAATAATGTCACAGCTGAACATGTTTTAATTACAAATTTTTATGGGGCTCAAAGCATTGATGGCCAGAGGCTCCAATGGAAATCTGTACACAACATGAGGTCCTCAAGGGAAGATTTAGACTGGATTATTGCTGGGGATTTTAATGCTAAATTATCTCGCTCGAGATCGGGAAGGTGGAACCCCGAGCTTTGGATCCAGGGGACCGGCTTCCGATTGCCCAAGTCCAGGCCTTTCACCTAGTGGATATCAAAGGCCCTGGAACCTACTTTACTTGGACTAACAAGAGGAGGGAGCCACACAAGCAGGAAGGTAAAGCTAGACCATTTTCTGGTCTCGGAGGAGGCATTTGTTAAGTGGAATATTAAATTCCAGATTTTGGAGGGCCCAGTTTTAGATCACTTTCCCATTTTGTTGGAGGGAGGGACTATGACAGGGCAGCACCACAAACCGTTTAAATTTGAGAATTTTTGGTTACAAAAGGAGGATCTTCGAAAGAAAATTCTGCAGTGGTGGGAAGAAGGTCGTCTACCTTTTGGGACAGCAATGTTTAAATTCCACAAACAGCTTCATTTTGTCAAAGTTAAACTGAAATAGTGGAGGCAAGCTAATAAGTCAAATTTCCAGCTCCAAAGAGCTCCCTTGGTGGCCGGATGGGAAGAGGTTCAAAAACACTTCAGGGAAGGAACAATTACTGAGCAGCTTAAAACCGAGGATGATGCCTTGCGCAAAGCGGTTGAGGACATTGATAACCAAGAGGAGACTTACTGGAAACAGAGAGCAAGAAACACTTGGTTATTAGAAGGAGATAGAAATACAAAATTTTTCCATCGATCAGCCTGTGCTAGGAGACAGATGAATAACATGGAAGTCCTTCAAGATGAGAATGGACACTCCTTTGATACTCTTCCTGGTATGCATTCCCATTCAATGGATTATTTTTCTAAACTTTTTAAGGAAAGTATGGAGCAAGATGTGGAGGCTCAAAATGAAGTTATTGATGTCATACCCTCTATTATCTCTCAAGAAGAAAATCAGGCCCTTCTTAGACCCATTGATAGAGATGAACTGAAGAATGTGGTCTTTGGAATGAGCACCGACAAATCTCCAGGTCCAGATGGTTTTCCTATTGAGTTTTTTCAGGCCTTTTGGGATACCTTGGAGGAGGATGTTTTGGTCATCACAGAGGAGTCCATAACTAATAAAAGAATGCTTAAGGCAATAAATCATACCTTCATCACTTTAATTCCAAAAGGGGAGGAGGGGGTTCATATCTCTGATTTCAGACCTATTGCCTTATGCAACGTGATTTATAAAATAATCACAAAGATAATGGCTGAACGGCTAAAACCTCTCCTTCATAACATCATTTCCTCAGAGCAAGGGGGTTTTGTAGAGGGTAGACAGATCTTGGATGGGGTGGTCCTCGCCCAGGAGGCAATCCATACAATGCAAAAATCTGGTAATAAAGGAATGTTCATTAAACTGGATATGTCCAAGGCTTATGATAGGGTGGAGTGGGGCTTCCTGTCAAAGATGTTGGCAGCCTTTGGTTTCTCTCAGGACTGGATAGATTGGGTCATGAGTTGTGTTTCTACGCCTTCTTATTCTGTTCTAATCAAGGGGCTTCCCTCGCAACCTTTTGGAGCCACACGTGGTCTTCGTCAAGGGGACCCTTGCTCTCCCTATCTCTTCCTCATTTTGGCTGAAGGATTAGGTAGACTCTTCTTGAGGAGAAGACATCAAGGCCTGATAATAGGTATCAAGGTGGGTGAGGAAATTTTGACTCACTTACAGTTTGTGGATGATACAGGACTGGTTGGAGTGGCCAGCTTCAGGGAAGCTAGAGGAATCGAGAGATACTCTTAATGTCTACCTTAGGGCCTCAAACCAAGTCATCAATGATAAAAAATCCAAAGTGGTCTTCTTCAATCTTGACCAAAGGCTACAAGACGAGTTATAGAGATCTTGGGATTCACTAGGACCTCTCTTCCAGTAGTTTACTTGGGGGTTCCTTTGCATTTCAAAAAATTAAAAATAGATATCTGGAAGGATCTTTTGGATGGCATCAAAGATAGAATGAACCATTGGTCTCATAAATGGTTAAGCTATGGGGGCAGATTAACTTTCTTACAGTCACTTATTCAGGCCATGCCAATTTATAAATTCTCTATCCTGGCTGCCCCACATTCTATTTGGAAAGAGCTGGACAAAATGGCTAGAAGATTTTTATGGGAAGGAGCAAAAGGGGAGAAGAAATGGGCCTTGGTTGGTTGGGATAAAGTTACCCAGCCCAAGGAAAAAGGAGGGCTGGGACTGAGAAGCTCCAAGCTTAACAACAAAGCTTTGGCTGGAAAACTGTACTGGAGGTGGATTTCCCAACCAACATCCTTATTCAGTAGAATCCTAACCAGTAAATACTTGGGTCATGTTCACCCCAATGAAGTGGGCCGTTTCCCTCTGGATGGTAATGGATCCTTAGTGTGGCAAGCTCTCAAGCTTGGATCTCAGGTTATTAAAGACCAATTGTTTTGTAAAGTGGGGAGAGGGGAGAAGGCACGTTTTTGGACTGATTCATGGGACCAGGACCCACCCATCATTGCTGAGTTTCCCGAATTGCAACCAATTAAATCCGCCATAGAAGCCAAGGGCTGGGTCCAAATTGAAAGTTATTTCAACACTAGCCAAATGGGGGAGTATAAGTTCAAGAAGTTTAAGCGGTTGGAGGAGTGGCCAATTACAATCCCTCCGGAGCTGGCACCCATCTTGACCAAAATCTTGACAGAAAGGTTTCTCACAGGGAGAGACGAGGAGGATGAACTAGCTTGGGGCTATGGGAACCTTGGGGTATATACAGTGAAGGACGGATACGATAAGATCCTCCCAGAGCCTCCCCCACATTTATTTCCGGTTCAAGATTGGAGGAAGATATGGCATTCCAAGGGCTGGCCGAAAGTGAATTTCTTTGCCTGGCAGTTTATGCACAATGGAATTCTCACTTTTGACAATCTCAAAAATAGAGGAATCATCGGTCCATCTAAGTGTGTATTATGCCACAAGAATGAGGAAACAATCGATCATCTGATGTTTGAGTGCCCTTTCACGCGTCGGATTTGGAAGCGTTGGTTCTCTCACTATAAACTCCAGGCTAATGGTGATCTGACTCGAACCAATATTTGGGAAAGATGGAAGAGAGGTAGATTTAAATCTAAAGCTCTTCGAATTGGTTGGGAGCTTGGCTTACTTTTCATCTGGTGGCAGGTGTGGTTGGAGAGAAATGCTCGTATTTTTAGAGAAACCTTCTCCTCGCTAGATGGAATTTGGCAGGTCATCTGGAGCAAAGTCACAGAAACGGTTGCCATCTATGCTGAAGAGGAAAATCAGGTTGGTCCTGGGCCACTGGAAGAGGGAGCTGAAGAGCAAGAGAGACAGGACAGAGCTAGCCGGAAACCTCCCCCAGAAGGTTGGATCAAAATCAATACCGATGGAGCCGCAAAAGGCAATCCGGGTAGTGCTGGAATTGGTGTAGTGTGCCGGGATCATGCTGGGTCAGTGCTCTATTGGGAAATGCAAGGTCTGGGAAGAGCCACAAACAATGAAGCGAAGCCATTGCTATCAAATCTGCTTCCATCTGGGCTGTTAATAATGGCCACAGGAGGATAATTCTCGAGTCTAATTCTCAAATTCTGGTTGGCGCTCTAGACTGCATGAGGAACTTTGCTTCGAAAGCATGGAGGTTGCGGATTCTGGTCTCTCAAATCAAGGAACTATGGAGGGAATTAGATGATGTGATCCCCGTCTATGTGAGTAGAGATTTAAATAAAGCGACCGATTTCCTTGCAAAGATGGGTGCTGAGAAAGAGGTAGGGGTGCAGCTGCACAGTGACATGCCTGTGGAGGATGAAGTGATTAGGCAGGGTCTTGAACGATCCTTGAGACAATGAGCAAAGTTTATGCTAAGGGTGGTTTTTGTCACGATATCGCGACCTATTGCACCGTCGCGGCCTTTGGAGGGAAGCTGTCGCGATATCGCGACAGGTTGCGCCGTCGCGGCCTTTGGAGGGAACCTGTCGCGACATCGCGACATGTCGCGCTGTCGCGGCCCTTGGAGAGAAGTTGTCGCGATTTCGTGACTCGTTGCACCGTCGCGGCCTTTGGTGGGAAGCTGTCACGATTTCGTGACCTGTTGCGCCGTCGCGGCCTTTGGCTGGAAGCCGTCGCGATTTCGCGACACTTTTGGAGCAGGGGCGCCAAGGAGGATAATCGTCGCGATATCGCGACACTTTTGGTGAATAGGAGCCAAGGGGAAAAACCGTCGCGATTTCGTGACATTTTTGAAGAATGGGAGCCAAAGGGAAAAATCGTCGCGATATCGCGACACTTTTGGAGAATTGGCGCCTTGGGGAAAAGACGTCGCGATTTCGTGACACTTTTGGAGAATGAGCGCCAAGGGGAAAAGTCGTCGCGATTTCGCGACACTTTTGGCGACTGGGCGCCAAGGGGAAAAGTTGTCGCGATTTCGCGACATTTTTGGAGAATTGGCACTAAGGGGAAAAACCGTCGTGATATCGCGACACTTTTGAAGAATGGGCACCAAGGGGATAACTCGTCGCGATATCGCGACACTTTTGAAGATTGGGCGCCAAGGAGAAAACTCGTCGCGATATCGCGACACTTTTGGCGAATAGGCGCCATGGGGAAAACTCGTCGCGATATCGCGACACTTTTGAAGACTGGGCGCCAAGTGGAAAACTCGTCGCGATATCACGACACTTTTGAAGATTGGGCACCGAGGGGAAAACTCGTCGCGATATCGCGACACTTTTGGCGAATAGGAGTCATGGGGAAAAATCGTCGCGATATCGCGACACTTTTGAAGACTGGGCGCCAAGTGGAAAACTCGTCGCGATATCGCGACACTTTTGAAGGATGGGCGCTGAGGGGAAAACTCGTCGCGATTTCGCGACACTTTTGGAGATCAGGCGCCATTGGGAAAACTCGTCGCGATATCGCGGCACCTTTGGTGATTGGGCGCCAAGGGGAAAAGCCGTCGCGATTTCGCGACACTTTTGGTGATTAGGCGCCACGGGGTCTGGCTGTCGCGATATCGCGACATGTCACGATTTCGCGACTTGTTGCTCTGGCGCGGCCAAGGCTGGTTTGATTGTCGCGATATCGCGACATGTCGCGATTTCGCGACATGTCGCGTTTTCGCGCCTTGTTGACTTTTTGCGCTCTGCGGTGGAAAGTGTTGACTTTTTGCGCTCTGCGCTTGTAATCTTGTTTCTTTGTTCTTGGTAGGGATGTGTTTACTCCCAATTGTAACTGATCTTTGTTTTAATACAAGTTTTTTCAAAATTTTCAAAAAAAAAAAAAAATTTACAAATAAAAACTGCTCAAATCGAAGCATCTTTTTTGGATTGATAGTAGAAGGGGTTTTAAAAGGGTCCCCAGACGTATTACAAGTAGGGTTTTGAAAGGCACCACCAAACCTTAGATTTAACAATAAGACATTAAGAAATATTGAGCTGGATTCCACGAATCAAACCCGAAAATCCAATGAAACAACCTCCTAAGAAATAAGCCGTAGATTTTTATCAAGCAAATACAAGAGATTGTCCCATGGTCAAACCCCCGTGTGCTTTGAACAGAGAAAAACAACAAAATAATGAAAATGCTACCGGTTAAAAGTAAATTTACAAATGCACCTTTGAACCTAAAGCAACGGAGAAAAACAAAAAAATAATGAAAATGCTAACGGTTAAAAATAAATTTACAAATGCACCTGGGGTGTAGCGCAACGGTTCGAACTTTGGCTCTTCTTCGGGAGGTCCAAGGTTCAAACCGTGGCGTGGGCGAGTGTGTGAGGGGGTGGGTGTGTGGTGACTTTGTGTTAAATTCCCTATTTATAAGTATAGCTCTCGGCTTTACGAGGGGTCATGGTTGGGAGGAGACTGCTCAACCTTGTACGTGGGTCATAGGGGTTTCTCACAATAACCAAATCTAAAAAAAAATAAAAACTGTCCAAACCGAAGCATTTGCCGCCTAACATGAAAGGAGAACAGAGGAATCCTATCATCACAATCAACAAATCTATCCAACAAAGCACATAATAGGAGAACCCCTCATGAGAATAGTCGGTTTAAGAAAACAACACTAGAAATACCGACCAACAAAATCCACAGCATAAAAACCATCCAGGAGATCTGCACAAGAAATTCCATCGATTTAAGAAAACAATACTAGAAATACCGGCCAACAAAATCCAGAGTAGAAAAACCATCTAGGAAATTTGTACAAGAAATTCCATGAAACTTGCAAATCTCATTGGAGCCAACCAAAAAAGTTTCAAGAACAACCGCTCTCAAGTACAAGAAAAAGGAGATAGCACCATTCCGCATCGCACTGTCAAAGCTTGGAAACCCACCAGAGACGGGCCAAAATTCAAAAACCACCGCAACATAACAACCCACTTTCACCCTAACTAGTTTGGGTCTGTATTTGGCCCTGTTTCCTCAAAACAACCAGATACAACAAAGAATTACTGAACCCAAAAGAAAACGGCACAAGGCACAAACCAGCCATAAACCCACTACTGGTAGAGAACCCTAGCAACAGAGCCATCCAAGCACCATCCAACCAGAGCAGCCAAGCCATCGGAGCTGAAGCCAGCCAAGGGAACACCATCAAATTTATATAGCCAAACACCATACCAAGCTCACCCCAACGGGTTTGGGTCGGTAGATGGCCCTTTCCTCTCCCTAGAAAGCCAAAAAAACATGAAACTACCAAACCCAAAAGAAATGTTGCACAATCCAACCAAGTCCCCGAAACTAGCAAACAACCCAAGAAACACATCCACCCAACACACCCACTAACCAGAGCGAGAACCAGCCAAGGGATCAACAGCCAAAAATTTTCACTGTATTATAACGGCCCAAAATTACCCCTACAAGTTTGGGTCAGCATTCGGCCCTTTGCCCCAGATTAGAGTGATAATGCCAAACCCATAAGAGAGTAGAACATACCAGCAAGACCTCCAGCAAGCAAAACACTTTGGTCACAAACCACAACAGAGAAACTAAGCATGTCTAGCAGTCAGATCTAGAATGGAAGAAAGGAGGCCTTCTGCTCGGGTTTCAAAGCTCGAAGCCAGAGTGAGAGTGAAACCCTCAAAAAAATCTTTCACAGAGGAAACCCTCACGGGCCCTCTGGCCCTCTCTGCCATAGTGAGGCTCATGCCCTCACAGACCCTAGTGAGGCTCATGCCCTCACAGACCCTCTCTGCCATGGTAAGGCTCAGGCCTTCTCAATCCCTCCCTCTCTACCATGATAAGGCTTGGTCCTTTTCATATTTTTTAATTAATTTTTATTTTTTGTATTTTACTTTTTGTTTCCGCTTTTTCCTTTTTGATATATATAAAAGAAGTTATTCTCTACATAAAAATTAAACTTCGTGGAGTTTAAGTTACGTCGTTCAGTTGAATTATAACAAACTATTTAGTTTTGGCGTATGCATATGCCTGAAATTCTTTTGCCTATCTCGGTTGAAAGGAATCAAAGGATTTGTTCAGAACTAGATCCGGTGAGTAAAGTTAATCTTGTTTCATGTGTACAAGAAATTTTTATTATGCATAAAACTAAACACCTTGTAATACTACTTTTTTTTTTGTTTTTTATTCTACACAAAGGCACTAGGTGTGGTTTAAAATATTTTACAGTTCCAAGACTTATTTCAAGTCTTGAGTATTTTATTATTCTGTCCGCATAAAACTAAACACCTTGTAATACTATTTTTTTTGTTTTTTTTCGTTTTACACAATTTCATTGACATATGAAGGCATACCCAGCACTCTTCACTGTGATTTGGTTTAAATTTTTTTACAGCTCCAAGCCTTGATTTCAAGTCGTGAGTATTTTATTATTCTGTCTGGATAAAACTAAACACCTTGTAATACTAATTTTTTTTATTTTACAAAGTTTATTCACACAAAGTTCATTCACATATGAAGGCAAATACTAATTTTTTTAATTTTACACAAGTTTATTCACACAAAGATATGAAGGCATACCCATAACGCTTCACTGTGATTTGGTTTAAATTTTTTTAAAGCTCCCAGTCGTGACTTCTGTAATTATCAATAAGAATACTGGGCTTTTCTGTGTTTTTATATAAATAGCCTTTTGGATTTAGCATGAATTTAATCTTTTCTTTTGCTATATAATACATATGGTTGGTTTTACCAGTGTTATTAAAAAACTATTTTATAGTGCATGGATTGTCATATAGTACATATATGATTTTGATGTATCTAAGGTTAGGTTTTACAGGACTATTTTATAATGCATGGATTGCCATATAGTACATATTGATATATCTAAGGTTGGGTTGTATCAGTATTATTAGATTCATATGGTCTAAGGTTGAATTTTACCCGTGCTATTTGTTAATTTAAATTTTATTTTTAAAATTTGTAATAAATTTAATTATTAGATATAAAAATTAAAATAATTATTGTTCATAATTTTTTATCATCTCAGGAATGAAGGGTTTTTCAGATAGTAACAAGAAGGGAGCAAGTAGAAATTTTTCAGATAGTAACAAGAAGGGAGCAAGTAGTGCCTCAGATTTTTCTTTGGCTTTCAACAATACCTTATTTTCTGAATGTGAATTGGATCAAGGACCTAAAATCCAAAGGACCAACAAGAAAATGGTACATTGAATTATAAATTTTGATTCTATTACAGAAGTATCATTGCTAAATTTTTTCCTTATGTTATTTGCCATATGGTATATGTAACTTATGAAGGAAATTGAGTACCTATTGTTTTTTCTTGCATATCTTTTTGCAGTTTGAATTTGTATGGCCTGTTAATTGATGAGTATTTTTAATTGATAACTTGTTCATTCAAAAATATAGAACATCATCTATATTCTATTGTAAAGTATTGTTTTACTTAATAAAATCTTTCAAATCTTATTGTTTTTTTTTGGTAAGTAACAGAATATTTACAGCGGGTTTTTGAACAGGATCCCAAAACCTTAGTTACATCATAAGCCTAGGCTGAAAAAACGAACAAAAAATGGGGCTGCGCCCAAAGGCAGTAATCCGGGGCCCGGGGCCCTGGGCCCTGGTGCCTACAAAAACACCTAGAACAAACAGCAACAAAACCTTGGCTAGAAGCCACCAAAACCAGAAAACGCCACCGCCAAACGCGCAGAAGCTGGACGCCAGTAAACCGGTGGACCCAGCGGCCGTCCCGGGCCAGGACGGGGCCCCATGCTAGTCAATACTACTCCCTATCGGGGCCGTCTCCCAGCCTGCGCCGGAGCTCAGCCAGGGCAGTGGCAGCGGAGGAGGCTGCTTGGGCAGCCGCATTCAGAGAGCCGATAGCCGCGTCAAGGAGGGCTCTGATAGCCAGATTCTGCATTCTGCTGCCTGTCTCGGAGCTAACATCGGCGGGCTCCGGGGCTTCCTGATTGGTCCTCTTGGCACTGCTTGCAGCCCTGATGTTGCCAGGGAAGGGGCCTTTACGGGCGCCCCCAGGAGTCGGGGCCCCACCTGTGCCCTGGGCCGGAGTCCTGCACTTTCGGGTTGGTCTGCGGCGCTTCGGGGCAGGGGAGCCTTCAGGCGAGGGGGACTCCTTAGAAATGGAAGCAGCAGGGGAGCCAGCTGGGGAATTAGCCGCCTCGGGGGGGACAGCAGACAGGGGAGGAATGCGATGGAGCTGCGGTTGGTTGGCCAGAGCGTGCCTGTATAGCACAACCATGAGGCCTTGGTGGGAGGGCCGGGAATGGCTTTTGCGGGCACGGTCAATGGAAAGACCCAGGGAATACAACAGAAAATGGGGAGTGCTGACCACCGTGGCCCCTCGGAGGTGGTTGAAGTAGCTCAGGTGGAAGCTGAAAAGCCTCTGGTCCGGGTCATCGTAGGTAATGTATTGCATTATCGGGACGATGGCCTCATCAAAGGGGGTCGGGAGGTTGGAGCGGAATAGGTTTGCCTTGTCCCATTGCTGCTCCGGGAAGCGGGACAACTCCTCCTCCCAATTATGCTTGTCCCGCCTGACTACTCGCCCCTTTTCCTCATGGTGGAGGCCTGTAACCTCTGTTAAAAATTCTTTGTTAACTTTAAAATGAAGCCCCTTGATCGTAACCTCGCCGTCGATCCACGAGTCCAGGAAGCATTGGGTGATCTCGTCATCAGCTCCAGCGAACTTGCTGAAGAAAGGAGTGAAATGCTTGGCGTTGGCAAACAACTTGGCCGACTCGCTCAGAGTGAGCGTGGAAGGCTCGATGAAGACACTTTTGGCAGCCATGGGGCAGGGGAGGGAGGGGAAATCTGACCAGAAGCATGGGGGCAGGGAACGGGGGAAACAGACACAGCGGGAAGACTCAGCGCACGACAGAATTAAAACCACGTAGGGGGCCGAAGAAGGGGGAGCCGTCGACGTCGGGAATGGGCGCTCGAGGTCGGGTGCGACACGAGGGGGGAGGGGCTGAGGGGGTGCGACTGTAGGTTGCCATGCGGGGCAGGGGGGAGGGGCCACTGCCAGCGCGCCAGGTGGCACAAACTGGTCGAGGGAGCGACTTGAGGGTACAACACGGGATAATGCCACGGGCGGACCGACGCGACATGGGGATCCATCCGTAAAGCGATCGAGGTAGAAAAATCGGGGAGGGCTGATGAGGAGACAGTCTTGGAACTCCCAGAGGCGCCAACGGGGCAATGCAGGTCCATGTCGAAAACAGTCGAGCTTTTGGCGTGGCCGAGCACACCTGCCACTACGAGGGAGATCTGGGAGACCAACAGGCTGACAGGAGATGGGCCTGGAACAGGCAACATGGCGCCACAGGGGAGGAAGTCTTCTGTCCTCTGGAAACCGCGCTAGTGGAAATTTGGGGCCCCGGCACGGGGCAAGTTAGACACCAGGGTCCTCCACATTGCTGGGCTGATCTTGCGTGATAATGTGAACCAGAGCTTCGGGAAAGTTCGTGGTCCAGGTAGTGAAGGCGTCAGCAGAGATGGCTTGGTTCGCCATGAAGTCGGCCGCCCTGTTGCCTTCTCTGTACACGTGCCGGAAGCTATGATCGGGGAATCCCTGGAGGACGAGAGGGCTTCCCGGATGAAGTTGTGGATGCGCCAGAAGCAATTGCCCGGACCGCGGGCAGCTTTGATGATGACTTGGGAGTCGCCCTCGATGATGACTCGTGAGGGAGACTCCCTGAGGGCGGTCAGCCCGCTTAGCAGAGTTGCTGCTTCGGCAAAGTTGTTAGTCTAGAAGCCGAGCGGAGCAGCAAACGCCATGATCAGGGCCCCGTGGCAATCGCGGATGACCCCACCCGCCCCAGAGGGCCCGGGATTGCCTTTAGACGCGCCGTCGAAGTTGAGCTTGACCCATCCGGGGGGCAGTCCACCTGGTCAAAGATCGACAGGAGGGGGCGGGGGGGTCCGGGGGGAGCTGAATGTCGAGAGAGGATAGGAGAGCGGCTTCGCCCAGCCGTCGGGGCGCCTCGATCAAGGGGATGGATCGGGAATTCTCAAGGGCGAAGGTCACAGCCTTGGTCGCAATCCACTGGGGGGAATGGGCCGAGGAGGAAAAGGCTCTGTTGTTGCGCTCAAGCCAGAGTTGCCAAAGCATATGGGGAAGGCAAGAACTCCAGAGGAAGCGGGTGAAGGGATGGGCAAAGGGGTTGGGCCATTGCAACAGGAGGTCAGATATGGATTTGGGGCCCGCCCACTTGGATGGAGAATTGGGAGAGGATGAGGCCCAAGACTTCAGACGAAAAGGGACAGTTGATAAAGAGGTGGTTGGTGGATTCCCAGGCATCACAGCAAAGGTAGCATCTATTCGGGATCTGGAAGCCCCTCTTGATTAGATTCTCGATCGTCAGAATCTTATTTTGGATGGCTACCCAAACGAAGTGGTTGATTTTGGGGATCAGCTTCTTGGCCCACACCTGTCGGGTTGGGAAGGGAGCCTCGTCGGGGACTCTCTAAAAATTGTATGCAGATTTGACAGAAAAGACTCCGTTGGGAGTCCCATGCCAAACGCATCTGTCGTTTCCTCCGGAGGACGGGATGACAGTCGCATTGAGGAGGCCCTGGAGTGGCAGCTTGAAGCGGGTGCCTGGGGTCCAGGATGGGCTTCCAGGTAGCACGCCCCAGGTTCTGAGAGAGATAGGCCGCAACCCTAGGACCTCTGTTCGCCAGTCCTGGTTTGAGAACGAGGAGCTCTCTGTCGGAAGACAGGGCCTCATCCTGAATCCATCTGTCATCCCAGAAATCGATCTTGGCTCCGTCCCCGAGGATCCATCTGCTCCCTTTTTGGATTATGTCTTTGGTGGAGATCAGGGACTTCCAAAATGCTGATCCATCTCGGGGCTGAGAATCGCTGAGGAAGGGGTGCCTATGGCAGTATTTTCTGCGCACAATGCTGACCCACTCATCAGGGGTGTTGGTGTGCACCTTCCAGGCATGCTTGGCCATGAGAGCCTTGTTCATGGGAACCACCCGCCTGAGCCCGATCCCTCCCTCGGCTTTGGGGCGGCAGACCAGGGGCCAGGAGACCAGGGGGAATCCTCTTCTTGTCTTCACTTCCCGACCAGAGAAAGCGTTTATGAATTTGTTCGATGTGAGCTGCAATGGAGGCCGGGATTCTGAAGACCGACATGAAGTATATCGGGATGCTTTGCAAGACTGCCGTCAAGAGGGTGGCTCTGCTAGCTTGCGAGAGGAGGTGACCTTTCCAGGGGGCCAGCTTCCTCTGAATTCGCTCAATCACCCCGCCCCACAGGGCCCTGGAGGACGCACCTGTGAACAAGGGGAGCCCGAGATACGAGGAGGGGAGGGAACCAGGGGTGCAGCCCAAAATCTGCCCGATTCTGATCTGTCTAGCCAAGGGGGTGTGGATGAAGAAAATCGTGCTTTTTCGAAGGTTGATTTTCTGGCCGACCGCCTCCTCGTACAGGGTCAAAATATGCTTGAGAGTTTTGGCTTGGGGAATTGAGGCAGAGGTGGCAAGGATGGTATCATCCACGAACTGCTGGTGGGACACAAGGGGAAGGCCCGGTGTAGGCCTGATGCCTGAAATGAGACCGCGGGTCACGGCGCCCGAGATGGTACACCCCAGGGCCTCGGCCGAGGATGATGAAGAGGATCGGGGACAGGGGGTCACCTTGGCGGAGGCCTCTGGAGTTGGGGAAAAATTTGGCAGGGGACCCGTTGACGAGGATAGAGAACCACGGGGAGGACACGCAGTTACTAATGAGCCTGACCCAGGAGGGGTGGAACCCGAACTTGAGGAGAACCTTGGACAGGAAATCCCAGTTAACTCTGTCAAAGGCCTTGTTCATATCCAGCTTGAGCAGAAAGGAGGCCTTTTTGGATAGGGCAGCCGAGTGAATGGCCTCGTGCATGATAATGACTCCGTCAGTGATCAATCTGCCTTTGACCGAGCTGCCCTGACAGGGGGCAATAATCAAGGGGAGGATATCCTTGAGACGGGAAGCCATGGATTTAGTCAGGATTTTGTACAGGACGTTGCACAGGCTAATGGGGCAGAAATTCGAGAGGGATCGGGTTGCCTGGGTCTTGGGGATCAGAGCTATGAAGGTGGAGTTGATACCTCTGGGGATGGATCGGGCAGTCTGCAGGTCCCGGATGGCAGCACACACTTTCGCCCCGACAATGTCCCAAAATGATTGGAAGAATCGGGGGGAAACCATCCGGGCCCGGGGCCGCCTCAGCCTTCATGGAAAAGGTGGCAGCATGGATTTCAGAGTCAGACAGAGGCTGCAACAGCATCTGGTTTGCCATGGCCGTGACAGAAGATGGGATGTGCTCCAGGAGGGAGTCAGCCGCATCTGGGGACATGGGGGGGCTATCACCCAGGAGCTCCTGGAAGAAGCGAGTGGTTTCAGCCCGGATGTCCTCTTCTTCCTTGATGATTCTGCCATCGCTGCCCACCAACTCAGCAATTCTGTTGGAGCCCCTGTTCCTGAGAGTCGACGCGTGGAAGAACTTGGTGTTTGCATCGCCATCTTGGAGCCACAGGGCTCTCGACTTCTGTCTCCAAAAGATTTCCTCCCGGGCCAGGATGTTATGATACTCGCTGAGAACAAGGCGCTCCTCATCCCTGAGCCCCGGGTCTTGGGAGCCAGCTTGAAATCTGGCCTCGAGGGCTTCGAGTTTTTCTTTGAGAATTGCTTTGTTTTCGAAGATATTGCCGAACACCTCCTTGTTCCATGCCTTGAGTTGGTCCTTAAGGCATCTCAGCTTATGGAAGATTTGCTCAGCGGGGCGTCTAGGGACTGGGGGAGCCCACCAGCGCCCAACCTGGGCCCGAAAGTCAGGGTGATGCAGCCACATGGACTCGAACCGAAAAGGCCTCTTGGGGGAGGGCCTGTGATCGGTTTCAAGGAGGAGGGGGCTGTGATCAGACCCGATTTTGGGGAGGGCCAGCAGGGTGGCATCAACAAACATAGGCAGGGCTTCCTTGGACAAGAAAACTCTATCTAGTCTGACCTGGATATGATTTGCTCCCACTCTTCTGTTGGTCCAAGTGAACCTGGCTCCTTTCAGGCTGACGTCCATGAGCTCGTTGAGGGCAGTAAAGGCACCAAAGTCCTCCATGCTCTTGCCCTGAGCCGCTGAGCCCCCGCTTTTATCAGAGAGGAACAGGGGGCTATTGAAGTCCCCGACCAGGATCCAAGGCAGGGGGCGAAGGCTTCTCTCATCGAGCTAATTTCCTTCCATAAGGCCACTTTCTCGATGGGACTGTTAGGAGCGTAGACGTTGGATAGAATCCATGAGCGCCTTGACTTTACGTAGTGGACCAACATGTTGATGATTCTAGGGGACAAAGATATGAGTCTTCCTTCAAAGCATCGGGGGTCCCACATGCATAGCAGACCCCCGGTCGAGCCGACCGCGAGGGTAGACGAGGGACTCGCGGTTGCGCCGAGGTAGCTTGGGCTACACGTCGAGAAACAGCCTCATCTATTTTGGTCTCCTGAAGGAGGAGGAAGGACGAACGGTGATCCTTGCGAGTTGGCCGAGGATCCTTTTCTTGGGGGCCCCATTGAGGCCCCTGATATTCCAGGTGATGAGCTTCATTTGACACCCTTGAGGGGTCGCTTGCCCCCCTTCCCGGAATGAGCGGGGGGTTTGGATCGATTGGTGTCCGACTTGGAGAAGCTTGCCCCCACGTCAGATAGAGTTGCCTGGGAGCCATTGGCTATGTCATCTTCAGTGATCCTAGTCCGTTGATCACCCAGGGTGGGGCGCCCTCTTTTGAGTTTGCTGCCAAAGTCTGTGGCAAAAGACCTGCTCCGGGTCATCTTAGGGCTGACTTTGTCGGGCCCGGATGAAGAACTAGCTTCGATCTCTTCATTGGACTTCTCAGATCCGCACTCCAAGGGAGGAAGCCCAACAGGGATCGTCGGGAGGGCCGGGAGGGGGTCCGGGGAGGAGCGGGGATGGGGGGGAAAGGGGACCCCGGCCAAGGGAGCCGACGGGGAAGAGAGCCTGAGCGGCTCGCTTGCCTGGGCGCAAGCAGGGCCCTACGGGGAGGGGATCAAAGCGGGCTGGGCGGGAGAGCATGGGATCAGGGCCATAGAAGACGACCCAGGGAAGGGAGCAGCAGAAGGGGAACCCTGGGGGAGGTCACCCTCCAGACCGAGGTCCATATGAGAATCCTTTGGGGCCGGGGGGCCCCCTTGGTGGTCCAGGCATGGGATCTGGGGCCGTCACGAGGGGCCCGCGAGATGGGGCCCGGCCTGATTGAGAAGGGGGTTTGGGGGGAGGGCCTTCCGCCTTTCTGGAAATCGGGCATTGGTGGGAGAGGTGGCCCTGAGTGCTGCAGGTGGGGCAGAAGGCGGGTTTGTTTTCGTAGATCAGGGGCTAGCTCCAGAAGTAGGACCTAGAGGAGATGGTCACCGAGGAGGGGAGAACGGATTCGAGGTTGGCGTTGATGCAAAATCGGGCATGCACCATCCGGGATCCTGCCTTGGTAGCAGGGTCAAAGGCCACCAGGTCCCCGACCGACTGAGCAATGAGTTTGAGGACGTCTTCGTGCCACAGATGGAAGGGAAGGTCTGGGAGCCGAACCCAGATCGAGGCAAAGTTGATGCTTTGGGTGTTGGGGTGGAAGTCAGCTCCATACCGCCTGAGGAAGAGGCTCTTGCACCCCAGAAACCAGGGCCCGCCCGATAGGATCTTTTTGGCGTCCTCACTATTGTTTAATTTGATGATGAAGAAACCCTTGGTCAGGGCAACCAGCTGGATGTGCCCGAAAACCTTCCATTTGGTAGCTGCCCACCTGCGGATGGTTTCCATGTCAGGACGCCCTCCCAGGAATTTCCCTACCAAGGAGGTAGAAGAACCAGCTACCAAGGAGGAGTAGACCTCCTCCTGGATAGAAATGTGAGTGCCCTCGAGGGAAAGACCTAGCCTCGAGGCCCGGGAAGGGGCCCTGGTGCCCGCCAAGATCTGCTGATAGGAGGGTTTGGGCCCGCCGGGACAAAGCCCCACTCAGGAGCAGGGGACTTATTCCCCAGCCCTGCGCTCGCATCGAGGCTGGCCTATGGGCCAGGGCCCAAGACACCCTGGCCCCCAAACGGATCAAGCGTAGACCCATCCTTTGGGCCCGTCGGGGGTCCTGCAGGCCCGGGACCGGGCCTTGACATGCCTGTCCTCGACCCCGAGCCCGATCCCAACCGGGGACCTGCACCAAGCACTGAATCTGCCCCCAACCCTGCACCAGCTCTTGCTCCCGCTCTTGCTCCTGCTCCTGTGCCTGCTCCCGCTCCTGCTCCTGCCATTGGCATCAGCTTATCTTCCTTTCAAACCTTATTGTTAATTTACTATGAGTTCATAACATTATAGCCTTTTATAATACAACTTCAAAAACATTAAATGGCTTAACAATCTTCTCTCTTCTGTTAGGACTACATCAACTCTTGCTCGTATGTTCTTTTGCCTACAAATTCATTTAAAATTTTTACATATAATCATCCTATTTTAATGAATAGGTAAGTTGGTATTTACTATGTTTTTCTTACTCTTTATCTATCTATCTGATCATTGTTTTGATATCAATTGTGATGTGCTATTAATCCCCAAACCGAACATGTTAATGTTTGTGGCCCACTTCGTTTATTTTTTTATATACCTGCTTACTGTCACATGGGCACATGGGATATTGTAGAAGAAGGAGCATTATATTATCTGTATAATAAAATCTTTATTCAATTTCTTTATGTTGCTTGGGATCTGATATGCTGATAAATAGTTCATTGCATATTTGTATTTACTCTATTTTCTTAACCAGATGATCAAAATGAAGCAGTAAGAGTGAAAACTATACATGTAAACTCAGCAATATTGGCAGCAAAAAGTGGCTTCTTTTACAAAGTAAGAAGAACTCAACCTCCCATGATTATAAGCTTTCTTCTTCCATGGTACTCTCTTTCCTTAATTTTCTGTTTCTTAAACTTTGTTGTTGCAATGAAGCTCTTTGCCAATGGCATGCGTGAAACTGAGCAAAGAGAGGTCACTCTTCACATAGGTAGTTCAGGTGTGTTAACTGAATTACTGTTTTCTCTTGATTCTGATTTTTGAAACTTCTGTTTTTTGTGATATGTAAACATCCTGAAATTTTGTCTGAATGTTCTCCTCTGGTTTATTGCAGAAGAAGTGGCCTTTATGGATCTGTTGAACTTTATCTATCATGGAAGACTCAATGCACAATCCACAACTGCATTGGATGTCCTAATAGTAGCAGACAAATTTGAGGTTCCATCTTGTATGGATCAATGCATTGCTTTAATGAATCTATCAATGACACTAGAGTCTGCATCGCTTCTTCTGTGCCTTCCTTCCAGAATACATATGATTGATGTAATGCAGCCATTAATAAAATCCGCAAAAGCATTTCTTAGAGACCATTTCAGCAAGTATAAAAGGCAAGTTTCTTCTTTCACTGATTGCATCTATCCTTAGGCACCATATTTCATTAGTTGGGTATGTTTGTGTTTCCATTGTATTATCTTGGTTTGTCTAGGTGTTATAATCCATTCAAATGGGATATATCATCTAGTCATTGGGCATTGTTACTCTTATAAGTAATACATAATTCATAATTTTCAGGTTTGAGGAAGAGTATATGAATCTACCTTTAGCTGTCATGGAGGAAGTCTTATCAAGCAATGAATTGCAAGTTTTTTCTGAAGATGTTCTCTATGACCTTGTGATGAACTGGGCCAAAAAGCATTATCCCAACAATGAAGATAGGAAAGAAGTCTTGAGAAAAAGACTTTGGCACTTGATACGTGTTGGGTCTTTGGAAAGCAAATGAAGAATGAAATATTCTCTGCAATGAAAATTAACCAGACACAGAAAATATACACTGCAGCAATAATAAGATAAGAGAATTCATAAACAAGATGACACAACAGATACCGTGGTTCGACAATTGTGCCTACGTCCACAAAAGATTAGATCCTTTCTTGAGAAGACAAATTAGTGATTACATATTACAACTCTCTATCAAAACAGAGTCTCATATCTTGTTATCACTCTTGTATATCATGCATACAAATTACACTTAATTTATAGACCTTTCTGCCTAGCGTTTTAATCTTCACCAGTGGTGGTAAAACACATAAAATCTAATCTTCACCAACAGTGGTAAAAAGCAGAAAAACTAATCTTCACCAGCAGTGGTAAAAAGCAAAAAAACTAATCTTCACCAATGGTGGTAAAAATCAGAAAAACTAAAGCAAGAAATAAAGCAGAGTAATCATTGGAGAGTATATTCTCGAACACTTTCCTCTTATCCACTTTTATCCTCCACGGTATAAGGATGACAATAAATAACAGCAAAAAAAAAACTCTTATTTGGTGAACAGATAAGGATACCACGTCATGGGATGTAACCATAGATAATGACAACAATCTCCCCTTCCAAACCCATGAGGAGGGCTCCCTCATACTAGAGGCTTACACGGAATTCATGCCTGCCAAAGCTTTACACAATTTATGCTTTTCTTTTGGCACTATCTTCGTCATCATGTCTGATGGATTTCGATCAGTATGAATTTTGTTAATCTTCACCAAACCATTTTCAAGGACATCTCTAATCCAATGATACCGCACATCAATGTGCTTGGTTTTGTAGTGGAATGTAGCATTCTTGCTCAGATCAATGGTGCTTTGACTGTCACACTTAATCACGTACTCCTTTTGTTGCAAACCCAACTCCATAAGAAAACGTTTCAACCATAGCATCTCCTTACAGGCTTCTGTGGCAGCAATGTACTTTGCCTCTGTAGTTGAAAGTGCAACACATTTTTGCAGCCTTGATTGCCAAGAGATGGCTCCTCCTGCAAAAGTAAACAAGTAACCAGAAGTAGACTTTCTACTATCAAGATCTCCTGCCATATCTACATCTGTATAGCCTTCCACCATAGGTGGTGAGTTTCCAAAACATAAACAAACTTTAGAGGTGCCTCTTAGATACCTTAGGATCCATTTTACAGCTTCCCAATGTTGTTTGCCTGGATTTGCAAGATATATGCTAACTACACTAGTAGCATGTGCTATGTCGGGCCTTGTGCACATTGTAGCATACATTAAGCTCCCTACAACTGATGCATAGGGGATCTTTTCCATTTCTTTCTTTTTCTCGTTGCTGGTTGGAGATGACTTGACACTCAACTTGAAGTGACTAGCTAATGGCATACTCATAGGTTTGGCATTTTTCATATTAAATCTTTCAAGTATCTTCTCAACGTACTTTTCTTGTGATAGCCATATCTTCTTGTTCCTTCTATCACGCTTGATTGTCATACCCAAAATTTGGTTTGCAGCCCCTAGGTCCTTCATTTCAAAGACCTTATTCAACTCCTTCTTCAATCTGTCAATCAGATTAGTATCTTGACCAAGGATAAGCATATCATCAACATACAACAAAATAATAATGAAGGAAGACTTTGAATATTTTTTGAAGTAAACACAATGGTCTGCAGTGGTTCTAATGAAGCCTTGATTCATCATAAAAGAGTTGAACTTTTTATACCATTGTCTTGGTGCTTGTTTTAACCCATATAAGCTCTTCTTCGTTTGCTTTCCAAAGACCCAACAATTCCATTTCTTTCTTTTCCTCGTTGCTGGTTGGAGATGACTTGACACACAACTTGAAGTGACTAGCTAATGGCGTACTCACAGGTTTGACATTTTTCATATTAAATATTTCAAGTATCTTCTCAACATACTTTTCTTGTGATAGCCATATCTTCTTGTTCCTTCTATCACGCTTGATTGTCATACCCAAAATTTGGTTTGCAGCCCCTAGGTCCTTCATTTCAAAGACCTTGTTCAACTCCTTCTTCAACCTGTCAATCAGATTAGCATCTTGACCAATGATAAGCATATCATCAACATACAACAAAAGAATAATGAAGGAAGACTCTGAATATTTTTTGAAGTAAACACAGTGGTCTGCAGTGGTTCTAATGAAGCCTTGATTCATCATAAAAGAGTTGAAATTTTTATACCATTGTCTTGGTGCTTGTTTTAACCCATATAAGCTCTTCTTCAACTTGCATACCATGTGCTCCTTGCCCTTTACTAGGAAACCTTTCGGCTGCTCCATATATAGTTCTTCTTTTAGATCTCCATGTAAGAAAGTTGTTTTGACATCCAGTTGCTCAATCTCTAAGTCTAGACTAGCAGCTAGGCCTAGGACAGTACGAATAGAAGGCATCTTCACAACAGGAGAATTTTTTTTGTCAAAATCAACACCCTTTTTCTGCCCGAAACCTTTCACTACCAACCTTGCCTTATATCTCATATCATTTTTCAGCCTAAACACCCACTTGTTCTTTAAGGATTTTCGCCCTTTTGGTAGCTCAACTAAATCATAAGTTTTGTTCTTATGCAAGGACTTAAGTTCTTCTTGCATATCTTTCTTCCATTGTTCTTTCTGCTCATGCATCATAGCTTCTTTAAAGCATTATAGTTCACCACTTTCAGTGAGTGTGATATACTTTGATGAAGGATATTTTGTTGAGGTTGTCCTTTCCCTTTGTGACCTTCTCAGCATAGGTGGTTCTTCTTGAGGAGGTTGCTCCCCCTGCTCAACATCACCATGCACATCATCATTACCATGTGCATCATCATCATCTGCTTGTTGATCCTCATCACCCCAAACTTGATCTTCTTCATCTTGAGCTTGCTGCCCTTCATTTTCATGGATGGGTAAAGGATCTTGTGTTTCTGGTAGCTCATCTACAACTCTCTTTGGTTGTTCTTCTTTGTCAAAATCAGAATATGTTTGGTTTTCACGAAAAATCACATCTCGGCTTCTATGCAGCTTCTTGGCCTTGGGATCCCATAACCTGTACCCAAACTCATCACCTCCATAACCCAAAAATATACATTGGATTGCTTTGTCATCTAGCTTGCTTCGCTGCTTCTTAGGTACATGTATGAAAGCCTTGCATCCAAAGACTTTCAAATGTGAATAAGATACCTCCTTGCCGGTCCACACTCTTTCTGGCACATCGCCTTCCAATGGAGCTGAAGGAGATAAATTTATTAAATAGCAAGCTGTACTCATGGCTTCACCCCAAAATTCCTTTGATAACTTAGCTGATTAAAGCATGCTTCTAATCTTTTCAACTATGGTGCGGTTCATCCTTTTTGCAACACCGTTGTGTTGTGGCGTGTAAGGGACAATCTTCTCATGTCTTATCCCATGCTTTGCACAATATTCCTCAAATCTCTTTGAGGTGTACTCTCCACCATTATTTGTACGAAGTAATTTCAAGGACTTGGAGGTCTGCATTTCAACCATAACATGAAACCTTTGAAATATTTCAAACACTTGATCTTTGCTTGGCATGGTAAAGCTCCAAACTTTCCTGGATGCATCATCAATAAAAGTAACAAAGTACAAAGCACCACCAAGAGTTTTCACGCTCATAGGGCCACATTTATCAGAATAAACAAGATCAAGAATCTCAATTTTCCATTTGGCCTTAGCATGTGAAAAAGAAACTCCATGATGTTTTCCTACTAAACAATGATCACACGGAGCCAATGACGTACCTTTGAAATTTGGAAGAGAATTCCTCTTCACCAAAGTCTCCAAACCTTTTTCACTTATGTGACCGAGTCGTCGATGCCATAGACCAGATAGAGATTCATCAGAAATAGTGTTCACCTCGCCTTTGGATAACTGGGCTTCAGTCCTATAGAGAGAGCAACACTTCTTTCCTCTTGCCACAACCAAAGAGCCATTTTTCAGCTTCCATAATCCATTGCCAAACTGTGTCTCATACCCTTCATCATCAAGATTTCTAGTTGATATGAGATTCAACCTGAGATCTAGAACATGCCTCACATCCTTAAGGACCAGCTTATAACCAACATTGGTTGTGATGCAAACATCACCCATTCCAACAATTTTAGACACTCCATTATTTCCCATTCTTACCAAACCAAAGTCTCCTAACTTGTACATGATAAAGAAATTGCTATGTGAAGTGGCATGGAAGGATGCTCCTGAGTCAACCACCCAGTTTGAATCTTCACACGCTGCACTAATACAGTCTTCACCACACATTGAGAATATTAGGACATCACTGGATGCAATTGCAGTGGTTTCTTGATGTTCTTTATTTTCATCACCAGATTTCCCTTCCTTTTGATCTCTTTTAAGCTTCTTGCACTCTCTCTTCATGTGCCCGGGCTTCTTGCAGTAGTAGCAGGTTATTCCTTTTCTTTATTTGGATCTCCCTTTTGATTTGCCTTGATTGTTATCTCCTCAGTTCTTTGGTCTTCCATGTTCTTCAGCAACCAATGCCTGTGAGTGGGAGGAATTTGAGGATTTTCTCCTCACTTCTTCATTCAACAAACTGCCTGTAACTTGACTCATGGTAACAACTCCATTGGGTGCTGAGTTGCTTAGGGATACAACAAGAGTCTCCCAGCTATCCGACAATAAGCTTAGCAACAATAGTGCTTGCAACTCATCATCCAACACCATCTTCATAGCTGCTAGCTTATTTACAATGCTCTACATCTCGTTTAGGTGCTCTGCAACAGACCCATTTTCTTTAAACTTCAAGTTTACCATTTTTTGATCAAAAATGCCTTGTTTCCGGCTGTCTTTCTCTCATACAAGTCATGCAGTTTCTTCCATAAAGGGTTTGCACTGGTTTCTATCGCCACATGGTGAAACACAATATCATCCAACCATTGACGGATGCAAGCAGTTGCTTTTCGGTCCATCTTTGTCCAATCCTCAACGGATATGTCATATGGCTTCTGGTCTACTTCAATCGGCAGGTTGAGGTCCCTCGAATAGAGAAGATCTTCCATATTGGATTTCTAGATTAACCAGTTGTTGCCATCTAAGCTAACCATCCGAGTAGAGGTGTTTGCCTCCATTTTTGATCCACACACAAGTGAACCAAGCTGGCTCTGATACCAGTTGTTGGGTCTTTGGAAAGCAAATGAAGAATGAATATACTCTGCAATGAAAATTAACCAGACATAAAATATTCACTGCAGCAATAATAAGATAAGAGAATTCATAAACAAGATGACACAATAGATACCGTGGTTCGGCAATTGTGCCTACGTCCACAAAAGATTAGATCCTTTCTTGAGAAGACAAATCAATGATTACATATTACAACTCTCTATCAAAACAGAGTCTCATCTCTTGTTATCACTCTTGTATATCATGCATACAGATTACACTTAATTTATAGACCTTTCTGCCCAGCGTTTTAATTTTCACCAGCAGTGGTAAAAATCAGGAAAACTAATCTTCACCAATGGTGGTAAAAAACAGAAAAACTAAAGCAGGAAATAAAGCAAAGTAATCGCTGGAGAGTATCTTCTCGAACACTTTCCTCTTATCCACTTTTATCCTCCACGGGATAAGGATGACAACAAATAACAGCAAAAAAAAAAAACTCTTATCTGATGAACAGATAAAGATACCACGTCATGGGTTGGACCCATGGATAACGGCAACAATACGTGTCCCACAAATGTCCATTCAAAAGCTCAAAGAAGTTATCGCTAACGAAGACCTTGATTGTTCACTGGAATTATTATATGAGGCACTTCTTTTCAAAGCGGAATCTCTCCATAGAAGGAAGAGACACATTTTAGCAAACAATCACCACAACAGGTTTTGTGAAAGGTTATATATGGTGAGACCTATTCGAGTCCTCAGAAGGACTGCATGGTGCTTTGGGATATCAAAAAAGACAGCTTCTTACAGATTAATCCTAATGAAAAAGAGGTTGGGCACGTGGTTTCTGAATTTGTATTTTTGGGTGACCACCCGTTCCGGATTGGACTTCGTGCCTACCCTAATACTCTTGAGGTTTACTTAAGGAGACAAGAGGAAGAGGGAAACATGGCAATAGAATGTACACTCTCTCTTCAAGAAAAGCCCTCAATTAGAGTGCAGTTCCAGCACCTCTTGACTTGTAGTGTACAAGTACTGACAACCATCTTATTGACAATGTTTTCCACTTACAATTCCAATTTAAACTGAGGCCATAGCGCAATGTAAGAAAGTTTCAGTTCTTCAATCTATTCTTTGTAGACAATTTTACTGTGTCAGAATAGCTATGAGGTGAACATCTATGATTGTTTTGTTATATGCTCTGGGGCATTCTAGAAGGCTGGCTATGACTCGGAGATTTGCCGACAATTTTACATTATTCAACGCCACATGTTTTTTAATCTTATTAAAAAAAATAAATTTGCTTCTTGAAAAAAAAAAAATTAGCATGTATGTGGAAATGACAAATTTTCTTTAACATTTCAAAAATAAATAAAATAAAATTACAGTGTTGATATTATTGAAGGCAATAATTATATACATTATTAAAAATTATAAATAATTTATAAAATAAAATATTTTATTATAAAAATATTTAAAAAATTAATATTTTAAATGTTTGAGTAGTTAAACTAATTTGTTTTTCAAAGAATGAACTTTAAGGGCTTGATTTAAACAATATTGTATTTAAGGGCTAAGTCCTATGACTTTAAAGTGCTTAACTTAACAATAATATTGTATATAGGGATAAAAATGAAGGGTTATATAAAGGACAACTAATCTTTTTATTTGATAATTTTTAATATTATCTATAAATTGTTAGTCTTTAGCAAATGTTTATAGTAGGAATTTGATACGGTTGGTTACCGTGAGTGTGAGTAGATTGAACGAGAGATCTATTGTTACTAATGGTTACCAATTAAGTTATTTAATGATTGTTTCTTTAATTTTGTTTGCTCTTTTAGATAGTTGTAGGAGATGTGGCATTGATCTAAGTTGTTGATTTGCATTGGATCATGGCTATGATCTAAGTTGTTGATTTGCATTGGATCATGGCTACTATTTTATGGTGGCTACGAATAATAGTTATTTTGAGTACCTTATTATGATCGAGTATGGTTGATTGAGACAAGCTTGCTTAAGTAGTCATAGTAGATTGCAAAAATGGGTTAGTCATTAAGAGGTTTAGATTTTTGCATATTTTGGTTAAAGCATAAAGATCTTGATCAATACTCTTATCCAGATTACTAACGATAGGGTATTGGGATAATTCATTATTGGCTATGACATAGCACATTGGTTCCATAAATATCTTCGACTTTCAATGGTATTGTGTTTGCCATTGACTCTCATTATTTTCCATGTTAGAAATCATGGGGATATGCGATGGAGGATGGGAATACATGTGTTGCAAGACAACTGGTAGTTAATATTTCTATGAGTTAGGAAAATTTATAGTCCTAGGATTAGTCGTAAGGTGCTATGCAATAGCGCGAAAGTGGATTTATGCTAACATAAGCAAATTCATGCCTCAAGGACCTTTCCATCATACAGAAGCCAATCTATAGTGGAGAAGTCTATTTCAAAGTGTAGAAAACCTATTCTAAAGTGTGAAAAGATCTAAGCAGTATGGACGGAAAAAATACAGATATACATAATAATGTAGATAAAATGAAGTAGGTGCTAATGCTTATGAAATTAAAACATACAAAGAGGTATATTTTTCCCAAGTGTTGATCCGATGATAGGAGGTGTACAAAATTGGGTGTTCACATTTTACCCTTTTTGATGCATTCATTAGTATAATTGGTGTGTCAAAAACAAGTGTAATTACCCTAACTTTATAGGGCACAATCGCTGAAGTCTCTCATAGATGAATTGGTTATTTTATGGAAAGGAGGGCCTATGATGGTCAACATCTATATTACACTAAGGTAGTTTCCCCTTGAATTTTAAGGAAAAAGGGTTTTCAAAAGAACTCAAAATAAATGAATGAAGAAAGAAAAAATATGTTGATTAGGTTAGGTTTGATGTTATGTGTGTGTGTTTTGGTGTAAAATGTATCACATGATGAAAATATAGGGTGGAAAGTTAAGGAGAGTGACACAAGAAAAGAGGCACAAAACACAAGGTGTAAGTAGCACAATCAAACAACTTCAACAAAAGGCACATGATGATGCAGGAGCATCCAATGGTGTAAGGGCAATCTTGCATCACAAAAAATAAAAAATAAAATTAAAAATAAAAATAAATAATATATATGTTTAGACCCATGTGTTTAAAAATATATATATGTTTAGACCCATATGTTTAGATCCATGTGTTTAGACCCATATGTTTAGACCCATATATGTTTAGACCCATGTGTTTAGACCCATATGTTTAAACCCATATGTTTAGACCCATATGTTAAAAATTCAAGATTCAAGTGAATATTTTCCTGGGTGGGAAAATGAAAATGAAAATTTCAAATGAATATTTTCCTGGTGGGAAAATGAAATGCGGGAAAAGGAGTTACACTTACCAGAATATTCTTTGGGAAGTTATTAATAGGGGGAATAGATATTACCGAGGGAGGGGAGATCATAGATCGTGGCTCCAAGATTGGACGATATAGCATTGTAATTTCTGTCCCTTTTGGCTGACATTAATAAAATAATTCTTTTCTATGGTGATTTAACTCCTTGGATGGTTTTGTTCGTGTTTGTTCAGCCTCAACAAGTTTGGCATTGTAATTTCTGCCCCTTTGGCTGGCATTATTAAAATAATTATTTTCTATTGTGATTTGGCTCCTTGGATAGTTTTGTTCATGTTTGATCATCCTCATCACATGATGAGACCGTTAAGGTACTTGATTTAAGACATCCAATGAGGAGATCAAGGATAAATCTAGAGACATGTAGGTAAGAACATAATACGAGGACAAACACAAATCGGTGAGATAAGTGTCACAATCTAGTGGAGAAGTTGGTGGCATGAGGGAAATAATTATGCATAAAAAGAGTGCTAAGGCTATTGGAAAGGAGAAAAGGGGAGATCTATAATGTGAAGATGAAGATAAGGTTTTAAACATGTTGGTGACCAATGTGATTCGGTAGGAAACCATAGGATTAATAAAAATGCCAAAAAGTACTAAAGCATAAGTGATGTTGGAGCAAGTAGGTTGGATGGTTTATTTTTGGTAGATGATGAAGTGACCATAGAGTTCACAATAAATTTATGCAATGACCATATTTGAGTGCAAGGCTTGGATATTGAGGCCTCAAAGGCAGTGATAGCGAGGGTGACGAGATTGTAAGCTTAGTTCCAAAGAAAGTTTTGGGAATCATTTCCTGCATAGTGTGCATATGAAGCATTTTTGCCCTATGAGCAAAATTCTTGTAAGATTTTTGATGATAAGATGACTATGCAAACCTAGCTACAAGCACCATATGATATTATTGTTATGTATTGCTTAAAATATTTTACAAGAAATAAGCTATTCTTGGTGGTCATGGGACACCATTTTAGGTCTTACTACATGAAGTGTGAGGAAGAGGGTGAAGAATTTAGGTTAAATGTGGCATACTATTTGTCATAGGTCTTGGAAAGTATGGCACCCATTATGGGCAACATGATAGTGTGTGGAGTATATCTTATCAGGTATCAATTAACTTATTAATAGTAGATTGATTAAAGAGAATAAGGGTAATATGAGAGATTTGGTTGGCTAGAGGGTGCAACATAAGGGTAACCTAATGAAAGAAAAATTACTAATAGTGGACCAATTAAAGGGCATAAGGGTGAGATGGGAGATATGGTTGGCTAAAGGGCACAATGCAAGGGTAGCCCAACAAAGGGAGATATAGTAAATGATGATGGCAAATGAAGAACAAACAGAGCAAGAGGGACTCAAAATATATTGAAAGAGGCTATGGGGTTGTCTTAGAAAAAGAAGGAAATAAGTGAAAGCATACCTATTTCTAGTCCACCAAGGCAAGAAATAGTGGAAATGGATTTTGATGACTCAGAGGAACTAGTGAGGAGGACTATGACAAAAAAAGGAAAATGTGTGATATCAATAAAAAAAACAATTGGAAAAGCAATTTCAAGAAGCCCAAAGGTGCATTACTAAATTGGAGGTAAAGGTCATGCGATGGAAAGGAGAAGTAGAGTGTTGGCCAATGAGAACAATAATGGACCTATTACAGTAATTTCAAGGGACAAAAGAGGGAAAAGAAGAGGGGGTGGGTCCATAGAAGCTAGGAGTGAGAGTAGCTAAAGGACAAGAGTCTTGTAGTGTGGCTACAATAACTAGTGTGATATGAATATTTATGCAATTGGTAGAGTTGATGACTCATGCGACAACAATAGTGGTAAGTGAAAAAGAAACAAGAATGGAAGAAAATAAAGGAACAATTAAAGGAACAGATAGGGAAGCTAATGATTAGAAATCAAAAGTTAGAGAGGATAGTAGAAGAAAGGAAGAAAAATATTGAAGAGCTAAAGGATAAGAGAGAATAAATATAGTCTAAGCTAGAGTGATTGCAAACTAGAGGAGTATAGTAGGGTGATTAGTATTGGACTTGATAGAATGTAGTAGGAGTCCACCATGGGTGTACATGTTTATGCTTCACGGGTGGATTTTGTCTAAAATTTTAAAAATACTCCCAGATTCATTGTATGAAATGAAGAAACCCAAGAAAATTTGTGTCATATTCTTTAACAATATCCTAGAGTACTAAAAACTATTATATGAACTATATTTACATAATTTTTTTGTGCAAGACAACATGGAGTGGAATCTAAACCCATTCATGGGGGATATGCAACTACAAGAGTTCATGTTGACAATTGTACTAGAGGTATGAGATGGTTGACAAGTGGATCCAATAAACATAGTAGGATATAGGGCTAATAGTGCAAGGGGAGTAGGAAGTTATGAATTTGATAGTTACATATTATAGTTTGATGGAGGCGCATCCACAATGTTGGTAAAATATTCAGTAGGGATGAGTGATGTGCTTATAGAGGTTTGAGAAGGTGGTTGTTGTATACAAACAAGAGGTGCTCAATAGAATCTAGAAATGGTGCATAGGGTTACAAGAGGCATTACTCAAGCGGAAAAACACTTCTATAGTGAATTGGAATGTAGCATATTATGGGTAGGGATAGTAGTATGGAAACTAAGAGAAATAATGTCGACATGGATTGGGTTGCAATTCCACTTTCTACTCCTATGGTATCTAGTACTCGATTATAAGAGGTTGTTTATAAGGAGCACATAAGAGATAGAGGAGGAATTTGAGGATTATGCAAGTATGGATGTATACTTGAAAAGTAATAAAGTGGGCTATGTTGATGCATATGATTTAGCCGATGGGTTTCAAAGAATCGGTCTTCGTAAAAAAAATGCTAGTTATGGCAAAATTGGATGTTGTGAAAAATATTAATCAAATAAATAAATTGTAATGATGTCTTTTGGTTATCTGTTTCCTGTGTTTTTGTTGTGATGTATGTCTAATGCATGTTTGAGGTGTAAAAGTGTGAAAATATTTTGGGCAATGTCTATGATGATACAAGATGATGATGAGGTCATGCTTGAATGAACTATAAAATGACATGTGAGGATAAAATAAAATTTTAAAGAACATAAAGTATTTAAATTATAAGGAAAGAATGCATAAGACATGACATAAGTTGAATGGATATGAGGGTGAGATTGTTATAGACAAATATCCACAAAATATGGTGAGGGGAGATGAAAACAAGCTAAAATAATTGAAAAAATAACTGATAAATGGTAAATAAATATGATGCAATTGTTAAAAGTAATACAATTGTAGATTGTGAAGTAAAAATACAAAATACTATAAAGTAGTGGTGGGATACATGTTAAGATAGACATGGAATACAAATTTAGAAAATTAAAGGTAGCTACAAGGTATGAGATAAGATAAGTGTAAGATACAAAAAATATGGATGCAGACGATGATTACAAAGAATTAATGTGTTTGGGGAAAATAAATTTAAAACATGTGACAACAGGTATAGGGACACATGATGGAGTGGGAGAATATGCCAAGAAATATGTGAAAGTGTGGTATCAATCAAAATATTAGTAGGAAATAATTCACAAAGATCAAGTCTAAATAAAAACAAGTGATGGCAATAAGGGACACAAAGATTGAGGAATAACCTATAAAGATGAGGGTCATTTAAATTCATAGAGTGTTAAAGAGAGAAAGACACACACAAAGGAGGTGAAGATAGAGTGATGATGAAGGGGAAAAGGACACACAATGTGGGATTTTTAGGCAAAAGGAGCGAAAGTGATAATGTGCAAGAAGGACCCACAAGATCAAATACAAAGACCGAGAAAGCCCATTGCTAGGATCCATATAGTACTACAGAGTTGGAGAGGTATTTTGAGGTGTTGGGGATTTTTAATTTAGAGGAATGGATGGAGTACTTTTTGAGGTTAAGAGGATATACCAAGGAGGCTGTTATAGAATTTACAAGTGACCTGGAGAATGGGTAAACAAAGGTCTAGGAAGTGGAGGTAATAATGTCTTGTTAAATAGTGGTGAGGGTCATTAGGTTGCTGGAGTACAAAGAAGAGTGTTTTTAGGAGCCATTAAATGTGGCTCAAGGATTATAAATATTATTTGTATATGTTAGATATAAAGGTACAGTGGTTAAAGTGGAAGTACTAAGGGCATCCCTTCTTGTGTCATATGATGCCATAACACTATTTTGTTTAAAGTATCTACCAAATAGTAAAACATAGTCAGTGTTAGCAAGGCATCATCTCTAGTTTTTGATTCACCTAAAAAGGTTTTGGGAAGAAGAATAATATAATATTAACTTTTCATAGTACTTGCAGCCTTTTGCACCTGTACCTACAAGTAATTTACAATCTAACAAGGGATAACTAATGGCATACAAAAGCATCCATGGTTGTTGATGGTAGGTGAGGGTGTGAGTGCAATGGAGCTTAGAGTGATTTGTATAGAGTTTGGATATAAAAATGTGTAATCCTTAGAAATGTGAGAAATGACCTTCTATTTATAGATTTGGCCAAAGTTAGGGGGGTTAGGTGTGGTATGAGGTGTCCTATGAGGTGTGCTATAAGGTGTATTATAAGGTATCCCATGAGGTGGCATGGAGTACCATACATCATAAATGGGTTTGGATGGGAAAAGTTCTCATCCATCCACATGCAATAAATGGGCATGGGTGCACCATGCCTCATAAATGCATGGGTGGAGGAAAGTCTTCACCCATTTATGGCATGTGGATGTGGAGTCATCAATGCCTTGAATGCCTTGAATGGAAAAGTCTTCAAATATCATTTATGGCATTGAATGAGCATAGGGATGTGGGGGAGCAAGAGTTAAGGTTGACTAGGGTTAGGTTGACCATGGGTTTAGGGTTGACCAAGGTTGGGCTAGAGTAGGCTAGGCTTAAGTGGAAGCTAGGCTAGTCAAAGGGTCGAGTAAGGTGAGGTGGCTCTAGACTAGGTTTAAGGGGTGGTCATATGGTGATCAAGGGCTAAGCATAGGAAGGGGTTTAAGTAGAATGAATAGTGTTTTAGGTAAATTATGCAAATTTTAAGGGTTTTACAAATGTATCGACCGTTAGCACTACACAAGGATAAATGTAATAGTTTTAGGTTTCTATATTTACCTCTTTTTGCACTGTGTTGTGTGAAAACACGATGCAATGTAAAAAATTATAACATCAAATTGGTGGTTGACTTGTGAGAAAGATGAATTAATAATGGATGGTTGTGATTGATTACAAATTTTTGGCGTATCACAATGACTTTTGAGGGAGGAGACACAAGATTATCTTGAGTCATGAACAACGTAAAATGCCCCAATTATGGAAGGGATGCATATCCTTGAAACTTTACCTTTGATATATTGTTGAGCTTGATTTGATTAAGTTAGTTGGCCAAATATTGGTAGGTGTTCTCATGATGCTTCAACCATAAGTAGTCTTATTCTACCACCTCAATGAAGAGAATTCATGAGTAATCATAAATTTGATAAAAAAAGGATGGACCGTATGAACAGGTATGGTCATACACAAACATACCGATCTGTATGTTTGAGATACACACAATTATAAAAGTGTGATCAAATGACAAAAGGATCATTTACGCTGCACAATTTTGAGAATTAAGAGATAAGTTATGGGTGAGGGAGAGAATTTGTTGTGGAGCACTACCAAAGTGGACACAAAAACTCACAAGATAGCTAAGGGTAGAGCGGGACCTAGCGATGGAGGGTGTGCAATACCGGTTAGTTTATTTTTACCTATATTTTTACATTATAGGAATAAAATAAACCTTAGGACATAATTTTTAACAAAATGAAACCATAGAAAACTAAGATAAGTTAGGAAGAAATATTTTTTGTGTTGTGGGTGTGGGAAATTTGGATGCATGTTTGCTTGTTTTGTTGGCATGTTTTACGATGCGAGTTTGTGCATTATGTGTGTGTGTGTGTGTGTGTGATTTTTTTTGTGTTTTGGCTATCATTTTTTGTTTGTGGACACATGCATTTTTTGGGAAAATGGGTATTTAAACATACCTTTTGTTGCCCAACTGTATGGATCAGTATGGTCGTACGAAATCATATGAATTGGTACGATTATGTTTTTGGTTGAAAGGGATATTCCATGGGGAAATGATTTTTGACAAGGTCGGATGATGGTAGGTCAAGATGTTGTAAAAAAGGCATTGATTTAGGCCACTTATGGATGATCTTGGGGAGCTGTAGAGTGAGGATGACCAAGACTAGCTAAGGCCATTGGGTTGTATGGGGTTGCACAAATGGTAATCATTCATTATTATCACTCTTACCTATAATCATTGTGTGATCAATGGGATATTGATATAAACACATTTTAATTATCGATAGGAGAAATGATGATTACCCTGGAGGATATTTATAGGATATATTAATTGCTTATGGAAGGGTGCATAGTGATGGTGATGAGTGGTTGGGATAAGGGGACTATCGTGCAACGGGTCTTTGGTCTTGGATGTCAAGCAATAGATACGTTGAGTGGTGGTATGTTATATGGTATGTATTGGCATGCACATATATTATCATTGATCTCAAGCTATGCACTACCAGATTCTTCAGGAGTGAGGTTCTCATAGAACCTACTCGATATTATGTATGACTTTGTGGAGAGATCTGTTACGTATGCATGGGCACCGATGCTACTAGCACAAACATATAGGAAGTTTTATGGTGTTAGAATTACTGATAGGATAGGGTTGAGTTGTAACCTGTTGATATAGTTGTGGGTATGGGATCACATTGTAGTAGCGAGGCCACTAGAGTTGTCTTATGATGCCCATAGGTTGATGGAGAAGGATGTGCCCTATGCATTGAGATGGCGTATGGATAGGGATATACAAGTTAGGAGGTATCATGAGGGAGATGTCCTATACTATTGGGGCAAGTTTGGGAGTTTGAAGCCATAGATCATCTATTTGTGACCATAGAGAGGAGCACCAATATAGAGAGAGGATGTAACAAAGCTAGGTTAGGTGAGGTGATCAAGATGGGTGATCAGTAACAAGGGCATATAAGTGGAGTTTTTTCAATACACATGAGTACTAAGGTAGTTTATATTATAACAAGGTTTACCTAATCCACCAGTGATTATCTAGAGGTTAAAGGGGGGTCGTGGGCCATTGCCATGGGTGGATCCTCTAGATATGGAGAGGGATGCAGATATAATAGTACCTAATATTGATGATGTAAGGACCACCACAAATTTTAATGCATGGTGGGTAATATAGGGATGGAAGCTAGGGGGAGTGTCGAGGGATGAGGTGGGTGATGATGGGGTGCAAATACAACTAGTAGGGAAAATCTAGTGACCAATGGAGGAGATGAGGAGGAGGAGGAGGAGGAGGAGGAGGAGTCATTGTGGCAATGAATATGTCATAAGATAGACAATGTAGTAGGTCCATCTAGGGAGATCATAGAGCAAGCACTAGGGGTGGTATTTTGGGAGAGAGGTGTTGATGATACCATGTAGTGGGGATGTGATGGATACCATGGATGAGGTCATGATGTTGTGAGACATAGTTAAAAAATAGAGGTACACTTAGTGAGTCAGGAGGTGGCCTAGACATTGGAGAGTATGGGACTATAGGGTTAGAGAGTCTCTACTTTAGGGGAGCAATAGAGGTTGTAGGATCAACTAGATACATTGATTATAGAGCAGGGGAGGTTACAGAGTGAGAGAGACACAATAATTATGGATATGTATGGAGTGATAGTAGAGAGACTTGGCCATAAAAATACAATATGTTATGGAAACTGAGAAAGATATACTTCAAGAGGAGGTGGAGCGATTGAGGGTTCAAAGTGATGTAGCGACTTTACAAGCATAGGTAGCTCAACTATGACATGCTCAATATGGATTCAAGACTCTCTATTTGCGGGATAGGGATAGAGTGTTAGCATGTAAGGAAGTTATGGTGATGCAGGGTGTGCAAGTTCTATAATACTAAGCTTTTAGATCTTGATGTAGCCACATGAGCACAACATCAATGACTCTAGTAGTGCCATGTTTCATAGAGCCAACATCTCCGATAAGGAGATTAGCTCCAATGTAGGATGGTGAGAGACCGTAGGGGAACAAAGGTGATAGACCAGGAGGATAGGAGGGTAGTGGAGAGACTTCTAGTGGTTAGTAGTGAGGATTTTATTTTTGGTGTGGTAGATGAGCCACCATTTTTGTAGATCATTATTTTGATGAGATGATCATGAGGATGTATATTGTGATAGTTATAGATGGATATATGATGTAGCCTTTGGGAAATTTTGATGATGTATTTGTGATTATTTGATATATACATGATGAGGATTTGGATATGTATCTTGATGTGATATACCTTTATTGTGTTATTATGATGTGATGTACTTTTATGTTATTGGTTTGATGTGATGATGCATTGGTGCATGTGATTAGATAGATTGGATATGATATGTGGTATTTATTTGATATGGTTGATGTTATGAATGATAATATGTTGGTACATAAATGCATGAATTAAAATTCATATGTGTTTGTTTAATCAAAATTTTGAATGTGTTTTTTGAATTTCTTTTTTTTTGAATTTACATGGTGGAATTGGTAGATGGCATGAATCGGCTTCCTTTTATGGTTGCCGTTCTACTGTGCCCTGGTCTTCCACCTCTATAACCACCATGCCACAATCATTTTAAATCTTTTACGCCATTGAAAGCACTAGGAAAGAGATAAGCATTCAGTCCAGCAAGGCTCAATATTTGAACCTTGGACCTCCACCCTCTTTATAGAGTTTGGTCGAACCAATTGGTCTACACCTCGGACCTTTGTGTTTTTGAATTTCATAATCACAAATGGTTTAATTAATCAATGATAAGTTAATAGTCACATAGACATATTAACAAAACATGAGACAAGCAAACATGCAATGTATATGATGAATGCAACTATAATAGTGAACATAGGTAGGATATGCATAGAATGATTTGATCCTTAAGCTAAATGAAAATGAATAATGAACATAAGACCATGATAATTGAACATTGGACTAATGATTGGAAGGCTTTTGTATTGCTTGGTGAAACTAGTTGTGATGTTGTTCGTTCCTATTTCCAAGGGTTTTTGGATGCTAGAAGAATTTCTAGAAAGTCAAACACCTTAGTTTGAACAATCAAACTCATCTATTAGTCAGTCAATATCCTATAGAAATCTTGACCATCTCGAATGAGATTAAGCTTATCATGGACCAGTGTGTGTGCAATGATGTTCATTTATCCATTTTGAGTGAGGTTGGACTAACCAATTGTAAGCTTAGCCAATATAAGCTAGCTCATCCACAAGCATGCAGTGGTCTATACAAAATAAGGTATCTAATGTGATAGACATATCACCACTTGTAAGGCATACTCCATTGCTAGACATGCATCTATAGACCCAATGATCTATCAATATTGCTCCACTGCTATCCAGGAATCTATAGCCTTGGTGGAGTCATCTAAAATACCTTAGGAAACCAAGGATAAGTTGTTGGTAGTGCTTTTTTTCTCTTTTCTTTTTTTTTTGATGCTCTTTTTTTGCAACTTGTCCTTTTGGATCCTTAGGTTTGGATCATGAGAATGATAGGATGAGTGAGAAAAACTTTTGCTTTGTGGTAAGACTACACAAGGTGTCGCCTTCCCTAAACTCAAAATTTATTTAATGTTTGAGATGTGATTGGTCCAAGAAAGAACTCAAGTCAACCAAGGGAAGCCTAAAATTGCATTAGAACTTGATGATGTTCGACAAAGGTTGATTGGATCAACTAGAAATGGTTGAATAATAGAAAATACTTCTATTACCAAGCAACCTAGGAATAGGATTGAACTAGATATCATGATAGTTTGTGTGAATGTAGTATATGCTTATGGACTATTTGTAAAAGATAAAGATGTATATGTGCAAAATGAGTGACAATGCAACTGGACAAAGAATGACACTACACTTAAACACATGACAATGATATGAACACACAATGCATATGAATGATAACAATAGTGTGTGATAAAATATATCATTGATTAATTATGCCAATTGGGATTGGTCAATGTGTATTCACGTATCCAAAAGGTGACCAAATTAGCACATGATCTTAATGTGTATTTATGCATGAATGTTTAATGAATGAAATGCAAAAGAATGATGAGGGAGAAAAGAATGTGGATTGGAGGAAGAATGGTGGAAAGAAGAGATTGGAGAAAGGGGAGCAAGAAGGAGAAGAATGAGAAAGAAGAGAAAGGACTAGTCAAAGGTATGTAGCCGCTCATGCATGACCATACAACATTGACATGGGACCTAGGAAAAGAATGAGGAAGAGAAAGAGAATGAAGTGGAAAAGAGAGTTAGGAAAAGAAGAAAGAATGAGAAAGAGAAAGAGGAAGAGAAAATAGGACCAATCAAAGGTATGTAGTTACTCATGCATGACCATACAACATTGATAGAGAGCCTTTGAAGAAAAGGAATGAAAAAAAAGAAGAATTGAAAAAGGGTCAAAGAAGAGGAGAAAAGAGAAGTAGAAATGATGAAAGAATTAATTGAATTGAGAAATCTTGAGGCACTTTTTGTTAAGTGGTTAAATAAATAATTGAGAGAATGAAAGAATGATTTGTAGCATTATTATTGAATGCATTTTTATTTTTTTATTTTTGTTATTGTTTTTGTTTTTTGAGATAAGAATGTACAAGAATTTGAGAGCCTTATTCGATAGGATTAGGTGTAGAAGGCATGAATATGGATGATGTTGAGGGGTTCAGGTTCCTCTATTCCTTTGATATTGGCAAGCTTATAAGCTCTAGAACCAAATTTTTGTTTGATAATGTAAGGTCCTAGCCAATTGGGAGTGAATTTATCCCTCAAGTGGCATGGTTGATTTGGATTCTGTTGATTTTCCTTTAGCACTAGGTCTCCAACTTGGAATTCATGCTCATGGACTTTGTTGTTGTATGCATGTCGAACACGATCTTGATAAACCTAAAGATGCTCAATAGCATTGATTCGATGTTCATCAAGAAGTGTAAGCTGGTCTAAACAAGCTTGGCATGCAGTGTCATCATCAATGAATTCTTGGAGCAAAATTTGCAAAGAAGGAATTTCTAACTCTAGGGGTATAATGGCCTTAATGTCATAGACTAATGAGAATGGAGTTGCCCCAGTGGGTGTGTGAATGCTTGTTCTATATGCCCATAGTGCTAAAGGAATTTGATTGTGCCAATCATGATGAGACTCAACAGCCGTCTTGCGAAGGATGGCACAAATGGTTTTTTTAATGGCTTCAGCTTGGCCATTACCCTAAGGATAATAAGGAGTCAAGAAGCTATGTTGGATGTTATATTTTTTGCACATTGCTTGAACTTCCTTATTCTTGAAGGATGTACCATTGTTAGAGATGATTTTAGAGGGAATACCAAAATGATAGATGATGTGATGCATGATGAATTCAACAATTTTGAGTCCTATCATTTGGACTAGAGGAATGACTTTGACCCACTTGGTGAAGTATTCCATTGTAGTGATGATGAACTTGTGTTTGCTTGATGAAGCTGGAGTGATTTTGCCTACAAGGTCAAGACCCCATTGGGAAAATGACCACATGGATTGGATGGGCTACAAAGCTTGTGATGGTAAATGGGTTAGATTGGCATGTTACTGGCACTTAATACATTTCTTGATATATGCACAACAATCACATTCCATGGTGGGCCAATAATAACCCATGTGCAAGATGTGCTTAGTGATGGTCATTCCACTAAAGTGACCACCACAAGTACCATCATGAGTTGCAAAGATGACATGGTTGGCTTCATGTGGCTATAGGTAACAAAGGATAATACCATCATAATTGTGCTTGCAGAGGATATCCCCCAAGAGGGTGTATCTCACAACTTTCTTTTTGAAGTTTCACTTGTCGACGTGAGGCAAATCGGGAGGAAGCATGTTAAGATTAAGGTAATACTTGATTTGGGAAAACCAATAATCATAAGGCTCATCTTGAACAAAATTGACATCCACATCATTAGGAGAGGTCTTCTAAGAAATAGAAGACTTGTGGAGGGTTGTTACAAATACATGGGTTACTTTATCATGTGGGTTTTGAGGGATAAGGGATTCAAGAGAGGCCATGGTGTTAGTGAAGTGATTGTTAGATCTTGGTGAGGCTTCAATGCTATACCACTCTAATTGTGACAATAACTCTTCTGCAAGTTTCTTGTACTATTGTAGTATTTCACATCTACATTGATAGATTCCCTTCACTTGATTGATAATGAGAAGAGAATCACCAATGATTTAAAGTCACTTGATGTGCATTGAAATTGTAGTTTTGAGGTCAAGAATAAGAGCTTCATATTCAACATTGTTGTTGGTGCAAGGGAAGTCAAGTTTAAAATAAAAGGGAGTGGAGCCCCTTGCGGTGTGAAGAAAACTACTCTAGCACCTCCCCTTGTTCACATCTAGAACCATCAAAGAAGAGTGTTAGGTCAACTTTATCTTTAGGCTCAACATATTCTTCAAGCTTAATAGCATGGAAGATAGAGTCATCGAGAAGCTCAATGATGAGAGGTTTATCATCTTTGAGTGGAGCTTCCACAAGTTGGTCTGTGATGACTTGACCTTTGATGGATTTTTGATTGATGAATTCGAGGTCAAATTTTGTTAAAAACATGATCTATTTTATGGTTTTACTATTATTGTAGGATCTACCCATCATGTATCGTAATGGGTTTTCCCTAGCAATAACATATGTGGTATGATTGAGCATGTAATATCAAAGTTTCTTAGTAGAAAAAACTACTTCTAAGCATACTTTCTCCATATAAGCATATCTTGTTTCATAGCTCACCAAGGTTTGGCTAATGTAGTATATGGCCTACTCTCAACTAACCTCATTCTTCTGAGCCAACAGGGTTCCTAAGGTAAAATTGGTTGAAAATATGTATAGGTGAAAGGGGAAGCCTAGCCTAGGTAGGGATAAAATTGGTGGGGACATGAGGTATTGCTTGATTGTTGCAAAAGCATCTTGACACTCTTGATTCCATTTAAATGTGACCCCCTTTTGTAAGAGATGGTTGAATGGTTTGCACTTGTCTGATAATTGTACGATGAAGTGATGAATCACTTGGATCTTGCCTTGTAAGCTACACAATTGCTTTAAGTTCATAGGGGGTGGCATTTCTATGATAGCCTTTACTTTGTTGGGGTCCACTTCAATACCCCGTTGAGAGATGATGAAGCCTAGAAGCTTGCCTGAGGTAACACCAAAGATGCACTTTTTAGGATTCAGCCTCACGTTATGTTCTAGGAGTTGATCAAAGACTTTGTGCAAGATATTGATGTGTTGACTGCGCTTCTTGGATTTAGCCAATAAATCATCCACATAGTCTTCCATAATTTTATGCATGTAGTCATGGAAGATGTAGGTCATGGCGCATTGATATGTAGTGCCTACATTTTTAAGACCAAATGGCATGATCTTATAGCAAAATATCCCCTAGGGCATGGTGAATGATATTTTGTGTTGATCATCAGGATTAACCTAGATTTGGTTATAACCTAAAAATCCATCCATCAAGGAGAGCATTTCATGACCTAGTTGTGGAATCGACCAATGTGTCGATGTTAGGTAGGGGGAAGTTATCCTTGGGACACGCTTTGTTGATATCATAAAAATTAGTACATATGTGTATCCCTCCTTAGGCTTTCCAATAGGTACCATGTTTGATACCCACTCAGGATAATCGATTGGTTGAATAAATCCCACATCTAAGAGTTTTTGCAACTCTTCTTTTACCATTAAAGTGATGGTGGGGTGCATTTTCTTGAGTTTTTGCTTGACCGACTTTGCATCGTTATCGAGGGTTAGATTGTGGACCACTAAATATGGATCAAGACTAGGCATATCTGTGTAGGACCAAGTAAACACCTTCTTATACTATGTTAGGAGCTTTATGAAGCTTACTCTCTCTTCAGGGGATATGCTCTTTCCAAGTTTGATGATGCAAGGATTGGTAGGGTTAGAACTAAGGTCAATGTTGATTGTGTCTTCCACAAGCATGTGGGAGCCATCCTTGAGCTAGGTGGGAGTGGGGATGAGGTGTAGATCATCTGTGATATTCACTAGAAGAACTCAATCATTGTGAATGAAATTTGGCTTGGTTCACAGAAGAATATTGAGAAGGAAAGAGAGGAAGATAATCATTGGAGTGTGCTATCAACAACTTTGAAGGAAGAAACTCGAGAGGGGAAATATTGGAAGAAAATTGGTTGAAGTCGATACAACATGGGTTGATGCTAAGAATCATGTCAATATGGGTTGAGTAATGCAATGGGAAAAAGAGTAACAAAAATTATATTGACCATATGATGGTCATGAATTTGAAAGATAGGGGTGCTAGAGGGCGCAGTCAATGTTGATGGGCCATGCAGTTGAAATAGGAGCTATTATAGGATAGGTGGAGGAGACTGTGGTTGATGTGGAGGCCATTGAGGTAGAATGAGATGGGGTGGTTGATCATTTAGATTATTAGTTATGGGGAGGATGTGAGATGACACATCTTTAGAGCTATCAGAAGTGATTAAAATATCATCAAATTTCTCATTGAGCTCATCATCAAAAGTGTTATATGACACTACTTGGATTAAGGAAACTTGGAAAAAAATCTCAAGAATATCCACCATGGATTTTAGGGAGTGATTCTCGATGGGAGAAGCATATTCAGGATCTATGTGTTCATCAAAATTATCTTCTAGAATGTCAAGGTCAAGGCTTTGGAGTTCTTCCTCAAGGAGGTCCATGTGGTTGTGATGATAACCTAAGCTAGATTTATCTCTAGGTTGTTGGTAAGTTGGATTGATAAGGTACCTTGGGCCTTTTTCATAATGACCTAGACCAAATCCTTGCCATTGAAAATGTTGAAAATATCTCATGGCAAAGGAAGGGTTGGACATATAATTAATATTGCTACAAAATTATACCTCAAGCTCTTTGGGCTCAGGCTTCTTTGAAGAGGTGTCAATGCCTCCATACACAAAATTTATTTGATTTGATGGGGGACCCATGGGAATAATTGTATTGATAGTCAAAGGTGCATCTTAAGGATGACCAAAATCTTGTATTGACTGTATGCTAGGAGGGGAGATACAAGCATTATGTACATTGTACTCCCTCGGACCTAGACTAGACATAAGGATAGACACATGGGGTATCCCGTAATATGCTTGCTATGATGGAGACCCCTAATTTTTGGATATTGGTAGGGAAGAAGAGGATGATGAAGGTTGGGATTCAAGAGATAGGTTGATAGGGAGAGGAGAAATAGATGGAGTAGGTTTAGCAAGTCGAGAGTCATATTGAGTGACATGTCACTCCCAAGAGTGACATTCTTTAGGAGTAGGTGAGTGGGCAAACATAACATGAGTGAATTGTGAAGTAGCTCGAGAGGACTCAATAGGAGGGGGAGGATGTGGGCTGAAGGATCCTAGGAATGGAGGTGGTTGAGGAGAAAAATTGGAAGGAGTAGGAAGAATGAGAGCACTGGAATTAGTGACGGGAGAAGGTGATGATCAAGGAGGAATGCGGGTTGAATGCAAGGAAGGAGATAAAGGATTTATTGAGGAAGTAGGATGAGGACAAGGGTTTGCCACTAGGGATTGATTGGGTAGCAAGCGAGGGTGTTGATTCAGCTAGAATATTAGGTTGAATAGTTATAGGGGCAAGTTGGGTAGAGGGAAGAGTGAGACCTTGTAAGAGGGTTACCATGTTGTAAAACTAGAATGGATCATCATCAACAAGTATGTGATGTACTTATCCCTCATGAATGTATTTCAAGTAGTGATGGAGTATAGAAGGTACACATTACATGTCTCGAATCCATGGTCTACCTAGAAGAATATTATAATTATAATGCATCTCCCCTTTAATGGCATGGCATAAAATGAGTATGGTTTTGATGCCTACCTGGATAGGTAGGACTACCATACCCAATGTTGAGCATAAGGTGACATTGAAGGCCTATAAGTTAAGGTTTGGGGTGGCAAGGTAACTGGGTGGGATGTTAAGGTGTTTTAGGGCCACGATGGAGATTATATTGATGGAGGGGCAGGTTTCAATCAACACATATTTGAATGTGGTGCCATCAATGTATTCCATGATGTCCATAGGGGGATCAAACCCTAGTCCCTCAAGAGTTGTAAGTTCATGATCATGAAACACAATTAAGTGTTGCATGCAAGTTCTCACATTACCCACAAAACTAGCAAAGGCATTGTTATCTTGAGTTTCAAGATATTTTGATTGCAAAATGTCCTCTCCAACCTCACAATAAGGTTGAGACTATTATGGCAATTAATATATTGATAGCTTTGTCGATTTTGTGTAAATTTGATGTGCAAGGCTACTCTATATAGTTATGATGGATTTTTGAAGGGGAGGATCACCTTGCACAGGGGGTGCAGTGAAAGAAGATGGTACAATAGGGGGGTTTGTGGTTGGGTGGCATGCATTGGATAACGTTGGTTCCTAGTTACTATGTTAATAATCCCAAAAAAATATTTGTGGGAAGGACTTCCATTGACTTGATTGATCTACTAGGGCATGGGTTGATATGTTGAGGCACAAGTTTGTGTTTGTTACATCCCATGTTGGGGCAAGGAGTTTCTAAAGATTATAAGGTTTTGGTTAGGCGGAGCTAGGGGGTTATCAACCTGAATGAATCCATGATCAATTAGGTATTGAACTAGGCTTATAAATTTGTAGTAATCATTAAGGTCATGCCCATGTTGTCGATGATAGTTGAATAAGTGATTCTCATTGTGGCAATTTTGTTTGGCTTGATTGAGATATTTTGGTCTTATATCGAGTAAGGCAAGGTTGCATACCCTGTACCTTTTGAAAGATGTTGATCAACAAATCTAAGAGTAGGGTCCAATTACATGATGAACAAGAAAGGTGTTGGTTCAAGAAAATATTGGTTAGGTTGGGGAGGGTGAAAGATAGGCCCAAGGTGTTGATAACCCTAGTGTTGTATTTGAGTGTTTTTTTATTGTGGAGTTGTTGTACTCAACATGTCATTATTAGTTTGGGGAGCTCTAGATTGGGTAGGATTGGCGTTGCCTCTACTAAAATTGGTTGGGAAGTTAGTCTTCTTGGGAATTTTGACCTCACCCTCTTGGATCTTGATATCGTTGATAAGTTTCGCTTGAGAAATGGCATCCTAAAATGAGCGATGTTTTTGTATTTGCAAAGTAATAGAGATATCCTTGGCATAGCTCTTGAAAAACATTTATACCAACTGAATGAGGGGAATAAAGAATGTTAAATCATTTATCATACCACACCATATAGAAATATAGTTAATTAATTCATCGTCAAACTATCACAGACTATAAAGATTAGGTAGTGGTGTTTTGTTCTTGATGTTTACCAAAAAATGTTTTGAGAATAGATTTTCCAATTGCTCAAATGTGAATAGGCTATGCTAGGGTAGGTTGTTGTACCGATCCAAGGCTTGGAACCTAAGGGGTAAAGGAAAAGTGCAAAGCATGAGAGGATCACTACCATGGATATGGTAGCAAGCAAACTTGTAGTTTTGTAGATGCTCCTTAGGGTCCTCTTTGCCCTTAAACTTCTCAAATCTAGGTAGCTCAAACCTATAGGGATATGGGTGTGTGGGAATCGAGGGATTAACAAGCTCATTGTATAGTTGGATATAGGTGGGTTTTTGGGGCCCATAGCCACTTGTTCACAAGTCAAGATTCTTGAGTTGTTCTCTTATTATTTGCATTTCATCAAAAATAGGGTTATGAGCTATTGGAGAAGGTTGAACAGGAGTATCGACGATTGGAGGTTCAAGGTAATGAGAGTAGGGATAGGCATATAAGTATTGTGTAAAATATGAATAATATGGTTGGGCAGGTTGCTAGGAATGAGCCACAAGGTTTACCTGAGAAGTGGAAGGTGGTGGTCAAGGAGGTAAAGAATAGTATGGGTGATGGGGGTAAAAATATGGAGGGGATTGATATTGCTACTGCATAGTACATTGGTTCATGGGGGCCATAAGAGGTTGAGTTGGGGTGAAAGGATGTTGGTTTTGAATTGGAGTTATCTGATACAAAGTTTGAGGAGTATGATAATGAATTGGAGGAGTTTGAGAGTATGGAATCTATGATTGAGAAGGTGGTCACTCATAAGGATAAGATGGAAGGGGGTGGAAATATGGAGAAGTAGGGGGGGTAGAGGTCCAAGATGGAGGAGGACTAAAGAAGGAGGTCTAATTAGAATGGGGAGGGAAAGGAGGTTGGTTGAAAGAAGAAGTTTGATTAGAATATGGAGAAATTAAATAATTAAGTTGAGAAGTTGAAGGAGGAGGAAAATATGAAGTGTTGGATTGTGTGCTCTATTGAGTAGAATAGAAAGACATGTTCTGAAGATAAGGAGGGAGTTGAGAATAGAATGCAGCTTGAAAATTAAAAGAATATTGAGGTGGTTAAAAAGGAGGCAAAGGAAAATTGTAAGTAAAATAAGGGAAAGAAGTGGGATAAAGAGAAGTAACAACTTGCACATCAAATGGATGAGGATTAGAATGAGGAAAATTAGAGAAAGGATTTATATTGGATTGATTTAAGTCATGAGGAGGAGTTTGAGGAGAAAAGGTTATTAAAGGAATAGAAGAAAAGGTGAATTGAGAAGGAATTCCTGCATGCGGGTCAAGAAAGAGGTGAGAATCAACAAATGTAAATGAAGAGGAAGTATGAGAAGAAGGATTTTTTTATGAAGAAGCAATATTTGAAGAGGAGGTGCCATAAGGGTTGGGAGACACAAGAGTAGTCAATACTATACCCATAGTTTGGGATGCACTGTTAATATCAATCTCGACTTGAGAAGTAATAGAATAATCATGATTCAGAACATGAAGAGAGGGTAGTGTGGTTTGAGGTAAATCCAATTGTGAATGATCAACATATGTAACAACCCAAAACTACCAACCTATTTTTTTTCTAAAAGAACCCTTACAAGCAAAGGTTCACAAGGGAGAAACCCTTGTTTTAGTTTTCTCAACATTCAAGGCTTCACCACATTTGAGTTCCAAGTCACTGTAGATGACACTCAGTGGACAGGAGTGGCCAACTCCTATAGTTTTTGGGGTTCACCTTGCTAAACCTACTCATTTAGAAGGACGTTCGATGTGGTCCCCCCACCTTTCCTATACCCTCTCCGACATAGGACCTTATGACCATGGCGTAGGGATTATCCTTTAAGGCCTCTAACACTTAAAGGGGAATGCCTATTCCCTAACCTTACTCTAAGCCCATCTAGGTAGGTTAATTTGGCGTAGAGCCTTGGTGCTTAGTTACCACACCTCCGTGGGCTAACTAAGGTCATTGCCACTTTGACGACAACTAACATGATCTCACTCTTAGTTACCACACCTCCATGGGCTAAGTAAGGGAATCACCACTATTGTCTTGTGAATGGTTCCACCCCTTCAGTTGGGGTACACCCGATCCTACACGTTCAAGGTGCAATGATTCACAAGATCCCTGGCTATTGTATTCACACAACTCCTTCCAGGTTCATGAGTTCCTAGCTATTGCATTCTTGCAACTCCTTCTAAGACTCATTTCTACCTGGTTATTGCATCCATGCAACTCCTCCCAAGATTGGGCTTTATGGTACCAACAAGAAATCTACCCACCCCAAGGGATAAACAACTTTGAAACAAAACACCTTTAAGTAAGCAAAGCTCTTTACAACATTATTATGCAAAACATAATCCATTCAACTTGAGATGCTAAAATACATAAGCAATGATTCCTTGTAACCATAACCCAAATCATGCATAATGAAACTATAAATTAAGATGCAATCAATCCTCAATGATGCTTCCTATATAAAAGCCACATTTTGCATGTCTTCAATACTTAATTAAAAACTTCAAGGACACATTCTTTTAAAAGCAATTACGTAATAGAATCACGTATCCAGCATAGACTACATTTCCACATTTCAAAGTAGATTTAGAAATAAAAGAATTTGCCAAGCACTTCATTGTTCAAAACACAAGGAACAATAAGATCTTTCAATTGGTACAACAACCAAGTTTACAATTTTTTTAGGAAAATACATCTCTCCTTTACAAATCTTGTTTTTCCACATCTTTCTAAAAATATTCAAGAGCTATGAAACCATCCTCCAAGGGCCTCCAAGCCATCCATAAATCTACATGCCTCTTTATGATGGAGAACCACCCATGCACTCAGATAATACTTAGGGATCAGGACAACTCTAAAAATGCAATGCAAGCTAAACATGCCATTTTCTATTTATGCCAATCACAATGCATGAAGCATAACGAATACAAGCCAACTTGAAGAGAATCCCATACTTCTCTTTTAATAACCTCTTAATTCACATGAATCTCAGAGATTAATTATATAGTTTCTATTTCAAAACCATCAAGCAATGCTCTTCTAATTTTCTCAAATCTTCAAGAGCTAAAAATATTCCTTTTCCTTTAGTTTATTCCTCCAAACCATTAATCAAAGAGAATCCCATACTTCTCTTTGTAATGATCTCCTAACTCACAAGAGTCTCGAAAATCATTACTATAATTTCTTTTCCATAACCAAGCATTCAAAACTTTACAAACACAATCTTCTTTAATGAGCAAAATGCATCCCTATGCAATATGACTAAAAATAGATTTACAATTCCATTATAACCATACACTACTCTACAAATCTAACTAACTTATTTCCATCCAAGTAAGCCACCAAAGCTAAAGATGCTCTCTTACAAACCAATTCTTTCTTTACACAAAGACTTGATTAATTAAAGAACCTTTTCCAACATCAACTAAAACTAGCATCTTAATACTCTTTCAAAAAGCATACGAAAAGGAACTTATTCTAAGGCCATAGCCCAAATAAACAACTATAGAGAGCAACATACAACAACTAAAAGAAAACCAAGCAAAGAAGAAGCTTTAGATCAAACTACAAACTTGAAAGAATATGGAGGAAAAATCAAACCAACTCCCAAACGATGCTGCCGGACAATCTACGCAAAGGCTAAACGCCACAAAACAAAAAGCGATGAGGTTCACAAGGTTGCCTTCCCAACGAAGATAGCTGACTTGCCCAGCTCTAAAACCAAGATTACTCACACACGCAAAGAAAAACCACACGACGCACATAGTGGATTACGAGGCGTTACACGCAAGCACAAAGTGGTGGACTTACACAGCATATGAGTAAAACTTCATGGTTTCAGACAGCAAGCCACCACGAAACAAAACTATCAAGCACCCAAAGCTTCACAACAAAGAAAACCACTAAACCTTTAATGAGAGACAAGGACAACCAAGTGCAGCACAAAGGCATTGAACTGATGTAGATCAACACCACAAATGACTCACCGATTGAAGCAAGACACAACAAGGAGCAAAGGTTTAAATAAAAGCAAGCAACAACTAGCTAAAACAAAGCTTAGCACATAAACCAAATCAAGGAACCACCTGGTTCAAGCTCCTTCTATGTCTATAGTGTTTTGCCAACTTGCTACCTCCAAATCTGTCCTTCCCAAGCCATCTTGTTCCAACTTAGCTTTTCTTTCTAACTCCTCCTCTACCCTTATGCACCAAATTTAAAGCCAAGGAGAATAGGGCTCACCTTCTTGCATGGAGATGTTTGATGGTAATGTCCAAGAAGGCGTTTCTTGTAAAACTTGTGTGCGCCACCTTTGCCTTAATGAAGAACCACTCAAAGCATACTATAGTGGTCTAAGTAGAAATTAACCCTTTATTTACTCGAAGGATTAACTTAATTCTAATGTAACTATAATAATATGAGCCAAATAATATGTAAAACCAAGGCTTATAATAAATCAACTAACATTCATTGATATGTAAAAATATATGAATGTAATAGCCTGAATCATACATGTACAAAGCATGTAGCACAACTTACAATATTAGTTGCTCAAATGTATGCAAACTTTATTACTCCTCTTTTCTCTTACAAATGTATCACAACACTCTTGTGTAGACAATGTAGACGATATAGACAATGTCCTCTATGGAGTAATATATAGCCATAGTAGGATGACTCTTTGTATGCTTGACTCTTCCTTTCCATATGCCAAGTCTCATGACTCTTGGCTTCTCTATTTGACACTTGCATACACATGACTCTATCTTGTATGCACACCTAGACATGACTCTTCACTTAGCACTCCCTAATATAAAGACACTTGTGCACACTTACATATGAGACACTTGTGCACATCTACACACATTACACTTGTGCATTTCCTACATATTATTAAATTACATAAAATATTTACTCACACTCTAATCTAAGGCTCAACCCTAGTCTAATATTTACAATGTGTACTATGAAGGTACCATGGGGGTACATTAGCATACACTAAATAATATAAAATTCTCCAATAACTCCATGGTATTACAGATAATGCATATTTTCGCCTAAATCAAGGGCCACCATCTAATATTTTATCCCTTATTTTTGAACTAGAGAAGATAATAAGGAAAAATCCTTTCAAAAGAGAAGTCAAGGAGTAATTTGAACTCAATCCCACTTCCAATTGATTTAATTTTGAATCTTAAAATAAACCTTCTAGTATCCATGGAACTTACATATTAACCCTATGGTTTTAAGAATCATTATATCAATCTTGATCATCTCATCCTTCCTACTCCTGCTTCCTGGTCACTCTTGGACCACACTCGCTATTGGCTCCCTTTGTAAGATTTATTTTTAAAATTTAAATTAGATTATTATCATTACATTGTTGTTAGGTTAATTAAACTATATCAACTTGTCTTTTATCAAAAATATTTATTATTTGTCTATCTATCAAATATATTCTTTATCTTTATCAAACTACTATGTTTTTACAATCAAATCCTTGATATAATTTTTATTACTAGAGATCAAATCTCACTCTAACCAGTTGTCTTCCAAAAGTTGAGTTTTGTCAAGATGAAGATCAACATCATAAATGACTAAAATATATGCTAGTTGATTTCCTTCTCTATAAATATGATGGCTATAACAACTTGTCAATTTCCTAACACCTTTTTTTTAGGGGTCTTATTCAAGCCCCTAATATTTTAAGATATAATTTCATTATCACATTCTTATTAACAATTGTAATATTTATTTTTGTTTTTGCAATATTATTGTCCCTTGTTTCTTATTTTGTTTATTTTTGCTTATTGTGTCTTCATCTCCTTTTTTCATTCCAACAAACATTTTCATCTTTATCAATCTCTTTGATTTTTTCATATTGTTCATAATGAGACTTATCATCTATAGGTTTGTCTTGATCTAAAGGATTTGAAGTGTAAGGAATAACCTCAAAAACACTTTCATACTTATGTTGTCCTAGAAACCATATAGTTCAAGAAAATTCTTCCATTGTAATTACCTTCTTATGCCCTAATATTATTAAATTAGTATGAATATCCTCCATCCTTATTCCTTTATTATGATGCTCTTGAAACTATAAATTGTAAAGGATACCCTCTATACTACTTTTATTTCTATTGCAAGGAGAGGATTTTAAACTACTTGAGGAAAATGAAGATAATTTATGTTAGATAATGATTATGACATTATTTGGAAAAATATAAGACATAATATGAAGCATCACATTTGATCTCCGAAACACCAAGAGTCTCTTGGATACATAGAGACATAATTTTATATATATCCATGTACATGCTTTGAAGGTGTTTAATCAATTTTCTTGCAAAACCATTCCATTCCATGCTTGTACCATCATTAGTTTCAGAGCAATATTGCTTGTTCATATTATATTATCTCGTACTTGTGTCTTCATCTTGCATATTTTTGGTAGTCTTTTGCCCAAGTTATCAATGTTACCGATGTCTTATTTTTGTAAATTTTTTGTGCACACTAAGCGCTATATCAAAAACAATATGAGAGTGCCTATAAATAAATTCCCTAAGATAAGAATGACATGCGGAGATGAGTTGACATTGAATTATGAGAGCCAACCTATACATTCTATTAAGACCGAGGACATATAATGAGGATAATATGAGTTCCCATAATACCATTTTTTCTTCCTCATCCAATATAACACTCTAATATGCCCTCTTGTTTGTCCTTATACTCTTCAAATCAAAATTGTTTTTCTCTGCAATTTTGACCATATTGCAAAGAATATCTTCATAATCTCTCGTAGATCTAGATAGGCCTAGTCCTTGGCATGATTATTTCCACATAATCCCTACATACATTTTTTCATGCATATCCTTTCTACATAATCTTTGCAATCAATTTGTATTCACTTTAGTATGGTGCCACGATAATAGAAATTTAGTTTTTCTTTTAACCTTGATATGTGGATTACGACTTAGGTACATTTTTCCCTAACACATTTGAGAAGCAGATGAAGACATACCCAAACACATTTGAGAAGTGAATTAATACATGCATGATATTTGGGGAACATGTCATGCATTGATGGTAGTTTGAAGGAGAGCACTCATTGATCCATTGAAGACATAGGTCCTATGAATTTTGGTGTTGTGATGAGGGTATACCTGCCACATGGTTTTTTTTTGTTCTTGCTTATTTTTAGGAGGATGATTGCTAATTTAGTGCCCTAAGGAGAGAAGAAATTCACACAAGGGCAGATATAATACTTGACACCAAGGCAATTGTAAAGACTTTGAACTTCGAGGTCACAAGTTCAACTCTCTGTCTTTCAATTTTGCTTAAAAATTTTGATTTTTGGGAGTTAAAAGTATTATTTATTTTATTCCTTTACACTAAGAAAAGAATTGGCAATTTGAAGTTTTTTTAAAAGGAGGGTAAAATTAATTTTTCACTACCTTAGGAAGATTTTTTAAAGTTTTGTAATTTTTCTATTTGTAAAATTAAGGCATGGTAAAATAATGTTTTGTAAAAAGGTACATTTTCTTTTTTTTTGATAGTTATAAGTGTTTGTATTTATAGCGGGTTTTAACAAGGATCCCAAAACCTGATTACATAAGCAATGGGCCTAGGGCATCAATCCCTTGAAACTGAACACCAAAACAGAAATCTTGCCCAGTGATAACGGTAAGCATGAAACAATCCCTCTTAGCGGGAAACAAACAAATAAGAAAGAAAGTAGTTTTGGAGATCCCGCCCAGCGGGTAGTAGCCAAAAACCACCATCGAGAAGATCCCACCCAGCAGGAAGCACAAAAAACCGTTACAATAAAATCCCACCTCGCGGGAAGCGATCAAAACCACCACAAACAGTCCCGCCTAGCGGGAAGCAACAGGGAAATACCGCCATCCGGGAAACTAGCAGAAAAGAAAGGATCCCGCCTCACAGGAAAACCGACGGATTTGGCGGATCCCGCCTTGTGGAGAAACCATCCCGCCCACCGGTAAAACATTCAGTTCAGCGAGAGCCATCCTGTAGGAAGCCGACAGCCAGCACAGAGAGGATCCAGCCCATCAAGAAGTGACCGGAGAGTTGCACCACAAGGAACCCGCCTCGGGAAAACAAAAGAGGATCCCAGCAAGAGGGACCAAGAATCCCGTCCAAGCACAGAGCCCGCCGAGGGACCAAGAATCCCGTCCAAGCACAGAGCCCGCCGAGGATTCACAAGAAAAAGGGGGAAGCTGTCCAAACCCTAAATCGTCACCTCCACCGCACCGAGAAACGCAGGGGACCAGATCCACGCGAATAACCTGCAAAAAAACCCCAGGGGGAAGCCTGAGGGAAAAAGGGAAGGGATCCCCAACCAAACAGGGATCCCTGGGAAGCACCAGTCCGAAAAAACAACCAAGGAAACCCTAGCCGACCGGGAGGGGCGCAGATAGTGGAGAAGGATCTCCCCTCAGGAGATCATCTGCAAACAACCACTCCCCGGGAGGGATGACCTGGGTTGAGCCAGGGACTGGGCAGGAACTAGGAGCCATGGGAGGGGGAGCAGGGGAGGGACCAGAGTCCTCCCCTCTCTACTTTCTTCCCTCTCCATCTCCCCTTCTCATAAAAAGGTACATTTTCAGCAATTACTAACACCTTCAAATATTTTAAGCTATTTGACTCAATTTTTTTTTGTAAATCACATTCTTAAGCAAAAATTATAACATTTGGTATAAATAGAACCTCCGTCTTGTGTTTATAGGTAAAGTTGTGTTAAGATACTATGTCTATAGCCTAATAAAGTTGCTATAACAACATTTGGGCATCGACCTTATAAATCATCAGTGAGATATAAGGACACATTTTTTATTCTTTCACTCCATTTTTTACTCTATTCACCATGATCACTAGACATAAATTCTAAAATTGAGAAATTCCAAGTATATAGGGAAGTTACTCCTAGGTATAAGGATTTATCTTTAAGCATGTGTCATTAAAAGGGAAAATACCTTTTTGTACTACCTTGATACTGCGTATTTTTATATTTTATGTACCTTAAGGTCTCTCTCATATATAATCACATATATTGAGAGGACTAGATTCTTCCACATACCAACAGGTGTAGAGGAATGGTAGGTATATAGAAATATTCGGAATATCAGATTGGTGGTATATTGAAAGGTGGGTTATTTGGGAGAGAAGGAACACTCACCATGGTGACATCAATTTTTTTTCTTACAAAATCACAAATTATCAAAGGTCTAGACATTGGACCATGGAAGAAAAAGATCAAGATCATCCTAGTAGTTCAAAACTTTGGGACATAGTCACTAAAAAGATCACTCAACCCTAAGAGGATGAAGAGTCTCAATAGAATTCTGATGATGTTGATGCAAAGGAACTAGTGCTCATCTCCATTTCAATATAATGTCATTCAACCATACATTGATGAAGCACAAACATCTAAATATGTATGGGATACACTTCTACCATCTTTGAAGAGAAGAATGAAGCCACATTTCTTCACCTTCAATCTCAACTCCACACACTAAGAGTTGAAGATAAAGCATTAAAGAATTTATTTGCAGAGTTTTTTATTTGAAAGCAAGATTGATTGCCATGGGGGAAAAGTAGAAGATAGGCTCTTAGTACCATTTATTCTTAAAACCTTACTAGATTCATTTCAAATGCTAATTACTTCTTTACAAATAAATTGATGAACATGCTTTAAAAAGAGGAAGAAAACAATCAATTAAGGGAGCAATTTACAAATAAAGCATTCACTTCCACAAAAAATTCATAAAAGAGTCCTTCCTCATCTTCATCAACATCACAAATACAACCTCAAAGATAAAGGAAGTACTGTCATATTTATGAGAAACAAGGACATGATACAAAGTTTTGTAGATATAATTATATGACTCAAGGGGGTAAATCCCACAAGCCTCCTCAAAAGAAGACACAATTCAAACCATATCTGAAGTAGCAAAAAGGGTATGCTACACATGAAGAACCAAAATTAAATTGAGAATATGACTCTAAACTAGCAAACAAGGTATTGATGACCAAGGCAATGACAACCAAACGATGGAATTTGATACATTGATTCAAATGCCAAAAAATATATGACTGGAGATATAATGTGGTTTGATTACCTACAAGTAAAAGATAGATAAATTTCACTAATGTTTATGATAAGATCTTTCATGTTAAAGGAGTGGGGAATCTTCCTATCAATTTGAGTGATGACAAATACATACTTGAGAATGTGGCATGTGTACCTAGACTAGAAAATAACTTATCTATTTTAAAATTATGGATCGAGACATTGCAATTGAATTCAAAGTTATTTATGGAAATAAAAAGTGTTTCATCATTAAAAAATGGTAAGTTTATTGTAATTGACTTGTATAAGAATGATATGTTTACTCTTAATATCATATTATCTCTTCATGTTGCATTGTTTGTTGCCATGATAGATGCTACCTTACTTTGGCATAGGAGATATAGAAATTTAAGTTTTGGATACTTAATCTTGATATATAAGCATCATATAATGACATGCTTACCCAGTGTTTCACCTACACTACCAATTTTCTCTGGTTGTCTAGTAGGAAAGCAACACTAGGTACCTTTTGAGCACAACAATCACAAAGCTAAATGATCGTTGGATGTCATACATATTGATTTATGTAGAAATACCATATAATCATATTAAACATTAATAATTTCAAATATTTGTTGATTATTACTCATTAAAGATGTAGGTATATTTATTACCACTCAAATTAGATGCCTTCATAAATTTCAAATGCTTAAAGAGGCTTGTTGAACTAGAAACCCGAGCATCATATTTGAGTCCTTCACTTAAATCAATGGGGAATATACATCCCAAAAAAATTCAATATTCCTCATATAAAATAATATTAAGAGACAACATACTATCACATACACTCCACAAAAAAATGAGGTTCCTAAAAGAAGAAACAATTCCATCATGAAAATGGTTTATCCCATGGCCGTAGGAGCTAGCCTAGAGTAGTAGTATTGGGATACAACTATTTATATTGTAATGTATCTTCAAAATAGAGCACCAACAAAGGCACTTCAAGGGATTACACCTAAAGAAGCTTGGTCTAGGAGGAAGCCATCAATTTCTCATCTTAGAGTTTTTGGAAGTAAGACCTATATACATGTGCTAAAGAGGACCAAATTGGATGGAAAAAATTTACCTAACATATTTCTTGGGTATGACGAGGCATAAAAAGCTTATCAACTGATTTATTTAGTCACCAAGAACATGCATATAAGTAGAGATGTGGTATTTGACAAAGAATTTGGAAACCAAAAAAATCCTAAAGATTCTAAGGAGTTCGAATCTCTTGTTGTAAGCATTGAGACAAATGAGGAAGTGCACAAAGAAATTCTAGAAGATGAGTCAGGGTTAGAAGTGGTTGATGAACCAATAATAGAACTGGTATTGGTTGCTCCGCCACAATAAAGAAAAATCCAAAATGGCTTAAAAATACTCTCAAAGATGCCAAGGTTGATGCACCACTTGATCTAACTTTCATATGACCTCATACTCACAATAGTACATGGTAGGAGGTAAATTTAGGCTTGATGAATTTTGTAATGGAGAATGCAGAACCAACCTTAGTAAAGGAAGCACTAAGCTTGCCATAATGGAAGGAAACCATGGAAGTAGAATACACATATTTGATGAAAATGAAACATGGGATCTCATTGATTTGCTAGAAGGAAAGAAGCCCATAGGCTACAAGTGGGTTTTCAAATCGAGTATAATAGAGAAAAATACATTGAATATAAAGAACACTTGTTGCAAAGAGATATGCGCAAAAGAAAGGAATATATTATGAAGAAACATTTGTATAAACAACAAATATGACCACCATTCATGCAATATGTGCAATGGAAGCATAGTTTGGTTGGAAAATTCATCAAATAAATGTCAAAAGCACCTTCTTAATGGTGATATTGAAGAAGTATACATGACAAAATCCAAAGGCTTTATTGACAATGGAAAATATAAAAAAGTCTATAGACTAAAAATGTCACTATATGCGTTGAAGTAGGCTCCTAAACTCTGGTATATCAAAATTAATGATCACCTATTACCAAATGGATATACCAAAAGTCCCTATGATTAAAATATCTATGTAAAGAAATTTGGAAATGAGATAGTGATTCTTCTACTTTATGTTGATGATTTGGTCATCACTCGTAGTCTAAACAAATTGGTGAATGATATGAAGGGTGAATTAAAACAATTATTTGACATGACATATTTGGAGCTTTTGCACTATTATCTTGGCCTAGAAGTTTGGTAAAGAAAACAAATATTTTAATTACATAGAAAAAGTATGCCAAGACATTGCTAGAAAAATATAGGATGATAGATTGTAAACCTATGTTGACACTAATGGAGCAATGGTTACAACTGTCTAGATATAATAAATCACCTCAGGTATATTCTACTCTTTATCATCAACTAATCAGAAGTCTCATATACCTAAAAAACACTAGGCTTGACATTAGTTTTATTGCAAGATATATTTTAAGACTCATGCAAGATCCAAAGGAGAGTCATTGGAAAGATGTAAAGAGGATTCTTCATTATGTCTTTGGTGTGGTAGAATATGGCCTAGAATATACGAAGAATTATAAATTTTCCTATAGGGATACACAAACTCGGACTATGTTGGATCTATAGATGATAGAAAATCAAAGTTTGAATACGTGTTTCATATAGGATCTGGACCTATCTCATGGCATAGCAAAAAAAAATGCAGTGGCATTATCATCCACAAAGGTATAATATCATGTTGCATAAGGATTTGTGTGTGAAGCAATTTGGTTATAAAGTATATTGTCAAATATTAGTATGTGAAAAAGATGACCAATCTTGTAGAGTTTTGATAATCAAAGTGTTATAAAATTGATTAAAAATCTAGTATTTCATAAAAGAAAAAGTGCATTAAATTTCAATGTTATTTAATTTGAGAGCAGGTTTAGAATCACCAATTGCATCTCATATACATTCCCATTGAAGATCAACTTGTACATATTTTAAGAAAAATACTTGGATAAGTGAGGTTTGAATTGTTTTGCAAATCTCTTTGTATGCCAAATAATGTTAAATGGGGGGATGCTAGATAATGATTATACTTTGAAGGTGTTTAATCGATTTTCTTACAAAACCATCACATTCCATTTCATGCTTGTACCATCAATTTATGTAGAATAAACTTGATTTCTTCCTCCTACTTTGAAAATTTTCCTCCACATCTTCCTTTGTACCTTTAATTCCATCTAAATTTGAACTTACACATTGTACTTACTCATCCCTTGTATCCTTATTTATTTATTCTAATGATTGTTCCAAGTGAACTATGATATCCTTTGTCATCTAATATCATATATATGATTTATTTAACTCTTCTTTGGGAGTGGAATATACTGGATCTAATCCAACTTCTACTATAGTATGGTCTACTTGTTTCATCTTGAAGCTTGTCTCATGACCAATTTTTTTTATTTCTCTCCATTGTTATCACTTTATAATCTATTGCCATGTTTTCAATATTATAACATTTGTGATATCACAAAATAATATTTTCATAATCTACTTGTTGATCCCATTCTCTTGATTCAAATTTATTCTTAATGGGTCATGGAAAAGGTTTTGAAATATCCATAGTAACACATATCCATGTATATAAAACATGATTTTGTTCCTTAGTATTTAGTCCCTCTTAGGTGAACTCCCCTAAGGTATTGCCAATACTCTTCAAAATATCTTTATTGATAAGCTAATATGGATGTCCAAAAAGTCTAACTCATATTGGAAGCTTTTTAATGGTTTCGATCTTGATGGAAAAGTTCTCACTCCATGGTCTTAAATATAGGGTATTGTTGCTCTTAAATTGTGGACCACCACCAATTATTTTTTCCCTAATTTCTAAATTGAAAACAATGATGATAAACATTTAGGAAGAAAAATCATGGAGTAATTCCCATTTTTATTTGATCCAATTTTGAATCTTCGAAGACCTTGGTGAATATTCATGGAACTTACATATTAATCCTTTTATTTTAAGTACCTTTGTGTCACACTCAATCATATCACCCTTAATAATCACTTCTAGTGTAACATTTATTACCTAGATCATATTTTCCATATATTTTCTCTTCCTCTTATCTTCAACTTGGGCATCCATACTTCTAGTGTCATGACCCTCCTTGGCAGTATTAACTACTCAGTTGGACTGTGTATTAGTGAATTATGTTTAATACTTAGCTTTGTTGTTTTGATAAATATATGCTTCTAATATTCTATCCATTGTGTGTAAGAATATGGTACTGCTAATGCTCTGCTTGGCTGTAGGATTAGGTACACTCGTGGGTGGGCAAGAGAATTAGTCACAATGAACAAGAAACCATTTTGAAGGAGAAATAATGATGATGACTCATTCATAAAACATATCAGTATAACATGAATGAGTATCCTTTCATGTAGGTGCATTGTGGTTTGCTTATGCTCATGTTCATACCATTGGACCAAGAAAGTTTCTTATAATGAGTCTCCTTAACATGATTCAATGATAGCTTACGTCTATCCTAAATAAGAAGCCACTCATTTAGGGATAAAACAATGGTATGAAACATCGAGAGAGTGCTTTTATTCTTGCATATTCTTGATGGTTTTTTTTACCTTCCTTGCACGTGTGGCTGAATGTTCTCCTTGATAGACTAGACGGATTTATTCTAAGATTGTTTTCAAGGTTGGAGTAGGAGATTATTCTGTTTGCTTTGTTTGATTAAGAAAAACTTAATATTAGATTAAGTAATCTAATGTTAGCATTAATTAATGGAATAATTAATGTGATTCTAATGTTAAATTTAATATTAATCAAAATAATGATTAATGTCGGTTAACCTAATGATTAGCATTAATTAATGGAATGATTAATGTATTGCTAATGTTAGATTTAATTCTAATTAATGTTAGTATTAATCTAAAGTTAGTTTTGATATTAATCAAATGAATGATTAATGTATTGTTATGTCTTTATATAAAAAAATATTGATTTTCCTTTGGATTAAGTTATGGTCAATACTTGCTTAAGGGTGTTGTGCTATTACGTTTTCATGGCATGATTTGAAAAATACCTTTAAATTTGGTGGTGGTAATGGTGCCTTTATTGCCTTGAGGTGGCAAGGGAGGAGCTACCACTGTTTTTAATGTAAGATGTTTGTGACCTCCATGTTGCATCAAGAGTACCTATGGAATATAGTAGTGGGTCGTGGAGGATTTACGTTGAGCATTATCACTCAATCCTAAAGCAATGCTTTGCTATTCACTTTTATGGGATATAAGAGAAGATGTTGGAGGAGGGAGATGGGGATGTTGGGTGATTTAAAGTAAAAGTGTGACCATACTTGGGAAGTGCAACAAAGGTGTAAGATAGTGGATTTTTAGCAAGTGCACTAGGCATCAAATTTATTGGATTGGTTAGGTAACTTTCCACAAACTCATGGGTTTTGATTGCTAAATTTTTTACGTATTCACTACCTCTTTTCCTTGCTATCTGTGCCTTCTATATGCTCTCTATTGACCTCTACTTTGTGTATAGCTCTGCTCTTTTTTGTAGGTTCTTTGATTGACATTTAAGCCTTAGTTTGAATTGCATACCTATGCCATCCTGGAATGAGTTGTCTTTGTATGGCGAAAGGCTTAAAGGGAGGGCACCAAGGGAGCATCCTCTATTTGCATTAATGCGTTACGATAACCCTTGATTTTGGGACCCATTTTGAATGATGCTTTGGTAGTTGAAGCCAACACCTGTACTATAGAGCATTTGATACCATAGAAGCACCCATTCTAGAATGCATGGGCTTGCTAGGGTTTTTTTGAGTCCCTTTCGGGTGATTAACATTGTTGTGTCTGAGTTTTTCAGTGCTTCATTGCTTTAAATTTTTATAAGCTCGAACCTTAGCTAATATTGCACATACTATATTTTGGTTTTAGGTCAAACCTTGGACACGCATTAATCTAGGTTGGATTAGTTCTTTTCCATCATTTGATTTTATAGATTAATTCTTAAATAATCTATAGTATTGTCAATATAATTTCTCTAAGGTAGATTAAAGTAATAGATGGTTTAACCAAACCTAAGATTATTGGTATTTAATATCTAGTTTGCAATTAATCCAAGGAAATATTAATGCAAGTGTATCGCTCCAAATTTTTTGCATCCTTACCTTCAGGCTATAGGATCCGCGCCCGAAAGGGGAATGCGAGAAGGATGGGACAATACCTCGGACTGAGAGGCCCTTTGAAGGTCGCGCCTCTCGGGGGAGGGGTATAAGGGTGAATTTTTGATGGATGGTGGGTTCACCAGGAAACTTTTGAGTGGCGCTTTCCACGCCTAGGTTGAGAGTAGGTTTGATGTGTTCATTTTGTGCTTTAATCATTCAATTCCTAGGTTTGGCCAAGATGAATCTAAGCTATTCTATATGCCAATGCTGATTTATATGAATACAAAGAACATAAATAAGTGCTAAACACAAAAAATATGCTAAATGAGACAGAATATACCTGATTTCGGATGTCTGATGCAGATTCTGAGTTTTGTAGAAGTCCAAATCATCTTACGTAATCATCCGAAATGTCACAGAATCATCTCAGATCTCAGTCGGTCATCTGAGATCAGACGAGATCATCGTCGATCCGACGAATTCGTCAGAAACCTGCAATCACAAAAATAGATACCAAAAACCAAAAATACAACTGCAAAAGCAAGGGGAAATGATAGAAATGATAGTAAATTTGCCTAAATGATAGATCCAGATAGCGATTAAAAGGAAAATGCATTACTTTAATAATTTATTTTAACTTTATCATGCATCTATACTAAATGAGGTGAACTCCAGGATGCAGGAAATAAAATAAACCAAGTTAATGCATAAGAAAATGAAGAGAAAAGATAAGAAAATGCAAACTTCGGGCTCTGATTGCCCCCAATCTGGACTACAGTCAGGATCACCTCCAATCATACGAGATCATCACCGATCCTCGACAGGATCGTCCGAAATCATCTGGAATCGCCTTCGACGATCCGAGCTTGCTTTGGCTGAAAAACAGTAAAATTCCTGCAAGAAAACTTGAAATACAGAATACAAACGATGGTGCGAGGATGTTCTAATGCACAAGGAACTAAATTTGTAGGGAAATCAGTCATCCAAGGGGTTCAGGGGGATAAACTGAGAAAATCCTAGTTTATATAGGATTAGGGAGAGGTTAGGAGGTTGGAGATCATCCCAATTTGGGAGATCTCCAATGGGGGAGACTCTAACTGCGTAGACACGCTTTCTGCCCAAGTTAGAGAAGTTATTGAAATATAAGCTAATTATGAAAATTTGGTTTTGGGATGAAATCGTCTGGACGTTCTGTTCTAGATGAATTCGTCAGATCTGGGATGATTTCGTCTGATCGGTGACGATATCGTCCAACGGTCAAAACAAATCCTAAAAATGGTATGAAAAACAAGGGGAGCGGGTAATGGGCGATTTTGGGTTAAAATTCAAATTTTTATCTTTTTACTAAGGTTTAACTATGCCAATTTTAGGGTGCTACATTTTGCCCCCTCTTTAGCGAATTTTTTGAAGAAAATGCGTTAAAGACGAGTTCTTCCCGTTTTACGAGAAAGCAAAATTTACTCAATTTTTTAGACGATGATTCTTGGTCGAATCGTATGACTGTTGACTATGGTGCCCCCTCCGTGTTTTTACCCAAATCGAACGTTTGAGGTAAAAGCGCGAAAAAGCAAAATTAAAAAAATGTTGTTTTTAAATAAAATTAAGAAAAATAGGGAAAACCCTAATTCATTTTTACTGTTTGAGAGCTCTGCAGACAAAAATGGTTGAGACAGCGCACCGATCGACAGAGGTCCGACACGGGCTACGGGTAAGGATCTAATCCTAGTGAATTATGTTTGGATTTAATTTGTGCAATTTTTTGTTTTAAATTTTGACTGTTTGGGGCATCGCGGCCATTTTTAGGCCGTCGACGACGTCGGGATGAAATCGTCCCTAGATCGTCGATTTCGTCTAAGGGCGAAATCGACGAACTAGGGGCGATCTCGTCCAACAAGGGGCGATCCCCAAGTTGCGAAATAGGAGACGATTTCATCCTACAAAGGATGATTTTACCCAATTTAGGATGATATCATCCAATAGTGGACGATATCATCATTTGATGAAATTAAGCTTGTTTGAATTGCATTTAATTGATTTTAATAATTGGTTTATTAATAAATTTTATTGTTTTATTGTTTGTTTTGTAGAGGGGATTACTAAAGAGTCGAGAGTGGAAATACGAGGGGTTGAGAGATGATATAGCCATGCTCGACCAGGCGGAGCATGACCGACTAGCACAGGTCGGTTTACAGCATGTGGCAGAGATGCCACAAGTACCGATGGACATGGGGCTACTGACAACCCTAGTAGAGAGGTGGTATCCAGGGTCGTCCTACTTTTGGTTATCGATAGGGGAGATGGCTCCCACACTAGAGGATGTATGGAGGATCTTGAGGATCCCCATACAGGGATGGTTGATGACTCCTACGACCAATCAAGGCCAGACGATGATGAGGTTGAGCGGAGACCCGAGCTTCACCCTGGAGAAGGGCGGAGTGAACATCGAGTCTCTAAGGTAGATGCCTGGGGCATCTAGGTTGACTCGGGTGTTGGCAGGGGTAGTGGGTGGCTTACTGCTGTGCCACCAGAGCGGGTGCAGATTACCCTGGCTCCTTTTGGATGTGGTCTGTGACATGAGAGACCATGGATACAGATTTGCATGGGGCAGCTTTGTGCTATGCCACTTGTATAGGATCCTACATGGGGTCGTATACAAGGGAGGCCGATGTCTAGTTGTGACATCACTACTACAGGTTTGGTGCTGGGAGCACATCATGGTGCGGAGGCCGATAGGGCTCCCACTGATAGGGGTTGACCGAGAGAGGCCCTAGGTTTTCTATTGGTGGCTCCAGAGAGGGTCACAATGATGGATAGATCTATCGATGTCTCGAAGGTTGCTAGATGACCTCATCCTAGACTAGATCACCTGGAGGCCATGGAGAGAGCATCCAGGGTGGGCAGAGGATGGGCAGGAGCTGGCTCACATCAGGCGAGTCTGGCTGAGGATGGAGCGGGGAGAGGTAGAGCTCCACCGCTACGATCGAGTTCTATGATAGTTCGGTCTTCAGTAGGGGATCCCTTCCCTCAGGGATTATGAGTACTCTCGAACTATTTGGGATAGTACTACACTGAGTGGGGCTCCAGATATGCAACGATTCTAGAGTCAGGACATGGATGATGCCCCCATCCAGCCAGTGGATGGTGATGATGCTAGGGTTGCAGATGGATATGATGCCTGGTACGTAGGCATCCACCCTCCTTGGATGATGAGGGCATAGGGTCCAGTGCATGCCATGGTGCGATGGATGGGGAGGCGATGTCAAGCTGCTATTGAGGCAGCGTGGGGTCATGATGGGAGAGAGCAACGACGGTCTCCATAGGAGAGATGCTAGAGGATGGCACAGGCTCCATAGAGGCCATAGTAGATAGGGAGGAGGGAGGAGGGATTCCCTTCTCAGTAGGGGGAGGCCACCATCGCCCGATAAGGGCAAGGGTATCGAGGTGGGGGAGAGCAGCGAGATGGTGGCTCTCCGGGCTGAGAATGCCCACCTTCGGGCTCAGGTGCAGACACTAGAGGATGAGGCTACATGGCTCAGGGCTCGGAGCGGAGGGGCGAGCACTTGGGATCTGGCATGGGCTATTGCTCAGACCATGTTCTACCAGGGGTTGTACTATCATGTGGTTCCAGAGAACCAGAGGATACCATTGCCAACCCCCATTGCGGAGCCGGTCATGATGGGATCATCGAGGACATCCTCACGATCGACGACGAGGACCCGAGACACTGCCCGGACCTCTATGGGACCACCTCCTCCATGGTAGGGTGGGGGAGGAGATGAGGCGGAGAGCTCGAGGGCTTCTCGAGGCTAGCCGCTCACTGTACAGAGATTGTATATACATTTATTACTTTTTGAGGGGATTGAGTATGCCAGGGTATTGATTGTGGCATACCAATCCAGATGATGTACATAATTTATTGATATATATATGGTCTTTTTGATGATATGACTTGTGTATATGTTGTATGATGCTTTAATTTTGGATTTGTTGATTGATTATTCATGTAATTATGTCGTTTGGAAATAAATTATAATTTTTATGTCATGGCATAAAATTTAAATGAAATAATCTGATGTAAACAAATTGGTTGTTTTGGTGGTGTGTTTTGATGAAAAATAAAAAGGGACTTCTAACAATAATTTCAAAGGACATTGTCATTGTTATAGACCATTTCATGGAGTCACCGCTCACTAGGTCGTCAAGCTAATCCCAGTATAGAAATATTGCTAAAAGTAAAAGAGTGCTTAAGAGACTGTCTTAAGACTTTGTGTTGTGATGATGAAAAATGATGATGATGATGATTTGTTTTCAGATTTTCATAAAAATATTATGCATGAGATATTAAAAGAAATATGATTTTTGCTAGGCATAAATTCCTAAGTGTGATAAATTTTTTGAATAATTCCCTAGGAATTATACCATGGTTGCAAGAATGGAATGTTGACATAATGAAACGAAAATAGAAAAATGTGTTCGTTCTTTTTAAAGCATAATTTGTGTAACATAATGATGTAAGCCATACGTTTTTATAAATTAAAATTAATGGGAAAATAAGATTAGAACAATGGTTTGCGCTAGGCATAGAATTATAGGTATAGACTTATACCATCATCACGAAATCCAAAAAGGAAATTGATATTTTAGTTTTATTGCATGATTGATTTTTGATTTTGAGATAAACAAAAAATAATAATATATAAACATGACTTTATTTACTAGGTTTTTGAATATGTTATTTGAAAGAATTTTAGGATTTTTGAAAACAATGTATGTAATTGTTTTTATACTAAACAGATGTTCTTAAATAAGAAGATGAAATTATTCCAACAAGAGTTGCAAAAATATTTTAAATCATCTCAAAGACAAAATGTAGATTTATAAGGAACCCTCATGTGCAAATGTGAGTTCATTACCGATCTTGATTTATCATAATGATACAAAATCTCTCAAATACAAATGTGTGTGCAATTGTATTGTTCATTCACCAATTTTGAGCAAGATAATTTGATACAAGTAATTTGAATTAACCAAATGAGTGTTCATTGACCATGATTTATATGCAAGTAACCGTACTAGACTACTATGTAAGTTAGGTCATCAAGAGCTAGCTAATCCATAAGCCGACATAGGTCTATACAAAAGAAGGTCGCTAATGTGACAGACATATCACCACGCTAGGGATTACCCAAGGCCAAGCGGGTTGGGCACAAACCACTTGTTATGGGGCTTACCTCACAGTTTTCGAATAATTGAGAATTCCAGGGATTCAAGCTCATTCACCCTTCTTTTCTTTTCAAGGGGTAGGGAAAGGGATTTTATTGCTTTTTGCTTTTTCTTTTCTCTTCTTTTTTTTTTTGTATTTTTGCTTGGAACTGAGATAATGCTGAAATATTGTTGCGATGGTACAAAATGATATTTTTCTTTTTCTCATTTTCTTTGACTTTTCTTTTTCTTCCTATACTAGGGATACTTGCTCGGATTGGCTGTAGAGCAAGGGATTTTTATTCTGGGTAGGGGTGAGCTTGTCCTTTTGTCAATTCTCAAAGATTCTAGACCATGTGCATGATAGGATAGCAAGGGAAACTTTTCGCTCAAGAAACCATTTCTACTATGTAGCATCATATCGAATTTGCAATGAAATCATTTTAATGTGAAAAGATATACTTGGTTCAAGTAAATAACAAGATCAGTTCTCTATGCTCAAAAATTTATTTAATTCAACTGTGGACTTTGATATAAGAGAGATTAATAATCATACCAAATAAAATCAAGATATTTATTCATGTGAGTGTGAAAGTGCGGGATTCCAAATAAATGCTAATTTATCCAAAATAATTGAAAATATAACTGCAATACTTCAAGAATTGACAAGTACGAAAATAAAAGATGTTTTTGAAGATTTTGATGATTTTGAAGTTTTTATATTTTGATTTTAATTTATGAATGGAAAGAATAAATACTATTACTGTTTTTTTGAAATTTTTATATGGATGACTAAAATGAAACAATATGCAAAATAACAATATATACAATGATGAAATGACCAGATTTTATGCATAATAGCGCTTAAGATGCATAATGTTCATAGGTTCTTTAAGATCTTTACCATCTAAGGTAGCTAATCGGTATGCTCCTGAGCCAAATTTAGCAGTGATGACATATGGCCCAAGCCAGTTAGGTTCAAATTTACCTTTAAGATCTTTAGTTGCATTAGTATTTTTTTTATTTTCTTTTAAGACAAGGTCACCGATCTCAAAGGATCGATGATGAACTTTCTTGAGGTATGCTCGTTTAAGCTTGTTTTGGTAGGCACGAAGATGCTCCAAAGCATTGATGCGCTTCTCATCTAGGAGTTCCAGCTGACTAAGTCTGCCAACACGATATTCATCTCCTACTTCAGTATCTTGAAGTAGCAGAGCCAAAGAAGGAACTTCTAATTCAAAGGGAAAAACTGCTTCAGCGCCATAGACCAAAACAAAAGGTGAAGTGCCCGTGGGAGTGCGAACACTAGTTCGATAAGCCCACAAAGCAGGATATAATTGGATGTGCCAATCTCGGCCAGATTTATTGACCAAGTATTTTGAGGATTTTGATTAATGTTTTATTAGATGCTTCGCTTGGCCATTACCTTGAGGATAATAGGGAGTGGACCAACGATGTTGAATTTTATATTTTTGACATAATTTCTTGACATATTTATTTTTGAAACAAGTTCCATTATCTGAGATGAGATTTGCAAGAATTCCGAACCTACAAATAATTTGATTAAAAATAAATTTGGAAACTTGGGTTCCAGTGCAAGAAGCTAAGGGCATAGCTTCAACCCACTTCATGAAATACTCAATGGCGGTTATGATAAATTTGTGTCCATCAGATGACACAGGGTTGATTTTTCCAATGATGTCTAAGCCCCATTTTGAAAAGGGCCAAGGAGATGAAATAGCCTGTAGCTCTTGTGCAGGCGCATGGACAAGGTCAGCATGTTTCTGGCACTTGTCACAATGGCGCACATAATCATGTGCATCATTCTCCATGGTAGGCCAAAAATATCCTATCCTAAGGAGCTTCTTAGCAATGGCGCTACCACTAAAATGTCCCCCACAAGATCCATCATGGGCTTCACTCAAAGCTGATCTAGATTCTTCTAGAGTCAAACATCTCAATAGGATGCCTTCAAAAGATCTCCTATACAAGGTATTACCAATAATTACGAAGCGACTTGCTCGTCTACGTAATAACCGGCGTTGGTTGCTATTACAACCTTCAGGAAAGGTCCCATTTTGAAGAAAATTAAATATATCAGTGTACCAAGGTTCAGGAGTAGTTTCGTTGATTAGAAACACATCCAAAGGTTCTAAGCATGATTTATTTGAAGCGGGTTCCTGGAGTCGATGAATAATGATGGTAGCATATTCATCATCTAACTCCAAGGGCAAAAGAGATGCAGCTGCAGCCATAGCGTCAACCGCACGGTTGCTAGTTCGAGGAATAGCTTCCAAGGTAACTTGATCAAATAAAGATAATAATTGTAAGACATATGCTTTATATGGATGTAATTTATCATCTCTGGTCTGATAAACATCATTGATTTGATTTATGACAAGTTGAGAATCACCAAAAACTAATAAATTTTTAATTTTTAGTGCCAAGGCAGCTCGTAATCCAAGGATTAGAGCCTCATATTCAGCAGTGTTATTAGTGCAAGCAAACGTTAATTTGAAGGACAGAGGTATAAGATGTTTCTATGGAGATATTAAAATAATACCTGCACCAGCCCCACTCATGCATCGGGCTCCGTCAAAGTATAGGGACCATTGCTCAGGATGGTCTGCCTCTAGTTTAAGGCATTCATCGAGAAACTCAATGATGAGGGGATGGGTAGACTCTAAGGGTGCAACAACTAATTGATCTGCTATGATTTGACCTTTAACAGACTTCTGTCCTATAAACATGAGTTCAAACTCACTTAGCACAAGAACCCACTTTGCGGTGCGACCAGATAAGTACGGGCGACTCATGAGATACCGTAAAGGATCGAATTTAGCAATAACATACGTTTTTTGACTGAGCATATAATGGCGTAATTTTTGTGTAGAAAATATGACTGCTAGACATAACTTCTCTAATATTGTATAGCGAGTTTCATAACTGATTAAGGTTCTACTAATATAATAATTAGCACGCTCTTTCTTCTCATCGTCAAGTTGAGCTAACATAGCTCCTAAGGCAAGATCTGAAGCAAAAATGTACAAGATAAATGGGCGATCAGATCTAGGTGGTGAAAGCACAGGAGGGTTAAGGAGATATTGTTTGAGGAGGTCAAATGCTTCTTGACATTCATCGTCCCAATGAAAAGAGACATCTTTCTTAAGAAGCTTAAGAAAGGGTCCTGTTTTGTCCGCCAACTTATCGACAAAGCGATGAATAGCTTGAAGTTTACCTTGTAGACTTCGTAATTCAGATATATTTGTGGGTGCGGGCATATCAGTGATAGCCATGATCTTGAGAGGGTCAATTTCGATGCCACGTAAAGAAACTATAACCCCCAATAATTTACCGGACTTAACTCCGAATATACATTTAGTTGGATTCAGTCGGATAAGATATTCCCTTAACCGATCAAAGACTTTTCTCAAGTCATCTAAATGATCATCTTCTTTGATGGAACGAGCTATAATATCATCTACATAATCATGTAGAATATCATGCATCATATCATGAAAGATATAAGTCATGGCTCGTTGATAAGTTGCACCTGCATTCTTCAAACCGAATGGCATCACTTTCCAACAAAAGGTCCCCCAAGGGGTAATAAAGGCTGTTTTAGCCTGATCTTCAGGAGCTATCCTGATCTGATTATAACCAGAAAATCCATCCATTAGGGATATCATTCCACTCCCAGCAGTAAAATCAATGATCTGATCCATGTTGGGAAGAGGAAAATCATCTTTAGGGCATGCAACATTGATATCTCTAAAGTCTGTGCAAACCCTAACTTTGGTAGCTTCTTTCTTAGTTACCGGAACTACATTCGAGATCCATTCAGCATAATCAATGGCTTGTATAAAAATAACCTTCAAGAGTTTTTCTAATTCCCCTTTGACTAGTAAGGCCACTTTAGGATGCATTTTTCTAAGTTTCTGTTTAACAGGTTTAGCATCCGGATGGACTACTAGGTGATGCATAACTACAGAAGGGTCTAATCCTGGCATATCTTCATATGTCCAAGCAAAAACGTCTTCATATTCTTTAAGAAATGCAATGTATTTATCTTGTTTTTCTTGACTTAATTCTGATCCAATGTTGATTATGTGAGGGTTATCATTGGTTCCAATGTTAATTTTTATGACATTCTCTACTTCCATGTGTAGATCTCTCTCAAAATTAGGTGGGGCGGGTGAAACGCCCAATTCTTGTAATTCTTCCAAGGTTAGCTTGGATAATTCATCTTGAGGAGTCGTGGCCTCAAGCTGGGCTATACTAGGTATAGAGCCATCGAAATAAAATCCATTATGTAATAATTCCTCAACGGAGACATCATGGAAAATATCTCCCTCCAACTCATCGTCGGATTCAACGATCATCTGAGGGTAAGCTATGGAGAGCATATTACATGTAAATGGCTTATTTATTAAATGCAAAGGATCACGTTCATCCAAATAATCTTGGTAAGATATGAGATGGTCATCATCCTCAAATGGGAAGGGCTGACCTTTACTAGGAAATAGGCCCACACCACATCGGGCGAGCCATGGTTCTACCTCAAAAGGTTCTTTCATACCATTTTGGGAAGGTCCCAAACCTTTCCCTTTATATCCCAATTTAAGCATTATAGGCTTAGCTTTAATATACTCATTAGCAAAATAACATCGAGCATATCCATCATAATGTGTCTTGATGTTTCTAGGTATTCTTCCCCAGTCATATCCCTTATAAATAAAAGCGCAACTCCCAACTTGGTAAATACTTCCCATAGGCTGTGGGAGGCCCAAGGTGCGAGGAGAGGGTGGCAATTTATTTAAAATAAGGGAATCTTGCATAGCAGCGTTTGTTTTTTCTGATATAAGAATTTTAGATAAATCGGGTAAGAGCTCATCAGTAAGAGCATAAGAGGTAGAAGGAACATTTCCTACATCGTCGGATGCAGAAAGTATGCCTTTAGTGGATGTAGATGTTATAGAGATGTCGATGGATGGGTCTATAGGTATGGAAGTTATAGGAGTAAAACAAGAAGCATTGGTTGTGGGTTTAGGATCTTTTGAAAGTCCTAATGTGGTTTGTTCGGAAGATGGTTGAACTATATGTAGAGGTAGAGTTGATGGAGAAAAAGTAGATGATGTTATGGGTGTGTGTTTCACACGTTTAGATGGTTGATGAGAATTAGGATGTGTGGATGATAAAGCAGGGCAAAATTGAACTCCAACAGGTTCTGCCAAAGCACACATATCAAAGGGTCTGGGATCACCATGAATGGTAACCAACTGATTTTTAAATTTGAATTTAACACACTGATGTAAAGTTGAGGGAACAGCTCGCATCGCGTTGATCCAAGGGCGACCCAAGAGTATATTGTACGATGCAGGGCAATGTACAATAAACACGGTCGTGTCTAAGGTTCTTGGACCAACTTGCAATGGTATAGTAATAACTCCACACGTTTCTTGTGTTTCATCATTGAAGGCTTTTATGATCATATCGGTTCTTTTCATTTCATCACTTCTAAACCCAAATATTTGGTAGAAGTCAAAAGTGCAAATGTTTAAAGATGAACCATTATCAATCAAGACTCGTTTAACTGCTACATCTCCAATTAGGGCAGTAATATATAAGGGGTTATCCTTATGTAAACTATGTTGAGGTATGTCTCTATCTCGAAAGTCAATACAATCGACTTCACGAGTTATTATAGTATTGGCCATGGCTTCAGGTTGAATATTTTGTGGTACCATCATTTGGCTTAATGTGAGCATTAACTCATCCCTATGTGTAGGAGAAGATCTTAAAAGGTCCAAAAGGGAAATTCTAGCTGTAGTATTTGATAATTGTTCATTAATATTATAAGGAGGTTTAGGTTGAACATTAGGCGCATGATTCCCTTTATTAGGAACTTTCAAAACAAATGGAGCTGATCCATCATTCTGAGTTTGATCTTGTTGAGAATTTTGAGCCTGTTGTCTAGTAACAGCTCCGATGGTACCGACAATATTATTTTGTAGATGATGAATAGGTCTTGGTCTAGCATTTATGGCTTGTTCATTAGAAAGTAATTGGTGAGAAGATGGTCTAGTAGTGACTCTTCTTGGAAATGGTTCTTCTGGAACCATAGAACTTGTGATAGGTTGAATAGGATCTGATTCATCTTCAGAGCTATTCGATTGATTTGAGGTGATTTCCATGTCACTTTCAGTCTCATATTCTACATCACTAAGATCAGGTGTCTGAGTATTATATAGAGGTCTGGTCGTAACCATGGATAAAGTTGTGTCAAATACTTCCACATCATGAGTAGGTGAATGCCCACTAATAGTTCCTACATATCGGGTAGGAGGGGGAACATTATGATGCTCAATTTGATTAGCCACTTCTTTACCATGCTTTGGTAAAGGATGTTGAAATATGTCCAATGATTGATTGGCATTCTGATTCTGATTTTGGGGGATGTTCTTTTGAGCATTATTGGGAGGATTTTGTTTAGGTTGAAAGGCTTGCACCTCCATCTCATTGTTATCAATCAGGTCTTGTATTTTATGTTTTAATATTTTACAAGAGTTGGTAGCGTGTCCAGGTCCTCTATGGAAATCACAATGTAAATCAGCTCTGTATCCGGGTATAGTTGGATCAGGTTCCCGGATATTTGGTAATTGGATCAAACCTCGTGCTAGTAATTGTGGGAGAATGGTTGATAGAGGTTGATTTAACCTAGTAAATTCTCGAGGTGGTTTATCAGGAGGTTTCAATATGAACTTCTCTGTTGTTTTCGCAGTATTAACATTGGCAACGTTTCTGCTATCGGTGACTCCATCACCCACAACTTGTTTATTTTTATATTGATTTCTGGATGTTTTCTCATCATCTTTCTTTTTAAGCTGACCTCTCCTAATGAGAGCATCTTCCACTCTTCGGGCTAAGTCTATAGCTTGATCGAAGGTGGTCAAGGTAGCAGTTGATAATTCATAGGATAGTTGTTCTTGTAAATTATTGATAAAGATATCCAACATTTCCCGATAAGGTAACACAAAGTGTAATTTTCCTATCAACTGCCTCCATCGAGCTAGGAAATCAGCAAAACATTCATCTTTGTCTTGTTTTAAGTTGTACAAATCTTTAATGGTTACATGCCTTTCGATGTAGGCACTAAATTGATGAACAAAAGACTCGACGGTTTCTTCGAAATTCCTCAAAGAATGAGTGGGTAGTTGATAATACCACTCTAATGCCATTCCTCCTAAACTTTTTGGGAACATTTTTAGTAATAACAAGTCATCATGTGATATATCATGACATGCTATCCTAAACATACGAAGATGCTCTATGGGATCTTCGGTTCCTTTGTATATAGGTAGGACAGGCATAGGAAAGTGTTTAGGATATGGTTGTGCTACAACTATAGGATCTAAAGGCTGACTACACATCTCTCGATAATTGTACGAGGGATGGTAGGGATCTATCTGGTCCATGCGGGAGACTAACTGTTTCACCATGGCTTCCAGATTACTAGTTTGTCCACCATATTGGTTTGGTGGTATTTGAGCGTGTGATGGCGTGACGTAAGGATTGGATGCTATATTGCTATTATGCAAATGGTTGGTAGGAAGAGTATTATGAAGAAGATTTGTAGTAGCATTATGTTGTATCCCAGATTGTTGGAAATTGGTGTTAGGTTTTGTTTTAGGCTTTTGTTGATTTGAGGTATGTTGATCAATAACTTGGCGAAATAGAGTAGTGAATGAAGGTTTCTTTTGTGTGGGAATAACCCTAGGCTTGGTAACAGGCACTCTAGGTGGTTGGGTAACCTGTTGTTGTTGCATGTTCTGGATTATAGCGGCCATATCCAAATTGGATGGTCCAGCTTGATCACTTTCTTGATCAACGAAGGACAAGGGATTAGTGCGTGTGTGATATATTTCTTCTAGGGTTGCTTGAGTGTCACTAATTTGATCCTTGTCCATATGGATTGCTCTATTAAGAGCGCCAATATTAGTATTGAGGAACTTCCAAAAATGTTCCATGTTCTCAAAAGTAATAGCTCCTTCCGGAGACATTTTAGGGGATGAGGATCCTTCCTCTCTAACAGTTTCTCTTTGTTCATTTCCTTCAACAAACTCTTCTTCTTGTTGGTCTAGTGTTCCTTCTTCCTGAATTGGGTCTTCAGGAAGGACATCTGGTTTATTTACTAGTTTTCCTAACCAATCTTCTTCTACTTCAGTCTGTTTTCCATTCCTAAGTCTAGTCATTATGCTTAAACTTAGATTTTAGCAAATATATATTTATATATATTTATTTGCAACAAGTTTGGGAGGTATATATTTTAATTATATACCTACTATAATACTTAAAAGAAAATGTTTTAATTTTTGTTATATTTTTGTTTTGTTTTTTGTGATTTTATGTTTTTATGATGATAAAGACAACAAACAACACACTAAATGCAAGAAATAATAAAAGAATGGCTTAGTTTTCTATAAATAGTTTATAAATGTCATTGATGGGATCAAGTTCATCAGGAGTCATGAAATGCTCCTCTTCAAATTGGAAATGGTTTTTCAAGAATTTGACAAAGTGTGCTATGGTGATGTTATCTACTTCTGACTTCGACTTGTAAAAATAGAGCTCATGGCAATACTCTCGATATAACACAGCTCTAGGAACTCTATTCCATCTCTTTCTATCCATAAGAATGACCTCTTGATCCTCTATACGAGATAGAAATTTATGTACTACAACTGCATTGTCGAGGTATTCCTCAAAGGTGTACAACTCGGAAGACACAAGGGCTCTTTTATCTGCTAACCACCTATGGCAAGCTCTCTGAAGTTCATGATATAAGGTCACTTGATCAGGATCCAGGATTCTATCTAGGACAAACCTCTTGATTTGCCTAAGTTCGGTTGATCTAGATGAAATAAGATTCAATCTCCTATTAAGTTCATCCCATAAAGGTGGGACTCTATATGTTTGAGATACTCTAAGCAAAGAAGTAATCTCTATGGCTGCTAATTGGTTCTCAACATTAATGGTGACAGCTCGTCTTTTATTATAATCTACCATCTAAATATGATATGCAATCTTTAATTGTTTTTCTGATGATTCTAAATGCATTTATGTTTTGTTTTTTGGATTGTTTTCAAAAGGTTTTTAGTTTTCACGTCGGGTTCACCAAAATGTATCGCTCCAAATTTTTTGCATCCTTACCTTCAGGCTATAGGATCCACGCCCGAAAGGGGAATGCGAGAAGGATGGGACAATACCTCGGACTGAGAGGCCCTTTGAAGGTCGCGCCTCTCGGGGGAGGGGTATAAGGGTGAATTTTTGATGGATGGTGGGTTCACCAGGAAACTTTTGAGTGGCAGTTTCCACGCCTAGGTTGAGAGTAGGTTTGATGTGTTCATTTTGTGCTTTAATCATTCAATTCCTAGGTTTGGCCAAGATGAATCTAAGCTATTCTATATGCCAATGCTGATTTATATGAATACAAAGAACATAAATAAGTGCTAAACATAGAAAATATGCTAAATGAGATAGAATATACCTGATTTCGGATGTCTGATGCAGATTCTGAGTTTTGTAGAAGTCCAAATCATCTCAAATCATATGTAATCATCTAAAATGTCATAGAATCATCTCAGATCTCAGTCGGTCATCTGAGATCAGATGAGATCATCGTCGATCTGATGAATTCATCAAAAACCTACAATCATAGAAATAGATACCAAAAACCAAAAATACAACTGCAAAAGCAAGGGGAAATGATAGAAATGATAGTAAATTTGCCTAAATGATAGATCCAGATAACAATTTAAAGAAATGCATTAATTTAATAATTTATTTTAACTTTATCATGCATCTATACTAAATGAGGTGAACTCCAGGATGCAGGAATAAAATAAACCAAGCTAATGCATAAGAAAATGAAGAGAAAAGATAAGAAAATGCAAACTTCGGGCTCTGATTGCCCCCAATCTGGACTACAGTCAGGATCACCTCCAATCATACGAGATCATCACCGATCCTCGACAGGATCATCCGAAATCATCTGGAATCGCCTTCGACGATCCGAGCTTGCTTTGGCTGAAAAATAATAAAATTCCTACAAGAAAACTTGAAATACATAATACAAACGATGGTGCGAGGATGTTCTAATGCACAAGGAACTAAATTTGTAGGGAAATCAGTCAGCTAGGGGGTTCAGGGGGATAAACTAAGAAAATCCCAGTTTATATAGGATTAGGGAGAGGTTAGGAGGTTGGAGATCATCCCAATTTGGGAGATCTCCAATGGGGAGACTCTAACTACGCAGACACGCTTTCTGCCCAAGTTAGAGAAGCTGTTGAAACAGAAGCTAATTATGAAAATTTGGTTTTGGGACGAAATCGTCTGGACGTTCTGTTCCAGACGAATTCGTCAAATCTGGGACGATTTCGTCTGATCGGCGATGATATCGTCCAACGGTCAAAACAAATCCTAAAAATGGCACGAAAAACAAGGGGAGCGGGTAACGGGCGGTTTTGGGTTAAAATTCAAATTTTTATCTTTTTACTAAGGTTTAACTATGCCAATTTTAGGGTGCTACAAATAAGCAACCTTGGTTTTGCTTTCAATCTATTGAAAAATTATAATTAATCTTTAGATTTCAAATTAATCAAATGATAGATTAATGTTGCTTCTAATATTAGCACTGTATTAATCTAATGATAGATTAATGTTGCTTTCTAATGCTAGAATTATATTATTCAAATTATAGGTTAATGTTAGATCATAATAATCAGATTAGATTGGCAATTAATCTAATGATAAATTTAATATAATATTTAATTTATTAATTAACCTAATGATAGATTAGATTGGCAATTAATCTAATGGTTAATTTAATATAATCTTTAGATTATTAATTAACCTAATGATAGATTAGTTGGCAATTAATCTAATGATTAATTTAATATAATCTTTAGATTATTAATTAACCTAATGATAGATTAGATTGACAATTAATTTAATATAATATTTAGATTATTAGTTAATTGAATGATAGATTAGTTTGGTAATTGATCCAATTATTAATGCATTATAATCTTTGGTTTACTTATCAAATGATAGATTAATTTTAAGTCTTTTTAAAAAGAATGATAAAACTTGCAAATGGAAAATTGATTACTTAGATCTCTAAAGTTTGTTGCTTAACCAAATGATGAGTCAATTTAATTATTAAGCTAATGAAAGGTTAATTAAGCTTTGAAAAGAGATTGGAATGGATTGAAAATATTTATAAAAAAAATATTTTGGAAAGAAGTATGGGCTTATTTATGCTTGTGCATGTTATGCATTATTGAAAATGAATCTCATATAGAAATGCATTGCTAAGCTTTGGAAAGAGATTGGAATGGATTGAAAATATTTGTGAAAAATATTTTGGAAAGAAGTATGGGCTTCTTTATGCTTGTGCTTGCTATGCATTATTGAAAATGAATCATATAGAAATACATTGCTAATATTTGAAAAGAGATTGGAATGGATTGAAAATATTTGTAAAAAATATTTTGGAAAGAAGTATGGGCTTCTTTATGCTTGTGCTTGCTATGCATTATTGAAAATGAATCATATAGAAATGCATTGCTAAGCTTTGGAAATATATTAGAATGGATTGAAAATATTTGTGGAAAATATTTTGGAAAAAAGTATGGGCTTTATGCTTGTGCTTGCTATACATTATTGAAAATGAATCATATAGAAATTCATACTAAGCTTTGAAAAGAGATTGAAATTTGAAAATATTTGTGGAAAATATTTTGGAAATAAGTATTGGGATTTTTTATGCTTGGGCTTGCTATGCATTATTGAAAATAAATCATATAGAAATGCATTGCTAAGCTTTGGAGAGAGATGTTGAGCAAGGTGCAGCAAAAGTATTGCAAAAGTATTGTCATTGTGGTCAACATAGACAAATTGATGCAGTTGATGCAGTTCAGAGGTCAGTCAGAACAAGTACAGTGAATTTCCAAGAAGAAATAAGTGGCCCAGATTCAAAAATTTGCAGAAAAAGACAAGTAAGAAAACTGTCGCGATATCGCGACATGTTTTTTGTCGCGATTTCGCGACAAAACTGAGGAGAGAGAATGCACAACCAAAAATGTCATGATTTCACGACAAAACTGAGGAGAGAGAAGGTGTAGCAAAAAATGTCATGATTTCGTGACAAAACTGAGGAGAGAGAAGGCGCAGCCAAAAATGTCATGATTTTGTGACATATCGGAGGAGAGAGAAAAAGTTGGAGAAACTATCGCGATTTCGCGACATGCTGGAAGGAAAGAAGCAAAGTTGAAAAACTGTCACGATTTCGCAACATTTTTGGAGTAAAGGCACAGGCAATGAAAAGTGTCACGATTTCACGACAAGTTCGATGAAGAAGTGCTAAGTCAAAAAGCTGTAGCGATTTTGCTACATGTTGGATTTTCGCTGGTCGAAGCAAAGAGAAAGTGCTAAGTCAAAAAGTTGTAGCGATTTCACTACATGTTGGAGTTTCGGAGGCAGCAGCTAAAGAAATTGCAAAGGGAAAAAGGTGTAGCGATTTCGCTACATGTCTTGATTTCGCTAGTGCATGAAGAGAGAGTTGTACGGATGCAAAAGATGTCACGATTTTGCGACATGTTGCATTTTCGCGGGCGAAAGGCAAAGAACAGCGCTAAGGCAAAAAAGCGTCGCGATTTCATGACATGTTTCGATTTTGCTGAGGCATGCGGAGAAAAGTGTACTGCAGCAAAAAGTGTCATGATTTCACGACGTGTTCCATTTTCGTGGGTGCAAGCGAAGTAGAGTGCAGGAAAGCAAAAAGTGTCGCGATTTCGCAATGTGTTCCATTTTCGCGGGTGCAAGCGAAGTAGAGTGCAGGAAAGCAAAAAGTGTCATGATTTCATGACGTGTTCCATTTTCACGGGTGCAAGCGAAGTAGAGTGCAGGAAAGCAAAAAGTGTCACGATTTCGCGACATGTTCCGTTTTTGCGGGTAGGAGACAGAAAGGAGCTAGAGGCAACAAATGTGTCATGATTTCATGACATGTTTTGTTTTCGTGGTTGCATGCCGAGATAAGGACTAGGAGGTAGAGAACGTCGTGATATCGCGACAGGTCAGGTTTTCATGGTCAACTGTCAAGAAAAGGTCAAAGGGGCAAAAATGTCACGATATTGCGATATGTCCTAGTTGCGCAGGTAAAAGTCGAGAAGCTTACACAGTGACAGTTGTCCGGTAAGTGCAGAAGAAAATCATGCAGCCAGTTAGGTAAGGGTTAACTGGAGTTAGAACTATAGCTACAGGTGGCAGTTATAGAACAGTGCATTAAATACAAGAACGGCTGTTACAGGGCCATGATGCTGCAAGGTGTCAAAAGTGCAGATAAACCGAGAATCCCAATAAACGAGAAATCCTCTCAAAGGTTGCGTGTGTCAGAAATGGAAGTTGCGGGCAGAAGAGAAAGTTCGACTTAAAATTGAAAAGAGTGCCATCTGGAAGTGTAAAGGTTCCGAGAGGGCAGTTACGTAAAGGATAAAAGAAAATAATGACAGAGCATCGAAACACGCAGAAAAGGTTGTCAGGTTGCACAAAAAAAGCTGTCAGAATGAGCAGAGAAGACTGTCAGTATGAGTCAGAAAGAAAGTGGCTAAAAGACAGAGCAGGTCAGAGAGGGTGTGACAGATTGAATGCAGCCGAGAATGCATGAAAAATTGGAGGGAAAATTAGAGCCATTTTGAAAAGAGCCATTCGAGTAAACTGAGTATAAAGAATAAAAAATGCGTAGTAAGTGAGGTTACTGCAACCGTGTTGTATCTTGAAAAACTAAAAGTGAGGTTGGGAAAAGTGCAGTAAGAAGCATAGAAAGTGTGCTGTAAGAAAAACAGCTACAGAACTGAAACCTGGTTTTATTCTTGAAAAATTGAAAGAGAGGTTTAAGTATGCAATAGAAGATATTGAGTTTCTAAAAATTCTCTTTATGCTTCTATGAGATTGATCTGAATGAGCAATAGACCAGTGAGGGTCTTGTAAAAGAGAAGGCATTTTTATGTCAAACTATTTTTCAAAATAGAAATCCAAGTTGGTGCTTGGTATAAGGGGTTGGTGCTCCTATCTGTTGTTGTAGATAAATCAGGAGTTGGTGCTCCTTCCAGTGGGTGCTGGTAAACTATTTGTAAAGATTGAATCCTTGCAAAGGCTGGATTTGGATTGTAGTCCAAATAGTCATTATTTGAGGAGTGGCCAAATCAGTGAACCTCGTTAAATCTTGTGTTGTGTGATGCTTTTTGTTATACTTGCTATATCGATTTTTAAGCTTGCATTTTTAAGCATTAAGAGTTGTAGATTCAAATTTTAAATAGTTACACTAATTCACCCCCCCCTCTCAGTGTCATTGTGAGAATATCAAGAGATTAGAATGGATTGAAAATATTTTGGAAAGAAGTATGGGCTTCTTTATGCTTGTGCTTGCTTTGCATTATTGAAAATGAATCATATAGAAATACATTGCTAATATTTGAAAAGAGATTAGATTGAAAATATTGTTTGGATTAGAGGAATATATTGTGGAAATATATTGCTTGTTTGTGAAAAATATATTGTGGAAATATATTGTTTTGTTTAGAGGAATATATTGTGGAAATATATTACTTGTTTGTGAAAAATATATTGTGGAAATATATTGTTTGATTAGAAGAATATATTGTGGAAATATATTGCTTGTTTGTTAAAAAATATATTATGGAAATATATGGTTTTGTTTAGAGGAAAATATTGTGGAAATATATTGCTTGTTTGTGAAAATATATTGTTTGGTTTAGAGGAATATATTGTGGGAATATATTGTTTGTTTATGAAAAATATATTGTTTGGATTAGAGGAATATATTGCGAAAATATATTGTTGGTTTTGTGAATATATTATGCAAAAATATATTGCTTATATATTGCGAAAATATATTGCTTGTTTTGCTTTGAGGAAAAGAAATCTTGGAATGTTTATTTGGATGTGGAGTCCAATAGAAATAAGGAAATTATGGGAGGTTTCCTTAAGTATTTGGGCATGGAGTCCATTGTTAAGTGAAATATTATGGGGTATTTCACATAATCTCTATAAGTGGGTGTGGAGTCCATCTATAGGGAAGAAATAAGGGGGGTTCCCTTATTTGCTTTGTATATTTTAAAACATGGATAAACAAGCTAGGTGTAGAGTCCATATTGGATGAAGAAATTTATGGGGTTTCTTCATGTGATTGTTTTAAAATAAAATAGAAATATAAAGGATCAATTTCTATATGAATACTTGATGTAATGGATTGAGTATGGCTTGTTTGTTTTCTTTATGTTTGCATTAGATGCATAGAATATGAAATAAGCATTTGGGAATGCATTCATACCTACATATGAGCTTTTTGATTCCTTTCCTCATAATAAGATGCCATGGAGGTTAGAGGATGAAGATAGCAGATCAAGATGGTGGATTTCCTCCTTGTCTTATGTATCAATGTGAAGGATTAGTTTGAAGATCGCTCTTGGAGAAAGAGGATTTATTGTAATAGAATTCAAAGACTATTCTTTTGTAATCTAGACCTTTAGTTGGATGAATATATGGTGCCATGTTGATGAATGGTTTTTATCCATGTTATTTCTTGATCTAAAGGTTATGTTAGATTTATTTTGTAAGCTTAATATGATTAGATTTACTTCCATCTTAGAAAATGCTTTTGCTTTAATACTCTTAGAGTGAGAGAGAGAGAGTTATTCATGGACTTAAGGGTTACTTTGGAAAGGGATCTAGAGTTAACCTTATCTAAACTCTCCTTTTCAACTTGGGATGTTGTGGAGGTAGCAACACCTAGTTCCTGTATCCATGAGAAGATAATCGTACATAGTAATTTTTCTTAGAGGCCACACAAAGATGAGAAAGACAAGAAATAAGTTTAAGAGATCATCACGTAGGTGAAGTTAAACTAGACTAAGATACTATAACCGATGGATACAATATAGATTGAATTATGGCTAGAAGAAGGAATTGACATCCCCCTCTAAAGACTAGGAAGGGATAATCCTAACACTAAGGTCAAAAGGTCTGCATTTATGGAGAATGCTAGAAAAGTGGGGGGACATTTTAAGAGCATCCTCTATACCATGGAGGTATACAAGATAAAAACTAATTACCTATAGTAACTTGATCTCTCCTATCCACTTGAGTGATATATGCAACATCTTAGACTCAAAATGTAGGTATGTCTCGTCAATATATGTATTTCATGGATACTTTTGTGAACCTTAATTAGTTCTTTCAAAAACAAAATCTCTCTCGGGTTGGTTAGCACTTGGGGTTGTTATATCTAGTAAGGGTATCCTTAATTTCAATTAGGAATTTTAGATATGAATTTCATTCCATGCCTCCTAGTTTTTTCTCATATGAGTCCTTTATTTTTTGAATTTCCCCAAATATATGGAGCAAGAAAAGATGAGGTTCACTCCTTATTTGTACTTTCTAGCTATTAACACTCTCTCCCCACTCTTCCTTAAATATTTAAACAAGAAAATATGAAGTTCAATCTTGGTCATAGTTTTTTTTTTTTTAACATGGTGGAATCGGTAGCCGTCACGAATCCAGATAGGCTATCTAGATTTTATGGCCACCACAGTATTCTATGTTATCCACCCCGGAAGCCACAACACAGATCTTCATGCAGTCCACCCCTATAACTGCTATGCCACAATCATTTTAAACATTTTACGTCATTGAAAGCACCAGGAAAGGGACAAGCGTTCAGTCCGACAAGGCCCGAGATTTGAACCTTGGACCTCCGCCCTCCTTATGGGGTTTGGATGAACCAATTGGTCTACACATCAGAACTAATCCTGGTCATAGTTAAGCACTTATTATTTAAAGAATTTTTTAATAGACTAATAATGATTTCTATTTATTAAACAAAGAACTAAATTAAAAGTGAACTATATAAATATGAATATTTTTAGTATTAGAATTCACACCTATTTCTAGAAATGAAAAAACATAATCCATCCACTCAAATTTTATATAGAAATCATAAAAAGGATGAAAAATGAGATATAATAGTGGAAAACCATAGGCACCATAAATAATCACTATATTATCCATAGATAACAATCACAACACTACAATACAATGGACATAGTGGTGGGGGTATTTATACCAATACCAAAATCCCAATTATGTAAATGAGTTTAACATAAGTTGACATAACAAGAGGGATTAAGTTATTTTAAAAGTTATAAGGTGGGTTTAACCAAACAAGGTTAATATTGATCTATTGGGATTACATAAAAAAATAATACAATAAATTAAAAATATTTTTTGAGTGATTCTCTATAAGTCTAAACAAGATTACACCATACAATGTCAACATTGGTCCATATGTCATATTACACTTTTAACACCCCCTCATAATATAAACCGAGGGACCAAGCAAATAAGGAATTAATGACAATAATATCTTCCCCTATAATAGATTCTCTAATGGACCTCTACACTTGATAAGGACTTATCTGGATCCCCTTTGTCATCTAGAAATCCACTGATGCAAAAATGCCTTTGCACAATAATATCCTTGGGCTAGACCATAGTCATCGTTGCCAGTATCAGATACTCCTACATATATCCAAAGGACACCTTTGCTAAGACTCCATATGAGGAAGATAAGCCAAGAGTACTAAAAAATTACTTCAATCTTCTATAGTCGCATAAGGTAAAACTTGAAAGTACAACTTTCCCTTTATAATATACATCACCTTGTTTGGAAGCTTCAACTTGCCCTAAGGCCATCTAATTTTCATCATTAAAATAAGATTTGCATTGAATTGTTTATGAAAAGAGCCATTATAGAATTTGAATATTATTTGAACAAAGAATAGAAGAAAACATAGATCATGAAGAATTAGATCTACATGAATAAGCCGAATCATTATCCCAAATGAGGAAGAGGGATTAACTAAAGCACATCTTGAATAATTTTCTTATTAACCTTCAAAAGACTCTAAAAATATTATAACTATCACAAATCCAACTGCATCTTCCAAAAAAATAGACTAAAGTTTCTATTTGCATAAAGCATGGTAAATTTTACCTTTCAAAATAGGGTAATAGGTCTTGAAGATTATTTTGCATAATTCAACCACTAACATTGAATAGGTCCATAAAGTTATGTTCCCAATGTGTAAATCTTGAAAAAATCATGCAATTTGAAAAACAATAGGCTCAAAACACTTTCATATGCAAAATTTATGACCTTTCAAAGTTTCCCCTCTAAAACAGTCCCAAAGTGACTTTTTTTAGAAACATAAAATTTTCAAAATTTTCTTCTAATTTATTTGCAAGGAAAAATAATAAGAAAAAAATTTCTTCATTTTCTCCTTACATCAAAAGGTATAATGCCCTTATGCCATGCCCATCTAGCTTGACTGTAGCCATCACTTAATGGGTCGAAGGGTATGCCCTCTCAATGAGGAAGACAATTATTATCTATAATAGTAAAGAGCTCCAACCTTTTAAATGGACATGGTGTGCAAGATTTTAATCGAGGAAAATGAATATGCCTCATTTTCCTTCTTCCAACCAAAGGCACTAAAGCTTCCAAGTGGGAAAAAAACATCATAGTTCTTCCTCCTTTACAAAGACACCAAATACTCTTTATGAGGAAATAATGTTTGAATCTCCATGAAGAAGTTTTTCTTTATTTTAAGAGGTTGAAAAGTGGGAGTACATCAGGGTCCACCCTCCCCATGAATTGAACTTGACTCTTCGCTATGAGAGCCTGATACCTTTTACCTTTGGGGTGTCTTATTCGAACATCTCCGTGAATAAGTTAAGATACCCATTTGAAGTTAAATTAACAATACTATTTCTGTTAAAAGTGGTTTGGATTTATGCAAAATAGGTCAAAAATATTCTAATAATTATGAGTATAATCTAGAGTAGGCATAAATTCTCCAAAAAAATCAAAATGCTTGGATTAAGAAAAATGGATCTTCCCTTTGTCTCTTTTGTCGATGGTGCTTATGAAGCTCTAAGAAGTAATTCATCCTAAAAGTCAAAATAAATATTGGAGGTTTTGAATAAAATGTTTGCATGACCAAGCATGAAGCTCCATATGCATTTTGACACCATTTTGGAATTCACACCTATTGCTAGAAATGAACAAAAGCAATGCATCCATTAAAAAGTTATACAAAAAGTGTAAAAAAAGGACTAAAAAGAGAGATAGATAGCAGGCAGTCGTAGACACCACAAAAAATCACTATATTTTATGTATATAATAATCACAACACTCAAATACAATGGATGGAGTGGTTGAGGGTATTTATACCAATACCAAAACCCATATTACACCAATTTTGAATTATTGGTCCCATTGTAAAGGAACAATTTAAGGAACCAACAAAAAAATCAAAAGTTGAATCTACAGTAGCAACAATAGTAAAGTCCAAGGAAGAAGTGCATAAGGACACACCAAAAGAAGGGCATAAGAGAAAAAAACATGAAGAATAATTTAAAATAGAGAAACAAAATGCTGAAGAATCAAAAGAACCAAAATGTTAGGTTAAGGTTGTAGCATGTCGCCACCCACATCACCCTAAGCGAAAATTTTGGAGGTATGGCTTAGGGCATAGATATTTTTATGGATTTATATGGAGTCAAAAGGCATCAAGTATGGCAATGTTTCACAAAAAAACCATAGTGATTTTATATTTAAAAGAGGTGCAACAACATCAAGGAATAATAGGACCAATTATTCGAAATATCATAGTAGAGCAATAGAAGCATGGAACCAATAGAGCAATTATAGATATTCAAGTGACACAATGGTAGCTTAGCATCATCGAAAATACCACCAATAAATATTTTACTTTGATGGATAGATGATAAATATTGGTACTAGTTGTAAGCATTGCTTAAAATATCATATTATTTAGTTTCTTCTTAGATTTTGAGGATAAAACATTTGTGAGGGTGGAATGCTATGGTACCTAGGAATAGGTATATGAGGATATGATATTATATTGTATAGAAGTATTATGGATAGTTGACATTTATCACACATAACCTAGGGTTGATTATATCATTACATCATATTATAATAATGAGTGGGATGAGGGTTTATAAGATGAGGATATAAAGAAGAGATATTGTCATTGTAATCATCATTCATATTAAGTATTACATAAAATCGTCTTTTCCCAAGAAGTGGCTTATGATACTTTGACCTCTCTAAGTGGTGCTCTCATATTGGGAGATATTGTGGAGTTTTTCTTTCTTAAGGAATATTGTTGGTGTTGCCCTACCCTGGGTATTATTTATCCTTGTCTCATTGTGTGAATTATTATTATGGATAATTATTTGTGGATGAATGATTTGATAGTTTTGCATATTGGTGAATGATTTTTTAATGATAATTAAGCTTCATAATAAATGGTATGAGAGCAATTATTTTGGTAAAGTGGGGATTATTTTTTGTGGATTGCAGAATTAGGGTAAAAGTTTTTCCAAAAAAAAAAATTGGGAGTCATATATTTGTATAAAGTTCTTCAATTCAGATGATTCTTATGCCATTTTGTTTTAAATTTGAAGAGTTTAAAATGAGTAGTCATATGAAAGAATCTGAGTAGTATTGAGGGTGATATGATCCTATGAAGTTAACCATTTGGAACAAGGACAGTGATAATTTTTCAAATTACATTATTTTTAAAATAAAATTTGAGATGTTTATTAGTTGGGTTGTTCAATTCAAATGATTCTTATGCCATTTTATTTGAATTTTGGAGAGTTGTAAAATGTGTGGTCATATGAAATAATTCAAACAGTATTGAGGGAGATACAACCCTATAAAGTCAGCCATCTAGAATAAGGGCAATGACAAAATTTGAGATATATGTCAGTTGGGGTAAGTAAATCATCTATTGTTTTTTAGTCTAATTGTTTATGTGGAATTATAGCTTCAAATTAGTGAGAAAATATATTTTAAAACCTTAGTTTGCATGATCATTTGGGTGGATATGATATCATGGCACTTCAAAAGTTTTCTAGAGTGGATGATATTGATGGTAGAAAATGGTGGACATAATCTAAGTCTTTATATTTTGCTAATCCTTATTGGAAATTCCACCTTAAGATATTTTTATAAAATGAAGCTAAAATATGGTTGTTAAATTTTATGATTGAAAAGAATAATGGGCACACTTGGGTAGAATTGGACCATGCATTCTTAAGTCATTGGAACCCATATAAAAATATCGCTACTTTGAAGGATACATTCAAAGGTTATATAGAAGAAATAAACATGTTTTAAAAAGAACAAAATAAGTTTAAAAGAGAGCTTTAGGGAAGTAAAACAAATATAGATAGCTTGATGGGTGTCATCAAAGACCTTGAAAATAAACTACGATGAATTCAAAATGAGAGAAATGAAATATAAGGAGAGTGGGAATTTTTGAAGACACAAAATGAAGACTATGAAAAATAAATAAAATTACTAAAATAAGAGAAAGAGAAAAATGTTAAGGAAGATAGTGAGAAGAATTAAATATCCACATCTTTGGATTTTTAAAAGCAAGAGAAGGATCTAAATTCATCTAAAATTTTAGTTTTGTAGGTTCATGGATTATTCAAAAGAAAAAGGTTGTTATTTTTATCAGCCCTAGTAGTAGATATAATTTCATTAATAGTGCTTTGGCTAAGAGGTTGTAAGTTCAAGCAACTAATATTAAGTACACACAACTTGAGGGTGAGAGTTTTAAAATTTTTAATGATTTGAATATCACCATGGATAAATATGTTTTACATTCAAAATTTTATGCTATTGAAATGGATAACATGGATATTGTTTTTGGTTATCCTTGGTTGGATTCTTTGGGTACTATTAACATGAATGTGCAAAAGAAGTTTATGAAATTATGGTCTAGAAAAAGAAGATAACATTGTAGGATATTTTTCATCTTAAGGAGCAAGGATCCAAAGAGAAGCGAGAAATAATTATGGTAAAGGAATAAGTTAATGAACTAATAGAAGAATCAAAAGTTGAATCTATAGTAATAGAAGTAGTAGAGTCCATGGAAGAAGTTCACAAGGACACGCCAAAAGAAGGGCATAAGAGAGACAAGTATGAGGAAGAATTTAAAATAGATACTAAAAAATCAAAGGAGGTCAAGTTAAGGTTGTAGCATATCACCACCCACACCACCCTGAGTGACAACAATCTTGGAGGTATGAATCAGGATATCAAAATTATTATGGATCTATATGGAGTCAAAAAGGCATCAAGTATGGTAGTGTTTGGTAGAAAAATCATAGTGATTATGGTTTTTAAAGGGGTGCAATAATATTAAGGAACAATAGGACCAATCATTCAAAATAATAGGGTAGAGAAATAGAAGCATGGATCCAATAGGGCAATTATAGATATTCAAGTGGCACAATGGTAGCTTAGCATCATTGAAGAATGCCACCAGTCAAGATTTTACTTTGATGGATCGATGATCAAGATTAGTACCAGTTGTCAGCATTGCTTAAAAGATCATATTATTTAGTTTCTTCTCATATTTTGAGGATAAAACATTTGTAAGGAGGGTGGAATGCTATAGTACCTAGGAATAGGTATATGGGGATATGATATTATATTGTATATGAGTGTTATGGATAGTTGACATGGGCCACACATAACCTAGGGTTGATTATATCATTATATCATATTATATAATGAGTGTATTGAGGTTTTATAAGATGGGTATATAAAGAAGGGATATTGTCATTGCAATCATCATCATTCATATGAAGTATTACTTGTAATCATATTTTCTAATAAAGTGGCTTATGAGACTTTGCCCTCTCTAAGTGGCACTCTCAACTTGTGAGACCTTGTGGAGTTTTCCTTTTTTAAGGAGTATTATTGGTATTGCCCTACCCTAAGGGTGTTATCTATCCTTGTCTCATTATGCTTATTATTATTGTGGATATTTTTTTGTGGATGAGTGATTTTATATTTATGAATATTGGTGAATGATTTTTTTTAATGAGAATAAATTTTCATATCGCTACCTTTCTAAATCATGCTACACATTGGCTAACATTCTCAAGGCTTCCATCAAGTATATGGACAATGCCTGAAGGGTGGATTTTAACAACTTTAAATTTCCTCCCTATGAAGGAATCTTGCCTTTATAATTGGTCAAATTCCTATGAAACCTTTCCATTAAAGGATTTCATTAGGTTATAGTTATTTTTCTATGAAAGAGAGAAAATTCCAAATAAGCATAACAAAATTTATCCACTTGCCATCATAGAATATCCAATATGCCCCTTTGCCTTCTATGAGGGGTGTCGAGGAAAAAAACCCACTCTTATCATTATTGACCTTTTGTCTAAACACTCTTTTGTATTAGTCAAGAACCTACTTGAGGATCATAGCCTCCTTAACTAAAGCTTCCCCTAACAAGATCATGTTGTCCACAATTATTGTTGGGTAATTGACCTTAATTTTGTTAAAGTATATTATATTATTGGATACATATTAATGTACCACCTTGGGTACATTACTAGAGTAGGAGTTTACTTTAAAGTTATGTAGTTACTACAACATGTAATAAGTGCACAAGTGTTAGAATGTGCAAAGATGTAAATGTCCATGTAGTCCACATGTACATGAGTCATAGGATAGATTCAAAGGTAGAGTGAGGGCCAAGGAACTTATCTTCCTATATATAGACATTATAGCAAGTGAAATAGAAGGAGAGAATATAGAGAGTGCATAGTATAGATTGGTAGTGTGGTACAATGTAGCTCTTAAAAAATAGTTTATGGAGTGTTCATGTCGTCCAATATACTGCATTGTACTATTTTCGTATGCTTTCATTAATGACATATATTTGAGTTATTGTAGAAGTTTCTCTTATCATTTTCCTACATATTATAGTACCATTATCATATAGATATCTTAAATTTCTTATCTTACATCTTGTGGTTGCATTTCCTATATCATATACTCATCAAAAGCTAACAAATTCAAGAGTTACTATTAGACCTTTTAGATTTCCATTCTATCTATGGTTCACTATACTTCTCCCCAAAGCTTCCACAAAGATGATAAATAGGTAGGGGAAAGAGGATCCCATTAACAAAGACCTTTAGAGTTGTTGGAAAAACTTTGAGGGGGTCCATTCACTAGGATTGAAAATCTTGGAAAAGTGACACACTCCATAACCCAATTTCTCCACTTTCTTTCAAAATCCAACCTCTTCAGTACCCTATTGAAAAATTCCTATTTGACGTTATCATAGGCTTTTAACATGTCTAGTTTAGCTACCATACCTGCTTGCTTGCTCTTAGAAATAGAATAGATTATTTCATGCACTTTAATTATACCATCCTGTTGGAGGTATTATATTATTTGGTACCTTGCAATATTAATGCAAGGACCTTATAAATAATTTAGATTAGGATGCATTTAATATTTGAGTCTATAGTAGGTGGCATGCTATCAAGTGTGAGTTATGTGTGATGTAAATAAGTGTGGATTTATATGTATGAGGTATCATGTTAGTAAGTGTAATTTATGTGAGTGAGGTACCATGTTTAGAAGTGAAGAGTTATGAGCAATCACGTGAGACTTTATATTTATGTAAATATGTGAGATTTATTATTATGTAAGAGGGAAATATAAAGAGTTGGATATCCTATGAGTTTGAGGAGATGAATATTTTATGTAAGTGCAAATGTCAAGAGTCATGCAAATATGAAAAGTCTCATGTACGTATATATTGAAGATAAATCTCTATAATATGTATTGAACAAGCATGCATTTAATGCATTGCTATAGTAGATGTATTTTTAATAAAATTTAGTAAGTTTGTTGTTCATTGTTATGTGCATATTTTGAGAGTATTTGATATTGAGATCCTATGGAATTATCCTATGAGAATAGTGGTGATTTGCTAAGAGTGGTATCAGAGCCACATTGGGTGAACTTTGTGAAAGCCATAATAAGCATAGGGTGAGAGAGATTATAGAATTTGAAATAGATATTAGTAAGAATATGATGTTGGAAATGAGCCAAGCCTTGTAGAAGGAAGGCCCATATTTGCAAAAGACATGCAATGAGAAAACCATATTTGAAAGGAGCTAATCCTTGTATAAGGAAGGTCCAATTTCAAGAGCTCAAAAATAGTGAAATTCAAAGAAAGAAACCCTTGTGAAAGCTCGACTGGATAGAACAATGATCAACATAGTCAAAGCCAAAGAAGTAGACAATAGCACGTAATGTGAAGAAAAGAGCAATGTTTGAGATTGTGTAGGTGGAGAAAAGTGTAGAAGTGTCTAGCGAAGAAGCATCCATAATGAAGAGTGACAATATCACAATAGGAAACAATGTGCATTAATCTAGAGTTGAAGGAACAATGTGCATTGAGAATGGACATAAAAACCACAACAAACATTGTCTTAAAAAAGAAAAAAAAACATACATGCATCACGTATGTAGCCATGAAGAATTTGGCACAAAGTCTAAAGGCAAAAGAAAGCAATTGTAAAATTATTAGGTCTTGATATATTTTTAACACTCAAGACCAAGCTAGGATAAGGATATGTAATATCTAGGTTATAATGTAGAAACAATCATAGAGATAACATAGAAAACATATTTTAGAGCATTACAGGCATGAGAAATAACAATGAATAGTTTAGAGCTTTAAAAGAAAATTAAAATAATTGGAATCATTCAAACGTTACATTATGAGGAAGATAAAACATCAGTGGAGAAAATGAGTTTGTACAACAAAGCAAAAAAATCAATGAAATTCAAATTTTGTGATAGGCATCTGCTTGTTGTGGTGCACTAGTAAATGCCCTGGATGCTGGTAGAGGCCAACCCAGGTTCCATTCCCCTTATCTCCATCCTGCAGATATATTATAGTAAGGAATGTCCTATGTGTTGGTAGAGGCCGACAAGGATCCATTCCTCCTATGCCCAACCTGTTGAAAGTGGCACCTCGAAAGGGGTGTTTTCCACTATAAATTAGTTTTTACACCCAAGTGTTGTAGTGAGTTGGAGAGGAGAGGGCAATCCTCCAAGGGAGGTCCCAGGTTCAAATATCCACCCTACCAAAAAGTTGAATTGGGTATCCAAAAATCCAATTGATAATGTTGGTGCGGGCAGGGTCGGGTGCGACTCCCGGGTGACTTTGACGATGTAGAACCCCCTGTTCGTGGTCTCTCAGACCAAGGCGGCCTTGCAAGGGGTTTTTTTCTTAAAAAAAAAAAATCTATGATAGGCAAATCTGCTAACTAGAATTGTAAAAAATCCCTATAATAAGAACATGAGCGTCAAGAAAAATAAGTGCACACAAATTTAAAGGTACAAAATTATTAAATCTTTGATTTAATTAAAATTACAAGCACATTTGATGATTTTAAAAAAGAGAGCAGATTAAATGATAATTTTATATGGTGAATTGGAGGAAGTAGATTGAATTTATCATTGAATTTTTTAAATGGCAAAAGCAGATTAAATGGGTCTTTGATTTATTTGGTGAATTAATTTAAAATTATTGTGAGTTGTAAAGTTGAAAAGACGAAAAAATTAACAAGAAGAAATTGAAGAGAAATAATTGGAGGAAGTTATAAGGGGAAATTGGTATTAAAGAGTTGTAGGAGTTATAAGAAGAAGAAATCAATATTTTTGAAGAAGAAGAAGATGACCTCCATTGGGGTGAGAGGTCCTTGATCCATTTATTTGCTCGTTTCCTAGCTTGGATGACAGTTATTTGCTCGTGTTTTTGCTTTGGTGCATCTCTGGGTTCACCCTTGGGTTTCCTGATGTGGTTTTAGGATCTTCTTGGCATGGACTTTTCACCTTTAGCTTTCCTGGCTACTTTCAGGGTTTTCCCTGTCTTTGGTGGTTGGCTACTTGATGTTTGATTCTAGTGTTTCCTCAATTTTGTTTTGGAGTGTTGGGGCTTTGGGTTGGGTTTTCATGTTTGATTATGTGCTTCCTGAGATGTTTTCAATGCATCTTCTTGGTCTTGAGGGGGAGCATGTGCTTTTTGTCTTCAATGGAGCTTTCTCAAGGATGCTTGTGGATCATTTTTTGGGTTCCTAGCTTTGGGATATTTTTGTTTTATCGGATTTGTTCTTTACTACTTTGGAAATTATTATTGCATCTTTCATGGCCTTGGGGGGACTATGATTTTTCTACAACTGAGATGACCCTATGGTTGCTCCAGGTTTGGTTTCTAGTTGCGGTTCGTGCACCGAGTTGGTGGGTTTTCGCTTGCTTGATTTGTTCTATGTTGCTTGCGATTTTTTGCTACATATTTCATGTTCTTGAAAGGGTACTTATGCCTATTTACTACAGTTGTGAAGATCCCACAACTACTTCAGGTTTGGTTTTTCGATATTGTCTTGCCCCTAGCATTTTTGTTACACTTTGGGTTTTACGGGTTCTTAAGACTCTACTGGTTTCATTGGGAACTCATGTATGCAGAAATGCAACGAACAGAATTGTATTACTGAGCTGCAGATTAAATAGCAATTACATTGCCGGGAATAGTCACCGGCGTAACAAAACACTGTTACGTAGTTGTAACAGTTCACCTGGTAATGTAATACAAACAAAGTACTGTTAAATACGCTAACATCCCCCTTTATTACATTATTTGGGTAATGTAATAACTAATAGCTATACTAACATCCCCTTACATCATTTTGCAATACAAAGTGAGCTACGAAACAATTCAAATTTGACACGTCCAAGTGCCTTAGTGAAAATGTCTGCAACTTGAGCATCGGTGGGAATGTCTTGAAGCTGAATTCGGTGCTTTGGAACTTCATCTCGAATGAAATGACATTGTGTGTCAATGTGCTTTGTTCTTTCATGATGGACTGGATTCTTGACGAGGTTCAGAACACCTTGATTGTCGCAAAACAAGTGTATTGGAGATTTTGATGGATGGCCCATACTTGTCAGAATGCGACGTAACCATATCACTTCGCACACAGCTTCACGTGCGGCGCGATATTCTACCTCTGTTGATGAAATAGCAACCACCTGTTGCTTCTTGTTGTGCCAAGAGACAGGACCGGATCCTAGATGAAAAATGTATCCAGAAGTTGACTTGCGATCATCAAATGATCCGGCATAGTCGGAGTCCGTGTATCCTTGCAAGAAGAATTTGTTGTTCCTCTTGTATTCTAGGCCATATTCCATAGTACCACGGACATAGTGAAGAACACGTTTTGTTGCTTTCCAATGAGTGGTCTTAGGCCCTTGCATGAACCTCGAAAGATAGTTGACAGCAAATACGAGATCTGGCCTAGTATTGGTCAGATATATGAGACTCCCAATCAACTGTCGATAGAGAGTACCATCTACCTGAGGTGAGTCATCATATCGCGATAACTGAAGTCCATTCTCCATTGGAGTTGCCATTGGCTTGCAATCAGTCATGCGATATTTATCCAGCAATGTCTTGGCATATTTTTTCTGAGACACTTTGATGGAGTGCTCCTTCTGGCTGAATTCCAGACCAAGACAGTAATGGAGAAGTCCGAGATCTGTCATCTCAAAATATTTGCACAAGTTTCTTTTGACAGTAGAGATCATAGTTTCTGAACTCCCTGTAATGAGCGAGATCATCCACATAGAGTACAAGCAACACTATCTCGAACCCCTGTTTCTTGAAATAGAGGTTTGCATCCGACGGACATCTCTTAAATCCATGCTTGCATAAGGTGATTGTCCATTTTTATATACCAAGCTCGAGGAGCTTGTTTCGGACCATACAAGGATTTGACCAATTTGCAAACTTTCCGCTTTTGGCCTTCCACTTCAAATCCTTCGAGCTGAGTCATATAGACTTCTTCTTGGAGATCACCATTTAGAAAGGCACTTTTGACATCCATCTGGTGAACTTTCCACCCATATTGTGCTGCCATAGCACACATAACCCGAATTGTGGTCATCCGAGCAGTAGGTGCAAAAGTTTCCTCATAGTCGATGCCTTCCTTTTGAGCATAGCCCTTTGCAACAAGCCGGGCCTTATGCTTATCAATTGTTCCATCTGCCTTGTACTTGACTTTGTATACCCATTTGCAGCCAATAGGTTTCTTTCCATGTGGCAGATCAACAAGCTTCCAAGTTTTATTTTTCATCAGAGAATCATACTCTGTATCCATAGCGGCCTTCCACTGAGGCTCACTAAGAGCATCTTGCACTGATGCAGGTTCAAGACTATCTATGGTAGACATGAATGCCCTGTCATCATCAATATCCATATCCTCTACTTACGTACTTGGAGTCACGGAAAGTTCCTCAAAATATTGACAAAGATCATCAACCTCACCAGTTTCTCTGGCTTCTCTTTCCTTTTGAGCCATACTGCGTGTACGAGGTCTATCCAAATTCAAATTGGGAGGAGTGGATAAATTTGCGTCTCTGATTGTATTTGTACACCATTTAGGATTCTTCTTCGGTGGAGTTGAAGAAGATGTAGAAGGACCTCCTGTCTGTGTTGACGAAGGAATCTTCTCTTCCTTAGGTTCCACAATATCTTGGTGTACTTTAGATGTGCTCTGTGATGTGAAAGCTTCATCAAAGACAACATCTCTGCTGATATGAATTTTCTTGGTCAAAGGATCTATCAACCGATATCCTTTAGAGTGCTCAGAATAACCAAGAAAAATACATCTCAGTGTTTTCTCATCTAGCTTCTTCCTTTTCTCTTTCGGTATGTGCATGAAAGCTTGACACCCGAAAATACGTAGATGAGATATGGAGGGTTTTCGACCACTCCATGCTTCCTGTGGAGTCATTCCTTTTAGGGCCTTTGTGGGTGCCCTATTCAACAGATACACTGCAGGTGGTGACAGCTTCTGCCCAATATTGTTGCCCAAGAGTAGCTCCTGTGAGCATACAACGAACCATTTCCATGATAGAACGGTTCCTTCTCTCAGCAACTCCATTTTGCTGAGGAGTATAGGCAGTTGTTAACTATCTCTTGATCCCATGCTTATCTAGGAATGCAGAAAATTCATTAGAGGTAAACTCTCCCCCTCGATCTGAGCGAAGGGTTTTAATAGAAGCTCCTGACTCCTTCTCAACGGATTTCTTGAACTGTTGGAAGAATGCGAAAGCTTCAGATTTCAGTTGGAGAAAGAAAACCCACATCTTTCGTGAGTAGTCATCTACGAATAACTGAAAATACCTCTTCCCTCCACAACTGTTGGGTGTGAAAGGACCGCATAGATCGGTGTGAATTAACTCCAGAGGTTTTCTTGCTCTTGTAGAGCTCTTCTCAAATGGTACTCTATGTTGCTTTCCTGCCAAGCAGTCAGAGCACACTGGCAATGTGGCAGAAAGGGAAGGAAGACCCTTTACCATCTCATACTTGCTGAGCTCAAGTAAGTAGCCGGAACTAAGATGCCCATATCTCTTGTGCCATAGGGAAGTTGCCTCCTTGGTAGAGAAAGTCATGGCAACATGTGGAGTAGAGATAGCATCTAGTGCAAATAAGCCGTGCTTATATGAAGGCTGTTGCAATCTGCTTACCCTTCCCGGTAATAGTACAACACTTCTTTCCATTCTCAACACGAAAGTTGACAACCATATTTCTGTCCGGGATTTGTGTCATCGACAACAAATTGTTGGCCAATCCCGAAACATAGAGGACTTTGTCAATCGACACTTGCCATCGGGAAGAGTGGCTGAAACCGTACCCTCTCCCCGAACCCCTGTAGGTTTTATCATCAGCAATGGTGACAGGTTTGCCCTCCTTGGCCACAAATGATTCAAACCACGATCTGTCGCCGATCATATGTTTGCTAGCTCCAGAATCGACATACCAAATAGGATCCCTCTATGTGGAATCTGTGGTAGTCATGAGCACCTTGTGTGCCCATTCGGAATCCGAGTCAGATTCTTCAACAACAACATTCACTTGGGGTTGCTTGTTTTTATTTTGTGGTTTGTTTTGGCCTTTCGCTTGTTCTTATGCCAACACCTGTTGGTGTCATGGTTGTCTTTCTCACAGATCTTGCACCACCTCTTCTTCTGTTGAGGTTGTTTGCCTTTTCCTTTCGTATCTTGTTGAGAATTTCCTCCTTTCTGAAAGTTGCCTCCTTTTTGCCCATTACCTTTCTTCCTAGAACCCTGTCTGTTGGTGTATAGGGCTGTATTGGAAGAATCATCCTTGTGAAGTTGGCGTGCCTCCTGTTGTTGAAGCAGATTGACCAACTCGATGTAGGTAATTTGTCGTTGAGACACCTGGATGGAGGTTATCAACATATCAAATGAAGAAGGTAAAGCTCTCATCACAAGTGAAATGAGAAGCTTTTCATCCACAATATCTCCTAGAGAACTCAATTTCTCTTTCAACTCAGACACTCTGCACAGAAAGAGTTCAACTGTTTCACCCTGTCTCAAACTCAGGTTATGAAGTTGTTGTTGAAGATGAAGAATGGTGGATTCATTCTTCCCCTCATAGATGGTTCTAAGGGCATCCCATGCCTCTTTACCACTTGCTTTGTCAGCTATATGAGGTTGCACTTCATCTGAAACAACAAACAAAATGAGCACCTTTGCTCTACTGTCTTTCTTGTCAAAAGCTATCTGATCTGCTGAAGGACCTATGGATCCTGCTGTTGGTGAAGGCCTTGTTGCTACTCCAGTAACAATATCCCACAAATCTTCCATTTGGAGAATAGCCTTCATCTTATGTTTCCATGGTGTATAATTTGGACCTTTCAATAACTGATGCGGATCAGTCATCAACTTTGCAACAGCGGCCATAGTGAAGGTTCCTTATATCACCAAATTGGTCCCCCTTTCGATATACCTTTTGCTAGGCCAATATACCGTACAAAATACCCGCCCTTACGTGAGGGAAACTATAGGTATTTAGAAAGATCAACAAAAATCACCCGCCCTTACGTGAGGGAGACTATAGGTGAGTTTTAGAGATCATACGATACGTGGAACATAAGCGGTACTGAAAGGGAATCGCCTTGTTGATGGCACCTACCATAGAAGATTCTTCTCATGCGTGGGGCGTAACTTCCCCTAAACACTATGAAGAATACTTCATCAGGATTTACGCCTAAACACAAGTGCGATAAAGGGTAGTGGATGGAGTAAAAAAATGCAAAAATGGCGTACTTATTCCTCCCCGACGATTTATAGAGAACAAGCTCAGACGTCGTTGTAGCAGCTATATTAGGCGGCGGATACAGTAGCCAAATCACGACAGCTTTACCTGTAAGTGCTGGCCAGAGGTATCACAAATACCGAACGCTGCAGTGCAATAAAATTGCACGGATGGGTTTTATATTCCGGGGACTTAGGGAGTGTTTTGATTTTAAGTTTTTAATGTTATAGTGCAAAAATGAAATATGCAACATACAACATAAAAAAACTGCCCACAAGAATAACCCACAAGGTGTCGGTCACAGCCGAAAATGCACCTTTTACAATTTGCCAAATTGCTATTTTTCGAAAAATTACTCACTATCCCCCTTTGATTTTTGAAAAAATATCCCCCCTTAAAAGGCTTTCTTTAACAAAGCATTTTTAATAATTATTATATATTTAAAATTAAAATAAATAATTTTAATTTATATAGTTTTAAAACTTAAAAAAAAAAATTAAAAATTAAAATTAAATTTTAATTTATAAAGTTTAAAACTATATTAAAAAAAATTAAAATTAAAAATTTTAATTAAAAAATAATAATTAAAAAAAATGACTTCGAAAAAAAAAATTTATACCTTGGGGGAAGTCGGCGGGATTTGAACCCCCGACCTGCAGGCTCCCTGAGCCTTACCGCACGGCTCACGACCACGTGAGCCAGCGGGCTGATCCGGAAGGAACAGTGGACCTGCTCCTCTTTCAACCCCTCCTTCTGTCTCCTCCTCTGCAACGGCCTCGGCTTGCGACCGCAGCACTGCTCCCGGCGTTTTCGAAAAAAAATTTCGCCGCTGCCTTCTGTTTGTTTTCCAGATCGGATCGGCACTCAAAAAAAAAAAAAACGTCGCAGTCTCCGGCAGCGACTTCCGCCGAAGAGAGGAGGGCCGAACGTTTTTTTTATTTTTTTTTCGTTCGAGGGGAGGGCGTTCGATTTTTTTTTTTTTCGTTTAAAAAAATTCCGGCGCGCGACTGCGTGCAAAGGGAGGGGGGGAGGCTGCGCGACTGTGCGCAAAAGGGGGGGGTTTATACCCCCGTGGGAGCGGGAGCGGAAATTTAAATTTCCGCTTCCCGCGTTTGGGGGGGTGCCTCGGGGAGCGCGCGCGCAATGTGCGCGTCGCGCGGGGGTGGGGAGGGGAGGGGAGGGCGGGGGTGGGCTGTGCGTCCCACCTTCACCGACGCAGCGCAGCTGCGCGCGACGTCACTGGACGTCCAACGGCCGGGGGCGGGACAACTGTCCCTCCTCCTCGCAGGACGTGATAGCGCTCGACGCGCTGCGTCCTACGGCTGGCGCTGCGGACGTGGCCGTCGCGTGCTGTCCGTCGTGCTGCGCACGGGTCCCGCATCATGATGCACGTAGGTCTGCGTGCGCGGGGCTCCTTTGCCTGTTGTCCTTCACGTCGCTCGCAGGTCTGCGCTCCGCGTCCTCCGCTGCGCAGTTTTTTTTTTTTTTTTAATTCTTCTCCGGCTGCTATCGCGCGACAGAGAAATCACGTCGCCGAGAGAGATAAAAAAATTTAAAAAACCGCACTCTTCTCCGCCTCTCGCTGCTCCCTACTCGTCGCTGGCTCTGATGCCATGTAGAAATGCAACGAACAGAATTGTATTACTGAGCTGCAGATTAAATAGCAATTACATTGCCGGGAATAGTCACCGACGTAACAAAACACTGTTACGTAGTTGTAACAGTTCACCTGGTAATGTAATACAAACAAAGTACTGTTAAATACGCTAACAATGTAGCTTAACCTCATCTACAAGGGTATCAGATCCTCACTTTTTTCTATCCTATTCTCTAGGATATTTGCTATTGTTTTTCTAGGGATTGCCTTCTAGGGTCCTTCTTGGGCGAGAATTTGAGTTTAATTTTTAAATTTTGGAGTTCCCAATTTTTGTCACCATTGGTTTCTGGTTTCCTAGGCCCCTCCTCGGTGGGATTCTAGATTTTAACTTTTTCTCCTATGCTCATGTTTATCCTAGCCTCACTTGGGTGCGATTCCTTATGTTGAAATGTTCTGGTTGTCCCAAGCCCCTTCTAGGCGGGACTCCTTATTGTAATATTTTACCACTTGTTTTTATTTGCGTGAGATGATCCCGTATTTTAATGTTGAAGGTTTTCGATATGGTCCTCTCGGGATTGTATTATGGTGCATTTCTTCCCTTTGTGGAGTTCATATCCCTTTGGAGACTGCCTCATTGGCTCGCATTGCAATAATTTTGTAAAATATTTTGGGGCCCTTTCAAAACCCGCACATCAATCTACCAAAAAAAATTAAATAAAGAAAAGTGAAATTGAAGGTGAAGAAATTTTTATTGAATATTGAAGAATAAATTTTGAAGAAGAAAGATTAAAAGAGTAAAATATTGATTGAAGAATGAAATTAAAGAAAATTTGAAGATTGAAGAAGAAGAAGAATGAAGAGAAGAGAAAATATTTGAAGAATATTGAAGAAAAAAATTAAGTTGAAGTTTGAAAGAATTGAATTAAAGAAGAAAATTGAATATTGAGGAAATGTTTATTGAATAAAGAAGAACATTGAATTAGATTGAAGATTGAAGAAAAGTGAAGAAGAGAGAAAATAATTATTTGAAGAAAAGAATGAAGAACACAAACTTATACTGAGAGGGGGGTGAACAATATAGCGCCCACTTTTTACTTCTTTCCAAACCAATATCAATTAATGACCTCAATTGCAATAACGAAATATAGCAATGTGCATTAATAACATAGATAGCAATAGTAAGCAAGTACACAAATAATCACACATAATTGAGACACAAGATTTAATGTGGTTCCCCCAATGTGGGGTAGTCCACAAGATAATATCCTTATAATATTTCATAAAGAAATAGGGATCCTTATCCCAATACAAATGATTACTTTGATCTGCTCAAAGCTAGGTTGTCCTGATCTGCTAAGGTGGGCTCCACTGATCTGCTCAACTAGGCTCTCCACTAATCTTCTTAGCTAGGCTATCCACTGATTTGCTCAGCTAGGCTATTCATTGATCTGCTCAACTAGGCTATCCATTGATCTGCTTAGCTAGGCTATCCACTGATCTGCTCAACTAGGCTCTCCATTGATCTACTCAGCTAGGCTATCCACTGATCTACTCAGCTAGGCTATCCACTGATCTTCTTAGCTAGGCTATCCACTGATCTACTCAGCTAGGCTATCCACTGATCTGCTCAGCTAGGCAACTGGTGTTGATGTGTTTTCTATTTTTGTCCTATCTCTTTAACTGCTCACAAATCTGTCTCAATGCCTTATCACAAGGCTCAAACAATCCTGCTCAAATGTTGTCCCAAATATATCCTCAAAGCCTTCACAAAAGGCTCAAACAATCCTGCTCAAATGTTGTCCCAAATCTGTCCTCAAAGCCTTCACAAAAGGCTCAAACAATCCTGCTCAAATTCTATCCCAAATCTATCCCAAAAGACTTCTCAAAGGCTCAACCAATCATGCACAAAAGTTGTCTCAAATCTATCCAAAAATTCTATCCCAAAAGCCTTCTCAAAGGCTCAACCAATCATGCACAAAAGTTGTCTCAAATATATCCAGAAATTTTTTCCCAAAAGCCTTCCCAAAGGCTCAACCAATGACTCTCAAGTAGCACTCAAATCTCAACCACAAATCAACAAAGGCAAGGCTCAATGATGAACTCAACAATGCATAACAAATGAATGATGACAATATTTAACAATGTGCTCAACAATGAATGGCAATGTACTCTTCAATGGATGACAAAAATGATCCACAATGATCTCAACTATGTATGACAAATAATCTCTCAAATGGATGACAATAATGCTCAACAATGTACTCTCAAATGGATGACAACAATGCTCAACAATGTACTCTCAAATGGATGACAACAATGCTCAACAAGGTACTCTCAAATGGATGACAAATGATCTCTCAAATGGAAACCTCTCCAAGAAATAACAATGAGGACTTCAACCAACCAAGGAAAATATCCACAAGTGATAATAATAGGTTCTCAATAATATCTTCCTCATGCAATGCCAATAAGCTCTCAAGAAACAAGCACAACTCCCTCAAGCAAAGAGCTCTCAAATAGCCAACAATGATCTCCTCAAATGAAAGACAAATGTATCCACAAGTGACTAGCAAATGATCTCCTCAACGGTCTCAAATAGTAGCAATGGACTTGTTGTGGCTGCTCCACAACTAGCCCCAAGAATTGGGGACCCACCTTTTCTTTTTGGTTTTGAAGGGATTTTGGATTGATCTTGGGTTGACATCTGAATATAGTCCTAGCCATAGGCTCACCATGCAGATTCTGAAGTTCCTTGATTTAAAAGGTTTTATCACCTTCTTGTAAAAGTTGATACAATGGTATCTTTGAAGGTTCGATTTGGGTTTATTTGTTATCATGTCTTCCAGATATCCTTCAATCTTAGTTCGATGAAAAGAGTATTAATAAATTTTGATATTTTTCTAGATTAAATCAATCCAAACATTAATAAAAAAAAAGAGAAATGTTTGTTTTTGTTAAAATAAAATATATAGTTATATATATTTCATATATATACTATATAATAATAAAAAAATCTATTAAAACAAAATAAAGATATAAATAAATAAACAAAAAATTAATAATAATAATAATAATAATAATAATAATAATAATATATATAGTATATAATATGTGTTAAATTAATAAAATAAAACATGAAATATAAATTATATAAGTTAAGTCATTCAATGGATGGTGGTTTTATTTTTACTAAAGAGTGCTTTCGATTCATTAAAGTTTGTATACTTTTCTAATTCTTCTTTTTTCCCATGCAGGTGACTTGGGAGAGCTACGCCAGCATCGAGGGAAATTGACGGAGGTCATCGAGTATGACAATGGATTATCGGGTCTATTAAGGAAGACGACGTAAACGTGGCATACCTGGCGATGTGTACGTGTACAACATCTCCTTACCGACGACTCGACAACGTGTTCCACTCGACAAGGCGGTTTCGACGGTGATAGCGTTTTGTGGGGTCGTCGAAGAAATTAACACCTAAGGACAGCGTGGAAACCAGGTTCAGCATGATAAATGGATAACATGATAGGACATGGAGTAGTCCCCGACAAAGGGGAAATTCTCCCTTTTGAACTGGGATTACGACAAACCCATACATGGTGGCAGCGATAGGGATTTCCCCTATGGACGAGCGTCGAGTGTGCATTTGGTAGCGTTGGATGCTGAGAGGTCTGTTCAGCGACAGTTTCGTGAGGTTTGGTAAGACTTGGTGGGCGCTTAGTCAGATGACCTCCATAGCGGCATTCACAAGGACTACGTGATAGTTTCACGTAGATGGCGATTCTACCGAAGACAGTCGATAAAGAGCCACGATAATGAATTCAGAGCCACCGAATTTTTACCAGATGCCAGAAATAGGCGTCGGGTATAGCAAGCGAGAACAAGCGGCAGACGTATATTATTCGGTGCCAACAGGCCTGTTATTCAGATATTATCCAGCAGTGGAACACAGTGAATACACATGTGCAAATGCTTACATAGCAGAGACCTTGGAAAAGTTGTTTGTTTAACTTTTTTGCAAGAGGAGATTTGGTATACAAATCCTAAGGGAGAGTGTACTTTCACAATTGGGTGAAAATACCACTCAACATTTTGATGCTAGAAGGAGGGCCTGAATTGGTTTATTTTGTTGTGATTTTAAATGCTATAAGGATTTAAATTTTGGAATGTTTCATGGCCTATGATTATTATTTTGAGACCTATTTTAACACACACCATTGTAGTGCTAAAAGAAGGACATGAATTGTTATTCATTGATCTAACGCTTTTTGATTGTTCATACAGGAATAATGTGATTTGATATAATTTCGAATATTTTGAATTGCTAAATATTTCAAGTTCATTTGATTGGCATCTTTGGTTTCTTCTAACACTCACACTTTGGGAGCTAGGAGGATTTGAATTAATTTATTTTATGTCCATTTAGATGCTAAATTGTTCATGTTACTTGAAATATTTATTTGCAAAACATTGGTCTTGACTAACGAGATTTTGTTTCCATGTGATTACATTCATTTGATTCTAACATTCTTTATTGTTGATGATGCATTTATGCTAACATGTCTCAAATTTGAGAATGTTCTTCAAGTTCATGATTTAATGGATACATATCTCTTGGTTGATGCTAACATGATGGTTCATATGTTAGATATTTGAGATTGGTTAGTCATTTTATGCTTATTTGTAAGATACCTTTATTTGACCAAAAATTTAGTTTTGAAGTTATCCTTTGAGTTTCTCTAATGGCTACAAATACTGGAAAGTGGTATGGGTAACATGGTAATCCTTTGAACATTAGTGGAGATGCTCATGACTTACCCAAGAACATAGAGAAACTTTTGCCCAAGTTTAAGCACAATAGCACAATTTTGGCCGAGGAGCACATTCAATACTATGTGGATATCCTAGCTAGATGGAATGTCGAACACGAGGATGTGGCATGTAGAATGTTTCCTGGGACCCTAGATGAGGTGGCATATGATTGGTACATCAATTTACCCACTACCTCTATTACATCCTGGGCCCAATTGGAAAATGCCTTTATCGATCAATTTAGGTTACCCATTGATCCTCTCACGATTTATCAACAATTTGATTCTTGCAAGAGGGAACCTAATAAGCCAATGAGAATTTTCAACATGAGATTCCAAAAGCTCTATGCGTGATTAATTTCTCCCTCTACTATCGAGGAGAGCGGTGCTCTTCAAATATACTTTGGGGCATTGGATCCATTATTTGTCATGTTCATTAGGGCAAATCCTTTGGTCCTTAATCTTGCATCGGCCTACACGAAAGCTATGATTATAGATCAAAAATTGAGGCCACAAGGTTATGGGATGGAGCAATCAACTATGGTAGGACAACTAGGGGCTTGCAATCAAACCTCGGTGGTAAATCAAGTGTGGGCACAACATAGTTTGATATCAAACGTTTTTCCCCACTATCAATTTTACCCTACCATATCCACTTATGCTCCCACATGTGCTTATATGAGTGCATCTATCCATCCAACTATTCCATAATTAAAGAATCATGTGATCACTCATGGAAACATTGCAACAAATGTCCAAGCTTTGTCTGTTGATGTCAACACAACTAATCCTACTACTTCTACCACTCAACCCAAAGAGTTTGTATTGGAATAAAAAGAGCAAAAGAAGGTGGTTAAGAAGTTAAGTAGAGATGTGGTTCCATCACAAAAATGAGCACATCAATGTATGCATCCAAATCATCCTAGGAAGAAAATGCATAATGCTAATATTAATGATATTTCAGGTCATGCTTCTTCAAGTGTTAGAAGAGATTTTGATGTGACTTACATTGAATTCAATAGCTATTCATAATGTCTTGAAGAGCATGAATATTTTGGAGAAGAAATTCTATGGATGGGTAACAAGAAGTTGGAATCAAATGATCGCCATCTTGTTTTGGAAAGAAAAGATCCAGAATCATTACCCACAAATGAGGATTTGGATGAACAAACTTATGAGGATATGATTTGGGCATGTGTACTCGCAAAGGAATATTGGAGTGACTATATGGAGCAAGATGTAAAAATTGATCCCATTATAGAAGCTCCTAAGCCATCAAAAGTGGTTGAAAGTGAATTTGAAAGAAAATCAATAAATGAGCTTGAAGATATAACCGAATTTCACCACTTGTTCTCGGAAGATACTTTGGATGATGTTGTTGAAATTGATGGCCAAGAAAATCCACACCTTCCAAATTGTGATAGAATTGAATCATGGGTTACAAATTTGGATTTTGATAGCCTTACAAATTTGAATTCAAGAAATAACCCACTTTGGGAAATAATTGAACCATGTAAGGAAGGTGAAGATGAGTTGGATGAGAAACATGTTGATGAATCGGAAGATAATGAAGAGGTAATTGAGCATCACAACTTGATCTTGGAAGATGATTACTATGATTCTTGGAATAAATGGGAAGAATATGTTTGCTCTAAACCTTCTAATAAAACTTTGGTGTCAATTGATATGTAGGATAATACAATTGCTTCCTCACATAAGGATATTACAAATCCTATATGATTTGAGAAAGTTTTGGAAGAGAGATTCGAATCCCATAAAATATCGAAAAGTGATAAGGATTCTACAACCATGGATAAATAGGGAGAATCATTTTCTTTAGACCCCATTGAGGAAAAGGAAATTGAAAATCTTGATTCACTTACTGGTTCTACGATGTCTATGCCATGTCAACATGAGGAAAGTTCAAAATCTGAATGGTTTGGGTTTGATATAATAGATGATCCAATTGAAAACATCACATTATCTAAAACAACCCAAGTGATTGATCATGGATATGTGTTAGTTGACCCATCCCTAGATAGACAAGACCTATGGTTTGAAAAGGATGGATGTGTTTTTAATTGGGTGCCTAATTTTGGTGTATTTAATAAACAAGTATTTGATGATGATGAAAGTCATGAAGAAAAGGTAAAATCTCACCCTTTGTGTTCTACCGTTTGAACTTTAGGTGATGGTTTGCCTAATTGCTTGTTGGATTCAAATGTTATCAATAATTAAATTCCATTTGGGGTTGATAAAGAATCTGATTTAATTTTTTCTCACACCACTAATGACATGGCTTTATTGAATGAAAATGCAGTTGTTATGCTTGAAGTGTTAAATCAAGTTCATAATCAATTGGTAAAAAAATAATCTAGGATAAAAACATATGATGACCCTCATTTAATAAATACCCTAGGTTCTTATAAATGGATACATGAATTTGATTGGCCTACAGATTTGAAAAAGGATTTGGCTTTAATATTTGTAGAAATAGGTTCCTATTTGCAAGATTTCGTATCTAAAAGTGAAATCTTATTTCTACACCATGAATCAAAGTGTGAAATGGACATAATGAAGAATAGAAATGAAGAAATTGAAGATCAATTATTATATAATCAATTTGAGAATTTGAAACTCCACCTAGGATTATTAATGGAACTAAATCAAATTGGTATGGTGAGCGAGGGAAGTTGAATTTGATTGCATTGTTTGGCTTAATTTTGTTCTTGTTGGAGTCCTACAACATTGGGCATGCTTATCATGTTATATACCTTTTGAAATTCTCTAATCATGTTTGGGATCTAGGGAAGTGATAGTTCAAGCGTTGCATCATTTTGTACCATATTGTACATTTGTATATAGATTTTAGTTTTCGTGTTTAGTTTTGGATTTGGATTTTGTTTTGATGTTTGCAAGTTTGATTTGTGTGTTTTGTATTCATTCTCTTCCAAGTTTTGTTTGTTTTCTAGTATTTTAGAGTGAGATGTTAGCTCATGTCCTCATGAATGTTTACTAAGATGAGGAGAATATGAAACAACGGAATTGTATTGCACAAGGCTCCAAAAGTACCACAAATATAAAAAATATTGTTTGAAACTTGTGATGCATGAAATTGTTAGTTTTGCAAATTAGGGTGAAATATTTTGCAGACTCCATATTATTCATCCATATTTCATGGTACATTTCACATTGCATAAACATTGCATCTCACTTGCATCTACATTTCAAATACAATCACCGAAAAACATGTCAAATTCTCTTAGGATCATTGCACATTATACACTAAGAAGATCTTAAGATTGGTAAATGATACTAAAACTGTCTTGAACCAAGCACAATTTGCACATATTAAAAATATCTTGGGTAAAATGGTCAAAACCATCCTTGGGAGAAAATGTGAGGTAAAAAGAGTCATTCTTGTCGGTCCTATCATGCAACATAGTCCATAGAATAGTGGTTTTCACCACTTCCACAATACTTGAAACTCAAAATCAGAGTAGTAAGGATAGGGTGAAATTCTCATCATACTTAGGTTGAGAATTCGATTCCCCAAAGCTTTGAGTTTGCATCACACACCACTGACTATTGGATGGTAAGGATCGTACTACTTGTCCCCTTAGAAGGATGGGTAGTCATCGCTAAGATTCAAGAAATCAAAAGTAAAATCATGGACTATGGGGTTAACCTCCACCGGGGCTATAGACACTTGATTGGTAGTGGAGTATGCTCATGCGTGGTGACATATCTCATTTAAAAGTGAGACCTTTGATCGCTCAAACGGACAAGCTAGCCTTGCGGTTTCATCCATAACAGGTTTAATTATTTTGGTCAAGATGAGGTAATAAACTCAAATCAGAGTAGTAAGGATAGGGTCAAATTCTCATCGTACTTAGGTTGAGAATCCGATTCCCCAAAGCTCTGAGTCCACTTGCACACATTGGTTCGGGATTATAGCGGTTCATAACTAAGCTCTTGATCTGGTAAATAAATTCACTACACACACTTTTGGTCCTAAGAGGGTTACACAGTTTTAATTTATTTTTTCAAGGTGCTAGAATGTTTGAGTTTGTAAAAAAAGAAAAAAAAGGTTGTTCATATTATAGCATCCATTCAATACATCCAAGCCTGCATAGATCATCCATAGTATATCATATGCATCCATGTGAAACTGACGATGGAATGTTGAATGGTTTTAGATGATAAGGAATGAATCCCTCTGCACACACTGAGCTGATGTTGAATGATTCCGATGGTTCATATCTTTTGGTCTACTTTCATTCTCTGGATATTTGTTGACGCTTGTAATTTTAATTTTTGAGGTTTTGTGTGCTTTCAGGTTGGGTTCTCACCCGAAACACTCAGGAGCATTTCCCAATAGAGTTGCCATTTGTTGTGGATGCTCCACAACTAGCCCCAAGAATTGGGGACTCACCTTTTCTTTTTGGTTTTGAAGGGATTTTGGATCAATCTTGGGTTGACATATAAATATAGTCCTAGCCATAGGCTCACCATGCAGACTCCGAAGTTCCTTGATTTAAAGGGTTTTATCGCCTTCTTGTAAAAGTTGATATAATGGTATCTTTGAAGGTTCAATTTGGGTTTATTGGTGATCATGTCTTCCAGATACCCTTCGATCTTAGTTCGATGAACAGAGTATTAATTAATTTTGATATTTTTCTAAAAAAGATCAATCCAAATATTGATTAAAAAAAAAGGAAAATGTTTGTTTTTAAGTTAAAATAAAAATATATAGTTATATATATTTCATATATATACTATATAATAATAAATAAAAAAATCTATTAAAACAAAAAAAATAAAAAAAAATAAAAAAATAATAATAATAATATATAATATATACTATATAATATGTGTTAAATTAATAAAATAAAACATGAAATAAAAATGATATAAGTGAAGTCATTCAATGGATGGTGGTTTTATTTTTATTAAAGTGTGCTTTCGATTCATTAAAGTTTGTGTATACTTTTCTAATGCTTCTTTTTCCTATGCAGGTGACTTGGGAGAGCTATTCCAGCACCGAGAGAAATTGACAGAGGTCATGGAGTATGACAACGGATTGCCAGGTCTATTAAGGAAGATGACGTAAACGTGGCATACGTGGCGATGTGTACGTGTACAACATCCCCTTGTCGACGGCTCGACAATGTTTTCAACTCAGCAAGGCAATTTCGACAATGACAACGTTTTGTGGGGTCGCCGGAGAAATTAACACCTAAGGACAATGTGGAAACCAGGTATAACGTGATAAAATTCCCCCTTTCGAACTGGGATTACGACATACCCATACACGGCGGCAGCGACAGGGATTGCCCCTCTGGATGAGCGTCGGGTGTGCATTTGGTAGTGTTGGACGCTGAGGGGTTTGTTTAACGATAGTGTCGGAGCCATCGAATTTTTATCGGATTCCAGAAATAGGCGTTGGGTATAGTAAGCGAGAACAAGTGGTAGACGTATATTGTTCAACGCCAACAAAACTATGATTTAGATATTATCCAGTAGTGGAACACAGAGTGAATACACATATGCAAATGCTTACATAACGGAGACCTTGGAGAAGTTGTTTGTTTAACTTCTTTGCAAGAGGGGATTTGGAATACAAATCCTAAGGGAGAGTGTACTTTCACAATTGGGTGAAAATACCACTCAACAGGACTTAACAAGTAACCGACAATAATCTCCTCAAAGCAATAGCAAAAACCTCCTCAATAATGACAATACTTTCAATGAACTCCACTAAAGCAATCATGGAACTCAAGCATCAATTTTATCCATAAAATTGATTTTCTAATCCATCCACTTCCTCTCAATAGCCAAGGCACATAATCAAGCAATTTGTCTTCAAATTCAAACCCTAACACATGTGCATGTCTTCTAACTCAAGGTAGCAATTAACTAGGTCTCAAGTTCCTAGTTTAATTTCATAATTAAATCATGCACTAGGACATATAACAAGTTCAACACTTTTCAACCTTATGACTCCCTAATTTCATTAACATATACAACAAACACCTATGCTTTTATTTTTAATTACACACCTTATAACTCCACATACATCAATCACAAATATTTATTTCCACACCTTATATCTCCCTGATCACACACAACAATAACAAATATTTAATTCTACACCTTATAAATCCCTAAGCACATTAACATATACAACACGCATTTATTTCCCTAAATTCCTTATGACTCCCTAGTTATCACATAAATAATTTTAATGGACCAAAAATTTGGTAATAACAAATATTACCATGCGCTGGAGATAAATACCTTTATATGAAATTCACTGCCTTCATAACCTTCGAAATCATCTTTACGAAAATGCCTTGCCAAAATTAATGCTCCTTCACACCTTCGCAGGAGTCGAACTCCGTTCCTCTCGCTTAGCGTTGTGAAACGCTTACCACGTGGGCGCTAACCCACGTTGGGATTTTAATCCCAAACACCCAACTTTAACCTGTGCTCAAATCTAAAACTTGATTTTACTTTCTTAGCAAAACACTTTTCCCTTGGCGAGATACGAACAACGAACCTACCTTGTGCAAATTTCGTGTGCTACCAACTGCGCTATAAGCTCCTGCATGATGTCACTTTCTTGCGTTGTTTACTTGACCTTGATCTCAAATCAAAAGTTATTTATCCTTCTTTCTTCATTGCTCCCCTTTCGATGACTCTCTCTCATGCGCTATGTATGGTTTTCAATAAACAAAGGTTTTTCACCTTTTATTTATATGCACCTCCATCCTTCGAATGACGTCGGTGAATCTTTATTAATCTCCCCAACCTTTGCACGTCGGCGGATAATGTAATTCAACTTTAGACCTTAGAATTATTAAATAAAAAATTAATAATTCACCTCTTAACTTTTAATTGGGACATCTCCTTCATTCTTTTGAATTTCGCCATTAAAATTTTTGCACCTAGGTTTTATTGGAAAACCTTTTCATCCATCATAATTTGGAGAAGTCTTAGCATAGTGGTTTTAATGAAAAATCCTTTCCAATGGTTTTAATGAAAATCCTTTCTGTTGGTTTTAATAAAAACCCTTGCCATTGGTTTTAATAAAAACCATTAATATAATATTTAAAAAATTAAATATTATATGCCTCTTGTGCCACAAAACCCTATAAATATCCATGCTCTCCAAAATATCATAAATGATTATTTAAGAAGTGCTTTTGCCACCAAAAATCAATGTGACATCAATGACAACACAAAATAACTCAAATTGCCAAAAAAGAAGAATTACTAAATTTGGCGATATAATGATTTTAACATTAAAGGAAAAAATTATATTTGAAGAGAATTAAATATTGAATTTAGGAGCACATAAGGAATTCTACTACAAAATAAATTAATCAAAGATTAATTTATTGAAGTAGAAAATCAAGTTGAAGGCATAGACAAATCATCTTTTTATCAAAAGCAAAAAATAAAGGATTTGCAAAGATGGTATTGGTGTGCAAGATGAATTATGAGATACCATCCAAGAGCAATGAAGTTCCAAAATGTCTTTCAATAACATGTAAAGGAGTAAACCTTATTTTGAACATGGAATAAACTAAGGCATCATGGAAATTTTCAAACAATGATATCATATAGAACCAACCAGAATGGATAAGAAAAATGTTCTTCATGTATAATCCAGGTACAAAGAAATTCATGATAAAGGACATCATAAAGGTAAATGAAGGTTATAATCTTGTTCAAGGAATGGATATGACCTATGAAAAATATAGACAAAGAATATACACAAGACATATATATTGGTTTAGAATGTGTTTGCAATATTATTAGCAAAAAATTAAAGCCTTTGTAAGGATATGATATATCAAGACATACAAATAGTAAGGATGATGGATTGTTACATTCTACAAGTTATGAGTTATATTATTATAATGGTTTGTTCATAAGTATAGCCGGTATAAGTAACAACATAAAGGGGTAAATTCAGAACCAGAGCCTGAAGAAGTGTTAGAGCTAGAGCAAAAAGACCAAGAAAATATTGAAAGACTAAGATAATATGAAGAGAAAGGACCTTCATACCAAATAATGTAATACAGGGGGTGTTGGAGGTATTACATTATTTAGTAGCTTGCAATATTAATGTAAGGACCTTTTAAATAATTTATATTAAGGTGTATTAATATTTGATTCTATAGTAAACCTCAGAATGAGGGGATTGGGGCCCTCATAAAAACCCATGTAAACTCAAAATTTTGAATAGTTGTAAGCTTACTATAGTGGTAAGGGATTTGGCCTCTCTTTGAGAGGTCCAAGGTTCAAACCCCACTCAGTATGAGGGGACTAGGACCCCTCATAAAAACATATGTAAACTCATTAAGTGTATGGCAAAAGAGCAACAGGTTCGTTTGAACAATATGAAAGCTTCAAACCCTTATCATGAATGCAATGAATGAATTCCAAAGCAAATAAAAACTAAGAGAAATAAGAGACAAGAAAGTGTGAGCTAAGAGGGAATGCAAGCTAGGAGGGAGTACGAGCAAGAAGAAAGTGTGAGCTGAGAGTGATTTGCTGGGAGAAAGAAGAAACAAGAGAGTGTGATCTAGGATGGAATGCAAGCTAGAAGGGAGTGCAAGCTAGAAGCAAGTGCGAGCTAGGAGCAAGTGTGAGTTGAGAGGGAGTGCAAGCTAGGATCGATCCCCAACCCCACCAGCTAGTATGGAAGGAAATCCATATTTGAAAGCCCTAATGGGAAGTGAGGATGTCCTAGCTAGAAGTATGGATACCCAAGTTAAATATAAGTAAACAAGTTTTATCCAAGTAGCATATGTTGCATCAAAATTGACCATTAAGGATGATATGATTGAGCACAATATAATGGTTTTGAAAATTAGTAGGTTAATATGTAGATTCCATAGATCCTAGCTAGGATTTTTGGATATTCAAGATTGGATCAAGTGGAAGTGGGGATTAAATTCAAATTACTTTGAGTTTTCTTCCTAAAGTTTTTTCCTTGTCATCTTTTCTAATTCATAAATTAGGGATAAAATATTGAGTGGTGGCCTATATTTTAGAGGGAGAGATGCCCTTTATTTAATACCATGGAATGAAAGTTTTATATTGATACAAAAACCATTAAGAAGCATTCAATTTGGGTTAGGCTTTTTGGACTTCCATATCAGCTTATTTATAAGGATGTTTTAAAAACCCCTTCCTTTATCTAATAATAAAAAATATGTTTTGAAAAATATTTGAAATACCCTAGGATAATTCATCAAGTAAGGACTAACTATTAAGTAGTGGAAGAATGCTATATATAAGGGAATCTTGCAAAAGCCCACTTCGCTAACAATCAGCCACTCTATTTTGTTCTCTTGGGATATGAACAAAATAAATTTCAACAAAATTCGAAACCCAAAGGGATATTGATATGGGAAAACAAAAGAAAATATTGCAAGTGTTAACAAGAAGTGAGGCTAAACCCAAAAACAAAAACAAAAACAACAATGAAAATAATATCTTGGAATATTAGAGGCATGAATAAGAACCCTAAAAAAAGATATTAAGAAAATCTTATATTGTTATAGACAATATATTTATATTTATAGATATGAAAAATGGGCAACAAATATTTTAGCCATTCATGGTGTTGAATTGTATCTTGAAATTTTTTAATTTTGAAAGACATTTGTATGAAATGATAAAAAAGGAACTTAACAATGAGGAAAATGATAAATCTCTTTAATAAGAAAGGCAAATGAAGAATTTTTTTATAGAAAGGCATGTTGGATATGATTTAATTAATTTGATAGAAATATAATGAGAGCAATGTAATGTTTTATTTTTGTAATGGGAGTGGCCCCAATAGAAGCCACACATAACTTATTCAAAAATATATATTTGAGCCTATAGTAGGTGTTATGTTATCAATAAGAGTTATATGTCATGTAAATAAGTATGGAGTTACTTGTGTGAGGTGTCATGTTAGTAAGTGTGAGTTATGTGAGTGAAGTGTCATGTTTAAAAGTGAGGAGTTATGAGCAATCATGAGAGACTTTGTCTTTACATGAATATGTGAGATTGTTATTATGTAAGAGGGAAATATGAAGAGTTGGATCTTCCACGAGTTTGAGAAGATGAAGAGTTCATGAAAGTGCAAAGGTCAAGAGTCATGTGAATCTAAAAAGTCTCATGTATGTATATATTGAAGATAAAGCTCTGTAATATGCATCAAACAAGCATTTGCATTTTATGCATTGCTATAATAGATGTATTTTTTTATAAAATTTAGTGAGTTTGTTGTTCATTGTTATGTGCATATTTTGAGAGTATTTGATATTGAGATCCTATGAAATTATCTTATGAGAATATTGGTAATTTGATAACATAGTCTATTTTCCTTGAAAAAAACCTCCTTGCTCATCCAAAATGAAATGGGGAAAAGTTTGTCTTAATATGTTAGCCATAGATTTGGTAATGAATTTATACACTAAGTTACAAATACTTATAGGTATAAATTCAGTACACATGTGAGGATCTTGATTATTATGAATCAAAGCTATATAGGTAGTATTTAATTCTCTCAATATATTACTCCTTTAGGTTTCCTTGTCTGCTCAAACCACATCCTTTCCCACAATGTCCCAACATTATTAGAAGAAACCTATAGGAAAGTCATAATGCCTTGGATCCTTATTCCTACGCAAAGAAAATATTGTTTTTCTTCAGTTTCTTCTCTAATATAGGGGTATTTAAGATTTAATTCATCTATTTAGTGACCAACTTGGGTATAAACTCTAAAATCTCTTGAACCACTTCATCTTTTTGTGCACCTTCTATGTATAAAATGTGGTTGAAATAATCCACAATCTCTCCATTGATCTCCTCCTATTATTAGAGATTTTCACACTTCCTATTCTCAATCTATTTCTATGGATCAAGGATGTAATGTGAAAAACTTTATTATTAAGATCCCCTTCCTTTAGCCATGTAATCCTAGATTTTTACCTCTAAGAAGCTCCCTATTTTTCCAAGACACTGTCATACTTGATAAGGACCTGCTTCTCTTTTACAAGAAAATCCTAAATCTGGTCTTCCACCTTCATCTACCCTTGAAGATCTTCTATTTCCTTTTCCAACAATTTCTTCTATTAAAAAATATTACAAAAAGTTGCTTATTCCACATTACTAGCTATTTCTTCACTAGTTTGAGTTTCTAAGCTAGCTTGAACATACTAGTTTTCTAAACTTGGTTGTTCCATCAATTCTTCAAAAGAGATTTGAAGTTTGGATGTTGTAACTATATTAGCTCATATCTAAACAGAGCAAGTCTCTATCTAACCATCTCAAACTTGACTATTATAGGGGAACGATCAGATTCTATCCTAGCCAAAGATATCAAGTTTGGATTAAATCCTTCTAAGAACCATTGGGTAGAGAACAAATCTCTATCTAACTTCACTTAGATGTTCAAGTTTTCCACTTCCCTATCTGTCCTTGTAAAATTAGATCCTTTCAGATCTAGGTCTACTAAACTTGCATTTGTAACAAAGTCCCCCAACTTATTCAGAGGATCTAAAATTATGGCTACTCCTCTCTTTTTATTAATATTGAGGGCAATATTAAAGTCCCATATTATCAACCATTTATTGTTCTCTATCTTATTGCTAAAATTAAGCAACTCTTCCCATAGTTCCTTTTAGAGGTTTCTTAGGTTGATAGCATAGGCATTAGTAACAATGCCTATTATATTGAAAGCTAAGTGTGTAAGGTCCACTAAGATGAACCTACCATCTTGAGTTAGTAGAGTTACCTCAAAAACCCCTAGATTCCAAAAAACATAAAGCTCCTGTAGTGCCCACTCTGCAACTAAAAAAATTCTATTGCTATTGTAGCAAAAAGCCCTAATTTTCTTTGAGTCCTTAACTAAATGTTTAATTTCCTAGAGGAGAAAAACATCTTTTTGATGATTTCAAATCACATTACAAAGAACCCTTCTCTTCTTAGTGGTATTCAAGACTCAATATTCCAATAAAGGATCTTCATTTATGTGCCTTTCTAAAGGGCTTAAACCCTATTGATTTTAGATCCAACACTGTTTGTTGTTGACCATATTCTATCTCTTTCTCTATCTCTCTAGCTCTTCTTTCTAAACCCAAGGGTCTACCCCTTTATTTAGGATCTACTCTCGTGTAAGGGCACACTATTGTAGTCTTTTTATTATTATGATGAAGAGTTAACAAAATACCTTCTGCTTTGGTCCTCCCTCATCAACATGCAAAGGTAAGGAAGATGAAACAAACTTGGGATTTGATTCACTTATCTCTTTAGTTGAAATTTTTTCCAAGGCCAGGTCCACTACTTTGTTGTCAACTGCTTCATTGGGTAGAGCACAAAGTTCTATCTAACTTCACTTGGATGTTAAAATTTTCCACTTCCCTATTTGTCCATGTAAACTTAGATCCTTTTAGATCTAGGTCTACTAAACTTGCATTAGTAACAAATCCCCCTACTCATTCATAGGATTTGAATTTTTTTTCCACAAAAAAAACCATAATTTCTATTTCAAATGAGAAAAGAAGATTACAAAGTGCAGTTCCCAAGGCTTACACATAGAATCAAAGACAGTCCAATCTGTCCTATCCAGAATTTTCTTAAAAGACTAGCACCACCAACATAAGAATAGAGAAAAAAAGCCCAGTTTATGGGCCAAACAACAACTGATAGGATTTGAAATTATGGCTATTCGTCCTCTCTTATTTTTTTGGCTTGAGGGCAGTATTAAAGTCCCCTATTATCAACCATTTATTGTTCTTTATCCTATTACTAAAATTAAGCAACTCTTCCTATAATTCCTTTTAGAGGCTTCTCAAGTTGAGAGCATAGACATTAGTAACAATGCCTATTGTATTGAAAGCTAAGTGTTTAAGATCCACTAAGATGAACCTACCGTCTTGAGTTAACAAAGTTCCCTAAAAAACCTCTAGATTCCAAAAAACATAAACCTCTTGTAGTGCCTACTACTACAACTAAAAACATTCTACTACTATTCTAGCAAAAAGCCCTACTTTTCTCCAAGTCCTTAACTAAATGTTTTTTTTCTAGAGGAGCAAAACATCTTGTTGATGACTTCTAATCACGTTACAAAGAACCCTTCTCTTATTAAGGGTATTCAAGCCTCAATATTCCAAGAAAATATCTTCGTTTATGAGCCTTTCTAAAGGACTTAAACCCTCTTGATTTTATATCCAACATTGTTTGTTGTTGACCATTTGCTATCTCTTTCTTTCTCTTTGGCTCTTGTTTCTAAACCCAAGACTCCATCCTTTTATTTAGGATCTACTCTTGTGTTCAAGCGCACTCTTGAAGTCTTCTTTTTATTACCATGAAGAGTTAATGAAATACCTTCTTCTTTGGTCCTCCCTCCTCAACATGCAAAGGATTTATTAAGATATCTTCTTAATAAATACAAAAAAATTAATATGTTATATGACAAAGTTCAAATTCTTTTACATTCACACATGTTCCTCTAAACATAGTATAATATAATAATCTACACTCTTTTATAAAGCTGTTTATAACCACTAACACCAATTATTATAATAATTCAAAAGATACCTTTACACAAACAGACATGCTCCCTCTTCTTTTTCTCAATGAGTTTACACATGTTTTTATGAGGGGTCATGGTCCCCTCATATTAAGTGGGGTTTGAACCTTCATATTAGGTGGGGTTTGAACCTTCGAATCTCTCAAAGAAAAGCCAAAACCCTTACCACTACAATAAATTTGAACCTACATCTCTTCTTAATAAATACCAAAAATTAATATGTTATATGACAAAGTCAAATTCTTTCACATTCACACATGTTCCTCTGAACATAATATAATATAATAATCTACACTCTTTAATAAAGCTGTTTATAACCACTAACACCAATTATTATATATTGTATTACATTCACAAACGATCCTCTCAACAAAATATAATATAATAATCTGCACACTCTTGTAGAAAGCTGTTAAACTTTACCTATAACATATCAAATCAATCACAACCCCACACTCGTCACGCATACTAAAAAGCTGTGGTTAGAGATTCCATACTTTCCATACAAAATGTATTAACACAACCATATGATTTCGTGTCTTCTGCCCTTTTCCACGTGCATGTCTTTTGGAGAAAATTTCTGATCTTCTACCAAACGACCCTTACAGACGACGCCATCCCTGGTTTCCTTAACATACAAATAACCTGAGGAAGACATTTATCTCTATCATATCTTCAGATTACAGTATAACTTACGAAACTTTCGAAACAATCTCAAAACCCAACCTCCTCAACAATGGCCTCATCTTGTCTCATACCTCTAAATCACATAATCCCCTGACGCTACAGGATCAAAAAAACACCTTGCAGGTCCACTTCCTACCAGCCAATAATAATTTTAAGGTTGCCCATAATTTTACACGCCAAGAAAAACATCAAACATTCCAACAACCAGCACAAGAAAACCTTTGCATCACACACCAACGCCAATTATAAAATTATGCAAAATCCAACTTTACGGTTCACGTTAATGGCATGGGTATATAAACCCATCGCTCTCGTTGGTTAGAGCAGCACATTAAAAAAAGATTGTATGTAGTGGTCTAATCTGGCGTTTGATACAAAGTAAGAGCATCTAGCCGTTATAACATTAATTAACTTGGCGGTTTGCTTTTTGCCACATATAGATAGTGAAGATCCATCCCCTTGTGATAATTAATATAGCTTGAAGTTCACTGCGGTCCGTTCCAAATCCAAATCTGTCTGGCAGGTTTGGAAACCCTTCCATAAAATTCACCCATCATTTCTTGTCGTGGAACTACTCCAACGCTGGCTTGGATTTTTGACCATCCTGACCGTTGGAAGACACCCACAAGCAAAAACCTATTTTTAAGGTCCATAGAGTGGCAGGCAAAAATTCATCTTTAGGGCCTAGAGATCTTGAAATTTTGATCAGGACTGCAACCCATTTTTAAGGCCTATAGAGAGAGACTCACAAGCCAAAAAAAAAAAAATCATCTTTAGGGCCTAGAAATCTTGAAATTTTGATCATAATTGCAGGGGAGGGGAGAGGAGGGGAGGATAGTGGAGAGGGTTTGCAAGAAGGGACAGTGTTGTGTATTTCTGGGCTCTGCAAAAATGTGTTGTGGAACTCTTTGCAAGGTGTGTTCATGCCTTATCCTTCTTGTGGTTCTGATTGGGCTGCTGTTTGGCTTTGGTGTATTCAAGAAAGCATTCCACCATGCAGAGCACTGCCTCCATGATTGCAGTGGCAAGTATGATGTTGCGCTTGCTCCCAATGGGAGACCCTTTATCTCTCATGGGGCACCCATTCCTCGTTGATTCATTCTTCCTTGGGTGTCTGGGACAACACTCATAGCTATTTTTTTCAGTTTATTTTTTGTGATGGTGGATACTTTGTGAATATCTGAATAAAATGATGGGGACTGCAATGGCCAAACACGGTTTTCTTTGTTGCTTGCAGAGGTCCAATGGAATTCTTTGTAGCAGTTTAGAGATTTTTTTTTTGTAAGTGTGGTTTGATTGAACTCCACAGTCTATGTGGGTATTTGATGTTATATATTATTTAAGTCTCTTTGATTTACTTTGCTTCGATCCATGGCGTTGTGTTTTTTAGGTTCAGGTTTGGCAATTAATTTTTTTTTGGGAGGGGGGTTTAGCATGCCAGTAATCATCTGGGGTATGTAATGACAGCGGGATTTAGTCTTTTAGAAACCTGCTGTGTCCATGGGTAAAGGGAAATGGGTATATATATATTTTTATTTAAGGTACTGTTGAAACTTTGTGATACAAGTAGTGGTTAATTTGGATTATATAATTTGGATTATATGCCATGGGAATGAATGTTGATTTCTGTTGATCTTGTACATTTATGTTTAATATCCTCATAAAAGAGTAGAGGGTTGATATGTTAGTTTGGGCACTGCAAAGCCAATGCAGGATTCATGAGAAACTTTATTGAATTTCGTGTGTTTAATGGGGACTTATATTTTTACAGTACAGGAAAGGAATTTGTATATCTAAAAAGAGCCTGTAAAACTCTATTGAATCTTTTGTATTTAATGGATACTTCACAGAATAACGAAGGAATTTGTCTCTCTCAAAATTAGTTTAAAAAGGAGATGAATCTTTATTTTTGGCACAAGGACCTCGTTCTTTTTTTTTTAACAAAACAGATATTGCAAAACCCTATCTGCCGAAGTTTTCCTGTTAAAGGAAAATTTCTAATCTCTAGAAGGGTAAATAATCTGAGTACCTATATACCAATACTTAAAGCAAGCACCGGCTTCCTGTCTTCCTTTGTAATTTTATGGGAATGTTCATATGTGTGTGAGTTTTGATTGCAAGCATTAATAAGCAGAATTTGACTAACTTGGGCATAAAGTACTTGATTTTCAGTTTACAAGTCAAAATGGGATTTTTGTAATTTGGGGTCCTCTGACACTGAGAACTCCGAGTATCCTTGACATTTTCCAATGCCCTTCAGCATGACATATCTTCAATCTCTGGGATAAGCAAATCACCAAGCTTTCTTCGGAGCATCGTAAATGTACAGAATATGCTCTTTAGTGTTTAATCATGACAACAAAAAAACAATACATATTTATCATTTTTGTTTTTCATTGAACATGTCAAAAAAGGTGGAAATATCCATTAAATTAACTGCCCCAACTTTTTACCGCAAAATTGAGGCAACATATATTACAGCTGGAATCAGAATGCTTAGTGCCTGTATAGACTAAACAGAAGTAAATAAATTTTGGACTCGGGGCATATCATATAAGTCTCATGGTCCTTATTCACAGTGCCATTATAGAATGGAATGTGCAAAATAATTAAAACATTGGACCTAGGGCAGCATAAGTTGCATGTTACTATTTCTGCAGAAGTAGCTAGTTTGTATGTAGTTTGTCCCATGGATAGGGCATAGCAAGTTGAACGGTAGTTTGCAACTTGTTACTCTCTGCAAAGAGTTTGTGCAACGATAAAACCTTCATCAAACTCCATTGATTTCCTACATATGAATAGGCCAAAAACCTTCAAACATGAGTAATTCTTGGCTCGTCTATTCTCTTACCCAAAAGCTACTATGAAAATATGGTGGCTTGCTGCAAATGTTATCACAAGCTTTGGTTTCTTTACATTTTAGGATAATAGTTACTGCAAGTTGGCTTTTAGAGTCAGATATCCCCAAAACCATAGACAAATAGTAGCAAGAACGAAATTCTGAGAACATGGTTTTACACAGGAATATGCTGTTCTGAATGAAACCCCACACATAGGAATATGCTATCCTGAATGAAATCCACACAAAAGAATATGTTCTCCTGAATTAAATTCCATACAAGCATACGTCATGGTAAACTTGGGTTCATCATAGTAGATAAACTTCATAGTTCATACAATAAGGGCCAATTTATGCTTTACTAGAGTGCAGTTCCATGAAGACAGTAACTGTGGTGATGGATCTATTGAATGATTTTTTTTAACATATAAAAACAGAAACTTCTGAAAAATGTTTGCTCCCAATTGATAATGTTTGCTTGGCCGAATTTTTAAAATAATATTTTGATAAACTTTCAACTGATGAGACTGGATTGAAAGAAATTCAAGCAAAACTTAAATTTTTAATAGCAAGGGAAAATACTCCTGCCTATAAATTTCATTTTCAGCAGCACCGGCTGAGAAATGTGAGGTACCCACCTTTATAGGACCACTCTTTTAAGGGTCATATGGATTTATGACTGAGAATAATTATTGTTGGGTCGGATTCTGCTGCTTGGTTCCTATTAAGAGTGAAATGTTTTCTGCATAATGTTTACAAATTCAAATGGCAACATTTTGATGGCAGCCTGTGACTTGCAATATTTAGTCTTATTTAGATGTGTGACTTGCAATATTCAGTCTTATTCAGATCTTTGCATAATTAATCTGTATCTTCACGTAGAAGGACAAGCATCTATCATCCAATGAAGAACATTTTCCAGATTTAGTTAGCATGGTAAAAATATATCATGCTGCAAATGTCTGGATTCAAGTTGGCATCCTAGTTAAATCTTACATGTCTATCTAATCTGTATATTTCTGTTCTTGTTTAGGATAATGCCTTATTAGAGTTTGCTTCTTTTAACAATCTTACGTTACTGTGTTGGGCTACTTATATTAACTCTTTTAACTTACAGTAAGTAAGAGATTGTGTATGGCCCTTTATTGCAATACTAGTTGGCATCCTAGTTAAATCTTACATGTCTATCTAATCTGTATATTTCTGTTCTTGTTTAGGATAATGCCTTATTAGAGTTTGCTTCTTTTAACAATCTTACGTTACTGTGTTGGGCTACTTATATTAACTCTTTTAACTTACAGTAAGTAAGAGATTGTGTATGGCCCTTTATTGCAATACTTAGTCCTAGAAAGATCATTCTAGGTTAACACATCCTCTCTTCTTGTATACTTGACATGTCATCCAGGAGAGAGATCATTCTATGTTTTAACACATACTAGACTTGTGATATGATGATATGTTATACTGACTAGACTTGTCGGCCAAGGAATGAGGATGTTACATTCTACCCTCAACCACACTTGCTTTCAAAGGGTTTAAAAGACTTGTCGGCCAAGGAATGAGGATGTTACATTCTACCCTCAACCACACTTGCTTCCAAAGGGGTTAAAAGAAAAATAATAACAGAACATTCTATGCTCCAAAAGTTTCCAAGTTCATCCATTTATTTTTTTCATTTATGTGTAGTGCTTGTCATGCTTTTTGGGGTTCCTTACTCTGTGGTGGTTATCAATCTCATCTCATATGATTGTAACTACAGGATTAAGAGTGTGTCATGGATTTAGTGGAAATTCGGTCTTATATGTTGACTATGAGTCCTGTGGATTAAGAGTGTATCATGGAATTGGTGGAAATTTGGTTTTATATGTTGACTATCAGTCTTGTGTTGTCAAATTTTCATCTTTTTTAGATTCTCTACTCTTATGTCCTTTGCCATGCCGTTTCTGATGTCATAATGTATGCTATGTACTTAATCTTGGCCTTGGGCTTATTCGTTATTGTCAATATGATGTTTTCATTCCTAGGTTGTTATGTAACCAACCTAATCCTTGTCCTGTGGTTGTTATCCAGCCCTGTAGGTAATCAGCCCATCCCCTTAGCGCTTTGTTGTTATCGATGTGATGTATATGTATGTTCACATGTGATTTGTTGGTCTACGCTTATCTTATTCAGGATATGCTTTTTAGGTTTACAGGATATCCTTTCTAGGTGTATGATATTTCTCTATGGAGGTTGTCGATGTGACGTGCATATAATTGGACTGCAATTTTTGAAGTGGACAAACGACTTCTTGAATTTTAGAGTTTATTTGATGCGGATAATTAAGAATGGTTTTTCTTCCCAAATGCGAAAAATTCGTTGACCTGAAGGCAAGTTTATGGTGCAATTTTCCATATATCAGGAGTGATGTCTTAATATGATTGCTTAGAGAGCACATCTACTGCTAATAATTATTTTTTTTATTTTTTAATGAGTTTAACATAGGTTTTAATGAGAGGTTCTGGTCTCTTTATATTAAGAGGGGTTTAAACCTTGGATCTCTCAAAGAAAAGCTAGAGTCCTTACCACTGCAGTATGCTTGCAGCTTAATACTGATAATAATAATTGTAATATATGTATATAGTCTAATTACGAGATGTTGAACTTTTTTAAGAAACGATTAAATATGAATACCTGATAATAGGAAAAGATTATGGTTCGAAAACTAGCAATCCACAATAAACTTTTCATCTTAATTTTAGAGATTTTGTTGGCAACTCGAGGAAACTAAGAAAAAAATATATGAAGTATTTTCAATAATTAGAAAAAAAAAGCGTGCACTTTAGGAAGCTAACATTTTAGATAGCACTTTAAGAAGAAGTTACAGGTATTTTGAGAGAGGTTCAAGGTTCGAAACTCTTCTCTACTTGTCCATGGTTGCATGTGAAGGCCCTTCTCTCAAGCGTTCCTTTGCAAACACAGTGAGGGAGAGACAAGAATCTGAGGATGAATCTTTGAGAAGTGTTGCCTTTAAATTCGTCTTCTCTATTGTTGCCAAGAAGCCAATGGATAAAGGTTTCTAATCCAGAGTTTAATGGTTGTCTTCCCTAGGTTGTCCACTGTCCAAACTGGTTATTGAACAAAAGTCCGGTGGCTAAAACATTATGTACAAGAGTTACCATGATCTAATTTGCAAATTTATTTGCATAAGACCATCTCTAGGGTTTATGTCCTCTTGGTTTTTAAAGAATTGGGAGCCTTTAGGGGATATTTCAATATTTTTCATTAGTAATGGATACTATATAGTGAGTTTTTCTTCAAGAGCAGATAGGAACAAACCTTTTGAATCAAGAAAGAGAAGCTATGGAGCAAGAAGTCTTTTTGTGCAACCTTGAAAGCTAGTATTTGATCCACGAATGGAACCCACTATACTCGTTGTTTGGATTTGATTATATGCTCTACCAATGGAATATTGATGTAAACCAGTTTTGAGAGATTGGATAATTTCTTGGGACGCTATCTGGGAATAGCCAGAGATACAATAATGGGAGATCTTAATCACCTGCTGCCAGAGATTCAACCATTTATGCTTAGATCTGTGTTGAGATAGATCTTAATCACCCGCTACCAGTTGAAATAGAATTAGTTATAGGGGATTTAACCTAGGTCATAAGCACATACATCTTACTCGTTTCTACCTCGAGATTGTGCAGAAGGAGCCCATCACATCAAAGGCTAATGGCAATGACAACAAGATGCCTGAGAAGAAGGTAGAAGCTCATCCCACAACCTCAAACCTAAATACATCAGAAGCAGGTTTTGAAGCACCTAGGAGGAAGAAGAAGCAAAAGAAGGTGACACGGTCAAACCAAACAAAAGAGAGAAACCTAAACAGGTATGAAATTCTTAATACCCTAATGGGCATGGAGAATGAGATAATTGTAATGGGGAATCACAAGGGGGAAAATTTACCCTTCGTAAATGTAGAAGAAATAGTCTAGTAGAGGATAACTCAACCAACGTTGGAGACCAATATCCAACCAATGCCAAACTATATTGCCATAACAACTTCAAAGAACCTCAACCTTTTTATTGTCTTGGTTGATAGGGATGTCTCAATGAAAGACAAAGCTTACTCTTGGAATTCAACAAGCAGAGAAAATATTAAAATACACCCAAGCCAAGAGTGTGGGAAGAAAATCAAACCAAGAGAAGCTTACAATGGAGGGTGACCAACTAGTAAACCAGGGAAGCATAAAGCATATTGATACTTACTGGGTTTTGGGTTCCCAATGATTGTATAATATTAGAATATTAGAGGCTTAAACAATGTTACTATGGAGGGTGACCAACTAGTAAACTAGGGAAGCATAACACAAATTGATACTTACTGGGTTTTGGGTTTCCAATGATTGTACAATCTTGGAATATTAGAGGCTTAAAAAATAGGTCTCATCAAATTATTGTTAAAATTGAAAGTCAACCCAGGTGTTGTAGGTGAGTTGGAGAGGAGATGGCAATCCTCCAAGGGAGGTCCTAGGTTCAAATCTCCACCCTACAAAAAAGCTGAATTGGGTATCCAAAATCCAATTGATAATGTTGGTGCGGACATGGTCGAGTGCGACCCCCGGGTGACTTTAACGGTGTAGAACCCCCTGTTCGTGGTCTCTCAAACCAAAGCGGACCCGCAAGGGGTTTTTCACTTATAAAAAAAAATTGAAAGTCATCATTCAAATTTCATTTTCCTTCAAGAGACGAAATCTTTAATACTTATGATGGATAGAATAGCCAAGAAAATATGGAGACAAGTAGATCATATGGTTGTAGCATCCTAGGGCGCTTTAGGGGGTATAGTGACTTTGTGTAACCCTTTAAATTGGACAACAATTGATCATGTTGCAAGGAGAGGGGTTCTCACATCTCCCTTCAAGAGTAAGAGTTCAAGAGAACTTTTATTGATTTCAAATTTCTATGGTTAATTTTTTTTGGGGGAGCAACGCCTCCAATGGGTAGTTTTACAAGCAAGTAGGATAGGAAAGGAAGAGGTGAATTGGATAGTGGCTAACAACTTCAATGCTAAGCTTTTAGCTAGGGATAAAAAAGGGAGCATCCCATCTTTGGATTAGGGGGACAAATTTATGATCTCTAATGTAAATCGAATCAATTTGGTTGATGTCCAGTATGCGGGGCCTTCTCATACTTGGAAAAACAAACAAGCAGGGTTGGAAAACAGGAAGGTAAAGCTGGATAGATTCTTGGTGTCTGAAGAGGTTTTTCTGTGATGGTCACTTAGGCTGAAAATCTTTAATTGTACAAAATCAAACCACTTTCCAATTCTCTTGGAATGGGATATGGGTTATAAATATTTCTCTAGATCATTTTAGTTTGAGATTTTTTGGCTAGGAAAGGAGAAGATTAGGGGTAAAATCCTAGTTTAGTGGGAGGAGGGGTGTCTTGCCCATGGGATAACATTGTTTGGAGTCCTTAAACAAATCTAACATGTCAAAGCCCAACTTAAAATCTAGAAAAGAAACAATAAATCGTACTTTTAGCTTCAAAGGGTTCCACTAGCTACAAGGATGGAGGCGTTGACCACACTCTTTTGGATTGGAAAAATCACAGATACTTGAGACAAGAAGATGAACTAGTTAAAAAATAATTAGAGAGTATAGAAAAACAAGAGATCTATTGGAAAAAAAATCCAAAACTTCTTGGTTTCTAGAGCGGGATCAAAATACTAAGTTCTTCCACCACACAACCTCGACAAGAAGACACTTCAACACATTGCCCAACCTAAAATACCTTCATGGTAATGTGATGGACACCATCCTAGGTATGCAACAAGTTGCAATATTTTGCTTTGAAAATCGTTTCTCTGCTTCTACCCATCCTAATCTTGTAGTGCAACAAGAGATACTTAATTGTATCCCACATATTATAAAATTCAAACAAAATCAGACCCTCTTCAGAGTTGTGGATCTAGAGGAGGTGAGAGACATAGTTTTCAACATGAGAACTGGAAAGTCCCTAGGCCCTGATGGGTTCTTGATTGAAAATTTCCAAGATTTTTGGGGCATCATAGGGGAGAATATAACTAGGGTAGTGGAAGAATCCCAAGCAAATAAAAGCATGTTACAGGCTATGAACCACACTTTCCTTGCTTTGATTCCTAAAGTGGGAAAGGCTTCCAACCTTGGAGACTTTCACCCAATTGCACTTTGAAATGTAGTCTACAAGATCACTACCAAATTGAAGGTTGAAAGTGTTAGGAACCTACTATTAAAATTATCACTCACATAAATACTAAAAATAAACATATATGCTCACAACACACTTGGAAATAAAATGCACAATACGAAAGTAAATTGCAAAAAATGAACAATCTCACAATAACACTAAATCACAGGCCTCTTCGAGGGTAACCTCCTTCAATACTTCATTCAATTTTGCAAAAACATACCTACAATACTACCCTTCGTAGTTTTAAGGAATTCCTCTAGCACCTAACTCCCAAGGCTGGCTTACATGCAAAATGCCACCCAGACTAGAATCTCCTACCTACAATCACTTACATTCTTGAAAAACAGTTACATAGAAGGGCACCATTTGGCATAGGTGCTTCTTAATCCAAAACTATAATAAAATATTACAAAATATTAACATGGGTACTATCCATGTTCTACAAGGACTATTACATCAAGTGTTAGGATGGGGTCCTAACATGCCCTTGCCCTTCAAAAAGCTATCCTCAAAGTTGAAGGTGAGGAAACTGTTGCTGGATTTGGTGAAGAGGTTCCCATGTCGCATCCTCTGGTGCTAAAAGTTGAGATACCATGCCATGGGAAGATTTCTTTAACAATTTTTCCATATTATGAGAAGAAATAAACTGAATTGCTCCCACCTCTGTGCCATAGAAGGTATATTCCTGTCCATCCTGACTAAAGTTTATCCATAATTCTACAAAATCCCATAGGACTAGTCCTAACATTCTTAACCATTGCACTCCCAAAACTATATCACACCCTCCTAAGGGTAAGCGGAACATGTCGAACTTGAGATTATAGTCCCCAATTTTGAGTTTAACATTATGATATTTGCTTTTGCATGGTAGGATGCCACCATTAGCAATCATAACTTCAAAGGAATTGCATGTGGTAATGTAACAGTTCCTTTGTTTGGCAACACATGGATCAATAAAATTATGTGTTGCCGGAGTCAATCAAAATGATGAACCTTTGTCCCTTGAAATGGCCAATCACCTTCATGGTTTGGGGTGTGGATACTCCTGCTAGAGCATGTATAGAAATTTTTGGTTGGGTTTCCTCCTGATCGATCGATTGGTTTGTCGTTTCTATTTCTTGAGGATCCTCCTCATCCTCAAGATTTTATAGTGGGAACTTCATCCATATCGAGCAAGTATAATTTTTTTTGCACGCACCTGTACCCTCTGGTATATTTTTCATCACAATGGTAACATAATACTTATGTCTTTCTATGCTCCATCTCCTCGTGACTCGATATTTTTATAGGTGGAGCTTTATTAGTCAGACTTGTCATTGGCTTAGTAAAAAAAGATGGCTTAGAGGAAGGAAATTTAGAAGTTCGACCAAGAGCCTTGAATTTATCTTCTATCAATTTGACCAATTATATGGCCTGTGTGATTGAGGTCACAACAATTTAACCTTAGCCTTGATGTAATCCTTCAGTCCACTCACAAAACAACTTTGGAAAGAACCAACACTTAGTCTTGTGGTTTAATTGATATTTTTTTCAAATTGAGTTTGGTATTCTCGAACGGTTGAAGTTTTATTGAGTTTGAAAAGGGCTCTTGTAAAATCTTCAAACTCGCTAGGACCAAAGTGAGTGAGTAGGCGTTGTTCAAATTTGGAACATGAAATTTTAGGTTTAGCCTTCCTAAGCCACAAAAACCAATGGAGTGCATTTATTTCAAAATTAAAAGAAGCAATGGTCAACCATAGAAAACAATTAACATTATGAAGAGTAAAATATTGTTCTGCCTTACAAATCCACCCTCAGGATCTTTTCCATTGAACTTGGGAAAGTCTAATTTTGGTAATCTCATTCCGTTGTGGGTTGGTATAGCTCTTGGCGGTGGCTTGCACCCACTTCTTGGTCATGTTGATCTGTGGAACCAACAAAGAGTTTACTATTCAGTTCAACCTTCATTTATTTTTGTGCAAGGGAGAGGTAAGTCATAGTTTCTTGGAAAGAGTGGAGTTGTGACTGTATTGCCTGTAGTTTTTTTTTAATTGTATCCCATATTTTGTTACCCATAGCATCCACTTTGGATTGAATTTCCCTGTCTAATGCTTTTTGGCGAGTACCCTCAACCATAATTGAAGGTTTGGATCCTTTTTGTGGGACTTACTAAAAATATATAGGTGGCTTTTAGGAGTTACTATTTTTAGTAAGGGTCCAAAAAATGGTTTGGGTGTGTTATATCAAAATGATCAATTCAAAAAACAATCACAATGACCTATTTACCACAACATTGATTTTGGGCACCTAGACTAATTTTTTTATATATGTTGTTTTGACGAGTCTACTGGTGTGGTCAATTTTTTCTCTAGAGGTTTGATTCAAAAAATGAGTTCTATGTCGAACACCCTTTTCTGATGATTTATTCTGACCAATTTGACCATTGACTGATTTCTCACACTATTATGTCCACTATTTGAGTCTGACTCTGTAGTAACTATTCTTTATCTATTTTTGTTTAGACTATCACAGGTAACTTTTCAGACTGTCACAGGTTACTAATGAAAATTCTTGACTGTAACTAACTCTGATCCCCCTATTTCCCTTGTTTTAGTCTCTATAATTTTTGTCCGCATGATATACTTTTATGTAATTTTGTATTATCCTTGCATGCAAAATTTTTGGAATAGAGATGTCTGGTTTGTATGCTCAACTTCTGTGAAGGATTTGGTAATAGGTTCGAATTTTTTTGGTTGCAGGTTGAGCAAAAATAGAAAGACTTGGAGAACAGAATTTTTTTGCAATTTTAAATAGAACCAGGGTACGCTATGCAAAGGTGTATGTAATACCCATTGGCCCTTTGTTATACCGCAATGACAAATAATAGTACCCATACCAATATTTCAAGCCACTACTCAAGGAGGATTCCACAAATACCGTTGAGCACACTATCTTCCTCTCTAATAGTATGAGAGGGTAGTCTTTCGAGATGTTGTGTCCCATGCACTATGAACAATACAAGGCCAAAAAGCTTCATAAAGAAAGTTTTGTTTCATCCTAGATGGTATCCCAATATACCCAAAGATACATGGGAGCTCAAATCTGTGCGTGAGTGATGTCTGAGGATTGAGTATTAGAGCCTGATCGCCCTCACTTCACTAGACGATTATGGGCTATCTAGCTTAGCCAATAACAACAGCTCCTTTGTAATATTTTAAAATCCCTAGCACAAGATTTCTAACCTACTCAACTACTATAAAAATAGTATTTTTTGAAGGAAAATTTGCAAACGAAAAATTGAATAGAAATTGTATACCTAATAGTCGAATTAGCAGAAACCATTGCAGTCGTAGCAAAACACGGCCCTAGAAAGCATTTTGATACCACTTGTGAGGAATCTACTATTAAAATTAACACACAAATACTGAAAATAAACATATATGCTCACAACACACTTGGAAATAAAATGCACAATACGAAAGTAAATTTCAAAAAAGGAACAATCTCACAATAGCACTAAATTGCAAGCCTTTTCGAGGGGGAAACCTCCTTCAATACTTCATTCAATTCTACAAAAAAATACCTATAATATTATTCCTCATAGTTTTAAGGAATTCCTCTATCACCTAACTCCTAAGGTTGGCTTACATGCAAAATACCACCCGGGCTAGAATCCCCTATCTACAATCAATTACATCTTGAAAAATGGTTACATAGAAGGATTTCATTTGGCATAGACACTTATTAATTCAAAACTATAATAAAACATTACAAAATATTAACACGGGTACTACCCACATTCCACAAGGACTATTACCTCGAGTGTTAGGATGGGGTCCTAACAGAAAGTCTCAAGAAAATATTGGATAGTATTATCTCTCCATAGCAAGGAGGATTTGTGAAGGGTCGAATTTTTTTGGATGGGGTAATATTGGCACAAGAAGCAGTTCACACAATCCATTAGAAAGGTTGAAGAGGTATGCTTATAAAATTTAACATGTCTAAGGCCTATGATAGAGTCCCTTGGAAGTTTTTGGATCGAATGTTAGAGAACTTTGGTTTCTCTTAGGGTTGGAGAGAGTGGATCATGAGTTGTGTCTCTTTGGCCTCCTTCTCAGTCCTCATCAATGGTATTCCCTTGGCTCCATTTCAGGCCTCTAGAGGAATTCAATAAGGAGATCCTATATCCTTGTACCTCTTTATTATTCTTGCTAAAGTATTGGGTAGGTTTCTTCGAAGAAACAAACAACAAGGAGTTATATCAAGAGTGCAAGTAGGAGGGGTGAATCTAACCCATTTATAATTTATGGATGACACAAGGTTGCTTGGGAGGCAAGAGCGCTCAAAGCTACCTTAAATACCTATATGGAAGCCATAGAATAGGAAATGAATGCAACCAATTCCAAGATAGTGTTCTTTAATACTGAAAGAGGGATCCAAGATTAGATTCTAAACATCATAGGCTTCTCATAGGGCTCCCTCCCATGGATTCCACTCCATTATAAGAAGTTGAAGGTGGAAGAATGGAAAACATTGGTGGATAAAATTTGGTGTGAACGTAAATCATTGGATGCACCCCTAGTTATTTTTAGGCAGAGTGACTTTTTTTTAATCAGTGGTTCAAGAAATGCTAGTTTATAAGTTCTCTATCCTTGCTACTCTGATTATAATCTTGAAGGAGATGAACTTATTCATGCAAAAATTCCTTTGGGATGGCCCAAGGATGGGTAGGCGATGGGATCTAGTAAGTTGGGATCTCCAATTAGGAAGTGTTGTTTAACAAAGTTGTAAGCATTTGTGTACCATTCCCCATGAGGAAGCAGGTCACATCCCTATGAGTGGTCAAGGTTTTGTTGTTTGGAAGGTGCTAAAATTAGGAGAGAAAGTGTTAAAACCAATACTATCTTGAAAAGTGGGTAGAGGGGATAAATCATAGTTTTGGATCGATTATTGGGACCAAAATGCCCCTTAAATTTTAGAATTTATAGAGCTCTAGCGCCTTCAACAATACCTTTAGATTAGAGTTTGGATCAATACAACATGCTATCTACATACAAGGCATATTGGAACCTTCTCTCTTATGCAACTAAAGTAGTGGGAAGAGTGGCCAGTCCTTATCTCTCCAAATTTGATGCCACTAAGAGAGAGATATTAAAGCAATGCTACCTTATAGGAAAGGAGGAAGATGATAAGATAACTTAAGGTCTCATGAATTTAGGCATATATATATTTTTGGATGGTTATAATGAATTGTTCCCACCCCCACCAATGTTGCTGGTGTTCCATGGGATAGAGTATGGTTGGCAAAGGGTTGGTCAAAAATCATTTTTTTACCTAGAAATTTATGCATTAGAGCTTCCTCACCTATGATAACTTAAAAAAGAGGGTTTTTCATATCCCCTCTAAATGTATCATATACAATACCTAGGAGGATACAATAGATCATATGTTCTTCCAATGTGACTTTACCTTGCAGTTGTGAAGCCAATGGGTTTATCTCTTCAAGGCTTGTCTCAACTAGTCGTTAACACTTATTAATATATGGGAGGTCTAGAAACAAATAAGGTTAAAAAATAAATCAATTTAGTTGGGTTTCTCTCTAGGTCCAAGCTTTATCTGGTGGTACATATGGTTAGAAATAAATACAAGACTTCTTAGATAAGAATACACTCTGATAGAGCTAGTTTGGTAGAAAATATTAAACAAGGTAAAAAAATAATAAATCTCATGTGGAGAAGCAAAGAAACTAGGAGGGAGATAACGTTACCATGAGTGGGGGTTGGCAACCCCCATCCCTAGCCTCGAAAAAAATCAATATGGATGGAGCAAACAAGGATAACCCAGGGGCAACGAGCATTGGTTTCCTTAAACAAAACTACAAGGGGAAGGTCCTTCATTGGGAATTGGAATGCCTAAGAGTAGAAAAAAATAATGAAGCAAAGGCTTTGGTAATTAGACAAGGCTCTCTTAATTCTTGGGAGAATGGAGTTCGAAAGATCATAGTGGAGTCCAACTCAAATTTTGGTGGGGTCACTAGATGAGATTAGGAATTTTAGATTGAGTGCATGGAAAATCAAGAACATAGTGAGTAAGATCAAAGCCATATGGTACCAATTTGATGATGCCATTTTGGTTCATGTAGGTAGATGAAAGAATGTAGCGACTGATTTTTGGCTAAAAATGGAAGCAAGCATCTTGTTGGTTACTTGTTGAAATTTGATCATAATAGGGATATTGTAGATTGGATGGAGATGAACCAACAAGTTTTATTACTAGCCAACAAGGGTTTAGGCATTGAAATGTACTAGACTAGGGTAGATGATTATGTTGATTAGCCTTTGGTTTGACATCGCATTGCTACTTTCAACACTCTTAGTCCCAATTTGGGATACCCCCCGAAGTCGCAACAAAAGGGAGAAGTTAATCTAGTTATTTGGAATATAATTAAATAAAATTGTAATAAGGATAGGAGTTTCTGCTCTTTGGATTGCACTAAGAAATTTGTGGTCCAAGGAGATGTTAAAGTTAGCTTTATTACGATCTTGGATTTGGCCAAAAGTGGTAGGCCAATTATTGTAACTTTGGACCGGTCTTCTTAATAAGAAATTTCCCCTTTTTCTTTAAGCAACAATTGGAGGGCCAAAAAGTTGATTTTATATTACATATTCATTACAAAGAGTATAATTATAGTTTATGAATCAACAAATCAACCCAAATACTACATAAAAATGCAACATTTAAAAATATAAATTAGTTTTGAAATTTCTTTTTGTTTTCACTTTCTTCCAATTGCACTTGATGGTTGGCCTTGGCTATGAATTGGTGGGCAAATTAGAGGCTAGGAAAGTGCAGTATCATCATGGTATATCTCCTCAAATCCTCTTAAATGTTTTGCTTCCTCCTCAAGTGCCTTAATGTTCTTTGCAGTAAAATCAGGATCCACATAACTCTCAACAAAGCAATCACATAGTGGATCTAGCTCATCCACTTGAATCGCCTCTTAGGATTCACTAGCCTCCACTTGTCTTGTACGAAATATAAGATTGTATTGCATAAAAACAAGTTCATTGAGGTGCTCTTGGCTCAACTTATTGTGCTTTTTAGTGTGTATGGTTTCAAATAGAGATCAATTGCACTCACATCCAAAAGTGCTATAAGGTTGACTCAAGATGCAAACAACCATCCTCTATAGAGTAGGTGTTTTGGATCCATAGTCCTCCCTATTGGAAATTTGAGGTATTTTATGTTGTCATTGATGTCACATGGATCACATTGAGTTTTGGTGGCCAAAGTATTTCATAAATAAGCATTTATGATATTTTGGAAAGCATGGATATATACAGGGTTTTTGTGAAAACCAAGGCAGGCAAAATAAAAGGTTTTATTTAAAACCATGGATGGCAGATTTGAAATGGGTTTTTCTTAAAACCCAGGTTGGCTTTTCGTTTCATCGAAAAAGGTGCCCCGGTGATGGAGATATTTAATTTTAAATATTTAGTTTAAATTTTAATTATTTAAAATTTTAAAATTTTAAAATTAAAATTAAAGTCATCGCCGACGTCATAAAAACCATGCACCATCAAAAGGAAATTAATAATTAAAGGTGCCGACGTATGTGAAATTAAAGGAAGGTTGCATATATATATGCAAAGGCTTTCGATTCAAAAGTCTAAGCATCGAACGAAGAGAACAAAAAGTGGAAGCCCCGAAATCCTTCGATGTGACAACGTGGTCCAACGGTGAGCTTGGGAAGCATGGAGTTTTTGGTTGCGATAGGGCATGCGTTCGATTCCCATCGGGTTCAATTTTCGTAGAGTGTGGAAGAAGAGCATTTGGCGCACGTTTTTGGCATGAGCAAGGGCAACGAAATATAGGGAGCATTTTTGCTCTCTGTCCTATGTGAGCAGATAGCTCACATGGTCTTTGGCACCATGGTTGTGGTGTTGAGTGGGCAGTGATGAGGGTTTGATTCCCTCTAAGAGGTAAGTAAACGTTTTATTGAATATTTTTTATTATTGCCTAATGTTGGAGGAATAAGGTGATGCTAAGGGAATAATGTTTGATTAAATTTTTATTTACTTGGAAGGCAAGATATAAGGGTTGAAATGCACTTTTAGAAAAAGAGAAATTTTTGGTGTTTTCCTCTTTTAGAAGTATACCATATTATATATCGTTGGAAAGCTTATTTCGAGGGCTATTTGATTAACTTGATTAGATGGAGAAATAAGGTGTATGTAAAGAGATATTTCTATTTTTGTAAAGGGGTTCAAAGTGAAGGTTGTTTTGTTCTTTTTCAAAGTGTGTTGAGTGTGGCAGATTTCCAAAGGGGTTTCTTCATCTTCATAAAAGGTATGGGCACATTCTCCTATTGATTGATTATGGTGGTTGATTTCTGAAATATCATTGGAGAGAAAAGGATTGATTGTGGTTTCCTTTTCGAAAGTGGTTGGTTGAATGCTTCAAGGTTTTCTAGTTTGAGAGTTGTGGTTAAACCTTGTTTTATAAGCATAGTTGTTAAAGCCCATTGGTTATGCAAAGAACTTGAAAATAACATGAGTATCATTGTTATGTGAAGAATGTTTTATTAGCATTGTTGTTGAAGCCCATTGGTTATGCAAAGAACTTGAACTTGAGAAGAACATGAGTATCATTGTTATGTGAGATTTGTGGTTGAGCATTGTTGGAAACATTTGAGTTGGTTGATACATGCTTGGACTAGGGTTTGTAAGAAAGAGTTGTTCCTTGTGGTAGTTGGTTGAGAAGAGTTGTTTGAGCCTAGTCAAGTGATTGTGTGAAGTGGTTGTTCAAGTTCCATGAAACAAACTATTCTATATTCTGGATTTAAGTTGAGATTGAGATTTGAGGATAGAACATATTGAGTCTCTAACAATTCTCTTTATGCTTCTATGAGATTGCCTTGAGTTGAGAAAGATATTGGATTTGAGTATAGAACATATTGAGTCTCTAACAATTCTCTTTATGCTTCTATGAGATTGATTTGAGTTGAGATCATTGTGGATCATAGTTGTCATCCTTTGAAGAGTGTATTACCATTCATTGTTGAGTTCATATTTGAGCCTTGCCTTCATAAGATTTGTGGATGAGATTTGAGTACTACTTGAGTATGATTGATTGAGCCTTTGAGAAGGCTTTTGGGATAGATTTTTGGACAACTTTGTGGATAATTTTTGGGATAGATTTGGACAAGTTCTGTGTGAGCTTGTTGAGTAGATTTGGACAAGTTCTGTGTGAGCTTGTTGAGCAGATTTGGACAAGTTCTGTGTGAGCTTGTTGAGCATATTTGGACAAGTTCTATGTGAGCTTGTTGAGCAGATTTGGACAAGTTCTATGTGAGCTTGTTGAGCATATTTGGACAAGTTCTATGTGAGCTTGTTGAGCAGATTTGGACAAGTTCTGTGTGAGCTTGTTGAGCATATTTGGACAAGTTCTGTGTGAGCTTGTTGAGTAGATTTGGATAAGTTTTGTGTGAGCTTGTTGAGTAGATTTGTAGTGGAGTGAGTGGGTTGTGTAGGTAGTTTGGGAGTGGATTGCCTACTTGAGTAGATTAGTGTATTGCCTAGCTTTGAGCAGATCAAAGTAATCATTGTATTGGATAAGGATCCTTATTTCTGTGTGAAATATTATAAGGATATTATCTTGTGGAGTACCCCACATTGGGGGAACCATGTTAAATCTTGTGTCTCAATTGTGTGTGGTGACTTGTGCTCTTGCTTACTATTGCTATCTGAGTTATTAATGCACACTGCTATATTTGGTTATTGCAATTAAGGACATTAATTGATATTGGTTTGGAAAGAAAGTAAAAAGTGGGTGCTATACTGTTCACCCCCCTCTTAGTATAAGCTTGTGTTCTTCAATTGGTATCAGAGCGGGTTCCTTTGGAAAGGCTAACATCTTGAGGGTAGATTCTACAAGAACATAGATGGCTTCATAGAATGGATCATCTACAAATAAGGCACCACTATTTGATGGTAACAATTATGCTTTCTGGAGCATGAGAATGAAGAACTACTTGATATCACAAGGATATGAGGTATGGCAGATGGTTGAAAAAGAGTATAAGGTTGAAGGTGATCCCGAGGTAGATAAGACTATCAGGAAATTGGTTGAGATCAATGCAAGGGCAATAAATTATATTTTGAGTGGGCTACGTGAGATAGATTTTGCAAAGGTCATGGTATGTAATTCAGCTAATGAAATGTGGACCAAGTTGTGGAATACTTATGAAGGAGATTCCAAGGTAAAGTTGTCAAAACTACAAACTCATAGAAAAATATTTGAGGAATTGAAAATGGAAGATTCTGAAGATATTGCAAAGTTTTTACTTCGAGTTGATGAGATTACTAACACCATGAGAGGCCTAGGATTTGAGATGAAAGAATCAGAAGTTACTCAAAAGGTTTTGAGATCACTTCCCATGAAGTATGATGCAAAGGTTTCAGCAATAGAAGAAACAATGGATATCAACAAGCTAACAATGGAAGAACTACAAGGAACTCTCACAGCTTATGAGATGAGGGTGAGTAAGCATCAGGTTCCAATAAAAGAGATTGCATTCAAGGCTTCAGAGAAAGAGAAAGGGAAGGTTCCAGAGATAGATAGAGATCTAGTTAATGATGAGGAAGCTAACTTCATCAAAAGGAATAAGGACTCAAGGAATTTCAGGGATATGAGGAAAGTCAGATGCTACAAGTGTGGTGATCTTGGTCACTATGCACACAAGTGTCCACATGAAGAAAATAGTGATGATGAAAAATAGGGTCACAAAAGAAAAGAATATGGAAAGCATAAGCATGACAAAGATGACAGATACAAGCAAAACAGGTATGAGAAGAAGAAAAATTTTCGTAAGGTAAAGAAATCTTACTACATTGTAGAAGCAAGTGATAGCTCAGATCACAATGATAAAGACAAGTCAGATGATGAAAAGGAAGAACATCTATTCCTTGGAATAGAAGGTGAAAGAGAACAATGCTTTGTGTGTGGTCAAAGAGATCACAGATCAGGATATTGCAATGGATTCAAGTGATAGTGAAGATGAGATGACACATCAAGGAAATAGGCATGGTCAAAGAAATCTTGAGAGTTTGTTTGCTATAGAAGATTATAATGATCTTAGTGATAGTGAAGATGAAGAAGGGTTTTTCTATGGGATAAAAGAAGTAGAAGAAGAACATTCACTCCAAGCAGAAGAAGTTAAACAAGAGAATATTGTAAGAAAGATAGATGTCTCAGTTGATCTAAAGGAAGATTTCAATAAGATCCATGAGCAACTACAAGAGGTTAAGGAGAATCTAAAAGAATTGAGATGTTCCATACGTGAGAAGTTTGATCCATCACATGACTCAAAAGGTCAAGATATTTTCACTAAGAAGGAAACATGTATTTCAGAGACAATAAATATGGATGCCAATTTGCTACTTGACACAAATGAAGAGAAAGAAGAGAAATATTCCAAAGCACCAAAGGTCTCATATTTCAGGTTTGGGGAATCACACTCAAAAGGAAAGGAAGTTCTAAAATATGAAAGCAAGGAAGCACCTAAGTTTTATGAAGAAAGTTCCAAAGTTCCTATGGCTCCAAATATTCAGTTTGGATCTTGTTTTGAGATAGGTGAATCAAGTTCAAAAGGAAAAGAAATACTTGAAGAGGAAAGCAAGGAAGAAATTAAGGAAAAGGATTTAGATACTACAAAGAAGGTTCAAGGATGCAATGCACAAGTTGAAAATGATCATAGGGAAAATGATCAAGAAAGGTATGAGGAACTAAGGCATGAACAAAGGGCTTTTCAAGGACATTGTTTTTCTTGTAATGGATTTGGACACAGGGCTATACACTGTAGGGTCCATGGATCAAAGAAGTTTGATTTTTCTAGAAGAAACTTCAAAGGAAGAAGGTATGGTTTTTAGGGACATTGCTTCTTATGCAATAGGATTGGTCATAGAGCTTCTCAGTGCAAATAAAATGAGCAAAATGGTTTTGGTTTTAGAGCTACACAATTCAGAAGTCATGGTCATAATGGTCATGAAAATAGAGCTTCACAATACAGGGTTCAAGAAAGGAATGGATATGGAAATTATTTCAAGAAAGAATTCAGGATTTGGGCACCATCCAAAGGCTACAATATCAAGTGTTTTAATTGCAATAACTTTGGACATATTGCAAAATGGTGTAGGACTCAATTCCAAATAGGTTCAAGGCAAGAAGGTCAAACAGGTTCTAGACAAGAAGATCAAGTAATTCATCAAGAGAAGGATATCAAGAAAACATGGAAGGAAGTTGATAGAGGAAAGAAACAATGTAATATGGGAGTAAAAGTACTCCCACCCCAAAATTAATCACCTCAAGAGAGAAGGTGGTGAGGGGGCTAAGCTTAAGAGTCATATATTTTAGCCCCATAGGTGTCCCTTTTGCCATTGATGTCAAAGGGGGAGAGATTTGAGTAAGGGGGAGAGATTTGAGTTAGGGGGAGTAGCCTCCAAAGAGAGATTTGAGTTAGGGGGAGCAGCCTCCAAAGAGAGCATTGAGTTAGGGGGAGCAGCCTCCAAAGAGAGTATTGAGTCAGGGGGAGCAACTTTGATTCTCAGAAATGGTTTTTGTAGTGATTGTGGTGATTTGCATTAGAGGTGTTGCCATCAATGACAAAGGGGGAGATTGTTGGAAATTTGAGGTATTTTATGTTGTCATTGATGTCACATGGATCACATTGAGTTTTGGTGGCCAAAGTATTTCATAAATAAGCATTTATGATATTTTGGAAAGCATGGATATATATAGGGTTTTTGTGAAAACCAAGGTAGGCAAAATAAAAGGTTTTATTTAAAACCATGGATGGCAGATTTGAAATGGGTTTTTCTTAAAACCTAGGTTGGCTTTTCGTTTCATCGAAAAATGTGCCCCGGTGATGGAGATATTTAATTTTAAATATTTAGTTTAAATTTTAATTATTTAAAATTTAAAATTTTAAAATTAAAATTAAAGTCATCATCGACGTCATAAAAACCATGCGCCATCAAAAGGAAATTAATAATTAAAGGTGCCGACGTATGTGAAATTAAAGGAAGGTTGCATATATATATGCAAAGGCTTTCGATTCAAAAGTCTAAGCATCGAACGAAGAGAACAAAAAGTGGAAGCCCCAAAATCCTTCGATGTGACAGCATGGTCCAACGGTGAGCTTGGGAAGCATGGAGTTTTTGGTTGCGATAGGGCATGCGTTCGATTCCCACCGGGTTCGATTTTCGTAGAGTGTGGAAGAAGAGCATTTGGCGCACGTTTTTGGCATGAGCAAGGGCAACGAAATATAGGGAGCATTTTTGCTCTCTGTCCTATGTGAGCAGATAGCTCACGTGGTCTTTGGCACCATGGTTGTGGTGTTGAGTGGGCAGTGATGAGGGTTCGATTCCCTCTAAGAGGTAAGTAAACATTTTATTGAATATTTTTTATTATTGCCTAATGTTGGAGGAATAAGGTGATGCTAAGGGAATAATGTTTGATTAAATTTTTATTTACTTGGAAGGCAAGATATAAGGGTTGAAATGCACTTTTAGAAAAAGAGAAATTTTTGGTGTTTTCCTCTTTTAGAAGTATACCATATTATATATCGTTGGAAAGCTTATTTCGAGGGCTATTTGATTAACTTGATTAGATGGAGAAATAAGGTGTATGTAAAGAGATATTTCTATTTTTGTAAAGGGGTTCAAAGTGAAGGTTGTTTTGTTCTTTTTCAAAGTGTGTTGAGTGTGGCAGATTTCCAAAGGGGTTTCTTCATCTTCATAAAAGGTATGGGCACATTCTCCTATTGATTGATTATGGTGGTTGATTTCTGAAATATCATTGGAGAGAAAAGGATTGATTGTGGTTTCCTTTTCGAAAGTGGTTGGTTGAATGCTTCAAGGTTTTCTAGTTTGAGAGTTGTGGTTAAACCTTGTTTTATAAGCATAGTTGTTAAAGCCCATTGGTTATGCAAAGAACTTGAAAAGAACATGAGTATCATTGTTATGTGAAGAATGTTTTATTAGCATTGTTGTTGAAGCCCATTGGTTATGCAAAGAACTTGAACTTGAGAAGAACATGAGTATCATTGTTATGTGAGATTTGTGGTTGAGCATTGTTGGAAACATTTGAGTTGGTTGATACATGCTTGGACTAGGGTTTGTAAGAAAGAGTTGTTCCTTGTGGTAGTTGGTTGAGAAGAGTTGTTTGAGCCTAGTCAAGTGATTGTGTGAAGTGGTTGTTCAAGTTCCATGAAACAAACTATTCTATATTCTGGATTTGAGTTGAGATTGAGATTTGAGGATAGAACATATTGAGTCTCTAACAATTCTCTTTATGCTTCTATGAGATTGCCTTGAGTTGAGAAAGATATTGGATTTGAGTATAGAACATATTGAGTCTCTAACAATTCTCTTTATGCTTCTATGAGATTGATTTGAGTTGAGATCATTGTGGATCATAGTTGTCATCCTTTGAAGAGTGTATTACCATTCATTGTTGAGTTCATATTTGAGCCTTGCCTTCATAAGATTTGTGGATGAGATTTGAGTACTACTTGAGTATGATTGATTGAGCCTTTGAGAAGGCTTTTGGGATAGATTTTTGGATAAATTTGTGGATAGTTTTTGGGACATATTTGGACAAGTTCTATGTGTGAGCTTGTTGAGCAGATTTGGACAAGTTCTATGTGAGCTTGTTGAGTAGATTTGGACAAGTTCTGTGTGAGCTTGTTGAGCATATTTGGACAAGTTCTGTGTGAGCTTGTTGAGCATATTTGGACAAGTTCTATGTGAGCTTGTTGAGCAGATTTGGAGTGCCTAGTTGAGTAGATTAGTGGATTGACTACTTGAGAAGATCAGTGTGTTGCCTAGTTGAGTAGATCAGTGGATTGCCTACTTGAGCAGATTAGTGTGTTGCCTAGTTGAGTAGATCAGTGGATTGCCTACTTGAGCAGATCAGTGTGTTGCCTAGTTGAGTAGATCAGTGGATTGCCTACCTAAGAAGATTAATGTGTTGCCTAGCTGAGTAGATCAGTGGATTGCCTACTTGAGTAGATCAGTGTGTTGCCTAGTTGAGTATATCAGTGGATTGCCTACTTGAGTAGATTAGTGTGTTGCCTAGCTGAGTAGATCAATGGATTGCCTACCTAAGTAGATCAATGTATTGCCTAGCTTTGAGCAGATCAAAGTAATCATTGTATTGGATAAGGATCCTTATTTCTATGTGAAATATTATAAGGATATTATCTTGTGGAGTACCCCACATTGGGGGAACCACGTTAAATCTTGTGTCTCAATTGTGTGTGGTGACTTGTGCTCTTGCTTACTATTGCTATCTGAGTTATTAATGCACACTGCTATATTTGGTTATTGCAATTAAGGACATTAATTGATATTGGTTTGGAAAGAAAGTAAAAAGTGGGTGCTATACTGTTCACCCCCCCTCTCAGTATAAGCTTGTGTTCTTCACTCCCATTGAAAATCTATAAAAATATATAAATTTTAAAGTATTAATTTACATTTGTAAACTACAAGAATGTTAACTACATCATTTTTTTAAATGTTCAACTTTAAAAGTTTAAATCCATTACCTGGTCATAAACTTGGCCTTGCTTATTTAGACAAGGGGGATGTACAAAAGTTACCTCCTATGACCTTATATAGTTGCAACTCAACATGGATAAGATAATGTTTGTTAGGGTTATATGTTGTTCTCTCTACGCAAGTATAAAATCCTTCCTAGATCTCTTTATTATCATTAAGGCTAGTAGTGTAAAAGAATTTGGGGTTCATGAACCTTGTGGTATGAATTAATTGATGAAGTTGCCTTGTCCATCTATCAATAATGAGGAAAATTACTTTAAAATTGAGTTGGTTGCCATTGTAATAATTCTCAATTGCCTCTTTGGATCTATCCATTTCTTCATATTGATAGCCCATGGCCAATTTTTCACCATATACAAGGCAAAGAACCCTTACCAAGGGTTGTCACCTACAATTAAATAGTAAATATTAAAAATTTAGGAAAAGTAATGCTCAACAACAAAATAATATTTTAAAATTTAAACTTGAACTCAACAAGCAAAGTGCAATTACCTTGAGAATTTCCTGAATGCTCTCCTAAAATGAATTATCATACACTTGCCTCCAAATTTATTGCCCTTCCTCTTTTGCATGAAATGATGAGGCCTACCATTCCTTACAAACATCTACTTCAACGTGGGTGATGTTTTTAGAAGGATCTGCAAGGTGATGAAATTGGAAGTAACTTAGGTGATGTTTGAAAAGAACTAAAATTTTTTTTTAAAAAACCCTAACAAAACCCTAGTTTTCTTTTAGGGGAATTCAAAATACCTTAGAAAAAATTACAAAAATAGTTTAAAATATTTTTGAGCCGATGTCTAATCTTCGATGTGATTAAAAAAAGTGCTTTAAGACTATTATTTTGAGTCTTTTGACCAATTAGAAGATTTTTCATAGTGCTCAAGAGAAGGAAAAAAATGAGCAAATAACAAAAAATGGGCATTTAAAAACAAATTGTATTTTTCCTTTTTTTTTACGCTAGTGGTCTATTTTTTCATGAGAAACCAACTAGAAAATGAAGCAAAATTCACTATGCGTTGATGAGTTTCTCGACATGGAGAAAATTTAAAAAATTTGTTAAACATGAATTCTCACAAGTTTTGGAAGAATTGATGATTTCTCAACGAGTTTTCGAACTATAGAAAGATAATAATATTCCATATTAATGAGTTATATCCTCTTGTGCATTCTACATGTTATAATTGAATAGAATAAAAAGCTTTAAATATTTAAAAGAACAAATATCCTTTATAAAATATAATATGTTATCTTACTTATTTTTTTAAAAGAAACAAATTTATATGAAAAATTAAGTTTGAATTATTATTTTTTTTTTAATTTTAAAACTAATCTTTGGTTGATGATTTTGTTAATAGATTTTTCTAATTTATTTCATTTTTATTTCTTCATCTTAGCTTCTTTATTCTTGTTTCTTCAAACAATTCAAACACATTGAATTGTAATCTAATTCATGGCCAAGTCTGACATTGTATGATGTATTGGATAGGCTTAAGGACATTTATTATACAATGTATTAATTGTAATATTTTATTTTATAAGCCCTGTGGATTGTGGTTAACCTTGTTATGGTTAAACCTTCTTTATAACTTGCAATTAACATAAATTTCTCTTATTAAGTTGGCTTAGGTTAAAATTTATTATGTAATTAGGGTTTTGGTATTGGTATAAACACACTTCATTTATTTATCGAAGTGTTGTGTAATTTTATCTATGGATATAGTGATTATTTTTGGTGCCTACGATATCCCACCATATCTCTCATTTTCATCATTTTTTCACTTTTTGTATAATATTTGAGTGTATGGATTGCTTCTATTCGTTTATGGAAAATATTGTGAATTCCAACATGGTATCAGAGCGGGTATGTAGCATCACTACTTAGTCACATAGAAAGTTTACTCAGAGCCTCTGATATTTCCTTTGAATTTGGGGATAATTTTTACTCTATCATTCATTTTTTCAAAATTCTTCAAGTTCTTTTATTAACTCTAGTACTATGATATGAATTTCTTCGAGTTATTTTGTCAACTTGAGTTCTATGATTCTTCCTCACTAGACATGCTTCAACAGATCTATTGAAGGGATGAACGAAGGGCAAAAACCAATTTGAATTTGTGCAATATTTTATCATGCACACTTATTTAGCCATGGTTTGCAAGGTTATTTTTCATAGGGTGCTTTTCTAAGTGGTAATGCATCCCTCAAATTATTTTTCCAAATCACTGCAACAACTAGTTGGAGGTCATTGAAGGCGCTTATCATAGAGGGTCATAGATTTGAGCCCATGCTTTGCTTACCAAATCACAATGTATAAAATAACAAAATGAGGATCCCTTTACTCTTGGGTGTGTAAGGAAGGAGGTTCATGGATTGAACCACTCTGCCTTCCTTTTTTCATAACCTCAATAGAAGCATCAAGCATAATCAACTATGGTAATGCTAATGGTTCATTCACCAACCAGATGCTCGATTAAGCGATTATGTAGAGTGTGTGAGGCATTTAGCATATTATACATCATAGATTTGGTTCATATATTTTGTAAAGAAATTTTTTGATTCTTGGCACTCTTTTTGCAAGAAAATGAGCAATATGTATCACAACAGGTGCATCGCTCTCTTGGCTAGTACAATTGTCTTAGGGCACTTAGGTCTCAAGGTTAAATATCTTAGAAACACTTTTTAGTGCTTTCAAAGAAAATAGATGCCTTGGCTGAGATGGCTACCAACATGGATGCAATAAAATTTTGTACTTATATTCTCCATTAGCCAATCTAAAGAAGTCATATGTTAGATTGTTAGTGCACTAGTGAAGGCTAGGTGGTGAAGAATGAATGGTAGCCAATAATAAATGAGTGAACAACACATGGCTAGCAGTGATTTGACATCATTTTTTCTAAGGTTTAGTGAATTAAATTTTCAAAATTTTAGGTCCATTAGGATAACTCTTGCATATAGAAGCATTTTTAGCCTTTTTTTAAACATCACATAGTCTTTCAAGCTGCACACATTGGTGACATCAATCTATAGATAAATTTAGTGTTTAGGGATATATTGTATAGAATAGTCCTCAAGCCTTATATTTTGAAAGGGTAAATTTATGATATTTTATGTAATCAAAATCTTTGACTTGATTTTTTGGAAGATATAGATGGATTTGTGATGTTTGCAACAAATTTTGAGTTTTTAGAGGCTTGTAGAAAAAGGATTTAGGATGTGTTTTAGTCAATCCCTATTCCTCCTTTGGGCAATTGATTAAACTTATTCATGAAGATCAATATTTTATGATCTCTTTCTTCTATTTCTTGTCTAGGTACTCTGAGAAGTTTGTTACAACTCTTCTTTTAAGCAAGTTCATACAAATCCTCTTTTGGTGACTAAAATTGGGTGGCCCAAGGGCAAGACAAAATTTTCAAAATGGTGATGTATATTATAAGAGAAAAATTTAGGCCTTCAAGATATATCTTATGTGAAAATGGAAGATTAAAGGAGCTTATATTTAAAGGAGGTGATAATATTGACTTCTCTTCTTCATTTGAAATCCTAGTAGAATTATTTTTTGGATGGATGTGGAAGTGTCTAGTAGTAACAATGATGAAAACGATCCAACCTAAGGGGACTCTTTTGTAGGAAACATTTTTGTAGCAACAAAATTTAGATGATGGGGAGAGCTATATCGGTCTATTTAAAATGTGGAGGCCCACTAGAACATCCATTATGAGGGATGATATTATTGTTACTAATGTCTCCTCTCCTTGGCCCCTCATTTTAGATTATGGGGGTGTTGAAATGGTAATCCGATTCATGGCTAAGGCTGATATTATATAATGTATTGGATAGGCCTAAAAGAATTTTATTATATAATGTCTTATTAATTGTAATATTTTATTATGTAAGCCCTATGGGCTGATCTTAACCTTGTTATGGTTAAAACCTCTTTATAGCTTAAAATTAACCTAAAGCTATCTTATTATGTTGACATAGGCTAAAATTTATTATGTAATTGGAGTTTTAGTATTGGTATAAATAACCCCCTCCCACTCATTTATTTGTTAGAGTGTTATGTAATTTTATCTACAAATATAGTTATTATTTATGGTGCCTATGGTGCCCACCATATCTCTCTTTTTTGTTATTTTTCTTTATTCATAAGATTTGAATGGATATATTGCTTCTATTAGTTTCTGAAAATTATTGTGAATTACAACAAAACATAGAATACATTGCTAGTGCCATTATCAACTTTACATTCTAAGATAAAGTGTTTCTATTTTTATTGTCGCTAAGGTGCAAGAGGTATATATTATCTCTTTCAATTTCTCTTTAGTCCTCTTGTATCTACTTATATTATATATGAATTAATGTGAGGTAATATTTAGTTGGGTTATAAGCATCTTTGGTTTCCTTTTGATATTTATATCTATATCTACTTTTTGATGTTGCTTGTATTTGGGGTTGAACATAGTAAGGTAATGTGGCTCCTTTCTTCCTATATCCCTTCCTTGAAGTTTTACCTTACATAAAATTTTATGGCCTTATATGTTTTTGGGTATTCTATTAAATCAATACCCCACTTATTCATCCATTTGACATTTTTTTTTGTCGAGTGTTCTTTTTTCTTCTTTGTTTGTTTAACTCATCTCCTACTATAACCTTAAGCCACCTATTGACATCCATTTTTTTGATATTTTTTATATATTTGACAAATCATTACAAGTGCCTTAATAGAAAAGTGCATGTTTTTGCTAAGAGTATTGCATATGGAATTGCAGTTTTTATTTTAAAATTGCTTGTGATTGAATGTTTTTTATCCTCTCTATTTGCCTTTGTTTAAAGACCAATATACTACAAACTGATGCAGGAGCATCCAGCAGCACCTGCAGCAGAAGCATCTAGTTTCGGGAGAGCCACTTCAGAAGAGTCGGCTCAGGAAGAAGAAGAAGGGAAGAAAATTTTTGCTAAGGCAGAAGAAGAAAGTAGCAGTGAAATTGCGATGTCACGAAATCGTGACGTCGTAGCGAGGCAGAAGCGAAAGTGGAGAGTTGCAGCGAAATCGCGACGTCTAGGCGAGGCGGGGGCGGGGGCGGAGGCAAGAGTTTGTCGCGATATCGCGATGTCATGAAATCGCGACATGAAGCGAAGGTGAAGGCAGAGGCTGGTGGCAAAATCGCGACGTCGAAACGAAGACTCAGCAGAGCAGTGGGAGTTGTCACGATTTTGCGACATGTCGCAAAATCATGACAAAGGCAGCAGAGTAAGGGGCTCGGAAGTGGAGTGGTCGCGATATTGCGACGTTGCGATATCGCAACGTCACGATGTCGCAACGTAAAACAGAGCAGAGGGGCGATGGATAGAAGGGTCGTGATATCATGACATGTCATGATATCGTGACCAAAAGTGCCAAGAAGCGCAAGGAGGCCAGAACGTCGCAATATCGTGGCAGAGAGAGAAGAAGACGAAGAAGGAGAAAGAGATGGCGGGAAGCCGCGACAGGTGGTATTTTCAAGGTTGTCAAGGACGACATGTGGCACAAGGTGCAGTTAAAGCGGGTGATTACCTAGGAACACAGGAGACAAAAAGGATGGGTCACGTAGGGTTTTCTGACGGAATCAACGGTGACAGAGACCGTGCAGAGTGGGGTTTTAAATCGGGTTGGTGTCCCGATTTTTGTGTTGATGTTCCAGAGGGTCGGGGCCTCTTTAAAAACCCAGTCTTTGTAATTAATCGGGTGGGTGTCCCGATTAATGCGTGAGTTGATGCTTAAGAGGGTCGGGGCATCTATAAAAACCTAGTTTAATGTATTAGTTGGGTGGTGGATCGGAGAACGCACTTAGAGCATAGAAGTGATAAAAGAAGACCAAGTCGAGCGTTGGTCATTGTAAAGCCTGTGGGCTATTTTTTTGATGTATATTTCTTGTATATCTTAATGAAAAGTAGGGTTTGAAGAAGTGTGTTTTCTGATCCCCCCATCAGTGGTATTAGAGCTAGTGATTCTGAGTGTGTAAACAGATCATCGGCTATGAGGCAGTTTGCACCAGGATCTATGGGAGGGTTCTGAGAGAGGAGAGAGAGTTTAGGATCCCTGAGTGTGTAACAGATCATCGGACGTGAGGCAGTTACATCGGGATCAGTGTAAAAAATGATGACAATGAGAGAGTTCAAGGCATTGCAGAGGCAAGTGCAGGCCCTACAGGAGGAACTGCTCAAGAGAGATTTGCAGAGGCAACTGAAAGCCCTGCAAAGGGAGCTACGTAGACAGCGTGCAAAGAAACAAAGAAAAAGAGAAGAGGAGTGCAAACAGACTGCAGATGTAGAGGAATGTCTGGAGGTGTTACAGGAGGCAGCAACCAGACCATGCAGAAGTGAAGATCACTTCTCCACTAACCCCGAGTGTCTGATGCAGGAGCATCCAATAGCACTTGCAGCAGAAGCATCTAGTTTCGGGAGAGCCACTTTAGAAGAGTCAGCTCAAGAAGAAGAAGAAGAAGGGAAGGAAAATTTTGCTAAGGTAGAAGAAGAAAGCAGCAGCGAAATCATGACGTCACGAAATCGCGACATCGCAGTGAGGCAGAAGCGAAAGTGGAGAGTTGCAGCAAAATCACGACGTCGCAATTTTGTGACATTGCAAAATCATGACGTCCAGGCGAGGCAGGGGCGGAGGCAGGAGTTTGTCACGATATTGCAACGTCATGATATCGCGACATCACAAAATCATGACATGAAGCGGAGGTGAAGGCAGAGGCTGGTGGCGAAATCGCGACGTCACAAAATCACGATGTCGAAACAAAGACTCAGTAGAGTAGTGGGAGTTGTCGTGATTTCGTGACATGTCACGTAATCGTGACCATCGTGAAATCATGACAAAGGCAGCATAGTAAGGGGCTCAAAAGTGGAGTGGTCATGATATCATGACATCGTGATATCGTGACATCGCGATGTCACGACGTAAAATGGAGCAGAGGGGCGATGGATGGAAGGGTCGCGATATCATGACCAAAAGTGCCAGGAAGCGCAGGGAGGCCAGAACATCACGATATCGCGACAGAGAGAGAAGAAGACGAAGAAGGAGAAAGAGATGGCGGGAAGCCGCAGTGGGTGGTATTTTTAAGGTTGTCAAGGATGGTACGTGGCACAAGGTGCAGTTAAAGTGGGTGATTACCCAGGAGCGCGGTAGACAAAAAGGATGGGTTGCACAGGGTTTTCTGACGAAATTAACGATGACAGAGATCGTGTGGAGTGGGGTTTTAAATTGGGTTGGTGTCCTAGTTTTTGTGTTGATGTTCCAGAGGGTCGGGGCCTCTTTAAAAACCTAGTCTTTGTAATTAATCGGGTGGGTGTCATGATTAATGCATGAGTTGATGCTTAAGAGGGTCGGGGCCTCTATAAAAACCCAGTTTAATGTATTAGTTGGGTGGTGGATCGGAGAACGCACTTAGAGCATAGAAGTGAGAAAAGAAGACCAAGCCGAGTGCTGGTCGTTGTAAAGCCTGCGGGCTATTTTTTTGATGTATATTTCCAGTATATCTTAATGAAAAGTAGGGTTTGAAGAAGTGTGTTTTCCGGTCCCCCCATCACAAACCCATCTTTCACATCCATAAAACACCAATAATACTACCAATAATATAAATAAGACATAAATGATCTTCCAATACCATAGTTTCATTGTACAATTGAGTCTTATTTAAAGATATACTAAGATACTTGTATTTATTACTTCTTCTAGAATAATCCCTTTAATTTGGAAATTTAATTGTTTCATTTTCTTTGAGTTAGTGAAAAGCACTATCTTGGTTTTGTTAGTATTTACTTATTGTAGTACCTCGACACTACCTTCCCAAAAAAATTTATAACTTTTGAAGCAAGCAACAACAAAGGAGAACTAGACTACAAGAAATCCTTCAAAATCTCAAAATTTTGTTGAGTTTTGGAAGAAATGCAATTCATCTAAGGAACATGTTGATTGACTTATAGGAGCAATTCACTCAACAAAGGCATTGAAATGCTCAAAAAATGATTCACTCTATTCACTGATGTAACTAATCCACTCAACAAAGTGATCAAAATTACTTGTCATCGCGAGTGAATCACTCACTTGGGGTGCCAAAGTGAATATTAAAAAAAAAGTTCTAGAAAGTGATATTTTTATTATTTTATGGTGCACTAAACATTTATGTAGCCTTCTAACAATGTTAGAGGTATATTTATATGTATGTAACATTTGAAGGTGTAAAATTTTACTAAATTTACCCCTAAATATTTACTTTTACTAGGAGTAATTATTTTTCACCCAAGGTAACTTAGGGATAATATCTTTTTGTAAATAGGGGACTAGGGCCCTCATTGTAAAAATATTTTTACCATAATAATTTAGAGCTACACTTTGTGAAACCTACATCATGCTTTATACTCATAAGGTATAACAAATTAGAAACTCCTTTGCATTTCATTAGAGGCATTGCCTCGTGGTTTGTTAAGTGCAAGGTGGTTGGGTACTACCCTTCTATCCCATCTTATCATTTGCTTATGATTTTCATAATCAAATGAATGGATGAACAATAAAATTATTTGAGTTCTCATGTGTTGATTGATTGGATGCTATCCTCTCTTTAGTGTACAACCGTATTTGCTTTCATCTCACACACTCTAAACTTCAAGAAATTACATTTTGCACTTTATTTTATGCATTTTGATTTCGCACTTTAAATTTTTATATTTAATTTCATGTGTGTACATTTAATTGTTGGACATTTTGAGCTCAGTTAGTTGTCATTGATGTCAAGGTGAAAAGTCATCATTAATACCATGGAGCACACCATCAACAACACCAAGAACAATGCGAAGAGTTGAAGAAAAAGTTGGCAAAATAATGTTTTATGAGGGTTTATGGTAAACCCACGGTGGAAGAATAATTTACAAGTTAAAGGTTTAAGTTTAAACCCAAGGAAGGCTTTAATATTTTTAAAGCTAAAGTTTATAAATATAATTTATAAAATTTAAATTCCTTAGAATTTAAATAATTTATAAATTATGAAGGTGGGAGCGTCGACGTCATAAAATAAGTGGAAGCATCGACGTCTAAGAAACAAAGGGATTTCATGTATATATTAATGCCAAGGAGGCATTCAAAACTTACCCCTCGACATTTGTTTTTACATGCGATATAGTGAAATGTTTTCGTGCAATTGTTATTCGTTGAGGAAGAAGACAAGAATTTTGCTTGTCTTTAGCGCCAGGTGAAAAGAGATAAGGGAAAGAGCATATTGGTTGAAACGCAAAGGACACGGTGGTCCATTGGCAGTGCACATTTTGTGAAGGCGTTGGGAGTTGAGAAGCCCACGATCGATTCACGTGGAGTGGTGTGTGTCTTGAGTGCCAAGGGAAATCTTTTGTGCGTGCCTTGTTTTGCGCGCCAACCGAGGACAAAGAGGAGGAAGAGCGTCTAAGCTCTTAACCATGCATCTAGCGCACGTGACGGTCAAAGCCACGGCTAGAGCGCTCACGAAGGCAGAGATTGAGGGTTCGAAACCCACCATTGGCAAAGGTAATTTTTGATAATTAAAATCTTTATTTGCCTAAGGTTTTTTATGGAGTTATAAGGGTTTGTGAAAAGTTGATTATTTTTATTTATATTATTTTGGAGTAATAAGGGTTTGTGAAAGGTTGTTCATTTGACAATTGATTTTTATTATTGTGGAGTAATAAGGGTAAATGAGAGGTTGTGTTATTGATGAGTGATTTACATCATTGGAATTATAAAGAAAGTAGATTTGATTTTTATCAAAGTTTCTCTTGCCATTAATTTAAATCAAAGAGGTTTGAGTTATTTTTGGTGGATGTTAAGTTTATTTTAGTTGGGAGTTTATAAGGTGTTATTGGATAAATATTTTATGTATATTGATGGTTGTTTTTGAAAGTTGGAGTGATAAGGTGTAATTGAGTATTTACATTATATTGTGAGAAAGATTTATCTTCTAACCTCTTTGAGCTTGGCATAGAAGTGTTTGTGGTTGTGACAGATTTATGAGATCCCTTCATCTTCAATAAAAAGGTATGAGCACATTCTTCCATAAGTTGAGTTGATTGATTGGTTTTCTTGGAAAATAAGTTTGGAGTGAAAAGGACTTGATTAGGGTTTCCTTTTGAGTTTGTTTGAGTTAATGCTTCAAGGTTTTCTGGAATAAAGAGTTGTTAAAACCTTGTTTGATAAGCATTGTTGTTGAAGCCATTGGTTGTGTGAAGAACTTGAGTTAGAGTTTTGCAAATATCATGAGTATCATTGTTATGTGAAGATTGTTTTATAAGCATTGTTGTTGAAGTGAGTTGTTGTACAAAGAACTTGAACTAGGGTTTGAAGAGAACATGAGTATCATTGTTATGTGAGATTTGTTGTTGAGCATTGTTGGAAATATTTTGAGTTGGTGGTTATATGCTTGGACTAGGGTTTGTGAGAAAGAAGTGTTTCATTGAGTGATTGGTTGAGTAGAGTTGATTGAGCCTAGTCAAGTGGATGTGTGAAGTGATTGTTCAAGTTCCATAAAATAAACTATTCTATATTCTGATTTGAGTTGAGAAAGTGAATGAGCATTGAGTTGAAACATATTGGGTCTCTAACAATTCTCTTTATGTTTCTATGAGTTTTTGGACAAGTTTTGTGTGGACTTGTTGAGCAGATTTGGACAAGTTCTGTGTGGACTTGTTGAGCAGATTTGGACAAGTTCTATGTGGACTTGTTGGGCATATTTGAGCAGGTTCTGAGTGGACTTGTTGGATAGATTTGAGAAGTTATGTGTGGGATTTTTGGGTAGATTTGAGTAGGTTCTGAGTGAACTTGTTGGAAATATTTGAGCAGGTTCTGAGTGGACTTGTTGAGCATATTTGAGCAGGTTCTGAGTGGACTTGTTGAGCATATTTGAGCAAGTTCTATGTGGACTTGTGGAGCAGAGTTTAGTGTAGAGCTTTGGAGGTGATAGAGTAGAGAGGATAGTAGTCTCTAGTGGATAGAGATCCATCAGCCAGGGTAGTGAGGATAGGTCTTCTGAGTGGGGACAAGAGTCTTCAGTGGAGAGAGATCCACAAGCCAGTGCAGTGGAGGCAGTAGTCTTCTAGAGGATCACCAGCCAGAGCAGAGGAGAAGGAGTTCTCCTGTGGATAGAGATCCATGAACTTGAGTTAGGGGATCAACATCTCCTTTGGACAGAGGTCCATAAACATTGTAGGGAAAGGATTCCCAAGAGAATTTATTTGAGAAAAATTTATAAGAAATATTTTCTCCGTGGAGGTAGCCATATTTGGGTGAACCACGTAAAAATCATGTCTCTCATGTGTGTGATGCTTTTTGTGATGTTTACTACTTTAGTAATGTTGATGCTATTATTTGGATTAAAAAGCAAAAAATTTTATTGTATATTGTTCACCCCCCTCTCAGTATAAGCACATGTTCTTCAATTGGTATCAGAGCGGGTCTCTCCGTGAAAAGACTAACAACTTGGAAGAGGATCCATCAGTAGCACACATGACTCCAAAAAATGAAGAAGAGACTATGTTTGACATAAAAGAAGAATTCTTTGCTGCTCTCAAAAAATTGGAAAGACTTAGAGAGAAAAATTCAAGCTTGAAGGAACAAGTTCAAGAAGATGAAGAAGCAAGGATGGAACTTATACAAAATCTCACAGATCTCAAGATTAGGGTGGAAGAAGGAAAGAAGATTGAGCAAGACATGACAGATCTATTAAGATCCAGGGAAACAGAATGTGAAATATTGGAAGCAAAAATTGTTCACCTAAGGAATAAAGTTGAAAGGACCAAGGTACTACAAGATACAGAATATGAGAAACAGAAAGAGGAATCAAGTCTTCAAAAAGCATAAACCTCAAACAAGGATAAGCAAGCAAAGGATATCAGAAAGGAAGAAAGCAAAGGAGAACCCTGGATAAGAGTTAATCACAAAAGGAAGATGACTTCTCCACAAATTCCAAGACATCCAAATAGGTCACATAATTTCTTCCATGGTCATTGTTTTTCTTGCAATAAATATGGTCATAGAGTTGTACACTATTTTCATCATGCAAGATACAATAGAGATTTCAATTCCTTTGCACCTCTCATGGATGATGATGTTATATGTTACAAATGCAATAATTTTGGGCACAAGGCTAGATGGTGTAAAATGATACTTCCTGAGTCTAGAAAAACAATTTCAACAACTAGGAAAGATGAAAGGGAAAATGTTAAGGCTAGATCAATGTTAGTGCAAACAGCCCTTCATGCTCAGGATAAAGAAGAACAATGGTATCTTGATAGTGGTTGCTCTAGTCACATGACAGGAGACAAAGACAAATTCATTGTACTGAAAGAAACAAATAGAGGTTCAATAAGTTTTGGTGATAATGGATCAACAAGGATTGGTGGAAGAGGAACTCTAAGTTTAGACAATGGGAAAACAAAAATAGAGAATGTTTTGTATGTTAAAGGGTTAAAACACAATATGCTGAGTATAAGTCAACTTTGTGATCAAGGATACATGGTTACTTTCCATCCGGATAGATGTGAGATAAGAAAATCAGAAACTAGAAAAATCATTGCCAATGCAAGAAGAACCCCAAACAACTTATACATGCTCAATGAGATCAAAGGGGAAAAGTGCTTTCTATCACAAGAAGATGAGAGTTGGTTATGGCATAGAATATTGGGTCACTTGAATTTTGACAACATAGTCAATATAAGCAATAAAAAGACAGTAATAGATTTACCCAAAATAAGAAGACCTCAAAACACAATTTGTGCACCTTGTCAACATGGAAAGCAAACTAGGACAACCTTTAAGTCAAAAGGATATATGTCATCTGAGCCTTTGAGCCTAATACATACTGATTTGTGTGGTCCTACCAGAACACAAAGCATTCAGGGTGAGAGCTACTTTATATTGTTTATAGATGATTATTCCAGAATGGTTTGGGTAGCCTTCCTAAAAGAGAAGTCAGAGGCCTTTGAAAAATTCAAAGCATTCAAGGAATTGGTTGAAAATGAAACTGGCAAAAGGATTAAGTGTCTGAGATCTGATAGAGGAGGAGAATTTACTTCAAATGAATTTGTAGAGTTTTGTGAACAACATGGAATCAAGAGAGAGTACTCAGTAGCAAGAACTCCTCAACAAAATGGGGTAGTTGAAAGGAAAAACAAGACTATTGAAAACATGGCTAGAGCTATGCTGAATGAATCTAAGTTATCAGATGGTTTTTGGAGAGAAGTTGTAAACACAACAGTATACATAATCACTAGGGCTCAAATGAGGGTAAATCATCACAAGACTCCATATGAGCTTTGGAAAGGAAGACCTGCCACTGTAAAACACTTCAGAATTTTTGGAAGCAAATGTTACATAAGACGGGAAGACCAAAACTTAGGCAAGTTTGATCCAAGATGTGATGAGGGAATTTTTCTTGGTTATTCCACAAGGAGTAAAGCCTACAGATGCTTCAACAAAAGAACACACACTATGGTGGAAAGTATAAATGTAACAATTGATGAGAAGATAGATTCAAGAGAACCAGTTCAACAAATTGTGTATCAAGAAGATGGATGTTGTCAAGAAGAATTTTGTGAGGAATCAGATAAAGAAGAAGAAGAAACACGAAGACTTCTTCCCAAAAATCCATCCAGGTATGTACAGAAACATCATCCAAAAGAGCAGATCATCGAGAATCTAGAGGAAATATAGACAAGGAGAAGAATAATAAAACCATCTCAACAAGCAAATTTTTCTTTGCTATCTAAGATTGAGCCAAAAGACTTCACTCAGGCAAGTGAGGATGAATTTTGGATTAAGGCAATGAATGAGGAATTGGATCAGATAGAGAAGAGCAAAACTTGGGAACTTGTTCCATGACCAAAGGACAAAAATGTGATTGGCACAAAATGGGTATTCAGAAATAAATTAAATGAAGATGGACAAGTGGTCAGAAATAAAGCAAGGTTAGTATGCAAAGGTTATGCACAGGTAGAAGGAATTGACTTTGATGAGAATTTTGCTCCAGTTGCATGACTTGAAGCTATAAGGATGTTTTTAGCATTCTCAAGTTTCAAGAACTTCAAGGTATATTAGATGGATGTCAAGTCAGCATTTCTAAATGGGGTTCTAGAAGAAGAGGTTTATATTGAACAACCAGAGGGATTCATACTAGCAGATAAACCAGATCAGGTATGCAGATTGAAAAAGGCATTGTATGGTTTAAAGCAAGCTCCTAGAGCATGGTACTCAAGATTGGATAAGTATCTTCAGGAATAGGGGTTCATAAAAGGAATAGCATATAGTAATTTATATATCAAAAATGAAGGGAGTGATCTTCTAATAGTGGTTGTTTATGTTGATGACATAATTTTTGGGGGAAACAATGATAAGATGTGTAAGGAATTTGCTAAGAACATGCAAAATGAATTTGAGATGTCTATGCTTGGTGAATTGTCCTTCTTTCTTGGACTTCAGATTTCACAATCGAAAAGGGGAGTGTTTCTCTCACAAGCCAAGTATATAAAGGAAATGTTAAAGAAATTCAGGTTAGAAGATTGTAAACCGGTAAGTACTCCCATGGTCACAGGGTGCAAGTTGAGTAAGGATGATGAATCTCCAAAGGCAGATCAGATATTATACAGATCTATGATTGGCAACTTATTATATGTTACAGCTACGAGACCAGACATAGTACAGTCAGTGGGATTAGTGGTAAGGTTTCAGGCAACACCTAAGGAAACACATGTGGCAACAGTAAAAAGAATTTTCAGGTATCTAAAAGGGACTATGGATTTTGGGCTTTGGTATCCCAAAAGTGACAGTTTCACACTAACAACATATACAGATGCAGATTGGGCCGACAACATTGATGACAGAAAAAGCACAAGTGGAGGAGCATTCTTTCTTGGAGAATGTCTAGTCTCTTGGTTAAGTAAGAAGCAAGTTTCAATATCTTTATCTACAATAGAAGCAGAATACATTGCAGTAGTAGCTAGTTGTACACAGGTGTTATGGATGAAGAGAACTCTAGAAGACTTCAAGATAAAGCATGATCATCCCATTCCTATACTATGTGATAATACTAGTGCCATAAGTATCTCAAAAAATCCAGTAATGCACTCCAGGACAAAGCACATTCCGATTAAGTACCATTTTCTGAGAGAACATGTGACAAATAAATAGGTCAGATTGGAATATGTCACTACAAAGGAACATATAGCAGATATTTTCACTAAGCCACTTTCAAAGGAAACTTTTGAGTATCTTCGAGGAAAATTGGGAGTGAGACTCCCACCCCAGAATTAACCACCTCAAAAGAAGGTGGGGGAGGGGCTAAGCTAAGAGGCTCATTCTTAGCCCCGAGCCCCAAAGGTGACCCTTTGCCATTGATGTCAAAGGGGGAGAGATTTGAGTAAAGGGGAGAGATTTGATATTTGAGAGAGCATTGAGCCAAGGGGAGCAATGTCCCAGGGGAGCAGAACAAAGGAAAGGTCAAGTTTTTAGTAAAAGGAAATTGGGTTGCCATCAATGACAAAGGGGGAGATTGTTGGACATTTTGAGCTCAGTTAGTTGTCATTGATGTCAAGGTGAAAATTCATCATTAATACCATGGAGCACACCATCAACAACACCAGGAACAATGCGAAGAGTTGAAGAAAAATCCCACGGGTTTATAAAATAATGTTTTATGAGGGTTTATGGTAAACCCACGGTGGAAGAATAATTTACAAGTTAAAGGTTTAAGTTTAAACCCAAGGAAGGCTTTAATATTTTTAAAGCTAAAGTTTATAAATATAATTTATAAAATTTAAATTCCTTAGAATTTAAATAATTTATAAATTATGAAGGTGGGAGCGTCGACGTCATAAAATAAGTGGAAGCACCGACGTCTAAGAAACAAAGGGATTTCATGTATATATTAATGCCAAGGAGGCATTCAAAACTTACCCCTCGACATTTGTTTTTACATGTGATATAGTGAAACATTTTCATGCAATTGTTATTCGTTGAGGAAGAAGACAAGAATTTTGCTTGTCTTTAGCGCCAGGTGAAAAGAGATAAGGGAAAGAGCATATTGGTTGAAATGCAAAGGACATGGTGGTCCATTGGTAGCACACGTTTTGCGAAGGCGTTGGGAGTTGAGAAGCCCACGATCGATTCGCGTGGAGTGGTGTGTGTCTTGAGCGCCAAGGGAAATATTTTGCATGTGCCTTGTTTTGCATGCCAACCGAGGACAAAGAGGAGGAAGAGCGTCTAAGCTCTTAACCGTGCATCTAGCGCATGCGGTGGTCAAAGCCATGGCTAGAGCGCTCGTGGAGGCAGAGATTGAGGGTTCAAAACCCACCATTGGCAAAGGTAATTTTTTGATAATTAAAATCTTTATTTGCCTAAGGTTTTTTATGGAGTTATAAGGGTTTGTGAAAAGTTGATTATTTTGATTTATATTATTTTGGAGTAATAAGGGTTTGTGAAAGGTTGTTCATTTGACAATTGATTTTTATTATTGTGGAGTAATAAGGGTAAATGAGAGGTTGTGTTATTGATGAGTGATTTACATCATTGGAATTATAAAGAAAGTAGATTTGATTTTTATCAAAGTTTCTCTTGCCATTAATTTAAATCAAAGAGGTTTGAGTTATTTTTGGTGGATGTTAAGTTTATTTTAGTTGGGAGTTTATAAGGTGTTATTGGATAAATATTTTATGTATATTGATGGTTGTTTTTGAAAGTTGGAGTGATAAGGTGTAATTGAGTATTTACATTATATTGTGAGAAATATTTATCTTCTAACCTCTTTGAGCTTGGCATAGAAGTGTTTGTGGTTGTGACAGATTTATGAGATCCCTTCATCTTCAATAAAAAGGTATGAGCACATTCTTCCATAAGTTGAGTTGATTGATTGGTTTTCTGGAAAATAAGTTTGGAGTGAAAAGGACTTGATTAGGGTTTCCTATTGAGTGTGTTGAGTTAATGCTTCAAGGTTTTCTGGAATAAAGAGTTGTTAAAACCTTGTTTGATAAGCATTGTTGTTGAAGCCATTGGTTGTGTGAAGAACTTGAGTTAGAGTTTTGCAAATATCATGAGTATCATTGTTATGTGAAGATTGTTTTATAAGCATTGTTGTTGAAGTGAGTTGTTGTACAAAGAACTTGAACTAGGGTTTGAAGAGAACATGAGTATCATTGTTATGTGAGATTTGTTGTTGAGCATTGTTGGAAACATTTTGAGTTGGTGGTTATATGCTTGGACTAGGGTTTGTGAGAAAGAAGTGTTTCATTGAGTGATTGGTTGAGTAGAGTTGATTGAGCCTAGTCAAGTGGATGTGTGAAGTGATTGTTCAAGTTCCATAAAACAAACTATTCTATATTCTGATTTGAGTTGAGAAAGTGAATGAGCATTGAGTTGAAACATATTGGGTCTCTAACAATTCTCTTTATGTTTCTATGAGTTTTTGGACAAGTTCTGTGTGGACTTGTTGAGCAGATTTGGACAAGTTCTATGTGGACTTGTTGAGCAGATTTGGACAAGTTCTGTGTGGACTTGTTGGGTAGATTTGAGCAGGTTACTGTTGGATTTGACATTGGACTTTTTGGAAGATTTGAGCAGGTTCTGAGTGAACTTGTTGGACATATTTGAGCAGGTTCTGAGTGGACTTGTTGAGCATATTTGAGCAGGTTCTGAGTGGACTTGTTGAGCAGATTTGAGCAAGTTCTGTGTGGACTTGTGGAGCAGAGTTTAGTGTAGAGCTTTGGAGGTGACAGAGTAGAGAGGATAGTAGTCTCTAGTGGATAGAGATCCATCAGCCAGGGTAGTGAGGACAGGTCTTCTGAGTGGGGATAAGAGTCTTCAGTGGAGAGAGATCCACAAGCCAGTGCAGTGGAGGCGGTAGTCTTCTAGAGGATCACCAGCTAGAGTAAAGGAGAAGGAGTTCTCCTATGGATAGAGATCCATGAACTTGAGTTAGGGTATCAACATCTCCTTTGGACAGAGGTCCATAAACATTGTAGGGAAAGGATTCCCAAGAGAATTTATTTGAGAAAAAATTATAAGAAATATTTTCTTCGTGGAGGTAGCCATATTTGGGTGAACCACGTAAAAATCATGTCTCTCATGTGTGTGATGCTTTTTGTGATGTTTACTGCTTTAGTAATGTTGATGCTATTATTTGGATTAAAAAGCAAAAAGATTTATTGTATACTGTTCACCCCCCCCTCTCAGTATAAGCACATGTTCTTCATTAATTATTTCATATTAGATCTAAAATGAGGACAATAGGGAGCTAGCCTAAATCCAGAGGTTGGATGAAGCCTATGGCAAACCCTTCCAACCTTGTTAATACTTGGATTTTGGGGGTGCAAAAACTAAGAATAAGTCACTCCATTTCCTTGAATCAACATAGTTTCCAACATGACAATGGGACAAACTCCATTTTTATTTATATTTTAAGCCTAAAAACACATCTATCACAAATGAAGCAATTTGCTCAATATAAGGCAAAATTTTCTCTAAGTCAGACTCAAGAAGTGATTCAATTGAGAAAGCAAGTGATTCACTTGACAAGGTAGGAAAATCATCAATTTTTCATCTACACTCTCGAAAGGGATAAAAATCAAGCTATCCATCTAATTTTTCAAGTCTAAATCCACTTTTACCTAAGGTTTCACCTATTTTTCAATTTTTGTGCTTATATTTTGTAGGTACTTTGTGGATGGCAACTTCAAATTGAACCTTAGAAAACTATTTTTTTTTGTAAATGCAACTGCAACAATGACTAAAACAAACTCAAATTTAGCTTGTATGTGTATATTTCATGGGCAAACACACATAAGGTAGCTTTTTGAATCAAATATACACAAGTTTGAAGCAATAAACGATTTTCTGAATATAACAAGTGATTTGCTCAATAAAGGGTCAAAAAAATAAAAATCTTCTAGCATGTGATTCACTGTACACAATATTCCAAGATAAATTCGTTTGTTATTATTTTTTTAAGTTCCACCATAAGAGTGAATTCCTCGATTAAGAAAATCACTTATCTTTCCAAGCAAATCACTCATTTTTTTCCAACTTAGCAAAAACACAAACATAGTGTTCAAATAACTTCGATTGATAGATTACTAGAAAACTACATCATAAAAGCGAATCACTCCATTTTGCAAACAAATTGCTCGAAATAGACATATTTTGTAAACTTATGGTTTTTTTCTAATTTTGATCCTAATCTTCTAGATTCTACCTTGGGACTCTATTTTTGTAGGTACAAGGACATGAATACATGAACCAAATCTCAAAAAGAGCATCAATTAATGGAAATAGTCATATTTCATAGGAAGAATGGAAAAGGAAAGAGGAGAAAACAAACTACCACTTGGGTGCACTAAGAAGAGTTTGAAGAACTTCTAGTGACTTGTCCCATCTTGTCCAAAGGAAAGAGCCTAAAGTTCAACCAAATTAGTTTTGGCTTTACACCCCCTCAAATAAGTTACCTAAACCAACAAATGAGTTATTCTACCATCCTAGTCAACCCAACCTAGTCTAATACTAAAATTTACTGAAGAACACAAGCTTATATTGGGAGGGGGGGTGAATAGTATAAGACTTAACCAATTAGTAATTTTAACTTTAGATAGCAGTGGCATCAACACAAAATTAATCAAGACAGAAAGCATCACACATTGAAGACCCATTTTTAACGTGGTTCACCCAAAATGGTTGGGCTACGTCCACAAAATTTTTTCTCTAAAAGTTATCTCAAAGTTCTTTGGGAATCCTTCCCAAATACAATGTTTATGAGCCTCAGCCCAAAGGAGATACCTTCTCCCAATAAGAATTTATGAGCCTCTGCTCAAAGGAGATACCTTCCCCTCTACTCTGGAAATGATCCCTTAGAAGATCAACTGCCTCTACCTATTGCCAGCACATGGAACTCCTTTCCACCGAAGACCTCTTGTCTTCAATGCTTAGCCTAAGAGACCTCTGCCTTCTATGATCACGTCCACAGTAGCTCAAAAACCAAATATGTCCTTAGGTTTTTCTCATAGAACCAATGCACCTCTATCCTCAAGTTCTCTGATAGAACTATCAAACTCAGCTCACAAGTCCTCTGCTAGGACCTGTCCAAATCTGCTCAAGAAACATACACATCTTCTGCGCTCTTACAGCCACACTTCGTCTTCTCTCAATTGTCTCTCTGCACACTCTCTGCATTGTCTTCGCACACTCTGTGCACTTCGATTGAATTTTGCACTCTGCTCTCGGCGATCGAACTTCTCACTCTGTGCTCTATCTGTGAACGTTGCAACTAACAACTACACCAACTCTTCAAAATAGCCTTCCTTTTATAATAACACTTTCAAGATCAAAACCTTAATCTTAGTCGGCTGTAACCCTAATCTTTAGTCGGCTGCACAACCCTAAACTTCATCGACTGCAAACCCTAATCTTCATCGGCTCACATTTAACTTTATCAGCTTCAACTGCCTCTATAACTCTTCTATAACTTTTTCCCCGAAACTACAACATGTCGCGATATCGCGACACCTTTGCAACTGTACATTTTATTTTGGATTTTTTCGTGATATTGCGACACTTCAGCCTTTGTCGACTTCAACTAAGCTCTTGTCACGATATCGCGACACTTCTGTCTTTGTCAGCATCAACTTTGCTTTTGTCGTGATATCGCGACACTTCTCCCTTCGTTGACCTCCTTTCTGCTTTTGTCATGAAATCATGACACTTCTGCCTCTACAGACTTCATTTTCACTTCTGTCATGATATCGTGACACTTCTGTCTTCATATCCTTCCTCTCTGCTTTTGTCATGAAATCGTGACACTTCTCCTATAGAAGACCTGCTTTCAGTTTCTGTCATGAAATCGTGACACTTCTACTTCTGTCTGCTTTCTTTTTGCCTATCATGAAATCGTGACACTTTTTGCATCCGTATGCATTCTTTGCAACCCGTTGCAAAATCACGACGCTTTCAGCTTTCGTACGCTTTCCTTGTAACCCGTCCTGAAATCATGACATGTCGCGATATCGTGACACTTTTCTAACTTTTTTTCTCTCTCCTGCTTAAGTCGTGAAAATGTGACATGTCACGATATCGCAACACTTTTCCTCCTTAGCTCTTTTCTATTCTTCGGGTTGTGAAAACCCAACATGTCGCAATGGCAATGGGTCACCTTTGGGGCTTGGGACTAAGAATGAGCCTCTTAGCTTGATCCCTCCCCCACCTCCTGATGAGGTGATTAATTTTGGGGTGGGAGTACAACTCCCAATTTCTCCCTTAGATACTCAAACGTATCTCTTGGAAGAGGTTTGGTGAAGATATCTGCAATCTGCTCTTTAGTAGACACATACTCTAGCTTGACCTGCTTGTCTTGCACTTACTCCCTTAGAAAGTGATACTTGATGGAAATATGCTTTGTCCTTGAGTGCATTACCGAATTTTTGAAAATACTTATGGCACTTCTATTATCACAAAGTATGGAGATGGGTTGTTCATGCTTGAATTTGAAATCCTCCAAGGTGGTTTTCATCCATAAAACCTATGTACACCCAGCCACTGCTGCTATGTATTCAGCCTCTGTTGTAGATAAGGAAACTGAAGGTTGTTTCTTACTTAGCCAAGAAACCAAACTCTTTCCCAGAAAGAATGCTCCACCACTAGTGCTTTTCCTGTCATCAATACTGCCTGCACAATCTACATCTGTATAAGCTATGAGAGTGAAATCATTACCTTTGGGATACCAAAGCCCAAAGTCCATAGTGCCCTTCAGATATATGAATATCCTCTTAACTGCTATAACATGAGAATATTTTGGAGCTACCTAAAATCTTGCTACTAACCCAACTGCCTGCATGATATCTAGTCTGGTAGCTGTAACATATAATAAATTGCCAATCATTGATCTGTACAAATTTTGATCTGCTGCTAGAGATTCATCATCTTTACTCATCTTGCACCCTATAATCATTGGAGTACATACTGGTTTGCTGTCCATTATCCCAAATTTCTTCAACATTTCTTTGATATACTTCCCTTGAGAGAGAAATACACCATATTTTGATTGAGCAATCTGAAGACCTAAAAAGAATGACAACTCTCCAATCATAGACATCTCAAATTCCTTCTGCATGGTGTTAGCAAAATCTTTGCACATCTGAGTATTATTTCCCCCCAAAATAATATCATCAACATAGACAACAATAATCAACATATCATCACCTTCATCCTTAATATACAAATTGCTATCTGCCACACCTTTCCTGAAACCTTGCTCATGAAGATACCTGTCAAGTCTTGAGTACCAAGCCCTAGGTGCTTGCTTTAACCTATACAAGGCCTTTTTTAGTTTACACACATAGTCCGACCGTTCCGAGAGAGACACTCCTTCTGGCTGTTCTATGTAGACTTCTTCTACCAACACCCCATTTAGAAAAGCTGACTTTACATCCATTTGATATACCTTGAATGATTTGAAGCTTAAAAGGGCCAAAAAAATTCTGATTGCTTCAAGACGAGTAACAAGAGCAAATGTCTCTTCAAAATCAACACCTTCTACTTGAGCATAACCTTTGCAGACTAACCTAGCTTTGTTTCTGACAATATTTCCATCCTCATTGAGTTTCTTTCTGAATATCCATTTTGTGCCAATGACATTCTTGTCCTTAGGTCTTGGAACCACTTCCCAAGTTTCACTTTTCTCTATTTGATTTAGCTCTTCATCCATTGCTTTTACCCAAAACTTATCTGCACATGCTTCACTAAAATATTTTGGCTTAATTTGAGATAATAATGAAACATTTGTAGAATCATGTGTGGGAATGACTCTTCTTCTCCTATTTGGATCACCAATGATCAAATATTTGGGATGATTTTTTTGAACATATCGTGAAGGAGTTTTGGGAAGCAGTTGTTGTCTTTCTTCTTCTTCATCTGAAACCTCTCTGAATTCTTCTTGACAAATTTCATCATTGAGTTCCTGGACTGGTTCTCTTATCCCCTGTATTTTCATCAACTGTTACATTTATGCTCTCTAGAACTGTATGAGTTCTTTTGTTGAAGCATCTGTAGGCCTTGCTTCTACTGGAATATCCAAGAAAGATTCCCTCATCACACTTAGGATCAAACTTACCCAAATTCTGATCCTCCCTTTTGATGAAACACTTACTCCCAAACACTTTGAAGTGTTTTACTGTAGCTGGTATTCCTTTCCACAACTCATAAGGAGTTTTATGATGATTGACTCTAAGTTGGGCCCTAGTGATAATGTAGACTGTTGTACTGACTGCTTCTTTCCAAAAGCCATCCGAAAGTTTTGACTCATTTAACATAGCTCTAGCCATATTTTCAATAGTTCTGTTTTTCCTTTCAACTACTCCATTTTGTTGAGGAGTTCTTGCCGCTGAATATTCTCTTTTGATTCCTTGTTGCTCACAGTATTCCACAAATTCATTTGAAGTGAACTCTCCTCCTCTATATGATCTTAAGCATTTGATTCTCTTGTCAGTCTCATTTTCAATCATTTCTTTGAAAGCTTTAAATTTTTCAAAAGCTTCAAATTTTTCTTTGAGAAAAGTAACCCAAGTCATTCTAGAATAATCATCTATAAATAGCATGAAGGAGCTTTATCCCTGAATGCTCTGAGTTCTGGTAGGGCCACATAAATCAGTATGAATAAGATCCAATGGTTTTGAAGAAGTATACCCTTTTGATTTGAAACTGGTTCTGGTCTGTTTTCCATGTTGACAAGGACCGCAAATGATGTTATGGGGCCTTTTTATTTTGGGCAAGTATCTAACTGCTTCCTTGTTACTAATATTGACAAGATTATCAAAGCTCAAATGCACCAATATTTTATGCCATAACCAACTCTCATCTTCTTGAGTTAGAAAAAACTTTTCCTTTTTTATCTCACTTAGCATGTAAAGATTGTTTGGAGTCCTTGTAGCACTAGCAATGAGTTTTCCATTTTTTTCTTTACTTATCTCACATCTATCTAAAAAGAAAGATACTATGTGCCCTTGATCACAAAGTTGACTCACACTTAGAAGATTATTTCTTAGGCCTTCTACATAAAGCACACTTTCTGTTTTGGATTTCCCATCCAAACTAAGAGTCCCTTTACCATAGATTTTAGCTGACCTGTTATCTCCAAAACTAACTGTTTCTCTGTTTGTTTCTTTTAAGACCAAAAACTTTTCCTTTTCACCAGTCATATGTTTTGAACAACCACTATCAAGATACCATTTTTCTACTTTGTCTTGAGCATGAAAAGCAGTTTGAACTATCATCGACTTAGATTTGATCTCATTTCTCTTTTTAGTGAACTCAAGGCTAGATCTATCCAAACTGCACATCCTTGCTATATGCCCAAAATTCTTGCACTTGTAACACATGACATTTTTATTCATAAGAGGTGCAAAAGAGTTAACATTTTCCTTACTATGGCTATTCAAAGACTTATTGCAATGCATAGCTTTGTGACCAAATTTCTTGCAAGAAAAACAATAGCCATGGAAAGTATTATGTAACCTATTTTGATGCCTTGGATGATTGTTCTTCTTGTGACCAACTAAAATCCATCGCTCTTCAGGATGAAGATTGATCTTGCTCGAAGACCCTGTTTCATGAATGGTGATACCATCCTTCTTTTGCTTTTCACATGGAGTATTCTGTCTGAGAGCCAACTGTTACAACTTCACTCTAAGAGACATAACCTCTTCTTCTAGTTTCTCGCAATCATATTCCTTTCCTTTTAGAGCCTCTGTCAAAACCTGTTCAAACTTCTTCCCTTCTTCAGCTAGAATTTTGAAGTCTATAATACTTTGAGACAATTCTGATCTTGCTATCTCTTCTTCCTAACATTGATGCTTGAGAACATAATTCTCTTCCTTGAATTTCTCAAGCTTTCTTAAATCCAAGAAGAATTCACCTTTGAGATCGAACTCAACCTCTTCATCTCTTTCTAAAACTGTATGTTCCTCTGATAGATCCTTCTCCAAGCTGTTAGGCTCTTTCTGGAGAGACCCGCTTTGATACCAATTGAAGAACACAAGCTTATATTGGGAGGGGAGGTGAACAGTATAAGACTTAACCAATTAATAATTTTAACTTTAGATAGCAGTGGCATCAACACAAAATTAATCAAGACAGAAAGCATCACACATTGAAGACCCATTTTTAACGTGGTTCACCCAAAATGGTTGGGCTATGTCCACAAAAACTTTTCTCTAAAAGTTATCTCAAAGTTTTTTGGAAATCCTTCCTAAATACAATGTTTATGAGCCTCGGCCCAAAGGAGATACCTTCCCCCAATAAGAATTTATGAGCCTCTTCTCAAAGGAGATACCTTCCCCTCTGCTCTGGAAATGATCCCTTAGAAGATCAACTGCATCTACCTCTTACCAACATGTGGAACTCCTTTCCACTGAAGACCTCCTGTCTTCAATGCTTAGCCTAAGAGACCTCTGCCTTCTATGATCACGTCCACAATAGCTCAACAACCAAATCTATCCTCAAGTTCTTCTCATAGAACCAATGCACCTCTGTCCTCAAGTTCTTTGATAGAACTATCAAACTCAGCTCACAAGTCCTTTGCTAGGACCTGTCCAAATTTGCTCAAGAAACATACACATCTTCTATGCTCTTATAGCCACACTTCGTCTTCTCTCAGTTGTCTCTCTGCACACTCTCTGCACTGTCTTCGCACACTTTGCACACTTTGATCTAATTTTGCACTCTGCTCTCGGTGATCGAACTTCTCACTCTACGCTCTATCTGTAAACGTTGCAACTAACAACTACACCAACTCTTCAAAATAGCCTACCTTTTATAATAACACTTTCAAGATCAAAACCTTAATCTTAGTCGGCTGTAACCCTGATATTTAGTCGGCTACACAACCCTAAACTTCGTCATTTGCAAACCCTAATCTTCGTCGGCTCACATTTAACTTTGTTGGCTTCAACTGCCTCAGTAACTCTTCTGTAGCTTTTGCCGCGAAACTACATGTCATGATATCATGACACCTTTGCAACTGTACACTTTATTTTGGTTTTTGTCATGATATCATGACACTTCAGCCTTTGTCGATTTCAACTAAGCTCTTATCGCGATATCGTGACACTTCTGTCTTTGTCAGCATCAACTTTGCTTTTGTCGCGATATCACAACACTTCTCCTTTCGTCGACCTCATTTCTGCTTTTGTCATGAAATCGTGACACTTATGCCTCTACAGACTTTGTTTTCACTTTTGTCATGATATTGTGACACTTCTGTCTTGATAGCCTTCCTCTCTGCTTTTGTCATGAAATTGTGACACTTCTCCTATAGAAGACCTGCTTTCAGTTTTTGTCATGAAATCGCGACACTTCTGCTTTCGTCTGCTTTCTTTTTTGCATGTTGTGAAATCATGACACTTTCTGCATCCGTACACATTCTTTGCAACCCATTGCAAAATCATGATGCTTTCAGCTTTCATACGCTTTCCTTGTAACCCGTCACGAAATCGCGACATGTCGCGATATCGCAACACTTTTCTAACTTGTTTTCTCTCTCCTGCTTAAGTCATGAAAATGTGACATGTCGTGATATCACGACACTTTTCCTCATTAGCTCTTTTTTGTTCTTCGGGTCACGAAAACCTGACATGTCACGATATCACGACACTTTTTCTCCTTAGCGCTTTTCTTTTCTTCGGGTCGCAAAAACCCGACATGTCGCGATATCGTGACACTTTTTCTCCTTAGCGCTTTTCTTTTCTTTGGGTCGCAAAAACCCAACATGTCATGATATCATGACACTTTTTCTCTACGAGCTCTTTCTCTCGAACCTGTTGCGAAATCGTGACACTTTTTCGTCCGTACAAACCCTCTTGCAAATTGTCGCAAAATCGCGACACTTTTCTTTGCAAGCTCTTTCTCTCGAACCTGTCAGCTTGGGGTTTGCAAAAGACCTTTGAAACTATTATGCCGTAACCTTCATCAAAACAAATTATTTGACATCAAATAAAATTCCTTCAAAAGCTTCTTGACATCAATGACAACTTATATACTTGAGCAAAGGCAATGTACCCAAGTACCCAAAATTGCCAACATTTACATGAATAATTTTATGCATAACCTAATATTCATGCAAAATTTATACAATAGGCCTCCAAATACATAAAATTTTATACCTATGAATACTCCTCTAGCTCAAAATCCACCGGGATCTAGTACTTTAATTGTCCCTCCAATTCAAACCATGAACCAAACTAAATTGATAGGCCTAAACACCAACCTTACACAAAAAACACAAGTGATGATTGGACAAATAGGGTTGTAGGTGTCCCATAGAAGCACTTAGGGATCAAAAATTCCTCCTAACAATCAAGCATAGTAGAATATGCAAAGGCTACCCCCTTAGCATCAACAAGCTCAAAAAGTAGATTTGAATTATACTCCACCATAACAAAACTTAACATTACCTCTAACCTATCAAACACATCAAAATTTGCAAAATTTACCTCTTGAGAATCAAAAAGTTTAGTAGTTAGGTTTAAACCATATTCCTCAAAATGTTCAAATGCCCTCTAACCAACAATGGGTTTACCCAAATACATCACCTCAATATCCACCTTACTATCCCCCATATGTCTACCCTCCCTACCACCTATAAAAACACCCAAGATATACAATGTACCATCCTCATCAACAGTACAAACAATCCCCTCGATAAGAAAACAACCCCGATGCACCTACTAGACCCCCAAATCAACTCCCCAATTAGACCTATCAAGGTCCCTTGAGGTTATTGGTCTATTTATCCATTCCCTAAGCACTATGAAAGCTCTACACATATTCAATGGGAATGGAAACAAAACTATGTTGGATCATCTTAGTAAGTTATCCATACTTAAGTCAATTCATCATATCCAAAAAGAGGATATAATGACATATTTACTAATATATTCTCTTTGTGATAAAGTTGTATTATGGTATAGGAGACTACTATATAATTTTATAATTGATTGGGAATTAATAATCAAACCTTTCATGTATAGGTTTGGGAGTATGGGAAATGGATATTTGGTTTTATTCTAATTAAGCATAATATGAATGATCTCAATGGTAGTTTCACAAGAACATTAAATTTAATCCTTTAGAACATTAGGTCAAATAAGAAATAGACATTACCATAATATATTAAAGGTTTGTAATCTAATTTAGTGCCGATTTTTTATAATGCTAACCATTTCACCTTAACGATAACATTTAAATAAGCAAAAAGAGGAGAAGACATTATCATCAAGGTAGGGAAGGTACCCCCTACCCCGCCAATGATGTATGCAACCCACATTATTTATAAATGCTTTAATATTGAGTGCTATGTCTAACTTCTCTTCTATTCCAATACCTCCATCAAGAAACTTTTTTCATCCTTCTAAATGACAACTATAGAATTGGTAGCCAAAAAAGATACCATATTTGATGAAAGATCAAGTTCCTTGACAAGGCACTAATCAAGGAATAAATCAACCCCATAACCATATAATCAATGCAAATGATGATATAGAATCCATGTGGTGCATACCATGCAACTATAAGCATGATCCCGTTGAATTCATAAGTGCCATCAAACACTCCAGGACTATGCAATACACTAAACAATTCATCACCACTAGTCAGATCGATCCTATTGTAAATATTACTACATATCAACAACCTATGGCTATGAAAACAATTCATATTTTACCTTAATCCCAATAATATAATATTGGTAAATTTTGGATCTACTAAAATAGATGAAGAATTAGTCTCTAAAGATAATGCGACAAAACAACTAGCTAACTAGTAGAACAACCGACTAGCTAGAAATATAGTACTACAAAGGGAATGATAATGTTGGCAATTTTGGGTACCTTGAGTACATTGCCTTTGCTCAAGTATAGTTGTTGTCATTGATGTCAAAGGAGCTCTTGGTAGTTGTTGTCTTTGATGTCAAGGAGTTCTTGAAGCAATTTGTTTTTATGTCTAAGTATGTGTTTTGATGAAGGTTTCAGCTGGTCAGTAAGTCTCCAAGAAAATCAGAGTAGCCCAGTTGCAAAAGATCCAGAAAAAGATAAGTTAGAAAAAGTTTGCAGGCGGCTGGAAAAACTGTCACGATTTCGCGACATGTTTTAGGAGAGAGAAAGTTCGGGCAAAACTATCACGATTTCGTGACATGCTGGAAGGCAGAGGCAAAGCGGGCAAAACTGTCACGATTTCATGACATGTCGCATTTTCGCGACTCGAGAAGCGCAGGAAGGCAGAGAAAGAAAAGTGTCACGATTTCGTGACACATTGCCAGGAAAGTTGTTCGGACGAGCAAGTGTCACGATTTCGTGACATGTTGCAGGAGAGAGAGTCCAAAAGGAAAAGTGTCACGATTTCGTGACATGTTGAAGAAGAGGAAGTCTACAGTGTTAACTATCATGATTTCATGACAAGTTTGAAGAGAGAGAAAGTGATTCAGGAACTGTCACGATTTCATGACATGCTGCAAAAGACAAAGTGAGGACTGTTGCGATTTCGTGACAGGATGCAAAGTTCTAGTTGAGGACTATCATGATTTTGTGACATGCTAAAAGCTCAAAGTGAGAACTGTCATGATTTCTGACTTGAGCAAAGAGAAGAGCCGAAAGGAGAAGCGTCATGATTTTGACAGGTGGTGAAAGCGTGAAGCAGAAGTGTCACGATTTATCGAAGGTGGAGAAAGCGTTCGAAAGCTAAGCATCACGATTTTGTGATAGGCTACAAAGAAGTTGTACGGATGAGAAAGTGTCAGTGTTTGTCAGATTGAGTTGACGAGGAGAAAGTGTCACGATTTCATGACAAGTGAGATGACGTCAGCAAAAGTGTCATGATTTCATGACAAAGTTGAGAGGAAGGCCTTGAAGACTAAAGTGTCACGATTTCATGATAAGTGTGATGACGTCAGCAAGCAAAGGTGTCACGATTTCATGATAGAAGAGAGGAAGGGCATGAAGACAGAAGGGTCATGATTTCATGACAGAAGAGAAGATGACGTCAGCAAAGATAGGAAGTGTCATGATTTCGTGACATAAGCGGTAAGGAGGTCGACAAAGGCAGTAGTGTCACGATTTCATGACAGCAAGCATAGAAGGTGTATGACAGGCAAAGATGTCATGATATCGTGACATGTTGAAGTTTCACGCCAAAAGCTACAAGGAGGCAATGAAGTCGACAGAGTTAAATCTGGGCCGACGTAGCATAGGGTTTTACAGCTGACGTGATTGAAGGGTAAACAGTCGACTAAGATCAAGGTTCTAATCTTGAGATTGTGAGTATAAAAGGAGGGTTGTTTGATTTGTTTTGGCATCGATCGAAGTGTGCGTTCGAAGTGCATTGAACTTGCGCAAGTAAAGTTTGCGATGCACAAAGAGTGAGTCATTTCGAATTAAGCGAGGTGTGTAAGATGCAGCCATAACAGTGCAGATAGCGCAGAAGTGGCGGTGGATGCGCAAAGGAGCAGAAGCTATTGGTGTTGCGACATTCGAAGATAGCACATAGAAGTGAGAAGTTCGATAGCCGAAGTGTTGTGTGTTGCTGTGTTGCACAGTCTATGCGAAAGTTGGTTTCATCTAATACAGCTATGACAGAACAGTGAAGACTTGGGGACAGCATTGAGCAAGCATTTGAAAGCTTGTGAACCATTTTTCTTTAACCAGTTTTGAGGACCAGATTGAGGACAGAGATTGAGGCAGAAGAGGACATTTGTGCTAGACCGAAGGACTACGTTTAGTGCAAATTCGAGGACCAGCTTTGCGGTGACAGAGTTGAGGACAGAGATCTCCAGCCAGAGCAGGGAAGACAGGTGTCTTCTATGGAAAGAGTTCCACTTGCTAAGGGCATAGGAGATAGAGGTCTTCTAGAGGGTCACCAGCCAAAGCAAAATTAGGGGAAGGTGTCTCCTTTGAGCTGAGGCTCATAAACATTGTAATCGAGAAGGATTCCCAGAGGACTTTGATACAACTTTTAGAAGAAAATTTTTATCCGTGGAGTAGCCCACCTTGGGTGAACCACGTAAATTGTTGTGTCACTTTGTGGATTATATTTTGTGCATTATTTTACTATTGTTATTACTGCTATCTTTATTCTGCATGTTATTGATTTGAAAGCTGCTTTGAAAGATAAAGTTAAAAGTGGTCTTATACTGTTCACCCCCCCTCTCAGTATAAGCTTGTGTTCTTCAATTGGTATCAGAGCTGGTTTCTCCAGATAAAGCCTAACAGCTTGGAGAAGGATCTATCAGAAGAACATACAGTTTTAGAAAAGGGTGAAAAAGATAAGTTCGATCTCTAAAGTAAATTCTTCTGGGCTTTAAGGATTTCAGAGAATAAAGTTATGTTCTCAAGCATCATGACAGGAAGAAGAGACAGCAAGATCAATCTTCAGCCTGAAGAACGATGGATTCCAGTTGGTCACAAAAGGAACAATCATCCAAGGTATCAAAACAGGTTACATAATACTTTCCATGGCTACTGTTTTTCTTGCAAGAAATTTGGTCACAAAGCTATACATTGCATTAAATCCGTGAATAGCCATAGTAAAGAAAATGTTAACTCTTTTGCACCTCTTTTGGATAAAAATGTCATATGTTACAATTGCAAGAATGTTGGGCATATAGCAAGGATGTGCAGTTTGGATAGACCTAACCTAAAGTCTGCTAAAAAGAGAAATGAGATTAAGTCTAAGTCAATGATAGTTCAAACTGCTTTTCATGCTCAAGACAAAGCTGAGAAATGGTATCTTGATAGTGGTTGTTCAAAACATATGACTGGTGAAAAAGATAAGTTTTTGGTCTTAAAAAACACAAACAGAGGAACAGTTAGTTTTGGAGATAACAGGTCTGCTAAAATCTGTGGTAAAGGGACTCTTAGCTTGGATGGGAAATCTAAAACTGAAAATGTGCTTTATGTAGAAGGTTTAAGACATAATCTTCTAAGTGTGAGTCAACTTTGTGATCAAGGACACATAGTATCTTTCTTTTCAGATAGATGTGAGATTCGTAAAGAAAAAAATGGAAAACTCATTGCTAGTGCTACAAGGACTCCAAACAATCTTTACATGCTAAGTGAGATAAAAAAGGAAAAGTGTTTTCTAACTCAAGAAGATGAGAGTTGGTTATGGCATAAAATATTGGGGCATTTGAGCTTTGATAATCTTGTCAACATTAGTAACAAGGAAGCAGTTAGAGACTTGCCCAAAATAAAAAGGCCCCATAACACCATTTGCGGTCCTTGTCAACATGGAAAACAGACTAGAACCAGTTTTAAATCAAAAGGGTATACTTCTTCAAAACCATTAGATCTCATTCATACTGATTTATGTGGCCCCACCAGAACTCAGAGCATTCAGGGAGAAAGCTACTTCATGTTGTTTATAGATGATTATTCTAGAATGACTTGGGTGACCTTTCTCAAAGAAAAATCTGAAGCTTTTGAAAAATTTAAAGCTTTCAAAGAAATGATTGAAAATGAGACTGAAAAGAGAATCAAATGTTTAAGATCGGACAGAGGAGGAGAGTTCACCTCTAATGAATTTGTGGAATACTGTGAGCATCAGGGAATTAAGAGAGAATATTCAGCAGCAAGAACTCCTCAACAAAATGGAGTAGTTGAAAGAAAAAATAGAACTATTGAAAATATGGCTAGAGCAATGTTGAATGAGTCAAAACTTTTAGATGGTTTCTGGAAAGAGGCAGTCAGTACAGTAGTATACATTATCACCAGGGCCCAACTTAGAGTAAATCATCATAAAACTCCTTATGAGTTGTGGAAAGGAAGACCAGCTACAGTCAAACATTTCAAAGTGTTTGGGAGTAAGTGCTTCATCAGAAGGGAAGATCAGAACCTGGGTAAGTTTGATCCTAGGTGTGATGAAGGAATTTTTCTTGGCTATTCCAGCAGAAGCAAAGCTTACAGATGTTTCAACAAAAGAACGCATACAGTCATAGAAAGCATAAATGTAACAGTTGATGAAAAGACAGGAATAAGAGAACCTGTCAAGGAAATCAGTGATGAAATCTGTCAAGAAGAATTCAGAGAGGTTTCAGATGAAGAAGAGGAAAAACAACAGCTGCTTCCCAAAACTCCGTCACGATATGTTCAGAAACATCATCCCAAAGATTTGATCATTGGTGATCCAAACAACAGACAAACTAGAAGAAGAGTCATTCCGGCACACGATTCTACAAATATTTCTTTATTATCTCAGATTGAGCCAAGAGATTTCAGTGAAGCATGTGCAGATAAATTTTGGGTAAAAGCAATGGATGAAGAGCTAAATCAAATAGAGAAAAGTGAAACTTGGGATTTAGTTCCAAGACCTAAGAACAAGAATGTCATTGGCACGAAATGGATTTTCAGAAATAAACTCAATGAGGATGGAAATATTGTCAGAAACAAAGCCAGGTTGGTTTGCAAAGGTTATGCTCAAGTAGAAGGTGTTGATTTCGAAGAGACGTTCGCTCCTGTTGCTCGTCTCGAAGCCATCAAAATGTTTTTGGCTCTTTCAAGTTTCAAAGCATTCAAGGTGTACCAAATGGATGTGAAATCAGCCTTTTTAAATGGAGTTTTGGATGAAGAAGTCTACGTAGAACAGCCAAAAGGCGTGTCTCTCTCAGATCAATCGGACTATGTGTGCAAATTGAAAAAGGCCTTGTATGGGTTAAAGCAAGCACCTAGGGCTTGGTATTCAAGACTAGACAGGTACCTTCATGAGCAAGGTTTCAGGAAAGGTGTGGCAGATAGCAATTTGTATATAAAAGATAAAGGTAATGATATGCTGATTGTAGTTGTCTATGTTGATGATATCATTTTTGGGGGAAATAATACCCAGATGTGCAAAGATTTTGCTAACACCATGCAAAAGGAATTTGAGATGTCTATGATTGGAGAGTTGTCATTCTTTTTGGGTCTTCAGATTGCTCAATCAAAAGACGGTATATTTCTCTCTCAAGGAAAGTATATCAAAGAAATGTTAAAAAAATTTGGGATGATGGACAACAAACCTGTATGTACTCCAATGACTACGGGGTGCAAGATGAGTAAAGATGATGAATCTCCAGTGGCAGATCAAAAATTGTACAGATCGATGATTGGCAGTTTATTATATGTTACAGCTACCAGACCAGATATCATGCAGGCTATTGGGTTAGTAGCCAGATTTCAGGCTGCTCCGAAAGATTCTCATGTTATAGCAGTTAAAAGGATATTCAGATATCTGAAGGGAACTATGGACTTTGGGCTTTGGTATCCCAAAGGTGATGATTTTACTCTCACAGCCTATACAGATGCAGATTGGGCAGGCAGTAATGATGACAGGAAAAGCACCAGTGGTGGAGCATTCTTTCTAGGAAAGAGTTTGGTTTCTTGGCTGAGTAAGAAACAACCTTCAGTTTCTTTATCTACAACAGAAGCTGAATATATAGCAGCAGTGGCTGGGTGTACACAAGTTCTATGGATGAAAACCACCTTGGAGGATTTCAAAGTCAAGCATGAACAACCCATCTCCATATTTTGTGATAATACTAGTGCCATAAGTATTTCCAAAAATCCGGTAATGCACTCAAGGACAAAGCATATTTCCATCAAGTATCACTTTCTAAGGGAGAAAGTGCAAGATAAGCAGGTCAAGGTAGAATATGTGTCTACTAAAGAGCAGATTGCAGATATCTTCACAAAACCTCTTCCAAGAGATACATTTGAGTATCTAAGGGAGAAATTGGGAGTTGTACTCCCACCCCAGAATTAATCACCTCATCAGGAGGTGGGGGAGGGACTAAGCTAAGAGGCTCATTCTTAGTCCCAAGCCCCAAAGGTGACCCTTTGCCATTGATGACAAAGGGGGAGAGATTTGAGTAAGGGGGAGAGATATGAGTAAGGGGGAGAGTTTCAAGTGAAGAGGAAAGCTTCAAGTCAGGGGGAGCAAAACTTCAAAGAGATTGATTTCAGTTTTGGCTCTTGAAGATGTGTTTTCAGTTAAGTGTTGCCATCAATGACAAAGGGGGAGATTGTTGGCAATTTTGGGTACCTTGGGTACATTGCCTTTGCTCAAGTATAGTTGTTGTCATTGATGTCAAAGGAGCTCTTGGTAGTTGTTGTCTTTGATGTCAAGGAGTTCTTGGAGCAATTTGTTTTTATGTCTAAGTATGTGTTTTGATGAAGGTTTCAACTGGTCAGTAAGTCTCCAAGAAAATAAGAGTAGCCCAGTTGCAAAAGATCCAGAAAAAGATAAGTTAGAAAAAGTTTGCAGGCGGTGGAAAAACTGTCACGATTTCGCGACATGTTTTAGGAGAGAGAAAGTTTGGGCAAAACTGTCACGATTTCGTGACATGTTGGAAGGCAGAGAAAGCGGGCAAAACTGTCACGATTTTGTGACATGTCGCATTTTTGCGACTCGGGAAGCGCAGGAAGGCAGAGAAAGAAAAGTGTCACGATTTCGTGACACATTGCCAGGAAAGTTGTTCGGACGAGCAAGTGTCACGATTTCGTGACATGTTGCAGGAGAGAGAGTCCGAAAGGAAAAGTGTCACGATTTCGTGACATGTTGAAGAAGAGGAAGTCTCAGTGTTAACTGTTGCGATTTCATGACAAGTTTGAAGAGAGAGAAAGTGATTCAAGAACTGTCACGATTTTGCGACATGCTGCAAAAGACAAAGTGAGGATTGTTGCGATTTTGATGACAGGATGCAAAGTTCAAGTTGAGGACTGTCATGATTTTGTGACATGCTAAAAAGCTCAAAGTGAGAACTGTCACGATTTCATGACTTGCAGCAAAGAGAAGAGCCTAAAAGGAGAAGCATCACGATTTATGCGGAGAATGGTGTAAAAGCCCAAAGTGTCACGATTTCGCGATAGGATGGAGAAAGCGTTCGAAAAGAGCATCATGATTTCGTGACAGGCTACAAAGAAGTTGTACGAGATGTAGAAAGTGTCACGATATTTGGTGAAGTGTCAGATTTGAGTGAGGAGTGTCATGATTTGAATGAGTGACTAGTTTGTGAGAAGAAGGCATTGAAGTCTAAAGTGTCATGATTTCATGATAGAGTGTGATGACGTCGACAAGAGGCAAAGGTGTCATGATTTCATGAGAAGTTGAGAGGAAGGGCATGAAGACAGAAGGGTCATGATTTCATGATAGAAGAGAAGATGACATCAGCAAAGACAGGAAGTGTCATGATTTCATGACATAAGTGGTAAGGAGGTCGACAAAGGCAGTAGTGTCACGATTTCATGACAACAAGCATAGAAGGTGTATGACAGGCAAAGATGTCACGATATCGTGACATGTTGAAGTTTCGTGCTAGAAGCTATAGGGAGGCAATGAAGTCGACAGAGTTAAATCTGGGCCGACGTAGCGCAGGGTTTTACAACCGACGTGATTGAAGGGTAAACAACCGACTAAGATCAAGGTTCTAATCTTGAGATTATGAGTATAAAAGGAGGGCTGTTTGAATTGTTTTGGCATCGATCGAAGTGTGCGTTCGAAGTGCATTGAACTTGCGCAAGTAAAGTTTGCGATGCGCAAAGAGTGAGTCATTTCGAATTAAGCGAGGTGTGTAAGATGCAGCCATAATAGCGTAGATAGCGTAGAAGTGGCGGTGGATGCGCAAAGGAGCAGAAGCTATTGGTGTTGCGACATTCAAAGACAACGCGTAGAAGTGAGAAGTTCGATAGCCGAAGTGTTGTGTGCTGCTGTGTTGCACAGTCTGTGCGAAAGTTGGTTTCATCTAATACAACTATGACAGAACAGTGAAGACTTGGGGACAGCATTGAGCAAGCATTTGAAAGCTTGTGAACCATTTTTCTTTAACCAGTTTTGAGGACCAGATTGAGGACAGAGATTGAGGCAGAAAGAGGACATTTGTGCTAGACCGAAGGACTGCGTTTAGTGCAAATTCGAGGACCAGCTTTGCGGTGACAGAGTTGAGGACAGAGATCTCCAGCCAGAGCAGGGAAGACAGGTGTCTTCTGTGGAAAGAGTTCCACTTGCTAAGGGCATAGGAGATAGAGGTCTTCTAGAGGGTCACCAGCCAAAGCAGAATTAGGGGAAGGTGTCTCCTTTGAGTCGAGGCTCATAAACATTGTAATCGGGAAGGATTCCCAGAGGACTTTGATACAACTTTTAGAAGAAAAGTTTTATCCGTGGAGTAGCCCACCTTGGGTGAACCACGTAAATTGTTGTGTCACTTTGTGGATTATATTTTGTGCATTATTTTACTATTGTTATTATCGCTATCTTTATTCTGCATGTTATTGATTTGAAAGCTGCTTTGAAAGAAAAAGTTAAAAGTGGTCTTATACTGTTCCCCCCCCCTCTCAGTATTAGCTTGTGTTCTTCAGATAATCCCCAGAAGGATAAGGCCTCCTTTACACATAAAAGATAATAGACCCATCATTGTCTATCAAGAAAAATGTAAATAAAATGAAGGCATAGGAATAAGAACTATAGATATACCTCAAAAAGAAGTCCAGGGGACATTAGAGGATAAAAAATAGAAGATGGGTAAGGGAAAATAAGCAAAACAAAAAGTGAGAGAGAAAAAATTAAAAGTGAAGTTGATAATGGTAGATATCCACTACAAAAGGAGGTTGAAAAGAAATTGAAATATCCCTCTCTCATATTCTAAGGATGCTAAACTACTTCTAGTTATCCCATAAGATTTATAAAAAGGAGATAAATATCAACCTCTAAATTCAAGAGCTCCAAATAAATAAAGAAAACATCGACCAAAGTCAACATATTGGAAGCATTAGTGCTACCAAGACAAAGAGATATTCTCCAACAAGCACTAAAATAATAAGAGATTCTACTCCAAAAATAAGTACTTAGAATCTGCTCCCTCCCAAGTAGTCGAGCAACAAAACTTAATTGCTAAATAGCCATAAAATATTAAAGTCAAGGCCTTCTAATGTGAAAAATGATCCAAATCCAAAGGACCTAAAGTCATCTCCATTTTATGTAACTCTCAAAATCAAAAATTATAATCTCAAAGTTGAATTGTCAATTCAAGAGTAGTAATTATAATTATATCCAAGATTGTGTGTAAGTAAATGGGTCCCCATTATACCAAGACAACCAAAAATCCAATATAGATGGATTATATGAGAGTTGATACAATAGGTATCCTCAAAGATCTGGTCATGACCATAGCTAGGTATCTAAAATTTGTGATAGTTCAAGGGGTGATAGTTGTAGACTTATACCCATACTTGAATATATTATTATCCAAATAATGGACAAATAAGTTATTAGGGGATGGTTATTTATAAATGAGTTATACACACATGAAGTTTCCTAAGGATGGTAAAATTATTAGAATAAAAAATGATCCACCCTACAACTACCTCTTACTCAAGATAGAGGATGATGGTGCAATGAAATAAAACAAGCTTCCAAAATACATATATGAATATTGAAGTCCAAAATATGATCTATAGGTGGAGATGATAATTGGTGTACTTTAGGATGATGAGGATCTTGAATGGGAATTTGAAGAAGTAAAATTGAGGAATTGCTTGATTATAAAAACTCCTCCTAGAATCCACATCTTGACGAGCCATGGGGATAAAAAGACATGGAGAATGCATTTTTATGGGACTAGAACCAATAATGGGGTAGGTTCTAGGGTATGTTTCATTGATCTCCAAGGGGTATAGGTCAATTATGCATGTAGAATATTATTCAATTGCACAAATAATGTGGTTGAATATGAATCCCTCTATACTTGTTTGAGAAAGGTATGAAAGATAGGGATCAAATACTTGAAGATATATGGAAAATATGAACTAATAGTGAATTGAGTCAATTTCCAATGCACTACCAAGTATAGTCACTTGATATGATGCAGGAGTATCTAGATGGTTACAATCAAGATAACCATGACCCTCCTTATAACTACCTTCCACTTGTATAGAGGAAACTTTTATTGTTTGGAAAGGAGATAGAGCACATGGGGAAGAGGAAAGGAATTGACTGAAATAAAAAAGAGGAACTACCAAGATAGGAGGAAATACTAGCAAGTACCAATGAATATAGAAATATAGAGAAAAAGAGTGAGGTCTAGCTAGGAAAATATCCAGTTGTTTACCTAAGGGTAGGTGTGAGCATTTAGAATGGATGAAATATGTTGAATGTACAACCAATAGGCATTTTGGAAATACCATAGATAATTCAATCCTAATTTTATCTGTACACATGTTAAATTTGTGAATGACTTGAGTTGTCTAAATTACATTGTATATAATAACATGTATAGTGTTGTGGGTTTACAGGTGAAATAAAGAGCATTTGTAGTCCATGTAGAGGCATTATTCCAATGTGTAGAGAATAGTTCAAGTGAGGGCATGGTCACTGTCGAATGAGAATGTAGGAGTCATTCAAGTGGAAGAAAACCTTGACATTCAAATAAGAATATGACATCATCAAAAAGAGAATGTACAAGCAAAGCACCATTCAAAAGAAAGGGTGGGCATGGAAGTCTTTAAGTAATGAACATGTGAACTACCATTCATGCAAAGAAACTGGACCCTGCTATTCAAAGGAAAGAGAACCCAACTTCTTATCATGTCATTCAAAGTGGAAGGTATCCAAATTGCCATGATGGTTAATAGGAAAATCATCATCGTACAATGGAACCATTCATACAATTGAATGTTGGTTCAAATTGATGTACAATGAATGTGGTTATTCAATGAGTGTGGTCATAAAATAAATGTGATCGTACAATGAATGTGGTTGTACAATAAGGAGGATATTTCCATATAATATAATATTGTATAATTAAATATTTTCATTCAAAGGAGAGGACACTCATGTAAATTACATCATCGTACAAGTAGACCATTATCATAATAAGTTGTCATACAAAAATTGCAAGAGTGCTATCATGAAGAAGTATCATATTATAGAAGGTTTAGGATTTGCTAAGCCATCTTGAAATTTTGCTAATTGCATGTGTGATTATCATGCATCTTGTGGTCATAAATAGATTGGATCATTTGCTGCTTGAGAAGGTCGTCTTTCACTAGAATCCCTTCTCTCATATAGATCATTTGGTATCAGAGTTGGTTTAATTTTAGGAGTTTGTAAATTGTGTTGAAGGAGATATGACACAATGAGGAAGAGGAATACCATGTGGTTTGGGACCCTAACATGTGGATATAGAAAAAATGCTAAGAGGAATCACTCTTAGGCTAGATGCGATTGAGATTGCCTAAAGGAGATTAGAGACAGTGAAGAGGAGGAAACTAGTCATGTAAAAGCTCAAAATAAAGAGCAAGGAGAAGAAATGAAGCAATGATTTATTTAGGCAATCTCAAATATGGGATGTAAACCAAATACGTATACTCCCAATTTTAATGGAAGTTTAAACCCATAAGAGTTAATTGATTGGGTAATAGACATGGAGAGATTATTTGATTATGAATCTATGGAGGATCCAAAATAGATCAAATTTTTATGTATGTGGCTAAAGGGAAATGCTTAAATTTGGTGGGATAATGTCCAAATAGAGATACAATGAAAGGGAAAGGATAAAATCCAAACTTGGGATAAGTTTATGTCCAAGTTAAAATCTAAATTTTTACCTATAGGTTATCAAATAAGATTGTTTAGAAGACTCCAAAACCTCAATCAAAAGGAGTTGGGAGTGCAAGAATATATAAAATATTTCTCTAAATTGACCATAAGTTTAGGTCATATTGAAGATGATGAGGAGAAAGTGGAAATATATATAAATGGACTAAGGTTGTCCATACAAGACAAAATTGGTATGCTTCGAATTAGGATAGTTGAAGAAGCATATCAATATCCACTCAAGGTAGAAAAAATTTGACTCAAGCAACAAAATAATTCCAAATGAAGAGTACATTTATCTAGAGGAAGAGAACAATCAAATAGTTTTATATGGCAGCATATGCAAGAAGGAGAAACTAGTACTTCTCAAAGCGATTTCAACCAAAGTACTTGAGAAAAGGGTGAACCATCAAGAGGATAATGTGGATTTGGTAGAGGAGGATGTGGTTTTACTGGAAAGTGTTATAGGAGCTTGTAAGGAAATAGAGAATATGAGTATCCTGAAACACAAAAAACTAGGAGTTGACAAGAAGCCAATAACAAAATTGCACAAGCAAAGGAAGAGAGTATGATTTACCAAAGCATATGGAGCAACCTGGATGAGGGGAGTCACTTATGATGAAAAGGATATTGTTAAAAATAGATAAGAAGGTATATGAACCAATGCAAAGAAGAAGATATTTTAAAACCATATACAAATCACGAGGTAAGTATTGTAAGGTCATTATGGATAGTGGGTGTATAGATAATTTAGTGTCTACAGAGATGGTAGAAAAGCTTAAGTGGATTAAACACCTAAATCTATATAAGGTTTTATGGTTGCAAAAGGGATATCAAATTTTGGTGAATGAACAATGTATGGTAGACTTCCAACTTGGTTCTTACAAGGATGAGATATTATGTGATATTATGTCTATGGATTCTTGTCATGTTTTTTTGGGAAGGCCATGATAGTTTGATAGAAAAGAAGTGCATGATGACAGGATAAACACCTACACTATTGAGAAATATGGCAAGGAGTATATATTAAGTCCATTAAAGGATAAATGAGAAAAGTGGATAACTATACTATAGTGTGTCTGAATATAAATAAACAATTCTTGAAGGGTTATGAGACCTAGTTGAAGAAAGAAAAGGCAATGTTGAGAGAAGTTATGAATCAAGTGAAGGTGAAGGTAGAAGAAAGCAAAAGAATAAGTGTAAACATAGGAAATACACCATATTCAAGGAAAATGAAAGATCATATTAAGTTAAAAAAAGTCCTTTTTAATACAAATTAACCCTCATATTGGGTGTTTTTGCCATGAAAATATGCACAATTAGGGGAATAATCCCCTTTACAAGCTAATAATGGTGTCTTGATTCCCTATGTTACAAGCAAATGTGGGTGATATGTTGGAGTTGTGTTTGATGGAGTTGAGTTGATTTGAGGCTCTTCAAAGATCTGCACACAAGCAGCCAAGAGAAAGGTTAGTAGTTAAAGAGCCCACCTTAGTTGGGCTTTTGTTCATGCACATTGAACTATAATAAAACACAAAGTTTGCTACTATAAAATGCAATGAAAATGATAAATATACCTGTAGAAGCTCAAAACAGTCATGTTGGAGGTATAAGGTAGGCAAGAAAATGACTAAGGCAAGATTCTAGAGAAATTTTGGCAGCATTTGGCTAGCATAACTTAGGCTCCCTTAAAATGGCTATGGAAAGTTGTATTTATAGGCAAAATCAGGGTGGATGAGTGGGATGCCATGTGGACTCCACATGGACTCCACATAGGCAAGGGTAGTTGGGGGAAAAATCTAGAGAGGGTGAGGTGGAGGGTTGCATTTAAGTGCCTTGGGGAAGGGAAGGGGTCTAGAAGAATGAATATTATTTTTAAATTTGGTTCCTATATGCATGGGGGTTTGTGGAGGAATTTAAAATTTCTAACAATGGTGAGGTATCCTAGGGGGAGGTGACACATTAATGTGGGGGTTTATAGAAATTTGAGGATATTTTAAAATTCTAGAAAGGGGCAGATTTTCTAAGTTTCTAGAGGATTTTCAATAAATGCCATGCCTAGATCTCTATTTAATCTTAATTAAAGGGACATTTAATGATGTGTTTAATTAAGATTACTATTTTTTATTGTTTTTGTCATTTTCTATGTAGTAGGGGTAATAAGTAGGGCCATGATAGTGATGTAAATTATGTTTAATTAGCATAATTAAGGTTTGATTAAATATTTAATGGTGTAGGGAAATGATTAGGAATTATGGTTATTTTTATATTAGTGTTTTGTTGTTTTAATTATTTTTGTAAGTGTAGGAAATACATCAAAAATATAGGATTTATTATTTACATTTGATATTTATGGTGTTTCTAAGGTTTTGCTACACAATGTTTGGGGATTTTAGATTAATTTTAATTTTCTAAGGTTTATTTAGTTATTTTATTTTTAATTTATTATTTTAGCAATACTACTAATTTTAGATGTCTACAAATGCCCCTTTTTGCAATATGTTGTTTATAAAAACAACATAGTGCAAAAACGTTTGTCAAAATTTTATTGTGTGATTGCCCCAGTGAGATGATTATCCCCATGAGAGTATATTTGATGACCCCCTCAAGTGGTGAGTGCGCAGGTGAAGGCACGAAGCCAAGGACAAGCCACTTGACAAAATTAGGAAATGGAAAGAATAGGTAATGGATATCATCTTGTTAGAGACGATTAGGGAAGGGTGCTTAGCCATGGGTATTCAAGGGTTAATATGAGGGTGGGAGAATGGGGGAAGGTGGGAAAAAATGGTTAGATTGAAACTTCTTGGAGAGAAGAATAGTATAAGAGGATATAGTGGGAGAAAATGGTTATAATGCAACATGGAAAAAGAGCAAATCTAAATAGGAGGAGAGCGCCCTTGCAAAGGTAAGAGTAAGCATATGCAAGTACATAATGGATAGCAATGATACTAAAAGGAGAATATATGACAAGGAAAATGGATCAAGAAAAAGGAAAAGTAAGATGCTTAATTCATTAATCAAAAACCTTTTTCTTGAATAAACAAGGGTATATAATACCTAGAGCAAAATAGGACAAGAGAGTAGCAAAAGAAGAAGGAAGAAGGAGAATATCCTAAGGAGATTTTACGAGACTCAAACACCCTAGTACTCATCTCAAGTGGTGAAGTTACCATGCAAAGACCATTAAGATTTATAGGTCCCTTGAGACATATCGAAATGTCTTAGAAGCATTGTGTGTGCAGTGAGTTCATTAACCATATTTTGAATAGGTTTGGACTTAACCAATCATAGTCCTAATGAGAAAAAATAGAGCTGAATTGTGAAGGCATACTCCATTTCTAGTTATGCATTTATAGCCTCGATGGAGTTAGTGCACGGTCCATAAATGTTGCTCCACTGCCATCCAGGCATCTATAGCCTCAGTGGAGTCATCTAATACATCCAAGGATTCAGGCTATATTATTATTATTATTTCATTTTTTCATTTTTTTCATGTTTTTTTAGTGTGAACCCTTGGGTTTTGGACCGCTAAAGGATGCACGATGAGCTAATATAGGCATTAGGACTAATCATGATGTCATCCTCGCCTAATAAAAATAATATTAATTATGTGTAATGTGTGGGTTCTAAGATGTTTTGATAGGTCACAAAGGGAGACTCTAAATCATTGTGGCTTTGAATGGGATATATGTGCACTTGAGGAGGATACTAGGTATGGTTGAGTGACGGAAAGGTCCATGGGATACGAAGAAAGGGATAAGAGGAAGATAAGGGACACAAGAAGAAAGGAGATTGTGAAAGACATGTATATACCCCTACATATAAAAGGAAAGGTGAATTGTTAATGAGGTAAGCACCTTCCATGCATAAAAAAAGGGGTGGTGAAATGTAGCAATAGGTATATATTTAGCAATAGTAGAGAGAAGAAAAAGGTATGTACAAGGATTGTAGTTAAAACATATATATTATGCATAAAAGGCCCGTAAGCGTGGAGGAGGGTGTGAAGGCGAAGAAGTAGAGACAAATGAAGGTATGATGCTCCCCCAAACCAAGGGGAAGGTAGGAAGAAGGCGTACTAGAGGGTGAAATCCCCTAGCCAAAATTTGTGGGGAATGGTGAACTAGTCCTCAAGCTAGTGGGGGAGGAAGGAGTGGGAAGGGTGAAATTGAGGAGGAATGAGACAAATGATGTGGTTGAGGATGGAAGAAATGAAATTTGAATGAGGGGGTCAAGGAGTACAAGATGGACGAGGCTGATTGAAAAGAAGTGAAGTGGAGGAAGATGTTGTAGAAGAGAATGAGCAAGGTGATGTTGGAATATGAGCAAGGTGATAGGGAGAGGGACAAGAATATGGGGGAGATGGAGGAAAGAGAGAGGATGAATGGTAAGGTTGTGATATCTAGACCACATGAGGGGCATAGGATAGTGAATAAGGTTTTGGAAGAAGAGGTGGTAAAGAGGGTGTTGGAAGAAGTGAAGGAAGATAAGGGGTTGGAAGAAGGGGTCGCAAAGAGGATTTTGGAAGAAGAGGAAGAGAAGGGATTGGAATAAGATGTGGGTGAGAAGGTGTTGGAAGAAGTGGAGGAAAGGATAAGGAGGATTGGTACAAGGATTTACACATGGTGTTTTTGTGACCACGTGTGGATGCCCTAGTTGGAGGGGTTTGGAGAGTACTCGCAGCTCAAGAATTTTTCAAAATATAGATGATAATGGTTCAATAAGAGGTGTGAAGTGACGGTGGGATTGAGGAAGAATGTGTGTGGTAGGGAAAACAAATTGATTTTGAAACTTAGTGGAAGGAAGTGTAGCTTGATATGTTGGAGGTTGGGGTAAATATAGAGGTTGTTGTGAAGGGGGGTAAAGCTGTTGAGGTTGGTGTGAGGGATATGATTGTTGCAATGGAGATGGTTGATGTTGGGAACATGAGTAATATTGGTGTGAAGTGGTGAGAGGTGCTTGGGAGGCTTGTGGCAGAATGTGATGTGTGTGATATGATGTGGTAAGAGTATGGGTAGGAGTGTAATATGGTTGGGCAGTGGGTTGTGGATAATATGGTGGGGATGTATTAGGGGTAGGTTGAGATGGATGAGTTGGTGGGAGTTGGTCTAAAGGGGAGGTGTGGTGAAAGGGAGACAATGATTGATTATAAGTGGGAGATGATTGAGTGTGAGTAGGTGGTAGTTGTGCTGGATATGGTTGAGTGGGTGGTTGAGATTGATTGGATAAAGTATGGATGTTGATAAGTTGACAAAGGGGGCTGATGATACTATTGAATTGGTGGTTGATGATAGGTGGGTTGGGAGTGATGAGATGGTGGAGTTGATGGTTGGGGATATTGAGGTGGGGGTTGATGATGGATAGGATATTGGTGGTATTGCGGGGTTGGTGGTGATTGATAAGTGGGAGGTAGTTGATAGGGTTGGTGGTGTGTCGGGGTTGGTTGTTGGTATTGGATGAAATGAGCCATGGGTGTGTAGAATTTGATTATGAAATGTGAAACTTTTACAATGTAAAATATCAATTCCTTTGTATTTTTACAATATAATGAAGCCTTGAAGGCTTTTACAAGATAAAATGTTGTATGTTTCCTCTTCACAATAGAATTATAGTGTGGAGTATGTGGTCTTCCTCTCTCCCAAAGTTGCTCCAAAGTTTTTCAATCCCTGTAATACAACACTCAAAAGAGAGGAGTTAGTGATAAAATAAGCCCACCGTAGTTGGGCTTTTGTTTGACAATATAAAATTATGATAAAACAAAGAAGTTGCTACTGTTAAAATGCAAGTAAAATGATACAATATACCTATAGAAGCTCAATACAGTCACACTGGAGGTATTCGAAGGTAAAAAAGAAAATGACTAAGGCAAGATTATAGAGAAATTTTGGCAGCATTTGGCTAGCATAACTTAGGCTCCCCTAAAATGGTTGTGGAAAGTTATATTTATAGGAAAAATTAGGGTGGATGAGTGGGATGCCATGTGGAATCCACATGGAATCCACATAGGCAAGGGTAGTTGGGGGAAAAATCTAGAGAGGGTGAGGTGGAGGGTTGCATTTAAGTGCCTTGGGGAAGGGAGGGGGTCTAGAAGAATGGATATTATTTTTAAATTTGGTTCTAGATGCATGGGGGTTTGTGGAGGAATTTAAAATTCCTAACAATGGTGAGGTGTCCTAGGGGGAGGTGACACATTAATGTGGGGGTTTCTAGAGATTTGAGGATATTTTAAAATTCCAAAAAGGGGCAAATTTTCTAAGTTTCTAGAGGATTTTCAATAAATGCCATGCTTAGATCTCTATTTAATATTAATTAAAGGGAAATTTAATGATGTGTTTAATTAAGATTACTATTTTTTATTGTTTTTTTTATTTTCTATGTAGTAGGGGTAATAAGTAGGGCCATGATAGTGATGTAAATTATGTTTAATTAGCATAATTAAGGTTCGATTAAATGTTTAATGGTGTAACCTAGGTGTTGTAGGTGAGTTGGAGAGGAGAGGGCAATCCTCCAAGGGAGGTCCCAAGTTCAAATATCCACCCTACCAAAAATTTGAATTGGGTATCCAAAATCCAATTGATAATGTTGGTGCGGGCAGGGTCGGGTGCGACTCGTGGGTGACTTTGACGGTGTAGAACCCCCTATTCGTGGTCTCTCAGACCAAGGTGGCCCCACAAGGGGTTTTTCACTTAAATAAATAAATAAATAAATAAATATATATATATATATATATATATATATATATATATATATATATATATATATATATATATATATATATATATATATATATATATATATATAATGGTGTAGGGAAATGATTAGGAATTATGGTTATTTTTATATTAGTGTTTTGTTGTTTTTATTATTTTTGTAACTGTAGGAAATACATAAAAAATATAGGATTTATTATGTATATTTGATATTTATGGCGTTTATAAGGTTTTGCTACACAATGTTTGGGGATTTTAGATTAATTTTAATTTTCTAAGGTTTATTTAGTTGTTTTATTTTTAATTTATTATTTTAGCAATACTGCTAATTTTAGATGTCTATAATAAGTGTAGGGAAGAGGCAGTTGACCCAAATCACTAGTAGTAGTGACAATGACAATGATGGTTTGGAAATTCTTGCTACAAATAAAAAGAAAACGAAAAAAAAGATATGAGAATAATATGAATGCCATGATGACATTTATTGTCATGTTGGCCATGAAAAAGGCCATATTGCTAGAGTTGATAGTAACAATGGTACTTTGAAGTGTGGTGAAGAACATGGTGATAGCACGAGGTATCTAAATAATGATGACAAATACCAGAGTGGTGATGAAGAAATTGGGTTGCTTTGAAAGGCATAGGCTCCAAGTTAATAAGTAGAATGAGGTGCAATGGTAAAGAACTAGGAAGGTATATGAAAGAAGTGCAAATGCCCATAATTCCATAAATAAGGCCAAAGAATGAAGACCTTGGATATATAGGTCAAGCAAGAAGCAGTAAAATCAAATTTGTGAGAAGAGAGAGCAATATAGGGGATGAAGGTTAGAGGATAGGTTGTTGTAGTCAGTGTGGAAGATTTGGACATGTAGCAACTAGGTAATGGAACCTATATCCTTTTGAGATTTGTGAAACTATAACCACTCCAATCGAAGATCTTGCCACCAAGAGAAAGTAGTCAACAAAATATGTGTGGATTACAATTGGATGGATGATATGGAGTGAGACAAGATGAAACAAATGTTGAGTTCATTCTATAAGAGGAGTTTTTTCCTCTCTTATGAAGGCAAGGGAAAGATAATAGAGGTGACCTTATAAGGATAGTCAAGCTAAAATGGTAATGGCTTGGAAGAAAAGTTCATGTTCATGAGTCGAAGCTCATGAAAACTTTTTTCTTTTCCTAGAGTATGATATGAGAGCATTCATATGGTTACAAGTATGGTAACCATCACCTATCTTGTAACTGCCTACCACTTGTACAGAGAAAACATATTATTTAGAAAGAAGACAAAGCACATAGGGAAGAGAAGAGGAATCAATAGAATCAAAGAAGAGAAACCAATAAGATAGGAGGGGATGACAAAAATCATAGAGGAATATATGAAGAAGGATAAAAGAGGGGCAAGTATATATAGGGATAACATCCATTTATTTACCTTAGTCTAGGTGTGAGCATTCAAAATTGATGCAATATGTTGAATGCACAACCAATAGATATTTTGCAAATACCATAAATAATTCAATATCAATTTTATCTATGCACATGTTAAATTGGTGAATACCTTGAGTTATCTAAATTGCATTGTATAGAATAATATGTATAGTGTTGTAGGTTTCCAGATGAAATGGATAATGACTATAGCCTATGTAGAGGTATTGCTCCAACATATAGAGAATAGTTGACGTGAGGGAATGGTTGTTGAATGCGAATGTAGGAGTCATTCAAGTGGAAGAAAATCTTCATTCGAATAAGAAAATGGTATAGTAAAGAAGATAATGTAAAAGCAAGCACCATTCAAATAAAGAATGGGCATCAAAGTATTCAAGCAATGAATTCATGAATTACTATTAATGCAAAGAAATCGGACCCTATCATTCAAAGGAAATAGGATACACCCTCTTCTTCTCATGTTGTTTGAAGTGGAAGGCATCTAGACTATTATGATGGTTAATAGGAGAACCATAATTATACAATGGAACCAACCATACAATTGAATGTTGGTTCAAATTGATGTATAATGAATATGGTCGTTCAATGTGTGTGGTCGTACAATGAATGTGAGTGGTAATACAATGAGTGTGGTCGTATAATAAGTAAGATATTTATATACAATTGAACATTGTTATTCAAAGGAGAGGATGATCAAGTAAATTGCATTATCATACAAGTGGACCATCATCATATTAAGTTGTCCTGCAAAGATTGTAGGAGTGTTGTCACAAAGGAGTGTCATCTTATAAAAAGCTTAGGATTTGCTTGGCCATATTGAAAGTTTGCTAATGCATGTGTGACTATCATGCATATTATTTTCATAGATATAATGGATCATTTGCTTCTTGATAAGCTCATATTTTACTAGACTCTCTTCTCTTACCTGCATCATGAAATCCTAAAAACATTGATTTTTGGATCTGCTCAAAAGTTTCAATTCCTATGAAATCAAAACAATACTCTAGAAATTGAATACAAAAGCAAATGAGTTAGTAGGTATGGCAACATGCTTTGATCCTATAAATGACATGTGGGATAAGCCAAAAGAACTAGAGGACATTTTCAACCCTCTATTCCCAATAATTATGACCATTAACAATTCTTCAATAGTGATGAGTAGGTAATAGAATTCTTAATTAAAGAAGCATAATATATCAAATAAAATAACGAATATGGAGGCAATATCAAAAATATTTTCATACAACTTAAATAAAACCAATTTCCTAAGGGGATGATCACACTAGAAATTTTGTTCAACCTTGATGATATCATGAGGAAAGACAACCTAAAAGTGATTTATTCTGCATATCAACCTATCGAAATAGCCAATGTGAAGAATCTATTACTTGGGAAATACTATACTAAAAAAGAAAAAAATATTTTCAAAGAGTTTTGTAATAAGTATAGGTGTAGAGGGGGAAAACCACCCTACCACGTACAGTTCCCAAAAGGCTAGATCTGCAAGAGAGAAGAGAAGACTTATGGGGTGAACCACAAGGGCTGTGTTGTTCCCTACACTCAGTGCTAGGGGAGAAGCATTCACCAGGAATGATTTAAGGACTTACTCCAAGTCCTCTGGTTTTCAAGAATATTTGATGTATGAGATTCAAGATAAACACCTAGATTTGACCTTTCTAGATCTATGCTATAAAAGACAAAGGACAATGCAGAAATACAAAAATGTAGGAATACAACAGTTAACCCTAGAATGATTCTTTCTTTGAATTATTTTCTAGCCTAGGATTCTAAACAAACAACCTTTAAGCAAGGGCTCAAGAGAGATGCACAAAACAAATTAACCCTAAGTGCACACTATATGTTGTTTATCTTTCAAATGTTAGGAAATTAATTACATATATTTCTATAAAATCAGATATAGAGTTTATAATAGAAGTAAAATCACTCAACAAACAACCTAAAATACTAATCAGAATACTTAGCTTATCCGGTGATTTATCCTTGCTTTTATCCCTTTGTCCAATGCTATCAATAATACCTATTCTTGCAAGATAACTCAAAAAACACTTGAAAATGGGATTAGAATTAGGGGGGCTGCTTAGGCCATTGTATAACAATACTTGGAGGTACTATAGTCAAGCCCCCTAGTTTCTTTTAGCCAAAATTTGGTAATTAAAAGTATAAATTGACCTTTGGAGAAAAACAAACATAATACAATACAACAAAAAAGAATGCAAAAATCACAGAACATAATATGCCACTATGCTCTAGATGTAGTCTATGATGCAATAAAGAAAACAAGAATAACATATTACCCCCAGATTGGTCTCAAGTGAAATCATACCCCATAATGAGCAATCACAATAATGCAAGGTGAATTTGCACCCCCAAGTAGGTTGGGCACAATTTTGCATAAACTATGCGAAAAATAAAATATAAGTGCAAAAGCTTCATCACGTCATTCAAAAAATCCAAATGTGCATGCAGAAGAGCAAATTCACCTGGCAGAGAGTGCAAAAGCAAAACAAAAGGATTTTAGATCTCTCAAATGGTTAATCTCTCCTTAGGACTCCAACAAAAATCCACCAAGAGTGAACAACAACAATCCAATGCAGCAAAAAATCAATCAAACTCCACACTTCAAAGTTGCTTGTAAAAGAAGAAGAAGGATGTAGATCGAATAAAACACTTTGTGAGAAATCAAATATGAGCAATAAATCATCAAGTACTAATTATGTGAGTGTGTGTTAACTTGTGTGTGACCGTGTGTGAAGAAGTGAATTCAAACACTCCTTATATAGTGGATTTGAAGACGAAAAGAGCGGAGATTGTTGGCAGGACTGCCCAAACTGCCAAACTCGTTTCGGCCATATCTCACTCATCCGGACTCGGATTGAGCTAAAATTTTGAGGGTAGATGCCTGAAAAACCCTAGAACGTCTCCACCAATTTTCATATCATTTGGAGCAACACAGATCCTAGCGCATCCCTATGTGTGAACGAGATATTTGGCAAGCGGCTATGCGAGGGTTTCATCTGGGTTGAGTGCAAGCAGCTCCAGAGGTTGGTTTTTAGGGCCTTCGGGCCCTAGCGGCCAATATTTTTGTGGTTTATGCTCAATATTTTAGCAGGAAATGTTGCAGGGGATACAATATGGGTTAGAAATTTGTCTTTCAATAGATCATACTATGAACTTGAGTGACAACGGCTTCCAATTTGCTGCACAAAAGAAAAGTGAAAACCATACCTTTCCACGACGTCTAGGGCAAGGATTAAAGAGATCACGAAACAAGTTTCAAGTAGTTGATCAAAAAATGGCTCATATCTCAAGTGAATCTGGTGCTAAGGTGCACCCACAAAATAATTCTACTGTGAAAACCCCTGTCAAGGGTAAGAATTTCGAAGACTCGGTCCCAAAAATGAATTTTAGGGATGCCCTTCATGGTGGACAGCCTCAGCCCAATGCTAATATCAATATTAGGGCTTCCCATAAACCTCTAAGAATGCCTAAGATTGATCCCAGGAAAATGGAGTCGGGATGTCTTAAAGCAGCTGATGGAACTCCTATTGTTAAGCTTGATATGGGTAACATTCAGACTGGCATTGAAGATTTGGAAAAAAGAGGACTAATTTGTCGGTTCGTGGGTTTTCGTCCGAGTCTATCTACTTTCAAAGTCTGGGCTACAAAAAGCTAGAAAACTAAAGGTGAGTTACAAATCTCTATTTATCCAAATGGTTATTTTCTTGTTTTATTTGCTAATAATGAAGATAGAGAGAAAACTTTTCAAGGGGGTCCTTGGTTTTTTGGAAGGGGAGGGCTTTTCATGAAGCCCTGGCATACTAAATTTAAAGCCGAAGAAGAGATGCCTTCTATAGCTCCCGTGTGGGTTAGACTCTTTGGCCTCCCTATTGAATTTTGGAATCCTACTATTTTTTCTTCAATTGGAAACTCTTTAGGAACTTTTATGATGATTGCTGATTGTACTCAAAATTTTGAACATATTATTTATGCTCGGATTTGTGTTTTAATGGATTTTGACAAACCCCTACCTAAAAAGATCACATTACAATTTGGGGAAGACACTTGGGAGCAAGTAGTGGACTATGAGAACATTCCTTTTCGTTGTAGAATTTGCCATGAATATGGTCATTTGGCCGGTGCTTGCCCAAATAAAATTCTTGATCAAAAGAAAGAAGATATAAACTCAGCGAGGTTTCCAAATACCTAAGAAGAAGAACACTCAGAAAAAACCGGTTATGAAGGATCAATCAAAGTCATCTGCTAATATGTTTGAAATCCTTTCCACAAATGATGTCCCAAGTGAGGAAGAGGAAATAATGGAAACTGAAATCTTAGAAACACAATTTAAATATGAAGGGAAGAACTCGAGAGACAAACCAACAAATCAAAGGTTTTCAACTAGAAAAAAAGGAGAAAATTTACACAAGAAAAACAATATTTCAAATGTCAAAACTTCAAATAATGCAGGTCCCAATATAGACTCCGTTGAACCATCTAGTAAAATTTTGGTTGTGTACGAGCATTCTTCAAGGTTAGAAGCCATCTCAGATTCAATTGGAATAAGTCAAGAAATAGGGAAAAAAAATTGAAGATGGATTCTAATCAAAAAGTAGGTCGCAAGACCAATCAATATCATATGGTAAAAGAAGGTGAAAAGCTTGTAGAGGAAGGTAAGATTAATGCCCTTCCCAAATTTTTTAGCCCTGGTATTAATGAAGATCATCACTTGGAATATTAGAGGACTCAAAGGGAGTCTTTCAAAACAAAATGAAATTAGAAGAATGATTCAGATAAATCATCCACATCTTGTTTTCCTTCAAGAAACAAAGATGTCAATGGAGGATATGGACTTAATTGCCAATAAAATTTGGCCAGTTGGAAAAGTGGTTTCCCTCAGTTCCCAAGGGACTTCGGGTGGCATTGCTTGTCTTTGGGACCCAAAAGAGGTAGTTATTCACCATATGGTTGGCAGTTGGGGTTTGTTGGCTATAGCTATTCAAAGTAGACATTCCAACCAGATTATGCTCTACATTATTGTTTATGCTCTGACTTCTTTGGAGGAAAAAAGAAGACAGTGGAAGGATATTACTCATATTATCTCTCATTTTCCTAAATCTTGGATCTTGATCGGAGGAGATTTCAATACCATCCTCTCTCTGGATGAGAAAATGGGGGGAAATAGAAATTTGGACAAAAGCACTGACCTCATGAGCGAATATATTGCAAACCTCCATCTTGTGGATATCCAACAAGATAATGGCCTTATGACTTGGTCTAACGAAGGCAAGGCTTAGCTTGTATAATGGAGAGATTGGATAGGTTTTTGCTCTCTGAAAATTTCTTAATCCATGGTCACATTCCTAAAGTGAAGACTCTTAATAATGTTGGTTCGGATCATTGGCCGGTCATGGTGGAAATGTGGAAAACCAATGTGAGTTTCTCTCCTTTTTGTTTTCAATTAATGTGGCTTAGAGACATTTCCTTCAGACCTCATGTGCAACAATGGTGGAAGGAAGGTAAACCTAGGCATGGGACTAAGATGTTCTGTTTTGCCAAAAGACTGCAATACATTAAATCCAAAATCAAGACTTGGAACTGGAAAGAGTTTGGGGATGTTCATAAAAAAAAATATGAAGTTATTGCTCATATTGAAAATTTGAATAAGAAAATCCATTTAGATGGCCTCACAGAGAAGAGAAGTGCGAGATGAAATTAAACTCACAACTCGGTTAGAGGAATGGGAAAAAAGAGAAGAAATCTTATGGAAGCAAAAATCTAGAATTCAATGGCTCAAAGAAGGAGATCGAAACACAAATTTCTTCCACAAATCTCTTCTAGCTCGAAGATCTCACAACTTTATTTCTTCCTTAAAATCAGATTTTGGAGATGTTGTTTATACTTGGGATGGCATGAACTCTATTGTTGTTGATTACTTTTCCAATATTTTTTTGCTACTCCTCTTGACTCAGACTTCACAACAAAATGTTCTTCAAGCAATCCCTTCTCTTATCACTTCTAAGGAGAACTCTATTTTGACTACTCTTGTTACTATCAATGAGCTTCAACAAGTAGTTTTTAAAATGCAAAAAGGGAAAACCCCAGGTCCTGATGGTTTTCCCATTGAGTTCTACCAAGAGTTATGGGATATCCTTCATGTTGATTTATTAGAGGTGGTGGAAGAAGCCAGGAAAGCCAAAGAAATTTTGAAGGTTATCAATAAAACTTATATTACTCTTGTTCCAAAAGCTCAAGAGGTTGATCATATCTCGGCTTTTAGACCTATTGCTTTATGTAATGTTCTTCTCAAAATCATTACTAAAATCATGGCAGAAAGGTTGAAGCCTCTTTTGCATAAGATTATTTCCCCAGAGCAAGGGGGTTATGTGGAAGGACGTCAAATAGTAGATGAGATAGTTCTTGCTCAGGAAGCCATCCATTCCATGGATATGCAAAATTCTCCTTCCATGTTCATTCGGTTAGACTTATCCAAAGCTTATGACAGAGTGGATTGGCACTTCCTTATCAAAGTTTTGAGGCAATTTGGTTTCTCTAAGGATTGGATGGATTGGATTATGGGATGTATCTCTTCAGTTTCCTACTTAGTTCTTATCAATGGCAGGCCTTCTCAGTCTTTCCCAGCTTCCAGAGGTATTAGGCAAGGTGACCCGCTATCCCCTTATTTATTCATCATTCTTGCTTGAATGCTTGGGTAGGACTATAACCAAAAAAAGGGAAAACAAAACCCTTGAGGGAGTTACCATTGCTCATGGAGCTAGACCTATCTCTCATCTTCAATTTGTGGATGACTCTACTCTTTTAGGTAAAGCTACAGTTAAGGAAGCTTCTAATATTAAGCAAATCATTAGCTGTTTTTCTAAGGCTACTAGGCGGTTGATCAATGAAGACAAATCTAAAGTTATTTTCTTTCAACTGCTCTGCTAGACGAGGAATCCATGGTCTTGGATAAATTAAGATATAAGAAGACCTCTCTTCCAATCACTTATTTAGGTATTCCCATAAATATTCAAAGGCAAAAAAATAAATATTGGAATTGGTTGTTGGACAAAGTCAAGAAGAAAATTGGAAAGTGGACCAACAAGTGGCTTTCTTATGGGGGTAGAATCACCTTGGTAAAATCAGTCCTTCAAGCTATTCCTATTTATGTTTCTTCCATTTTGAATATCCCAAAGGCTGTTCTTCGAGAATTGGATCAAATGAGTCATCGTTTCCTTTGGAGTGGTACTAAGGAGAAAAGAAAATGGGCCTTGGTGAAATGGGATACTTTATGTCTTCCTAAGAGTGAAGGGGGGTTAGGATTTCGGTCTTCAATTAATAACAACAAAGCTTTAGCTGCTAAATTATATTGGAGGATGTTGCATAACCCCAATGCTCTTTGGGCCAATAATCTCCGTGCTAAATATGCTTGAGAACAAAAGTCTTGAAGACCTTGTTCGCTATCAACTTCCTACCAAAGGTTCTCCCATTTTAGCAGTTCTTAAGACTGGTGAGGATTTGATAAAGAAAAAATTATTTTGGATCATTCATAATGGTCAACATGCAAATTTTTGGACAGATTCTTGGGATGGTCACAAGCCTTTGATAACTCGGTTTCCCGATTGGAGGCCTTGGATGGAGGAGCTTCACCGAGCTAATTGGATAAAGGTGGCTAATTACTGTCGGTACCATACTGGTAATTCAAAGGTTGGTAGATATTGGATCCCTATTGAGGACTGGCCTATTCAAATCCCAGAAAGGCAAAGACAAGATATCCAAGGCATCCTTCATATGAGATCCCTCTCTTGGTCCCATGAAAAAGATTGTTTTGGATGGAACAACACTACTAAGGGTGAGTATTCAGTTGCTCAAGGTTATTTGACCTTATGCCATAATAATCCCAACCATTCTTCTGACATATTTTCTCGATTGTGGGCTCAAAAGCTCTGGCCTAAGGTGAGGTTCTTTAATTGGCTTTTATTGCATCGTAGGGTGCTTATTGGTGAGCAACTTATGAAGCGTGGTTTTCATGGCCCTTTTAGATGTGAAATGTGTGAAGAGAATGTAGAAAATATCAACCATATTTTTATTGAGTGTACTTTAGCCTCTGAGCTATGGAGGAGAATGGCCACTTTACTTGGCTTACGGTGGTCCAATTTTTTTACTTTTGAACAACTTTGGAGGGATTGGCCTAATCAAGAGGGTGTTGATCATTTTATTAGGCGAGTTAGTTTGGATGGGTTCTACCATTCTTCTTTGGAATATTTGGAATGAAAGGAACAACCGAATTTTTAATCAAGATAGGAAGGATATTCACTATATTTGGCAAAAGACCATAGCCAACTTAGTTGAATCAGTCCATCAACTCCTTAATCACCCCCAAAACTCCCACCAAAGATGGGATCAAGTGATGCAAATATTGAAGATTAAATCTTCTAAGGGCAACCAACTTAAAGGGAATGTGAGTATTAGTAAGATGGATAGGACTAGAAATTGGCAACCTCCTCCTAAGGATTTTGGAAAAGTCAATACTGATGGAGCCTCTAGAGGGAACCCTGGAAAAGCCGGTGTGGAAGGAATTGGTAGACTTTCGGATGGCTCCCTGGTTTTTACTTTTCTTGAGAATTTGGGTATTCTTTCCAATAACCTTGCTTGAGGGGTATGGTATCCTCGAGAGGCCTTCAGGAGGCTACTAAGGTTGGATGGGAAAAGGTGTTAGTTGAGTCTGACTCTCAACTTATGATTAATCTCTTGAAGACTCCTTCTAAGAATCATAAGGTGGATTGGAGAATAAAAAGAATTATTGAGAAGATTCGGTTAATCCGGATGGGATTTTTGAAAGTTGATTACAATCATGTGGTCGAGAGATCAAAACAAGAGTGTTGATGCTTTAGCTAATTGGGCTTTGGACAAAGGTGATCTTACTTGTTATGGCCACCCTCCTATATGGTGGGCTTCTCAAATTAGGGAAGCTCTTCTTTCTATCATTTCTTTGGATGGCTCGAGTTCTGAAGGTACCTAGTTTCTTCTTGTTTTTTTTTTTTTTGCTTCTCTTTGGTTCATTCAGTTTTTTTTAGTTCCCTAGCTCATTCTATTCTTTATTTTGTTTCCTCTGTTGATTCTTGCCTTAATAGTCTTCTGGTCTAGATAGGTCATTGTTTTGTTCAATTTTTTTTTTTTTTTTTTTGTTTAGTTTTTTAAGGTGGGTGGGTTCTTTTGTTTTGTTTTGTTTTTGTGTTCTTTGTGTTGTTTTTTGTTGTTCTTGTGTTTTTGTTGTTTTGTTTTTTTTTAATGTTTTTTGTTATTGTTCTTGTGTTTTTTCGTTCTTGTTCTTGGGTTTCTCTTTGTTTGTGTTATTTCGTGTTTTTATGTGTGAGTGTTTTCTATGTTTTTTGTTTTTGTTTATTGTCTGTTGTTGGTTGTTTTTTATTTTTATTTTTATTTTATTTTTTTAATTTTTTAGGTTTTGGTTGTGTTTATTTTTCATGTTTTTTTTGGGTTATGTCTTTGTAGTGTTCTGTTGTTTTTGTCTTGTTTGTGTTTTGTTATGTGGTTCTTGTGTTTTTCTATGTGGTTTGTGTTGTGGTTTCTTTTATCTTATTGTGCGTGTTTGGTTGTGCTTTTGTTTTTGACACACTCAAGGAGCATGTTTTTTATTTTATTTTATTATTTTTGTTGTTATTTACTTATTTTTAAATTGGTTTTGTGTGTTTGTTTGCTCCTTGAGTATGTCAAAGGTGGTAGGCCAGGTCCGAGTCCTGGGCATTTTTGGCGGAATGGATACCCCTGCCTCCTTGGGTCTTACCCGAAAGTGGCATCCCTTTTGGGATGTTTTCCACAAAAAAAAAAAAAAGACGAAAAGAGCGGGAAAACCAAGGAGGGTTGATGTAAAACATTCCAATCGTAAAAAAATAGGGTTTTAATGTGTTAAAGCCTAAAAAGGTAAAATCATGCCCCATCCATGTCGACCATGATATCGCAATGCGAAGTCACACCCCATCAAGTATTGGGCGCGATTTTGCATAGAGAGGAAAAACAAGCAAAACAAGGGGGAAAGCCTTGCCCTTGTCTTAGGAAAGTCTAAGGGGTGCTCCAGAGGGTTCATGGAAGAATGCCCACTAAAGTGGGTCAATTTTCTATGTCTACATTTTACCCCCTCTTTGATGCATTTATGGCCTAATAAATGTGTCAAAGAAAATATGTAAACACTCATGGACAAAAGACAACAAGCAAAAATGGGGTGGCTAGTTTAGAAGAAAGGGATGGTGCAAAAATGGTGTTATTTAGAACACTTTCATACTTTGCATGCAAATTGAGGCATTAGAGACATTAATGCTTCTAAGTCCAGGGTGCCCCATCTAGTTTTATGAGGGACACATTCCTAAAAAAAACTCAAAAATGTAGACTCAAAAGAAAAAGAAGCAAGATAAACCAAAAGGAAAAAAAACATGTGAAAATAGGGTTAAAAGTGAAAAGGGGGCAAAACCCTAATTCATTTTAACCATGCGAGGGATAAGAAAGGAGCTCTGAAGAAATGGAGGATATGGCACTACTGATACACCATTCAGTGATCGTGATGGGCAAAGCTGGCATGGAAGTAGAGCATGGACATGTAGGGTCGAAATCCACTTCTTGCATTTTAATTTTGTAAATTTTTCATGCATTTTTTAGTGGTTTTCTGCAAAAACCAATGGTTTTTTCATGTATGACCTGAAGAACACAAGCTTATACTAAGGGGGGGTGAACAATATAAGATAAAATTTTACTTTTCTTTTCCAAAAAATATTATCTAATGCTATCAATTGCAATATCCTTTCATATCATTATTAAACAATATCATCAATACCAGTAACAAGGCAATGAATAAATTATCACACACATGAGAGACAAAAATTTAATGTGGTTCACCCAATGTGGGTTACATCCACGGAGAAAATATTTCTTCTAGTTTTTTTCAACCAATATATTGGGAATCATTTCCCTAGTATAATTTTTATGGACCTCTATACAAAGGAGATCTCAATCCCCTATGCTCAAGTTTGTGGACCTCTATCCATAGGAGACCTCTGTCCAAACTACTCTAGCTAGTGGACATCTATCCATAGGATACCTTTGTCCCCACTGCTCTATTTAATGGACTTCTATCCACAAGAGACCTCTATCCCCATTGATCTGGCTAGTGGACCTCTATCCATAGGAGACCTTTGTCCCCACTACTCTGGCTAGTGAACTTCTATCCAGAGGAGACCTCTATCCTCACTACTCTGGCTAGTGGACATCTATCTATAGGAGACCTCTATCCCAAATGCTCTAGCTAATGGATCTCTATCCATAGGAGACCTCTGTATTCACTACTTTGGATAGTGGACCTCTATCCACAAGAGACCTTTGTCCCCACTACTATGGCTAGTGGACCTCTTTCACAAGAGACACCTCTTCTCTCTACTATGGCCACCTCCAAGCTGGTACACACCTCTGCTTAAATTTACTCCAAATATGTACACACTACATGCACAAATCTATCTCAACTTTGTCCCAAATATGCACATATTACATGCACAAATCTATCTCAAAATTGCTTCAATTCTTCTCACAAGACTTGCTCAAATATACCTCAAAATTACTTCAAGTCTTCTCACAAGACTTGCTCAAATCTTCCTCACAATATCTGCTCAATTCTACTCTAACACATGCTCAAAAATGCTCATAACACATACTCAACCAATCCAAAATATTGCACATAAGTGATGTTCAAAATAATGCTTGTATCTCTTTCAGAAATGCTTTCTTCAACTATGTAATTCAAAAATATTCTTCCTAGAATTTGTTTAACCTCTTGAATATATAGAGAATGATATGCACTAACAAATGCTTAATATATTCTTCACATTCATTAAGTTTATCACTTTCACATGTCTCACATTTATTGCATTCTAAAGGTAGCTCTAGTCTAGCACTTGATAACTGACCTTCTTATGTATTTTCCACAATCAAAACTGATACACACACTTGCTTCACAAATCTGATTTCTAACACTTGCACATTCACTTTCAAGAACACTCAACCCAATGCACAACTTGTTCTCAAAGATCAAATACAATAATGCACAAGTTTGCTCTCATCCCTAGCACAAGTGTTTTCAATTTCTTTCAAGGATAAAGCACAAGTATTTTAAATTTCTTTCAAAAAGGATGCACATTTTGTTTCACAAACCCTAGCTCAAATATTTCCAACAATCCACACTAATCAAACCTTTTATCTCCACCTTATGATTCAGAAATATTTTCTCAACCAAACACCTTTAAGAAGGAATGATATCACCATACCTCTTAACTTGCTTTGATGAAGATGTGCCTTCAAGAACATGTCTCAAAAGAATTTCCCTTTCAAAGTGCCACTTCAAAACTGGTTAGTAGATCCCTCTTTCAAATCATCCACATTAAATTTCATTTAAAAAGTGCACAATAGAATCTGAAAAATAATGCTCTATGACTTTTGTTCTCAAATATGAAGCATTAATAATTATCAAAAACCCTTCAACATTCCTTTTCACCATACAAAAATTACAATAAAAAATCAAACCACAATAACACCTTATAACTCCTTACACAAGATTTAATTTTCTCAAGCACACATTACAATATCAATAAGCCTTTATACACCTTATTTCTCCTAGATTTAACTTTAAAAATTATAAATCACAAATAACATCTTATTTATCCTATTCTTGATAAAATATTTATCCCTATCCAACACAACAAATAATTTTCCTTTTATCAATTTTATAATATAAAAAAATTTGTCCTCATACCTTTGATTAAACTTCCACGTGAATAAGTCTTGTTTTTTGCCTTGCAAAAAACAACGACAACGAGATTTGAACTCGTGTCTTCCTACCTACCAATGCAATAGCACTTGCCTAGCAATCAAATGGGCTAGCCACATGCTTGAAATATAATGTGCAAAAACTTCCTCTTATTTCATTCCTCAGCCAAAACAAGTTTCATGTTCTGCCTTACAAAAGAGCGCCCACGAGATTTGAACCTGCGGCTTCCTACCTACCAGCACCTTAGCACTAGCCTAGTGACTAGTTGAGCTAACCACTAGCTTGAAACATGACTCACAATAATTTTATTTTATCTCCTCCTCCACAGACCAATCAAAACACTCTACGTTCTCTATCTTGCAAAAGGGCGCTCGCGAGAGTCAAACCTGCAACCTCCTCCCTTCCAATGCCTTAGTGCTAGCCTAGTGACCAGTTGGGCTAGCCACCACCATGGGATTAGAAAATCAACACTTTGTCATTTTGTCCCTTTATCTTCCTATGTTGTCTTTTCCCTATTTCAATGCACAAAATGGATTTTTGAACTTCACTCTCCAATCAAACACCCAAACATATGAAATAAATTAAACCCTTTTATATATGCTTTGATGGGCATGAAAGAACGTCAACATTTTGATGGGGTAGGGCATATTAATATTTCCTTCAAACTTTTTGGTGCCTTTTTAAACTTTGAACCCTTTGTATTATAATATTAAAATATTATAATGTTAATATTTGAAACCTTGGAGTATAGAAATAATTTTGTCTTTTAAATATTTTTGCCTCCTTTATAATATTTAAATTTTCATTTAAATATTATAAAATTTCTCTTAGAAAAATATCTTGGAGATATATAATGCCTTGACAACCATTTCATTTTTCTCATCAACATATTTCTGCCTTATGTACTCTTTGACATCAATGAAAACAATATGCTCAATATTTCCAACACGACCTAGGCACGATCTCGCGGTTTGACCATGATTTCACCCTGGGTAATAGAGGTGAAATCACACCTAGAGAAAATCGACCAAACGCGATTTCGTTGAAAAAGAAAAAAAAGAAATAAAAATACAAAAGAAAAATAAGGAAAAGAAAACGAAAGGAGAGAAAATAATGCAAGCAAACAACTTTAAAATGTGGAATTTGATTGTGCCATAAATTTTAATTAATTTTAATGTGTTAAGTTTTTAATTAAATTTATTAATGATTTTTTTTTTGTTGTTATTGCAGCTTAGGGTACTCGAGAGCCATGAGTAGAGAGCAGACTACCTTGAGGTGGAGCTAGAGGCACTCGAACACTCAGAGAGATACATTGGCAACGGTGGGGCTATACCTCCTGGTTAGACTGCCTCGGGTGGAGGTAGACAGGACTCTACTGACAAAACTAGTAGATAGGTGGTACCTAGAGTCATATACCTTTTAGTTATCCATGAGAGAGATGACTATCACATTGGATATTGTGTGGCACATCTTACGCATCCCTATTATAGGTATCACAGTTTACAAAGCACGAGAGAGACCAATGACCTTGCAGTAATTTTTATGGGGCTAGACCCACCAAGTACAGGAGAGTACCATAGTCGTAGATGACCTGGTGGGGCGGTATGGGGCAGATCCATTAACAACCATGCTCTATGAGGTGGTTGTGGGTATGCTGATTTGCCACACTAGCAGGCGATATCTACCATAGACAATGGTAGGTGTAGTGGCAGACATGTGAGACCAGAGATTTAGGTTAACATGGGGTCCATATGTGTTGGTCCATTTGTATAGGATGTTGTACAACATCGTGTACAAATGGACAACTTTACTCCAAGTATGGAGCTGGGAGCACATAGCAATGCAAATATCGAGTGTACTACCAGGTACATTACCCAGTATCATACATATGGCCTAGATCCCTAGAGCAGACCACAAGAACCTATGTAAAAAATCTACCACTAGCAAGGTAGATAGTAGACGAGCTAAGGGAGTCCAAGATAGTATGGCAAACCTAGTATCTACACCCAGGATGGGCTGAGTATAGGATGAAGTTGGTGAGGGTTAGGAGGATAAAGTGGCTGATGATAGAAAATGGGGAGCCAGAGGTATTTCAAATTGATTGAGTCTTGAAGTAGTTTGGGATCTTACAGGGCATCCCAAACTTGGGTGATCACTAGTACCAAAGAGTCTACCGAGACCCAAAAGGGGTAGGATGCGGACCTGACATGACTAGGTGGGTCAAGTACTTGGACAATCATCCTTACGTGGATCCTAGGATGGATGACACAGGAGTTGCCTTTGAATATTGGTGGTGGCACATAGGAGTCATACCCTATATGGTCTCCTCACTAGTTTTAATATAGATGTGTCAGGTGGTGGTCCTGGGCATGTAACGAGCATTCTATGAGGTAGCTCGTAGGGCCACAAAGAGAGATCAATAGGGACCATTAGCCCTAAGACAAAGGCATACTCGGGTTAGGATTGAGCTGGTGATAGAGGACACCAGCACTGCCAAGACTAGGGAGATAGGGGTATCCATAGTTTCCCACATAGAGGCCAGAGTACTACCAAGTGGAGGATCGAGAGAGACCTCCACATTAGCAGCAACTAGCCAGGGTTAGGCTATAGGATGAGGGGATACAAAGGAGGAGGAAGTGGAACTACAAGTACAAGTGGTGACTCTATATAGGTAGGTGGACCTATTCCAAGAGGATAGGTCCAAGAGCATTGAGGGACTGCAAGTCTCACTGAGCACCACAGAGAGGGAGAGGGATACGGTTGATAATATTTGAGGAGAGATGAGTCATCTAGATACATAGCACTAGAGAACTCGGACTGAATGGATGGTTATTTTTAGGAGTAGCCAAGCTAAGGATGGATTCTACTTTCTACAGATAAAACTACAAAGGACAGGCCAACGGCTAGAGGTGGCCATTCAGTGGGCTACCTTTTATGAGACTATGTATCACTAGGTGGTACCAGTAGTGCAGAGAGTGACACTCCCTCTATCCCTCTAGTCAGCTAGAAGTTCATGGTCTAGATCACAGATATTCTCAGTATCATCATCGATGGGTATGCAGCTTCCTGGACCACCTCCTCCTTCGGGCAAAATAGAGGAGATAGATCTTAGATCTAGGATAGGGATCGGGATGATATGCCAATTTTAACTGTGGCATACACCCATAGGGATTTTTTGAATGTACCGAAATTGGACTATGGTACACCAACCATACACCAACCAAACATAACTGTATCTCTCTTTTTTCATCGAGTAATACATAGCTACTTTTTATATATTTGTGTGAATGTATGTGTTATGATTTAATTCATATGTTCTTTTAATTTTAATGTTTTATGCATGCAAGCTATCTTAATGCAATACTATATGAAATGGATGGATGTATGAAAGGAAGAAAGAAAAAACAAGATAAAACAAGAAAGAAGACCAAAAAATAGAATAATAAGAGAGAAAATATGAAGAAGAAAGACAAAGAAGAAGAAAATCCAAAGGTCAACCATCTAAAATAGAGAAGAATGAGCGAAACATAGTACTAAAATCAGCATAGGTCGCAAGGGACCAATGTGACTAAATACTATGAATCATATCAGAAAAGAGGGGAGCTAAATCCGCTATGGGTGTAGTGCTCATCAAGAGGGAAGAGATGTTGGAGTCTAGCCTGCTATGGGTGGTTTCTTGCTTATTGACTACCATGGGGTTATTACTTGCAAGGATGTATGCCAAGGCCTACTAAAAATGGGCAAGGAGCTTATATCTTGTAATGGGGTGTTGAACTTGCTGAGTCAAAAGGGAGTATAACCCGATAGAAGATCATATCTAATAATATACCCGTTAGGATGTATAGCTATCCCATGTGGGGTGTAATATAAGGATAAAATATATATTAGGTGAGTGCTACCATCGATAGGGGTTTAGAGCAGAAAACAAGATAGTGAGTGTGTGCAATTATGCTAAGAAGACAACTCAAGAAGGAAGGAAACAAAACACATGTATTTCCTTGTCAAAGCAAAGGAAGACCAAGAAAAGGAAAGAGCAACAAAAAATCAACAAGGAAACATTAACGAAATATCACCCTTGATCTAAGAGATACTATCACTATTTCCATGATTAAGGAAGACATTTGAAGAAGTAAAATGCAAGAAAGAAGACTAAAGAAGAAATCCCTAGGTGGGGATCTTACTAGGCATCAAAACCCTAGAGAGAGTGTAATGCATGTGAGATACGACCTAACTAGGTATCATCACATGCCATTGTTGCAAAATCTCGAAAAATATATATGATCAAGCAGTCATGAACAAGCAATCATACAAAATATGACATTCAGGCATGCAAGTTAAATTAAATGTCATACATAAAATGCAAAAGGATGACAAGGAACAATGCAATATGAGAAAGCAGATGGATACAATGAAAATGCAAATGCATAGCTAAATTATTATTAATTGATTTTATGTAATTTTTTATTTGTTTTTATGATTTAGTATTAATTAATTAGAATTAATTAATTTAAGCAAGCAGAATGAAAGTCGACACGACATCTAACCGTGTCACCTTTCTTAACAAAAAGAATAGGCTTGCCATAGATTTTTGTATCAACAAAATATCTAAAAAGGTAAGCCTTCTCAATAATTAGAATTATGGAGAGGCTTCTTCATAGCTCTTTCTTTGGTAATCATAGCACGATAATCAATGCACTCTCAAAAATAACCATTATTTTTAACATAAGGAGGAGCAATTCCTAACTTCACAATATCGCTATAGGGCATCAAAGTAGGATCCTCCTTTAAAACGAAAGGTTTAATTTTAGAACACACTGAATCAACCATATTGCAAAACAAGACATCAAAAGAATAAGGGGGACCATCATCCTCATCACCCACTCCTAACTTTTGATAATCCATATATTCAGCGTAAGTCATAAGATGATCATCATTGTTGAATGGTAAAGGTTGGTATTTTCTAGGTATGAAACCTATGCCACATCTCCAAGGCCAGATCTCGACATCCAAAGGCTATTGAATACTCTTCTGTTGTGGCCCCAAGCCTTTACCTACATATCCCATACTAGATAGGATCTCTTTAGGAAGTGAGTAATAATTGGAAAGGTAACAATGAGAAAAAGATTTCTCAATGGGAGAGGGGTTGCTACCATGTATCTTATCCTCGAGGGCAGTTCTTGTGAAGACAAAGATACATGTGCCAAAGTGTACAACATCACCTTTATTATGGGGCAAACCCATGGTTCTTGGTGATGGTGGTATCTTGGCTAAATCCAGAAGAGGTTATTAAAGAAACTGATTATCATGATCCTGGGATGAAAAAATTAATATATGTTTCTCAATAATTTTTAAATATTGAAATTGTTATGATATTTGAGATGAGGATCATGGAGAGACCATTGAAGAGATTAAGGGATAGGTTGAACTCAGTTCAAGCTCACTCTACATTTGAAAAAAATTCAAATAGTCGAGGGTCACCCAAAATGGTGATAACTTGATTCTTAAACTCAAACTTGAGACACTGATGAAGAGTAGAAGTGATGGCCTTCATTGAGTGAATCCAAGGTCATCCAAGAAGAAGATTAAAATATGCAATACAATGTACCACATAAAACAAGGTATCCAATATTTTAGGCCCAAATTTAAGAGGAAGAGGCTTCTTGGGACTCATTGTTCAAATATTTTATAATGATATCGGATTTTGTCAAATCTTCCTCTTTTAATCCAAATTTTTGAAAGAATTGATATGTACACAAATTGAGGGAAGAACAATTATCAATCAAAATTATCTTGATAAAAGTATACCCAATAAGCACAATTATGTAAAGTGAAGAATCTTCTTGTAGGTTTGAGGAAGGTTTTTCATCATTCGAAAATGAGATATGATGTATCCCAAGAGAACCTACAACTTCAACTATAGTATTGGGTAAAATATCTAAATGAACTGATTGTTGCTTTAAAAATTTCATCAAAGCATCTCTATGGTCGGGAGAAGTTTGAAGGAGTTCTAAAACTAAAATCTTTGCTGGAGTACTAGCCAACTACTTCTGAAGATCAAATGAAACCTTAGTTTGTGGTCTCAATACAATAGGTGGAGTCCCTGTTTTTGAAAGTTTTCCTTGATTGTTTTTAAAAAATGAATCAAATTTTAACACAAAGTTTTATCCTTGTTGAGGATTTTGAGTCTGAGCTTGCCTTATTGTAGTTATCTCAACCATACAAAAAATATTACCATAAGGAGGAGGCTCATTCTGATAAGCCACATGATTTTCTACTTGTTGATTATGTTCTAGCAATGGATCTTTAAATATTCCCATATCTTGATTGGTAGTTACAGTTTGTTGGGTAGGTACTTGATTATTATCTACCTGAGAATTACCTAAGTCTATTTGTCCTGCATCAATCAAATATTGAACTACATGTTTCAACTTTTTACATGAATTCATTCAATGTCCTTCCACTCTATGATATGCACAATGTTGACCTACCTTATACCAATGAGTTTTAGTATCTGGTTGTCTAATAGGATGTAATTCAATTGCCTCAGCTTCTAAGAGTTGTTTAAAAGTTGCTTCCATAGATATATTAAGCCTTGTAAAATTCCTTTGTGGAGGTTTTTGAAGTACTATCTTTTGTAGGTTGTTAGTAACATTGTTAACAGACCTACTATCTGATGGTGATCCACAAATAACTCACAACAGATTCTTAATTCACATTCATTACAGTTGGAATTGATTTACAATAATGGCAGCAGTCTGCCATTTAAAACTCCTTCACTCTGAAAGATAGTTATTTTCTTTTCCTCTTACAACATCTTCCGCCCAGGAAGAATAACCGTCTGAACTGGTCCAGAATCGCCCTCTTGCCTTCACGTCTGCAACTATGGCTCAGCAGTTCTTCGACCCTTGTGCATGCCTTCGCTTCCCCTTTTAACATCTCTGGCATGACTCTTCGTTTCCCTTTTCTGACCCTTCATTTCAATTCTCGTGCCTCTTCGTTGTCTGCGCTTTCGAGCGCCTTCCTTTCCGACCCTTGATCTTCGTCTGCTTTCACTGCACCTCGGTGCCACGTGTTGTTCAGTGCTGCCACTATAAGCTCGGTCCACCTGTCAACCATTGATGACGTTCGGTATACCACCGCTCGATCGTTTCCTCTATAACGGCTCCTGTAACCGCCTGCGCTTTCTTTTCTTTTGTTTGGTCATGAAAATGCGACATGTCACGATATCGCGACACTTTCGGCTTCCCTGCCTTCCTGCCCTCTTCGAGTCACGAAAATGCGACATGTCACGATATCGTGACACTTTTGGCTTCTCCGCCTTCTTCCTCTTCGAGTCGCGAAAATGCGACATGTCGCGATATCGCGACACTTTTGGCTTCTCCGCCTTCCTGTCCTCTTCGAGTCACGAAAATGCGACATGTCGCGATATCACGACACTTTCGGCTCCTCTGCCTTCCTGCTCTCTTCGAGTCACGAAAATGCGACATGTCGCGATATCGCGACACTTTTGGCTCCTCTGCCTTCCTGCTCTCTTTGAGTCACGAAAATGCGACATGTCGCGATATCGCGACACTTTTGGCTTCTCTGCCTTCCTGTCCTGTTCGAGTCGCGAAAATGCGACATGTCGCGATATCGCGACACTTTTGCTTTTCGGCCTTCCTGCCTTTCTCGAGTCATGAAAATGCGACATGTCGCGATATCGCGACACTTCTCTCTCTTGCGCCTCCCATCGTCTTCTGGTCACGAAAATGCGACATGTCGCGATATCGCGACACTTCTTCTCCCTTGCGCCTTCTTTCGTCCTTTCGTCATGAAAATGCGACATGTCGCGATATCGTGACACTTCTTCTCCTTTGCGCCTTCTTTCGTCCTTGGGTCATGAAAATGCGACATGTCGCGATATCGTGACACTTTTCTCCTTTGCGCTTTCTCTCGTCCTTTGGTCACGATAATGCGACATGTCACGATATCGCGACATCTTTTCCTTCCGGCTCTTCTTTCTCTTTTTTGGTCGTGAAATCGTGACATGTCGCGATATCGTGACATCTTTCCTTTCTGGCTCCTCCTCGCCTCTCGGGTCATGAAATCATGACATGTCGCGATATCGCGACAGTTTCCTCCCTTGCTTCTTTTCTGCTTCTTCGGTCATGATTTCACGACATGTCATGAAATCATGACATTTTCTCCTCTACGCCTTTCCTGTCTTCTTTCGGTCATGATTTCGTGACATGTCATGAAATCATGACATTTTTGCTCCATGCCTTCTCTCTCCTTCTTGAGTCGCAAAAATGCGACATGTCACGATATCGCGACACTTTTCTCTGTCGCGATATCACGACATCAAGGCAAACACTTAGAAATTTTTTTTGTCGATGCAAGATTGCTCTTCTGCCACCGGATGCTCCTGCATCAGACACCCGGGGTAGATTGAGAAGTGTCCTTCACTTCTGTACTGTTGGAGGAAGACCCAGGCGGTCGACCTCTATTTTTGACAACCAAGTTGCATCTTCGATAGGTCTGCCCTTCCACTTGACCAGATATTCAGAATACTGCCTGTTCTTGGTACTTCTGCCTGCTCGAGTGTCTAGTATTTCCTCGATCTCGTCTACTGCTGAAGTAGAAGTTGGAATACTCCATAATTCTGTACTTGGTGTCTCACTACTGCCTCCTTCATGATACTCTACCAAATCTGCAATGTTAAAAATAGGTGATATGTTAAGGCCACTTGGCAATTCCACTTCATATGCATTGCTTGAATCCCGTTTTCCCAAAATTTGGCATGGTCCAAACTTCTTCATCTTCAGCTTGTTATAGGTTTTAGCAGGAAACCTCTCTTTTCTCAAATGAACCATGACTTCATCACCCACTATGAATTCCTTAAACCGTCGCTTCTGGTCTGCCTTTGTCTTATATTGGTTGTTCATGTTAGTAATGTGCTTCTTCACTTCTTCATGCACACTCTTCAGATGCTCTGCAAAGTCCTCAGCCTCGGCACTGCACCTTTCCCCTGTAGCCATCTTCCTCAACTCAGAAACACTCCTTGGACTGCTCCCATATATTATCTGAAATGGAGATTTGTTAGTACTCCTATTGATAGAATTGTTGTATGCAAATTCTGCCTATGGCAAAACCAAATCCCATCCCGTGGGCTTATCTCCTATCAAGCATCTCAATAGATTTCCCAGACTTCTATTCACCACCTCTGTTTGGCCATCAATCTGTGGGTGATATGCAGAACTGAATTTCAAATCTGTCTTCAATTTCTTCCACAAAGTCCTCCAGAAATGCCCAACAAACTTGGTATCTCTGTCAAAAATGATACTCTTTGGTAGACCATGAAGTCGTACCACCTCTTTGAAAAATAAACCTGCAATGTGAACTGCGTCACTAGTTTTCTGGCAAGGGATAAAATGTGCCATCTTCGAAAACCTGTCAACCACCACAAATATGGAATCATTTCCCCACTGCGTCCTTGGTAGACCAAGAATGAAATCCATACTGACGTCCTCCCAGGGTCTCTCTGGTACAGGTAATGGCTGGTATAATCCAGTGTTCTGGCTCACACCCTTCACCATCTGGCATACTCTACAACTTTGTACAAACCTCTTCACATCTTGCTATAGTTGTGGCCAATAGTAGTTCTCACTAACCAGGGCAATGGTCTTGTCCCGACCAAAATGTCCAGCCAACCCTCCACTGTGTTTCTCCTTGACTAGATTTTCCCTCATTGAACTCCTTGGAATGCATAATTGACTTCCTCTAAACAACATTCCATCTTGGATCAGAAAATCCAACCACTTGGTCCTGTCCAAAGTGACAGGTGCCAAGCAAGCCTTCCAGGCTTCTACAAAATTAGGATCTTCGGGGTACAAACCCTTCAGTTCATCAAATCCTACCACTTCCACCTTCATTTCTGTCAACAAACACTGCCTTCTACTTAAGGCATCTGCAACTCTATTTGATTTTCCGCTCTTGTGCTTCAACACAAAGGTATAACTCTGTAGAAACTCAACCCATTTTAGGTGCCTCTGATTTAGTTTCCCTTGGCTATTGATATACTGCAAGGCCTGATGATCAGTATATAGAACAAACTCTTTTGGCAGCAAGTAATGCCGCCACTTCTTTAGAGCCTGAACTATAGCATAAAACTCTTGATCATAAACTGAATACTTCTTCCTAGCATCATTGAGTTTCTCACTAAAGTAAGCAACAGGTTTACCTTCTTGACTCAAAACAGCTCCTATGGCACTACCACTAGCATCACAATCTACCTGGAATACCTTATTAAAATCTGGAAGTGCCAAAATAGGTTGCTCTATAACCTTCTTCTTCATCATACCAAAACTCCTATCTGCTCCTAAGGTCCACTTGAATTCCTTCTTATCCCCTCTCATTGTTTCTGTAAGGGGTGCACAAATACTGCTAAAATTTCTAATGAATTTCCTGTAAAAACTTGCTAGACCATGGAATGATCTTACCTCAGTCGTGCTTCTCGGAGTAGGCCATTCAATGATAGCTCTCACCTTTTTTGGGTCCATTTTTAGACCTTCGGCTGAGATGACAAATCCCAGGTACACTAACTCTTTCTTCACGAAATTACACTTCTTCAGATTTATTAACAACTGCTCCTCCCGCAGCTTCTCAAAAACCCTTCTGACCTGCATCAGATGCTCTTCCAGGGTTCTGCTAAATATTAAAATATCATCCAAATAGACAATGATGAATTTGCCTAAAAATTCTTTCAATACCTCATTCATCAACCGCATGAATGTGCTTGGTGCATTGGTTAGCCCAAATGGCATGACCAACCATTCATACAAACCTTCTCTCGGTCTTGAAGGTTGTCTTCCATTCATCTCCTTCTCCGACACGAATCTGATGATAACCACTCTTCAGATCAATCTTTGTGAAGTACTTGGCTCCACTCAAACAGTCCATAATGTCATCCATCCTTGGCAATGGAAATCTGTACTTTATGGTGATCTTGTTAATGGCTCGAGAGTCTGTACACATTCTCCATTCTCCATATTTCTTTGGTGCTAGTACTGCAGGTACTGCACATGGACTCAAGCTCTCCCGAATCAGTCCCTTTTTTAGCAACTCTTGGACTTGCCTGTTCAGCTCTTCAGTTTCTGTAGGAGTCATTCTATGTGCTGCCTTATTGGGTAAACTAGATCCTGGTATCAAATCTATATGGTGACTGATCTTCCTCACTGGTGGTAAACCTTCAGGCACATTATCAGATACAATGTCTAGAAATTCTTCTAATAGTCCTAAGACTTCTACAGGGGTATCCTTGCATTCTTCCTTCCTAACTCTAGGAATTAATGCATAGCACATATGCTCATGCTTTAAACTATCCAAAAATCTTCCCCCTTCAACTAAACAGATTCTAGCGCTTGCTACATACCTTTTCACCCGCCTCCTGCAAGGGCTTCAACTTATGGCGCACTCCATTCTTTGTCACTGAGTAAGTGTTGGCGCGACCATCATGCATTGCACACCGATCAAACTGCCATGGCCTTCCCAACAGCAAATGGCAAGCATCCATAGGCAGGATGTCACACAGGACCTCATCACGAGTACTTCCCAATATTAAATTTCATCGAGCATTGCTCACTGACCAAAGCCCTATGGTCCTTCTGTAACCACGCAATCCGATATGGATGCGGGTGTGCCTTTCTCTTTAACTGTAACTTGGTAACCATTTCTTCTGAGACCAAGTTATCAGTACTGCCATTATCTATAATGATGTTACAGACCTTACCTAAACTTCTGCACCTTGTGCGAAACAGGCTCCTTCTCTGGTCTGATCCTTTCTCCTCATTCAACAGGGTCCTCCTTGTAACCATAACTTCTCCTCCCTCTGCCTCCTCAGAATGTTCTGATTCAACACCTTCATCGGCTACAACAGCTCTGGTAGGACCCTCAGGTCTCTCATTTGTCCCTTCTCGGTGTTGTGGACACTCGTATGCTCGATGTCCTTCTTCGCCATAGTGGAAACAGGTTCCACGAAATCCTCCCCTTCCAAATCCACGTCCAGATCTACCTCTTCCCCTTGGGTAACCATTGTTCTGATTACGGGGTTGGTAGGTGTTCCTATCTTCCTGATCCTGGGTATTACTGGTTTCACCAGCCTTCTTCTGATCCTTATATTTTTCTCCACTGGTCCTTCCACCAGTTCTTCCCCCATGACCTCTTCCTCTTTGCTTTCCCTCAAACCGTCTGTTCAGCTTCTCTTCGACCTTGAGGGCAAACTGGTAAGCATCCTCAATGGTGCTCATCTTAACCAGAATCAACTCTTCTTGAATACTGGTTCTCAACCCATTGATGTAACGGGCCACCTTCTCCCTGTTAGCCTCTGCATGGCCAGTTCTGATTGAGATCAGGTAGAACTCCTCTGTATATTCTTTGACAGATCTGTTTGACTGTCTCAAACTCTGCATTCTTCTCAATAGGTCCAATTCGTAATCTACAGGAATAAACTGTCTCTTCAACTTCTCTACCATTCGATCCCATCTGGTTATCTTTTCCTTTCCTCCTCTATTTCTTTCTAGCTGCACTTCTTTCCACCATATGCAAGCATGGCCTTTCAACTTTGTTTTGGCAAACTTGATCCGATCTGGATCTACAACCTCCTCATACTCAAAATATTCCTCCATATCATTGATCCAGTCAATTAACTCCTTTGAATTGAGACTCCCAGAATACGTGGAGACCTCAAACTTTGCCTTCTTCTCGATCCGTGATATGGCCTTAATTAATCTGGCTTCTATAGGATCCGTTGCTTCTTCTTCAACCGATGGATCATCAACCTCCCAAGCTTCATCTTCACTATGGTCTTCTCTCCTTGGTTCAACCCCTCTTCGCAATTCCTCTTGCAGGGCTTGCACTTGCCTCTGCAAAGCTCTGAAATCTTCTTCAGGTACCACATTCCTTCCACCACCATGGTTTCTTCATGGAGGCATTCTTCCTCACTCTCTTCTCACAATCCTTCCATAGATCCTGGTGCAAACTGCCTCACTTTCGGTGATCTGCTCACACACTCAGGAACTCCCGCTCTGATACCACTTGATGGTGATCCACAAATAACTCACAACAGATTCTTAATTCACATTCATTACAGTTGGAATTGATTTACAATAATGGCAGCAGTCTACCATTTAAAACTCCTTCACTCTGAAAGATAGTTATTTTCTTTTCCTCTTACAACATCTTCCACCCAGGAAGAATAACCGTCTGAACTGGTCCAGAATCACCCTCTTGCCTTCACGTCTGCAACTATGGCTCAGCAGTTCTCCGACCCTTGTGCATGCCTTCGCTTCCCCTTTTAACATCTCTGGCATGACTCTTCGTTTCCCTTTTTTGACCCTTCATTTCAATTCTCGTGCCTCTTCGTTGTCTGCGCTTTCGAGCGCCTTCCTTTCTGACCCTTGATCTTCATCTGCTTTCACTGCACCTCGGTGCCACATGTTGTTCAGTGCTACCACTGTAAGCTCGGTCCACCTGTCAACCATTGATGACGTTCGGTATACCACCGCTCGACCGTTTCCTCTGTAATGGCTCCTGTAACCGCCTGCACTTTCTTTTCTTTTGTTTGGTCATGAAAATGTGACATGTCGCGATATCGTGACACTTTCGGCTTCCCTGCCTTCCTACCCTCTTCGAGTCATGAAAATGTGACATGTCATGATATCGTGACACTTTTGGCTTCTCCACCTTCCTGTCCTCTTCGAGTCACAAAAATGCGACATGTCACGATATCGCGACACTTTTGGCTTCTCCGCCTTCTTGTCCTCTTCGAGTCGTAAAAATGCGACATGTCATGATATCGTGACACTTTTGGCTCCTCTCCTTCTCTCGAGTCATGAAAAATGCGACATGTCACGATATCGCGACACTTTCGGCTCCTCTGCCTTCCTGCTCTCTTCGAGTCACAAAAATGCGACATGTCGCGATATCGTGACACTTTTGGCTTCTCACCTTCCTCTCTTTCGAGTCATGAAAATGCGACATGTCACGATATCGTGACACTTTTGCTTTTTGGCCTTCCTACCTTTCTCGAGTCATGAAAATGCGACATGTCACGATATCATGACACTTCTCTCTCTTGCGCCTCCCATCGTCTTCTGGTCATGAAAATGCGACATGTCGCGATATCACGACACTTCTCCCTTGCGCCTTCTTTCGTCCTTTCGTCAAAATGCGACATGTCGCGATATCGTGACACTTCTCCTTTGCGCCTTCTTTCGTCCTTGGGTCATGAAAATGCGACATGTCATGATATCGTGACACTTTTCTCCTTTGCGCTTTCTCTCGTCCTTTGGTCGCGATAATGCGACATGTCGCGATATCGCGACATCTTTTCCTTTCGGCTCTTCTTTCTTTTTTGGTCGTGAAATCGTGACATGTCACGATATCATGACATCTTTCCTTTCTGGCTCCTCCTCGCCTCTCGGGTCACGAAATCGTGACATGTCGTGATATCGCGACAGTTTCCTCCCTTGCTTCTTTTCTGCTTCTTCGGTCACGATTTCGTGACATGTCATGAAATCATGACATTTTCTCCTCTGCGCCTTTCCTGTCTTCTTTCGGTCGCGATTTCGCGACATGTCACGAAATCGTGACATTTTTGCTCCATGCCTTCTCTCTCCTTCTTGAGTCACGAAAAATGCGACATGTCGCGATATCGCGACACTTTTCTCTGTCGCGATATCGCGACATCAAGGCAAACACTTAGAATTTTTTTTTTGTTGTCGATGCAAGATTGCTCTTCTGCCACCGGATGCTCCTGCATCACTATCCATTCCATTATCACCTCCTATGTGTCTATTTTTATGTTGATACTTAGAAAGTTTCTCTTTCTTAACTTTGATTTGACCTCTCCTGATGAGAGCCTATTCTACTTTTTTTGCTAAATCAATTGCTTGATCCAAAGATGTAATAGTAGTAGTCTCTAATACATAAAATAATTGTTCTTGTAAATTACCAATAAATATCTCAAGCATATATTTAAGAGGTAAAGTATATATCAAACATCCAATTAGACTTCTCCAATGAGCCAAAAATTTTGAAAAGCTTTCTTCTTTACTTTGTTTTAAATTATAGACATCTTTCATTGTCACTTCTTTCTCAATGTAAGCACCAAATTACTGAACAAATAATTTTACTATCTCTTCAAAACTCTTCAAGGAATAATTGGGTAACCAATAATACCATTCTAATGCCACACCACCAAGGCTCTTAGGAAATGTTTTAAGCAACAACATATCATCATAAATGAGATCATGGCAAGTTGTTTTAAATATTCTTAAATGCTCTATTAGATCTTTTGTTCCCTTATAAATAGGCAAAACTAGCATAGGAAAATTCTTAGGATAAGGTCTAGCAACAATAATAGGATCCATGGCTGATTACACATTTCATTATAACTATAAGTAAAACTTGAAGGTTGAATCATCTCAACTTTAAAACCAACTGCTTTACCATATTTGCCAAATTTTGTACTTTTGGATTATTGCTATGCATTGTTCCTAGATTTGCATGTGTGTTGGGGAACCAATTCTTGATTCAGGTTGGAAGTATGGATATTATTGTTATATGTGGCACCTTGTGAAAGTGGACAACTAACATTAGGAATAATAGAAGCAAAAGTGTTGATATTAGATGATTGATGAAGAAATTGGAAATACTTTTGAGTGACACTACTAATTGGAGGTGCTTGCATATTCCTTCCAATGTTGGTGGTAGTAGTAGTATCAATAAATGAGTTCAAATTATCAAGATGCATTGATTAATGCAATGTATTTTTGTGGTTAAGCATAGAGGAGCTTATTGGAGGAGGTGGAGGAGTCTCATCTCTTTTGAGGTGATCTTCTCGCTCCATGCCTCCCAATATCTTATCCTTATTAGCTTTCATAAAGCCCCAAATATGCTCAAATGATGAAAATATAAAGCTACCATTAGGTCCCTTATAAGGATCAAAATTCATCTTAGTATCCATGTTGTCTTGCTCTTCTAGGTCTATGTTAGGATCCTCTCTATCAATATGATCATCTTCTAGAGGAATAAAACTAGATTCAATATGCTTTCGTTGGCTTCTAAGGATAGGAGCCATTAGAAAAGCGAAAGGATAAAAGAGAATGCTAACAAAAAAAACAAAATATTTTTAAAGATACTATTAAGATTTTCCAATCACACAAATAAATTTAATGATCTTGTTTAAAAGGGTTGAATAGAAGAAGGTTTTCATGTTGAGTTCACCAAATATGTAGAGGGGAAAAACCACCCTATCGCGTATAATTCCCAAAATGTTGGATTTTCAAGAGAGAAGAGAAACCTTATGGGGTGAATTACGGGGGCTATATTGTTCTCTACACTTTTGCTAGGGAGGAAGGGTTCACCAGGAATGGTTTAAGGACTCGCTCCAAGTCCTCTGGTTTTCAAGAATATTTGATGTATGAGATTCAAGACAAACACCTAGATTTGGCCTTTCTAGATCTATGCTATAAAATATAAAGGACAATGTAGAAATACATAAATGCAGGAATACAAGAGCTAACCCTAGAATGATTCTTTCTTTGAATGCTTCTCTAACTTAGGGTTCTAAGCAAAAAACTTTAAGCAAGGGCTCAAGAGATATGCACAAACAAAATTAACCCTAATTGCACACTATATGTTGTTTATCTTTCAAATGCCTAGAAATTCATTATATATATTTCTATAAAATTAGATCTAGGGTTTATAATAGAAGTAAAAGCACTCAAAAAACATCCTAAAAGACTAATCAGAATACTTATCTTAGCCAGTGATTTATCCTTGCTTTTATCCCTTTTTCCAATGTTATCAATAATACATGTTCCTACAAGATAACTCAACAAACACTTGAAAATGGGATTAGCATTAGGGGGTTTGCTTAGGCCGTTGTATAAAAATACTTGGAGGTGCAGAAGTCAATCCCCCTAGGTCCTTTTAGCTGATATTTGATAATTAAAAGCAAAAATTGACCTTTGGAGAAAAGCAAACATAATATAATACAACATAACAAAATGTAAAAATCATAGAACAAAATATGCCACTATGCTCTAGATGTAGTCTATGATGCAATAAAGAAAACAAGAACAACAGATTGCCCCAGATTGATCTCAGACAAAATCGTGTCCCGTAATGAACAGTATTAATAACACAAGGTGAAGTCACGCCCTACAACAAACTGGGCACGATTTCACATAAACTATACAAAAATTAAATATAAGTGCAAAATCTCAATCACGTCATTCAAAAAATCCAAATGTGCATGCAAAATAGTGAATTCACCTAGTAGAGAGTGCAAAAGCAAAATAGAAGGGTTTTAGATCTTCCAAATGGTTAATCTCTCCTTAGGGCTCCAACAACAATCCACCAAGAGCGAACAACAACAATCCAATGCAGTAGATAATCAATCAAACTCTACACTTCAAAGTTGCTTGTGAAATAAGAATAAGAAGGATGCAGATCAAACAAAACACTTTGCGAGAAATCAAATGCGAGCAATAAATCATCAAGTATCAATTATGTGAGCATGTGTTAACTTGTGTGTAGACATGTGTGAAGTGAATTCAAAACCTCCTTATATAGTTGATTTTAAGGCGAAAATATCAGAAAAACCAATGAGGGCCAACATAAAACATGCCAACCCTAAAAAATTAGGGTTCTAATGTTTCAAACCCTATAAGACAAAATTGCATCCCTTACAGGTCGACCATGATACTTGCATAGATAAGGAAAACAAGCAAAACATGGGGGGAAATCCTTACCCTTGTCTTAGGTAAGTCTAAAGGATCCCCTAGAGGGCTCAAGGAAGATTTCCCACAAAACTAGGTGAATGTTTCATGTCTACAATAGGGATATAATTGCTTGGTCATATGAGGTTTGAAATTCTATGACCAAAATGTAATAGAGCATACCATTTAGATAGAACAAAATGCTAAGACTTTCTACCAAAAATAAAGGTCTATTAATCCTACAATAGAAGCAAAATGAAGAAAAAGTTGCTATAAATTTTATAGGGTCATATTATATTTTCATTCAAGCATTTGAAATGGGCCACCAACTTTATCCCAATGCATAAAAATAATAGAGATATTAGGTTGTGTGTTGATTTCAAGAACATAAATAGTGCATCCTTAAAATATCATTATGCACTTCCTTCTATTGATCAAACACTACAAAATGTGACTAATTCATAAATGTTATCTCTCCTTGATGGTTTCTTTAGGTACACCACAATCTAGTTCAAGGATGAAGGCTAACACAAGACAACCTTCACCACCAAGTTGGGTACTTTTTCTTATAAAAATACATTTTTATATATCAAATGATGAGAAATCCTCCAAATAGCAATTGATATGGAATTAAGGCTCGTGGATAAGATCATTCTAATTTACCTAGATAATTTGACAATATTTTCCAAGGATAGGCAAAAGCATATGAAACATCTAGAGTCCATTTTTGAAAGGTGCCAAGAATTTTGTATCTCCCTTAAATTATAAAATTCCATCTTCATGGTCCAAGAGGGGATGTTAGCATGTCATGTAGTATTAAAAGAAGGCCTAGCCTTAGATCCTGACAGGAACTAAGCCATTTAGGATTTATCGTTACCTACTTTGGTTAAGGGGAATAAATTTTTTTTTAGGATAGATTTAGCTGTGGCCAAATTCATAACTAACTTCACATAGTCAAACTAATAACCAAAATTTTTAAGAAATATGTCTCTTTAGAATGGATCGAAGAAGGGAAGAGAGATTTTCAAGAGGTAAAATACATTATTACTAAAGCCCTTATCTTGATCAATCTAGAATTCTCTAAATAATTTATGTTATATGTGTTTGGGATAGAAGAAAGTATCACAACCATCCCGACTTATAAGAATGATCAAGATGAAGAGCATCCCATTTCTTTCATGAGCTAATCCATTTGTCATTATGAAGAGAGGTACACCCTCATTGAGAAATATGTATTCAACATAGTGAAAATATAAAGAAGTTTGAATACTATGTCTCACAAAGAAAGACCATTATCTTTGTGATACACCCTGATGTTCAATTCTCCATACTACATGGCAAATTGAGAGAAAAGTAGACAATATGGATCAACAAAATACAAGAATTTGACATCAACATTAAACCTATTAAACTAATAATGGGTAGGGCTTTGTGTGAAAGAAAGGTAAGAGCATATAATGAAGAATAAATTACCTTATTTGAATAAATAGATAATGAATGGGGTACTAGATGGATGAGCAATATATGCAAGTACATGGCTATAGGATAGGTCCCAGAGGGATTATCTACCAAAGAAAGAGCCAAGTTTAGACAAAAGGTGAAAAAATACCAATGTATAGACAATATCTTATTCAAAAAAGGTTATGATGGAATTCTACTTTGATGCATAGAAGAAGATGAACAAGATGCTATGATCAGGAAATATCATGATGAAGGGGGACGCTTCTCTATATCAACCACAACTCATAAGATCTTGAGGGTTGGGTACTATTGGACCACTTTGTTTACCAATTTCTATCAATGGAAAAAATGTTCTAAATTTTAACACATGTTCCAAGGAAAGAATAAAAGGGCTCCACTACCGTTAAAACCAATTGTTGTGATTGACCCATTCTAAAAATGAGGCCTATATATCATAGGTAAGATCAATCCATCATCAAACACTATACATGGATGGATCACTATCATCAATTATTTCACCAAATGGGTTGAAGCATTTCTAGCTAAAGTAGTCATTCAAGAGACTACGATGCGCCTACTTGAACCCACTTCAAAACACCTACCACCATAGTAGTAGATAGTGCTACCTATTTCAAAGAAGAAATGGTGATAAATTTTTTCCTTGAACATGAATAACTACTCAAAACATTATCCAATTATTACCCCCAAGGTAATGGATTGGCTTAATCAACTAACAAGAATATCATATAAATATTAAAATCGACTATTTGAGAATCACATAGGGACTACTACACAAAGTTGTGTAAAGCATTATGGAAAATAAGATACTCCAAAAGTATCTATAAGATTGTCCCCTTATAATTTGGTGTACAATAAATAGGTAATGTTACCAATTAATTTCAAGCTTCTTTAGCTCCAAATATCATAACAAATTGAGCTAGAAGACACTAACATTAAGCCTCTACAAGCCCTAGAGGAAGAGAGAAAAAAGGGTTTAACTATAATTTAGTAGAAAAAGGCTATTAAGAGATGGTTTGAAAAAATAGCAATTAAAGTGGAATACAAAGAAGGAGACCTTGTCCTTAAATGGGATGACAATCATGCAAAACTAGATCCCATCAGAAGTTTGGTTCTTTATGGAGCATACTATATCCAAATGCATGTAGACTTACCTTTTTCAATGGGGTAATACTACCTATATCAATGAATGAGAAATATCTCCAAATATTATAGTAAGGATCCTCATCAAAAGAAAAAGTAAGTACATATAATACGAACTATTAAAAAATTATTACTTCCTTTCTATTTTTTTCCAATATTCTCTCTCATTCTTTTCTTGTTTCCCTCTATGATCATATTTTGTTCTTCAAAATAACACCACTATGAATTAGACAGGGCGATTGATGATTATACAAGTGTAACACTGTTAAAAAAATGGAGAAAGAAAAAAAGAGTGATTTGCTCGAAAAAATGATAACTCACTCATGATTATGAGTGATTTTCTTGCCATTGCAGTGAATCACTCATGGCAATGGGTGGCCCAATTATTCAGGGCCAATTGGTCTCTATTGAACTAAACACTCTACATAGGCAAGGCACACCTATGCAGATAAGTCAAATCCTACCTAGGTCCTATAAATACCTGGGCAAGGAAATTTAAGGCCTCACTTCATTGCATACCAAGAAAATTACTTTTTAACTTGAGCCAACTACACTTAGCCTTATCCAACCACTCACACAATTTATTAGTTATATGTCGAAGTACGAGCAAGTCATAGCTCTATTAGGGTTCCTCATTAGTAAATGATAAAATTTATTAAGATAAATGTAAAATAAAATATTATTTTTTCCAAGTCCCTATTAGTGAGTTCTTTGCTCGTTAACATGTGCAAATTGCTTAAAGTTCTAAGAAAATCACTCACCTCTAAAACAAGCAATTTTCTTCCTTACCTGAGTTAACCGTTTGAATCTCCAAGCAAATTGAACCTACGAGCATATCACATTCTGACCACCACTAGTGAGTGAATTGTTCCTAAAGAAAAATCACCATTTTTTCCATTTTGTTGCCATTTTGTCTCTTTCTTTGCTATGGACACCTCTTCTACCTCCATCAATATTTCACTACCAAAATATCTAGTAGTCTCACCATTTTATACATGTCACTCCTCCTAGAGTAGTCCCTATTTAACCCATGATAATTTATATATCATCCATACCAGTCACCACAACCGAAGCGAAGTCACCTGAGGAGGACCAATCACAAAAGGAGGTAGGACCATCTAAATGACAAGGACAAAAGGAAAAGAAAGGGGAAGAGAAAGAGGCAACAAGTCCCTACACCCATTAAAAATCCAAAAGAACAATTTGAAGACCCCTACTAGATAGTGGTCAATGGCAAGTACATTCACTCTATGGGGAAGGTTAGGGTAGAGGCACTAAGGAGATTCAATCTAGACCCCTAAACTAACTCCTAGAGAATAAGTCAAGCTTAGAAATTTGTTCTATATATGAACCATTACCCCAAGTATGAGATCACCTAGTGTTAGTGAAAGCATTAGTTGAGAAGTATGACTTTACCACTACGATATTTAAACCACCCCAATGGACTGAATATCTGTTCTACATTCAAATGGAAGTGATAAGGAGCATGTTGAGGGCAAGTGAAGACTTTGTTATATGGGTTTCATGTAGCCCCAAGAACCAAAAAGACTAAAGGACAACTTATACCTCCTGTTTTGTCTAGCTAGTTCTTTATCAAAAGAAAAGTTGATTCTCAAATCTCTAACTCGACCAAGTGGATAAGGATGATGAAACCTTGAGCATTATAGATTGTATAAATGTGCCATGTAGAGGGGAAATTAAGTCCTCGTATCACTTCTACAATGATGTGGTCATGGAAAACTTCAAGGACAAAGTGCCAAAATAAAGTGAAGATGTACAAAAAATAATGATAAAGAGAAGATGACCATAAGGTGACTTTTATTTGGGGAAGACTAGGTCATTCATCTGCCTAAATGGCTTCTCAAATATGGCCTTTAAGTTGCTTTATAAAGTTATAGAATATGTATTCAACGTTGAATATGTCAAACAACTTGATTATATTGATCTTAAATATTTCAAAGGGTAGAAGAAGACCACGTTTTATCCATTTAAATAGAAAATTATAAATCACTCTAAAGATGCATGAGTACGATACAGTGGTCAATCCAAAGCTAAAAGACATGGGTTTTGAATAGCTCAAAGACCTATGGTCCTATGAACCACATGAGATATTCAAGATTACCCTTAGAAGCAAAAGGTTGGACACATTCTTCACACATGAAAAAAGATAAAATGTCCAACAATAGGTAAATTTGGATGAGAAGAAAACTCTTTCCACTATGGGGAGTAACAAGGGCTAAAAAGTTGAAATCTAGAGATAGTATGACAACCCCCTATAATGGTGTTCCTTCTATCCTAAGGAAAATTATGGATTTAATCCAACTCATCAGAGGCTAGGTGCTCTTTGGAAGATGGGGTATCTTGATAAGAAAACCTTGGCCTAATAAAGGATGAGGTACAAAACTAACACAATAACTAAGACCATAGGGGATGATCCATTTGATGCTGAGTTATCTTTCACCTAGAATAGGGCGCATCATAAAGAAACAAGGGAAAAAAATTCACAAATGTAGCTACAATATTAGGTACCTCAATACCTCAAAGGCAAAATCCCAAGATATAGGTAGCACTTGAGATATCCATATCATCTACTCCTTCAATTCTTGACATGGTCAATGAAATAGTATAACAATTAACAATTAAAGGACAAAGGGGTTTCAAAATATATGGCTTAATATTTGAGGAGGTGGTTGCAACAATAGAAAAGCAACAAAAGGAGCAAGATACCTAGGTGGAAGAGGGGAAAATCCCACAAGGAAGATCTACTCCAAGCTAGAGACTGGCCAGTCTAGTGGCCATGATTGCTTTCTCTCTTCCTTCCACACTTTCATCATCCACCATTCCATATTTTGCTTCTACCTTCCTATATCTTCTTACCCCTTATTTAGCTTCTTATACCCCTACTCCTATTTTCCATTCTTCTACTATGCTTCTCCCATTCTCCACTAGTGCAACCCATGTATCTTCTCACAGGTTCCATTCACACCAGACAATGCTAAGGGGTACTCTACCCCCCTCCATTACTATTATGGTAGGGATCACCCTTTTCACCACTCAACTCGTCTAATTGATCGTAACTCACGTCACTATCTTGTAAACCATGATGCCTCTTTTGGCCACCCTAACCACTTTGGCATCACATCCCACTCCTCCTAGTTCCATGATATTTTCCACTATTACCACCCAATTTGCTTTCCCCAATTTTTCCACCACCTCCACTCATCCTTCATCCTATGCTAGGTGACTTCTCTTGTAGGTGATGATGCCCATAGTATGTACCTAAGAAGATGAGCCTACAAAAACATCTCTTATTATTGAAGCAAATTAGAGATACAAGTTTGTTCATACCCTCAATATTGGAGAATCTGATATATTGTAATCTATAGATGTACTTATCATAGAAGAAATGACATGGAAGAAGAATACAAGATACTTACCAAGAAAACCTCCAAATATTCTAGGATACTTCACTCCTAGAAATTACTAAAAGGAGATTAATTATATTTAGTTGAAGTTGTAGAGATTGATCGCACCAAAGAAACATAAACCCCTATGAACCTAATTGTTAGGGTATTTGTGGGTAAGATTTTGCATGCATTTAGCCACTCGCTTATTTTTTGAAGATGGTGGATTAAATAGTATAGAAATATAAAGTTTTGGAACCAGACCTTTGAGCTATGGTGGAGTACTACCAAGATGTGATGTGATTAGGGAGGCAAATATTTGGCAATGCCAAAGGAGGATGGAGGAATCGGTCCACCTCGAACATCAAACAAACCCCTAAGATCCATCGAATGATTAGTGACCTATAAGGTGGAGCATTTTTAACTGCCAATTGATCCATAGAGCCCCACTAGTTCAAAATCCTAGATTTGGCTAACTAAGGTGCCAAGCGGGTAATTATGCAAGTAGTCCTTATCGACGAAGCTCAAATCAATGCCTCGATGACCAAGAAGAGAATTAGGGCCCTGAATACCCACCCCATGTAAAGGATAGATTAGTGGGACAACAATAGGATCATTTAGCTTTATAGCCCAATGAGGATTTGGACATCCTTCATGCCCCCTATGGGTCCCAAAATTATTCCCAAGATGGAAATTGGGGCGAGGACCTATAGACCCACCCTATAGAAGATAGAGCATTGCAAGCAGAGTTTCAAGTTGATAGCAAGTAGTGGGCGGATCCCAAAGTCTCATTCATCATAGAATTCTCACCGCATTAAGCAATTCTTGTAGGCAAGAAAGTCCTCCCCATTTATTTATGAAGACCGCATGATGAGTAGCTGGAAATTAAGAGGTTTGGTGCCTAAATGGTGGCTGATAGCAAGTTCAGCATCAAATCCATCGAAGCAACTGAATTCAAGTGGTTTCATAATGCATTTAATGGTCATCTTCCTCAAAAGGTAGATGGGTAAATTTATGATCCATCAGATCATTCAAGAAGGGTAGAATTGATCAAAGGTCCAGATTTAGGTCGTATTGCCTCCCCCTACTGGCATTCATCCTCCATCGTAGTCTGAAAAATATTTGAGAAGATCCACAACGTGGCCGACCCTGTTGGCGCACTCACATTGTCTTGTTTATCACCTGCCATCTTAAATGCTCTTTTTTTATAAGGTCTATATATGCTGGAATGCATGACATTTCAAGTGGTAGCTCTTTAGCCATTACAATTCATATGTAAATATTTTTCCATTCATGAAACACAAGTATATTACTATTTGGTCTCCAGATTGATTCCTATGTATGTGAATGCTAAAGGTTTATTTTTGTTAATGCTAGTCAAATGGGCATGCAATAATTATACTATATGGATTTCTTGCATTTCATTTGATAGTCTTGGAATTTGATTTCAGTAGGGTGCATTAAATTTTAAATAGGAGTAAGGTTGGATGATCTGGCAGATGGTCTACTTGTATTTCTTGCAATCGTGCAAGTTTATTGCATGTATGTATTGATGTGGTCGAATCCATTCTTGTGAGTTTTGACCACGACATCCTTTTAATTTTTCTTTATGGCCCATTTTTCCTAGGCATACTTAGCAAGGACTTCCTAAGAACCAGTATTCTCCAAATATTGATCGCCTGGTCGCTCAACCCCGTGACCATTCAATGTTGGTCGAGGTTCATAGGGTGTGCAAACCTTCTTATTTCTATTAGGTGTAAATTTTTTACCAATAGTTTTTGGCACACCTGATGGGACCAACATTTTTTGGCATGCCTAGTGGGATGTTGAGGTTCCACCCTATTTGTATATAGAGTCTGGTGATGTTGGAAATAATGAGTTGTCATTAATATTGAGTTTTCATTGATGTCAAAGGCAAAAATATCTTCAAATGTGTTAAAGGTAAAAATATCTCCAAGGATAAATGTCAATTTCAAAGGCAAATATCTTCAAGGATGTTTAATATTTAAATATTAAAGACGGAGGTTCATATTTAAATAAGAGGATTTAAATATAGTTTAATAGTTTAAAAGTTTAAATATTTAAAGGTTAAATATTTAAAACCTTGGGTGACCTCCTTGAAACCTTGGGTGACCTCCTTGCAAAAGATTTAAAATTTGAAAAATCAAAATTCAAATGTTTTGGCACCAAAGGACAAAGCACATAATGGTGGAGCCGACTTCATTGGAAAACAAAGGACAAAGCATATAAATATATGCTTTAATTAGTTTGGACAAGTTGAGTTTTGTGAGAGAAAAATCAATCAAGTAGAGTAGTGATGAACAAGTGACGACGAAGGAGGAGAGTGGAGAAGTTATGGCAGCAACAAAAAATGAAGGATAAATTTGATAGTGCAATTCATGTTTCAATCGTCGGGGTAGCCCAACTGGTTACAGAGCTCGCAGGGACCACTGCCTAGTAGGAGGTTGAGGGGTTGAAACATTTTGACATAATTTTTTGTTGAAGGCAAAGTGATGGAAGAAATAAGTTTATTTTTGTGCATTAAGGTTCCAAGCGCTACGATAGCGTAGTCTATTAAAGGACCCATGATAGGGTGCTGCACCTCGCAAGGTGAGGGGATCGAATCCCATCGATGACAGTGAGAGGTATTTAATTTTTGCTTTATTAAAATTGATATTTGAGGGGCTATAAGGTATGGTTTGAAATTTAATTTTGCAAATAATAAAAGGGAGTTATAAGGTATAGTTTTGTGATTTAAATTTTGCAAATGATAAAAGGGAGCTATAAGGTATAGTTTTGAAATTTAATTTTTGTAAATGATAAATGTGATTTAATTTTTACAAAAGAAAAAATAAAGGTTCTTGTTGTTAATAAAGCTTTATATTGTGAGTTTCAAAAGGGAGATATAAGGACTTATTTTTAAGCTTTATTGTGTATGTTTTGATAAGGGTTTCTAAAGTGGTTGATTTGATATTTGATCAAAAAGGGAAAAAGAAAATTCCTAGCTACGATGGTACAAAGGATGCTGCATGTGAATATTGTCAAGACATAGCCTCTTTGGCTATCATCCACAACATTTATTTTGAGGGTGTCATGCTTAGGCTTCTTGCTATGTCTCTCAAGGGAAAAGTGTTGATGTGGTTCAAATATCTAGAGCACGAAAGCATCCATGTGTGGGATGACCTAGCAGAGGCCTCATCAACACATTTGATGCTTCTATAGATCCTTTATTATTGCTCACTTAACTCACATTTGTCAAGAAGGCCCAATGTGAAAACATGGTTGATTTTAATGTTTGCTTCACAAGAGCATGGAGGAGGATACCCCATGAGACCAGACCATCATCTTCTCAGGATTATGTATACTATGTTTGTGCTTTCCATCCTGACATAAGCCTCCTCATTCAGTAGTCGAGAGAAAAGAGGTTCTTGCAAATATTCAAGGAAGCATCCTGAGTTGAAAGTATTTTGATCCAAGTTAGACATCTTTCCCACAAGGAAAATCCCCAACCTCTTCCACCCTATACACTCTTAATCCAGAACTCACTATCCCTAGGGCTCATGCATGTGCAACATCAAGCTATTTTGAATAATTCCCCTTCATATCTCCATGAGAACGAACAACAAAAGCAGCACAAGCTTAGGATGAAAATCCACTGGCTAATCTAAGAGGTCAACAACTTGAAAAAGAAGCTTTCAATAGACAAATATGGACAACAAACTGGTTGGAAATCGTATGCACAACAACCCAACATGCAGTCACATGAATGCAGAGGAAATGAAGGAGATCATGATTTTGACCTATGTCAAAGATATCCGTGTTCATTCCCCATGATGGAAAATGTTATTGCTTGCATCTCTTTGCAAGTATTGGAGAAATAGGAGAATAAATGATGGTAAACTTATCTTACGGGAAATAGATGCACAACAATGTCTTACCTCTACTTGTGACAACCATAATGGTGATTGGAACACCCTCTTCAACATTGTTTTCCCAACAAGGATGGCCTCTCAGCCAACAGGGGATGGAGCCCATCAAAAAACCTATGTGTAAGCTTGTATTGGATTTGAATAAGGTGGCAATAGCATGGATAGTCTAGCTTGGATTGTACCATGTAGTTTCCTACAACAGCCTAACTGACAGTCTCCAAGGAGATCCAACTGGGTAAAATTATAAATACCGGATCATGGTTGAGATTGTCATTCCCACCAAAAGGGATGAGGTATGGGTAACGGTGTAAAGAAACCCATACAAAGTATAATTTTGGTACCAACAAAATGACATCATCTACATATAAAAATAGTTTTACCACCTAGCTACCGAAATGGATTTACCCTCCATTAATATTTAGTCATTCTTCTAACTTATCAACATATATACGTCAAATCAAGTCAAGGATAGCATACATCATTCTTTAACTCCTATGTCACTTCTAAAACATTTTGAGAGACCTTGTATTTTGGTTTTGGTTTGACACTTTTCATATTGTCTATAGGTTGTTGTCTTATAATTTTTTAGTATGCTTTTTTTTGGTACTCCATAGTTTACTACTAGAAACTATGTCCAAGATCTTGAAGTCAACAAAATGGCAACAACAACTTTACCTTAATTAATAGACTTTACAAAGGATATTTAAGAAGCCTATAATGCACCGATGACTTTGCCATTATCAAAGAGAGTTTTGAGGTATAAGTTTTTATATTTTTGTTCTAGCAACCCCTTTTCTCTTAAAGTAAGATCATTTGACGATATTTATTTTGCTTTGATCACTTTTTGTAGTCATTATCTTTGTAGTGATTTCCTAATTGGAAGTTGTTGATCTATGTATATGATAAGTTTTTATGGTTTGAATATATATATATATATATATATATATATATATATATATATTGATTGTATGGGATTGAAACGAGCCCCACCCGTATTATATCATGACCACATAATGGTATCACAACAATTTGACAATTATGCATGTATTGCTTCGCAATATTTGAACTTAGGTCTCCTCCTTGAAAATTGAGGAACATAAATGGTTGAGCTAATGCCATTAAATTTTGATCTTATTTTACATAAAGACATATTGTTTTAAAAAAATTATATATATGATGTTTTCTTAATAAAGAGTTGTTGGTTTATATATGTTATATTTTTATTGTTATGATCTTGTTTTCTATATAGATATAATAAAAGAACAATCCAATGATAACAACCCTTGAATCTTTGACGATGGTATTACACCATGATCATTATATTATGATATTTAAACAAACCATATATTAATATCATTTTGACAATTATACATAATTGTTTAATATAATTTAAATTTAGATCTCTATCTTAAATGAATGTGCATGTGCATATGTAAGTGTAAATGCATATGCATACAAGTGCGTGTCTTTTTTTTCTTCTTCTCAAGCATGTAAAGTGAATGCATAAAATTTTCAAATAGAAAAAATACAAGCCAAAAGAGGTTTACTAATCATTTTAGATGCTTATATTTAAAAATAACCTTTTGCGTCACTACATCCACTATATTTACCAATTATTTGTTTTTATCTGTACATGACTTATTCCATGGTTTAATCATATTTTTTTATCTTTTAAGTTTTCATTTAAGAAATTCGAAGTCAAATTCTTATATAAAAGGATTGAAACCCATTTCAAAATTTTTGTTTTATCTTATGTTTTTTTTTTTTTTGTCTTAAGAGAGATATCATAGTGGTATTTTTTTGGGTTTTCATCCAAGAGACCCAAGTTCAAACTATGGTATAATCCCGGTACAAGGGAACATGACACCTTTTAAAAATTAATTTTTTTAAAACAAAAAAATAATTTCATAAGACTATGGTATGTGTTTGGGTTTTTTCATTCAGGAGACCCAAGTTCAAACTCTAGGGACCAGGATTTCACATAAAAACCTAACTTAAAATTTTATTAGGACACCGTAATGGTATGGCTTTGGGTTTTCATCCAAAAAAAAATCCAAGTTCAAACCACTACACAAGTACCTAAGTTCAAACTCCGGGGACTAGGATTCCTCGTAAAAACCCGTCTTTAACTTTAAATTTTATTAAAACAACGTAATGGTATGGCTTTGGATTTTCATCCAAAAGACCCAAGTTCAAACCACTACATAAGGACCCAGACTTTGCAAAAAATTACGTTTTACCCCAAATTTTTCATTGAGGAGATCCAAGTTTGAGGACCAAACCCCTCTTAAAAATATGTTTTTCTCATAATTTTATTGGGACACTGTAGTAGTATGGCTTTGGGTTTTCAACTAGAAGATTGGGATCGTTGCAAAAACTTGTGCTTTATCTTAAATTTTTGTCTCAAGAAAGGATGTCATAGTGACAAGTTCTTGGGTTTTCATCTAAGAGACCCAAGTTCAAACCCTAGTACAAGAGAACTGGGGCCCTCATACACCCCTGAATTTTTAACTCAAATTTTGCCTAGAAAGAGATAGATTGGTTCGTAGTGACCAAGTGGAGCAGTCTATGACTCAAATTTTGCTTAGAAATGAATAGGCTGATTTTTAGCGATCTAGTACTTGCCAATGGACTGCTCTAATTCAAGCCTCAGTACAAGAGAATTGAGGCCCCTCATAAAACCCTCGTTTTTTACTCAAAATTTTTCCACAAACGGATAGGATGGTTGGTAATGATTAATTGCTTGCATGTGACCTGATTGGATTCTTATATGATTAGTTTCATTAACCTTATCTTCACCCAAAAAAAACTAAAAATTAATTCTTTAAGAAAAAAAAATATTATTAAAAACGCGTTATATCAAATATTTTATCTACTTACAAACTTTTGTGTTATTGTTAATTATTGTTTAAATATTAAAACAACTTAGTTGAGCTTTATTATTATAAAAATAAGCTTTAAGGTGTGACATGTTGTCCTCGTGATTTTTCCTTAAATAATTCGACCGGTATCCTTTCCTTATTGTTGTGTTGGATGTGAATTCGCCAAAGGTAGGAGTATTTTTTAAGGTGTTTTTGTCGACATGTTTGAATTGTGGAGAGAAGAATCTTTATTATTATATATATTTTTAAATATTTATATTACTCGTTATACTTCGTGTTATTAGAAAACAAAAACCTTTGCAAAGTTCGAAAAGGAAAGTGTAAGTTCTAAGTTGTGCTAGTAACCTCCTTTGGGTTGTTTTGCATTAATATCCATATAATTATTTTAGATTGAATAAAATATAAGCTCGCCTTCCCTATAATTATTTTATTATTATTGTTTTTTGAGTTTTGGGAGTATACATGTTATAAAGGTAGCAGTGTGATCTAAATGAGTGTGGGTTAGATCTACGATGACAGTATGAATCTTGAGCGACTGATGATTCCTCTCATGTCGGGCCAACAATAATGAGGTGGTATAAGCTTGTTGGGACCGGTGCCCTCAACAATAATGAGATGGTATAAGTTTGTTAGGAGAACTTGACAGCTACTAAATAGATGTAACCAACTTCCTTTTATATATATATATATATATATATATATATATATATTATTTGTTGTTGTTTTTGTATTAATATTAATATAATACTTTTAGGTTGAAGGTTATAAATAAGATTTATAATACAACCTTTAACAAAAATTAGGATTTGGGAGTAAGTCTAAGAAATTTAAGTTGTTTTATTAAAATTTGATAAAGATAGAGAAAAAAAGAAACATTATTAAAATAATTTTGATCCTTCCACCTTTGCGGTTGAGTTTTCATTATCGAATTCCTTTGAATGTCTTGAGGAAGGGCATATTAGTGAAGGCGTTGAGGGGAGGTGAATCTTCCCTCGTGCAGAGAGGTTGGCCTTAAATCCCCCTTGTTGAAAACTGGGGTGTCTAACCCAAGTGAGAGTCATAGTCCGATATCTCCAAGTGTGGCAACGGAGGGAGGGTTTCCCGGACCCAAGACTAGAAGCCAACGCAAGAATATGGATCTCGGGGTGGCAAGAAAGCCTGGTCGTCCTCCGGGTAAGGCTGGAAGAAAGAGGTCATTGGAAGTTTTGGGGACCAGCAATGGGGAAACATTGTTTTTTCTTAGCGAAAAAGTCGACGAGAAAATCATGAAGGAGAGTGATTTGTTGGCATCCCCAAGGGGGAGTGGGTAAAAAATTGTCCTTTTAATTCTAACGAAAATCTGTTCTTGAAATGTTAGAGGACTTAATAACTCCTCTAAGCATAGGATGCTTGCATCTTTTCGGAAGGATAATTCTCCGGATATCCTTTGTATTCAGGAATCGAAGTTGGAAGCTTCTTCGTGGCAGGTTGTTCACAATGTTGTATGGGAAGGTTCTAGCTTTATGGCCAGTGAATCAATGGGATCTTTTGGGGGTCTCATTTTGTTTTGAAATCTTTCTAGAATGGATGGCTATGTTATTTCCGCGTTAAGTAGAGTCATAAATATTTTATTCTGGTGTAAATTAACTAATAGGAGGTGGGTGTTGTCTAACATTTATGCCCCGAATGCGTATCTGGATAGGAGAAAATTTTGGGCGCTGCTATTGGAGATGCATAAAACCTTTGAGCATGAGGATTGGATGGTAGTGGGTGATTTTAATTCCCCCTTGTATCCCTCGGAGAAAAAAGGAGGCAATCCGATGGATGACAAAAGTCTTAAGGACTTTGCTGATTTTGTTTTTGATGCTGAGCTTCGTGATTTGGACCTCAAGGGAGCTAGGTATACTTGGTGTAACAAGCATGCAAGTGATAGCTTGATTTTGAGTCACCTGGACATGATCCTCATCTCTTCTCATGGGTTGAATATGTTTGAGGATGCTTCTTTGTCAGCTCTTCCTAGGATTGGCTAGGATCATAACCCTATTTGGTTGGACATCCTTGATAATATGCTATTCTTTCCTCGTCCCTTTCAGTTTGAGACCATGTGGTGTTCCCACCCTGATTTCGAAGATTGATTGTTGGAATGGTGGCAGGAGGATATCGAGGGACACGATTTGTTAAAGTTAACTAATAAACTAAGGAGGCTTAGGGGCTATTTCAAACTTTGGAACAAGTCCATGTTTGGGAATATTTTTAGAGAGGAGAGATTGAAAGACTTTATTGGTCAATTGGAGGCTACTATGGAGGCCGGGGATTGTTCTGATGATCTGCTGAGAGAGGAACATCATGCGTTGACATAATATCATAACAGATAGGCTCAAGAGGAGCTATTTTGGAAACAAAAGTCTAGGGAGTTGTGGTTCAAGGAAGGGGATTATAATTTCTATTTTTTTCATGCCTCCACTCTAAGAAGGAGAGGTCGAAATAGGATCACAGAGATAGTCAAAGGCGATGGAAGTATAGCTTCAAGCAGTTGTGATGTAATGGAGGAGGCAGTTGATTTCTTTAGTAATTTGTTATGTTTAGAGCTTGATCGTGACTTACCCACTAAGGAGGCAATGTTGGATGTAATGCCGAGATTGGTATCCGAGGAGTGGAAAAGGTGGCTCTTGACCCCGTTCTCGGATGAGGAGATTTTGGATGCAGTAAAGGGGATGGGCTCTCTTAAGGCACCGGGTCCTGATGGCTTCCCTCCGATATTTTTTTAGAAATTTTGGCACATCTGCGGTGGGGATGTTTGTGAAGCCATGAGAGAAATCCAGAGGAGTAAGCGTATCCCAAAGGTGGTGAATGTGACCTTCCTTGCCCTCATTTCGAAGAAAGATATTGCCACTACCTTTGGGGATTACAGACCGATAAGTCTCTGCAATACGGTGTACAAGATTCTTTCGAGAACTATTGCCAATAGACTTAAGCTTATTCTCCCAAAAAATTATTGATGAAGCCTAAAGTGTCTTTGTTCCGAGTAGGCAAATTTTGGATGACGCTATCGTTATTCACGAGCTATTGCATTCGGTGTATAAAAGTGAGAGATCTAGTTTTTTCCTAAATTTGGACATTAACAAAGCGTACGATCGGGTCGCTTGACCATTTTTAATCAGGGTTTTGAGAAAGTTTGGGTTTTGTGATGAATGGGTTAGTCTAATTCAGACTTGTTTTTCAACAACCTGGTTTTCGGTGCTCATTAATGGGTCTCTGGAAGGATTTTTTTGTTCTTGTTGGGGGTTGAGACAGGGGACCTGTTGTCTCCGTTTCTGTTCATTATTGTTGCGAAGCCTTTGGGCAAAGCATTTATCAGATGCCAAATTTTTTTGGGATTGAGGCCTGCAACAAAGTGCAACCCTATATCGCATCAACAGTTCATGGATGACACTCTTGTTGCCTGTGTAGCTACGGTGGAGGCAGAGGGGAAAGTTAAAGCTATTCTTGATTGTTATGAAAAGGCAGTTGGTCAACAAATAAGTCTTGCTAAGAGTGGGTTGTTTTTTATTAATACTCCCGTTGGGGTCCAGAGAGAGATTACGAAAGTTTTGAACTGTCGCACTGCTTCTTTCCCTTCTTCATATCTTGGTTTGCATTTTTTTGTGGGGAGAGCAAAATTTGAGTTGTGGTCTTCGTTGGTTGAGAGAATTCAACGAAAACTTGTTGCGTGGAAGGGATCGTTGTTGAGCCAAGCAGGTAAGGTGGTTTTGGTACAGAGTACTTTATAGAGCATCCCTATTTACTTTATGTCAATGTTTCATGTGCCTCTTAAAAATAGCATAAAAAATTGATAGTGTCTATAAAGCTTTCTTATGGGCGGAGCCAGAGTTGAAAGGAAGATTCCATCTTGTTTCTTGGGAGGCGGTTTGTAGAAATAAATCCAATGGAGGGTTGAACTTTAAAAGTGCAGTTAGAATGAATAAAGCTTTGATTTCCAAAATTGGATGGAATTTGGCATCCGAATCCTATAAATTATGGGGATCCATATTAAAATCCAAGTACAGATTTAGCTCCTTTCTTTTTGAATATTTACTCTCAGGTGGTTCGACTTTTTGGAATAGTCTGGTTAAGACTAGGGATCTGCTTAAAAATTATTGCAGGTGGGTAATTGAGAACGGTAGGAAGGCCCTCTTATGGGAAGATGCTTGGCTTTGGGATCATTCGTTGGTGGAAGAAGTGCAATTTCAAGGATTGGCTGCTAATTCCAGAGAAATGGGTTTGACCTATGTGGCTGATTTCCTTGAAGAAAAAGGGGATATAATTTCTTGGGTTATGGTGCCAGTTTGTGTAAAGGATGGCGATGATAGACAGATTTGGGAGAGCTTTGGGGAGGAATTGTGTATTTGCGTTATTTGCCAAGCAAATGTTGAATACCGATTGATTTGGCGGTTGGAGAGTTCAGGAAGATATACGGTCAAATCGGCCTATAATTGCTTAAATATGGAAGGAGGGGTCGCATTTCCCATTCAAATTTCTCTGGATTAAGCATCTTTCCCCTAGGGTAAATATAATGTTTTGGTTGGCTACGCAAAACCGAATTTTAACTGTAGAGAATCTCCTCAAAAGGGGTTGGCATATGGTCAATCGGTGTTATATTTGCGAATCTGATTGGGAGTCGACCTCTCATCTGTTGCTCAATTGTTGTTTTTTTAAGGAGATAATTATTTATATTCTCAGATGTTTGGGCATGGAGTGGGTCTTCTCGAAAACATTTTATGATTATATCCTTTAGTGGTCTTCGCCCTTTCATTCCCCTCGCCTTAGGTGTTTTTGGTGGTACTTGCTCCCCCACGCGATGTGGGAAGTTTGGAAAGCAAGAAATGTAAATATATTTAGGGAGAAGACGGTGGCTACGATCTTATTGAGTAATCATATTATTGGTAAAATGGTGGAGAATGTGGAAAGCATCGCGATGTTTGTGGACTTTCTAGAGGCATCGAAGCAGTATGAAATTAGGTTGGAACAATTTTTGGGCTTTGGAAATACAGATCGACCACTGTCGACACCTAACATAAGAAATTCTATTAAATGGTGTGCCCCTTGTCGAGTGGGCAAAATTAAATTTTGCTGGGGCAACAAAGAGAAGAATGGGGAAGGCAAGATCAGGTGGTTTTATTCGAGACAATTATGGAAATATTTTGTTGGAGTATGCTGATTCTTTGGGTGTGAATTCTTTGCAGGTGGCGGAGGCGAGGGCGGCTTACCTCGGGATTACCTTGCTTAACGAATTCAATTTTAAGAAAGTTGTTATTGAGGGTGATTCCCACAACATTATTAATATGCTTATTGGAGCGTGCCATGTTAGTTGGAAGGTCACCAATCTAATTGATGAAGGAGTAAAGTTGTATTAGGAGTTGGAAGATGTTCAAATTGGTCACACGCTCAGGGAGGGAAATGTTGCTGCTGACGTGATGGCAAATATTGGAGTGAATATTTATGGATATAGGGTATGGCAAGGGGAATTTCCACAGGACCTCATCAACGATGCTCATTTTGATGTTGGTTAATTGGTCTTGGGTGGTGGTCGTTCGCTTGGTTAGAAAATTTGATGCAATTTTTAAAGAGGTGGGATAGTTGTATCTCTTTGCCAGTTATGTGGCTTGTCTTTTCCTTACTTGTATTCCTAGATGAAAACGGTATTTTAAATACCAAGTTTATTCATTTACGAAGGTATTTTTAAATACCCAATCAATTTATTAATCAATGGTCATTAATGAAGGTATTTATTAATACCCCATTTAATTCATTAATGAAGGTATTTTTAAAATACCCAATCAATTTATTAATTATGGGTCATTAATGAAGGTATTTTAAATACCCCATTTAATTCATTAATGAAGGTATTTTTAAATACCCCATTTAATTCATTAATGAAGGTATTTTTAATACCCCATTTAATTCATTAATGAAGGTATTTTTAAATACCCAATTAATTTCAAAAAATAGGAGCGGGAATTATTTCGAATATGAGAAGTGGGAATTATTTCGAAAATGAGGAGCGAGAATTATTTCGAAAATGGGGAGTGGGAATCAAGAATATGTTTCTACCTTGGTTCGTCTACCTACCTTAGGAAGTGGTTATCTACTGGGGACCGTTGGGATGTGGCTCAAATTTTTGGTGGGATTATATCGGAGTTAGATGATGTGTTGTAGAACTACCTCGGCTCTCTCATAGGTCTTCTCGGATCTCCCGACCCTTTGGATCCTGTGGTTTGTGGTGCCGGTTTATGCAGTTACTATTTTATTTTGGTTAGTGTTGTAGTACAGTTTGTGTACTCTTCTGTTTAAGTGTTGAAGTGCATTATTTTGGTTTGTTGTCTTCTTTCGGTTATAAAAGGTTTTGGGGCCCTTTCAAAACCCTCTTCCCTTAATTTTACCAAAAATAAAAAAATAAACATAAAATTTATTGTTTAAAAAGTTTAACTCTAAATTATATATTATATTTTTTATTTAAAAGATTGTATTTGGGCCTTTCATCTTTCATAAATCATAGTTTTCTTCTTTAGAACTTGAAAGTTTTTAAATAGACTTAATTTTCATTTCAATTGAGTTGCTATAGTTAGATATTTACATTTTTTTCATAAAAAGTTTGAATTCTTGATTTTCATTTGTTTGGATCTTTTTCTATATTTTTTTGTAAATTTATAGAATTCAACAACCTTTTTCTTTACATTTATTGCAACACTCTTTACAATACCAAAACTCCAACTTTATTGTCTACGCATTGTATCTTAGTAGAGTAATATATTAATAACTTTGTATTATCGTAGTCCACTTTACTAGCTCTAGATTGCTAGCTTCCTTCCCAAAGCATTAGTGCAACCACTGTGAAAAATAGTTTAGTAGTCTCAATAAGTTGAAAGTTCGTGTTTAAATATTATCAAGAGATATATACATAAAAATTAAACTGTGTTATTTTATAATAAAGTGGAATTCATTTTAATCACAAATAACCAATTAAAATTTTATCATTTTACTATTTTATTGAGTTATGAAATGGATCTCATTCATGTTATTATCACATTTTACAAATCATAATGGTATTATTTTAATAAATAGTTTAGTAGTCTAAAAAATTAAAATTTTGAATCCATACTTTGTTCCATAATCCAACTAACAACCAACAACTCAAATAATCCATTCAGCCATGAAGTCCATCTAATATCATCTTCTTCTGTTTTAGCATGCAAAAATTATATTTGCTTCACGAAATCATAGTCCGCTTTACCAAATTTGGACTGTTAGTTTCCTCCAATGCATTGATCTATAAATAGATCCCCTAAAATATTTTGTGGTCCTCTTGAACATTTATTTTAATTTGCTCCTTTTATATTTTCTTGTCAACTTCAGCTAAATTTAATGCTTCCTCTAACCATGGAAAGAGAATTTAACTTCACGAACCTCCATTAAAACCCCTTTATTGGCTAGACTATTTGCACATTTGTTCCCTTCTCTTAACATTTGTAAACCTGATTTCTTCAAACTCTATAGCAAAGTCTTTGTAATTTTATAGTGATCTCTTGTATGTTTCATGGAGCCTTTGCTTTCCTCAAATTTCATTTATTACTATCAGTGAACTGCCTTCCATCTATACTCTATTCCATTTTATTTATCTCCATATTTTTAATCCTTCCAAAGCTGCCCAAACTTTAGCTTCATTGCTTGTTTTAAATCCACTACTGAAAGTGTAATGTGATAAAATATCACCTTTATATTTTTTTATTATTCCTTCTCCTCTGGTCGATGTTTCATCAAGATTCAATTTGACCAATTCTATTTCTAGTGGTTTCCACTTTATATTCTTTGCCTTCCTTTTGTTTCTCTTGTATCCACAATCATGATTTCTATTGATGACTTGAATCCATCTATCAAAGCTCTCTACTTCAAAATTAAAGATTAGTCATAATGTTTTTTTTTTAATTTAATATTATATATAATAGAAACATAAAATAAATATAAAAATACTAAAATGAGTCATCCCACATCAAGATGCTTATAAGAAATATTTTAAAATAAAAAAGGTAGAATATGCTAGTATAGAGTACCCTCTATACTATGAGAGCATTGAAAGAAAATATCCTCATTGAGTGATCCAAATCAATATTTTCTATTTTCTTCAAGAAGTTGAAAATCATACCCTAAAAGTAGTATAGAGTTTATTCCTTTACTCTAAGGTTTTAAAAAATAAACTAATATAAAAATTAGTATAAAATATATCCATTGCAATTTACATTTTTTAAGATAACACAAGAAAGTAAGCACTACAAAGGATATACTTGGCACTTAAGGGTTTCCAAGGTAGAAAAATAGTGTTTTTAAGGTTGTCTCTTGCACTTCAATTTCTTTGAGGCAACATAAACTTATAAATGGTTAGTGAAAATTTTGAATAATCTAAAACATGGAAGAGATTGATGAGGATGAAAGCATTTGTGGAAATAGAAAAAGGGGAGGAAGACCTACAAATCAGGAACAAAGAGAAAAGAGATCTCAAAGGATATTAATTTAGAAAATTAAAAGTAAATGTTCCAAGTGTTAACAAGGAGTTGGGCTAAGCCTAGAAATAAGAATAAATAGTGATGATGAAGATGACATCTTGGAATATTTAAGGTATAATAAGAACCCCAAAAAAGAGTTATCAAGGATTTAATAGATTATTATAGTCCTAAATTTATTTTTACTACATAAAATAGAAATATGCAACGAGAAATGTAAGGATTCATTAAAGAAAATGGAAGATAGGGGATTTGTTGGATCGAGCAAAAAAAAGAAAAATTAATTATGAAAAAGCTTTTACATGCATATATACAATATGATGTCTCTTGGATTCTTAAGAGACTCTTGATGTTCCCTCTTATATCAGAGATCAACACTCCATAATTTGTCTCTTCAATTGTCCCTTAAATAATAAAATACTCATTATCTAATATCCCCCTTATTACATTATTTGATATACAAATAAAATTGCAAAACAATTCAAATTTGACACATTTAAGTACCTTTGTGAAAATATTTTCAAGTTGATCTCCAGTGGGAATGTACTTGAGCTATATCTAGTGATTTTAAACTTATTCTCAAATGAAATGATATTGAGCTTCAATGTTTACCTTTTAGGACTTCATCCTAACCTTATTACATAATCACCCCTTTCTTATTATGGAGACTCCTTAATAATATTATGTAATGCTTTGTAATATGTATGTGGCATTTGAGGCACCTAGACAAGTGGGGCCATTTAAAATAATTGTTATAAAAAATGTAATTGCTTGTTTGGTAGAAGATTCATTTTTTTGTGGCCACTTACATGTGAAGCCGATCCTTGAGTGTTATAGTTAGGGTAACGAAGAGTATTTAAAAAGGTAAGAGGACATAAATGAAGGTAGCTCATATTTAGTTGTAACAAAGTTTTACTTCTAACGAGGTTACCACTTGAAGATGCCTACAATTTTGGAATGTGCTTATGTTTTCTATAATAAAATATGTTGCATTTCTATTTCATCATGCAATATTGTTAATTTTAAGCTCATTTTCTATTATTATTGCAATATTGTGTGGATATGCTTTTATTTTACTGCAAGGTTCATAACAAGTGGTATTAGAGCACTTTATAGAATCTCATATTGTTGTAGTGCAAATAGTTAATGTTCTACCATTTCAACTTGTTAGGTATAAATTTTTCTTGTTTTCATTTTCTTGCTCATTTTCTTATAAAGAAAAAAGAGAAAAATTGATCCATTTTATCTCTATTTTTAGTTTAATAGGTTAGAAACCTTGCATCGGGGGTTTTAAAATATCATGGAGGAGTTATCGTTATTGACCAAGCTAGATTTCCGATAAAGCATCTAGTGAAATAAGGGGTGAGTAGACTCCAATATCCATGCCTCAGATAAAACTTGTATATGAACTTGAGCTTCCAAGTATCTTTGGATATATTGGAAGACCCCTGTGACTAGGAGAAACCTTTAATTATAGAAATATTATTGATGGTGTATTTATCCATAGTGCATCAAGCACAACACTTGGAAAGATTACCCTCCCATATTGGCAAAGAGGTGGGTAGTGTTATTAGGATCCCACATCCTAACATTATTTATTTATTATTATTCATCTAATTAATTATTATATTAATTCACAAAGTGAACCGTCACATCATCACCGACATAGCATTAATATATATAAATTTATGTATGAATAAGAATCAAAATCATCAAGAAGAAGAATATTTTATTTAATTTAGAATTTAGGAGGAAGCCCCCTCAGAGTGGCCTGTGATTCTTAATAAGTTATTTATTACCTTTTGCGATTCGTGATCATTATATTTATTAAAATTCATATTAGAATGACAAGGTTCTAACATTTGGTATCAGAGCGGTTTTAGATTCTGGAAATAATTTGCTATAACAAGGGCATAAGAAAGGTCAAGAGTGATAATCTGCGTACGAGGTCTAAATAAAATATACTGAGCACCAAACATAAGAAACTTTGAGGATAGAGTACGCTTTCATCACACAGCCTTGTCATCGACTCATATAATGAGCTTGGTGTGTTTAGCAAATTTTACAAATGTATCATTGATTTTTGGGCATATTTTTTGGTCTGTATAAAGTGTGGCATGTTAAGTGGAGTATACAAGAGGATAACAAAATTGCTTCATGGTGAAAGCACAGGCGATAAAAGATCTTACACACGACGCAAAGACTCCATTCAACATAAAATTAGAATTTTTCCCAAGAGAGATTCGATGACTAACTAGATTTCCCAACAGCTTCATGCAATCACTTCACTGTGAAAGCATAAGCGACAAAGTTTAATTCAGATCAACAACTTTAGTACATTGATCAGTAAATCCATAACTTAATTTCTGAGCAACTGCTTTAGTACATTGATCGTGAAGGACTCTGGGAGGAAAATAAAATTACTAACCAATTTCTACTAAGGTTAAAATTCCACCCTAAATCCGTACACGTGGAGGTATCTACATTATTCAATTCAAGCTATTGTTGTTTTCATCGTTGTGCAAGATACCAATTTAATTTTTCGTTGGGGAAAATATCCCACCTTGGCCGTGTAGAGGCTGAAAATGACTTTATATTTGCTTCTTCACATACTAAGCCTTGACCACCTTCTAGTGATCACGTTTGTTATCCTTCTCCCACACCTATGACTTCAAAAGCCTTACAATTCTACCTTGTTTTTGGTGTGTTAGTTTCAACTAGTGTCCCACGTGCCAGTTCCCTTCGGCCTATCGTGCATCTATTTTAGTACCTCCTCAATGTCCCCTCTACCTTGTCAGTGTTGTCAATCTACACCCTCATTGTTAGATCTCAATCCAAAATCTGTGTAGTTGACATTCTCATTATTTTTGTGTCATCAGTCCATCTTGTCAGTGTTGTCAGTCCATAACCTTGTTGTCAAGTCTCACCCTAAAATTTGTGCAATCTACATCCTCCCTTTTTTTGCAACATCAGTCCTAGTAATTACGTAATTTTGTATCTATTTTGAGTCTGTTGTGACCGTTGGGAAGGCTTGAAGGGTTCAAAACAAGTTGATAAAACCATATTTTTTTAGGCAACTATTTTTTATATTTTTATCACAATTCAAAATTGAACCCTTGTTGCCAAAACTTCAACCCTTGCTGCCAAAAATTCAATTTATAATCAAAATTCAAATTAAATTTTTGGACATCACCTTTAGAGAAGATTACCAAAATGGCCAAGGGAAGAAGATCTCAAGACCCCAGTTTAGAAAAATTGGATCATGATATTCGACAAATCAAGGACCTACTTTTGCAAGTTAATCTCAAGCACACTTTTTAGGAAATAGAGGTAAGGATGGTGGGATTAAATGCTAAATATGATACTTTGACTCAAAATTTGGCACAAGTACAACAAATCACACAATCGACTATGGCTAATCAGTCTCAAAACACTCAAGGTTCTAGTTCCCCACAGTCTTCAGGACCAGTTGGAGGCTCCACGCATCAGGCACTCCTTGGGGGTCAACAAATATCCATCCTTCCAAGAACAACTAAGTTGGATTTCCCCAAATTTGAGGGAGGAGATCCCACTAGCTGGGTCTATCGAGCAGAATAATACTTCTCACTAAACCAGATTCTTGAGGTGCAAAAAGTTTGTATTGCATCCTTCCACCTCAAACATGATGCTATCCAATGGTACCAATGGTACGAAAAGACTAATGGCACTCCTACTTGGGATGACTTTACAAAGAATCTATTGGTCTGGTTTGGCCCAAGTAAATTCAAAGACTTCATAGGAGCTCTCACTAAATTATGTCAAAACACTTCAGTGCATGAATACCAAGCTCAATTTGAGAAGCTAGCAAATCGCACAATAGGGTTGGATGCATCATTTTTCAAAATTTGCTTCATCAGTGGGTTGAAAGAAGAAATTTGGGTGGAAGTACAGATGTTCAATCCCAACACCATGATGCAGGCCATTGGATTAGCCAAGTTAGCAGAAGATAAATTCAATGCTCAACGTCGACAAGGGAAGCCACCTATTGGAAAATCACAAATCACTCACACTGCCCCAAAACCTAATTGACCCTTGCAAATTAAGTATCTCAACCCCAAGGAAATGAAGGAACGATGGGCAAAGGACTCTTGCTATAATTGTGATGAGAGATATGGGCCAAATCATAGATGCACTACACAGAAGTTATATTTGTTGAATGCAGCTGATCCTTGTAACTCAACAGAGGAAGAAGATGAGATAGAAGTGGAAGTAGTGATAGATACACCTGATAACAACAATGAGGATACTCCCAAAAATTTCTTTCAATGCTCTCATAGGATTTTCTTCTCCACAAACTATGAAATTCTAAGGATACTTCAAACGATAAAACCTCATTGTGCTCATTGACTCTGAAGTACACATAATTTCATTGACCCACATGTGGTGAAACAGGCTAATTGCTATATACAACCTTGCAATAGTTTTGAGGTGATGATTGGTAATGGGGGATGGATTACCTATAAGGGGAAGTGCCAAAATGTCAAGCTCACCATGGGTGACTACAACATGAAAAGTGACATGTATGTGCTTTCGTTGGGTGGATGTGATGTTGTCCTAGGGGCTCAATGGTTGCAAACACTCAGGCTAATACAATGGTATTTTGCAACATTGTGGATGCAATTCACAATTGAAGGCCAAAAATACACTTTAAAAGGACTCCAAGCAGGTTCCTCACAAATAGTGAGTTCTCACCGCATGGAAAAGCTTATTCAAAAAGGAGGTAAGGGAATGGTCGCACAATTATTCTCCATTCAATCCACAAGGGTAGAACAGGATGAAGTGGAAGAGTTACAACAACTTTTGACACGTCACTCTGGAGTATTTGAAGAACCAAAAGGGTTGCCTCCCCACCGTAGTCACGATCATGCTATACAACTTCTTCTTGGGAATCAACCACCAAATATTCGGCCTTATCGATATCCCTACTTACAGAAAACTGAAATTGAGAAACTTGTGCAAGAACTATTGAAAGTAGGTGTCATTCGACCAAGTGTCAGCCCTTATTCTTCTCCAGTATTATTGGTTCGTAAGAAGGATGGGTCATGGCGATTGTGTATCAATTTTTGTACCCTCAACAAGCTCACAATCAAGGAAAAATTCCCAATTCCTATTATTGATGAGTTGTTGGATGAGCTTCATGGTGCTAAGTATTTTTCAAAGTTGGATCTATGATCAGGGTATCATCAAATCAGAGTTAGAGAAGATGATATTCCTAAAACAACTTTCTACACCCATGAGGGACACTATGAATTTTTGGTCATGCCTTTTGGCCTTACCAATGCTCCTTCAACATTCCAAAGCTTGATGAACTAGGTATTTCACCCTTATCTTAGGAAATTTATTTTGGTTTTCTTTGATGATATTTTGGTTTATAGCAAGACTTGGGAGGACCATTTGGTTCACTTGGAACAAACCTTGCAAATCTTGGGCGACAACCAATTATATGCCAAACGCTCAAAATGTTCTTTTGGGTGGAAGGAGATTGAGTATCTAGGACATATCATTTCAGAAGATGGGGTTAAGGTGGATCCCCACAAAATTGAAGATATGCAGAATTGGCCTATCCCAAAATCATTGAAAAGCTTACATGGATTTCTTGGATTGATCGGGTATTACCGTAAGTTCGTAAAGGACTATGGCAAGATTGCAGCCCCATTGACAACTTTACTTAAAAATAATGCCTTTCTTTGGTCCACAAATGTTGATGATGCTTTTCATAGATTGAAGGAAGCCATGTGTTCCACCCCTGTATTGGCCATGCCAGATTTCTCAAAGACCTTTGTGATCAAAAGTGATGCTTTCAGATTGGGAATTGGTGTCGTTCTCATGCAAGAAGGTAGACCCTTGGCTTTCACTAGCAAGGCACTTTCAAGATGGAACTTGGCATGATCAACATATGAGAAAGATATGTTGGCCATCATTCATGCCATCCAACGTTGGCAACCATATCTCATTGGTCAACATTTCATTATCTATACCGATCATCATAGTTTGAAATACTTTTTGGAACAACGTATCTCCACCCTGGAGCAACAAAAATGGGTCACTAAACTATTGGGGTATGATTATGAGATCGTGTATCGTAAAGGGAAGGACAATGTGGTTGTTGATGCCCTTTCATGTAAATTTGAATATTTGCCACAATTGCAAGCACTCTCTTCACCCGTTCCACAATGGATAGACAAGGTAACATAGGAATGGCTTAGTGATAGTTCAACTTAGGCATTAATTCAGCAACTCCAACAAGATCCCAATAGTAAGCCTCACTTTACTTGGAGCAATGGAATGCTTTAGTTCAAGGGATGTATTGTACTACCTCCTACCTCTTCATGTCAGCCAGAGATACTCCATGAATTACATGCTACACCTATAGTAGGGCACTCTGGGTTTCTAAAAACTTATAAGAGGGTGGCTCGATATTTTTATTGGGATGGAATGAAACAGGATATCAAAAAATTTGTTGCAGAATGTGAAGTTTACCAACGATAAAGAGGGAGACCGTGGGTACTCCAGGACTTCTTCAACCTCTTCCTATCCCGACAAAAATATGGACTGATATTTTGATGGATTTCATTGAGGGTCTTCCAAAGTCTTCTGGAAAATATGTTATCCTGGTGGTTGTGGATCGATTGTCCAAATATGCACACTTTTGCTCCTTAGCCCATCCCTACAAGGCTGTCAACGTGGCTCAACTATTCCTTGATAACATTTTCAAGCTCCATGGTATGCCATCCACTATCGTCAGTGATCGAGACCCCACTTTCACTAGTCATTTTTGGAAGGAATTCTTCAAGCTCCAAGGCACTCAGCTCCGTATGAGTTTGGCATATCACCCCAAAATAATGGACAAATAGAGATTGTTAATAAATGTTTGGAGACTTACTTACATTGCTTTGCTTCTGCACAACCAATTCATTGGGTTAAATGGCTTCCTTTGGCAGAATGGTGGTACAATACTTCATACCATACTGCCATAAAAATGACACCCTATGAAGCCCTGTATGGCCAAGCACCACCGACAGTCACATATTATATTCCTAGAAGCACCAATGTTCAAGCAGTAGATTCTGAGCTTTCTAATCGGGCCAATATTCTTCATCTTCTTAAAGAGAATTTACTCACAACACAACATCGAATGAAATAACAGGCGGATCAATAGTGGGTTGAACACGAATTTCAAGAGGGAGACATGGTGTTCCTACGACTTCAACCTTACTACCAAACCTCTCTCAAGCTTAAAGGTCTGCAAAAATTAGCCCCAAAATTCTATGGACCTTACAAAATTTTATAGTGCATAGGACCCATCGCATACAAGCTGGAGTTACCCGAGTCTTCAAAAATTCATCCAGTGTTTCATGTGTCTTGCCTCAAGAAGGTCATTGGCTCACAAGTAAAGGCACAAACTCAGTTACCTAAATTTACCGAGGATGGATCCCTAGTGGTTGAACCTAAAGTAGTCTTGGATCAACGCACCCATAAAATTCACCATCGCACCATCATCGAAGTCCTGATTCAGTGGCGGGGCTTGGCACCTAAGGATGCTACTTGGGAAGCACTTCATCAATTTCAACAATAATTTTCTCAGTTCTAGCTTTGAGGACAAAGTTTTTTCCAGGAAGGGTGGCATGTTAGGATCCCATATCCTAACATTATTTATTTATTATTATTAATCATCTAATTAATTATTATATTAATTCATAAAGTGAACCATCACATCTTCACCAACATAGCGTTAGGATAGATATAAATTTATGTATGAACAAGAACCAAAATCATCAAGAAGAAGAATATTTTATTTAATTTAGAATTCAGGAGGAAGCCCCTTAGAGTAACCTGTGATTCTTAATCAGTTATTTATTACCTTCTATGATTCGTGATCATTATATTTATTAAATTCATATTAGAATGACAAGGTTCTAACAAGTGTGTTCATGGATATGTGTGAAACCCTCCTTGAGTAGTGGCCTAAAATATTGGTCCAAGCATTATCGTTCATTATTTTGGTATAATAGAGGGCTATAGATAGTGCACACACCTTGGCCTAGTATTAATCTATTATAGTCATATATTACACATTCAACATCCTAGCCACAAATTTGAGTATACTATAGAGACTACACCTAGCACAAATTTGAACATACTATAAAATATTCCTTGCTAAAGAAGAAATTGTTGGGGTTAGTAATAGTTAGAAACAAAGTCAGACAAGGTAATTGTCAAGGTAGTTATTAGTGATAGATAAAATCAACGTCAAATAGATAGTTGTCAATAATAGTCAAAACAAATTCTACTCATGAGGGGACTGAGACCCCTCATAAAAACCTATATAAACTCATTGAAAAAATTCTACTTGGATAATTATCAATAACAATGTTAGAAAAATCAATTCTAGTGATAAAATTCGATAAGGTACTTGGGGATAACAAAAGTAATATGGCATTTGTCAAGGACAAGAGAAGAAAGTCATTTTTTAGGTGAAGGAAATTTTTAGGAGAAAAATAGACAATACTTGATTTAAATATAAAAAGCCTGGGGTACCAAAAAACATCGTTTTGAGACCTATTCCATTGTATTTGTCTTTTCAAACTGATCATTTTGATATATAACACCTAAACAATTTTTTGACCATTACTAAAAATAGTAACCCATGGAAGCACTTCTATTTTTAGTAAATATGTTGGGGTGGTCTACATGACAAGTATATGTATGGAGGAACTAGAGGAGCAATGAGGAAGATGGAACAATTAAACCTCACTCTTAGTAACCTATAAAACCAAATGTTACACATTAGAACATAAGTTAAACAAATGAAAGATCATATGCAGGTCCTTAAATTTAACTAGCTTAAAGTCAAAATATGAATTGAGGGAATTTCCTTAAGATTGAAGAGTGCTTAAAGGAAGGCCCAAACCAACAGATTAACATCGAAGGATCAAGTTACAATTCAATAAATAGATATGAAGAAATCCATCATGCTCTTTTTGACACTACCCCGCTAAAAATGTCCAAATTGGACTTTCACAATTTTAATGGCAAGGAGGTTGATGGTTGGTTGTGTCAGGAAAATAAATTCTTTAAACTCCATAATATACCCATATATTTGTGGGTCACCATGGCATACTTTAAATTTGAATATGAGGCCCTATAATGGTATCAATGATTACAAAACATGACTCCTAACCCTTCTTGGGAAGACTTTGAGTCTCAATTACTCATTATTTTTAACCCTAGTGAATATGAGGAATTTATAGGAGCCTTAACAAAATTGAAACATACCTCTACTTTTTGGGAATATTAGACTCAATTTGATAAATTAGCTAATAGGACAAAGGGTTTAAATGAAGGGTTTTTTTAGAGTTGTTTTATTAGTGGGTTAAAGGATGATATCAAGGTAGAAGTAAAAATGTTCAAACCACAATCTATGATGCAAGTCATAGGATTGGATAGACTAGTAGAGGAAAAAAATTCTGCCCAAATACAGTCATCTAAATTCCCATACGCCAAACCTACATTTCCATCCAAGTTCACATTGAATACTAGCAATAAATATCCATCAATCAAGCGATTGACTAGGGAGTAAATAGATCCCCATAGAGCACAAGGCTAATGTTATAATTGTAATGAGAAATAGCTATCAGGGCATAAATGCATACAATAGAAGTTGTTTTTATTGGATGTGGATGAATCAACAATGAATAAAATACCTGATGAAGAAGTAGAATTATAGGAGGAAGAGCCTTAGGATGAGGGTGATGCATAGGAAGAACCACAAATAGAGATTTTTTTCCATGCACTTGCAAGAATCTTGACCCCTTAGATGATGAAGGTAGTAGGATTCTTCAAAGGGTAAAGAATTATAATTCTTATTGATTTAGACAATAAACATAATTTTATTGATCCCAAAGTAACTAAGCAAATGAATTGTTACATACATGCTTGAAACTCTTTTGAAGTCAGGGTGGAAAATGGGGGGATATTACCTCGTAAGGGTAAATGTCGAAATGTTAATTTTGCGATAGGAGACAATGAAATCAAAACTGATATGTTTTCTCTTCCACTTGGAGGATGTGATGTCGTGTTGGGAGTATAGTGACTATGCACCTTGGGAATAGTAGCCTAGAACTTTTCCAAATTATGAATACAATTCTCGCAAAATAGAAATTCCTACACTCTCCATGGTTCATCGATAGGATCTTTGCAGGTTATTAGTTTAACACGTATGGAGAAGTTAGTAAAAAATATTCATGTGGAGTAGTATTCCAATTGGTTGCAATTCAACCATAGACTTCAAAAACAAACAAACCCTAAGGGGATTTGCAACTCATTTTGATTAAACATAATGCAATTTTTACAAAACTAATGAAATTACCTCCACATCGTTCCCATGATCATGCAATACCATTGGTACCAAGTAGCTTGCCACCTAACATTAGACCCTACAAATAACTCTATGCGCTTAAGTTATAAATTAAGAATTTGGTTCAAGAGTTACTGATAATAGGGGTAATTCAACCTAGTAATAATCCTTATTCTTCTCTGGTCCTATTGGTTAGAAAGAAATATGGGTCATGGAAACTATGTATAGACTTTCATGACATCAATAAGCTCACTATTAAGGAAAAATTTCCTATCCCTGTGATCGATGAATTGTTGGATGAGTTACATGGCACAACATTTTTATTCAAGTTGTATCTTTACTTTGGCTATCATTAGATAAGGCTCAATGAGGAAGATATACCCCAAACAACATTTCAAACTCGTGAGGACTATTATGAATTATTGGTCATACCATTAGCCTAAATATTGCACCCTCCACATTTTAGAGCCTCATGAATAATATATTTCATCCATTTATTTGCAAGTTTGTTTTAGTTTTATTTGATGCCATACTCATACAGTTACACTTGGGTCAAGCATTACAACATCTAGATTAAACTTTGAAATTATTGTGGGACCATCAGCTTTTTTTCAAACGATCCAAATGTTCCTTTACAATGTAGGAGGTTGAATACTTGGAGTTTATTATTTTATAGGAAGGATTCAAGGTTGACCCCAAGAAAATTGAACCTATCCAAAAGTGGCTTAAGCCATAAACTCTGAAGGTGCTTCATGGGTTTTTGGGGCTCATGGGCTATTACCATTTATTTATATAAAATTATGGAAAAATAGCCACCCCCTTAATGCCAATGTTGAAAAAGAATTCATTTTAGTGGTCAACTTCAACAAAATAGGCATTTGCAGATCTTAAGAAGGCTATGATTTTGACCCTGATGTCGGTGTTGGCTACCCCTTATTTTTCCACACCATTTATAATTTAATGCAATGCTTCAGGTTATGTCATTGGGGCTATATTAATGCAAGAAGGGTGGACCTTAGCTTTCACCAGTGAGATACTAAAATTAGGAAACTCTACTTATGTAAAATAAATGACGACCATCCTCTATGCTATGAATCATTGATGAACATATCTCATTGGGAGACATTTCTCTATTAAAATGAACCACCAAAGTTTGAAATATTTCCTATAACAAAGGGTATCTACTCCAACACAACAAAAATAGGTTTTAAAATTATTGGGGTATGACTATAACATCATGTATAAGAAAGAAAAGGAGAATATTGTAGTAGATGCCCTCTCTTGTCAATTTGAGTATCAAGTTACTGTGTTTGCCCTTTTGTCCCCACTTCCCCTATGGGTCTCCCAACTTCAAGAAGATGCAACAAAGGACTAGTCTTTAGAGAACTTACAGGAAAAACTACAAAGAGATCCCAATTTGCATGCTAGATATTCATGGGATGGATACCTATTAAGATATTAGATTCATATTGTGGTCTCCAAAACTTCACTCCATGAGGATATTATGAGGGATATGCACACTTCACCTATTGTAGGTTGTTCATGATTCTTGAACATATGAGAGAGCTAAAAGGTCATTCTATTAGGAGGGAATGAATAAGTATATTCAAAATTTTATGATTGAATGTGTAATTTGCAAATGGATGAAAGGTGAAATGGTTTGTACTCCAACATCTCTACAACTATTTCCAATCCCATACAATGTATGGACTGATATCTCCATGGATTTTATTGAAGGGTTTCCTATATTAAAAGGAAAGTTGATCATTTTTTGTGGTGGTGGACCATCTCTCGAAGTATGCTCATTTATGTTCCCTCATCCATTATTATCATGCCTCCTCCATTGCTCAAATATTTATGGAATCCATTTTCAAACTCCATAGTATACCCTAATGCATTATGTTTGGTTGTGATCCCACTTTTACAAGTTAATTTTGACAAGAATTGTTTAAACTATAGGAAACACAACTGCGAATGAGATCAACCTACTATTCATAGATAAATGGGCAATTAGAATTGTCAACAAGTGCTTGGAAATCTACCTTTGTTGTTTTACCTCCTAGCATCCAACATAATGGGCTAAGTGGTTACCTTTGGCTAAGTGGTGGTACAAAAATTCATTCTACATAACTTCCAAAATGACTCTTTTTGAGGTAGTATATGGATACCCACCTCTATCACCCTCTTCATATGTTCCTAAAAACTCCAAAGTTTATGCAGTGGATACAAATATTTAGGAGTATGCCCAAATTTTGTAACAATTGAAGGAGAACTTGGTGTTGGCTCAAAATTGGATGTGATAACAGATTGACCAACATCATTTTGAGCATATCTTCAATGTAAGTGATATGGTATTTCTTTAATTTCAACCCTACAAACAATCTTCCATGCAACTTCAAGCTCATCAAAAATTGGTAGCATAATTTTATGGACGATACCAAATATTGTAGTGGATTGGACAAGTGGCCTATAATATTGTGTTACCACCTTCTTCCAAGAACCATCCAGTATTCCATATCTCTAACCTCAAGAAGGTACTCCACAATCACATTCAAATTTAGTCAACACTCCTTGAGTTATATGATGAAGGATCAATCATATTGGAGTTTTAAAATATTTTAGACCAAATAACCCACACTCTCTATAACCACACCATCACTAAAATTTTGGTCTAGTGGAAGCGTTTATAACCAGAAGATGCTATATGAGAACCTCTCCAATAGTTACAACAATATTTTCCTCATATCTAGCTTTGATAAAAAAGCTTTTTGAAGGGGAAGGACATGTCACAACCTCATCCTAACCTTATTATGTAATTACCCCCTTCCTAATATGAGGACTCTATATTAATAATATTATGTAATATTTTATAATGTGTATGTAGTATTTGAGGCACCTAAACAAGTGGGACCATTTAATATAACTGTTATAAATAATGTAACTATTTTTATGGTAAAATATTCTAGCTCGAGTGGTCACTTGCATGTGAATCCAACCCTTAAGCATTATAGTTCAGGTTACAAAGAGTCTTTAAAAAGGCAAGGAGGCATAGGTGAAGGTAGTTCATAGTTTATTGTAACGAAGATTTACTTTTAAGGAGGTTTCCCCCTTAAAGAGGCCTACGATTTAGTAATGTGCTCTTATTTTCTGTAATATAATTTATTGCATTTCCATTTCATCTTGCAAATTGTCAATTTCAAGCTCATTTTATAATATTATTTCAATATGGTGTGGATGTGCTATTATTTTACTACAGGGTTCATAACATTGTCCTTTCATATTCTTGATCAATTTTAGAACATCTTGATTATTACAATTTAACAAGGTAGCTTGTTTCTTGCACACACCGATATCTATTAATAGGCTTTGTAATCAAATTGATTCACATGCATCTCCTCATGCAACATGATAGTGTACCTCTATGGATGACAAAACGACTGCATGTTATTTTTTGTTATGCCATGGGATAGATCTAGATCTTAGATGAAACACATATTTGTATCTTGACTTTATGTCATCTATAGATCTGGCATAATTAGAGTCCATGTATCCTTGTAAGAAAAATATCATTCTTCTTCTAGTCCATATTCTATTGTACCATATACATAATGTAATATCCTCTTTATAGCTTTTCGATGAATCTCCTTAGGATCTTGCATGAATATTGAAAGACAAATTATAGCAAAACTGATACCAAGCCTGGTATTCATCAATTATATGAGACTTCCAATTAGTTGATAATAAATAATAGCAGATATCTGAGGTGATTTATCATATCTAGACAGTTGTAACCCTAGCTCCATTGGTATCATCATAGGTTTATAATCTATCATCTTGCATTTTTTTAGCAATGTCTTGTCAAATTTTATTTGTGTGACTCGAATGTGGTTCTTTCTTTACAAAACTTGCAAGCCAAGACAATAGTGTAGAAGTCCCAAATATATCATGTTAAATAATTTTTTCAAGTCATATTTTACATCATTCACCATTTTTTTAACTTCCAATGATGACCAAATCATCAACATAGAGCATAAGAATAATTATCTCATTTCTAATTTTTCTTCATGTTGTATCTTCGCTTTGGCTATCATTAGATAAGGCTCAATGATGAAGATATACCCCAAACAACATTTCAAACTCATGAGGAATATTATGAATTATTGCTCATGTCATTTAGCCTAAATAATAGACCCTCCACATTTTAGAGCCTCATGAATAATGTCTTTCACCCATTTATTTGCAAGTTTGTTTTAGTTTTCTCTAATGCCATACTCATCTACAGTTACACTCGGGCCAAGCACTTACAACATCTAGATTAAACTTTTAAATTATTGTGGGACCGTTAGTTATTTTTCACATTATCCAAATGTTCCTTTACAATGTAGGAGGTTGAATACTTGGGGTATATTGTTTCATAGGAGGGAGTCAAGGTTGACCCCAATAAAATTGAAGCTATCCAAAATTGGCCTAAGCCACAAAATCTCAAGGTGCTTCATGGATTTTTGGGGCTCATGGGCTATTACCGTTGATTTGTATAAAATTATGGAAAAATAGACACCCCTTTAATGCCCATGTTGAAAAGAATTCATTTTAGTGGTCAAATCCAAAAAAATAGGCATTTGCATATCTTAAGAAGGCTATGATTTTGACCTTGATGTCAGTGTTAGCTATCCCTTATTTTTCCACACCATTTATAATTTAAAGTAATGCTTCAGGTTATGTCATTGGGACTATATTAATGTAATAAGGGTGGCCCTTAGCTTTCACTAGTGAGATGCTAAAATTGGGAAACTCTACTTATTTAAAATAAATGACGACCATCCTCTATGCTGCAAATCATTGACAACCATATCTCATTGGGAGACATTTATCTATTAAAATGAACCACCAAAGTTTGAAATATCTCCTAGAACAAAGGGTATCTAATCCAACACAAAAAATAGGTTTTAAAATTATTGGGGTATGACTATAACATCATGTATAAGAAAGAAAAGGAGAATATTGTAGTAGATGCCCTCTCTTGTCAATTTGAGGATCAAGTTATAGTGTTTACCCTTTTGTTCCTACTTCCCCTATGGGTCTTCCAACTTCAAGAAGATGCGACCAAGGACTAGTATTTATAGACCTTATAGGAAAAACTACAAAGGGATCCCAATTTGAATGTTAGATATTCATGGGATGTACACCTATTAAGATATTAGGGTCATATCGTGATCTCCAAAACTTCATTCCATGAGGATATTATGAGGAAGATGCACACTTCACCTATTTTAGGCCATTCAAGATTCTTGAAGACATACGATAGAGCTAAAAGGTTACTCTATTGGGAGGTAATGAATATATATTTAAACTTTATGATCGAATGTGTAATTTTCCAATGGATGAAAGGTGAAATGGTTTGTACTCCAACATCTCTACAAATCTTTCCAATCCCATACAATGTATGGAATGATATCTCCGTGGATTTTATTGAAGGGTTTCCTAAATTAAAAGGAAAGTTGGTCATTTTTTGTGGTGGTGGATCATCTCTCAAAGTATGCTCATTTATGTTCCCTCATCCATCCATACCATACCTCCACCAATGCTCATATATTTATGGACTCCATTTTCAAACTCCATAGTATACCCTAATCCATTATGTTTGATTGTGATCCCACTTTTACCAGTCAATTTTGAAAAAAAAAAATTTAAACTATAGGAAACACAACTACGAATGAGATCAGTCTACCATTCGTAGATAGATGGGCAATTAAAAATTTCAACGAGTGCTTGGAACTCTACCTTTGTTATTTTACCTTCTAGCACCCAACATAATGGGATAAGTGACTACCTTTGGCTAAGTGGTGGTTTAATACTTCATTCTACATAACTTCCAAAATGACTCCTTTTGAGGTAGTATATGGATACCCACCTCTGTCACCCTCTTCATATGTTCCTAAAAACTCTAAAGTTCAGGCGGTGGATACAACTCTTTAGGAGTATGCCCAAATTTTGTAAAAATTGAAGGAGAACTTGGTGTTGGTTCAAAATTGGATGTGACAACAAATTGACCAACATCATTTTGAGCATATCTTCAATGTAAGTGATATGGTATTTCTTTTATTTCAACACTATAAAAAATCTTCCATGCAACTTCAAGCTCATAAAAAATTGGAAGCATAATTTTTGGACCCTATCATATATTTTAGTAGATTGGACAAGTGGTCAATAAGCTTGCATTACCACCTTCTTCCAATATTTATCCAATCTTCCATGTCTCTAACATCAAGAAGATACTCCACAATCACATTCAAATTTAGTCACGCTCCTTGAATTAGATGATGAAGGATCAACCATCTTGGAGTTTGACAATATTTTAGACCAAAGAACCCACACTCTCTATAACCATACCATCACTAAAATTTTGGTCTAGTGGCAATGTTTATAGCCAGAAGATGCTATATGGGAGCCTCTCCAGTAGTTACAACAACATTTTCCTCATCTCTAGCTTTGACGAAAAAACGTTTTTAAGGGGAAGGACATGTTACGCCCTCATCCTAACCTTATTATGTAATTATCCCCCTCCTAACATGAGGACTCTATCTTAATAATATTATGTAATATTTTATAATGTGTATGTGGTATTTGAGGCACCTAAACAAGTGGGACCATTTAATATAACCGTTATAAAGAATGTAACTATTTTTTTGGTAGAATATTCTAGCTCGAGTGACCACTTGCATGTGAATCCAACCCTTGAGCATTATAGTTCGGGTTACAAAGAGTCTTTAAAAAGGCAAGGGGGCATAGGTGAAGGTGGTTCATATTTTGTTGTAATGAATCTTTGCTTCTAAGGAGGTTTCCCCATTAAAGAGGCCTACGATTTAGTAATGTGCTCTTATTTTTTGTAATATAATTTGTTGCATTTCCATTTCATCTTACAATATTGTCAATTTCAAGCTCATTTTATATTATTATTTTAATATGGTGTGGATGTGCTATTATTTTACTACAGGATTCATAACATTGTCCTTTCATATTCTTGATCAATTTTAGAACATCTTGAATATTATAATTTAACAAGGTAGCTTGTTTCTTGCACACACTGATATCTATTAATAGGCTTTGTAACCAAAATGCTTCACATGCATCTCCTCATGCAACATGATAGTGTACCTCTATGGATGATAACACCATTGCATGCTATTTTTTTCTATGCCATGGGATAGGTCTAGATCTTAGATGAAACACGTATTTGTATCTTGACTTTCTATCATCTATAGATCTGGCATAATTAGATCCCATGTATCCTTGTAAGAAAAAAATATCATTCTTATTCTAGTCCATATTCTTTTGTACCATATACATAATGTAATATCCTCTTTATAGCTTTTCGATGACTCTCCTTAGGATATTTCATGAATCTTAAAAGATAAATTATAGCAAAACTGATACCAAGCCTGGTATTCATCAAGTATATGAGACTCCTAATCAATTGATAATAAATAATAGTTCTGAGGTAATTCATTATATCTAGACAGTTGTAACCCTAGCTCCAACTTGAATGTGGTTCTTTGTCTGCCAAACGTGCAAGCCAAGACAATAGTGTAGAAGTCCCAAATATATCATGTTAAATAATTTTTCAAGTCATATTTTACATCATTAATAATTTTTTAACTTCCAATGATGACCAAATCATCAACATAGAGCATAAGAATAATGATCTCATTTCTAATTTTCTTGATAGAGACTTAGATTAAATGGAATTTTTGTGAACCCCTGCTACAATACGTTATCAATAATTCTGATATATCAATATTTGGGAGCCTATTTCAACTCATATAATGACTTTTCATTATGTAAACTTTTGACATTGCTCATTGTCAACAAAACATTAAGGTTGTGTCATGTACACTTATTCTTCAAGATCATTATTTAAGAAGTCACTTTTGACCATCCATTTGATGAATTTTCCAACCAAACCGTGGTACCATTACAAATATTGTATGAATGATGGTCATATTTTTTGTAGATGCAAATTTATTCATAATTTATTCCTTTCTTCTATGCATGGCCCTTCATAATGAGCCATGCTTTAGATTTATCAATGGATCTATCTGTCTTATACTTGATTTTGAAAATCCACTTGCAACCTATGGGCTTCTTTCCTTCTGGTAGATCAATGAAATCCCATATTTTATTCTTCATTAGTGATGTGTATTCTATTTCCATGGCTTCTTTTCATTATGGCAAGATTAGTGCTTCCTTTATTGATGTTGGTTGTGCATTCTCCATTACAGAAGTCACCAAGCCCAAATTTACCTCCTATCATGTATTGTTGTGTATGTTTCCATGTGGAGGTTAGATAAAGTGTTACATAAAGCTTAACATCTTTGAGAATATTTATGATCCATTTTGGAATCTTTCTTTATTGTTGTGGATCGGCCACTATTGGTTCATCAACAACTTCTAAATATGACTCATATTTTGGAACTTCTTTGTAAAATTTCTCGTTTGACTCAATGCTCACAATAGGAGATATGGCATCACTAGACTCCTTCGAATCCTTAGTGTTAGTTTTAAATTCTCATCAAATACCATATTTCTACCTATATGTATGTTCTTGATGACTAGATCGATCAGTCTATAAGTTTTTTACCCCTCATCATACCCAAGAAATATGTAAGAAATTTTTTTGCATCCAACTTGGTCATCTTTTTTCTAGTACATGCATGTATACCTTACTTCCAAAAACTCTAAGATGTGTAATTGATAGTTTTTCCCTAGACCAAACTTCTTCAGGTGTAATCCCTTGAAGTTCCTTTGTTAGTTATATATTTTGAAGATACACCACAATAAAGACAAGTTCAGCCTAATACTATTGCTCTAGGCCAACTCTATGAGCATACAACAAACCATTTCTATGATGGAACAAATTCTTCTCTTAGCAACAACATTTTGTTGTGGAGTGTAGGAAATAGTAAGTTGTTGCTTGATTTTATTTTACGTGAGTAACCTTGAATTTTTTGGATGTATATTCCATCCTCGATTTGAGAAGAAGACTCAAATATGATGCTCAACTTCTATTTAAACAAAATTCTTGAAGCGTTGGAAATTTATGAAGGCATTTGATTTGAGTTGCAGGGAAATATATCCACATCTTTCACTAGTAAGCATCAACAAATAACTAAAAGTATATATGTCCATCATAATTGGATGGTATTAGTCCACACAAATCAATATGTATGGCATCCAATGATCCTTTAGCTCTATGGGTGATGAGCTCAAAAGGAACTCAATTTTCTTTTCTTTCTAAACAACCTAAGCAAAATGGCAATATATGTGAAAGTTTGGGTAATCTTATCACCATATAATGCTTATTTAGCTAGATTATGTATATAAAACTTATATCTTCATATATCCTATGCCAAAGCGAGGTAGCGGATATCATGGCCACAAATAGTGCAATATTAGAAGATGATATGACATCAAGGGCAAAAAAGTCATTTTATAGAAGCTAGTTTCTACCAACTTGCCATTTTCATTATGAATCACTTCATTTTGCCATGAATTCAACTTCCATGTCTCAATCCAATATTTATAAAATATATAATAGGTTGTTTTCTAATCCAACTACATATAGTATATTCTCAATTGTGTACGTTCCATCAATCAAATTGACAGGAACATTCCTCATTCCTTTAACATGATAGGTCTTATCATTAGAAATAGTGTCTGGTTTCCCATATTTTTCTTATAGGGAATCAAACCATATTCTCTCTCTAGTTATATGCTTGTTAACACTTGAATCAATATACCAATTTTCATCATTTGTTTTTGTCATTACCTTGGTCATCAGTACCTTGTGTGCTAGTTTAGAGTCTTGTTCACAATCACATTTTTGTTCTTCATGTACAACATGCCCTTGTTGTTGCTTGGGATATGGTTTGAACTATGTCTTCTTCTGAGGAGTCTTATGGGATTGACCCCCTTGAGTCTGAGAACTATATCTACAAAACTTTGTATCATATCCTTCTCTCATAAAGATGACAGTACCTCCTGAAGATAAATAGATATAAAAAATGAATGCAGTGAATCACTTGCAATTACGCAAATTAGAAATCAGATGAACATATGATATATTATAAATCAACCTACAACTATATATAATAATAAATCAATAAATCGGTGAACACTTGGAAATATAGTCGACTAGCTATATTGGTGTTGTAACATGGCTCCCCTCCTCGAAAAGCTTTGTCCTCAAAGCTAGAAATGACTCAAAAATACTTTATGTTTTCCATGTAGCATCCTTTATTGGTAGGTCCTACCATTTTATGAGAAATTATTTGATGTGGCGAGATCAAAGATATCGTGATCTGCTCTGCAATATTGCTTTTGGTTGAAGATATGTCCTTCTTCATATAGTACTGGAAGCTCTAACTAAGAGTGTACTCTTTGTCCAATTACCTTTCCAAGCCATGAGACATAAAACACTGGATGAATATAGGATGAGGAAGGAAGCTCTAGCTGATATGCCACTTCACCTATGCGACACACTATCTTGTAAGGACCATAAAATCTTGGAGCCAACTTCTGACTAGTCTTGATTTTTAATGACAACTGTTTGTAAGGTTGCATATGTAAGAAAACCATATATTAAATTGTCTTTCTAAATGGTATGAATATTATTGTTGCTTCATACGATTTTGTGCCTAGATCAAAATGTCTTTGAGAATGTTAAGCATTATCTGTTGGTGCTGGAACCAATCGTCTACTTGAGCTACTTTGGAAGAATTTGGAACATAATCTGATATTACTGGTGGTTTTACCCCATACAATGCTTCAAATGAGGACATCCTAATGGAGTAATGGTGTGAAGTGTTGCACCACCATTATACTAATGATAGCCAGTGACTCCAATGAGACTACTTATCTTGAGAAAAGCATCAAAAATAAGTACCCAAACATTTGTTAACAATTTTAGTTTGGCCATCAATATGAGGATGGTATGCAAAATATTTGTTTAGTTTGGTACCACTACGAAAAAATAATTCTCGCCAAAAATTTCTAGTAAAAATGGGATCACGATCACTTACAATATTTTTGGGTATTCCATGTAACTTAAAAATGGAGTCCATAAATACCTTAGCCACTTTGCTTGTTGAATATGGGTGTTGTAGAGCATTGAAGTGAGCACACTTGGAGAGATGATCTACTACCACAAAAATCACTATTTTACCTTCTGATTTGGGAAGACCTTCAATAAAATACATTGATATGTGTTCCCACTGATGGTCAATAATTGGTAAGGGTTGAAGGAGTCCTCTAGATTTGACTATTTCACCCTTATTGTGTTCGCATACTTCACATTTGGCAACAATTATTTTGACATCAGATTTCAATCCTTTCCAATAAAAGGATTGTTTTACCCGCATATATGTCTTCAAAAATCCTGAATGCCCTGTTGATGGAGAAGCATGTGATTCTTCAAGGACCAGTGTTTTAATAATGGAATTTTACGAAATGAAAATGTGATCTTTCTTTCTTAACACCTTGTCATTATATGAAAAATGAGGATGCTTGGATGATCCTAGAATCAAATCTTGAATAATTTGAGCAATTTCATTGTTCACCAATCGTTCTTCCTGGAGCTAAGAAACCCAATGAGAACAAGGACATAAAATAGTGTTGATGAAAACTTCATCTTCATATTTACAAGACAATGCATCTGCTACCACATTTTCTTTACCTTTTTTATACTCGATAACGAAATTATATCCCAATAACTTTCTCAACCACTTGTTTTGCTCTGGATAGGAAAAGCATTATTCTAGAAAATGCTTGAGACTACTATGATATGTTTTTATGTTGAAATGGTTGTTGATTAAGTAGTGTCTCCATTCTCAACCGTATGTAAAATAACCAACATTTCTTTCTCATATATGGATCTTCCTAAATTTTTACCTAAAATTTGCTTACTTTTGAATGCCAAGGGATGACAATCTTGCATTAATATTGCCCCAATACTTGTTCCCAAAGAATCACATTCAATAACAAATGGTTTGTGAAAATCTGGAGTTACCAAAACTGGAGTAGTGCACATGGCTTCCTTGAGTGCCATGAATGCTTGAGTGGCCACATCCGACCAGTGAAAGGCATCCTTTTTTGTAAGAGCGGTGAGAGGTGCTGTAATTTTACCATAATTGTGAACAAACTTGCGATAGTAACCTGTAAGGCCCAAAAAACCATGAATTGTCTTGATGGTTTTTGGTAAAGGTCGATCCTGAATGGCTTTAATTTTATTAGGATCCACTTTGAAACCTTCATTAGAAACTATATGACCCAAATATTCAACTTCTTGAACATCAAAAGAACACTTGGAGTGTTTGACAAAAAGTTTCTCCTTATGTAAAACATGAAGAACTTTCCCCAATCCTTCCATGATTTACTATATAATAAAATATCATCGAAGAAGACTAAGACAAATTTATGAAGAAATGGACAAAAGGCGTGGTTCATGAGACTTTGGAAGGTGGAGGGGGCATTGGTGAGACCAACAGGTATGACTAAGAACTCATAATGACCTTCATGAGTACTAAAAATGGTTTTAGGAATGTCCTCATCTCTTACTCTAATTTTATGAAAACCTGAACATAGATCCAATTTTGTGAAGAACTTAGCACCATGCAATTCATCTAATAGATCATCTATGACATGGATAGGGAGATTTTATTTGATGGTGATTTTGTTAATGGGTCGAAATTTAGGACACATACACCAAGAGTTATATTTACGACAAGCCAACACTACTGGTGATGAATAAGGACTAGTGCTATGACGAATGACTCCATGTTCTAATAGTTCTTGGACAATGTTTTCAATTTCTATTTTTTGAGGTTGAGGGTATCGATAAGAACGTACATTAGAAGGAAGAATTCCAAGGACAAGATGTATGGCATGGTCATGAGATCGCTTTGGAGGGAGCCCTTTTGGTTCCTTGAAAATTTCATCTTAGTTAACCACAATATTTTGAAGATCTTTTGAGGGAATTTTTTTTGTATCTTGTGTTTGTAATTCCATGTAGTTGATTTGAGCTATGAATCCATACCCTCGTTTCCTTATCATTTTTCCATGCTGTGAGAATTCACTACCTGTGATGGTGGATTTTAAATTCCTTGGAGTCAAATAATATTTCCATTCCACAAATAATTTTTGAAATTGAAACTAACAGTGTTGAGTTGTTCTAGCCATTCAACACCCAAAATAATAGTTGAACTTCCCAAACTCATAATGAAGAGAGTTCCTCGCCATGTGTAACTTCCCTTTTGTATTAAGACTGAAGATGTTCTTCCAATACATTGAGCATTTCCTCCATTTGCAATTAAAACTTGAAACTTGTCTTGGTTGGAATAATTAATGTGCAAATTCAATGCTTTAACAGTCTTGATGTCGATAAAGTTATGAGTACTACCTGAATCGATCAACACATTTATTTTTTTGTGCCTAATAAATCCTGGTACCTTAATTGTATGGTGAGTTGTTAGTCCCATGAGAGCATCCACTAAAATAGCCATAGTATCCTCTTCTGGTATTGTGTCATTATTATCAATTTGTTCTTCATCTATGGGTAAATATGGTTGATTGGTATCCTCTACTTTATCTTCTTCATCCTTATTATCATATTCTATTTGAAAGGTTTATCTTGGTACACATGCTTGATCTCTTGGATGATGATTGCGATATTTATAGTAAAAATATTTTGATGGTTGTTAATTTTTGTGAAAGGATTTGCTGCGATATTGAGGTTGTGTATTAGATTCTTGTCTAGAAAATGTCCAATTTTGAAACTTCTTTTCAGGAAGTTTAGCAATCCTTGTAGTTTCATCCAAGGTGTATGGATCATGTAATTCCACTTCGAGTTGAATATTTTCTCTTAAACCATGTCGAAAGGCAGAAACCACCATTGAAGCATCTACCGTTTCTATGTAAGTGAGAAGACTTGTGAATTCTAAAATATAATCTTGGACAAAACCAGTTTGTTTGAGACCCAATAGGTGAACAATGTAGGAAGAAGAACTACCTTCATCAAATCTCTTGAGAAAAAAATCTCTAAATTTGGGTCATAATATGGGATGATTATGTTGACGTTGTTGCCAAGAGAACCATTGGTAAGCTTATGTACCCAATTTGGAAGAGGCATAAGAAAATTTTTTGGCTTCAAGAATATGATATAAGTGTAGGATACCCTCCATTTTAGCTAACCAACCATGTGGATCCCCACCCTCAAAGGTGGGCATATCAGTACGTGAAACATTAACACTTGTAGGCCATCTTGCATATTGATAAAATTCCTTTGTATCTTGATCCGTATTATCATTTTATCTATGGTAATTATTTGGGGAAGGAGGAGCTTCTTGGTTTTGTTTATTTACTATTCGTCCAAGCATTATTGACATGTTGTTCATATTAGTCATTATTTGAGTCAAACATGCTTGTAATTCTTGGTTTCTTGTATTGGGAATTACTATTTCCTCATGTGTGAGATTTTCTTGGTATTAGTTGGATGAGTTGGATGAGTTGGAAGGAGCCATGGTATTAATAGCAAGATGGTTGGGGTTAAAATTGTTAATGCGCAAATGGAAATTATGTTGCGTACCTTTATTTCATGGAGGTCTTCTTGGTGGGTTTATTGGTCTTTCATTTGGAATATCTTTGCTATGCAATATTTCATTTGGACGTCGATTCTACCTGTTACTCATGCACTTACTATATAAATTTTGGATCAATTTATCCAAAATTTGATTATTTTCTAAAAAAAATGTGTTAATTTGACAAAAAATTGTTTGTTTTGTCAAATTTTGCTCCAACTACAATTTGAAATTTTTTCATGTAATTTGAATCTCAATGACTAGTTTGGACTGAATCCAACAGCTACAGTGTGGACACCAAGGAGGATCTCAACAACTAGTTTAGACAAGACCTAATGGCTAGTTTGTCTTGCGGACTCCCACAAACATCCTGACGCACTCACATTTTGGTAAGAGATACGACGGTGTAACCATGCGAGTGTGAACACATGGATGACAAACACTATACCGACCTGACGCGACAGTACTGGTGACTGACAACATGATTTGTGAATCGAGGAACATGGTTTGAATGTTAATGGCTCATAGAGATGCAATGATTAGGACACACGCGAGACTTAGCACACATACTAGAAGATGTAGTTTTAAAATTAAAAGCTATAATGGTGATGCAAGGGTGGATCCTTGGACACACGTAGGATTTAGTGAAGGCTTGGTATGAATGATGGTAAGACTGCAAAGGTTGATGTTTGGACACACGCGTGACTAGGTGGGACCTTGGCACAAAGCGATGGAGGAAGGCTTGAATAGCAAGAGCTGTTCAAAAATTACTTCATGAATTGCTACTTTTATTTCCCTATCATGCCTTCGCTTGGGAGATGTGGGATAATATCCCTGTCGTGTGTAACTTTTTTATAACGAAAACTAGTAACCTAATGTTCACTTACAATTGGGATGCATGTTCTGACACTTAGTGAGTATGGTTGGATGATTTGCTTGACTTAAATAAATTGCACCAAACTATAGGTAAGTAATATCTAATTTTTAGGGTTTACTTACATGGACTTCTACGATATTCGATGGATCACCTTGTCTGCTTGCCCATTTATGATAAAAAAATTATCCTCTTGAAAGAATCCACGTCTAACAAGAACTAGGATCTATCCTGATGTATTATTGCCCAGGCGGGACCTAAAATCTGTTATATCATGAACACTTGGAGATTAGTGAGAGCATATTCGATTATGTGAACCATCTTGTATGAAAAAAAAAACTTATCACCTCCCAATTATATACCTCCCCAAACGACTATTACTACTTGTCGTGTTGGATACAAATGTGAAAAAATGAAATGTTGGTGTAGCTTCCTTGAAGGTTGAAGGTCACGCGATTCATTAGAAAAATATATATTTTGTGTGCTAGCAATAGATATTTGGAAAACTACGATAACCCGAACGTTATGGAATACTTCTACTGTAGTGAGATTTGTTTTATTCACTGAAAATAGCAATCATTCACTGTTGCTGTAATGAAGTGTTGAGCATAAATTTGAAACAACCTAATAAATTTGTGTTGGAATAAAGTCTTGCGCAAACTAAGAATCATGGCTCTAATACCACTTGAAGCCAAACAAATATAAAAACGAATGCAGTGAATCACGAAGAGAGAAAATGAATGGAAATCAAATATAATCTTACCACTTGAGGGATTAGTCCTTTATCACTTTAGGAGGGCTAATTCCTTGTGATTACGCAAATTAGAAATCAAATGAAATGATGATAGATTATAAATCAACCTACAACTATATATAATAATAAATCAATAAATCGATGAACACTTGGAAATATAGCCGACTAGCTATATTGGTGTTGTAGCATCTCCTTTGTCTTAGAGGTTGTTTTTGTGATATGTATGAAGATGAGGAAGGACACTTCTATGATTTATTTATGGAAAAGAGTGCATTATTTGTCAATTGGTCCATCAACTAATTGGTTGCTTCCTCTTGTTGAATTATGTTTAACAATTCATCAAAATATACCTTTCTATTTGACACTTGCAATGAAGTAATTAACACTTGAAAATAATCTAGTAGGGCTCTAAGCATGATGGGTACTAAGAAACTATCTTCTCTTATTTCTCCCATGGTGTTCAATCTTGCTTTTAATTCAACAACTCTGCAAAGAAATTCTTCAATGCTTCTCCATCTTGAATTCCTAGTGTATGGAGTTGATATTGAAGGTGAAGAATTGTGGCTTCATTCCTCCCTTCAAATATGGTAGAAAGTGTATCCCATGCCTTCTCGGATGTTTATGATTCACCAATGTGTGATTGAATGACATATTCTATAAAAAGAGTAATGATCATTAATGCCTTGACATATGTCTCATAAAACTATTGTTGATCCTCTTCATCCTCTTTTGGTCAAGTGATCTTTTCGATGATAATGTCCTAGAGTTTCTCAACTAGTAGGATGGTCCTGTTATTATTCTTCCATGGTGTAAAATTTAGACCTTTGAGTAGTTGTGATTCAATGATATTTTTTTTATCACCATCATAAGGGTTTCTTATGTCTCCTAAATGGTTCCCCTTTCAATATACCACTAGTTTGATACCAAAATTTCTATATACTTGCCCTTCTTATATACCTATTGATACATGGAAGAATTTAGTCCTCTCGATATATGTGACCATACGTGAAAGAGACCTTAAGGTATATGAAAGAGGATTATACGAGATACCAAGGTAATACAAAAAAGGATTTGCTCTATCAAACACTTGCTTAAAGAGAAAGCCTTATATGTGGGCATAACTTCCTTATATACTTAGAATTTTTCAATTTCAGGATTTATGTCTAGCAAATAGGATAAAATAATTGAGTGGAATGAATCACACAAACAATTAATTTCCTTATTTATCCCTAATGATTTATATGGTCAATGCCTAGATGTTGTTATGGCAACTATATTAGGCCATAATTATGGTAGCTTAACATGATAGCTTTACTTGTAAACAAAATCTAGAGGTGTTATTTATATCAAATGCTATGAGTGTGCTTAAGCACATGTTTGATTTGTGTACAAAGATTTATTTTTTTAAAGCAAAGGTGTCAGTCACTACCACAAATGCACATTTTTACAAGAAAATAAAATTTTACCACCCTTTTTTTTTAACTTTGCAAAAATATTCATAATAGTTTATTTTTAATTTCTTTGCCCTTAATAAATGATATAAATTTGAAAAATAATGTTCTTCCTAGGTTTGTAAGAAAATTTGCCTTTGGTGAGTTTTGAACTCTAAAAATCCATTTAAAAATTTTATTTATTTTTTTCAAAATTTCAACTCTCCCAATAATGATTTTATGTACTAAAAAGGGATTGAGATACTTTTGTGATACCTTGCAATCAATACTCAATGGTAGTCCTTAGGCCATATATCACCTCTTCCTTGGTTTCATACTGAGTAATGGTGTCCTCATGGATTATCTTGCACATTGGCATCAAAAACATATCATGCCAACTAGCTTTCATAGGTTTGCTTGACCATGCATACATAGGTAAACCAATATATTTAGGGAGCTTTTAAAGGCAAAGATGACCTTGGCGATGGCTATGGAGATGGAGTTGTAGAGCTTGGAAGTATGGATAGGGTGTCATACAGTTTACAAGGGAAAATACTCAACATAGAGCATAATTTTACATTGAGACAAATAAAACCCTAGAAATATGTGATTTTGAGAATAATAAACAACAAAGCGTTATGCTTCACAAGCGAGGGATCAAGAGCAGGGAGAGAAGAAACAATAGAGTGATGTTGTATGTGATGTATAGGGTAAAAAAGAAAAAAATCTATGACAACTCTATGGAACCCTCGTGGAACAAAGACAAGCCAGGTAGGGGCACTAGCAAGGCCTATGTCACCTTCCAATTAGAGTTCCATGGATGTAGAAAACCTAGTATTTTGCATATGACCAATGCCCAAATCACTTGAGATGCTTGAGTAGCAATTAAAGAAGTGATATCAAGGTTGAGGGAATGTTAAGCAGACAATGAACACAACAAGTCAAAGGCTAGACATCTTGATCCACTTTCATGACTATTGGAATCAATGTTGAGAATATCAACAAAAAAAGGCGAAAACATGTTAGGATGGCTGAAGAAATTCAAAGTGAGAACAATTTTAAAGTGGAACTTGTGAAATTATTCTAGAAAATAATTGATCTGATACCAATATTGGATCAAGCAACAGGAAATAAAAAATTAGATTATCCAAAGCATGTACATGCATATATAGTATGGTGTCTCTTGGATTATTAAGACTTGATGTTCCCTATTCTATTGGAGATCAATATTTTGTATTTTGTCTCTTCAATTTTATCTCAAATAATGTAATAATCATTATCTAACAAGATTATCTAGTAGTTTATTCTATAATCTTCAAAGAGGTGTTGCAATAGTGTAGGACAATCATAAATGGGATAGTTGCTAGAAACAAGAAGCAACTAGGTTGGTAGTCTTTTTCACAAGAAAGAAGAGAATATGAAAATTGGAGTTATAAATTTATGTGCTCCAAATACAATTAAACTTATAATATATGTTGGAAGGGCCTCAATTTATTTACATACAAATAAATGATGATATACACTTATGATATTTTGATTCTTGAGAGACTTCAACATAGTTCTATATCCTTAAAAAAGGAAGGGTGGTATTCCTAGATGGTTTAGATAAATATTTTTCTTCCTTTGTTAATTCACATGGCCTTTGTGATGTTATTCTTTTAAGCTTTTAATATACATAGGACAATAGATGTATAAAAAAAACTCATGTAATAGAAATATTGGACAAGTTTTTGTTATCTTATATTTGGTTACAAACAAAGTTTATGATCTATTTGACTATTATGGATGATCTACTCCATAATAGTCATCCAAATCCATTTTATTATTAGTTTCTAAGACTTTGATTTCTTCAAAATGGTTATGACATGGTGGTACAAAGCAATATTTGAAGGATCATCTACATATAATTTTCTAAAAAAGAAGGAATATTGAAAGGAGAAAATGAAGATTTGAAATATCAAACTCTTTAGTAACATATTTTTAAAAGAGAGAAAATTAAGCTCAAGCTCAACAATTTATAAAGCAATAGTAGAAATTAATGGAATTGACCAACATGCTTATGTTAAAGAAAAATAATTACTTTTTGTTATTATAAGAACGTATTACAAAATGAAGAGTCATATTGGGACCACAAGTCATGGATAGTTGGATTAAGAATGGTGACAAAAATACCAAATAGTTTCATGCTAATGTTAAAATGGATTTCTATTTTCCTCATATTAAAAATTTAGATGGAAGAATTTTTGAGGAAGAAGAAGAGACAGGGAAGGACTAAATCAACTATTTCAAAGATATTTCATTAAAAAATTGGACAATATAAGGATGCTTAGGACAAATTTTTGTAAAATATTTCAACAATTATCACACAAAGATGAAATGAAAACTTGATGATGAGATCTTGATGGATGATTTAAAGTAGTTTTCAAGTTCCACCCTAATAAGGCCCCTAGTTTCAATTGATTTTGTACATATTTTCTTTCAAAAAATTTAGGATATGCTAACGAGTGATATGTTGACTACATCAAGAAAAGGCTAGGAAAAGGAAGACTATAATTAGTGATATTAATGCTACCTTTATTGTGATGGTTCCTTTGGAAGGTAAGAAAAAATAGTTTGATAATTTTTGTCCAAATAGTCTATGTAATTTTTTTTGGTATTTTACAAGATAATTTCAAAAGTTATGGTAAATAGATTTTAAATCATTATAGATTATGTTATCTTAAATGAAAAAGACAATTTTCTTTATGACAAGAAAATATTTGATGTATAATCATTGCACAAGAGGCTATACATTCCTTTCCTTCTATGAAAAAAATAGGTATGCTTTGAGAATTAAATATGAACAAAGCATATAATAGGGTTTGTTGGAGTTTTCTATATTATATTCTAAAAAAAGTGGTTTTGATCAGGTTCATGTGAATGGATTATATGTTGTTATAGCAATCCAAAACATTCAATTTTGATGAAGGGATACCTTAATTGCACAATTTAAATAATTCTATAACTCCATAAGGATGAAACACTATCTCCATATCTCTTCATTATTTTTGCTAAGGCATTAGGAAGAGCTCTCTTGAAGGAAAATGTGAAAGGAAAGTTCAAAGGTATTTGCATTATAAGAAATGATCCCTTTAAATTTTATCTTCAATTTGATGAAGTCACTTTTCTTTTGGGTCATCCTTGAGTGAGGCCATGAGATTTAAATTAATACCCTCATTTTATGAAAAGGTTGCTAGTTTATTGGTTAAAACTACAAAAGCCAAGATTTTTCCTTAACACTATATTGTATTTACAAGAACTATTATGGAGATTTTAGGGTTTAAATTTGAAAAATTATCATCAACATATCTAGGTATATCTTTATTTCATAAAGGAGAAAAAAAGAAACTTTAGGACTTAATTTTGGATACACTAAAATCTTGTTTGGCAAATTAGAAGTTGATTTCTTAACCATAGCCAAAAGACTACAACTTATAAGCCTACATTACAATCTATCCCTATATATATGGTGTTAAATTCAAGATTTAAATAGGTATACATTTAAATTTGACAATTTTGTTTTCCTAAAAAAGCATTGTTCAAATTTGAATGTTATCCCTCTACAAACCTATCTCATTTTAAAAAAATCCATTATTTTTTGGAATATTCGGCTTGGAAGGAATATTGAAGTTTTAAAAAATCACAAAACCATATCCAAGTTTGGAATCGTTTGTTGCATCTCTTAGAGTTTGGTTATAGGCATGGTGATCATCATCGAAAGTCTTGAGTGTTAAGAAAAAGATCTAGTCTCATGGTTATATAATTGAATATATATGCAAGAGCCATTCACGACAATGGAGATAACATGAAGGAGCTATGCTAATATATGTTAAAAGGAAAATGTTCAAAAGTTGAATTCATTAAAAATCATTTTATTTATTCTCCTAAAATTTCCAAAGAAAGTTGGTGGAGGTAGTTTTTTAAGAATAACAAAGATAAAATTCTTCTTACCTACTAAGAATCATATGAGAATCCATCTACGAAAGTATTTAGAGGCTAGGGTACTTTTTTAGGGATGAAAATTATCATTGAATATCTATATATCTATCACAATGACATAGTGATATATGTGTTTATGTGTAACTCCTTAATCCCTACCACTTGCCCCAAAAACCCATGGATGGTTGGAGATATATTTCAATCAAAGAGGACTTACAAATTATTATCAATATTTTTTTGGATACATAGAGGAGTTGGTTACATCCACACTATTTTTAGTAACTACCAAGTGCAAGGTTCAAACCATAGGGGTTGCTTACAACAAGCCTATCCCACCTAGTTATTATCTATCCTACATGATGGGGACTACTGGTCTCTCAGGATTCGTATTGTCATCATTCGTTTGGTACACACTTAGAGGATTCAAATTAGACTACTACCTTTACAACATGCATGCCCCCAAGATTTGAACCTAGGTCTCTTCTTGGTAAGTGTCTGGCTAGACAAACAACTACCAATTCACCCAGTCCTTGGGAGCTAAAATTTATTTGGATAGTGTGATAAACTCCTACGACCAATGCATAGGGCTGAGTAGTCTCCTCCCAATCATGGCCCCTCGTAAAGTCGAGAGCTACACTTATCAATAGGGAATTAACACACAATCAAACGTTTTGGTTTGAACCTTAGACATCTCAAAGAAGAGCCAAACTCCAAATCATTGTGTTGTCCCTATTGGGATAAAAATTTATTTAGATAGTGTGATAAATCCCTACATTCAACGCATAAGGTTGAGCAATCTCCTCCCAACCATAATCCCTCGTAAAGTCGAGAACTATGCATATCAATAGGGAATTAAAACACAACCAAATGCATCGGTTTGAACCTTGGACCTCCCAAAGAAGAGCCAAATCCCAAATTGTTGCATCCCCACTAGGACCAAATTATTATCAATGTTGTTAAGAAAAATAGATATGGAGACTAGATCAACAATAGTAATATATTTTTATATCCATCAAATATTAATAGATGGTTGGAGATATATTTCAATAAAAGGGACTTAAAAATTATTATCAATGTTGTTAAGAAAAATAGAGATGGAGACTAGATCAACATTAGTATTATATTTTTATATCCATCAACTATTAGTAGAGGCGATATATTAAACTATCAACATATTTATAAAGAAGAAAACTAGATAGAAGATAATTTAGCCAATAACAATCTTGGTCTTATTCTTGGAAAAACTTAAATTTTAGAAGGTAATTGACCCCAAGAGATTTTATGTCTTAATAAAAATAATGCGATGGAGTTGATTGAAGAAAACTAGCTACTTGGGGGAGAGAAAATATATTTGATCAAAAGCCACAAGTTGAATGTTGTTTTATTGACCCAACAAAAAAAAAAATAATAATTTAATATTTTGATAAAAATGGCTTTGACAAGAGCCATGTATACTTTATTAAAAAATGTTTATTTCTATATCACGTTGAAAGACACACATATGTAGATAGATGTTTTAACAATGTGTATTGAAAAACACAATGTTGAATTTAAAAGAGATTGAATGATTAATTGATAAGCATTCTTAACTATTATTTGAAAGGCTTTAAGGATTGAGTGATAATTGATAAATAATATCAAGAATATTTATGTGAATTAAATATTTTTTATTACAATTGATAGAAACAAATAAAATAGAAGTTTTTAACATCTACAAAGTAAAAAATAGCCTATGGAACAACGCTTTTATAAGGAATTCATGGTTGCCAATCCCAAAATCTGACTCAATCATTTTTTTTTGTAATATTGATATTTTGCTACTAATTTTGATGATGATTTCTCTTGCTTCATCTACTTTCTCCTATTCAAAAAATTCATGTAATGTTTCCACTACTAAAGTATCAACATAGCTATCTTGAGTATCACTACATTTGTCATATTCTAAATTAAAATGCTTTTATGTCTTAGCTACTCATAATGTATAGAAGATACATATTCTCTCCTTCCATTCCTTTTTTGGTCTCTTCCATTTGCATGTTTCACATCTAAGTTGGTGTGAGCTAGGCTTTAATTGGGCCATGGACATCTTTGCTATCTAATTGATGTTTTCCCTATATAAAGCCTTTGGTAGTGATCATATGTGGGGTTAAATTCAACAAGATAATGTTCTCTCTTTCTTCCTAACTTCTTTTTCCATACAGTTGCTTTAAATTTTTCCTGGACAAATGTCTTTGTCTTTGTTATTATTTGGGCATCTTGCTACAAATTCGATGAAATCCTTTTCATCCCAGGTCAATAGTAGTCTTTCCTCATATTTGCATGCATCTTAACATAGCCCGAATGTGTGGAATAAAGAGTACAATGTGCCTCCTGAAGAATTATGTTTCCTAAATTCAAATCATTTGGTACTATTGCTCTATTCCAAAAGAACAGGATATCCTCTTGAATATTAAATTCCTTTTATTTTTCAAAACCCTATCGTACCAAATTTTGACATTTTTGAGAGAATTCATCTTGAAGTTGAAGGTTTCTTATTTGTTCAAAAATATCAAATTGACATTGCGACATAGCAGCGATATGCTTTCTTATGCTCAAAGATTATCCTATCTTGTTTTCTTTTCCCTTTATATACTCAATGTCGAAATCATATTCTACCAAAAATTCCATCCATCTTTGCCTAGCATTGAGCATTGGTTGAGTAAATATGTATCTTAGAATTTTATGATCAGTTCTAAGCTCAAAAGGTTTACCAATCAAGTAATGATGCCACATTTTAAGAGTGTGCACCACTGCCGCTAATTCTAAATCATATGTGGCGTAATTCAATTCATGTTTCTTAAGTTTTCATGACTCATAAGCTATAACTCCTTGCATAAGAACGCCACCTAGTCCTTCAATGGAAGCATCAGTACATACTGTTTACGAAAGTTTAGAATCCGGTATTCTAAGGATAGGAGCAGTTGTTAATTTTTCTTCGAGTGTTCTGAAAGCTTCTTCACACCATGTAGTTCATTTGAAAAATTTTCCTTTCTTCTGAATATTTGTTATCAGATAGGCCAATTTAGAAAAATTCTTGACAAAGCAACGATAGTACCCAGGCATTCCCATAAAAATTTGCACTTCAAAAACATTTGTTGGAGCAGGCCAATCAATAATGGCTTCTATTTTATTTGGATCAACAAACACTCCTTCAGTAGAAATCATGTCCCAAATATTGTACTTGGGTTGTGTAGAACTCACACTTGGATAGTTTCACGTACAACTAATTCTTTCTTAGTATTTCGAGAGCAATCCTCATATGGTGATCATGCTCCTCTTTATTTTTGGAATAGATCAAAATATCGTCTAAAAATACAAGTACAAACTGCTATAGCTGTTCCTAAAATACATTATTCATTAAATTCATAAAGGCTACTAGAGCATTAGTTAATCCAAGAGGTAGCATTGTAAACTCATAGTGGCCATATCTAGTCCAAAAAGTAGTTTTATGGGTGTCTTCTTCTCAAATTCTCAGCTGATGATAACTAGATCTAAGATCATTTTTTGAGAAAATGGAAGCTCCTTTCAATTGATCAAACAAATAATCTATTCTAGGTAGTTAGTACTTATTCTTAACTGTCATCTTATTTAGCATTATGTAGTCAATACATAGTCTTAGTGTCCCATCCTTTTTAACAAACAGAACTGGTGCACCCCATGGAGAGACACTAGGTTTTGTGTCCTTTTTCTAATAGATATTGAAGTTGAGTCTTGAGCTCTTGCAACTCTATTGTAGTCATCATGTAAGGTGCTCGGGCTATAGGGGTTGTTCCTAGAAGTCTATAGAGAAATAAAATTCTCTTTGGGGCGGAAGACCCAGTAAATCCTCAAGAAAGACATCTCGAAAATCATTCAGCACCGGATAATTTTGTAAAAGACTTTCCCCAAAGTCAGTTTCTTCATTCATATTAAGTTTAACTACATAAACTCTAGTACCCTTCCTTATAGATTTCTTAACTTGTATGGTTGTTAAGAGATGGGGTTTCACTGATTCACATCCACAATAAATTTGAACCCTTTACTTGGTGTCATCAGTTAACTCGATCCATCTTTCCTCAAATTTTATCAATGCTTTATGTGCTTTAAGCCTATCAATGCCCAAGATAGCATCAAAGGCATGTAATGGAACTACATACAACTGCCAGCTAGTTTTTCCTTGAGGTAATATTATCTGAGGGTTGAACAAAAATTGATTTACGGTATAGGTTTTCCCAGATCCATACTCAACCTTCCACCCATTTGCCATAAACCCAAGTTTTTCCAATATGTCCCTCAAAATGTTAGAAGAAATAAAACTATCAGTTGCTTCAGAATCAACCAAAATGTGAATATTTCTATTGTAAATTTTATCGTTCAATAAAAAAGGTGTTGCTTGTCCATTGAGTTTAGGATTACCTATTGCTGCATATATCTTATGGGTAGGCTCTCCAAGATCTTTTCTCTTATCAGCTCTCAAAGGAAACTCATCAACATAATGATCTTCTTGGCAGATATAGCATCCAGTTTGAGGTACCCTTTCTCTCTTATTTCCATCATTGCCTTCCTAAGTACCAAATCTCGGTGCATTAGCCCTTTGATCATTCCTTTCTCTAAAATTTCACCTATCTTGGCTACCTCGGTGGTTAGGATTACCTTTGTTTCCTTGATATCTATTTTTTTTTCTGATCAAACTTATTTTTGTTTTTGTTCCTGCCCTTTTTGCTCTAGTTCTTATCCCATTTTACTGAACTAACATTCTTCTTTTTTCTATGGCTCTTCTCTATCAATAGATTTTTGATAATAGGCCTTCTTGGCCTTATAGTTATCCCCTTATTACCGAGCCAAGTCACAGGTAGCAGTAAGGGTTACAGGCTTAAGCATAAGAATAAGGTACCTAATCTTTGGGTGTAGTCCTAAAAGAAATTTTTGGAATTTGACTTTAGTTCACTGCTCATATTCAGGCATATATTTAAGCAGTTGTACAAACCACTGATAGTATTCAATTATGGTCATGCTACCCGGAGTTAATCTTGAGAATTTTGTAGTCTTTTCAAGATAAAATTGTGGTGTCAAAAATATGTCTTTAAACACCTTCACAAATGTATCCCAATGGATATTTGTAGCCACCACATTATGAGTTTTCCTATAGGTGTCCTACCAATCAACAGCTTCTCCAGTTCAATGAAAAACTTTCCACGAGGTTTTTGATTTAGAAGAGAGGGTTCTAACGATAAAATATGCCTCTATACTGTTCAACCATCTCTCAGCTTCTTCTCCATCACCTGTACCATCGAATTTAGCTATGTCAATTCTCTGCATATCTTTATCCAACTCAGAAACCACTTGTTTTCTTCCAGAATCAATTGATGTTTCTTTCTTAATTATCACCGATTCCTTTCCTTTGGATAAATTCTCTATTATTTTTTGTTGTTGTGAGAGATTATCTCTTATTGATGAGTTAGCTGAGCTTTTTGTTGTTCCATATGTTCCAACATTTGAGTCTTCTATTGAGCCATGTGCTTAGTCATTTGAGCTCTTTGTTGCTCCATTTTCTCATTCTTTTGGCTCATCTACTCTTGCATTAACTGTAACATTCAAACCATTTTGTCCTCTTTTGGAGTTGGTTGTTTTTCATTCCTAATCACTCAAGGAGATTCTGTCACTTCCTTTGTAGTTCTGGTCCTTACAATATTTCGAATGACCCTCTTAGGATTTTTAGTCAGTCCTTCTCGTTGTACTGCCATAGGTCTCTTCGAAGAACTAGCTTTTTGTCCAGATGCCATTATCTTTTCAAAAAAGAATTCTGTCAATTTTGGGTTTAAATGTTCAAATTAGCAACACAAATTATATTTGTCACAAGGTTTTCTAAAATTGTATTGCCTAGGGATTTGCAACCTAGGCTCTGATACCAATTGTAACAACCCAAGTCCTACCCACTTGGTTGTCCAATAATGAAAACCTCAACATAGAAAAATTTCATTAAATATCAAATTTTTTTTAGTACGAGGCATGTTAACTTCTTCATGAGTGTCCATTTCGTTGTAGTCAAAATAACTCATGAGATCGAGACTGGCCAAATCTCGTTGTTGTTGCCTTATTTGAACTTCACTCTCATACCCGAGATTCCAAGTTCAGGCAGGGGTTTCTTTTCCTCTAGGGCCCATTTCACCTAGAGGTTGGACGCATATTTTCCCCATATCTTATCATGAATTCATGTCATGTAAGAACTAGTGCATGCATGCCCGAGCTAGACGAATATCCATCTTCTCTAGGAGTTCATCTAGGGTTTACCAATACCCTGGTAACTACCCGATGTCTTGTCTTGTTTAACAACATAATATCCCATACCATTATGTTGACTGTATTCATCCAACGATTCAAGTACAAGATTCACCACTCTGTACTATCAGGATTTAACCTAGGAGTGATGCCCATATCATCCCCTTGTTACCTCTCATTTTGATCCTACTTGTCAGAAATACGGTTAATATTGAGTATGGTATTTGTCTTCCTACAAGTACCATAAATGCTTGAAAACAAGATTGTCTAGCCCACAATCTTGAGTTGCAAAACAAGATTGTCCTTCCTACAATATTGAAACATTTTTATCATAGAATTTCTCTTATGGTTTAAGAGGTTACGAGTTTCACTGGTTTTTGGGTATAGAATAGTGGTTTGGGAAAATACTCCTACCTCTATAACTAATGTCAAAACTACACCAATAATTAATTATCATCAAAACTTATGTCTAATATCAATAACAAAACTTAAACATTTTATATTTCATATTACCTTTAAGAGGATTTATTTAAACATACCAACCTCACATTCTATAAAAAGTATTTATTTTAACTAAAACAATATTAATAAATTTTACTATCGAGGATGGGTTCAAGATTTCAAATAATTATTTGTTTGTTTGTTTGTCATTATGAAAGAATGGAAATCAAAGAAGTCATAAGAATGTCATAATATTTGGAAAATTGAAAATAAAGAATCTTAAACACATCACTATAATAATTTAATTAGGTTTCATTTTGCCTTGATTTCTAATTGTGTCCTACAGTGGTTTAAGGGACTACTCTATGATTACCGTGTATACCTTTTTCTCTCTTAATTAATACACAACAACCATATCCGCGTTGTTGTGCGACAGAATTATTTAAATCCAAGCAAAGCTAAGACTGACTTTATGCTTTAACTGTGATATGAAGACTAGATAAGCTTTAGGATGTCTATGTTGCATTTTACATTAACTAGATTAGAAGATATAATACTGTCATCCTAAGTATAGCGGCTCTCATAACCATAGAAAGTTTAAAACTATTTTCTTTTACCACTACATATTTTATTTCTAAGTAGAACATATTGCCATACAAATATGCGACTGATAGTTCCCAATCTATTCCATGACATCATTTTAATATTTATAACTCATTCAAAAGGAGAATATGACTAAATAAAAGAGCTATTGGTCCAAACAGTCATATAATTTGATCTTGGCCTAATGCCTAATTTCCCAGACATATTCTTGTCCTGACAATGATTAATAAGAGTGAATTAGGAGTATATAACTTGGTTATCTAATGGTATATTAGCATAAGGTAACAAAACTCAGGTTTGTTAATCAAGACGTGAACAGAGTGGTAATTATGAAGATAATTATCAACCAACATAATTTTAAATAAGGTATTGAGTGTCTAAAATTTAATTTCTCTATCATGCATTCCCAAGTTCGCTTGGTGTGTTCTACTCTAGAGTATGTCTTCTGGAATTACGCCCATAGCCGGTTTAATTAATTGCATGTTATGGATACGTGCAAGATTAAAGATGTTGATGGATTGGACATCTAACACAATAGTTTGGAGGTCTCAATGCAACAGTTCTATTAAACAATATCTCTTTGATAGGCAAAATGCATATCTAAATTTATTTTTATATCTAGACATAGTATAATCCACACATATGATATGAAATCATTCAAGTAATCTTGTCCAACCATATTTAAAAAAAAATATTAGAACCAACTAAATTTTCAACAATGACATTCGTCATATTAACCAGAAAGACGCTCAAAAACATGCTATGTAACTTGTTCTGAGTATCCATATTCCAAAATATAGGTAAAATATATTTAATATTTGTTTTGGGTACTCTATATATCATCTAGGCTCATATTTCACAATTTCATTACATTGAATTACAATGGTCTCAAGTTTGAACAACAACTCGTCTTCCAATTGAATGTTGTGTCTTGCAACCAAACACAAATGGTTTTTCATATAAATTGTCAAGGAAAAGAGAATGGCTTTCATCTTCAAGAGTTCTTCATATTTCACTCCAAGGTTTTTCGAAGTTATTCCAAGGGTCAGAGCGGCCAAACTAAGATGATATGCAACTAATATTATACATGCATACAATCTTTTCACATCCAACATAGAATGCAATCCATAAGTTTAAACATCACATGCACCAGAATGTGTTCTGTTCACCTCTAGATCACATTTCGTTCATTTATTTTTACATTCACTCAACAAAATCTCCAACATACTTAATATTCAGTTTACTACTGTTTATAGACTTTAACTTGTCAAGTAAAATTGCTAAAAGAGATCCAGCCTTACTAGTGAGCGCTTGTTCCCTTCTCTTGCTTCAGAAAATCCTCTCCCCTCTTACATTTTTTTTCCAGCCAAAGAAGACAATGCCCTCCATTTTTCCCCACTTCCCATTTTTTTAGAAGAAGAGTGCTATTTTTATGCTTAACAATTGTTGATCGTCTATGAGTCCTCCATCCTGAGGCTCACCATGTGGAATCCACATTGTTTCCACGATCAACAACCAAATCTTCATAATAATTTTAATGCCTAATATTTCCAATTGCCTTGTTTAATAAGTAACAAGGTTTTTATTTTCTTTTTATTATTATTATTTATATTTTATTATTTATTAATATTAATTATTATATTATTTTATTATTATTATTAATATTATTATTATTATTATAATATATATATATATATATATATATACATTTTTATAAATAAATTCCAAAAGAAAACATTCACAAGCATACCTATTAATGCAACTACATGATATGCATCTATATGGACCGCTAGCGGATGCATTGCTAGTAGGGTTCTTTACCCCTATCAACAATGAATACTTCACCGCTCATCATTTCCCTTGACTTACCTTCCACTGGTCAACCCTTTTTGCCAACTGAGGAGACATCTATCCTTTGAATTGCTCCCGCCAGTAATAGTACCTGTCCCTGCATCCACAGATACATTAGCAGTATCTCATCCTTGCAGATAAATTAGGTATATAAGAAGTTAGATCTTGGAGGGTTATTACATACTCCCCCTCTAAGATTAAACACAGTCCCTGTGTTTACATTGCCCATTATACATAGATGATATTGCCATGAATAACATGAAGTCAATATAATATAGCATCAAAATTTCAAGATCAAAAACTTAATCATCATCTATAGCAAAAATATTATGTATTCACATACAATAGAAATATTATTATATTCCTCAAACCAAAAACATGATTATATCACTATTCAAACAAAAATGGAAACTATCTTTTCATGATAGCCACATCCTCCCATGTGGCACTATTTTTAGAATACTGGTCCCATTGGACCTTACATTGCTCAATATTTTATTTTCTTAACTATTTTGTTCTAAAACCAAGGATCTTAACTGGTCGCACCTCAATGCGTAGGGGATCGATCATCTGTAAATGATCAACATTCCAAACATGCGAGGGGTCAGAAACATATTTCTTGAGAAGGGACACATGGAATGTATCATGGATTTTTGACAAGTTGGGTGGTAAGGCTAGCTTGTAGGCTACTGGGTTTATTTTATCAATAATTGCAAAAGGTCCTACAAATCTTGGACTAAGCTTAGAGGATTTGATAGAGCTTTTGGTTGGTTTAACCCTTAGGAATACTCTGTCTCCCATAGTGAATTCCCTTGGTGTTCTTTTAAGATCCGCATAACTCTTTTGTCGGTCTGAAGCTTCCTTGAGCCTTCGACGAATTTCATTGAGTTGCTCTTCCATTTCTTTAACCATATCCGACCCGATCATCACCCGATCCTCTGGATTACTCCATGATAATGGCATTCTGCACCTTCTCCCGTATAGAGCCTCAAATGGAGCCATACCTAGGGAAGTATGGTAACTATTATTATAAGCAAATTCTACTAGAAAAATGTAGTCTTCCCACTTTGTTTGATGATCCATGCAATACATTCTTAGCATATCCTCTAAGACTTGGTTTACCCTCTCAATTTGTCCATCAGTTTTTGGGTGATAAGTAGTACTAATATTAAGTTTTGTTCCCCATGCTTGATGCAATGTCTACCAAAATTTAGAAGTGAATCTAGAATCTCTATCTGATATGATTGTTTTAGGAAAACCATGCGACCATACCACTTCCCTGAAAAATTTATGAGCTACAATAGGAGCTCCATATTTAATATTTCCAGGTTGAAAATGTGCCACTTTAGTTAATTTATCAACCACCACTAGAATGGCATCATGTTGAAATCAATTTTTAGGTAAACCAACTATGAAATCCATAGACACAACCTGCCATTTATATATTGGAATTTCATGTGAATACAGGCGTCCAACTGGATGTAGATGCTCTGCCTTTACCTTTTGATATTCTAAGCATTTTGCTACAAATTCAGCAATATCCTTTTTCATCCCAGGCCAATAGTAATCTTTCCTCATATTTTCATGCATCTTAACATAACCCGGATGTGCTGAATAAGGAGTACAATGTGCCTCCTAAAGAATTATGTTTCTTAGATTCAAATCATTTGGCACTACTACCCTATTCTGAAAGCATAGGATATCCTCTTGAATCTTAAATTCCTTTATTTTTTAGAACCCTATCGAACCAAATCCCAATATTTTTGAGAGAATTCATCTTGAAATTGAAGTTTTCTTATTTGTTCAAAAATATCAAATTGACATTGCGACATAGCAATGATATGCCTTCTTCTGCTCAAAGCATCTGCTATCTTGTTTTCTTTTCCCTTTATATACTCAATGTTGAAATCATATTCTGCCAAAAATTCCATCCAACGCCTTTGCCTAGCATTGAGCATTGGTTGAGTAAAGATGTATCTTAGACTTTGATGATCAGTTCTGAGCTCAAAAGGTTTACCAAGTAAGTAATGATGCCACATTTTAAGAGCGTGCACCACTACAACCAATTCTAAATCATGTGTGGCATAATTCAATTCATGTTTCTTAAGCTTTCATGACTCATAAGCTATAACTCCCTCTTCTTGCATAAGAACACCACCTAATCCTTCAATGGAAGCATCTGTACATACTGTAAATGGAAGTTTGGAATCCGGTATTCTAAGGATAGGAGCAGTTGTTAATTTTTCTTTGAGTGTTCTGAAAGCTTCTTCACACCATGTAGTCCATTTAAAATTTTTTCCTTTCTTCTAAAGATTTGTTATCGGATAGGCCAATTTAGAAAAATTCTTGACAAAGTGATGATAGTATCCTACCATTCCCATAAAACTCCACACTTCAAAAACATTTGTTGGAGCAGGCCAATCAATAATGGCTTCTATTTTCTTTGGGTCAACAGACACTCCTTCAGCAGAAATCACATGTCCCAAGTATTGTACTTTAGTTGTATAGAACTCACACTTGGACAACTTCCCGTACAACTGATTCTTTCTAAGTATCTCGAGAACAATCCTCATATGGTGATCATGCTCCTCTTTATTTTTGGAGTAGATCAAAATATCATCTAAAAATACAAGTACAAACTGATCTAGCTATTCTCAAAATACATTATTCATTAAATTCATAAAGGTTGTTGGAGCATTAGTTAATCCAAAAGGTAACATTGTAAATTCATAGTGGCCATATCTAGTCTAAAAAGTAGTTTTATGGGTATCTTCTTCTCGGATTCTCAACTGATGATAACTAGATCTAAGATCAATTTTTGTGAATATGGAAGCTCCTTTCAATTGATCGAACAAATCATCTATTCTGGGTAGAGAGTACTTATTTTTAACTATCATCTTATTTAGCATTTTATAGTCAATACATAGTCTTAGTGTTCCATCCTTCTTTTTAACAAATAGAACTGGTGCACCCCATGGAGAGACACTAGGTTTAATGTGTCCTTTTTCTAATAGATCTTGAAGTTGAGTCTTGAGCTCTTGCAATTCTATTGTAGTCATCCTGTAAGGTGCTCTGGCTATAGGGGTTGCTCCTAGAAGAAGTTCTATAGAGAAATAAAATTCCCTTTGGGGTGGAAGACCTGGTAAATCTTCAAGAAAAATATCTCAAAAATCATTTAGTATCGGATAAGTTTGGAAAAGACTTACCCCAGACTCAGTTTCTTCCTTTTTATTAAGTTTAACTACATAGACTCTACTACCCTTCCTTATAGCTCTCTTGACTTGCATGGTTGTTAGAATATGTGGTTCCACTGATTCACGTCCACAATAAATTTGAATCCTTTGCTTGGTGTCATCAGTGAAATCCATCCATCTTCCTTCAAATTTTATCAATGCTTTATGTGCTTTAAGCCAATCAATACCTAAGATAATGTCAAAGGCATGCAATGGAGCCACATACAAATGCCAACTAGTTTTTCCTTGAGGTAGTATTATCTGAGGGTCAAATAAACATTGATTAATGGTATAGGTTTACCCAGACCCATACTCAACCTTCCACCCATTTGCCATAAACCTAGGTTTTTTTGGTATGTCCCTCAAAATGTTAGAAGAAATAAAACTATCAGTTGCTCTAGAATCAATTAAAATATGTACATCTCTATTGTAAATTTTACCCTTCAATAGAAAAGGTATTGCTTGTCCATTGAGTTTAGGATTACCTATTGTTGCATAAATCTTATGGGTAGGCTCTATAGGTTCTTTTCTCTTATCAGCTCTCAAAGGACACTTATCAGCATAATGAGCTTCTTGATAGATCTAGCATCCAGTTCGAGGTGCCCTTTCTCTCTTATTTCCATCATTGCCCTCCTGAGTACCAATTCCTGGTGCATTAGCTCTTTGATCATACCTATCCCTAAAATTTCTTCTGTCTTGGCCACCTCGGTTATTCTGATTTCCTCTGTTTCCTTGATACTTATTTTTGTTCTTGTCAAACTTGTTTCTGTTTTCATTCCTGCCCTTTTTACTCCAATTCTTATCCCATTTTGTGAGCCAATATTCTTCTTTTTTTGTGGCTCTTCTCTATCAGTAGATTTTTGATAATAGGCCTTCTTGGCCTTATAGTTATCCTCTTCTTGTCGAGCCAAGTCACAGGCAGTAGTAAGGGTTGCAGGCTTCAGCATGAGAATCAAGTGACCAATATTTGGGTGTAGTCCTAAAAGAAATTTTTGGACTTTGATTTCAGTTCTCTGCTCATATTCAGGCATATATTTAAGCAGTTGCACAAACCATTGATAATATTCAATAATGGTCATACTACCTTGAGTTAACCTTGAGAATTCTGTAGTCTTTTCAAGATAAAATTGTGGTGTCAAAAATCTATCTTTAAACACCTTCACAAATGTATCCCAATGGATATCTACAACCTCCACATTATGAGTTTTCCTATAGGTGTCCCACCAATCAGCAATTGCTCCGATCAAACAAAAAACCACCCATGAGGTTTTTGATTTAGAAGAGAGAGTTCTAACAATAAAATATACCTCTAAATTATTCAGCCATCTCTCAGCTTCTTCTCCATCACCTGTACCATCAAATTTTGCTATATCAATTCTTCACATATCTTTATCCAACTCAGAACCCACTTGTTTTCTTCTAGGATCAATTGATGTTTCTTCCTCAATTATCATCGGTTCCTTTCCTTTGGATAAATTCTCTATTATTTTCTATTGTTGTGAGATCATCTCTTGTTGTTGAGTTAGCTGAGCTTTTTGTTGTTCCATATGTTCTAACATTTGAGCCTTCTGTTGAGCCATGTGCTCAGTCATTTGAGCTCTTTGTTGCTCCATTTGCTCATTTTGTTGGCTCATCTGCTCTTTCATTAATTGTATCATTCGGACCATTTTGTCCTCTTTTGGAGCTGATTATTTTTCCTTCCTAACCACTCGAGGAGATTTTGTGGCTTCCTCTATAGTTTCGATCCTTACAATATTTTGAATGACCCTCCTAGGATTTTCAGTCAGCCCTTCCCACTGTACTGCCATCGGTCTCTTCGAAGAACTAGCTCTTTGTCCAGATGCCATTGCCTGTCCAGAAAAGAGTCTTGTCAATTTTAGGTTTAGATGTTCAAATTGATAACATAATTTATATTTAACATCAAGTTTTCTAAAATTGTATTGCCTAGGGGTTCACAACCTAGGCTCTGATACCAAATGTAACACCCCAAGTCCTACCCACTTGGTTGTCCAACAATGAAAAACTCAACTCAAAAAAATTTCATTAAATATTAAATTTTTTTTAGTACGAGGTATGTTAACTTCTTCATGAGTGTCCATTTCATTGTAGTCAAAATAACTCATGAGATCGAGACTGGCCAAATCTCGTTGTTGTTGCCTTTTTTGAACTTCACTCTCATACCCGAGATTCCAAGTTCAAGTAGGGGTTTCTTTTCCTCTAGGGCCCATAACACCTAGAGGTTGGACATATATTTTCCCCATATCTTATCATGAATTCATGTCATGTAAGAACTAGCATATGCATGCCCGAGCTAGACGAACAACCATCTTCCTTGGAGTTCATCTAGGGTTTACCAATACCCTGGTAACTACCCGATGTCTTGTCTTGTTTAACAACATAATATCCCATACCATTATGTTGGGTTGTATTCATTCAATGATTCAAGTACAAGATTCACCACTCCATACTATCAGGATTTAACCTAGGAGTGATGCCCATATCATCCCTTCGTTACCTCCCATTCTGACCCTACCTATCAAAAGTACGGTTAATCCTGAGTATGGTATTTGTCCTCCTACAAATACCATAAAGGCTTGAAAATCAAGATTGTCTTACCCACAATCTTGAGTTACAAAATCAAGATTGTCCTTCCTACAATCTTGAAATCTTTCCATCACATAATTGTCTCTTATGGTTTAAGAGGTTACTATTTTCAATGGTTTTCAGGTATAGAATAATGGTTTGAGTAAAATACTCCTACCTCTATAACTAATGTCAAAACTACACCAATAATTAATTATCATCAAAACTTATGTCCAATATCAATAACAAAACTTAAACATTTTATATTTCATATTACCTTTAAGAGGATTTATTTAAAATATACCAATCTCACATCCTATAAAAATTATTTATTTTAATTATAACAATATTAATAAATTTTATTATTGAAGATGGATTCAAGCTTTCAAATAATTAATTGTTTGTTTGTCATTATGAAAGAATGGAAATCAAAGAAGTCATAAGAATGTCATAATATTTGGAAAATATAAAATAAAGAATCTTAAAGATATCACTATAATAGTTTAATTAGGTTTTGATTTGCCTTGATTTCTAATTGTGTCCTACAGTGGTTTAAGGGACTACTCTATGATTACCGTGTATACCTTTTTCCTCTCTTAATTATTAACTACACATATATTACAACCATATCCGTTTTGTTGTGCGATAGAATCATTTATATTCAAGCAAAGATAAGTCTGACTTAATACTATAGTTGTAATATGAAGTCTAAATAAGCTTTAGGATGTCTATGGTTCATTTTACATTAGCTAAGATAGAAGATATAATGCTATCATCCTACGTATGGTGACTCTCATAGCCATAGAAAATTTAAAACTATTTTCTTGTACCACTACATATTTTATTTCTAAGTAGAACATACTGCCATATAAATATGCGATGACAGGTTCCAATCTATTCCATGACATCATTTAAATATTTATAACTCAATCAAAAGGAGAATATAATTGAAAAAAAGAGCTATTGGTCCAAACAGTCATATAATTTGATCTTGGCCTAATGCCTAATTTCCCAGACATATTCTTGTCCTGACAATGATTAATAAGAGATGATTTCAAAGTATATAACTCGGTTATCTTATGACATATTAGCATAAGGTAACATGACTCAGGTTTATTATTCAAGACGTGAGCAGAGTGGTAATTATGAAGACAATTATCAACCAGCATAATTTTAAATAAGGTATTAAGTATCTAATTTAATTTCTCTTTCATGCATTCCCAAGTTCTCTTGGTATGTCTAAACTAGAGTACATCTTCCGAAAATAGGTCCATAGCCAGTTTTATTGATTGCATGTTATGGATATGAGCAAGATTAAAAGTTGAATTATAATGGATTATTAAAATGGATTAGACATCTTTCACAATAGCTTAAAGAACTTAATGCAATAGTTCTATTCAAAATAATATCTCTTTCACAGGCAAAATGTAAATCAAAATATATTTTTATATCTAAATACAGTATGATCCACAGATATCATATGAAATCCTTCAAGTAATCTTGTCCATCCATATTTAAAAAAATAATAGAACCAACTACATTTTCAACAACGACGTTCGTCATATTAACCAGAGAGACGCTCAAAAACACGCCATACAACTCGTTCTGAGTATCCATATTCCAAAATACAGGTAAAATACATTTAATATTTGTTTTGGGTACTCTATATATCACTCATGTTAATTTCCAATTTCATTATTTTACAATGGCTTCAAGTAGGATAACAATTTCACCTTCCATATGGAAATATTGTATCATGCAACCGAACTCAGATATTTTCTCATATAAATTGCCAAGGAAAAGAAAATAGCTTTCGTCTTCAAGAGTTCTCCATATTTCACTCCAAGGTTTGTCGGTGTTATTCCAAGGGTCAGAGCGGCCAAACTAAGATGATATGCAACTAATATTATACATGCATACAATCTTTTCACATCCAACATAGAATGCAATCCATAAGTTTGAATTAAACATCACATGCACCAGAATGTGTTTTGTTCACCTCTAGTTCACATTTCGTTTATTAATTTTACATCCACTCAACAAAATTTCCAACAAACTTAACAATTAGTTTGCTGTTGTTTCATGACTTTAATTTGTCAAATGAAATTGCTAAAGAGATCCAACCTTACTGGTGAGCGCTTGTTCCCTTTTCTTGCTTCAAGAAATCCTCTCCTACCTTTCGTTCTTTTTTTTTTTTCAGCCAAAGAAGACAATCCTTTCCTTTTTTCCCACTTCCATATTTTTAGAAGAAGAGTGCTATTTTTATGCTTAACAATTGTTGATCGTCTATGAGTCCTCCATCCTGAAGCTCGCCATGTGGAATCCACATTGTTTCCACGATCAACAACCAAATCTTCATAATAATTTTAATGCCTAATGTTTCCAATTGCCTTGTTTAATAAGTAACAAGGTTTTTATTTTCTTTTTATTATTATTATTTATTAATATTTTATATTATTTATTTTATTATTTACTTTCTTTATTATTATAAATATTATTATTATTATTATTATTATATCTTTTTATATATATATATATATATAAATTTCAAAAGAAAACATACACAAGCATACCTATTAATGCAACTACATGATATGCATCTATATGGACCGTTGACAGATGCATTGCTAGTAGGGTTCTTTGCCCCTATCAACGGCGAATACTCTCGCTCATCATTTCCCTTGACTTACCTTTCTCCGGTCAACCCTTTTTGCCAACCGAGGAAACATCTATCCTTTGAATTGCTCCCGCCAGTAATAGTACCTATCCCTCCATCCACAGATACATTAGCAATATGTTATCACTGCATCCACATATATAAGATTTTTTCACACTAACCAAATAAAAAATGTGTAAATATGCCAGTCTCATCCAAATAAGGTGTGGGTATAATGTTCTTATAAAATTTGGACCATTTGTTTTGACGGTACCATTCTCACACCCCAACATTCGTTTCGTGCTTGTTTGTGTCTTCGCTCCTTTGGATTAAAGAAACTAAGTGAACCATGAGACAAAAATGCCTAAATCCACGTGGAGGAACTGAATAACCTTCAATTTACAAAATAAAAGTTTTTTTAATTTGTTTTTGAATGTTATATGCGCACCCAATTTAAGACTACACGACACGATTTTTTTTTTTTTCAATAAGAAACCGCTAACATATTCGGACATGACTTCCGAATGAATTCAAATTTCGTTTGAATCCAAAACAATTCAACAACTATCGATTAATTTATCTTTTAAAATATTAAATTATTTTTATAAATTATTATCTAGCATCCAATGGAGATCCCATACTGAACTCTGCTATAAGTTTAAGGCTACAGACAAATCGTTACCATCTTTATGAAAATGAAAGTTAGTGTTAAAATGCAGTGACCGAGAAAAACAAATGAAAAAAAATAAATAAAATTTATTAAAATAAATAATAAAAAATAAAATGGTTAAAATAAATTAAATTAGAGGTAATAGTTTAATTATTAAGTTTTTTATTTTTGAAAAAATAAATATATATAATTGTTAAATTGTTTTAATATTATAATATGGTTATAATGTAATATGGGTGAAATCTTTTTCAATTTTATATATAATTATTACAATGCAATAATTGTTAAAATGTTTTACTACCACTATGTAACTATGTAACGAGAGTGCAATGTAATATGAGTAGGCCGACACGCAGTTGCCCTAGTGGCTAAAGATGGTGGTTGTTTCTTAAGTGGTCTTGTGTTCAAACCCCTTGTGGTTGATCATGTAATTTGTAAACTTTCTCCTGAAAAAAAAAAAATGTAATATGAGTGAAGTCTAATTTAATCTTATATGATTATAATGTAATAATACCATCATGTAATAATTATAATGTAATATGGGTGGAGTGTGTTTCAAGCCTATATGTAATAATTATTAAACTGTTTTTAATACCACTATGTGGTGATAATGTAATGGTCATAATGTAATTTGGGTAGAGTCTATTTCAATCTTACATGATTATAATGTAATATGAACATCATATAATAGTTAAAATGTAATATGGATGGAGTGTGTTTCAATCTTATATGTAATTATTACATGTAATTATAATGTAATAATTATTAAACTGTTTTAACACCACTATGTGGTGATAATGTAATGGTCATAATGTAATTTGGGTAGATTCTATTTCAATCTTGCATGATAATAATGCAATATGGACATCATATACTAGTTATAATGTAATATGGATGGAGTGTGTTTCAATCCTATATGTAATTATAATGTAATAATTATTAAACTGTTTTAATACCACTATGTGGTGATAATGTAAAGGTCATAATGTAATTTGGGTAGAGTCTATTTCAATCTTACATGATAATAATGTAATATGGACATCATATAATAGTTATAATGTAATATGGATGAAGTGTGTTTCAATCCTATATGTAATAATTGTTAAACTGTTTTAATATTCCTATGTGGTGATAATGTAATAGTCATAATATAATATGTAGAATCTATTTCAATTTTATATGATTATAATGTAAATATTACTATATAATTATAATATAATATAGGTAAAATTTGTTACAATCTTATATGTAATAATTATTAAACTTTTTAATCTCATTTTATGAACATAATAATCTTACGACTTATCCATGCTAACATCAACGAGGTTTATAACATACAAATGTCTAGAACTTTTGGTACAATCATAACAATCTGTACAATCCTCAAGGTAATTAGTATCTTCCCCATCGTAACAAGGTACCTGATTTGCCATTTATAGTTTTAATTGATCCTTGATTTGCCAATCAGTCAATTACTCTGCCTCTTCACTGGACTGTCTTGCTGGCCCGCCGTACAATTAAATTGACATTGTTAATACACATTTGGCATTGGTATCTTCAGCCATTCAAAGTCCTTTTAGTTCAGAGACGAAACATAAAAGTCTGTCCTAAAAGTTGTGAAGTAATTTGGTACTATTATTCAAGGACTGGATTAGCATCGGTTAAGATTCAATATGCTATTCGGCTCAGGATAATGAGTCTTGGATGCATCATAAAGTGGAATACAACATTACCTTGGTATAAACTTGGTGTGCTCCGGTAGTTGGTCCATCTCTAATATGATTGCTTAACCAAGATGGAACCTTTCGTCCTGTACGAGGCACTTTGATTCTTTACCATCAACTACATGCTTTTACCAAAATTTCTCACACCTTAGATGGTAAAGAGAAACATTTCTCTAATGGTATTTGCTAGACTTCATTGGGAAACTTACTACTCACATGAACCATGTCCTGAAAGGATGTATATGATTTGGTGGATTCACTTTTATTCCTTATTTGCTTACCTAGCATACCCAATCGTTATCTTATCATTAGCTGTTTGAATCACTTTCACTATTTATTTGCTTACATATAATACCCAATGCTTGTAGCATTACTGAGCCTACGGGTTGTGCAAGATGGATGTGAAAAACCCAAAAGAAGTCATTTCCTACTGTAACTTCTATGTCATTCCATTGGTTTTTGGTTTAGTGCTACATGTGCCATTTGGTGGTTACTTGTATGCATGTGCAACACATTGCGAGTTTCCTGCAATTTTCAACTTTGGAGATTCAAACTCAGACACCGGTGGACTCTCTGCAGCTTTTGGTCCAGCACCTCCACCGAATGGAGAGACATTCTTTCATAAGCCTTCAGGGAGATACTGTGATGGAAGACTAGTCATAGATTTCATCGGTATGAATATGATGTCTTGAGTATTCTGGTATTTTATTTTGCAATAGTGATAGGATTTAATGCAACTTTGATAAATGTGTCCGGTTGGTGGCATGCAGCGCAGAGCTTGAGGTTGCCATATTTGAGTCCATATCTGGAGTCTATGGGATCAAATTTCAGCCATGGTGCGAATTTTGCCACTGCTGGATCCACTATTAGGAGACCGAATACTACATTATTTCAATCTGGAGGATTCAGTCCATTCTCGCTTGATGTGCAATCATGGCAGTTCAATCAATTCAAGGACAAGGCCACTAATGCCTATAATCAAGGTAAGCTTGAATCGGGTTTACTGTTTTACATTTGAAGCAATCTACACTATCATAGAAAACATATGTGAATATGTTTAGTATAATCAAATTTCTTTGATTTTGATGCAGATTGTATAGTTGGGATATTTTTATACTGTGCATGATTGAATCTCACGGTTTTAGCTTAATCAAAGAGACTTACCCTCAATACTGTTTCCATGTCTGATATCCTGATAAAAATTCCATCTATTTATAAATTAGGAAGGCAAGCAAGTGAGCCTCATTCTTGCCATTCAGAATGTAAGTCCTTAGGTGTCTTTCCTAGTAATCTCTTCTCATGCTAACATGGCTTATAGATCTGCTTTGCCGTCTTGTTCTTTTTGTGAAGCCTTGTCAAATACAAGCTTCATGACTTAGCATGTTGCACATAGGTTGCCCTAGATTTAGTTCCACATATTATTTGAGAGTGTTAATAATACCATCCAAGAAACTAGACCTGATGTTCCTGTTAGTGCAATCCAGCTGCATTTTAAAAAATCAGAATGTTTTTCCTGAAAATCGTAAACACAAATTTTTCATGTTCTTATTGTAGCCCTCTATAGGCTGGAGAGGCCAAGTTCTGCCTACTAGAAATAATACTTGACATTTGGAGACAAGGATTTCCTGGAAGAAAGAGATGATCATTTTCCAGAATGTAGCTGGGTGTTTCTAGCCTACATTCTTCTAAGAAGATTATGGAACACAGTGCCTGCTACGAACCTTAGTTTTATGAGTAGAGGTTGAGAAAATTCATAAGCACCTCTTTTTTAGGTGCATGAAGTGATCGTGGTCTCAAAAATGGCTTAGTATGTTATGAGCTAACCATATTGGATTGAGGCAATTGCACATTGATTGCTAAGCGGATTTAGCATGGAAGACAGCTAGGGGTCACATGACAGCAAGCATGGCCAACTGCTAATGCAGATATGGAAAGTGAAAAAGAAACATGAACTATAGGATCTTTGAATAGCTGTTAGCCTGTAAATAAGCAGTGAGACTAAAATCTAAATATACTTTAATGTAAAAGCTTCTGAATTTTATGATTTAGTTGATCCTTTTTTAGAATATTAGTAGGAAATAGGATCCCCATATGAAAGTTGTTTCAGACAATGGCCAGTGCCTAGAGGTTGGAGAAGCTTAAGTCAGATTTTGATTTTCTGTCCAAGTTTATGAACTTCCAGAAGCAGTTGTCTATTTTCTTAACATCCAGTTGGAGTTTGGCAGTGAATAACCACTTAACTTCTTATTGAGGATTTGATTGAGCTCCAAAAAAATTACCCTCCTTGGATTTTATGGAAAAGATTTAAGCTTCTTACTTTTACAAAGTATTAGGCAACAGTCATGTTCAACTCGGTGAATTTCTTTTTTGTTTTTTTCCAACAAGAATTCAAATAAGCGAAATAGCCAGAATATTAATTGAAGAAGGACTAGGTTCAGAAAGCTGAGAGAAAAAGAAAATTCTCATTCCAAGACCAACTGTAACGGTTATGTATGATTGTGTTCTCAACTTCCTGATGGAATCTAACCTTAAGAATATGGTTTTTATAATAAACATCCTTTTATACAATGTGGAGAGGAGAATCTAAGGATTTTCATCGCTTAAGATCATTCTGCATGTTTTCTTCCTAATACAATTTTGATTTTTAACATTTTTCTGTATTCATAAAAATGCCAATGCCAAGAATATGAGCTTCCCAACCACTTTAGCATTCTAAGAATCATGTCATCAGCATCTACTTGCAGACTTAGGGTTTAAGAGGACACCTCTGTTTTGTTAGCTCTTCCTTAGAAAGGAAATTCCATCTTAATCAAATCAGTTGTTGAGGCATCAACTCAATCTTATAACAAATTTCTTGCAAAATGTTATACTATTTATAATGGGATTACTTTTGTACTCACATCAACTGGCGTATTCGATGAGTTCAACAAACCATGTTAAGCATTTACATTGAAACAATGGCTGGGGACATGCTTTTATCTTAATGATTTTCTTGTAAATCTATCTATAAATATATTTCGTATATGACTAGTGATTAAAATGCAGGAGCCTCTTATAAAAATGACATTCCGAAGCCAGATTATTTCAGCAAAGCCCTCTATACCTTTGATATTGGCCAAAATGATCTTACCGCTGGTTTCTTTCTCAACATGACTGTTGACCAAGTGAGAGCCTTCATTCCTGATGTTATCAGCCAGTTTTCCACCGTTATCAAGGTGAATGCAGAACCCTGAAAATATAAAGCTTCAATGGAGATTCGATCTACAATATAGAAATCTTATGAAATGTACTTTTCTTGTGACAAACAGAATATACATTTTGGAGGAGGGATGTCTTTCTTAATACACAACACTGGTCCAGTAGGATGCCTCCCTTATGTTCTGGATAGGCTTCCTCACTCCCCATCTCAAACAGATGCATATGGGTGTGCAACTCCATATAACGAGGTTGCTCAGGATTTCAACAGATTACTTAAAGAAACAGTTATCCAGCTCAGGAAAGATCTTCCAAAGGCAGCAATAACATATGTTGACATGTATTCCATCAAATATGGCCTAGTAACAAATGCCACCAAGGATGGTACAGTCACACAGTATACAACATTAAGTATGAGAGCATCTTCTTTGCTTCTATTGGTTTGTTATGACGCTAAGCTTGTGCTGACTGATTGAGTGCAGGATTTAAGTATATTCTAAGAGCATGCCGTGGACAAGAAGGCAAGTACAAGTACAACAGGAATATTGGTTTTGGATCAAAGGAAGGAAAGTCTTGCACAGATCCATCTGTCTATTTGAGTTGGGATGGAGTTCACTTTACAGAGGCTGCTAATCATTTCATTTCTCACTATGTCATCTATGGGCAGTTCTCTGATCCTCCTATTCCTCTTTCTCAACTGTGTCAAAAATCTTCCAGCACTGACAGCTGAATGTTGATTATGTTAGCTCATCCACAAAAGAAATCAATCAACCATTGGAAGCAAATAATTATTCACTCTATCGGGTGTTCAGATGTCAATGAAATGGCATCCAAATGAAGCAGCCCAAGATTATTATGTTTGTATCTCGACCCGTTACATAGATATGTTATAAAAAATGTAGTTGAGTATCTAACTGAAGGTTCTAAATTCTTCTTTTAGAAAGTGGAATTCACAAACTAGTAACTAAAATATGAAATGCCCAACATAGTCTCCACTTATTTTGCACGAAGGCTAAGGTTGTATTGTACAAACACAAAGGTTATTGAGGTGTTCATGGCTCAGCCTATGACATTCTTGGTGTGAGAGACCAGTTGTGTTTACACAAGATGCTAACAACCATTCTCGACAGTGTTTTTTGTTTTGGAGCCATAGTCCTCACATTATAAAAAAAAAAAATTCGAAGTATTAATTTAGAAAAGGTTTATAAGTTTAAATTTATTGCTTGGTCTGACCTTGCTTCTTTAGCCAAGGGGATGCAAACGAGCTGCCTCCTATGACCTCATACTAGGTGTTTTGGAGTCATAGTCATTCCGTTTTAAATATAATAAAAAAAAATTCAAAGTATTAATTTAATTAAGAATGTTAACTCATAAAAAATTTAAATGCGGTCGTAAAGTTGAACCTGCTTTTTCAGCCAATCGGATGCAAACAAGCTGCCTCTTACGATCTTATATAGTTGCAACTCAGCAAGGATAAGACAATGTTTGTTAGGGTTATTAGTCATCCCTCTAGGCAAATATAGAACCCGTCTTAGACCTTTTCATTATCGTTAGTTTATAAAGCTCTTAATGTAAAAGAATTTGGGGTTCAAGAAGCACCCTGTGATATAAAATGGTTGGTGAAGTTGCCTTGTCCATCTTATCAATAATGTTGCAAATTGCTTCAAACTTGAATTAGTTGTCCTTTTAATAATGCTCAATGACCTCTTTAGTTCTATCTATTGTCTCATATAGATAACCATGGCTAAATTTTCACCATCTACAAGGTAGACCACCTTTAAAAAGTAAATATTGAAACTTTAAGAAAAATAATACTAAAGTATAAAATAAGATTTAAAAAATTAAATTTAACTCAACAAGCAAAGTGCAAATACCTTGATAATTTTGTGAACGCTCTTCCAAAATGAATTATCATACACTTGCATCCATATTTTTTGTTCCCCTTTTGCATAAAATGGTGAGGCCTACCATTCCTTGCTCATAAACATCTACTTCAAATTGGATGATGTTGCTGGAAGACTACGCAAGAGGATGATATTGGAGGCAAATTGGATGATGTTTGAAAATAATTAATTTTTTTTTGAAAAAAACTAACAAAACCCTAGTTTTCTTTTGGGAGAATTCAAGACTACCTAAAAAAATTTGTAGAAACAGTTTGAAATCTCTTCGAACAGATGTCCAATCTTGGATGTGATCCGAAAAAAAGGTTTAAGACTATTATTTTGAGTCTTTTGACCTATTAAAAGAATTTTCATGAAGAAAAGAAAAATATGAACAAATAACCAAAAATGAATGACCTCTTGTGCATGTCTGGAATATTTTTAGAGTCAATTTTCTTTTTCACTTATGGAAGACCACAAACAATATAGCTTTTTCCAAAGACAACTTCTGATTCCTTTTCTTTATCTGATAAGTATGTTGTATTTTTTGACTCTTGGCTATAGATACAAGTTCAAGTGGAAAAAAATTATATTGACATTCAATACCTGAGGACTCTCCTGGACCATTGGACTAATGCGTCGTGCACTATCAGTCGGGTCTCCTCGGATTGGACGTCACAACGCCATGTTGGCTCTCATTCTTGGTCTCGTCGAGGACGTAGAGCATTGTCGTAGGCTGGGAGACACTGGTCTCAACCTCCACTGATGACCAAATGTCGTTACTCTGTTGGTGTTGGTAATTCATGGTTGGCGAGTGGATGGGATGTCCGTCCAAAACCTTCACACCAAGTTGCAGATTGGGAAGATGCGATCGTGACTGGTTAGTGCTCTGGGCTGGCACGGTGATGGCCAAACCCCCTGCCCCCAAGATATAATGCACAAGAGGTTAATGATGTTGATGATATGGATGATACTGGTCTACCGACAAGGATGCCACTTGCTTAATTGGTGATGTGACCCGAGTTCAATCCCCATGGTGGATGTGTATAAGAAGTATTACTTAAAAAAAAATGACGTTGTTGATATGGGCGATATTGGCACTAATGATAATGGTTGGAATGCTTCTGTTGCCACCTCTCCCTGGCGCCACGATGACAATGTGGACAATTTTGTCCTCCCAACGTAAATGATTTCTATTTTGTGGATGCATGCTTTTTTTTTTTGCTAACAGGATGATTTTAATTCCCATCTCTTTGTGTTAGCCAACTAAAGACTTTATATTTGCTATTTGGTTTCTCCTAACCGTATGCGATTAGTGTAATTTTTGGGACTCGTTGCCATTTCTGCAACATGGTGTATAATTAGCCTTCTAGTAATTTCTGTTCCCTAGAAACCCTTTTCTCATTTTCCTAAGTTTACTGTCAAAACCCTTCTACGATGCTAAAGTAGTGTGCAGTTGTTTTGTCTACTGACTTTCCAGGAAAATCTTCCCCTATGCGGCCATGGAGTTTTGCATTAGGTTTCTTGGCACATTTCATCCTTAGAAACCAATGAGGAACCCGACACTTCGCTTCGGGATTTTGGAACAGTAGTGCGCCCAAGTTTGGGCGTACCCAGGCCGTGCGCCCAAGGCTGGGCACACCTTTAGTAGTGCGCCAAGGCTGGGCGCACCTAGGTCGTGTGCCCAAGGCTGGGCGCACCCAGCCCAAGACTAGGCACACCTTAGGCAGTGCGCCCAAGTCGGGCACGCAATCCTAGGTGCACCTTAGGTAGTGTGCCTAGGCTGGGCGCACCTAGGCCGTGCACCAGTTGACTCTTTTGACCGTCGTGCCATCACCTTCCAGAAGTCCTCCACATCAACAATCTAAAGAACATCCTTATCCGGTCAGGTGCAGCCCTTCTAAGAAGCTTCCAGACGGGACGTTTCGGGATTTCAAGCATATCTTCCACGAAAGCGGTCCCCGCGAGTAAGGAGACAGCGCCAGCGAGCTGGATCTGTCAGAGCATTGAAAGGGTTCAACGGTATTTCTAAGGAGTCACTAGTGTATGCCATGCCTGATTAATACATTGTAAATGTACCTCCTTGTAATACTTATCTTGGCTTCCACTGCCATATTTTGTTAATCAGCATTTATTGTTCAAGCGATAAAATTCTCTATATAAGCCCGTTATTTTATTGTAAAATGGATGGATGTTTGCTAGAGGCTAAATGAAAACCTGAATTCTACTATAAATACAGCTGATGTCTAGCTTTAGACTTGGACTTCTATTTTCATGTGTATGTCTTCTATTGCTTATCTTCTATTATTCCATGCTTTAACTATAAACTTGAATTCTATTATCTAGATTTAGTTTCTGATAAGGTAGGGACTCTGGAGTAGTCTTGGAGATTATGCATGCTAGTTGTTCTGGTTTAATTTCTGTTAGTTATCTGTATTTGAGGGCTATTTGGTTCAGAATGCAATAGAGTTTTCATGTTGTTAGTCCATCACCCCTGTTCTATCTGGCCTATGGCCATATTTCCCATCCCTTTCAATCATTTCCCATTTATTTCCTATTCCTTTATCTCAAAACCCCTAGTTAGAATAGCAAGGGAACCAACCCATCTCTGGAGATTGGCACGGGAGGCATTTATTCCTCTTGGCCTTTCAATGTTGGTCGGGTTTAAGGCGCACTAAAATACCAAATCCTTACCTAAGGCAGATCTCTGACCAATAGTTTCTGGCACTCTCGGTGGGACCCAAACCTTCCACTATATAAGCAGTACTAAGAAGTTGATGTTCGTCTTAATACTAACAAAACCTGAATATCTGGCAACTCATACGAACTCCGGTACCTCCAAGCCTCGTAGACCAACTTAAAAAAACATGCCTTCATGCGTACAAGGTGGCAGGTTAGTAACTCAGAAGAAGAAGTCGAGTTCTACGAACTTGACATTGACGCTCTAGGAGAGCATCCTAGAGTGGTCAGCCCAAATATTCCACTAGACGGGACATCCTCGCAAGAAGCTATTGTTGCTACACGACATCCAACTCCAGACAGCACAACAACTAGCTTGCCCCCAGTCCCGCCTAATTCTCCGGATCACCAGCATACTGAAGTTCCACCTAGTGTTGATTCGGGTGCCCCAAGTGTGCTCGTTGTTTCGGCTCAACTGCTCCAGCAAACACTCTAAGCAAATCCGTCACCCTAGATGATGTAGCCAGCTCCCGCTAGGCAATTTGTAACCTGGGATCATACAGGCCCCTTGAATTTAGGGGCTCAGCATAGAGTACCACCTGCAGCCTTGAAAGCTCTGCCCACCTACGATGGTACGGGGAAGACAATGGCCGAGCACATTCAAGACGTCGTCGGGTTGGCGACTATTCACGAGATTACCAATGAGGATGTCATGGTGAAGTTGTTGGTTCTCTTGTTGAGAAGTAAGCTCCTCTATTGCTATCGGTTGCTTTCGATCGGAACTATCACTTCATGGGATCAACTGGCAGAGCAGTTGGTAAAGGGCTTTAATGAACAAGCAGACCCTTTCTCTCTGTTGCACCAATTCACCTCCATGCAGAGGCATCCACAAGAAGAAACAGTTGAGTTCAACATCAGGTTTGCTTGAACCTGGCTAAGAGTCATTGACGGCCTTCGGCCCACCCCTCGGTCATTCCATTTAGACATTAGTATGGTCATTCGGAAATCCAATGTCAGAACATTCCCAACATTGTACCAACAGGCACAACAATCGAAAGCTAACCTGATAGCTATTATGAGGATGCCTCCTAAGTCATCGACTCCTATGTACCCAAATTTTCCTCATAACATGTACCCAAGTGCATCTGATTCATCTGCACCTCCAGCATACCCTAGACAGTCATGGGTTCACAACCCACAAAGTCAGGTAGTGCCCACTCCACAGCCTCAGGCACCAATTTCGTGGTATCCGATTCCTATGGTCCCGCAGTTGTCGACGCCTCCTCAGTACCTTGTATTACCTGCGCCAATGGCACCGTTACCATTACCAATGTCTCCGACTCACGCAACGCTAAACCCGAAGCAGGATAAGGAGCTAAAAAATATATACGGGTTTATGAATAATATGGCGAATGATATGGTTATTGTTGGCCACAAATCCGCCACAGGAAAGGATTTTGCAATGTATACGCGCCCTAGACCTGGGCCAACATTGAAAGGCCGGGGGGAAGAGATGCCCTCCGTGCCAATCTCCGAAGAAGGCCGACTCCTTTACTAAACTACTAGGGTTTTAAGCTAAGAGTGCAGGAAAGAAATAAAAGGGGGTAAGGGAAGAAATGTAAGTGATTCAGTGGGAAAGAACCAATTAGCACGATTACTACCTAATACCCTAAAATACCAGCAATAAATATAAAGAACAAAACTTAAATGAACGTCGCGCCAACTTCCTTATGTATCCTCTGGAAAAGTTCTAGGACCCAATTATCTTCCTATGCCTAAATCCAGATTGCAGAATTACAACACTTAAGAAAATATATGAACAATATAGAAACCATTAACCACAGGCAACATAACAAGAATATCGCACGGTATTTTCTCCCCTATGTATCCTTCAGGAGAATTCCAAGACCCAATCCCCAATCGCACACCTAAACTCAGGATATAGAATTACTGTATGCAAATGAAGAAATAGAATGACATAAATTATCACAAAAGGCAACATACAAAAGAGAAATGGAGCTCCAAAGTCTTTAATATCTATTGCAGAAAATCAAATTACAGCAGCTTTCTAGCAAAAGTTCTCCCCCCTTTTCATTACAATTCGTGGGTTTTTATAGAGGACCCGACCCTCTGAGCTATTAATGAACTTAATCTGGAGGTACACTCTCGGGAACCTAGAAAATCTGCTTCTGCTCCTCCTGCAACTAAGTTTTCACATCCTTTTCCACATTTACCCATTACGGCCACATTAGCCAGGGAAACCTGCATTTATGGGCCATTTCACCTGTCTTGGATTTTCAGGGGGTGGGGCTCGAGTGGGTCTTCGAGTCCCTCTGGCTCTCCTCCGTGACTGATATTTCTTTTCCAGTTGCTACAAATGGGTATCGGGTCTTTCGGGCTAGTAAAAGCATATTTTTGAAATACTTGATTGCCTCGAAAAAATGCCTGACCTAGGAGTGTGTGCCTTTGAGAAAAATGCCCTCGAATGAGCTTCTCCAAACTCACATTCGGAGCTTCGCTTTGCAACGGACGTGGGCCGAAGCGGGAATGATCACCTTTCAAAACGTGGCTCCCAACTGTTTATTACTTCGCCAGAAAAATAAGTTGGATGCCGCTTCGTAGGGGGTTTTGTCTGAAGTGGAAGATAATCACCAATGGGCCACAAAATGCTTCGCTGCGAACCTCCTTCAAGATAGTTGTTCGGGAGGTTTTTAGAAGAATCACATTCTTGCCTTAGAATATTGCTTTGACTTTTCAAGGGCAACTAATGCTTCGGATGAGGGAGCTTCGCACAAAAGTTGGCCGAAGTGGATGCTTCGTAGCGGCCTAAGGCGAAGTAGATTATGCTTGGAGAAATGGTTTGCCAGGAGAGGGGTCCGAAGCGGATGCTTCGCTTAAATCTTAGCGAAGCACTCTCTAAACACTTAGGAATTTTTGCATTTTTTTCTTTGCAAGGTTTTCACCCGAAGTGACTGTTTAGGTTGCTTCGCTAGCGAAGCTTTTTCCATGCCTTAGCAAATCTTGGGCTACGATCTAAACTCTCTTGTTTTATTTTCTTGGTGAAGCTATCCTTATTTTTCTTGCAAAGCTCCTAAACCTGGTTTGCTTTGTGATGAAGCTCTTACACATACAATTTTATGTACAAGGGGATAAAAATGAAAGCCAAAATTGCTGCAATACTTAAAAATGTTCAAAAGCAAGGGAACAAATTCATGAAACCCCTCCAAGCAATGTGAGAAAATTATCAACATTCCTTGCAGCTCGCGGGGAAACGAGCTCGCCTCGGTGCAAGGACCCTCAGCCTTGATCCATTGGGCCAGAGTTGCCTCCAGACCCTTCTCCTTTCTGCTTTTCTGAGGGTGCCTCTGCAGCTATCTCTTCTTCTTCTTCTTCTTCTTCTTCTAGCACTGTTTCGAGTTGCGGTGGCGGGGGAAGGCGATCACGGATGCATTCCATGGTTCGACGAACATGGGCCCAGGAACCCTTCTGAAAAGGTTCCCGATCTTGTAGTGCTTTAATCAGAACATGGAAACGATCAATCTACCATATGTCGATATATTTGGCTCTCGTGCTCAAATCATTTAAACAAGCCGTGATTTTGCTCGGGCTAGTAAAGGCGTATTTATGAAATACTCGATTGCCTCGGAAAAATGCCCGGCCTAGGAGTGTGTGCCTTTGAGAAAAGCGCCCTCGAATGAGCTTCGCCAAACTCACATTCGGAGCTTCGCTTCGCAACGGACGTGGGCCGAAGCGGGAATGATCGCCTTTCAAAACGTGGCTCCCAACTGTTTATTACTTCGCCGAAAAACAAGTTGGATGCCGCTTCGCAGGGGGTTTTGTTCGAAGCGGTAGATAATCGCCAATGGGCCACAAAATGCTTCGCTGCGAACCTCCTTCAAGACAGTTGTTCGGGAGGTTTTGGGCCGAAGCGCATTCTTGCCTTAGAATATTGCTTTGACTTTTCAAGGGCAACTAATGCTTCGGATGAGGGAGCTTCGCACAAAAGTTGGCCGAAGTGGATGCTTCGCAGCGGCCTAAGGCGAAGTAGATTATGCTTGGAGAAATGGTTCGCCAGGAGAGGGGTCCGAAGCGGATGCTTCGCTTAAATCTTAGCGAAGCACTCTCTCAACACTTAGGAATTTCTGCATTTTCCGCTTCGCAAGGTTCTCACCCGAAGCGACTGTTTAGGCTGCTTCGCTAGCGAAGCTTTTTCCATGCCTTAGCAAATCTTGGGCTACGATCTGAACTCTCTTGTTTTCTTTTCTTGGCGAAGCTATCCTTCTTTTTCCTGCGAAGCTCCTAAACCTGGTTTGCTTTGTGGCGAAGCTCTTACACATCCAATTCTATGTACAAGGGGATGACAATGAAAGCCAAAATTGCTGCAATACTTAAAAATGTTCAAAAGCAAGGGAACAAATTCATGAAAACTAAAAAAATACTTTACAAAATTTTGATTTCCATTACCCCTCTAAGCAATGTGACAAAATTGTCAACATTCCTGGCGGCTCGCGGGGCAACGAGCTCGCCTCGGTGCAAGGACCCTCAGCCTTGATCCATTGGGCCAGAGTTGCCTCCAAACCCTTCTCCTCTCTGTTTTTCTGAGGGTGCCTCTGCAGCTATCTCTTCTTCCTCTTCTTCTTCTTCTTCTGGCGTTGTTTCGAGTTGCGGCGGCGGGGGAAGGCGATCACGGATGCGTTCCATGGGTCGAGGGCGGCACCTTTCTGAAAAGGTTCCCGATCTTGTAGTGCTTTAATCAGAACATGGAACCGATCAATCTGCCCTATGTCGGCATATTTGGCTCTCGTGCTCAAATCATTTAAACAAGCCGCGATTTTGCAATATCTAAGGATGAAGTCCGTGACTTGCCCCTCTGTGACTGGCTCCTCCCATTCATCTATTTCTGAAACATCGCTTTCAAAGTTGAGCCAAGCCGGTTTAAGTTCTTCTTTTGTTAAAAGGTTCCCGTCATCATCGGTGAAACTCGGGAAACCTAATGCTGAAAGGTCTTGAAAATATCCCAGCGATGTACGCTGCTCCTGTTCAAACATGTCCATGAGGTTCTTGGCCTTCTGAGCTTTCCTCACTTTGGAGAAGAAGGCGTGGACTGTAGCTTGGACAGTGGACCAATCCCTTGCTGTCCGACTCATGGCAGCGACCTGCAAGTCCTGATATTTGATGCTTTGTACTTCAAAGGCCAAATTGAGTCGGCTTCTTATTTCTTGTATGACTTCGTCCACTATTGGTCCTTTCTGTGCAGCAGCATACTGGGCTTCAGTGATATAGGATAGAATTGACAGGGCACTGGAGGCCCGAGATCTGAAGTTTTTAAGCAAATGCGAGCGGATTTCTTTAATTCTGCCTCTATCAAACAACTCTAAACTCTCCTTCTCATACAACTACTGTTGCATCTGCAAGATTCTACTTTCGAACTCCTTGGCCTTCACTTCGGATTCGGCCTGTATCTTGCTTTGATTTTCCGTTGCACTCTGCAGTTGGTTTACCTGTTGCTTCAAGGCATCTACTTCCTTCTTCATTTGCTCGCACTTCTTTTCTGTATCTTCCAATTTTGAGCGTGTTATGGCTAGATCTTCCTCTAACTTAATGTTGGCGCTCTCCGCTTCGTACCGGCGCTGATTGGCAATCTTCGCATGTGTGCGGAATGTCTCTATCCTCACATGCATAGACTCGGATTCATTGTCTACATCCAAGTGCTCCAGGTCCTTGACCTTCTCTTGATAGTCATAGTCAGCAGGGGTCATCTCGTCCAGGGGCTTTTGGACCTTGGGTATCTTCTTCACTTTGTGTAATTTTCCGCTTTTCAGGTCAAATACAGCGCACTTTTCTTCCTTCGCTAGAGAACGCCCCCTCTTTCTCCTTGCCTCCTTGAGCATCTTGTCGGTATTCTGTCGGGCTCGGATCAACTTCTCTGCTAGAGGACGCTCTTTGATCATAGCCAATTCATTTTCAAATGAGGTTGGGTCACCAGCCAAGGGGGTGAACAAGTACAATGATTGTATGGGTGACGCGTCGCCAGTGGGTTCGGCGACAGGTGTGGTGGGGGTTTCGGTGAGCGAAACGATGGCATGCGTGACTGGGGAGCGGGAGTCGGGGTTTGGAAGTGGAATATTGCCTCCGATCTGACCAAATACTAAGGGGATGGTGGCGTGGGTGAGCGAAGTGGTGTTCGTGGACTTGTCCCGGCTTGACGACTCAAACGGGGTGGAGACGTTTATGAGGCCGGCGGGATTGTGAGACAGATTTGTGGTAGCAAAGGGTACTACGCGATGGGGCGACTGTTTAGTTTGACAAATATTTTGGGGAGATTTATTTGAAAGAGGGGAAGACTCTTGGGGACCTTCGGCCGGGACTACCGTAGACACGACTTGGGAAACCAGGGTAAAAGGTGAGGGATGCGTACCTGCGTGCTCTAACAATAGAGCAGAAGCAACAAATACCTGCGTGTTTGGCTCATGTTCTTTCCCGGCCTCTGTACTTCCGACATCCTTGACTTCTTCTTCAAGATTCTCTTCTTTTTGGAGGAATTCCTCCACATTAATGATGTCCACCTCCGAAACCGTCTCAGTCCTTTGCGACGCTGTCTCTCCGACACCCACCTCAGCTGAGCCTATTGTAGACTGTTCGTTAGAAGCACCTGGAGGTCTGGTACGAGGTCGCTTCGGATGAGAGGGAGGCATTTGGACCTGTTCAAGTCTCTTTCTCTTCTTTTTCTCCTCCTTTTCTTGTTGTTGTGCTGACCCCACAATATTTGTGTCATAACCTCCAATAGGTTCTTTAGGCAACTCCTGTTGTGTCGTTGTTGCCTCCTCTTCTTCTTCCTGCTCGGAAACGTCGTCAATTCTTCTTGGGCTTTCGCCCGAACCTGGGGCACTAGGAGGAACGAAGTCAGCGAAGGAGATGGGCTTCCAAGATCCAGCATTAGCTTCATAAAAAATTGCAAAATCCTTATCCATCTCCAAGAGCCCATATGATTTTTGCTTTCGGCGATGGATTCTCATCACCCACCATTCCTTCAGTTGTTCTTCACTCCAACCCTTTAACTCTCCCCTTAAATCATCCTTCATTTTTCTCCAGAATGCGGAGTCTGGGCCTGGAAAGGGGTGCCGAATCGGGTCATATTCAACCTCCATGGTGTAAAACTCATGCCACGGGGGTAATGTCTTCATTTTCTCCAGGTGCCACTCCAAATCTCTCCCGGTGGGGTTGTTCCGCTGCTCTACTACCTCCGGGTGGGGGCAAACATGGAAGTTTTTAAATCGGAGATGGTCCCTCATTACCCCCAAGGGGTCGTAGCACCACCGCTGAGGGATCTGCAGCAAACCGAAGTCGGCAAGTTTATCCTCTAAGTAAACATGTTGTTTGAGGGCAAAAACCTCAATGACTCCCATCTTGAAGGGGAAATCACACGTGGGTGCCCATTTCCGGCCGTGGCCATAAATAACATTTGTTGCGTCGCTCTGGCGAGCAACCTCCAGTGCGAATTGGTATTCGGAAGGGTGAACAGGTAGTAGGAAGGGTTTCCCTGTAAATCCGAACAGGCGAACCACAAGCCCCTGTGTCAATTGAAAAACATCCCCCTTTTCCTCTTTAACTACCTTATCTCTAAGGCTTATGGGCACCCGAGGGCAAGAACCTTGCATTAGCTGAATGGCAGGTCCTAAAAACTGTTGATTGAAAGCATAATATGACTCCGTCCTCGCCAGGAGGGGAGTCCACTGATATACTGGCAGAGGGGTTCCGTCTTTGCCGCTCGGAGTAATAGCAATATGGGGAAAATGCTTCTGAGTATGATAGAAAAAGAGCCAAACCAAGAAAGAGCAAGGTCCAAAATACTGGCCCGTCCCAGAATTTTTCATGCTAACCAGCCGCGTATGTAAGGTCCGGGCTACCCATTCCGCCCAGTCAAAGAAGACCGGGTTAGTGTTTGGCCTTGATGAGTCCGGAGCATAAAACTCCCCTCGTGAAATACACTCGGCCGAGCGACACTTGCCGGGGGTGTACAGAAGCATCGGTAGACGGGCTGCGACCCACGCAATGATGGAGAAAATATCCGTGCTCTTAAAATCTTTCAGAGGGCGAGGCATTTGAGGCAGCCTGCCTGAAGGAAGCCCGTCCTTGAGGTTTTCACTTAGAAATTTTATGATGTAGCTGGAAGTGGTAAACCTCTCCATTTGTTCGCTCAGAATAACATTACGAACAGAATATCCTTTGGGCGGCCCTTGTTGCGGGGCGAAAGCTTCTTGTACATCTTCCTTTAAAATTGTGAACAATTTGTTACCTGCGACGTCCAGAACCTGTCTGGTGGATGGTTGATAGTTTTGCGCGATAGCATAGACTAACTCGGGACAGTGGTGCGCTGGCGGAGTCAGGTACCAGTATATCTGTGAATAATAAGCGGCGGCTCTTTTGTTCTCTGCAGAAAGTCGGCTTTTCATGAAATCGATGGTATACCGGAGTTCGGCAATGCTCTTCGAAAGTTCGGTGTCCCTTATCTTTTCCCACCCGTCAATAGGTGGTTCTGCGGGTTGCTCCTCCTCTGAATCTTCCCTTTCTTCCATAGCCTATTTTTTAGGGCGGAGGTTGAGGTCAACCCTCTTGGGTCTATGCCTTCTCTCTTCCTTACCCCTTTTAACCTTTTCCGGGCCGGCTACTTCAGGTTCCTTCCTTTTCTCCTTGGAATTTTTCTTTCCCATTTTGAATTTTAGTGGCAATAGAGAATCTTCGACACGAGAGAATGAGAGTACTCTGCAGACTTCTGGCCAGGGCCCTTATACTTGCGCTTATCAGCAGGCGAACAGTTTTTCACTGCTACGACTTGGGTTTTATAGCTGTAGGTGGTAACTACCACCATTTATGGCGCCTGCCAAAATTAAATTCATAAATCGGGCTGAAGAGATCGCTTTGCTTTTTTATTGGCTTTGCGGCGGGGTTGCACGCGGGTCTATGTGCTTCGAGGACCTGGCCCGGCTTCGAAAATCTAACTTTCTGCCACCTCGTACCTGGGCACGACTTTTAATCATAACTAAATTCTCTTGGGATACGCTCCGCCACCTTTGCATTAATCCCGCATGCCCTGAACGTTTTCCTAGGTTGCCGCTGGCACACCTCTCGAAGCACGTTTTAAATGCTTCTCGTTTTGCGCCTTATGATTTGGCGAAGCTGATCTTAACAAGGGACACTTCGCGGCAAACCTCCAGCGATCCACCAGTTTTCATACTTCGGGCCCGAAGTTGTTTTACTCACGGGATTCGGGCTACCTTACTGCCTCATTGCCTGCTTCGCGGAAGATCAACCCCGAAGTGGGGATTGAGTTGCCTTTTGAGCGAAGCGCGTCTCTTTGTCTCTATCGCACTTATAGACGGGGAAATGGTTCGCTGAATTTCTTTTGAAAGTCACTTCGCTCGGTCTCCTTTTCGCGAAGCATTTCTCATGCCTTAGGCAATTGGAGGCTTCGGAGAGGTACTTGCATTTGCTTCTCCAGCGAAGCTTGCTGCTGAGCGAAGTTGTTTATATTTGCTTTCTCCTTTGGGATTTGAGCATTATGAGCCATCCCTTGGTATTGGTTGTCGGCGACACGCCGTATTCTGGTCTCAGTCTTCATTTTGATGTTGTTTTGGCCTTCGAGGAGCCTTTTCACGTTTCAACGCCAAGGTGCTTCGCAGCGAACCAACTTGCATCAGCTACTTCGCGCAAAAAATTCCCGAAGGAGGTTCTACTAGACTTGGTGAAGCCGGAGCTCATTGCTATGGCGGTATGAAGCTGCGATCCTCTTCTGGCTGTCTATTTAACCTTTTGAAAGTCTTAAAACAAAGTATATACAAGCGCAAACAACAAGATATTATATACAAAGGTAAAAACTTTAAGGAATTTTTTAATAATTTTTTTTTTTTTTTAACGATGGAAGGCCTTCAAATGAAGACCATTTACAGAAATTGGCAAAGTCTGGCCAGCTGTGTCCTTGAGGATAAAGGAGTTAGCTGAATTTACCTTCGCAATCTCGAATGGCCCATCCCAGAAAGCGTCTAGTTTATCATGATTGCCAGGCTTGGCCTTCCAAGAGTCCCACTTCCATACCAAGTCTCCTACTCTGAATGTTCGGGCAGAGGACTTCTTCTTGAACCAACTTCGGGTGATTTGAGCATGTTTTGCGAAGTTCTGGTAGGCCTTATCACGATCTTCCTCCAATTGTAGCAGTTGAGCTAGTCTATCCTCCATGGGACTGAATTCTTCTTCTTCGTCGTTCAACAACCGTAACGCAGGAATTTCTATATGGGTTGGTAAGATAGCCTCCTTGCCGTATACCAGGGCGTAAGGCGAAGTTTTGATCGACTTCTTGACAGATATCCGATCAGCCCACAGGGCTCGATCCAGGAGAAGGTGCCAAGTCCTTCTGTTCTTCTCTATGAGCTTTCTCAGCATCCTTAACAGGGTCTTATTTGTTGATTCTGCCAATCCATTACCTTGTGGATAATAATTGGAGGTGACCTTGCGGTACATCCCATATTTGTAGGTGAATTCGTTGATCTTGGCACTTGTGAACCCAGGACCATTATCCGTTACTATTGCTTCCGGGATGCCGAACCGGGTAATCAAGCCCTCTAGGAATGTAATGACTGTTTCCTGGTCGGCGTGTTTTGTGGGCACCGCTTCGGCCCATCTAGTGAAATAGTCAGTTGCAGTCAAGATGAACTTATGTCCTGTAGAGGAGTTCGGCGAGATAACTCCTATGAAATCTAATCCCCACTGTTGGAAGGGTGCTTCTACCTGTATTGGTTGGAGGGGCATGGGAGCATTTTTGCCTCGGCCGGCGAACTTCTGACATTGTTCACATTTTCGACAGACTGCAAAGGCGTCGGCGAAGAGCGTAGGCCAATAGTAGCCCGCCTTAATTATTTTTAAAGCTGTTGTTCTTCCTGCGAAGTGGCCCCCTGAGAAACCTGAGTGGAATTCACCTAGGACCCTTTTCTTATCATCTTCTTTTATGCATCTTAGAAGAACACCATCAATATTTCTGAAGAATAGGCCTTCGGGACGTAATATGTATCGGAGGGACCGCATCCTGAAGTGTCTTCGCTGCGAAGCATTCAAATGTGGAGGACATCTCCCAGTGTTGAAATATTCAACTATTTCACTGACCCAGTCTTTTTCATCTTCTTCTTGATTCGCGAAGCACTCTTCTGCCGCCAAGTCATCCCACTGACAAGCTGTTACTTCGGCTGCTACGCTCTTCGCAAGTTCCTGGCATAGCGCGCGACCGCGAACCAACTTTGTAGGTCTAATTTCAATGTCAAATTCCTGTATTTTGTTGACCCAACCAGCCCTTTTGCTGCCCAACTCTCCTTGGATAATGAAGTTGCGTACATCAGGATGAATGACGAACACTGTAACCCGACTTTGGGAGACGAAATGTTTGAATTTCCTTAGGGATTTCATAACAGCATGCACCTGTCTTTCTATGAAGTTGTACTTCTCCTCGTGGGGGTGTATTACCTGGCTTAGAAACGCAATGGGGCGCTCTTCGCCATCTTCTCCCTTTTGCGTCAGGACTGCGGCATAACTCTCGGGTTCTCCTACAGCATATAGGATGAAATCCCTACTGTAGTCAGGGTTAGTCAGGACGGGTGCCTGAGCGATTCGGGCCTTGATTTCTTCAAATGCCTCCCTTCTTTCATCCGTCCAGGTGAATTCAGCATCCTTCTTCAAGAGCTCAGACATCGGCTTAATGACTTGAGCGAAGTCTGGAACAAACTTCCTTACGAAATTAATTTGGCCAAAAAATGACTGCAGCCCTTTCTTATTCGTCGGGAGTGGGAGCTTTAAGAGAGCCTCAGCTCTGTCAGGGTCTACGGCGAGGCCCTTCTCTGATATAACATGTCCCAGTAATTTTCCTTCATTTACTGCGAATATGGACTTCTTCGAGTTAATTGAGATGCCAAATTCTCTGCATTTTTCAAATATTTGTTGCAAGTGCAAAGGATGGTCTTCCCTTTTCCGGGAGAAGACGGTCATGTCATCCAAATAGATGACAATGACCTTATTCAATAGTTCGCCGAATGCTAAATCCATAGCCCTCTGGAAAGTGGCTCCTGCGTTTGAAAGGCCGAATGGCATTCGTTGATAAGCAAATGTTCCCCATTTAGTAGTGAATGTCGTTTTGTGTTGGTCCTCATCTCTAACCCAAATCTGGTTATACCTTGAAAAACCATCAAGTAGGGAGAAACGCTGGGCTCCAACTACTGAGTGCAAGATTTGATCAATCTGCGGGGAGAGGGTAATGGTCTTTTAGCGAAGCCTGATTTAGATTGCGAAAGTCTACACATAGTCGAATGTCCCCATTTTTCTTCCTGACGGGAACTAGATTCGCTACCCAAGAGGAATGCTTTATGGGGTAAATAATCTTAGCTTCAAGCATTTTCAGAAGTTCAGCCTTCATCATGACTTCGATCTTCGGGTTAACAGGCCTTTGCCTCTGTCGGAAAGGTTTGACCCCTTCTTGCAGCTCAATTGTATGTTGAACCAATTGTCGATCATATCCCTTCAGGTCTTGATAAGACCATGCCACTATGTCAGGATACCTTCTGCACAAAGATCGGATCTGTTCTAGCTCTGTCGAGGTGCAATCTGTCCCAACTTTTATCACTTTCCCAGATTCGAGCTCCAGATCCTGATATTGCTTAGCGTCGACTTTGATTCTGTGGGAAACCGCTCGATCATTTTGATCAAAAAGGCTTTCTAGAGTAATCAACCCTTTTGGAACATGGTTGTTTTTTAATTGGACCAGCCCTTCATATTCTTCATCTTTTGGGCTTCTTCCTTCAACAATGAGTCGCTTCTTGGATTAAGAAATTTATGATCTGTTTATCATTGTCGAAGACTTACCAGTGCATGTCTCTATCTGGTATGGAAGGCCTATAAATCATTCTCATAGCTTTGGGCTTGTGTACCATGTCGTCGGTTGGAGAATATCTAGCTGCGATGGAGGCCAGGACATCAGCATGTCTATTTTTCTCTCGTGGGATAGACTGCAGATTAAGTGATTCAAGCTGTTCGAACAGGTCCCACACTCGTTGCGGTATGCTTTAAGATAATGCTTTTTGGAGATGCACTTGTTGGTGACCTGATTACATACCAATTCGGAATCTCCGAAAATTTGGAGATGCTTTACGCCCAACTTTTCTGCTTTCTTTAGTCCTAGGCATAGGGCTTCATACTCCATTGCGTTGTTGGTGCAACTCCAAACCAACCGGTAGCAATATTCTCTTTGCTCGCCAGACGGTGATACTAAAAGTATTCCTGCCCCGACGCCATTTTTGCATCGGGCGCCATCAAAGAACAATCTCCATAATTCTCCCTGGGCATACATCTTATTCTCCAGCTTAGTGTGCTTCTCTGGTTCGGTGATAGTATAGCATCCTATTTCTGTCTCTATCATGGCATTGAAATCTGTCAGTGAAAACTCGTCTTCAGAATTCAACTGCGCAAGGGATTCTTCAACTAGGTCCACCTGCTCTATCCCCTCCGCTATTGCATGTATGGGATCACCACTTTCCTCCTCGGACATCTTCTGTACGAGGAATGTAGAAGGTTTCTCATTGTAGATTTTAACCTTCTTTCCCTTGAATGGAACTTCTAAATGTGAGTAGTCCATGGACAGGTATCCTCCTAACTTTGTTGTGAATTCCCTTGAAAGGCACATACTAAAATATGGCTCCAGGTCAACGACTACCACCTCCTGTATTACCATAATTTGAGGCACTTTGTGCAGTCGAATAGGTATATCTTTAATTACGCCGACAGTCTTTACAGGAGTACCATCCAGTTGGAGTACGCCGTGGCTGCTTCGCGTGTACTCCATTCCTATTTCCTCGCAAACCGCCTTAGGCATGACTGTCGTTGCGGCCCCGGAATCAATCATACAATTGTGGACGATATACCCTTCCATTTGTAAGGACAGGTAGAACGGAGGAGGCCTGTTCTTTCCTGTAATGGACGTGGATAAGGTTTGCACTAGGGCAAGTGGTGCTAACTTTCTTGCCTTTGTTGTCTTCAAGGATTCCTGCAACAAGTCCACTTGTCCAGGTATCTGTAATGCGTCGTACAGACTAATCTTGGCAGGTGTTTTCTTTAGCTCGTCCACGATGTTGTATATTAGGGAGTTGTGTATTTCGGGTTCTTTTTTAGCCTCATACTTCGTGCGATACTGCTCCGTGGCTTCGACTCTTTGTCGTTTGGTCAGCGAAGGGAGTTTAAGCTTTTCCCTAGCCTGTTCTTTGGTTTCCGCCTGAGGCGGGGTTGCGGAGGCCTGTTGGGCCTTCTCTTTTGCTAGCGCAGGATGAGAAACTTCGTCCGGGGCCTTGGAAGGTTGCTGCCCCTTCTCGCGGCGAGTATACACCTTTAGGGGGGCCATTTGAGCCGCATCTACCTCCATTGGTCTTTTTCCTTCCCTAGTAAGAACTGAAACTTGCTCTTCTTCATCAATTACTAGGTTCTGATCTGTTTGCCTGATTATATTGACTTGACCACCAGGGCTACTACCCGACAACGTTTGCACGTAATGTTGATGCAGCATGCAAGTATTTTCTTCATGTGGGTCGTTACACGTGGAGCACCAATGTATGTAGTCAGAAGTGCTTGGTACTTCGTCAATCACGGCATTTCTTGCCGATGACCTCCCCTGTTGTACCACTTGGTCTTTAGTGAGCGCTGGTGGGGGATAAGACCTTCTTGGCAGGAACTCCTGCTGTGCCTGCTTCTTTTTCATGATGGTCATGTCATTAGACAAGGTCTGTACCGTGGAGTTTAGGGATTGAACCTCCTGTAGTATTTTAGCCTGCATATCTTCAGCTTTGGGGGAGGTGGCAATGGGGCCATCGTTGGTATTGGGGGTAGGGCAGGGTATTGGGGTGGCGTTGGTAACACGGGAAATGCTGAAGGGATGGTGGGTGGCGATGCTGAAAATGTAAGAAAATGTATTTGTGGAGTAGTGACTTGGGACACAATGGGGTTCGGGTTCCATGATGAGATTGGATACGCAAGGGTTGCGGAGATTTGCGAAGTAGCCGCACTTGTATACTGTGACTGAGGGAATTCTGGAAGTATGGGCATCGACATCCTTTGAGGAAGTTTACCCATGGCTATCAAATCCATTTCCGCTTTCTGGGCCAATTCATACAGTTCAGGGAAGGTATTAATATTCGAATATCTTACCATCACGCTGATGTCAGGGTTAAAGGCCCTAAGGTAATAATACGCCGCAGCTTCGTTGGTTGGTCGGAGTCCAGCTGGTACCCTTTGCCAAGTTCGAGCGAACCTTACGTTGAAATCAACAATCTCCTCTTGCGGGTGTCTCTGAATCGTCGTAAACTGGTGCAAGAGAGAGGATGGATCGGCAGATTCATTGAAACCCCTCATTAATTGTCCGGCTAACTGGTCCCATCCCGTTATAGTGCCGGGTGGTAGGGATCTATACCAGTAGAGGAGCTTTCCTCGGAGAGACAGAACCAGAAGCTTTACCATAACTCTTTCTTCTGTAATGTCATGAATTGCCGCCAGAGAAACAATGTCTTGGATATGTTCCAGAGTTGTCTTCCCTGTTCCATCGAATGTGGGGATTTTCTTCATAGCAGTAGGCGGAACCTGCCCTTGTCCCGCTAGATTTAATGGTCCGGGAGAATTCCATGCCGGGAACAATCTGGGCGGCGGTTGTTGCTGCTGCTGCTGCATTTGTTGTTGATGTTGCTGGTGCGCCATGTTTGCGCCTAGATTCCGAAAAACAGGAATTCCCGAAGTTCCTTGTTGATTGCTAGCTGGATTACTAACTGGAACAGAGGCACTTGGATGATCTGGTGAGTTAGGAGGATTAGGAGGAAGACTAGCCGTTGTGCTATCTGAAGTTGGACCTTGTCCGTCAAAGGCAGCCTCTTGCGAGGACGTTCCACGTAAAAGTGATTCAGGGGTGACCAACCTGGAGCGTTCCCCGAAGGCGTCAATATCGAGTTCAAAGAACTCAGTTTCTTCTCCACTATTCCTAACTCTCCATCTCGTTTGCATGAAGGCACGGATACTTTAGTACCGGTCTCTACGACTTTAAGATTCTCAGGTTGAACAGAGTCGCCAGATGCTAGAGTCTTTTGGCAATGAGATAAGCATCGGTTCTCACTACCACTCACAAGGTGAGACTGACCGGGTCCCACCGGGCGTGCCAGAAACTGTTGGCCACAAATCCGCCACAGGAAAGGATTTTGCAATGTATACGCGCCCTAGACCTGGGCCAACATTGAAAGGCCGAGGGGAAGAGATGCCCTCCGTGCCAATCTCCGGGAGAAGGCCGGCTCCTTTACTAAACTACTAGGTGTCTTAAGCTAAGAGTGCAGGAAAGAAATAAAAGGGGTAAGGGAAGAAATGTAAGTGGATTTTCAGTGGGAAAGAACCAATTAGCACGATTACTAGCTAATACCCTGAAGTAGCAGCAATAAATATAAAGAATAAAACTTAAATGAACACCGCACTAACTTCCTTATGTATCCTCTGGAAGAGTTCCAGGACCCAATTATCTTCCTATGCCTAAATCCAACTTTCAGAATTACAGCACTTAAGAAAATACGTGAACATTATAGAAACCATTATCCACAGAGCAGCATAAAGAAGAATATCACATGGTATTTTCTCCCCTATGTATCCTTCAAGAGAATTCCAGGATCCAATCCCCAATCACACACCTAAATTCGGGATATAGAATTACTGTATATAAATGAAGAAATAGGATGACAGAAATTATCACAGAAGGCAGCATACAAGAGAGAAATGGAGCTCCAAAGTTCTTGATATCTATTGCAGAAAATCAAGTTACAGCAGCTTTCTAGCAAAAGTTCTCCCCCCTTTTTCATTACAATTCGTGGGTTTTTATAGAGGACCCGACCCTCTGAGCTATTAATGCACTTAATCCGGAGGTACGCTCTCGGGAACCTGGAAAATCTGCTTCTGCTCCTCCTGCAACTGAGTTTTCACATCCTTTTCCACATTTACCCATTACGGCCGCATTAGCCGGGGAAACCTGCATTTATGGGCCGTTTGACCTGTCCTGGATTTTCCCGGGTGTGGGGCTCGAGTGGGTCCTCGAGTCCCTCTGGCTCTCCTCCGTGATTGATATTTCTTTTCCAGTTGCTACAAATGGGTACCGGGTCTTTCGGACTAGTAAAGGCGTATTTATGAAATACTCGATTGCCTCGGAAAAATGCCCGGCCTAGGAGTGCGTGCCTTTGAGAAAAGCGTCCTCGAATGAGCTTCGCCAAACTCACATTCGGAGCTTCGCTTCGCAACGGACGTGGGCCGAAGCGGGAATGATCGCCTTTCAAAACGTGGCTCCCAACTGTTTATTACTTCGCCAGAAAAAACAAGTTGGATGCCGCTTCACGAGGGGTTTTGTCTGAAGCAGCAGATAATCGCCAAGGGGCTACAAAATGCTTCATTGCGAACCTCCTTCAAGACAGTTGTTCGGGAGGTTTTTGGCCGAAGCGCATTCTTGCCTTAGAATATTGCTTTGACTTTTCAAGGGCAACTAATGCTTCGGATGAGGGAGCTTCGCACAAAAGTTGGCCGAAGTAGATGCTTCGCAGCAGCCTAAGGCGAAGTAGATTATGCTTGGAGAAATGGTTCGCCAGGAGAGGGGTCCGAAGCGGATGCTTCGCTTAAATCTTAGCGAAGCACTCTCTCAATACTTAGGAATTTCTGCATTTTCCGCTTCGCAAGGTTCTCACCCGAAGCGACTGTTTAGGCTGCTTCGCTAGCGAAGCTTTTTCCATGCCTTAGCAAATCTTGGGCTACGATCTGAACTTTCTTGTTTTCCTTTCTTGGCGAAGCTATCCTTCTTTTTCTGCCAAAGCTCCTAAACCTGGTTTGCTTTGTGGCGAAGCTCTTACACATCCAATTCTATGTACAAGGGGATGACAATGAAAGCCAAAATTGCTGCAATACTTAAAAATGTTCAAAAGCAAGGGAACAAATTCATGAAAACTAAAAAAATACTTTACAAAATTTTGATTTCCATTACCCCTCTAAGCAATGTGACAAAATTGTCAACAGTTATCATGAAGAAAAGCCAATTTCGAGATCAGAACTATCCACCATGAAGGCCTCCGCCCCAAATCACAAGAGACCAAGCTGCTCCTGCAGGGAGACCTCATGAAAGGAACTCTACAGTATTGGAGTACGACGAGGCCGGTACATCTAGTAGGGCCAACTGGTGTTCCACCTGCAATGACCCGCATAATGAAGAGGCTTGCATAGTCCATCAGAACTATGTACAAACGCTCTTAAACAATGGATCCGATGGACAGGTAAATATGATAAGAGAAGTTGACCGTAATTATATGATTCCCCCTGTTGAACAGGTTTCAGTTCTGATGAAGCCGGGCAAAAGGCCGATTGAAGTCGATCCGGTTCAGATGGAACCACTTAAAGTGTCGATCGATCCTAAGTGACCAAGTAATAAATCTACCTTGCCATCAGGGAGAGAGCCAGTTCCGGCCAGAGAGCCTGCGGACAATGCTCGGTTGAAAGACTACTTGCCTCCAAGATCAAGAATGGGGGCTCCTCAGCCACAAGCTTCTACCTCTCAACCCATAGCGGAAGCAAGAGATCAGGCGAGGGAGAAGTTACGATACCCCTCAATTACCAAGCATTAGAGGGTGGAGGCTACTCAATAGTACCGGACATGGTACGAAGCCACCAAAGACGGAGGGGAATCCGGTGCTGGAGCATACAACGTTGTCGAAGAACTGAGGAAGATTCCGGCTAAGGTAAGCCTCTTTAATGCGCTACAATTACCTGGCCAAGTTGACTTGCTGCAGGAATCCCTCAAGTCCGTCAAGGACAAGGGGAAACTGACTCAGACCATCTTGACACAACCATTGACTACCTCTACCACGGGAAAAAATAGGTCGCCATCCGTTTTACCTATCTCTCAGAATGGAAGGATGGGTAGTGCACAATTGTATGGTTGATTCTGGTGCTGCCACCACGGTAATGCCCAAGGTTGTATGTGAATTTATGGGCATGGAATACACAAGGAGCAGTCCTGGTGTGCTCCAGTTGGATGGAACTCCGGTCAAAATAGTAGGAGTTATAAAGGATATCCCGATCGTGTTGCACAAGATGCTGTAGATCATAGTAATCCAAGAAGTTGTGGTAGTTGACTTGGAGCCCTATTTTAGCATGTGCTTATCTAGGGAATTCACTGCCAAACTTGGGGGCTATCTGTCCCTTGATTATTCACATCTAGAAGTCCCCTTCAGGGGGAAGAGGGTAAATATTTTTAATGAGAAACCCTCTACCTTTCTCATCGAAAGAATCCAGGATGTGGAGAAACCCATAGACTCTGTCAATATCATCGATGGAGCGGAAGAAGTAGATGAAGAGGTGGAGCTGATGGAGGAAGCTCTGGATGAGCTACGCATAGAAGATGAGTTCTCTATGCGTGATTTTAATGCTATGATAGAATCAGACGTTGGGTGTTACTCGATAACTAAGCCCAAAAAGGCTAAGTTGTCGAGTGATGCAGACCCCATGGATGACCAATTATGGAAGCTCTTCTTTGATGGTGCTCGATGCAAGAATGGCGTTGGAGCTGGAGTTGTCCTCGTCTCCCCATCTGGAATCTAGAAAACCTTCTCGTACAGGCTCGTTTGGAGTTGTACAAACAACGTCGTCGAGTATGAAGCCCTGTGTTTGGGGTTACGAAAGGCGAAAAAGCTAGGAATAAAGCAGTTACAGATATTCGAGGATTCTGAATTAATCTGTAACCAGGTGATGAATAAATGTGTTGCTAAGCAGCACTACCTGAAAGCATACCGTAACAAGGTATGGGATCTGCTAGAATCCTTCTCGGCTCTTAAAATTTAGTCTATTTCACGAGAGCGGAATAAGCATGCGGACGTTTTGGCATCCATCGGAGCAAGATACTCCCCAGCCGAGAATCTAATGCAAAGGCCAAAGACAGTTAGGGTTATTTATAGACCCTCAGTACCAGACAAAAATATCCACTGGCAAGTCTTCGACAATGATGAGCAGATCATCAATTTTTTTATTAATGAGGCTGGAAACATTGAAGACAGAACCCTCGATGATGAGGAGTATGAGGGTCTCATCCAGCTGAAGAACAACCACCTCCCCAAGGGTTTGATAACCCTTGAAAGCTTGTTTGATCAAGATGACAGGGCCCTGCCCCACAAAATAAAAGTGGATGCAAAAGAATATCAAGAGTTAGACCTGGAGTCCGGGAAGACAATTAAAGTGGGAACTGATTGCACATTGCAGGAAATTGAACAGATCAGGGCCCTCTGCAGAGAATACCCAGATATTGTTGCGTGGAGTTACCATGATTTGAAAGGATATAACCCAGAAGTTTTCCAGCATACGATTGAACTCCAGGAGGGAGTCAAGCCCGTGCGGCAGAAGCAAAGGCCTGTAAACCCAAAAATTGAGGTACTAATGAAGGTTGAGCTTCTCAAGATGCTGGAAGCTAAGATAATCTACCCTATCAAGCATTCATCCTGGGTAGCAAACTTAGTCCCAGTCCGAAAAAAGAACGGGGATATTCGCCTCTGCGTGGACTTCCGGAATCTCAATCAGGCATCCCTGAAGGATCATTACCCACTGCCCCAAATAGATCAGATTCTTCATGTGGTGGCAGGGGCCCAAATATTTTCCCTCCTGGATGGTTTCTCCGGGTACAATCAAATCTGGGTCAGGAAGGAAGACCAGTATAAAACTGCCTTCACCACCAAGTGGGGCACCTTTGCTTACCAACGCATGTCGTTCGGTCTTTCCAATGCTGGAGCGACATTCCAAAGGGCGATGGACTTGGCTTTTGGAGAGTTGCTCAACCGCGTCATTGTGATATACTTGGATGATATGACTGTTTTCTCCCACAGGAGGGAGGAGCATGGTGCTCATCTACGACAGGTCTTTGAAAAGTGTCGGGAGTTCGGGATATCAATAAACCCGAAAAAATCAATTTTCGCGGTCAAAGAAGGCAAACTCCTAGGCCACCTGATATCGGAAAAGGGTCTTGCGATCGACCCCACTAGGGCCGAAGCCTTGCTCAAGCTGCCTCTACCGAAAAATAAGAAGGGCCTCCAATCCTTCTTCGGGAAAATAAATTTCATCAGGAAGTTCATCTCTGATTTTGCCCAATCGGTAAAACCCATGACTCAGCTCTTAAAAAAGGATGTGGAATTCCTATGGACTGATGAGAGGAGGCAGGCGTTCAGAGACATCAAACGTCGGATTGCCCAGGCTCCTATTCTGGTTAACCCTGATTATTCCAAAGACTTCATTTTATATGCGGTCGGGGAACCAGAAAGCTATGCGGCCGTGCTCACCCAGAAGAATGAAGAAGGAGACGAGCGACCTATAGCATTCCTCAGCCAGGTGATCCTCCCGCATGAGGAAAAGCACAATTTTATTGAAATTCAAGTGCATGCGGTGATGCGAGCGCTACAAAAGTTTCGACATTTCGTCTCGCAGAGCAAGACAATAGTGTACGTTGTGCACCCAGATGTCCGGACCTTCATCAGTCAAGGCGAGCTCGATAATAACAGGGCAGGCTGGATTTCAAAGATCCAAGGGTTTGATATAGATGTCCGGCCCACAAAGCTAGTCCGTGGTCGGGCTCTATGCCTAGAGCTTGCCAGGAGCGCCGCAGCTGAGGTAACAACTTGCCAGTGGGAAGATTCGCTACCACAGTATAATTTGGTGAACCAGTCAGCAGACGACAAAGATTGGACTGAAGACTTGGTAGAGTACTTCAGCACCGGACAGTGCCCTCCCGGCCTTGATTCTTCACAGAGAAGGCATTTCAGGCTTCAGGCCTGCAGATATGTATTGCTCCCCGAGGGGTTGTTTCATCGAAATATCGACGACGTCCTCCTGAGGTGTGTCAGGGGGACAGAAAAACAAAAAATCCTGGATGAATTCCATTTTGGGATGTCCGGGGGCCATCTTGCCGGAAGGTCGATGGCTTTAAAAATAATCAGGGCAGGCTATTATTGGCCTACCATTTTTGTGGATTCCTTCAGTGTAAGTCGGACATGTGATAAGTGTCAGAAATATGTTGGCCGTGTCAAGAACGCCTCGTTGCCTCTGCACCCGATTCAGGTTGAGGCCCCATTTCAGCAGTGGGGTTTAGACTTCATCGGGATAATTGAGCCTAATTCTTCGATAGGGCACAAATATATTTTGACGGCTATGGATTATTTCACCCGGTGGGCGGAAGCAGTGCCAACCAAGCGGGCGAATCAGGATGTGGTTATTGCTTTTCTGGAAGGACTCATAACCCGTTTCGGAATACCGGATGCCATAATGACAGATAATGGTTCCCATTTCATTGGGGCCAAGATGTGTGCATTCGCTAGCAAGTATGGTATTTATCTGAAGACTTCATCAAATTATTACCCACAGGGCAATGGTTTGGCGGAATCTACTAATAAAAACTTGCTCCGGATCCTCAAGAAGACGCTGGAAGACAATAAGCGGACTTGGCACCTACACTTAGATTTTGTGCTATGGGCTGACCGAATTTCTATCAAGAAGTCCATAAAGACATCCCCGTACTCCCTGGTGTATGGGAAGGAAGCAGTGCTTCCTACGCATATTGAGTTACCGACACTTTAGTCCCTGCGATCTCTGGACGACGAGGGCGAAGAGTTCGATCCAGTTAGCGTCAGAATTGCCCAGCTGTTGCAGTTGGAAGAGGAAAGGGAGAAAGCCTATGAGGCTTTCATGAAGCACGTCGTAGCCACAAAGAAATGGTTCGGCAAGAGAACCTCCAATCACACTTTTCAGGCTGGGGACTTAGTGTTAAAATGGAATGAGAAAAAGTCCAAGCCTGGCAATCATGATAAGTTTGATGCGTTTTGGGAGGGTCCATTTCAGATTTCTCAGGTCCACCCAGTAAACTCTTTCACACTACAAGACTTGAATGGGTTTACCTTGCCATTATCAGTTAATGGCGTACACTTGAAGGCGTACTACCAGTGAGGGGTAGTACAAGATTTTCCTGTACAGTTGTATATATTCTCTACTTTTTCCTTATGCATTCCAGTTTTCTAATTCGAGTGTCCTTTTGCTCCTTCCCGCGTTAGCAGAGCTGCAATTTTCATGGCCAGAGCCCTAACCGGCGGGAAGAGACTGATGGGTGCACTCCCTTTATTTTTGTTCAGTTAAGAATGAAGCAGCAAGGCAGATAATGGTTCCAAGTAGGCCAAGCAAGACTCAGTTCTAGGCGAAAGGCCCCTTTTTGCTAGCCACTACCAAGGAAAAGGGCACACAAGAGCAGTGTGCCCAAGGTCAAATGCACTGAGCAGTGCGCCCAAGGCCGAGCGCACAGGAGCAGTGCACCCAAGCTGGATGCATGCTCCATGGCATGCACCCCAAAGATGATTACACCCATTTTGAGGAGGTTAATAGATGCAGTTTAAAAACCTCTCTAATGGGCACACTGACCAAGGCATTGCACAAAGTGGAATTAAGTACAAAGGTCATCGTGCTTCATGCTCTTCGAGGATGATTGCTCCTAGCTTTGGTGGTTAAGATTGGGATCCGCACCCTGCCATTGTTTACCGTATGAAGATCTTTTGTGGTGCCCCCAAAATTATCCCGGGCATTAACTCTATGCAGGTGACTTTAATGCAGGTGGGTGTATGTCGGGTCTATAAGAGATCAAACTCTTCAATGGATACACCTTTTAGAACCTTGAATCTATTGCACACTCCACCATTGTTGAACGCTAGAGAAGCATTGTTCTGTCTGCACACTTGCCAATTATTTCTGAAGCACTCTCAAGGCAAGTTGTACTTGAACTTGGTCATCCACAGGGCACTCGAGGGTTTCACCATAGAAAAATGGGCAAGAAGGGAGAGCCCAAGCAAAAAAAGGAGAGGGCCCCAAAATCTATAGAGGCCGAACAGAGAGCGGTGAAAGAAAAAAAAGTAAAGCCACTGCCGTCCTCACACGAAGATAAACTAAGTAAGGTTCGGGACTGTGTCCTCACCAGGACCAGTATAGAGAAGATGCGCATGGACGTTGAGCAGATGAAAGCTAAGGTATCCGAAGTGCACAATCGGGCGGTCGCTTATCACTCCCTCCTATACTGGTACCTATGCACACCTGTGCATCCCTGCCCGGAGTTGGTCTCTGCAATCGTCAAGGCCTACGACCCTCAGACTCGGTCTGTTAAAGATCCAGCAGGAAACAGATTGTTCACCATTTCTACTGATAAAATTCGTGCAACCTTTGCCTATGGGCGGCAACCTCCTGATCAGGTCATCATCCGAAAAATTGATACCAAGGAGCAGGCGGAAAGATACACCAATACGACACAGATGAGGCGTTTTATGGAGGCCCATTGCGAAGAAACACTTGCACCCGGAGCCTTGCAACAGCTCCCTATGCCCTTATGGAAATTCAAGAACTTCGAACTTTTCTCCATGCTGGCATGGATTACTGGCCAGGCCTCAGACGCCCAGGTAAATGCTTGGCAGACGACCATTGCTGAATGCGTATCCCATGGGGAATTTTATGTCGCCGATGTTGTATCACGAGATATAAGGCCCATCTTCTTCGACTGGGCCGATTGGGTGACCCGACAGCTGCACCTCCAGCTGTGCGCAATGCAGAAGGGGGTCGTGGCATTCCGAAGTTGCTCTTTTCTGGTGTGGTACTTCTTCCACTAGCTACATACACACCCGCGCTTTGCCTTCATCGACAAGAGTTGTACTAACGAGAAGGGCGAGGCACTCCCGGTGTATCAGTGGACTTCAACCCTGTCAAGGCGAGAGTCTTATTACCATTTCAACCGAGTTTTTCTGGGTTCGGTGCTGCAGATCATTACTGGCACCTGTGAGCGAGTGCCGAAAGAAATGAAAGATTATGTGATAGATCAACAACTCGGAGATATTTTTTGGCTAACACAGGGGCTCGTGATACAGATTTTTGGGTTTTCTGGCAAACCCTTCCTATTACCGTATTACGCTACTGGATACCTTTTTGCCCTTGAGGTTGCTCGCCAGTGCGACTACGCAGATGATATGTATGGCAAGGGGAGAAAAAGGCAGCACACTTGCCCCTGGCCTATCGAGCTTGGCCCCATCAAAGTAATGAACAATAAACAAAATGTTCATCTGGCGGTCACCCTGTATGATTTTGGTCTGATAGACCTGCCCCAATGGTGGAAATATGACCCAGATGGTGTCTTCAAAGAAAAAATTGGGAAAGAAAAATTCCACCGCTGTCCTTGCCCAAAAATCGAGCAGCAGCGTAATAACCCTTTTGGGCGGGACCTAGAATGGCACATCGAAAAGATGTTCTCCTTCCCATCGTGGCATGATTTCTATGTTATGGAGGCTGAGTACAACCCTAGGCGGTTTTCGAAGCAGGACCCTGATGATCGAATATTCAAGTTCATGAAAGAGAAAGCGCCCCAGTGGTCGGAGGAGAAGGTTACAAACTGGTGGGTAATGAGGTGTCACCACAAGAAAAAGCTATTTGAACCGACATTGTAGATAGATCATAAATTTTTTGATATATTTGATGATAGTTATGACTCCTACCGGCCCTTATTCTTTGGCGACCGTGTGCCCAAAAGTTTGGAAAGTCCTAGCAGAGTGGATGACCTGTACGCACTACAAGAGCAACAAGCTAGTCAGGCGCCACCTATCAAAGGAAAGGGTAAGCAACCTATCCAAGAAGAAAGGGCTGCTCCAAAGAAGAGAAGTGCGCCCGATGCACCCGCGCCCTAGAGTGTCGTGAAGAAGCCTCGCACTTTCAAATTTAAGGTCTCTGGCACAGTCAAAGAAGGGAGCGCTTCAGAGGTCACCGTTCTGGTGCAGCAAGTATGGTGGGCCCAACCAGCAGTAGTTGCGACAAGCTTGCAGTATAGAGCACATAGGTACAACAACCATAGGCGCAGCAGGTACAACAGCCGCTGCAGGCTGAAGTACCACTTATTGACCTAGAAAATGAAGCAGAGGGCGGAGAAAGAGAGGCCAGCCCAATTACACAGCAGTTCAACGCGTCGGCTCTGGAGACGTCCGAGCCCGCAGGTGCATCTTCTACTCCTCTCTTTTTCTCAACTGCCCTTGTAGAAACCCCGCTTCTCGGCGTCGAAACCCTAGTGCCCACCCACCTTTCATTCGGCGCCCCTGTTGAGGTTTTTACCAACCCCCTCTTACAGACGCAACTCCATACTCCCCTACCGGCAGTTTCTAAGTCATTTGAGACTTTTGCAAAAGTCTCCAACGCCTTCTCCTTCCCGGTAACTTCTGTTCTCACTTCTCAGAGTTCAGTGGTTTCTGTTACAACTTTTGTAACCACTGTAAGTCTTGGCCAACCTTCTTTCGTCCCCGCTCTCTCAGTTATTTTGACAATACCCACCATGGGGACAACTCCTCCTGAACCTAGCACCCCGGCTTCGGCCGTGCAAACCCTAGCATCCCCCATAGTCTCTGCAGTCGTAACTCAAGCCCTTTCGGAAACACCTGTCCAATCGAGCCCTCAGCGGGCTCTATTCCCCCTTACCCCATTCTTTGGCATACAAGAACCTGAGCCCGAGGAGCTGGATTTTTATGAAGGACCCATGGCCGAAAGCATCCAGAAGGCACAACAGAACTCCTCAGCCTGGTTCAAAGGCCAAAAAAGGAAAAGTGCGCAGGAGATTGCTCGACCAGAGAAGAGGGTAGTCTTTGACCCTCAAAATATGCAGCTCCACCGGATGGAGAAGGCGCCCAAAGTACAGAAGCCGTTGAGTGAAATGACACCGGCGGATTATTCTTATCGACAAACAATGGAGGACCTGAAGACTGTTGACCCTGCGGAGAAAGCGGGGAATATTCCTGTAGAGGCAACGTCCCTCTACCTCCAGGTGGATCATTTCAAGGATCGCTGCTATAACGTTGAGGCCAAGAATACGCAACTTGAGGAAACCCTAGCACTCACGCGAGGGCAGCTTGAGGACGAGCAGTCAAAAGTAAAATAGTTGCAGCAACAAGTGATTAACCTGGAGCAGGCATTGAAGGACACCAAGAAAGATTATGAGGAGCGCCTCAGGATACAGGGAGAAGCTAAGGACCAGTTGCAGGTATTAGATGCTGAGATTCGATAGCTAAAGACCAGGTTGGAGAGTAGGCCAGAACCCACTGCAACCCTATCCAAGGACCGTACCAAGGAGGCGCGCGCTCACTTCTTAACTCACTTCAGGAACAGGGCATGCCGGGCAGTCACCGTTCTAAGGTTCATTTGGGAAGCCAAGCAGGTTGTTTCCCATGGTGCCTCCATTGTAGAAGAGGCCGAGGCAGAGGTCGACGAATGGCTGGAGCTGGCCGTGAAGGCACGGGCCCTAGGACGGTCAGTTAAACTTGCACCAATGTCTGACCTGGCTCGCTCATGGGCAGCCATTGATTCAACTCTTAGATCTTTCTTCAAGAAGGTCAAGGCGGCCCAAAAGGCCCGGGATCTCATAGACATGCTCGAGAGGGAGAGAAAAATCGCTCTCATGTACTTCGAGACTCTGGCAAATAACGGTTTTTTGGGTTTCACCGATGAGCAGGACCATCTCCTAACTGAGGAAGAGCTGCAACCAGCATGGGACTCTTTCGAAAATGACACCCTAGAAATTGACAGTTGGGAAGAGCCCGTTACTGAACTCCAGGTAATGCAGTATACCTCCAAATTTACGATAATCCAAGCCTGTCTCGTGGATCTCAGTGAGAGGTTCAATTTTGCCGAAGTCCGCCATTTAGAAAGGTTTGGGTACCTTGTCCGAGAGCTCCAAAAGCGTAATGATATCCATGAAAATGACTGGGCCTTGGTCCAGGCAACCTACAACAACATTCAAAAGGAGCTTGCACCGCCCGAGTCCCCTCAACAGTCGGGAGATACCCAGGTGCAAGGAGAAATCCAAGCGCAAGAAGAAAGCAGGGTGCAGGGAGAAAACCAGGCGCAGGGCGAGATTCATACAGTGGAGGTTCCCACTCACCAAGAGGGCCAAGGCGAAAACCTTGGGCCCCAACAGGACAAGGGTCAAGTGCCTCAAGATGAAGCGCCTCAGAGCGAAAGAGATAGACCGCAAGAGGAAGTCAAAGCGCAAGGAACAGATGAGGCGCATAAAGAAGTTCATGCTGAGAAAATTGTTGATACTCAAGAGGCAGCCCTGGACCCACAAGGTAACGAAGAGGATGAGCCCCTAGATGAGGTGCCAGGCCGGGATGAAGAGCAGCACAGCGAAACTCATGAGGAAGAAGAGTCAGGAGAAGAGTCCGCTGCTACCAGCGGGCATTCGGAGAGCGATGATGATTATGATGAAGATGATGACTCTGAGCCCAGTGGATAAGGCCTGGGATGTCGACATTGAGGCAAGCTCAATTTCCCCGCGAGCCGCCAGAGATGTTGCCATTTCTGCAACATGGTGTATAATTAGCCTTCTAGTAATTTTTGTTCCCTGGAAACCCTTTTCTCATTTTCCTAAGTTTACTGTCAAAACCCTTCTACGACGCTAAAGCAGTGTGCAGTTGTTTTGTGTACTGACTTTCCAGGAAAATCTTCCCCTACGCGGCCATGGAGTTTTGCATCAGGTGCCCTGGCACATTTCACCCTCAGAGACCAAGGAGGAACCCGACACTTCGCTCCGGCATTTTGGAACAGTAGTGCGCCCAAGGCTGGGCGCACCTTTAGCAGTGCGCCAAGGCTGGCGCACCCAGGTCATGCACACCTTTAGAAGTGCACCTAGGTCATACACCCAAGACTGGGTGCACCTTCAGTAGTGCACCCAGGTCGGGCGCACCCAGACCGTGAGCCCAAGCTTGGGTGCACCTTAGTCAGTGCACCCAAGGCGGGCGTACACAGGGAGTGCACCAGTTGACTCTTTTGACCGTCGTGCCATCACCTTCCGGAGGCCCTCCACATCAGCAATCTGAAGAACATCCTTATCCGATCAGGTGTAGCCCTTCTGAGAAGCTTCCAGATGGGACGTTCCGGGATTTCAAGCATATCTTCCATGGAAGCGGTCCCCACGAGTAAGGAGACAGCGCCAGTGAGCTGGATCTGTCAGAGCATTGAAGGGGTTCAACGGTATTTCTGAGGAGTCACTAGTCTCTGCCATGCCTGGTTAATACATTGTGACTGTACCTCCTTGTAATCCTTATCTTGGCTTCCACCGCCATATTTTGTTAATCAACATTTATTGTTCAAGCGGCAGAATTCTCTATATAAGCCCGCTCTTTTATTGTAAAATGGATGGATGTTTGCTAGAGGCTAAATGAAAACCTGAATTCTGCTATCAATACAGTTGATGTCTGGCTCTAGACCTGGACTTCTATTTTCATGTGTATGTCTTCTATTGCTTATCTTCTATTATTCCATGCTTTAACTGTAAACTTGAATTCTATTATCTGGATTTAGTTTCTGATAAGGTAGGGACTCTGGAGTAGCCCTGGAGATTATGCATGCTAGTTGTTCTGGTTTAATTTCTGTTAGTTATCTGTATTTGAGGGCTATTTGGTTCAGAATGCAATAGAGTTTTCGTGTTGTTAGTCCATCACCCCTGTTCTATCTGGTCTGTGGCCATATTTCCCATCCCTTTCAGTCATTTCCCATTTCTTTCCTGTTCCTTTATCTCAAAACCCCTAGTTAGAATAGCAAGGGAACCAACCCATCTCTGGAGATCGGCATGGGAGGCATTTCTTCCTCTCGGCCTTTCAATGTTGGTCGGGTCTAAGGCGCACTAAAATACCAAATCCTTACCTAAGGCAGATCTCTGACCAACAGGACCCTATTGGGTGTGCGTATCCACCCACTTTTTGTATGACTAAGTTGTATTTTTAATATAATATAGCTTATTTCATTTTAAAAAAATGACTTTTAAAAACAAATTCTACGTTTTCCTTTTTTTGTGCTAGCGATTTTCTCGTGAGAAAATGGCGAGTCAATGCATTTCTCAACACCACCGAGAAAATAATTTTTTTCCGTTAAAACATAAATTCTTGTAAGCTTGGTAAGAACTTGGCAAGTTTTTTAACTATAGAAAAGATAATATATTCCATATTAATGTGTTATATCATCTTGTCTCTTCTACATGTTGTAAGTGAATAGAAAATTAGAAATGAAAGCTTTAAATATTTACAAGAACAAAGATTCCTTTTGAATATAAAGGCCTAACTTTTAATTAATTAAAAAATATAAGTCTTTACAACCTAAAAAAATAGGTGGATAGACACACCCCAATGTGCAACATTACTCAAAACAATAAAAATAGGGTTAAACCCAACACAAATTTATATAACAAATGAAAGTTGAGTAATTATCATATTTTTCCAAATTTTAAAATTAATCTTTGATTGATGGTCTTGGTTATAGATTTGTTTTACTTATTTATTTTAATTCTTTATTTTAGCATTTTTAATTTTGTTTTTTTAAACAATTCAAACATGTTGAATTATAATAGTTTGATATTGTATAATGTATTGGATAGGCCTAAGGACATTTCTTATACAATGTATTAATTAATTGTAGTATTTTATTATATAAGCCCTATGGGTCACAGTTAATCTTGTTATGGTTAATTTTTTTTTATAACTTGTACTTAACATAAAACCGTCATAATATGTTGGCTTACGTTAAACTTTATTATGCAATTAGGGTTTTGGTATTGGTATAAACACCCTCTTAATTTCTTTATTGAAGTGTTGTGTAATCTTATCTACAAATATAGTGATTATTTATGGTGCCTATAGGAACCCACCATATTTCTCTCTTTTTCATCATTTTTTTGTTTTTTTGTATAAGATTTGAGTTGATGGTTGCTTCGATTTGTTTATGGAAAATATTGTGAATTCCAACATAGTATTAGAGCAAATATGGAGTATCACTACTTGGTCACGTAAAAAATTTCCTCAAAGTCTGATCTTTCCTCTAAAATTTGGGATAATTTTTACTCTTATTTATTTTACTCAAGTTCTTTTATTGATTCTAGTACTATGATTCAAAATTCTTTGAGTTCTTTTCTTGACTCTAGTTCTATGATTCTTCCTCACAAGACATGCTTTAACAAAGCTATTGAAGGGATGAGTGAAGGGAAAAAATCAATTTGAATTTATGTGGGACTTTTTCACGCACGCTTCTTTGGTTGTGGTTTGCAAGGTTATTGTCTCGTGGGACGCTTTTCTAAGTGGTAGTGCACCTCTCAAATTGTTTTGTCAAATCAATACAAAAACTAGTTAGAGGTCGTTAAAGGTACTTGTCATAGAAGGTCATAGGTTTGAGCCCACACTATGCTTACCGGATTGCAATGTACAAAATAACAAATTGAGGATCCCTTTACTCTTGGGCATAGAAGGAAGGAGGTTCATGGATCAAACCACTTTGCCTTCCTTTTTTCATGAGCTCAGTAGAAGAATCTAACAACATCAGCTACAATAATGCCAATGGTTTAGTCATTAACCAGATGCTTGACCAAGATGTTATCCAGAGTATGTAAAACCTTTATCACGTTGTGCTAGGGTTATGCATAAGGGGCTAGAATCAAAATCTATTTATAAAAATAAGATGAGTCACTTTCGAAATCGAGGCAAATACTGATCAAATTCATGTAGGAGATGATAAATTACCTTTATTTTCATGAAAAATGATAAAACTATGGCGAATTTTAATTTTTTGATGACCGACGTTGGATGATATTGTCTACCGCTTGCAAATGATTGCTTGCTTGACATTCTATTGAAAATAATAGTTCGACTATCGATCGATCTCAATTGATAGCTGGACTATCGATCAGTAGCAAACTATAGTGCGACTATCAACTGACTGCAAATGATAGCTCAATTGTCGACTGGTAGCAAACAACAACTCAATTATCAAATGACTACAATCGAAAGCTTGACTATCGATTAGTAGCAAACTATAGCATGACTATCAACCGATTGTAATCGATAACTCGATAATCATTCAGCTGCAAAATAATAGCCCGAATTTGAGTTGATGGCAAAAAAGTGATCGATCGGTTGTAAAGTTGCCTTCGACTACAGATCGATTGCAAAAAGGTGACCAACTATGGATCGGTTACAAAAAGGGTTTTAGCTACGGATCAGTTGCAACCAGGTATCTGACTCTAGATCAGTTGCAATAGGGTATCCGACTCTGGCTCGATTGCAACAAGGGGTCTAACTCCGAATTGGTTGCAACCAAGTATCTAATTCTGTATCGATTGCAACAGGGAGTCCAAAATCGGATCAGTAGCAACAAGGTATCTGACTTCAAGCTATCATTTGCTATCGACTGATAGTCGAGCTTTCGATTGTAGTCATTTAATCGATAACTCGATAATCATTCGACTGTAAAACAATAGCCGACTTTGACTCGATGGCAAAAAAGTGATCAATCAGTTGTAAAGTTGCCTTCGACTACAGATCGATTGCAAAAAGGTGACCAACTATAGATCGGTTACAAAAAGGGGTTTAGCTACGGATCGGTTGCAACCATTGCATCCGACTCTAGATCGATTGCAATAGGGTATCTAACTCTGGCTCGGTTGCAACAAGGGGTCTGAATCTGAATCGGTTGCAACCAAGTATCTGATTTCGTATCGATTGCAACAAGGAGTCCGAATTCGAATTAGTAGCAACAAGGTATCTGACTTCAAATCAGTTGCAAAAAAGTGGCCAACTTCAGATAGGTTGTAATAGGGTGTTCAACTCTAGATTGGTTGCAATTGGGCATCCAACCCTGGATTAGTTGCAATTGGGTATTTGACCATGGATCGGTTTCAATGAGGGGTCCAACTACGGATCAGTTGCAACAAGGTATCCAACTGTGGATTGATTGCAATAGGGTATCTAACTTTGGATAAGTTGCATCAGGGTTTACGTTGCCACATGTCAAACAATCACTCATTCACCTATGCATATCGAATAACATTCTACCAAGTGTCCAATCACATTTAATTTCAGTATGCAGTTGTCTATAAAAAGGCATCTATAATAATTTTTTTATGTTTTTTCTTCTGCACATCCCTGGAGTGAACCCTAGGTGACCAATACCCTTCACCCTACTCTCTCAAAAATTTACCCTACTTGCAAAAACCACTTCAAGCAATGGCCACCACTTCCTCCCCTGCTTCCAAAATTACCTTCAAAAACCTTGTCTGTCCAGCCATTTTTGATATGTTAACCACACCTAAAATTGACATTTCTTGGGTCAATGATGTGGGCTTGTAGGGTTTAGTTTCAATGCCATATTTTAAAATAGATAACCATGTCTTACTAAGCATTATAGATGCCTACAATAATGATACAACCATAGTCAATATGACAATCTAGAATAAGAAGATATGTTTTACGATCAAACCCTCAAACATGGAGAGATTGATAGGTCTCCCTCATAGGAATGTTGATCCCATCACTTCAAAGTTCTAGCTATCTATGGATGACAAAGCATACCTGGAGACCCAATTCAATCTCTCTTTAAAATTATTGTTAGGTATAATTGTTGATTTTATTTAAAATTCAAAATTTAAAATCTATGATTTCTAAACTAATGATTTTTTTTGCAGTTTCTACCACTAAGTCTAGAAGGGGCTTAACTAATTCATCTATTGAAAATAAACTTCTGAAAGCTATCATTGAATTCTTCCAAGCAAGACTCATTTTGCAAGGAAGACCAATGAATATTCCATTCTAGGGATTGGCCTATCTGGTTTGGTGTCTTCACCACCAAAAATTTGATTGGTGTACATATATTTCATAATGCATCCGATCTGAACTACATAGCATTCAAATGAACACAATGATGACTATGATGACGTGTAATTTTATTCTTGGATTTTATTATGAATGTTTTCACAATTTATAGAATACAAATGTACCTACTATGTTGCATCCAACGCTAGTGAGCATTGCCATGTCATCCCATGAGGTGAAGGTAAAAATTCCATCTTTTATCAAGAAATAAAATTTTATAGTACAATAGGTTTTCCTTTTTAATTTTAAATTTACACCTAAATGTAGAGAAAGGTAGCCTCTAGCATGACCAAATGGGATGTTGTCATAAGGGGTTTTATGCTAGAAGCCATTAGTGATTCTTCTGACACATAGTTAGAAGCAACACCCTTGTAGAGGCCTCTAAAATATTTGAGGTATGCTTCTTCTCCTTTAGTTTCTCATCCACATGTTTCTGCACATATTGTGGAATGTGAATCTAGTGAGGCCACCCCCATGATAGGTAAGTTTACTATTTTGAGCTTCTTTGTATATATTTGTTTAGTTGAAATTATAATAATTTTTATTTCTTTTTTCATATGTTTTTAGTGTTATGCCCCACCCCCCACACCCACATCGACATGCCTTCATAGGTTGGAGGGTAGCAACATATCTCATCATCATCGGGTAAGTGTATTTTTTTAAATTAATATATATTAATTTTATTCAATTTTATTTTCTTTAACAAAATCTTATTATAATGTTTTTAGGTGCCTCCCTACAATTTATTGAAAGAAGGCAACAGATGATGTCACCACCACCACCACCACCACCATGATAAAAATTAATGAGAGGTCAATTCATGGGTGGAAAATAATTTTTTCCATTGAGATCATGGGGGCACCAAGCTAGACTATGTCTGACTTTCCAAATATTTCATTTTCAACAAATTATTCATTGCAAGAAATTTTGAGCTTAGGATTAGATAATCCTCCATTAGATGAGGATTATCTGTTATAGGGTAACATTCCAGGGTTCAAAGCAATAGATGTGCTTCAAGCACAATAAACACAAGAATTTCCTACAGCTCAGCAAACCTCATCGTCACCTTCTGACACCAGCGACCCTGGTCCTCTAATTGAGGATGAAAAAGTTAATTTTTTTTTAAAAAATTTTAATGGCTGATAATTGTGAAGCAATAATCAAAGATAGTTTGCTTCATGATGTAAAGGAAATGAGGGATTGGGAATTTTGGGCCAAGGTCCTTATCAAGGAGATAAATGCCCGATATAAAAATTTTGATAAAAGGGAAGATATTTTTTCTCTGGTCCAAAATGAACCAAAAAAGCTTGGTGGTCTGTTACATCAAGCTAAATCAAGCTCAATGAATGCTACGATTTTGTATAATGATGAAATTTTAAATATTATGTTGAATAGATTGGAGAACCTTAATGTTGAAGCCCAAGCATATTTTAACCAATGGGCTTCTGATAAGAAGAAAGTTGTAGTTGTTGAGGCTTCAAGGGATGTGGTTGAGGTGAGACTTTAGTTGCAATAAATTTTATGGTTATCTTTTGTCATATAACTCTCAATTGACTTATGTTTTCTTTTATTTTTTGTAGTCAAATTTTGATAATTTAAAGAAACAAGTTATAAGCATGGATGTTAATATCCGCATGGCAAAGAAAACACTTGAAGGTGCAATAAGAATGAAGGAAACATTACAAGCCAAGGTTAGAGATAATAATTATTTAAGAAATATTATAAAGGAGCACAATATGGATCTAGATATCTTGCTTAAGAAGAAGCATAAAGAAAACCTTTCTACAATGCAAGAAGATCCATCCCAAGAAGAAAGAGCATTGTTGGGGAGCATATAGAAGGCAGAGGAAGGCCTCATTAGAATTGGAGCACTACTAGCATAGGTTATTGATATAGGAGATAAGGGAAAAGAACCTGCAACTTTAGGAGAATCTCCAACTCAAGGTGATCCAGATACACAAGGAGTGATCGAATCTATCTTAGAGCCCCCATCTCAAAATTAAGAAATTGTAAAATGTTTACTAGTTGACAACAAATTTTGTTGTATTGCAATCAATAATTTTGTACAATGTATATTTTCAATACAAATAATGAAAAAGATATTTATTAATTTGTGTCTTCTATCATTCAATGGTTGTTTCCATTTATATTCTTGTGTTGCTTTTAAATTTATGATGATTCAATTATATTTACTATTGTAATTTCAAATAACAAATGAAATATTACTATGATATAACTCAGTTGTGCCAATACATTAATATCAATACATTAACAATACTATAATATAAAACATAAGGTTTTATCAATGAACATAGTTAAGACACTACGAAGGCTATGATATAAAACATACAATTTGACAAACAATATTGTGATATAAAACATAAAATTTTATGAACAATCAATTTTTTCAATTTTGATATCTGAGTAGGATGAAAATGATAACAAATAAAGTCAAATTTATCAATGTTGTTAAATCTTGGAAAATTTACAATTGAGGTAGCTAAAACAAACACTTCTCAACTTGTCCAGAATCACTTGTAAGCATAGCGGATATTTGTGTCTCCACTATCTGATCACTACAAGCATCATTATCCTCATTATCATGCGTATTAGTGATACCCCTTCTATCTACTAGGGATTTCTAGTATGCCAATGCTCTATCATAGGGAAATTTGTCCAACTCATACGTTGACACATAAATTCTCAAACAATTTTCCAAATTTTTATCCAGCCTATTACGAAGTTTAGATTTCACAAAATATAGTGCACTAAAAACCCTCTCATCTTCCACAGATCCCAAAATCATTGTTTGACATAATTCATATAAACAAAAATATTCATTGATTGTATCTTGTAAGACACTACTTGGATACAATTTTTTCCATAAACGTGTAATGGAACCAGGCTCATGGAAGTTACTCAAATGTGACGTTTGATCAACCATTGTCATTCCAAAATGTGATGATTATTGTGTTAAAATTTCTTTGTTGAGAATACCTTTGATTTCAATACCATTGACTTCCACACTTTTACTGAAATGTTTAACAAGTGTGCCCATATATTTAATAAACAACTCATTTGTAGATTTGTAGTCAATACAAGGATCCCAAAACATGGGGTTAACCACACCCATGGCCTCAAGCAACTCATCTCTTTGAAATCGATCTCTTATTTCCCTTGTCAATGATTCTGCTATTTTTAACAATTTAATCTTAGTATTGTGTAAAACTACTTCAAATCCATTATGTGTTATGGGAATTTGTTCAACATCATCCATAACTATATTTGACCACCTTTCAAAATAATATAGAGGTATCATATTTCCACATGACATTAATACAAATATGATCATTGATGTCAAACTTCAAAAAGCTTTTTGGATCATTCATGTTAGTTAATGTTTTCCAACTATCAAACAAAGGATCTGTAAAATTTTCTTCGAACACGTATATCCTATCAATATGCATACATATTTGTTTTCTTATCCTGATGAAATCAACAATATAGATGGATATTTCTTGTGCAAGTTTAATCAATCTATTCATTTCTTGCAACATTGGAAGAATACCACATAATGTTAGAAGTGTTTCCAAGTCAGTCAAATGGTATAGCAAATATTTTGCCTTATCAACTACCCTATGATTTTCATACATAAACCCCATTAAGGATTGATATTCTATAAAAACTCTGTATGCAGGTTGATACAATGAAATCCACCTTGTATCCACATCTTTTAACAATTTTCTTCCTTCTATAACTCCTAGTGCAAATTATTGAAACTCTGCAAACCTTTTTGGACTGCACGAAAAATAAGCATGTATTTCATGGATGAGTTCTTCCACTCTCACAACATTATCGAAAGTGCTCACAATTTTGTATGCAAGATTCATTCTATGAGCCATGCAATGAATGGGTATCAAATATGAGGTAATTGATGTCTGAAGTTGAACACAAAGACCACTCCTGTGTCCTTGCATTGTAGCAACACCATCAGCCCCAATGCATATTAACTTTGTGGCTATTTCTATATCATTCATTCTCGCAATATCTTTTAAACTAGTTACAACAACATTATAGAGGTTTTTTGCATTACAATTTTCCACCATCTTATGTAATGCTAGCAAACTAGGATGCCTTACATGATTTTGGAATGTGTACACATGCATGCAAATCCAAGATGTGTTGTCAACAACCATCACCTCATCAATTGAAAGTGAAATGAATTTGGCATGTTTTACTTTCTCTCTCAGGTCCTCCTCAACCAATGATAGATATTTTACCATTTCCCAACCACTTCGATCTGACCAATGGGAACTTGGAAGGTTTTGCACATCAGCTAGTTGAAATAGGTGCTTATAATCAATAAAATCGGACATGGGTCTACCCTTTTTAAGAATACTATACATGATAACAAACTACAAACTTTTTGAAGCTAAAGTGGTCTTATGAATTTTTTGAAATTGGGCTTGAATTGTTCCACCTTTCTCAACAAGAGATTTTTGTACCTTCATTTCTTTTTCATATTCTTGTGCATATCTAACATGCATACATTCCGATGCATCCTTCCACCTAATTTATTTCTTAACTGTTCCATCACTTTCTTTAACTATTGAATAAACTTTACCACAATATTTTTCTATTGTATCTAACTTCAGTTGCATCTTATGATCCTTACCTAGTTTCCAACTACAAATTATGCATCTACATTCTGTTGGAATGTCATTGTTGTTCTCTGGCTGGACTGGCTCTATAAAGGGATATGTTGATGACCATTCAAGCTGAAATGTCCTTCCAATAGTCCACCTTGTTAACTTTCTACGTTTAGTTTTTTGACTTGAAGATTCCCTAAAAGTTTGTATTGTATTTGAATTATCATTTTCTTTTTCTAGTGGCATGTCATTTTGAGGAATATCTTTGAGTGTTTGTTGGATGTCATTGCTAAGAGAATTTTCATGTGGAGGCATCTCTTGGTGAGGAATATCTTCAAGTGGAGGCATATCAAGGTCAATAGTGTAATCTGCATACAATGATATTCTTTATCATTTTATGATGTAAGAGAACACATTTTTACAAACAAAAAATATTCAGAGAAACACTCAATCTGTTTATTGTACCTTGAATTTGTGTAGATTTCGATGGCTCATTGGATTTTGATATATGGCTAAAATATTTGAGGATACTCTTTTTACTAGAATATTGGCCTCCCTTCTTTCCATCGCCAGTAGGTGCCATTCTACTTGTGAAGAAAAATATTTTTCATTTTAGAAAATTAATAAAATGTTGAACATATCTTAATATAATGTTGATATATTATATTGTAAATAGAATAAATAGAGGATTGGTTGGTAGAAAATACATACCAATTTCTAGTTAGGCAATATCATGATTTTTTAGTGTATGCCACTCCTCTCTTTTATGGAGATAGATAATTTTTTGCACTTGTATTTATTCAGTGGATAGACAAAATATATATACATAATCAAATCTGGAGCAAAGTATAAGAATTTCTACAATTTTAAAAAATGAATGTATATGGATATGAAATATAATTAGAGATTCAAATGTGGAACAATACCAAATTTTACTACTAAATGGACTCAAACTCATAGTCTTAGTGGAACAGATAGAGGATTGATAAGCACCATGTGCCATGGAAGAATTTGCAAAACATACCAATTTGTAGTCAATTTATCATGATTTTTTAGATCGAATCTCTGTCTCTGCTCACTCCCCTCTTTTTAGATGATAGAAAATTTTTTGCTTTTGTATTTCTTCAGTTGATAGATAAAATGAGGATACATATTCAGATGATGAATAAAACAAAAGTAGAGAATCTTATATTGCTTAGAAATACACTTAGTGATTGAAATCTAGAGAAAATATCAGATCTTACTACTACAAGACCTCAAACTCAAAGTCTAACTAGAACATAGAACCTACAACATACCAATTTGTAGTCACCCATTATCATGATTTTTGGAGCTTGAATCTCCCTATCTCTGATCTCTCGCTCTTTTCTGGCAATACATAATTTTTTGCATTTGTATTTATTTAGGTGATAGTGTAAATGAAGATAAAGAATCAGAATATGAGCAGAATGAAAGTAGAGAAATTTGATTAATTTTAGGTTGAAAAAGAATATATATGGGTGATGAATACAATTATAGACTCAAATCTGTAAATAGAATAAATAGAGGATTGATTTTTCTGCATTTGCATTTATTTAGTTGATAAACAAAATGAACTTATAGAATTAGATGATGAACAGAATGCAAGTACAAACACTTATAGAATTTTGTAAAAAAGGTACCTATATCACTTAGAAATAGACTTAGAGATTCAAATCTACAGAAAATGTTAGATCTTACTACTACAACTCATTGAACTCATATTCTAAAAATAAAAAGAGAGGATTCATCAGTACCATGGCATAAATTGCAACATACCAATTTTCTCTGCAAGTGATCACTCCCAACAACCTTCTGGTTGGTTTCTTCTCCTAGTCTAAATTCGTTTGGTTTTTGCAAACAACCATATATCTGCTAGTTACTACACCCGATCGTAGTTTGGATTGTTTCAGCACCCGATCGAAGTTTGGCTTGTTTTTGCACCCGATTGAATATCGACTGGTTTTTGCAACTGATCGAAGTTCAACGTGTTTTAGCACCCAATCGAAGTTCGATGTGTTTCAACACCTAGTCAGAGTTCAACATGTTTCAATACTCAATCAAAGTTCTTCTATTTCTGCACCTGATGGGATATCGACAGGAATTTGCATCTGGTCAGAGTTTGGCTTGTTTTAGCACCTGGTCGAAGTTCGATTTGTTTTAGCACTTGGTCGAAGTTCAGTTGTTTCTATATCTGATGAATATCAGTTGGTTTATGTATTCGATTGATGTTTATTTTGTTTCATCACCCAGTTGGAGTTCAATTTTTTCTACGTCTAATAGAATATCGGTTGGTTTCTACACCTAGTTGAAGTTTGGCTTGTTTCAACACCTAATCAAAATTTGTTTTTGTGCCTGATCGATTTATTTTGTATCTGATCGATGGTCGATTAAGTTTCTAAAGCCAATCCATGATCTATTGGTTTCTGCAATCGATCTATTATCGATAGGTCTCTACAACCGATCGGTTATCGACAGGTCTCTACAATCGATCGGTTTTAGGTCTTGTCTTTCTATTGGAAGGTTTTCACTATTGCACCTCATTTTTTGAAGAGTTTGAATGTTTTACATGAATAAGTATATGTCGCATTAAGTATATATACTAGTGGTATAAGAGGTAAATTTGGTGGGAGAAATAAATTTTTTTATAATTTCAAGGTGAAAAAGGTCCAGATTTAGGTGGGAGTGTTGGCGATTTAAAATAAAAAAATTGAAATTATTATCAACGTGGGGCGAGCCGACCCCTAAAAAAATTTTGGACCCAAAAATTTTGGGCGAATGGGCCGACGTCCAGGGTCCTCAAATTCGCCAATTTTAAATTTTAAAAATGCTAATATTCACGAATTAACGATGATTCACCACTATGCATAACCCTGCCGTAACATCCCACTAAAATCTCACCCATTCTAGAGAGAATTTTTTTTGATACATTCATTAGGGATTCATTTATCCCCACCTTGCATAACTCTGTCTATGCAAGTTCACTGAACATAACACAACTAAGTTATCTATCTCATCTCCTTGATGAGCTAGCTTATCCCTCTTAGTCTATCAAGAGGGTACGCTTATCCCTACACCATACATAAGTCCATCTATGTAGGTGAATATTGCGGATAGGCTATCCGTTTCTCTCTTTACAAATTTCTTCTAGTTTAATAACCCATAAGCATAACCATTAAGTTTGTCAAAGAATATATATGTCATTCACATGTGTTTCATTAAAAATTAATAACCATGATCATCCTTCTTTAGATAGAGCAACAAAGCCATGCAAGCTATCTATGAAAAGCGACAAGAAAAAATCTCATGAGATAACAATAATCATCATGCATATATGACACAACATATACCTTGGGAAAACCCCTAAGGGAAAAACCCAACCTTAAAATATATCCATATTTCATTAATTGCAATTGAATCCAATACAATTGATCTAGGAATCTCTGGATTCTTTTTCTTAACATTTTAATACAACTATGGGCACATAAGGACCCCATAATCCTTATGCTCCATATTATGAATTGATCCCATTTAATCCGTATTTCAAACAATGAGGGAATCCCTATAAATTTCCTCAGGTGAACTCTACATTCGCCCTCCCAAGGTAACCTTTATCATTAAATCCACACTCAAGGAATATCTTTCTTCCATGAGTCTAATATTCATACATCAATACCAAAATAATACATAAACATCATTCCCTTTAATCCACTAAGAGCCCGTACTCTTAGTAAATCATCCACTTCTCAAGCCACCTTCCTCAACCAATTAAGAGCCCATACTCCTAATCGATCAAGTACGTACCAAACCAATTTTCTTAACTAATTAGGAGCCCATACTCCTAATCGATCAAGTACTTATCCATAATGCAATATATTATCCACTAATATCTCTAACTCAGATCAAGCACACAATAAAATATAAGTTCATTTAGCACATAAATAAAATCTGTTTAATATATAATTAATTCCACATTAATCTAACTCAGACTACACAATATATGATTAAATGAAATCTATTCAATCGAAGATTAATTCCACATTAATCTATCTCAAATTAAGCATGCAATAATTATACTTTCATTTACCATATAAATGGAATCCATTTAATCCTCATTAATCTATGATTAATCCCACATTAGTCTATCTTAGACTAAGCATGAAGAAAGCATAATTTCATTTAACACTTGAATGAAATTAAACTAATCTAAGATTAATTCCTCATTATTCTACCTTAGATTAGTAAATATAATTTCATTTTTTTTTATGTTGGTAAAAATTTATTGAATCAATAAAACCATACAAGAAATAGAGAATCCCAAAACAATAACCCTTACAAGGGCCAGAAGAAAGAGACCCTCAAAACCACCGAGCACCCGACCAAAATACACCCAACAAACAACAGCCTCAACAAGGCATATTCGCAGCAAGCAAATTAGCAAGATGACGAGAACAATCCAATGGGAGTTAATCTCATTCCCTAATATTCTAGTCTTCTTGAAACTCAGAAGCCCATTTTGCCAAGCAATCAGCCACACTATTTCATTCCCTGGGAATATGAACAAAGGAAATAAACTCCAGATGCTGAAAATTTTGAATAATATGTCGAGCCACTAATGCCAGGTACCAATGAACATTAGAAAGATTATGAGTCTTCAACAAGTTCATAATAATCTAAGATTCTGACTCTATCACGACCCATCCCCCTCAAACCTTGTCAAAAGGATATTAATTGATCATGGAGATCAATTAATGCCTAACAAAAATGGGTCATAGACCCTAAAGAATTCTACAAAATTCCAATTAAGGGATTTTGAAGGGTTTTGGAAGAAAGTAGTTAGTCTTGAAAATTCAATTAATCATGATTGATTAGGTTAATTGCATTTAATTTTGAATGCAATTAAATGTCCAATTCTTATTGGACCAAATTAAGCACTAGTATTATTTAATGTTTAATGATTATCTTATTCATCTCATGGCCTAATCTGGTTGGTGGAGAGAAAAGAGAGATTCTCTCCTCTATTTTTAATTAGGGATGAATTTGTAGTATGTGGACCATATGGGGCACAAAACAAAACAAGGCCACCTACCTTATCCCTATTGTGGACCCTCTGCTATTTTTTGAATTATTCTTCATATGGTAAGATGTGTCTTATTTGGCCCAATGTATCTTTTAATATTAAAATAATACTACCACTATTTGGTTGGTGTGTGAGAGAGAAATCTCTATTAAAAGGAGACTAAGGAGAGGAAGAGGGGGGAAGAAACGAGGTCATGGATTGAAGAGCAACGAAGAAGTCTAGTTTTGGATATGATGGAGGAGGACTTGTTGAAACCAGGTTGAGAATACCTTATTCCTTATCATGCATTATTTGAATCTTGCGCATAAAACTTTGTAATTAATGTCACCTATATTCTTATATGGTTTCGAAATAGGTGTAGGGGATGAGATCATGTTAGTTTCATCGATTACTCCTTATTCAAATGGATTTGCTTTACCTTATGGAACCTTACTGGAATTTTTACCCTAATTAATTTGATTTGTTTAGTCCACTAGCTATATCTTATATAAGCAATTGCAATTTGTTTTTACCTCACTTGAATCTATCGGATCAATATCGATTATACCAATACTGATTTGTTTGATTTTATTACCATGGTCATTTACCAAGATAAGTTAACTTTATCGCCATGATTAAAATTTTGTATAATGGGCTTAAAGGACCATAGGATGGGCCATGTACATAGAAAATTAATAAATTGCTAAACTGTCGTAACTATTCCCTAGTAAGATCACCATAACCATCGAATGGTGGATATTCGTTTAGATAGAGAAGGCCATGTTAAATCATGAATATGACCACTACAAAATTCATGAGGGATATGACGTTGTGTTGCGCTAACTATGTTAGGCAGTATGAGGATAATTTTGATTTTGATTTTGTGTTTCAAATTGTTGTACTGCCATTGGACGGGAATGTATGTTTGATTATTTTTTCTTCCAACAACTTTTTTGTTAAGCCTGCCTTTGTGCTAGATTGAATATTGTAAGTTTTGACAATTGACTGACTCCTTTTGGAGCTCTATGTACAAGGTTGTCGGATCCTTTCAAAACCCTCACCTTTTACCTACCAAAAAAAATATTTTGAAAATGACTGACACATTTTAAAATTATATTTTAAACAAGTGGCATGAAAAATAAGCCCCGAGCACTTCTAAGCGGATGCATCTCTCCTATGTTGAGTAAAGTGTGGATATGTCAATCTCACCCAAATAAGGTGTGGGTATCAAGGGTACGATTTTCCTACACCCTAACACTCTGTTGAACTAAGTGCAACACTAAGAGGGGGGGTGAATCAGTGTGTATTAAAAATTTAATCCAACTACAAAATCAAATCAAAACAAGTAATCGCACAAACATGCATCACATAACACCAGATTTATAGTGGAAACCCGATGTGGGAAAACCACTATGCCAATGGACTGTTTGGACTCCCATCCAAATTCAGCCTAAAAAATGTTTGGTCTTTACAATATTTTTGCAGCACCAACTACAGGGAATGGCACCAACCAACCCGGACTTTAGCAACACCAACTACAAGGAGCACCGACCCCTATTGCCAAGCATCGACCCGACAAATTTAAAAAGCTCTGATAAAAGTTTTAAATCTCATCAAAAGACCCTGAGTGGTCTAGCTCACAAATCTTCTCTTCTAAAATCTTTTGTCTAACCTTTTCAATCTTCTCAACTCTGCACATTGATTATCTCACACTTTGCACATTTTTTTCAATCAAAATACCAAAGAAAAAATAATTCTTCACGACATGCACTGGCAGTCCTTTCTCCAAAAAAAACCCCTTCTCCCTTTTTTTTTTAAACATATATATGCTTCACATTAAAAAACACAGCTCTTTTTTTTCAGTTACACAAAAGTACCACTCAACCATTATATACTTATAAACTGCCAAAATTGCCAAAAAGAGCTGACAGGGCTTTTTGTAACAATCATAACTTCCTCCTCAAATTTCCAAACGGGTTAGAAATTGAAACATATATTCTTGGATAAACCGACTACCTTTAGTTTAAATTTCAGATTTAAAATCTTCATGGATTATTCGCAGTACCTCCGACAAAGTGGCCTCTAACGCTGATTTTACACCTGTCACATAAATTGGAAAAAGTGCTCCAAAGCCATTTTGCAACGCTCACCGTTTCTTCTTTCAGACTGCGTTTGGGCTGAAATTTAAAACTTAAGCTCTCAATATATCCAGCTACCTCCAGTAAACAATTTGAGGTCCAATTCCTCATGGATTGCTTAATATTCCTCTCGCAAAGTGACCTCCGACACAGATTTTACACCTATCACATAAAGCATGAAACTGACCAACAATCCATCGGTGAAGCAACCGGTCGTTCCAACACTGCAACCACACTTGCTAATGATCAAAAAACCTCCAAATAATATTTTGGGTTGTCCAACACATTCCATTGACGTTGTTGCAACTTTGACGATTTTTGTAACTTTGACAATTTTGCTACTTTGACAATTTCTTGATGATTTTTGCAACTTTTGTAAATTTGCACGAACAACCTGTAACAACTTCACCCTAACATCAAAAACATCCTCATAAGCATTGAACACCACTGTACATACTCCGAACAACTGTCCACTGCATCAACCTGTCCATATGAGTGTGTTGACAACAATGACAATACTGTCGCTGCACTTTGCTCAACAATCTCCCACTTTGGAATTGTTGGCAACATACGCACATTTTCCTGTAACTCTTCTCCCCCTTTGACAACAAGACCAAAGGGTTGTTGCAAACTCCTTCTGAGTCCATTCACAACATTCTTAGGCAAAAATTATTACACTTAGCAAGAATCACATTGATGAGCAAAAAGATAAACAAAGACACAAATGTTCCCCCTGAGAATGTGGCCCCGATAGCTAGTCAATGTTTGGGAAGTGTGACCACTCCCAATTTCTTATGAAGGTACTCAAAGACTTCATTAGGCAATGGTTTGGTGAAGATATCCGCTACTTGCTTTGTTGTTGGAACAAAATCCAACTTAACCTCACCTTCCACAACTTTCTCCTTCAAAAAATGGTACCGGATAGCAATATGTTTTGTGCGAGAATGCATAACCGAATTCTTTGAGATATTGATTGCACTTGTATTTTCACACATGATCGAGATGGGCTCACTGAAATTTATTCCAAGATCCTTCAAAGTTTATTTCATCCAAAGTACCTATGTACAACATGATGTTGCTGCAATATACTCTACCTCTGCTGTGGATAATGAGACCGACTCCTGCTTTTTGCTATGCCACGCGACAAGATTATCACCAAGATAGAATGCACCTCCACTTGTACTTTTCCTGTCATCTACACATCCTGCCCAATCTGCATCTGAATACACAATAAGGGTGAAGTCCTTACCTTTCGGATACCATAACCCATACTCCATAGTACCCTTGAGGTACCAAAAAATTATCTTCACTGTTGTTACATGAGTCTCCTTGGGACTAGCCTAAAATCATGCTACCATGCATACTTCCTGCAAAATATCTGATCTAGTAGCTGTCAAGTACAGTAAGCTCCCAATCATGGATCTGTACATAGTTTGATCAACAGGTGGAGATTTGTCATCCTTGCTCAACTTGCAACTTGTCGTCATGGGAGTGCTAACTGGCTTGCAATCCTCCATTGTGAAAATTTTCAGCATCTCTTTCACATATTTAATTTGAGAAATAAATATGCCCTTCTCCTTTTGATTAACTTGCAATCCGAGAAAATATGAAATTTCACCAATCATTGACATTTCAAACTCTTTCTGCATCTTATTTGCTAAATCTTTACATAATTCATATTTGCTGCTACCAAATATGATATCATCTACGTATACAACAACAACAATATGATGACCATTTTCTGTTTTGACATACAAATTATCGTCCACCATACCTTTCTTGAACCCTTGTTGAGTAAGATAATTGTCTAGCCTTGCATACCATGCCCAGGGTGCCTGTTTTAAGCCATATAACGCTTTCTTCAACTTGCAAACCAAGTTGGGATCATCACCAAGCTGAAAACCATCTGGCTGCTCAATATAAATCTCTTCTTCAAGTTTCCCATTAAAAAATGTTGATTTCACATCCATTTGATAAACTTTGAAATTCTTGTAAATTGCTAAAGCAAGAAACATTCTAACTGCCTCTAGTCTAGCCACAGGTGCAAAGGTTTCCTCGAATTCAATACCTTCAACTTGCGCATACCCTTTGCATACCAATCTTGCTTTGTTCCTGAATATCTCGTCCGTCTTCATTCAATTTGTTCCGAAAGATCCATTTAGTACTGATTACATTTTTATTTACGGGTCTTGGTACTAACTCCCAAGTCTTGTTTTTCTCGATCTGATCTAATTCTTCATTTATTGCCTTTGCCCAACTTTCATATTTGCTTGCTTCGGCAACATTTTTGGGCTCAATGCTGGATAGTAAAGAGTAGTTACTTACTAATCTTCTTGTCTGAACATCAATTGTGGGGTCTCCAATTATTTGCTCTCTAGGATGATCTTTCTGCCAGCTACCTGTTTTGAATTTTTTGTTTTCTTCCAATTCTGAATCACTTTTTGAATCCTCTGAGTCAATTCTTCATTTCTTTTCCATTTCATCTTCTTCATCTCCTTCAATGACCTCTTCATAAATTGGGTAGTTCTCTTCATAGCTAATTACTCATTCCCTTCCTTCATCAACTTTAAAATCGACACTTTCCACAATTGTTCTTAGCCTCTTGTTGTAACATTTGTAAGCTTTGATTTTTGACGAATATCCAAGAAAAATACCTTCATCCGCTCTATCTTCAAACTTACCAAGGTTTTCTTCAGTTTTTTTGATGTAACACTTATTGCCAGAAACTTTAAAATATCTTGTTGTTGCCTTTTTAGCGAACCACAACTCATAAGGAGTTTTGCTTTCATGCGTCCTCAACATGCACCTATTTTGGATGTATACTGCAGTATGGACTGCCTCTTTCCAAAATCTGTCTACTACTTTGCTCTCAGTCAACATAGTCTGTGTCATTTCCTACACTGTCTTGTTCTTTCTTTCTACCAAACCATTTTGTTGAGGTGTCCTGACTGCTGAAAATTGTCTCCTAATGCTATATTTTTCACAATACTTTGTGAAATCCTCTAAAATGAACTCTCCTCCTCTGCATGACCTTAAACATTTAATATTTTTTCCTGTTTGATTCTCAAATTGGTTTTTGAAAACCTTGAACATCTCAAAAGCTTCTGATTTATGCTTCAAAAATAATACCCATGTCATCCTGGAATAGTCATCTATACACAACATGAAATATTTGTCACCGTTTATGCTTTCCGTTCTCATGGGTCCACATAAATCAGTATGTACTAGTTCCAAAGGTTTGCTCGTGTAGTACTTTTTTGTTTTAAATGAGACTCTAGTTTGCTTCCCTTTTTGACATGAAGCACAAATGTTATTTGATGGTTTGCCAATGGTGGGAATATCTCTCATTGCTTTCTTTGAACTGATTTTTACTAGGTTGTCAAAAATGATATGACCGAGCCCCTTGTGCCACAACCAATTCTCTTCTTCTTGTCCAATCAAGCAAGCTCCTTCTGAAGTCTTCGAGAGAGTGTACATGTTTCCATATGTCCTTGATCCAGTTGCTATCAACTTCCCATTGTTTGCCTTTATGATTTCACAACCCTGCTTTTTAAAGATCACATCATGACCTCTGTCACAAATCTAACTTACACTCAACAAGTTATGTTTCAAACCAACCACAAACAAGACTTCTTCTGACTTGATATTTTCGTCACTGATCTTAACTAAACCTCTGCCAACTATCTTAGCTCCATCATTGTTTCTAAATTTCACTGAACCACCTTCATATTGCTGCAGCTTCTCAAATTTTTGTTTGTCACCTGTCATATGACTGGAGCATCCACTATTAAGTATCCATGGTGTGGATTTATTCTGCATTTTAAATGTCGTCTATATGATCAAGGATTAGGTTTCTCTTTTTCTTTCCACTCCGGTTTGATTACAGTTTTGGCTTTTCTTTTTTAGTAGCTTGTGCATGTTTTTCGAAAAAATTTCTATTTTGTCTTATTCCATTTGGCTGAAATTTTCTTCCCTGAAATGATTTGATGCAAATGTACTTCTACTATTTCTTGCAATATGCCAAAATTTATGATAGTTATAACATTCTACTGCATAATCCATCAAAGGTGAAAAAATATTTCTATTGGCAAAATTCCTTGGTCCTACATTATACTTGCAATCTGAAATCTTATGTCCATAACCATTGCATTTAAAACAGTAACCAGAAAAGGGATGATTGAACCTAGGTGGTGGTCTTTGTCATGTTGTAGGAGCCATAAATCTTCTTCTTCTTTGATGTGTGAAATTGGTGAAACCATCATTGTCAATTCTCCTTTCGTGCCTTGCATTATTGCTTTCCTTTGCATTATTCGTTTTTGCTTGATTAACCTATTTTTTCTTCATTCTTTGTGGATTCTTCATTTGTGGCCTTTGATCCATTTGATGATTCTCCTTCGTCAAAACCCAAACCAAATTTGATGTCTGTAGTCTTCTAGTTCTTTATTATCTTATCCAGCTTCATAGAACTCTCTTCACATTTATGATAAAAGCTAATTTTTTGATTCATCTCTTCTAGCTGCATCCTTAAACCAACAATATCTTCTTCTAACTTGATGCAATAATCTATTTTCATGGTTGTTTGCACTTTGAGATCTTCGGAGATCTTCTTGGATTCTTCTATCTGCACTTTCATCTTGTTATGATTTCATTTGCATCCTCAAGCTTTCTTGAAATTTTCCTATTCTTTTTTCTTTCTGTCTTCAATTCATCTAGAGCTGCAATTAGTTCCTCTTCCAAATTCACTTCTGCATCAATTTCTTCTTCATCACATTCTTGTTCCTTTTTTGGTATTTCTTCTTCGAATGCCATGAAAAGAGCTTCACCTGTTTCTTTTTCAGAATCCTCACTGGAGCTGTCTTCTAATGAACTGACCTTCTTGGAGATGAAACTTTTCTTCTTGAAGTTGCTTTTTTTGAAATTTAATTTTTTCTTCCAGTCACTTCTTTCTTCGTGTGATCCTTCATCACTTCTGTTCTTCTCATTAAGTGGACATTTAGCTACGAAATGCCCAACGCCTCCATGGTTGAAACATTTAAATGGTAACTTTCCTCTATATTTTCTTTTTCCCCTTTTTAGTTTTCGAACAAAGTTTGCTTCCATTTCATCTGATGTCTCTTCTTCCTCGGATTCTTGTTTTGTTTTCATATTTTTCTGGGCTTTAAAAGCAACTTCTCTATCTGTGGGTTTATATTTTCCTATTCTCATCTCATATGCAGTCAAAGAACCATGCATCTCATCCATACTCAAAGAATTTAGATCTTTAGCTTCTTCTATAGCTGAAACTTTAGAATCAAATCTTTAGGGAAGGGGCCTTAACACCTTTTTCATGATGACAAAATCTTCAATTTTCTTGTCGAGTCCTCTAATCGCATTAATGACTTCATTAACTCTCAGCATATATGCCTCTATATTCTCATCCTCATTCATCTTTAATCCTTTGAACTGAGCTCGATGTGTTTGTAACTTGGCCTCCTTGATCTTAACTTCTCCTTCATGAATGCTCTTCAGTTTGTCCCATATTTCCTTTGTTTTTTTACAACCCATAATCTTTACCAGTTCGTTGTCCACTAATCCACACATGATAGCATTCTTTGTTTTTAAGTCATTCTCAAACAGTTTCTTACCAGCAGCATCGGTTGGAGAAGTGGTGGGTATTGTGTATCCACTATTTACTAAATCCCAAATGTCATATCCCAAAGCACAAAGATATGTCTGCATCCTGAGTCTCTAAAATGTGTAATTAGTTCCATCAAACAATGGTGCTTTGTTTGATGAGAAGCCTTCACCACCTGCCATTGTGTCACTTCCAAGATCACCTTAGTTGGTTAAGCCTGTTTAGAAACTTGGCTCTGATACTAATTGTTAAACTAAGCGTGACACTGAGAGGGGGGGTGAATCATTGTGTATTAAAAATTTAATTCAACTACGAAATCAAATCAAAACAAACATGCATCACATAACACCAGATTTATAATGGAAACCCGATGTGGGAAAACCACTGTGCCAATGGACTATTTGGACTCCCATCCAAATCCAGCTTCAAAAATGTTTGGTCTTTACAATATTTTTGCAGCACCAAGCTCAGAGGAATGGCACCAACCAACCCGGACTTTAGCAGCACCAACTGCAAGGAGCACCGACCCCTATTGCCAAGCACCGACCTGACAAATTTAAAAAACTCTGATAAAAGTATTAAATCTCATCAAAAGACCCTAAGTGGTCTAGTTCACAAATCTTCTCCTCTAAAATCTTTTGTCTAACCTTTTCAATCTTCTCAACTCTGCACATTGATTATCTCACACCTTGCACATTTTTTTCAATCAAAATGCCAAAGAAAAAAAATCTTCACGACATGCATCGACAGTATTTTCTCCAAAAAAACCCCCTTCTCTTTTTTTTTAAACATATATATGTTTCACATTAAAAAACGCAGCTCTTCAACCGTTATATACTTAGAAACTACCAAAATTGCCAAAAATAGCTGACAGGGTTTTTTGTAACAGTCATAACTTCCTCCTCAAATTTCCAAACGGGCTAAAAATTGAAACATATATTCTTGGATAAGCTAACTACCTTTAATTTAAATTTTAGATTTTAACTCTTCACGGATTATTCACAGTATCTCCGACAAAGTGGCCTCTGACACTGATTTTACGTCTGTCACAAACTGGAAAAGGTACTCCAAAGCCATTTTGCAACGCTCATCGTTTCTTCTTTCGAACTCCGTTTGGGCTGAAATTTTAAACTTAAGCTCGCAATATATCCAACTACCTCCAATAAAACATTTGAGGTCCAATTCCTCACGGATTGCTTAATATTCCTCCCACAAAGTGACCTCCGACGCAGATTTTACACCTATCACATAAAACATGAAACTGACCAACAATGCACCTTCGAAGCAACCGGTCATTTCAACACTGCAACCACACTTGCTAATGATCAACAAACCTCCAAATAGTATCTTGGGTTGTCCAACACATTTCATTGACGTTGTTGCAACTTTGACAATTTTTGCAACTTTGACAATTTTGCTACTTTGACAACTTCTTGACGATTTTTGCAACTTTTGCAAATTTGCACGAACAACTTGTAACAACTTCACCCGAACATCAAAAACATCCTCATAAGCATTGAACACTGTTGAACAACCTCCGAACAACTGTCCACTGCATCAACCTGTCCATCTGAGTGTGTTGACAACAATGACAATATTGTCGCTGCACCTTGCTCAACACACTCCCCTGTGCTTGTTTGTCTCTTTGCTCCTTTGGAATAAAGAAATTGAGTGAACCATGAGAGAAAAAATGCCTAAATCCGTGTGCAAGAACATGATAAACTAAAGTTGATACCCTTTGATTTTTTTAAACATTAAAAGAATTGATAATTCATTACTTTTTTTTTATTGTCTCCTTATAGGTTTGAATTTTTCAGTTGTGTTGAGTAAACTTTTTAACTGTAGTCGATAGTGTTGGCACAATACACCCTTCTATTCTACAGGACTTAAGGGATTTAAACTGTAGCCTCCAACCTTCCAAGAAACTCTTTAACCAACAAACCAAACCCTTAACCTTAATACCTTTAATTTACATAATAATTTTTTTTTAAATTATTTTTAAATGTTTTTATTTTTATTTTTAAATATTATACTTAAAATCATACGAAACATTATCAACTTATTATTAGATATTAATACATTTAAAAAGTTGTGTGACATCCCACTCAAGCATCCAATGGAGATCCCTATGTTGAACTTTGCTATGAGTTTAAGGCTACAAACAAATTGTTACCATTGAAGGTCAAATCCAATCTTTGAAAGTGAAACTTCTTGTGGACATAATCATGAAGAGTTTGGGTTTAAAGTAAAATAGATTGATTGATAGTAGATGTTGGTGTTTTTTTCGGTTATATGAGAAAGTTGATCATAAATGTTAGTGTTGTTAGAGTTTATTTTGTGGAGGTAAGAAATTTTGTTTATTTTATCGTTATTTAAAAAAATTATAAAAAATTTAAAACTTTAAAATAATAAATTTTAAAAGATAAGATTATATACCATATATAAATTTCGATGAAAATATAAAAACATTCCAATCACTTCCTATCATTTTAATTTACAAGAATAATTAAATAAATAAAATAAAACAAACAAATGTAGATGACCTTAAATTCACCGATTAAGGTAATTAAATAAATAAAATAAAGAAACCCAAAGTTGAATGTAAATGAATGACCTTTAATCCAAAAAATGTGGTCTTCTTGTAATCCAAAAAACACATTTACCTTAGAAGTAAGACCTTTAATCAAAAAACACATTTATTTTAGGAGTAAGACCTTTAATCCAAAAAAACACATTTACTTTAGAAGTAGGACCTTTAATCAAAAAAACACATTTACTTTAAGAGTAAGACCTTTAATCTGATTTAAAAAAAAACAAAAATCAATTTGCAACTAAAATAATATTATTAGAATAATTATATATAATATTTTTTTTTAAATAAAAACTTTAAACTCATATAATCTAATATTTCACATTTAAATCAAGTGACATTAGCTCAACTGATTAGATTCTTCAACATTTCAAGGAGGAGACCTAAGTTCAAATTTTATCATACCATACATGCATAGTATCCAAGATTACCACTATCTCGTGATGGTGATTATGTAATATAAGTGGAACTCATTTCAATCTCATATGATTTATTAAAAAAGATATTACACATTTAATTTTAAAAATAAATTTAAAAAAAAAACTTTAATTCACCTATGAAGGGTGAGTGAGTAGTCGAGTTAGTGTGAGGCTATCAGTTGAGGTCTGTGATTTATAATGTGGGTTCATTCAACTCCGGTTCAAATCATACTGGTTATCATAAGTCCTTTTTTTCAACCAAACCTCGTAAGGGGGGCGGAGATCCAAGGTTCAAATCTCGGGGCTCGTCGGACTGAACATTTGTCCCTTTCCTAATACTTTCAGCAAAAGGTTTAAAATGGCATGGCGATTTTAGAGACGGACTGCACGAAGAAGAACTGTGAGCCGGCTTTTGGGACGGACAACGTAAAATACTATGACGGCCATAAAAGCCGGGCAGGCTGCCCGCATTCGTGGCGGCTACCGATTCTACCAATGTAAATTAAAAAAAAATCAACTTTGAAGAAGAAAAAAAAATCATCTGAGGAAGAAAAAAAAATTCAAACATTAAATGTAGGTGGAAGTCATGAAAATAAAAAAACTACCACTTTTGAATCTTTAACTGTTTAAATCAGATAAAAACCAAAGATTTGCTGGTCCAATTTGTTACATAGTTTTCTGGGTCAATGATGTAAGTCTGACATTGTCAATTCTGCACCAGAAATATGAAAGGTGATGATTTGAAATCATGTCAAAAGAGACACGAAGAGGCTAAGTTCTTTGGTGGCGGTAGGGGTTTGCTGGTAAGTCAATATTTTATTTATTACCTAAGTTTATAAAAGGTTCTTTAAAAATGGCTTCAATAAATTTGTTTAATTTCTTACTTTTGTTATGTCAACATTTTCTTCTTAGAGTAAGTAGGATTATTCTTATCATTGGGCAACAGAATTCCAAATTTAGAATAGGTCTCGTTATTACAAATAGCATGCGAGAAAAACATGAGTTACAGCAAACTCTTATCCTCCCACGTTAATACTCTGTCTACCAATTTTACTTACACTTGGCTTATCCATGTTAACCTGGATGAGGTTTATAACATACAAATGTCTTGAACTTTTGGTACTATCGTAACACTCTGTACAAGCCTCAAGGTAATTAATTTCTTCCCCATCCTAACAAGAAACCTTATTTGCCATTTACATTTTTATTTGAATAAATATATCCTTGATTTGCCAATCAATCAATAACTCTCCCTCTTCACTAGACTGTCTTGCTGGCTACTGTACAACTAAATTGACATTGTTCATACCGCAGTTGGCAGTGGCATCTTCAGCCATTCAAAGTCCTTTTAGTTCAGAGAGAAAACATAAAAGAAAGCCTATGCCCAAAAAATTGTCAAGTAATTTGGTACTATTATTCAAGGACTGGATTAGCATCTGTTAAGTTTCAATAAGCTGTTCAGCTTAGGATAATGTGTTTTGGATGCATCATAAAGTGGAATGCAAAATTAGCTTTGTATAAAATTGGGGTACTCCGCTAGTTGGTACATCTCTAACGTGATTGCTTAACCAAGATAGAACCTTTCGTCCTGTACCAGGCACTTCGATTCTTTACCATCAACTGCATGCTTTTACCAAAATTTCTCACCCCTTCGATTGTAGAGAGAAACATTTCTCTAATGGTATTTGCTAGACATCATTAGGAAGCATAGTACTCACGGGAACCACAGACTTCATTGGGAAACATGCTACTGGCGGGATCCGGTAGTTGGTCCTCTCTGATATGATTGCTTAACCTTTCGTCCTCTACCAGGCACTTTGATTCTTTATCATCAACTACATGCTTTTACCAAAATTTCTCACACCTTAGATGTTAAAGAGAGAAACATTTCTCTAATGGTATTTGCTAGACTTCACTGGGAAACATACTACTCATGTGAACCATGTCCTGAAAGGATGGATATGACATTTGGTGGATTCAATTTTATTACTTATCTGCTTACCTAACACACTACTCACTGAACCATGTCCTACCTATCACTACTCACTGAACCAAGTCATGAAAGGATGGATATGACATTTGGTGGATTCACTTTTATTGCTTATTTGCTTACCTAGCATACCCAATCGTTATCTTATCGTTATCTACTTGATTCACTTTCACTATTTATTTGCTTACTTACAATACCCAATGCTTGTAGTATCACTGAGCCTACTGGGTGTGCAAGATGGATGTGAAAAACATAAAAGGAGTCATTTCCTACTGTAACTTCTATGTCATTCTATTGGCTTTTGGTTTAGTGCTACATGTGCCATTTGGTGGTTACTTGTATGCATGTGCAACACATTGCAGGTTTCCTGCAATCTTTAACTTTGGAGATTCAAATTCAGACACCGGTGGACTCTCTGCAGCTTTTCGTCCAGCACCTCCACCCAATGGGGAGACATTCTTTCATAAGCCTTCAGGGAGATACTGTGATGGAAGACTAGTCATTGATTTCATCGGTATGAATATGATGTCTTGAGTATTCTGGTATTTTATTTTGCAATAGTGATAGGATTTAATGCAACTTTGAGGAATGTGTCCGGTTTGGTTGCATGCAGCGCAGAATTTGAGTTTGCCATATTTGAGTCCATATCTGGAGTCTGTGGGATCAAATTTCAGACATGGTGCGAATTTTGCCACTGCTAGATCCACTATTAGGAGACAGAATACTACATTGTTTCAGTCTGGATTTAGTCCATTCTCGCTTGATGTGCAAACATGGCAGTTCAATCAATTCAAGGACAAGGCCACTAATGCCTATAATCAAGGTAAGCTTGAATTGGGTTTAGTGTTTTACATCTGAAGCAATCTACACTACCATAGAAAAAGGATGTGAATATGTTTAGTATAATTAAATTTCTTTGATTTTGATGCAGATTGTATAGTTGGGATATTTTTGGACTGTGCATGACTTAATCTCACAGTTTTAACTCAATCAAAGAGACTTGCCCTCAATACTGTTTCCATCTCTGATACCCTAATAGAAATTCCATCTATTTATAAATTAAGAAGGCAAGCAATTGAGCCTCATTCTCGCCATTCCGATTGTAAGTCCTTAGGTGTCTTTCCTAGTAAACTCTTCTCATGCTAACAAGGCTTGCTTTGCCTTCTTGTTCTTTTTGTGAAGCCTTGTCAAATACAAGCTTCATGACTTAGCATGTGGCACATAGGTTGTTCTAGATTTAGTTCCACATACTATTAAGCTATTTGAAAGTGTTAATACTACCATCCAAGAAACTAGACCTGATGTTACTGTTAGTACAATCCAGCTGCATTTAAAAAAATCAGAATCTTTTTCCTGAAAATTATAAACACAAAATTTTCAGGTTCTTATTGTAGACTTCTGCAGGATTGAAAGGCCAAGTTCTGCCTATTAGAAATAATACTTGACATTTAGAGACAAGGATTTCCTGGAAGAAGGAGATGATCATTTTCCAGAATTTAGCTGGGTGTTTTTAGCCTACATTCTTCTAAGAAGATTATGGAACACAGTGCCTGCTAAGAACTTTAGTTTTATGAGTAGGAGTTGAGAAAATTCATAAGCACCTCTTTGTTAGGTGCATGAAGTGATCGTGGTCTCAAAATTGGCTTAGTATGTTATGAGCTACCCATATTGGATTGAGGCATTTGCACATTGATTGCTAAGTGGATTTAGCATGGAAGACAGCTAGGGACCACACGACAGCAAGCATGGTAAACTGCTAACGCAGATGCGGAAAATGAAAAAGAAACATGAACTATAGGAACTTTGAATAGCTGTTAGCCTGTAAATAAGCAGTGGGACTAAAATCTAAATATACTTTAATGTAAAAGCCTCTGAATTTTATGATCTAATCTTGTTGAGGCATTTTTAGAAATTAGTAGGAAATAGGATCCTCATGTGGAAGTTATTTCAGACAATGGCCAGTGCCTAGAGCTTGGAGAAGCTTAAAAAGGAGCTTGTACTCAGATTTTCATTTTCTGTCCGAGTTTATGAACTTCCAGAAGCAGTTGTCTATCATCCAGTTGGAGTTTGCCAGTAAATAGCCACTTAAACTTATTGAGGATTTGATTGAGCTCCAAAAAAAATTGCCTTCCTTGGATTTTGTGGAAAAGACATAGCTTCTTACTTTTTACAATGTATTAGGCAACAGTCATGTTCAACTCGGTGAATTTCTTTTCTGTTTTTTCCCAACAAGAATGCAAATAAGCAAAATAGCCAGAATATTAATGTAAAAAGGACTAGGTTCAGAGAAGCTGAGAGAAAAAGAAGATTCTCATTCCAAGACCAACTGCTAACGGTTATGTATGATTGTGTTCTAAACTTCCTGTTGGAATCTAACCTTGAGAATATGGTTTTTATAAAAAACATCCTTTTATACAATGTGGATATGAAGATTTTCATCGCTTAAGATCATTCTGCATGTTTTCTTCCTAATCCAGTTTTTATTTTTAACATTTTTCTATATTCATAACAATGCCAATGCCAAGAATACGAGCTTCCCAACCACTTTAGCGTTCTATGAATCATGTCATGAGCATCTACTTGCAGACTTCATGTCAACACCTCTGCTTTGTTAGCTCTTCCTTAGAAACGAAATTCCATCCTAATCAAATCAGTTGTTGAGGCGTCTACTCAATCTTATAAAAAGTTTCTTTCAAAATGTTATACTATTTATAGTGGGATTACTTTTGTACTCACATCAAGTGGTGTATTCGATGACTTCAACAAACCATGTTAAGCATTTGCATTGAAATAATGGCTGGGAACATGCTTTTATCTTAGTAACTTTCTTGTATATCTATCTATAAATATATTTCGTATATGACTAGTGATTAAAATGCAGGAGCCTCTTATAAAAATGACCTTCCGAAGCCAGATTATTTCAGCAAAGCCCTCTATACCTTTGACATTGGCCAAAATGATATTACTGCTGGGTATTTTATCAACGTGACTGTTGACCAAGTGAGAGCCTCCATTCCTGATGTTATCAGCCAGTTTTCCACAGTTGTCAAGGTGAATGCAGAACCCTGAAAATATAAAGCTTCAATGGAGATTCGATCTAGAATATAGAAATCTTATGAAATGTGCTTTTCTTGTGACAAACAGAATATACATTTTGGAGGAGGGATGTCTTTCTTAATACACAACACTGGTCCACTAGGATGCCTCCCTTATATTCTGGATAAGTTTCCTCACTCCCCATCTCAAACAGATGAATATGGATGTGCAACTCCATATAATGAGGTTGCTCAGGATTTCAACAGATTACTTAAAGAAGCAGTTATCCAGCTCAGGAAAGATCTTCCAAAGGCAGCGATAACATATGTCGACATGTATTCCATCAAATATAGCCTAGTAACAAATGCCACCAAAAATGGTACAGTATACAACATTAAGTATGATAGCATCTTCCTTGCTTCTATTGGTTTGTTATGACGCTAAGCTTGTGTTGACTGATTGAGTGCAGGATTTAAATATACTGTAAGAGCATGCTGTGGACATGGAGGCAAGTACAATTACAACAGGAATATTAGTTGTGGATCAAAGGAAGTAAAGTCCTGCACAGATCCATCTGTCTATTTGAATTGGGATGGAGTTCACTTTACAGAGGCTGCTAATCATTTCATTTTTTGCCATGTCATCTCTGGGCAGTTCTCTGATCCTCCTATTCCTCTTTCTCAAGTCTGTCAAAAATCTTCCAGCACTAACAGCTAAATGTTGTTTATCTTAGCTCATCCACAAAAGAAATCAATCAACCATTGAAAGCAATTTATTATTCACTCTATTGGGTGTTCAGATGTCATTTATCCCAAAATTATGGTTGTATCTGGACCCGTCATATAGATATGTAATAAAAAATGGCTAAAATAGCTGCATATCTGACTGAAGGGTGTAAATTCTTTTTTTGGAAAGTTAAATTACAAACTAGTAACTAAAATATGAAATGCCTAACACCAGATTAACACCAGATTCACTAGCCTATTGTATTGCTCAAACACAACGTCATTGAGGTGTTTTTGGTTCAGTTTATTGTATTCTTGGTGTGTATGGCCTTAAAGACCAATTGCTCTTACATTCAGAAGCGCCACAAAATTGACTCAAGATCATTCTCTTCTCTACACAGGTGTTTTGAAACATAGTCTTCCCATCATAAATCTAAAAAAAATTCAAAATATTAATTTACATTCATAAACTACAAAAATGTTAATTACTTACAAAATTTAAAATATGTTCAATTTTACTAAGTTTAAATGCATTACCTGGTTATAAACTTGACCTTGTTTTTTAAGCTAAGGAGATGCAAACAAGCCATCTCTTACATCCTTATATAGTTGCAACTCAGCAAAAATAAGGCAATGTTTGTCAAGGTTATCTATCATCTTCCCTAAGCAAGCAAACAACTCTTCGTAGACCTCTTCATTATAGCTAAAGATTTTGGGGTTCAAGAAACACCGGCAGCATAAAATGGTTGTTCGAACTATCTTATCCACCTTGTATTGATAATGGGACAAATTGCTTCAAACTTGAGTTAGTTGCCACTGTAATAATGCTCAATGGCCTCTTTCACTCTATCTATTTCCTCATATATCCATTGCCTCGTATGGATAGGTCATGACCAATTTTCCACCATCTACGAGACAAAGAACCCTTACCAAATTTAAGAAAAGTACTACTCATAAGATTTTAAAAAATTAAATTTGATTAAAAAAACAAAGTGCAATGAGAATTATCATACACCTGCCTTCATATTAGTTGTTCTTCCTCTTTTGCATGAAATGGTAACACATTAGTTGTTCTTCCTTTTTGCATGAAATGGTACTCAGATGTTGCTACAAGACTTGGAACGCAATATAATTGAAAGCAAATTGAATGATATTTGAAAAGAAAAAGAAAATGAAAAAAAAAAAACAAAACCCTAATTACTTTTTGAGGGAATTTAAAAATACCTAAAAAAAATTCGTAGAAACAGTTTGAAAGCTCTTCGGTGATTTGAAAAAGAGGTCGAAGATTATTATGTTGAGTCTTTTAACCTATTAAAAGATTTTTGGGATAGAAAATACAGAAAGTGTGACCAAAAATAAACTTTTAAAAACAAATTTTATGTTTTTTTTTTCTTTTTCTTTCTTAGAGGCTGATATTTTAACCGGCCAAAAAATAAACAAAACTCCTTGCGAGTAGACGAATATGAGAAAACAATTATTTTCGACGAATGAGAGTTTCGCAAGAACTCGGCCAGTATTCAAGCTATGGAAAAGATAATATATTCCATATTAAGGCATTATATCCTCTTGTCTCCTCTGCATGTTTGTAATTAAATAGAATAGAAAGCTTTAAATATTTACAGGAACAAAGATTTTTTATAAGTATATGTTATCTTGTGTATTTTTTTTAAAAGTTGTCATTATTGGGTGATGTGACCCGGGTTTAATCTCTATGGTGGATGTGTATAAGAAGTATTTACTTTTAAAAAAGAAATTGTCATTAACATTTTTTTTTTCAAATTTTTAAGTTAATCTTTGGTTGATGCTCTTATTTATTTTTATTTTTCATCTAATTTTTTTTTTTGTTTTTTTTAAATAATTCAAATATGTTGAATTGTAATTTGATTATAATGTATTAATTAAATTTAATATTTTATTATATAAACTTTATAAGTGGGTTAACTTTTTTTTATGACTAAACATTTTTTATAACTTGTAATTTAATGTAAAGATCTCATATTATGTTGGTTTAGGTTAAATTTTAATATATATTTAAGGTTTTGATATTGGTATAAACATCTCCCTTCATTTCTTTATCGAAGTGTTGTTTAATTTTATCCCCAAGGGCTAGGTGGATTGGTAAGTGCAGGTGTGGCTAGACACTTACCAAGAAGAGACCTAGGTTCAAACCTTGGGGGGAAGCCAACCCTTTGCAAATGTAGTAGTATGCTCTGAATCCTTTGAGTGCGTGTTAGACTGACAACGATGTTACGAACCCCAAGCGATCGATGGTCCCTATTTCACGTCGGGTCAACAACAATGAGACGGATAGGTTTGTCGAAAGAAGTCCCTGTGGTTTGAACCCTACACTAGTCAGTTACTAAAAATGGTGGTTGTAACCAACTCTCCTATGTAATAAAAAAATTATCTACAAATATAGTGATTATTTATGGTGTTTTTTTATAAGATTTGAGTGGATGGATTGCTTCTATTCGTTAATGGAAAATATTGTGAATTCCAACATGGTATCAAAGAGGGTATGGAGCATCACTACTTGGTGACATAGAAATTTTCTTCAAAGTATTCAATCTTTCCTCTGAATTTGGAGATAATTTTTACTCTATTATTCATTTTTCAAAAATTCTTCAAGTTCTTTTTGTTGACTCTAGTACTATGATCCAAAATTCTTAGAGTTCTTTTGTTGACTCCATTTCTATGATTTTTTCTCATAAGATATGTCTCAATAAATTTATTCAATGTATGAGCGGAGGACAAAAATCAATTTGAATTAATGTGGGACTTTTTCATGCATGCTTATTTGGTTGTGGTTTGCAAGGTTATTGTCTCACGGGGCATTTTTCTAAGTGGCACGACACTCCTCAAATTGTTTTGCCAAAACATTGCAACAACTAGTTGGAGGTTGTTGAAGGCACTTGGCTTAGAGGGTTACAGATTTGAACCCACGCTATGCTTACCAGATAGCATTGTACAAAATAACAAAATGAGGATCCCTTTTACTCTTGGGCATAGGACAAAGAAGGCTCGAATGCTATTACAAAATGACTTAAGGCTTAAGTCCATACCACTTGTCTTAGGAAACTTAGATCTCAAGGTTGAATATCTTAAAAACACTTTTTGGTGTTTTTGAAGAAAATGGATGCCTTGGTTGAGGTGGCTACCAATGTGGCTACAATAAACTTTTGTACTTATATTCCCCATCAGCCAATCCAAAGAAGTCATATGTCAGATTGTTACTGTGTCAGTGAAGGCCAAGTGGTGAAGAATAAATGGTAGCCATCAATGAATGAGTGAATAACACATGGTTGGTAGTGATTCGATGTCATTTTTTATAAGGTTTAGCAAATTATTTTTTCAATTTTTGAGGGCTACCAAATGCTATAACTTTTTCATATAGAAGCGGTTTGAGCCTCTCTTTTTTCAAATCATATAAATTTTCAAGTTGCACACATTAGTGACATCAATCTATAGACCTATTTTAGTGTTTAGGACCAAATTATGTGGAATAGTTCTCAAGCCTTACTATTGTATTTTAAAACGACAAATTTATTTTGGAGATATAATTGATTTGTGATAGTTGTAGCAAATTCTGATTTTTTTAGGCTTGTAAGAAAAGGATTTAGGATGCGCTTTGGTCAATATCTCTTCCTCATTTGGGCGATTGATTCAATTTATTCATGAAGATCAGTATTTCATTATCTCTTTCTTTTATTTCTTGTCTAGGTACTCTTAGAAGTTTGTTGCAACTCTTCTTTTAAGAAGCTTCATACAAGACCTCTTTTGATGACTAAAATCAAGTGGTCCAAAGGTAAAATAAAGTATTTAAAAATGGTGATGTATGTCCTAAGAGGAAACATTATGCCTTCAAGACATATCTATGCGATAATAGAAGATTGAAGTAGCTTATCTTTAAAGGAAGGAATAATCTTGACTTCTCTTCTTTGTTTGAAATCCTATCAAAAGTGTTTTTGGATATATGTGCGAGTGTTTAATAGTAACAATGATGACTATGGTCCAATCTAAGAGGACCCTTGTGCAAGAAATAATTTTAGATGATGGGATATCTAGATGGGTCTATTTAAAATGTGGAGGCCCACTAGAGCATCCACTATGGGGTGGTGATATTATTGTTACTAATGTATCCTCTCCTTGCCCCCTCAATTTAGATTATGGAGGATATTGAAATGATAATATGATTCATGGCTAAGGCTCATAATATAATATACTGGATAGACCTAGGGGTGTTTTATTGTACAATGTATTAAGTTATTGTAATATTTTATTATGTAATCCCTAAATCTAGTTTATTTTATTATGGTTAAACCCTCTTATAATTAATCTAAATCTCACTTATTATGTTGGCTTAGGCTAAAATTTATTATGTAATTCGAGTTTTGGTATTGGTATAAATACCACTCCCCCACTCCACAATTTTTTATTGGAGTGTTATATAATTTTATCTACGGATATAGTGATTATTTATGTGCTTACAAGTGCCCACAACATCTATTCTTTTTACTTTATGCATAATATTTGAGTGAATATGTTGCTTCTATTTATTCATGAAAAAGTATTGTGAATTCCAACAAAATGTAGAATCCATTGCTAATGTCATTATCAACTTTATATTATAAGATAAAGTGTTTCTTTATTTTTATTGTCCCTAATGTTCAAGAGGTATATATTATCTCTTTCCATTTCTCTTTAGGTCTCTTACATCTACTTATCTTATATTTGTATTGATGTGAGGTAGTCCTCAGTTGGGTTATAAGAAAATTTGTTGTCCTTTTGATAGTTGTATTTATATCTGCTTTTTCATGTTGCTCACATATGGTGTTGAACTTAGTAAGGTAGCATGGCTCCTTTCTTCCTAGCTCTTTTATTTGCATTACTTCCTTGAATTTTTTCTTTACATAAACTTTTATGTCCTTCCAAGTTTTTGGGCATTCTATTAAATCAATGTCCCACTTATTCATCCATTTGATATTTTGTTTTGTTGAGTATATTTTTTCTTCTTCTTTGGTTTAACTTCTCTTCTACTATAACCTTAGACCACCTATTGACATCCATTTGTTCGATATTTTTCAAATATCTAACAAGATGAATCATTGCAAGTGCCATAATAGAAAAAGTGTATGTTTTTGCTAGGAGTATTGCATATGGAACTGAAGCTTTATTTTTGAAATTGCTTGTAATTGAATATTTTTTTATCCTCTCTATTTGTCTTCATTTAAAACACAATATACTACAAACCCATATTTCACACTCATAAAATACCAATAGTACTACCAATAATATAAATAAGATCTAAACGATATTCCAATCCTATAGTTTCATTGTACAATGAAGTCTTATTTAAAGATATACCAAGATACTTGTATTTTATTACTGTAGCAACCCTGGAAGCACACACCTCTACTCTACTTGCAATATTATACCGAAATGAAATGAAAGACCATGAAATGCATATAACATGGAAATAACAAAGAGATATCCTTTTATTTATATTGAAACCCGGTTACATGTCGGTCCCTCTAAGGGATACCCATTTTGATACAATGAAGTACAAGTGAATAAAATGTCCCCTTGCAAAGGGGTGGTGCACTTTCAAAGGCTTCCCGGTGATGCACACAAAATTGTATGAGGGCTTATAGATACCTCCTTCTCTAGGTCTGGTTCCTAGAGGGATCTTTGTGCTTTCGAATGTTGTGGATCTGTCCGATGAACCTGTAGCCCTGCAAGCATAGAAACAACAACACACGCTTAGATGTCCGAGATTGCCTCCCCGGATGAGGTTGTTAGCAATAAATATGCTCAATGGAAATAGATGCAATGAAACTAATACTATGAATGCAAATAATGAAATAATGCTTATGCTAATGACATGAAAACATGAAGAAAGTAGAATAATAGAAACTATTACCTAAACCCTAGACTAGGTTGCGGGCCACTATCTAGGACAATGGCCGCTAAGGTGAAATCTGTCTCTATTGACCCAAAGGCTATGGGCTCAAGTCTGCTACTAATGTTAGAATGATTATCGTATATGTTCAGATTTGCCCTCCAATCTGATAGGGCTTCACCACAAAATTGATCTCCAAGGGAAGTTCTCCAAGTCTCTAGAAGCTCTCCTCAATGATCCAACCTGTTCAAAATTTTGATATGTGATGTTCTCTCTCTCCCTTGATTGATAAAATAAGGTCCCCTAGTGCTCTTAGGCTTGCTCCTTTTAAAGTGTGTGAAACCCTAGGTCTATGTTCAAAACCCTAGGATTGAATCCCTCATGTGTAGTGAATGTTAGCATGAGAATTTTTTCTTTTGTCTATGTTTAAAGACTAGTTAACTGAAGTCTAAATTCAGACTCAAGTCTCCCATGTGAACTGGTCATGAGGGGGAATGCAAAGTTATCCCTACTCACCTTTATTGCATGCATACTACCACTTTCACCCGTGATTGGGCCTATTTGTCGACAAAATGATTTTTATGGCTTAGCCGTTGTCATCGTAGTGACTAAGATTTGGCCGCTGTCATTTGTAGCGACTAATGCTTGGCTGCTCTAGCCTACAGTGGCCAAGATTTGGCTTCTCTAGTCTACAAGGTTTGGCCGCTCTAGCCTACAATGGCCAAGATTTGGCCACTCTAGCCTACAATGGCTAAGCTTAGATGGGCTAAAACTACCATTTTGAGTGGTTAGGACCACTGCTTGCTCTTGGAAAGGTCCAAAATTGGTCATATGGTCTTCATATGTGCTCATATGAGTGGTTTCCTAAACATGACATGTTTTAGGTGTCTACAGATGCCCTTTTTGTGATGCGTTGTGTGGAAAAACACAACGCTGAGCAAAAATGTAGACTGATATGTTTGTGGGGTGATTTGACCAAAGGGCTTGTGATGCCTTTGGGGCATTTGTAAGTTTGACCAAAGGGCTTATGTCCTTTGGGGCATTTTTTAAGTTGACCAAAGGGCTTATGTCCTTTGGGGCATTTGTTAAGTTGACCAAAGGGCTTATGTCCTTTGGGGCATTTGTTAAGTTGACCAAAGGGCTTATGTCCTTTGGGGCATTTGTTAAGTTGACCAAAGGGCTTATGTCCTTTGGGGATTTTGTTAAGTTGACCAAAGGGCTTATGTCCTTTGGGGATTTGTTAAGTTGACCAAAGGGCTTATGTCCTTTGGGGCATTTTTAAGTTGACCAAAGGGCTTATGTCCTTTGGGGCATTTGTTAAGTTGACCAAAGGGCTTATGTCCTTTGGGGCATTTGTTAAGTTGACCAAAGGGCTTATGTCCTTTGGGGCATTTGTTAAGTTGACCAAAGGGCTTATGTCCTTTGGGGCATTTGTTAAGTTGACCAAAGGGCTTATGATCCTTTGGGGCATTTGTTAAGTTGACCAAAGGGCTTATGTCCTTTGGGGCATTTGTTAAGTTGACCAAAGGGCTTATGTCCTTTGGGGCATTTTTTAAGTTGACCAAAGGGCTTATGCCTTTTGGGGCTTTTGTTTTTGACCAAAGGGCTTATGCCTTTTGGGGATTTTAATTATTTGATTTTTAAGGGGAGGTATGATACCAACATGCCCCAGTTGATGCTTGAAAATATTTTTGTTTTGATTTTATGTTATGGATGTAATGATGGATGCTATGCCTAGATAATGATTTGATTTTGCTATATGTATGTAATGTGTTGGTGACATGTGCTAGCTAGATGATGGATGTATGCTTTAGATGGTATGATCTAGATGATGATGATGGATGCATATGTGGATGCATGTTTAATTTTGGTGTATTGTATGCATCTAACTCATGTTGTTATGATATGGTAAATGAAATGTGTGAAATGCATTATGATGGTGATCTAATGTACATGAACCTGTATGCTTTAATCACTTAAAACGTAAGAAATGCATATGATATGATTTTAACAATCTAATTGGTGACACCACAGAAAGTATAACAACCATGAATGTCAATAATCATTCTTATCATAAGAATTAATTATTTAAGCATCCATATGTGAAATGTAATGGCATGGAATGTATGTACTTTCTTGATAAGCTTATGTAATTTAAAGGATTCAAAATAGTCAGTGGCCATGTAAACATCATTTTTGACATCTATTTGGTGTCTAGCCTACTTTGTTAATACCCCTTAATTCACAAAATCTCATAAAGAGAATTGATGATGTGATTGATGATATGATTTGTTGCTATGTAGGAATTTTTGAGGCTTTTCCTAAGACTCAAACACTCTAGTTACCCTATCAACAACTATGTACTGACCATACAGGACTTTTGAAAAGCGAGGCTTTCATTATGAACCTAGATATTCATTATCCCTGTGTGTGCAAATGAATATATTTAGATAGAACTCAAGCATTTCCTCCGATGTCAGGTGGGATTCTTTCAGCCCATTGCTAAGATCAGGGATCCTCAAGTGTTCATCTGATCCTTATGTTGGACTTAGTTGGATTATACCACTAGGCAGTATTGGGTTACCCAAAGCTAGCTCATCCACATGCAAACATTGGTCTACACAAATGCAAGAAGCTATTGTGGTAGACATATCATCATGCGTAAGGATACCACCATTGTCAATCTGGTTGTACACCAAACCTGTAATAGGGATCACCTTCCAGTTTTGTACAATGCTGAGAATTCTAGGGATTCAAGCTCCATTCCCTTCTTTTCTTCATTTTATTTGGGATACTTGCTCATGTTTAGTGATGAAAATCACTGTTTATTTTTTATTGATTTTTTCTTTTTGAGCAAGGGATTCATGTAGTGATGATAATCACTATTTTCTTTGTTTTTGTGCTTTTGAGTACTTTGAATTTGTGCTTTGGAATCTTGAATTTGCACTTTGTTTCAGGATTTTTGCTCATTTTGATTTAAGCAAGGGATTTAATTGGGTAGGGCGAAGCTTGTCCTTTTGCCAATTCTCAACACCTTTAAACCGGTTGCACAGGGGGATAAGCAAGGAAGATCCTTTTCACTTAAGGTAACCTAGACCACTTTTGCAGCTTTCATCTTTCCCTTGTACCAACTAGGATTTTAGTGTTTCAATTAGTGATGGGATCCTGAATATCTAAGGTATTATCATAACTAGACCTTACCCTCTACTAATCAAGATGGCTTTCTACAAAAGCTGATAAGACCACTAGATATGGTTGAATGACTAGGAAACCTTAGTATATTCCTTATAGCAACATGATATGGTTGTGTTGAAAAACATAGTTACACACATGGATGAATGGATGAAGATGGATTTGAGTATTTGTGGTTGTGATACAAACTGTGGCATCGTTTGCAAGAATGTGATCATAACATATGCAAATGCAATGGATATGCATGTTTGATGTAATGCAACTATATGGATGCAGATGTAAGATGCAAATATTTTTGTATTTTTTATGCTTTCAATTGTTTTTGAGTTTTGATTATTATGCATGTTTTTGAATTTTTGATTTTAAATTGTTTTTATGCTTTTATGTTTTGCTTTTGACCAAAGGGCTTTAAGATGCCTTTGGAGCCTTTTGTGATTTGATTTGACCAAAGGGCTTTAAGATGCCTTTGGAGCCTTTTGTGATTATTTGACCAAAGGGCTTTAAGATGCCTTTGGAGCTTTTTGTGATTTGACCAAAGGGCTTTAAGATGCCTTTGGAGCTTTTTGTGATTTGACCAAAGGGCTTTAAGATGCCTTTGGAGCATTTTGTGATTTGATTTGACCAAAGGGCTTTAATATGCCTTTGGGGCCTTTTTTTTCAAGGGTTTGATTGCCTTTGGAGCCTTTTATTTGACCAAGTGACATGAAGATGCCCTTGGAGCATTTTGATTAATTTGACCAAGCGATATGAAGATGCCTTTGGAGCATTTTTGATTAATTTGACCAAGTGACATGAAGATACCCTTGGAGCATTTTTGATTAAGATTTGACCAAGCAGCTTAGATATGCCCCTGGTGCCTTTCTTTTTGATTTTACTATTTTTTGATTTGTTTGTATTTTTATGTTTTATATTGTTTTTGTATTTTTGAATATTTTGAATGTTTTTGTATTTTTGATATATTATGGGGGGAAGGTGTGATACCTTAGATACCCCTAATGTGTGTGCCACTCAATGAAATTGAGGAAGGTGTGATACCTTTAAACCCTCACTTTGTCTCATTGAACTTGATGTGGATGATGGGGAAGGTATTTTACCTTTAAGACCCCTAGTGCACATGTTGTCCACTATAATGTAATCAACTTGCTTAGGAAGAGTGATAGAAATAAACTCTCCCAATTGGGGCATGGACCTCTGTAGGGTGCCCCTGTCTTGATGAGATGAAATGAGTGAACCATCTATGTGGAGCTCATTTCATTCTAATAGGTCTTGGACCACATTATTGAATCCATGGCAATTGCAAATGTCATGGCCCTCTATTCGATGATAGATGTAGTAATGGTCCTCCCTATAACCCTTGGGTTTAGCTCTGTTTGGGTCTAGAGGCTTTATGTCGGGTAAGGTGATGACCCTAGCTTCCTATAGCTTTTGAAAAATATTAGACATAGACTCGTTTAAAGGAGTCCAAATGCATTGCTGCTACTTTGATTGTTTAGCATGCTTTGGCCTGGTATGAGGACCAGGTTGAGCCCTAGGTATGTCACTTGCTGGCTCAAGGGGCTCTTCTTGCCTTTTCAATGCAAGAGATGGATTGTTGACTATGGTCACTTGTTGGTTGATAATTTGAAGTTGCTTTTTGTTGAGCATGTTGTGTATTATGGCTTGAAACTTTACATGATTGAATATCATGACCATTTTGCCTATGATATAGATAGTGTGACTCTTCCTCATACCCTCAGGGTTTAGGATGATTTGCATCTAAAGGTTGCACCTCGATAGGGTGATGGCATTTGTGAAAATTAATCGATTGAAAATTGATAATGCAGGCTCAAGCAATGAGGGATACTTGCTAGGTTGTGAGGTGATCGAGTTGGTGCTTGTTCTAGTTGAGGCTTTTCCTGTGGATGCACAAGAGTGGTTGGACCTCAGATGAGGGTTGCTTCTGTAACTCTTGGCTCTCAAGTTGGTTCATGATAAATTGCAATGCCTCATTTTGTTTCTCCATTTGTGCCTCTATATTATAGAGGTGATTTTGCATATGCTCCAATACTGATAAGGCTCTCATGTGTATTTCTAGCGATTGGTTTGAAATACCATTGTCTATTGAAGGAGGTGATAAAGTAGGTGCTAAAGATCCACCAGGTAACTGTAACTCACCCATTTCCTTCATTTGAGTTGATGTGGAGGCTTCATGATGATCCACTTTGTTAGTGGTATCCACATGCTCATGTTTATGACTTAGTTCATGTTTCTATCTTACTTGGTGGTGTTGAACTGTGTCAACTTTGGTATCCCCAATCTGATGTGGGAGGGACACTTGTTTTTGCTCTTGATGAGGCAACATGAGAAGTGAATCGGGGGTGACTAATGCCAATGGTTTTGATCCCTTCAATGGGGAAGCAACATCTGATTGCTCCACATCTTGTTTTATCTACTTTAGAGTCACTTGGTCCTCTACCTTGCTATTGACCATTGCCACAAACTCTTGAGAAGGCACTTTTTCTTGTGTCTCATCGACCTTCTTGTAATATTTGAATGGCTCAGGATCATGGGGGACCACATACACTTGTCCTTGGTGTATGAATTTTAGATTTTGGTGCACTATGGAAGGCATGCATTCCATATCCCTCATCCATGGTCTACCTAGCAATATGTTGTACTACCTCTCACCTTCCAAGATATGGCACAATGTAGGTATCATCTTTATCCCAACCTGTATAGGTAGGATTATTGTGCCAATTGTTGGGGAAGTAGCATCATTGAAGGCCCTCAATGTAAATGTTGTGTCCTTAATATGTGAAGGTGGCAGATTTAAATGCTTCAAAGCTGTAGTTGTGATGATGTTGATGGATGACCTAGTGTCAATCAAGACTCTCTTGTATGAAATTTGATTGATGCTTACTATGATGTGGAGCAGAGGATCAGGTTCATCCTGAGAGATTGTCTTAATCTCCTGCCTATGAAAGGCAATCATAGGGTCCTTTTGTAAGTGCATTGAACTTATTGTTGGTATGGACTATGATAGATTATCAGCTTTAGTTGAATTTTTTGGTATGTTGGGCTGATCAAGGCATATTTTGCTTCTTATTGTAGTATTGATCATACCAATAAAACCCTCTTCAGGTGGGGCTATGTGCACCTCATTGACGTGCTCAACTTGATTGTTGTTGGCCCCATGATTGGGGAGAAGATTTTTGAATATGTTGATGTTTTGTAATTCATTCTTATCCAACATATCCTGCACTATATTCTTGAATGCAACACAATCCTGGATATCATGGCCATTTTGTCGATGGTAAACACAATAGAGATCTTCCCTATACCCCTTAGGTTTGGGGCAATTAGGATCTAGGATGCGCTCCTTAGGCAAGTTTAAAACCTTAGCCTCAAGAAGGTGGTTGAAAATTGATGCCAAGGATTTAGGCAATGGTGTATAGTTGCGAGGGGGTTGTTTCTATTTGCCCCTACCTTGATTCTTGTTGCATTGGTTGTAATGCACAGTTGGAGGTTGATCTTGATAGTTTTCTTGTTGTTGGCTCTGTGCTACTTTTGGAATGTTTAACACAATCTGGTTGACGTGCATAGGTTCGGTCTATTGTGGTTGATGTTGCATGCTCTCGTTCCATTCTTTCTCGCTATGGAGCTTTAGGTCTCCTTCTTCCAGCTTTATATCTTCAATAAGCTTGGCTTGAGCCAAGGCTTCTTCGAATGTATCATACTGTTGTAGTTGCAATAGTAACGAGATGTGCTTGGCATAACTTTTTGTGAACATTCGGATTAACTCTTCGATCAGGATGGAAAATGATAACTTTGCCATGATTTTTCTCCATCTATCCCCATAATCCATGACTGGCTCATCATCATACTACTTTAGGTTGGCCAGGTCTGAGAGATTCACCTTCTTCTTAGCACCAAAAGAGAAACATTTTAAGAATGCATTCACTAGTTGTTCAAAACTGGATATGTTGTGCTTGGGAAGTTAGTTGAACCATTGGGTGGCAGCCCCCAAAAATGTCATAATGAAGGTTCTTAGCATAAGAGCATCACTATCTTCTATATGAAAGCATGCATTGATGAAGTTGGTGACATGTTCTTGTGCATCCTCTTCACCCTTAAATTTTTCTAACCTAGGCATCTCAAAATGCTTAGGATATGCAAGGCTAGGAACTGATGGGCACAATGGTTGGTTGTGTATCTTACTCAATGTTGGTTGGTGCCCAGCCATATCTTGCTTCTCAAAGGATTTGATCTTTTCAGCGAGTGCTTGGAATGCCTTTGAGGCAAGGAGTTCCTCTTCTTGTAGACCCACTCATGGTGGTAATGGAGGTAACCCTCTATCCACTTGTCTTGTTCTATTCTCCTCCCTCCTATGAGGGGATTCAGGATGTGTCTGATCCTGATTTATCATGTTTACCCTTTCCCCACCAGTTTGATTTTGTTCATGATTTGAGTGGTGGTTTCATTGTGGGCTTTCTTCTTGCCTAGTGCACCCTTCTTTTGGTGAGTCAACATGTTTATCTCTTTGATGATCATTACCATTTGCTTGTAGGTTGATATGAGCTAGTTGCTCAGCTTATTCTCTTAAACATTGCTCATGTTGGTACAAAAGCCTTTCTCTTTGTTTATCATGTTCGAGAGCTTCCACTAGCTCTCGCTCTTTGCACAATGCATTTTCTAACCATCGCATGTGGTTAACTTGCATTGTTATAGAAGACTCATGTTTATCTGATTCTGTTCTTGTAGTTTTGATTCATAGATTCCTCGAAGAGGTTTCTACTATTTCTTTGCTCTTGCTAGCTAATGTAACTTGTTCTATGTGTTTGTATGTTGATAAGTGTCTCTATGATCAGACTCTATATGAGACTTGTGGGGTCGCTTTGAAGCATCCCCAGGTTGAGTGGTGCGTTTAGCAGTCACGCTTCGTGAGCTTCCAGATGTAGAATATTCTATGGCTATGGTTCTAGAAGTCGGTCTTGAATAAATTTGATCCCACTCATCCAATTGATCTTGGAGCATTTGTTCTCTCTGAATTGCATGTGACCCATGTGACCGATTTGATCGGTTTGTTGTGTTGGGTCTATGACTCTGCAACTCCGTGCGAGGGTTCTTGCCTACTTTGAATTGCACAACAAGGTCGAAAACTCTCTTCCCTCTATCTTGCCCCTCATTGGGCTGATTTGAACTCTCAGTGTAATGAGATGTGGTGGGTATGGAACCTGATTCCCTCTCTAGATTGGAGGTCTTGCTCACCATGGGAGGTCTCTCGACCATAATTTTTGTTATAAAATTTTTGACTTTCGAAAAATGTTGTGGGTGTCATATATCAAAATTATCAGTGTGACGCACTGATCACAATGAGCTATAACTCCAAAATTTTAATTTTGGGTCAAAAATTTGTATTTTTGAAATAATTGGCCAACCGGGGCCCGTGGGGAAATGCCCACTTTTAGGAATTTTTAGGAATTTTTGAACCGTGAAGAGTTAGGACTCAAAATTTTTGGGAGAGGTGCCCCAGGGGCTAACTAAGACAACAAAATAAATTTGGCACTTTTCGGAGTTGTCTAGCCCACTTTATGACTGTTTCAGTGCAGTTTTTCCCTATTTTCAGCCTCGAAAATAGAGTAAAAATAAAACCAAAATAACTTTTTCGTTATAGCTCCGATTTGCATGATTCTCGATCCGTTGGATGTAGAATAAAAAATTAGATTTTTATTTTTTTTTCAATAAATTTCCCTAAAAATTAGGGTTAGGGTTTGGTCCCAAATAACAAAGAAACACACAAAGTAGATAATATGATTATCTCTTTTATGGATTAAATGTGTGTCCTAAGAACTGGTTTCAGTGTGTTTAGATTTGTTGTTGCTCTTGATTTCTTGCTCTTGATTTGGATTTAGAATGAGGGGACTCATCCATAGTGGGAACCAAGAACACCCATGCCAAACATGATTTTCTCAAAAAGAGACTAGGGTACACCACTTAAATCCCAGTGGGGGGTTCGCCTAGCTCTTCCACTCTGAACCAATGATTGTTCCAATAGTGGGAGATAGTTTGAACATAAGTAACTAGTACCACTATAAGTAAGTGCCTTACTCCATTCTAGGATATCTAGGGGGCAAGCCGGTGGAAGGAGGTGAATTCCAACGTCACCGGATTGAATTGGGGGTTGGTGATGAAATCCAACTCCCCAATGTTTAAAATGATACGTGCGAATGTGTGTGATTATTTTTATATTTTGAAATAGAAAGTAATGCATCAACCAAAATTCATGACTACTTTCCTACAATACCTAAAAAGAACATTTCATTTTCAGACAAATGCATCTATAACTAGTCTATATGATTTTAATGCACTCTCCTATTTTGTGATGAAAATAGCCACTGATTGGGCCACATGCAAGCAAACCAAAACACAATGGCCTAGCATGCTGGAGACTAGGGTGGACCTTATAGGCAGAGGTCCACTATTCCTAGCAGCACCTAGAGGAAATCTAAAAGAAACCTAGGAAATGCAAAATGCAGTTTTTATTTCTTTTTCTTTTATTTTCCCTAATTAATCTATGTTTATGCTTGTTGTTTCTAGAAATAAAATGTAGATAAAAAATTAAATAAATACTAGGAAGGGGTACCAACCTTGAATCCCACTCAGATGATAGAAATTATGCCCTCTGCTGCACTTCTCTATTGGCCATTGTTGATCAAAGCGGCTAATTTTTGGTCGTTGTAGATCAGAAGATGCTGAAATTTGGCCACTGTAGACCAGAGTGGCTGATTTTTGGCCACTATAGACTAGAGCGGCTAAACCTGCACACAAAAACCTGAATCAGTAAAGTGGTAGAAAATAAAAACTTGGTGGGGGTCCCACCATGATCACCATCTGTAGCGACCCCGGGAAGCGAGCGCACCGTACACTACTCTATTTGCAATTTAATTATATCTAAAATGCTTTAAATGAAAGACCATGAAAAGCATATAACATAGAAAGTAACAAAGAATGAGATCCTTTGTATTGATATTGCCAAGACCCGGTTACATATCGATCCCTCTAAGGGATACCCAATTTCGATACAATGAAGTACAAGTGAATAAAATATCCCCTTGCAAAGGGGTGGTGCACTTTCAAAGGCTTCTCGGTGATGCACACGAAACTCGTATGAGGGCTTACAGATGCCTCCTTCTCTAGGTCTGGTTCCTAGAGGGATCTTTGTGCTTTCGAATGTTGTGGATCTATCCGATGAACCTATAGCCCTATAAGCAATGAAACAACAACACACACTTAGATGTCCAAGATTGCCTCCCCGGATGAGGTTATTAGCAATAAATATGCTCAATGGAAATAAATGCAATGAAACTAATACTATGAATGCAAATAAATAAAATAATTCTTATGCTAATGACATGAAAACATGAAGAAAGCAGAATAAAAGAAACTAATGCCTAAACCCTAGACTAGGTCTGCAGGCCACTGTCTAGGACAGTGGCCGCTAAGATGAAATATGTCTCTATTGATCCAAAGGCTATGGGATCTTAAGTCTACTACTAATGTTAGAATGATTATTGTATATGTTCAGATGATCCCCTCTCAATCTGACTAGGGCTTTCGCCACAAAATTGATCTCCAAGGGAAGCTCTCCAAGTCTCTAGAAGCTCTCCTCAATGATCCAACCTGTCTCAAAGATTTTGATATGTGATGTTGAATCTCTCTCTCTTGAATTGATCAAATAAGGATCCCCTGGTGCTCTTAGGTTTGCTCCTTATAAAGTGTGTGAAACCCTAGGTCTATGTTCAAAACCCTAGGATTGAATCCCTCATGCGCACTGGATGTTAGCATGAGAAGCTTTTATCTTTGTCTATGTTTGAAGACCAGTTAACTGAAGTCTAAATTTAGACTCAAGTCTCCCATGTAGAACTGGCTCATGAGGAGGAATGCAAAGTTATCCCCGCTCACCTTTATTGCATGCAGACTACCACTTCCACCCGTGATTGGGCCTATTTATCGGCAAAATGCTTTTTATGGCTTAGTCGTTATCATCTACAGCGACTAAGATTTGGCCACTGTCATCTATAGCAACTAAGGTTTGGTCGCTCTAGCCTACAATGGCTAGGATTTGACCGCTTTATTCTACAACAACTAAGTTTTGACCACTCTAGCCTACAATGGTCAGGATTTGGCCACTCTAGTCTACACCAGCTAAGCTTAGATGGGCTAAAATTACCATTTTGAGTGGTTAGGACCACTGCTTGCTCTTGGAAAGGTCCAAAATTGGTCATATGGTCTTCAGATGTGCTCATATGAGTGGTTTCCTAGACATGACATGTTTTAGGTGTCTACAATTACTTCTTCTAGAATAATCCCTTTAACTTGAAAATTTAACTGTTTTCTTTCCTTTTGGTTAGTGAAAAGCACTATCTTGGTTTTTCTAGTATTTACTTATTGTAGTACCTTTACACTACCTTCCAAAAATTTATGTATACTTTTCAAGCAAGCAACAACAAAGGAGAACCAACCAATAAGAAATCCTTCAAAATCTCAAAATTTTGCTAAGATTTAGAAGAAATGTGATTTGCCTAGGGAACATGTCCATTGGCTTAGAGGAGTGATTCGCTCAACAAAGGCATCTACATGCTCAAATAGCTATTCACTCCACTCACTAATGCAAGCAATCCACTCAACAAAATTATCAAATCACTTGTCATAGAGAGTGAATAACTCACTTGGTATGCCAAAGTAAAAATCTATGAAGAATCTTCTAGAAAGCGATAATTTTATCATTTTGTGGTGTGCTAAAGATTTTTGAAGCCTTCTAAACCTATTAAAGGTATATTTAAATCTGATTCATGACTAAGGATGACATATTATAATGTATTGGACAGACCTAGGGGCATTTCATTGTACAATGTATTAATTTATTGGAATAGTTTATTATGCAAACTTTATGGGTTGTGCTTAGTCTTGTTATGGTTAAACCCTCTTATAATTAACCTAAAGATCTCTAATTATGTTAGCTTAGGCTAAAATTTATTATGTAATTGGATATTTAGTATTGGTATAAATATCCCTACCCACTCATTTTATCTATGGGTATAGTGATTATTTATGGTGCTTATGGGTGTCCACCATATCTCTCTTTTTCGTTATTCTTTTTACTTTATGTATAAGATTTGAGTGAATAGATTGCTTCTATTCATTTATGAAAAATATTATGAATTCTAATAACACATAAAATCCATTGCTAATATCATTATCAACTTTACATCATAAGATAAAGTGTTTCTCTATTTTTATCATCCCTAACATGCAAGAGGTATATATTATCTCTTTTGATTTCTCTTTAGGTTTCTTACATCTACTTATCTTATATTTGAATTGATGTGAGGTAGTCCTCAATTGGGTTAGAAGCATCTTTGCTTTCCTTTTGATATTTGTATTTATATCTGCTTTTTGATGTTGCTCACATATGGGATTGAACTTAGTAAGGTAACATGGCTCCTTTCTTCCTAGCTCTTTTGTGTAGATTACTTTCTTGTATTTTTCCTTACAAGAACTTTTATGGCCTTATAGATTTTTGGGTATTCTATTAAATCAATACCCCCCTTATTCATTCATTTGATATTGTGTTTTATCGAGTATTCTTGTTTCTTCTTCTTTTATTTATCTCATCTTCTACTATAACCTTAGGCCACATATTGGAATCCAATTGTTTGATATTTTTTAAATATTTGATAAGATGAATCATTGCAAGTTTCTTAATATGAAAAGTGCATTTTTTCGCTAGAAGTACTGCATATGGAACTGAAGCTTTTATTTTGAAATTGCTTGTAATTGAATATTTTTTATCCTCTCTATTTTCCTTCGTTTAAAGGTCAATATACCACAAAACCATTTTTCACACTCATAAAACACCAATAGTACTACCAATAATATAAATAAGACCTAAATTATCTTCTAATCCCAAAGTTTCATTATACAATTAAGTCTTATTTAAAGATATACCAATATACTTGTATTTTATTACTTCTAGAATAATCCCTTTAACTTGGAAATTTAATTATTTCCTTTTATTTTGGTTAGTGAAAAGCACTATCTTGGTTTTTCTAGTATTTACTTACTATTGTACCTCGAAACTATCTTCCCAAAAAAATTGTATACTTTTGAAGCAAGCAACAACAAAGGAGAACCAACCAATAATAAATCCTTCAAAATATCAAAATTTTGCCGAGTTTTGGAAGAAATGCGACTCTCTCAAGGAACATGTTGATTGGATTAGAGGAGCAATTAACTTAACAAAGGCATCAACCCAAAGTGAAAATCCATGAAGAATCTTCTAGAAAGCAACATTTTTGTCATTTTTTGGTGCACTAATTGGAACCTTCTAACTCTATTAGAGATATATTTAAAGGCATGTAACATTTGGAGGTACACAAATTTGCTAAAGTTGCCCCCAAATATTTAGTTTTACTAATAGTAATTATTTTTCACTTTAGGTAACTTAGGGGTCAACTCTTATGATAAATAAGGGCCTAGGGCCATCATTGTAAAAATATTTTGACAATTCAAAGCTAAACTACGTAAAACCTACATTATGCTTTGTACTCATGAGGTGTAACAAATTGGAAAGTCCTTTGCATTTCATTAGCCCATATTGTCATTTTTTTATCAATTTTATAATCAAATGAATGGGTGAACAATGACTTTATTTGAGTTCTCACATGTTGATTAAATGTATGTTATTCTATCTATAGTGTATAACCATATTTGCTTTCATCTCTCACTCTCTAAAATTTTCGCACTTTATTTTATGTATTTTAATTATGAACTTTAAATTTTCGTATTCACTTTCATGTGTGTGCATTTAATTAGTTTATATTAGATCTAAAATGAGGACAATGGGGAGCTAGCCTAATTCTAAAGGATGGGTGAAGCCTACGGAAAAAACTTCCAACCTTGTTAAGACTTGGATTCTGAGGGTGCAACAACTAAAATAGAATTCACTCCATTTTCCCGAATCAACATTATTTTTGGCATGCTCAATGGGAAAAACCCCATTTTCATGTATTTTTCTCAAATTTTGTGCCCAAAAATGCATCCCCCACAAACAAAGTGATTTGCTCAAAATCAGGAAAATTTTTCTCTAAGTCAGACTCAAGAAGCAATTCACTTGCAAAAGTGAGCAATTTGTTCAATTTGAAGCAAATTTCAGATTTTTGTAAGAGTAAGAATTTTTCTCCACAAAGTAGGTGAATCACTCATTTTCACCTACACTTCCAAAAGGGATGAAAATCAAGTGATCTTCTTGATTATTCAAGTATGGACCTAATTTTACCTAATATTTCACCCATTTTTCAATATGCATGCTTATATCTCATAGGCACTTTGTGGATGGTGACTCAAAATTGAACCTTAGAAATCAATTTTTTGTGAAGATAACTTTAGCAAGGACTGAAAAAAACTTGAATTTGCTTCATATGTGAATCTATTATGGGTAGATGCACTTAAGGTAGATATTTGAGTCAAATCTACAAAATTTTGAAGCAATAAGTGATTTGTTCGGTCTAGCAAGTGATTTACTCAATAAAGGGTAAAAATAAACAAAAATATTCTAGCATGTAATTTGCTCTACAAAATCTTCCAGGACAAATTCCTTCCTTTGTAAAATATTTGTAAGTCCCACCTGAAGAGTGAATTCCTCAATAAAGCAAGAAAATTGCTTATCTTTCCAAGTGAATCATTCATTTTTTTCTATTTTAGCAAAAACACAAAAACAATGAGTGAATCACTTCGATTCATAATTTATAGGAAAACCACTCCATTTGAATCCTCGATGTGAATCACTCCATTTTGAAAATAAATTGCTTGAAATGGATAAATTTTGCAAATTTATGATTTTTCTAAATTTTATCCTAAATTTCTAGATTCTACCTTGGGAATATATGTTTGTAGATACAAGCACATGAATACACAAATCAAATCTCAAAAATTAAAAAAGAGTATCAATTAATGAAATTGATCACATTTCATAGGAAGAACACAAAAGGAAAGAGGAAAGAACAAACTACCACTTGGGTGCACTAAGAAGAGTTTTAAAAACTTCTAGTGACTAATCCCATCTTGTCCAAAGGAAAGAGCTCAAAGGTTAACCATATTAGTTTTGTCTTCATCCCCCCAGATGGGTTACCTAAACCAACAAATGGGTTATTCTCCCACCCTAGTCAACCCAACCTATTCCAATACTATAACTCACACCAATCCTTTGTATCAAGTACTAGTAGACATGAATAATCTCATGAATAATCTGCTCTTCACATAATATTTCTATAATGGGCCTCCAAATACATAAAATGTTCTACGTATGAATACTCTTCTAATGCAAAGTCCTATAGGATCTAGTAACCTTATTGAATATTGGTAAATCCTCAATAGCTTGGAGCAAAGGGATTGTTATGTTTAAGCATTTTAGATCTTCCAATAGATCAAACCCCTCAAAATATTCTTCTTTATATTCTAATCTCTCAAGGCATGATGCTTTTTGAGTTTTTGCTAGCATGTTTTTTGGAAGATCTTCTTCCTTTCTAGTTATAGGCTCAAACCATTACCCAAACTAAATTGATAGGCCTGAACACCAACCTTGCAAAAAATACACAAGTGATGATTGGATAAATAGGGTCATAGATATCCTAAGAAAACACTTAGGGATCAACACTATCTTTGAATAATCAAGCATGCAAAACTATGCAAAGGCCACTTCTTTAGCATCAACATGTTGAACAAGTGGGTTTGAACTATACTCCACCACAACAAAACTTAACATTACCTCTAACTAGTTAAATACATAAAAATTTGTAAAATCCACCTCCTCGAAACTAATAAGTTTAGTAGTTAGGTTTAAACTATATTATTCAAAATATTTAATTTCCCCCTAACCAATAATGGGTTTATCTATATATGTCACTTCAACATTCACCTTACTATCTCCCATATCTCTACCATCCCTACCACCTAACCAACATTCAAGATATGCAATGTACCATCCTCATCAAGTACAAACAAGTTCCTCCACTACCAAACAACCCCTATGCACATACTAGACCACCAAATCAAATCCCCAATTAGACCTATCAAAATCTCTTGAAATATTGATCTATTATCCATTTCTTGAGTTGCTACAAAAGCTCTACAAATATTTGAAAGAAATTTAAGCAAAACTAGATCATCTCAGTGAGTTTTCCACATTTAAGTAAATTCATCGTATCCAAAGGAAGTCTAAGGGACATTAAGTTATAATAATAGAATATAGATAAAGGAAAAGAAACAAGGAAAAGAGTAAGAGGAGAGAAACAACTAAAAAGAAATTTTGTTATGGTAGAGATCCACTAAAAAGGAAGGTTGAAAAGAGATTGAAATATCTCTCTTTCACATTCTAAGGGTTCTAAACTACTCCTAGGTAGCCCATTAAGCTTTGTTAGAAGGAGATAAACCTCAACCTATAAATTCAATATCACTAAAAAAGAAGAAAATTCCAACCAAAATCAACATGTTGGAAGCATTAGTGTTGCTTGGATAAAGATATCTACTACAAAGTCTACTCCAAAAATATGTAGTTAGAATTTGCTCCAACCCAAGTAGCCGAGAAAAAAAAATTGATCGCTAAATAACTATCAAATATTAAAGTTAGTGCCATATGATGTGCAAAATGCAACAAATCCAAAGGATCTATAGCCATCTCCATTTTATGTAACACTCAAATAAAAAAATATATTCTCAAAGTTGCATTATTAATTTAAGAGTAGTAGTTACAATTATATCATGTACAAGGAAATGAGTCTCCCTTATACCAAGACAACTAAACATCCAATATAGATGGACAAGATGAGAGTCAATTCAATAGTCATCCTCAAAAATTTGGTCATGACCATAGCCAAGTATCTAAAATTTGTGGTATTTCAAGAGGTGATGGTCGTAGACTTACACCCATACTTTGGTATGTTATAATCTAAATAATGAACAAATAAGTTATTATAGGATGGTTTTTTAGCAATGGATTATACACACATGAAGGTGCCCAAGGATGGTAAATTTATTAGAATAAAAATGAGCCACCCTACAACTACCTATTGCAAAATATAGAGGATGATGTTGAAATAAATTGGAACAAGCTTCTAGAATACATAGATGAAGATGGCAGTCAAGAAGATGATCTTGAGATGGAGATGATAATCAGTGTACTACAAGATGATGGGGATCCTGAATGGGATTTTAAATAAGCATAATTAGAAATTTTACTAATCATAAAACTCCTAGAATCTATGCCTTGATGATCCATGGGAATAAAAATACATGGTGAATGTACTTCAATGGGGCTAAAATCAATAATGGGGTAGGTGCTAGAGTATAGTTCACTGATATCTAAGGGGTATAAATCAATTATGCATGTAGACTATTATTCAATTGCACAAATAATATAGTTGAATATGAATCCCTTTGTACTAGTTTGATAAAATCATAAAGGATGAGTAAGAAGACCTTAATATATGACAACTCTTAATTAATAATGAATTAGGTCAATTCCTAGTACATTACCAAGTATAGGCACCTAAAATCCTACAAACATCGAGTCTAGGATTTGCTCAAAAGTTTCAATTCCTATGAAATCAGAACAATACCCTAGAAAAGTGAATACAAAATCATAAGAGTTAGTAGGTATAGCAACATGCTCTAATCCTACAAATAACATGTGGGATAAGTCAAAAGAACTAGAGGATATTTTTTGACCCTTGATTCCCAATAATTGTGACCATTAGCAAGTCTTCAATAGTAATGAGCGGGTAATAAAATTATCCATCAAAGAAACATAATATATCAAAGAAAAGAATGAATATGGAGATAATATCAAAAATAGGGTCATACAACTTAAATCAAACCAATTGCCTAACAAGATGGTCACACCAGAAATTTTGTTCAACACTAACAATAGCATGAGGAAAGACAATTTAAAAGTGAAATATTCTACATATCAACCTATTGAAATAGCCAAAGTGGAGAATCTATTACTTGGAAAAGACTATACTCAATAATAACAAAATATTTTCAAAGAGCTTTGTAATAAGTATAGGAATATAATTGCTTGGTCATACGAGATTTTGAAAGTCTACGAACATAATGTAATAGATCATACCATCAAAATGGAACCAAATGCTAATATTTTCTACTAGAAGTAGAGATGCATTAATCCCAAAATAGAAGTTGTAATGAAGAAATAATTATTGAAAATTTTATAGGGTTATATTATATTCTCAATCAGGCATTCGACATGAGTCACCAACCTTGTTCCAGTGCATAGAAACAATGGAGATATTAGGTTATGTTTTGATTTTAGGAACTTAAATAGTGCATCCTTAAAAGATCATTATGCACTACATGTTATTGATCAGATACTACATAAGGTGACTGAGTCACAAATATTATTACTCTTTGATGGTTTATTTAGGTACAATTAGATCTGGGTTAAGGATGAAGACCAACACAAGATAACCTTCACCACCAAGTGAGGTACTTTTGCTTATTAAAGAATACATTTTGGTTTATCAAATGATGGAAAAATCTTCCAAAGAGTAATGTTTATGTCATTTTTAGGGCTTGTGGACAAGATCATTCTCATTTACCTAGATGACTTGACAGTATTTTCCAAGGATAGGAAAAAGCATGTGAAACATCTAGACTCCATTTTTGAAACGTGTCAAGAATTTGGTATTCTTCCTCAACCCAAAGAAGTCCATATTCAATTTTTAAGAGGGGAAGTTGCCATGTCATGTAGTATCAAAGGATAGCTCTTTAGAATAGACCAAAAAAGGAAAGAAATATTTCCAAGAGGTAAAATACACCCTTTCTAATGCCCTTGTCTTGATCAATCCATACTTATTCAAAGAATTCAGGTTATATATATTTAGGATAGAAGAAAGTATCATAACAATCCTAAATTAGAATAATGATCGATATGAATAACAACCCATCTCTTTCATGATCCAAGACCTTTATGGTTATTAAGAGAGGTACACCTTGATTAAGAAATATGTATTTACCATAATGAAAGCTCTAAATAAGTTCAAATACTATCTCTCACAAAGTAAGATGATTATCTTTGTGATACACTTTGATGTTTGATCTACTATACTACATGGATTATTAGGAGAAAAGTGGACAATATGGATTAACACAATACAAGAATTTGACATCAAGATTAGTCCTACTAAAATAATAAGGGGTAGGGCTTTATGTGAAAGGAAGAAAATAATATTGAAAAAGAATAGATTACCTTAGTCAAAGAAATAGATAGTCATTATGGTACTAGATGGATGAGCAATATGCAAGTACATGGCTATAGGATATGCCCCAAAGGGCTTGTCCACCAAAGAAAGAATTGGTTCAAACAAAATATGATAAACTACCAATGGCTAGGCAATATCTTATTCAAAAAAGGCTATGACAACATCCTAATTTGATGCATAGAAAAAGGCAAACAAGACATTGTGATCAAGCAATATTATGATGAAGGGGGAAATTTTTTACATCGACCACAACTTATAATATCTTGAGGACCAGGTACTATTGGACCACTTTATTTACCAATTGCTATTAATAGGTAAAGGGTTCTAAATATTAACACATGTTCCAAGGAAAGAATAAAATGATGTCACGGTCATTAAAACCAATTGTTGTGACCAAACCATTCCAAAAATGGGGCCTAGATTTCAAAGGTAAGATCAATCTATTATCAAGTGTTGTATATGGATGGATACTCATCGCCATTTATTATTTCACCAAATGCGTTGAAGCAGTTCCAGCTAAAGCAATTGATCAAGAGACTATGGTGTAGCTACTTGAAGGTATCATCACTTAGTTCAGAACACCTACCACCATAGTAACTAATAATTCTACCTATTTCAAAGGAGAAAAGGTAATAATTTTTTTTCTTGAACACATATTACTACTTAAAACATCATCCAGTTACCACCCCCAATGGAATGGATTGGATGATTTGACTAACAATAATATCATGTGAATCTTGAAAAAGACCATTCCAGAGTCATAGAGGGGCTAGCACACAAAGTTGTGTAAAGCATTATTAAAAAACAAGGTAACTCCAAAAGTATCTATAGGATTGTCCCCTTATAAGTTGATATACTATAAAGAGGTATTGATTTTTATTAATCTCAATCTACTATACCTCCAAATATCACAACTTGAGCTAGAAGACACTAACATTAAGGCCTTATAAGCTAGGGTCAATGAAATATTAGCTGTAGAGTAAGAAATAAAAAAGACCTTTAAAAATATCACTCAATGAAAAAGGCTATTAAGAGATGGTTCAAAAAAGGAGCAACAAAAGTGGAATACAAGAAAGGAGACCTTGTCCTTAAATGGATGAGGATCCTAAAAACCAGGTGCCCATCAAAAATTAAAATTCTTTGTGGAGTTGACCCTACTAGATTGTCAAAGTTGTAGGTCAAAATGCATGTATACTTGCCTCCGTGGAAGGGGTAATGCTACCTATCTTCATGAACAAGTGACACCTCCAAACAATATAATAAGGATTATCATCAAAATAATAAGTATGTACATATGATATCAACTATTAAAATGAAACTATTACTTCCTTTCTATTGTTCCCAATATCCTCTCTCATATATTTCTCCTTTTCATCTATATTTATCTTTTGTTCTTCAAAATGATATTATGTCAAATCTGACAGGGCAATCGATGCTTATATAAGCATAACACTTTGTTAAAAAAATAAAAGAAATAAAAAGGAGTTATTTGATTGCAAAAGTGAGCAATTTTCTCATCATTGTGAGTGAAGTGATCATTATAATGGATGGCCTAGTGATGCAAGGCCAGTTGGCCCCTAGCTAGCTAACCACCCTATACAAGAAAGGCATGCCTAGGCAAACATGTCTTGTCCTTCCTAATGCTTGTGAGACAAGCAAAGTCTCCCCAAGATCGAAGAATGCTCCACAAGATCAATCAAACACAAAAAATAAAAAAACCACAACACCAATATTAAGTGGTAAAATCCTACTTCAAATGAAGAAGGGAAACATCCACTATGAAGCTCACTATATTACTCAATGATTCAACAGTACAAGAATGCTTCAATGTTATGCAACAATATGCATCAACATAACCTACAACACAAGTCAATATGACAAGATACGATGATATGTAGTAGAAAACACCCTTATTTAAAGAGAAGCTTTTCTACTACAAACCTAAATCTTATCACAATCCAATCTTATTACAATCTATCAAATATTATAAAGTGCTTTTGTTACTTTCTAATTTTATCACAATCTAATCTTTGAGATATGTGATAAGTGGCATCTATCAAATATTAGAAATTTATTAGTTACTTTCTAATATTTTCTAGAAAATGGTTGAGAGCTTGGATTAAACTTTATTTGGTGGAAAGTGTGGTTGGAGAGAAATGCTAGAATTTTTAGAGAAAATTTTTCTTCTTTAGATGGATTTTGGCAGGTCATTTGGAGCAAAGTCACAAAAACTGTGGCAGTCTATGCTAAAGAGGAAACTCAGGTTGTTATTGGGGTAATGGAGAAGGAAGTTGAAGTGCAAGAGGGACAAGACAGATCTAGTTGGAAACCACCCCCAGAAGGTTGGATTAAAATTAGTACTGATGGAGCTGCAAAAGGCAATCTAGGTAGAGCTAGAATTGGAGTGGTTTGCTGGAATCATGTTGGAACAGTGCTCTATTGGGAGCTGCAAGGCTTGGGAAGAGCCACAAATAATGAAGCAAAAGCCTTAGCTATCAAATCTACTTCTATTTGGGCGATAAAACAAGGTCATAGGAGGATAATCCTAGAATCAGATTCTCAAATAATGGTTGGAGCTCTAGATTGCATGAGGAAATTTGCTTTGAAAACATGGAGGTTGAGGATTCTTGTCACTCAAATTAAGGAATTATGGAGGGAATTAGATGATGTGATTCCAGTTTATGTGAGTAGAGATATAAAAAAAGTGGCAGACTTCCTGGCTAAGATGGGTACTGAGAAGGAGGTAGGGGTTCAGTGGCACAATGACATGGCTATTGAGGATGAGATGATTAGGCAGGTTGGTGAGCAAATCCAATGCTTAGCTAATTTGGATAACCATTCCAAAAATACTATTTAGGAGATTTATGTTTCAATGTAGATCTTCTTTTATAGTTGTAAACAAGTGAACAATCATTGTAGAAATATGGTTTAAGATATTTGGCTCCAATGTAAATATTATTTTACTGTTGTAAACATGTGTTCTCTCTGACTAAGGTTGGGAAAAGTCTCATCCCAACTTGTAAATGATCTTTGTTTTAATACAAGTTTTTTCAAATTATTTTTCAAAAAATATTTGCTAGAAAAGGGGGAATAACTTTTTTTCATAAATTAAATATTCCTAGCACCCTTATTTTATTTATTAATTGGGTGGGAATATTTTTACATAGAATTATTTTCTAAATATTATTCTTTAGACTTTATATTTTAGTCTAAGAATAATTTACACAATGTTGCATTACATATTCCAACACTCCCCCTTCATGCAATATTTGGGAAATGAATTATGAGACAAAGAAACATTCTCCCCCTAAATATACAAATGGGGATGAGAATCAAATGAGTAATATAGTTACAATGAGCTTCTATGACCAAGAATGGTCTATAATAAGGCACCAATACAAAATGGGCCAAAATGAGACTGCAAGCCCCCAACGGAGTAGCTTCAGATACAAGCAGCTTACAAAGCCATCCATCAACCACAAGTGGTTTCAAATTACAAGAAGAAAACATCACAAGGGTGTCTTCAGTAAGCCTGCAAAACCCCAAACGAAAGTACCTACAAGCTACAAGCAGCTCAACATAAGATCAGTTAGATACATCATCATAAATATATTCACCATAGCATATATGAATATCCAAATATGATAACAAAACTGATCTAACAAATAGTGAACTATAAGTCATCACAAAAATATGCCAAGCCATACTTATAGTCACGTGTTATATAGTTGATCAAAAAATATCATGTACAAAGTTGCATAAAGCAAACAAGGAGTACCATGATAATGCAAACTCTAAAGTACCATGTACAAAAGTAGCACAAGGCTAACAAAAAAGTACCATGTACAAGAGTTGCATAAGGTATATAAAAATAATAAAGTGTGTACACCAGTTGCATAAAGCCAACCATAAAATATCATGTACAAAAGCAGAATAAATACTAACAAGAAAGTACCATGATAAACCAATTGCATAATGCCAACTACATAAAAACATGTACAAAGTTGCACAAGAAAAAAAGAAAGTACCATATACAAGAGTTGCATAAAGCAATTGCATCATATACCATAATTGCACAATGCCATCTACAAAGTAACATGTACAAAAGTTTCACAAGGCAAACAAGAAAGTACCATGTTCAAAACAAATGCAAAAAGCAATTATACCACCAAAGATCAACTCATATATAACACAAATAAGGATGACTTTGTCATCACACAAGTGTAAATACACTTCATTCCCCCTTGAGGATAACTTCATCAAACCAAGTGAGTCCCTCAGCTTACAAAACTGCTCCTTGGGAAGAGGTTTGGTGAACAAATCAATAGAATTAGAAGATGATGGGCAATACTCCAATTGATTAGTCCCATCCAATACCTTCTCTCTGATAGAATGGGCTTGGATTTCAATATGCTTTGTCTTTTGATGCATTACAAGATTTTTAGCCAAGGCAATAGCTAATTGATTATCGGAGAGCAAATGTGAAGGACCAAATTGCTCAAAGCCAATTTCCTTCATGAGGGTACGAAGCCTAACAACTTCCTATGTAGCTGCTATCATAGCCTTATACTCTGCTTCCATTGTAGAAAGAGCAATTGTATCTTTCTTCTTGGAAGACCAAGAGATAGTTGCAGACCCAATACTAAAAACATATGCTTTGGTAGAATTTCTGTCTATTCTATCCCCTCCAAAATCAAAATCAGCATAGCCAAAAAGAGCAAAGTAAGGAAGCCTAGAATACTTTAGTGCCAAATATCTAGTACCTGTAAGGTACATCAAAATCTTCTTGGTAGCTTGTAAGTGCTCAATATAAGGTTTATGCATGAACCTAGCCATCATACCATCAATAAAAGCAATATATGGCCTTGTGATGGTAACATAAATAAGACTACCAATGAGCTGCCTATACAATGTAGCATCAACCAACTGAGATTTTGTACTTACTTCCAACTTAACCCCTATAGAAATAGGAATGGAAGTAGGATTGCCATCCTCAAAATCAAACCTTTTAATAAGATCTCCAATATACTTGGATTGAATCAAAAAAGTACAATACTCATGTTGATAAACTTGCATGCCAAGATAGTAGTGTAGAAGACCAAGGTCAGTCATTTCATACTCTGACTTTAATTTGGAGATGAAATCAAAAATGGGCTCATTCTCATTTCCAATCACAACAAGGTCATCAAAATTAGAGCAATTAAAATGACCAAGTTATCCTTCATAAGCACATAGAGATTTGTATCTGAACAACATTTATTAAATCCAAGAGACAAGAAGTAACCTGAAATCTTCATGTACCATGCTCTAGGTGCTTGCTTCATATTGTACAAGTTTTTCTTTAGTTTACACACAAGTGTTTCCTTACCTTGTACAACAAATCCTTGTGGTTGACTCATGTATATATCCACATCCAAATCACCATTTAGAAAGGCACTTTTCACATCAAGATGAAAAATCTACCAACCTTGAGCAACAACAATAGAAACGAGAATCCGAATGATGGGCATTTTTGCAACTGGTGCAAAGGTTTCATCATAGTCAATGCCATGTTTTTGAGCATAACCCTTAGAAACCAATCTAGCGTTATACGTTTCTATCTCTCCATTAGAATTTTACTTGATTGTATAGATCCACTTATTCCCAATAACAATTTTCTTATTAGGATAAGGCACTAGATCCCAAGTTTTATTCTTTAGAAGAGAATCCATCTCAACCTTCATGGCATCAACCCAACAAGAGTGTTGTGAAGCTTCTTGGTAAGAAGTAGGCTCATGATCATTATCTATCTTAGCTAGAAGATACATGTTAAGGGTCATACTTCTAGTTATCCTTTGGCTAACTAAATTCTACTCTTTAGGACCCCTAGAATGATCCAACCACTTGGTCCTTTTGACACAAGGCCCACCCTTTTATAACTCAATAAGGTCTTCATTGAATTTGACATCTCTTGAAACAAATACAATGCGTGAAGAAGGTGAGTATAACCTGTAGATACCCAAATATCATTCTTGAATAATCATCTATAAAGGTGAGAATATAGGATGCACCACCAAGTGATCTAACATGTAATGGACCCATAATATATGTATGAATGAGTTGAAGAATTTGTGTGGCCCTTGTTGACTTGTCCTTTGCAAACTTTTGTTTGCTCATCTTGCCTAAGATGCATGTTTCACACAAACTATGAATAGGTGAAATGTTAGGCAAGGGTTCAACCAAATTTTTGGACTTCATAATTTGAATATTTTGATAGTGGTATGGCCTAACCTTAAGTGCCCAAGCTTGATACTAGGAGAAACTTAGTTTCTAAACACACTTTAGGAGGAGCATCACCTAACACATAAATATTATTCTTCACATAACCTGTAATGATTGGTAGCATGCCCTTCCTAATGCTCTATGAAGTTGCATTGAAATCAATAGTGTGATCACTTCTAGAAACTTGCAAAATAGAAATTAAATTTCTCCTAAGGTTAGGCACATTTAGGACATTATCAAGTAATTTTCCTTCAATTACAACATTGCCAACACCTTCTACTTGAAGTCTAGTATTATCACCGATGACAACTAAATCTGAAGAGTGCTTATGAAAGTCCACAAACTTATCCTTTTCAAAACACATATGGTTAGTGCATCTAGAATCTAACACCCATTCATTAGAAGTAGATGAGTCAATGGAGTAGAGGGCACAAACAAAGGCATTTTTATTAGAATTTTTCTTTACATTGTTGTTATTTTTCTTTCCCTTGCCAAACCATTTCTTAGGTCCTTGTCCCTTAGCCTTTTCTTGCTCTTCCTTTTTTGCAATCTTCTTCTTATTGAAACAATTTTATTCCTTGTGGCCTCTCTTGCCACAAAAGTTGCAAGTGAAATCAACTCTAGGTGTCTTGGGTTGGAAATTTTGATTTTTCCTTCCCTTGTATTTCTTCTTGAAGGAAGCCTTAGTGGCACTTAAGGCAACATTCTTCTCCTTGACAACTTGACCATTCACTTTGTCTCTATTAAGAGACTCTTCATGTTGAATCAATAATTGTGAAAGAGTGTTGAGAGGAATGCCATCCTCTTCTTTCTCTAGCCTAGTCTCAATAATGGTGACAAAATTCTTGAACTTGCTGGACAAGTTCCTCAAAATGATAAAGCTTAAGAGCTTCTCACTTATCCAATCACAATTACAAGCCAATAGTTGAGTTCTCATGTCTTTCATCTTTGAGAGGAAGATCAAGGCACTTTCTTCTTCACCTTGCATAGTGCTAATAATTTTGGACAATAAAGTGAATTTCCTTGATGTGTTGGACCCTAGATGGACTTGTTTTAGCAAATCCCATGCATCTTTAGCATGCTCACAATGGCTTATAGTGAGCAATATCTCATCACTCACACTATTGATAATCATGGAAAGTGCAAGGTGACTCTTGTTGTTGTATGTCTCAAGTGCCCTTGCCTGGGTTGGGATTTCTTCATCTCCATTCACAATGGGCCATAAATTTCTTGCTTGAAATTCAGCCCTCATCCTTGGTTCCCATATTCCAAAGTTTGATCCATCAAGGATGTGCTTAGGTGTGAAGGAGATTCCATGATCAACCATTCTAGAAAGTGAACATAATCAAAACATAAGATGCATTGACAAAGTAAATAAATGATGCAATAAGAAAGTAGATAAACATACTTGAATATATATAAAAAAACATAACTTTCAAGTAATCTACTTTTCAATCATCAAAGATAAAATATCATGAAAGATAATCAAAATTAAGCATCATTAAGAGAGATAAGCATCATCATGAAAGATACTCAACATCGTCATGAACTACTATAACCATCTTGCAATAAACAACTATAACCATATTGCAATTGAATAAATGAAATAAACCAAGATCAACTTGCAATAGATTAACTTGCAATAAGAAGGTAACTAACCATAACAATCATCTTGCAAAAAAAATAAACTAACTTGAATTGAACCATAAAATATTTGTTAAATGTTAGATAGTCAATAAGTTAGTAAGTTAGTGTTCATTTTAGGTTTTTCTATAGCCTAATGAATTGCAAATTCATCTCACCCAAGGTCAACCAAGCTACCCAAAAGGGTACGGGTATGAGGACCCGAAAAGGACTTGCTACCAATAGAGTAGATTCTTTTGGATTCAATAGGTGTTTAGCAAATATAAACTATGTTGCAAGATTAAGTAAATTTTAATTAAATACTAAAGTTGTGGTTATTAAGTTGATTTATTTTTTAACCTTCTTGATTAATATGAAAATTAGTAAATTGCAAGTTAGTTGGTTAGTAGATTGTTTAGTAGCAAGTTAGTAGTTAGATTAGTTGAGATGCAAAATGTAAGAAATATGAACAAGAGATAGTGGAGACACAAAGCAAAACACAAATACACACACCTCTCTCTCTCTCTCTCTCTCTCTCTCTCACTCTCACTTTCATTCTCTTTTACTTTCATAATGAGAGATACAAGTTACATTAATTTACAGTATGCTTCAAGCAAATACTGGAGAGAGATTAGAAGAAATTAATAAAAATAGGGGAAGAGAGTGAAAAAGTTGATCCAAAATTGCCTTGTATACTCCAAAACATACTTGGATAACCTTGCAAAACAAGCAAACTCACAAACAACCATTGTTAATGTGAGAAAAAAATATTGCATTTTAAGGAGAATAATAATAATTTTTAATACAAAAAATTGCTTAAAAAAATGCAATTAAATTAATAAAATTTATTTTATTAATAAAAATAAATGGTATGAAAAAGTTTAAAGATTTTTATAAAGCAAAACTATTTCAAAAAGAAAAATTGTTTTTTTTTTTTTAAACAAAACAGTTTTATAAAGCAAAACGTTTTATATATATATATATATATATATATATATATATATATAGCCGACTATTTTTTTTAAATAAAAAAAATGACTATATATGGAAATAAAGGTTTTTGGGTCTTCCGGACGCAACCATGGGGTCCGTTTAGCTCCAAAACCCTTCCAAAAAAAGCTTAATGCCAAAAAAAAATTATAGATTTAAAATGAAAATACTGTTTGCAAAAGATCTAACAACTAGATCTAAAAACATAATAAATCTATAAACCCTAATGGCAGATTTGCAAAATAAGTTTACATAAAATATCCAAATATCAAATGCATGCAAAAAAAATATACCTTAATGGGTTTTTCACCTCAAAGGATTGAAGACACTTGATGGAGATCCCAACCGCTATGATACCAAATGTGAGACAAGCAAAGTCTCCCCAAGATCGAAGAATGCTCCACAAGATCAATCACACAAAAAAGGAAAAAACCACAACACCAATATTAAGTGGTAAAACCCTACTTCAAATGAAGAAGGGAAACATCCACTATGAAGCTCACTATATTACTCAATGATTCAACAGTACAAGAATGTTTCAATTTTATGCAACAATATGCATCAACATAACCTACAACACAAGTCAATATGACAAGATACGATGATATGTAGTAGAAAACACCCCTATTTAAAGAGAAGCTTTTCTACTACAACCCTAAATCTTATCACAATCCAATCTTATCACAATCTATCAAATATTAGAAAGTGCTTTAGTTACTTTCTAATTTTATCACAATCTAATCTTTGAGATATGTGATAAGTGGCATCTATCAAATATTAGAAAGTTATTAGTTACTTTCTAATATTTTCTAGAAAAGGGGGAATAACTTTTTTTCATAAATTAAATATTCCTAGCACCCTTATTTTATTTATTAATTGGGTGGGAATATTTTTACATAGAATTATTTTCTAAATATTATTCTTTAGACTTTATATTTTAGTCTAAGAATAATTTGCACAATGTTGCATTACATATTCCAACAATGCCTATAATTACCTAGGCAGGAAACTCAGAGGCATCACTTTTACATATACTAAGTAAACTACTTCTACCCCTAAGACAACTACACTTACCCTTAGCTAACCACTCACACAACCAATCAAACGGGTGTCGAAGGTTGAGTGCATCATACCCTCATTGGGGCTTCTCACCAATAAATGATAAAATTTCTCAATACAAATGCCAAATGAAATATCATTTTTTTTCCAAGTCCTTATTAATGAGTAATTTGATCGCTAACATGTGCAAATCACTTAAAATTTCAAGCAAGTTGCTCACCTTTGAATACAATCAAATCACTCCTTTAACCAAGTGAATTGTTTGAATATCCAAGCAAATTGCACCTACAAGTAGAGTGCATTTGAGCACCACTAGTGAGTAAATCACTCCTAAAGACAACTACAATTTAAACCATTTAAAAAAAAAAATACTATTTTACCCTTTTTCACCATAGACACCTCTTTCGCCTCCATTTCGTAGTCTCACCACCTACCACATATGTCACTCCTTGCATAACAATCCCTATTTATACATGATAATTTATACATCATCCATAATAATTGCCACAACTAAGGCCAAGTCACTTAAGGAGGATAAATAACTAGAGGAGGTATGGCCATCTAAAAGACAAGGGCAAAAGAAGAAGGAGAAGTGAAAGAGGTAGAACAAAAGAATAATTTGAATACCCCTAATAGAAAGTGGCTAAGGGCAAGTACACTTACTCCATGATGGAGGTTAGGGTAGAGTCACTAAGGAGTGTAAAGCTAAAAACATGACACCAAGCAATGCTAAATAAAATAGAATTCAAATAACTAGATATTGTACAACAAATAAGATTTATATTAAATGGGGGGAGCCTAAAAACTTTGTTGTTACAATAGTGAACTTAAGAATCCCTTGTGATACAATTATTACAAATCTTGCTAGGGTTCTCTGAAATCCTAGCTACAAAAAATGGTGGTGTCTTCAGTTGTGTCTCGCTCCCAACAGGTGTGAGTGGGCTTCTACATATATGATGTCAAGCCACTCCAGCTTAATCAGTTGCCCAATGCTTCTAATGTAATTTTTAATATACACACAAATGGGAGTTATTAGAAGGGCTTACATAAAATGCTCATGGGCACCTGGCTACTGCAAGAAATTCCTGTGGGTGCTCTGGATTGGTAGGGAGGCACCCAGAGGTGCTCGATGGTGGCAAAAAGTGCTTGAAGATACTTAGCAGATGAGGGAGGATTTTTTAGAAGCAGATCTAGCAAGGGCAAGGGATGTAGTGGCAGCGATGGCAAGCGAGGGAACAAGGAATATGATGGATGGAGTGGGGTTAGCACATAAATGTTGGGTTGGAAACTTAGGGAATCCAACAACTTAGGTATTCTAGAAACTCAAGGAATTCAAAAACTTAGGTTGCTTAGGGATTGAGCCATCAAAATGGTTCTTATTTATAATCCAACCTAGGGCATGCTAGGGTTTTAATGACACTAATCGTGTGGCTGAGATTAAAGAAAATCTAAGTATAGATATTAAATTTAGGGTATGGTATGGATTTATGTAGATGGACGGACAAGATTAAATGAAATCATATGGCTATGATTGATTTATTTATATAAATATTATTATTTAAATATATATAAATAATAGGTAAAAATGGTGGGAAATCTAGGATGGAGGACAAATGACTGTTTTGGTGGTGGAAATGACGGTAAAGCATAGGTGGAGGACAAGTGGCTATATTTTGGTGTCTATATATGCCCCTTTTTGTACCATGTTGCGTGAAACACAATATGGTGAAAAAATACAAGACACCTAATTGAGTTAGGCACAACAACAAATTCTCTCTCTTATTGGAATGTGAAGATGAAATCAAATAAAAAGAATAAATAATTTGGAGTTATTTTTGTAGAGCTAAAAACACAACACCAAGCAATGCTAAATAAAATAGAATTCAAATAACCAGATATTGCACAACAAATAAGATTTATATTAAATGGGGGAGCCTAAAAACTCCATTGTTACAATAGTGGATGTAAGAATCCCTTGTGATACAATTATTACAAATCTTTCTAGGGTTATTTGAAACCCTAACTACAACAAATGGTGGTATATTTAGTTGTGTCTCTCTCCCAATACGTGTGAGTGGGCTTTTGTGTAACCGATATCAGGCCACTCCAGCTTAATCGGCTGTCCAATGCTTCTGATGTATTGTTTAATCTATACACAGAAATAATAGAGTTAGTAATAATAATGAGGGCTCCAATGTGTGAGCCCTCAAAAATCACAATACAAACCCTAGCTATAACAATATAAAATGTGAAAATAATTAAACAACATGCAATATAATCAAATAAAGTAGATTTACTTCATTCTTTACTTGTTGTTTGTTGGTGGTTGGATATGTTGTAGGTCGATGGTGAAGGTGTACCCTGGCATCGCTTGAAGGCTAGGGGCTATCAGAAGGGCTTACGTAAAACACCCGTGGGTTCCTAGATACTGTAGGAAACACCCATGGGTGCTCTGGATTGGTAGGGAGGCACCTAGAGGCACTTGGCAGTGGTAGAAAGTGCCCAAAGGTGCTCAGTGGATGAGGGAGGATTCTGCAGAAGTAGATTTGGTGAGGTCAAGGGATGCGACGATGGAGATGATGAGCGAGGGAACAAGGAATATGATGGATGAAGTGGGATTAGGGCATAAATGTTGGGTTGGAAACTTAGGGTATCAAACAACTTAGGGATTCCAAAAACTCAAGGAATTCAAAAACTTAGGTTGCTTAGGGGTTGAGCCATCAAAATGGCTCCTATTTATAATCCAACCTAGGGCATGCTAGGGTTTCAATGACACTAATCATGTGGCTGAGATTAAAGCACATCTAAGGGTAGATATTAAATTTAGGGTGTGGCATGGATTGATGTGGATGGATGGACAAGATTAAATGAAATCGAATGGTTGGGATTGATTTATTTATATAAATATATATTTATTAAATATATATAAAATATAATATATAAAATATTATTATTTAAATATATATATAATAAATATATATAAATAATAGGCGAAAATGGTGGGAAAGCTAGGATGGAGGGAAAATGACTATGTTTTGGTGGTGGAAATGGTGGGAAAGCATGGATGGAGGACAAGTGGCTAGATTTTGGTGTCTACATATGCCCCTTTTTGTACCATGTTGTGTGAAACATAATATGGTGCAAAAATACAAGACACCTAATTGGGCTAGGCACAACAATAGCTTCTCTCTCTTGTTGGAATGTGAAGACGAAATCAAAGGCAAAAGAATAAATAATTTGAGTTATTGTGTAGCTTACCCCCTCAATTGGCGAATGAGGTTGTGGATGAATCTCATGAGCCAATTGAAAAATTTGTGCAAATGTAATGTGGATGATATGAATGATGTAAAATGTGATACCATTTTTACCCCAATGGTGGGAAGGGGATTGTTGAAAAATGTGATGATGATCATGGATAAGTGTCCTTATGGTAGGCTATTCATCTTACCGAATTGCATGGATGCAAATCGCTACAATCACCAAGTATATAGAATAACTCACTAGCTACATGGTTCACTTGAATATTGTTTAAACTTGGGAAAATATGCAAATGATGATGTGAAAAGAGATGATGTATGAATGATGAAAATGATGATGATCATCATTTTGTGAAGATTTGTACCCTTTTGAGGTGCTTTTGTAACTTGGTTGGTGAATTTTGCAATATGTGGTCGCAAATAAAAATTATGCTTCCAAATCAGTTGTAATCTTCACAAAACATGATAAAATGATGAAATGAATGCATGGATGCAGTTTGGATTGATTTGGTGAAGGTAAGCCACTATTTTGTGCTAGTTTTATCTTTTGTCAATATTGATGTGAAATGCTCGCGGGCATGTGATGTCTGCAGAAATTCTCATGGGTGCTTCAACTCACCAGAAGACACCCATGGGCATCCCAAGGTGCTTGAAGCAGCTATAAATAGCTTATTGGGTGATATTGAAGCTCATTTGTGCATTTAGGAGTTTGAGAAGATGCATCTGAGGAGTGAAGTGAGGTATTGAAGGTTGGGCATGGAAGCTATGGTGGTGGAGGGAGATGGTGTAGGGGCCAGGGCTGTGGATGAGGTATGAGTTGTGAGGTAACATTATGCTTTTGTATTGTGCAAAGTTTTTTTAAAATTATTAACTAATATTTTGTGTTGTGTTGTAGCTTAGGATTTTGGAGGCTCGACACTAGTTTTTGCCTTACATCCTTGAGATGAGGAAGGTGATTACGGATGAGGAGTGGGAGTTGTTGGAGGAGGTGGGGCTAGCGGAGGTAGCTCGATTGGATGTGGTGAGGGTTGATGAGGGGTACCTCTCTACCTTGGCAGAGAGGTGGGATGTGAGAGGGGGACATTTTAGCTCCCCATGGGTGAGGTGATAGTTACCTTGGAGGATGTATATCACATCCTCAAGGTACCGATGGAGGGGATCCGGGTTGAGGTTGGGCTCAACTAAAATATAGATATGATGAGGATGTTTGGGGATGCATGGTAGGGGGTGAAGGTGGAGTGTGGGGGTATACCTTATTTGTCCATGTATGTGGACAAGGAGTTGGACCCCCTTCGTGCTTTGGTGATGTTCATGTTGGCCAACATTGTGGCCTCAAATAGCATCGGATAGGTTCCCTTGGAACTTGATAGGGGTAGTGAGTGATATGCTCACTAAGAGATAGGTGTATGCATGGGCTCCCACCTTACTAGTGTAGGTATACTGAGAGTTATATGATGTGATGAGGTGGGGAAGGGATTGGGGTGCAACTTATTGTTGTAATGTTGGGGATGGGAGCATTTTAGGGTTGCTCGATCGGAGGGCTTGCTTATGGGAGAGTTTGGTAGGGAGTAGCCCTATGCTAGGTGATGGGATTTGGTTGAGGAGGTACAACTAAGTCGATCAATGAGGATGAGTCGGTGGTATAGGGAGTTATGGGTTGGATTGACATCCACCCAAGTGGTGTGGAGGCCATGGTTGGGTGCTTAGTGGATCAGGGATGGAGAGCACCTACGGTGGGTGTGGTAGGGTAGGTGGGTGGTTGGGAGGCATAGGAGTGAGGTGGAGTACTTCCAATTCTCATGAGTGCTCTATCAGTTTGGGTTGAGGTAGGATGTCCCTGATGAGCCAGTGTGGTATAGGAGACATCGGGAGGAGATCGGGCTACCTTGCATGGAGCCATGGAGGGTGGTCTTGGAGGATGATGAGGATATAGATCTCTTAGATGTGGAGGATGTGAGGATGACCATGGAGTATGATGCATGGTTCATGGCTCAGCCACCATGGGTACCATCTCGAGGAGTAGTTGATGGGGATGGAGGTGGAGAGGCTAGGGATGAGGGTACTCAGGAGGCTCAGGATGAGGGGACCCAAGAGACCCCCAAGTGGTAGTAGTGCCTTCGATCTGATAGTCGAAGGTGAAGGGCTAAGGGTGCAATGCATGGACTCTAGAGATTGGGGGAGATGGAGGAGATGGAGAGGATGTAGAGGAGGTTCTAGATGTACCTCTAGGATAGAGCAAGGAGGAGTGGGCACAACTAGAGTAGTAAGTGGTGGAGTAGGATGCGAGGATTGTGAGGCTCTAGGTAGAGCTAGCAAAGAGAGAGCATCGATATAATGTTGATATAGCACACCTTCGGTATTGGCATAGATATATCGAGGCATTGGAGGATAGGTTGATGGAACATCATATTCCACTTCCTGATCCTCCAACCTCATCTGTGTCTAGGGGTATGAGGCGTAGCGAGTCTAGGCATAGCTCTAGGTCTAGGGCTCCTTCTAGGTCATAGGGGTCCTCTTGGAGGGTATAGCTAGTGCTTAGATGCACTTTTGTATATGAGCCTTGGTGCTCCATTGTATGTAGCCTTTTGGAATTCATTGATATATATATATATATATATATATATATATATGTGTGTATGCTTTTTGTGTTATATTTTATGTGTATGCTTTGTGATAAGATATGTTTATGGAGATTAATGCAAGATGACATGTATGGATGATTAATGCAATATGGCATGTGTTAATGATCATTTATAGTTTAGATATTTTCTTGGCCATTTTTTTAGCATTGTTGTTTAATCAGGGGCACCAAACTTGGTGGCATATGGTGGATGAATGGCTTATGAAATGACATGGATGTTGACATGGAAGAAGATATGGATGTTGATATGGAAGAAGATATGGATGTTGATATGGAAGAATATATGGATGTTGATATGGAAAACTGCCTATTTTGTAGAGACTCAAACATCCTAGTGGTATCAAACAAACTCACTAAAACTACCTAATCCTTCTAGGACCAAATGTGTGTGTAGTGAATTCATTTACCGAATCAAGAGCATGGTAATGACCCTAGATAATCAAGAACCAGTGTGTGTGCAAGTGAGTTCATTAACTCATCTTGAGTAAATTGGGTAAACCTGTTATGGATGAAACCAAGAAGCTAGCTTGTCCGTATGAGCGGTCAGAGGTCTCTTTTAAAAGAGACATGTCACCATGCATGAGCGTACTCCACTACCAGTCAAGCATCTATAGCTCCGATGGAGGCTAACTCCATAGTCCATGACTTTTGTTTTTGATCTCTTAAGTTTTGGGGATGACTACCTAACCGTCTGACTAGAAATGTAGTATGATCCTTACAACCCAATTGATTAGTGGTGTGTGATGTAAAATATTTAGAGTTTTTGTTAGGGATTTTTCCCTACTCTTTCTTTTATTTTTGGAATTGTGATAGTGGTGAGAACCACTATTTTTATGGACTATGTTGCATGATGGGACTAGCAAGGATGACCCTTTTCACTTCAAGGTTCATACCAAGTATGGTGTTATCCCTCTTTGACACAAGATGTTTTTAAGATGTGAAATTGTGTTTGGTTCAAGAATGTTTTGGAGTCAATTCCCAAAACTCAAGATTTTCTTAGTGTATATGTGCAATGGTCCTAAAAGGAACTTGACATGTATTTTGGAGGTTTCTTAAAACACTAGGAGTGGTTGAGTGACCGAAAACACCTAGGAATTGTGAATGTGTGGTTTGTGTTAATGGCAATTTGACTTTGTGGAATTGTGTGGATGACATTGTGAAGGTGCCCCTGATTAAGGCAACATGACTTTTTGTTGGACCAATTAAGACCTTGAACTTAATAAATGATCCCTAATATGAAATGTGGAATGTGGAATGTGAATGCAATGTATGAAATGCAATTTTATGAAATGTGAAATGCAATATGAAATGTGGGTGAATGCATTGTTTTTGGAATGTAAATGCAAGTGAAATGCAATGTTATGAATGAAATGTATGCAAATATTTTTGTGTATTAGCCATGTATATATATATAGTAATCAAATCATGCATAGAATGCTCTCAAGTGTATAACATTAAGTGGTTTGGGTTCTTCCTCTCCCTCTAGACTGGCAAGTCTATAAGTACCATTACCCACTCTTTGTGTAATAATGTATGGACCTAACCAATTAGCCATGAATTTATCATGAAGATGCGGTAATGCATTGGTGTTTTGTTGATTCTCTTTAAGGACAAGATCTCCTACTTGGAATTCATGTAGATGAACTTTGGTATTGTAAGCACGTTTGAGGTGGTCTTGATAAACTCGTAAATGCTCTAAAGCATTGACTCACCTCTCATCAAGGAGTGTGAGTTGGTCAAGACGTGCTTGTCTAGCAATGTCATCATCTATGAATTCCTACAAAGAAATTTGCAAGGAAGGGATCTCGAGCTCAAGAGGCATGATTGCTTCGGCTCCATAGACCAATGAAAATGGTGTTGCCCCTGTAGGCATGCGGATGCTTGTTCGATAAGCCCATAATGCCAAGGGAATTTGTGTATGCCAATATCTATGATTTTCTTTGACAAGTTTCTTGAGAATAGCAATTAAGGTCTTGTTGGAAGCTTCAGCTTGTCCATTTTCTTGTGGGTAATAAGGAGTCGAGAAACTATGTTGAATGTTATATTTCTCGCAAAGTGCTCGAACATCCTTGTTCTTGAAAGACTTGCCATTGTCTGAAATGATTTTTGAGGGGATACCAAAATGATAAATGATATGATGAAGTATAAACTCCACAATTCTAGGTCCTATCATATTGGTTAGAGGAATTGCCTCAACCCACTTTGTGAAGTATTCAGTGGTTGTGATGATGAATGTATGTTGTCTCGAGGAAGGAGGTGAAATTTTACCAATTAGATCTAGGCCCCATTGTGAAAAGGGCCAAAGGCTTTGAATAGGTTGTAAGGCTTGTGATGGTACATGAGTTAAATTAGCATGTTCTTGACACTTTTTGCAATGTTTAACATATGTGCAACAATCACGTTCCATTATGGGCCAATAATAACCCATGCATAAAATACGCTTTGCAATGGCCATTCCACTAAAATGACCACCACAAGTACCATCATGGGCTTCAGCTATGGCTCTTTGAGCCTCACTAGCCTCGAGATAATGAAGGAGGACTCCATCATAACCATGTTTATACAACACGTCCCCCAAAAGAATGAAATGAGCTACCTTTTGCTTGAAAGTGTGTTTGGTAGTTCGAGACATGTCATATGGGAGTGTTCCAAACTTGAGAAAGGCTACTATTTGGCTTGACCAAGGCTCATATGAATCTGATTGGATAAAGCAAACATCCTTTTCATATTTTGACTCAACATAAGAAATTGTAGATTTAGAGACCGTTGAAATGATAAGGGGTTGTACCTCTCCAAATGAGTCTTTTGGAATCAATGATCCAAGGGAGGCCATCGCATCTACAAATCTATTAGTCGAACATGGCAAGCTATTGATTTCATACCAATCAAACTTAGAGAGCAATTTCATTGCTACTTCATGATAAAGCTTAATGGTAGGTTCTTTGCATTGGTATTCTCCATTGATTTGCTTGACGACAAGTTGAGAATCACCAAATATCCTAATACGCTTAATGCTCATAGCTATAGCTGATTGAAGACCTAAGATTAAGGCTTCATACTTTGTAGTGTTGTTTGTGCATTGGAAGTCTAGTTTGAATGATAAGGGGATAGGTACCCCCTGTGGTGTGTGAAATACGACTCTAACACCTTGACCTTTCATGCACTTAGAGCCATCAAAGAATAGTGTGATATCGACATCTTCCTCCAGAATGACATCTTCTTCTTGTTCAGTGATAGCAAATACTGAATCATCTGGGAGCTCAATAATCAAAGGATGATCACTAGGTAGTGGAGCTTCCACAAGTTGATCGACTATTACCTGACCTTTAATGGATTTTTGGCTAATGAATTCCAAGTCAAATTCAGTGAGGAGCATTATCCATTTAGCGGTGCGGGTGTTATTGTAAGTGCGGGACATCATGTAACGCAGAGGATTTTCTCTAGCTATGACATAAGTTGTGTGGCTAAGCATGTAATGTCAAAGTTTCTTAGTGGTAAAAACCACTGCTAAGCATAATTTTTCTACATAAGCGTATTTAGTTTCATAGCTTACCAATGTTCGACTAATGTAGTAGATAACTTGCTCTCGATTTTGTTCATTCTTTTGTGCAAGCATTGTCCCTAATGCAAAGTCCATTGCTGAGATATAAAGATAAAATGGGACCCCTGAATGAGGAGGAGCTAAGACTGGTAGAGAAGCTAGGTATTTCTTAATGTCATCAAAGGCTTTTTGACATTCATCTATCCAAGAGAATGGCACCCCCTTTTGTAGTAGGTGATTGAATGGCCTACATTTGTCAGAAAGTTGTGCAATAAAATGATGGATTGATTGAATATTTCCTTGTAAACTATGCAATTCCTTTAAGTTAGTTGGGGGAGGCATCTCCATGATGGCCTTGACCTTGTTAGGGTCCACCTCAATGCCTCTTTTGGAGATAATGAATCCTAGAAGTTTGCTCGAGGTAACACCAAAGACACATTTCTTGGGATTCAACCTTACATTATGCTCTAGGAGTCGGTCAAAAACTTTCTCCAATACACCAATATGTTCTTGTCGAGTTTTGGATTTAGCCAAGAGATCATCCACATAGTCTTCGATAATATTATGCATGTAGTCATGGAAAATGTATGTCATGGCATGTTGATAAGTGGCACCTACATTTTTGAGGCCAAAGGGCATCACCTTGTAACAAAAAGTTCCCCAAGGTGTAGTGAATGTTGTTTTGTGTTGGTCATCAGGATTTATTCGAATTTGGTTGTATCCTAAAAAATCATCCATGAGTGAAAGCATTTCATGGCCAGCGTAGGTATCGACAAGAGTATCGATGTTTGGGAGAGGGAAGTCATCCTTAGGACACGCTTTGTTAAGATCTCGAAAGTTAGTGCATACGTGTATCACCCCGTTAGGCTTACGAATGGGTACCATGTTTGAGAGCCACTCAGGATAGTCGATAGGAACTATGAAGTTCACGTCTAAGAGTTTTTGAAGCTCTATTTTTACCAAGAGGGCCATGGTAGGATGCATTCTCCTAAGTTTTTGTTTGATCGGCTTAGCATCAGGTTGTAAGGTGAGATTATGGACAACCAAACTAGGGTCAAGACCGGGCATGTCCTTGTATGACCATGCAAATATACCCTTCTTCCTCTTGAGGAGAGCAATAAATTGCTCTTGTTCATCGGGTGATAAAATTTTGCCAAGCTTGACAATTTGGGGATTATCTTTGTCTGAACTAAGGTCCACATCGATAGTATCTTCAATAGACATGTGGGAACCTTCCTCAAGTTGATGGGGTGTAGGGATCAGATGAATATCATCTAAGATGTCATCAAACTCTTCTGGCTTATCCTCATCTATTTCTTCCTGGAAAACCTTGGGATTCGAAGGTGAAGGTGAAGGTGAAGGTGGAGGGGATGGAGGAATGTAGTTGGTGGAAGCCCTTAACAATTCCTTGAATAAGACAAATTTGGCAAAGGATGGAGGTGAGGAAATCTGGTCCATATCAATAAGGCTTATGTCAATTGGAATTGGCTTAGTCGGATCGTATGGATTATGGAGCGGGGTGAATAAATCAATAGGATTCATGTTGACTTATGGGCAAGGTGGACAAGGTTGGATGGAATGGATGGAACCTAGGAATCGATGCTAGGAGCTTGGTTAACCTGAAATAAGTAAGCAACACAAAATGCATTTTACTAAATGATATATACATGCAATGTAAAAAAGAAAACATGTTTTTGATTTTTTGGTAGTGGTGAAAACCATTATTTTTGTGTTATGTACATATGTTACAAGTTGGCTTATGGAATGGCTTAATGGAATGGAGGTGGTGGTTCACCGGTAGGGGTGGCTCACTCTTGTGGAAGAAGCAAGCGAAATATGGGCTCATGGATGGGGAACATGTTGAGATAAAACTCATCTTGTTTGGAATGGGGAATGATGGGCTCTGATTCTTCTTCAGATTCATCTAAAATTATTGATATAAGTTTAAATTCTTCATAGATTTCATCATCAAAATTATCGGGATGGAGGGCTTCTTCTCTTGAATTGAGGTTAAGCCTTTGGAAGGCTTGTTCAAAAGAAGAGGTGGTAGGGAGTGGGTGGTAGCCTAGACCTGAATGGTCATGCACCTCTTGATATGGAACATCGATAGGTTGATGCACTCCTTGTTCATGCAATCCTAGGCCATAGCCTTGCCAATTGACTATGTGGAAATATCGAGATGGAAATCCCGTCATGTTTGGAATATTGGCAAGTTTTGGTTCTTTGGGTTCCTCTATGGGAGCTGGACTTGATGAAGAATCAATTCCCCCATATACAAAATTTATGCTATTTGGAGTTGAACCCATGTTATAGACTGCTCCTATTGCTAAAGGTGGGTCACGTGGGTGATCAAAATCCTTAGCACTAGGGATGGTGAGGGGTGTAATGGTGATGTCTTCGACCACATATTCACCAATACTAGGATTGGTGAGGTGGACCTTGACTTGGGATGACATGGAAGGATTATGGTCAGGTGATGGCTCGAGGAATGGTGAAGATGGAGGTATCTCACAATCTATCAATTCGACTTGTGAAACATTAGGTGATGGCAATGGATTGGCTTGGGAAGGTTATTAAATGGATGATGATGATGAAGTGGATGGCAATGATGTTGATGATGTGGATTGACTGTGACCACATGTGCATGTAGTCATTGATGAAGATGATGGGGATGTGGAAGCTTGATGAGGGTTGGTGATAGGGAGCTCTTCAGGAATGGGATCCTTTGATGAAGAGATTGGTGAAGTGGTGGATGGATTGGATGATGGTGAAAGAAAAAGGTGAGTGGAAGGGAGCATGGACTCATAAGGATTTGAGATGAAATTGCAATACTTAAATGGTTCGACATCCATCGGTATGCAATGTACTTGTCCCTCATGAACATATTTCAAACATTGATGTAGTATTGAAGGGACACATCTCATTTCCCTCATCCAAGGTCTTCCAAGGAGTACATTGTATGCCATGGATCCTTCCAAGATGTGGAACATTGTGTGCAATATTTTAACCCCTACTTCGATGGGCAAAACAATAGTGCCAATTATGGAACACAAAGCATCATTGAATGCTTTGAGGGTGAAGGATGACTTAGTGATGTGAGATGGAGGAAGGTTCAAATGATGAAGAGTGGATGTGGTGATGATGTTGATAGAGGAACCGGTATCAATTAGGACTCTTTTAAAAGGCTTCTTGTCAATTAGAGCCATGATATGCAATGGAGGGTCTACGGATTCCGATGAGATTGGCTTAATCTCAAAGTCATAGAATGTGATGGAAGGCTCCATGCATGTTTGGATGCTCCCCACAAAGTTGTTGAAGGCATTAGGATCTTGTGATTGTAATTCAATGGATTTTAAAATATCCATTAATGCCTCATGATGTGGAGGAGATTGTTGGATTAGCTCATAGATTGATAATTTGGTAGAAGCTATTTTTAGACTTGTAGTTAATCGGCTACTCAATGAGATGACTGGTTGAGGTGGATGATTGATGGGTGGATTTGGTGGATTCGATTGGCTAGGGATATGGATAGGTGATGAAGGATTAGGGGAAACTTGGATGGGTGGTGATGTAGAAGGTTGTGACACACTTGCTTGAGGTGGTTGCCTTTGTTGGTTATTCCTTTGACCTCTAGTGACCACATGAATGGCCCCTACAAACCCTTGGTATTGTTGAATGTGATTGACTTGGTTAGGAGGAGTTTTAGTGTTAGCTCCCCCTACATTTGGTTGCACCTCCTCATGATGAGGAAGTGGTGTTTGAAATATACCAAGGTTTTGGTTTTGTTGAGCGAGGGGATTATCAAGTTTGATTGCCCCCAAGTCAATAAGGTCTTGGACTACATTTTTAAACACATGGTAATTGTTGATGTCATGCCCATTTTGCCTATGATAAGGATAAAATAGGTGTTCTTAATAATTTTTACCATGTCTGGTGGGATCATCTGGTCTAATTTTGGGCAAAGCAAGTTTATTTGTCTCATACAACCTTTTAAAAATGGAGGCATATGACTCGGCTAATGGGGTGTATTGGTGATTTTGTTGGATAGACTATCATTGGGGATGGTTTTCCATAGTTGGCACTATGTTCTGAACTATTGGAGCTTGTGTTGTTGAGGGGACCACATGATATGAAATTTGTTGTGGTGTTTGTTGCATAGGTTGTTGTTGAGCCATTATCGGTTGGCTCATGACCACTTGATTGACTTGATTGGATTGGGTGGTTGGGGTAGCCTATGTTGATTTTTGTTGGCCTGAATAGTTGCTTTTGTATTGGCCCTTATTTTTCCATTCTTTCTTCTTAGGCTTTAATATGCCTTCTTGGATTTTGATATCCTCAATGACACTAGCCTGAGCTAAAGATTCTTCAAATGATTGATAAGTTCATAGTTGGAGCATCCAAGAGATAGGTTTTAAGCAACTCTTGGTGAATAGCTTAATTAGCTCATCCATTGGTAGGGTGAATGGCAATTTAGTGATGATAACCCTCCAACGGTTTCCAAAATCATAGATAGATTCATCATCATGTTGTCTTAAAGCATAGACATCAGATAATGAGATCTTATTTTTAACATTTAGGATGAAATGATCAAAGAATTGATCAATCAATTGCTCAAAAGTATAGATACTATGGCTTGGCAATTGATTGTACCATTCTATGGCATCCCCTCCTAATGTTTGAGGAAAATTTTGAAGCATGAGAGCATTATCATCTTGAATTCTAAAGCATGCATGAACAAAGGTGCTCACATGTTCTTTGGGATCCTCAGTTCCCTTAAATTTTTCAAACTTGGGTATCGTAAAGTCTTTCGGATATGGTGGGGATGGTATCGAAGGATGAATTGGTTGATTGATCAATTGGCGTAAGGTTGGTTTCTGGTTTGAAAAACTAGGAGTAAATTGCATCAATTGATCTATTTGTTTCTGCATGGCCTCAATTCGAGGGTCTTCCTTAGGAATGTGGAAGCCTTGAATTACCTGATGAGTTTGTGGTGGAGTGGAGAAATGTTGTGGAGTGACTAAATGATGAGGAGATTGGTATTGATGACTAGGTGAATTGGATGGAATTTGATGAATGGGAGATTGTTGATGAAAATATGGGGAATTATGGAATGATGTTGATGGATGAAGGTTATGGCTAGGTTGGCCAATGGGAATAGGATGGGTGATGGTATGGCTTGGTGGGGGAATAGGGATAGAAACCATAGAATATTATGGTGCCCATGATGGACCCTGGTTGACAAGGATAGTCTGAGTAGAGTTATGTAAAGGCTTAGGGTTCACCTGTACTTGTTGTTGAGCATTTTGATGTTGTCTAAGCAATTTGTTTAGGTGTTCCCATGCCTCACTAATATCTCTATCAGAGGCTAAGGGTATGGAGGTAGATGGTATGGAAGATGTGGCTTGGGGACAAGTTACACTAGGTATGGCAACTTGTGAGGCTAGAACTTGTGAAGCAACATTGACATGTGCTTCATACAAGGGGTTGGTGTAAGTGGAGGTATATGAGGTGCTAGGAGCACATGAAGGTTGGGGAATGGACACATGGGATGAAGGTGCAACTGATGCCTCAAAAATAGGGTTAGTATACACCTAGGTAAAGGTGGATGGGGGTTGGGAATAAATAGGTTCTTGTTGTAAAGTAGAATCCTATCTAGGTGAATTGGGAATGGACTCTAAGACATAACTAGAAGACTTCATGAAAGCTTCTACTCTTGCCATGTCTATATGGGTAATGTGGTTGTCTATGGTAGGGGAGGTTGACTCCTCTTGGGGCATGGCCATATGGAAGGTTGTGGATGGTAAGGAATGTGAGGGACCTACAGATAAATCTGCTTATGTCACATTCAGGGAATCTACCACAGAAGTGGTGGGGAAGGTGGATGAAGGTTCCATTAAGTTATCTTGACTTATAGCTTTCTTTTGGTTTCTAGTTAATACCATAAGAAAATAAATCAAGATACAGATTAAACTATCAAATGTAACACAAAACTAAAATATTTTAAGAGAAAAAGAAAACAAACAACCAATGCTAAGTTTCAACCAATGTGGCTTACCTTGTTCATTGATTATCTCCTTTTAATGTGTATTCATTTTATGTGTCAGTCTTGTGTGTTTTGATGTTCTAATATTTCTTAATGAAACAAAGGTAAAAACTATGGTGAAGATAGGGCAACGAGATTCTTGTTGGTGATGAAATCCAACAAGTTTTCTCGGGGGTATCCTATGGTTTCTATGGGTAGAGATTGGTGGATGGAGATGAATGCCACCATCACCAAATCTCAAGCAATGGTTGGTGATGAAATCCAACCACTACTATTTTGAGTGAACCGTGTTGTGTGTGAATTCTTTTTAAAGTTTCTATTTATTAATGTGTACAAACAATGTTAGAAACAACTAATTTCATAGATCTAAATTAGAATCCAACAAGAGAATGCCAATTTCTCCAAAGGGTGTGAAGTACACCGCTTAAGACCCCCTATCTAAATAACAACTAGAGGGTTCATCCACCCCTCTTCCTGGAATCACCCAATGGTAGGAATACTTTTGGCACCCTAATGATGTTCCTACTTAGATAAATAAAAGAAGGTGCTTCTAACCCTAAAATGCAATACTATGTTATGCAATTTCTCAATTCAGATGCAAACAAAATGCAACATTTTATATTTGTGAATACATTAAAAATAGAAACCCTAATTAGAATGTGTGAATGGATGCAAACCTAAAATGCAAACTAGAATGAGTTATTTTCTATATTACTTAATGATTGTTCATTTTATGCTTAGAATCTAAAAAATACATCAAAGAACCCAAAATATGTAAAATAGAAAACTTGGATTTTAGATAGTAGACTTACTGGACAACCTATGTATTTGTTCCAAATCATTATAAAATATAGTTGGGTATTTCTAAAATACACCTAGGCATTTTTGGATGACCTCTGAGTGCCTTTGGGTGTTTCATGCTCCTTTTGCAACTTCTACGAACTTTCAAAAACCCTAGATCCAATGAAAAATATGTGATTCATGCTTCTAAAAATCTGCAAAATAAGACAACAAACAACAAGTTAGAATTCAAGATAAATCATAATATGAAACCCTTAGGGGGTCCCACCGTGATCACCATTTGTAGAGATAAAAACATGACACCAAGCAATGCTAAATAAAATAGAATTCAAATAACCAGATATTGCACAATAAATGAGATTTATATTAAATGGGGGGAGCCTAAAAACTCTATTGTTACAAATAGTGGATTTAAGAATCCCTTTGATACAATTATTACAAATATTGCTAGGGTTCTCTAAAACCCTAGCTACAATAAATGGTGGTGTCTTCAATTGTGTCTTGCTCCCAACAGGTGTGAGTGGGCTTCTATGTATCCGATGTTGGGCCACTCTAGCTTAATCAGTTATCCAATGCTTTGATGTATATCTAATATGCACACAAAAAAATAATAGAGTTAGTAATAATAATGAGGGCTCCACTGTGTGAGCCCTCAAAAATCAATAAAACCCTAGCTATAATAAATAAATGAAAAGAATTAAATAATGAATATAAAAAATAAAGTAGATTTACCTTATTCTTTCCTTGTTGTCTTTGATGGTTGGATCTATTGTAGGTCGATGGTGAAGGTGTGCCCTAGCATCGCTCAAAGGCTAGGGGGCTATTAAAAGGGCTTACGTAAAATACCCATGGGCACTTGGCTATTGTAGGAAATACTCATGGGCATTATGGATTGGTAGGGAGGTGCCTAGAGGTGCTCGGTGGTGGAAGAAAGTGCTCAAAGGTGCTTAGTGGATGAGGGAGGATTCTATAGAAGTAGATATGGCAAGGGCAAGGGATGCGGTGAGGTGATGGTGAGCGAGGGAATAAGGAATATGATGGATGGAGTGGGGTTAGGGCACAAAGGCTGGGTTGGAAACTTAGGGATCCAACAGCTTAAGGAACTTAAAAACTCAGGGAATTCAAAAACTTAGGACTTAGGGGTTGAGCCATCAAAATGGCTCCTATTTATAATCCAACCTAGGGCATGCTAGGGTTTCAATGACACTAATCGTGTGGCTGAGATTAAAGCACATCTAAGGGTAGATATTAAATTTAGGGTGTGGCATGGATTGATGTGGATGGATGGATAGGATTAAATGAAATCGGATGGCTGGGATTGATTTATTTATATAAATATATATTTATTAAATATATATAAAATATAATATATAAAATATTATTATATATATATAATAAATATATATAAATAATAGGCGAAAATGGTGGGAAAGCTAGGATGGAGGGCAAATGACTATGTTTTGGTGGTGGAAATGGCGGGAAAGCATGGATGGAGGACAAGTGGCTAGATTTTGGTGTCTACAAGGAGATTCAATCTAAGCCCCTAAATTGACTCCTAGAGCATAATTCAAGCTTAGAAATTTGGTCTAGCTATGAACTAGTATCCCAATTATGAGACTACCTAAAGTTAGTGGAAGCATTAGCTGAGAAGAATGACTTTACCACTAAGAGATTTTGACCATCCCAATGGACTGGAGATGTGTTCTACATTATAATGGGAGTGATAAGGAGCACATTAAGGGCAAGTGAAGACTCTATTATGTGTATGTTATGCAACCCAAGAATCAAAAATACTATTAATATAGGTAGTCTATTACCTATTGGTAGAGCTTTCTAGTTCCATACCTGAAAAGGTCCCACTTACCCTCATACTTCAACATACCACTAGATTTTGATTGATTTAAGGATGATATATAAACAATGTAATTAGAGATTATTGTTATCCTAGGAGGAAGGGATGATAAGAGGGTTTATGAAGAGCACATCACCCTATTCCATGTAGTCCAAAAATACCCTAGGTATTCTCAAATGATGGGTTTGCAATTAAACAATTTCGAGGACTAAAAATTACTTACACCTCCTACTTGGTCTGGATAATTTCCTATCAAAATAAAACTTCTCAAATATCTAGATAGACCAAGTGGATAAGGATGATGAAACCTTGAGAATTATAGATTATACAAATGTGCAATATAAAGAGGAAAACAAGTCCTTGTATCACTTTTACAATGAGTTCCATGATGTGGTCATGGAATAATTTAGGGGCAAAGTGCAAAGGTTAAGTGAAGACGCACAACAAATAATGACAAAGGGAAGATGACCATAAGGTGGTTTTTATTTGAGGAGGACTAGGTCATTAAACTACCTAAATGGCTTTTGAATTATGGCCTTCGAGTTACCTTTCAAAGTCCCATACTATGTATTCAACCTTGAATATGTCAAGAAAATCGATTACATGGATCTTAGATATTTCAAAGGGCAAAAGAAGACCATGTTTTACCCATTGAAATAGAAAATTATGAATATCACGCCAAATATGCATAGGTATAATACAGTTGTCAAGGTAAAGCTAAAAGTCATGGGTTATGAATAACTTAAAGACCTATGGTCTTATGACCCACATGAGATATTCAATAATACCTTTAGAAGAAAAAGGTTAGACACATTATTATACATGAAAATATATACAATCTCCAACAATAGATAAATTTGGATGAGAAGATAGCTATTGCCATTATAATAAGTAATAAGGGCTACAAATTTGAGATCCAAAGCTAGTATGACAATCTCCCAGAATGGTATACCTTCTATCCTAAGATGAAAGATAGCTTTAATCTATATATTAATCCAAATCATCAGAGGCTAGGTGCTATCCAGAAGACGAGTTATTCTAATAATAAAACCTTGGCATGACAAAGAATGAGGTTTAAAATTAACATAATCACCAAGACCACAAGGGATGGTCCATTTGATGTTGATTTATCTTCCACTGGGAATAGGGTGCAACATAAATAGAAATGGGCAAAAACATTCAAAAAAGTAGCTACAACAGTAGGTACCTCAAACACTCAAAGGAAAAAGCCCAAGAAATTAGTACCACTTGATATCTGCATATCAGTTGCTCCTTTAATGTTTGCCATGGTCATAGTGATAGTACAACAAATGATAATTAAAGGACAAACAAATTTCAAAATATGTGGATCAATTTTTTAGGAGGTGGTTTTAGCAATAGAAAAGTAACAAAAAGAGCAAGATAACTAGGTAGAAGAGGAGTAAATCCTAGAATGAATCTCTCCTCTAAGCTAGGGACTAGCTAGTTCAATAGCCATGACTACTTTCTCTCTCTTCCACACTTCCATCATCCACCATTCCATTTCCTTCTATCATTTATATTTCTTCTTCTTCTACATCCCTGTCTCTTCCATACCCTTCTTCAATTTCTTATATCCCTACTCATTTTCTTATATTGTTATTATCTCATCCTCCACAAGTGAAACCAAAGTGCCTCCTCATAGGTTTTATTCACACCACACAATGCTTAAGAAGTACTATGCTCCCCTCCATCACTATCATGGTAGGGACCATCATCATCACCACTCAACTCATGCAATTGATCGTACCTCACCCCACTATCATGTAAACCATAATGCCTCTTTTAGCCACCCTAACCACTTTGGCATCACATCCAACTCCTCCCACTTCCATGACATTTCCCATAATTAACACCCAATTTTATCCCACCAATGTGTCTGCCACCTCCACCCATCCTCGATCCCATGCTAGGCAACTTCTCTTACAGGTGATGATGCCCATAGCCCTTGCCTAAGTAGCTAAGCATATAAGAGCCTCTATTGTTATTTAATAAAATTGGAGACCCGAGATTATTTATGCCCTCAGGATTGGAGAATATGACATATTACAATCTATAGATGTATGCTTTATTGAAGAAAAGATACGAAAGAAAGAGTACAAGAGACTTACTAAGAAAACCTCCAAAGCTTCTATGATCCTTCACTCCTAGCTATCAACAAAAGGAGACATTATATTTAGTTGATGTTGAAAATATTGAACTCACCAAACAAAAATAGACCCATATGGACTTAACTATTAGGATATCGTAATTGGACTTAGAAAAATTGGATCCTTATTAAATGGTCTAATTGGTAAACTAGCTTGCATTAGAAGTGACTATGAAATATGGTCTACTAGAAGTTGAGGATGAGGAAATGTTATTCAAGAATAGGATATTAGAGGTATAATTGGCTAGGATTAAGGTTTAGAGTGATAAATTCCTACTAGAGAACAAAGGAAAGTTGGTACCAAAAAAGGAATAATTAAATAAACAAGTACAAGACCTCAAAGCCCAACCTGTTGAGTCTAAAAAACTCATGCAAGAAATGATTGAAGAAAAAATAAAGTTGTTGGGAGACTTAGAGAATAAATACCAACAAATAAAGGAGTTTGAGACCTCAAGGCCCATAAAAAGGAGATTGACCAAGAGATCATACAAGTAGTTCAAATGGCTAAGGACATGTAGGTGAAATTTTCACCCACATCCATATTTGAATGAGGAGATGAATTTTATCTATACAAAAAATCGCATTTTGCTATAAAAGACAACTAGATAGTTTAGAATAAAGGCCAAATCAAAGAAAACAATAAAATTTACTAAGTGTAAGAAAAATATCAGACATTTCAAATGCTAATGTCAACAAAAGTTGTTAAATTATCTGACATTCAACAATCAAGCATCAAACAGACCTAATGGGCCACAATTTTTACTAAGATGGCTGGATGTATTGAAGCACTAATGTTAATATATAGAAGATTTAAATCTAGTATTTGGTATGTAGCAACCTAGGAATAAAATAACACTAATATCAGCAAGGGAGAACAAAAGATCCAACTTGATATAAAAACAGTTAGTCCCTTGGAGCAGGAATATGGCTAAGTATAAGGTTTTGACATCTGATACAATAGTGGAGCCTGTATGGTATATTTATTCTTAGTGTTAAACAATTTTGAATGCATATGTTAGAAGATGTGTTATGAAGCTTGACCCAACAACATGATTAAATAAAAACTAGCCAAGACAATGATTGAACCCGATGTCTGATAAAACACTTCATCAAATTTATAATTGTTAGATAATGTTGAGTGTTAATGTCAACAAGGGAAGCTAAAATTTTTGCTAAAATGTATTAAGATCACAAAACCCAATAAAATAAGAGGGAAGGAGATAAAATAGACATCAAGTAAAATCGTGCACCAAACTACCAAGACGTGCTCTCAATAGGTGAATTTTATTTCAGATAACCCCAACAAAATTAGAAGCTTCTTTGGCTGATGCTTGTGCTATTATAGCTAGGAAGATAGTGGGGTGACTAATAACACAATAGACATGTCAGGAGACCTTGTGCACCATATGAAGACACAACAACCACCACTCTGTTAGATTAAGAAAAAAGGAGCCACCTTAGCACCATGATGCCAAATCAATTGCAACTGAATGAGCTAAAGATATGAGCACATGCACTACAATGGCCTATCAAATATGTAATCCACTCTCTAAACTATAATGATAAATAACTAATTATAATTGTAAATCTATATATACTAGAATGTAAGACATTCTAATGGTCGGCTCTTTGGTGTTTACAATTGGCATAATTGTATTGATTGATAACTACACACCTTTTGAAGGAATATTTGATTGACATTTGGACTTTTGCTCATCTCTTTTTGTTGAACATCTATATATGCCTTACTGAGTGTTAAATATTTTCTATTAAATATAGGAACAAATAATTATGCATTAATTTCTCCCTAGATTTACTATTATATTTCTAGAATGATTTAGTGAATACTCAGAGTTCTTCATATTAAATATTCTAATAGCATAGGGACCCAAAGTGTTCTGTTATGTGGTTTAATCTAAGTGAATTACAAGACTCTCTATAATATCTCTTAATGTTGCCAATTTTGTACCATTTTTATCTCGTATTTCTAACCCTTTGTATTTCTTATTCTAGTCTACAACCCCCATTTAGTTAGATTATCTAGGCATAAGAACTAATGTTATATGGAGGTTGGCTCCCCTATTTTGAGCCTTCCAATATCTTAGCCAAATTATTGAGGCCACATCTCATTGACATAGGCAAATTTTGAAACCAAGAGTATTATTTGCATGCCCAATTGAAAATAAATCCCATTATTATCTGATTATATAGCATTATCCTAATAGAAAATATTACACATCCTTTTTAGAAGTTATCTGATTATACATAACATTTTAAAACACCTGATGGACTCAATATTTTTATGAATAGTCTTGACCTCATTTGTGGAGAACTACATGTTTACCTAGTGACTCCATTGAGAAATAAGGATCCTAATAAATTAATAAATCCAATAACTCAACTACCATTTATCGCATAAAATTATGCTCACCCAAGAAATGAATAAAAAACTAGAAGAACCTTTAATATTTATAGAGTTACCACCTATGACATTCAAGAGAAATAAATCCCAATCATCCCCTCCATCTCCATCTTCTATAAGTTCCATAGAAATCCTAGGATCTACTCATTTTGCATCCCCTATTACAAGTCACTAAAATACATCCACACAAATGGCTCAAAATCAACCTTTACAAAACTTCCCAAATTGGAATAATAAAAGCCCACTAAATTTGCCAAACTTTAATTCTATTCCTGTTGTTGCCATTAAAGCTTTGCCAACATATGATGGTACTAGGAAAACAAATTTTGAGCACTATCGAGATGTGGTATTATTTTCTGTGGTCCATAATATTCATGAGGAAGATACGATGATAGGGCTATTAATAATATTACTAAAAGGAAAGGTACTACATTGGTACCGAACCCTTTAGGATGGTTGCATTAGTTCTTGGTCATAACTTGCTAGTAGATTGGTGCAAGAGTTCAATAAGAAAGCGAATATGTTTTCTCTACTTACTCAGTTCACCACCATCTGGAGGCATCCACAAGAGACAATAATAGATTTAAACATTAGATTTAGTAGAACTTAGCAAAGAGTGTTGTATGAAATTAGGCCTATAGATGCCTAGGCATTGTACTATTATCTTAGGGCTTTAAACACAGATTTAAGTTTGATGGTCCGATAATCCAATGTATTGACATTTCCTAAAATATTTCAAGCAATTATTGTAGAAGAAAGTACTTTGATAGGGATAGGTAGACTCCCTCCAAAGAATGCCATGCAAAAATATCTAAATCTCCTAAAGAAAAACTTTGAGCAACAATCATCAGTAACAATCACTCATCTATCAAATGTGAACTCGATTCTTGGACCAAAATGTACAACACTACAAACACCTACATTGCATGCACCTTCTTATATATCAAAATTACCAACTATATATCCTCAGGTCTCTGGTATGAATGATATCATTAAAAAATAACCAATGAGATCACAACCATGAAGAGAAGAGAAGCAGAAAGAAATTTCCAACCTAGGAGATTTCCCTACATGGTGAAGGATCAAGGTGCTTCTACTAGCAATTTTAGAGCAAATCCTACTATAGTGTATAGTAAAAAAGAGGATGGTCCTTCTACCTCTTCTTTAGAATCAAATTATTGATGTTCAACTTGCAATGAACCATATGGTAAAATCACATGCATGCTACACCAACATTAGTTGCAAAATGTTGCACTTGAAAAAGTAGAAAGAGCACAAAAGTGTCAAGTAAATATGTTATGGGAAGATGAACAAAATTTGACGATGCAAGAAGAAGAAATTGACCTAAAATAAGAACCTATCTTGGTGTCGATGCGATAAGGAAAAAAACAATCCAAGTAGATCCAAGAAAACTGGATCCATTCAAGGTGTTGACATAGCAAAATAAACAACCAAAAAGGAAAATACCTCGTCTAGCTCTATCAAAATAATGGATTGTGCAAAAATATCCAAAGGAACCACCTAATAAAATGCAATGGAAAGAGGTTAAAACACAAGAGAAAGCAAAGAACATTCTTCAATACAGTTAAAGAGGTTGTAATAATATGCCATGCAAGGCCAACCACTTGTAACAATATACTATGTAGGGATAACAACCTGCAACAAACATGGATGCAAATAAAATAACAATATGCTAGAAGACAAGAAAATCCTCAACAACATAACCATGCATCCTAAACACTAATAAATCAATATCCAACATTTGTATACTATGCCTCATGTGAGTACAATGAAATATAAGAAATACTAGGCTTAAAGATAAGTCTATACAATGCAAGATAATAACTTAGGCTTATGGATCAGCCTAAGAGACAATAGTGTCCTCATCACTCCTTCCAACCATAAAAGAATTTGACCTCAATGCTCTCAAAAAATATGGAAATACATGATCCATATGATGGTGAGAGATCCAACATGACTGGTGTGGAAGATGAACACGGTGGGTGATAAGTTATGAAGTGGAAGAACCTTGAAAAGTGTGATGAGTCTTCTTGTCAAAAAATCTATCAGTATCAAGTAGAAGTTAGAAGTCAGGTGCCACATTTTCTAGGTGACTAATGATAGGCTTAGTCTGTACCTTCTCTAAAAATATCATCTATCCAAGTGAATTTGTACTGTTACAACCCAGGTTTGACTACTCACCTAGTTTCCTAGTAAAAAGATCAACAAAACCTAGGATAATTTTTTTTCTAAAAATTTTATCCCTTAGTCTAAAATGTTTCCCTAGTTTACAAGGTTTGCTTTCAGACTACTATCAATTTGGATCATCCAATAGTTTTCACACTCATATTCAAACAATATAGCATAGGTACAACATACCACTTTTGGGTTCAAGACTACTATAGCCAGTCACCCAAGTGGACAAGATCGACCAAATCCCATAGGGATGCCATTTAGTGAAAACATATATTCTCATTTATAATTCACATATTCTAGCATGATATTTGAACCACAACAAGGGTTATCCTCTAGGGACCATAACACCTATAGGGTGAACGTATTTTTCCCTTATCTCTTCATACAGAACCTTTGACTATCTAATCGACTTGTTCATAACTAGTATGGAAGAGGTTAGCGTATTTATGCCTCCATGAATAATTGGTGATTCCCATTTATCAAAGCCAATTAGTGCCATGTAAATTCCATGACCTTAGACTTCATTATGCATACTCATTGTAACTCATTGTGGTTTATCCCATACCAAACCCTATGGCTAATCTTAGATAAATTTGATGAGTAAGAAATTTATCACCATGCCCTTTGAACACAACCTAGAAAAGTTGTCCATTACCACATTTTCATCCAGACTTGATCGAGTATTTTATTGACCAATTTTGTCAGTCAGCAGCTGTTTCGAAGCTAATTATGTGCATACCTGCACCTCAACATTATGGATGATCATATGTCATATTATCGGGTCAAACTTCCTAAGAATATTTGTTAAGGTTATGCTACTAACATTTCTTTACAAAATAATTCTACAAAACTCCCTTGAGTAGAAAACTCTCTTTTCTAAAAAGAAACATTAAAATTTAAAGGATAAGAATTAATTAGACATAGAGGTAGTTTGCCATACAAAACTAAATTCTCTACTTCCATGAAGTTATTACCATTCTAAAATAGATTCACCTCCAATACAAAGGTAGATTTAATGTTTCACAAAGGCAAATTCTAAAAACCATTTGCTCTACTCTTGGTTTAGATCCTAAGCTCTCAACATTCCACATTTCTAGCATAACTATTATTCCTTTTTAAGCTATGATTCAAAAAGATCATTTCATGGATTTCACCTCTATATCCAATTCACATTCTAAAGTTTTGATGTAAACTTTCATATTTTAAAAGAATTCTCTCAATTGACTACCCTCGCGATACCTCTATTTGGTCTACTGATAGATAATTAAAAACAACAATCATTTTATAGATTATAAGCTACAAGAGATATATTCAATAGAATTAAATAACTCTCTAAATTCATATAAGTTAACTATAGATTGTTCTAATTAAAGGACTATATGTGATGTCAAATAAAATCCTGTGTAGAAGAATCGGGAACATTAATTATTTATATAGTTTACAAAACATTTGAGTCACAATTATTTAATTCAACGTTGCCAATTCCAAATCAAAAGTTTCCATTCATAACAGGAATACAAGAGGGCATCGTCCATATTTTATTACATGTATAAGTTCCAATTTATGCTAAGAGTTTGGAAAATCATATTCTAAGTTTTGGACCATCCATTTCATTAGAAGTTTTCTTTCTATGACTACATCCACAACAAAGCATGGTTACCGTCCTTCATCTATGAGTTTTTGGTGTTGCCAGTTCATACCCGCTCCACATCCTTGGTTTTTTTCTACACTTCATCATAGGCTATCCTCAATAAGCCATTTCCACATAGAATATTCTATGTAGCATTGTCAGGGATCACATATGGATCATGGTGTATGATCATGCATCCTACTATGTACACATGCAATATAAACTAATATGGAAACATTCTGAAGACTCACATATTTCCTAGCTCAATATTAAATATAAGTTTTTATTTTAGCATATTTCTTCCTTTATCGACTATCTATTTTCTTAAGTAGCAACTTCCACAAAACCTATCTTTATCAACCGGATTTTTTCAGGTTCCAAGGAAAATATAGTTTCACTAATGGTTTCTTTATTACATTTAAAAATAACAACATGACATCATTTTATCATCATTACTTTACTTCAAAATGTAAATAAACATAGCAACAAAGCAGTACATCTTCCCACCAATGCATTGCTTTACAATTACATTTTTACAAAGTCAACACATCAGCATTCATCATAAATTTTACATTGCTTTTGAAATCAATTCAACACGGTTTATACATCAGTATTCATCATAGTTTCATGTTGCTTCAAAATTCAACTAAACACAGTTTACACAGCAACATTCATCTTATTTTTCATAATACTTTAAAAATAATTAAACACAAATTATACAACAAAAGCCATCCTAGGTTTACACTACTTTCATGTTTAATTATACACAATATGCATAGCAAAAATCATCATAACTTCACACTATTTTCATATTTGATTAAACACATTTTACACAACAATATTTATCATAATAAAACTAAATAGAAAACTAAACCTGTTCTCATCACTTCCAAAATGATTCAGTTTGTTGTTCTTCCAAATCTATTCCCTCTTCTATCCCCGATGCCTTCCTTCCTCCCCCCTCTTACATTTTTTTTCTATTTCCTCTTACTTCCCCAAAAACCATATCTGAGGAACTTGGTAATTTGTTTTTCCTCATTACTCATGCGTAGTTCCAGATTATTGAGTCTCTCCTCCACAACCTTGTGAGCATAACATTCCATTATGGAGTTCCAATAATTATCGATATTTATTTTTAGCCATAACAAACATTCCTAGTGTGTCCCACTAGCATGAAAGTTTAAATAACTTAGTTCTGTTGACTTTTCCAACCATAGAGCAACAATAATAACATAAACTATTTTTTGCATGTTTTTAAAATAAGCAAGATTAGAAGAATACATAAAGTCTAATGCGGAAGGAATTTCGGCCACCTAAAAACACATGTCCTTCATCATCATAGCCAAACATGGTGGTTCTATTTTATTTTAATTTTACATCAAATACCACATTTATTTAATGTGAACGTGGAGCAAATACACAACAAACTATAACTCAATTTTGCACAAGTTTTCACTCTTTTTCAAAGAAACAAAAATAACTATTTTACTTTTTTTTAATAAAATTATCTTTCCATAAAATCATGAAAGAATAAAGGAAAATATTTTCAAATATTCATCCAACAATTAAAGGGTGGCTCCCATGATTGAGACATCTTCATTGCCACCTCTAATCACACAAGCTCACTTTATAAAAATAAAACAAAGGAACATTCAAAGTATTAGACACATACACACATGCTCAAATAAACAAACACTAACATGCCTTTCCAAGCTAGTGGCTCCCATAATCATTGCCACCATAAAAATATTTCTCATTCCTTGCAAACAAGCAATATTTCAAACAATTGAACTCACGCAGAGATGCAATTTATATTGCTGCTAAATGATATGCAAGTATGAGTTTCCATGTTCTTGCAAGTCGAATCATCACTTCCCTTAACTTTTACTGACTTGCTTCCTTTCATTGTCATCTTTCAAATATCCTACACTCACAGAGACTCTCAATAGTACCATGTTTCTCAAGAAAAGGTAAGTATGTACATATTATGTACATCCTCCCCCACTAGAGACAAACACAGTCCCTGTGTTTACAACTAGGTTAAGCAAAATAAATCTTTTGTACATTCATATCTTTTACTTTAACCAAAAAAAAATGCTCAAGAAAATTCACTATTCCACTTTAACTCTACTTATTTCAATCATATTCATCATCATAAAATCACATCACACTTTTTCATGATTGTCATGCAATCACATCATAGATTATATCATAATGAAATCAGTTACACATACCCATCAAGGTTAAAAATATTTCACTTAGCAATACCAAAATATTACAAGTTACTCTACTCAGTAACTTCACTAATATATTTTATACACATATCACAAATTTTATAAAATTTTTATGATAAATTATTTTATCTACTAAAAAAAAAAAGTAAATTACCATTGCATTTCTTCCATGTCTTCCCATGTAGCATTTCTATCCAAGTAGTGGATCTGGTATTGTTGTATGCTTCATTTTCTCAGGTTATTGGTTCAAAAACCAAGTAAATGAATAGGTCAAACCTCAATATTTAAGGTATCATTCATTTGCAAGTTGGAAACATCCAAAACATGAGTAATATTAGAAATGTATTTTCTAAAGAGGGACACATAAAAGACACTATGGATTTTGGATAAGTTGGTTAGTAGAGCTAGTATGTACGTGATAGGGTTTATTTTAGCTATAATCTCAAATGGACCCATGTATCTGGAGTCAAGCTTGCAAGATTTTATTGAAATTTTAGTTGGATTCACCCTTAAGAATACTATGTCTCCCATAGAATATTCCCTCGATGTTCGTTTAAGGTTTGCGTAGCTCTTTTGGCGATCAACAACCTCTTTCAACTTTAGCTAAATTCTTTTAAATTTCTCTTCCATTTATTTCACCATTTTCGGTCCGATCACTACATGGTCTTTAAAATTATCCCAAGATAAGAAAATTTTGCACCGTCTCCCATACAAGGATTCGAATGGTGACATACCTAGTGATGCATGGTAAATATTATTATATACAAATTCCACTAGGTACAAATAGTCTTCCCACTTTATGTGTTGATCCATGCGGTACATTCTCAACATATCCTTAAGCACTTGATTCACCCTATCAGTCTATCCATATGTCTCTGGATGATTGCTACAGTCCAAATCTAATATAGTCAATGGCTATATTATCAAAGTACTTATTTGATTATTGTATATATAGTAGATCCAAATTTTTTATTGTAATATCATCTATCATCTAATTTTATTCATTTTCGCTTTCACAATTTATTGCCCTTACGATACGGGGATCTGCCCTCCCGGAGTGGCAAGTTATTCCATTTGATTAATCACTCCTTTCGATCTGATTTATTCATTTATTATTCTTCTGCATTGTATGAGATATAATTTAGAAATTCTATGGTATAATTATTGATAATCGAGTGTACTTCTGAGAGAGGCAAGGAGGCACCTTGCATGTGGTATCATGAGTCACGATCCTAAAATGGGTGGGGGTCATATACGACCAAAACCAAACTCTATTATGCGTAGCAAATCATCTGATAAACCATGATAGACAAATTCTTGGGAAATTACAGTGGGTAATAGACAAATTCTTCGATGGAAATTACAAGGGAAGCTTGTCTCTAAAAAAAACCTGTGACACACTGGTTGCGGTTGAAAAACTAGGAGCACTGTCCACCCAACTCTAAGACAAGGTTTGCACAACATTTCCACCTTAGATCAGGCATGATAAAAATATGCATCCTCGAACAAAACTGGTGCACATAGTCATCGTGAACCTTCATTTTCCCCTATGCACACATTCGCCATGAAATATCTATTTTTAACTCGTGCAATATCGAACAAACTAGCTACGTATTTGCAAATGCATTTTCATCTAATCAACACGTAGGAAAATAGAAAAAATTAACAACTATCAAAGGTTTTTTATTTTTTTATTTTCTTCATGGGGAATTATCCCACACGACTCAAGCTAACACTTTAGAGGCATTTAAAATAAAAACAATGTGTATAGGCTACTACGACTTTGGTCACACATCCTTGAATCTTGCTCGTGTGTTCCCTTCACTTTTTGACGTACTGTTGACTTGTTCGCTTATCATTTCTCATCATTTGTGTCCCCACTGAGTCATCCGCTTATTATTTCACATCGATTCATCTTGTCATTTGTGTCCTTATTGAGTTGTCTGTGTGTCTCATTATCCTTCGTGTCCAGATTCCTTCCTCCTACTTATCCCAGGTGTCATTGGTATCTGTGTTGGTTTTGGTTACCTATACATTGTCCTTGGTGTTCATGTCAAATTTGATCATTGTCCTTAGCATTCATGTCAATTTAGGTCATCCACACGTCTTTGGCATTCATATCGATTCAATTTTGATCATCCACGTGTCTCTTGTCATCTAGTTACTTAATAGTCTCGTTTGTCGTGTCATCCTTCATGTCAAGGTTTTCACTTTTTGTGTGGTGTCATAACAGCCACCACATATAGTCATTGATGACCATCCATTAGCATTTGTCGCATACAACATTTGATGACCATCCACTGGCCTTTGAAAGTAGTCATTGGGGGTAACACTATCATTGAAATTCAAAGGAAAATAACCATTGGCAGATTCAAATTCAAAACTAGCCTTTGAAAAATTCAAATTCAAATATGTGTCACGGTTGGAGTGGAGAACTAAATAAACTTTTGCCAAATTTAACCAAATTGTTTTTTTTTTGTAAATCAAAGGTAAAAATTGTTAAACAGGACTTATTGACAATTGCTTGAGTGAAATGTGGACCAAAGGACCAAACGGTCGATTATCAAACCTGGAGAACTCAAACGAAGGGATCCTGAAATCACCAAGAAGACCTCCTAGAAGCAAAGGTACACAAAATTCTTCTTCTCCTTTTAGAATTACAAGCTCTAACCCAGGTCATCCATTGTTTAACCAAATGGCGTCCAATCCCTCCCCAAATTCTTCCCATGAGAACCTCAAACAAGAAGAAACATGAAGCCCCCTTACCACTACCAAGGTCTTATAATCCTTAATGGAGGGTATTAAGATCATAAATGACCAAATATCCCAACTATTAACAAGACAAACCCAACCAAATCCTCCTAGTCCAAACCACTAGAGCAATGAGGATCAGTACGGATCCTATACACACAAAAGAGGTCATAATGGACATTCCCCAAATCACTTCAATGGACAAATAAATAATGAGTATTTGGGAAACGAGGAAGTTTATGAACAAAAAATATGTCCTACCCAAAATCGCTTTCATCGACATAGGTACAATGAATAACAAGATAGAAATGAAGTTTTCCAACAACCTGGAGGTCCTAGTGGGGTCAATTGGCCATGCATTGATATGCCCACATTTGAGGGTCATGATCCACATAGATGGGTAGCCAAAATAGAATGCATTTTAAACTTATACGAAATTCAAGAATTAAAAATTTTCATTTTGTTGCCTCTAGACTTGGTACTGAAGCATATCAATGGTTTGTATGGCTCAAATGTGAGCAAGGTAACAACATCTACTAGGATTATTTCACCAAATATTTTCTTAAGATATTTGACAGAGGATCCACATCCTCTTACATAGTGCAATTGTTATCACTTAAGAAAATAGGATCAGTAAGGGATTATATATCCGAATTCACTAGCCTACTTTCCTATGTAAAAAATATGGAAACTGAGGTACTGATAGTTGCTTTTAGAAATGGGTTGAAATATAATATTAAATTCAAATTGGATCTACAATATCCATCCAATATGGATGATTGTATAAGGATTACCAAGTTGACAGAAAAGAAGGTATAAATGGGAATGTCCACACGATGTGATTCATATGGTCAATATCGTAACAACTCTTTTTGCCAAAATGATCAACCATCAAGATATTTCTGCTATAAATGTCACAATCATCATCCTAAAGATCAGGCATGTGTATCACAATAGAATTTTCAAATTGAATACTCTGACAAGGAAGATGAAGAAATAGAAGAGAATAACTTTCCTGATGATCCCATAGACGAAGACCAAATTGAATATGAGGAGGTTGTAGCTAAGGAAGATACAATGGAAATTTTAGTACATGCTCTTATGGGGTTATCATCTCACCACACAATCAAATTGGTATGATTCATTCGACAAATAAAGGTAACTATATTAATTGATTTAGGTAGTACTCACAACTTTATTGACACAAGGCTTGCCAAGGCATTAAACTTGCACATCCACTCCTCCAATCAAGATAAATTTCAAGTTAGAACTGCAATTGGAAGTAGTGTTCAATTTATAGGTAAAACATCTTCAATTACATTACAATTGGGAAGTTGTACTTGGTAGGGTCCTCTTTTTATTATGAATTTAGGGAATTCAGAAGTTATCTTGGGAGTCACATGGCTAAAAACATGGAAACCATGATCGGTTTTAATTATAAGCAACGCTCTGTTGAATGGAAAGAAAATAGGAATATCATTCACCTCCAATAATTTCCAACGTCTTCATAGAAGATAGTAAGTTCACACAGAATGGAAAAAATATTAAGGAAAGGTAGTTATGGATTCATTGATCAAATTAATTGTATGGAAATGCAAACACAATATATACCAGAAATCCAATCAAAAGATCTACAAAATAGTGTGGTTAACTATGATGAGGTTTTCCAAGAACCAAAAGGATTGCCTCCTAAAATATCCCATGACCATGCCATACACCTTATTCTAGGAATTCTTCAACCTAATATTCGTTCTTATCGATATCCCCAACCCCAAAAAATAAAAATTGAGAAGATTTTCCAAGAACTATTAGAACATGGTGTCATCCGTCACAACACTAGCCCCTATTCTTCACCAGTAGTTTTGGCCCATCAAAAAGATAATTCCTGGTGTATGTATCCAAAATTTCATCCTCTCAACAAAATCACCATCAAAGATAAATTTCATATACCTGTCATTGATGATTTATTATATGAACTACATGGTGCAAAATTGTCTACCAAATTGGACTTATGTTTAGGGTTTCACCAAATCAAACTTAGGGAGGAGGATATACCCAAAACAATTTTTCACACTAATGAAGGTCATTATGAGTTCTTGGTCATGCCCTTTGGTCTCACTAATATCCCATATACATTTCAAAGCCTCATGAACCATGTTTTTCGTCCATTCCTTCGTAAATTTATCCTAGTATTCTTCAATGACATACTCATATATAGTAAATCTTGGAAGGATCATTTGATGCATGTGGGAAGCATTCTTCATATTCTACACAAGGAACAACTATTTGTCAAATGCTCTAGATGCTCTTTCAGTGTTCAAGAAGTTGAGTACCTTGGTCATATAGTATGTCAAGAAGGTGTTAAAGTGGATCCCAATAAGATTAAGGTAATTCAGGATTGGCCTTTACCTAAAACCATAAAAAAACTTCATGGTTTTTTGGGTCTCATCGGCTACTATCACAAATTTATGTGTAACTATGGTAAAATTGTAGCTCCTCTCATAACACTCACAAAGAAGGATGTTTTTCATTCATTATAAATAGCCACTCAAGCCTTCGAGGCTCTCAAAGAAGCAATTTTTACTACTATAGTTTTGGCTACTCTAGATTTTCACAAACCATTCTTCATCAAATGTGATGCTTCGAGAACATGTATTGGGGCAGTACTAATGTATGAAGGTCATCCCTTGGCATTCGAAAGTAAACAAATTTTAGGAAATAATTTGGGAATATCTACTTATGAAAAATAAATATTGGCTATTATATACACAATAAATAAATGGAGACACTACTTAATCAGTAGTCATTTCATTATAAAATAGATCATAGTAGTCTCAAGTATTTTCTAGAATAGAGGTTTTCTTATCCAGAAAAAAACAAGTGGTTGACTAAATTGTTGGGATATGATTTCATTATTGAGTACAAGAAAGGGAAAGAAAATGTAGTAGCAGATGCATTATCTAGAAAATATGAAGATGAAGTGGTCATTAATGTTATTTTAGGTCCTTGTTCTCAATGGGTGTCTCAGTTACAGGAAGAATGGTTGTCCAATAGTGAAACTGCTCAAATAATTCAAGAGTTGTTATTGGGTTCATCCAAGCATCCTCTTTTCTCCTATGAAGACAAGATATTAAGAAATAAGAATCACATTTACATTCCACACAATTCGATAATCAAATCAAGAATTCTAGATGATTCACATGCTTCTCCATCAGCAAGACATTCACGTATTTTGAAAACTTATATGTGGGTTAAACACTATTTTTTTTGGAAATGATAGGTCAAACAATGGGTAGTTGAATGTGAAGTATGTCAATGCAATAAGGGTGAAATAATAAAATCACCAGGGTTGCTTCAACCATTACCCATTCCAGATCATCAATGGGAACACATTTCCATGGATTTCATTGAAGGTCTTCCTAATTCATAAGGTAAAACAATAATTTTTGTGGTAGTTGATTGCCTTTCCAAATACACTCACTTTCAGGCTCTACAACATTCATTTTCAGCAAGCAAATTGGCTAAGGTATTTATGGACTCAATTTTCAAATTGCATGGAATACCCAAAAATATTGTAAGTGATCGAGATCCCATCTTTACTAGCAATTTTTTGAGGGAATTATTTTGACTTAGTGGTACCAAATTAAATATGTCTTCCACTTACCATCCACAAATGGATGGCCAAACAGAGGTAGTTAACAAATGTTTGGGTACCTACCTAATATGTTTTGTTCAGGATAAACAATATCAATGGAGTCAGTGGCTATCATTGGAAGAATGGTGGTACAACACTTCTTACCATTACTCCATCAATATATCTCCTTTTGAAGAATTGTATGGTACTAAGCCACCAATAGTAGCAAATTATATACCTAGATCCTCCAAAGTGGTCCAAGTAGATGATTGGTTTCAGCAATGATAGTCAATGTTCACCATTCATAAAGACAATCTGGTCCAAGCACAAAATTATATGAAGTCGTAGCAAGACACACACCATTCAAAAAGAGAATTCAATATTGATGATATGGTGTTCCTATGTTTACAACCCTACAAACAATTGTCCTTGAAGATAAAGTTCAGTTAGAAGTTGACTCCTTGATTTTATGGTCCTTCAAAATTGTGTGTCGCATTTGAGAAGTGACATATCAATTAGAGTTGCCTCCCTCATCACGTATACATCTAGTATTTCATGTTTCCTGTCTCAATAAAGTGATCATCCATAAAGTGCACTCTTAGTCAGAATTACCAGTACTCAATGAAGAAGGGTGTATATATCTCTAGCTTGAAGTAATCTTACAAAGTAGAACATGCATACTGAGATCTCGTCACATCCAACAATTTCTCATCAAATGGTCCAAGAATTCATAATTAAAACAATAGTGATCAACCTGAAGCAATCTTACAAAGCAGTATTGATATTTAGTTTGGTCCCTAATGCTTGATGCAGTACTTGCCAAAATTCAAAAGTAAAACAAGAATCTCTATCAGATATTATAACTTCTAGAAAATCATGCAATCTTACCACTTCCCTGGTAAACTTACTTGTTATGGTTGTTGCATCATCTTGCATATTGCCTAGTATAAAATGTGCTATTCTAGTTAATCTATCTATAATTACTAAAATTGCATCATGCCTAAATCTTATTTTAGGCATTCCCACTATAAAATCCATTTATACTACTTGCCACTTTTGTGTGGGTATAGATTTTCAGCTGGATGTAGGTGTTCCACTTTTACTTTTTGGCACTCTAAAAAATTGGCCAGATAGTTAGTAATATTTTTTTTTCATTCCTTGCCAAAAATAAGCCTTCTTTAGATTCTTGCGCATATTTGCCCCTCCTAGGTGAAAATAATAGGGAGTATTATGTGCCTACCTAAGGATTGTTTCCCTCAATCCTTCTAAGTTAGGTACCACCAACCTATTCCTGAAATAAAGGAGACCATATCTGAAAATATATTTTACATCCTTTTCTATTTTCTATCTATCTTGACCAATACATGATTGGCAAAAATCATCCTTTTATTGCCATATTTTAATTTGATCCAACAGATCATATTGACATTTTATCATTGGAATAATATTCCCTCTCCTACTTGGAGCATTAATGACCTTATTCTCTTTACCCTTAATTTATTTTTTACTAAAATTGTACTCTACCAAGAATCCTATCTAATGTTGTTTTATGGAATTCAATAAGGGTTGGGTAAAAATATACTTCAGACTCTGGTGGTCTGTCTTTAACTCAAATGGTTTTCCCAGTAAATAATATCGCTAAATTTTTAGAACATGCACTATCGCTACCAACTCTAAATCATGAGGGGCATAATTAACCTCGTGTCTCTTAAGTTTCTTAGACTCATAAGCAATAACCGTATTGTCTTGGGTCAAAATTCCACCTAACCCTTCGATTGATGCATATGTACAAATTGTAAACTGCTTATTAGGATCAGGCAATTACAGGATTGGTATTGTCATCAACCTCTCAAAATATAAAAAGCTTCTTCACATTGCTTTATACATTTGAAGATTTTCTATTTTCTTTGTAGGTTTGTAATGGGTTGAGCAATTCTCGAAAAACCCCCTAACGAACCATCCTTAATATCCTACAATTCCCATAAAACTTTACACCTTTGTTACATTAGTAGGTGCGGTCTAGTCAATGATTGCTTCAATTTTCTTGGGGTCTACTGCAATTCCTTCAGCAAAGATAATATGTCCAAGATACTACACTTGTGAATTATAAAACTCACACTTGGTCAATTTTACATATAATTATTTTTTTCTAAGAATCTCAAGCACTGTTTTCATATGTTGATCATGCTCTTCCTTTTGGAAAAAACCAAAATTTCATCCAAAAATATGAGTACAAACTTATCCAGTTGTTCTCTAAAAATGCTATTCATGAGGTTCATGAATGTGGCTAGGGCGTTGGTTAGCCCAAAAGGTAGAACAATAAATTTGAAATGCTCATACCTTGTTCTAAAAGTTATTTTAGAAGTATCTTCATCTCTTATCCTTAATTGATGATATCCAAACCTTAATTCTATCTTATAAAAAATGGTTGCTCCTTTCAATTGATCAAACAAATCATTAATTTTTGGTAATGAGTACCTATTCCTAATAGTAACCTTATTTAGCATCCAATAGTCTATGCACATCCTTAAAGTACTATCTTTCTTTTGTACAAATAGAATAGGAGCTCCCCAGGGTGACACACTTGGTTTGATCAACCCTTTTTCCAATAAGTCCTGAAGTTGCATTTTGAGTTCTTGTAACTCTATGGGTGTCATTCTATATGGTGACCTTGCAATTGGTGTAGCTCCTGGTAACAACTCAATTGAAAAATCAAATTCTTGTTGAGGAGGTAATCTTGATAGGTCTTCTAGGAATACATCTTTGAATGTACCCAACACTAGGTGATTCTGGAAGAGATCATATTCCTCTTTAGACTCTTATCTCCTATTCATTTTAACTATAAATATTATACCCTTCTTCCTAATAACCTTTTTAATCTGCATTGTAGTCAATATATGGGGTTTAACCTCTTTCCTACCATAATTAACTCTAATCCTTTGTTTAGACTCATCCAAGAATTCCACCTATCTCTCATCAAATTTTAGAAGATCCTTATGCACTTTTAACCAATCAAATCCTAAAATGACATAAAATGCATGCAAAGGTGCCACATACAGATGCCAGTTGGTCTTTCCTTGTGGCAAGGAAATATTGGGGTCAAAAAGATATTGGTTAACATGGTAGGTTTTCCCTAATCCATACTCTACCTTCCAACCATTGGCCAAGAATCCAGGTCTAACAAGAAAATCCCTCACTAATATAAATGAGATAAAGCTATCATTTGACCTATTATCAATCAAAATTTGCACATTTTTACCAAAAATTTTACCATTCAATAAAAAAGAATTAATTTGACCATTGATTTTAGAACTACCTATGGTCACTTAGATCCTGTGGCTATCCTATTTTGGATCTTTCGATGGTATATCAGATCTAAGGAGGTATTTATTAGCATAAAGAGATCCTTTACATACGTAGCATCCACTTTGTGGAGCTCTATTGCCTTTGTTGTTGTTTTCATTTCTATTAATGTATGTAGTTTCCCTATCCCTTCCTTGACCTACTGGTTTATGGTCTTGTCTTTTGGTCTTGTATTTACCACCTTGGTAATTGGGTTTATTTTTGCCACCTTGCTTATTTTGATCTCCTCCTTTGTGTTTCTTATTTTGTTCCTTTTCCCATTTCATAAAACCAACACTTTTTCATTTCCTAAGTTCATATTTTTCCTTTTTAGATAGCTTTTGGTAATTAAAATAGGTCTTTCTTGTTTCCTGATTAGCTTCCTCTTTCCTTGCTAAATAAAAATTAGTAGGAAAATTGATGGGATTGTGCATATTTACCATCATCATGATCCTAGGATGTAATCCTGGAATAAATTTCTATTCATTTCCTCATTGCTTTCACATTGGGATGCATACTTTAGTGGTTGTATGAAATTTTAGTGATATTCTTGAACTAACATGTTTTCTTGTCTCAAATTTGAGAAATCCCCAAAATTTTCCACATAATATTGCCTTGTCAAGATTCCATCTCTGAGTTCCTTGATGAACTCCTCTCATATGAGTTCAACAACTTCTACCTCATGCCCTTTCTTATATGATTTCCTCTAGTCTAGGGCTATTTTAGTCATATTCATAACTTCCAAGGCATTTTTGGATTCAAAGAAAAGAACCACTAGAGAAAAGTAGGACTCTAGTTAAACTTAACAAGATTTTAACCAACTCTTTGTTTCCCTTTCCATTAAACTTGGATATTACAATTTTTTTTTAGATTTCTATCTAATTCCTTACTACCCTCACCCTTTCAGCACTGGATTTCTCAAGTTCCCTTGGGACTTCCACTATCTTGTTCAATCCAATTTCTCTTCCTCTAGCTAAGTCCTCTATGACCCGCTGTTGTTGGATAATAAATTATTGTTGTTGGGACATGTGAGTTTTCTACTGGGCCATTTCTTCCCTTTGGTTTTCCATTTGTTTTTGCAATAATTGAACCATCTTCTCAAGTTTCCCTTCTTCCTATCTAGTTTCATTCAAAGGAATCTCATTAACCATTTTTTGCCTTATTTCGTGTTGAAGATATTCCTTCCTTAAATTTGTTTGTGGTCCTCTTACAGGCCTTTCAATGATTTCCTCCTCCCTACATCTTGTAGGATTTCTCGAGGACCCACCTCACAGTATTCGTGCCATTTTTCCAGTAAGTAAAAGAGGTAGTATATTAGTTATTGTTAATTATTCTATTTCACATTAAGAGTTCTACAACTTAAATTATTTATTCTCTGATACCATATGCAACAACCCAGGTCTGACTACTCACCTGGTTTCTCGGTAAAAAGATCAACAAATCCTAGGATAATTTTTTCCTAAAAATTTTATCCCTTAATATAAAATGTTTCCCTAGTTGATAAGGTTTGCTTTCAGACTACTATCAATTTGGATCACCCAATAGTTTTTAGACTCATATCCAAACAATATAGCACAGGTACAACATACCACTTTTGGGTTCAAGACTATTGCAGCCAGTCACCCAAGTGGACGAGATTGGCCAAATCCCATAGACATCCCATTTAGTAGAAATGGATATCCTCATTTACCATCCACATATTCCAGAATAGGGTCTTGTTGTGACTCCTTCACAATGACCCCAAATTTGGGGACCCACTTGAAATTTGAAAGCTTGTTTCAAATTGTTTCTTGCGCTTATTATTCACCGTTGTCATCATTGAAATATCAAGAATGCTAGTCTTCTTTAGAATGGTATTATAGCAGGGTCCATTGTCAAAATTCACCTCATGCTCTGAAGATCCTATAATTATGCTTGTATGATCATTTTGATTATGGTATTTGAGTTGTATCATGTTGATTATGTTGTATGATGTACAATGTGATGTTAAAGTTGTTTTTGTTGTTGTTTAATATATGTTTTGAATATCATTGTAATTATCATTATGTTGTCATGTGTATTATTATTATTATTATTTTATGATGTTATTTTATTGCTATGTTACCTTTATAATTGTGTTTAGTTTTATTTGTTGATTAGTTTATTTTGTTATTGTTATGATTGTGTAGGTTATCTTTATTGTGGTGTTCCCTTTTATTTTCATGATTTTGTGTTTATGGTTTAATGATTAGGTTTTATGTGTTTAATGTTTCCTATAGGTTATTTTAATATTTATGTCAATAGTTAATAAAGTTAGTATGTTATGTTGTATGCCTAGTTGGCTTATTATATTTTATTTTATTTTGTTATTTTATAGTATAATTTATTTTGTTGTATCATGATGTCGCAAGTCTTGTATATGATGATATCATCGATTTCGATCTCCATGGTAGCATCGAGATGGAAGTTGAAACAACCATTTTCGATATTGTTTGTTTAAAAAGTATTGAACAGGACATGTGGTCATGGGATCATGAGGACTAGTGTGTTATGGCACATCTACCTGCATATTTGAGAGTGAAATGTATAACATCTCCTGATTTACGAGGAGTTTGAAAGAGTGGATAATGACGACAACATGTATATGTACATATATTGGAAGCATTTAGAATGAACCATTGAATGAAGCCATAGAGGATGATGTTCTTGGTGCTGGGCATAGTATAAGAAGGTATGCGACAAGGATTCGGGTATGGGCATGAGTTGTAGGGAGTTCAAACATGAAAAAACATGATTTATTTTTATGAAAAATGATTAAAACAAAGGTGATTGCGCAATGATACCTAGGACATAGAAAATTACCAGAAAAAGCGTATGTTTACAAAAATGATGATTTTGTTCAAAACAGCGTGAATTAGTGGACATCGACATTGTTCTTCGAGACGGGCAAGGTTAATTATCAGCAACTGTTCATATGAGACATGTAATACTATGTCGAGTTGAGTGAACATAATAAATAAAATATAACATGATGGGGGATAACAAGATGACATCGACATCAGTGAGGTATTCGAATATTGACAGTGTTATGATGGTAGTACAACATGATAATAACATAGTTTTGAGATGATTACATACCAAGATGTATTTTTGTGTAATATTCAAGTTTGAAGTTGCCAAGAGATGCAAGGGATTTATACATAGATGCATATTCCATATTTTTGAATTCTACATTTGTAGGTGGTATACCGGGGTGTGTGTATTCGATGAGGTGCTCTGTTATCATACTTAATTTGGTTGCTGGTTCATAATTGTTTCAATGGAACCAATGGGAAGAGTTAATGTAGAGGAGATTCCACAAGCCAAGACACTTCCCATCACATTGGTTATTGTGAACCATGGACCATAATTCAACATTAAGTCACATCTCGTTCTTGAAAAGCAGGCTTTTTGGGTAGAACATTAGCCATAAATTAATTGTGATCTGAGCAGATATGAAGATTAACAAAAGCGGGTTCTCCATATAGTCAAAGAATTGGTTGGCAAAACACTAATAGAGCGTAAGAGAGCGATCCTAACGCTCGTTTGTAATAGCACATAAGAGAGCTCAATAGTATAAAATATTTTAATTTAAAATCATATTCTATGGTTTTAGATGGCTCTTGACACTAATTTGGCATATGAAAGTCTTTGAGGGGGTTGTTAATAAGGAGAATTTGGCAAAGGAATGTTAAGTTTAATATATAGGCTTTAAAATTAAAGCTCAAGGAAAGAAAGACTTGGTTCAAGTGGTTATTATAGGTTGAGTAATTTAATTTGAAATAATCAAATTATGCATTTGACAAGGTTGTATATGGAATTGAAGAAGGTAAACAAATTATTAATGATAAGGTTAAATTTCAGTTGAGTAACCAAATGTAAATGAACAGAACTGCACCAAATGGTATAGAAAGAAGAAATTTTAAATACTCCATTGGAAGAAGAAAAGAGGGTCGGACATTTTTTGCAGGTAGAGAGGAAAGAAGAATCCCAAAGGAGCAAAGGTGCAATTGAAGAGAAGCTATAGAGAATTTCAAGTTGCAGGGAGATCAAGCTTTATTGTAAGATCAAAATTATTATATTAAATATTTTAGATTCAAATATGTGTGAAGATTGTGTTTGAATGTCAATAAAATTATTTAATATAATTTTCAAAATTCAAATTTCGTTGAAGATTGCATCAATTTATTGCCTTACTGTGATTTTTGGTGGAAATTAAGTTGGTTTTTAAATCTTTGTGATTTATTTCTTTCTGTAGTGATTGTTTAAAATATTATTTATTTTCTAATATTTAAAAACTTTTATAATTTATTTTATATTGAAAATTATTACATATATTTGACTTAGTTCGATTATTATAAAGTATAACTTTATAACTAAGTCATGAATAAATTTATTATTCAAATATTAAATTAATTAATATTTGAATAGATAAATTTAATAAAGATAAATGAATATTCTGATTTCCAACTTTAATATCATAAAGTTTGAGAAATTAGAATTGATATATTTTTCAGTAATCTGTTTGGGTTCATTATAATTGGATTTTTTATTTATTTAAATATCCAAACTTAAATTTTGAAATATATATTTATTCTTCAATATTTAATGCAATAAATGTTGGAAGAATAAATATTGAAAGGAGGAGATTCATATGAACTTTATCTTGCATATCATAGATTTTAAAAGTTCATAAATAAATTTATATTAAACTCTATGTCCATGATTATTAAGGTTTAAAAACCTTATAATTTGAGTTTAATAAAATTTATAAGTTTGTTCATTATTCAAATATGTCAATTTTAATGTCCTATTTGAATGAGCAAATAATCTAAAGTAAATGAAACCTTAGTGTTGTTTATTATGAAGTCTAAAACTTTGTAATTAAGGTTTACATTTCATACAACTATTAGAATTTATAAACTTTGATTTTATTAAAGTTTAGTGAATTTTAATGGTAATTAAAATGCTAAATTAAATTGTTATTTCAAATTCATTGGAAGCATTTTAATTAAGATATTTTGTTGAGATTATAAATAGAATTTGCACAAGTAGATCAAAATCATAAGGTAAATTTATCTATCATTGTTTTGGAGAATAGAATTTGTGTAAAAGGCACTTAATACATGATGAATTCAAAATTAATTACCTGATTCCCAGGCCCCTTGTTAACAGTACTTGCAAACCATTGAGATTATTCAAGCACTTATTTATGCATATATGCATGACACATAAAAACATTAAGTGAGAACCTTGGAGAAGTATACTTTCTTTGCAAGAGAGGATTTTGAATCCTAGTTGTCGAGTGGTTTTTGTAACTTGACAAAATCACACCTCAACAAATTGGCGCTAGAAGGAGGGCCTGAAAATGAAAAATAGGTAGTTTGATTTCAGTTTATCATTTGTGAGTAATCAATCATTCATGATATTCATTATTGAAGCTTCATTTTTAATACATTACTTGAATATTGCAATTTCATTGTTACATTGATATTATATTCTAAGTATTGTATTTTCATAGAAGTGATTAGATTTCATTAAACTGGAGTCTAAGGAAATTATTACAAGGTCAAAATCTACTGGATCTACGATTTTTCAAATTTTATCACCAACTAAGAAACACAGAAGAAGTAAAACTCAAATGGTAATTCTTCCAAGTACTTCTAACATAATCCCAAATTTGATTGTAAACCCACCACTTGTCACTATGGTTGCACCTGCTGCACCAAATCTGGCATGGATGGGAAACCAATGAAGTCCATTAAATATAGTTGGTGATGTTCATGATATGCCAAAGAATGTAGAAAAGTATCTACCAAAATATAAGCATGATGGTTCTCATTTGGCAGAAGAGCACATACAAGAAAATGCTAACGCAATGTCTATATTGTAGATTAAACACGAAGACGTGGCATGTAGGTTATTTCCTTTAACTTTGGATGAAATAACCTACGATTGGTATGTATGCTTACCTTCTGGATCCATTACTTCATGGGATATGTTAAAAAATGCTTTTATTACTCAATTTAAATTCTCCATTGATCTAACAAGTGTTTACTTGCAATTTGCATCTACTCATCGAGAACCTAGTGAACCATTGCGTATGTTTAATACTAGGTTTCATAAGATGTATTCGAGACTGACTGCACCTTATAATATTGTAGAAGATGCCATGATCCAAATCTATTTTGGTGCTTTGGATCCATTCACTGCGATGTTTGTCAGGAGAGAGGGATAAATCACTACACTTACCAGATCTTACACAGAAGCACTCATGGTTGAACAACAAATGATGCAATCAAGTTGTGGATTAGGTCAATTACCATCTATTGGTTATCCTGGTATGCAAAATCAGATTCCTATGATAAATCATGCTTTAACTAATCAAATACCAATGTTGAATTCAATTCCACAAATTCCAAATCAAATGGCATATGCTCAGTCGAGTAATCCTTTGTTTTTAGAAAGTCATTATGTTGCACATAAAACAAGGAATAACAATGTACCTAATTTGAATAATTTTGGGAATGTAGCAACAATGCAAAATGTGAATCCTTTTCAAAATTTTCAATCACAACAAAATAATCATATGCTTGCACAAAATTCACAAAATCAAGGTAATCCAATGTATACAAATTCGTGGTTGAATCAAAATTCTTTACCGAATCAAAATGTTCCAAATGCTATGCCAAGTCCAAATGTTCCAAATTGGATGAATTCGAGTGTTCCAAATGCTTTACCGAATCAAAATGTTCCAAATGTTATTCCAAATCAAAATCAGAGTAATCCTCCTAATACTACTAATGATTCTAATGAATTGGCAGATCTAAAGAGGATGTACCAAAAGTTAAGTAATGATTTTGTTCAAATGCAAAAACAAAATACTCAAAATTCACAATCAAACAAAAAGTTTACTATGCAAAGACCAAAACATTTCAACACAAAACCTAATAATGGGGGTGTACCAACTCCTGTTGCTAACAATAGTGGTGCTTCTAACAATAAGATAACAACTGTTAATGTATCTGAGGTTGTATTGGATAATTGGTGCAGGTTACATCATACTGGTGAACACAATGAATTTGATTGTAATGAATTTAGTTGTGTTACAAATTACATTCAACAGGGATTAGATAAAATGGAATGGGTTGATAATGAGGATGTTGATGAAACTATTACAAGTAAGGGCAAAAGTTTTGCTTATTGTCTAGATATTTTTGGTTCAAGTGATGATGATGATGAAGAAGAAGAGGATGAAGGTATCAAAGAAATTCATACTCTAAAATAGTACAAAAATGGGAACCATGGTTATCATTTAAGAAGTAAAAGTAAGTCTTTCAATACTACTTCTACTCCTCCTAACAATGTTAGTATTCCTCCTGATGTTAATGCAAATAATAATCATGTTCCTCCATCTTCTCTTGATACACCTAAAATTGCACATAAGATACAAAATAATGAAAGGATGACTTATAACATTATTGAAGATCTTAAGAAAAATAAAGCCAATATCAATCTATTTGAAGTTGCATAGTTACCTAATCAACAAGAGTTATTAATGGAGGCTTTTGATAATCAAAATACCAAAGAAGTTAAGAAAATCACTGAAGTACAATATGTTGCACGAAAAGAAAAAGAGGAGGCTCCTCCTTTTCTTTTAACTATTAAAATTGTAGGTAGGAAGTTGCATAATTGCATGGTGGATTCAGGAGCTTCAGGTAATGTGATGCCTTTCACAGTTTGTCAAAAGTTAGGTTTTAAACCGACATCTTCAAATAAAATTATTGTGCAGTTAGATAAAATAGAAGTAAAAGTCATAGGTATGCTTAAGAATGTGCACATACAATTGTCATCAGAACCTAGAGTGCAATATTATATAGATATTCACATCATTGATATTCTTGACAAGTATGGTTTGTTATTGAGCAAGGAATGGAGCAGGCATCTGAATGGATACTTTTCCACAGATTTTTCACACTTATGGCTGCCTTGGAAAGGTGTAGCTAATCAGATTCGTGTTGAAAGGGAGCCTAGGTTAAAGAATATGATTACAAATTATGATAAAGAGTTTAATGAGATTCTTTATAATGATATTGAACTAGGCATATACACACTTGATATTGATTCGATAACAGAAACTTTGGAGTCACCAAAAATGGTTGTAGATGATTTTGAAGAAGAGTTTCTTGAAGATCTTGAATATTATGAGGAAGATGCAATAGAATTTCATCCCATGAGTTTAGATGATCATGTTTATGGTTTGAAAAGACATGAAAATTTATTATTTACTCATGATCCTATTGATGAGATTTATGTTTCACTTGATGTGCAGGTTATTGAAAATTCTACCTCAAATGAAGATATTGAAATTCTTATGCAATCAAAAAATGAGGTGTCAATTGTAAAAGTAGATAAGGTGGTTGATGAAAATGAAGGGCTACAAGATGACAATGATAGAGCTCATGAAGAAAATGAATAAATGACTCATCAAATTTTGGTAAATAATACTCATGGTGTCTCGATCATGGATGACAAGGTAGAATCTTCACTTTTGTTATTGATGGAAATTCTAGGTAATAAGTTGTATGATGTTCCTTTGAATATTTATGTTATTGATAATGAAATATCGAGTGTTATTGATAAGGAATTGAATATAACTCCTAAAGTTTTGATAGTAGATACAATGAAGGAAAATGATTTGATTATGAAATTGTTTCAAATAAGTTCTTACTTGCAAAATTTCATGTTTGAAACAATTAGTCTAATTCTAAGTCAGGAATTGAATTATGACATTTACATTATAAGGATTAGACAAGAAGGAATTTTGAATCAGTCATTGTTTTGTTTATCTATTGATTTGGCATTTCACTATGAGTTTGCTAATGGAGTTAAAGTGAGAGTCTTTGTTTGGTTTATTTCATTGTGGTTGGATTTATATGAAATTTGGTATGCATACCATAAGAGGGATTGTTTGTTCTATGATGGTAATATTTGGGATCTAGGGAGAGAATAGTCTTGATTGCTGTAGAGATCCATCTCATGTACATAGAATTTTGGTATGTTTGTATATACTTTGTTGTTTGTCATTTTTTTTTGTGTGTGGCATGTTATTCAATTTTGTGAAAAGTTTTGGATGTGTTTGGTTGTTATGTTACAATAAATTGGCTTTGCCAAATGTTGGAGTTTTGATGTGTTGTTGAATTTGATGAAGTTTCAAGGGGTTTTTAAGGATTGAGGTAGTTGTTACCGAGACACTAGTCATTTGATGGTTTTGTTTGGTATTCGGTCCTGGGTCATATAGGATGAAATTACCTATTTTGAAAACCTGTAAAACCTGGAGAAAAGTAAAAGTGAGATGTTAGTCTATATCTTCATGAATGTGAACTAAGATAAGGAAATTTGAAATATTAGAATCATATTGCAAAAGCTTCACGAGTACCACAAACACATTAAGGAATATCTTTTGAAATTATGGAAGTATGAAGTTGTCAATTTTGCAAATTAAGGTGAAAAAATTTATATACTCTTTCAGCCTTACCTGATCTCTAACCCAAGTGGCAGGTGGATTTGTTGCAAAGTACCATATTACCGGATAAAAGAGAAAAAAGAAAAGAAAATAAATAATAATAAAAATAAAAAATGAGAGATAAAAAAATGATGAATACAATTGAAAATAAAGTCAAATCTATCACCATGAACTAGATAATCTTCACCGGAGCTATAGACGCTCGACTGGTAGTGAAGCTATGTCTAGAATAAAGGAAATGCAACATCCAAAATTTACCTAATATTTGGGAGTTTCAGATAATCTCTACCGGAGCTATAGATGCTCGACAGGCAGTAGAGCAATGTTTGAAGAGAATCAGGTGGAGGTATTTCTTCAAAGAGAAACTGTTCATAGCCTGAAATGCAAAATTGATAATGGAATGTTGAATGGTTTCAAAATATATAGAATGAATCACTTTACACACACCAAGCTGATGCTGATGATTCTGATGGTTCATGTCGAATTGGTCTATTCTCATTCTCTGGATATCATTGATTCTTATAATTCTAATATTTGGGTTTTTATTATTTTTAGAGTTTGGTTTCTTAAGTCCAAAATGTCCAGGGATATTTACCAGCAGAGTCACCATTTGTTGTGACGTCCTTCACAACGACCCCAAAATTTGGGGACCCACTTGAAATTTGAAAGCTTGTTCCAAATTGTTGCTTGCGCTTATTGTTCACCATTGTCATCATTGAAATATCAAGAATGCTCATCTTCCTTCAAAATGGTCTTATAGCAGGGTTCAATGTCAAAATTCACCTCATGCTCTGAAGATCCTAGAATTATGCTTCTATGATTATTTTTATTATGGTCTTTGAGTTGTACTATGTTGATTATGTTGTATGATGTACAATGTGATGTTAAAGTTGTTTTTGTTGTTGTTTAATATATGTTTTGAATATAATTGTAATTATCATTATGTTGTCATGTGTATTATTATTATTTTATGATGTTATTTTTTGGTTATGTTACATTTTCAATTGTGTTTAGTTTTATTTGTTGGTTAGTTTATTTTATAATTGTTATGATTGTGTAGGTTATCTTTATTGTGGTGTTCCCTTTTATTTTCATCATTTTGTGTTTATGGTTTGATGGTTAGGTTTTATGTGTTTAGTGTTTCCTATAGGTTATTTTAATATTTATGTTAGTATTTAGTAAAAAGTTAGTATGTTATGTTGTATACATAGTTTTCTTATTATATTCTATTATTTGTTATTTTATATTATAGTTTATTTTTTTGTATCATGATGTCGCAGGTCTTGTATATGATGATTTCTTCGATTTCAGTCTCCAAGGTAGCATTGACATGGAAGTTGAAACAACCATTGTCGATATTGTGGTGGAGAACCGATCTTGCATAATACAGAAAAACCAGAGAAACAAGAGCCCAAGATTTTGTATTCAATACTTTGGAATAATTTACAAGAATATACAGCCAAACTACCGTTTGCCAACCCCTTCTCATTACAATCCATGGGTTTTTATTGAGGTCCCAATCCTTTGTGCTTTCACACTTCCCACGATCTACAATTGCCACTTGGAACAATTTTGGAAAGTTGCATTGATGAGACTCTAGGTGAGGTGCGCGACTGGCTGCCATATCCAACGAAATCTTCTTCTCGTTCTGCTACTTGTTGTTAGTTGCTTTAAACACATCTTCCAGATATCCTGCGCGAGTGGCCAACATGCCCGTTGAAATCCTTCTTTGGAACTGTTGCTTCACTGCCTCTAACTTGCCGCGCATGAAGGGCCGCCTTTAAGAAAGCTGGGAGTGCATGTTTTCTTGTTTGGTCGCGATATCGCGACCATTTCCTTCCTGCGCTTCCTCTCTCCTGCACCCGTTGCGATATCGTGACATGTCGTGATATCGTGACATTTCCTCCATCAAGCCCTCTCTCTCCGTTTTGGCCGTGATATCGCGACCTCTCGCGATATCGCGCCATTTTTGTCTGTCGGCCTTCGTTCTCCTGCTTTGGTCGTGAAATCACGACATGTCACGATTTTGCGACCTTGTGTCTCCCGGCCTTGCTTTCTCTGCCTTGGGTCATGATTTTGTGACATGTCATGAAATCGCGACATGTCACGATTTCGCGACCCTTTGTCTTTTGGCCTTGCTTTCTCTACCTTGGGTCACGATTTTGTGACATGTCACGAAATCATGACATGTCACGATTTCGTGACCCTTTGTCTCTCGGACTTTCTTTCTCCACCTTGGGTCGCAATTTCGTGACATGTCATGAAATCGTGACATGTCACGATTTCGCGACCCTTTGTCTTTCGGCCTTGCTTTCTCTACCTTGGGTCGTGATTTCGTGACATGTCGTGAAATCGTGACATGTCATGATTTTGTGACCCTTTGTCTTTCGGCCTTGCTTTCTCTGCCTTGGGTCGCGATTTCGCGACCTTGTGTAACACTTAGAAAAAAAAATAACTTTGCCACTTAGAAAGAAATAACAACAAAAGTTTGGTTGATGCTCGATTGCTTTGCTGCCCTCGGATGCTCCTGCATCAGACACCTGGGGTGGATTGAGAAGTGATCCTCACTTCTAATCTTTGGGAGGAATACCCAGGCAATCAACCTCTATTTTCAATAGCCAAGTTGCATCTTCTATAGGTCTGCCCTTCCATTTGATTAAATACTCAGAATATTGTTTGTTCCTTGTGCTTTTGCCTTCATGAGTATCTAATATTTCCTCGATCTCATCTTTGGTTGGGTTAGACGCTAGAATGCTCCAAAATTCTGTGCTTGGTGCCTCTGTACTATCCCCTTCATGGTATTGCACTAAATCAGATATGTTAAAAACAGGTGAAATGTCAAGCCCACTTGGAAATTCCACTTCATATGCATTGCCTGAATCTCGTTTTTCTAGTATTTTGCATGGCCCAAACTTCTTCATCTTCAAATTGTTATAAGTTTTGGCTGGAAATATTTCTTTTCTGAGATGGACCATGACTTCATCCCCCACTTTGAACTCTTTGAACCACCGCTTTTGGTCTGCTCTTGCTTTATACTGATTATTCATTTTTGTAATTTGTTTCTTCACTTCTTTATGCAGGCTTTTCATCTATTTTGCGAATTCCTCACCTACTGCCTTGCACTTTTCTCCTTTATCTAATTTTCTCAGCTCAGAAACGTTTCTCGAACTGTTTCCATATATGATTTGGAATTGATATTTGTTTGTACTCTTATTGACAGAATTGTTGTATGCAAATTCTTCCTGCGGCAAAACTAAATCCCATCCCTTGGGTTTATCTTCTATCAAGCATCTTAACAAATTACCTAGACTTCTATTTACCACCTCTGTCTATCCATCAGTTTGTGGGTGGTATGCAGAACTGAACTTCGGATCTATCTTCAACTTCTTCCACAATGTTCTCCAGAAATACCCAACAAACTTTGTATCTCTGTCGGAAACTATGCTTCTTGGTAGACCGTGAAGTCGTACCACTTCCTTGAAAAATAACCCTGCAATGTGAACTGCATCACTTGTCTTCTGGCAGGGAATAAAATGTGCCATCTTGGAGAATCTGTCAACCACCACAAATACAGAGTAATTTTCATTCACTAGGGCAATGGTCTTATCCCGACCAAAATGCCCAGCCAGTCCTCTGCTGTGCTTTTTCTTGATTAAGTTCTCCCACATGGAACTCCTTGAAATGCACAATTTACTTCCCTTGAACAACATTCCATCTTGGATTAGGAAATCTAACCATTTTGTCCTGTCCACAGTAACAGGTGCCAAGCAAGCCGTCCAGGCTTCTACAAAATCAGGATCTTCAGGTTAAATACCCTTCAGTTCTAAGAATCCTACCACCTCCACTGTCATTTCAATTATTAGATTCTGCCTTCTACTTAAGGCATCTGCAACTCTGTTTGTTTTCCCGCTTCTGTGCTTTAACACAAAGGTATAGCTTTGGAGAAACTCAACCCACTTCATGTGTCGTTAATTCAGTTTTGTCTGGTTGTTGACATACTGCAGTGCCTGATGATCAGTAAATAGAACAAACTCCTTTGGCAACAAATAATGCCTCCACTTCTTCAGATCCTGAACTATAGCGTAAAATTCCTGGTCATAAACTGAATACTTTTTCCGAGCATCATTGAGCTTTTCACTAAAATAAGCAACGGGTCTGCCTTCTTGACTCAGTACAGCCCCTATTGCACTTCCACTGGCATCACAGTCTACCTGAAATACTTTGTTAAAGTTTGGGAGTGCCAAAATAGGCTATTTTGTGACCCTTTTCTTTAATGCATCAAAGCTCCTTTCAGCCCCTATGGTCCACTTGAATTCTTTCTTGTCCCCTCTCATTGTTTCTGTGAGGGGTGCACAAATGCTGCTGAAGTTTCTTATAAACTTTTTGTAAAAGCTGGCTAGACCATGAAATGATCTTACCTCTGTGGTGCTTCTTGGGGTATGCCATTCGATGATAGCTCTCACCTTCTTTGGGTCCATTTTCAGACCTTTTGCTGAGATTACAAATCCCAGGTATACTAACTCTTTCTTGACAAAATTACACTTCTTCAGATTTATTAATAACTGCTTCCCCCATGCCTTTTCAAAAACCCTTCTCGATGTGCATCGGGTGTTCCTCCGGGGTTCTACTGAATATTAATATATCATATAAATAAAAAATGACAAATTTTCCTAAAAACTCTTTCGAGTACCTCATTCATCAGCCGCATGAAGGTACTTGGTGCATTGGACAGCCCAAATGGCATGACCAACCACTCATACAAGCCCTCTCTTGTCTTGAAGGCTGTCTTCCACTCATCTCCTTCTCGGACACGGATCTGGTGGTAACCACTTTTCAGGTCAATCTTCATGAAGTACTCAACTCCACTCAAACAGTCCATGATATCATCCATCCTTGGCAATGGGAATCTGTATTTGATAGTGATCTTGTTAATTGCCCGAGAGTCTATGTACATTCTCCACTCTCCATCCTTCTTGGGTGCTAGTACTACAGGTACTACACACGGGCTAAGACTCTCTCTAATCAATCCCTTCTCCAGCAACTCCTAGACCTATCTATTTAGTTCTTCAGTTTCTACAGGCGTCATTCTATGTGCAGCCTTATTGGGCAAGCTTGACCCTGGCACCAAATCAATATGGTGACTAATTTTTCTTACTGGGGGTAAACCCTCAGGCACATTATTAGATATGATATTTGGAAATTCCCTCAACATATCTTGGACTTCTGCTGGGGCATCTTTGCATTCTGTATCTCTGACTCTAGGGACTAATGCATAACACATATGCTCATGCTTTAAATCATCTAAAAATTTTCTTCCATCAACCAAGCAAATTCTTGCACTGCCACATACCTTTTCTTCCACCTCCTTCGGGGGCTTCAACTTATGACGCATTCCATTCTTGGTCATGGAATAGGTGTTGGCTCGGCCATCATGAACCGCACACCTGTCAAACTACCATGGCCTTCCCAGCAGCAAATGGCATGCATCCATGGGCAGAATGTCGCACAGAACCTCATCATGGTAATTCCCAATACTAAAATTTACCAGACACTGTTCATTGACCAAAACCTTATGGTCTTTCTGCAACCATGCAATCCGATATGGATGCGGGTGTTTCTTTCTCTCTAGTTGTAGCTTTGTAACCATTCCCTCTGAAACTAGGTTATCTGTGCTACCGTTGTCAATGATAATGTTGCAAATCTTACCCATGCATTTATACCTTATGCAGAATAAGCTTTTCCTCTGATCTGCAGATCCCTCTTCATTCAACAGGACTCTCCTTGCAATCATTACTTCTCTCCTCTCAGCTTCTTCAGAATGCTCAGACCCAGCATCTTCATCAACGACTGCTACTCTGGCATTTCCTTTCGGCCTTCGATTATTTCTTTCTCGTTGCTGTGGGCACTCATATTGGTGATGTCCCTCTTCACCACACTAGAAGCAAGTCCCTCGAAATATTCCTCTTCCTTGACCTTGTCCAGCTCTACCTCTTCCCCCTCGATAACCATTATTCTGATTATGGGGGCGGTCTATATTTTCTCTCCTTTGTTCTTGATTGCTGCTACCTTCTCCATTTTTTTGAGAATCTTCATTTCTTCTTCCACTATTCCTTCCATCGATTCTTTCACCATGACCTCTTCCTCTTTGCTTGTTTTCAAACCTCCTATTGATCTTCTCTTCAACCTTTAAAGCAAATTGGTAAGCGTCCTCTATGGTGGTCATCCGGACTAGACTGAGTTCTTCCTGAATGCTTGCTCGTAACCCATTAATGTAACGGGCTACCTTCTCCTTGTTGGCCTCTGAGTGGCCTATTCTAATCATTATTTTATGAAATTCCTCTATGTATTCTTTCACAGACTTGCTTGATTGCCTCAATCCTTGCATTTTCTTCAGCAGGTCTAACTCGTAATCACCAGGGATGAACTACCTCTTTAGCTTTTTTGCCATCCGTTACCACTTAGTTATTCTCTCTTTCCCTCTTTTATTTTGCTCCAGCTGCACTCCCTTCCACCAAATTCTAGCATGACCTTTCAGTTTGGTCTTTACGAATCTGACCCTATCAGGGTCCTCAACCTCTTCGTACTCAAAGTACTCTTCCAGGTCGTTGATCCAGTCGATCAATTCTTCTGGATCAAGGTTCCCAAAATATGTGGAAGCCTCCATCTTCGGCCTCTTCCCAATCTGGGATATGGCTTTGTATAGTCTAGCCTGAGCCGGATCTAGAGCTTCTTCTTCTTCCTTAGGTTGGTCTTCTTCTTCATCATCTTCCTCTTCACTACCTTCGTCTCTTCTTGGCTCCAATCTTCTGTGCATTTCTTCTTGCAGAGCTTGCATTTTCCGCTACAAAGCTCGAACATCTTCCGCTGCTGCCATGCCTCTCCCACCAACAGGATTTCTCCTTGGAGGCATTCTGCTCACCCGATTCCAAGCCCTTCCATAGATCTTTGTGTAACTGCCTCTCCTCTCGCGCTCTGTTACACACTCAGGAACTACTGGCTCTGATACCACTTGGTGGAGAACTGATCTTGCATAATACAAAAAAACCAGAGAAACAAGAGCCCAAGATTTTGTATTCAATACTTTGGAAGAATTTACAAGAATATACAACCAAACTGTCGTTTGCCAACCCCCTCTCATTACAATCCATGGGTTTTTATTGAGGTCCCGATCCTCTGTGCTTTCACACTTCCCACGATCTACAATTGCCACTTGGAATAATTCTGGAAAGTTGCATTGATGAGACTCTAGGTGAGGTGCGCGACTGGCTGCCATATCCAATGGAATCTTCTTCTCGATCTGCTGCTTGCTGTTAGTTGCTTTAAACGCGTCTTCCAGATATCTTGCACGAGTGGCCAACATGCCCATTGAAATCCTTCTTTGGAACTACTGCTTCACTGCCTCTAACTTATGTCCTTCCTACGCTTCCTCTCTCTTGCACCCGTCGCGATATTGTGACATGTCGCGATATCGCGACATTTCCTCCGTCAAGCCCTCTCTCTCCATTTTGGCCGCGATATCACGACCTGTCGCGATATCACGTTGTTTTTGTCTGTTGGCCTCCGTTCTCCTGCTCTGGTCGTGAAATCGCGACATGTCATGATTTCACAACCTTGTGTCTCCCAGCCTTGCTTTCTCTACCTTGGGTCACGATTTCGTGACCCTTTGTCTTTCGGCCTTGTTTTCTCTACCTTGGGTCACGATTTCATGACCCTTTGTCTTTCGGCCTTGCTTTCTCTACCTTGGGTCACGATTTCGTGACCCTTTGTCTTTCGGCCTTGCTTTCTCTACCTTGGGTCGCGATTTCGTGACATGTCACGAAATCACGACATGTCACGATTTCGCGACCCTTTGTCCTTCGGCCTTGCTTTCTCTGCCTTGGGTCACGATTTTGCGACCCTATGTAACACTTAGAAAAAAAATAACTTTGCCACTTAGAAAGAAATAACAACAAAAGTTTGGTTGATGCTCGATTGCTTTGTTGCCCTCGGATGCTCCTGCATCATATTGTTTGTTTAAAAATTATTGAAGAGGACACGTGGTCACAGGATCATGAGGACTAGTGTGTTATGGCACATCTACCTGCATGTTTGAGAGTGAAATGTATAACATCACCTGATTTGCGAGGAGGTTGGAAGAGTGGATAATGATGGCAACATGCATATGTACATATATTGGAAGCATTTAGAATGAACCATTGAATGAAGCCATAGAGGATGATGTTCTTGGTGTTGGGCATAGTAGAATAAGGTATGCGATAAGGATTCGGGTATGGGCATAAGTTGTAGGGAGTTCGAACATGAAAAACATGATTTGTGTTTATGAAAAATGGTTAAAACAAAGGCGACTACGCAATGATACCTAGGACATAGAAAATTACCAGACAAAATGTATGTTTACAAAAATTATGATTTCATTCAAAACAGCATGAATTAGTGGACATCGGCATTGTTCTTCGAGATGAGTGAGGTTAATTATCAACAAATGTTGATATGAGACATGTGATACTACGTTGAGCCGAGTGAACATAATGAATAAAATATAACATGATGGGGGATAGCAAGATGAAATTGACATCAGTGAGGTATTCAAATTTTGATAGTAGTATGATGGTAGTACAACAGGATAACAAAAACATAGTTTACAGATGATTACATACCAAGAGGTATTTTTGTGTAATATTCAAGTTTTAAGTTGCCAAGATATGCAAGGGATTTATACATAGATACATATTCCATAATTTTGAATTCTACGTTTGCAGGTGGTATACTGGAGTGTGTGTATTCGATGAGGTGCTCTGTTATCATACTTAATTTAGTTGTTGGTTCATAATTTATTGAATAGCACCAATGGGAAGAGTGAAGGTAGAGGATATTCCATAAGCTAGGAGAATTCCCATCATGTTGGTTATTGTGAACCATGGACCATAATTCAACATTAAGTCACATCTCGTTCTTGAAAAGCAGGCTTTTTGGGTAGAACATTAGCCATAAATTAATCGTGATTTGAGCGGATACGAAGATTAACGAAAGTGGGTTCTCCATATAGTCAAAGAATTGGTTGGTGAAATACTAAGAGAGCGTAAGAGAGTGATCCTAATGCTCGTTTGTAATAGCACATAAGAGAGCTCAATAGAATAAAATATTTTAATTTAAAATCATATTCTATGGTTTTAGATGGCTCTTGACATTGATTTGGCATATGAAAGTCTTTTATGGGGTTATTAATAAGGAAAATTTGGCAAAGGAATATTAAGTTTAATATATATTGGCTTAAAAATTAAAGCTTAGGGAAATCAAGACTTGGTTCAAGTCGTTATTATAGGTTGAGTGATTTAAATTGAAACAATCAAATTATGCATTCGACAAGGTTGTATATGGAATTGAATAAGGTAAACAAAATATTAATGATAAGGTTAAATTTCAGTTGAGTAACCAAATGGAAATGAACAGAACTGCACCAAATGGAATATAAAGAAGAAATTTTAAATACTCCATTGTAAGAAGAAAAGAGGGTCAGAAATTTGTTGCAGGTAGAGAGGAAAGAAGAATCCCAAAGGAGCAAAGGTGTAATTGAAGAAAAGCTACAGAGAAGTTGAAGTTGCAAGGAGATCAAGCTTTATTGTAAGATCAAAATTGTTATATTAAATATTTTTGGATTCAAATATGTGTGAAGACTGTGTTTGAAAGTCGATGAAATTGTTTAATATAATTTCTAAAGTTCGAATTCCATTGAAGATTGCATCAATTTAATGCTTCATTGTGATTTTTGGTGAACATTAAGTTGGTTTTTAAATCTCTGTGATTTAGGTTTCTTTTCTGTAGTGATTTTCCAAAATATTATTATTCTCTGATATTTAAAATCTTTTATAATTTATTTTATATTGGAGATTATTGCACATATTTGACTTAGTTCGATTATTATAAAGTATAACTTTATAACTAAGTCATGAATAAATTTATTATTCAAATATTAAGTTAACTAATATTTGAATAGATAAATTTAATAGAGATAAATGAATATTTCGATTTCCAACTTTAATTTCATAAATTTGAGAAATTAGAATTGATATCTTTTCATTAAACGGTTTGGGTTTATTATAATTGGATTTTGATTTATTTAAATATCCAAACTTAAAAATATATATTCATTCTTCAATATTTAATGCAATAAATGTTGGAAGAATAAATATTGAAAGGAGGAGTTTCATATGAAATTTATCCTGCATATCATAAGTTTTAAATTTCATAAATAAATTTATATTAAACTCTATTTCAATGATTATTAAGGTTTGAAAAGCCTTATAATTTGAGTTTAATAAATTTATAATTTTGTTCATTATTCAAATATTTCATATCATATCTTTTTTTTTGATGAGGAACCTTTTACATACAACATATCCGCAACATGTGATGGGAGAGATTTGAACCTGGGCCCCTCGATAACTAGAGATTTTTAACTACCCACTTGCTCTCCAACTCCTCTACATGAGCGGATATTTCATATCATATTTGAATGAGCAAATATCTAAAGTAAATGAAACCTTAGTGTTGATTATTACGAAGTCAAAACTTTGTAATTAAGGTTTACATTTCATACATTATTAGAATTTATAAGCTTTGATTTTATCAAATATAAATGAATTTTAATGGTAATTAAAATGCTAAACTAGATTGTTATTTCAGATTCATTGGACGCATTTTAATTAAGATATTTTGTTGAGATTATAGAATAAATTTACACAAAATATTAAAATCATGAGTTAAATCTACCCATTATTGTTTTGGAGAGTAGAATTTGTGTAAAAGGCATATAATACATGATGAATTCAAAATCAATTACTTGATTCCCAGGCCCCTTGTTAACAGTACTTGCAAGTCATTGAGACTATTCAAGCACTTATTTACGCACATATGTATGACACATAAAAACATTAAGTGAAAACCTTGGAGAAGTTTAGTTTCTTTGCAAGAGAGGACTTTGAATCCTAGTTTTTGAGTGGTTTTTGTAACCTAACAAAATCACACCTCAACAAATTGACACTAGAAGGAGGGCCTAAAAATGAAAAATAGGTAGTTTGATTTTAGTTTATCATTTGTACTTTATCAAGCTTTCATGTATTCTTGAAGCTTCATTTCTGATACATTACTTGAATATTGCAATTGCATTGTTACGTTTATACTATATTCTAAGTATTGTATTTTCAAAGAAGTGATTAGACTTTATTAAGTTGGAGTCTAAAGAAATTATCACAAGGTCAAAATCTACTGGGTCTACGATCTTTCAAATTTTATCACCAACTAAGAAACACAGAAGAAGTAAAACTCAAACGATAAAATTCTTCCAAGTACTTTTAACATAATCCCAAAATTGATTGTAAATCCACCACTTGTCAATATGGTTGCACCTGCTACACCAAATCTGACTTGGATGGGAAACCAACGAAGTCCATTAAACATAGTTGGTGATTTTCACAAAATACCAAAGAATGTAGAAAATTATCTAGCAAATTATAAGCATGATGGTTCTCGTTTGGCAGAAGAACACATACAAGCATATACTGATGCAATGTCTAGATTGCAGATTGAACACAAAGACATGGCATGTAGGTTGTTTCCTTTAACTTTGGATGAAATAACCTACGATTGGTATGTATGTTTACCTTTTGGATCCATTACTTAATGGGATATGTTGAAAAATGCTTTCATTACTCAATTTAAATTCTTCATTGATCCAGCAAGTTTTTACTTACAATTTGCATCAACTCGTCAAGAACCTAGTGAACCATTACATATGTTTAATACTAGGTTTCATAAGATGTATTCAAGATTGACTGCACCTTATAATATTGCAGAAGATGCAGCTATCCAGATCTATTTTGGTGCTTTGAATCCGTTCACTACGATGTTTTTCAGGAGAGTGGGACAAATCACTATGCTTACTAGAGCTTACACAGAAGAACTTATGGTTGAACAACAGATGATGCAATCAAGTTGTGGATTAGGGCAACTACCATCTATTGGTTATCCTGGTATGCAAAATAATATTTTGATGATTAATCATGCTTTAACTAGTCAAATACCAATGTTGAATTCAATTCCACAAATTTCAAATCAAATGGCATATGCTCAATCAAGTAATCCTTTGTTTTTATAAAGTCATTACGCTACACATAAAGTAATCCAGGTGAACAAAATGAAGAAAATAGAACATGATGGTGATATCAAGATGACATCGACATCAGTAAGGTGTTTGAATATTGATAATGTTACAATGGCAGTACAATAGGATAATGGTGCCATAGGTTTGAGATGATTATATACCAAGATGTATTTTTGTGTAATATTTAAGTTTGAAGTTGCCAAGAGATGCAAGGGCTTTATACATGGATACATATTTCATATTTTTGAATGCTACTTTTTTAGGTGGTATACTGGGGTGTGTGTATTCGATGAGGTGCTCCGTTATCATACTTAATCTGGTTGTTGGTTCGTAATTGCTTGAATAGCACCAATGGGAAGAGTGAAGGTAGAGGATATTCCAAAAGCCAAGAGAATTCCCATCACATTGGTTATTGTGAATCATGGACCATAATTCACCATTGATTTGGATCTCATTCTTGAAAAGTAGGCTCTTTGGGTTGAAAATTAGCCATAAATTAATCGTGATCTGAGCAGATACGAAGATTAACGAAAGCAGGTTCTCCATATAGTCAAATAATTGGTTGGCAAAATACTAAGTGAGCGTAATAGAGCGATCTTAGCACTCATCTGTAATAGCACATAAGAGAGCTCAATAGTATAAAATATTTTAATTTAAATTCATATTGTATGGTTTTAGATGGCTCTTGACACTAATTTGGCATATGAAAGTCTTTGAGGGGGTTGTTAATAAGGAGAATTTGGCAAAGGAATGTTAATTTTAATATATATTGTCTTTAAAATTAAAGCTCAAGGAAAGCAAGACTTGGTTCAAGTGGTTATTATAGGTTGAGTGATTTAAATTGAAATAATCAAATTATGCATTCAATAAGGTTGTATATGGACTCGAATAAGGTAAAAAAAATATTAATGATAAGGTTAAATTTCATTTGAGTAACCAAATGGAAACGAATAGAACCGTACCAATGGAATAGAAAGAAGAAATTTTAAATACTCCATTGTAAGAAGAAAAGAGGGTCGGACATTTATTGCAGGTAGAGAGGAAAGAATAATCCCAAAGGAGCAAAAGTGTAATTGAAGAAAAGCTACAAAGAAGTTGAAGTTGCAGGGAGATCAAGCTTTATTGTAAGATCAAAATTGTTATCTTAAATAGTTTTGGATTCAAATATGTGTGAAGACTATGTTTGAAAGTCGATGAAATTGTTTAATATAATTTCTAAAGTTTGAATTCCATTGAAGATTGCATCAATTTAATGCTTCATTGTCATATCTGGTGAACAATAAGTTGGTTTTTAAATATCTATGATTTAGGTTTCTTTTCTGTAGAGATTTTCTGAAATATTATTATTCTCTGATCTTTAAAATATTTTATAAGTTATTATATATTGGAGATTATTGCATTTGACTTAGTTCGATTATTATAAAGTATAAATTTATAACTAAGTCACGAATAAATTTATTATTCAAATATTAAGTTAATTAATATTTGAATATATATATGAATATTCTGATTTCCAACTTTAATTTCATAAAGTTGAGAAATTAGAATTGATATCTTTTCATTAAATATTTTGGGTTTATTATAATTGGATTTTGATTTATTTAAATATCCAAACTTAAAAAAATATATTCATTCTTCAATATTTAATGTAATAAATGTTGGAAGAATAAATATTGAAAGGAGGAGATTTATATGAACTTTATCCTGCATATCATAAGTTTTAAAGTTCATAAATAAATTTATATTAAACTCTATGTCCATGATTATTAAGGTTTAAAAAGCCTTATAATTTGAGTTTAATAAATTTATAAGTTTATTCATTATTCAAAAATTTCATATCATATTTGAATGAGCAAATATCTAAAGCAAATGAAACCTTAGTGTTGATTATTACACAGTCAAAACTTTGTAATTAAGGTTTACATTTCATACATTATTAGAATTTATAAGCTTTGATTTTATCAAAGATAAATGAATTTTAATGGTAATTAAAATGCTAAACTAGATTGTTATTTCAGATTCATTGGAAGCATTTTAATTAAGATATTTTGTTGAGATTATAGAATAAATTTGCACAAATAGATTAAAATCATAAGGTAAATTTATCCATTATTGTTTTGGAGAGTAGAATTTGTGTAAAAGGCATGTAATACATGATGAATTCAAAATCAATTACCTAATTCTACGAGGCCCCTTGTTAATAGTACTTGCAAGCCATTGAGACTATTCAAGCACTTATTTATGCACATATGTATGACACATAAAAACATTAAGTGAAAACCTTGGAGAAGTTTAGTTTCTTTACAAGAGAGGACTTTGAATCCTAGTTGTTGAGTGGTTTTTGTAACCTGACAAAATCACACCTCAATAGGTCTGAACCACAACAAGGGTTATCCTCTAGGGCCTATAACACCTAGAGGATGGACGCATTTTTCCCTTGTCTCTTCATACCAAACCTTCAACTATCTAGTCGACTTGTTCTTGAATAGTATGGAAGAGGTTAGTGTATTTATGCCTCCGTGACTAACAAGTTTTTCCTATTTATCGAAGCTAGTTAGTGTCATGTCAATTCCCTGACCTTGGACTTCATTATGCATACTCATTGCAACTCACAGTGGTTTATCCTATACCAAACCCTGTGGCTAATCTTAGATAAATTCTATGAGTAAGAAATTTATCACCATGCCCTTCGAACACAACCTGGAAAAGGTATCCAATACCACCTTTTCATCCAGACCTGATCAAGTATTTTATTGACCAATTTCGTCAATCAGTAACTATTTTGAATTTTATTATGTGCATACCCACACCTCAACATTATAGATGATCATATGTCATATTCTCGGGTCAAACTTCCTACTAATATTTGTTAAGGTTATGCTACTAACATTTATTTACAAAACAAATCTACAAAACTCCCTTGAGTAGAAAACTCTCTTTTCTAAAAAGAAACATTAAAATTTAAAGGATAAGAATTAATTATACATAGAGGTAGTTTGCCATACGAAACTAAATTCTCTACTTCCATGAAGTTATTACCATTCTTAAATAGATTCACCCCCAAGACAAAGGTAAATTTAATATTTCACAAAGGCGAATTCTAAAAAACCATTTGCTCTACTCTTGGTTTAGATCCTAAGCTCTTAACATTGCACATTTCTAGCATAAATAGTATTCCTTTTTTAGCTATGATTCAAAAATACCATTTCATAGATTTCACCTCTATATTCAATTTGCATTCTAAAGTTTTGATGCAAACTTTCATATTTTAAAAGAATTATCTCAATTGACTACCCTCACGGCAACTCTATATGGTCTACTAATAGATAATTAAAAACAACAATCATTTTATAACTTATAATCTGCAAGAGATATATTCAATACAATTAAATAACTCTCTAAATTCATATAAGTTAACTATAAAGTGTTCTAATTAAATGACTAAATATGATGTCAAATAAAAGCATGCTTAGAAGAATTGGGAACAATAATTCTTTATATAGTTTACAAAACCTTTATCACAATTATTTAATCTAGTGTTTCCAATTCCAGCTCAGAAGTTTCCATTCATAACAAGAATACAAGAGGGCATCACCCATATGTTCTTACATGCATAAGGACCAATTTATGCCAAGATTTTGGACAATCATCTTCTAAGTTCTGGACCATTCATTTCATTAGATGTTTTCTTTCTGTGACTACTTCCACAACAAAGCATGGTCGTCGTCATTCATCTATGACTTTTTTGTGATGCTGGTTCATACCCACTCCACACCCTTGGTTTCCATCTACACTTCATCATCGGCTATCCTCAGCAAGCCATTTTTGCATAGAAGATTTGATGTAGCATTGTTAGGGATAAGATATGGCTCATGGTGGATGATCATGCATCCTACTATGCACACATGCAATCTAAACTAATATGGAAACATTCTGAAGACTCACATATCTCCTAGCTCGAGATTAAATCTAAATTTTTCTTTCAGCATGTTTATTCCTTTATCGACTACCTATTTTCTTAGGTAGCAAATTCCACAAAACCTATCTTTCTCAACTGGATTTTTCTAGGTTCCAAGGAAAATATAATTTCATTTATGGTTTCTTTCTTACCATTAAAAATCAGCAACATGACATCATTTTATCATCATTCCTTTGCTTCAAAATGTAAATACACACAACACCAAAGCAGTATGTCTTCCCAGCAATGCATTGCTTTAAAATTAAATGTTTACACAGTCAGTACTGCAACATTCATTGTAAATTTTACACTGCTTTTAAAATCAATTCAACATGGTTTACACAATAATATTCATCATAGTTTCACACTGCTTCCAAATTCAACTAAACACAATTTATATAGTAGGATTCATTCTAATTTTCATACTACTTTCAAAACAATTAAACATGGCTTACATAGAAAAAACCATCCTAGTTTCACACTCCTTTCATATTCAATTATACACAATATGCACAACAACAATTATCATAACTTCACATTATTTTCATGTTCAATTAAACACAGTTTACAGAGCAACATTTATCATAATGAAACCAAACATAAAAACCAGCCTATTTCTTTTCACTTTTAAAATGATTCAGTTTGTTGTTCTTCCAAATCACTATTCCCTCTTCTATCCCCAATGCCTTCCTTCCTCCCCCTCCTCTTACCTTTTTTTCTTTTTCCTCCTACTCCCCCAAAAATAATATCTTAGGAACTTGGTAAGTTTTTTTTTCTTCCTTACTCATGCATAGTGCTAGATTTTCGAGCCTCTCCTCCACAACCTCATGCGCATAACATTTCAAACAATTCTCAAAATTTGTTCTTAGCCATAACAAATGTTCCCAGTGCATCCCACCAACATGAAAGTTTAAAGAACTTAGATCTGCTAACTTTTCCAACCATAGAGCAACAATAATAACATAAACTATTTTTCACATGTTTTAAAATAAGCAAGATTAGAAGAATACATAAATTCCAACACGGAAGGAGTTTCGACCACCTAACAACACATGTCCTTTGCCATCATAGCCAAACATGGTGGTTCTATTTTTCTTTTAATTTAACATCAAATACCACAGTTATTTAATATGAACATGGAGCAAATACACAATGAACTATAACTTAATTTTGCACAAGTTTTCTCTCTTTTTTTCAAAGAAACAAAAATAACTATTTTAATTTTTTTTAATTTTATTTATAAAATTATCTTTCCATAAAATCATGAAAGAATAAAGGAAAATATTTTCAAATCTTCATTCAACAATTAAAGGGTGGCTCCCATGATTGAGACATCTTCATTGCCACCTCTAATCACACAAGCTCACTTTATAAAAATAAAATAAAGGAACATTCAAAGTATTAGACACATACACACATGCCCAAATAAACAAACACTAACATGCCTTTCCAAGCTAGTGGCTCCCATCATCATTGCCACCATAAAAATATTTCTCATTCCTTGCAAACAAGTAATATTTCAAACAATTGAACTCACACAGAGATGCAATTTATATTACCCCTAAATGATATGCAAGAACGAGTTTCCATGTGCTCTCGATCTGAATCATCATTTCCCTTACTTAGCCTTTTTTTTACTGGCTTACTTCCTTTTATTGTCATCTTGCAATTATCCTGCACTCACAGAGACTGTTAGTAGTACCATGTTTCTCAAGAAAAGGTAACTATGTACATATTTTACTTTCTTTCATTAATTGTGCGAGGAGGGTTGTTACACATACTCTATATCCAACCTAAAATTGATGAGGTACATGATGTTTATCCATTTATCTCTTCTATTATTGTTGAGTCTTCTACAAGATGTGTGTCACCTTGGTCTGAAGATCTACAAGTGTTGAATAAAATAGGTCACCTTATCTTACTCCTTCTCCATAAGTACATTGGTAGGAGAGGGCAAGGCTAATGGCAACTCATATGGAGCAAGTGACTATTTGTTCATAGGTACTTTTGGAAGAGATGTACATGAAATAATGTCAATGCTATGATTGATATCTCTATCATGAGGAGGAGTGGTGGGGTCCACAAACTCATGTGATTATAAAATTATTTGGAGTGAAGCTTGTTTGGCATGGATCTTTGGAGGTGCTTATTATTTATCCTGTATGGGTCTTATGGAAATATGAGCCAGTTCATGTGCTTGATTTACTACCTTGTGAGTTTTTTGACAACTTAGCATCAAATTTGATGTGGATGTAGTGCTTTCCACCAAATATGTTTTATTGTGCAACTCCAAGGTGTATGTGTTCTTTTTAGCATGATATACCATATTCCTATCAAATTTATAGGGCTTACCAAGCAACATTCTACAACAATCCATATCTGTAACATCACATTTCACCTTATCCACAAATTTATCATCAAAATAGAAAGACATGGTGTAGGTATGTGTGATGTTGGATGTAGACCCTTTATACTTCCACCCAAGTCCATAAGGTTGAGGATGTGGCTTCAAATGAAGCTTTAATTTCTCAATAATGGTCCTTGTAACTAGATTTATCTACGAGTCGTTATCTATAATACAATCTACATAGAAGTTATGTTTAAGGTGAGCTCGAGTGATTAAAAAATGGTCATGACCCCTTTGTGTAGAAACATTTGTCATGAGGGCAACTTTGTTGAGTTTAATATTCAAAGCATGATATTATTCTTTTGTCCTTGTAGCCATAATGGGACCATCTTTTGGGTCCTCATTTGTAGGCTTTACAAGTAGGGATTTCTTCTTCATATTTTGAAATGTATAACATCTTGATTTGCTATGGCCCTATTTTTTACAAAAATCACAATACAATGATGAAGAGGAATTTCTAGAAGTAGAAGAAGAAGAATGGAATTTGGGTGAAGTGGGAGGAGTAGAAAAAGAAGAAGAAGTGTAAGAGAAATTATTTGTCCTTTGTTGTTGTTGACCCAATCCCTTGGAAGTGCTTTCCTGTGAAGAATATCATGATTTGAAAGATGCACCAACTTTCTCCTCCGCTAAAATGGCATGTTTGAATGCCACATCCAAAGTAGGGAAGGAATTGAATTTTACTTCCCTAAAAATCTGATCTTGCAACCCCCTAGTGAATTTATTGATTAAATCCTCTTCTAAATATTTTACACCAAGAAGAACCCTTAGCCTATTGAATTGAAAAATGTAGTCTGAAACTGACATATTGTATGCTTACCTCAACCTAAACCATTTGGTTGTGAGGTCATTTTTGTAAGTATGTGGGTAAAAGGTGTTCTTTATAATTTGTATCAGATCCTTCTAGGTCACGATAGGGTTTTAGCTTTGTTATCTTTCTAAGAACAAATTTTTTTAAACTTGTGAGTTTGACTATGGCAAAGGCAACTTGTTCATCCATAGGGATTTCTACATAGGAGAACCAAGTCTTCATATCTAGAATCCAAGTAGACAAGACATCCAAATTCTTTGATCCGTCATAAATTTTGACCTCACACTTTACTTTGTGGGAAAATTTATTGTTATATATCTTGACATTAGAAGGGGTCAATTGTACTATGATTTCTTTCACTTTATCTACCAATTCTCCTACTATAGCGGTAATATTTTCCATGTTTGTTTGGAGGTCAGAAGCCATTTGATATCTTGTATATGCTATACTAGGAGGATACTAAGGTTGCAAAAATATCTAGGCAACTATTAGGAATAATTTTGTGAAATTCCTAATGCAACAATGAGCCTAGATTACAAAATTTTTCCTTCCAATTTACAAAAGGGGTAATTCTAGTGCTTTTACAAAAATTACAAAAATTGCAAATACAATAATTTTACCCTTCAATTTGAAGTGGTAAAAAGAAAATAAGCACTAGATTTGCACAATTTTACCCTTAATTGCTAAAAAATTGTGAATTTATGGAGGCAAAATAGTAAATTTTTACAAAAAATGAGGTAGAAATTTGCAAAAATTGAAGAAAATTTCTTCACCTTGCAAACATTTGGTGGTTCAAATCAACGCAGGTCAACCCACATAAGTCAACGATCAAAAACACAAAATATTCAATGGTCAACTAACATTTTCTAGGTCAATGGTCAGAATTTCAATTGTTAACGATATGAAACTACCATTATAAATGGCCAATAAACCTAGAGGTAACTATCACCTCCTTCCTGTGTGCAAGCATGGTTGAGTGTGACCACTGAGATGTTGTCACCTCACTATGTACATGGGGGACATTTTAAACCATCAAAAGCCCTCTATGACATAAATGTGGGACTAAAGTCCCTTTTAATTTTCAAACAAATACTTTTTTGTCTGTCATATATTGCTGTTGAAAATCCCAACATCATTGAAATCTAATCCAACCCATTGAAAATTAGTCAGGACACTGAAAAACCATTTGAAGTTGTCAAAAATCTTGTTAGAAACCTGTTGGAAGCTTGAAAACTGCCCTACAATGGTTAGAGCTGAGAAATGGGTTTTTGTCATTGAGAATCAGGAAAAGTCATCGAAAACTTAATTTTTTTTGCAAATTTTCATTGAACTGCCAGTAAATGGTTTGCCATATACCCACCTATGATTGGACATCCATATTCTTCTTGAACTTGTGATAAATACCACTTGGCACGTTTGTATTGGAAGATGGTTTAGAATTTGGATCTTGTATATGATTGGTTTATTTAACAACCTTAAAAAAAAAAATTATTGTACCTATGTTGCAATCATTCGAATAGATGACCTAGGGATGGACTATGCTATGACCTATGGGGGATTCATACTTCTAGATATATTGGTGGCATCATGATATAGGGTATCTATTTTGAGCACTTTTGTTTTTATCAGGGGCTCAAGTGACATTTATGTCATCTCCAAGAGTGGTCACAAGGGTATTTCAAGGAGTCCAAATTGTGGCATGGTAGGACATAGGTAAGGAGACAAGGATAAAAATGGTAGGGGGAGGGATGTAAGTAAAATATTAGGGTAGGAACCTCCATTGATCGACACGCAGGATGGACAATAAAATTATCAATCGATTAGATAGTCACCCGAGTAAAGGAATTTTATCGATAAGAAGGTCGATTGAGCAAGGGGATGAAAGGGAAGGGGTCAAATAAATCAATAGTATTTGGTAGACCTTGAAATAAACCTCTAAGGCCTCCAAGAGAAATTCGAATTGTTGACTCCAATATTTTTCATCTCCAAATCTTGTGTGCCCTTTTGATAGCCCGATTATCTCTCGATAAAAAATATCAATGTCCTCATTTTGACCATAAACTGGATAATACTTTGATGCAATCAAATTTAAATTAGTAACACTAGATCCTCATTAATCCTCCATTCTAAAAAAATATTTCGTAATTCTTAAGATCTTCTTACCTTCCTCAAGGTAATTATGTTACCCTCTGATGCTTCTCTTAGGGGTATTCAAAGCAAGGGTAATTTCATGCACTTTATCATCTCAAGAGCTTCACAAATGGATGCTACAATATGGCCCAAGCCAATTCCTCGTAAAACCTAGCCTAGGAATTGATGCAATGAAGTTGGCACCTTGCCTCCCTTCTTGCTCAAAACTTTCTTGCAACTCTGATTACCAATGATATAGAATCAAAATGTGAAGCTAGATATTCATTATGCACAATTGTATAAATAGTACAATAATGGAATCAATGTGGTTACAGAGGTTGTAACAATATGCCATGCAAGACCAACCACTTGTAACAATATACTATTTAGGGATAACCACTTGCAAAAAACATGGATGCAAATAAAATAATAATATGCTAGAAGACAAGAAAATCCTCAACAACATAACCATGCATCCTAACCACTAACAAATCAATATCTAACATGGGCATACTATGCCTCACATGAGTACAATGCAATATAATAAATATTAAAATAAGAATGGATAAGCCTATACAATACAAGATAATAACTTAGGGTTATGGATACGCCTAAGGTACAATAGTGTCCTCATTAGGGGACTTCTTAAATTTTTGGTTTCTTGCTTGGTTGAAGTCTTATCCTCTCATTTATAATCCAAATTGGCAACAATTGGCTTGTAGATTCAAAATTCAAAAATTATATTGAGGTAAACGACTATTCTAGATTTTGGATTTCTATTAACAATTTAGTTGACAAAGAGGAACATGCAGATACAAATGAGCTCTAAAATATAGTTCAAGATTTTTATTCATTTATTTTTTCGTGAAAATAGAATTTGGTTTAGAATTAATCAAAATATTGTGGATACTCCCTATTAAGTTGGGATATAAGACTTTAAAGCAATAAGAATTCCTCACTCCTAAGTATTTTTCCCTAGAATATTGTTTGATCACCTCAAAGGCTACCTAAGGCCTCAATATTTCTTTGGCCAACAATCTAAAGCAAAATTCTTACAAGTGAGGATATGCAAAGAAGAGGATATCATGAACCTCTTATGTATGCCTTATGTGGGGAGAAGCAAGAAAAATTAGATCAACTACTTCTTTATTGTCCCTTTACTTACATCATTTGGGACCATTTTCAAATAATAAGAATATATTGGGTAGCTCTACCAATAAGAGAGTATTGGTCTAACCATTATTTGTTGGAATATATGTCTTGGAAGGAATAATAAAGTTTTAAAAATTATCAAATCATGTTGTTGCCTCTCTTAGGGATTGGTTATAGACATGGTGATCATCATTAAAAGTCTTAAGTGTTAAGAAAAAGATCTATTCTCTTGGTTATATAATTAAATATACATGAAAGAGTTATTTTCAACAATGGAGATACTATGAAGGAGCTACACAAATATGTATTAATATGGAAATGTCCAAAATCTGGATTCATTAAAATTTAATTTTAATATTGCTCCTAAAAAAGACACCCTGAGAAAGTTGGTGGAGCTAGTTTTTAAAGAATAATGAAGGTAAAATTCTTCTTACATATTAAAATCATATGAGAATCCATATAACAAGTATTTAGAGGCTAGGGTACTTCTATAGGGATCAAGATTACCATTGAATGTGTGTGTGTGTGTGTGTGTGTGTGTGTGTGTGTGTGTGTGTGTGTGTGTGTGTGTGTGTGTTCTCCCTACAACTTACCTAAAAAACCCATGGATGGATGGAGATATATTGTAATCAAAGGAGACTTGAAACTTATTATTAATGTTGTTAAGAAAAATAGATATGGAGATTATTTCAACAATAACAATATGTTTTTATGTCCATCAAATATTAATGGAGGTGATATCTTAAAAATATCAACATATTTATAGATAAGAAAACTAGATAGAAGATAATGTAGTCAATAGCAATGTTGGTCTTAGTTTGTGGTAAAGCTTAAATTTTAGAAGGTAATTGACCCCATGAGATTTTATGTCTTAGTAAAGTAATGTTATAGAGTTCATAGAAGAAACTAGCAATTAGAGGAAGAGAAAATATATTTGATAAAAAGACAAGTTGGAAAATATAATAATTTCATATTTTGATGAAAATGGCTTCGATAAGAAACATATAATTTATTAATTATATATATATATATATATATATCATATTGAAATACGTATGTAGATAGATAGATATATTAACAATGTTGAATGAAAAAACACAATGCTAACATTAAAGGAGATTGAACGATCAATTAGTAGGCAATCAAACTATTATTTAAAAGGTTCTAGGGATTGAGTGATAATAGCTAAATGAAATCATAAAAAAATATTTAAGTGAATTAAATATTTTTAATTATAAAAACTGATAGAATAGAATAAAATAGAAGTTTTTTAAAGCCCATAAAGCCAAAAATAGCCCATGGGACAACACTTTTACAAAGTTTTGTGGCTACCAATCTAAAATCTGCCCTAAGCATTTCTCTTTCTATATTATTGATATTTTTCTACTAATTTTGGTGATGATTACTCCTCCTATAACAACCTAAGTCTACTCACCTAGTTGCACCACATAAATAAGCCAAACAATTTTCAAGGTATTTTTTTCCACTTAAGTTCATTGTTTAAAAAGAGGTTTTAGGTTCATACCAATTAAGATTCACCCAATAATTCAATAACATAAAATTCAATCAGTACAAGGTATATCAACCACTTTTGGGAACTCGGATTGCTGGAAACAGTCACCCAAGTGGATGAGATTGACCAAATCTCATAAAGGTACCATTTTGTGGAATCGACCTTCTCATTTAACTTCTACTTATTCTAGCATGAGTATCGAACCACGGTTGGTATTATAATTTGAGACCCATAAAACCTAGAGGGTGGATGCATACTCTCCCCATACCTTAACATGATGAACCTGAACCTATTCAATCAACTTGTTCAAGATTTAATATGCAAGGGGTTAGTGTACATATGCCTAGTGTCTAACTAATTATCCTATTCCTGGAGTTAGCTAGAGCCATGTCATTACCTTGACACTGGATTTGGTCTCATTTGTACTTTAAGACTCACAACGGTTTATCCCATACCAAACATCGTGGCTGGACTAGTTACATAACCATGCTAGTCCACTTCTAGTCAAGAATATGCATAGATATATCATTGTACACCCAAGAAACGAACTAGAGATGACATCCCATATTGCCTCTCATTACTAGTTCTGAAAAGGTCACATATTCCAACCTATTTCGTCAAAAAAATGGTTGCTCTGGAGCCACGTTGAATGCCTATCCACATTCCAACAACATTGGGTGTTTCAAAACATTTGTTTTCTTGGGCATTGATTCTCGTTCATCCTTCTTGATGAACATAATTATGGTTCTAAGGCCATATCTATTTAAATAAGAGTTTTCTATTGTCGAACAAAAGAAGAATTAGTAATTGGATTAATAATCTCACTTATGTTTTACTATCCTTGCCCTTACAAGGACTCTTTTTGTTGAAATGCTCTAAGGACATTTTAATAAATACATGGTGGTGATTAGTTATAAAGGCTTTAAGTAAACCTATTTAAACCCAAGTAGTTGACAAATCTTAGTGCCAAACTTAAAATGAAAGGATAGATGGTCGCTACTCTTTTCTTGAAACTTTTAGTATTATATATATATATATATATATATATATATATATATATATATATATATATATATATATATATATATATAACACTAACACCTACCATTACCTAATTAAAAGTCCCATAAGGTAAAATTAAGAATAAATCAATGTTGTTAAATCAATATAACTCCCACTAGATTTCAGGTTTGAATTAAGAGTTACCAACTTTATTTATCAATAGTTTTCCATTTTGATGACGACCATGAAAGGATAACTTTAACTCTAAATAATTCCTCCTACATACAACATATAGTATTTATGCACTTCATTTACCAAAAACTCATATTAACAACTACATTACACATATCTGAGCCCCATGGTCTAAATTCAACCCAGCATACAAATTGATTGTTTTCTTCCTCCTATGTCAACAAAAAACTAAGGAATCAGTAATTTGGTTTGTTGATGTAAGCATAATAAAGTTTAAGTTTTACACCATTTTAATTCCAGCCATAGTCTACCCAACATTCATTCTTTTAACATCATTTGGAAAACTGTGGTAAGAGATTTTTACTATATTTCACAGTGTAATAAAACAAATCAGATAGGTTTAAAAAATGCACTACAATTTGTTAATTTTTACATAGTATCCTGAGCTAAACAACACCAAATTTTATCAATTTCTTCAAATCTATTTCGACAATAGAATTTAGAGTTCTAGAGCTTGCTCTTTATAAAACAAATCATCTGCTTTGGGATCAAATTAATACATACACCTCTAGAATAACAATCAGCCTTGCTGCTACAGGCAGTTTTCTATAAACTAGAGTAGCATATATATATATATATATATATATATATATATATATATATATATATATATATATATATATATGTATGCATATATATATGTATGTATGTATGTAGAATTATTCCCAAAGGTACAAAAATTGATTTCTAGTTTACAACCACATGAAGGATAGCATACTATCTCACATTTGACCTTTAAGAAGTTTTTCTGGAGGCAACCGACTCACGCATTTGCATTGGTAAATCAGTAGTGAATGCTTCTTTATCAGCTCTCAATATTATTGCTTGAAATAGGATCATATAGGACCATTGTATGTGATTAATGAATGCATATAAATTTCAAAGCAACTTTATGCATTCTCCCATGAATTTTCCCTTCCCAAATTCCATCAAGTGTAACTTTTACAAGCACCTAGTAAATATTTCATTCATAAGGGAAACAACACTTTGCCATAACACAACCTATTATTAACATTCTCAGAACTCTTTTTTTATCTATTGATAAGGTTTAAGTATGCAATTCAGGAGGGACACATGGAAGATATTATAGATTTTTGATAAGCTCGATGGCAAAGGAAGTTTGTAGGCAATAAGGCTTATTTTACCTATAATTTCAAATGGACCCACATATCTAGGGCCAAGTTTGGAAGATCTTATAGAATTCTTAGTAGGTTTCACCCTTAAGAGCACTCTATCACCTACAGAGTATTCCATCGATGTTCTTTTGAGGCCCGTGTAGATATTTTAGAAATCTGCAACCTCTTTCAGATTTTGTTGAATTATTTTTATTTGGTCTTCCATTTCTCTTATAGTACTGGTCCAATCACTTCTCGATATTTTAGATTATCCCATGATAATGGAGTCTTCTATCTTATTCCATACAAGGCTTCAATTGGTACCATGCCTAGTGATGTATGATAACTATTATTGTATGCAAATTTGACTAGGAACAAATAATCTTCTCATTTAGTATGTTGATCCATATAGTACATTCTCAACATATCTTCTAAAACCTGATTCACCCTCTCAATATATCCATTTATCTCTGGATGATAGACCGAATTGATATTTAGTTTGGTACCCAATGCTTCATGCAAATCCTACTAGAATTCTGAGGTAAAGCAAGAATCTCTATCAAATATTATAACTTCAAGAAATCCATGTAGTTGCACTATCTCTCTGGAAAATTTACTCGCTATAGCAGGTGCATCATCATGTACATTCCTAGGTATGAAATGTGCAACCTTGATTAACTTATTCACAACCACTAGGATTTCATCATACCTAGACCATGTTTTAGGTAAACCAACTATAAAGTCCATTGAGACCACCTATATTTTTTACGAAGGAATATTGTGTGGGTACAAATGACCTATTGGGTACAAATGTTTTTCTTAAACTTTTTGACATTCCAAGCACCTAGCCACATAATCATTAATGTATTTTTTCATTCCTAGCTAGTAATAGGCCTTTCTCAAACTCTTTATCATATTTGCCCCACCAGGATGCATGGAATAAGGAGTATTATGTGCCTCCTCAAGGATTATTTTTCTCAATCCACCCATATTTGGACAACCAATCTATTCTTATAGAACATTAAATCATTTCTATATACAAATCATGTATATTTTCTAGGTTCTTATTCAATTTGAGTGCTACACTCCTGATATAAATCATCCTTTTGTTGCATTTTCTTAACTTGATCTATCATATCATAATGACACTTCGTCATTGCAGCAATACACCCTCTCCTACTTAGAGCATCAATAATCTTATTCTCCTTACCCTTGATATATTTGATTTTGAAATCATACTCAGCCAGAAACTCCATCCACCGATGTTATCTAGGATTCAACAAGGGTTGAGTAAAAATGTACCTTAAAATATGATAATTTGCATTGATTTCAAATGATTTTCCAAGCAAATAGTGCCTCCAGATCTTAAGAGAATGCACAACTGCTACCAACTCCAAGTTTGATTGGCATAGTTTATCTCATGTCTCTTAATTTTTCTTGATTCAAAGGTAATGACTACTTCATATTGGGTTAAACCCCTCCTAATCCCTCAATTGATGCATTGGTACACATTGTAAACCTCTTAGAAGGATCATGTAACTGTGTAAAGAGATATTTCTGATTTTGTAAAGGGGTTCAAAAGTGAAGGTTGCTTTGTTCTTTTTCAAAGGGGATTAATTCTTTCATGAGGGGACATGGTGTATTTTATTGAGTAGGAGTAATAAGGTGTTATTTGGATATTATTGTTGTGTTATTAATCAAGATCTCTAACCCTTATTGAAATTTGAAAAAGAAAGTTTGTTGAGTGTGGCAGATTTAGTGGACAACTAATAAGGCATCAAAAAGGTATGAGCAATATTCTCCATTGACTTTGTTTATGGTGGTTGATTTCTGAAATATCATTGGAGAGAAAAGGATTGATTGTGGTTTCCTTTTCGAAAGTGGTTGGTTGAATGCTTCAAGGTTTTTTGGTTTGAGAGTTGTGATTAAACCTTGTTTTATAAGCATTGTTGTTGAAGCCCATTGCTTGTACAAAGAACTTGAACTTGAGTTAGAGGAGAACATGAGTATCATTGTTATGTGAGATTTGTGGTTGAGCATTGTTGGAAACATTTTGAGTTGATTGATTCATGCTTGAACTAGGGTTTGTGATAAAAAAAAGTTGTTCCTTGTGGTGATTGGTTGAGTAGAGTTGTTTGAGCCTAGTCAAGTGATTGTGTGAAGTGGTTGTTCAAGTTCCATGAAACAAACTATTCTATATTCTGATTTGAGTTGAGTTTGAGTTGAGAAAGAAATTGAGTTTGTGAATAGAACATATTGAGTCTCTAACAATTCTCTTTATGCTTCTATAATATTGAGCTGAGTTGAGATTGATTTGATTTGAGTTGAGTTGAGATTGATTTGAGTTGAGATCATTGTGGATCATTGTTGTCATCCATTGAAGAGTGCATTGCCATTCATTGTTGAGTTCATCATTGAGCCTTGCCTTCATAGATTTGTGGATGAGATTTGAGTGCTACTTGAGCATGATTGATTGAGCCTTTGAGAAGGCTTTTGGGACAGATTTGAGGCAACTTTTGTGCATGATTGATTGAGCCTTTGAGAAGGATTTTGGGACAGATTTCTGGATAGATTTGAGGTAGATTTTGTGCATGATTGATTGAGCCTTTGAGAAGGCTTTTGGGATAGATTTGTGGATATATTTGAGCAAGTTCTTGGTGAGATTGCTAAGAATTTGAGCAAGTTCTTGGTGAGCTTGTTGAGAATATTTGAGCAAGTTCTTGGTGAGCTTGCTTGAGCATATTTGAGCAAGTTCTTGGTGAGCTTGTTGGAGCAGATTTTGAGAAAGTTCTTGGTGAGCTTGCTGGAGAAGTTTGAGCAAGTTCTTGGTGAGCTTGTTGAAGCAGATCAATGGATTGCCTAGTTGAGCAGATTAGTGGATTGCCTTGCTGAGTAGATTAGTGGATTGCCTACCTGAGTAGATCAGGATTGCCTAGTTGAGTAGATTAGTGGATTGCCTAGCTGAGTAGATCAGTGGATTGCCTTGTTAAGTAGATCAGTGGATTGCCCACTTGAGTAGATCAGTGGATAGCCTAGCTTTGAGCAGATCAAAGTAATCATTTGTATTGGGATAAGGATCCCTATTTCTTTGTGAAATATTATAAGGAGATTATCTTGTGGACTACCCCACATTGGGGGAACCACGTTAAATCTTGTGTCTCAATTATGTGTGGTGATTTGTGCTCTTGCTTACTATTGCTATCTATGTCATTAATGCACATTGCTATATTTGGTTATTGCAATTAAGGACACTAATTGATATTGGTTTGGAAAGAAAGTAAAAAGTGGGTGCTATATTGTTCACCCCCCTCTCAGTATAAGCTTGTGTTCTTCAATTGGTATCAGAGTGGGTTCCTTCGAAAAGGCTAATAGCTTGAGGGTAGATTCTACAAGAACACAGATGGCTTCATAGAATGGATCATCTACAAGTAAGGCTCCACTATTTGATGGTAACAATTATGCTTTCTAGAGCATGAGAATGAAGAACTACTTGATATCACAAGGATATGAGGTATGGCAGATGGTTGCAAAAGAGTATAAGGTTGAAGGTGATCCCGAGGTAGATAAGACTATCAGGAAATTGGTTGAGATCAATGCAAGGGCAATGAATTGTATTTTGAGTGGGCTACGTGAGACAGATTTTGCAAAGGTCATGGTATGTAATTCAGCTAATGAAATGTGGACCAAGTTGTGGAATACCTATGAAGGAGATTCCAAGGTAAAGTTGGCAAAACTACAAACTCATAGAAAAATATTTGAGGAATTGAAAATGGAAGACTGAAGATATTGCAAAGTTTTTACTTCGAGTTGATGAGATTACTAACACCATGAGAGGTCTAGGATTTGAGATGAAAGAATCAGATGTTACTCAAAAGGTTTTGAGATCACTTCCCATGAAGTATGATGCAAAGGTTTCAGCAATAGAAGAAACAATGGATATCAACAAGCTAACAATGGAAGAACTACAAGGAACTCTCACAACTTATGAGATGAGGATAAGTAAGCATCAGGTTCCAATGAAAGAAATTGCATTCAAGGCTTCAAAGAAAAGGAAAGATCTAGAGATAGATAGAGATTCAGATAATGATGAGGAAGCTAACTTCATCAAAAGGAAAAAGGACTTAAGAAATTACAGGGATATGAAGAAAGTCAAATGCTACAAGTGTGGTGATTTTGGTCACTATGCAAACAAGTGTCCACATGAAGAAAATAGTGATGATGAAAAATAGGGTCACAGAAGAAAAGAATATGGAAAGCATAAGCATGACAAAGATGACAGATACAAGCAAAGCAGGTATGAGAAGAAGAAAAGTTTTCATAAGACAAAGAAAACTTTCTACATTGAAGAAGCAAGTGATAGCTCAGATCACAGTGATAGAGACAAGTCAGATGATGAAAAGGAAGAACATCTATTCCTAGGAATAGAAGGTGAAATAGAACAGTGCTTTGTGTGTGGTCAAAGAGATCACAGATCAGGATATTGCAATGGCTTCAGTGATAGTGAAGATGAGATGACACATCAAGGAAACAGGCATGGTCAAAGAAATCATGAGAGTTTGTTTGCTATAGAAGATTATAATGATCTTAGTGATAGTGAAGATGAAGAAGGGTTTTTCTATGGGATAAAAGAAGTAGAAGAAGAACATTCACTTCAAACAGAAGAAGTTAAACAAGAGAATATTGTAAGAAAGATAGAAGTCTCAGTTGATCTAAAGGAAGACTTCAATGATATCCATGAGCAACTACAAGAGGTTAAGGAGAATCTAAAAGAAGTGAGATGTTCCATACTTGAGAAGTTTGATCCATCACATGACTCAAAAGGTCAAGATATTTTCACTAAGAAGGAAACATGTATTTCAGAGACAATAAATATGGATGCCAATTTGCTATTTGACACAAATGAAGAGAAAGAAGAGGAAGGTTCCAAAGCACCAAAGGTCTCATATTTCAGGTTTGGGGAATCACACTCAAAAGGAAAGGAAGTTCTAAAAGATGAAAGCAAGGAAGCACCTAAGATTTATGAAGAAAGTTCCAAAGTTCCTATGGCTCCAAACATCCAGTTTGGATCTTGTTTTGAGATAGGTGAATCAAGTTCAAGAGGAAAATAAATTCTTGAAAAGGAAAGCAAGGAAGAAATTAAGGAAGAGGATTTAGATACTACAAAGAAGGTTCAAGGATACAATGCACAAGTCAAATATGATCACAAGGATAATGGTCAAGAAAGGTATGAGGAACCAAGGCATGAACAAAGGGCTTTTCAAGGACATTGTTTTTCTTGTAATGGATTTGGACACAGGGCTATACACTACGGGGTCTATGGATCAAAGAAGTTTGATTTTGCTAGAAGGAACTTCAAAGGAAGAAGGTATGGTTTTCAGGGACATTGCTTCTTATGCAACATGATTGGTCATAGAGCTTCTCAATGCAAAGAAAATGAGCAACATGGTTTTGGTTTTAGAGCTACACAATTCAGAAGTCATGGTCATAATGATTATGAAAATAGAACTTCACAATACAGGGTTCAGGAAAGGAATGGATATGGAAATTATTTCAAGAAAGAATTCAGGATATGGGCACCATCCAAAGGCTACAATATCAAGTGTTTTAATTGCAATAACTTTGGACATATTGCAAAATGGTGTAGGACTCAATTCCAAACAAGTTCAAGGCAAGAAGGTCAAACAGGTTCAAGACAAGAAGATCAAGTAACTCATCAAGAAAAGGATATCAAAAAAATATGGAAGGAAGTTGACAGAGGAAAGAAACAATGTAATATGGGAGTAAAAGTACTCCCACCCCAAAATTAATCACCTCAAGAGAGAAGGTGGTGAGGGGGCTAAGCTTAAGAGTCATATCTTTTAGCCCCATAGGTGTCCCTTTTGCCATTGATGTCAAAGGGGGAGAGATTTGAGTAAGGGGAGAGCATTGAGTTAGGGGGAGCAGCCTCCAAAGAGAGCATTGAGTTAGGGGGAGCAGCCTCCATAGAGAGTATTGAGTCAGGGGAGCAACTTTGATTCTTAGAGATGGTTTTTGCAGTGATTGTGGTGATTTGCATTAGAGGTGTTGCCATCAATGACAAAGGGGGAGATTGTTGGCAATTTGAGTTATTTTATGTTGTCATTGATGTCACATGGATCACATTGAGTTTTGGTGGCAAAAGCACTTCATAAATAATCATTTATGATATTTTGGAGAGCATGGATATATACAGGGTTTTTGTGAAAACCAAGGCAGGCAAAATAAAAGGTTTTATTTAAAACCATGGATGGCAGATTTGAAATGGGTTTTTCTTAAAACCCAAGTTGGCTTTTCGTTTCATCAAAAAAGGTGCCCGGTGATGGAGATATTTAATTTTAAATATTTAGTTTAAATTTTAAATTATTTAAAATTTAAATTTTAATTTTAAAATTAAAAATAAAAGTAATCCGTCGACGTCATCGAATATGAGGGAGAAAACTATATAAAAGGATGCCTAAGGTTTATTAATCTTAAGCTTGCGCTCGTGAATTAATGTGATTGTTGGAAAGCGAAAAGAGCTCATGCAAAAGAGGGTTAAGTGATGGAAGTGAAGAATAAATAGAATGGCGTGTGAAACCCTAGTCACCTTGGGCAATGTGGTGCATTGGCAATTGGATTTTGGCTAAGGCAAGTGGTAGAATGAACGTCAAGGTTTTGAATCCCTTGGCTGCATTAGAAGGCATTGGAAGAAAGAGTGCGAAGCGTTTTTGGTTTGCGTGAGAGGGAGGAGTGTTTTGAAGCACGTGGTGCCTTTCCCTCCCAAATGAGCTTGTAGCTCATGCGACGGCTTGGCCGTGGTTAAGGCGCTGAGCAAGGAGGCATCGAGGGATCGAATCCCATCAAGGACAAAGGCAAGTTAATATTTTTTAATATTTTATTTTTCTAAAGTTGCCCTAGGAGAAATAAGGGTTGTGATGCACTTTAGGAAAAAGAGAGATTTCTGGTGATTTTCTTTTTGGAAGTATATCATATTATATATCGTTGGAAAGCTTATTTCGAGGGCTATTTGATTAAATTGCTTAGAGGGAGAAATAAGGTGTGTGTAAAGAGATATTTCTGATTTTGTAAAGGGGTTCAAAAGTGAAGGTTGCTTTGTTCTTTTTCAAAGGGGATTAATTCTTTCATGAGGGGACATGGTGTATTTTATTGAGTAGGAGTAATAAGGTGTTATTTGGATATTATTGTTGTGTTATTAATCAAGATCTCTAACCCTTATTGAAAGTTGAAAAAGAAAGTTTGTTGAGTGTGGCAGATTTAGTGGACAACTAATAAGGCATCAAAAAGGTATGAGCAATATTCTCCATTGACTTTGTTTATGGTGGTTGATTTCTGAAATATCATTGGAGAGAAAAGGATTGATTGTGGTTTCCTTTTCGAAAGTGGTTGGTTGAATGCTTCAAGGTTTTTTGGTTTGAGAGTTGTGATTAAACCTTGTTTTATAAGCATTGTTGTTGAAGCCCATTGCTTGTACAAAGAACTTGAACTTGAGTTAGAGGAGAACATGAGTATCATTGTTATGTGAGAGTTATTGTTGAGTATTGTTGGAAATATTTTGAGTTGATTGATTCATGCTTGAACTAGGGTTTGTGAGAAAAAGTTGTTCCTTGAGGTGATTGGTTGAGTAGAGTTGATTGAGCCTAGTCAAGTGATTGTGTGAAGTGGTTGTTCAAGTTCCATGAAACAAATATCTATATTCTGATTTGAGTTGAGTTTGAGTTGAGAAAGAAATTGAGTTTGTGAATAGAACATATTGAGTCTCTAACAATTCTCTTTATGCTTCTATAATATTGAGCTGAGTTGAGATTGATTTGATTTGAGTTGAGTTGAGATTGATTTGAGTTGAGATCATTGTGGATCATTGTTGTCATCCATTGAAGAGTGCATTGCCATTCATTGTTGAGTTCATCATTGAGCCTTGCCTTCATAGATTTGTGGATGATATTTGAGTGCTACTTGAGCATGATTGATTGAGCCTTTGAGAAGGCTTTTGGGATAGATTTTTGGATATATTTGAGGTAGATTTTGTGCATGATTGATTGAGCCTTTGAGAAGGCTTTTGGGATAGATTTTTGGATATATTTGAGGTAGCTTTTGTGCATGATTGATTGAGCCTTTGAGAAGGATTTTGGGATAGATTTGTGGACATATTTGAGCAAGTTCTTTGTGAGCTTGCTAAGTAGATTTGAGCAAGTTCTTGGTGAGCTTGTTGAGTAGATTTGAGCAAGTTCTTGGTGAGCTTGTTGGAGCATATTTGAGCAAGTTCTTGGTGAGCTTGTTGGAGCATATTTGAGCAAGTTCTTGGTGAGCTTGCTGGAGCAGATTTGAGCAGGTTCTTGGTGAGCTTGTTGAAGCAGATCAGTGGATTGCCTAGTTGAGCAGATCAATGGATTGCCTTGTTGAGCAGATCAATGGATTGCCTACCTAAGTAGATCAGGATTGCCTAGCTGAGCAGATCAGTGGATTGCCTAGCTGAGCAGATCAGTGGATTGCCTTGCTAAGCAGATCAGTGGATTGCCCACCTAAGCAGATCAGTGGATAGCCTAGCTTTGAGTAGATCAAAGTAATCATTTGTATTGGGATAAGGATCCCTATTTCTTTGTGAAATATTATAAGGATATTATCTTGTGGACTACCCCACATTGGGGGAACCACGTTAAATCTTGTGTCTCAATTGTGTGTGGTGATTTGTGCTCTTGCTTACTATTGCTATCTATGTCATTAATGCACACTGCTATATTTGGTTATTGCAATTAAGGACACTAATTGATATTGGTTTGGAAAGAAAGTAAAAAGTGGGTGCTATACTTGTTCACCCCCCCTCTCAGTATAAGCTTGTGTTCTTCAGGTCCTATGAAAACACATCCTTAAATCCACCCAAAATAGGATGTTTTTGGAAGAGGTCATAATCAACTTCAGTCTCTTCTTTCTTGTTCATCTTGACTACATAGATTATTACCTTTTTCCTTATTGCCTTCTTTACTTGCATTACTGACAACATATGTGGTTTAACAAAACCATGGTCACAAAAAATTCTAATTCTCTAGTTAGATTCATCCATGAACTCTAACCATCTATCTTCAAAATTTAGAAGGGATTTATGGGCTTTCAACCAATCAACACCAAGAATGATGTCAAAGGCATGTAAAGGTACCACATACAAATATCAGTTGGTTTTTCCTTAGGATAAGATGATGTGAGATTCAAACAAACATTCATTTACTTGGTAATTCTAACCTAACCCATATTCCACATTCCAACCAATAGCCAATAATCTAGGTCTTTCTAGTATGTCCCTCACTAAACTAGTGGAAATAAAACTATTAGTAGATCCACTATCAATTAAAATGTGTACATCCTTATCATAAATTTTACCATTTAATAAAAAAGGAGTAACTTGTCCATCAAGTACGGGACTACCTATTGTTGTAAATATTCAGTGGGTAGCTTCTTCTGGTGCCTTCTGGCATAGATCAACTCTTTGGATAAACATATTGGCAAAATAGGGACCTCTACAAACATAGCAACCTGTTGTGGTTGATCCACAACACACCCCAAAATTGGGGACCCACCTTTTTTGTAGGCTTGCAGAGAAGAATCTCGGTGACCCAGATGCTAAAATTGAAGAAAAAAGAAAAAATGCCTGAGTGTTGAAAAGTGTCGTGAAATCGCGACATGTCGCGAAATCGCGACATGTCGCAAAATCGCGACTTGTCACGCCATCGCTGCTGGAAACGGGAAAGTTGTCGCGAAATCGTGACATATAGCTCCATCGCTGCCGAAGAGGAGAGAAAAAAAAAATTGAAAGTTGTCGCGAAATCGCGACATGCCGTTGAGAGGAAAAGAAATGGTGTTGCGAAATCGCGACATGTCGCTGAGAAGAAAATAAACAGTGTCACGAAATCGTGACATGTTGTTGGAAAAGAATGAAAATGGTCACGATTTCGTGACATGTTTTGCCGAAGCACACGGATGATGAAAAGTGTCGCGATTTCGTGACGTGTTTTGGCAAAGTGTACGGAAGCGGAAAAACATCGTGATATCGTGACAGGAAACAGCAAAAGGACTCGAAGAGGAAAGACGTCACGATTTCGCGATCGATTGCAGCAAAGGTGTACGAAACAGGAAATGGTAGCGAAATCGTGACATGTTTCGGAGAAGTGGCCCGAAGGAGAAGGTGGTCGCGATTTCGTGACGTGTTTAGCAAATTGTACGGCACAAGGGAGATGTCACGAAATCACGATAGAAATGAAGACCATGCCCGAAGCAGAGAAATGGTCACGATATCGCGACAGGTTTTGGCCAAAGGTTCGGAACGTAAAAGCGATAGCGATTTCGCGACGTGTTTCGGGAAAGCGTACGGAAAGAGAAAGCGGTAGCGATATCGCGACAGTTTGTCGAAAGAAGGCAAGAAAGTGATAATGGTCGCGATGTCGTGACGTAAAGTTGCCAAGGAAGCCCGTTGGAGAAATGGTAGCTATTTCGCTACAGCTTGGTGAAAAGGAAGCCCGATGGAGAAATGTAGCGATATCACTACAGTTTGAGGAAAGAAGGTTCAAAAGCAAAAAAATGGTCATGATATCGCGACAAGGTGCTGCCGAAGACGTACGGCCAGGAAGAGCGTCGCGATATCGCGACATGTCACAATTTTGTGACATGTCGCATTTTCGTGGCCAAGAAGGTGAGCAGGCGGCATGCAGTTTTTTTTGGTTTTTTTTGCAGAGTGGCGTTACAGAAGGCGCAGAGGACGTGTGACACGTGGCATGCAGGTGTCAGGTCTGCAAAGGCGTTACATGCAGCAAAGAATTTTAGGAATTTTGGCGTTAAACATGGAATAAAGACAAGGAAAAGGTGGGAATTTAAAGGGTCACATGTAGGAAGATGAAACAAATCGACACATGGAGAATCGAAGAGCCGTTTCCATTAGTATAAAGCCAGAAGTGCATATTGAAGGAAGGGTTGGAAATTGCCGATTGCAGAGTTGCAGAGACAAGAGCTTCATGCTATTCTGGGCCTGCACTTGGGCAATTTCCTTCTTTTTATTGTTTTGGAATATTTTTTCCTGGAACATTCTTTGAATGTAATTGATATATCATTTAATATAAAATACAGAGTATTGGCATCTCATTGATGGGAAAGAAGGAGTCATTTTATGCATGCATGATTTAATGTTTTATCTTTCATTCCAGGCTTCTGAGGCTTTTAGGTGAAGTTTAATGCAAGTGTGCTTGGTTGCTTCATACGAATGCCTAAGTCTGGAATTACAGTAGAAACCCTAGAAGCCAGCACCTAATTTATTTGGATTGTGCGAGTTTGCAGGTTCATTAGATTAGGTTGCATGCATAAAACCTCAGTATCTTCAGTTTCATCGAATTGATGAGAGTATTTTGACTGTAGTTTAATCTTATTTCTATTTATTTTGCTCTATATTTCAAATCTTTATTTTATTTCTTACAGTTTAGTTACAATATTTTGAATAAGCAATTGAAAATCCATCAGAATCCAAGATTAAAGTACAATTATTCACTTTGAGTCCACTGTAAGTTCAAATTAGATAAACCCCAGTGCCCCTTGTTAACATCCACTTGCAAACCCTAAGATATTCCTGGCATTTCATTTGAACAACATTATTTAAGCCTAACAGGAACCTTGGAGAAAGTTCTTTTCTTTGCAAGCAGAGGATTCTTGGACTCAGATCCTACCGGAGAGTGTGCTTTCACAATCGGGTGAAAACACCACTCAACAGATTGGCGCTAGAAGGAGGGCGAATTGGTTTATCTATTTTGATTTTCATATCTGAGTATTTTGTTTTTAATTTAATTCTAAAATTATTTACGGCTAAACTGCAACATCGTTTTTTGTTTTTGTTGCAGGTTTTCTTCGAAATAGCCGAGGGTTTCTTCAGGCAGGCTGGACCCACCACGTCGTATTGCGACCAGGTCTCAAACAACCGGAGAAACCATTTTTCATGACCTTATTGGTACTCCCAAGGGTAAATCCAAGCAAGTCGTAAGCACACCAGTCGCAAAAGGCCTGTTTTCTCCAGGAACGTCGAGTGGACCTACGCCAGTAATATCCTTTGCCCCTAGTGTGCCTATAGTTAGTAATATTTCTACTACTATTGTAGGTTTGTCTACATCAATTTTGAGTCAAATGGCTCAAGCTCCAGCAGCTCCTTGGTATGGAGCTAACAATACTCCTTTGAATATTGTTGGGGATATCCATGAAATCCCCAAGAACATTGAAATATTTTTGCCTAAATACAAGCCAAATGGCCTAAGAACAGCAGAAGAACATATCCAAGCCTATAGGGATGTTTTAATTAGGCTGCAAGTTCAACATGAAGATGTAGCCTGTAGACTTTTTCCCATGAGTTTGGATCCAATAGCATATGAATGGTATATATGCTTGCCAACTGGTTCAATCACCTCTTGGACACAAATGGAAAATGCCTTTGTCAATCAATTTAGGTCACCCTTAGATCCCGCAACTATTTACAATCAGTTTATTACATGCAAATGGGGCCAAGGGGAACCAATCCAAATGTTTAATCAGAGATTCCAAAAGAACTATAACAGAGCAATTAGACATTTCGCTATCGATCCTGCAGTGGCTTTGTAGATATATTTTGGGGCATTGGACCCCATGACAGCCATGTTTGCAAGGTGTAATCCTCAGGTCACCACGCTGGCTTTGGCCTATAATGAAGTCATGACTATTGAGCAGCAATTGACACCGCAAGGCTACGGTTTTACCCAGATGCTTATGATGGGACAGTGTGCTCCATATGGTCAAGCTACCCAGGAAAATCAACTCATGGAACCACAAATTCCAAGTATGAATGCCTTCCCATATCAGCAGTTGTATCCACCAGCACCCGCATATGCACCCGTTCCAATCCAACCAATCACAGCCATTCCACCTGTTCCTGCATTTCTGCAGAACAGTCAATCAACTACGCAAGAAACTAGTCAAGTCAATCCTCAAGCCATAGTTCCTGTTTCGAATCCAATCCCGATTCAAGGTATTAATCCGTATGGGAATCAAATTCCTCAGAACCCGACCCAAATGTGGAATCAAGACCCCATTAATTATGCGAATCCAATAGGGGTTAACAACAATATGATTCCATCGAAGGATGTTTTTTCGAAAGTCGAAGAGCTCAAGAAGCTAGTGCATAAACTAAGCAATGACAGGGTTCAACAGCAGAAGTATGACTCCCATGCCCCTCATCCAAACTAAAATTTCAACAATAGAGGGAGGCACTGGAACACCAAGCCAAACAATGGGGGAGTTCCTGCTCCCATTGCTAATCAATTAGATGCTTCTGCAGGCCCTAGCCAATCTAATTCTCTTTTGAATCTTTCAGATTTGGCATGGGAAAGGGGGTGCAGGTTACATAACACAAAGGAACACAATGAGAGGAATTGTCCTGAGATTTCTAGATACACTCATTGTCTTCAGGCACAAGTTGATGATTTGGAACTAGTATCAAATGAGGATCCATCGTATCATCAAGATGAAAATATTATGGTAATGGAAACAGTATATCACCAAGAGGGTGAAAGCGAGGAGGAAGAAGATGAAGTTTTGGAACAGGAGGTGCAATATTTTCGAGATTTTAGAAAGGGGACTCATGGGTACCATTTGAGGAGTAAATCTAAAGCCCCTAAAACCTCATCAACACCTCCAAACAATTCTATTCTTCCTCCAGATACAAATGCAAGTAACAACCCTCCCCCTCCACTCGAAAGAGAAATGTCCAATGACGTCCAGAAGACAGTCAAATTCGAAAAACCAAATTACGATGTGGTGGAGGATATGAAGAAGTCCAAATCTAGCCTTTCATTCTTGGACGCGGCTAAATTACCTGGTCAAAATGAGGCGTTGATAAGAGCTTTGAACTCACCTGATCCGATGTGGAAGGAAAAAAGAGCTGAATCCCATCTGATTTTGCGAAAGGAGAGAAGGGATGTCCCGCCATTCTTATTGACTCTGAGAATTGCGGGTAAGAACTTACATAACTGTTTGGTGGACACAGAAGCCACGAGCAACCTCGTGCCTACGGAGATATGCAAAATGCTAGGTCTGCAACCTGTTTCATCCAAATGTACAGTCCTACAGCTGGACAGATCAGAAGTAAATGTAGTGGGGACTTTATATGATGTCAAGATTCAATTGAATTTTGAACCCAGGGTTCAGCAGGTTGTGGACATTTTGGTGGTTAATATCCCGAGTAGGTATGGAATGCTACTTGCTAGGGATTGGATGAAAACGTTGAATGGCTATTTTGCAACAGACTACTCGCATATGTGGCTACCATGGAAGGGAATTGCAAATCAAATAAGAGTGGAAAACGAACCGAGGCTTAAAGATATTATAACAGATTTTAATAAGCCGAATGAAGTTCAATTTTTTGAGCCAGACTTAGGAGTCTATGCGCTTGATGTTGAGGAAGCTGTTGAAGAATTTAAAGAAGAAGTGTGTCATGGTCATTCTTCTGAAGAAAATGATTACACGTGGTTGCTCAAGTTTGATGGATCAAAGTCTAGACAGGGAGCAGGAGCTGGAGTCGAGCTCACTGGTCCAGGACGTAAACCATTGCTAGCTTCTTACAGACTGCAATTTCCTTGCACAAACAATGTGGTAGAATACGAAGCATTGATCTATGTTTTACGTCTAGCATTGAGCAAACATGTTAAATGCTTGAAGGTTTTGGGAGATTCTGAGTTGGTTGTCAAGCAAATCAAAGGACAGTATACATGCCGTGACAAAATACGGAGCCTTTATAGAACTAGGGTTATGGATCTCATGGAGGAGTTTGATGCATTTAACATAGCCCTTATTTCTAGGAGAGGAAATCGAATAGCAGACTCTCTTGCAGTCACCGTGGGCCCCGGTGGATATAAAAATATGTAAAAATTTTTCCATTGAGCTGGTTCCTTGTCCATCAATACCTGATAATATAAAGAATTTCCAGGTTTTTGAAAGTGATAGGCACATCTTCAAGTTTGTCACAAACTCGGGTATTTTTGAAAACCAGGTGATTGATGAGGAACAAAGGTGGCAGGATGAAACAGAAGAAAGTGAAACTGCATATCAATCCAACAAAATTCCTAAAGACGTGGTTTCATTAGAAAAGATGTTCGACATGGAATGCAAGAACAAGAAGAAAAAAAGAGTCCCACTCCCCAAATATGCATGCGATTCAATTAATCTAGGGAGTGCAGACAATCCAAAGGAGGTGTACATAGCAAAGGCATGTACAAAGGAAGAAAGGAGCAACATAATTCAGGCATTGAAGCATTACATAGATTGTATTGCTTGGAACTACAATGAGCTGAAGACTTACAACCAGAACATTATCACACATACCATTCCTTTGAAGACAGACTCCAAGCCTTTTAGGCAAAGACAACGAGTTGTTAACCCGCTATTGGAGCCTTTGATCGAAAAGGAGGTTAAAAGATTATTGGAAGCGAAAATCATTTTTCCTGTTAGGCACTCAACCTGGGTGGCCAACCTCGTTCCAGTAAGAAAAAAGAGTGGAGAGATTAGGCTATGCATAGATTTTCGAAATCTTAATAAAGCCTCTCAAAAAGACAATTATCCATTGCCATCAATTGATGAAATTCTGCAAATGGTAAATGGATCTGAAATGATGTCCTTTCTCAATGGATATTCTAGGTACAACCAAGTTCTTATACATCCAGATGACAGGATGAAAACAACCTTCACTACCAAGTGGGGGACATTTGCATATAAGAGAATGTCGTTCGGACTGTTAAATGCTTGGTGCAACTTTTCAACGCGCCATGGATTACGCATTCAAAGGGCTAATAGGCAAATGCATCATCGTGTATGTAGATGATATCCCAGTTTTCTCGAAGAAGAGAGGGGATCATGTTAAAGATTTGAAGAAGGTGCTTCAAAGATGTAGAGAACATGGAATTTCTTTAAATCCCAAAAAGTGCATTTTTGGAGTAATAGAAGGGAAATTGTTGGGTCACATCATTTCAAAAGAGGGCATATCCATCGACCCAGAAAGGATACAGGCTATCCAAAACCTACCTCTCCCAAGCAATAAGAAAGAACTGAGATCTTTCTTTCGGCAAGTCAATTTTGTGAGGAAATTTATCTCTAGCTTTGCTGAGATAGCCAAACCTCTGAACCAGATGCTCAAGAAAGATGTGGATGTAAAATGGAACGAGGAAAGTAGAGTGTCTTTCCAGAATATCAAAGATGCCATTTCCAGAGCCCCTGTCCTTATAAGCCCAGACTACTCCAAGCCTTTTTATATTTATGCTTTTGCATCAGAACACTCCTTTGCGAGTGTCTTAACCCAAAAAGGTGAGGATAGTGCCGAAAAACCCATTGCGTTTTTAAGTGCCCCCTGAAAGACGCTCAATTAAGGTATTCAATCCTTGATAAGCAAATGTACGCACTTTTTAAAACTGTGAAAAAATTTAGGCATTACATCGTGCACAGCAGAATTATCGCCATCGTGCCCGATTCTGCTGTCAAGACCATGTTTTTACAGAATGAACTAGGTGAGAAGAGAGGAAAGTGGATTTCAACCATCCAAGAATTTGATCTCAAAATCCAATCAATGAAACTAGTTCGAGGACAGGGACTGGCGAAGGCGATCGCAGAAAATAATCCGCAAATAACAGGTCAATGCTCAAATACATAATACATGACTAAGGACGACTGGTATGTTGATATTGTGCATTTTTTATTGACTGGTAAGTGTCCTTCTGATCTGAATTCAACACAGAGAAGAGCCTTAAGGCTTAAATCTGTCAATTATCTGATAAAATCTTGTGTGCTTTACAGGAAGAATCATGAAGGTATCTACCTGAGGTGCTTGAACAAAGAAGAAGTTGCCGGGGTGTTGCAGGAATTTCACGAGAAACATGGAACTGGTCATGGTGCAGCCAATGCTACAACACATCAAATCCCGAGAGCAGGATACTACTGGCCACATATTTTCAAAGATGCACATACCCATGTACGATCTTGTCACATCTGTCAAGTGGCTGCAAATAGAGAGAGAAATGCAGCCATGTCGTTGCAGCCTGTATTCAAAATGAGACCGTTTGCACAGTGGGGACTAGATTTCATCGGGGTTATTAACCCAAATTCTTCTGATTCTCATAAATTCATTTTGACAGCTACGGACTACTGTACAAGGTGGACAGAGGCGATTCCTACTAAACATGCCACCACGGATGTTGTGATTAAATTTCTTGAGGATCAGATTATAACAAGATTTGGAATGCCCGACTCTATTGTCAGTGACAATGGTAAAGCTTTTATTTCTACACAATTTGCAGATTGGGCATATGATAACAAAGTGAGCTTAAAGTTTGCATCCAATTACTATCCTCAAGGAAATGGGTTGGCCGAGTCTTCAAATAAGAATTTATTAAATACTATTAAGAAGTTACTGGAAAAGAAACCTCGGGACTAGCACAACCAACTAAAGTTTGCCCTTTGGGAAGATAGGACCAGAGTGAAAGAGTCCATAGGGAATACTCCCTATCATTTGGTATATGGGCAAGACCCGATATTTCCAGCAAATTTGAAGTTGCAGACCTTACATTTCATACAAGAGTACTTGGGGAGAGATGATCAAGTTGAAGCCAGGTTGAGCCAGTTGTTGCACCTTGATGAAAAGAGAGAAGAGGCCATGAATCACATGAATAAACACCAGGCAATTATCAAGAGATGGTTTGACAGAAGGGCCAAAGTTAAATCATTCAGAATTTCAGATTTGGTATTACTATGGGACAAAAGACATGAGGAAAAAGGGAATCACCAAAAGTTTGATTGTCTTTGGTTGGGTCCATATCAGATTTCAGAGATTCTTGGGAAGAATACCTTCAGGCTAAAAACATTAGAAGGGGAAGATTTCATGCTACCGGTTAATGGGCAGATTCTAAAGCATTATTTTAGCCCTTAGGTTGTGAGGCTTTGATATTATTCTTTTGATCTTGGTGGGGGATTTTCAGATTTTGTTTTTATTGTTTAGGATTGTTAGTCTAGCTAGGATGTAGGTTATGGATTTGATTTCAATTGACATGTGTGTTAATTTTGAAAAAAAAAATAAAAAATAAAAAAAATAAAAAAATATAATAAAGAATAAAAAAAATTGAGATGTTAACTTATGCTTAAGGTTAGGAGAATATGAAATATTGGAATTGTCTTGTAAAAGCTCCACAAGTAACACAAACAGTTTAATAATATTGTTTGATTTTGTGATGCATGAAAAAATCAGTTTTGCATGACAATTCATTCCATTTGTAGTTCAAGAAATAATGCATTCATTTTCCATCTCACCTTACATTCATCTCATCTTAGTTACATATGCATCTTAGGTACAAGCCATTAAAATTTGTCAAATCCTCTTAGGGTTGTGTTATAACATATATGTAAGTAGCTCCTAAGGTTGGAAACTGAGTCTTGAGATATCTAGAACCAAGCACGTCTCGTACATTAAAAAGGATCTTGAGCAAAATGATCAAAACCTAACTTGGAGGAAAAGGTTGGGCGAAAGAAGTATTTCATGTCTATCCTATTTATGCAACATGATCCTTAAAACAGTGGTTTTGACCACTTCCATAGAGCTTAAAGCCTAAAATCAGAGTAGTAAGGATAGGGTTAAGTCCTCATCAAACTTAGGTTGAGGATCCAATTCCCCAAAGCTTTGATTTGACCCACATGGAGTAGTAAGGATAGGGCATAAATTCTCATCTCGGTTGGTTGAGAATCTGATTCCCCAAAGCTCTTATGTTTCATTTCATAGTAAATCTTGGATTGTAAGGATCGTACTACATGTCCCTAGCCAGGATAGGTAGTCATCCCCAAGGTCCAAGAAGTAAAAAAAAATATATATATATATATAATAAATAATATATTTACGAGTTTGTGATATGTTTCAGGTTGGGTTCTTACTAAAATGCTCAAGAGCATTTGACAGCAGAGTCGCCATTTGTTGTGGTTGATCCACAACACACCCCAAAATTGGGGACCCACCTTTTTTGCAGGCTTGCAAAGAAGAATCTCGGTGACCCAGATGCTAAAATTGAAGAAAAAAGAAAAAATGCCTGAGTGTTGAAAAGTGTCACGAAATCGCGACATGTCACAAAATCGTGACTTGTCACGCCATCGCTGCTGGAAACGGGAAAGTTGTCGCGAAATCGCGACATGTAGCTCCATCGCTGCCGAAGAGGAGAGAAAAGAAAAAATTGAAAGTTGTCGCGAAATCGTGACATGCCGTTGAGAGGAAAAGAAATGGTGTCACGAAATCGCGACATGTCGCTGAGAAGAAAAGAAACGGTGTCGCAAAATCGCGACATGTTGTTGGAAAAGAATGAAAATGGTCGCGATTTCGCGACGTGTTTTGCCGAAGCGCACGGATGATGAAAAGTGTCGCGATTTCGCGACGTGTTTTGGCAAAGTGTACGGAAGCGAAAAAACGTCGCGATATCGCGACAGGAAACAACGAAAGGACTCGAAGAGGAAAGACGTCGCGATTTCGCGATCGATTGTAGCAAAGGTGTACGGAACAGGAAATGGTAGCGAAATCGTGACATGTTTCGGAGAAGTGGCCCGAAGGAGAAGGTGGTCACGATTTCGCGACGTGTTTAGCAAATTGTACGGCACAAGGGAGATGTCACGAAATCACGACAGAAATGAAGACCATGCCCGAAGCAGAGAAATGGTCGCGATATCGCGACAGGTTTTGCCAAAGGTTCGGAACGTAAAAGCGGTAGCGATTTCGCGACGTGTTTCGGGAAAGCGTACGAAAAGAGAAAGCGGTAGCGATATCGCGACAGTTTGTCGAAAGAAGGCAAGAAAGTGATAATGGTCGCGATGTCACGACGTAAAGTTGCCAAGGAAGCCCGATGGAGAAATGGTAGCGATTTCGCTACAGCTTGGTGAAAAGGAAGCCCGATGGAGAAATGGTAGCGATTTCGCTACAGTTTGAGGAAAGAAGGTTCAAAAGCAAAAAAACGGTCGCGATATCGTGACAAGATGCTGCGGAAGACGTACGGCCAGGAAGAGCGTCGCGATATCGCGACATGTCGCAATTTCGCGACATGTCGCGTTTTCGCGACATGTCGCGTTTTCGTGGCCAAGAAGGTGAGCAGGCAGCATGCAGTTTTTTTCGGTTTTTTTTGCAGAGTGGCATTACAGAAGGCGCAGAGGACGTGTGACACGTGGCATGTAGGTGTCAGGTCTGCAGAGGCGTTACATGCAGCGAAGGATTTTAGGCGTTTTGGCGTTAAACATGGAATAAAGACAAGGAAAAGGTGGGAATTTAAAGGGTCACATGCAGGAAGATGAAACAAATCGACACATGGAGAATCGAAGAGCCGTTTTCATTAGTATAAAGCCAGAAGTGCAGATTGAAGGAAGGGTTGGAAATTACCGATTGCAGAGTTGCAAAGACAAGAGCTTCGTGCTATTCTGAGCCTGCACTTGGGTAATTTCCTTCTTTTTATTGTTCTAGAATATTTTTGCCTGGAACATTCTTTGAATGTAATTGATATATCATTTAATATAAAATACAGAGTATTGGCATCTCATTGATGGGAAAGAAGGAGTCATTTTATGCATGCATGATTTAATGTTTTATCTTTCATTCCAAGCTTCTGAGACTTTTAGGTGAAGTTTAATGCAAGTGTGCTTGGTTGCTTCATACGAATGCCTAAGTCTGGAATTACAGTAGAAACCCTAGAAGCCAGCACCTAATTTATTTGGATTATGTGAGTTTGCAGGTTCATTAGATTAGGTTGCATGCATAAAACCTCAGTATCTTCGGTTTCATCGAATTGATGAGAGTATTCTGACTATAGTTTAATCTTATTTCTATTTATTTTGCTCTATCTTTCAAATCTTTATTTTATTTCTTACAGTTTTAGTTACAGTATTTTGAATAAGCAATTGAAAATCCATCAGAATCCAATATTAAAGTACAATTATTCACTTTGAGTCCACTGTAAGTTCAAATTAGATAAACCCCAGTGCCCCTTGTTAACATCCACTTGCAAACCCTAATATATTCCTGGCATTTCATTTGAACAACATTATTTAAGCTTAACAGGAACCTTGGAGAAAGTTCTTTTCTTTGCAAGCAGAGGATTCTTGGACTCAGATCCTACCGGAGAGTGTGCTTTCACAATCGGGTGAAAACACCACTCAACACAACCATTTGGAGGAGCTCTACTACCCCTATTTCTATCCTCATTCCTACCTTGCGGTGTAACTTCCTTAGCCTTCTCCTGACCTGATGGTCTCTGATCATTCCTTCTAGGATATCCCTTACCATCCCTTTTAAACTTATTGCCTTGGAAGTTATTTCTATTTTTGTTTCCTGACTTGCTTTGGTCCTCTCTTTTAGGATTTTTACTTTGTTATTTTTTCCACTTCATAAATCCTACACTCTTACGCTTCCTAAGCTCATCCTTATCTTTTTTAGATAACTTTTAGTAGTTGAAATATGCCCTTTTGTCTTCTTGATTTGCTTCTTCTTGACAAGCTAAATCAAAAGCTTTAGGAGGGTCTTCAAGATTATGCATATTTACCATAGTTCAGATTTTGGGATGAAGTCCCAATACGAACTTTTGAACCTTCATCTCTTCATTGCTATTGTACTGAGTTGCATATTTCAGTAGTTGGATAAATTTCTGATGATAAGTTCAGACTGTCATTGATTCTTGTTACAAGTTAGTAAATTCCCAAATTTCTCCACATAGTACTGCTTAGTTAGGAATATTTTTCTAAAATCCTTAACAAAGTCCTCCCATTTGAGATCTACAACTTCAATGCCCTACCCTCTCTTAAAGGTTTTCCACCAGTCCAGGGCTACTTCTACCATATTCATGATAACCAATGTAGTTTTAGATTCTGATGATAAAACCATTAGAGAGAAGTATGATTCAAGCTCATTTTGCCAATTTTTTGCTACATCTCCATTATTCATCCCTTTAAATTTAGAAATCACAACTTTTTTTAAGTTCTTGGTCAACTCCATGCTCACTCTAGCCCTACCAGTTTTTGCAGGCTCAGTGGATGTTCCCTCTGTTATACCTATAGATTCCCTACCCTTGGTTAAGTCCTCAATTAATTTTTTGTTGTTGGAATATTAACTCTTGTTGTTGAGCCATGTGGGTTTTCTATTGAACCATTTCTTCTTTTTGTTGTTCCATATGGGTTTGCAATAGTTGTTCTACTTTTGCTAATTTTCCTTTCTTCCTACTAGACTCATTTGGTGGAGGCTCATTTAACTATTTCATTATTCTTTCCTTTTGAGGACCTTCTTTCCTAACCCTTGTTATTGGTCCCCTTGGAGGTCTTATGGTGGTCTCTTCCTGCCCAACTCCCATGGAATTCCTCGAAGAACCACCTTGCAACATCTGTGTCATTAGACCTATGGCAAAGGAAAATAAGTTAATTAATTATTTATAATTTGTTAAAAAAAATCATTATTCAAAGTCCTACAACATAAGGATATGTTCTACTCTGATACCACATGTAACAACCCAAGTCTACTCACTTGGTTGCACCACATAAATAAGCCAAGCAATTTTCAAGGTATTTTTTTCCACTTAAGTTCATCGTTCATTCTCAAAAGAGGTTTTAGGTTCATAGCAATTAAGGTTCACCCAATGATTCAATAACATAAAATTCAATCAATACAATGCATATCAACCACTTTTAGAAACTCTGACAGATGCATACAATCACCCAAGTGGACGAGATTGGCTTAATCCTATAAAGGTGCCATTTTTGGATTCAACCTTCTCATTTAACTTTTGCTTATTTTGGCATGAGCGTTGAACCATGGTTGGAGTTATCCTCTAGGGCCCATAACACCTAGAGGGTGTATGTATACTCTCCTCGTCCCTTAACATGATGAACCTCGACCCAACCGATCACTTGTTCAAGATTTAATATGCAAGGGGTTAGCGTACATATGCCTAGTGTCTAACTGATTATCCCTTCTTGGAGTCGGCTAGAGCTATGTCATTACCCTAACACTAGACTTTGTCTCAATTGTACTTTAAGACTCACGATGGTTTAGCCCATACCAAACGACATGGTTGGACTAGTTACATAACCATGCTATTCCACTTCTAGTCAAAAAGATACATAGACTTATCACTTTACTCTTGAGCAACGACCTAGAGATGATGTCCCATATCACCTCTCATTACTAATTCTGACAAGATCACATATTTTGATCTATTTCATCAAAAAAATGGTCACTCTCGAACCACATTGAATGCTTACCCATATCCCAATACCATTGGATGTTTTAAACCATTCGTTTTCTTGAGCATTGATTTTTTGTTCATCCTTCTTGATGAATATAATTATGGTTCTTAAGTAATCTCTATTTAAATAAAAAAAAAAATTTATCAAACAAAAAATCAGTAATTCTATTAATAATCTCACTTATGTTTTAGTATCCTTATCCTTACCCTTACAAAGACTTTTTTGTTGAAATTATGTTTTACTATCCTTGCCCTTACAAAGACTTTTTTTTTTTTGTTGAAATGCTCTAAGGACATTCTAATAAGCACATGGTGGTGATTAGTTATAAAAGCTTTACGTAAACCTATTTAAACTCAAGCAGCTTGACAAATGTCGATACCAAACTTAAAAATGAAAGGATAGATGGTCGCTACTCTGTTCTTGAACCTTTTAGTTATATATATATATATATATAACACTATCACCTACCATTACCTAATTTAAAGGCCCACAGGGTCAAATTAAAAATAAATCAATGTTGTTAAATCAACATAACTTCCACCAGATTTCAGGTTTGAATTAAGAGTTACCAACTTTATTTATAAACAGTTGTCCATTTCGATGACTTTAACTCTAAATAATTCCTTCTACATACAGTCTTTATGCCCTTTGTTTACCAAAAACTCACATTAACAACTACACTACACATATTTGAGCCCCATGGTCTAAATTCAACCCAATAATTATGTTCTTCCTCCTAGGTCAACGAAAACTAAGGAATCAATCATTTTGTTTGTTGATGTAAAGCATAATAAAGTTTAATTTTTACACCATTTTCATTCCCATAGTCTACCCACCATTCATTCTTTTAACATCACTTGAAAAACTACGGTAAGAGATTTTTACTCTATTTTATAGTGTAATAAAACAACTCGGATAGATTTAATAAATGCACTACAATTCAGGAAGTTTGTTTGCACAGTTTCTCATTTGAAAGAGTTACTCAAGTTCTCAACAACAATCACATTTATCAATCTATCTCAGTTGGCGATGCTAAGGAGTATAATAAACTTCAAATAAATTGCTTTCAATTATAAAGTACGCACAAGGCATTATCTCTAAATATGGACTCCTAGGCATTCACACAGATAAAATATAATTAAAACCTCTCAAAAGAAACATACAACAACTAGCTTTTCTATAACTGCATCCATTAACTGACAATGTTTCTCATACCCATCAATAGTATTCATTCAATTTCAATTTTCCCATTTAAACACAACCACTTTAGTAGACAAGGTCTCATGAAAAAATACCAATGCATGCAATCCAAGTAGATTTCTTTTGTAAAAAACACTTATTTCTTTAAAAATAAAAAATAAAATAAAACTCAATAGTATAGAAGCAATCGACCTGGAAAACATTCGAGCAAAGCAACACAAAATTCTTTTCAGTTTAATTTCTTCCTATGCATGCAAGCCAAACACGAACTAGGAAAATGCTGAGAAAGTAAAACAAATTATGATGTCTTCTGTTTTTTTCCTCCACCTTATATATTCTTTTCCACTCCTCCCACCAAATTTCCTAAGTTCTCGTTCTTTCCACTCAATGGAGCTCAGTTGGCAATCATGAAAGATTAATTGGTATTATTCTCCACTCAAGGCGTCCACCATTTTGATGCTCATCATGATCCACTATTATTTGTTCACCTATTTTCTTTGTTTTATATTTTATTTAATTAATTTATTTTTAAGGTGCATTTATTATTTAATGCACACTTTCTTTACTTTTAATTTAATTTCACTTTTCAAATGAAATAAAACATATCACTAATCTTTACTTCATAAATTAATTTAATAAAGTATGGTTCCCATACACTAAGCATTTTCTTTGCCAAAGAGATTATATGAGCTTCGGAATTTGTCAAACAATAGACATAACCATAAAACAACACACATATAATGCAACCCATTCTCAATGCATCTACATGATATGGAATGTCGTGAGTTTCAATGTACTCATAGGTCGAATTCTCCCTTCCCTTTTACCTTTTTCCATCGACCTTCATCTATTTGTCAAAGGAATATACCTAATCCTGCATGTGTAAACCATCAATTCATTAGCTATCAAAGGTTGTGCGAGGAGAATTGTTACACCTCCATCTACTTTCTCCTCTTCGAACAATTCATGTAGTGTTTCCACTACTAGAGTATCAACATAGCTAGCTTGGATATCACTATATGCGTCACATTCTAAATTTAAATGCTTTTATGTCTCAACTACTCCTAATGTACAAAAGGTCCATGTTTTCTTCTGTCATTCCTATTTTGGTCTCTTCCATTTGTGTGTTTCACATCTAATTTGGTGTGAGCTGGTCCTTAATTAGGCCATAAGCATCTTTGCTATCTAATTGATGTTTACCCCTATATAGTCCTTTTGGTGGCGATCATATGTGGTGTTAAATGGAATAAGATAATGTTCTCTTTCTTCCTAACTTCTTTTTCCACATAGTTGCTTTGAACTTTTTCTTCACAAATATCTTTGTCTTTGTTATTATTTTCTTTTAGTTTATTCACTTGTTTTACATCATCCATGTTGTCTTTCTTTGTTGAGATATTCTTTTATTACAACTTTAGGCCATATATTTACATCCATCTATTACTTTTTCCAAATATACTAGAAGACTAACAATAGAAATTAATTTCATAGAAAATGTACCTATTATTGCTAGAAGAATCTTATATGAAATTAATGTTTCATTTTGAGTTGATTTGTAATTAGACATTTTTGAATCCTCTCTATTTGTCTCCATTATAAGTATGATGTGCTTATAGCCCAAACTTCACACCTATAAAACATCATTGGTACCACTAGTAACCCAAATAAAACCTGTATAGTCTTCTGATCCAATAATTCAACTTGTTTGCTTCTATTTTGAAATGCAAAAAGTGTTCTTCATCATTCCACTATACTCTTCATTCTACATGTTTTTCCAACTGAGCTTGTTATAGAAATTTATCTCAAGATATTTGTACTATAAAACTTCTTTTAAGAGACCCTCTGAATAACTGATTGATTATTTTTCTTTTGATTGGAGAAGATTATGATTTTGGTTTAGTTGGTATGCACTTGCATGCCTAACTCCTCGTGTAGTTATTTTGAGGCCTTTAAGTACTCTCTCAAACCCTGTGTTGAACTTGTAATTAAAATAAAATCATTTACCTATAAAAAAAAACCCACCTCAATTTTTTTCAAGTAAACATCATTCCCTCCTCTAAGATTTACCCATTTTTATAATATGTCAATATATAAACCAAATAGTATAAAGGATAATGGACAACTTTGTTTAACCCTTATATCACTTCTCAAAAATTTTAAAAGGTCTAAAAATATTTTAATTTTAACTTAGACCTCTTCATAAAACTTATAAATTATTATTCTATATTTTTTTCAATAAATTTACACACAAGAATCTTGATTTCCTCATAAGATTTAAACCTTAAACTTTTTAAAAAACTATAACCTTTACCACTACAACAAACTTATAACTATTATTATATAATATACTAAATTATATAAATACCAAATTATTATATCTAATTTTTTTTATTAACCTACCTTTAACTTTGATCATACCATAACTCTGATTTTGTGAAAGACTATATGACAAGTTTTAAAAGTATATTTTAAACAAGTGTTATGAAAAATAAGCCCTAAGCACCTCTAAGCGGATGCATCTCTCCCATGCAATGAGTAGAGTGTGGATAAGGCAATCTCACGCAAATAGGAGTGTGGATAAGGCAATCTCATGCAAATAGGAATATGTAACATATTTTTAATAATTGGGTATAAAATTACATATTTTCTTTAAAGTTTTTATTTTTGAATGAATTATTTTTATAATCCTTGTTTCTTTTTTATAAATATAATTTAAAATGAGAACTTTTATTAAACTAATACACACTCAACAAACTCAAATTAAATGTGAATATACAATTTTTTGACACCTCTGTGCTTGTTTGTCTCACACCCCAACATTTGTTCTGTGTTTGTTTGTCTTTTTGCTCTTTTGGAATAAATAAAATTAAGTAAACCATGAGACAAAATACCTAAATCCATGTGCAAGAACATGATAAATACTTTTCTAATTTGTTTTTAAATGTTATATATTTAACTTTAAGACCACACAAAACATTATTAAATTATTATTAAATATTAATATATTTAAAAAGTTATCCAGGTGTTGTAGGTGAGTTGGAGAGGAGAGGGAAATCCTCCAAGAGAGGTCTCAGTTCAAATCTTCACCCTACCAAAAAGCTGAATCGGGTATCCAAAATCCAATTGATAATGTTGGTGCGGGCAGGGTCAGGTGCGACTCTCGGATAACTTTGACGGTGTAAAACCCTTATTCGTGGTCTCTCAGACCAAGACAGCCCCGCAAGGAGTTTTTCGCTTTAAAAAAATATATACATTTAAAAAGCTGTGTGACATCCCACTCAAGCATCCAATGGAGATCCCTATGTTGAACTCTGCTATGAGTTTAAGGCTACAGACAAATTGTTGGCATTGAAGGTCAAATCCAATCTTTAGAAGTTAGAAGTTTTTTAATAAAATAATAAAAAGGTTGGACTAAAATATAAGTTGATTGATAAAGTTCATTTTGTAGAGGGTTGAGTATTTTTTACTTTGTTTTTATTTAAAGATTTTCTACATAACAAAAGATTCTCTATAAAAAAAATATTAATCCAAAGTTCAAAAAATAAAGTTATACACTTGGTGAAAATTCAAACCATTATCATTTTTTAGTAATATTTTTTATACACATTTGTCATGTGGATTGAACCCGGATCACATCAATTGCTTAACGTGTGCTAAGGAGCTGCGAAGAAGAAGGTTTGAGGTTCGAAAACCATTGTCAATTACTTTACTTTCCTTTTCGAATTCACTCACAAGATTAGTTAAATAAATAAAATAAAATAAACAAATGCATCCTTAAATATAAATGATTTTAAATTCATCCATCAAAAAACCATTGTTAATTACTTTACTTTCTTTTCGAATTCACCCACAAGAATAATTAAATAAATAAAATAAAATAAACAAATGCATCCTTAAATGTAAATAATTTTAAATTCATCCATAAAAATAATTAATTAAATAAATAAAAATAAAGAAACCCAAAACTAATGAAATAGTCACTTTTGAATATTCTAAATTTCTAGATGCATACAAACCAAAGCTTTGCCGTCCAACATTTCAAATAATTTAAATATATATTTTTAATTAATTATATTAAATTAAAATAATTTTAATAATATTATAAAATATTATAATAATTATATATAATAATTTATTTTTTAATATAAAATTTAATTATTTAAACTTATATAATTTAATATTTAATTTTTAAAAATAAATTACCATGTGAGAGAAAAAAATTCAAACATAATGTAGGTGGAAGCCATGAAGATAAAAAGCTACCACTTTTGAATATGTGACTGTTTAAATCAGATAAAAACCAAAGATTTGCTGGTCCAATTTATTAAATAATTTGCTGGGTCAATGAGTCAATGATGCCAGTCTGACATTGTTAATTCTGCACCAGAAATATGAAAGGTGGTAATAATTCATCTCGAAATCATTTATTTACGAAGGTTAATAGTCTTGGGAGCCTTCGTAGATAGTTTGAATCCTATCAGCTGTGCTGGTAGTTACTAAAAATCGTGATTGTAACCATTGCTTCTATATATACAAAAAAATAAAAAGAAAATAATTCATCTCGAAAGAGACACTAAGAGATTAAGTTTTTTTTTATATTAAAAATAATATGGTTGGTAATAATTAAGTGTTGAAAAATGAAGTATTTTATTGTGGAAAACATATTAACCTAATCATTACCCAAGTTCATACAGTTTATCTACTTCCAATAATTTTGTTTAATTTGTTATGACAACATTTTCTTCTAAATAGGATTATTCTTATCATTAGGCAACAGAATTCCAAATTTAGAATAGGTCTCTTTATTACAAATAGCATGCGAGAAAAACATGAGTTACAGTGGCAAACTCTTATCCTCCCACATTGTCTACCAATTTTACTTACACTTGGCTTATCCATGTTAACCTGGATGAGCTTTGTAACATACAAATGTCTTGAACTTTTGGTACTATCATAACACTCTGTACAAGCTTATCCTAACGATTAGGACACCTTTTTTGCCATTTACATTTTTATTTGAATAAATATATCCTTAATTTACCAATCAATCAATGACTCTGACTCTTCACTAGACTATCTTGCTGGCCCACCGTACAACTGAATTGACATTGTTAATACACATTTGGCATTGATATCTTCAGCCATTCAAAGTCCTTTTAGTTCAGAGACAAAACATAAAACAAAGTCTGTGCCCAAAAAGTTGTCAAGTAATTTGGTACTATTATTCAAGGACTGGATTAGCATTGGTTAAGTTTCAATATGCTGTTCAGCTTAGGATAATGTGTTTTGGATCCTTAATAAAGTGGAATACAAAATTTCATTGGTATAAACTTGGGGTGCTCCAGTAGTTGGTCCTCTCTGATGTGATTGCTTAACCAAGATGGAATCTTTCGTCCTGTACCAGGTACTTTGATTCTTTACCATCAACTACATGCTTTTACCAAAATTTCTCACCTTAGAAGGTAAAGAGAGACATTTCTCTAATTGTATTTCCTAGACTTCATTGGGAAACATACTACTCACGTGAACCATGTCCTGAAAGGATGGATATGGCATTTGGTGGATTCACTTTTGTTGCTTATCTGCTTACCTAGCATACCCAGCCGTTATCTTATCATTATCTGCTTGATTCACTTTCACTATTTATTTGCTTACTTATAACACCTAATGCTTGTATTATCACTGAGCCTACTGGGTGTGCAAGATGGATGTGAAAAACCGAAAGGGAGTCATTTCCTACTGTAACTTTTATGTCATTCTATTGGTTTTTGGTTTAGTGCTACATGTGCCATTTGGTGGTTACTTGTATGCATGTGCAACAGATTGTGAGTTTCCTGCAATCTTCAACTTTGGAGATTCAAACTCAGACACCGGTGGACTCTCTGCAGCTTTTGGTCCAGCTCCTCCACCCAATGGAGAGACATTCTTTCATAAGCCTTCAGGAAGATACTGTGATGGAAGACTAGTCATAGATTTCATCGGTATGAGTATAATGTCTTGAGTATTCTGGTGTTTTATTTTGCAATAGTGATAGGATTTAATGCAACTTTGATAAATGTGTCCGGTTTGGTCAAATGCAGCGCAGAGCTTGAGGTTGCCATATTTGAGTCCATATCTGGAGTCTGTGGGATCAAATTTCAGCCATGGTGCGAATTTTGCCACTGCTGGATCCACTATTAGGAGACAAAATACTACATTGTTTCAATCTGGAGGATTTAGTCCATTCTCGCTTGATGTGCAATCATGGCAGTTCAATCAATTCAAGGACAAGGCCACTAATGCCTATAATCAAGGTAATCTTGAATTGGGTTTAGTGTTCTACATTTGAAGCAATCTACCCTATCATAGAAAACATATGTGAATATGTTTAGTATAATCAAATGTCTTTGATTTTGATGCGGATTGTATAGTTGGGATATTTTAATACTGTGCATGATAATCTCACAGTTTTAACTCAATCAAAGAGACTTACCCTCAATACTGTTTCCATCTCTGATACCCTGATAGAAATTCCATTTATTTATAAATTAAGACGGCAAGCAATTGAGCCTCATTCTTGCCATTCAGATTGTAAAACCTTAGGTGTCTTTCCTAGTAATCTCTTCTTATGCTAACATGGCTTATAGATCTGCTTTGCCTTCTTGTTCTTTTTGTGAAGCCTTGTCAAATACAAGCTTCATGACTTAGCATGTGGCACATAGGTTGTGCTAGATTTAGTTCCACATATTATTAAGCTATTTGAGAGTGTTAATAATACCATCCAAGAAACTAGACCTGATGTTACTGTTAGTACAATCCAGCTGCATTTAAAAAAATCAGAATCTTTTTCCTGAAAATTATAAACACAAAATTTTCAGGTTCTTATTGTAGCCCTCTACAGGCATAATACTTGACATTTGGAGACAAGGATTTCCTGGAAGAAAGAGATGATCATTTTCCAGAATGTAACTGGGTGTTTCTAGCCTTCATTCTTCTAAGAAGATCATGGAACACAATGCCTGCTAAGAACTTTAGTTTTATGAGTAGGGGTTGAGAAAATTCATAAGCACCTCTTTATTAGGTGAATGAAGTGATCGTGGTCTCAAAAATGGCTTAGTATGTAATGAGCCACCCATATTGGATTGAGGCATTTGCACATCGATTGCTAAGTGGATTTAGCATGGAAGACAGCTAGGGATCACATGACAGAAAGCATGGTCAACTGCTAATGCAGATATGAAAAGTGAAAAAGAAACATGAACTATAGGAACTTTGAATAGCTGTTAGCCTGTAAATAAGCAGTGGGACTAAAATCTAAAAATACTTTAATGTAAAAGCTTCTGAATTTTATGATCTAATCTTGTTAAAGCTTTTTTAGAATATTAGTAGGGAATAGGATCGCCATGTGAAAGTTGTTTCAGAAAATGGCCAGGGCCTAGAGGTTGGAGAGCTTAAAAAAAGCTTGTAGTCAGATTTTAATTTTCTGTCCAAGTTTATGAACTTTCAGAAGCAGTTGTCTATTTTCTTAACATCCAGTTGGAGCTCGCCAGTAAATAGCCACTTAACTTCTTATTGAGGATTTGATTGAGCTCCAAAAAAATTACCCTCCTTGGATTTTGTGGAAAAGACATAACTTCCTACTTTTACAATGTATTAGGCAACAGTCATATTCAACTCGGTGAATTTCTTTTCTGTTTTTTTCCAACAAGAATGCAAATAAGCAAAGTAGCCAGAATATTAATGTAAAAAGGACTAGGTTCAGAAAGCTGAGAGAAAAAGAAGATTCTCATTCCAAGACCAACTGCTAACGGTTATGTATGATTGTGTTCTCAACTTCCTGTTGGAATCTAACTTTAAGAGTACGGTTTTTATAACAAACATCCTTTTATACAATGTGGAGAGGAGAATCTAAGGATTTTTATCGTTTAAGATCATTCTGCATGTTTTCTTCTTAATCCAGTTTTTATTTTTAACATTTTTTTATATTCATAACAATGCCAATGCCAAGAATATGAGCTTCCCAATCACTTTAGCATTCTATGAATCATGTCATGAGCATCTACTTGCAGACTTAGGGTTTAAGAGGACACCTCTGTTTTGTTAGCTCTTCCTTAGAAAGGAAATTTCATCCTAATCAAATCAATTGTTGAGGCGTCTACTCAATCTTATAACAAATTTCTTTCAAAATGTTGTGCTATTTATAATGGGATTACTTTTGTAGTCACATCAAGTGGTGTATTTGGTGACTTCAACAAATCATGTTAACCATTTGCATTGAAACAATGGCTGGGAACATACTTTTATCTTAATGATTTTATTGTATATCTATGTATAAATATATTTCGTATATGACTAGTGATTAAAATGCAGGAGGCTCTTATAAAAATGACCTTCCGGAGCCAGATTATTTCAACAAAGCCCTCTATACCTTTGACATTGGTCAAAATGATCTTGCTGCTGGGTATTTTCTCAACATGACTGTAGACCAAGTGAGAGCCTTCATTCCTGATGTTATCAGCCAGTTTTCCACCATTGTCAAGGTGAATGCAGAACCCTGAAAATATAAAGCTCCAATGGAGATTCGATCTACAATATAGAGATCTTATGAAATGTACTTTTCTTGTGACATACAGAATATCCATTTCGGAGGAGGGATGTCTTTCTTAATACACAACACTGGTCCAGTAGGATGCCTCCCTTATATTCTGGATAGGTTTCTTCACTCCCCATCTCAAACAGATGAATATGGGTGTGCAACTCCATATAATGAGGTTGCTCAGGATTTCAACAAATTACTTAAAGAAGCAGTTATCAAGCTCAGGAAAGATCTTCCAAAGGCAGCGATAACATATGTCGACATGTATTCCATCAAATATGGCCTAGTAACAAATGCCAGCAAGGATGGTACAGTATACAAAATTAAGTATGATAGCATCTTTTTTGCTTCTATGTTATGACGCTAAGCTTGTGTTGACTGATTGAGTGCAGGATTTAAATATACTGTAAGGGCATGTTGTGGATATGGAGGCAAGTACAATTACAACAAGAATAATGGTTGTGGATCAAAGGAAGGAAAGTCCTGCACAGATCCATCTGTCTATTTGTGTTGGGATGGAGTTCACTTTACAGAGGCTGCTAATCATTTCATTTCTCGCCATGTCATCTCTGGGCAGTTCTCTGATCCTCCTATTCCTGTTTCTCAAGTCTGTCAAAAATCTTCCAGCACTGACAGCTAAATGTTGTTTATGTCAGCTCATCCACAGAAGAAATCAATCAACCATTTTATTATTCACTCTGTTGGCTGTTCAGATGTCAATGAATGGCATCCCAAATGATGCAGCCCAAGATTATGTTTGTATCTGGACCCATTATATAGATTTGTAATAAAAAATGGATAAAAGAGCTGAGTATCTGACTGAAGGATGTAAAAAGTGAAATTGCAAACTAGTACCTAAAATATGAAATGCCCAACGCAAATGTTTGTGTAACTCAATTTTAATTTTCGTGAGAGAGTGAAGTGTTCATCTCTTATCTTTACGAACAGGGCAATTAGAAAAGACTAGACACCTTTATTTGAAACAATGTTTTTTTTCAGAAGGGTTACTATTGTAATAGGAACATTGCTCTTTCTATTCAGTTCCATTCAAACTAATATATAAAAAGCTTGTAAGGTGGATGTCTACCCAGCCTACCCAGCCTAATTGGCAGACGAGACCCTCTTACAGTTTAAAGGGAATTTTTCACCTATACAGATTGGTCAAATTTTGAACCTGAATTGACAAAAGCTCATCGTAGATTGAGAAAAACCAAAACCTTTTAGCCTACAGCGAAAAAAACAGATTTCTTAGGTTGGTTTGCCTGGGCAAAAGAACTTATTTCTTAAGCTAGTGTACTTACCTGAAGATCCTAATGACAACAGTTAGGTTTGAAGTCTTTACTACAAGAACTCTTGGACATAACTAACTCTGGATTGTAGGCTTTGTTCAAGACCTTTAATGTTCTATTTCCGTAATACATAATTTACATTTCTTTGCTAGTTTACAAGGTAAACAAGCTTTAGATAGTAATCCAGGAAGTTAGCTTGTAAGGCAATAGTCTATTATATGTTAGATGATCCAAAAGTTAAAATATGAGCTGAAGGAGCATAGTCCAACAGGTAAGTGTGGTGGCGATGCTGGGACCAGTTACAATTTTTATGAAAGAGTATCCATGTTGTGGATGCTTATGTTATGTGCCTCCTTTGTTATCTATAAATCATTAACAATTTACAAATTTATTAAATAAACCACAATGAATAAGCCACATAACTCATACAAGATAAAATATCTTGTAAATTATTCTAATATTTTCAATTTTTAATTCAAACCTTTAAGGTAGGGCAACACCTACAATGCTTCTTATTGGAAGAAAGTCACTCCTTACAATATCTCAATATGAGATCCTAATACAATATTCTTCTCTTCATGCCCCTCTATGAGTGTTTGCCTACATTTATATTGCTCAACTAACTAGCACTACCACTTATCATACATGTGGTATAATTACATCCACTATAGGGTACCTAACATTCCATCCCCTTACAAAATATTTTGTCTTCAAAACATAACAAGAGACTACATACTTTGATCTTTTGAGCCTTGTTGTGAACTGGTATAAGTCTCAATCATCCATCCATCCCAATGAAACTCTGATTGGTGGTGGTCTTCATTGATGTTGATATGCCCTTCTTTGATTGGTGGTGGTCTTTGTTGATGTTGATATGCCCTTCTTTGAGTGGTGGTGGTCTTCATTGATGTTGATATGCCCTTCTTTGATTGGTGGTGGTCTTTGTTGATGCTGATATGCCCTTCTTTGATTGGTGGTGGTCTTTGTTGATGCTGATATGCCCTTCTGCCATTTGAATATTTGGAAGTAATCCTTTGGTTCCATGTATTGGAGGCATCTTTTTGTTGGCAATAAATAGCACTCTTTTTCATCCATCCTTGCTTTCTTTTGCGTTGATGTTGATATGCCCTTCTGCCATTTGAATATTTGGAAGTAATCCTTTGGTGCCATGTATTGGAGGCATCTTTCTGTTGGAAATAAGTATCACTCTTTTTCATCCATCCTTGCTTGTTTTTGCTAGTTGAGTATCCAAGAACGCTTTTGTTGGTCTACTCTGGTAACTCGAATGATGGGTACATTTGTTCCTCGATGCTCACAACTCTGAAAACCAAAGTCACTATGCTTTCTTTGCTAAACACTATCATAGTTGGTGCCCTTCTATTTCCATGGATAACTATAATAATGTTGCCTTAAGCCATTCCTCCAAGATTGTTATCGCTCTTGGTGTTGTGGGTGGTGATATGCTAAAACCCTAACCTAATGTTCTAGCTTCTTTGTCTCCTCCACATTTTGCTCCTTAATTTTAAATCCTTGTGCATGATGTTCTCTCCTATGCCCTTCATTTGATATGTCCTTGTGTTATTTTATGTCTTTCTTATACTTTATTGTTGTTTCTTCCATGGACTTTGCTACTACTACTTCTTCCTTGAATTTTGTTTTAGGTTTTGATGCTTCTTCCTTGATCTTTGTTGTTGCCTCCTTAGACTCTATTTCTTGTATTTTTGCTTCTTTGTTAGTATGTTTCCTTGCAATAGCTTCCTGGATTTTCCCTATTCCTTTGCTCCTTGAGATGAGATATATCTTGTAGTGTTATCTTCTTTTTTCTATATCATAACTTCATAAATTTATTTTGCACATTAATATTAACAGTACCCAACATTTTCAACCAAGGATATCCAAGAACAATATCCACTTCATTCATCTCAATGACATGAAAATTAGCATGCAAAATATACTTATCCATAGAAAGCTTAAGTCTTAAAAAAAAAGTGACATTTCTCTCCTTGAAAGTGTGCATCCTTGATATTCTTTGCTAGAACCTATAACCTATTAGCCAAATCTCTACTAATGAAGCTATGCTTGCAACTAGTTGTTTATGGAGATAATAACATTTTTTTTTTAATGCATCCATAAACTTGCAAAATAAAAATTTTAGATTCACACAAACCTTCATGAACATTGTTTGACTCATCTAACATCCAAGTTGTTTTCTTTTGCAAATTTCTCACAAATTATCAGGTTGTTTATTTCTTCTACACAGTTGTTGGTCTGCCTGATTATTTTGTTTATTTATTCTATGCATTATGGTAGACATAGATCCTTTTTAATATTGTTTTGACTCCTCTGACATCAAAGTTGTGCTTCCTTCTATATGCACACTATCATCATTGTCATTTCCTTTTGTTAATTTCTCGTAAATAAACTTTCTCTGAATTTTTTGTTGTTCTTTTTAGGGTTATTTGTTTCTTCTACATAGCCTTTGATGGTGACCTTCAAACTAGTTATCTTGTCATATGTGTCTCATTGACTCAAAAATGCCTACTCCATTTCATCCCAAGTGTAATTTTGATTTTTTAAAATAAAATTTATCCACCAAGAAAGAGCTTCTTTGTCTAAAAATCTGCCAAGGTAGGTTTGCCAATAATCAAAATATAAATATTTAAACTTCATCCACTATTCTCGAAGATCAATATTTTTTTTATAGTGAATTTTGGCAACTTTGCGATCTCAAACCCCTCCAAAAGATTCAAAACTTAGATTTTTTCTGAATTGTTCCAAATTACAGATTTTTTTTAAAATGAATGCCACTTCGAGACTTCTACCAAACTACAGATTTTTTTCAAAATATTAGCAATCTGCAAACCATTTTTCTCCTTTTGAAACACTACCAAATTGCAGACTGAGTATTTTGGCATTACTACCAAACTGCTACTTCTACTCTATGGATTGCAAGCTACTACTTTGCAGACTTTTTTTTTCCTTTTATTTATTTATTTATTTTTTGCACTCAACTTTACAACTCTCAACAACTTATAGACTGTGTACTTTTAGCAACTAATAATGGTCTACTCTACAACTTGTTTTTTTTTTTAGCACTCAACTTAACATTAACTATGAACTTCAAGCAACTGAAAACAACCTACTCTGCAAACTCTTTTTTTTGGTGAAATATTGCCCAACTCTAAACTGGATAATTCTGCATCAAACTAGAAATTGATAACGACCTCCTCTATAGATGTTTTTTTTAAATATTGATAACAACATGCTTTGCAAACATTTTTTTTTGGCAGAGCACTACCCAACCGTGGATTGGATATTTTTGCACTCAAACTAACAATTGATAATTGCTTCCACTGTAGACTATTTTTTTGGGTCTATAGGTTGTTTTTTTGCAAATTGTTACCAACTACATACTGTTACTTTTACTACTCACTTGCAACTATCTGCTTTGTTAAATTTGTGAAACTATTGTAGATTATGGAACTATGCAAAGACTATTGTTGACATTTGTATGACACTTATGTGGAAATTCTAGCAACGAACTAGACCCCAAACTTTGACTTCCTAGTGGCTTAAGGTAAAGCCACAAAGGCTGTCAAAGTGAGTACTGCTCTCTGATTATCAATAATTTTCTCTAAGGAATAATTATTGAGAAGTCAGCCACAATTTTTTCTCAAAACGATAGCTCTTTGTATACTTATAGGGTAAAAATACTACTAACACGGTGTGGGGTCATTGACCTTTTTCACTAATGATACAGTCAAACCACTTTGTATACTTTATAGGGTAAAAATACTACTAATAAGGTGTGGGATCGTTGAACCTTTTCACTAATGACACACTCAAACCAGTTACTCTAGAGTTCCTATGGTACTCCTCAAAATAAGTTTTAGGGCAATTATTAACCCAAGTAATTCCTCTAGTTAAGCGGTCAAGCAAGAGGTTATTTGCCTAATGTAGGAGCTTATAATGTACCTACTTTGTCATCAATAGAAATCATTATCAGTTTATAAAATTATTAAATTAACCACAATGAATAATCCATATAACTCCAATATTTTCAATTTAAAATTTAAACCCTTAAGATAGGGCAACATTGTACAATGCTCCTTATTAGAAGGAAGTCACTCCTTACAATATCTCAATATGAACTCCTAACAATATAATATTATTCTCTTCATGCCCCTCTATGAGTCTTTGCCCACATTTATAATGCCCAACTACCTTCCACTACCACTTATCTATACATGTGGGATAATTACATCTACCTTAATATTTTGTTTAAATTTAACGAAAAACCCTTGTGGGGCCGCCTTAGTTTAAGAAACCATGACCAGGGGGTTCTACACCATCAAAATCACCCAAAAGTCACACTCGGTCCTAACCGCACCAGCATAATCAACTGGATTTTGGGTATCCAATTTACGTTTGGTAGGGTGGAGATTCGAACCAGGGACCTCCCTTGGAGGATTGCCCTATCCTCTCCAAATCACCTACAAACTTAATATTATAGTATTGGGTACCTAACAACTTAGACGAATGTTTCAAGAACCCTTTATGTCAAATCCTGTGTGCCCTGTGTCATAGGTTTTATTAAAGGGCCATGTCCTTTCAACTGGAAATATTTTATAGTGTGAAAACAAGGATGCTCTAGAAGGGGACTACTTATTAAATAAAACACAACATGAAAGTAGTTTTTGTATAAATATAGGTTCTATTGTTCTTTGCCAACTATTTTCCCTTCTTACAAAATTCCACATAGTAGAAAACATAATATAAACTTTAAAGAGAAATATCTTCTTTTCCATGATCAACTTGAACAAATAAATAATATGAATGCAAGTCCTCAATCAAAAGCTGGATGGGGTATTCAAAATCATCAAAGTTGGTCAAATGCTTAAATTGAAGGATTTCAAATAATTATTTTTATCACTCTACATCTGCTAGATGTTTTCTTTTTTATGAATTTTGCTCATCATCTTTCAGCTATGATGAGTTACTTATATTAGAACTAAATATTTATTTATAGGACAACTTCTCATTACCAACCATATTTTAGAAGAGGATCTTCTAATTAATTATGACTATGTTTCAAGCTTAAGTAGAGGATCTTCTAATTAATTATGATTATGTTTCAAGCTTAAAAACTAGATTTTGCATGAAAAAGGAAAGTGTAACCATCGTACATTTGTCAAATTTGACAATTATATTATACTCTTGTGATGATTGATCATTTACTAGGATGCCACTGATTTCTGGTCTGCCTTTAGTTTAGTTCAATTCAGAATTCATACCATAATATTTCACAGATTCTACCATATTTTATGGGAAGCTCACATGACACTAACATATTCAAATAAAATTTATAAAATCAAACCTCCAAGAAATTGAACAAACAAGTAGGGTTCATCTACTATCACACTTTTAACTCTTAGATGTCTCAAACCTCTTCCAATCCTCAACAAATATGCAAGGTCCTCAACAAATAATCCTAGAAACAAAATCTTAAAAGATAATGTCTTAAAAATAAAGGTAAAACATGGAAATCCATTTCTTTGCATAAAATTTGATTTCATAATTATCACATGAGTTTAAAGATAAACTAAGGATGCATTTACTCAATCCATGGCCTATTACAAGCAAATTCTACAGCAATGGCACTTAAATAATGAACCTAAAACAAGGTAAGTAAAATATATTAACACATAACTGCTTATAACATTACGGTTATCAAAATATGTAAATTTTTGGTGAATTGACAAATTGGGGTCCTTTATGATTTATCTTAAGGATCAAGGTGGTTGATTATGTGTAACAACCCTCCTCGTACAACCCTTAATAGCAAATTGAATAGATGATTTTAACTTGCCTTTTTCCTTGGAATGTAGTACTACTAATGGTTTTGTGTACGTAGGACCAGGGATATTTCATTGATTGATAGAAGAATGGTTGAAAGGAAAAAGGTAAGTGGGAAAGTGATGATTCGGCTCACGAGTACATGGAAACTTGTGCTTTGCATATCATATAGGTGCATTACAATTTGCATTATTGCATGAGCCATGTTTTGATTGTTTGTTGCTTGTTAACATGAAAAGAGGTATGCATATGGTGTCATGTGGTGATGATGATGGGAGCCACTTTTTACTTAGTTGTGCATATGTTTAATATTTGAAATTAATAAAAAAATAGAAATAATGAAAATTGATGAAATATAAACTTTAAAAGTTTAATAAAGAGTGGTTTTATATGATTTGTGGCCTTTGACCGTGTGTTGCCATTATTATTATTATTATTGTTTAAAAATATATAGTAAGTGAAATTGGAGTTTTTGAGTTAGTAAGAGTGAATGTTATGTTGATTTTAGCATTTAAAAGACATGTCTTCAATTATTATTAAGAGCTAAGGTAAAAATAAAATACCGAAATTTTTGTATTGTCTTGATGTTTGGATATGCGCATAGTGTGGTTGTTCCAACTCCATATCTATCTGGCATTGTGCATGAAATTGGGGAGGAATTTCTTGAGTTTTTCGAATAGTGGAACGGGGAAAGGGAATAACTCGCAGCAAGGTAGAAGGGAGTGGGAAGTAAGTTTTATTTCTAGTTGGATGATTGGGAACAAGTTTTGGTAGTAGAATGTGTATGTTCTTTTGGTGAATACCTGCATGGGAAAGACGAGGAGGAACTACATTGTCATAACTTGGAAGTGAAAGCTAAAGGTTGGATGTTATGTTTTCTTTCTCTATGATATATGTGATACTGTAGACACCCAAAAGTTGCACATTGTCCCTCTCCTCATCTTCATAGTCAATCAATTTGTAAAACCCTCGAAAATTGCATAAATTGGCTCAAAACACTATTCATTTATCAAAATCACTATTCATTACCCTTAGCCCCCTTGGGCTAGCTAAGCCCCTTCGTACGCTTAATCATAGGTCCTCATGTGACCTCCATCATAACTCAACTAAGTTTGAATTCTTCACCATGGTCAAAAAGCACTTTATGGTCAAAAGTCAACCTTTCTGGTCAAAACTTGCTTTATGGCTAGATCTAATCATGATTTAAACTAAGTCTGTCACCTCACCTAGTCTACTTTTACTAGCCTAGCCTAGCCTAGACTTGCCACATATTATCAAGATATTTCTCCACCTCACATTCCCCTGGGTCATAAATGAGAAATGGATACTTTTGCACATAAAAAGTAATTCTAAATTAGAAGATATTTGCAAAAAGGTTTCAATAAATTCCATTTGGAGACTTTCCTCCAGGTCATTATGACTAGTAGATGGGTGAGGGATTCTCTCACCCAATATCATTTATGAGATAGGACACCTCAAGGGACACCTCTTAGGTGGACACCTCACAGGGGACACCTCATGGGACACCTCATCCCCTCCCCTACCCTTGGCCAAGTCTATAAGTAGAAAGTTATTTTCACCATTTAGGGATTCTAACTTTAGCTTACAGAAACTCTGTAGAAATCACTCCAAACATATAGCATCCATCACACATCCATCACATCCACATAGCAATAGTATTTTGGTCATATCCATAACATTTCTTGTGATCCAAACAAGTTATCAACATCAAAAGGACAATTTTTGAAGGTGACCCGTCGAATCAACAAAGGAGCAACAACATTAGAAAAGCCTAAAAATCATATTTTTTAAGTTCAGCCAAAAAAATTCAGGTTTGCACACCCCCGTGCAAACTTCTCAGCTCAAACCAGGTTCGCACCCACCCGTGCGAACCTCTGCTACAACAAAATAGAATTCATCGAATAGATAAATATGGCTTAATTTAGGGTTTCATACTATTTTTCTTAATTAATTTTATTTTTTAAGTTGATTTAAAGAGTTTTTTGTCTTCATAAACATGGGGTTTGATTGAGGCAGGCCCCTTAATTCTCTAATTAGATTTTACAGGTCAACAGGTACAAAGAACACATCAAACTAGTGGTGTCTCACGAGCAAGATGCCCACCTGCACTGAGCAACATTCAAAAGAGAAATCTTGCTATCTTTGGAACACATCTAAGAGGGTTTCCTTCGAGAAGACCCAATTGTAGCCTTCAGGGCAAGGATTGTAAAAAGGGGATTTTAATTTGTAACCTTTTTATTTCAATAACAAAGCAGTGGATCACTATAATTTTTAATGAAGGATTGTAGTGATACTATGGTGTAATATATGAAAAAAGAATGATTGTTTACATTTGATAATATTGAGAAGAATCATACTGTTTGCTATGTGTTATAACAAAAGGAAAATGGATATGTATTTTGTATATTATGAACAATACAATATTTGTTATGAGTGTCGTTAATTTTCTGAATATAGAATTGGTTCGAATAATAAAAGAAAAGTCATGCTTGATTGGGATTTGTATCTTTGTGTATTGTCAAAATACTAGATGTTCCAATGGGAAATTTTGATAGCTCTACCTGTGTCTTTGTGGGTAGATCTAGAATGTGAATTTTGGAACTCAAAGATATATGATCCGAGGAATGAAATTTATGTTCTTATGCATGCATGCTTAAATGTTTGATGTAGAATAATTTAGTTTAAAAAGTAATTTTGTATGCATAATAGAGTGCATATCATATAGCTTTTGAGTTGCATCTGATCCCTAGTATCACCATTTGAGACCTTGTATGGTGATTATGAGTCGGATGGCCTTGAATAAGCTAAAGGAAGTACTAAAGCCATACAAGTTGGCATTTGAATCTAGTCTTGCAGTGCAGCTGCGGTATGACAATATCGAAGAAGTTCTTGCAGTTGTGTTGTTTCAAAACACAAAAATTTTACCAAGACATTGTAGATTGTAAAATTTGTGTTCTCAAGGATATAGACTTATTGTTGAAGATGAGTTCTAGAAAAATATTTAAGACTTGTAGCTGAATCTGGTGTGTAGTGCTGACCAAACCTACAACTGAAACTAGTATGGACTGTTGGAAAGGAAATTCCCCTGTGTTAATATAATGCATGCCTTAGGGCTATAGAAGCAAAGGATTGAATCTGATGCTGGGTGATGCCCTTTGTAATTTAAATTTACCCCATCCTAGTTGGGAAAGGAAATTTGTAGACTAAAACTATATTCCAGAATAAATGAACAAGAATATTTTCCAAATTAGATTGTAGCTACAATGTTTATCTATTATATACCTTTATAGAAAACCATGTATGGTGTTGTGTTTTGGGGCATTTATGTTCTTTACATAACAACTAAATTGTGTGGAAAACGTTGATGTGCTATGGTTTAATTTTATATAGCTTTGAATTATAATATTGTCAAATATGTTTTCTAGAATGGCTTGTTGGTTAAAATGGAATGTATACGAGATTGTTGATGATTGTAGGTTAATAGGAGAACCAATAGCATCTATAGTTCACCATCAATTTCTTATTTTTTGAAAGACGATATGGGCAGATAATGGTTAATAGCTCACCTAAGATTAGTTGACTTAAACCTATAATGATATTTGAAAATTGGAAAATCTGAATGTAATGAGAAAACAGATATGAGAATTTAAACTATAACTTTGTACCTATAAGTTTGGTAGCATTAAACTATTACCCCAAGTCACTTAATTGGTTGGAGTTGCCTTATCGCCTGGTAATAGTGAAAATAATACTTGTATTGGATTAACGTGGGTAAGATTTCGTAAAGAGACCACTGGCATAGTAGGGTTTACTCTGTCATTGTAATGAAAATTGATTAATGTATCTTGTAGTGTTCCATACCAAAAATCATTGTGTTTCACGTGGGAAGGAATTTGACCACTTAAAGTATATTTTTATAAACATGATGGTGATCTTATAATATAAAGTAAATGTTAGGGGTGATGTCAAAAGTCACCCATAATTATTGAGTTGTAAATAAAATAAAGCACATGAAAAATATATTAAATTGTGTGCTTTATTATTTATTCCAATTAGGAAGTTTAGTTAGTTTAAGAATTAAATAAAAATAGCATGCAAGGTGGCCATGTAAAAGCTAGTTTTTTTAGAAAGCTAGTTTTTTTAGTAACTTGAGTTGTTTTAGCTTTTCTAATTGATCAAAGCTGATCGATCATTATATATATTGTAAATTGTAATCATTTGAATATAGAAGAATCACTTTTGTGTTCTTACAATTGGTATCAGAGCGGTAATATCCATTTATGATTCATGTGTGAAGGGGTATTTCCCTCAAGGAAATCCTCCTCTCTCTCCACCTATCACATGATTTCAATCTCTGTTCTTTGGTTTTAATATTTTTGTTTTGGGATATCTTGTTTAGAGAAATTCTAGGTTATCCCCTATTTCCAAAAAAAAATTATCCTTTATTCGATTATTTTTTGTAGATTATTCATGAGTGTGGACCATAGAATTTGGCCTGAATAGCTTTGTGGTCTTTGCATTGGAGATGATCTACAATGGAATGAGTTCATGAAGCTACGAAAGGAGCTGGAAGAAGCACTATCTGAGATTCAGTATCGATGTTTGGAGCACTACCTCAATTGTTTGGGAGTGATAATCAGCTTCATGCTTACATTTATGATATTAGGATTCCTCTCACTTGAGAATCTAGTTTTCATTAGTGAGATATTCATGACAATGCACATGGGATTATGCTTGCTCATCCGATTGCATCATTTGTTTTCTTTCATCACATGGAGTTCTTGTGTCTACTTTGCTCTAGGATATTGCAAAAATGATAGCTTTTTTGTAATAGAAAAGCATGTGTTTGTAAGTTTTCTATGTTTTTTATGGGTTTCTGAGCCTTTTGGTGAAAACCTAATGTTTCTCGACAAAGTCTCACGGTTTTCGTCGGGAAAAAAAAAGAATAAGAAAAAATTCATTTTCGATGGTAAAAACATGTTTTTCGTAGTTTTTTTCTTGTTTCCAAAATCCCTTCTCGATTTTTTAGTGATGACAACATAATTTTGATGACTTTTTATCATTTCTCGATAGGTTTCAAGGTTTTCGACAAGTTTTTCTAGTAGGTTGCAGTTTTTTGGTAAGCAATTTCATTCGTTTTGAATATTTTTTGTTCGAGCCTCTTGCTTGTCCCACATTCATTATGAGATGGCCCAAATATATTTTAAGAAGGGGGAGGCCCTCCTATTACCTTGACCACCAGTGGGTGGGTAGGGGGCCTCCTGTTGCAGGACCACTGAAGGTGCCAGTTGTAGGCGATGCACAAGGCCTCGCACCCTCATTGAAGCCCATTTGTGGGGGTTGTAGCAACAACCGCATGGAGGCCAGTTGTTGGGCGATTTGCAGTGGCTTGTTGACCTTTGATTTAGGGGCTACTGAGTTTTGTCCAAATTTAAAAAGTATTTAGAAAAATATTTTGGGCTATTAGCATGTTTTATTTTGTTGCTGGTGAGCCTAATTATTTTTCTTAGTTTTAGAGCTCCATTCATATCCGAAGATATTCGTGTTTGTAATAATTAGAAATATTTTTTTGAGCCAGACACAATAGAGGTGTCCATTTTCAGTTTTGAGGCTCTTACATATACTTTTTTTGGACCTCAAAGTTTTTTATATAGGGAGTGCACTATCAGTTGAACCCGACACTTATTCAATCCACAAACTATTTTTTGGAAGTAGGATTTCTTCTCGACCATGGCCCTATTGATATTCCATTATGATTTGCTCCTACAATAGGAGGTATTATTTATCAATCATGGGAATCTATCAAGTATTCCAGTTTGGGAGTTGTCATTGTCTCTTCACAAGACCATGGCTCTTTTTATGTGATCATGGATATCACATGGGTAATCCTACAATTGGAGCTATATTTGTATTTTTTGGGTTATCTCTCAGTGGATCAGTGATTTTCAGCTTGGCTCATTAGCAAGATTTCCAACATCATGACTTTTGATACTTTGGGCAACACCACATCAAGCTTTCAGAATCTGATTTTCAGTAGTTGAAGGTGACTCATGGAGACTCAAAGCAATGTTGGACATTTCTCCCTTTGACATCAAAGGGGGGATTGTTAGGGGTGATGTCAAAAGTCACCCATAATATTTGAGTTGTAAATAAAATAAAGCACATGAAAAATATATTAAATTGTGTGCTTTATTATTTATTCCAATTAGGAAGTTTAGTTAGTTTAAGAATTAAATAAAAACAACATGCAAGGTGGTCATGTAAAAGCTAGTTTTTTTAGTAACTTGAGTTGTTTTAGCTTTTTTAATTGATCAAAGTTGATCGATCATTATATATATATATATATATATATATATATATATATATATATATATATATATATATATATATATATATATATATATATATATTGTAAATTGTAATTATTTGAATGTAGAAGAATAACTTTTGTGTTGTTACAGTAAATAGATAAATTAAAACTTAGTTTGAATACATGAAACTTATATAGTGGATATACCCATTTGGAGGTTTTAACTATATAGCTAAGACGTGTGAAGACTTAGTTGTTCATCCTCTTTGTGGATAGACTTAATAATTAGACAGGAATTATAAAAGCATGCATTTGGAATGAACATGAAATAGAATAATCTTAAAAGTAGAAGCACTTTATTTTTCTTGGAGTATTTTGTTTTGTTTAACTATTTGTGAAGGTTCTATTAAAATGAAACAAGAAGCCATAGCACAAATAGAGGATAGAATTTATAAATATCATTAAGTAATAGAACTTGCAATGCCACAACCTAGTAGGGTTTAACTAGAGCTTGATTAGGGTTTTATTCTTGCTATATTAAAATAGGACAATAACCCTTTTATGAATGCTTAGTATAATTCTTTGAGGAGGAAGAACCTAAAAAAAATTAAAAACATTCATCATGAAGGATGATTCGAATATACAGATACACGCAATGCGGTTGAGGTGCAGGTATGGACACAACGAGTCTCGAGAGCAACAGTAGACTAATAGAATCGGTTGAAACAATTGACTTAGTTAGAACTGGTAATGAGGTATGGTAGGGGATGCCACCTCTAGGTTTTTGCTCGGGTAATACTATGATAAGTCCTATGTTTGTTTGACTTAGCTAGTTTATCCACGATGTTTGGTATGGGATAAACGATCATGAGTTATAATGGACATGAGTGACCAAACCCAAGGTCAGGGTATAGGCATAGCTCTAGCTTATTTCGAGTAGTGGATAATCAGATAGACACTAGATATATGTATGTTAACCCTCTTACATACATTTGTTAGAACAAGTCAACCGATAGTCAAAGATTCAGTATGATAATGGATGGGAAAGTATGCCTCCCCATCTAGGTATTATGGGCCCTAGAGGATAACCCTAGCCATGGTCTGACCCTCATGCCAGAACAAGTGGATGATAAATGAGATAGGTTGATTCCACATAATGGCCTCTTTTACAGGATTTGTCCAATCTCGTCCTCGTGGGTGGTTGTCTACAACAATCTAGAAACCCAAAAGTGGTATGATATGCCTATACTAATTAAAAATAAATGATTAAAATTCATTGGGTGAAACATAATGGTTGTGAACATGAAAGCACTCTTAGATTTTAACAATGAACTTAAACAAAAAAATACCCTAAGAAAATGCTTGGCTTGTTTTGTGGTACAACCAGGTGAGTAGACTTGGGTTGTTACATTATGATCCATTGATGACCACCTTGTGATTTCTTGGGATTCATTATTACATGCCATAATATTTATAAATACTCATGCATGTGCCCATCCATGAATTTTCATTCTCTTTTGATTGAGACTTTTGTTATCCATATTTATGGTGTGCATTGATACCTTTTTTTGCACATTTGTGAGTCATTGTTTGCTTTTCTAATACTTTTTTTTTACCATGATAAATTTCAACATGGTATTGAAGGCATAGTATGGACTCTAAGATTTTGGGTAAGTGATCATCATAAAAAATGGACCTTAGTATGGTATATGGTAAATGCTTAAAAGGATTGTGAACTAGAATGTTGAGGAGAATTCATTTGGAACTTTAAAGGTAAGCTTGTTTCCTTGTGACACTAAGAGGATTTTTGGGTAGAAAATTTTGTAGAAAGTATGTATGATTAAGAAGTGGGTACAATAGTTTGAAATAAGACCACATTATTTATCCTAGGTCTATGATATAGGAGAGCATTTGTCTTTGAGGGATCCCAAGCTTAAGTATTTTCCAAGATAGATTTGAGAGATGTTATATCTAAAGGAAAACAAAAATTCAAATATGGGGTGTATAGATACGAGGTGTGACCTAAGTAAAATTGGTGATGCATTAATTCGAGTGCAATATATTTGCACACAGTGATGTTAAATAGAGTGCAAGATATTATTTAGAACAAAAACAACATGACTATAGATATTAGGGAAGTTAGAAGTAAAAAAAAATCAATGAACTAGTTTTGAGGGAAGTTAGATGTAGGGTGGGTAAATTTGTGGAGTGATAAAAGGGTCATATATAGTAGGACAACCAATACTGTGTGGAAGGTTGTTTGGATTGAAACATCTTACAAAGAGATGACAAATTTAAAAGAAGGCATGTTTGACTTATCAAGACAAGATCAACATGACATTAGATTAAGGAATTTTGGTAAATTGAGCACTTTCAATACTTCATGGGTATAATTATTAGAACTAGGTTCAATCCCATGGTGGATGTGTATAAGAAGTATTACTCAAAAAGAAAAAAAATTATTAGAACTAGGCTAATGACATCAAAGTTACCTCAAGACTAGTTTTTTCTAAAGGATTTCAAGTGAAGTAGTTCTTATTAATAGTAAATAAAAGAATTACAATAATTAATTAGATGTTATAATAAGAATGATAATCCAACACACGTCACCCAGGTGTTGTAGGTGAGTTGGAGAGGAGAGGGCAATCCTCCAAGGGAGGTCCCAGGTTCGAATCTCCACCCTACCAAAAAGCTGAATTGGGTACCCAAAATCCAATTGATAATGTTTGGTACGGGCAGGGCTAGGTGCAATCCCCGGGTGACTTTGACAGTGTAGAACCCCCTGTTCGTGGTCTCTTAGACCAAGGCAGCCCCGTAAGGGGTTTTTCGCTTAAAAAAAAAAAAAAAAAAAAATCCAACACACGTCCAATAAAATAAGGTATTAATATTAATAGTCTTGTTTATCTAACAAAGATCTAGAAAAAATTGCAATCTTTCTTTGACAAGGCAAACTAAAACAATTGTATCTCCCTAAAGAGGAATAAATGACATTGGATCATCTTCATTACCATCAAATGGAGATTTTTATTTCTTGTATTAATAATATATAAAACAAATTTAAGAAGTGTGAAAAAAACTATTTTAAGAAGGAATTACATCTATTGATCATAAAAAAATTAAAGAACTTTATGCTATGTTCCAAACAAATATAAATAATCATATTCATTATTAAGAGAGAGCAGCCAATGAATCTATAGAAAACAATCTAAGACTAAGGACCAAGTTAAAAATCAAAACTTTTTCCAAAATGAAGAATAAATAATGTTACTATTGTGTCCATATCAATCATATTGCAAGGCTTTACCATATTAAAGAGACAAAATGGAAAATGAATTAAAGGAACTGAATATAACACATGGGAAAATAATTGTGATTGCAACAAGAACATGAGAAATGACACTATTAATTATTATCAAATCCTTTATGTTACTTTTTCCGTACATGTACTACTATAAAAAATAGATTGTTGATTTTAGGTGTTTACATCATATTTCTAAGACAATTCATTTTTATCATCATTAATATGGCCAAAGGGTTTAGGAGTTCTATAATAAATAATTTACAATTGAAATTAAAGAATATGGTGATGTTCACTGTCGAGATGGAGTTAATAAGGATGTCTATCACGCTTCTCAATATCATAGTTTATTATTTGTATCTCAAATCATAATTTACAAGGTGGAATCTTAATATGATAGATTAGTGATCAAAGATATTTAGAATAGGCATGCAATCTTGAGCTCAAGTACACTTTTTTTAAGGATAAGACATACAAAATTATAAGATCTGTAGAGATAAAAATAACATTTATTGGATTTTACAATTATTTACCAAAATAAACAAAATAAAACATTACTCAAATCTCATATTAGGAAGAATACTGAGTGAAAGGGCATAGGAAAAATACATGAAGATGCAAGGATGGCCTTTTGAACTCAACATTAAATAATTTATAAAGATCACACATCCATACAATGGATTGGTTCAGGAGATGTATAAATATCTCAAAATGTTACATTTTAATTATATAACTCTTAATTGACATATATTAGTGGTTAGGGCATAATAAGGATGACCTTACAAGGTTAATTATGGGCTCATAAGGTAAAATTATAAAACCTCATTAAAAACTATACATGTTATCCCATAAACATGATAATATATATGCATTTCAATAACTCCCATAATATGAATTGAAGGGCCAAAGGAGATAAGGCATTAATAATAATATGTTTCCCCTTTGCCCTTGATGTAAGCTCAAATAGATTGGTTTATTGCAGGACCTATCTATATATCCTATCATTTGGAAGGCTACATGCTACCACTTGAACTTAGCTTCAATATTCTATAAGCTCACAAGACAATTTTTGGTAGGATGACCTTTCCTTTTAAGTATCAGCAAGTGGTTTTCTAACTTTGTTGAATACTTTGACTTGCCCTTGGTCCACTTGGCCTTTACCTTCATTGATTTAAAATACATCATATGAGCATGCATTTGAAAATAATCACAATAATTTTATGTAGTCACTCGAATGTGAATAAGAAGATAAAATAGTATCAAGGGTTAACTGTTCATTCCCTTTAAGGACAAGAACCACATGAACTATCAATACAACTATCTAAAAAAAAGAAAATATATTAGAAAATACAATCTTGACACATTTCACATCATCCTTTTTATTACCTCCTAATGATGTAATATCTACCATTAAATCTTGAAAGCTCATGTATAGTCTTCAATGTTATTAAAATCTATGATTTTGAGAGAGGTAAGCTCTAAGATTCAATCAACTAACTTTAATAACTTACATTCTCAAAAAAATCTTGCAACTTGGCCCACATCTTTGTGGGGCCAATTATGTGTTTGATATGAAAATTAAATATGACCAACATAAAAATAAACCAAAGCCTTATCCTACTTAGTAATACGAGTTGCTTCATCAAGAATTTTATAGTCTCTTTCTTAAAAATGCACCAAAGGTTTTAACATCTTAATAGTCTATTCATGAAATTGATCATATTTTTTGAAAATGCACCAAATATTCTTACATATCAATAGGTTAGTCATTTGATTTGATCATATATTGTAATTTTACTTGTTTAGGTGAATAAAATATGCTTGAGGATCCACCTCACCCAAATTTACCTCTTAGTTTTGACAAGTTATTAAACCAATTCCATGCATTCCCACTGGCTAAAAAAACCATACGAAGGTATTGAGAAAGGAGATATCATCCCTTTTTAAAGAAAATAACCTCTCAATAATCGATACAAATGTTTTTTCTAAATAAGAAATAAAAAGAGGACAATATTTGAACTTGTAACCACTCCTTTCATAACATAAATACCACCACACACTAGCTAACTTAGAAGACTATGCCAACAAAGTGAAATAACACCTTACTACTTAGATATAAGGCAGTTCTCCATGTCTTGTGAAATAGAAAGCACAAAAAATATGTGTTCAATGTATTCAAAAAAATCAAATGAAGACTCAAAACCAACAATCAATAATCAAATGCCTTATTGCCCCTGCATTTGCCAAGAAGCCACAACCTCAAGGAGAGGATTGGATGCCAATGCTTGTTGGAGACATTGCCAATGTCCTCCACTCATGAATTATAACAAAACAAAAGAGCCACCAAAGGTATGGTTCAAACCCACGTTATGTGCATTGCATAATTTCCCATCTAGAGAAAACACCAACATGCCATGATATGAGAGCATATTTATTTGAACTTTGACAAAGCTTGTGTATTAAATATAGAGACGTATTTTCCTTGAAACTAATAAAAAAACCTTCTATTAGATAAATTGGAAAAAAATTGAAAACAATTGAATTTTTCCTCTATTTTTTACAATATTTGGTCTTGATGTCCATGAAAGTATAATGTTACTCATTTGCTATTTTTATCAAAAATAACCCATGAAGCTCCAAAATATAGTTTATTCTTATGATTGAAAGAAGGAATGGAGGCTAAAAATAAACACTTGGCATGAATATATTATGTCTCTCCATACACACTATGATACTAGAATTTTATAATGGTTTACTACAACCATAGAAGCAAATATTATTCAAATATCATAACAAGAGAAATATAAAAGAGTGATGACATAGAAATATGTGAGGATGCTTTTAGGTATTGAACATTAAATCACAATGATAAATATTCCAACCAATACAATGGATCAATTTAGGAGGTGTATAAATATCTTAATAAGTAAAATTTAAATTACATAACCTATAATTGACATCCACTAATAGTTAGAATACATTTTAGTAATGTTGACCTTAGAAATATAAGGATAGGCCCATATACATATACATAAAACCCCATTAAACACTATACAATGTTAACCTATAGGTATATACGAGATTATATCATACAGTGTCAACCTTGGCCAACAATGATAAATTACACATTTCAACAATATTTACACTTATAATGAGATCTAATGACTTGGAAAATTATGAGATGAGAGACTTGGATATTTGAATTACAAAATATTGAACCTTATGAGAAGGTTACAAATGCTAGGAATTCCATGGGTAGTTCCACAAGGAGTGTATAAATCTTGTGTATTTAAGAGGCATCACCATAAAAAAAAAAAAGAGGATGGAGGGCAAGAAAGCAACCAAAGTATGTTCATAGTGATATTTACAAAATAAAAATTTATATTTATGAGGTAACAAGTACATTTGAATGTTTATTGATGATTTATCAAGGAGAATATGGATCTATATTGTCAATACTAAGGACATGGATTTTGAGAAGTATGTTAGACTTAAATCTCTTGTTAAAAATTAAAGTGGGTATTCCATAATTTAGATTCATACTAACTAAAGTGGATACTATATAAGCAAAAACTTTGAATATCTCTAGTTGATAATGACATAGCATAACAAAGGATAATATCTTATACTTCTCAACTAAATGGTTTTGTATAAAAGAAATAAAAAATCTTATAGAAATGACTAGAAGTGTGCTCTAGGAACAAGGATTGGATGAAAACTATGGCAAGAAGAAATTCTTTAAGTAAAATTTATATTAAAGAGAGTTCTTACCAAAGTTGTTTAAAAACTACCATCTAAAGAGAAGTGAAGTAGTTACAAACCCGATGTCATATCAAGGTATTTGATTGTTCAATACAATTCTATAATCTTGAGGAAAAATATCAAATGTTCATCTAAAAAACCATCCATGCATCACAATGGAATATTAGAAAGTATTTAAAGCCTACATAATTTTTTATTTAGTTAAAATAAAGTCAATCATTACTACAATTGTTATCTTTGATGAATTGAAAGTATGGTGTACTCTACTTAGAATCTATCATAACCCATCCTTGTAGGATACTTAACGAGGGAGAAAACATAATCAGACTTGTTTTAATACCTAACTTTGTTGGTGCTAGGGCTATGCATGACTATGATGCAACATTTGATTATGATTCATGTATATAGTGTTGATATGTCTTTCTGATTTTGTAGGGCTAATCATTTTTATAGGTGGATAATGCCTAACTATCGATCGGATAATAGCTTTGATGATACCTTTAATTTATCAGCGACAGAGTTGAATAGTGGCAATGCTTGCAATGGTTTTTAATTAAATTGACTAACCATTTATGATGGTAAATTACAATCCAATATCCATATTGATGATGCCTTAAATTGCGTAGCAAGGAAAATGTCTATTATTCCCTCTTGAATATAAAGGTTAAATTAAAATGATTAACCTTTGCATTGTATTTTAATTGACAATTAAATACTTGTTTTAGTTTTACTTTTAAATTTTAAATAAGCAAAAAGGGACATTGGTTATTAATGGTTTTATTGCTAATAATGGCCTTAATGGAGTTCTACCCCTTAGCCACCTATAAAAGGGATAGGTCTCCTTGGAAAATGGAAATGGCTTTAGGGAGAAACCATCATACCCTAAGGGGATAGGGTTTCAAAAAAAAGGAGGGAGTAATTATGGGGGAAGGAGGATGTTGAGGGAGAGGAGGAGGATATGGGGGGAAACTGGGTTACAGACCTAAGAAAAAGCCACTGACCAAAGGATAGATGGGAAATCTGGAGTTGCAGGTTGGATTTTCCATTTGCATGGTTTGCTTCATTGAATACGCAGATTAAATAGATATGTTGTGTTTATTATTTATGTTCTTAATTTATGTTTGTTGGTCGCTATTATATATTGAGAGTGTTTTACTTCTTTTATTGGACCATGCTTGACTACCCTATCAACGGGTCCTATGAGATAGCCCCTATGAATAATTCCTTTACAGATTAAATTTCATCAATGGGCCTCTGTTATTTATGAATGCTTTTAATATCGCTTACAATGCACCAGTCTTGGTCAATAACGATCTAGGTGTTGCTTGCCAACTATCCCCTACCATTGTATTTCATTTAAAACCTTAGGATTTCTAAGGTTATATTTTAGTTTTTATTTTAATTAAATGTCTACCATCATGGCACTACCACAATGATGCCTTACAGAGATGCCTCCACCTTCAGGAGATAGAGGTAGAAGGGAGGCCTTTCTAGGCCTTCCTCATGTTAGTCCCATATTGATGTGGGAGGGATGTGGGGGTCATTTAAAATGACCCGCATGCCCTAAAACCAATAGCCAAGTGTACATTATGGTGTTCTTGGCAATTTTTATTGATGTGGTTCCACATGTTTGATTTGTTACAAAACCCTTCCCTCCTCTACTGTTGGTGTGTCCTTATCAATGCCTGTTGACCGTTGTCTTGGATCGCTCGCATGTTACCATGTGGTATAATTGGTGTTTGATCTATGACCACATGTGTTGGGTTGATGGGCTGTGGTGCTAGCTATTTTGAGCATCATTTATGTTTGTTAAAAAACCCCTTTTAAATAGGATTTCAATATGCATTATGACAGGTCGTGGAGGCCTTTTAAAATATAGCATTTCTTTTAACAATTTCTCTTTCACGTATTACATGTAGCTTTATATTTCACTCATATATCATCCTTCTTTCATCTCTTAAGGAAAGTTATCAAGGATACAAGGTTGTTATTGCCTTGTTATCTCACCCTTTTGCCAAGCTTCAAGCACCCTCCATTGTAATCCCCCTCTCTTTCTTGCTTACTGCTATAGATTTGCAAGTTTTGGGTAGCATCTACATATAAAAAAAAATTCATTAGTTTTCATTGCATAAATGCTAATTTGCTTTTATTAGAATTTGGATTAGCTATATCAGATTATTCCTAACATCATTGCATACATTTCTCACTCCTCTGCATCCCCATTTTATTTTAATTTTTGTCATATTTGGCATTTTTATTCTCTTTACATGTATCTTGAATTTGGTCATTAAATTGCATGATTTAGTGGCTTAGATCTCTGATTTTGTAAGTTACAAACTCATAAAATCCCTCCAACAACATCATAATTTCCTCCCACTACAAATTCCATCCAAATCCACTCAAAAAAACCCTCAAAATCTCATGTTTAGACCAAATTCACCACCCTGCATAGTCAATGGTGAATTTGGCTACCATAAATACATAGAACCAAATTTACCACCAACCAAATTTTCTAGTGGTAAATTTGGTAAAGTCCTAGTGGTAAATTTAGTAAAAAGTCAAATTTCCACTCCAAGAGGTAAGCAAACTCAAAATTTCTTTCAACAGGGGGTCTAATCTGTTGTTTAGACAAGTGTTCTACCATATCTAGATCTCAAACAGACCTCCTAAATAAAAAAATCTAATCTTTTTGGTTTAACTTGTGTAGATACCAAATTCTCCCCAGTTAGAACCAATTTCGTAGGGGGCTATGAATTTGGTAGTTTCAGTGGTAAATTTGGCAAAAAGGCTGCAAAAGAGGTAATTTTGCCACTAGGCATTTCCTTAAGCTCTGTAACTTCATTTCTTTGTGTTTTTACCTCTATATTCTACTATTTTGCACTTGTAAACCACATTTCTTTTGGAAAATTAAGGAATCTTAAGTAGAAATTCACAATTGCTTTATAAAACTCTTCAATTGCTTTACAAAACATCCCAATTGCTTTACAAAACATCTCAATTGCTTTACAAAATGTATCTAAGTTAGTCAATCAAAGAACCTTAGGTTAAATCTTAGCTTATTAGTCATTTTCAAGCTCATAGGCAAAGAAATTGAAATTCATTTAGTTGTATTAGGCTAAACTTGTCTTCTTGCATCCTCTCTTGTTTTACCTTGAAATACAAAAACCCTCTTAGTTAACTCATTCAAATTTGAAAAGCATATAAGATAGCTCTTGTATTCTTGCATTTGAGTGAAAAAGAGTCAAGATAGATAGCAATCCAAAGCCATAGGTGTTTTCTTTGAATAAACTTATATAAAATCACCAATAAAATAAGCATAACATCAACTTCTACAAGGTGTGAGCAAAAACATCTAGTCGGAGTCTAATCGTGTTAAGAATATCCACATTCTCCAGGTCTCCTTTGGAAAGAGACCCTTAAGTGGGGAAGTAGAGATTCCAATGAATCTCCCTCACACACACTTTAAATTAATTAGGCTTTTAAGAAGAAAGAACACGAACACATTTTTCCCCTATCTACAAATTCCTCCCCTTCAATGAGGTTACTAATAAAAATATTTATTCTGGAGTTGTTGCTTATATTAATATAGTATTTGACATTTGGAATTTTATAAGCTAAGCATGCCCGAGCCAGTGGTTACCATTTTGAGTCAAGGATAATAAGATAAGGCTTTAACTAAGCATTGAACTAAAAAATTGCATAAATTTCCATTATTTGACCATCTAATTTGTTTCTTTATCAATTGCAAACTATATGATATAAAGTTCTATATTGAAAATTTTTTGGGTAAGATTCTTTTCTTAAATACCTTCTTTATATTAGGAGAACCTATATATTTTTTCCCAAATTTCTACTTGATCTCTTAATAATCTTCACCCAATATTTGTAATTATAACCAAACTAATAAGTTTGCAATTCCACAAACTTGTTCCTCCAATATTCTTTTCTTTATAAATATTATACCACTTATAAAAAGAGAACCTAAGGGTAAGTGCGTAGCTGATTTGGTGTGATACAACCAGTTGAAGAATGTGATTCATATGGTGCAAAACCACATAACTCTGGTTCAAACCACACTGGTTTACCATAAACCCTTTTATCTGCTTGAGTGGGTGAGTTGATTTATCACTGTGGGTAACTTAACAAAGGGTGATGGTTGTGGTCAACCTGGGTACGATTCCTACTCTCTCTTGCAAATACACAAAAAATCTATTCCTTGCTAGTTGTGTCCAGAGGTCTAAGGGTTTCTTTGGTGTTGTTTTCACCACTAACCAAAGTTTTATCCGCTTGAGTGGGTGAGTTGGTTTATCACTATGGGGAACTTAACAAAGGGTGTTGGTTGTGACCAACTCGAGTACGATTTCCACTCCCTCTTGCGGATACACAAAAAATCCATTCCTCGTTGGTTGTGGCCGGGGGTCTAAGGGTTTCTTTGGTGTTGTTTTCACCACTAACCAAAGTTTTATCCCCGAGGGCTAGGTGTATTGGTAAGACGTTGGACACTTATCAAGAGGAGACCTAGGTTCAAACCTCGAGGGCATGCCCAATTTAAGCAAAGGTAGTAGTCTAACCTGAGCCAATTGAGTGCACACCACCTTGATGATGAGCGTACCAACCTTGAGCCATTAGGAGTCTCCCTCACTCTAGGTCATGTTTACCAAGGCGAGATAGGGGTTATAATGGTAGCACCATGATTTGATGCTATGATCTAAGGCAATGCAAATTGACTTTGTGATTAGTTATTCAAAAAGGAAAGGTAGTTGTTGATTTCTCTATGTATCAAAAATAAAATAAAAAGAGTAGAATCAATTGAAGATGAGGAAGTGAATTTGATGACAAGAGGAGGCTAGGGTTTTGTGGCTATCGGGGAAAGAAGATGGCATCAAGAGGAAGAGTGTCACGAGGATCGAGAGGGCGAGGGTTTTAGGCATCTGAATGCATTGGTCGGGGATCGCGCATCTATTCTAATGGAGTTTTTGATTCAGGTGGAGCTTTGGCGGTGGACAATATTGAGGAAAAAGGTGTCACGAAAGGTTTTGAAGATTTATTGCAAGGTTTTGAGGGTTCGCAAGGCATCCAAGGTGCTGCTTTAAACCTTCCTTTGAGCATCGAAGGTGTGCGAAAGGATGTTCAGGCCATCATGAATAATCATTTGTTGTTTGGGTCGAAGGATGATCGGGTGTGTAAGGAGCCTCTACTCGAGTTTGTTGAAGGCATCGATTCAGGGAAGAAGACGCAGATCAATGAATTATTTGAGCCTGATTCGACTAGCGATAAAGGGCATGATGCAGAATCATTGGTGAATGCTCCATGAAAGGAAAAAATATGATTGTTGGGGTCATTGGGAGCCCTACGCTTTTTCATGAAGCCTCTGATTTGAAAGATCATGCTGCCTTTCCTGAGTTGTCGGGTAAGTCTTCGAAGGGTTGCGGGTTTGAAGGCTTGCCTAATGGAAATAAAGCTTGCATGTCTGGGATGAGTATTGGTAGTACAGGGGGTATTGGTGAAGGCCTTAAAGGGGTTGAAAAAAGCTTTGTTGAGGCTGCTAAGAGTAGAGGTTTGAGCAAAGGGATGATAGTAGACGGGGAGGTTTTTGGTTACCCCAGTGATGATTTTTTTGAAGATGAAGTTGCCCGACTTGATAGAATGGACTCGTTACTGGCAGATATGGGTGATGATGAGTTCACATTCATTGTGGAGGAGCATGAGGAATACCTGGTAGCTAGGAATAATTTATTAAAGAATGGGGTTATTCTATTTTTTCTTAGGAAAATGCCTTCCGAAGTGGATTTCCAGAAGTGGGTCAGGTTGAACTGGGAAGCCAAAGGAGTGCATGTCCAATCGTACTAGGGGTTAGGAGGTAGATATATCTCAGTGCTTTTTGATAGTTCAGATGTTGCCCGATATGTGCTATAGTTTGGAACTTGGTCGATTGTTGGATCTGTGGCTTTTGCGCAATCGTGGCATCCAAACTTCGATCCCAAAGATGTGTCCTAGGCTAGGTATCCCCTTTGGATCGAGTTTGTGGCTATGAAATCAGAGTTTTGGGTTATGTTGTGATCTATGGCTCAGAGGTTTGGAAGAATTCTTATTGAACCTGCAACAAGCATGTCTTTCAGATTTAGTCCCAGGGTATGTGTTGAAGTAGATTTACAAAGAAAGTTGCCTAAGTCTTTGAAGATTGTTACCCAGGAAGGGGTAATTTCTCAGGAGCTACGTTACCTGAATCTTCCTAATGCTTGCTTTTTCTATCAATCTCAAGAACACCTCATTCGGGATTGCCCTCAGAAAAAACAATAGCAAGTGAAGGTAGAGAAGGCCAAGAATGTTTCAGGAACCTCTGTTATTAGTGGGAATGATCAGAAAAGTAGGGACAAAAATGAGGAGCCACAAGAGATGGAGACTGATTTGGGCAAACAATTAGTGGTTAGTAAGGGGGATTCATATTGGAGGATTGTTCAAAAATGTAGAGAGGATAAGGACTCATCGGATAGGCCTTCTAAGCTGAAAAAGAGCTCATTTTCTTCCTAGGGGAAATCTAGCGAAGGAACTATTACTTCCAAGGACAACAACCATCTTAATCAGTCGATAGAGGTCAATAGAAATCTAAGTGAAGATTTAGATGCCCTTGAGGGTAGGAGGAAAAGTAGAAGTTCAGCTATAGATAGGAGTAGGTCTCCCAAAGGAAGGTCTACTCAGCTTAGCAATCGGTTTGAGGCTTTAAATGATGTTGTTTCCCAATGAAAATTGAATTCAGTTCATGGAATGTTCGAGGAATGTCAATTCCCACCAAAATATGTTTGGTGAGTAGTTTTTTGCATAGTGTCAGTGTTGATGTTGTGTGTTTATAGGAGGTCAAGGTTGATGGTTTTGCTCTCCATAGTTGTCTGAGTAAAATTTGGAATGGGATTTGGTGGTCTTCTATGCATGATAGAGGGTCAGGTGGGGTGGTCCTTGTTGTTAAACCTTGGTTGGCTGCCTCGATGGTGGAATAGGGGGAGGATCCTCAGGGTAGAATATGTTGGGCTACGTTTGTTGTAGTTGGTCAGGTGATTGGCATTTGTTCTCTGTATGCTCCTAACACCTCTGGTGAGCGGATGATCTTGTGGGATTGGATGCAACACAATTTTCCTGATGCGAGTTGGATTGTTGGAGGTGACTTTAATATGGTTGAATGGGATGGGGACAGAGAAGGTGGTCAGGGAGGTTGTATTTCTGGTTCTGAAAAGGAATCTTGGAGTATTTTGAAGGCTTCACTTCAAATTTTTGATGCTAATTTTAGACAAAAATGTTTGGAAATAGGGGGATGGTTTACCTGGTCTAATAAGAGGAGAGGTGGTGATAGAATTATGGCCTGATTGGATAGGCTTTATGTGGACAATAATGTCTTTACATGTGTTGGTAGAGGAAGAAGGGTTGTTTTTGTTGACTTATCTACCACTGGATCTGATCATTATCCAATTAGCTCTTCAATATTTTTGGGAGCTGCTGCAGTGATTGATAAGAAGCTTCCCTTTAAACTTAATGTTTCTCATTTAGATTCTAAGTCTTGTAGAGATCTTATCAATTGTGTTTGGAATTTGGAGCCTCGTCCAGTTGATACTAGGTGGATTGGTTGGTGGGAGGCAACTATTAAACGTACTATGAAATTTTTGCATGGTTGGGGAAAGTTGGTTGCTAGGAGAAGAAAAGGAAGATTAAAGCAACTTAGGAAAGATTTGGATAATGCTAGAAGAGCTCTTGAGGTGGATCCTTTTAATGTTCAGCTTCAGGAAAGAGTTGTTGGTTGGGAGCATGAGATTCATTGTTATGAGGATTATATTAATAGAGGGGCACGAATTAGGAGCAGAATTCATTGGTTGCAGCAAGGGGATGCTCCCTCTCAATTCTTTTTCAGTCATATTAAGAAGAAAATTGCTTCTGAAAGAATTACTGCTCTTCACACTTTCGATGATAGGTTGGTGGAAGATGATGATGGGATTAGGGCTGCTGTTGAGGAGCATTTCCAGAATATTTTCTCTGCTTATCCTATGTCTCCGGAGGTTCTTGCTGCTAGGGAGGAAATTAAGAGGAGTGTTCCAAAAAAAGTGTTCAGTTTTGAGAGTGATCATGTTGCGGCTGCCTTTTCCAAGGAGGAACTATTTGAAGCCCTTTTAAAAATGAAATATGGTAAGTCTCCGGGTCCAGATGGTATCCCAGTGGAATTTTACAAAAAGTTATGGGATGTTGTTGGTGATGATTATACTCAAATGGTTCAGGAAATTTTTGATAGAGGTTCTCTTTCACCTGTTCTTAATCAGGGGCTGATTAAGCTTATTTCGAAGGGCAATAGGAAGGATACTATGGGGGGTTGGAGGCCCATCACCCTATTGAATGTTTCGTACAAGATTGTTGCCAAGGCTTTGGCTCTTCGTTTCAAGGATATTGTTGCTCGGATTGTGAGACGTGAACAAACTGGTTTTGTGAAGGGGAGATTCATTTTAGACACGGTTCTCACGGCTTGGGAGACTTTGGAGTGGGCTCAAGAAAGTGGGCAAAAGGTGATTATGCTCAAGATTGATTTTGATAAAGCATATGATCGAGTGGATTGGTCCTTTATCTTCAGTATGTTGGAATGGCTTGGTTTTACCAGGCAAGTTGTTGATAAAATTTGGGTTCTTTTCACTTTTGCTTCTGCTAAAGTTGTTGTTAATGGTAAGCTCACTAATAATATTAGCCTCTTCAAGTCCATCAGATAGGGTTGCCCCCTTGCTCCGCTTCTTTTTGTGATTTTAGCAGATGCCTTGGGTTATATGTTGGAGGAGAGAAGTTGTGTTGGTTTGATTAAGGGAATTGATACTCCTGGAGGTTCTATTTTGAATAATCATTTTGTGGATGATTCTCTATTGTCCTTTCAGTTGGATGCTTTGTCCCTTACTAATGTTAAAATATGTTTGGATCAGTTTTGCAAAGCTTCGGGAGCTATCATTAGTGAGGAAAAGTCTGATTATTGGTTGATTGGTAGTGACTCTCTTCCTGCTGATTTTACCCCTGGTTGGCGATGGGTGAAGGATGGTGAGATTGTTAGGTACCTGGGAATCCCTTTTGGTAAGGCTCTTTCTTTGAAAAACATGTGGGATTGGTGTCTTGCTAGATTTGAAAAAAAGATTCAGCTTTGGAAAAACAAACTTATTTCTTTTGCTGGAAAAGTGGTCATTGTTGGGAAGGTTATTCAAGCTTGTCACCTCTACTATTCCTCTTGTTGGCTGCCTAATGCTTCACAATTTGGGAAGCTTGAAAGACTTATTCGTGGGTTTTTATGGTCTAATTTTGATGGATCAAAGAAAATGCCCTCTATTTCTTGGAATTTTTGCATTGTTCCCAAGGATGAAGGAGGTTTGGGTTTGTTGGATATCCAGATGCAGGGTAAGGTTTTGGCTGCGAAATGGGTGGTTAGGGCTCTGGAAGGGAATGATGCTTGGCAACGTCTTTTGCGGTTCAAAATTCAGAATGCTCAACATGTTGAATGTAGCAAGTGTGAACACTTAATTTATTAAGTGATCAATTTAGTGGCTAGGTTAGGTTAGTGTTGTCGGCAAATTCTTGTCAACAAGTGTGAATATCCCTTATCCCTCCATTCCCTCCTTTATTCTCTCTTCCTCCTTATCACTCCACCTTCCTTCCCTCTTATCCTCCAACTTCCCTTCTTTTTCTCTCCGTCGACTTCCTCTCTTCCCTTTTTCATATAAATTAGTATTCTATGTTCTAAGTATTATTGCTGGAATAGCTCTGCGAGAGTATTAATGAAATAAAGATTTGTTTGTTTTATATAGTCACCTGGTTCGAATTTAATATTTGGTATCAGAGTACACCGGGCAAGCGTGTTGGGCATGAATCTCGAGGTCGCACGGTGACTGGATGGCGAGCATGCTAGGCACGTATCCCAAGGGTGCACTATGTTCGAGGAGCTGGGCGATCGGATCGAGGAGGTGGCAAAGCGCAGAGCTGAGCATGCATTTCGAGGTGACACATGGCAGAGCAGTCGTAGAGCGGACAACTGACGTGGACACGCAGATCGAGGAGCTGAGGTGAACGCTGACGTGGCGGTAGCTGACACATGGCGGGCGCTGACAGAGTGATGACTGGGCGAACCTGAAGCTGACATGGCAGGCGTTGACAGAGCACTGACTGGGCAAACTGGTAACTGACATGGCGAGTAGAGGTGGCGAGCTGACGTGGCGGTTTGAGCGTGTGGTGACATGGCAAAAATTGGTTTGTCCACGTGGCAGAAGCGGATTCGTCTGAAGGAGACATGTGGCGAAAGCAGATTCGTCACAACAGAAGATAGAGTTGGGGGGTGATTTCCCGAAGGCAATCGAAAGTATATCCGCTCGCGCGCATATTTGAAGTCCTCTAATGAGTTTGTGAATTTCTGTAAGGCAAGGTCTATGCTTCAGACGAAGCATTTGACTAATTCATATTGGGCAGATGCATCTAGGACCAACATATATATCTTGAACAGAAGTCCTACTTCAAGTTTGAAAGGACTAACACCTTACCAAGCTTGGTATGGTAAAAAGCCAAATGTTAAGCATTTCAGAGTATTTGGCTCGCTGGCCTATTCTCACATTCCTGATGAGCTTAGGAAGAAGCTCGATCCAAAGAGTCAGGCATGTATCTTTGTAGGATACTGTGAGAATACAAAAGCTTACAGACTCTATAATCCCTGGAGTAGAAAGTTTGTAATTTCCAGGGATGTGATTTTTGATGAAGGGGGAGAATGGGGTAAGCCCCAAATATTCAATGATGTTGAATCCACTAATGTAGTTTCTCAACAAGTGCAACAGCAGACACCACAGAGAGGAAAGCACTCTCCTCCAACAAGTCCAAGTTCATCTTTTGATTCCTCTTCTTCACCAAGTCCTTCTCCACAGCAATCTGTACGTTCCTCACCAATGGATATTGATTCTCCATCCAAAGGTAAGAGAACTCTACAGTATCATCCATCATCTCAGATGTTGGATAAATTTTTTTCAAGAAGATACACTAGGAGTCAAGCTAGTGAAATGGATTCTGTTTTACACGGATTAGAAAGTATGCACCTGTATGGTGATGATGTCTCCCAGCAGGAACCTAGGGGAGATCAAGTTAACTATGCTTTGTTAACTAGTGCACAGCTTGAACCTTCTATTTATGAGAAGGCTCGTACTCGAAAAATTTGGCAAGATGCCATGAAAGAGGAGATAACCTCTATAAAAAACAACGACACTTGGGAGCTGGTAAAGCTTCCTAAAGGCAAAAAATGTGTTGGATGTAAGTGCGTCTACAAGACCAAGTTTAATGTTGATGGTAGCATTGAAAGGCACAAGGCGAGACTAGTTGCAAAGGGATTCACTCAGAAATATGGAGTTGATTATGAAGAGACTTTTGCTCTCGTAGCCAGACAGGAGACTATTAGAACAGTTCTTGCCTTAGCTGCAAATAAGGGATGGAAAGTCCAACACATGGATGTGAAAAGTGCATTTCTAAATGGTTACTTGACAGAAGAAGTGTATGTTGAGCAACCACAAGGATTTGAAGAGAAAGACAAGGAACATCTTGTTTACAAACTAAAGAAGGCACTTTATGGCCTCAAGCAGGCACCATGAGCTTGGTACTCACGCATTGATGGGTACTTCAAAGAATTTGGGTTCACCAGAAGTAGAAATGAACCCACCCTTTACTACCTCCAGCAAGGAAATGACATCCTCATAGTTTGCTTGTATGTGGATGATCTCATATTCATGGGTAGTAATGAAAAACTGAATATGAAGTTCAAACACTCCATGATGGAGCAGTTTGAGATGAAGGATCTTGGGTTAATGCACTACTTCCTTGGAATGGAGGTTCATCAGTTAGATACAGGGATCCTCATCTGTCAACATAAGTATGCTCAGGACATGCTTAAGAAGTTTGCTATGGAGCATTGCAAACCAGTTGCAACTCCAGTTGGACATGGGATCCAATTAAGCAAAGATGATGGAGCATCAAAAGTTGACGTGAACACTTTCAGAAGCATGATTGGGAGTTTGATGTTTCTCGCCAACACCAGACCTGATATTCAGTATGTTGTTTCTCTTGTCTCTCGATTTATGTCTAACCCTTCTAAGTTGCATTTGCAGGAAGCTAAGAGAATTCTTAAATATGTAAAGGGTACATGGGATTTTGGAATCCATTACCAGAAATGTAACACTATCAATCTTGTAGGCTTCAGTGATAGTGATTGGGGTAGCAACATTGATGACAGAAAATCAACCTTAGGGAACTGTTTTAGTCTGGGATCGGGACTAATAACTTGGAGTTCCAAGAAGCAGACAGTAGTAGCACTATTTTCAACAAAAGCTGAGTATATAGCGGTCACTCATGCTAGTACTCAAGCTTTGTGGCTACAAAAGGTATTAGAAGAAATTAGAGAGCAGCAAAGTGGTCCAACAAGGATATTCTGTGACAACATTAGTGCCATTCAATTGGCATACAATCATGTCCACCATAGTAGATCAAAGCATTTTGATATGAAGTACCACTTCATCAGAGATATGGTGGAAACTGAAAATGTTGAGCTTCACTATTGCCCCACTATGGAGAATGTTGCGGACATCTTCACCAAGGCACTGGCTAAAGCTCAATTTGTAAAGCTGAGAGCTTGTCTTGTCAATCCTCTCAACTTTAAGGGGGAGAATGTAGCAAGTGTGAACACTTAATTTATTAAGTGATCAATTTAGTGGCTAGGTTAGGTTAGTGTTGTCGGCAAATTCTTGTCGGCAAGTGTGAATATCCCTTATCCCTCCATTCCCTCCTTTATTCTCTCTTCCTCCTTATCACTCCACCTTCCTTCCCTCTTCTCCTCCAACTTCCCTTCTTTTTCTCTCCGACTTCCTCCCTTCCCTTTTTCATATAAATTAGTATTCTATGTTCTAAGTATTATTGCTGGAATAGCTCTGTGAGAGTATTAATGAAATAAAGATTTATTTGTTTTATATAGTCACCTGGTCTGAATTTAATATTGAAGGCTTAAAAGGATCTTTTCGTATTCTTGTTAAGAGGATTTGGGAGGCTTGGAAGACTATTGGTTCAACTATTTACTGGGCTTATATGGAAGAACGTAGGGGTTGGGTTCTTCCATATAGATATATTTGGGTTTGGAAGAAGAATGGGGTATATGCTTCAGAACTCCCTCGCCTCAGATGTAAGAGGCTAATTAAAAAAGGGATTGTGAAATGGTCGGATATTTGGGATTCAAGGGTTGGAGGTTGGGTCAAGTGGACTGATTTATGTAGTAAGTTTAAGCTGAAATCTTCTGAGAGATGCTATTATGCAAATTCATTCTTTTCTTCCATCTGAGCAACATTTTCAATAAAATGGTGGGTTGTTGGGTCCCATATGGCGTGACTGGTGTTAGAGTTTTCATGGTATTATCACTTCTTATAAATCTGGCAAGATTTATAGAGCTCTTCTGCCAAAGGTTTCCTTGCATATTGTGTTGAATAGACATTGGGGGATTGTTTGCCTTGAAAATAAATTGAAAATAAGACTTGCCCAGATATGGAAGTTCAGGATCTCTCCTCAACTCAAAGTCTTCTTATAGTTATTAATTTTTCAAGGCATTCACTGTAAGGCTAGATTGGCAAAATGGATGAGGATTTCAAATCAATGTAGTAGCTGGGGAAGGAAGGAAATTGTCAAACATATCTTTTGGGACTACAAAAATTCAAATAAAGTTTGAAAGAACCTCGAGTGGACATATTTTCCTATTCTCGGGGTCCCGGGGATAGGTTTAGCTCGAAAATGGTTTTGTTTGGTGATGATTTTGTCTGTCCTCGACATCTATGGGTGTGTGGACTACCATTAAAGCAGCAACTATGTATGCTATATGGAGGACCAAGTGCAGTTTGGTCTTCAAGGATGAAGCACTCAGTGTTTTGAGGATTGCTTCTAAGGTTGTTATTGATATCCAAGATCAATGTAGAGCATTTAAGAGGCTAATGATGAAAGACATTAAAGATTGTTCTGCTCAAAACAAATCTAATTGTTGGATGTCCTTGAGTAGATTTTTGTAGTATTTATATCTGCGATGTATTATGAATTCTTTTTAGTAATATAAGTAGTATTTATTCAAAAAAATAAAAATAAAAAGAGAACCCAATTCTTCCATATTTCAAAAAAATATATTCTTTAAATTTTATCAATTTTTATACTATACTTGATGACAAATTTTGAAAGTGATAAAGATTACAATATAATATTTATGAATTATAACCTTCCCACCATAATTAAAAACAAACTTATCTAATTTAAATTTTAAAAGAATGTGTTATAAATAACTTTTTATTATTTTATTTAAAACATAATTATTTATTTATATTTTTTAAATACACTCATACACCCATTGTTATTTAAGCTTGAATCTTCTAAATAAAATCCCAACACCAAGGTTAAACTTAAATCTTTCAAATAACAACTAAAAACTATACCATTACACTGCCCCATTATTATTATTATTATTAAAATCTAACTTTTATATCAAACCATTTCAATCACATAAAAATACAACAAATTCTCATTATTATTTGTAATAACTTTCATTAGTTTTTTTATTTACATTTTTCCATGAAAGTGTTCAACACTGTTTTGATATTTTTAAAAGAGAGCTCTTTAACTTGGACAAGTTTTTTATGCACATTTTTGCATTGTTTTTTATTTTTTTTTGTTACATAGAAGAGTTGGCTACAGTCACTATTTTTAGTAATTGGCAACGTTGCGCTGCAAATCACAGGGACAACAACCACCAAACCTATCTGTCTCGTTAATTGTTGACCCGACGTGAGATGATGACCACCGATCGCTTATGTTCGTACCGTCGTCGTCGGTTTGACGCGCACTTAGAGGATTCGAGCATACTGCTACCTTTGCAAACTAACACCACCGAAATTTGAACCTAGGTCTCTTTTTGGTAAGTACCCATCCAAACTGACACTTACCAATTCAGCATTGTTATTGTTTAATTTTTTTAATAACAAAAGAAAATTTTTCATTAATTAAAATAATGAAGTTATTATAATACTTTTAATAATAATTAATTTAAATCTTAAAATAGTATATATTATATTTTTATAATATTTTACTATTAATTATGATTTAAATCTTTTATTATTATGATTTAAATTTTGAAACTATCTTATGAAACTATTCCTATAATTCTTATGTTATCCATTGTTAATATCCTTATAACGCTTGTGTCACCCTACCCGCACCCATTGTTAACTACAAGGAAAAGACCTTATGCCACCTGATTATTAACGACTCAGAGATGACCACCTTGTGGACACACTACTACAGTATGCCAGAACTTACCTTTCCCTCTTAGGGAATACCAAACTTACCATTCCCAGACTACTACCGTATGCCAGAACTTACCTTTCCTTCTTAGTAAATGCCGAACTTACCATTCCACCCGTATGCTGAACTTTTAGATGGTACAGGATAATATATGCCTTACCATTCCACCAGCCTTTGGGATTTACAGATAGTAAATAGTATAAAAGAATATATGTTTTACCATTCCATCAACTCTTAAAAATGATAATACATGATTTATAATAATATAAATAATAATAAAAATATTTCAATCCCCATATTAACATATTAAATCCAATCCAATGATTAGTAACACTTTTCTTTTCCTCCGCTGAGTAAACTATAATTAGGCACATTCTAATTACACTTTATTATAAAAAAAATTAAAAAAGAAAAAGAAAAAAAAGTCGAATAACGAGGAAAGGTTCACACGGTCCATTTGGTTAAACATGTCTTATCATCCTCTGTTGTTAAAACCAAAAATTAAACACGGATATCTCTAGCCTGAGTAGAAAGTTGGCTCCTTATTCCATTTGCCCAATTGGAAAACAAATTTTTGAAGTTTGGTGCAATTTGTAGATTGCCAAAGTTATTCCCATACTACAAAACTTAATGTCCTTGACTTCGGAACAAGTCAGAAACACATCAACTAATATCATCAATCAGTAACTATTTGCCGAGCCCATCAAAAAGGCCTTTACAAGTATCTATCAAATGGATGATCAAAAGAATGAATTGTAGATTGCCAAAGTTATTCCCATACTACAAAATTTAATGTCCTTGACTTCAGAACAAGTCAGAAACACATAAACTAATATCATCAATCAATAATTATTTGCTGAGCCCATCAAAAAGGCCTCTACAAGTATCTATCAAATGGATGATCAAAAGAATGAATTCAATGGCACCCCTCTGCTCTAAGAATGTGAACAAAATGACCATCCATTGTGGACTTGTTCTGCAACGGCTCCTGTCCTGCTGCACCCAACGCCACAAGGAGTGGATACAAGCCTTCTGACAATAAGGGAACAATTCCTTCATATGGAATTTTATTTTCAAACTGAATGATCTCTTCAAACCTGCAGAACAACATTGCCAACATTGTCAGAAAGAGAAAATTCAACAAAAAAAAAAAAAACCAAAATAGTTCACATTCTTTTTTATTGCATTTATATATAAATTTGTAGTTACAGAAGAAAGGCCTTGTACCTGTTATTCAGCAGACTATCATGTAGCCACTTATCGAATGCCTCGGCCCATATATCAGGGGGGCCACTGCTCTGTGGATTGCTAACTCCAACATTATTACAGAGGCCCAGAATGAGCACATCCTCATACATTAATGGTGCCAGGGCCCTTCCTAAATTGTAATGGAATAAAGCACCTTTCTTTGATTGGACTGACAACTGGCACATAGGGACATCAAAGATGAAAATTGTAAGAAGCGGATACAGTAGATTTTGTCCCTGCATTCTCCATTCTTCTCAATAAACTTTCATGTCTAACACTTCTAATCCCTGCTTTCGGCAGTAACTCCTTGGTTTTTTCTGCCAAATCAGGAGCTCCCTTAGCTGTGGCTCTCACCTGCAACGACACACAACTTATGTCAATGGAAGGATTTCTCTGAACATGGTAAACAATGTAAACTTGGTCAGGTTCCATGGTTATGCTGTGTTCACTCTGTATGTAATAACCGTCCAAAACTCTGCTCTATTATATGCTCTGCAAGGATGATGAGATACTGTTAATGTATCTGTTGATGCAGAGGATAGGCATTGGACGACAAATATCATGTAAAAGACGGATATCATCTTAACGTACCGTAGGATTGTTCAATGCAAGGTAAGTCAAGAAAATGGTGAGCGGTGATGTATTCGCCTGCCATTAGGGCTAAGAACCCTATCGACAATGTAGATGCATAACATGTAGTTGCATATGTAGGACTGATGTTTGCTAAACTATGTTTGTTTTGATTGGCAAGGAAGATGCTAATAAGCATGGGAGCCATAATTTTCAATAAGAAATGAAGATAAATAAGTGATGTGGCAAAGCAAAATAATAATTAAACTACTTGTGTATGTATAACTTAATGTTTGCTTTTAGAAGGAATTTATTTAACCTAAAATATATATATAATATATATATAATATATATATATATATATATATATATATATATATATATAATATAATATAATATAATATGATATGATATGATATGTAAAAAGAAAATTTTACATAGACCTAAGGATATAATTATAATTTGGCAATGAATTAAGTGGTCTTTATAACTTTTCAGAGGTTCGTCTTTATTCGGCAATGTGTATGTTTTGGACATTATGGTATTGTGAGTGGCAATGTGTATGTTTTGGACATTATAGTATTGTGAGCGACAATGTGTATGTTTTGACATTATAAATTAAAATATATATGGTGGAAATCATCGACAAAACCTGACATTACGTTTAGTTTGTTGTTGGATGTGGGGAGTGTGGTACACTTGGCATATGGCATGTTCATTGGAGAGGAATATCCAACAAACAGAGGCGAGCTTGGAGCAGGGAAAGATGTTTTATGTTTTCTTCTTGGAAAGAAGAGAGGAGCGGAAAAGTGTGAGGAAGAAGAGTAGCGGCGATGGTAAGGAAGGGACTTTGCAGTGCAAGAGGAGTGACAACGTCAAACAGTAAGTGAACTGGCTAAAATCTAGTAGAATGTCCAGATAATTGTATGTTTAATAATGAGTTTTGGTTGATAAATCGTTTCTGGTAATATGAGTGAGTAGCAGAGTTTGAAACAAAATATGTTTCTGTGAGCTTAAATTAAATTATAATGCTACAAACATAAGACTGCGTGTTTGTGTTATTCAATATAACCAATGCTGGTTTTCTGAATGTAAATAAAAGAATGAAACAACTATGTGTGCCTGAGAGGCAAGACTTAAAAAAAACATATTGCCTGTTTAAGATTTATGGCTTACCCATACTCTATTATGATAAAGGGAAAAATTACGTTTTATGGTACATGCATGGGAAAATGTGTCGCATGTAATTGAATGCTATGAAGAAAAGGGAAGGATTTGTGTGACAACGTGTTAGACCTGATTCGTGGTTGGGTTTGCAATGTTCCTCTTGCATGTTGTTTTAGAAAAAGAAATTGAAGACTTTACTTCTAAACTGCGATGAATGCCCATGGTGAGATGGGAAGTTCTTGCTTGGAAAATATGTATGTTGCATGGAAAGATATAGATATTTATTGCATGCTAGGTTAGTTGCATTGCATAGTAGTTTGACCGCTCTGATCTCTGAACTATATCGAAACTTGTGTTCGAAACTGGAACGCGATGGAGTTAAAGGCATTTTTTAGACCTGATGTTGATAGTTTTCATGCAATCTGACGTCAAGAAAGAACTACTAGTTTCCATAGCGTAAAGCCTTTGTATAGGCCTGTTAATTCTCTTGTTTCTCAGAGAAAGGAGGAATTCCAATTTAAACTGGTGTAAACCCAATATTGTAGTTTGTATTTTCCTAGTTCCCATTGGTCATATCAAAGTGGTTGGAAAATGGTAAAATATCTATCTTTAGTTGAGAAGGAGGACCTGAGGGAGAAAGTAAAACTTACCAAATTCATTTCACTTTCTATTGATGAGGTGACGATTGTGGACAACACATCCTAGATTTGCATGCATGTGTACACATTTCAAAATCATGTAAGACAACCTAGTTTGCTAGGATTACATAAGATGGTGGAAAGTTCAAATGCAGAAAACATATATAATGTTGTTTTGACTAGTTTAAAGGATATTGTAAAAATGAATGATATAGACATAACCATAAAATTAATTTGCATTGGAGATGATGGTGCTACTATAATGCAAGGGTACAATAATGGTCTATGTGTTCGACTCCAAACCTTAGTTGCCCAATATATGATACCCATTCATTACATGGTTTATAGAGATAATCTTGCATATAAATTCGTGAGCACTTTTTAAAATGTTGCTAGAGTGGAAGACCTCATTTGTGAAATACATTCTTATTTTTCTTGTAGTCCAAAAAGGTTTGTAGAGTTTCAAAAGTTTGCACTAGGAGTTACAGAAGGAAAAAAAATGTTGAAAGATGTGGATACAAGGTGGATTTCATTGTAGAATCTAAATTATCGGTGGAGGGTCTATTTAGTATTGCTTCTAAAATCTGGGCTTGAGGTCTTTGTCAGTGTGTTGGGGTTGTGGGTAGTGCTGGGGGGATTGTTAGCCTTTGGAATCTGCAGAAGCTTACTCCTCTTTGGTGGGTCTCGAATAAGTCAGCTCTTTCTATGATAGCTTCTTGCCATGAGTCTGGAGAAGTAGTTTTATTAACCAAAATTTACGCCCCATCGAATCTTGCTAGGAAGGTGTTGCTTTGGAACCATATTCAAAGTGTTCAGGCTTTGGTTTTTTTCTATCCTTGGATTATGGCAGGGGATTTTAATGTTATATCTAGTATTGATGAGAAGTGGGGAGGTGTGGGTACTTTGGGGCCTGCCTCTAGGCTCCTTAATGATAATGTTTAGCTTCTTAATCTTGTAGATATTAAGCCGACGAATGGTGTGCTCACTTAGACGAATAGGCGGTGTGATTCTAACTCGATATCTGAGAGGTTGGACAGATTTCTTACTTCTTCATATTGGGTTAGCAATTCTTGGGTTATTAATTCAGAGGTTCTTGACTGGAGGGGATTGGACCATTGGCCTATTAAACTTACTATCTCTTGAAAAGGAATGGGTCATCATCCAAGTTTTAAATTTAAGTTAATGTGGCTTAGGGATCCCTCTTTATATGACTTGATGAAAGTCTGGTGGATTCAGGGTTGTCCTTCCTAGGTACTGCTATGTACTCTTTTGTTAAAAGACTCCAATTTGTGAAATTTCAACTCAAAAAGTGGAATAGGCAGTGTTTCGAGAATCTATTTCAGGCTAAAGCTTTGGCCCAAAGTAGGCTTGATGTTATCACCAGACATATCAGAGATCATGGGCTTACGAAGCAAAATATGTAGGAGGAGTCTGAAGCTTTGCATGAGCTTCAAGAGTGGGATCTTCGGGAAGAAATTTTCTGGAAGCAAAAGGCCAGAGTGGAATGGTTACAAGAAGGAGATTGAAATACAACTTTTTTCTTTAACATTGTTAAGGCTTGAAGACATGGCAATGGTATTTCTTCGATTATTTCTTCTCAAGGTATTCAGTTGTCTGCTTCTCAAGATATCTCTTAGGAGGCTGTTTGGTTATTTTCTTCCTTATATTTCGAGGATTCTTGTGTGGATCACGCTGATGATCATACTATTTTGCGTTGTATTCCTTCTATTATTTCAAAAAAGATCAATGCTCATCTTCTTCAACCTATTTCCATTGATGAACTATAAAGGGTAGTTTTCCTTATGAAGACTGGGAAAGCTTCGGGGCCTGATGGATTCCTTGTTGAGTTCTTTCAACACTTTTAGGAAATTATTAAATCTGATATTTTGAAGGTTGTTCTCGAGTCCTTTCATAACCATCAGTTTTTGAAAGCTTTGAATTCCACTTTTTTGGTTCTAATTCCTAAAAGGGATGGGGCTAGCTCTTTTGATCAGTTTTGACCTATTGCTCTTTGCAATGTGGTGTATAAAATTATTACAAAGCTGATTGCAGAGCGTCTCAAGCCTTGGCTAGATAGAGTTGTTTATGATGAGCAAGGTGGCTTTGTGGCTGGTCGACAGATTCTAGACGGGGTGGCTATTGCTTCTAAGGCTATTCATTCCATGAGCACTTCTAAGGATAAATTTATGTTTATGAAGTTGGATATGGTGAAGGCTTGTGATAGGGTAAAATGGTCTTTTCTTCACAAAATCCTCTTGGCCTTTGGATTTGATCCTTCATGGATTGAGTGGATTATGAGTTGTATTACGACTCCTTCATATTATGTCCTAATTAATGGGGAGCCCTCTCCTTTGTTTCATGCTTCCCGGGGTCTTCGATAGGGGGATCCTTTATCTCCCTACTTGTTTATAATTATGGCTGAAGGTTTGGATCGTTTGCTTAAAGATCAGGTTCACCAAGGTCTTATTCATGGGTGGAAATGGGAGACTGGTAGGCCGGCTATTTCTCATCTTCAGTTTGTTTATGATACTACTCTCTTGGGTGTGGCATCTATTCGTGAAGCCACCAACTTTAGACGCATGCTGGATATGTATTTGGTTGTCTCTAGTTAGAATATTAATGAGCATAAGTCTACTATTTTATTTTTCAATACGGATCCCAGGATTCAAGCTAAAATTGCTCAGATTTTCAGGTTTCAGGTTGGGACTCTTCCCCTTACGTACTTGGGGATTCCTATTTTTGTTGGTCCTCTACCTAGGTCGGTTTGGACTAACATACTTGATAAATTCCGTAGTCGAGTTAGTCATTGGACTCATAGATGGTCGACTTTTGCTGGTCGAGTTTTACTTTTGAAGTCGGTTGTTCAGGCTTTACCGGCGTATAGATGCCTTATTCAGATTGCTCCGGCAAGTTTTATTCATGATCTGGATTCTCTTTCTAGGAAATTCCTGTGGGATGGTAATCTTGATTTCTCAAAATGGAGTCTTGTTAATTGGAAGACTATTTGTCAATCAAAGCAGGAAGAGGGATTGGATCTCCGTCTAAGCTCTATTTTTGTGACTGCTTTGATTTCTAAGTTGTATTGGCGTTGGTGTAGTAATCAGGAGCAAACTTGGGCCAGGATTATCTCCCACAAGTATCTTAGGGGGGTGGAAGGTTCTAAGATTCCTAGATACAGCTTGACTGGTCGAGGATCATTTGTTTGGAATACTCTAAAGAAGGGTGCAAAGTTGGTTAAGCAGGGGTTGTTCTAGATTTGTTATACTAGGTCTCGGGCTCTTTTTTGGCATGATTCTTGGGATGGATTTTCTCCTCTCCTTAGCGAGTTTCCCCATCTTCAAGATCTTGCTCAATGCTTTTTGGATGCTGGATGGGTGAAGGTGACGGATTTCAAAACTGTTCAGTCTTTTTGTGAGATGATTAGTTTCCAGTGGAAGGATCCTCGGGAATGGCCTGCTGGTGGCATTATGGATACGAGGGTGAAACTAGCCCGTATTTTGACTAGTTGTCCCTGCTCTTCTCTATCTAGGGATGATGTGCTAACATGGGGGAGGGATAATAGAGGGATATTTTCATTTTTTGTTGGTTATTGTGTTTTGGATCGACAATGGTTTGGGGAGGATGTGGTCCCATGGTGGAAGCAAGTTTGGAATAAGTATGTTTGGCCTAAGTGTAGTTTTTATGTGTGGTTGGCTACTCATAATCGGTGTCCTACTTGGGATAATATTCAAAAGCATGGTTTTTCTAACCCCTCTTTATGCTATAATTGTGGGAAGGATGAGGAGTATGTTGGGCATTTACTTCTCCAATGCAACTTTGCTCGTCAACTCTGACATTATTGGTGGGGAGTGTGGAATCAACCTTGTTCGCATGCTTCATCTATAGTTGATTTTTGGAGGAGTATGGGGCGGCCTCCTACAGGGGCTTTCTTTTTAAAAGTTGGGTGGAGCATTGGTCCTTCGTGCATTTTTTGGCAGATTTGGCTTGAACAGAACCGCCGGATTTTCCAAGGGAAGGAGTTAACTGCTTCTCAGGTCTAGTAGAGGATTTTGCGAATGATCCAAGAAACTGTGTCTGCAAAATATCAGATTATTTCTCCCATGGACCAAGCGGAACGTCAGATCATGGAAATATTAGGTTTATTGGTTAATGGTCCTGGTCCTAATGTCTCTTGTAGACGGATGGGTCAGAGTAATCGAGTGCGGAGGGTTGGTAAATGGAATCCGCCTCCTCCAGGAATGCTAAAGATTAATACGAATGGATCTTCCCGGGGTAATCCGGGTAATGCTGGTATTGGTGGTGTGGGGCGGGACAATAGTGGTATTGTCCGATTTTTTTTCTCTTGCTTTAAGGGATATCATTCTAATAACTTCATGGAAGCCCTTGCGATTTTATATGCTTTGGAACAAGGGTATGCTTTGGGTTGGCGTCAGATTATTTGTGAATCTGATTCTCAGATTGTTATAAATTTGTTGAATTCTGGGGATAGTCTTCATGGGAGTTGGCGGTTGAGTTGGATTGCTTGGAAAATTCTCAATATCTCTGCTCACTTGGAATTCATTTATTTTGTGCATATTCCTTGAGAGTGGAATGGGGTAGTGGATTTGTTAGCTAAATGGGCTTCTAAGTTTCAGGATGGTTGGGATATTCAGAATTGGTCTCAACTTTCTTCTTATTGCTCTCAATCTCTCTCTTCTTTATTGAGAGCTGATATGTCTGAATAACTTCTTCTTTTTCTTTGTATCTTGGATGTTTTGCTGAGTTAATAAATTTTTACCCTATTTTTCAAAAAAAAAATTGAATGATAAGGAAGTTGGGTGATTGAATTTACATGTTGGTCCGGCAAGATAGCAATATAGCTTACTTTCTCGAACATTATATAATCAAAATGTTTTCAGAAGGACTTTGTAACTCCATTCATATGTTGAAGGTATGTTGCGTCTTTTAATATGAAGCTTGAAATTATAGTTTGAGATTATTGAACTGGGATACCCCGTTGTATTTGTAATATGGTTAAATTGCATGCTCTTTGAACTTAATAAAACAGTTTGTTTTATGGAAACGTAGACATAGAAGTTGTCATGAATCTTGCATTGATGAATTTGAAAACTGATATGCTTGGAGTGATTCTTGTTATGTGAAGATAACATAGAATGGGAACAACATGTTTAAAGAACTTGAATTATGATTTTGGAAACTGTAGTAGCTTGTATTAGATACCTTCAAATGGGTTGTATCAAGAAAACTCAGCGAATGTTATTTAATTAATAGGGTTTTGTCTGTTTTATAGCATGGTAAATGGTAGTGAAGGAAAATTGAGATGTAGGTGTGAAAGGAGACTTCCTTAAAGTAATGAAGGGTATTCCGCCATAGGGTGTATTCCCGGATGAGAATGTAGAGAATCTCTTAAATGTAATGTTGTTGGTTGCACATATTATTTTAAATTTGATCCAATCTTAGGAGTGTTGTATCCAAGACTGTGATAAACATAGGGAATAATGAAATTCAAAGCAGAAATGAGATGAACTTAAACCCGTATAGTGTGGATGAACGTATTTAAACTCATTACCGGATGCTTTTAAAAATTAATATACCTGTAGATTCAAATTTTGACTGTCTTGAATTAGACAATATAAATTGATGTGGTATTGGAAATATTTGAAGGAAACCCGAGTGTTATATAGGGTATGGTTTAGTGAAAAGCACCCTATCTGGGTTGTACAACTAATAATACTTTAATTTCGCAGCAATGAAAGCAACCTTTCGAATCATACGTGGATGTTATAATTAATATGATAATATAGTCTTATTGTAGCTTGTGGTTGAGTAATTCAGTTCATGATTTTATATTAAAGTTTTTCTAGGATATTAGATGAGAAGAGGATTGTGGATATGAAATTTATGAAAAGCTTTTTATTTATAAATAGAAACCATTAAAAGAATCTGAATAGATACATGTTAGTATATGTGGGATTTTCTTTAGTTTGAATGTAATGTTTAAATAGCATTCCTATATCATACTTATGAAAAGGAAAATTAAATGACGATTTCAACAAGGTAAACAACGAAACTTGTAGATAATAACGGAACCAGACCATTAGTAAACCTATGAAAACATTCTTAGGCAAAATTTATAGTTAAATGTTTATAAGATTGTGGAAGGGTCAATCTTATTTCGCAACCCAGGGTTGTGGGTAGGACAACCTTGAAATCATCTCAAGATTGTGGGTGAGACAATATTGTATATAAAACCCAAGGATTGTGGGTAGGACAACCTTGGTTCTATTTTTCAAGATTGTGGTTGGGACAATCTTGTGCAACAACTATTAAAGATGCTTGCGGGTAGGCAACCATCCTCTTTCAGGGCTCTAACTGCACTTCTGACGAAAAAAGGTCAGAACGGGAGGTGACGAAGGGTTGTATGGGCATCCCTTCTAGGTTATCCTTGCTAGTGAAGAGTGGTGAATTATGCTTGACTAGGTTAATCCGACAGTACGATGGTATGGGACATCGTGTTGGTTAATCAACACAAGACGTCGGGTGGTTACCAGGGAATTGGTAAGATCCTATATGATGCTCCTTGGGAAAAGGATGATCGTCTAGCTCGAGCATGTATGTGCTATGTCTTTTATGTCATAAGTATTGAAGGTTATGACAAGACACGGGGAAAGTATGTGTCACACCTCTAGGTGTTATGGGCCCTAGAGGAAAAGAAACCCCCTGCATAAACTTAGGATCTCGAGAGGAAAGTGAAGCTCAAAATGGGAAAATACATGGGATTTGGTCAATCTCGATCTCATGAGTATTTCGTCTGTAGCGAAATGGCACTCATGAAGATGAAATCAACATGCTCATTCTAAAAAAGAAAATATATATAAACAAAAATAAATGACTTCAGAGAAAAATTTTCTAGTATGTCCTAGTATGTCCTCTGATGATGGACAACCAAATAGAAAGACTTGCAATGTTTGGACAACCAAATGAACAGAACTTGGAGTGTTACATTGTACCTATTAAGAGTCACATTATTGTTTCTATTGCAATCTCTAACAATTACTCTACATTAACATTTTCCAAGAATTGGAGACATACAGAAACCAAAGTCTCTTTTTCTTATTTTTTTATTTTAAACTTAATTATTTGTTTATTTTTTTTAAACACACCATTATTTAAACTCGGGTTTTCTAAATGAAATCCCAACATATAATTTAAACTTAAGTCTTTCAAATAAAATCCTAAAACCATACCATTACAATGTTTCATTATTATTATTATAAAAATCCAACCTTTTATATCAAACCATTTCAATCACAAAAAAATCCAGCAAATTCTCATTATTTGTAATGCGCGTTTCACCAGTAGAAAAGCCCTACAAACTTTCATTAGCGTTTTTAACTACATTTTTCTATGAAAGTATTCAGCACTGTTTTGCTATTTTTAAAGGAAGAGCTCTTAACTTGAAGAGGTTTTTTTTATGGAAATTTTCATTAGTTTTTTTTTTCACATTTTTCCATGAAAGTATTCAGCACTGTTTTGATATTTTTAAAGGAAGAGCACATTTTAAATTTTTTTAATAAATTTTTTTAAACTTTTTCATTAATTAAAATAATTAATAATTTGTTTTCATAAATTAAAATAATTAAATTATTATAATATTTTTAATAATAACTAAGCTAAATTTTAATAAAAATATTATATATATTTATAAATTTTTATTATTAATTTTGATTCAAACTTTTTACCATTAATTATGGTTTAAAATTGTTTATTATGAATTATAATTTAAATCTTGGAACTATTCTTATAACTCTTATGGTTCAAATCTTGAAATTGCCTTTTTATTGTCAACTATAGTTTAAATCTTGAAATTGTCTTTATAACTCTTATAGTGTTATAGTTTAATTCTTGAAACTGTCTTTATAATTCTTATAGTTCAAATTTTGAAACTGTCCTTTTAACCCTTATGCCACCCGTTGTTAATGTTAATGTCCCTATAACCCCTATTTTAACGTCCCTATAACCCTTATGCCACAACAAATGGAGGACCTTATACCATTGGTTGTTAACGATACAGAGAGGACCTTATACCACCCGTCCCTATAACCCTTATGCCACGGCACGTGGATGACCTTATACCACCTGGTTGTTAATGTTTATGTCCTTATAATCTTTATGCCACTTGTTGTTAAGGTCCCTATAACCCTTATGCTACCTATTGTTAACAACACGTAAAGAACCTTATACCACCTAATTATTAAGAGAGAGGACCTTATACCATCTGGTGTTAACTACTCGAAGAGGACCACTTGTGAACACTCAGACTACAAAACTTACCTTAATAAATGCTTAACTTGCCTAACTTACTATTCCCTTTCCCCTAACTCAACATTCCATTCCCTTACCATTCCACAGCCCTTGGGACTTACAGATAGTATGCTGGACTTATAGATGGTATATGATAATATATGCCTTACCATTCCACCAGCCGCAACTTACCTTTCCCTCTTAGTAAATGCCGGACTTATAGATGGTATATGATAATATATGCCTTACCATTCCACCAGCCAGAACTTACCTTTCCCTCTTAGTAAATGCCGAACTTACCATTCCACCAGCAGCCTTTTGGATATATATATATATATATAAAATGATGGACTTATAAATAGTATATAATAATATACGTAATGATATATTTATTGATAAATTTATAGATAATATATAATAATACATATCTAATGATGGTTCATAATAATATAATTAATAATAAAAATATTTCAATCTTACATATTTAATTAACATATTAAATTCAATAATTAGCAATTTAATAGACATATTCTAATTATTTTTTTGAATAAATACTTCTTATACACATCCATCATGGATTGAACCCGGGTGATGGGAATTGAACCCGGGTTACAATGCAAGTGACATGCAAGTGACGTCTTGCCAGTAAATCAAAGGAAAAAAAAAAAGTCAAATACCAGAGGGAAGGTTCACACGGTCCATATGGTTATACAAGTCTTATCATCCTCTGTTGTTTTAGAACCAAAAATTCAATCACAGATATCTCTAGCTTAGTAGAATGTTGGCTCCCTATTCCATTTGCCCAGTTGGGAAAACAAATTTTTGAAGTTCGGTATAATTTGTAGATTGCCAAAGTTATTCCCATACTACAAAACTTAATGCCCTTGACTTCGGAACAAATCAGAAACACATCAACTAATCAATATTTATTTGCTGAGCCCATCAAAAAGGCCTTTACAAGTATCTATCAAATAGATGATCAAAAGAATGAATTGTAGATTGTCAAATTTATTCCTATACTACAAAATTTAATGTCTTTGACTTCAGAACAAGTCAGAAACACATCAACTAATATCATCAATCAATTAATTATTTGCTGAGCCCATCAAAAAGGCCTCTACAAGTATCTATCAAATGGATGATCAAAAGAATGAATTCAATGGCACCCCTCTGCTCTAAGAATGTGAACAAAATGACCATCCATTGTGGACTTGTTCTGCAACGGCTCCTTGTCCTGCTGCACCCAACACCACAAGGAGTGGATACAAGCCTTCTGACAATAAGGGAACAATTCCTGCATGTGGAATTTTATTTTCAAACTGAATGATCTCTTCAAACCTGCAGAACAACATTGCCAACATGGTCAGAAAGAGAAAATTCAATTAAAAAAGAAAAAACCCCAAATAGTTCACATTCTATTTGATTGCATTTATATTTACATTTGTAGTTACAGAAGAAAGGCCTTATACCTGTTATTCAGCAGACTATCATGTAGCCACTTATCGAATGCCTCGGCCCATATATCAGGGGGGCCACTGCTCTGTGGATTGCTAATTCCAACATTAGTACAGAGGCCCAGAATGAGCACATCCTCATGCCTTAGTGGTGCCAGGGCCCTTCCTAAATTGTAATGGAATAAAGCACCTTTCTTTGATTGGACTGACAACTGGCACATAGGGACATCAAAGATGAAAATTGTAAGAAGCGGATACAGTAGATTTTGTCCCTGCATGCTCCATTCTTCTCAATAAACTTTCATGTCTAACACTTATAATCCCTGCTTTCAGCAGCAACTCCTTGGCTTTTTCTGCCAAATCAGAAGCCCCCTTAGCTGTAGCTCTCACCTGCAAGGACACCCACCTTATGTCAATGGAAAGAGTTCTCTGAACATGGTAAACAATGTAAACTTGGTCAGATTCCATGGTTATGCTGTGTTCACTTTGTACCTATTAAGAGTCACATTATTGTTTCTATTGCAATCTCTAACAATTGCTCTACATTGGCATTTCCAAGAATTGGAAACATACAGAAACCAAAGCCTATGTTTCTTTTCTCAGCAGTTTCAGATTTGATATATTTTTCATCACCTAAGTTTTATCTTTCAGGTCCGCTTCCCTAATGCTTCTAAATTATTATTTTTTTCCTTTTTGATCCTTCAGTATAACTTGGGCACATCACAAGGCCAAAGATCACTTCATTGGGTATTCAATGCACATCTTAATAGTAATTTATATACATCGCGGTTTGTTATAGTGACATTCTAAAATCAAAATCCAATTGTAGGTGACTGAATCAACTAGACCCATTCAAGAAAAATAATCTGAAATCTAATCCGCATGTAAGTGAGAAATTCCACTTCCTAGGGGCAAAAGTTTTGACAGTTGATAAACCTTATTATCATGAGATTTACTAATGACACAAAATTAGTAAACTTCCTAGTCCCTCAATTTCACATTTCATTGTAATTCTTGCTAATGACATATTAGCATGAGATTTACCATTAAATTTTTGCTTGCTTAGTCATCTGGGTATTCCTCACAGCTACCACCTATCCTCTCACCTGCTCTATAATGTAGCCTTAAAGCAGAAGCAGGATTGTGACAATGTGAAACACAAATTTACAAATTTTTGAAATGCATTCATAACAAAAACAAAATTTAAATCAGACTAGCGCTGTTGTGACAATGGAACAAAGATCTATAATCCAACAAATCCCACATAAGGCAGCCCAGAACTTCAAAACAAATTATTTTGACAAAACAGAACACCAAATTTGTTTGACAAAACAGAACACTTACTTCATGGTTGACATGTGAAGTAAGGCCGGAATAATCCCCACTGTTTGAAGACTGCCTATTAGAAAAGATCAGCAAGATGACCTTGGGCCTCCTGGGCTCCATCTCTGGCAACTTCTCAAACAATTCCTTGGGTGTGCCATCACAGATGAAATACGTTTTCATCATGCCCACACCACCATCCATCAAACTCATCTCCATCTTCTCCTTCTCCTTCTCTTCAACCCCCTCTACTTCTGATTCCCCTAGTGCAACAGGCCCATGCTCCCCAATTTCCACCAACATCCATTCATCTTGGTCATCATAGCACCTATCTGCCATTCTAAAATCCCTGTAATCTCTGTCTCAAACTTTTTTACACCCACTTCTCCACTGGACACCGTCAGAAGATCTATTAGTCCTTGTTATAGCCACAGATCTCTTTCTCTGTATACATATAGGGTAGAATTTATGTATGTGTTCAACCGAACCTTCACTTGATCCAATGATTCGAACATTATCTTCCTGTTACAAGGTTATAAAAGAACTCTACATGTCTTAAGGCTCCACGCATTACCAATATTTTATATACCCGAATACCTGGTAAGCACAACCTACGGCTTTTATAAATATTTAAAAACATAATAGCACAACATCTACTTTATGAATAAATCAAATATACGACGGTGCTATAAAACAATTAAATTTTCTTTATACAAAGAATAATAAAAAGCATTCACTACTAAACCAAAAGCTAATCAAAATCTGTCACATCCAGATCAAATCCTTATGCTTGTTGATTATGGGACTAAGGCTTAATTTTAAGTCTCTAAGGGCTATTTATAGGATTTGGTGATTTTGATGATATATTTAGTGTTTTAGAAAATATAAGCTTTTGAACAAAAGCTAAATAAGTTGTTTGTAAACAAAGATCAACTTTTTTTTTAAGTGCAATAAATTAGATCTAATTAACTTAATTCAACTCAGCTAAATACTCACAAGATTTGTCAAAGTTTTATTGGACTAAGAGGGGCACTAATTTTTTAGAATAGTAAAAAGAAACATTTTATTATCCATTCTCTTATATGACTTTCCTTCTATTATTTAGAAGATGCCTCCAGAAGGGATGAGTGGGCATCCCACTATGTGCACTTTGAATTAACAATTTTAATAAGCCACCTAGGGGATAGTTGCAGAGTATAAAAATAATACCTCTAGCACTTTAGATAAATAACATGATATAAAAGTAACACTACTATTACTTTAGATTCCTAGTATGTGGTGGCATATTATAAAATGAATCCACTAAGGTGGTACATTCTGACTTTAAACTTTAATTATAATATCTTTGTCACTTTAGTTGCTTATGGATAAGTGGTAGGTTAATAAAATAATAACCACTTGTGGGGCTCTCGATTTTACTGGAGAGTCTTAACTACCCACTTGCTCTCCAACTACTCCACATGAACGGATAAAGGACTTTTATTTTTATAATGCCTTTCAAAAAATAAAAAATAAATAAATAATAATAATATAATTAAATTCGCACCATAATTAAAAACATACTTATATAATTTAAATTATAAAGAAATGTGTTGAAAATAATTTTTATTGTTTTATTTTAAACTTAGTTATTTGTTTATTTTTTTTAAACACACTCACATCCCACGTTATTTAAACTTGGATCTTCTAAATGAAATCCTTATTGAAACTTGGATCTTCTAAATGAAATCCCATTACCATGATTTAAACTTAAGTCTTTCAAATAAAACCCCGAAAACCATATACCATTATAGTGTCTCATTATAATAATAATAATAATAACTTTTATATCAACCCATTTCAATCACATAAAAATCTAATAAATTCTTATTATTTACAATGTCCTACTATTATTATAAAAATTTAACTTTTATATCAAACCATTTTAATCACATAAAAATCCAATAAATTCTCATTATTTACAGTGTCCCATTATTATTATTAAAAACTAATTTTTATATCAAACCATTTCAATCCCATAAAATTCCAACAACTTCTTATTATTATTTATAATGCGCATTTCACAAGTAAAAAAGGCCTACAAAATTTAATTAGTTTTTTTATTTAAATTTTTCCATGAAAGCTTTCAGAACTGTTTTGATATTTTTAAAAGAAGAGCTCTTTAACTTGGACAGGTTCTTTATTGACATTTTCCATAAAAGTACTCAGCATTGTTATTGTTTGAGTTTTTTTAATAACAAACCTTTTAGAAACTTTTTTATTAATTAAAATAATAAAAGTATTATAATATTTTTAATAAAAATTAATTTAAATTTTAACAAAACAAACAGTATATACATTATTTTTTATAAATTTTATAACTTTTTACTATGGTTCAATTTTTTTATTATCATGATTTAAATTTTGAAACTATTTTTATAACCCTTATATCACCTATTTTTAATGCCCTTATAACCCTTAACTATTATATCACCCATTATTAATACTTTTATAACCTTTAACTCTTATGTCACCCATTGTTTATGCCCTTATAATCCTTATGTCACCCATTAATGCCCCTATAACCTTTATACCACCTTATTCATTGTTAATGGACAAGAAAGACCTTATACCATCTAAGTTGATTGTTAACAACTCAGAAAGGGCCACCCCTGAACACTTAAACTACTACCATATACCAAAACTCACCATTCCCTCTTAATAAATGTCGAACTTACCATTCCCAAACTACTACCGTATGCCAGAACTTACCATTCCCTCTTAGTATATGCCAGAACTTACCATTCTACAACTTGACAACTTTACCATTCCCAAAACTTACCATTCCCTCTTAGTAAATGCCGAACTTACCATTCTCAAACTAGTACCGTATGCCAGAACTTACCATTCTCTCTTAGTATATGCCGAACTTACCATTCTACAGTCTTACCATTCTACAATCTTACTATTCCACTAAAACTTACCATTCCATCAACTTTACTATTCCATTAGAACTACAACTTGGGAAATGCCGAACTTACTATTCCCAGAACTTACCATTCTACAGCCTTAAGCCCAACTTACTATTCCCAGAACTTACCATTCTACAGCCTTACCATTCCAGCAGAAATTGGGACTTAGGATGACTTATAGATAGTATATGATAATATATGTAATGTTGGTGTAAGTAATAATAAAAAACATTTCAAACCCACATATCCAATTCACATATTAAATCCAATTTTCTTTTCCCCGCTGCCTAAACTATAATTAGGCACATTCTAATTACACTTTATTATAAAGAAGGATTAAAAAAGAAAAAAAAGGTCGACTAACGAGGGAAGGTTCACACGGTCCATTTGGTTATTACATGTCTTATCATTCTCTGTTGTTACAACCAAAAATTCAATCACAGATATCTCTAGCCTGAGTAGAAAGTTTGGCTCCCTGTTCCATTTGCCCATTTGGAAAACAAATTTTTTAAGTTTGTTATAATTTGTAGATTGCCAAAATTATTCCCATACTACAAAACAAAACTTAATGTTCTTGACTTCGGAACAAATTAGAAACATATCAACTAATATCATCAATCCATAATTATTTGCTGAGCCCATCAAAAAAGGGCTTTACAAGTATCTATCAAATGGATGATCAAAAGAATGAATTGTAGATTGCCAAAGTTATTCCCATACTACAAAACTTAATGTTCTTGACTTCGGAACAAATCAGAAACACATCAACTAATATCATCAATCAATAATTATTTGCTGAGCCCATCAAAAAGGCCTTTACATGTATCTATCAAATGGATGATTAAAAGAATGAATTGTAGATTGCCAAAGTTATTCCCATACTACAAAACTTAATGTCCTTGACTTAGGAACAAGTCAGAAACACATCAACTAATATCATCAATCAATATTTATTTGCTGAGCCCATCAAAAAGGCCTCTACAAGTATCTATCAAATGGATGATCAAAAGAATGAATTCAATGGCACCCCCCTGCTCTAAGAATGTGAACAAAATGACCATCCATTGTGGACTTGTTCTGCAACGACTCCTTGTCCTGCTGCACCCAACACCGCAAGCAGTGGATACAAGCCTTCTGACAATAAGGGAACACTTCCTGCATGTGGAATTTTATTTTCAAACTGAATGCTCTCTTCAAGCCTGCAGAACAACATTGCCAACATGGTCAGAAAGAAAAAATTCAACAAAAAAAGAAAAAAACCCATATAGTTCACATTCTATTTGATTGCATTTATATATACATTTGTAGTTACAGAAGAAAGGCCTTATACCTGTTATTCAGCAGACTATCATGTAGCCACTTATTGAATGCCTCGGCCCATATATCAGGGGGCCCACTGCTCTGTGGATTGCTAACTCCAACATTATTACAGAGGCCCAGAATGAGCACATCCTCATGCCTTAATGGTGCCAGGGCCCTTCCTAAATTGTAATGGAATAAAGCACCTTTCTTTGATTGGACTGACAACTGGCACATAGGGACATCAGAGATGAAATTGTAAGAAGCAGATACAGTAGATTTTGTCCCTGCATGCTCCATTCTTCTCAATAAACTTTCATGTCTAACACTTCTAATCCCTGCTTTCACCAGCAACTCCTTGGCTTTTTCTGAAATCAGGAGCCCCCTTAGCTGTGGCTCTCACCTGCAAGGACACCCAACTTATGTCAATGGAAAGAATTCTCTGAACATGGTAAACAATGTAAACTTGGTCAGGTTCCATGGTTATGCTGTGTTCACTTTGTACCTATTAAGAGTCACATTATTGTTTCTATTGCAATCTCTAAAAATTGCTCTACATTGGCATTTCCAAGAATTGGAAACATACAGAAACCAAAACCTCTGTTTCTTTTCTCAATAGTTTCAGATTTGATATTTTTTTCATCACCTAAGTTTTATCTTTCAGGTCCTAATGCTTCTAAATTATTTTCTTTTTTCCTTTTTGATCCTTCAGTTTAACATGGGCACATCACGAGGCCAAAGATCACTTCATTGGGTCTTCAATCAACATCTTAATAGTAATTTATATACATCGCAGTTTATTATAGTGACATTCTAAAATCAAAATCCAATTGTGGGTGGCTGAATCAACTAGACCCATTCAAGACAAATAATCTGAAATCTAATCCGCATGTAAGTGAGAAATTCCACTTCCTAGGGGCAAAAGTTTTGACAGTTGATAAACCTTGTTAGCATGAGATTTACTAATGACAACTCAATTAGTAAACTTCCTAGTCCCTCAATTTCACATTCCATTGTAATTTTTGCTAATGACATATTACCATAAACTTTTTGCTTGCTAAGTCATCTGGGTATCCCTCACAGCTACCACCTATCCTCTCACCTACTTGATAATGTAGCCTTAAAGCAGAAGCAGGATTGTGACAATGTGAAACACAGATTAGACAAATCTACAATTTTTTGAAATGCATTCATAACAAAAACAAAATTCAAATCAGACTTGCGCTGTTGTGACAATGGAACAAAGATCTATAATCCAACAAATCCCACATAAGGCAGCCCAGAACTTCAAAACAAATTTGTTTGACAAGACAGAACACTTACTTCATGGTTGACATGTGAAATAATGCAGGAAAAGTCCCCATTGTTTGAAGACTGCCTATTAGAAAAGATCAGCAAGATGGCCTTGGGCCTCCTGGGCTCCATTTCTGGCAACTTTTCAAACAATTCCTTGGGTGTGCCATCACAGATGAAATAAGTTTTCATCACGCTCACACCACCATCCATCAAACTCATCTCCATCTTCTCCTTCTCATCTTCAACCCCCTCTACTTCCGATTCCCCTAGTGCAACAGGCCCATGTTCCCCAATTTCCACCAACATCCATTCATCTTGGACATCATACCGCCTATCTGCCATTCTAAACTCCCTGTAATCTCTCTCAAACTTTCTAAATCCACTTCTCCACTGGACACCTTCAGAAGATCTATTAGTCCTTGATATAACCACAGGGCTCACTCTCTATCTCTATATATATGTGGTAGAATTTAAAATAGAATGTACCTGATTTCTCAAACCCTTGAGTTCGAGCGTAGAGGCTTTTTTAGGAGGTCTCTTGGAGTTGTAATTAGACTTATTGATATGACAGATAACCAATAGAAAACCTGGAAATTTAATCAGTCATGTTGATTTAAGGAAAAGTCTATGGGTAAGTCAACATTATGTAGGTAGAAAGCTTTGGCATACAAATCAATTGGCTTTAAAGCATACTTAAACCAAATTGTAAACTACCTTTGTTGAAAAGGATTCATGCTGGTCAAAAGTGCACTCGGAGACCGTGAGTGTTAGCCTTTATATATGAATTTTAGCTAGTTAGTAAAGAATTTACTAGCTACCATAACCGTGCTACGATAATGATAAATTAGATATAAATCCATGATCAGCATGAACAAGAAACTCATGTGTTTACTTCTTGAACTCCTTTGTGATATAGTTTGGAGTTAATTAGAAGGGAATACTGAAATAGATTCATTAAGGGAAGGTTTATGTATTTAAGTGTATATAATTTATTGAGATATATACATATGAATGTGTTCTTTAAGTTATGAGAGAAGTAAACTTAGAGATAATCGATGAAAACTAGTATGGGTTTTGGGTTATGGGTTAAAGGTAGAAGAGGAAAAATAGAGAACTGGTTAGTGAATCTTAATTTTATATTTGAAAACATGGTGAGGGATAAATGGATAATTTCTTTCGAGATCATTATTAAACCCTAAACTTTTTGGGTTAAAGGTAGAACAGGAAAAATAGAGAGCTGGCTAGTGAATCTTAATTTTATATTTGAAAAGATGGTGAGGGATAAATGGATAATTTCTTTCGAGATCATTATTAAACCCTAAAATCTTAATTCTACCAAAACCATGATGAGGAATGGTTAATGTAATCCTTGTGAAGGATAATGAAATGTGAACACACAATATTATTGAGGTACGGGTATGCACACAATGAGTCTTGAGAGCAATCGTTTTTCTGACAATAAAGATTAGTAAAAGTGACCTAGTCAATAATAGTAACGAGGGGCGCTATGATACGTCATCTCTAAGTTGTTGCCCGAGTAGTACTATGATAAATCCAATGTTCATTTGACTTAGCTAGTTCAGCCATGAAATTTAGTATGAGACAAACAATCGTGAGTCATAATGAGCATTAGTGATCAAGTCCAAGGTCAGGGTATTGACATGGCTTTAGCTAACCCCGACTAGTAAGACAATCAACTAGACACTAGGCATATGTACGCTAACCTCCTTACATATAGTTATTGGAACAAGTCGATCGGTTAGTCGAAGGTTCAGTATGATAAGGGGATGAGGAAGTAAGTGTCCACCATCTAGGTATTATGGGCCCTAGAGGATAACTCCGGCCATGGTTCGACCCTCATGCCAGAACAAGAGGATGATAAATGAGACTAATCGATTCCACATAATGGCACATTTTATAGAATTTGACCAATCTTGTCTACTTGGGTGGTTGTATGCAGTAGTCTTGAACCCAAAAGTGGTTTGATATACCTATATTGATTAAAAATTTATGTTAAAGATTCATTGGGTGAAACATAAATGCTATGAACATGAAAGCTCTTGCTATGAACATAAAAGCACTTTTTAGGTTGAAAATAATAAACTTAGACAAAAAAATTACCTTGTGAAAGTTGTTTGGCTTATTTTTGTGGTGCAACCAGGTGAGTAAACTTGGGTTGTTACATTTCTATTAGAGGCCACTTTTATTAAAATACCAAAATTTATTGTTAGGTTGATTGATCCATATCCAAATGTCTTTTTATCACAAATATTTTACATTTATTTCTATCAAATATATTCTTCAACTTCCTCAAAGTGCTATGTTTTTTACAATCAACTCCTTTACATCATTTTGGTTAAGAGACAAAATTTCACTTGGTCAATTACCTTCTAAAATTTGAATTTCAACGTAAATATCAACATTGTGATTGGCTAAATTATCCACTACCAATTTTTCTACTCTATAAGTATACTCATTTTCAAGAGATTGCTTCCAATAATAGATGACAAACATCAACAATAATATTATATTTTATCTAATCTCCACATCCATTGTTGTTGATAGCATTAATAATAATTTGTGAATCCCTCTTAATTGAAATATGTTTCCATCATTTTTCTATTATAATTTTAATCCTTGTAAGAAGTGCCCTAACTATGCATAGTTGTTAGTTGAAGTTCCATATGATTTTGAGTAAGTGAGGAGAATTTTTTCTTCACTCAAAACACCACCTCGAGGCTTTTCCAAATTTCCTTTAGAAACATTGTCAAAATTAATTATGATAAACCCAATTTCTAGATATTTTTATTTTACCCTAGATTAAAGTAATTTTTTTTTTTTTTAATGCCATTATCAGAGATGAATTTTCTATGTATAATCATGTAACCAAGTTGTTACCATATTTGAGACTTCCTATTATGAATACCATATATGATGAGCACCATATATGTAAACATTCTACAAGAGATGCAATAATATGGTTCCAAACTCTGACATGATTTTGAAATTAAAAAAAAAAATTATATTATTCTTTTCAAGCCATAAATTCCAACAAATAACCACACAATACATAATGCTTTAGTTTTGAAATAAGTAATCCAACATTTCAAAACTTGAACAGATTTTTTATTTTACATTTTTCCATGAAAGTATTCAGCACTGTGTTGATATTTTTAAAGGAAGAGCTCAATAACTTGAACAGATTTTTTAATGCACATTTTCCATAAGAGTACCCAGCATTGTTATTGTTTTAGTGTTTTTAATAAAAAAAACTTTTAGAAACTTTTTTATTAATTAAAATAATTAAGTTATTATAATATTTTTAATAATAACTAATTTAAATTTTAATAAAAAATTATATATATTTATAACTTTTTATTATTAATTATGATTCAAACTTTCTACCATTAACTATGGTTTAAAACTTTTAATTATCAACTATAGTTTAAATCTTAGAACTGTTTTTATGGTTTAAAATTTTTTATTATCAACTATAGTTTAAATCTTGGAACTGTCCTTATAACTTTTATGATTTAAATTTTGAAACTGCCTTAAATCTTGAAACTACCTTTTTATTATCAACTATAGTTTAAATCTTGGAACTGTCTTTATAACTCTTATAATTTAAATCCTGAAACTGTCCCTGTAACCCTTATGCCACCAGTTGTTAATGTCCCTATAAACCTTATGCTACCTGTTGTTAACCTCCCTATAACCCTTATACCACCCATTGTTAAGGATACGTGAGGACATTATACCACCTAGTTGTTGATGTTTCTGATAAGAGCTTATACCACCTAATTATTAACTACTGGAAGGGGACCACCTATGAACACTCAGACTACTACTGTGTGCCAGAACTTACCTTTCCCCTAACTTATCATTCCCTTTTCCTCTTAGTAAATGCCGAACTTACCATTCCCTCTTAGTAAATACCAACTTACCATTCATTCCCTTTCCCTCTCAGTAAAGGCCGAACTTACCCTTCCCTCTTAGTAAATGCCGAACTTACCATTCCACAATATGCCGGACTTATAGATAGTGTATGATAATATATGCCTTACCATTCCACTAGCCAAAACTTACCTTTCCCTCTTAGTAAATGCCGAACTTACCATTCCACTAGCCAAAACTTACCTTTCCCTCTTAGTAAATGCCGAACTTACCATTCCCAGATCTTACCATTAGCCAAAACTTACCTTTCCCTCTTAGTAAATGCCGAACTTACCATTCCCAGATCTTACCATTAGCCAAAACTTACCTTTCCCTCTTAGTAAATGCCGAACTTACCATTCCCAGATCCACCAGCAGCCCTTGGGACTTATAGATAGTATATAATAATATATGTAATGATGGATTTATAGATAGTATATAATAATATATGTAATGATGGTCTCTAATAATATAAGTGATAATAAAAAACATTACAATCACACATATCTAATTAACATATTAAATTCAATGATCAGCAACACATTAAATTCAATGATTAGCAACACTTTTCTTTTCCTCCGCTCCGCTGCCTAAACTATAATTAGGCACATTCTAATTACACTTCATTATAAAGAAGGTAAAAAGAAAAAAAAGGTCGAATAACAAGGGAAGGTTCACACGATCCATTTGGTTATTATTACCTGTCTTATCATCCTCTGTTGTTACAACCAAAAATTCAATCACAAGATATCTCTAGCTTGAGTAGAAAGTTGGCTCCTTATTCCATTTGCCCAATTGGAAAACAAATTTTTGAAGTTTGGTGTAATTTGTAGATTGCCAAAGTTATTCCCATACTACAAAACTTAATGTCCTTGACTTCGGAACAAATCAGAAACACATCACAAATAAGTATTATTTTCTGAACCCATCAAAAAGGCCTTTACAAGTATCTATCAAATGGATGATCAAAAGAATGAATTGTAGATTGCCAAAGTTATTCCCATACTACAAAACTTAATGTTCTTGACTTCGGAACAAGTCAGAAACACATCAACTAATATCATCAATCAATAATTATTTGCTGAGCCCATCAAAAAGGCCTCTACAAGTATCTATCAAATGGATGATTAAAAGAATGAATTCAATGGCACCCCTCTGCTCTAAGAATGTGAACAAAATGACCATCCATTGTGGACTTGTTCTGCAACGGCTCCTTGTCCTGCTGCACCCAACACCACAAGGAGTGGATACAAGCCTTCTGACAATAAGGGAACAATTCCTGCATGTGGAATTTTATTTTCAAACTGAATGATCTCTTCAAACCTGCAGAACAACATTGCCAACATGGTCAGAAAGAGAAAATTCAACCCAAAAGAAAAAAAAAAACCCAAATAGTTCACATTCTATTTGATTGCATTTATATATACATTTGTAGTTACAGAAGAAAGGCCTTATACCTGTTATTCAGCAGACTATCATGTAGCCACTTATCGAATGCCTCGGCCCATATATCAGGGGGCCCACTGCTCTGTGGATTGCTAACTCCAACAATATTACAGAGGCCCAGAATGAGCACATCCTCATGCCTTAATGGTGCCAGGGCCCTTCCTAAATTGTAATGGAATAAAGCACCTTTCTTTGATTGAACTGACAACTGGCACATAGGGATATCAGAGATGAAATTGTAAGAAGCAGATACAGTAGATTTTGTCCCTGCATGCTCCATTCTTCTCAATAAACTTTCATGTCTAACATTTCTAATCCCTGCTTTCAGCAACAACTCCTTGGCTTTTTCTGCCAAATCAGAAGCCCCCTTAGCTGTAGCTCTCACCTGCAAGGACACCCACCTTATGTCAATGGAAAGAGTTCTCTGAACATGGTAAACAATGTAAACTTGGTCAGGTTCCATGGTTATGCTGTGTTCACTTTGTACCTATTAAGAGTCACATTATTGTTTCTATTGCAATCTCTAACAATTGCTCTACATTGGCATTTTCCAAGAATTGGAAACATACAGAAACCAAAGCCTCTGTTTCTTTTCTCAGTAGTTTCAGATTTGATATTTTTTTCATCACCTAAGTTTTATCTTTCAGGTCCGTTTCCCTAATGCTTCGTAATTATAATTGTTTTCCCTTTTGATCCTTCAGTTCAACTTGGGCACATCACGAGGCCAAAGATCACTTCATTGGGTATCCAATGCACATCTTAACAGTAATTTATATACATCGCAGTTTGTTATAGTGACATTCTAAAATCAAAATCTAATTGTGGGTGGCTGAATCAACTAGACCCATTCAAGACAAATAATCTGAAATCTAATCTGCATGTAAGTGAGAAATTCCACTTCCTAGGGGCAAAATTTTTAACAGTTGATAAACCTTACTACCATGAGATTTACTAATGACACTCAATTAGTAAACCTCCTAGTCCCTCAATTTCACATTCCATTGTAATTTTTGCTAATGACATATTACCATGAGATTTACCATTAACTTTTTGCTTGCTAAGTCATCTGGGTATCCCTCACAGCTACCACCTATCCTCTCACCTGTTCTATAATGCAGCCTTAAAGCAGAAGCAGGATTGTGACAATGTGAAACACAGATTAGACGAATCTACAAATTTTTGGAATGCATTCATAACAAAAACAAAATTCAAATCAGACTAGCGCTGTTGTGACAATGGAACAAAGATCTATAATCCAACAAATCCCACATAAGGCAGCCCAGAACTTCAAAACAAATTTATTTGACAAAACAGAACACCAAATTTGTTTGACAAAACAGAACACTTACTTCATGGTTGACATGTGAAGTAAGCCCGGAAAAATCCCCACTGTTTGAAGACTGCCTATTAGAAAAGATTAGCAAGATGGCCTTGGGCCTCCTGGGCTCCATCTCTGGCAACTTCTCAAACAATTCCTTGGGTGTGCCATCACAGATGAAATAAGTTTTCATCAAGCTCACACCACCATCCAACAAACTCATCTCCATCTTCTCCATCTTCTCCTCCTCCCCTTCAACCCCCTCTACTTCTGATTCCCCTAGTGCAACAGGCCCATGCTCCCCAATTTCCACCAACATCCATTCATCTTGGTCATCATTGCGCCTATCTGCCATTGTAAAATCCCTGTAATCTCTCTCAAACTTTCCTAAACCCACTTTTCCACTGGACACCTTGAGAAGATCTATTAGTCCTTGTTATAACCACAGGGCTCTATCTCTATCTTTATATATATATATAGGGTAGAATTTATGTATGTGTTCAACGAACCTTCACTCGATCCAATCTGACAGATGGTTACGTGGAGAAAGATGCATGTGGGTACCAACGTGGAAGGAACAGTGTGAATACTCGACTAACCGGTCTTGGCGAAGAGTCCACTTTGGTGCAACAACTATTCAATGTTCAAAAAAGGACTTTGATCAAAATGGATAGATAGATAGGCCTCTTCGCTTAGGGCAAAAACACGTATTCAATAAAAGGACAGTTGTGAATGAGAAGAAGTTGCAGAGAAGTTTAGAAGGCTGCCTCACATACGTAAGGGCTGTCATATTTCTGTTGCAATTTGAATAAGTAGCAGGAGATCGTGTTAGAACTTGACTTTCGAAAGCTTTAGCTTTAAATTTTAAATTACTATGTTCAATAACCCCTATAATCTATCTTGATTAAGCTCACATGACCTCAAACGATAAGCAACGAGGGTTTTTTTGGATTTGCATGGACCTTGGTTTACATGTGCTTCATTTCTGGATATGTATATATTTTATGGTGATTTGAAAAAGATAACCTAAATACAAACTATAAAAATATCTTTAAGCAATATGTATTGTATTTGTATTAGTATATTGACAAGTTATAATTTTGTTGTGAAGAGGATAAGTGTGACGGATTTGATGCAGTTGTAAGGAAAACATTGCTTCCTAGAAAAGGAACGTGAATGCTTATGATGTTAAATTCTTTGATCTGTTATGGATGGATTGAGTCAATTGACTCAGCGTTAGTATTTTTAATATTTTTATTAAAACATTGGATTATGTTATTATAAATTTTAGTTGGTTAGTTGAAGACGAAGTCAATGTTACTATAAATTTTAGCCTGATTTTATTCTTAAAGGAATTTGGATGATTCCACTATAAATACTAGCTTAATTTTACTCCAATGAGAGAAGACAAAACCAACAAAACTTCGTGTCTAGTCAAACAAAAACACTCTTCCTTTATCATCAGCTTATGTAAGATTAAATAATTTAAAATAAAATATAGATTTATCAAAAAGATATAATCCCTTATACAATAATTTGAACCAATTGTTTAAATAAGCCATACCACTACTTTCTCAACAAAAATCAAATTCAAATTGGAATTCTTTATGACAAGCAAGTTGAGGAACGTTGTAATCCATCTTTGGAATTTTCCATAAAGTATGTTTATGGATCGTACACACGTACTCTCCCATGATAAAGACGTATCAATAAAATTTACAGGTATTTAAATAAAATTTGGTTAAACTTAGCTTAATTATAATTTAATATTTTATTTTTAAGAATAAAATGGATTTATAAATTTTTAATTTAAATATTTTTTAATATAATAGGAAAATAATTTTTATTTCACTTTTTAAAATTTTGAGTATGTAATATTTAAAAATAATGTTAATATTTTAATGTGTTTAAGATAAGTAATGTAAGTAAGGAGTTTCACATCACATGTTAAGATTGAGATTGCAATAGTATAAGTAAATTTTAATATTTTACGAAAACATTAATAAGTAGGTTCAAAGGTGGCCTCATTTTCGTATTTTTTGTTTTATATCTTAGAAAAAATTAAATGAAAAAAAGTATTACCAAGAAAACTATATAACAATAAAAAAAATTATTTAAGAAGTTGTAGTTGAGAATAAGGATGTCTAGTTGAAATTATTAATTATTGAAAAATTAATGAATTATCATGATTAGCAATTAATAATTAGTTAATTTTTATTTTGTAAATGCTAATTATTATTATTATTTTATTGTTGAATACACTCACACACACCCATCACATGAAAATGTTAATTATTATTCATTTTGTATATGAAATCAACTAACTTTTAAATTTGCAAGTGTTGAAAGATCACCCTCTAGGAGACAAAAAAAGGAAGGTATCATTTGGGAGAAGGTGTTAGATCTAAAACAAGCAATCAGCCTAAAAAGGCTTCATACACTACTTGCACATGAATTTAAACAATAGATTTTAATAGAAATGCATAATTGCTTGCTTGTGCACTTTGAAATGCTTGTTGAAATAAAAGGAACACATAAATTGCATATATGTCAAGTTTAAGAATGACATCACTTTGAATGCACTAGGTGGCCTTGTCTTAATGAATATCATCTTTATAAATATAAAGGCTTTATCTTTATAAATAAATAGTTTGGTCTTCTTGAATAGAATTATTTTGTCCAAAATAATTTTATAGTGTAATTAGACCTTGTTTGATAAAAGGGAGGGGAATAATTTTGTGTCTCCTTAGGAAAAAATGTATTTTCCACTGTGCATGATAACCTTTCAAATGATAAACATATTCAAAATTTTAAAGGGGGGTGGAAATTGTGTATTGTTGAGTGGTATTTTCACCCAATTGTGAAAGTACACTCTCCCTTAGGATTTGGGTTCCAAATCCCCTCTTGCAAAGAAGTTAAACAAACAACTTCTCCAAGGTCTCCGCTGTATTAGCATTTGCATATGTGTATTAGTAATCTCAAATAAAGATATTCAATTTAAATGCTTGGAACACCTTAGTGATTGCAAGTAATTGTAAACAAGGGGCAATGTTGGTTTATTTTACCATGAAACTTTAGTGATTGTTCATTGAACCAAAATAAAGCAAATGTGAGTTGGCCCTCATATGACCACGATGTAGTGCCTTAATTCCTTTTATCTTGAGGGTTTTAAAATAGATTTTATCTTCTTTATTAAGTCCAAATATGGCTTCTTATCATGAAGATGAAGATAGCTTTCAATGTGATCGAATATCCCTCTTTGGTGAATGGTTTTCACAAAGAGGCAATAATTTATGGCCTTAAAATAAAGGGCTTTAAATGTCACTTTAACTTATCCCTCTTAAATGAAATCAAATTTTCATTAAGATGAACAATTAAGTGCTTTGAAGAAATGACCTTCAATGTAATACTCAAATTACCCCTCTTTCGTAAAATTAGAATTTTTATGAAGAGAGGGTAATTTTAGGCTCAAAAATGGAAATTTGTGAAATGCCATAAAACATAACTCCTTCAATGAAATTGGAATTTTCATGAAGGGAATGTCATCATAGGCTCATGAATGAAACATGAAACTGAAAAAATGAAATTCGGCCCAAAAATGGAAATTTTCTATTTTCGGATTTTTTAAAAATCTGTAATAAAACAACTTCGATGAATTTTTAAAAATACTAAACAACTCCGAAAATGAAATTTCAAAGTGCGTATTGGAAGTCTGAAGTATAACCTACGCAATGGTGAAATTATTTTTGGATTTTGAAATTTTTTAAATGTTTATTTTAATGCTTGAAAATTAAAAAAAAAGTTAAAATTTTTGGAAAAATAAAATGCAGAAAATGAAAATGAAATGCAGAAAATTGAAAATAAAATACATTCAGTATGATGCTATCCTATTTCGACAAAACCGAAGATGTGAGGTTTTCATGCATGCAACCTAACCTATTGGACTTGCAAAACAAGCACAATCCGGATAAGCTAAGTGTTGGCTCCTAGGGTTTTAAATGAGGTTTTCAGATTTAAACATTCGCATGAAGCAACCAAGAAAACTTGCATAAACTCCATTTACAAGCCTAAAATCTGAAAAGGGGAAAAATAGACATTTAATCTTGCATGCAAGAAAATGACTCCTCCTTTCTTGTCCATAAGATGCAACTTTCTGAAATTTTCTGTATTAAAAATTTGTCATTTTACAATAACAAAAATTTCTGGTTTTCCCAAACCAGTCCATGGAAGAAAACAACTCAAACAAGTCCAGAATGGCCCTCTTGCCTTCAAATCTGCAACTCTGCTCGCAGCAGTTTCCAACCCCTCAAAACATCCTTGCCTGGCGTATTTAAAATTTTTAGGAAGCTTTTCGTTTCATTTTCCAATGGTTGTTCGTTTCACCTTCCCTTGTGCATGCATGTGTTTTGGTTTCCAAAAAAGCTTTTCATTTCTATTTTGTGGCCCTTCATTTCATTCCCATGGTTTGGCTTCCTCTTTTTTTTTTTTTTCACTTTTTTTTTTTTTTTAAAAATTTTTCCTTTTCTCCACATGGGCATGCGTCCTCTTCCTTCCATGTGTAACGACCATCTTAAATGATTTCAAATCATTAAAGATTCCTTATGTAACGTTTTGTCTTATTCATTGGATTTTGTCCTTATGTGACAAATTACCTTATTCAATCTTCGATTTATTCCTTATAGGTCCACGTCATTATGCGGTCTTCAGTTTCACTATCCTGGTGTTCATCACTAATATCAGACGCATTGTCCACTACTCTGTTCCCTTGGCAAAAATCGGACATGTCACGAAATCGTGACACTCTTGTCTCTCTGCCTGCCTACCCCTTTTGAGTCATGAAAATGCAACATGTCGCGATATCGTGACACTTTTGTTTCTCTGCCTGCCTGCCCTTTTGAGTCGTGAAAATGCAACATGTCGCGATATCGCGACACTTTTGTTTCTCTACCTGCCCTTTTTGAGTCACGAAAATGCAACATGTCGCGATATCGTGACACTTTTGTTCTCTTTTTTTGAGTCGTGAAAATGCAACATGTCGCGATATCTGACACTTTTTTCTCTTTTGGCCTTTTCCTTTCTTTGAAAATGCAACATGTCGCGATATCGCGACACTTTTTCCTTTGCTTTGGACCGTAAAATGCAACATGTCGCGATATCGTGACACTTTTTCCTTTCTTTGGACCATGAAAATGCAACATGTCGCGATATCGTGACACTTTTTCTTTTGCTTTTGACCGCGAAAATGCAACATGTCGCGATATCGCGACACTTTTTCTTTCTTGTTCTTTCTCTTCTCTTTTGGCCGTGAAAATGCAACATGTCGCGATATCGCGACACTTTTTCTCCTTGTATTTTCTCTTCTCTTTTGGCCATAAAATGCAACATGTCGTGATATCGCGACACTTTTTCTTTCTTGTTCTTTCTCTTCTCTTTTGGCACGAAAATGCAACATGTCGCGATATCGCGACACTTTTTCTTTCTTGTTCTTTCTCTTCTCTTTGGACCGCGAAAATGCAACATGTCACGATATCGCGACACTTTTTCTTTCTTGTTCTTTCTCTTCTCTTTGGCCGCGAAAATGCAACATGTCGCGATATCGCGACACTTTTTCCTCCTTGCTTTTTCTCTTTGCTTTGGACCGCGAAAATGCAACATGTCGCGATATCGCGACACTTTTTCTCCTTGCGGTGTTTTGCTTTTTCTTTGATCTTTAGCATATGGGCCACTTCGGTCTTCTTGGAAAATATGCAAAAAGGTGGGTCCCCAATTTTGGGGTACGTTGTGGAGCAGCCACAACAAATGGCGACTCTGCTAGGAAATGCTCCTGAGCATTTCGGTGAGAACTCAACCTGAACACCTTCAAAACTCAAACACAAGCGTCAACAAATATCCCAAGAATGAAACTAGACGAGAAATACATGAAGCATTAGAATTATTAAGCATCAGCTCGGTGTGTGCAATGTGCTTCATTCCCTATCGTTTGAAACTCGTTCAACTTTCCATTGTCATTTTCACTTATGATTCATGCGTATGAGAAGTTATGGATGATTCTTGTAGGATTTAACGTATGGTGAAGATGCTAGAGATATAACAAGCTTTGCAAAGGCTCAAACTTTCTAGTACCATGAACAAACATATTAAAACTATCAAATCCTCTTAGGACCAAATATGAGTATACTGAATTAATTTACTAGATCCCAAAGTTGGTTATGTGTCACTACCATTTTGAACCCATGTGCAAGTGTAAGTGAAATCAGAGCTTTGGGGAATAGGATTCCCAACCTAAGCGAGATGGGAATTTAACCCTATCCTTACTACTCTGATCTGGAGTTCATTACCTCATCTTGAACAAAATGATTTAACCTGTTATGGATGAAACTGTCAGGCTAGCCTATCCGTTTGAGTAGTCAGTGGTCTTGCTTTTAGACAAGACATGTTGCCACGCATGAGCATACTCCACTGCCAGTCAGGCGTCTATAGCCCCGATGGAGATCAACCCCATAATCCAGGATTTGACTTTACTTTTGATTTCTTGAACCTTGGGGATGACTACCCATCCTTGCAAGGGACATGTAGTACGATCCTTCCAATCCAATATCAATGATGCAATAAAAGTAGAATGAAAAATATTTGCTTTGGAACTTCAAGTTCTTGAGTGTAGATCACGCTTTTAATTTCTTAAAGCGTGATGGAGGCAAAATAGAAGCTTTGGGGAATCGGATTCTCAACCTAAGCGAGATGAGAATTAGACCCTATCCTTACTACTCCATGAAGATCAAATCAGAGCTTTGGGGAATTGGATCCTCAACCTAAGTTCGATGGGGATTTAACCCTATCCTTACTACTCTGATTTTAGGCTTTAAGCACTATAGGAGTGGTAAAAAGCCACTATTTTAAGGATTATGTTGCATGATAGGACAGACACGAAATACTCCTTTCGCCTCACCTTTTCTTCCAAGTATGGTTTTGACCATTTTGCTCAAGATCCTCTTTAAAATGTGTAGAACGTGCTTGGTTCAAGATAGTTCGGGCATCAGTTCCCAACCTTAGGATCCTTTTAATATATGTTATGTAATAACCCTAAGAGGATTCGACACCTTTTCAATGATTGTATTTGAAATGTAGATGCAATTGAGATGAAATGTATATGCAATGTCGAATGTAACATGAGATATGGATGAATGCATTGCTCTTTTTGAAATGCGGATGGAGTATACCACCTACTTTACCATAATGTGTAAAACTGACAACTTCATGCATCACAAGTTCCAAATGATATTCTTTAATGTGTTTGCGATACTCGTGGAGCTTTCTGCAATACAATTCCGATGTTTCATATTCTCTTAGTCTTAGTCAACATTCATAAGGACATAAGTTGACATCTCACTTTTCTTTCTTTTTTAAAGACAAACCAAAAGTGTCCAAAGGACCAACACACAAAACTTAAAACCAAACCCAAAATACAATCCCAAAAAAGAAACTTGAAAACACAAACCAAAACCAAAAACCAAAGACTATATACAAATGTACAATATGGTACAAGATGATGCACAGTTTGAACTATCACTTCCCTGGATCCCAAACATGATTTGAGCATTCCAAAAGACATATAATGTGATACACATGCCAAATGTGGAAGGAATCAAACAAAAACAAGATTAGACCAAACAATGCAACCAACTTCAACTTTCCTCTCTCACCCCACCAATTAGATTTAGTTCCATTAGTATTCTCATAGGTGAGATTCAAATTACCAAATTGATTAGACAATGGTTGATTTTCAATTCTTTCTTGTCTATTCTTTAAGGTGTAAATTTCATAATTCCATTCATGATTTAGAACTAGGCTTTCTTTATTCAAAATGAAATTTTGTAAGCAAGAGCCTATTTCTAAAAATTTCAAAGCTAATTCATTTTCCATGTTCTTAGGCCAATCAAGATTGTGCAACAATTTACAAGCATCTAGGATATTTACTAAATGGGGATCATTAGAAGTTTTTATCCTAGGTTCAAGAATTAATTGTTGATGAATTTGATTTAGCAATTTAAGTGCATCAAGCTCCTTTTCATTCGTTAAAGTAATGTTATCAAAGGTGTGGTTAGAAATTAATCCTTGTTCTTCATTCACCTTCAATGGCATTTCATCATAAATATCATTTGAATTATACAAATCTTCACCTAAATCTTGGATGTTTGGACACAAAGGTTTAGATTTTACCTTTTTCACATTTTCATTTACCAAAATTTGATGAGGATTTGCAATTCCCTCTTTCACCTCATGGTCTTCATATTCTTCATTGATTACTTGTTCATCAAACATACCAAAATTGGGCACCCAATTGAAAACATGCCCATCCTTTTCAAACCTCAAATATTCTTGGTCAAAGTGTATGTCAAGTAACTCATCTTCATGATCAATCACTTGCGTTACTTCTAATAGATCAATCACTTTGTCATTTAATTCCAATTCTTTGTTCACTATCCATGGTATCTCTTCATTTGAATCCTCAAAATAATCATGCAAACTTGTATCCGAATCTTCAATGAATTTATATTCAACATGATCGAATTTTGTAACCTTCTCAAATCTTGTGAATGTGAGATCTTCGTATGAAGTAGAAGTTTCAACATCCTGCATATAAATTGGAATAGAGGCTTCATCAATAAGGGTGTGAGGAAATAACACATCTTCATATCTTCCCCAACCATTGTAAAAATTATCTTCCAAATTTGTGGGATGAAACTCCATGGTATTTGTGACATGATTTTTTGATTCATTTGTCAATTCTTTTTCTTCTTTGTCCTTGGTCATAGGATCATTATAATCTTCCAAAATTTGATGAGATTTGAAACCCTCTTCCAAAACATCCTCAAATTGTACAGGAGTTGTAATATCTTCCTTTGAGTAGGCGATTATATTGTCCTGTATATCAATTGGCACACAAGTTTTATTAGCAGTTTTGGAGTGAGTGTAGTCTTCCCACTTCTTCCAAGCATCATAATAATCATCTTCCAAAGTCAAGTGGTGACGTTCAACTACTTCTTCAACATCTTCCAATTCATCAATGTGTTTCTCATCAAATTCACCTTCACCTTCTTTAGATGGTTCAATAACTTTCAAAAGTGGGTTATTTCTTGAATTCAAATTTGTAAGGCTATCATCGTCCAAATTAGTAACCCATGATTCGATTTTATCACAATTTGGAGGGTGAAGAATTTTTTGATCATTAGTTCCAAGCTTCTCATCGAGAGTGTCTTCCAAGAACAAGTGGTGAAATTCTATCATATCTTCAAATTCATTTATTGATTTTCTTCCAATTTCACTTTCAACCACTTCATTCAATTCTATGATAGGTTTATGTCCTATCACCTATCTCAAACCTTGTTGAATTTAGGACCCCTTTATCCGAATAATCATGTATCTCTATGAATGAGATCATCTCTCGCATAATCCTCACTGGTGGATGTCGACTTAGCAATTTGCACCTCCTCTTGGACTACATCTAAGGTGGTTGTAACATTTGGACCTTCAAATTCATCCCCTTGATCATTTACCTTAGGTATCATTGGAGTGGAGGGTGCTATATTTACTGGTTGGTGTCGGTTGGCATCACTAACTCCAAAAGAACAATCTCTCATGTGAACATGTTGTGCCTTTTCTTCTTCCAAAACTTGTTCTACCTTTTCAAAGATCTCATAGATTGTCTCTAGAGACAGGTCATCCAAGTTTTCCTTAATGAGTGTAGCAAGTGTGGGGGGTATGGCTCTCAGGTATACTTCAATAGCTTCCTCTTCCGATGTACCCAAACTTTCCCACATTTGAGAGTACAATTCATGAAACCTCACACTGAATTGACTCATGGACTCATTAGGCTCTTTACACATAGAGGTGAATTGATTTTGCAACCTATCCAAGTCAACTTGATTACCAAAGTGATAAAGATAGGTTGCTTCTAATTGGCTCCAAGAAGTCTTAACCTCCATGGGTAGATGGCAATACCACGAGAATGATCTATCACCCACAATGTATGGGAAGAACCTACAAGCAATAGGCTCACAAAATATTTGAAATTGACATAATGTGAACTTATAGATATGTAGATTTTGTAGGTATCCTGATGCCACCTCTTGATTAAAAAGTCGTAGAAACTCCAATAACATTTCATGAATTTGATAAGGTGTTCCAAAGGTAGAATGACATTCATAATACTTTCCTAATGTAGATACCATCGTTTCTCTTAGGGACATCATTTCTTCTCTTAGGGATACAATTTGCTCCTCAGATGTTGCCATTAGTGAAACTCAAAGAATAACTTCAAAACCAATTTGTTAGTCATGAATAAAAGAAGGAACCATGACAAAGCAATATTCTAAAAATGTAAATTAGTTTCTGATTCACCTAGATCGCATATGCGCAAGTGAAGAGCATACTCCTAGTGTTGTAGGCTTTCTGATTCACAAGATCGCATTACACGCAAGTGAAGAGCATAATACCGACAACAAATACATTTTAGACAAAATAATTCCTTACAAATAAGCATGAAATGACTCGTAAATATCAAACATGTAACGTATGAATAATCATGTTAGCATCAACCAAGAGATGTATCCATTAAAATCCAATGAAAGTAATTGCATGGAGACAACCTCGTTAGTCAAGACCAAAAATTTTCAAAATCAAATCAAAACACATTATTCCTGTATGAACAATCAAAAGCGTTAGAACAATGCATAGCAATTCATGTCCTCCTTTTAACACTACAAGGTTGTATTGTTTAAAAGAGGGCTAAAGATAATAATCAATAGGGCATGAAATATTCAAAATTTAAATCCCTATAGCATTTAAATCACACTGAAATAAACCAAATCAGGCCCTCCTTCTAGCGCCAAAATGTTGAGTGGTATTTTCACCCAATTGTGAAAGTACACTCTCCCTTAGGATTTGGGTTCCAAATCCCCTCTTGCAAAGAAGTTAAACAAACAACTTCTCCAAGGTCTCCGCTATATTAGCATTTGCATATGTGTATTAGTAATCTCAAATAAAGATATTCAATTTAAATGCTTGGAACACCTTAGTGATTGCAAGTAACTGTAAACAAGGGGCAATGTTGGTTTATTTTACCATGAAACTTTAGTGATTGTTCATTGAACCAAAATAAAGCAAATGTGAGTTGGCCCTCATATGACCACGATGTAGTGCCTTAATTCCTTTTATCTTGAGGGTTTTAAAATAGATTTTATCTTCTTTATTAAGTCCAAATATGGCTTCTTATCATGAAGATGAAGATAGCTTTCAATGTGATCGATAAACTATCCTTCTTTGGTGAAATGGTTTTCACAATGAGGTAATAATTTATGGCCTTAAATTAAGGGCTTTAAAATGTCACTTTAACTTATCCCTCTTAAATGAAATCAAATTTTCATTAAGATGAATAATTAAGTGCTTTGAAGAAATGACCTTCAATGTAATACTCAAATTACCCCTCTTTCGTAAAATTAGAATTTTTATGAAGAGAGGGTAATTTTAGGCTCAAAAATGGAAATTTGTGAAATGCCATAAAACATAACTCCTTCAATGAAATTGGAATTTTCATGAAGGGAATGTCATCATAGGCTCATGAATGAAACATGAAACTAAAAAAATGAAATTCGGCCCAAAAATGGAAATTTTCTATTTTCGGATTTTTTAAAATCTGTAATAAAACAACAACTTCGATGAATTTTTAAAAATACTAAACAACTCCAAAAATGAAATTTCAAAGTGCGTATTGGAAGTCTGAAGTATAACCTACGCAATGGTGAAATTATTTTTGGATTTTGAAATTTTTTAAATGTTTATTTTAATGCCTAAAAATTAAAAAAAAGTTAAAATTTCTGGAAAAATAAAATGCAAAAAAATGAAAATTGAAATGCAGAAAATGAAAATAAAATGCATTCAGTATGATGCTATCCTATTTCGACAAAACCGAAGATGTGAGGTTTTCATGCATGCAACCTAACCTATTGGACTTGCAAAACAAGCACAATCCGGATAAGCTAAGTGCTGGCTCCTAGGGTTTTAAATGAGGTTTTCAGATTTAAACATTCGCATGAAGCAACCAAGAAAACTTGCATAAACTCCATTTACAAGCCTAAAATCTGAAAAGGGGAAAAATAGACATTTAATCTTGCATGCAGAAAATGACTCCTCCTTTCTTGTCCATAAGATGCAACTTTCTAAAATTTTTTGTATTAAAAATTTGTCATTTTACAATAACATAAATTTCTGGTTTTCCCAAACCAGTCCATGGAAGAAAACGACCCAAACAAGTCCAGAATGGCCCTCTTGCCTTCAAATCTGCAACTCCGCTCGCAGCAGTTTCCAACCCCTCAAAACATCCTTGCCTGGCGTATTTAAAATTTTTAGGAAGCTTTTCGTTTCATTTTCCAATGGTTGTTCGTTTCACCTTCCCTTGTGCATGCATGTGTTTTGGTTTCCAAAAAAAGCTTTTCATTTCTATTTTGTGGCCCTTCGTTTCATTCCCATGGTTTGGCTTCCTCTGTTTGGTTTTCTTCACTTTTCGTTTGATTTCAAAAAAAAATGTTTCCTTTTCTCCACATGGGCATGCGTCCGCTTCCTTCCATGTGTAACGACCATCTTAAATGATTTCAAATCATTAAAGATTCCTTATGTAACATTTTGTCTTATTCATTGGATTTTGTCCTTATGTGACAAATTACCTTATTCAATCTTCGATTTATTCCTTATAGGTCCACGTCATTATGCAGTCTTCAGTTTCACTATCCTGGTGTTCATCACTAATATCAGACGCACTGTCCACTACTCTGTTCCCTTGGCAAAAATCGGACATGTCACGAAATCGTGACACTCTTGTCTCTCTGCCTGCCTGCCCTTTTGAGTCACGAAAATGCAACATGTCGCGATATCACGACACTTTTGTTTCTCTGCCTGCTTGCCCTTTTTGAGTCACGAAAATGCAACATGTCGCGATATCGCGACACTTTTGTTTCTCTGCCTGCTTTTGAGTCGCAAAAATGCAACATGTCGCGATATCGTGACACTTTTTCTTTCTCTTTTGAGTCATGAAAATGCAACATGTCGCGATATCGTGACACTTTTTCTCTTCTTTTGAGTCAGAAAATGCAACATGTCGCGATATCGCGACACTTTTCCTTTCTTTGGCCTGAAATGAATGATATGACACTTTTCTTTCTTTTTGCTTTTTCTTTCTTTGGCCATGAAAATGCAACATGTCGCGATATCGCGACACTTTTCTTTCTTGTTCTTTCTCTTCTCTTTTGGCCGTGAAAATGCAACATGTCGCGATATCGCGACACTTTTCTTTCTTGTTCTTTCTCTTCTCTTTGGCCATGAAAATGCAACATGTCGCGATATCGCGACACTTTTTCTTCCTTGTTCTTTCTCTTCTCTTTTGGCCGCGAAAATGCAACATGTCGCGATATCGCGACACTTTTTCTTTCTTGTTCTTTCTCTTCTCTTTGGCCGCGAAAATGCAACATGTCGCGATATCGCGACACTTTTTCTTTCTTGTTCTTTCTCTTCTCTTTGGCCGCGAAAATGCAACATGTCGCGATATCGCGACACTTTTTCTTTCTTGTTCTTTCTCTTCTCTTTTGGCCGCGAAAATGCAACATGTCGCGATATCGCGACACTTTTTCCTCCTTGCTTTTTCTCTTTGCTTTGAACCATGAAAATGCAACATGTCGCGATATCGCGACACTTTTTCTCCTTGCGGTGTTTTGCTTTTTCTTTGATCTTTAGCATATGGGCCACTTCGGTCTTCTTGGAAAATATGCAAAAAGGTGGGTCCCCAATTTTGGGGTACGTTGTGGAGCAGCCACAACATGTATAAAGACATAAAAATTTATGGGTGCCAAAGAGTAAACTATTCATTATTTCATGTTATTGATTAGGGCATGATGTGTGCTTGAGAAGGCAATCATTCTAAGGTAGAGTGAAGAGAATCTTAAAGAATTTAGGGAAAAAAAAATTGTTGTCATTATTTTCTATAACTTGCTTGCTTTGAATCCAATTACTTGCATGACAATCAACTCAATTTTCTTGAGGGTGTTTAAATTGAGCAACCATCTTGCATGCATGAAAATATTTATATTTTGGAAACTTTGGCATAGAAGGCACACATTGCTTGGAGCCAAGGAAAAAGGAGCTAGAAGCAAAACAATAGAAGAGATTTTCATTCTAGGTCAAGTCTTCTTTTTGTGTGTGAAATAATGCTTTTAAGTAGCTATATGTGTTATAGATTTTAAAAACTTTGATATGGAATTGTTGTTGCAATGTATTAGGAATTTATTTCTTGAATAAAATGAAGAAAAGGAAAATAAAATTTCTAGGTTCATTTTTTTGGGGGGTCTTCATTTCATATAGAATAATGAAATGCATGTATTGAATTCTCTCCTCTATGTTTTATTTTGAAATTTTTTGTGGGCTTTACTTTCTCAACCTTGGAGTAAGATTTGGGGATAGCATAAGATGAAATCCATTTTTTGATTCAATTTTTATATCATTTAGGATAAAACCCTACTCACCCTTTACATAGATAAACCTTACTCTTTGTTAGCCTTTAGATAAAAATAAGTTTAATCCACAATAGCAATGTAGGAATTAATAGAAATACAAAAATGAAATAATGCAAGTGCTTAAGAAATAACTAATTGGAAATACAACAAACCTATATTACTCAAGAAGAATAGAAATCATAGGCCTCTTTGAGAGGGCAACCTCCTTGGAAGCAGAGTTTCGATACAATATGAAATAGTAGATGGTTCATTCCTTTCCACCTCTATCTTATATAGACTCTTCTTTATAATAAAGTAATATTTTACTTCATTATACTAACTCCCATTTACAATAAAGTAATTGTTACATCATTCTCCTACTTACATCATTACTAAAAACCTAATGTAGGAGCATTCGGGTTAAAATAATAATAATAATAATAATTGAAGATCTTTCTAGCTGCCAATAGAAAAAAAGGGGCATGAATTTTAACCGTACTCATCCCACCTTTGTTCCCATTGTTGGAAAAAGCATAAATTGGGACTTTTGCTACAATTTTTAGATTATCGACAAGAGAAAATATTTAATGAAATTTTTGAGTTTTGTTGCAATTTTTAGATTTCTAACAATAGTAGCTATCTAATACAATTTTTGAGTTTTACCACAAGTTTTAGATTAGCCATCTAATGAAAATTTGAGTTTTGCTGCAATTTCTAGGTTACAGGCAAGAGAAGCTATTTAAGTTTTGTTGCAATTTCCATATAACTAACAAGAGAAGCTCTCTATTGAAGGTTTTGAGTTTTGATGTAATTTAAAGATTATTAACAAGAGAAACTATCTACTGAAGCTTTGAGTTTTGCAACAATTTCTAGTTTATCAGCAAGGGAAGCAATTTAATGAAGTTTTGAGTTTCGTTGTAAATTTTAGTTACTAGCAAGGAATTTTTTTTTTGTGACTATACTTTTTGCTATTGTAGCTTTTTTATTGTTGGTTTTAATTTTATATGTTAAAAAATTGCCAATCAATATTTTTTTTAATGTAAGTAGATTTTTGTTGTTCATTTTTTGGTTGTGTGAATTTATTGTGAGATATTTAGGCTACGCTAGAAGAAGTTATATTTCTTTAGACCCCTTCATTTAGACTGCATCAATTGGTATTAGAGCCAAGTTTGGAGAAGATATGATACATAAAGGAAGGCCATGGGCACCATTAAATGCTAAAAATGATAATTTTTCTAAGATGTTAAGAGGAATTACAACTAGGTTGGATGCCATAGAGACAACACACATAAGAGGAATGCATGTTGGGGATGTTATTGATGATAAGGAAGAATAATCACCTCAAAATCCTAAAGGAAAAAATGGATGAACAAGAGAGTTGATTAATGTAACTAATCACAAAGATGAGTAGTAAGCCAAAGTTTGAATCCGAAGGAGCTCATACACTAGATTATAGACATGGAGAAATACTAAATTTAAATCAATAGAAGACCCTAAGAAGGTGAAGTTGACCTATACTAGGATGAAAGGGAATGCATATTTATGGCATGATCATGTCCAAACAAAGAGACAAAGAAAAGAAAAAGAAAATATCAAGACTTGGGATAGAATGGTTGCTAAATTGAAGGCCAAGTTCCTTCCATCAAATTATCAAATGGGTCTTTTCAAGAAGTTGCAAAATCTAAAGCAAAAGGAGATGAATGTGAAGGACTACATAGAGGAGTTTTACAAGCTCACCATTCAAGTTGGCCATATAGAAGATAATGAAGAGAAGATTTCAAGGTATGTCAATGGACTTCGCATGTCTATTCAAGATGAATTTGGTATGATCATGTTGAGGTCCATGGAAGAGGCCTATTAATGTGCCTTGAAAGTAGATGATAAGTTGTCTTGAAGGTAATAAAATAATTCTAGAGGAAGAGGATGGTTCTCTAGAGGAAAAAGACAAGGAAATAGTGGAAGAGAGCATCAAAATCAAGATAGAGAAGCTAGTGCTCCCCAAAGTGATTTAGCCAAAACATTAGAGAAAAAAATATTTCTCAAGAGGAAGAGGTGGTTATGGTACAGGGTTCCCATAAAATATCTTTATATGTGGAGAAGCTAGTTATTGGATATTTGAATTCCCAATAGTATGGTAGGGTAACAATAAAGGAAAGGAAGCCAAGAATCATATTAAACAAGTAGATGGAGAAAGTATTGCCTCATCAAAATGAATGGAGGAACTAAAACAAGGAGAATCACTAATGATGAAGAGAGTGTTGTTCAAACCAACCAAAGAGGAGCATGAACTAGTACAAAGAAAAAGTATTTTTAGAACCATATGTAAATCGGGATGCAAGTGTTGCAAAGTCATTGTGAACAATATGAGTGCAAATAATTTAGTGTCTATGGAGATGGTAGAAAATCTTGGGTTGAAGAGGATTGAAAACCCAAATTCATACATGATCTCATGGTTGCAACAAGAACATCAAAGTTTGGTAAGTAAGCAATGTATGGTAAATTTTCACATTGGTTCTTACAAAGATGAGATGCTATGTGATATTATGCCTATGGATGCTTGTCATGTTTTGTTGGTAAAGTCATGGTGGATTGATAGAAAGGTAATTCATGATGGTAGGGTGAAAACCTACACTATTATGAAGGATGAAAAGAGGTATACACTAAGTCCATTAAAGGACAAAGGAGAAGAAGCAGATAATAGTCCTAAATTATGCTTGATCATGAGCAAACAATTCTTGAATGGGATGAAGAAATAATAATTTTGTTTGGATTTCATTTCTAAACCCATTAAATATGGGACAATGGATAATATGTCAAAAATTACACATGAAGTGAAGTATTTGTTGGAGGAATATGCTGATATTCTTTTAGAGGAGTTACAAGATGGGTTGCCACCTATGAGGAGCATTAGTCATCGCATAGATTTCATTCTTGGATCAAGCTTACCAAATAAGGAAACTTATAGAATGACACCTATGGAGAATGAGGAAATGAAGAGACAAGTCCAAGAGTTATTGGACAAGGGGCTGATTAGAGAGAGCTTAAGCCCATGTGCAGTATCAACCATACTAGCACCCAAGAAGGGTGGAGCATGGATATGTACATAGATTCTTAGGTCATCAATAAGATAACATAAAGTATAGGTTTCCATTACCATGCATGGATGATTTTATGGATTCATTGAATGGAGCTAAGTACTTCATGAAGATAGATTGGAATAGTGGTGATGCAGGAGCATTCGGTGGTCAAGGAGCAATCTTGCATCCTCCAAATCATTTTATTGTTTGCTTTTATTTTCTAAGTACTTGTGGTTGGGTTTGTTTCGAATCTTGGACCAAGAGGAAGGTTTTGTAAAAAGAAGAGGAAGTTTTAGTGCAAAGGCTCAAGTTGCATTGGGGTCGCGAAATCACGACCCCAAACCTTTGGAAGGGCAATGGCCAGTTTGAGTTGCGATATCGCGACGTCGCGATATCGTGACATGTTCTGACTTCAACGACGTTCAAAGGCTCGGTGCACACAAAGAAGGGGAGAAGGTTTTGGTCGCGATATCGCGACGTCGCGATATCGTGGCATCTTTTGCAAACGAAAGAGAGGTGACCGTTGGGTCGCGATATCGCAACATGTCGCGATATCACGACGTTGTTTCAAAGTTGAGGGCGGACGTCAGTTGGGTCATGATATCGTGACATGTCGCGATATCGCGGCCCAAGAAAAGTCAAACGGAAATAAACACGCGAACGGTCGGACAGGGTGAAATTGACACGTGGTTGCCACGTGTCTTAAAGGCAACACGACCGATGGGGGTTAGAGTTAATTTTGACACATGGAGACACACTTGTAACAGATCATGAGGTTGAGGGCCACGTAATCGGAGGAGAGAGATTTAGACGTCGACCAAGTTTAAGTATCTTGGGATGTCGTTTCTGGAGGAACCGTAGTTACAGGTGAAAGACTTAATTGCGGAGACATCGATATTTAAAGACAGTCAGATTAAAACGACGGGTGCAGGGTATGGGAAGCCATGAATGCAGGCTCTGGACAGATCGGACAGTTGCCATTTATGGCAGAAAACAAAAGGAAAGGAAAATCTTGAAATTTCAACGGAGGGAAAATGAAATTTGAATTGGTCTTTGGGCGGGAGCATTAATTATAGGGAAGGCCGAGACCACATTAAAACGGAGAAAATTTGTATGGGAAAGGGGATGGTGAAGTTCGAGATTGGGGGAGAAGTGGTATGCTGGAGAGAATACTGTAACCCGTTTTATGCTATTTTTTTTAATGAAATTACCATGAAAGTACTGTGAATGTGTCTGTGTGAATCCCGGATTGCCATCAAGTGGCTATTACCAAATCTAGATTAGAGAAGGAGATGAATGGAAGACCACATTAAAGTCAAAGGATGGATTGTATGAGTGGTTGGTCATGCCATTTGGATTAACTGATGTACTGAGTAATTTTATGTGGTTGATGAATGAAGTTTTGAAACCATTTCTTGATAAGTTTGTTGTTGTTTATTTGGATGATGTTTTGGTTTTTAGCACATATAAAGAAGATCATTTGGTGCATTTAATATTGGTTTGCAAGGGTTGAAAGAAGAACAATTGTTGGTCAACTTAAAGAAATGTAGCTTTATGATGAAATAGTTAGTGTATTTAGGATATTTTATTTCATAATAAGGCTTATAGATGGATCCTAAAAAGGTTAAAGCTATTATGAATTGACCATCACCAAGAAGTATGTTTAAGGTAAGAAGTTTTTGTGGTTTGGAATGTTTATAAATTTTTTTAGTGGGATTTGTGCACCAATCATGACAACAATGAAGAGTTGTAGGCATGAGTTTAAATGGATGGTTTCCATAAATAAAGAGTTTTCAAATCTTGAATAATAATATAATGAAAAACCAGTTCTAGATTTGTTGGATTTCAACAAGGTTTTCCAAGTGGATTGTGATGTAAGCAGGACAACTATAGGTGGATTTTTGAGCCAAGAGGGTAAGCCCATTGCTTATTTTAGTGAGAATTTAAGTGAAGCAAAGAGGAAATATTTAGTCTATGACCAAGATTTTTATGCCATTGTTCAAGCCCTTAAGAAGTGGAGACATTATTTGCTACCGAAGGAGTTTGTTCTATTCACAAATCATCATGCTTTGCAATTCATTAACAACCAAGGTAAGTTAAACCAAAGGCATATGAAGTGGGTAGAATTTATTCAAGGTTATTCATTTGTTTTGAAGCATAGAATAAATTTGGTAGCTAACACTTTGAGTAGAAGATTTTTATTATTGCATGAGATGAGAACAAAGGTTATTGGTTTTGATTCCATGAGAGAGCTATATGTAGATGATATGAACTTTAAGGAGTCCTGGTCATATTGTAACAACCCAAACAAGAAATATAGGACTCCATGGTTGAACTATTCATGAAGAAGTATTATTATTCAAGAAGAAAATATTGTGCATACCACATGATTCTATAAGGCAAAATTTGATAAGATAAAAACATAGTGGAGGTCGAGTTAAATGCTTTAGAATGAATAAGACATTGGGATAAATTTTTGAGAGTTACTATTGGTTGAGAATGGGTGTGGATGTGAAGAAATTTGTGCAAAGTTGTAGAGTTTGTCAACGTGCCAAAGGAAGGAGTCAAAACATCAAATTTTATCATCCATTGCCTATATTAGAAAGACCTTGGAAATATGTGAGTAGGATTTTATTCTTGGGTTGCCAAGGATATAAAGAGGTAATAAATTGATTTTTGTTGATGTGGATATATTTTTGAATATGGCACATTCCATACCTTATAGGAAGACAAATGATGCTACTCATATTACTATATCGTTCTTCAAAGAAGTGCATGGTTTACCAAAGAGTATTGTTTCATATAGAGACATAAGATTTGTGGGTCATTTTTGGTTGAATTTATGAAAGAAATCAGATATTAGGTTGGTTTTTAGTTTAACCTATCATCCAAAAAGTAATGGGTAAACAAAAGTTGTCAATAGAATTAGGAATTCATTGAGATTCTTGGTTGAAAAGAAACTAAATCTATGGGATACTACCTTAGCACAAGCTAAATTTGCATATAACAACTCAATCAATAGAAGTACAACCAAGAGCCCTTTCCAAATTGTGTATGAATTTAGTCCTAGAGGAGTGGATGAGTTGAGAGATATTACTGATTTGAGGAGAAAAAGTGCTATAACAAAAGATTTTGTCGAGTATATGCATGATTTTCATAATAAAGTAAAGGATGATTTGGTAAAGAGCACTATAAGGTACAAAAAACATGTTGATATCAAGAGGAGAGAATTAGTTTTAGGTTGGAGATATTGTTTTAGCTCACTTGAGGATAGAAAGGTTCCCACTTGGAAATTATAATCAACTAAAGTGGAAAAAATATTGGACCTTGTAATGTCTTTCCAAAATTTACAACCAACACTTATGAGATTGAACAACTAGGAGTGGATATATGACCAATTTTTAATGTAGCTAATTTGTATTCTTATCATGAGGGACCAAAAAGTAAAAATTAAGAAATAAATTTAGATTTCCATATGGAATAATGGGTACAATAGTTTTCAAAAAAAGAATGGGATGAGGTAGAATTCGTGTTAGATTCTAGAGTGGTTAATAAGACAAGTAGGGAGTATCATGAGTATTTGGTAAAATGGAAGATTTAGGTAGTGAAAGAAGCCACATGGATGAGTGCATTTGAAATTGCTAAGTATGGGATCTCGGTTGAAGATTTTCTAAAATGTTCACGAGTCAAAGCTCATGAAGTATTTCTCTTATCCAATGTGTATGATTCAAAAGCACTCGGGTAAAAAAAAAATAATAAAAAAATTGAAGATCTTTCTTGTAGCTAAGAGAAGAATAAGGGGCATTCATTTTAACCTTCCATGTCCCACCTTTGTTCCCATTATTGGTAAAAGCATAAATTTGGATTTTTGCTATAATTTCCAATTTACTGTGAAGAGAATATATTTAATGAATCTTTGATTTTTGATACAATTTCTAGATTACTAATAAGAGTAACTATCTAATGGGGTTTTTGATTTTTGTTGCAATTTCTATATTACCAACAAGAGTATCTGTCTAATGAAGTTTTTGAGTTTTGCTTCAATTTTAATTTTAATGGAAAGAGTAGCTATCTAATGAAGTTTTTTATTTTTGCTATAATTTTATCGACAAGAGAGGCTATCTAATGAAGGTTTTGAGTTTTGTTGCAATTTCTATATTATTGGCAAGAGAAGATATTTAATGAAGTTTTGTTGTAATTTCTAGTTTATCGACAAGGGAAACAATTTAATAAAGTTTTGAGTTTTGCTACAAATTCTAGTTTATTGGCAAGGAAATGTTTTTTTGTGACTATACATTTTGTTGCTACAAATTTACTGCTAATTTTAATTTAAGCTTTTGAATAATTACCAATCAATATTTTTTTGAATCCAAGTATATTATTGCTATTTATTTTCTAATTATGTGAATTTTTTTTGAGGCATTCATGCTTTTGGAAGAGGTTGCATTTCATTAGGACCCCCTTATTTGTATTGCATCACACTCGCTTATAATAAAAGTAATGGTTACATTGTAATGATCCCATACACACTAGGCACCCAAGGTTCAACATTACATAATGATTATTATGTTAGGATAGGGTCTTAACATGCCTTAACCCTTCAAAAGGATTTATCTTCAAAGCTTGAGGTGATGAAATTGTTGCTAGAATTGATTGAGTAGATCCTAGGTGGTATCTTCTAGCTACAATCCTTGCCATTGTACTAAAATATTAGTGAGTGTAGTTGTGATGTTTATGTGTTTGGTAGTCTAAAATAATATCAAGTTCTAAAATGACTAAACCTTCTTCATCAAACTAAGATAGAGTTGATTGAACATATGCTTGTCTACCAATGAACTTTTTTAAAGATGAGACATGAAAAACTAGATGTATAGAAGAGGAGGCTGGCAACTCTAGCTTGTAGGCCTTATATTATCCATAGAATTTGGTTGTTAGATTTTGATGACCATAGAGTTTCAATGATGATTGTTTGTATGGATACAAGCATAGAAATATGATGTCCCTAAAATTAAAATTGTGCTTCAAGCAGTGTTGATCCACTTGTTGTCACATACATTTTCGTGTCATAGCCAATTTATCCTTGAGACATTGGAGAAGTTGTACATGCTACTTGAGAGTGGAATCCAATGCTTGGACCTTGGAACTACTAGGGATGTATGATAGAAATGATGGCAAAGGATTTCCATCAACTAATTCCTATGGTATCATCTTGGTGGTAGAGTGATATGTAGTATTATACCACCATTCGACCAACGTAATCCATTTGATCCACTAAGTCGGTTGCTTGGATGCAAAGCAATAGAGATAGGTTTTCAATGTAATGTGCAACCCCCAACTGAGATTGCCACTTATCACTCCGGTTGGGTGTTTTTGGTTTGATTTTTGTGTATTTTGCAATTTATGAAAGATAATAAAATACACACTGCTGAAATAAATAAATGCTTCTAACTTTGTTTCTACAACTCCGAATGCTACCAAATTTGTACACAAGCTTCCTCTAATATAGATAAACAAACCCAATGAAGGAAATTGCATTAAAATGAGAATACCCAAAAATATGAAGATCTGATATAAACTGGAAATTGCATGTCAGCTACAGAAAACTCATTGTTTTGCTCATAACTTTCAAATTACAAACTTCTCCATCAAACTAGTGGCAGTTTTAAACACCCTCTATTGAGACAATGACAATGCAAGCTTGGAAAGCTCCAAAAAACAAGGCGTCTCAACACCCAAGTCCCACGTCCCTCTCTGAGTTGTACGGCCAGGCTGGGAAGTTGTACGGCTGCCAAGGACTCTTCCAATCTGCCATGAACTTGACTAAATTCACTCCTATATGAAGTGGTTGGGCTGTATGAGGAAGTATGGTTACAATACAATCAAACCCTAGCTGAATTTTCCCCTTGCACAAGCTGATTTCACCTCAAAATGGTACGACCTCCTTGTGGGTTGAAGTACAAATAATGTACAACTGATAATGTCTTCAAACTCTCACAAGAAACATCAATTTGATACTGAAATATACCTCCAATTCTGCTCAAATTCACTCCCAATGATTGAGAATGCAACTAACCAAAGTAAGGAGATCTTTCACTCCCAGCAATGGTGTCCTCTGCTATGGTTTTCGTCACAACAAAGCAGCAATGAGAAACTCCTGCACAATGCAAGCTCTCCTTCAAAGACTCCAAGAGAATACAATAGCAAAAGATCCCTTCAAATGCTCTCACAACCTCTATTTATTCTTTTCTCAAGTTGGGCGATCCCATATGCTGGTGAATGTGGGATAAAAGAAACACTTACATTTCACAATATAAGCCAAGGAAGGGGTCGTCCCTCTTGTCTAGGGAGCAAAAACACATTTAAATAATTTTTAATCAAAGCTTATTATATGACCTTTAAATTAAGTGGTCATAAGGCACCCCTTCATCAAATATATAAGCCCAACATTAATATATTTAACTTTTATATTTAAATATAACATTATAAATCTTCGGGCATTAAAATTATTGCTCTCCCAACATCCAACCACCAAACAACTTACGAAAATGGATACCCATTAAGCCGAAGATGCCAGTCGTACTTTTCGTTTCCCGAGAATCCAACCCTAACTGACTTACTAAAAATAGTAAGTCTCTGAAAATACTGCCAGAAACGGTCTTGAAAGCTGACAACTGTGAATGCAGATCGTCCAACAATATCTCCATAACACCTAGTGGTTCCTAAACACTCGACATTGCCTACGGAACCTTATGAATAGGCAAGTCCATATTACGCTCTGTTAGCTGACTAGGATGGGGACATTACAGTCCTCCCTCCCTGAAATTGCTTGCCCACAAGCAATTGGAGAGCTGGATGCTGCAATATCTGCTCGTCCTCCCATGTCCTACTGTAAACTAGAATATCATCGAAAAATATCAACACAAACTTACGGAGCTGCCCCCTGAAAAATATCCTGCAACTACTGGGAAGAACCTCCCTCCATACTAGTTGTATGCCGGGATCCCATATAATGATATTGTTGCCTCTGCTGCAATCTGAACCAATGAGTGTTTCCATATCCGACATAAACACTCCTAAACGACCAGAACTCATAGGGAATCTGGCATCCCCACTAACTGAAGAATACTGTTGGGCTAAACTACGCACAAGTGAAACATTGTTCGGCCATAACTCTGTCTCTGCACTAAATCCATTATGATGAACCATACAATCATCCCAACAAAAAGTCATCTTACCTTCTAACGAAGAAGGCATCTCATATCCCGGTGAAGTATACAATCCGTTATAACAATTTTTCCTCCCACCATTATGTGTCATCAAAAATAAGGTCCACTCATCTATGTGTGGGCTGAAATCAAAATGATTAGCATACCTCACTATACCATCCATAAGGATTTCACCAACTGGCCTTCTGTGAAGCTCCAAACAATACTCTGAAGTATGACTTTTATCATCATCATTAGGACCAAAGTCAGGAAGTGTATTATCGTCAACAACACAAAATGAGGAAGGGGCATTCGTAAAAGAAAATACATCATCACTCTGATCATACTCATACTACCCTAGCTGAGTGAGCATGGAATCATCATCATTACTGATCAGTCCTTCCTCCTGCCCAATCTCATTGATCCCCTCAATCAACTGCTTGACCACCATGGTCACCGAACTAGTCTCTAACTCCTGTGAAGCGGCTGCAACAGATGTCTGATTTCTCGCTGTGTAAAGTGAGTGATGAGCTAAACTCAACTCAAGACAAAGCTCATCAATTTCCTCATCTCTCCGAGTGAGCTCTTGGAGAGTCCTCTCTACAAACTGAATAGCATGATCCCTGTCAGAAAGTAGCCTCAAGTAATCTGATTTGATCACCTCTAATGCTTGCTTGATGGCCTGCAAATCCGTAACAGTGGCTCCAACTGTCAACTCGTGTTGTCTCTGTCCAAACTGGGTTGTCTGAAAGAGGCACTCAACAAACTTGTGCGTGCTATCCAAGTGAGTCAATGTGTGTACAATCTGCTCCTCTGTAACCTGTAACTGATTCTGCAATAAATTGGAATCAACATCCCACAACGAATCTGCAGATGTACCCTCCAATGCACATTGATCGAACGTAGCCTCTTTCACAAAACTGCACTCACTAACCTCATACTTTGTAGTGGCAGATATGTGCTCATCCTCTGAATCAACAGCTACATCAACAACTGATTCATCAACCACAAGATCAGCGTGCTCACTAATGCATACCTCTCCAATATCCAACACACAGGATGGATTAACCTCATCTTCAACAATCATAACTGTTGTTTTGTTTTCACTAGCACTAAATTCATCCTGATATTCAGTTATGCATGATGTCTGATATGAATCCTCTAAGGTTTCAATCGCCTTGCTGTCCTCTCCTTCATCTGGCTGCAAAATGTCATTTTTTTCTTCAATTGCCTTTGATTGTTCAGCTTCAACATCAATGGGTCCTGATTCAGTATTCATCGTTCCAAGCTTCTCTTTGGCACTTGAGTCCTTATGCTGAGGTTTGCTTATCCACTTTATGAAATTATTTTTGAAATTTGGATCCTTCCTCATGTTATCTAACATCTTTCCCATGTCATCCATATGTTGCAGAAGTTGTCTCATTTGACACTGAATTTCATTATTTAATGCCATTATGAATTTCTTGCAAACGTTGAAGCTCTAAGTGTGAACCCTGAACAGGCTGGCAGTGTTTAACCTGAAGCTCTGATACCAATGTAATGTGCAACCCCCAACTGAGATTGCCACTTATCACTCCGGTTGGGTGTTTTTGGTTTGATTTTTGTGTATTTTGCAATTTATGAAAGATAATAAAATACACACTGCTGAAATAAAGAAATGCTTCTAACTTTGTTTCTACAACTCCGAATGCTACCAAATTTGTACACAAGCTTCCTCTAATATAGATAAACAAACCCAATGAAGGAAATTGCATTAAAATGAGAATACCCAAAAATATGAAGATCTGATATAAACTGGAAATTGCATGTCAGCTACAGAAAACTCATTGTTTTGCTCATAACTTTCAAATTACAAACTTCTCCATCAAACTAGTGGTAGTTTTAAACACCCTCTATTGAGACAATGACAATGCAAGCTTGGAAAGCTCCAAAAAACAAGGCGTCTCAACACCCAAGTCCCACGTCCCTCTCTGAGTTGTACGGCCAGGCTGGGAAGTTGTACGGCTGCCAAGGACTCTTCCAATCTGCCACGAACTTGACTAAATTCACTCCTATATGAAGCGGCTGGGCTGTATGAGGAAGTATGGTTACAATACAATCAAACCCTAGCTGAATTTTCCCCTTGCACAAGCTGATTTCACCTCAAAATGGTACGGCCTCCTTGTGGGTTGAAGTACAAATAATGTACAGCTGATAATGTCTTCAAGCTCTCACAAGAAACATCAATTTGATACTGAAATATGCCTCCAATTCTGCTCAAAGTCACTCCCAAGGATTGAGAATGCAACTAACCAAAGTAAGGAGATCTTTCACTCCCAGCAATGGTGTCCTCTGCTGTGGTTTTCGTCACAACAAAGCAGCAATGAGAAACTCCTGCACAATGCAAGCTCTCCTTCAAAGACTCCAAGAGAATACAATAGCAAAAGATCCCTTCAAATGCTCTCACAACCTCTATTTATTCTTTCCTCAAGTTGGGCGATCCCATATGCTGGTGAATGTGGGATAAAAGAAACACTTACATTTCACAATATAAGCCAAGGAAGGGGTCGTCCCTCTTGTCTAGGGAGCAAAAACACATTTAAATAATTTTTAATCAAAGCTTATTATATGACCTTTAAATTAAGTGGTCATAAGGCACCCCTTCATCAAATATATAAGCCCAACATTAATATATTTAACTTTTATATTTAAATATAACATTATAAATCTTCGGGCATTAAAATTATTGCTCTCCCAACATCCAACCACCAAACAACTTACGGAAACGGATACCCATTAAGCCAAAGATGCCAGTCGTACTTTCCGTTTCCCGAGAATCCAACCCTAACTGACTTACTAAAAATAGTAAGTCTCTAAAAATACTGCCAAAAACGGTCCTGAAAGCTGACAACTGTGAATGCAGATCGTCCAACAATATCTCCATAACACCTAGTGGTTCCTAAACACTCGACATTGCCTACGGAACCTTATGAATAGGCAAGTCCATATTACGCTCTGTTAGCTGACTAGGATGGGGACATTACAGCCATGAGGCCAATCTGCTATAGCACCTTATATTATCCATGGAATTTGGTTGTTAGTTTTTGATGACCATAGAGTTTCAATGATGATTGTTTGTACGAATACAAGCATAGGAACATGATGTCCCTAAAATTAAAATTGTTCTTCTAGCAGTGTTGATCCACTTGTTATCACATACATTTTCGTGTCATAGCCAATTTATCCTTGAGACATTGGAGAAGTTGTGCATGCTACTTAAGAGTGGAATCCAATGCTTGGACCTTGGAAATAATGGGGATGTATGACAAAAATGATGGAAAAGGATATCCATAAAATACTTCCTATGGTATCATCTTGGTGGTAGAGTGATATGTAGTATTATACCACCATTCAACCTATAGAATCCATTTGATCCACTAAGTCGGTTGCTTGGATACAAAGAAATAAAGATAGGTTTTCAAGCACTTATTAACAATACTTATTTTTCCATCTATCTGAGGATGGTATGTCGAGTTCATCTTGAGTTTTGTACCCTATAGTTCAAATAGTTCCTTATAAAATGACTAATGAATATGGGATCACAGTAAAAAATGATGGAATGTGTCATGCCATGAAGGCAAAAAATAGAATCAAGGAGTATGTGTGCAACTATTGAAGCCTTGTAGGTGTGGTTTAGAGGATAGAAATGATAATATAAAGAGAGACAATCCATAACTGCAAGAATACTTGCTTTTCCTCCAAACATTTTTCCAGAATAGAATAGAAAGATTGTCCCTTCAATAAAGTCCATGGAAATGATTGTCCAAATAGTCTCCAGAATAGAAAGAGGCTGGAGTGTGCATATGGTTTCCCCTTTCATATGTTGAGAAAGATCACATTTTTCCACAAAGGTCTAAATATCCCTTTTCATACCTAACCATGAAAATATGCATTTAGCTTGCTCATACATATTTAAGAACACAAAATATCCTACACTTGGAAAATCATACATTTATTATATTATATATTCATAAAGTGGTGAATTTATAGAAATAAAAAGATAACCTTAGTATTGCAAATGTTACCTATCCCATATATCCTATCCAGGAGTTAGTATTATTTTGAAGTTTCTAAATTAAGGCTTGTAAGGGAAAATATTGGGTCACCTTTTCTTGAAGATAATGGATCCATTGAGGAATTGGAGTTGAGATAGTACATAACATACCTTGGTCCTCATGTTGGTGGGATAATGCATCAATGATTATATTTTCCTTACCCTTATTATAAACTATTTCAAAGTCATACCATAGTAGTTTGGTAATCCATTTTGTTGTTTAGGCATGGTGACACTCTCCTAAAGAAAGTATTTTAGACTATGGTAATTTATTTTGATTAAAATGTTACCCAATAAGGTAAGGCCTCTACTGGTTGACAACATGTAATATTTCCATCATCTCCTTATTATAGGTTGATTTGCCTAGATTTTTGCTTGACAATGCCTTACTAGTGAAAGCCAATGATTGCCCTTCTTGCATAAGAACTACACCAATTCAACTTCCTAAAGCATCACTTTCAACAAAAAAGGCTTAGATAAATTAGGAATAACGGGCACAAGAGTTGATGACATACCTTGCTTAAGTCACAAGAAAACATGTTCATCTAGTTATGACCATAAATATGAGTTTTCCTCAACATTTTTATCAGGGGGATGCAATATTTCCATAAGCATGGACAATTTTTATAGTAGACAATAAGGCCTAGTAAACCTAGGAGACCTTTGAGAGTGTGTGGATTGGGCCATTATTGTATGGAAACAATCCTCTTTGGGTCCACCTTGAACTCTTCCCCTAAAACTATGTGGCTGAGATAGTCCACTTCCTACATTCCAAAATAACATGTGGACTATTTTACACACAATTGATTATCATCCAAGAGTTATAATATCTGGTATAAGTATTGTAAATTTTCCTCCTATGTGTCATTGTAAATTAATATATCATTAAATAATAATTTTGTCATCTATGATTGTTCTGATCGAAACAATTTTTCCTTACAAGGATCAACATAATAGAGCTACAACCAAGAGAGTAGGTTTCAACTCAATCAAGGACTTTCAAGAGTTTTTTACAAGGCTATCTCCTTGTTAAGATGTAATATTTATGGCACACTTGGACTTATAAGGGAATATGGATGCAAGAAAAAGAAAGTAAACAACTCAAAAAAAGAAAAAAAGATTGTGATGTGGCAAAATACCTGCTAATATCCCTTTGCACAATAGACATAAATACTATGTGCTAGTGGTGAACTCTTCCAATCCCCAACATAGTTAAGCATAAATAAATATTTCCAATGTAGGCATGCTTAAAGAAGGTAGTTCCACAAGAAGCCACATATGGCTGAATCAAAATTTGACATAGGCCCCTCACACATACATACATAAAAAACCTAAAGCAGGTAAAAACTACAAGCACACAATCATAAAGAAACAAGTCTGTAGGAAGTCACAAATGACTAATACAAAAATTGGCATAGGCATCCATATATATATGTAAATAGTGCAATTTAAAAATATTGTATCAAGAGTAGGGGTTTGATTTACCCTCAAGCCTCTCAGGAATCAATTGCTATACAAAAGAAAATGAAGGGAGAGCCTACAAGAGAATATAATTTCAAACTCATCGATCCTTCTTACAGTATATGCTACTACTATTTATAGATTACATTAGGGAATATTTCCCTTAAAAATTATCTATAGGTGAATTTGACAACTCAAGATACCTCTTCTAGGAATCCTAAACATTAAATGAGGTACCTCCAGGTCAAAATGAACATCATATATAGGACTGCCAACACCATGCTTCTCTTAATTGAATGTCTAAGCCATTTAGTTTTAATTCCATTTGGTAGGTGGCCTTCATCCTTCCAATAAGGAATACATTAAATTGATGTACCTAATTTTTCCATAGTTCTCTATACTTTAACTTGACTGAGATATTAGTGGTAGCTCCAAATTTTGGCATACTCCTTGGTCCTTTAAAAATCTAAAGCCTACCCATAGGTTGGTTAGGGATTTTGTTGTTGCAACTTGATCAGACATCACAAAACCTTTGATATCAGAGTTGTCTTTTTCAAGAAAGACTCCAAAATTTTTCATCATTATTTCTATAGGGACTTTTATTTCTTTCACTCGACGAGTTTTGCATAACCTCCAATTGTCAAAACTTATCTTGACACATCTTGGGAAAAGGCTCTCTTTGACTGATAGTTTTATGAAAGTTTGATTGTCTATGGTTGAGACTTTGCCTTTAGCACAAATAAGTAGTGTTAAGCCACTATAGTTTTGTTGATTTATAAGGGCCTTCTAGCTAGCTTGAATGAGAACTCAAAATTGCCTTTATCATTGGGATTAGAGTTCAAATTTTGAAACCCATACAAAAAAAACACAAATAACTAAAAGAAGAGTTAGAAAAATTTAGTCACAAGGTGGAAAGCCTTTCTAGTGCTTGCCAAATTTTTATCTAATGGGCATTTATTTATTGGAATTTTCCACATAGTGCAAGTACTTTGTGTTTATCATCTTTAGAAAACCCTTTTGTTTGGTCCATTACTTCATGTACTTACATCTTAAGCTCTGCTATCAACCCAATGATTTAGGCTACATTTGTTGAATAAAGAGGGTTCATCTACTCTTTGGGACCAAGAGTAAGTTATTTATTTTATTTAAACAACTTTAGATATTCCTATTTTGAGCATATTTGTCCAAATTACTTCCAATGTGAAGGGAGTCCTACTTTTATCAGGGAGTCTACTTCTGCTTTAAGCTTCGTAAGATTATTGTATAAGTTATGGATCCACTTAATAGATTGCTTTGCTACTAGTTATCATCTGAAAATGATCATTATATTTTATGCCATGACCTCCCTATTTTGTATCCTAATAACAATAGTCTTATAATAAAATGCTTTGGCTATCTATGTTCGATAGGTTATAGCTTCCTCGGGTTTCGCACTAATTCTTTCAAGGTAGGATTTTACCTCTTCATCTATCTTGAGACTCAGTAGTGCTGTTGAATCTATGAACTCAAATATTTGGAATAGAGATAGTGTTGCATTACCAATAATTCCAATAAGCATCTTGGGTATGTTTAATGAGGTCTTTGATTTTGAGTCATTGCCTCTCTTCACTTCTTTGTTTGAAATATTTTAGCTCCTTCAGCAGGGTATTCTTTTCCTGGTCAAATTGTGATTGTTGATTTGCAATTTGATTTAAGAGTTATTTTAATTGTTTCTCCTTTTCCCTTAGAATGGATTTATATTATTTCTCTTTCAATTGCTTAGTCAACAAAATTACTTGATTTTGTATAAATTTAGCTTAATATTGTGAGTACCTCAAGACCTTCTTGGTTTGATCCAACTCCTTTTATTTTCTTTCTATATTTTAGTTAGGAATATGTTTATGCAAGAGATAAATAAAGAAATTAAAACTATGCATTCTGATAATAGTCTCTTCTTTGGCAAGAAACCAATCCCTAAAACTATACCCTCTAAAAGGTTCTTGCAATTTTGTGAAATGAGCTCAATTTGGGACCCTTATATTAGAGCAATGGCCATGGTGGAGAAACAACCAATGAAAATATAATAAGAATAATCTTTGATCAAATATCTTACCCAGGTATAAATTGGTGCAACATTCCCCTTAAAATACCTTTGTATTATTTTTAACTCAAGGAACATACCTGGGTTTTGAAAAAATTAGATATGTTAGAAATGAACAATACCTAAATGTTTTGGTTGATGAAAAATACCTCAGGCCTTCTCTGATCTATTTTGCTATCATCTTGACAAAATACAAGGTTCTTGGCATCTGCTTCATTCTATACAATATGCCAAGTTGAGCCATATTGAAAATTTTTTCATGCTTCATTCCCAAAAGGAAAGCTATCATGCTTAGGGCATCTTGAGCTTTCTTCGAACAATTGAGGGCAATAAAACCTTGTAGAACTAGGTCATTTCGATCATCTTCTCTTCTTGTGGAAGATTCTTGAAAATTTATGTTCTACTTTGTTGATATGCACCTCATATTCTGGTAATAGTAGCATCATTATAATAGTAGCATCTTTCTAATAGGTCACCTTGAACTTTCCATCATGGGAATTGATTTCTTAGGTATCTAGCTCATATAATTTTGCACATGTGTTCACTAGCTCATAAAATAAATGTACTTTAGATATCATGTATTTTAGGAGGAAATCGGTCCATAAGCTCACTCCAAAATGTAAAGGCATACTATTTCTAAAGCACTTAAAGGCATCCACTCTTAATTTCTTGGTCACCTTACAATTTTTTGTATTTGAGCAACTTTAAATTGTGTCACTTAGAATTTTAATGTTAGAGAAATATGTCGATACTGATACTTTTGGAATTTCTTTAGCATGAGAATATTTTGGCTTTGACATACTGGACCCCAAGCATGAATTTCCTTTTTAACTTGATTATGAGTGCCAATTGTAGAGTATTCACTATGGATTTTGTAGTGAATAATTATAATACTTGTGCATTTTAGGTCTCAAACAATTATAACCTTTCATTTTCCCTCACTTCCCCTTCTACTTTCATCATATGTCATGCATTTATTTCCCTCTTCCTACTTCTTTCTCAAATAATAACCACACCTTTTGGGTCATGCCCTTGTGCACTCTCCAATGTTAATTTATTCCCATGATATTCCTTGTTAGCTTTTGTTTGAGGATAGAGTGGCTCTGACTTGTATATGGCATTTAATACCAACTCTTGTGTGGTCACCAAACTTTTAATTCTTGAGAGTTTTTCTGGTGGGAGAACCTCATCATCCCTTTTCTAGTTGGTTGGAATTTTGAATTGCAATCATTGATTTTCATACTTGATATATCTTGATTCATGTGCCACTCCTCCTAACTCCTAAATTTAATTTTATTATATACAAATATTTTTTTATGGGATACAACCTTTTAAAATAGCTTGTATTTCTAACCTTGTACATATTTGGATCTAGGGTCCCATATTATCATTTTTTCCTAACACTTATGTTTGTTAAAAATGTGAACTTTTTATTTGATTCTTTAATTTGGCTTTCTCCCTATTAGTAGGAACATGGAAGAATATTCTTTTCCAATTTTCATTTGTGCAATGTATATTATTTATGCCTTTTGTCCTTGGGGGTTTCCCTTCCTCCAATAGCATACTTTCATTTATTGATAAGGCTGGGGAGGATAAGGCTTCCAACTGAGTCTACTTTGACATTTTTAACTTTGTTGCTGTGGTTTCAATTTTCTCACTTTTCGAGATTGATTGAGGTTGGATTATAATTTTTTCTTAGTTGATTGTTTTGATGAGTCTTCCTTATTTGTGAGTTTTTGAGTATTTTTATATTAAAAAGGAGTAGGTTGAATGTTGAAATGCCTTATTGGGTTAGCACAAGAGGTAGGAAGGCCTTCCTCATCCTAGGTTGGTTTGTTTTCAATTTATCCCTTATTTTTTGTTTCAAAATCATACATGAGCCAAGAAGCCATTTGATCCCATTCTATGATTGAATAAGGAGGAAGAGATTCATATTTTTGGAGTAGTGACATAGCTAATAATATTAGAACCACATTTTTCTTTGTAATGTTGTGTGTCTAGTATATAAATACCAGCTCCTTCAAGTGCTCTAGTGGAGTCCCATCAATATATTCGGGTAATATGGTGAGGACTAATTATGGGATTTTTCTCCATACAACAGGTTATATTGGGGGGAATTGTGGGCTTGGACTATCCCATTTTGGGGTATATTTATTGAGGTGATAACCATGTCTATGATTTTGGTATAATACATATATTAGAAAAAGTGTTGATGATGGGTTAGCTCACATATATCTAGGATTCTTTTATTGATATGGAACCGCCAGGTGAATAAGTATTGCACTCTAAAAGTAAATGGATCAAGGACTTAACCACATCCTCAAATATTTGTATTTAAATAGTGCTTTCTTTTAGTTTCATTCAAGAGTGGAGTTTTTAGGTGAGTGAGAAGTGCTTCAATAAGTAAGGGTAGGTTTAGACCCTCACCAAGTCTAGACTAACTTATTGTTTTGATTCTAGGACCAATGATGTGTCATTGGGATCCCACTAGGTTTGCCATTAAACTATTATCATATTTGATTATCCCAGTAAGAAAAATCATGCCTTGTAAGGAGCAACACAAGGATGTAATCAAGAGAAAGGGGTTTGGCTCAATCAAGGGCCTCGAAGAGTTTTTACAAGGGTGAATCCTTTTTAAGATGTGATATAAAAGGGAAAAAATATGCAAGAAAAAGAAAGTAAACAACTCAACAAAATAAAAAAGGGTGGTTATACACCAAAATATACGCTAAGATCCATCTACACAATAGGCCTAAATGCTATATGCCAACAATGAACTCTTCCACTCCCCAAGATAATTATGTTGGATTTTTAAGCCTTATACTACCACAAAATATCATAGGTTATATCACATAGGTCCCAAATATAAAACTACAATAATGATAATAAAATCAAGGTAATAATAATATGATGAGTAGAGTAATATGAGCAAATTAATATGTATATCAAGACTTATAATAAATCAAATAACATTAATTAATACTCTAAAATATGAATGCAAATAGCTCAAATCATAGATGTGCTATGCATGAAGAATAACTTGCAATATTAATTGCTCAAAATGTATACAAGCTTTATTACTCCACTTTCTCTTACAATCAGATAATGAGATGCATTCGATATATTCTGATCTTCAATGATCTCTTCTTATGGAGCATTATATCCATAATATAGCCATAGTAATGTGGCTCTTTAGATACTTGACTATTGCTCTCCACATGCTAAGTCTCATGAACCTTGTCTTATCTACTTACCACTTGCATATTTTATGAACACTTGACTCTATAACATATGCACACCTATACATGACTCTTACACTTCTACTTGCACTCTCTAATCTAAGACACTTGTGCACATATTTACATTACATATTTGCACTCTTGCATACAATATACTTGTGCATATTTACTCAACCTACACTTGCACTCTAACTTACTTGACACTTGTGCACTTCCTGCACATTCATACTTACATAAAGAGGGAAATATAACTCACACTCTAAACTATGACTCAACCCTAATTTAATATTTATAAATATACCCTGGTTACTATGGATTTGAAGACAAGATTGCTGCCCCAGGAGGGACCAATGGGGACATCTTCAGATCCTCTTTTAGAGAGACATAGTTCTTTCGTAGACTTGTTAAAGAATAAATCTCCATCAGAGACTAAAGAAGCACAAAAAATTGCATTAAAAATGCTCTTTATGACTTTTGTAAATAGATCAACATATCAACAAGTTAACGAATGCTTGCCACAAAGGTTGGTCGAAGAAATAGTTTTATATAGAGCCAATCATGATTTGATCTGTAAATTCATGGGTATTCAATCTACCCTAATTTTTTTGCATTCCTAGGTTTAGAAAAACTAGGAGCCTCTTGGTGAGTATTCTTTGTGGTTTATTAGCAATGGATATTTTATTGTTAGTTTTTCTTCACTTATCGATAGAAATAGGGCTTTCGAATAAAAAAAAAGGAATCATGGTCTGGTAGGATTATTTGTTCAACCTTGGAGAGTGGGATTTGATCCTTAAATTGAACCCATTGTTGTCCTAGTTTGGATTTGTTTGTATGCACTTCCAATGGAGTTTTGGAGTGAGCAGGTATTGAAAATTATCGATAATTCCCTTGGAAGACATTTGGGTGTTTCCAAAGACACAATGGAAGGAAAAATAGTTGTTTATGCAAGATTATGTATGGAAATGGATCTTTGCTAGCCTTTGCCAATAGAGGTGGAACTCGAACTTTCAGGACTATCTTGGATTCAACAACTGGATTATGAGGCATTGCCATTGAGATGCAGAGTTTACCACAAATATGAACATAAAAATGGAGGCTCCTCTAGGAATGTCAAATATTCCTAAGGAGGGTAAGTCAAAAATAAATAAAGAAACAACAAATATTTCTTAGGGAAAATAAGCACAGGGAGATGGTTTTGAACAACCCAAAAATAAGCAGAAGGCAAAAGAAAAAATATGGTAAAGAGAAAATCCAACTCAAAACCTCCAATAGGTATGAGATTTTTAAGACACTAATGGACCAAGAAGAAGAAAAATTCATGGAAGGAGTGGATGGGAATAATGAAAATAATAACAACCATGTTCAAGCCCCTCTTTCACTTCCTCCCATCATGGAGCAGGTAATTGAGTGTAGTGAGTTACCACAATCAGAGAGTGTAGGGATATTGATAGTGCATAACCAAGAGCAATAGATAATTAAGGATTTCATAATGGGCATAGTATAAAATAATATAGAAATGTGAAATATAGGGATAAATCAAGTGGAAAGAGGTAGAAAAATAGTAGCTCTCAAGGAGTAGGTATAAAATCAAATAAGGAATCGACAACAGTTCAAGGAGACAAACTAATCACTAGAGGATTGGTGAGACCAATAGATTCTTACTGCTCAGTTCAAGGAGACAAACTGATCACTAGAGGATTGGTGAGACCAATAGATTCTTACTGCTCTCAAGGTAACCAATGATTATACAATCATGGAATGTTAGGGGTTTAAACAATAGAACCCATCAATCCGATGTTCGAAGACTCTTAGAAAAATGTAAAACAATTTTTTTGCTTATCCAAGAGATACAAATATCATTGGATCTTATGTGTAAAGCAATAAATATAATTTGGAGGGGTGATTTTCATATGGAAGTTGCTATCCAAGGGGCCTCAAGGGGGATAGTTACTTTTTGGAACTCACTTGAATGGACTACAATAGAACATATAGCTTGGAGGGGTGTCTTCACATCACATTTTAGGAACAACATCATAGCTGAACATGTTTTAATCATAATTTTTTATGGGGCTCAAAACCTAGATGGTCAGATGCATCAATGGAAATTTGTACATAACATGAGAGTCTTAAGGGAAGAGTTAGACTAGATTATTGATGGAGATTTTAATACTAAATTATCCTCTAGATATTAGGAAGGTGGAACCCCAATTTTGGACCCAGGGGATTGACTTATGATTGCCCAAGTCCAGAAATTACACTTGGTGAATATTAAATGCCCTGGAACCAATTATACTTGGACTAATAAGAGGATGAAGCCACATAGTAGGAAGGTGAAGTTAGATCATTTTTTGATTTCAAAGGAGGCATTTGTAAAATGGAATATATTTTTGATTTTGGAGGGTCCAGTTTCAAATCACTTTTCCATTTTGTTGGAAGGGGGGATCAAGATAGTGCAACATCACAAACCATTTAAATTTGAAAACTTTTGGTTACAAAAAGAGGAACTTTTGAAGAACATGAAATTATACTGAGAGGGGGGGTGAACAGTATAAGACTTAACCATTTAATAATTTTAATTTCAGATAGCAGTGGCATCAACACAATATTAAACAAGATAGAAAACATCACACATTGAAGACCCATTTTTAACGTGGTTCACCCAGAATGGCTGGGCTACGTCCACAAAAACTTTTCACTAAAAGTTTATCTCAAATTCCTTGGGAAACCTTCTCAATTACAAAGTTTATGAGCCTCGGCTCAAAAGAGATACCTTCCCCTAACTCTGCTCTGGCTGGTGATCCTCTAGAAGACCTCTGCCTCTTCTACCATTAGCAAGTGAAACTCTATCCATAGAAGACACCTGTATTCCCTGCTCTGGCTGGAGACCTCTGTCCTCAACTCTATCACCTCAAAGCTGGTCCTCGAATTTGCACCAAAACATAGTCCTTCGGTCTGGCACAAATGTCCTCTTTCTCTTTTATAGGTTTGCACCAAACATAGTCCTTCGATCTAGCACAAGTCTATCCTTTTCCTCTTTCTCTGGTCTACACCAAACACTGTCCTCAATAGGTCTCTCTGCTCTGTCACAGTTGCATTTGGTCGAAACCAAATTTTGCACTGTCTGTGCAAACACAGCAACACTTAACACTCTGCAATCAAACTTTTCACTTTGCGCATCAACTCGCCACTTCTGTGCTATCTACGCTGTTATGGCTGCATCTCACACACCTCACTTGAATCGACTCAACTCGGTATTTACGCATTGTGGACTTTGCTTGTGCAAGTTTGATACTTATATTCGAATATACAAAAAATTGAAACAACACTCCTTATATAACATAAATTCCAAGATCAAAACACTCAATCTTAGTCGGTTGTAACCCTAGAAATCATCGGCTACAAAACCCTAAGCATCGTCGGCTCAAAGTTAACTCTGTCGGCTTCACTACCTCTGTAACTCTCCTATAGCTTCTGTCACAAAACTACAACATGTCACGATATCGTGACACCTTTTCCTGTCGTACACCTTCTTTTGCCTGCTGTCACAAAATCATGACACTTTTGCCTGTCGTACACCTTCTTTTGCTTGTTGTCGCGAAATCGTGACACTAAAGCCTTTGTCGACTTTCTTTCTACTTATGTCATGAAATTGTGACATTTCTAACTTCGTACATTCTCTCTCCCCTTTGAGTCACGAAACTGTGACATGTCACAAAATTGTGACATCTTCCTGTGCTGGAGTCTGCACTTGCCTTCTGGTCATGAAACTATGACATATCATGAAATCGTGACATCTTCCTGCGTTGGAGTCTGCACTTACCTTCTGGTCATGAAACTATGACATGTCACGAAATCATGACATCTTCATCCTGTTGGCTTCTTCACTTCTGCCTGTCATGAAATCACAACATTTTTAGCTTTCGAAAGCTTTCTCTATTGCCTGTCGTGAAATCGTGACACTCTCTGCATCCGTACGCTTTTTCTTCAGCCTGTCATGAAATCATGATGCTTTCAGCTTTCGTATGCTTTCCTTGCAGCCTATCGTGAAATCATGACGGTTCTCATTTCAAACCCTTCCCTTTGCTGCATGTCACAAAATCGTGATAGTTCTCACTTCGAGCCTTTTAGCATGTCGCAAAATCGTGACAGTCCTCACCTCGACCTCTGCAGCATGTCATGAAATCGTGACACTTTTCCTTCATTGCCTTCCTACACTTTTTGAGTCGTGAAAATGCGACATGTCACGAAATCATGACACTTTCCATATTGCTCTCCTTCTTTGCCAACATGTTGTGAAATCGCGACAGTTTTTAAACTTGTATTTTTCTCTGCCAACATGTCACGAAATCGTGACAGTTTTTCCAGCTTCTTCTCTCTCTTCCAACATGTCGCGATATCATGATAATTTTGGCAGCTTCTTCTCTTTCTTCCAACATGTCACAAAATCGCAACAATTTTGCCAACACTTTCTCTCTCCTCTAACATGTCACAAAATCGTGACAGTTTTACCAACACTTTCTATCTCCTAAAACATGTCACGAAATCGCGATAGTTTTCCTAGTCGCCTGCATACTTTTTCTTACTTGTATTTTTCTTGATCTTTTGCAACTGAGTTACTCTGATCTTCTTGGAAACTTACTGTCCATGCTGAAACCTTCATCAAAACAAATTCTTTGACATCAAATCAAATTGCTTCAAGAACTTCTTGACATCAATGACAACATCTATACTCGAGCAAAAGCCATGTACCCAAGGTACCCAAAATTGCCAACAAATTTGAAATAAAATTCCATAGTGGTGGAAAGAAGGCTGCCCAACATATGGTTCAACAATGTTTAAATTCCACAAACAACTTCATTTTGTCAAAGATCAATTGAAACAATGGATGCGAGATAACAAGATAGACTTCTAGGTCCAAAGAGCTCCATTGGTGGACAGATGGGATGAGGTTAAAAAACACTTTAGGGAAGGAATAATTATGAAGTATATCAAATAAGAGGATGATGCATTGCATAAAGCGATTGAGGACATTGAAAACCAAGAGGAGACCTACTGGAAATAGAGAGTAAGAACCACTTGGTTATTAGAAGGTGATAAAAATACCAAATTTTCTCATCGGGCTGCCTGTGCTAGGAGACAGACGAAATACATGGAATCTCTTCAAGATGAGAATGGACACTTCTTTGATACAATTCCAGGTATGCATTTCTATTCAATGGATTATTTTTCTAAACTATTTAAGGAAATTATGGTGCAAGATGAAGAGGCTCAAAAATAAGTTCTTACTATCATACCCTCTATTATCTCTGAAGAAGAAAATAAGGCCCTACTTAATCCCATTGATAGAGAGGAACTAAATAATGTATTATTTGGAATAAGCAGTAAAAATCACCAGGTCTAGATGGCTTTCCAATTGAGTTTTTTGAAGCCTTCTGGGATTACTTAGAGGAGGATGTAATGGCTGTTATAGAGGATTCCAAAGGTAGTAAAAGAATGCTTAAAGCATTAAATAATACTCTCATTGCCTTAATTCCAAAAGGGGAGGAGGGGGTGCATATTTCATATTATAGACCTATTGCTTTATGCAATGTCATATATAAAATAATCACAATGGTAATGGTTGAGCAACTAAAACCTCTTCTACATAGCATTATCTCCCCAGAGCAAGGGGGTTTTATAGAGGGTAGGTAGATATTGGATGATGTGGTTCTAGCTCAAGAGGTAATCCATTCAATGCAAACATATGGTAATAGAGGAATATTCATAAAATTGGATATGTCAAAGGCTTATGATAGGGTGGAGTGGAGCTTATTGTAAAATATTATGGAAGCCTTTGGTTTCTCTAAGGATTGGATATAATGGGTCATGGGTTGTGTTTCTACTCCGACATACTCAGTGTTAATGGAGGGTATTCCCTCGTAATCGTTCGGAGTTACTCAAGGCCTTCGTCAAGGAGATCCTTGTTCCCCCTATATTTTTCTCATATTGGCTGAAGGCTTGGATAGACTCATCTTAAGGAGAAGACAAGGTTTCCTAACAGATATCAAGGTGGGTGAGGAAGTTTTGACTCACCTACAGTTTGTGGATGACACATGATTGGTGGGAGTGGCCAACTTTAGGGAAGCAAGAATTATTAGAGATACACTTAATGTCTACCTTAGGGCTACAAACCAAGTCATCAATGATAAAAAATCAAAAGTGTTTTTTTCAATCTTGATCACAAGGACTTCTCTCTCAGTGGTATACTTGGGGGTTCCTTTGCATTTTAAAAAAACTAAAGATAGATATATGGAGGAATATTTTATATCGTATCAAAGAAATAATTAATCATTGGTCTCACAAATGGTTAAGCTATGGGGGTAGATTAACATTTTTACAGTCACTCATTCAAGCAATGTCAATTTATAAATTTTTTATATTTGCTACCTCACATACCATATGGAAAGAGTTGGACAAGATGGCTAGAAAATTTGTATGGGAAGGAGTAAAAGGAGAAAGGAAATGGGCCTTAGTAGGTTGGGATAAAGTAAGCCAACCCAAGGTAAAAGGAGGTTTGGGACTGAGAAGATCAAAGTTAAATAATAAAGCTTTGGTTGGAAAGCTTTATTGGAGGTGAATTTCCCAACCAACTTTTTTATTTCGTATAATTTTAACTATTAAATATTTGGGACAAGTAAACCCAAATGAGGTGGGTTGTTTCATTAGTAATGGATCCTTAGTGTAGCAGGCTCTTAAGTTAGGATCTAAGGTAGTGAAAGATGGATTATTTTGGAAAGTGGGGAGAGGGGAGAAGGCATAATTTTTGATAGATTCATGGGATCAATACCCACTTATCATTATTTAATTTACTGAACTACAACCAATAAAAACATCCATGGAAACCATGGTTTGGGTCCAAATTGAAAGTTATTTCAACACTAGTCAGCTAGAGGATTATTATTTTAAGCAGTTTAAGAAGTTGGATGAGTGGCCAATTTCAATCCCTTTGTATTTTACAACCATCATGACTAAAATATTGGCAGAAAGATTTCTCACAAGTTGAGATAAGGAGGATGAATTAGCTTAGGGCTATGGGAGCCTTGATGTCTATACAATGAAGGATGAATATGATAATATACTTCTAGAGCCTCCTCCTCATGCATATCAGGTTGAGGATTGGAGAAATATTTGGCAGTCCAAGGGTTGGCCGAAAGTAAACTTTTTTGCCTGACAGTTAATGTATAATGTAATTATTACTTTTTATAATCTCAAACGTAGGGGAATCATTGATCTATATCAATATATTTTATGCTACAAGAGTGAGGAAACAACTGATCACTTGATGTTTGAGTGCCCATTCACGCGCCAAATTTGGGAGAGATGGTTTTTATATTATAAAATTCAATTTAATGGTGATTTGAATTGGATTAATATTTGGGAAATATGGAAGAGGGGTAGATTTAAATCTAAATATATTTGTATTGATTGGGATATTGAATTAAAATTCATTTAGTGGTAAGTGTGGTTGGAGAGAAATGGAAGAATTTTTAGAGAAACCATTTTATATTTAGATGGAGTTTGGCAGATCATTTGGAGCAAATTCATAGTAACTGTGGCACTGTATGCTAAAGAGGAAACTCATGTTGTTATAGGGACAATGGATAAGGAAGTTGAAGTGCAAGAGGGGCAGGACATATCTAGTTAGAAGCCACCCCCATAAGGTTGGATTAAAATTAATATTGATGGAGCTACAAAAGGTAATTCGGGTAGAGCTAGAATTGGAGTGGTTTGCCAGAATCATATTGGAACAATGCTCTATTGGGAACTGTAAGGTTTGGAAAGGGCCACAAACAATGAAGCACAAGCCTTAACTATCAAATATGCTTCTATTTGGGTAGTAAAACAAGGTTACAGGAGGATAATCCTAGAATCAAATTCTCAAATAATGGTTGGAGCTCTAGATTGCATGAGGAACTTTGCTTTGAAGACATGGAGGTTGAGGATTCTTGTCACTCAAATTAAGGAATTATGGAGAGAATTAGATTATGTGATTCCAGTTTATGTGAGTAGAGATCTAAATAAAGTGGCAGAATTACTAGATAATATAGGCACTGAGAAGGAGGTAGGGGTTCAGTGGCAGAGTGACATGGTTATTGAGGATGAGATGATTAGGTAGGTTGGTGAGAAAATCCAGTGTTTAGCTAATTTGGACAACCATTCCAAAAATATGGTTTAGGGGATTTGTGCTCCAATGTAGATCTTATTTTACAGTTGTAAATAGGTGAACAACCATTATAGAAATATGGTTTAAGATATTTGGCTCCAATGCAAATCTTATTTTACTGTTGTAAGCATATGTTCTCTTTGGCTAAGGCTGGGAGAAGTCTCATCCCAAATTGTAAATGATATTTGTTTTAATACAATTTTTTTTTTTTACAAATATACCATGAAGGTACCATGGGGGCACATTAGCATGTACCAAATAATGTAATATACTCCAACAAGTTAAGCACAAATGATAATCACCAATGTATAAGGTGGGTTTGTCAATAAGCAATAGATGGTTGATCCAAAAATAGATACAATCCCCTCATACATCAATAAAATATAAATTAGGTAAAGACTACAAGTACACACACATATAGAAATGGGTCTATAGACAGTCATAAATGATTGATCCAAAAATTGACACAGGCCTCCATAGATATCTATGCAAACAATGCAATTACAAAGACTGTGCGAATATCAAGGGTTTGATTTTCGCATAAGCCACTTAGGAATCGATTGCTATAAAAAAATAATGAAGGGTAAGCCTGAAAACTCTTGGATATTTCTTACATTATATGCTACTACTATTTATATATTACATCAGGGAATATTTCCTTCCCAAATTATCTATAGGTGAATCTAACAACTCCAACTACCTTTTCTAGGGATATTGAACATTAAATGAGGTACCTTTGGGTCAACATGAATGTCAGATATAGGACTACTAGCACCATGTTTATATTAATTGAATGTTTGAGTCATCTAGTTCAAATATGATTTGGCAGGTGGTCTTCATCCTTCTAGGTAGGAATACATTAACTTAACATACCTATTTCTACCATAGTTCTTTGTGCTTTGGCTTGACTAAGATATTAGTGGTAGCTCTAAATTTTGGAATTCTCCTTGGTCCTTTCAAAATATAAAGCCTACCCATAGGATGGTCAAGAATTTTTATATTGGTGCTTGATTAGACATCACACAAAATCTGATATCAGAGTTACCTTTGTCAGGAAAGACTAGCTTTTTTCCTTCATTATCATTTCTATTGAGACTTTTATTTCTTTTACTCGATGAGTTTCGCATAACCTCCAACTATCAAAACTTATATTGGTGCTTATTGGGAAAATACTATCTCCTTGGATGATAGTTTTATGAAATTTTTAATTACCTATGGTTGGGAATTTTCCTTAAGTGAAAATAAGCATTGTGAAGCCACTACAAAGACCAAAATAAATTTGCACAAAAAAGGCCAAAATATTACACTCAAGAGACTTTAAAATGTTGAATATGCATTGGTAAGATTGAAGAGCATGACAGCTAATTTATAATCACCTTCATGAGTTTAAAATACATTCTTTAGAATATATTATTCCCTTGATATTATTTGATAATATACTAAACATAGATCCAACATGGAGAAACGAGCACCATGGAGCTCATCCAACAACTCATCAATGACTAGAATGGGAAATTTATCTTTGATAGTAAATTTTTTGAGTTTGTAGAAATCCATTGATAACAACCAAGTCCCATCCTTCTTATGAACCAATAGTACTAGAGATGAATATAGGTTGAAACTTGGTTGAATGATCCTTGCTGCTATGAAATTCTACACCATCTTTTCAATTTTAGTCTTTTGCACATATGGGTACCTATAGGGATGAATGTGCAATTGTATGCTTCCTAAAATGAGCTAAATGGCATGATTATGTGTATGCCATGGTGGTAACCTACGGGGTTATGCAAAAATATATGCATGCTTATTTATAATTTCCTGTAGTTTAGTTGGCTAAGCTATTTAATTGGTAGCCATGACTTGAAGAGAAAATAACTATGCCATCACTCATTGAGATAATTTATTCAATTTTTTTTTATTTAGTGGGATTTGATGAGTTAGTATGGACTTTTAGACATCCCACAAAGAGTGTTTTGCTTTCCCTTCTTAGTGAATTGTATCTAAAACACAAAATTCCCATACTATTAGGTCTAATGTACAAAACCACTAAGTTCCCATCACAATATCACATCCTCCTAAGGGAAGGGTAAATATGTTTGCTTTGAGGTTGTATTCACCCATCTAAACCTTTATATTTTTATATTTTCCTTGAAAAATAGGGTTCCCCTATTTGACACTATGAATTCAAAAGAATTGCATGAGTATATGTAACATTTTTCCTTTTTGGCCACCAATAAATCAATACAATCATGGGTATTGCTTTAATCAATAATGATAATAAGTCATTGTCCCTTAAAATGCTCTACCACCTTCATGGTATTGAAATTGAAGATCCTAACTAAAGTATGTATTGATATCTCAAGTGGTTGGTTCTTTGTCAATTTTTAATCTTTAGGTTGCTCTTTTTTTATGTTTCTCCTCTTCTTCCTGTGATTCCTTGGTGGAAGTTTCACCCATATCATGTAAATACAATTTTTGTTGTATGTACTTATAGCTTGGAGAATATTTATCATCATGATTATTATATAATCAATGTGCCCTTTGTGCATCCATTTTTTTATTTGGTAAGGTATTTGATTGGAGGTGGTTTATTGATCATATTTTAGGAGATAACCTCATTGAAAGTAGAGCTTCAGTATAATATGAAATACCAGATGGTTCATTCCTTTCTAACCTTGTACTAAATAGATTTTTCTTTACAATAAATTAACTATTACATCATTATAATAACTCCTACTTATAATAAAGTAATTATTACATCATTCTTCTACTTACATCATTACTAACATCTACTTATAATAAAAGTAGTGGTTACATTGTAATGGGCCCATACACACTAGGTGCCCAGGGTGCAATATTCCTTAACGATGGATATTTTAGGATAGGGTCCTAACACTCTTTCTAAGGTATTCAACTTAGTTGTATTTTATGAATACATGCTACTTTGTTTAACTTGGTTTCATTTTTTAATCCTTGCTCTATTTCATGCATTCCTTGGGTTAAAAGTGGTCTAAAAACCAAGCTCTATTCTAATGCATTTAACTAGTTGTAATTGATAAACCTTACTATGTTTAGAAGCATTCAACTTGGGTTCAATTGATAAACCCTACTTTGTTATGAAGCATTCAAATGGTTGCACATCACTCTATTTTGATTTATTTACCACATTGATCTATGTCAATTGGTAAAAAAAAAAATTATTTGTTTCAATTACATATTACTTGGTTGTATTTTGGAAGGAATTTTATTTTTTTTCTTTAGATACACCACGCTTATTGATTACAAAGTAAAAATATTATTATGTTTCATGGGGATTAGCTTAATCCTATTTCCATGTGGTAATTACCCTATGTTTTTAAACTTGAGTATTACAGAAAATTGAGGGAGGATATTATGACAAGACTTTATCTTGATATTCTATTTGAAAATGCTATTTTAGAAAATGTTTTGATCATAACTATTCATACCTTGTTTCCTTCATAAAAGTAATATTGCCGCACTTAGAGTTTTGAAGTGTTTTATGGGGATTCTAGTGACCCTCTTATATCCTTGGAAGAAGTAGTAAGCATGATTATTTTCAAAGTAGAAATTGATTTCCTGAATGTAAACATAAAAAGATTTTGTATTTACAATAATGATTGTTGGGCTATAAGTGAATTTTAAGTACCTAAGTTATAATTGCTACTATAAGGTTGGTTTTTCTTCTAAATTTAAATGAAGGTATTATATGCTTTTCAAATGGGAAAATTGACTACAATTATGCATCAATACTATCTTAAATGGTTATATATTTTAGTTAGTACTTTAGTAAGCAATGAAACCGATCCATGCTTTTAGTTGAAATGCTTAAGTGACTTTCTTAGGAAATTGACTATCATAATGAATGCATATAAAATTGCTCAAAGTATGAATGAATTTCATGGTTTATGTATTGCTATGAAAAATCATTCTATGACTATCATTCATGGTAAAATTATTTTATGGATTGAATGTATAAGTACTTTTGGTTAGAAAAGAAAGCAATGTTTGCATGTTGTAAGTAATACATTAAAATTAAGCTACATGGAATGATTCACATGATATAGATATGAATGTTGAAACCTTTTACAAAAATCAACTTGAAAATATAACGAGAAGGTTTGGAAGATCAAACTTGTCCATCATGGATATAGATATAATTTATTGGGTTGTACATGTGGGTTGCATTTAAAAATATGATGTGGTTGTACATGGGAAGACTATTAGATGTATGCATAGCAGCTTCACCTATGGTTCAAGCTGCTTGTTGCACCAAAAATAGATTTAGATATAAGTATATACTCATAATATTCAAGGAAAGTATGTGTGGATGTATTATGCTCTCTCTAGTTGGGTTGATTTAGTGTATCTAGTCCTTTGTGAAGGGTCATAACTTCTTTACGTGAAGTTGAGATAGAGATATTTAGTTGAATGTCACTTGGTTGGATGATAAAATGTTCAAAGGATATTTTCTCTTCCCTAAATAGTGGCTTAGAAACTAGAAAAAAAAATGATTTAAAATGAATGTTGTATTTTATAATATTAGCTAGCTATTTGTACCAAAAAGGAGCCGCTACTCTCCATTTTCTAAATGATGCGATCCCCCACATCTTGAGAATTTAGGACCTACAATCTCAAAAAATTTTGGATTGTCCTCCAAGCCATCAATTTATCTCTGCTAAGACTGGATATCGATATTTGCTTCCATGATCTTTGCCCTTGACCTTCATAGATGAAATCAACCACTAAGGACCATCCCATCCGCCTGGTTATATTTTCAACTAGAGAGAGGTGGGGATATAATGTAAAGGATAGTCAAGGAGCCACAAATCCCTCCATAAGATAATAGATATTCCATTACCCAAAATCCACCTGTAGCCTTTCACAAGGGAGTCTCTAGAACTACGAAGACTACTTCAGAAGATCAAACCTCTCTTAAGAAGGGTATCCACATGGAAGCACCTAGATTGCCTCCACACAAAAGCACCCATATTGTGAAATGTATGAATATGATGTTGAAATTATTGAATGCAATTAATTTTCCATATGACATAGAAGTATGTTGTCAATGTAGCTATAATTATTATTCTCTTGATTAATATGAATACATATGGTCATTATTAGTAGGAAAAAGTATTTGAGAGGGCTAATGCTAATACCTTGAAATAATTTTACTAATGCACTATACCAAACATTATGTGAATGTATGTTTATATTTTGATAAGTTCAACCAAATGACAAAAAATGGAATAGTTCCATTAGAAAGTATTTATCTTTAACTATCATAATCAACTGGGATTATTCTTAATTTATTTTCAAGGCTATGAAACTATAGTTGGTTGTAGTAAGAGTTTCTTATGATAGATCTAGAACAATATGATAACTCAATATTATCTTTATATATCATCCTAGTTAGATGATGGACCAGGACTTAGATTTCTATAGCCCCTTCTTCATAAATATAATATAAATAGGTTCTTTTATCATGAACAAAACTTCTTTCAAATAATATTAGGATAAGTACCCTATATTACACATTGAAGGCTTTAGCTACTATCTCAATTAAAATGATAAATGCCTTATTCACCTTGTATTGGGAAATATGCAATACTAGAATGTGTTCTATCAAGATATCTTGAAATGTTACCTCTAGGGGACAAGTATGGCCATCAAGAATGGAGGGAAAACTTACTAGATCTAGGGAGAGAGGGGATTTCTTGGATTGATGAGGATTGGGATTCCTTTAACATTAGTATACATAGAATGATAAGGTCTTATTGAGATAACCTTGGTTGAGATGATTAATTTATGTTTGAAATTAGTTGTGATGATTTAAGTTATCAAATAATTTAAAAAAAAAAAATTCATATAGCTATATTATGAGATAAAAATAGGGTTAATGTTACATATGGTATCATATCCCAATGTTAAAAATTAGGGCTTAAAAATTTCATCCATATTTCTAGGAAAATAACTAAGGTAAATCCATCAATAAGAACTAAGAAGGAAACCAACATGATAGATCAAGTATTGAACCTATTGCGAGTAATGCATGAGAGTATAGCCATGTTAGAGAACAAGGATCCAAATGGACCAGATAAAAAAGGAAATTCTCATTTCTAGAATGTGGGATATTTTGAAGATAGAAATGAAAGAAGGGATATATGAGTATCTATGAAAGTAGAGGGGGACCAAAATGAGTATCAAATGCCACAAAGAACCTTGTTTGAAATAGAATTATCCAAGGATATTTAAAAATAATTCCTCCAATCAAGTGGTATTAGCTCAATTGGTTAGATTCCTCAACATTTCAAGGAGGAGATCCAGGTTCGAATCTTGCCAAATGATACATGGATAATATCTAAGCTTTGTTGTAATACCACTATGTGGTGATGATGTAATATAGGTGAGGCTCATTTCAATCCCATATAACCCATTCAAAAAAAAAATTCTCTTCCAAAATATGATGGAAAAATCATTGGGGATGGAGCAAAATCATGGCTCATTAAAATGAGAAAATATTTTAAATTATGAGATTTTATCAAAGGAACCAAGGAATTACGACTAGCCTATCAATTAATAGACGAGGCATTGTTTTGGTGGGATAACTTAAAAGCTAAAAAGAGATTGAAGGTCAAAATAATTACCTGGGAATAATTCATTGCTTTCTTTAGATAGAGGTGGTTATCTCATATTTTGACTAGAAAACAATGAAACTTTAAAACTTAAGCCAAGGAAAAATGATAATGACCCAATATTAGTATACCTTCATCAAACTTCTAAAGTATGTTCAATAGTATTGTTAGAATTTATTACAATATTTGGAGTTATAAAATTATTTGACGCTTGTAATTATTAGGGGATTGATAATTATTTATCCAATATGAAATTTGAATAGTCACATCTCCCATGAGAATGTGATGAGATAAAAAGATAAGTTTAATGTTAAAACCAAAGGTCTCTTGAAATTAAGAGATACAACAAACCCTAAATATGGTTGATGCATGTAGATTTTGGATGGTGAATTGAGGCAGAGTAATGTGAAAATAATGTGTGAATACTTTATGAAATATTTTACCTAAATATTGTGTTTGTCTTCCTCCATTTTCAAAATGTGGTATCAGAGCCTTGTGTCAATTCTTAGAGAGATAGTGTTTGAGTTTGGATATTTTGTGTAAAAAGAGGGAAAATCATCACCATTCGACAACATTCCCTATGCATATATATAAATACGAGGATTCTATAAAGTTTCTTTTCTTTTACTTGCAGACTTTATCTATGTATATCTCCTTCAACCTGTCCAATGTCTACAATAAGGCATCATTTTCTCTTTTTGTGCATATCACCCTTTTTATAGTGATATTTCTCATTGATATTTTATTTTTTATTAACCCATGTCATTCCATTTTCATCCTATTGTGTTGTATATTTTGTGCTTAGCTATAAAGGGAAGTTATAAAAGCAAAATAATACAAAGCCTTGAATTAAACACTATTTTTCATGCATCCATTGGTCCTTTTATTTCCTCTTTGACATCTTACTCTGTTTATTCTCTTTTTGTGTAATTACTATTTATTTACTTGAAGGAAATAACTTGAGATATTTCTTATTTTTTAATAGAGTGGTGAAAGGAGAGAAATATTTGGATGCCACATGGAAATGGCCAAATCTATGCTGAAGACAAGAAATAAGCTATCTAAAACTAAGATAAAACACTAAGTCTGTTTAAATGTTGCCCAAAATACATGGGGTGTTTTTTAGAAGAGGATAATTAATCTCATCCACTTGGGGTATTTATTTTAAATGACTACCTAAGATAGTTGTAGATCACAAATAATGTGTGAACCAAGCATTATGCCATCTGGCCAAAAATTGGAGCTTGGATTTTGATGTGGATGAGGAGAGATATGTGTGCATACTGAGTACTAGTTGGATTACATAGCCTACATACCTATATTGACATTTATGTATTGTCATGGTGGCTAGTGTGTGAAGTTTAGGTGTATGAGGTTGCAAGTTCAAAACACTTAGCCCATTTATTTTTAATATATTTTTTAAAAGGGGTGCTAATTGGTTAAACTAAAGTTGGTGATTTATTTTTTATGTCATAAGTGCATAGCGGGGTAGTTGGTGTATGAAGAGTAGGTAAAAGGTTTATTCCTTTTGAGTGTTCGTTTATAGAAAAAAGTTACTTGTTTAGGGAGAGATAAGTGATTTTTTTTTAAATTCAAAGAAGTTTAAAAAATAAAAAGTGGGGAATTAAGCATTTCTAAAAAGGAATTGTGCATATAGGGGTTGAAAAGGTGTATTTTATTAAGAGGATAAATATTTGAAAGAAAGTCAAAAGGTTTTTTAAGGAGTGAATATTTTTGCAAGGAAGGTATTATTTTTTTGTAAAAAGGTGCATTTTTGGCTGAGGTCAACACCTTATTCTAAACAAATTTCTTGTATAAAAAAATTGTCTACAAAAAATTGAAACATGTGCTTTGCACAATTACAACACTCGGTATAAAATATACCTATAAATTGCATTTATATGTAATGATATTGTGTTAAGTTACTACATATAAAGTCTAATAAAGCTACCATAATGATGTCTAGGCATTGACCCTATAAATCATCGAAGAGAAATAAGAACACTTTTTGTGATATTTTGTTTCACTCCATCCATTGCCCTATTCATTACTATAGTTAGAAGTAAATATTAAAATTGAGAAAATCCTAGTTTATAGGGAAGTTATGCCTACGAATGAAGAATTCTCTTAAAATAGGTTTCATTGCTAGAACAAATTAATTTTAGTACTACTTTGGTTCCACATATCAATTTCTTTTACATACCTTAACCTCTCTCTCACATACAACCACATATACTGATAGGACTAGCTTCTTTCATGTACCAATAGGTATATCGAAACAACAAACATATTGAAAGGATTGGTATATAGGACTAGTGGTATATAGAAAATATTAGAGAATATTACATTATTTGATCTATGGTTTGAATGAGTAATTTATATTTTCCTTTATGCAAGAGTCTATGTGTAGGATATGCACAAGTGTCATAAAAGTAAGTCAAGAGTCTTGCATACAAGTGGCAAGATGAGAAGCCAAAGATCATTTAAGAATTGCAATAGTCATGAACTTGAAGAGTCATCTTATACAACTATATTATGAATATAAAGCTCCATATTATGTAATAAGAAGAAAAAAATGTATACATTGTACTTCATTTTTTGTGCAATTTTTATTATAAGTATTCTTTATGCTTGTACATGAATGATTTTAGCCATTTACATTCATATTTGATATTATAGTGAATGCTATTTTATTTATATTGGCTTGGATATATATTTGATTGCTCATATATTTAATTCTACTCTTGATTATTGATATTTTGACCTATAATATTGTGGCTTAATTATATTGGGACTTGTGATAATTTGAGATAGTCAGGATTAAAAGCCATTAGTGGTATCAAAGATACCACTTAACTTTATCTATTTTTGATAGAGTTATATTTTAGAAGCCACCATAATATTGGAGTATGTTCACTTTGAAAATAGTGACGACTTGGGCTCTATTTGAAAGGTCTAATTGAGTAGATATTGAGAGAGCAAATAAAAGTCGCCTTGATTTGTATGTTAGGGTATTTCCACTTGGTTTAAAGAAAACCAGTGAAGACAAGGACTCAACTAGAAGTGATTAAGGGCCAAATAAAAATAAATTTGGATGTGAGGGGACAAAGAAAAGTCACCCTAATAATAGTTGTATTCTCTACAAAAGAGGAGAATCATTTTGTTATTAGTTTTGACTTAAGACATCAAAGAAATATCTAGAGATTGAGAAGCATCATGGATTATAAAAGAAGTGAGAAACATCAAAGCTTCTAGGGATAGAGAAGCATCTAATCTTCCTAAGTTCAAATATTGAGAAGCGGTATAAGCTTCCATAGATAAGAACAATACAAAAAAGTATAGAGAAGAAGACTATAGAGATAAGGAAATATAGAGACATATAGAGAAGTTGAAGTTCTAGTTAATAAAAAATAGAAGCATAAGACTAACTATAGCATTTCAGTCTTGGCCTTGAAGATATTTTACAATATTTCTAAGAGAATCTACTTCACATAAGAGAAAAGGAGAATATTAAGGGTACTATTATGCATAGGTAACCAGTGAGAGTGTTGTCCAAAAAAGCATTCAAAGCAAAATATAGAAGTGCTATCAAAGAGAACTATTAGAGCACCATCTACGAAGGCACCTAAGAAAATCTAGCAAAACCTAAGCATAGATATCCAAGGATCTCGAGTAGTTGAGGCAGAGTAACATGAGAATGCCATTTAAAAGCATAGAGCACCATATCGTGTGCTAAAGAAACTAGATAGTTGAATAAAGCGCCATATAAAAGTGTAGAGAGCCATCCTAAGCATGTTGTAGAAACCTAAGAATTACATAGAATGCCATCCCAAGTGTGTTGTAGAAACCTGAAAAGTTGCATAAAGTGCCAACCTAACCTGAGTGTAGCATTAAAAATTTGGCAAGTAGATGTGAGAATTGAATATGGAGTGATTGTTACTATAAGTTAATGTTCATATATTAAAATTCATAAGGTATTAAACACGTTCCAATTTTTGAACGCATTGAAGAAGGAAAGGTATGACTTATGACCTTTCATATTGGAGGGAAAATTAAATAGAATTGAATTTAAATTTTATAGAAGTTCTAGGAGGGATTTATAAGGTTTTCTACTTTGGAATTTATTTATTTCAAAAGTTAATTTTTGAAAGGTTTAAATTTAATTAAGTTTTAGGACTTATAAGGATTTCTACTATAATTTGAAATTGATATTTCAAATTTTTAATTTTTGAGTTTTTTAATATTTATTAAAGTATGGAGTGATAAGGTTTTCTACTTCAAATTGGATTTAAGAATTTAGAATCTATCATGGATTATTGGTATATTGATTCTAGAGCAAGTAGGCATATGACAAGAAATAAACAATGGTTTAAAACCTTTCAAGAGAAACATGAAAAACTAGTTGTTATAGCAGATAGTATGACTTATGAGGTCAAAGGAGTAGGAGATGTTCTAATTGATTTATCAAATAAAAAAATATAATTAATAATGTACTATATGTACCTGGACTAACTGCTAATATTATTTCAATATCTCAATTAATGGATCAAAATTTAGCAGTTGAATTCAAATTTGTTAAAAACAATAAAAAATGCCTTATTACTAAACAAGAAAAAGTCATAACTTCTAGTTGTTAAAAAAATAACCTATTTTCTCTAGATACATCATCAAATATGGCTTTGACAATAGGTATTTCAAAAACAAAAGAACTTTGGCATAAAAGGCTAGGACATATAAGTGCATCTTCATTGAATGAAATGATTTAACAACAAATGGTTGAAGGTTTGATTAAACTCTCATAAGAATCTATAGTGTATCCAAAATGTCTTGTAGGAAAACAACATAGAGTACCTTTTGAAATCAGTCTATATAAAACTCAAAATTTTTAAAACAATTCAACTATCTATTTAATTATTTTTTATCAAAAATGAAAAATTTTATACCATAAACTAAATTCATTTACTGCTACTACCTTTAGGGATTTCAGATCGATAAGTCTCTGCAATACGGTGTACAAGATTCTTTCAAAAACTATTGCCAATAGACTTAAGTTTATTCTCCCAAAAATTATTGATGAAGCCCAAAGTGCCTTTGTTTCGGGTAGGCAAATTTTGGATGGCGCTATCGTTATTCATGAGCTACTGCATTCGGTGTATAAAAGCGGGAGATCTGGATTCTTCCTAAAGCTGGATATTAACAAAGCATATGACCGGGTCGCTTGGCCATTTTTAATAAAGGTTTTAAGAAAGTTTGGGTTTTGTGATGAATGGGTCAGTTTAATTCAGGCTTGTTTTTTGACAACCTAGTTTTCGATGCTCATCAATGGGTCTCCGACAGGATTTTTTCGTTCTTGTTGTGGGTTGAGACAGGGGGACCCGTTCTCTCTATTTCTGTTCATTATTGTTGCGGAGGCTTTGGGCAGATCTTTTATCAGATGTCAGAATTTTTTGGGATTGAGGCTTGTGACCACTTGCAACCCTATTTCGCATCAACAGTTCATGGATGACACTCTTATTTCTTATGTAGCTATGGTGGAGGCAACTGGAGAAGTTAAAGCTATTATTGACTATTATGAAAGGGTCGTTGGTCAGCAGATAAGTCTTGCCAAGAGTGGTTTGTTTTTTATTAATACTCTCACGGTGGTCCAGAGAGAGATTGCGAAAGTTTTGAACTGTCACACTGCTTCTTTCCCTTCTTCATATCTTGGATTACCTTTGTTTGTGGGGAGAGAAAAATCTGAGCTGTAGTCTTCGTTAGTTGAGAGAATTCAATGTAAACTTGCTGCGTGGAAGGGAGTGTTGTTGAGCCAAGAAGGTAAGGTGGTTTTGGTGTAGAGTACTTTATAGAGCATCCCTATTTACTTTATGTCAATGTTTCATGTTCCCCTTAAAATGGCATCAAAAATTGATAGTGTTTGTAAAGATTTCTTATGGGTGGGGCCGGAGTTGAAAGGAAGATTCCATCTTGTTTCATGGGAGGCGGTTTGTAGAAAGAAATCCAATGGAGGGTTGAACTTAAAAAGTGCAGTTAGAATGAATAAAACTTTGATTGCAAAAATTGGGTGAAAGTTGGCATCTGAATCCTATAAATTATGGGGATCCATATTAAAAGCCAAGTACAAATTTAGCTCCTTTATTTCTGAAGATTTACTCTCAAGTGGTTCGGCTTTTTGGAATAGGTTGGTTAAGACTAGGGATCTGGTTAAAAATCATTGCAGGTGGGTGATCGAGAACGATAGAAGGCCCTATTTTGGGAAGACGTTTGGTTTCGTGATCGTCCATTGGCGGAGGAAGTGCGATTTCAGGGATTGGTTGCTAATTCCAGAGAAATGGGTTTGATCTATGTGGCTGACTTCCTTGAAGACAGAGGGGATAGAATTGCTTGGGCTACGGTGCTAGTTTGTGTAAGGTATGGCGGTGATAGACAGGTTTGGGAGAGCCTTAGGGAGGAATTGTATCTTTGCGTTATTCATAAATCAAATGTTGAAGACCGGTTGATCTAGCGGTTGGAGAGTTCGGGAAGATATACGGTCAAATTGGCCTATAGTTGCTTAAATGTGGAGGAGGGGTCGCATTTCCCATTCAAGTTACTCTGGCTTAAGCATATTTCCCCCAGGGTTAATATAGTTTTTAGGTTGGTTGCTCAAAACCGAATTTTAACTGTAGAGAATCTTCTCAAAAGGGGTTGGCACATGGTCAATCGATGTTATCTCTGTGAATCTGATTGGGAGTCGACCTCTCACCTATTGCTCAACTGTTGTATTTTCAAGGAAATAATTCTTTCTATTCTCAGATGTTTGGGTGTGGAGTGGGTCTTCCCAGAGACAGTTTATGATTGTATCCTTTAGTGGTCACCGCCCTTTCATTCCCCTCGCCTCAGGTGTTCTTGGCGGTACTTGCTCCCTCACGCGATGTGGGAAGTTTGGAAAGCAAGAAACACAAATATCTTTAGGGAGAAGATGGTGGCAACGATCTTATTGAGTAATCGAATTATTGGTAAAATGGTGGAGAACATGGAAAGCGCCGCGGTGTCTATGGACTTGCCAGAGGCATCGAAGTAGTGCGAAGTTAGGTTGGAATAATTTTTGGGTTTTGGAAATACAAATCAACCACCGTCAGAGCCTAACATAAGCAATGCTATTAAATGGAGTGCCCCCCTATCAGGTGGGTGAAACTAAATTTTGACAGAGCAGCAAAGGGAAGATTGGGGAAGACAGGCTCGGGAGGGATTATTTGGGACCACTATGAAAACCTTTTGCTGGCGTATGTTGATACTTTGGGTATGAATTCTTTGTAGGTGGCAAAGGCGAGGGCGGCTTACCTTGGGATTGCCTTGCTAAATGAATTCAATTTTAAAAAAGTTGTTATTGAGGGCAATTCCCGCAACATTATTAATATGCTTATTGGAGCGTGCCATGTTAGTTGGAATATCGCCAATCTTATTGATGGAGTAAAGTTGTATCGGGAGTCGAACGATGTTCAAATTTATTATACGCTCAAAGAGAGAAACACTACTGCTAACATGATGACGAATATTGGAGTGAATCTTCATGGATATAGGGTTTGGCAAGGGGAATTTCCACTGGACCTCATCAACTGTGCTCATAATGATGTTTGTTAATTGGTCTCGGGTGGTGGAAGTTCACTTTGTTAGAAGATTTGGTGCAGTTTTTAAGAATGAGGGATAGTTGTATCTCTTTGCTAGTTATATGGCAATCGTAGAAGTTGGCAAAGGAATGTTCGTGAATGTTCTTTGATTGAAAGCATTATTTCTATCGGCTCGGGGAGCTTTATGATGAGGTGGCCCCCACTTACTCTTGTCTTGCCATTATGCTTCTGCCTTGGTTCGTCTGCGTACCTTGGGAAGTGGTTATCGGCTCGGGACAGTTGGGTTTCTTTTCTTGAAACTCCCAAATTTGAAATGTGGCGTTTGCTGGTAGCAGAAGCAACGTGGTGAAGTTTGGAGCTCCATTAAGATGGCATTGGACTATGCGGAGGAGGTAGCTCAAATGTCCGGTGGGTTTATCTCGGAGGTTGATGTTGTGTTGTAGAACTACCTCGGTTCTCTCACAGGTCTTTTCAAATTTCCTGGCCCTTTTGATCCTCTAGTTTGCAGTGTAGGTTTATGCAATTTCTGTTTTATTTTGGTTAGTGTTGTAGTGCAGTTTCTATACTCGTCTATTTAAATGCTAAAATGCACTCTTTTGGTTTGTTGTTTTCTATCTGTTGTAAAAAATTTTGGAGCCCCTTTCAAAACCCTTTTCTCTTAATATTATCAAAAAAAAATTCCAACTCACTTATAAACCTTAATATTTAATTAAAAAAAAATTATATTAATTTTTAAGATTAAAACTTTAAATTTAAGTTAAATATGTCCAATCCAATATAACCACTATAGTCTAAGTCAAACGATAAGCAACGAGGTTTTTTTTTGGATTTGCATGCAACTTGGTTCACATGTGCTTGAACTTAAAGTTCGAATTTAGATTTTTTAAATAATTGGCTTCTTTCTTTCCGAATGTATATTTAATATTGTTTTGGTGTTGTTATTGGCAGTTTGGGGGACACTCTTGTATACTCTTAACCATAATGGTTAATGTATTGGTTTATGGGGTGTGCTAATCCTACCACCATTTTTTGTATGATTAAACATTATTTTATTAATATAATGGCTTTTTCATAAAATATATATATATATATATATATATATATATATATATTTAAAAAATTATTTTTAAATAATATATTATATTTGTATTAATATATTGACAAGTTATAATTTTGTATTATTATATTAACAAGTTGTGATTTTGTTGTGAAGAGGATAAGTGTGACGGATTTGATGCAGTTGTAAGGAAAACATTGCTTCCTAGTTGTTTTCCTTACTAGCGAAGGAACGTGAATGCTTATAATGTTAAATTCTTTGCTGTCTATAGACTTAGCCTGTAGTATTGGTAATTTTGTTTAAGTATGATTTTTAATTGATATAAATTTTATTTTAAAATAAATTTGGACGAAGTTATTATAAATTTTAGTTTATTGGTTGAAAAAATCCAAGTAATTAATTGGTAAATAACCATTTGACCACTATCACCGGCCTATATCAAATAAAAATACAAATACTTATTACTGTTCTATATTGAATAAAAAAATTTAAAGTAAAATATAAGAAAATGCTGTACATCATATAATAATTTAAATCGAAGTTCTTTATGATAAGCAAGTTGAGGAACGTTGTAATCCATCTTTGAAATTTTTCATTAAGTTTGTTTATGGATAGTACACACGTACTCTCCCATGATTTTTTTTTAAAAGGAATAAAGGACCCATAAATTTTAAAACTTAATAATTTTTTTATATAATACAAAAATAACTCATGCTTACCTTTTTAAATGTTTAAATTTAGGTTAATTATAATTTGATAATTTATTTTTAAGAATAAAATGGACTTGCAAATTTTAAAACTTAATAATTTTTTATATAATAGAAGAATATCTCATGCTAACATTTTTAAATGTTTATTTTGAGTATGCAATATTTAAAAGATATGTTTTCTTTGATGTAATGATTATCATTGATTATAATTGGTATGTGTTTTGTTGGTAGCTTTGTTTCTTAACCTTTGCCAATGAGGGTTATTTTGATTCCCTATGGGGTGTGTTAACCCACCTACTAAAGTCTTTTATCTTAATTTAATGTAAATTTGTTTTTTTCATTAAAAAAAGATACGGGGAACAATTTTCGTTAACATAAGGTTTTAATCTGCACATCAGGTATCTTACTGGCAAGTTTCTTCAATCCTCTGAAGGAGGTCCAGGATTTAAGCTTGGCGGTCTACGTCGGATACAAAAAAAACCTTGGCTAGCCTAAGGGGTATATCCGGATGGGACAAACCCCGTAGAATGAAAAGTCCTAGCCTCTACGGGATATGGGGAATGGTTTTCTTTAACATAAGGTTTTTGTCCCAGGGGGACAACGCAGCGATTTGGGCTTTGACTCTTCTTCAGAAGGTTCAAGGTTCAAACCGCGACGTGGGTGAGTGTGTGAGGGGTGGGTGTGTTAAATTCCCTATTGATAAACATAGCTCTCAGTTTTAACGAGGGACCATGGTTGGGAGGAGATTGCTTAGCCTTGTGCGTTGGTCGCATGGCGTTCTCACACTAACCAAATAAAAAAAATGTTAATATTTTAATGAGTTTAGGATAAGTAATATAAGTAAAGAATTTCACATCACATATTAAGATTGAGATTGTAATAGTTAAGTAAATTTTAATATTTTACAAAAACATTGATGAGTAGAATTAAAGGTGGCCTCATTTTCGTATTTTTTGTTTTATATCTTAGAAAAAAAAATGAAAAGAAAGAGTATTATGAAGAAAAATCATTTAAGAAGTACTTGAGAATAAGGATGTGTAGACATGGAAAATGATTTACTTTCAATGGGCAATCTTCCTCGCAACCTCTAAGAGGTCCCCAACCCTTGCCAAGGGCAAGGGAAGACTTCTTTACCCTTCCCTTTTATTTTCTTTTATCTTTTAGCGAAATCGCGCCCCGTTTTCACGAAGTGTGACTTCGTAAAAGTGATATCGCGCCTCGTTAGGACGAGGTGCGATTTCATCGTTTTAATTTAATTTTCTTTTGGTCCGCTTAGACCTGGGTTTAAACCCTCCAATGTGTTTTTACGTCGGCTGTGAGTTTATTTGTGCCCGCCCTGATCGTCTATAAAAGGAAGAGCAATCTCACTCTTTTAATAATAACGATCACGAACTTACTAATGCTCATGCGATCTTTGTCTTCTAATACTTACTATTTTTATTTCGCTCTGCTTTCTGTCTTCTGCAAGCTAACTAGAAGTGCGAATTTTAGATTTTAATTTCCTGTTGCGTGGATTGGATTGCTACTTAACTTGGTGGATGTGCGTTGTGGCTCAGAGGGAAAGAGTGTCAGTCCAGATACTTCACCTTATTCTGTTACTTCTGCGCTCTCCATTTAGGTTTTGATCTCTATGATTTCATATTTAATTTACATTCTATGCATGCGCTTTTATTTTTCATGTGTTTGAAGCGAAATCGTGTTCGGTTCTATCGAGGCATGACTTTGCTAACCCTAATTTAGGATTTTAGATCACAGAAATGAAATCGCACCCCGTTCTGATGGAGCACGACTTCACCGAAGCATTATCGCACCCACCTTTTGCTAGGCGTAATTTTTACCTGAGATCAATCTGGGGGTAAGTTATGTTTTCTGACAGTTTGGTTAGCTTCATTATTGTATACTGAGCATATTGGCATATTCTGTTTTTGTTTTTACTAATTCTGTATATTTGTTTTATGATTCATTCTCCAAAGGTCAATTTTTGATTTTATATTAAAGGTTTTGGGACCTAGGGGGCTTGATTGTTGTGCCTCCAAGGACTATTATACATTGGCCTAAGCAGGCCCCTTAACACTGATCATCATTTTTTGTGTTTCTTAGATTATCTTGCAGGAATAGGTATTTTGATATTATTGGACAAGAAGCATCAAAATTTAGGATCAACCATCGGTTAAAGCTAAGTATTTTGATTTATCTTAATGGTTTTTTGATCTTATCTGAATATAATTCTTAGGATTATGAAAATGAAAAGCATTTAATTTGCATCTAGGGATAATTTATGTGCATTCATTTTGTATATATATATTTTAAAGGTTTTCTGGAATAAACCCTAGGTTAGTGAGCATTCAAAATAAAGAATCATATTAGGCTAGCTCTTGTATGCTTGCATTCTATTTTCAGTTGTTATATTCTATTTTTTGCATTGTTATTTATATTTCTTAGCTTAGAACTAGAAATACCAAACTTAGGTGTTTTCTTAAAACTAAACACATCAAACTTTTCTTGCATATCTTGAGGACTTGGAGCGAGTCCTAAAACCATTCATGGTGAATCCATCTCCCTAGCATTGAGTGTAGAGCACAACATACCCCTGCGGTTCACCCCACAAAAGGTTCCCTCCTTTGCGGATCTAGCCTTTTTTTGGGAATCGTACACAGTAGGACAATTTTCCCCCTCTACAAGATGTCTAGTTGAAATTTTTTATTATTGGAAAATTAATGAATTATCATGATTAGCAATTAATAATTAGTTAATTTTTATTTTGTAAATGCTAATTATTATTATTATTTTATTGTTGAATACACTCACACACACCCATCACATGAAAATGTTAATTATTATTCATTTTGTATATGAAATCAACTAACTTTTAAATTTGTAAGTGTTGAAAGATCACCCTCTAGGAGGCAAAAGAGGGGAGGTATCATCGGAGAGAAGGTGTTTGAAAGAAGCAATCAACCTAAAAAGATTTCATAAAGAAACCTTCTTGTGAGTTTTGCAAGAAAGAAGGACACAAGACACAATTTTTTAGGCTTTAGATTAAGAAGTTGGAAGAAGCAACAAAAAAGGAAGTGCTAATGTTACCCTTTTTTATGTTCAAAGTGGGGATGGATTTGAAGGAGAAACCTCATAGGATCATCTTGCAGTCCATTTTTCATATTGGACATCCACATCCTCAGATAAGTGGATAGCTTATTTAGGGGCTACTAGATATAACATAAAGCATAAGCACCTTCTTCAAGGATACAACAAGAATCATGCTAGAGAATGTGTTGTTATTGAGGATGACTCATCATTTTTGTTGGCTAGAAGTGGAGATATAAAAATTGGATATTCATCATTTCATGAGGTACTTCATGTTCCTAATGTAGGTCCTAAACTTTTATCTATTTATTGTATTACTCACACAAATAAGAAATTAGAATTCTATCTTGAAATATATGTGTTAAGGATATGGACAATGGTTTTTGGACTATTCTTCTACAGATTGTGATGAATTTGATCATGTGTATAAGCTTGATAAAATACCCTATATTTCTTCTTTCTCTACTAACACGAATAGTTTTGTTGTAGTGGTTGCACATACTAATAATAAGATTTAGAAGTGGTATCGTGGACTTGGACATCTCAATTATAGTTCCTTATGATACATGAGTCAACATGAGATGGCTATTGGGATTCCATACATATCACCTCCAAGTGGTGCATGTGAGGGATGCATTTTGGGAAAGCATCATAAGGAGACCTTTCTAAAAGGAGTTTGTAGGAGGGAATCTCAACCTTTGGAGATCATTCATAGTGAAATTTGTGTACCTATGGGAACACCTTATCTTTTAGGAAATAGGAACTTTCTTATTTTCATTGATGACTTCTCTGGATATGTGTGGGTATATACCATTCATATCAATGGTGAAGTATTTGAGGGGTTCAAAATTTTTAAGGATCTTGTTGAAAATCATTTGGATAGAAGCATCGAGTGTCTAAGGATAGATGGAGGTGGTGAATATGTTATCGATACTTTTCATGATTTCTTGTACACTCATGGAATAGTTATCGAAGGACTATTCACTACACTCCTAAATAGATTAGTACAAAAAAAGAAAAAATATGGTAATCAAGGATATGAATTGATGTATGATTTATACCAAGGGACTATATGATAGATTTTGAGATGACATAGTCACTTGTATAGGATATATCATCAATAGGGTTCCTCCAAGGGTACGGTTATGCACAATGGTGAATATTCACAAATTGGACAAATATTAGAATTTACAAAATTGGAAGTTGGTGAATATGAGGACCCTCGATGTCGGTCCATTCGCTTGAAATTTTCAAGACCAATTTTTTCTTAGGGTCAATTTGCCATAATATATCTAAACATAGGCATATTTATACTCGTTGGAAAGCTCTTTTTGAGCCCACTCTAATGGCGATGTTTTTATGAAGTTATAAGGTGATTTAATAGGTCAAAATATACCCCAAATATGAACTTAATTTTTAGGACTTCAAATACCCCAAATTTTGGTGTGAAGATGATTTATTTGATTTACTTAGGATTCTCTTTGATTCACCTTGATTTCAATTAGGATTCACCATTTTTTATAAGTAAATTTTGAGTTCAACCTCTTATGTATAACCCTATCCCAAGGCCATTCGATGGATGATACCTATTGAAAAATTGATATGCTACAAGCCCGACGTATCTATGTTCTAAATATTTGTGTATTTATCATGGGATCACATACCCAAGAATATTTAGGAAAAGGATGCACTTAAGAGTGATAAGTGTTTGTTTATGGGATAATCTAATATCTCAAAGCTACTTTTCTCTATGATCCTTGATGGCTTGAGGTGTTGATCAGGAGAGATGTCATATTTGATGAGGTTTTTATAGGTACTTTCATTTATCCTCTTAATATTTTAGCTTTTGATTCCTTTTCTTCTCTATCTATTCCAAATTTAGTAGGTTCTTTAGATATCTTCATTGGTTCCATTCCTATTCAAGCATCTTCCTTTTCTATTGGTTGTTCACCACCTATCAATTTAATCCCATCACAAATAGTTTCTAAGGTAGTATCTTCTTACCCTAGGGTATGATAGGATGAGTAGGATGTTTTTGATAATAATTCTATGGACTTGCATGATGAGGTGAGTTGTGATGACTTGGATTCTTCCATTTCAATTTTTAAAGTTGATATGGTCAATGATTCTCCTTCTGAACATCCTACACCCAAGTGGGTTAAGATGATTTTGAAGGATGAACAACCCATTATGTACCCTAAGTGGCATCAAAAGTTTTAGTTCTAAGATTTGAAGGCATCCCATTAATAAGACCAGATCATCTATTATTATGCTAAGGGGAAGCCTAAATGGGAATATTCCATGGTGGTAGAATATAAGGTATTAATGAAAAATAAAACATCGTAAATGGTTCCTCTTCCTATAATAAATATTGTTGTGGGGAGTAAGTGGGTATGCAATATCAAGTAGACATTGAATCATTAGATTAAAAAGCATAAGGTATGCATTTTTACCGAGAATTATTTTAGTAGGAGGAGGTGGACTACTCTAAGAATTTTGCACCTGTAGTCAAGATGGACTCTGTCAAAATGATTATTTTCATTACATCCTCCTATGGATGGAAGGTGCATTAAATGGATGTGAAGAGTACCTTTTTGTGTGGAGAACTTCAAGAGAATATCTACGTGTAGAAGCCACCCAAAATTGAGCTAGAGGGACTTACTTCATTGATAGGCCATGACTTGATATTTGTATGGTCTTAAGTAGGCTTCTTAGGCTTGGTATGAGAAAATCCATTCTTCCTTAGTTTTATATTTTAGCAATGTGAGTCTAAGCATGGTGTTTACATTAAATATCATTATGAGGAAACTTTGGTGATTGCATTGTATATTAATGATATTCTTATCATATGTAGCTCCACTACTTTAATTTAGAATATGCAGTCATAATTTTTTCCCACTTTTGAGATGATAGATTTGGGGCTCTTACACTACATTTTGGGAATCTAGATTAATTACTTAGATTTTGGCATTACCATTTATTAGCCCAAGTATACTTTGGATCTTCTTCAATGTTGTGGGGATTAAGATGGAGTGTAAGCCTACTTAGACCCTCTCTTTGATCTAGGTTTGAAACTTTAGGTTGATTGTACCACACCTTTGGATGATGCTTCTCTATAATAGTCGCTTATAATACTTCTCTATTTCACTTACACTAGATTGAATATAGCCTTTTCTATTAGCTATTGTTCTATGTACATGCATGTTCCTCATGAGAGTCACTAGATATTAGCAAAGTGGATTCTTAGATACATCAAAGGGTCATATCATATGGGCATTCACTATATTTGTTTTCATTTGATTTTGATAGGCTTTTTAGATGTTGAATGGGAACATAATTTGGATGAGTGGTGGTCCACCATGAGATTTATGCTCTACTTTAGATATGAGCTAGTTTTATGGTGTTGTAAACATCAATTCCCATTTCTAATTCTTCCATAAACATTGAATATCATGTTTCCAATGAAGCAACCAAGAATATTAGATGGATATTAATGATTTTTGAGGAGATTGACAGTCCTCATGTTTCTCTTATTATTCTTTGTTATGATAATTAGAGTACTATTCACCTTGTTTAAAATCCTATGTTTTATTAGTGGATAAAGCACATTGAGATATTGATATATTTTGTGGGATGATTCACACTCATGGGATGTGTTGTGGCCGCTCCACAACGTACCCCAAAATTGGGGACCCACCTTTTTGCATGTTTTCCAAGAAGACCGAAGTGGCCCATATGCTAAAGATCAAAGAAAAAGCAAAACACCGCAAGGAGGAAAAAGTGTCGCGATATCGCGACATGTTGCATTGTCGCGGCCAAAAGAGAAAAAGTGTCGCGATATCGCGACATGTTGCATTGTCGCGGCCAAAAGAGAAAAAGTGTCGCGATATCGCGACATGTTGCATTATCGCGGCCAAAAGAGAAAAAGTGTCACGATATCGCGACATGTTGCATTTTCACGGCCAAAAAAGAAAAAAAGTGTCGCGATATCGCGACATGTTGCATTTTCACGGCCAAAAGAGAAAAAGTGTCACGATATCGCGACATGTTGCATTTTCACGGCCAAAAGAGAAAAAGTGTCACGATATCGCGACATGTTGCATTTTCACGGCCAAAAGATAAAAGTGTCGCGATATCGCGACATGTTGCATTTTCACGGCCAAAAGAGAAAAAAGTGTCACGATATCACGACATGTTGCATTTTCATGGCCAAAAGAGAAAAAGTGTCACGATATCACGACATGTTGCATTTTCGTGGCCAAAAGAGAAGAAAGAAAAGAAAGAAAAAGTGTCACGATATCGCGACATGTTACATTTTCGCGGCTAAAAGCAACAAAAGAGAGCAAGGAGGCAAAAGTGTCGTGATATCGTGACATGTTGCATTTTTGCCAAGGGAACAGAGTAGTTGACAGTGCGTCTGATATTAGTGATGAACACCAGGACAGTGAAACTAAAGACTGCATAGTGACGTGGACATAAGGACAAAATCCAATGAATAAGACAAAATGTTACATAAGGAATCTTTAATGATTTGAAATCATTTAAGATGGTCGTTACACACGGAAGGAAATGGACGCAAGCCCATGTGGAGAAAATGAAACGAAGGGCCACAAAATAGAAACGAAAAGCCTTTTTGGAAACCAAAACACATGCATGCACAAGGGAAGGTGAAACGAACAACCATTGGAAAATGAAACGAAAAGCTTCCTAAAAATTTTAAATACGCCAGGCAAGGATGTTTTGAGGGGTTGGAAATTGCTGCGAGCAGAGTTGCAGATTTGAAGGCAAGAGGGCCATTCTGGACCTGTTTGAGTCATTTTTCTTCCATGGACTGGTTTGGGAAAACCAGAAATTTTGCTATTGTAAAATGACACATTTTTAATGCAGAAGTTTTCAGAAATTTGCATCTTGTGGGCAAGAAAGAAGGAGATTCTCTTTGCATGCTATGGATTTAATGTCTATTTCTTTTCTCTTTTTCAGATTTCGAGTTTGTAGATGGAGTTAATGCAAGTTTGCTTGGTTGCTTCATGTGAATGCTTGAACCTGAAATTTATTTTAAACCCTAGGAACCAGCACTTAGTCTATGGGGATTGTGCTTGTTTTGCAAGTCCAATAGGTTAGGTTGCATGCATGGAGACCTCACATCTTCGGTTTTGTCGAAATAGGATAGCATCATATTGAATGCATTTTATTTTCAGTTTTCTGCATTTCATTTTCATTTTTCTGCATTTTATTTTTCCAAAAATTTTAACTTATTTTAAATTTTCAGGCATTAAAATAAACATTTAAAAATTTTCAAAATCCAAAAACAATTCCACCATTGCCCCTTGTTTACAGTTACTTGCAATCACTAAGGTGTTCCAAGCATTCAAATTGAATATCTTTATTTGAGATTACTAATACACATATGCAAATGCTAATACAACGGAGACCTTGGAGAAGTTGTTTGTTTAACTTCTTTGCAAGAGGGGATTTGGAACCCAAATCCTAAAGGAGAGTGTACTTTCACAATTGGGTGAAAATACCACTCAACAGATTGGCGCTAGAAGGAGGGCCTGAATTGGTTTATTTCAAGTGTGATTTAAATGCTATAGGGATTTAAATTTTGAATATTTCATGCCCTATTGATTATTATCTTTAGCCCTCTTTTAACAATACAACCTTGTAGTGTTAAAAGGAGGACATGAATTGCTATGCATTGTTCTAACGCTTTTGATTGTTCATACAGGAATAATGTGTTTTGATTTGATTTTGAAAAATTTTGGTCTTGACTAACGAGGTTGTCTCCATGCAATTACTTTCATTTGATTTTAATGGATACATCTCTTGGTTGATGCTAACATGATTATTCATACGTTACATGTTTGATATTTGCTAGTCATTTCATGCTTATTTGTAAGGAATTATTTTGTCTAAAAATGTATTTGTTGTCGGTATTATGCTCTTCACTTGCGTGTAATGCGATCTTGTGAATCGGAAAGCCTACAACACTAGGAGTATGCTCTTCACTTGCGCATATGCGATCTAGTGAATCAGAAACTAATTTACATTTTTAGAATATTGCTTTGTCATGGTTCCTTCTTTTATTCATGACTAAAAAATTGGTTTTGAAGTTATATTTTGAGTTTTACTAATGACGACATACGATATAAGAGCTGAAGTAGCATCTCTAAGAGAAAGAATGGTATCTACGATGGAGGATCATTAGAAGGGTTTGTCTATACATGGAATACCCTATCAAATTCCTAAAATGTTATTGGACTTTCTACGAAGTTTTAATCAAGAGGTGCCACTAGGATACTTGCAAAAATTGTATGTCTACAAGAATACATTATGTCAATTCCAAATTTTCTATGAGGAGGTGGCTTGTAAGTTATTTGCATACATTTTGGATGATAGACCATTCTTTTGGTATGGCCAACTACCCATGGAGGTTAGGACTTCTTGGATACAACTAGAAGCAACCTATCTTTATCATTTTGGTAATCAGGTTGACTTAGAGATGTTGAAAAATCAGTTTACCTCCATACGTAATGAGCCTAATGAATCCTTGAGTCAATTCAATGGAAGATTTCGTGAGTTGCACTCCCAAATGTGGGAAAATTTTAACACATCAGAAGAGGAAGCTATTCAAGTATACATGGGAGCCATACACCCCAAACTTGCTACACTCATTAAAGAAAAACTTGGATGACTTGTCTCTAGAGACAATCTATGAGATCTTGGAAAAGGTAGAACAAGTTTTTGAAGAAGAAAAGGCACAACATGTTCACATGAGAGATTGTTCTTTTGGAGTTAGTGATGCCAACCTACACCAACCATCAAATGTAGCACCCTCCACTCCAATGATACCTAAGGTAAATGATCAAGGGGATGAATTTGAAGGTCCAAATGTTACAACCACCTTAGATGTAGTCCAAGAGGAGGTGCAAATTGCTAAGCCAACATCCACCAGTGAGGATTATGCAGAAATGATCTCATTCATAGAGATACATGATTATTCGGATAAAGGGGTCCTAAATTCAACAAGGTTTGAAATATGTGATAGGACAGAACCTACCATAGAATTGGATGAAGTGGTTGAAAGTGAAATTGGAAGAAAACCAATAAATGAATTTGAAGATATGATAGAGTTTCACCACTTGTTCTTGGAAGACACTCTTGATGAGAAGCTTGGAACTAATGATCAAGAAATTCTTCACCCTCCAAATTGTGATGAAATCAAATCATGGGTTACCAAGTTGGACTATGATAGCCTTACAAATTTGAATTCAAAAAATGACCCACTTTTGAAAATAATTGAACCATCTAAGGAAGGTGAAGGTGAATTTGATGAGAAACACATTGATGAATTGGAAGATGTTGAAGAAGTAGTTGAACGTCACCACTTGACTTTGGAAGATGATTATTATGATGCTTGGAAGAAGTGGGAAGACTACACTCACTCCAAAACTGCTAATGAAACTTGTGTGCCAATTGATATACAGGACAACATAATCGCCTACTCAAAGGAAGATATTACAACTCCTGTACAATTTGAGGATGTTTTGGAAGAGGGTTTCAAATCTCATCAAATTTTGGAAGATTATAATGATCCTACTACCAAGGACAAAGAAGAAAGTGAATTGATGAATGAATCAAAAGATCATGTCACAAATACCATGGAGTTTCATCCCACAAATTTGGAAGATAATTTTTACAATGGTTGGGGAAGATATGAAGATGTGTTATTTCCTCACACCCCTATTGATGAAACCTCTATTCCAATTTATATGCAGGATGTTGAAACTTCTACTTCATACGAAGATCTCACATTCACAAGATTTGAGAAGGTTACAAAATTCGATCATGTTGAATATAAATTCATTGAAGATTCGGATACAAGTTTGCATGATTATTTTGAGGATTCAAATGAAGAGATACCATGGATAGTGAACAAAGAGTTGGAATTAAATGACAAAGTGGTTGATCTATTAGAAGCAACGCAAGTGATTGATCATGAAGATGAGTTACTTGACATACACTTTGACCAAAAATATTTGAGGGTTGAAAAGGATGGGCATGTTTTCAATTGGGTGCCCAATTTTGGTATGTTTGATGAACAAGTAATCAATGAAGAATATGAAGACCATGAGGTAAAAGAGGGAATTGCAAATCCTCACCAAATTTTGGTAAATGAAAATGTGAAAAAGGTAAAATCTAAACCTTTGTGTCCAAACATCCAAGATTTAGGTGAAGATTTGTATAATTCAAATGATATTTATGATGAAATGCCATTGAAGGTGAATGAAGAACAAGGATTAATTTCTAACCACACCTTTGATAACATTACTTTAATGAATGAAAAGGAGCTTGATGCACTTAAATTGCTAAATCAAATTCATCAACAATTAATTCTTGAACCTAGGATAAAAACTTCTAATGATCCCCATTTAGTAAATATCCTAGATGCTTGTAAATTGTTGCACAATTTTGATTGGCCTAAGAACATGGAAAATGAATTGGCTTTGAAATTTTTAGAAATAGGCTCTTGCTTACAAAATTTCATTTTGGATAAAGAAAGCCTAGTTCTAAATCATGAATGGAATTATGAAATTTACACCTTAAAGAATAGACAAGAAAGAATTGAAAATCAACCATTGTCTAATCAATTTGGTAATTTGAATCTCACCTATGAGAATACTAATGGAACTAAATCTAATTGGTGGGGTGAGAGAGGAAAGTTGAATTTGGTTGCATTGTTTGGTCTAATCTTGTTTTTGTTTGATTCCTTCCACATTTGGCATGTGTATCACGTCATAGTCTTTTAAAGAATTCCAATCAGGTTTGGGATCCGGGAAAATGATAATCCAAACTTTGCATCATCTTGTACCATATTGTACATTTGTATATACTTTTTTGGTTTTTGATGTTGGGTTTGCATTTCAGTTTTGGTTTTAAGTTTTGTGTGTTGGTCCTTTGGACACTTTTGGTTTGTCTTGAAAAAAAAAAAAGCGAGATGTCAACTTATGTCCTTATGAATGTTGACTAAGACTAAGAGAATATGAAACATCGGAATTGTATTGCAGAAAGCTCCACGAGTATCGCAAACACATTAAAGAATATCGTTTGGAACTTGTGATGCATGAAGTTGTCAGTTTTAAAAATTATGGCAAAGTAGGTGGTATACTCCATCCGCATTTCAAAAAGAGCAATGCATTCATCCATATCTCATGTTACATTCCACATTGCATATACATTTCATCTCAGTTGCATCTTCATTTCAAATACAATCATTGAAAAGGTGTCGAATCCTCTTAGGGTTATTACATAACATATATTAAAAGGATCCTAAGGTTGGGAACTGATGCCCGAACTATCTTGAACCAAGCACGTTCTACACATATTAAAGAGGATCTTGAGAAAAATGGTCAAAACCATACTTGGAAGAAAAGGTGAGGCGAAAGGAGTATTTCGTGTCTGTCCTATCATGCAACATAATCCTTAAAACAATGGTTTTTACCACTCCCATAGTGCTTAAAGCCTAAAATTAGAGTAGTAAGGATAGGGTTAAATCCCCATCGAACTTAGGTTGAGGATCCAACTCCCCAAAGCTCTGATTTGACCTTCATGGAGTAGTAAGGATAGGGTCTAATTCTCATCTCGCTTAGGTTGAGAATCCGATTCCCCAAAGCTTCTATTTTGCCCACTCAAGAACTTGAAATTCCAAAGCAAATATTTTTCATTCTACTTTCATTGCATCATTGATATTGGATTGGAAGGATCGTACTACATGTCCCTTGCAAGGATGGGTAGTCATCCCCAAGGTTCAAGAAATCAAAAGTAAAGTCAAATCCTGGATTATGGGGTTGATCTCCACCGGGGCTATAGACGCCTGACTGGAAGTGGAGTATGCTCATGCGTGGCAACATGTCTTGTCTAAAAGCAAGACCACTGACTGCTCAAACGGATAGGCTAGCCTGACAGTTTCATCCATAATAGGTTAAATCATTTTGTTCAAGATGAGGTAATGAACTCCAGATCAGAGTAGTAAGGATAGGGTTAAATTCCCATCTCGCTTAGGTTGGGAATCCTATTCCCCAAAGCTCTGATTTCACTTACACTTGCACATGGGTTCAAGATGGTAGGGACACATAACCAACTTTGGGATCTAGTAAATTAATTCAGTATACATATATTTGGTCCTAAGAGGGTTTGACAGTTTTAATATGTTTGTTCATGATACTAGAAGGTTTGAGCCTTTGCAAAGTAGGTTGTTATATCTCTAGCATCTTCACCATACATTAAATCCTACAGGAATCATCCATAACTTCTCATATGCACGAATCATAAGTGAAATAGATGATGGAATGTTGACGAGTTTCAAACGATAGGGAATGAAGCACATTGCACACACCGAGCTGATGCTTAATAATTCTAATGCTTCATGTATTTCTCGTCTAGTTTCATTCTTGGGATATTTGCTGATGCTTGTGTTTGAGTTTTGAAGGTGTTCAGGTTGAGTTCTCACCGAAATGCTCAGGAGCATTTCCCAGCAGAGTCACCATTTGTTGTGGCTGCTCCACAACGTACCCCAAAATTGGGGACCCCCCTTTTTGCATGTTTTCCAAGAAGACCGAAGTGGCCCATATGCTAAAGATCAAAGAAAAAGCAAAACACCACAAGGAGGAAAAAGTGTCGCGATATCACGACATGTTGCATTTTCACGGCCAAAAGAGAAAAAGTGTCGCGATATCGTGACATGTTGCATTGTCACGGCCAAAAGAGAAAAAGTGTCGTGATATCGCGACATGTTGCATTGTCATGGCCAAAAGAGAAAAAGTGTCACGATATCGCGACATGTTGCATTGTCGCGGCCAAAAGAGAAAAAGTGTCGCGATATCGCGACATGTTGCATTGTCACGGCCAAAAGAGAAAAAGTGTCGCGATATCGCGACATGTTGCATTGTCATGGCCAAAAGAGAAAAAGTGTCACGATATCGCGACATGTTGCATTTTCGCGACCAAAAGAGAAAAAGTGTCGCGATATCGCGACATGTTGCATTGTCGCGGCCAAAAGAGAAAAGTGTCGCGATATCACGACATGTTGCATTTTCGTGGCCAAAGAGAAAAAGTGTCGCGATATCGCGACATGTTGCATTGTCACGGCCAAAAGAGAAAAAGTGTCGCGATATCGCGACATGTTGCATTTTCACGGCCAAAAGAGAAGAAAGAAGAACAAGAAATAAAAAGTGTCGCGATATCGCGACATGTTACATTTTCGTGGCTAAAAGCAACAAAAGAGAGCAAGGAGGCAAAAGTGTCGCGATATCGTGACATGTTGCATTTTCGCCAAGGGAACAGAGTAGTTGACAGTGCGTCTGATATTAGTGATGAACACCAAGACAGTGAAACTGAAGACTGCATAGTGACGTGGACATAAGGACAAAATCCAATGAATAAGACAAAACGTTACATAAGGAATCTTTAATGATTTGAAATCATTTAAGATGGTCGTTACACACGGAAGGAAACGGACGCAAGCCCATGTGGAGAAAATGAAACGAAGGGCCACAAAATAGAAACGAAAAGCCTTTTTGGAAACCAAAACACATGCATGCACAAGGGAAGGTGAAACGAACAACCATTGGAAAATGAAACGAAAAGCTTCCTAAAAAGTTTTAAATACGCCAGGCAAGGATGTTTTGAGGGGTTGGAAATTGCTGCGAGCAGAGTTGCAGATTTGAAGGCAAGAGGGCCATTCTGGACCTGTTTGAGTCGTTTTTCTTCCATGGACTAGTTTGGGAAAACCAGAAATTCTGCTATTGTAAAATGACACATTTTTAATGCAGAAGTTTTCAGAAATTTGCATCTTGTGGGCAAGAAAGAAGGAGATTCTCTTTGCATGCTATGGATTTAATGTCTATTTCTTTTCTCTTTTTCAGATTTCGAGTTTGTAGATGGAGTTAATGCAAGTTTGCTTGGTTGCTTCATGTGAATGCTTGAACCTGAAATTTATTTTAAACCCTAGGAACCAACACTTAGTCTATGGGGATTGTGCTTGTTTTGCAAGTCCAATAGGTTAGGTTGCATGCATGGAGACCTCACATCTTCGGTTTTGTCGAAATAGGATAGCATCATACTGAATGCATTTTATTTTCAGTTTTCTGCATTTCATTTTCATTTTTCTGCATTTTATTTTTCCAAAAATTTTAACTTATTTTAAATTTTCAGGCATTAAAATAAACATTTAAAAATTTTCAAAATCCAAAAACAATTCCACCATTGCCCCTTGTTTACGAGTTACTTGCAATCACTAAGGTGTTCCAAGCATTCAAATTGAATATCTTTATTTGAGATTACTAATACACATATGCAAATGCTAATACAACGGAGACCTTGGAGAAGTTGTTTGTTTAACTTCTTTGCAAGAGGGGATTTGGAACCCAAATCCTAAAGGAGAGTGTACTTTCACAACTGGGTGAAAATACCACTCAACAAGATTCTAGATATAGTGATTTTTACTTCATTATAAAAGGTAGCAAATAGTTTGATCAAGATCATTTTTGATATCACTTTTGTGTACATGTAGGAGCTTCTTAGAGTTGGAGAGCATCCCTTAAAGAGGAAATCCAATGTAAGGGTCTTCCTTAGTGTTTCCAATTCAACATAAGGGGGTATGTTGGAATATGTGGTGCTTAAGACTCTCTTGAGGCCATAAAAAAATTTTGTAATGTTTACCCTTTAGGCTTATGTAAACCTTGAAAAATGTATCTTTTGTACTTTTTTATTATTTTATTCTTGAGGGTTGATCTCATAGGTTTGACCTAAACCTATTATGTTTTTGGGTATAAACACCTCTCCTCACCCCTCCTCACCCCTCCTCATAGATCATTTCATTATTGGTTTGAGATTAATTTATGAATATCTTTGAGCAAGGAAATTTTTGTGTCTAAGGACACCCCATGATATTTTGTGTTCTATATATTGTATATTATTTTTTTTACGTAATACTAGATAATGGTTGATTTCATTTTTTTGTGGAAAGTACTATAAAATTTGGCAAGTAGCGATCAAATATTATTCTATGAGCCTATTTGTGGAGGATTTCCAATCATAATCAACTAACTTTGACATCTTCATAGATATGAATGGAATCATATTGATGTTAAAAAAGTGGCTGGGAAAAATATATGCCTATAGCTAATGGAATGAGGTATCCAACCCTTCAATATTTATTTATCTTGAGGATATTGAAATGTTGACGTAATATATATCTTTGGCATGATGTGAATTTGAAAAGGTGTAATATTGGCACTTGTGGATGATGCTCCCATGTTGATCATGAGATCCCAAAATTATCTAAAAAGTGTCATTTGAGCTTCTTGAAATCCTATGTAATCATGCCATGAATATGTATGAGTGAACATCCAATAATAGAGCATATTAGAGACTTTGTTCTTATCAAGAAACACTATAGAGAAACCAAAGATGATATGAAATATATGATATGAATATGAGATTACTTTGACACCACTTGATCCACATTGTGGGGCACATAGTGTGGTGGCGTAGAGGAAACTCCTTGAACTAGCTCATGGATTTAGATTAGTTATGTTTTAGAGTTATGGTATAAAGTAAGATATAATATAATATTTATAAAATAATGAAACTTTATTTATAGATAATACCAAAATTTGAACAAGTCAACAAGGTCAACTCACCCCATAGGGAAAGGAAACATGAAGTCAATGTTGGAAATATGAGCAATTTTTGTTGTCATTGATGTCAAGAAGATGATGACCAAGTTTATTGTCATCCAGGTATTCATGTCCGAGTTTTGTTGGCAAGGTTGATGTTCAAGTTTCATTAATATTCTCTGGTGGTTTTTCCAAAAAGGCAAAGAAGCAGGTTTAATATTATAATACTTAATATTATAATATTTAAGGATACAAGTTGGGTTTATGAAAAATAAATGCCAAGGAGTTGTCGCATTTTAAATCTCCTAAAAAACCCATATGACAGATTTGTGGATTAAGGGTTTAATTATTTAATTTTAAATATTTTAACCCTAAGGTTAAAATTTAAAATTAAATAATAATATTTTAAGGGCCTAAGTTAAAAAATATAATTCGAATTTAAAAATTTGAATAACCCACCGACGTTGTTGAAGTGCATCCAAATATTATAAATATGCCAAAGTTCTTTGGCTTAAAGTTATCCATGCAAAAATCGATTAAGTGACCAAAGTTTTCGAGCACCAAAGGGAGAGCAATTCACATGTGTTTAAAAGCTATTGGGCAAAAGAGAAAGGTTAAGGCAAAGAAGAGCACAAATCGTATTCCAAAGTGACCGGTAGCATAGGTGGCAGCCAAGGGTTGCGGTAAGGCATTCATGGAATGCGAGGTTAGGGGTTCGATCCTCGCAGATGCCTTTTTGCTGAAGGAAAGAGAGCTGCGTTTGTTCTAAAAGTGGGAAGGCAGATTTTAAAGGTGACAAGGCATGCCTTTGGTTCACGTGAGGGCACATAGCCCAAGCGGTGGACGTCTAGGCGCTAAGGTGCTTGGAGAGGATAGGTGAGGCATTCGAATCCCACCATGAGCATTTTTTCTAAGGAGGAAAGAGAATAAGGTATGCGCACCAAAAATTAATTTTTTAATTAAGGTTTTGTTGAGCGGAAATTGCACGAAGTCATTGTATTAAGATTGTAAAGGTGGTTTGCAAGGTAGTTAAGAGGGAGATATAAGGTTTATCAAATTAAATATTATATTGTGATTTTAGAAGGAGTAATAAGGTTTTAAAGGGAATTATATTTGATTTTAAATAAAGGTTTATTATGTTAAATTTTTGAAAGGAGAAATAAGGAATAGTTGAGATTTAATACTTTGGCATGGTGAAATATTTTGAAGGGTAATTGAATAAATTGAGGATAGATTTTTGCTATCTAACCATTGAGATTGGCAAAGAGGTTGATTGTGATTGAGACAGGTTTTGAGGTCAAATCTTCTTCAAACAAAAGGTATGGGCATATCATCCTTGTGAGTGAAATATTGTTGGATTGGATGTTGTGAATGCTAAGTTGGAGTGAAAAGGTTTGTTTGATAAGCATTGTTGAGTAAGCTTTCATGTGCATGATTGGTGAATGTTTGTGAGAATATTTGAGTGAGAAATTGAGAACTATCTTGAACTAGGGTTTGTGAAAGATCATGAGTATCATTGTTATGTGAATTTGGAATCATCTTGAGTTAAGGTTTGAGTTCCATAGTGAGAGTTGTTGAAAGCATTGTGAAACACTTGTTTAGGGTTTGTAAGCAAGTTGTGTTTCATTGAGTGATTGGTTGAGTGGAGTTGATTGAGCATAGTTGATTGAAAGTGTTGGAGTGATAGTTCAAGTTTTGTGAAACAAATTGTTCTTTATACTGAATTGATTTGAAAAGAGTTTGGAAGTGATTGAGTGATTAAGAGTGTGAAACATATTGAGTCTCTAACAATTCTCTATATGCTTCTGTGAGTCAAACAAAATTTTGAGTGAAATTTGTTTGTGTGATTGAAGAGGTTTTCTAAAAGAGATTGAGTTGATTTTGTATGCAAGTTTTGCAATTGATTTAAATAACTTTTGTGAAAGCTTGTGAGTTGAGTTGAGTAAGATTTTGTAAAAGCTTAAGGATAGATTTGTGTGAGATTTTGTGGAAGCTTACAAGCAGGTTTGAGGTAAGTCTTGGTGAAGACTTATGGATAGATTTGAGGTAAGTCTTAGTGAAGACTTGTTGAGAGTTAGACAAGTTCTAGAGAGAACTTGTTGAGTATATTTGAGATAGAGATTGAGCAGATTTGTGCTAGATTGATGGATAGTGTTTAGTGTAGATTTGAGATAGAGATTGAGTATATTTGTGTAGGGTAGAGGATAGTGTTTAGTATAGATCTGAGATAGAGATAGAATAGAGTAAGAGTAGACTTTGGAGGTGATAGAGCAGAGGATAGTAGTCTCTAGTGGATAGAGATCCATTAGCCAGGGTAGTGAGGATAGAGGTCTTCTGAGTGAGGATATGGGTCTTCAGTGGAGAGAGATCCACAAGCTAGTGTAGTGGAGGTAGTAGTCTTCTAAGAGGATCACCAGCTAGAGCAGAGGAGAAGGAGTTCTCTTGTGGATAGAGTTCCATAAACTTGATCAGGGGATTGGTGTCTCCTTTGGATAGAGGTCCATAAATATTGTAATAGGGAAAGGATTCCCAAGAGAATTTATTGAGAAAATTTTATAAGGAATATTTTCTCCGTGGAGTAGCCCACATTGGGTGAACCACGTTAAATCATGTCTCTCATGTGTGTGATGCTTTGTGTAATGTTTACTACTTTAATATTGTTGATGTTATCATATGGATTGAAAAGCAAAAATTTTTATCTTATACTGTTCACCCCCTCTTCAGTATAAGCACATGTTCTTCAATTGGTATCAGAGCGGGTCTCTCTATGAAAAGACTAATAGCTTGGAGGAAGATCCATCAGAAACACACATGACTTTAGAGAGTGAAGAAGAGACCATGTTTGACATAAAAGAGGAATTCTTTGCTGCTCTCAGGAACCTTGAAAATGTTAGAAATAAGAACTCAAGTTTGAAGGATCAAATTCAAGAGGATGAAGAAGCAAGGATAGAACTTCTACAGAGTCTCATAGAACTCAAGATAAAGGTAGAAGAGGGAAAGAAAATTGAACAAGATATGATAGATCTATTAAGAGCAAGAGAAATAGAATGTGAAATATTGGAAGCAAAAATTGTTTATCTAAGGAATGAAGTTGAAAAGACCAAGGTACTACAAGGTATAAAGTTGGGGAAATAGAGAGAGGAGTCAAGCCTTCAAGAAGTAGAGACTTCAAACAAAGATAAGCAAGTGACTCATACTCTGGAAGGAAAAGACATCAGGAAAGAAGAAAGCAAAGAAGAACCATGGACAAAAGTTAATCACAACAAAAGAAGGAGCACTCGACCATATTTTCCAAGGCATTCAAATAGGTTACATACTCTCTTCCATGGCTATTGCTTTTCATGTAAAAAATATGGTCATAGAGTTGTACATTGCATTGGTTATGTTAAAAAGGATGTCAATAGAAATTTCAATTCTTTTGCACCTCTTATGAATAGTGATGTCATATGTTATAAGTGCAATAATCTTGGGCACAAGGCTAGATGGTGTAAAATGGTATTGCCTGAGTCAAGTAAAAAGAATACAACTTCAACAGTTAGGAAAGAAAGAAAAGGGCATGAAAAAGTTAGATCAATGTTAGTACAAACAACTCTTCATGTTCAGGATAAGGGAAAATAATGGTATCTTGATAGTGGATGTTCTAGTCACATGACAGGAGACAAAAGTAAATTTCTAGTACTCAAAGAAATTGATGGAGGATCAGTAAGATTTGGTGATAATGGATCAACAAAAATTTGTGGGAAAGGAACTCTGAGTCTAGATAATGGGAAAACAAAAACAAGAGAATGTATTGTATGTCAAGGGGTTGAGGCACAATCTACTAAGTGTGAGCCAACTTTGTGATCAAGGGCACATGGTTACTTTTCATCCAAGTAGGTGTGAGATTAGAAAGTCTAAAACTGGAAAACTTATTGCAAATGCAAATAGAACTACAAACAACCTCTACATGTTAAGTGAGATTAAAGGAGAAAAGTGTTTTCTATCACAAGAAGATGAGAGTTGGTTGTGGCATAGAAGAATGGGTCATTTGAACTTTGAAAACATAGTGAACATAAGCAATAAATAGGTTGTCAGAGATTTACCCAAGCTAAAAAGGCCACAAAACACAATCTGTGCACCTTGTCAGCATGGAAAGCAAACTAGAACAAGTTTCAAATCAAAAGGATTTATGTCATCTGAGCCATTGAAACTAATACATACTGATCTATGTGGTCCTACTAGAACATAGAGTATTCAAGGTGAAAGTTACTTCATATTGTTTATAGATGATTATTCTAGAATGATTTGGGTAGCCTTCTTAAAAGAGAAGTCAGAAGCACTTGATAAATTCAAGGTATTTAAAGAGTTGGTTGAAAATGAAATAGGTAAAAGGATTAAGTGTTTGAGATTAGACAGAGGAGGAGAATTTACCTCAAATGAATTTGTAAACTATTGTGAACAACATGGGATCAAAAGAGAATACTCAGCTGCAAGAACTCCTCAACAAAATGGAGTTGTTGAAAGGAAGAATAGGACTGTTGAAAATATGGCTAGAGCTATGTTAAATGAATCCAATATTTTCAGATGGTTTTTGGAGGGAGGCAGTTAACACAATAGTTTATATCATCGATAGGGCTCAAATAAGAGTGAATCATCACAAGACTCCATATGAGCTTTGGAAGGGAAGACCAACCACTGTGAAATACTTCAAAATTTTTGGAAGCAAGTGTTACATAAGACGGGAAGAGAAAGACTTGGGCAAGTTTGACCCAAGATGTGATGAGGGTATTTTTCTTGGTTATTCCACTAAGAGCAAAGCCTATAGATGCTACAACAAAAGGACACATACTATTATAGAAAGTATAAATGTAACAATTGATGAGAAGATAGGGTTAAGAGAACCAGTTCAAGAAATTGTGTATCAGGAAGATGGAAGTTGTCAAGAAGAGTTATATGAGGAATCAGAAGGAGAAGAGGAAGAAACACAAAGACTTCTTCCTAAGACTCCATCCAGGTATGTAAAGAAACATCATCCAAGAGATCTAATCATTGGGAATCCAGATGAGAGACAGACAAGGAGAAGGGTAATAACATCAAATCAACAAGCAAATTTTTTCTTTGTTATCCAAAATTGAGCCAAAATATTTCAATGAGGCTAGTGAAGATGACTTTTGGATTAAGGCAATGAATGAGGAACTAGATCAGATAGAGAAAAGTAAGACTTGGGAACTTGTCCCACGACCAAAGGACAAGAATGTGATTGGCACTAAATGGGTATTCAGAAACAAGTTAAATGAAGATGGTCAAGTAGTCAAAAACAAAGCAAGATTAGTATGCAAAGGTTATGCATAGGTAGAGGGAATTGACTTTGATGAGACATTTGCTCCAGTTGCATGACTTGAAGCTATCATAATGTTCTTAGCCTTCTCAAGCTTCAAAAACTTCAAAGTATATCATATGGATGTTAAATCAGCCTTTCTAAATGGTGTTCTAGAAGAAGAGGTTTACATTGAGCAGCCAAAAGGATTCAACTTGACTGATAAATCAGACTATGTATGCAGATTGAAGAAAGTACTTTATGGACTAAAGCAAGCTCCTAGATCTTGGTACTCAAGATTGGATAAGTACCTACAAGAATAGGGTTTCAGGAAAGGAATAGTGGACAGTAACTTATACATAAAAAATGAAGGGAATGACTTACTAATTATGGTTGTTTATGTTGATGATATCATTTTTGGAGGCAACAATGATAAGATGTGTCAAAAATTTACAAAGAGCATGCAAAATGAATTTGAGATGTCTATGCTTGGTGAGTTGTCCTTCTTTCTTGGACTTCATATTTCACAATCAAAGAAAGGAGTATTCCTTTCACAAACCAAGTACATAAAAGAGATGCTAAAGAAATTCAAGTTAGAAGATTGCAAACCAGTAAGTACTCCCATGGTTATAGGATGTAAGTTAAGTAAATATGATGAATCTCTAGAGGTAAATAAAAAATTATACAGATCTATGATTGGCAACTTATTGTACATCACAGCTACTAGACTAGATATCATGCAGGCAGTGGGATTAGTGGTAAGGTTTCAGGAAGCACCCAAGGAGACACATGTAGTAGCAGTAAAGAGGATTCTCAGGTATCTAAAAGGGACTATGGATTTTGGGCTCTGGTATCCCAAAAGTGACAGTTTCACTCTCACAGCTTATACAGATGCAGATTGGGATGGCAACATTGATGATAAAAAAAGTACAAGTGGTGGAGCATTCTTTCTTGGAGATTGTTTAGTCTCTTGGCTAAGTAAGAAATATGATTCAGTATCCTTATCCATAGTAGAGGCAGAGTATATTGTAATAGTTGCTTGTTGTACACAGGTATTATGGATGAAATAAACTCTAGAGGACTTCAAGATTAAGCATGATCACCCTATTTCCATATTGTGTGATAATACAAGTGCTATAAATATTTCAAAGAATCCAATGATGCACTCCAGGACAAAGCACATTCCGATCAAGTATCATTTTTTGAGAGAACATGTGATAGATAAGCAAGTCAGAGGGGTGTTTTTTTTTAAAGGGGGGGGGTTGTGATATTTTTTCTTTGCTCCTTTTTAGAGGGATTTTTGAGTATCTTAAAAGAAAATTGGGAGTAGTTCTACTCCCACCCTAGAATTAACCACCTCAAGAGAAGAGGTGGGGGAGGGGCTAAGCTAAGAAGCCCCAAGCCCCAAAGGTGACCCTTTGCCATTGATGACAAGGGGGAGAGATTTGAGTTAGGGGGAGAGCATTCATTCAGGGGGAGAAGTTTCAGGGGAAGCAAAATAAAAAGAGGTAAAGGAAATGGTAAAAGGAAAATGGGTTGCCATCAATGAAAAAGGGGGAGATTGTTGGAAATATGAGCAAGTTTTGTTGTCATTGATGTCAAGAAGATGATGACCAAGTTTATTGTCATCCAGGTATTCATGTCCGAGTTTTGTTGGCAAGGTTGATGTTCAAGTTTCATTAATATTCTCCGATGGTTTTTCCAAAAAGGCAAAGAAGCAGGTTTAATATTATAATACTTAATATTATAATATTTAAGGATACATGTTGGGTTTATGAAAAATAAATGCCAAGGAGTTGTCACATTTTAAATCTCCTAAAAACCCATATGATAGATTTGTGGATTAAGGGTTTAATTATTTAATTTTAAATATTTTAACCCTAAGGTTAAAATTTAAAATTAAATAATAATATTTTCAAGGCGCCTAAAGTTAAAATATATAATTCGAATTTAAAAATTCGAATATCCCTCCGACGTTGTTGAAGTGCATCAAAAATATTATAAATATGCCAAAGTTCTTTGGCTTAAAGTTATCCATGCAAAAATAGATTAAGTGACAAAGGTTTTCGAGCGCCAAAGTGAGAGCAATTCGCATGTGTTTAAAAGCTATTGGGTGGAAGAGAAAGGTTAAGGCAAAGTAGAGTGTAAATCATATTTCGAAGTGACTGGTAGCATAGGTGGTAGCCAAGGGCTGCGGTAAGGCGTTCATGGAATGCAAGGTCAGGGGTTCGACTCTCGTAGATGCCTTTTTGCTGAAGGAAAGAGAGTTGCATTTTTTTTAAAAGTGGGAAGGTAGAGTTTAAAGGTGACAGTGCATGCCTTTGGTTCATGTGAGGGCATGTAGCCCAAGTGGTGGACGTCTAGGCACTAAGGCGCTTGGAGAGGATAGGTGGGGTGTTTGAATCTCATCATGAGCATTTTTGCTAAGGAGGAAAGAGAATAAGGTATGCACACCAAAAATTAATTTTTTATTAAGGTTTTGTTGAGAGGAAATTGTGCGAAGTCATTGTATTAAGATTGTAAAGGTGGTTTGCAAGGTAGTTAAGAGGGAGATATAAGGTTTATCAAATTAAATATTATATTGTGATTTTAGGAGTAATAAGGTTTTAAAGGGAATTATATTTGATTTTAAATAAAGGTTTATTATGTTAAATTTTGAAAGGAGAAATAAGGTGTAATTGAGATTTAATGTTTTGTATGGTGAAATATTTTGAGGGGTAAAATATTGAGGATAGATTTTTGCTATCTAACCTTTGAGATTGGCAAAGAGGGTGATTGTGTTTGAGACAGGTTTTGAGGTCAAATTCTCTTCAAACAAAAGGTATGGGCATATCTTCCTTGTGAAGTAAAATATTGTTGGATTGGATGTTATGAATGCTAAGTTGGAGTGAAAAGGTTTGTTTGATAAGCATTGTTGAGTAAGCTTTCATGTGCATTATTGGTAAATGTTTGTGAGAATATTTGAGTGAGAAATTGATAACTATCTTGAACTAAGGTTTGTGAAATATCATGAGTATCATTGTTATGTGAATTTGGAATCATCTTGAGTTAAGGTTTGAGTTCCATAGTGAGAGTTGTTGAAGCATTGTGAAACACTTGTTTAGGGTTTGTAAGCAAGTTGTGTTTCATTGAGTGATTGGTTGAGTGGAGTTGATTGAGCATAGTTGATTGAAAGTGTTGGAGTGATAGTTCAAGTTCTGTGAAACAAATTGTTCTTTATACTGAATTGATTTGAAAAGAGTTTGGAAGTGATTGAGTGATTAAGAGTGTGAAACATATTGAGTCTCTAACAATTCTCTATATGCTTCTATGAGTCAAACAAAATTTTGAGTGAAATTTGTTTGTGTGATTGAAGAGGTTTTCTGAAAGAGATTGAGTTGATTTTGTATGCAAGTTTTGCAATTGATTTAAACAGATTTTGTGAAAGCTTGTGAGCTGAGTTGAGTAAGCTTTTGTAAAAGCTTAAGGATAGATTTGTGTGAGCTTTTGTGGAAGCTTACAAGCAGGTTTGAGGCAAGTCTTGGTGAAGACTTGTGGATAGATTTGAGGTAAGTCTTAGTGAAGACTTGTTGAGCAGGTTAGACAAGTTCTAGAGAGAACTTGTTGAGCAGATTTGAGACAGATATTGAGCAGATTTGTGCTAGACCGATGGATAGTGTTTAGTGCAGATTTGAGATAGAGATTGAGCAGATTTATGCAGGGCAGAGGATAGTGTTCAGTACAGATCTGAGATAGAGACAAAATAGAGTAAGAGCAGACTTTGGAGGTGATAGAGCAGAGGATAGTAGTCTCTAGTGGATAGAGATCCATTAGCCAGGGTAGTGAGGACAGAGGTCTTCTGAGTGAGGACATGGGTCTTCAGTGGAGAGAGATCCACAAGCTAGTGCAGTGGAGGTAGTAGTCTTCTAAGAGGATCACCAGCTAGAGCAGAGGAGAAGGAGTTCTCTTGTGGATAGAGTTCCACAAACTTGATCAGGGGATTGGTGTCTCCTTTGGACAGAGGTCCATAAACATTGTAATAGGGAAAGGATTCCCAAGAGAATTTATTGAGAAAATTTTATAAGGAATATTTTCTCCGTGGAGTAGCCCACATTGGGTGAACCACGTTAAATCATGTCTCTCATGTGTGTGATGCTTTGTGTAATGTTTACTACTTTAATATTGTTGATGTTATCATATGGATTGAAAAGCAAAAAGTTTTATCTTATACTATTCACCCCTCCCTCTCAGTATAAGCACATGTTCTTCAGTCAAATCAAACCTAATCACATTTGTTATATAGTTAAATCTATAAACAGTAAGGTAAATATAGATGTAAGTAATCAATAATGTAGAGAGAGAGAATATTTCTTAATGAAGTATCCACTCCACAATATCTCCCAAATGAGATCCACTTTATGAGAAAATATTATTACAATGATTATTATATTGTATTCGATGTTTTACCATTACTAGGTTCCTTCTTTTTATAATTGTCCTATAGTGCTATTTTGGGAAAGACATAACCCTATCCTTATACCACTTATTATTATAATATAATTTCCTACAAATAGAGATTTATTTCTTTTTAGTCCATGATATTTACATAATAAAACTAGGTTATTTATGGCTCATGTCAACTATACACTATAGTTGGGTTATTTATAGTTCATGATAACTATACAATACAATATTATATTATTAGGTACCTATCCTAGGTACCCTAACACTCCATCTCCCTTAATAATGTTTTATCCTCAAAATATAAGATGAAATCCAAGCAATATAATCCTCTACTCATGGTAGATAATTGGTACCATTCTTGATCACCCAACCATCCAAGTGGAATCTTGATTATTGATGGTCTTCACTACGAGTATGCTTTTGTTGCACTACTATGATATCCATAATAAATCCTTTGGTTCCATGGTGTTGATGCACTAATTGTAATTTTATATCAGCCACTAATATCATTATTTTTCATCCATACTTTCTTTAAATTGCCACTAGTAGCATATCCATAGTTTTTGATCCTAAGCTTCCATGTATGTCCATCATAGTTTTTTTGTTGCTTGCTTTGTCTCTATTATTATTTCCTCTCATGATGGTGTGGATGGAAATATGCTCCAACCTTAACTTGATGTTCTACTTTCTTTTTACTCTTCAATATTTTCCTCCACTATTTTAAATTCCTCTACATGTTATTACATGTGCCTTTTATTTGGTGTGCCCTAGTACTCTTCTAATAGAGCTTCCTTGGACTATGTTGTTATTGTTGGTCATAAAATCTGCCTAGGAAAGGATTTGGGTGAGTGTATGCACCCTAGACCTGGACCAAAATTGAAATGCCGAAGGGAAGAGATGCCCCTCGTGCCAATATCCAGAGAAATGTCGGATCCTATGCTAAACTACTCGGGTGTTTTGAGATAAGGGTGTAGGAAAGAGATAAAAAGAGTAAGGGTTAGAGAAAGAAATAAAAAAATGGGTAAGGGAAGAGAGATTAGTGATTTAAGGTGGGAGAGAATAGGAAGCACGATCACTAACTAGCAACTTGAATAGAAGCAAAGAACACCAAGAATAAATGAAGGAAACACAATATCAACCTTCCTATGTATCCTTCAGGCGAGTTTTAAGGTACATTCCTCGATCGCACATCGGATGTAGGGTTCAGCATCCAGCATACAAACGAAGAAAGACAAAAGAATTAAGCACATAAGGTAGCATAAAAGAAATCTGATACGATGCTTTTCAACTCCTATGTATCCTTCAAAATGAGTTTTAGGGTACAGTACCCGATCACACACCAAACGTAGAGTTCAGCATCTTAGTATACAAATGAAGAAAGACAAAAGAATCAAGCGCAAAAGGTAGCATAAAAGAGAAGAATTGAGCCCAAAGCTATTTAGTATTAATCATAGGATTATAGCAACTTTCTAGCAGATAGTTCCCCCCATTTTACATTATAAAATCTAGGTTTTTAAAGAGGACCCGACCCTCTAAGTCATTATTACATAGAATGGTGAAGTATACTCTTGAGATTGATGAAGTTAGCTTCTCGTGGCCCTCGAGACTGAGCTTTCAAATCCATTACCAAAATTGGTAACTGTGACCGAGTCAACCATGGAAATATGCAATGATGAGTCGTCTGAGTGTCCTTGGTCTCTGGGTGCAATGCTCGAGTGGCTGCCATGCTTGACTGATACTTCGCTTCCAATTGCCAAAAATGAGCAGCAAGCTTATCGGGCAAGTAAAAATGCATTTATGAGGCACTTTGATGGTCTCAGGAAAAAAATCGGCTTGGAGTGTGTGCCCCTCATGAAAAAGCAACATGTCACGATATCATGACATTTCTATGCCTTCAACTTGGTTCTTCTTCTTGCATCATGAAAATATGACATGTCACGAAATTGTGACATCTCTGTCTTTGTCTCCTTTTGTTGCTTTGAGTCATGAAAATGCAACATGTCATGATATCGCAACAGTTTTCATCCTTTGCCCTTTCTCCTCGCTTTGAGCCATGAAATCATGACATGTCCTGATTTTCTTGACCGACAACAAGGAAAAAACACAACAAGGAAAAAGGCATCGTGATATCGTGACATGTCACATTTTTGTGACCCAAAGCATGGAGAAAGTGCCAGAATGAAAAAAGTGTCGCGATATCACGACATGTCACATTTTTGCGACCAAAAGCAAGAAGGAGCACAAGAAGGGAAAAAAAACTGTTGGTCATCAAATCTGCCTAAGAAAGGATTTGGGTGAGTGTATGTGCCTTAGACCTGGACCAACATTGAAATGCTGAAGGGAAGAGATGCCCCTCATGCCAATATTTAGAGAAAGGTCTATTCCTATGCTAAACTACTCGATTGTTTTGAGATAAGGGTGCAGGAAAGAGATAAAAGGAGTAAGGGTTAGAGAAAAAAATTAAAAAAATAGGTAAGGGAAGAGAGATTAGTGATTTAAGGTGGGAGATAATAGGAAGCATGATCACTAACTAGAAACTTGAATAGAAGCAAAGAACACCAAGAATAAATGAAGGAAACACAATATCAACCTTCCTATGTATCCTTCAGGCGAGTTTTAGGGTACATTCCCCGATCGTATACCGAATGTAGGGTTCAGCATCCAACATACAATCAAAGAAAGACAAAATAATCAAGCACAAAATGTAGCATAAAAGAAAGTTGATACGATGCTTTTCAACTCCATGTATCCTTCAGAACGAGTTTCAAGATAGTCCCTGATCACACATCAAATGTAGAGTTCAGCATCTCAGTATACAAACAAAGAAAGACAAAATAATCAAGCGTAGAAGGCATAAAAGAGAAGAATCAAGCCCAAAGCTCTTTAGTATTAATCATAGGACATCAAGTTACAACAGCTTTCTAGGAGATAGTTCCCCCCCATTTTACATTATAAAATCTAGGTTTTTATAGAGGACCCGACCCTCTGAGTCATTATTACATAGAATGGCAAAGTATACTCTTGAGATTGGTGAAGTCGACTTCTCATGGCCCTCGAGATTGAGCTTTCAAATCCATTACCAAAACTAGTAACTGTGATCAAGTCAACCACGAAAATATGCAATGATGAGCCATCTGAGTGTCCTTGGTCTCTAGGTGCAATGCTCGAGTGGCCGCCATGCTTGACTGATACTTCATCAGGGACTGATACTTCACTTCCAATTGCCAAAAATGAGCAGCGAGCTTACCGAGCAAGTAAAAATACATTTGAGGCAATTTTATGGTCTCGGGAAAAAACTCAGCTTGGAGTGTGTGCCCCTCGTGAAAAAACAACATGTCACGATATCATGACATTTCTATGCCTTCAGCTTGGTTCTTCTTCTTACATCACAAAAATATGACATGTCACGAAATCGTGACATCTCTATGTCTTTGTCTTCTTTTGTTGCTTTGAGAAGCAAAAATGCGGCATGTCGCGATATCGTGATAGTTTTTGTCCTTTTCCATTTCTCCTCGCTTTGAGCTACGAAAACGTGACATGTTGCGATATCATGACACTTTTTTGTTTTGGCGCTTTCTCCATGCTTTGGGTTGAGAAAATACGACATGTCGCGATATCGTGACGCCTTTTCCTTGCTATGCTTTTTCCTTGTCGATCGTGAAAATGCGACATGTCGCGATATCACGAAACTTTTTATCTTCTACTCTTCCTTGTCGCTGTCGGTCATGAAAATGTGACATGTCGCGATATAGCGACACTTTTCTTCTTCTGCTCTTCCTTGTCACTGTCAGCTGTGAAAATGCGACATGTCACGATATCGTGACACTTTTCCCTTCTGGAACTTCTTGCTGTGAGCCATGAAAATGCAACATGTCATGATATCATGACACTTTTTCATTTTGGCACTTCTCCTTGCTATCGACCATGAAAATGTGACATGTCGTGATATCGCGATGCATTTTCCTTACTGCACTTTTTCCTTGTTGTCGGTCGCAAAAATGTGACATGTCATGATATCGCAACACTTTTTGTCTTCTGCTCTTCTTTGTCGTTGTTGGCCGCAAAAATGCGACATGTCGCGATATTGTGACACTTTTCTTCTTCTACTCTTCCTTGTCGCTATTGGCCGTGAAAATGTGACATGTCACAATATCATGAAAATTTTCCCTTCTGGCACTTCTTCTTGCTGTGAGTCATGAAAATGCAACATGTCACGATACTGTGACACTTTTTCATTCTGGAACTTCTCCTTGCTATCGATCGCAAAAATGTGACATGTCATGATATCGTGACACTTTTCTCTTGCTGCGCTTTCTCCTCATTGTCGGTCATGAAAATGTGACATGTCATGATATCGCAACACTTTTGTGCCTTCAGCTTGGTTCCTCTTCTTGCATCATAAAAATGCAACATGTCACGATATCACGACACTTTTCACTTCTAGCACTTCTCCTTGCTGTCGATCGTGAAAATGCGACATGTTGCGATATCATGACACTTTTTTGCCTTCAGCTTGGTTCCTCTTCTTACATCGTGAAAATGCAACATGTCGCGATATCGCGACACTTTTCCCTTCTAGAACTTCTTGCTATGAGCCGCAAAAATGCAACATGTCACGATATCGCGACACTTTTTCTCTTTGCTCTTCCTCCTTGCTGTCGGCTGCGAAAATACGACATGTCACGATATCGTGACACCTTTTCTTCTTTGCTCTGAGGCTATCTTCTTTGGCCTGTTTGGTAGCAAAGATTTTCCTTCTTCATTATGTGTACAAGGAGATGGAATTGAAAGGTAAAATTGCTGCAACACTTACAAACAAAAAGAAATACTTTTGCAAAAGGAAAGACTATACAAAATTTTGATTTTTTTAATTTTTTTCTACCCCTTGTGCAATGTGACAAAATTGTCAACATTCTTGGTGGCTCATAGGGCATTTAGCTTGTCTGAATGCAGAGATTCTAGGCCTTTATCCATTGGGCAATAGAGTCATTCCCATTGTCTTCTTCTTTGACCATCCACTGATAGCATTTTTTTTTGTTTGTTTGTGCCTAAGCTCCTAAGCAACACTTAGTGCTTTCGGTGCTTATTTACTAGCCAGGCTATTTATAGTATCTACACAAAATTTTGCAACATGACTGGCATGCCACTACCATAAACCCAGCTTCAGGTGCTTATCCAGTGAACCTACAATGTCTAGACTAGATCTGATTAAACTTTAGATGATCTTTGAAGTCTGGTTGAACTCTTCCCAAAGTTGTCCATGTTGCAAACAGAGTGCAGCGTGGCAGGTTGTCATTCCTGCCAGTACCCATACTAGTGATGAATAATGTGGTGAAGAAGTTTACAGCATGAAGGGCCTCTTGGGGTACTGGTCATGGTGATGGCTAGAACCAATACCAGAATACTGAAGAATCTACTAACTACGGGCTGGGTACAGGTTCTTCCATCCTCCTGGTGCGGTGATAGGGCTCCTCCGACAAAGAGTAATCTTCTAGGGTCTCCTCAGGTTCAGCTTCTTGATGAGGCATGCTTAATGGACTCTGGCTGAATGCTTGCATGCCATCCACTAGGACACAAAAAGGGTGCAAAAATGTGCCCTCTTTGTTCTCAGGATCTGTTGCTTGAGTCTGTTTCTCTCCTTGGCCCATATCCTAATGGAGACTGCAAGCAACCATGTTGCTCATTACTGGGTCAAAGCTTGCATATTCCCATCATTGGACTTAGGTGGAACCCCCCTCTTGAGCTGCAAATGACTACATCTCAGGCCTCTTCTCAGTATGAGGAGTCTGCCATGATGAATAGTGCATTGGATAGATAGGAGCAATAATTATTGGATGAAGTGATGGAGTTTACCCCCACTGCCACTTTCCAAATAGGAGTAGGAGCTTCTCTGCTCGTATTGCTTCCTCAAAAATTTGAGGAAATATTTGTTCACCTGATTACAGTAGGAGGAGGCCCATGTCCGGGTGAAAGGCTTGAACATAGAAGAGGTGGGATTGGGCGGGTGTCGATTGGATCCCTCCTGGAATTCTCTTCCAACTTCTACAAAATCAAATATTGAAGTCTGTGACACTCTCTAGAGGTGCTCTCGTGATTGTGGAGAAATACGTCAAAAGCTGAAAGGGGTCTTGAGAGCCATCAAATTTTTTGAGTAGTGCTCCCGCTAAGTCATCCCATGAGCAGATGCTTCCATGCCCAAGTAGTCTGTACCACTGCAACGACCTTCCTTCCAGAGACAAGACCAAGAGTCTGATCATGACATCTTCGAGGATTATGTCATGGATGGACCTTAAATCAACAAGATATTCAAGGTGCTCTAGGGCCATTCCCTTAGTGCCATCATATTTTGTCATTGTATTCAAGGTGCTTTTGAGAATTTCATGGTAACTTTGAAGATTCAGAGGGCCACGGTCATCCCAACTGGGATAGCATACCGTCTCCATTATAGCAGTGGCCTACAGATATCACGGTTCTCGCCACTAAGTCAGAGTCACCAGGTGAACATACTTTTCTCTTCTTGTGAGGTCAGGGCTGCTCATCGAACCTTGATTCCTTAAGGATGTCTTCTTTTAGATTTAAAAGGTGCCTACGATTAACAAATCTAGATCTTGAGCTCAGTCAGAGTCGCTAGGTGATTTTACCAAATGGAGGTAAGCCAGAGATTCACCAACTTGGACTTCCTTAAAACATGGGGAATTTTGCCATGAAGGCATAGGTTTAGGTACTGGTCTTTATGACTTAGAGATATTTGGGTTGAATAGAGTCGCTAGATGCTAGGAGTCTTTCGGTAATGAGAGCATTGGTTCTCACTACCACTAGTTAGATGAGACTGACCATGTCACATCGAGAACTGGTTAGAACTATTGGGCCTGGTGTAGACGAGTTTTGCGTTTAAAATATGGGACCTTGACTGGTTATGGATCTTCCTGAGACAAACACAGTCGGTCCCACTGGGCATGCCAAAAACTATTGGTCATCAAATCTGCCTAGGAAAGGATTTGGGTGAGTGTATGCACCCTAGACCTGGACCAACATTGAAATGTCGAAGGGAAGAGATGCCCCTCATGCAAATCTTCAGAGAAATGTTGGCTCCTATGCTAAAATACTCGGGTGTTTTGAGATAAGGGTGTAGGAAAGATATAAAAGGAGTAAGAGTTAGAGAAAGAAATAAAAAAAATGGGTAAGGGAAGAGAGATTAGTGATTTAAGGTGGGAGAGAACAAGAAGCACGATCACTAACTAGCAACTTGAATAGAAGCAAAGAACACCAAGAATAAACGAAGGAAATGCAATATCAACCTTCTTATGTATTCTTCAGGCGAGTTTCAAGGTATATTCCCTGATCGCACATCGGACGTAGGGTTCAGCATCCAGCATACAAACAAAGAAAGAAAAAAGAATCAAGCATAGAAGGCAGCATAAAAGAAAGCTGATACGACGCTTTTCAACTCCTATGTATCCTTCAGAACGAGTTTTAGGGTACAGTCCCCGATCACACATCGAACGTAGAGTTCAACATCTCAGTATAAAAAAAAAGAAAGAAAAAAGAATCAAGCGCAAAAGGTAGCATAAAAGAGAAGAATCGAGCCCAAATATCTTTAGTATTAATCGTAGGACATCAAGTTATAGCAGCTTTCTAGCAGATAGTTCCCCCCATTTTACATTATAAAATCTAGGTTTTTATAGAGGACCCGACCCTCTGAGTCATTATTACATAGAATGGCAAAGTATACTCTTGAGATCGGTGAAGTCGGCTTCTCGCGACCCTCGAGACTGAGCTTTCAAATCCATTACTAGAACTGGTAACTGTGATTAAGTCAATCATGAAAATATGCAATGATGAGCCGTCTGAGTGTCCTTGGTCTCTGGGTGCAATGCTCGAGTGGCCGCCATGCTTGACTGATACTTCGTCAGGGACTGATACTTCACTTCCAATTGCCAAAAATGAGCAACGAGCTTATCGGGTAAGAAAAAATGCATTTATGAGGTACTTTGATGGTCTCGAGAAAAAACCCAGCTTGGAGTGTGTGCCCCTCGTGAAAAAGCAACATGTCATGGTATCGCAACATTTCTATGCCTTCAGCTTGGTTCTTCTTCTTGCATCGCAAAAATATGACATGTCACGAAATTGTGACATCTCTATGTCTTTGTCTTCTTTTGTTGCTTTGAGTAGCGAAAATGCGACATGTCGCGATATCATGATAGTTTTCGTCCTTTGCCCTTTCTCCTCGCTTTGAGCCACGAAAACATGACATGTCGTGATATCGTGACACTTTTCCCTTCTTGTGCTCCTTCTTACTTTCGGTCGTGAAAATGTGACATGTCGTGATATCACGACACATTTTCATTTTGGCGCTTTCTCCATGCTTTGGGTCACAAAAATGCAACATGTCGTGATATCGCAATGCCTTTTCCTTGCTGCACTTTTTCCTTGTTGTCGATTGTGAAATGCGACATATCGCGATATTGCGACACTTTTTGTCTTCTACTCTTCCTTGTCACTTTCGACCACGAAAATGCGACATGTCACGATATCGTGACACTTTTATTCTTCTACTCTTCCTTGTCGTTGTCGATCATGAAAATGCGACATGTCATGATATCGCGACACTTTTTCCTTTTGGCACTTCTTGTTGTGAGCCACGAAAATGCAACATGTCACGATATCGCGACACTTTTTCATTCTGGCACTTCTTGTTGTCGGCCATAAAAATTTGACATGTTGCGATATCGCGACGCTTTTTCCTTGCTACACTTTTTCCCTGTTTTCGGTTGCGAAAATGCGACATGTCACGATATCGTGACACTTTTTGTCTTCTGCTCTTCCTTGTCGCTGTCGACTATGAAAATGCGACATGTCGTGATATCATGACACTTTTCTTCTTCTGCTCTTCCTTGTCACTGTCACCATGAAAATGTGACATTTCGCGATATTGCTACACTTTTCCATTTTGGCACTTCTTGCTTTGAGCCATGAAAACGCAACATGTTGTGATATCGTGACACTTTTTCATTTTGGCACTTCTCCTTGCTGTCATCCATGAAAATGCGACATGTCATGATATCGTGACACTTTTCTCTTGTTGCGCTTTCTCCTCGCTATCGGTTGTGAAAATGTGACATGTCGGGATATCGTGACACTTTTTTGCCTTCAGCTTGGTTCCTCTTCTTGCATCGTGAAAATGCAACATGTCATGATATCGCGACACTTTTCCTTTCTGGCACTTCTCCTTACTGTCGGCCACAAAAATGTGACATGTCGTGATACCGTGACACTTTTCTGCCTTCATCTTGGTTCCTCTTATTGCATCACAAAAATGCAACATGTCACGATATCGTGACACTTTTCCCTTCTGGCACTTCTTCTTTCTATGAGCCATGAAAACGCAACATGTCATGATATCACGACACTTTTTCTCTTTGCTCCTCCTCTTTGCTGTTGGCAGCAAAAATGTGACATGTCGCGATATCGAGACACCTTTTCTTATTTGCTCTGAGGCTATCTTCTTTGGCCTGTTTGGCAGTGAAGCTTTTCCTTCTTCATTCTGTGTACAAGGGGATGGCATTGAAAGGCAAAATTGCTGCAACACTTACAAACAAAAAGAAATACTTTTGCAAAAAGAAAGACTATACAAATTTTTGATTTTTTTTCTACCCCTTGTGCAATGTGACAAAATTGTCAAAAGTTACTTCTTCTTTGGACTATGCTATTGTCTCTATTGTAGACTCAATTTTTGATTCCTCTATTGGTTGTGTTATCTATTCCCTTGCTATAATTTGTTCTTGCTTCTCCTTAGATCCTTGGTCCTTAAGTTGAGAAATATCCCATAGTGTTATTTTTTTCCAATAGCACAACTTGATGATATTATTTTGCACATTAATGTTAATAGTACCCAAATAATCCAACCAAGGTGAACAAAGAATAATATCTATATCATATATAAAAAGACATGAAAATTAGCATGCAAAATATACTTATCTATAGAAAGCTTCAAGTTTATAAAAATTTAAAATCTCTCTCCTTGAAACCATCTATGTTTGATACTCTTTATTAGAACCTATATAATACTAGCCAAGTCCATGCTAATGAAGTTATACTTTCTATTAGTGTTTATGGAAATAATAATTTTTTCTTTTGTATTCAACCGTGAACTTGCAAAATAGAATTTTTAAATGAAAACAAAAATATTTAACCATCCTATTGGTTGTCTATCTCCAAATATGTGGTTCCATTTGTCTTAAATTCATCATCTAGATTTTATTTTTTCTCTTCCTGAAGCCCTTTTATTTCTTCTTTATAGTCTTTAAGTTTATCCACAAAAGTAGCTATATTTGTATCATTTCTCTCAAATTACCATTTGCTTAAGAATTCTTATTCAAATTCTTGCCACATGTATGTAGAATTACGGGCATAAGCAAAATTCATATTCCAAGATAAAGCTTATTTTCATAAATAATCACAAAGCTTATGTTACCATGCAAAATTAGCAGAATTTTAAGATTTAAAATATTTCTACCTTTCTATAGCATCAATATCATCCCCTCCAAGGAACATTGGTAACCTAATGAGCTCAACCCAAAAAAATCCTATATAAACTAAGTTTTCTCAAAAATAAAAATTCCTCTTCACCAAATATCATCTAATATTTTCTATTAGAATATTAAATGTATAGATTGTTAGGAACCTTCATATAAAAATAGCCATAAACAAAGTAGAAATGCAAGAATTAATGGAAACACTCTTAAACTAAATGACCATGAACATAAAAAAAATAGAAACTCTCTTGGAAAATAATTGGATGAAAATAATAACTTATTAATCAAGTGGAACCAATATCATAGGACTCTTTGAGGGGGTAACCTCCTTGAAAGCAGATCTCTAATACAAATGAGAGAAAATATGAGATGCCTTCTATTAAAAACCCATATCCTTATATAAAGTCCTCTTTACCCTAACCCTAATGATCAAGGGCTAGACCACATGAAATAAAGGACCTAATCTACTAACTCCTTACAATAAAATTAAAGGTTATATTGTAATAGGCCCATGCACACTAGGTGCCCATGTTGAAAACATATACCATCACTATAAAATTACATAGTTATGTTAGGATAAAGTTTTAACATATCCTCCCCATTAAAAATTTTTTACCTTCAAAGCTTAAAATGTGAAAATTGCTAATGTAGTTGATAGAGTAACTCTCAATTGACATCTTCTAGTTGTAGTCCATGCCACTAGGATATTGGTGAGAAAATGATGGAAAAGGGTGCATGTACATCTATCCAAAATATAATCAAGGTCTAATATGGTTGATCCTTAATCATAAAATTGTGGTAATGTGGAATAGACCTATATATGGTTGTCAAGGACCTTATTTAAATATGAGATATGAAAAACTAGATGTATCATAGAAGGCATAAACTCTAACTTACAGGCCATGTGGCCAACCTGTTGGAGCACTTTATATGAACCATATAATTTTGGTGCTAGCTTTTGATTTCCATAGAGTTTCACTAATGACTACTTGTAGGGCTATAGAAATAGGATAACCATGTAACCAATGTTAAAATTATGCTCAAAATAACATTGATCTACTTGTTGCATATAGTTCTACACTAGGACCAAAATATCTTTGATATTTTGGAGTTGTGCATGCTCTATGGGAGTGGAATTGAATGCTTGAACCTTAGAAATACCTAAAATATATAATATGAGGGATAGTGGTGGGTATCCATAAACTACTTCATATGTTGTCATCTTCATGGAGGACTAATATGATGTAACATACCACCACTCATCCAAGAAAATACATTTGACACAATGTGTTAGTGTGTTAGTTGCTAAAATGCAAAGTAACATAGATAAGTCTCTAATCACTTATTGACAATTCTAGTTTACCCATCATTATTCTATGGATGGTATGCCAAACTCATCTTGAGTTATATCCCATGCAATAGTTCCTACTAGAAATGACTATTGAATGTGGGATCATGATCAAATATGAGTAAATGGGCATGCCATAAAGACAAAAATAGAATCAAGGAATATTTGGGAAATAAATGAGGTCTTTTAAGGGTGGACTAGAGGATAGAAATGAACATACTCAGAGAGATGATCCATCACCATGAGAATTATTATTTTACCTTTGGATTTTGGGATCCCCTCAATAAAATTTATAAAAATATCCATCCAAATGATCTCCACAATTGAGAGAGATTAGAGTCTACCTATTGTGTAAATAGTTTTTCCCTTGACACATTAACAATTATCAAATTCAACAGTAAAGGTCTTGATGTTATTTTTCATGTTTTCCTACTAAAAATTTTGTTTAGCCCATTCATATATTTTAAGAAGACAAAATGTACTACGTTCATAGAAGTATACATTTACTATAATATGAACACATGAAGTGGTAAATTTTTAGGGTGAAAAATACGACCCAAAATCATAGATATTGTCCATCCCATGTATATATTGGGTGAGAGGCATAATAAATATGAAGTTCATAAATTATTGCAAGGTGGGATCTCGGGTCACTTCTCCTTGAAGCTAGTGGGTCAATTGAGGACATGGAGTAGAGATGGTACGTTGCTTTACCCAATACTTGTATTAGGGGGTGTTAGGAGTAAAACCTATGGGATGTGTTATTGATACAAATGGATTACAATATATAGGCATAAGCCTATATGAAACACATGACACTTGTCAAGTGAAACTGACAAATGTCAAAGAAGGCATAGTGCACAATACATTAATTCTAACATTCCCCCTTAATGTGCACTGTCCTAAAAAAAAAAACAAGTTAAAATTAGGTAACATTCCCCCTTAATGTTGACTTCTCTAAAAACAACCTATCATCCTTTGTTATTGCTGATTTTGTCTAAGCTCGTGCTCTTTGCACTTGGCTCTCCAACTATGAATAATGCTAGATTCACTGTGTATACATCTCGGTCTATTGCCTCAGGGTCATCCACTTCCACGGGTCTGTTGCCATTGGGTCAACTGTCTAAGTGCCTTAGGGTCATCATGGGTGTCTCAAGGTCAGCCACTTTTGGGTCTGTTGCCTCTACAGGTCATCCTAAAAGGATGTTGCCTCTTGTAGCTCACTGACTAGATCCACCACGAATATCAAATCCCTCCTCATGGTGGACTCAATCTAGAAGGTGTCGGTCTCTGCCAAAAATGCACCTTAATACAAATGAAAAATGAGCCATATAAGAGTGTCGGTCTCTGTCGAAAATGCACTCAATACAATAAAATGAGCCATAGAATCCAAATATGGAGGAGAAGAAGAAAGAAAAATAGAATAGAATCTTATGAAGTGTCTTCGTCTATAGTCTTCAGAAGTAGATCTGGAAAAAATTTAGATAGAATCTAGGGTGTTTATGTCTGTAGTCCCTAGAATAAGTGTCCTTATGATAGTCTCCTCATCTTACCGAAATGCATGGGTAACCAGCCGCTGCATCCGCCAAGTAGAAAGAGGAGAATACTGGATACTAGGTTCACTTACAAGTGCCTTGGGAGTTTTGGGTTCAACCGAGAGTGCACTCCAAGGTAGAAAAACTTTGAGGCTAAAAAACTCAATTGAAACAGCCTCAAAATTACAATATGACACTACCATTGTGTCTATCATGGAAAATTGTTTCCAACGACTATAAATACCCCTATATTTGTATGTGAATGGGGCCTTCAACATGTGGAAAACAATACCATGCTTATCTAGGCAGTAAATAGACAACATCGCTCAATGGCGGCATCACTCTCAGGTGAAAAAAATAACATTAAAATTTCCCACGTAGGGGAATTACATGGACCATTTAGGCCTTCCACTTCCACTCTTCATGTGGAAAAATAATAAAAATGGCCATTGAATACAATAAATAGGCCATGTAGGCCTTCCACTTCCACTCTGCATGTGGAAAAATAAAATGCCCCACTCCATAAAGTGGTTTCCCATAACATTATCCATGGGTTGTGTCCCCCATGAATTTATAAAGTGTTCCCTTACACTTAATAACTTAAGTAAAGAGAAAATAGCAGCAATGGGCCTCCGATGCCGATGGTGATGACGTTCAATTCAATGATGATATTGGCATGGTGCTGGTGGAGCTATTCACATCACAGGGCTGCAACGCCTGCCCCACCGTCGTTCTGCTAATATGTGCTGGCATTGCACGTGGAGTTATGGGACGACCAGAGGGCCACACCTGCATCACCTTCCACTATGTGTTTTTTTAAGGCATGAGAAGCGCATTCAATAGCCTCCTACTACATCTCCTCTTATGCCCCTTCTAAATTTATCCCGGCCAGCCAGCAGGGTTTGAATCCTGGCACCCAAAGATTTCCTTCTTTGACATTGGAAAATGATAGTAGTAGAAACAACCATAATGATCTCAGTTCAGACTGGCAGTCCAGCCGTGTTATATTTTCATCATCGATGCCCTCCATGGATGAATACAAATGGAACGACTCGGGTGGGAAGGGGATAATAACCATGGAATCTCCAAGATAGCTTAGAAACTCTTCTAGTGATCTGCTAATCCCAACTTCATCCCTAAGTTCCTCAAGTTGGTTCATAGTTTTGATAGCTTGCCATGTATGGGAATGGAAGTTTGTGATTTGAACCCACAACCTTCTACCATCCATAGCTTAGATGAGGAAAAGGAATGGCAACAGGGCATGGAGCGCCACTATCTCTAGTTCTACCTTTGCCTCCCCGAACATAAACTAAAATCCTTTTAAATTTAACGACATTTTATAGCTTAATGGAAACTGCACTTAGCATTCAAAAATTGCTTGTATCGATGTGGAGACATATGGCCACATTTCCATGAGACAGGGCCGACATATCACAAAGAGAAATTATGATCAAAGATTGAATCAAAGAAATGAGAGGTATATCGATCAAAGATGAGCAAAAAATTATAGGTATTTCAATCTAGTTTCAGGCCATGCCATGATCTGAATGCCGAAAGCAAAGCAGAAGGGATGATAATATTTGTAATCGTCACAAATATAGGTGCCAAAAAAAATAGGATATAACCCAGCATAAACAGCATAAATAACACCGTACGAATCCCGCAAGATAGCCGAAGGTAAAAAAAATTGATTCTTCATGGAATGGAGCTCCCATTCACCAGTTTTGTCACTATGTAGGAGCTCCACAAGTTGAGCAATGATGTCGATCTTCTCTCCTCTTGCATTGTCATTCACTGTTGGTTAAGAACTTCAAGGTGAAGCAAGCACATGACAGTCGAGCGACTGCTATGCACAAACGCGGGTTCAAACCCCTCCCTGACCACGGCAAAATTTATTCCCACAAATTTCTCGATCCTGGCTTAGCATGCTTGGCACACGAGGACGCTAGGGCTAGATCATTATGATACTTCAGGAATGAATGCTATTCACAAGTGGTGTCCAGGTTGCCTCCCAACGCCGTCTGGCCTCCATCAGATCTAAAAACAATTTTTTTTTTGAAAAATTTTCCCAAACTTTTAAAATTCTTACCATCTAGTTTCTGATCCATCAAATGATGGAGAGCATACTCCCTCGGTAAAAAAATTAAAAAAAATAGGAAAAAAAAAAATCAAGGGGGGAGGGAGGATTTCCATGAGGGAAATCCCCCCTCAAGGGGTTTCACAGGGCAAGGAAAGCCTGCTCTGATACCAAATGTTAGGAGTAAAACTTATGGGATGTTTTATTGATACAAATGGGTTACAATATATAGGCATAAGCCTATATGAAACACATGACACTTGTCAAGTGAAACTGACAAGTGTTAAGGAAGGCATAGTGCACATTACATTAATTCTAATAGGGGGTAGTGCATCAATGACTATATTTTATTTCCCCTTATTATAAATGATCTTATATTCATATCCCAATAGTTTGGTAATATATTTTTATTGTTTCAGCATAGATGCATGATACTCAAGAAAGTACTTAAGGCTATTTCATTCCATTTTTATTGAAAATGCTACCTTATAAGATAATGCCTCCATTAGTAACTACATGTAGGATCACCATAATATCTTTATTAAAAGTTGACTTTTCCAAGTTTTTTATTGATAGTGCCTTACTAGTAATGGCCAATAACCATCCTTCCTACATAAAAACTACATAAATTCCACTTCATGAGGCATCAATTTCAATCATAAATAATATAGAAAGAATAGGCATAACATGGATGGGAGTAGAGAGAATTGATTTCTTGAGTAGGAGAAATGCATGTTCCATAGGTTTTGACCATATGAAGGAGTTCTTCCACAACATAGTAGTCAAGGGGAATAAGATTTTCCCATAATCACAAATTGTTTTTAAATAATAGCCAGTGAGGCCTAAGAAACCATGAATAATTTTGAGATTTTATGGTTTGGGCCATTCCTATATGGCTACAAATCTTTTAGGGTCCATATATACCCTTTATGTTGGGACTATTTGGTCTAAGTATTCCACTTTCTACATCCTTGAAGAACATTTGGATCATTTGGAACATAATCAATTATTGGTTAGGAGTTGTAGTGTCTATTGTAAATGTTGTAAATTTTCTATCCATGTATGATTGCAAACAAGAATATCATAAAAAAATATCAAAATAAATTTAGGCAAAAATGGTCAAAGGATTCCACTCATGAGACTTTGAAAGCTTGACAATGCATTGGTAATACCAAATAGCAAGACAATAAATTAATAATGGCCTTCATAACTACATAATGCTATCTTCATAATGTCTTATTATTGTAATCTAATTTGATGATACCCTAAATGACGATCCAAATTTTAGAAGAAGTGAGCACCATGGAGTTCATCCAATAACTCATCAATGATATGAATGGAAAATGTGTTCTTGATGGTAATTTTATAGTTCTTAGAAATCAACATATAATTTCCAAGATGTGTGTTTATTATGAATCAAAAGTAATAGGAAAGAGCATGGGATGGCACTCGATTGGATGAACCTTGATGCTAATAACTCTTGTACTGTATTTTTAGTTTTAGTCTTCTACATATACAGGTACTAGTAGGGATGAATGTTTAGTGGTAAGCTTAATAGAATAATAACAATGGCATGATCATGGAGCATCATGGTGGTAACTCTTGTGATTATATAAAAATAAGGGTAAGTTAATATACAATTTCCTGTTATTTATCTAACTGATTGGTATCATTGGTATTCATGGCTTGTAGTGCAAACAATTATTCCATTATCCATTGAGATGATTTCTTGAGAATATTTTCTATATTGGATTAGCTAATGAGTTGGATAGGACATGTAGTCATTCCTTGGAAAGTGGATTTATTTCTCTTTTTTAAAAATTACATCCATAGCTTGAAAATGTCCCATACTATTAGGCCTAGGATGTGAAGCCATTAAGTTTTTGACATGATGTTGCAAACTCCTAAAGGAAGAGAAAATATGTCTAGAGGTTGTAGTCTCCCATGATGACCTTTATATTTTTTGTATTTTCCCTTGCATAATAGAGTATACCTAATTTCAATTATGAATTCAAATGAATTTCAAGAATAGATGTAACCAACTACTTGTTTAGCTACCCAAGGATCAATAAAATTGTAGGTATCACTAGAAACAATGAGGATGATAAGTGTAGACACCTAAAACACGTCATGTGTAGGGGACTACTCATATGGGCATGCTAATAGACCATATGAATGATCTTGGACAACTCCAAGGTGAAGTAGTGGTTTTAACCACTCAATTTGGGTAGAGTTGGCATACTCAGCCTTAGCCACGGCTGACACCCATAGCTAACAATGCTAGCTGTGCCTCAGAGCCATGGATAGCACTAAAACTATTTTGAATCCTGGGCTAAGCCAAATTTGGTTACAATGGTCTAGGCAATGAGAATTCAAATGATTTTGGGTGGGGAAGCTTTGAGATTTTTCCTCCCAACTGATCCAACCTCCTGGATCTTGATCTTGGCTTCCCAAGCAAGCCAATATTAGGGATTAGGAGGGCTATAAGACCCCCCTTCAAATTGGGGAGAATTCTGGAATGATCTTGAGTTGGAATGTAGCGAAGCTTTGCCAAAATGGATAGTGAATTGACAACCCCTTGAGGAGAGTCGAAATGCTGCCCAATTATGGAGTGACAAGCATGAATCCATCAATGAATCTTCCAAAGGACTAAGAAGCATCAATCACAAAATCAAGCCAATTGAACGTGAATCTTATCAAATTCAATCGCCAATCCATCTTGGGACACAGAGGTGACCCTTGATCATCAATTCCATGGAGGAAATTGGAGATCTAAGCCCTAATTACAAGAGCAAAGACATTTGCACCTCAGCCGTGGCTATCAACTATGGCTAACAGTGCCAACTATGCCTCAAACCTATGGTGAGGGTTTGATCTTTAATTTCCTTTGTTTTAGTAGTAGATTTCCATTTCTAGTTATGCAATTAGCTTAATATAGCATAGATTAACATTGTAGCAGACATTTGACCGGTTAAATCTAGGATTTAGAGGTAGATTTGCTTCCATTTCCTTGCAATTATCAATTTAGACTAGTTTCATGCTTTTCAAGTTCTAATGGCTAATTAGGATTCCTAATTGCTAGATTTCATGCTTTCTTTACATGCTTTACAATAATTTGATGATTTCTTGCATATCTTCATAGATTTACATGCTTTCTTGCTTTCTTTATCATCAATTTATGCAATTGTCTCAAAAGCCTCATCAAGAGAGGCCTCCTTTGTTATTAACCCCTTTCATGTTGTTTCTTGAATGCAGGGTTTACAGGACCTAATAATTTTCAAGGCATTCAAGGTAGCATATACCTCCAACCAAAGGAGAAGAAGGCTATCTTTGGCCTTAAGAAGTTCATGTACCTTCTAAAAATTCTATGGATTACACCACCCCCTCGTTTAGAGGGTCTTCAAAATTGTATCAATTGTATCAAAAATTGAGTATCCCTAAGAGGGATGTATTTGTAATCTGGATTTGACAAAGTTTTAATAAAAGGAAACCTTATTTTCTTGTTAAATTCATTGTTGTCTATTCTTTATTGCTTTAATACTTAATTTCAATTGATGCACTAGTTAGGTGTATGCTTTTTAGATCATTACAGATGGCGATCATGGAGGGAACCCCGCAAATTTTGTAGAATTGATGGATTTTTGAATTTTTTTATTGCAGGTGTCAGCCATGCTTGAAAACCATGGTGCACAGTCTTTACCGTGCTTGACAGTCATGGCTAGAAACAGATCAAAAAAATAGATAGGATGTGAAATGTCTCTCCATCAGATGAGGACTTCACGTAATTATGATCCTCTATGTTTCTAATTTTTACTGTATTTATGTTTTTTAGCTAATTAAATCACATAGAAAATAGTAGAAGGAAAGGAATAAATGAAAATGACATGCTGTATGTTAGCCATGATTGATAACTACATCTAGAACTATTAGTTTTGCCTATCAAACATGACTAATTTCTTAGCCCATGGATATATCGCGTGGCCAACATTGTTACCTATGGTTCTATCCCATGGTGAATAGTCAGAGTCTGTTTGTAGAGTTTACCTATGGTGGCCCAATTAGTGGCCAATTTTATCATGTAAATGCATTCTCTGAATTTCATTTAAACAAATAGATGCATCTTTCTGAATATTAAAACACTTTTATCATTAGGCATATAGGAAAGAGCATTGTATGCTTGGTGTTGCATTTTCCCTTTTTTGCAAAGTATAAAATGAACACACACACACACACCAAGTAACACTTAAATGCTAGTGAGTTGGAAGTCATATCCAACCACTAGTAGGGTTCAATGATGGTGGCAGTGATTTCCATCCATTGGCCCAACTCCCTTGAACCTTGTACTATTGGCCAATACCGACTCCAAGATCTATCCTAACCATGCAAAATAGCATGCATTCCTCTTCGAAGGGGTGTATCACTACGCATGGGGTGCTAGGTGAGGATCGACCCCCCCCGGGGGGGGAGGCTTTTGGGGGGGGGTTGTTTTAATTATAGGGCTCACAAATAAAATTTTAAAAGAGATAATCATTCTTGTTTGCTTTGTTTGCTTTAAAATATACATACGAGATAATACACATCATGGTTAGAACATGGAGAGGTCGATCTCGGTGCAGAACCAAGGTCAAAGTTGAAGCTCCACCCAATGCATAGCACAACATGTCAAACCCTCAATCACAAGATCCTCTCGAATGATGTTCGATGAGCATTAGAGGGGATAACTCTATGCATGAGGGTTCTCATCAGAATACCCCACCTAGAGGAGGTAATGTACATGCCTCGTGAGATAGATCTAAGTATGGAAGATCCCAACATGGGGCCTTCGAGCATGGGAGCATATATCATGATCATACACCTCATGGATCCACTGGATCCATTGAAGAGTACATCATTGAGGAAGGAACTATAACCAAGTTGGTTCCCATCCGTACTCGAGCTAAGGGAGGCTCAAGGCCCCCACTAGTTCAAAATAGACAAGTAGAAAATCCACCCATTCAGGGGTAGGAAGAGAGGGCTGCTTCAAAGCATAGGCCCACATAGACTCCAAACAATAATAAACTTGGTAAGTTCACATTTGATATGTCTAAGGTTGGAGTCAATGGTACGCCACCACATGAGTCGTGGTGCACTAGATAATTGGATGGTCTTGATAGAGTCCTAGGGTAGCTAGGGTATAAACCCTCGGTTGCACACTCTCATTCTATGAGTTCTCATAGTGAGAGCACACGTAGGACCATCAGAGAACTAGGAGAATGCTCTAAGCATTCTCATAGTATACTTGCCCCATCGACCCACACGGGCATAGAGCACAAACAACACTAGAATGTGAATGTCATCTACATAGACAAAGGCAAGAGCATGGCAAACAAGTCTATTGGAGGTCACACCAACAAAGCTACTCGAATAGAATAGATACACCAGAGACCACATACGATAGATCTTATAGATCGATCACAGAAACTAGTGTCAGAACAATAGCAGATATTCCAAGACCAATTGGAAGATATCTGCATAGAGCGTGAGCACCTCAAAAATGAGGATACTCAGAGATAGAGGTTGCTAAGGTAGCATATTTTTAAGCAATGCATGCACGAGCAACACATCCTTGATCAAAAGGAGTGTGTTGAGCGAGAGGATCGATTGGCTCATACTAATTTACCCCCTCATAGTGAATATAGGGAGCGCACTCATAGATGAGCTACTTTGTAGCCTAATTTGTACCTTGAGCACATTGACACTCGTACTCACCACATGGTCCAAAACATGATGCAACACCAAGCACTAGAACATCATGGGCGTACATAGTATGAAGAAGTAGCAGGAGATGAACAAGAACAGGAATATCCTGAGATCTCCTTAGTGGACGTGGAGGATGAGCCTAGTCCTCCACCTCGACCGAAGAAGAATTTACCTCCAAAGGCTCCCCAATGACCTCTCAGAGAAGAGGAAATTCTATCTTCGAAGGCCTATCAGGCCTTGGTAGACAAGGTTCGAGCTATAGAGAAACAAGGGATGGCTTATCAAAAGCCAACCTTGAACAAAATTCATAATGAGCCTTTATGCCCATTAGTGCCCATTCTAGCGTATCCCGATCACTTCGAGATGCCAAAGCTAGAGAAATTTCAAGGAGAGGAGGATGCTCAGGAACATGTTACAAGATTTATGGATATGTGCTTTCAGATAGAAAGCAATGATGCTCTGTTGCTGAGAACCTTCATCACAACCCTTTCAGGCCCTACTCGAGAGTGGTTCAATCAACTTAAGAGGCACAACATAACCAACTTTGAACAATTGGCTAATGCATTTCTTGAATGCTTCTCCTTCAGCATCAAGAAGAAGGTAAACCTATCCGATCTGGCTGCTTTAATGCAACATGATGATGAGTCGATCATGGATTATGGGAAAATATGGAGAAAGATAATGGTAAATTTACCATTTTCCATTTTGACCATAGAACTAACTTGGATGTTTACAAAGAGTTGTGTGAAACACATCTCGTTACTATTGCAACTGCAATAGTATCAAACATTCGAGGAGGCCTTGGTGCAAGCCAAGGTAATAGAGGACATCAAGTTACAGGAGGGTAACTTGAAGCTCTGGAACAAGAAGGAATGGAACAAGAAGAACACCCAACATCAAAATAAATAGGCCAAGACGGCCCATGTAAACCAAGTGGTGTTAAACCTCTAGAAAGGGGATAAGGAGCAACAACAGAATTATCAAGCCCAACCTCCTCCTACGCGATACGATCAATGCAATAATAACAAGAAGGGTAAGAATAAAGAATAACATCTACCTCGCCAGTTCACACCTTTGTCGGAATTGATGACATCAATATTCCATCAACTATGCGAGGCCAAGGCCCTCAACTTATCAAATATCAAGTTAATAGACCCTAATCAACCCAAACCAAAGGGGTATAGGGATGATCTATATTGCACTTTCCACAGGATGAAGGGACATGACATCGAAGGATGTTATAGTTTCAAACATGTAGTGCAAAACATGATAAAAAAGGGTGAGCTAATTGTGGACAACCCTCAGGCTCTTGACAACCAAAATATGGGGATCTTCAAGAACCCCTTACCGAATCATGAGCCACCGAGGAACAATGTTGGTCATGTGAATCAAGTGTGGGTGGAACCGCCAACTCAAGGATTCATCGGCATGGTCAATGTTGTCACAAGACAAGGGAGGTATGAGCGACCAAATCCACCTCCAACTCCAATTAGATTTCAAGCTATGCCCCCTCAAAGGCCAGCACAAAATGTTCTAGGTCCACCAACTAGATCGGTGGTGACAATCAGGAGTAGGCTAGTTCAAAGCCTACAGACAACTCCAATGAAGTTTTCAATCTATGAAATGATTCAGTAGTCTCCTAAGCATAGGGAGATGCTCATGGACATCCTAAGGTATATCAAAGTTCAGTCCTAGGACCCTAAAGCATTCACAAACTTTGTGGGACATGTGCAGTAGTGTAGTGAACCAGTGATTCAATTCAATGATCACGAGATTAAGATGGTCTCCACTGCTATAGCGGACCCACCACTACATATAATTGCATGTGTTAATCACACACCATTCAAACAGGTTTTGATTGACATAGGGTCATCAATCAACATTATTACTACCAAGGCATTGACACATCTGAAGTTGCCAAAGTCACACATTGTACCTTCTACTTTCACCTTGAGAGCATTTAATGATGCGCTATGCTCAATGGTAGGTACTATAGTCCTTCCGATTCAGGTTGGACTAAAGACCATCCCTATGATGTGTCATGTGATAGAAGGTGCCATGCAGTATAACATCCTCTTGGGGAGGCCTTGGATTAGAGAAATGCATTGTGTTCCCTCAATTTTACATCAATGTATTAAATATATACATGAGGGACAAGTTCACATGGTTCCTTCTGATGAGGAGCCATTCAAATATGTGAACTTAGCAGATTTACCTAGAGATTTCATTCTCCCCTCAATGCATCTGGATATATGGCCAACGTCGCCAATCAAACATCCAGAAGGTAAATTAAAAGGAGTGTGTGCAGGACCTTCCACGGTAGCACCACAACTATCAGAGCACACAACAACAACTTCAACAAAGCCTACGACATCCAAAATTCTTAGGAATGACAAGAAGCTTAAGGTAGTTATGGGCAAAAAAGAGCCAAAGCAAGCACCCAAGGTAGCAACTATCGAGGTTCCTAGTCCCATGGATGAAGGGGATGCTCAAAATCAAGTTGAGGAGGCACCTCAACCTACCTCACCTACTTCTTCAGTAGGGTCATCTGCACCGTAGGTGATCGTACATTTGGTTAATCCTAGATTAGTAGAATATATCATGCAGAACGTGACATTCATACCATTTATCAAAACTACATAGGACATGGGCCATCCTCAAGCCCATCGCTTTCCCATGGGAATGGTGGTACCACTAGGGGTGCCACCCAACCAAACAAACTTCATTTATGGAGGGCTGGATCAACTTGCAAATCGCACACCCATAGATGAGGATGATGATGAACCATTCATGGTGAATGTTCATTATTTGTCTAACCCTGAATTCACCTTGCGCTATTTTGAATGTTACCATTGGTATGGTTACGATTTAGGCTTATTCGAGCAAGGGCATTGAATTCCTTATCGAACCATAGTATCAGCTACCAACTGATAGGTTTGGGTTAGGCTACCATATAAGAGGATAGGATGAGCTCCTAGCAACATCTTTAGATCATCTGAACCTCAGTTTAGGGGATGATGTGGATTGGAATCCTTATCACCCTAACCCTTCTTGCATACGAAGGGGTAATAGGCTGGTAACCTACGTCTCTATTGAGCCACCTGAGATCTATCATGATAACATCATGGTAGAGGTCAATCCAAGAGATAATCCAAGAGCCAACTTGGACATTGAAAGTTATGAAGCTATCAATAATATTGGTATGTAGATCCAAAATCTGGGTATAGCAATAGATACTGAATCAGAAGTTGCTTCTGAGGAAGTGCAAGCAGAGTCCATTGTCGAAAGTGATGGACCAGATTGTGATTTTAGAATAGATGATAATGAGCAATCCTCAAGCAATGAATGATATGAGGACAAGACTGAGTTGGATTACTTAGGTCCTCTACATTTACATCATCTGTTGCCCATGGAGATAGTGGGTGAGAATGAGGGATCCCTCATTGATGATAGTGGCTATGAAGAGCGGGCCTACCTTGGGCCTCATCTTTCTAATCGCCCGATTCCTATGACATGGTGAAGGACTCATATATGATAGTGATGATGAGGATGAGACTGAGAGAGCCTATCTCGGGCCTCACTACTTATGCCATCATCATGAGCTGGTTGACATCGATGAGATGTATCAGAGAGTCTATCCTAGCCCATGCCTCAGAGGGAGACCACCCAATTTGGATATGATTTATCATATAGTCTTCCCTGATCCATCGACATACATGCAACTCCTTGAGCCAAGTGATCCCACTTTCTAGTCTATTCATAGACTAGATCTAGATATCCCCATACCCCTAGAGCCACATCTTGGGTATGGGAATAGCACATATAAGTTAGAATTGCACACATGTGGTCCTGGAGATCTAATCCATTCCATCAATATGATCTCCATTGATTTGACCACTCCACTTCGCAATCCAATCGATCCTTCCAAACCATTGTATCTTAATGTAGATGCTATTGATTGGGATCACGTTGATTCACCACTAGAGCTTGAATATTTCTTCCCTAATAAAGAAATGTTACAACCTTTCCATTTTGCACTAGGTTGTGCACATGATGTTTATCATGCTGAGGGAAATTCCGATGTAGGACCTTTAAACCCAGCTGATGACATCCACTTGATTCCTATGCCTCACCAGCTTGAGGAGGGATCACATATGTCAGTAGAGGAAACCTTCGATGTGGATATCAGTGATGATCCCACTAATCCTAAGAAGGTTAAGTTTGGAGAGAGTCTATCTCTTGATGAGCATGCCAACCTCATCCCTCTACTGAAAGAGAGACCTGATCTCTTTGCTTGGACATACAAGGATATGCCAGGACTAGATCCAAAAATGGTTACTCATAACCTTTCGCTAGATCCCTCCAAAAGGCCTGTCAAGTAGAAGCTCAGGAAGATGCATCCAATAGTTGCTTTAATGGTTAAATATGAGCTGTAGAAGCTGTTGGATGTAGAGTTCATTATCTCCATCGACTATCTGAAATGGGTATCAAACATGGTACCTATAGGAAAACCTGATGGAAGGATCCATATCTGTATGGATTTCAGAGACCTCAACAAGGCAACACCAAAGGATTCATTCCCATTGCCCAACATAGATGCTCTTGTAGATGCAACTGCAGGTCATGAGATGCTCTCCCTTATGGATGGTTTTTTTGGTTACAATCAAATTCATATTAAAGCTGAAGACCAACACAAAACCATGTTCACAATGCCATGGGGAATATTCTGTTACAAAGTTATGCCATTCGGCCTTAAAAATGTTGGTGCCACATATCAGCGAGCCATGACATATATTTTCCATGACTACATGCACAAAATATTAGAAGATTATATCGATGACTTATTGGCAAAGTCATTGCTGTGTTCTGAGCATGCAGAGGTCCTGAGGAAAGTCTTCGATCATCTGATAGAGCATAATGTCAGGTTGAATCCCAAGAAGTGCATATTTGGTATAACTTCAAGAAAACTCTTGGGATTCATCATTTCAAAATGAGGGATCAAAGTTGACCCAATGAAGGTCAAGGCCATATTAGAAATACATCCTCCCACAAATATCAAAGAGCTAAGAAGCCTACAGGGAAAAGTAGCATCCATAAAGTGATTTATCACACAATTATCGAATAAATACCGACCCATGAATCGACTGCTACACAAGGGGGTCCCATTCAATTGGGATGAGGACTGTCAAGTGGCCTTCACTAAAATTAAGCAATACCTAGCAACACCACCAGTGCTAGCTCCACCAAGACTAGATGTACCTTTCTTGCTATATATATCAGCTACTAACTTTGCATTGGGAACTATGTTAGCCCAAAAGAATGCACAAGATAAAGAGCAAGTGATATATTACATCAGTCACACCTTGGTGAGTTATGAGCTAGGGTATGCATACATGGAGAAGTTGTGTTTAGTAGTGGTGTTTGCAATGAAGAAGTTGCATCATTACATGCTAAGTCATATGATGTATGTGATATCCAAACAAAATCCTTTGTAGTATATGATGAGCAAGACATATCATAATACACGTACTGCAAAGTGGATCATGCTATTGATAGAATTCGATTTGGAATTCATCAGCCAAAAGTCCATCAAGGGATAGGTCATAGTTGATCAGCTGGTAGAGGCACCTCTTGAGAATAGTAGGCCCCTCACCATAGAGCTTCTTGATGATGCAGTCTTTGCATTATCAAAATCTCTCAAACCTGAAGAACTAGATAACAAAGTTGACATGACTTTGTTCTTCGATGGTTCAAAGTGTGAGCAAGGGGGTGGTGCAGGAATTGTCTTCTTCACACCACAAGGTGCTCCAATGCCCTTGTCATTTAAGCTAGACTTTCCTTGTACCAATAACAATGTTGAATATGAAGCCCTAATCTTGGGTCTCCAAACAGCTATCACCATGAAGATTAAAAGGTTAAACATCTTTGGTGATTCCCTTCTCATAGTCAATCAAGTGAAGGGAATTTTTCAATGTAGGTGTCCTATCTTGAAAGCTTATAAGGATCTTGCTGACACTTATCTAGCCCATCTAGAGTGGTATGACATCGAGGCAATCCCTCGTACATCGAATATATTCACAGACACTATGGCATCTTTGGGATCTTTAATCCCTTAGAATCTATCTATCAATTTTACTACCATTCATGTAAAGATGCTATCGCATGCCATGATGCAACATGAGGCTTTTGATAACAAGGAATCAGTCAACATGATTCATATAGAACCAAACCATGAGTGGTTCTATAAAGCTAGAGACTTTCTCAAGAAGGTGCCTTGGGGGTATTTGATCTCGTAGGGTCCTACAGGGAATGGCACCACCATTCACCACAAGGTTGTATCCCAGTCTGCATTCATGCACAACAAAATGCCAGGGGAACAAGTCATCTTGTCAGTCGAGGTAGAAGCTTATCAGGACTGGATGTCACAATTACATGACTTCCTTAATATTGGTTTAATCCCTCAAGGATTATCACATGCTACAAAGCACACATTCAGATAGAAAGTGACAAAGTATGTCTTTCTAGGAGACATCTTGTATCATCGAAGCTACGATGGAATTCTCCTTCATTGTCTTGAGCCCCAAGAGTCAGCTTGGGAAATTTTGCAAGCTCATGATGGTACATGCGGTGGCCATTTTAGCGGCATGGCCATTGTCAAGTGCATCCTTCGAATGGGTTATTATTGGCCCACTATGGAGAAGGATTGCACCATGTATGTCAAGAAATGCGTCAAATGTCAGCATCATGCTAATCTTACGCACTTGCCATCATAGGCCTTACAACCCATCCAAGCGGCTTGGCCATTTGCTCAGTGGGGTTTAGATCTAATCGATAAGATCTCTCCCCTATCATCGGGCCGACATACATTTATTATAATGGCTACTAAGTATTTTACAAAGTGGGTGGAAGCAATCCCTTTAACAATGACAATTGGAGCATGTATTGTGGAGTTTATACTTCACAATATCATTAGTCATTTTGGGATACCATCCAAGATAATCTCGGATAATGGAACATCATTCAAGAACAAAATTGTAAGGGCTTTGATGTCCAAGTACAATATACAACATAGTTTTGTGACTCCATACTATCCGTAGGCAAACGAGCAAGTTGAGGCTTCAAACAAGATAGTGGTAGCCATCTTGAAAAATATGGTACAAGAAAACCACAAATATTGGCACATCTAGCTACCCCTTGCATTATGGGCTTATAGGACTAGCATACGGATGCCCACTAGGGCAACCCCATTTTCACTAGTATATGGCATTGAGGCCATTATGCCCTTAGAGTTGGAAATTCCAATGCTACATGTCACATTGAAAGAGTTCATCGATGATGACACTGTATGACAAGCTCACCTTGATCAATTGATGCTTCTTGATGAACATCATGTGAATACCCTTGAGCATCTCCATGTTTATCAAGAGTGCTTAAAATGAGCTTACAATAATAAAGTCCATCTGAGAGACTTTAAAGTTGGTGATCTTGTGTTGAAAGAGAACCAACAGAACTCAAACCTACCGCCACACTTGCAAGATAAATTTATGGCTAACTGGTTAGGTCCTTATATCATCTCAGAGCAGATTGGACCTAGAATGTATCACCTGACATCGCTTGAAGGTGTTGAAGAGCCTGAACCTCTCAACATCCTTCATCTTAAGGCATTCCACACATAATAATTCAAAAATTTAAAAATATGGAAAATTTCAAAATCCATAAAAATCAAAAAGCAATAAAATCTAAAAAACATTGCAAAATATTCAAAACTTCAAAAACATTTGCATCATGCATTTCATTTTGCACATGCATTCATTTAATTGCATTGCATTAGGCATTTCCATCCATCGCACTTGCATTAGGATAGGTTGTGTTTGCAATCTTACAAATGACACCACGTTTGTATTTCAATCATGCATCTATGCATCATCATCATCCATCACCCTTGTGAGTAATTGTGTTTCTCAACACAACCCCTCCTGTTGCTATGAAGAATATACTAGGGTTTTTCGATCATTCAACCATACCTAGTGGTCTTCTCAAATTTAGTAGAAAGCTTGCTTTGCTTTTGTAGATGAGGTCTAGTTTTGATAGCACTTAGCATATCAGAATCCCATCACTAATCAAATACATTAACAATCCTAATTAGGGTAAGGAAGGACGAACACTACAAAGTGGTCCGGGTCACCTTAAGCGAAAGGTTTTGTTACTTGCTCATTTGTGAGGTGCAATGGTCTAGAGTAGAGGTCATTGGAAAAAGGACAAGTTCCCCCCTACCCGAAGAAATCCCTTGCTTACATCAAAAGGAGCAAAATCCCAAAATCAAATCAAATCCCTTGCTCAAAACAAAAAAAATATAAAAAATAAATAGTGATTTTCATCACTATATATGAGCAAGTATCCCAATAAATTGAAGAAAATAAGGGGGTGAACTTGAATCCCTGGAATGGTCAATACTCAAAAATCATAGAGTGATCCCCAATACAGCAATGGGCTGAATGAATCCCACCTGACATTGGGGTAGGTCTAGCAATTTACAAATGAGCTAGCTTTAGGTGGCTTGTATTGCCTAGTGGTCTAGTCCAACTAAGTCCAAACCTAGGATCGGGTGGACATTTGAGGATCCCCAATACAACAATGGGCTGAATGAATCCCACCTGGCATTGGGGTATTCTTATGTCTCATCTAATATATTCATTTGCACACATAGGGATAATGAATAGCTTGGTATTTCATAGCAAAAACTTTATCTTTCAAGAGTCTAGTATAGTCATTATACAACTTTTGATAAGTCAACTAGGGTGTTTGAGTCTCATGGAAAACCTCAAAAATTCCCAAATAGCAACAAATCAAATCAATCAATCAATCATCAATTTATTTTTATAAGATTTTGTTTTTTAAGGGGTGTTCATAACATAGGTTAGATACCGGATGGATATCAACAATGATATTTAGATGGCCACTGACTATGTTGTGCATATATTTTAACTTACAAAAGCTTATGAATAGAAACAATACATCATTTCATCTCACATATGGATGTCTAATTGATTAATTCTTATGATAAGATATATCAATTACATTCATGATTGTTATACATTATGTGGTGTCATCCATTAGATTGTTAACTCATATTGCATTCATTCCTTATGTTTTAAGTGATTAAAGCATACAGGTTCATTTACATTAGATCATCATCATGTAAATAATGCATTACATACATTGCATTCATCATATCATAACATCATAAATTAAATGCATACAAGTAAATCAAATTAAACATGCATTTAACATCTAACATTGCATCCATATGCATACATCATAGTAGTCCATCTACACATCTAGATCACAATATCTAGTCATACATCCATCATCTAGCTAGTGCATGTCATCCATACATCACATCATATAGCATCAGATAAACATAACATATAAGCATTGCATCCATATGCATCTCATAAATATAAAACAAATAAATATACACATATAATGAGTCTCATAAATAATGTCATATCATATATATATGTGTGTCTCAAAGAGTATATAGGCATATGTCCAAAATACCCATAGGCTACAACTATGTAGGTCCTCAGACCTTACACCCAAAAATGATACAATATGCTCAAAGCATAATCACGAGTGCCCTGCACCCCCTACCTAGGAGTCTCCTCCACCACCTCCACCCTCCCGATGAGTCCGCTTGGAGCTGGTACCTGTGGACCTCTCTGTCCTATGAGTCCTATGGCTGGAACATGTAGATGACTACCCTATCTCTCGTGTCCTAGTCTACTGGGTCCCTATAGTAGTGGTCCTCTCTAGAACCTCACCCCCAAGCAGTCTGATCTCTCCTATCATGAGAGTGATGTGGGCCACATATGATGCATGTTGCCTAGTACCCTCCTAAATGAGGGCACACAATATTTGGATCTCTACACCCACATCCAAACCTACTAGTCTCGGTATAGCTGGAGTGGTAGGAGCAACCTATGAAGTTGAGGGATCTCCCCTCATAGACCAGAGCAAGTCTCACTCCATGGTGATAGCATCTAGTTGAGCTCGAAGAAGATCATGTTGCCTAGTGACCTTCTCTATCTCTATGTTGATAGTGGCAATTTGTGCTTGGAGAGTTATCCTCTCCTCCTTGAATCCTCACCACTATGCTTATCCCTATGCTATATGATCCTGTGCTACCCTTAACTATACCTGTAGAGTCACCATAGATGTGTCCCTCTCTAAGATCTGAGTCCCTACAATCTATAGTTGTGACTCCAAGCTAGCGACCTAGGCTCGAAGCTATGATACCTCATCATCGGGCTCCTCCTCACCCTACTCCTCATCCTTGAGGCTCCTCCTCTACTGCTAGAGCCTCACCCTAGCCACCCTCTATCCTCTGGTGAACTCGTCACCCATGAGGATCTGCTACCTCTATGATTACCTCATCTCTAGCTCTGCCTAGTGGGCCACCACCTCGCCATAACCTGGTAGTCCACCAGGCATCATAAATTGTTGTGGTCCTAGCATCTGCAAGCCTTGAATCCTACCAGGTATCATCCTCATCCCCTAGTGGAGTCATAGTAGGCTAGGCTAAGTCCTTCTCTACCTTAAGGTGATGATAAATAACTGGCTCATCTGGGATATCCTGGTAGATCCCAAACTTCCTGGTGATACATGAGTAATAGAAGAACTCATGTATCTTGGGCTTACACCCAAGGAGCCATCTCTCATATCGTGCCCACCTGAGATAATGGTCTACCTCCTCCCATGTAGGATAGTCCATGTAGGGTCATCATCGTATATGCTCTAGTCGTAGTCTCATCAGCTGATCTAGGTAGTACTAGAGATCCCCTGCTCGGGACCTACTCTTGAAACCCTCGACCTCCCTAGGCTAGTAGGTAGTATAGCACTGGCACTCCCTATCAATGTATTCGATCTCTAGTGGTAGTCTCCCTAGGTGGTCGATGGTAATGTGCTCCCAAGCCCATATCTAGAGTAGTATGCTACAACTGACACACGACTCCATTGTGTGATCCGATATAGCTCATCATAGAGCTATGCAAGTAGAGCACTCCCCTAGGATAGAATCAATGGCTCTCGAGTGGTGCTCACTAGTAGGTCATGGGTCCTAGCTAGGAGGTTCCAAGGGAACCTTACTCTAGAAGTGTCGGGCAACACAATCTATACAATCAACTACATCAATACTATCACTCATCGAGGAGAAGACATGCTTGTGGTACTAGTACTCAATGTGGACCCCACCATGCTCTGAGTCCAGTTGTGCCTCATCACTCCTAGCATCGAATATCCTCTCAAAGATAGCATCCTTCATCATGGTGGGTGAATATGTGATGGCCTCACCATCAATGGGGATACAAAAGATGTGGTAGACATCCTCTAAGGTGATTATGATCTCACCTATCGATAGGTGAAAGGTGTTGGTCCATGCATCCCAATATTGGGCCAAAGTAGTCATGTACGCCTGATCCACCTTGGATAGATGGTAGTCGTAACACATAGCTAAAGCCTATAGCTCCAAACCAATATTATTCAATGTCAGTCAAGCCATCATGGAGCTGGTGAAGGATATCAGACTCCCTCACTCTAGCAGTCAGGGTCTAAAGGGAGCAATAATAAAATCAATCAAACTTCCAAAAACATAAAAAATGTACTAAAAATGCAAAAAAATTCATAAAAACTTTCAAAGAGGTAAATACAATCATAAATGCAGTCACAATTTTCAGCAAACATCAAAGCCTCACTTCAAAAAATTCAAAAAAATCAATTAATTCAATTAAAATAGCAAAAAAATCAAAAAATTGAAAAATTTTTCTAAGGTTGCTCAACCGCGGCTCCGACCCATGACTAGTGGCAACGGTCAAATTTTTGACCATTGGGATTTGAAATCAGCCATGGTTGATAGCCATGGCCCCCAATTTTCCAATTGGGAACCACTACTGCCACCTGCGGCTATGGGAAAGACCCTTTTTGGGTCATTTCCCATCCTATGCAACCCCAAAACCCAAAAATAAAATAAAGTACCCACCCTCTAAACTAACCTAGTCTAATCCTAACTAGGGTGAGGTTTGTTACCAATATTTTAGTGAGTTCCTTTAGCTCATTAATTAATTTTATTCATTTTTAGGTTGGTAAGTACATGAGTGAAGTTCGGGATGCTACCTTCATAGCACCAGCTCTGCCACTGGAAGATGCCTTCGGTTGGTAAGCCATTGGGTTTAGGTGTAATATTGCGGTAGTGTTCCATGTCAAATGTTTAATCTGCACCTCTTAGAGCTCTCTTGATAGCTGTAGCAAATTGGAAAATAATGAATTGAAAATGATAGATTTTTATTTTATATTTTTGATTTTGCCCTTAACCATGGCTGACAACTATGGGCGCAGAATTAGGGTTTTTCGACCATGGCTCCGAGCCATGACTAAGGAATTTGCAAAAATTAGCTATGTCTAACACCCATGACTAGCATCCAACCATTAATACCCTCAAAATTCAACCATGAGGGGCTTCAAAATGCAAAATCAAAAATATCTAATGGTTCAGAACCTTCAAAATTTTTAGAAAATAACAAAAATATTCAAATAATTCAATAATCCAAATGTGCCTCGTATTCAATCATTTATTCTATACACTTGGTGGTTGCAGCGACTTGCGATCCATGCAATCTGACAAGATGAATAAGTCACCATAAGGACATTTGGGGTAAAACTAGTCATTGGTGGAATGGAGATGCTCCAGTATAGGACATCATTCCACATGCACGTAAAATCATGCTGGGAGGACCATGGAGACACCACACCTCCTAGCATTAAAACTTTGATAGAAGGAAGTTCACATTGTGATTCAACACAAGCTTGAATGAAATTGTTATCATCTTGACTCCCTAAGAAGGCCATTTTGGCTGGACTGCTCCATGGGATAGAGATATACAATTACTATTCATAGTTGAAATCATGGCTGAATTAGGCCTTGCCAAGTAATATTAAAGTGCTAAAACCTTCAATTGTTCAAATCAATCATGTTGGTCAAGCGACTCGTCGCTTCATTAATTGCCCTACCCTCATCGACTCGTCGCTTGAGGGGGTAGTCATAATATCAATAATCATAATCAAATTCAATAGGAGATCACTCGATCTTGTCAAAATTATATTCGTCTTATGAATCATTGCCAACAACTATCATAAGCTTACCCTTTTTTGGGACAAAAAGCAAATATGATAGTTAAGCTAGTAGCTCTCCACCTATCGGTATGATTGTAGCACTAACGCTACCCGATCACCGTGGAGCTTGCAAATGCTTTGCAAATTTAAGCCTTCCCTCAGTTGGAAGCAATGATTCTAAGATGTGCATCCTTTTGCAGGACTGGGCATCTAATGTTGATCAGATCAATGATCATCATTCAACCTACGACATGGTTTTAGGAGGTCTATTTTTGCTCAGCGTTGTTCGTTCTCACAATGCATCTCAAAAGGGGCATCTGTAGACACCTAAAATACATCATGTGTAGGGGACTACTCATATGGGCATGCTAATAGACCATATGAAGGATCTTGGACAACTCCAAGGTGAAGCAGTGGTTTTAACCACTCAATTTGGGTAGAGTTGGCATACTTAGCCTTAGCTATAGCTGACACCCATGGCTAACAGAGCTAGCTGTGCCTCAGAGCCATGACTAGCACTAAAACTATTTTGAATCCTTGGCCAAGCCAAATTTAGTTGCAATGGTCTGGGCAACGAGAGATTCAAATGGTTTTGGGTGGGGAAGCTTCGAGAGTTTTCCTCCCAACTGATCCAACCTCTTGGATCTTGATCTTGGCTTCCCAAGCAAGCCAAGATTAGGGATTAGGAGGGCTATAAGACCCCCCTTCAAATTGGGGAGAAGTTTGAAATGATCTTGAGTTGAAATGCAATGAAGCTCTACCAAAATGGATAGTGAATTGACAACCCCTTGAGGAGAGTCGAAGTGCTGCCCAATTGTGGAGTGACAAGCATGAATCCATCAATGGAGCTTCCAAAGGACTAGGAAGCATCAATCACAAAATCAAGCCAATCGAACGTGAATCTCATCAAATTCAACTACCAATCCATCTTGGGACACAGAGGCGACCCTTGATCATCAATTCCATGGAGGGAATCAGAGATCTAAGCCCTGATTACAAGAGCAAGGATATTTGCACCTCAACCACGACTAACAGTGCCAACTGCACCTCAGACCCATGATGAGGGTTTGATCTTTAATTTCCTTTGTTTTAGCAATAGATTTCCATTTCTAGTTATGCAATTAGCTTAATCTAGCATAGATTAACATTGTAGCAGATATTTGACCGGTTAAATCTAGGATTTAGAGGTAGATTTGCTTCCATTTCCTTGCAATTATCAATTTAGACTAGTTTCATGCTTTTCAAGTTCTAATGGCTAATTAGGCTGCCTAATAGCTAGATTTCATGCTTTCTTTACATGCTTTATAGTAATTTGATGATTTCTTGCATATCTTCATAGATTTACATGCTTTCTTGCTTTCTTTATCATCAATTTATGCAATTGTCTCAAAAGCCTCATCAAGAGAGGCCTCCTTTGTCATTAACCCCTTTCATGTTGTTTCTTGAACGCAGGGTTTACAGGACCTAATCATTTTCAAGGTATTCAAGGCAGCATATACCTCCAACCAAAGGAGAAGAAGGCTATCTTTGGCCTTAAGCAGTTCGTGTACCTTCTGAAAAGTCTACGGATTACACCACCCCCTCGTTTAGAGGGTCTTCAAAATTGTATCAATTGTATCAAAATTGAGTATCCCTAAGAGGGACGTATTTGTAATCTGGATTTGACAAAGTTTTAATAAAGGAAAACTCTACTTTCTTGTTAAATTCATTGTTGTCTATTCTTTATTGCTTTAATACTCGATTTCAATTGATGCACTAGTTAGGTGTATGCTTTTTAGATCATTACAATAAGTCATTGGCCCTTGAAATACCCCACTATCGTATGGTCTAGGGAGTAGAAATATTGTTTAATGTATACCAAAAATTTGGATAGTGAGTCTATCATCGATTTGAAATATTCAAGTTGATCTACCTCTATTTGGTCCTCTCCTTCATTGTATGGTTCCCTAGTGGAAGGTTTACCTACTTCTAATAAATATAGTTATTTTTGTACACACTTGTGGCCCAAAGAATATTTATAATTATAATTTTAACATAGACCTTGTACCTAATGTACCTATATTTCTTTGTGGGTGAGACTTTTAACTTGAGGTGGTTTGATTCTTAAGTATGATGATGGCTAGAAATTTAAAGGTTCAAGCCTATGGTGGTTTAAAAACATATATTTGTGTTACAAATTTATCCTAAAAAATCCTAACCAATTCTAAAACTACCATCATGCTATCCAATTTGAACATTTTTACCTCAACACATATATCTTCCTTTAAGACACTAACATAACAACTTTGAAAAAACTTACCACTCAACCCCCTAGTACGATTTACTAGTTTTTTAAACTATGTTTGGTAATCAAGGATATATGTCATCTATCATAAACAAGTGAGGCTCTAGTAAAAAAATCATATTTACTAGGTCCAAAATGAATAATTAATTCATGCTCAAATTCAAGCCAAGTGAGTCACAAATTCATATTGTCTAACCATTGGAACAACTAGACCACTACTTGTTCTAGGTTGAAAGTTGCAATTTGCAAGTTTCTAATTTTGGGGAGTGGCACAAAGAGAAAAATATTTTTCATCCCTATACAACCATATGGTTGGATCATTACCATTAAATTTTGGAAATTCCAACTTGGAAATTCTCTAATTTGTATTTAGAGGTAGGGCATTTATTATATTCCCATGGAACTAACACCTTGACTCGTTGATTATTACCCTACCAAACCATGATATTTTGTAATTAGGTATGTTAAATGACTTTTAAGATTATCAATTTTATCTAATTTATCTAATTTAGATAATACTTGGATGATTGCTAACTAAGAAACTTCAATTTGTTTCACCTGGTCACCCAATCACTCTAGCTCTTGGGTAGCTCTAGTACCACCAACTATTTTTAGTCACTTTAGGGTCCAATTTTTTTTCAAAGTTATATCTCAAAATAATTAGCTCAAAGAGAGGATTAAAATGGACTATCTTGCAAAATAGAAAATATTAACTTTTGTGGTAACTAGTTGGTAGACTATTAATAACTTATTTCTCTATTGATAGACTACTAATAATTCACTACTTTAACTATTATATTATATATTCTATACATTATCACACTAGATATTCTTTGTATTATCAAACTAGATATTCAATGTTAGATTGGATATTCTTTACACTGTTAGGCTGTGACTAGAGTAGCTTCTTCTAAAGTATGCTCAAAACTGGTTTTGTTTTTTAATGGAAAGGAATGAAATAATTTTTTAATAAGGATGACTTAAGTCAGAGTGTGTCTAGTTTTTTGGTCTCTCTAATATATTTTCTCATTTGTGATTAGTGGTTGGCCTAATGGTTTAGAGATCTAACTACAAAAGGTTCTGCCATATCCATAGCTACACTATCCATATTTAATGGTACTATGACAATAACTTCCCAAGGCTAACTCCTTACTGATGCACCAAAAAAGTCAAATGACTGATATCTTCTTATTGATGAAAGCTTCTCCTATTCATAGGGGGTTTTCCCATATACCTAAGGGTATGTGGGAGCTCATAGTCATATACAAGCATTATCTAAGGTCTGAGTATTAAAGTATGAGCACCCGTCACTTCACTAAATTATTTATAGATAATCTATCTTAGCCAATAATAACAACTCATCCATGATATTTTAGAACCCTTGGCATAGGGATTCTAACCTAATCCACTAATATATATATATATATATATATATTGTGGAAAGATATTTTAATGGAAAATGAACAAAATAAAAAATTGTAGAATAGAAAAATGGATGGAAAGACAAGAACTACTACCACTACTATGGAACACACCCTAAAAAGAGTTTTTATACCACTTGTTAGGAACATTCATATAAAAAAAAGCATAATTGAAGTAGCAATGCAAGAATTAATTGAAATGCTTGTAAACTAAATAACCATAAAAATTAAAATAACAAAGTGCTCTTGAAAAATAACTTGATGAATATAACAACTCATAGTAATTAGGTGAAACTAATATCATAGTACTCTTTGAGGAGGCAACCTCCTTTGAAGTAGAGATCTAATACAAATAAGATAAAATATGATATACCTTTTGTTAAAAACCTGTCTTTATATAGACTCTTATTTACCCTAACCCTAGTGCTCAATGGTCAAACCACATGAAATAGGGGACCTAAGCTACTAGTTCCTATTTATAATTAAAGTAAAGGTTACATCATAATGAGCCAATACACAATAGACTTCCATGGTGCAAACATACATCGACACTATATATTATATAGTCATGTTAGCTTAAGGTCCTAACATAGATTTTCTTTAAAACACTACAAAAATCACTTGATTTGCTTACTCGGATTGAGAGATAATTTTTTCCTTTAGAAATTTTTTGGATAGCCAAAAAATAATGTTTATATCCTATCTTAAGAAGCCATAACTACTTTAATAATACTTAAAATTTAACATATAACTAGTTATTATTATAGTACTCAAAATAATCTACATGATGGTGTACGAATATTTTGAATAAGATACATAAAAAAAGATATAGCTATTTAAAAATATAATGTATTTCTTTTCGTCTAGAAACTCAACAAATATTAGGATAATCACTACAAACCCTGTAAAACTTCCCCACTTTGATAGAAATGTTGCTTTGATACTAGATTTAAGAAATTTTTCTTCTCATAAATATAAATGCATCCACCATATACTAGTAATTAAATAAATCAACCACAATAATTAATCCACACAAAGAAAAGATGTGACATTACCCTTAAGGGAAGGTAAAACCAATGTTATTCCTTAAATAAGGAACCACTCCACAATATCCCCCAGTATGAGAGCCACTCCATGAGTAAAGATAATTATAATGATTAATGGATTAGATTTGATGCTTTGCCATTACTAGGTCCCTTTTTTATATAAGCATGCTTTAGTGCTATGTTGAGAAAGGAATAACCCTTTCCTTATATCACTCATTATTATAATATAATTTCATATAGCTAAATCTTGAGTTATTTTTAACCCATGTCATTTACCTAATACAATTAGAATACTTAGGGCTCATGCCAATTATACACTATAGTTGGGTTATTTATAGCTCATGCCAACTATATGATATGATATTATAATATTAGTTACTTATCCTATGTACCCTAATATGAATGGAAAATAAACTTAATATTCAAAGCAATTACCTATTTGTATCCAATTGAACTAAAGTATAAATTGATAAGTGACACCTCATTGGATAGGGAAATTGATTAGACAAAATTCAATAAGGGATTTAGGGTATCCCTTAGAGGTTGACTATATTGTCAATTTTTTGAAGTATATATTTTCAATAAGAGTGTTGGCCTATGAAAAGTCATCATTATGACATGATGCTTTGGTGATTTTTATTATGCCTTGGTTTTATAGACTAATTCTCACATCTATAATGGGAAAAGATGAAAATTAAAAGATTCAAGAGATGAAGGGCATTTTCCTAGGTAATCTAGTAATCCTATAGGTCTTCTACAAGCTATGAACAATCATATTCCTAGTGGATTGATTAAATATTAGGATCCCAAAGGTATTTATTGTTTTTTAACCTCGAGGACTCTTTATGTAATCAACTTACACTTATACCCAAGTACTCATCAACTAATGTCAATATCATGTTTAGAATCTAAATATCTAATATACAAAGTAAAATGAAAATATAGTATAAAAAAACAAGGGATATGTATCCATTTTGATAATAATATAATGCTTAGTACATAAGATACATGGTGTAACTAGGAACAATACACTCTATTCCTATGTAATGGAAGAAGTTTATAGCTTTTGATACAACATGCAATGGGAGATAGCATTCACAAGATGCAGAATAATAAGAAAGAAAGTAAATCTGTGAGATGACTAAAATATGCTATAAATAGAAATGATGGAAATGAGTACAATAGTAGCTATGGAGGAAATGAACACTCCATGATACAAGCTACTACTCAATGAATGAGCTCTGAGCTTATAGCTCACACACACTACACTATTGTCTATCCTACACTACTGTAATCCTACACTACTATGTTATCTCTTCTATATCTATGGCCCTTTATATAGGAAGATAAGTTCCTTGGCCAACACTCTACCTAGTTGTACAAGTGGACACCTTGCACATTACAACTTGCACATTGACACTTGTGCATTTATTACATTGCATGAAGTAACTAGATAACTTCCCCCTAAAGTAATCTAATGTCCTAAGTATGTACCAAGGAAGGTACATTTACATGACCCAAATAATGTAATATAAGCTATTTCTAACACCCCCTGTATTACAATATTTGGGTATTGAAGACTTTAGTCTTCAATGTGGATCTTCCTCTTGAAAATGATCTTTGGCTTCTTTAGGTTCATCATCATTGTCTTCTATCCAGCCACCTTTATTGGTCTCTTTGCAAGTATCTTCATTTGGTTCTGAATGTTGATGGTTGAGTAGAGCATGGTGCACTTGTCCTCTCATCTTCTTGATTTTGATTCTTCTATGCTTGGCTCTGTGTTGTACTGGTTCTTCATTTTCATCAACCTGTTCCTTTGAAAATATGTTAGTATCATTTTGAAACATCACAGTATCTTGTGAGATTTCCATTGAATCCAGGATGTATGTATTTCCATGGATTGATCCTGTTGCTTTTATTTCACCTTGATTCATGATGAGACATGTATTGATTCCATCCATATATCCAAAGTAGATCATATAGTTATCTTCTACCAACTTTCTTACAAAAATGAGATTGAATGTTAATCCAGGAACAAACAATACTTTTTGTAGTAGAAGATTTGGAAATGATCTGCTAGGTGTTACACATCCATATCCATGTATAGGATAAGTTTGGTTATCTACAATTCTTAGTCTGTAGCCTTTGGTATCTTCAAGATAGTCAAACCATTGCATATTTCCTATCATATGATGATTGGATCCTGAGTCAATGTACCACATATTTTCATGTTTTGTAGATTGGTTTTTGTTGGAACAAATTCCACATTCATTATATGACATTCTTTTTTCCATTTGAGAAAATAGAAGAAATGAGATAGGATCTTCTATGCAATCTACCTTATGACTCCTTATTCGGATATATGATCCCTTGATAGAAGTATATAAGCTTGATTTGATAAAACCTTTATTAATCCTTGGTTTTGTAGGCTTCCTTATGTCTCCCTAGTAATGAGAGTATATACTCTTGAGGATTTTTAGGTTTTGTAGAAAGCTTATATATTGCAACTTGATAATTTTGATAAATGTTGATATTACCAAGTTTTGTAGAATACCTTATGACTCCCTAGTATGTTTTGGAAAAGATATAAAGTGCTTTTGTAAATTTTAGTTCAATTTTGATTGATTTTGTAAAGTTTTGTAAATAACAAAATCAACTTCTATTATCCTTATTGCTCCTATTGAACTAAGCACTTTTCCCAAATTTAAAGAGGTTTTAATGTTGGATATTTTGTCTCGATTTGTAGAAGATTTGAGACAAGTAAATATTATAAATTTCCAACCTTTAAAATGTTTTAAATAAACCTCTTATAATGGCCCTTTGAAATTTGATTTTAATTTTTCTAATTTCCAATAAATCAATTTGATGTAGTAGACCTTATGACTCCCAAATTTGGAAAATTAGAAAAGATAATAATATTTGCAAAGTATTAAATAGTTCAACCTAAGTAGAAGGCCTTATATCTCCTAGGTTAGCTTACAAATATTATTTTGATTTTTGGTAAGTTATCTCCTATATCTTTTGCTTTCACAACCTTAAAATTTATCCTTGATTTTATAGCCTTATATCTCCTATGTTTGAAAGCAATATTAATGAGATAATTCACTTACCTTAGCTCCTTGTCTTCACACTTGAATAGCATTAGTTTTGATTGAGTATAATAGTCCTCTTACATACCCTTTCTATGGTGCTTGAGTTGATGAATCCGGATGGGCCAAGTGTGGTATGGTTGAGTGAGAAATGATCGAGCTTGTTCTTCGATGTTGGAGAGTATGATGTTGGTAATCTATCCTTCTTCTATGGAGCTTTAAATGCTCCTTGCTCCCTTTCTTCCATGCTGTGCTAGAACTAGTTTGACTATGATATTTCCTCCTTTATTTTGACTACAATTTGCTCTCCTCTTCACCCTATTCTTGCTTCAAAATTAGACTACATTTATTGGAGGTCAAGGGTGGCCAAGTGTCTTTTCTATTTCTTGAGAGCGTTGTCACTTGTGTAATACCAATATCTTCTTGTAATGCTTCTATGGCACATGTTACACCTTTGTAATGTATGAGAATTTTCTCTAGCACTTGTAACTCCCCTTCGATGGTCTCTTGAGCATTAGGAAATGAGAGGTACTAGAGAATATTATGCCAAGTGGCATTCAGTCTTCTTGCATGAGACTTTTGATGTAACACCTTCAAGAAGGAGATTGTAACTCCTTCGATTATCTTCCTCCTTAGCTTGCTTTGTTTTCTTGGGCAACAAGCAACCTATTCTTCTGCAAGTGGCTTCATGAGGCATCTTGGAGCTTCGATCATGGATGATAGTGCTTCCTTTTGTGGATGTTACTCTCAATGTAGCATCTATCCTTCTCTTTTTTCTTCTTGCCTTCAATGTGCTCCCTGTTATGCTACCTGTTCACCTTGGTAGGAGTGGAAGCTTGACGCTCTTTCTTCGTGGATGAGCTCTCTTCTATCTACGTAAATAAGCTTCTTCTTTTTGTCTTCATAGATGTCCTTGATAATCTTGCTTTGGTTTACGTAAATCACTTTGATGAGCTTCCTTTGTCTTGCAGGTTCATCCATGGAGAGTATACCCTTTCGATGGTTGAAGAGCGCTAATATTTCGACCCTTCTTTGGCTGGATTTTCCTATACCTATTGTGCCTTTTGAGGCACCTTCAAATCTGCTCCTTTCCCTGCATATGATGTATTGTAGAAGTGCAATACCATGTAACCTTTACATGTATATAAAACCCTTTTTATTGCACCTTTTCTTGCACTCTTTTGTAGGCCTGAGATTCTGATTTTGTAGCAGATTTTATGAGTGCATTATGAGGGTTTTGAGGATGTCTCTTTGGCTAGACTCCTTACCCTCTTTTCTTGGATATTTGATGGTGAATCCAAGCCTTGTAAATGTTGTAAAATAGAAGCTTTCTTTTAGTTGCACTAACCCCTTTAGTGCTTTGGATTTGAGACTCACCAAGTCTCAATATTTGAAGCTTCTTTTTGGTTAGCTTTTATTTGCTTGTACTAACCAATTTTGGTGGCTTCTATTGGCCACTAAGAGTTGCAGGTTTTTGTGCTTTAAGAGTGTCTTTAGACACTTGATGCAAACTAGATTTTGTACCTTTTTTCAATGCACAAAACTAATTTCTTTTGAGAGTAATAATAGTGCAAATGAATCTAACAAATTCTACTTTTTAATGCACTAAAAAATTACACCTTATCACTCCAATCTACTCTCAAGAAAATGCACTTAATCAATTCATTGCAACTAATCAAGAATAATTTGAAATGAACCTTCAAATATTCTACAAATTCACTACAATTAGTATTGTAGGATTCAATCTTCTTTTCGCTTTCCAAAGTAGATAATAGGTAGTTGATAGATAATTAATATTTGGAATCTAATCAACTCCTAGTGTGCAAATGAACCTCTAAAAGGAACCTTTTTATTTTGCACTTTTGAAGACTATAATTTAGGTTGCAACTTTAATCTGGATTAAGGTGCTTTAACAAATCTGAAAAGTAATCCAATTAATGAATCTACTTGCACCAATAGTTGCTTACCTTTTTTTGAAAGATTTTGTAGCTTCTTTGCCACTTATGTAGAGGATGTAGATCTTGGTGTCTTAGATCACCAAGTTGCTATCTTGAGTAAGATCTTGCAACTCTTTGTAGACTATTTCAAACAACTCCTTCTTCACCAAACTGTAGTCTCAAACTTTCTTTCACGAACCTAAGATTTGGTGACTTTGTTCTCCTCTTGTGGTCTCCTCCTTCTATTATATATTTGGAGAAGTCTGTGTCTCTGAAGTGGTGTCCTCTTGTTATGGGAGGTAATCTTCAATCTTCTAGTTCTAGCCAACTTCTTCTATCTTCAAGTCTTCTTGTCGAATTTTGACTTCAAGCAGGATCTTCTTCTCAAGATTTTGAATATCTTGAGGTCTTCACTAGATTCTTCTTCCACTCAATTTGGCACTCCTTGCCAAATTCTCCTCCTCTTGGGCTTGTTTTCGGATGGTGATAATTATCCCAAGTCCTTCACTATCAAGGGCTTCTCCTTGGTAGTGGATTTCTCTAGTGAGTTCTTCTTTGATGATTTCTTCAGCAAGGCTCTCCTAGCCTTTTACTAGATGCTCATCGAGACCTCACCAAGGTCTTTGATCTTGCAACTTCTTTTGGTCTTCCTTGAGACCTTATCTTCAACCTTCTACTTTTGGAAGTGTTGGTGGTGAGATCTTCTCCTGGATATTTGATTCTTCTACTTTTGGATTTGAGTAGGACTCTCCTAGTCCTTCTTCTTCTTCCTTGTCTAGAAGTTCTTCAATGAGATCTCCTCCTGATATCTTTTGCTTTAGGTGTTGGATTGATTTTGAAGAGGTTGCTCTTCCTAAATTTCTTGTAGGAAGCTTTCCTGACTTATTGGATCTCCTTTACCTACAACAAAAATATTAGTATTAAAATCTTCTTCTGAATTAAGTACTCTCTTTTGGAGTCTTCTTCAGGATAAAGGTATCTGTGGCCTATTTTAGTATCAAGGCTTTTATGGCCTTTTCAAGGCTTCTATGGCCTTTTCTTTAATATCAAGGCTTCTATGGCCTTTTCTTCAATATTAAGGCTTCTATGGCCTTTTCTAGGCTTTTGTGGCCTTTTCTTCTAGATCAAGGCTTCTATGGCATTTTCTAGGCTTCTATGGCATTTTATTTTGGATCAAGGCTTCTATGGCCTTTTTATTTTTGTGAAGTTCTTCAATATAGCAATGGAGATCTCCTATCTCCTGACTTCACCATGATTCTTTTCTAAAAGTTTCTTTTGAAGTATTCTCCTTTCTGCAATAACTAATCTCTACACTATGAAGGCACTCCGACCTTCGGGTAATGAAGTTGAGGTCTCCTAGATTTTTATTGTAGGAGGTGTCCCAATCATTTGAGAATTAATTCCCTACAATAAAAGAAACTTCAGGTAAATATTTCCAGATCTCTTAGATGAGCTTCACTAGTTGTTTCATCAAACTAGTGGATCAAATGTTGAGTCCTGGTCTCCTCAATTTTTGTGCCGAAAGACTCTAGCCATATGCAATCTCAGTATTCCTAAAACTGAGATTTCATTCAGTCCTCACTTGCGGCTCTCCCTAATTCTATCACCTAGACTCTTCTGAGAAATTTTGATAGTGACTGGTCCAATGGCGCATCAGGTTGACAAAAAACTTAGGGTCAATGATAATGGTGATTTTCCTATTGATCTATCATAGCTTGATCTACCATAGCTCTGATACCATTGTTAGCTTTTGATACAACATGCAATGGGAGATAGCATTCACAAGATGCAGAATAATAAGAAAGAAAGTAAATCTATGAGATGACTAAAATATGCTATAAATAGAAATGATGGAAATGAGTACAATAGTAGCTATGGAGGAAATGAACACTCCATGATACAAGCTACTACTCAATGAATGAGCTCTGAGCTTATAGCTCACACACACTACACTATTGTCTATCCTACACTACTGTAATCCTACACTACTGTGTTATCTCTTCTATATCTATGGCCCTTTATATAGGAAGATAAGTTCCTTGGCCAACACTCTACCTAGTTGTACAAGTGGACACCTTGCACATTACAACTTGCACATTGACACTTGTGCATTTATTACATTGCATGAAGTAACTAGATAACTTCCCCCTAAAGTAATCTAATGTCCTAAGTATGTACCAAGGAAGGTACATTTACATGACCCAAATAATGTAATATAAGTTATTTCTAACAGAAGTAGCATAAAAACAATTTAGATTCTACAAGGAGAAATAAGATTTACAAGGTGAGAAAGATTTGAGGAATAAGGAAGAGGAACATAATAATAATCTTATAGGAAGAATAAATTGTGGAGATCAAGACAATGAAGAACAAAAAAAGTAGACTAAGATAATCATGATCTATATGCAAATGTAAAAAAATAAAAAGTAGTTGCATAGTGGAATTGTTCATGTCTCTAACTAATTAAAAATGAGTTTCAATGATATTTATAAAATGTCTTTTCGAATTACTCTAGTGCTAGTGCTAGTCTAGTCTATAATATGCCAAGTGGTAAGACTAGATGGTTGCAACCATATTACAAATGCTTTACTTTGAAAAGATAGCTTCTATACATTTGAAATCTAGTGATAAACTGTATTGTTCATGCCATAGGTATTTTTATTTACATGCATGACCACCATGGGTGTTGGTAATAAGGAAAGGTTGGTTCCATAATGGTCATGATTCCATAGGTGGGTTTGGCACCATGAGTAAGTATGATGCCACAAGTGGATATAGTATTCACCTATCTAGTGAGAAGTACAAATGGGTGTCAAGCCCTCCAAGATAAAAGTGCTATATGACATCATTATTTTTAGAGACTTGAGAAACCCTTGTTTTATATAGATCACAATGGATTCACCTAAAAGGGAAATATGGATTAGGCCTCATAAATCCTAGGTATTATGATATTTGACCTCATGGTAAAATGCATAGTCAAAGCACTTTAACATCATGAGCCTCAAAAGCAACTTATTTGATATTGAAGCTAAGTTAGTTGAATGGAATTTGAGGAGTTTCAATTTATGATAAAATTTATGATCATAAAAGTTTCTTATAACCAAATCTTTGATGTTTATTATTCAAAAAATTAACTAACATATTATTTTCATATTAATAAAACTTTTTCTACTATATTATAAAGAATGAAATCATCAATAATATGTGTGGAAAAAGTTTTATTACCATATGATATGCTTTGAATAAAAAATTCTATACTTTTCTAGGTTATATTATGCTTATTAACTTCCTTAGCAATAACTTCTACTCGGACATGGCCATTTTATAGCATAATTAATTAGGATAATTCTCTAATAATATGACACTTGTATTACTAGATACAAAATATAATAAATAAGAGTTAGGGAAGAACTTGTAAATTTGATGACTAAATTTTGTGTGATTCATTTAGAAAGAATTACTAAATGTGGCAATTATTGTTCATGTTTATGTGATTCATTAAGAATTCTATGGAAATATAATTAGAAATATCAAAATATTCCAATGACATTCAAATAGGACATTAATTTTTATTTCTAAACTTATCATCTCCATGAGGCCATTGAATCATCCTCAAGTAATTAAAATACTTTTAGTAGAAAAAACCTCTTATATACTTATGATTACCCAATTTTTCTAAATATATCATGGATAACAGATTAGAATACAAAATAATAAGATGTTTTTAATGTCCATGAGGCTAAAAGCAACCTATGGGATATTTGTTTTGGTACATAAGATACTATAGCATTAATACCGGGTTTTATAGGTTGACCCAAAACCTTTTACAAAAATCAACCCAGGGCTGTTGATGAACATGTCCTTTCTAAGGATCCTATATATGTAAAATCTACAAGCCGCCAAAGCCATTACATCTAGTAAGGCACATAGCTTGTTATCAAATAGAAACTTCCCATACAACATTTTGGGTATACCCCAAGAAAACAAACCTGCATCATAATTACAAAAAAGAAACAGACACAGATTCCTTCCTTGAAACAATGGAGAAACAAAAAGATACAAAAACACAGCAGAGTATTGAAAAAAACTCCCACAAGCTCTATATTGATATTTACTCTTAATAATTCTTTGGTAATTGCTTTCTTCCGTATATGACATGCTTTAGGACCACATCCCGTCTTGTCTAATCAGCCTTGGATAAGTGAACCTGCTGGCTAGATTTATGGCAGTGGCTATCTGGTGGTCCATGTGGCTCTGGTTCAAAGTCTTATATTTTCATTTCTTTCCTGCCCTATGATTATCAACCAACATAAAATTACTAATATGACTAGAAGCCATGTTATCTAACATGTGACTACCACCATTAGTCTTTGTGGTATTTCCAAGCAGCATCCACAAAGACTGATAGCTCAGATAATTTTTATTATGAGTCCATTTCAAAAAAATACGGGAATACTCATAGCATTCGAACTTACAGTGTCTTCCCTATTGGTAAATTTGACTATCATTCTTGGCATTCTTGTTGAATAAGCTCCTCTACTTCACTCGAGACACCGTGTTCCCATTTGAAGGCCTAAAAAACTCCACTTAGGACAGTCAAGGAAAAAGGGCACTCAAGGAAAATGTGATAAATGGTCTCCCAATTAACCCTGCACAGATAACATCGATTAGTGATACAAATACCTTTACGTATCATATTATCAATGGTTAGAATTCTTATTTGGATAACCAACCATGAAAATACTGTAATTTTTGGAATTAATTTTTTTATCCAAACTAAGTCCTTTTGGAGGACAAAATCCTCATCATCAAGTAGAAGCTTGTAAGCTAATTTAATAGTGAACTACCCATTTTTCGTAGGAGCCTAGGTCACTTGATATTCCTTGGGTCTCATGGGGATAAATTGTTTCTCGAGAATGTTACAAAGATCATTTGATTCCACTTGAAATACCTGAATCCTTATTTGTTTCCACTTCATTCTGCATCTGTCCTCAAGCATATAATCAGAGACTTTTTTGCCAATGAGTTCTTCCATGATATCTTTGATTCGGGCTAAGTTAGGATATTATGTCAGTGGTTCGTCCTTAGCCCACCTGTCATTCCAGCAATTTATCCTCTCACCATTGCCTAAAACCCATATTAATTTTTTTTTTATGATTTCCTTATAATTGAGAATTGCTTTCCAAAAAGCAAAACCTCTGATTGGAATTGAGTCACTTAGAAATTCCATATTTTGAAGATACTTTCATTTGATGATAACTATCCATTCATTTTCTTCACCAGAAATGAGGTGCCATGCCTGCTTAGCTAGTAAAGCTAAATTCATATGAGTAATTCTACTCAGACCCAAGTTCCCATTTTCCATGGGTCTGCACACTTTGATTCATCCTACAAGGTGTATCATTTTTTTCTCCTCTAATCTAGTCCATAAAAATTCTTTTTGGAGTTTCTTAATTTTCTGGAAAACCTTCATAGGGGATTTGAAAACGAAGAGGAAATAGACTGGAATGCTCTAAAGAGAGGCCTTAGTGAGGGTCAGCTTTCCTGCTTGAGATAGAAGATGACCTTTCCATCCAGCAAGTTTTTTCTAAATTCTTTCAATAACCCTGTCCCACATTGAATCTCTCAGAGAACCAATGAAAAGAGGGAGACAAAGATACAAAGTGAGGAGGTTTGCTATATCACAACCTAAAATTTTTGCAATCCTTCCTTGCCTCTGAATGGGGGTGTTCAATAAATATAACTTGCTTTTATTGAAATTAACTTTCTAACCAGCAATGCCCTTGTAGAGTTGCAGGATGTATTTAATTATTTTGGCCTCAACCATTGATGCCTTAGTCAATAGAAGGGTATCATCAATGAATTGTTGGTGGGAAACAACCCTTGTGAGAGATGTTGCCTTTATTCCTGATATTAGCCTTGAACTGCAAGCATTTTTGATGGTTATGCCTAAAGATTCTACCACAATGATGAATAACATGGGGCTGATAGGGTCCCCCCGTCGAATTCCTCTATGACTTTGAAAGTAACCAGTATTTTTTCCATTAATAAAAATTGAGAACCATGCTTTAGAAATGCATTCTTTGATCAAATTAACCCATTGGTGGTGAAAACCAAACTTAAGGAGGACAACAATCAGAAAGTCCCAATTTATCCTGTCAAATGCTTTGTTCATATCAAGCTTAAGGGTAAAAACAAACCTGTTAGTATTATGAGCAGAGTGTAGAGCTTCATTAACTATGATAAATCCATCCAAGATTGACCTGCCCTAGATAGAGCTTCCCTGGCATGGATCTATGATGCGGGGCAGAACATATCTCATTCTATTTGCAATGGCTTTAGTTAGGATCTTGTAAGAAACATTGCATAGACTGATTGGCCTGAAGTCAGCCATATATTCAGGGGTTTGCTTCTTAGGAATTAGAGAAATAAAATTAGAGTTGAGACCTTTTGGCATATGATTTCTTGCTTGGAATTCTTTTATAGCAGAAATTACATCCTCACTTACGACGTCCAAAAAATCTTGATAGAAATGAGGGGAAAATCCATCGGGTCCCAAGGCTTTGTTTGGATCCATGCTAAACAAGGCTTCCTTAATTTCCTCATTAGAAAATGGACCTAGAAGCTTAAGGTTTATATCCTCATTTATTATGCTAGGAATGGATTGCAAGATAATATCTTTGGCCTCCTCATTGCATTGCGATTCCTGACCAAGGATAGAATTGAAATAAGTTACTACCTCCTTTCTGATTTATGTTAAGTCCTAAGTAATAGAACCATATGCTTTTTTTAAAATTTTTATCTTGTTATTGCTTCTGTTTCTAAGCGTGGTGACATGAAAAAAATTGGAATTTGAATCTCCATATTGCAACCTATGGGATATAAAATTTATAAATGATTATGGATTTCAACCCCAAAACTTGATCTAATCATTTTTCTTTCTATAAATTTTATCTTTTGTTATTGATTACGATGATGAATTCTCCTTTCTTCTCTTAAAACAATTTTTATAGTGATTCCATTGCTAAATTATTGACATAGCTATATTGAATATCACAATTTCCTCACATTCCAAGCTATATTACTTCTCTATCTTAGCTTTCCTCAGTACAAAAGGTACATATCCTCTACTCTCGTTCCTCTATTGGTCTCTTCCATCTACCCGTTTCACATCTAATTTGGTGTGAGCTAGTCCTTAGTTGGGCCATGAGCATATTTTCCCTCCAATTAATATTTTTCCTATATAAGTCTTTTGGCAGTGATCATATATAGAGTTAAATTCAATAAGATAATATTCTGTATTTCTTACTAATTTGTTTTCCCACATAACTACTTTGAATTATTTCTTAATAATTTTCTTTATGTTAATATTATTATTTGGTCATTCATCTAAGTTGATATTCCATTTTTTCATACACTTTTTGATTTATTCATTCATATTTTATTTATTTTTATTTAATTCATCTTCTACTATAGTTTTAGGCCATTTTTTCAATCTTGTTTTCTAGTTATACTAGAAGACAAACCATAGTAGTTACATCTATAGAGAAGATACATGTTTCTACTATAAGGTACTAATATGGAACTAATTTTTTTATTTTGAAATTATTTATAATCAAATATTTTTGGTTTCTTTCAATTTTCCTCTATTTTGAGTGTGTTGTGTTGCTAGTCCACACTTCACACCCATACACCATTACTAGTACCTCTACTATCCCAAATAAACACTATGTAGTCTTCCTCTCCCATAATTTAGCCTCTATAATTCTATTTTGTAATGTAAAAGGTGTTCTCCATCCTTCTAATATTCTCCTTATTCTACATGTTTTCCAATTGATCTTGTTATTAAAGTCTATCCCAATATATTTCTACTCCGTTACTTCTTCCAAAAAAACCTCTTTCAAAATAAAAAATCAAATATTTCTTTTTATTTTTATTGGAGAAGATCGTGATATTGGTTTTGTTGGTATTTAATTTCATTGCTATCTCCTTGAAAAATTTCTCCAAGGCCTTTAAATTCTCTCTCAAATCTTGCGTTGACCTTCCACTCAAAACGAGATCATTTGCATTCGAAAGAAACCTGACCATATATATTCCCAAATGAAAAACACCCCATTCATTTGAATTTAGCCATTCATATAATTTGTTAGTATATAAAAAAAGTAGGTTAGGGTATAATAAAAATCCATGTTTAACCCCTATGTCAGTTATAATTATTTTGAAATTCCTACTTATCTTTTGATTTTAATTTAGCCCTCTAGATAATGTAAATTTTTTGTATACATTTTTTGCACTACTTACCTTGAAATGTATGTCAAAAATTAACATTTGTTAATCCTTTTCATGTTGGAATTTCTATAATCTAACATTTCCTATGTGTGCTCTTAATACAACCTATGGACAAGTTCTATGTAAGCCTTTAGGCATTCTCTATGTAATCCTATGGATGCCTTCTATGTAAGTCTATAGATATTCTATATGTAGGTCTATAGGCATATTTTTATGTAATCCTATGGAAATTATTTAATTTAATCCTATGGGTGGTTTTAATTTATTCATACTACGTGATATTGGTTAAAATGCCTCCATGGATAGCCTTGATTAAAGGTTTCAATATATTTATTATATTTTAATTTAACCTTCAAGTCAAGTTATGTTGGCTTGAGGTTAGAATTTTATTAGGGATTAGGTATCACTATAAATAACCTTAATGACTAATCCACTAAATTATTTTGTGATATGTGATATCATGGGGGTGCCTATGGGAACCCACCTCTTATTTTTTTATGTATATTTCTCTTTATTTCATCTACATTTCTCTTTATTTCATCTATTTGTTCTTTTTACTTTGCTCCTTTATTACTCTGCATATGATTGTGGTGAATGTATGTTTTAGAATATTTTTGAAAAATATTATAAATTTTAACATGGATCTAGCTACATCACTCAGTTAAATTTTTTTTTTTATCTTCGTTCAATGAAAAAAAAAGCATACAAATAGAAAATATCCTCTTATATTTGTGAGGGAACATTTAAACATTTGAATTCAAATTTTTAGATTCTAATGCCAAAATTTGTTGGTCATCCTCTCTTGTTATAAAAATTGATAGTTCTTCAATGGGACCTCTAATAGAATCTTTGATGGAGAGCCAAACTTGCTCAAACCAATTCTCATTCAAAAACTTGGAAAGATTCCTTCAGAAACCCTCATTCTATGGCTATATAGCCAAAAAAACCCTAAAAACTAAAAATGAGTCAGATGGGGCCCAAAATTGGGGTGCGCATCCCTATTACAATATACAAGCCAAAAATAAAGTTTCAAGTCCTAACTCTAAATACATTAGGATATATTAACCTCCGAACAACTCAAAAAACATAAAAAACTAGGTAAGTAATTTTAAAACCTAATTTTAGGGCACTAGATGATGGAATTTGGCCCCGAAAACTAGATTTTTTGGGCAAATAGGACTCAAAAGAGTCATATTTGTTTAGAACTCTCCCAACTAGTTCCATGTAAAATTTCACGTCAATCGGAGCTACGGTTGAGAAGTTATGGCCCCGACAAAATGCACTAAAATTTAGAAAAAAAAATAAAATTTCCAAATTTCATTGGATGCTCCTGCATCAGACACCCGGGGTGGATTGAGAAGTGACATTCACTTCTGTACTATTAGAGGAAAACCCAGACGGTCAACCTCTATTTTGGACAACCAAGTTGCATCTTCTACAGGTCTACCCTTCCACTTGACCAAATATTCTGAATATTGCCTGTTTCGGGTACTTCTGCCTTCTCGAGTGTCTAGTATTTCCTCTATCTCATCTATGGCTGGAGTAGACGCTAGAATACTCCAGAAATCTATACTTGGTGTCTCACTACTACCTCCATGGTATTCTACCAAGTCTAAAATATTAAAAATAGGTGATATATTCAAATCACTAGGCAGTTCCACTTCGTAGGCATTTCTTGAATCTCTTTTACCTATGATACTGCATGGTCCAAACCTCTTCATATTCAAATTTTTGTAGGTTTTTATAGGAAAAATTTCCTTTCTCAAGTGAACCATGACCTCATATCCTGCTTGGAACTCCTTGAAATGCCTCTTCTGATCTATTTTAGCCTTGTATTGAGTATTCATCTTACTGATATGCTATTGTACCTCTTCATGTAAACTCTTTATGTGCTCTACAAGATCTTTAGCCTTAGCACTGCTCTTTTATCCTTTACCCATCGTTCTCAACTGAGAAGCATTCCTTGGGTTGTTCCCATACACAATCTAGAATGGTGATTTACCAATACTTCTGTTGATAGAATTGTTGTAAGCAAATTATTCCTATGGCAAAATCAAATCCCATCCCTTGGGCTTATCTCCTACCAGGAATCTTAGAATATTACCAAAAATTCTATTCACCACCTCTATTTGTCCATCAGTCTACGGGTGGTATGCATAACTGAACTTAAAATCCATTTTTAGCTTCTTCCACAAAGTCCTCTAGAAATAACCCACAAATTTGGTATCTCTGTCAGATACTATACTCTTGGGTAGACCAATAAGGCATACCATCTCCTTGAAAAACAAGCCTGCAACATTAACTACATCACTCATTTTCTGACATGGAATAAAATGGGCCATATTCAAAAACCTGTCAACCACAACAAAAATGGAGTCATTCCCTCATTGTGTCCTTTGTAGGCCAAGAAAAAAATCCATACTGATGTCCTCCCATGGTCTCTTCGATACAGGTAATGGCTGATACAATCCTGTATTCTATCTCACTCCCTTAGCCATCTGACACGCTCTACAACCCTGCACAAATTTCTTCACATCCTGTTGCAACTATGGCCAATGGTAGTTTTCACTAAAAGGGCAATCGTCTTATCTCGACAAAAATGTCCAACTAGTCCTCCACTATGCTTCTCCTTTATCAGATTATCCTTCATTGAACTTATAGGAATGCACAATTGGTTTCTTCTAAATAGCATCCCATCTTGGATTATAAAATCCAACCACTTAGTTCTATCCAAAGTAGTAGGAGACAAACATGCCTTCCAAGCCTCTGCAAAATCCGGATCCTCTGGATACAAACTCTTGAGTTCTTCAAACCCAACGACTTCCACTTTCATCTCTATCAACAAAATTTGCCTTCTACTCAAGGCATCTGCAACTCTATTAGACTTCCCACTCCTATGCTTAAAAAAAAAAGGTATAACTCTGTAGGAATTCAACCCACTTCAAATGTCTCTGATTTAGTTTTCCTTGACTATTAATATACCGCAAAGCTTGATGATCAGTATATAAAACAAACTATTTTGCTAACAAATAGTGTCTCCATTTCTTAAGAGCCTGAACTATAGCATAAAATTCCTAATCATAAAAAAAATATTTCTTCCTAGCATCATTTAACTTCTCACTAAAATATGCAACAGGTTTACCTTCCTGACTCAACACAACTCCAATGGCACTGCCACTAGCATCACAATAAACTTGAAATACTTTATTAAAATTTAGAAGTACCAAAATGGGTTGTTCTATCACCTTCTTTTTCAACATCTCAAAACTTGCACCTACCTTTGTAGTCCACTTAAACTCCTTATCCCCTCTCATGGTTTCTGTCAGGGTTGCACAAATACTACTAAAGTTTCTAATGAAATTTCTGTAGAAACTTGCAAGACCATGGAATGATCTTACCTCCATTATGTTCCTTGCAGTAGGCCACTCAATGATAGCATTCACCTTATTTGGATCCATTTTTAGACCCTCATCTGAGATGAAAAATCCTAGATACACAAACTCCTTCACAAAACTGCACTTCTTCAAATTAATTAGCAACTGCTCCTCCCTCAGATTTTAAAAAACTATCTGAACTTGCATCAAATTATCTTCCAATGTCTTACTAAAAATTAGAATATCATCCAGATAAACAATAACAAACTTCTCTAGGAATTTTCTCAACACCTCATTCATTAGCCTCATGAATGTACTAGGTGCATTGGTTAACCCAAATGGCATAACCAACCACTCATACAAACCCTCTTTATTTTTGAAGGCTGTCTTCCACTCATAACCCTCTCTGATGTGAATCTGATGATACCCACTCTTTAAATCAATCTTTGTGAAGTATTTAGCTCCACTCAAACAGTCCATTATATCATCCATTCTAGGTAATGGAAATCTATACTTAATGGTAATCTTATTTATGGCTCTGGAATCAGTACACATTCTCCATTCTCCATCCATCTTCGGTGCTAGTATTGTAGGTACTACATAGGGACTCAAAATCTCTCTAATCAACCCCTTCCTCAACAACTCTTGAACCTGTCTATTCAACTCTTCACTCTCCATGGGCTAATTGGGTAAACTAGCTCCTGGAATCAAATCAATTTGATGGCTAATATTTCTCACTAGTGGCAAACCCTCAAGCACATTATCCAACACAATATCAGGAAACTCTTCTAAAAAAATTTTAACCTCTACTGGAATATCCATACATTGTTCCTCCTTAATAGTAGAAATTAATGCATAACACATAGAATCCCTCTTCAGGCCATCCAAAAATTTTCTACCATCTACCAAACAGATTCTAGCACTACTGCATACCTTTTTATCCACTTCCTTCAATGGATTCAACTTGTGATGCACTCCATATTTCATCAGAGAGTAAGTATTCGCATGCCCATCATGCACCGCACATCTGTCAAATTGCCATGGCCTCCCAAACAACAAATGACAAGCATCCATAGGCAAAACATCACACAAAACCTCATCTTGATAATTTCCAATATGAAATTTAACTAAAAATTGCTCACTGACTAATGCTCTATGATATTTCTGCAACCACGCAATCCGATATGGATGCGGGTGCTTTCTCTTCTCCAATTTCAACTTAGCAACCATTTCTCCTAAAACTAAATTATCTATGCTACCATTATCTATGATAACATTACAGACCTTACCTGCACATTTGCATCTTGTCCAAAATAAGCTCTTCCTCTGATCCACATCTTTCCCTCCTTTCATCAATGCTCTTCTTGTCATCAACACTTATTTTGCTTCTTTAGAATGTTCTGATTTAGCACCTTCATCTGCTATAGCAGCTCTGGCATGACCCTCAGGTATCTTATTCATCCTCCCTTGGTGTTGGGGACACTCATATGCCCGATGTCCCTATTCCCCACAATGGCAATAGGTTCCACAAAATCCTCCTATTCCATACCCACGTCTAGATTTACCTCTTACTATTTGGTAACCATTATTCTGATCACGGGGGCAGTAGGTATTCTCCTCTTTCTGATCCTGGTTATTACTTGTTTCACCAACATTATTCTGATCTTAATATTTTCCTCCACTGGTTCTTCCACTAGTTCTTCCACCATGACCTCTTCCTCTTTGTTTGCTTTCAAATATTTTGTTCAGCTTATCTTCAACCTTCAAGGTAAACTGATATGCATCCTCAATGGTGGTCATCCTGACCAAATTGAGTTCTTCTTGGATATTCATTCTTAACCCATTTATGTAATGAGCTACTTTCTCCTTATTAGCCTCTGAATGGCCAGTTCTCATTGAGATCTTGTAAAACTCCTCTGTATATTCTTTGATAGATTTGCTTGACTATCTCAAACTCTGCATTTTTCTCAACAGTTCTAATTTGTAATCTGCAAGAATAAACTGCCTCTTCAACTTCTCTACCATTTGATCCCATCTGGTTATCTTTTCCTTTGTTCTTCTATTTATTTCTAGCTGCACTTATTTCCACCATATGCTAGCATGGCATTTTAACTTCATTTTTGTAAACTTGATCCGATCTAGATCTACAACCTCCTCATACTCAAAATATTCCTCCATATCATTGATCCAATCAATAAAATCCTCTAGATTGATATTACCAAAATATGTGGAGACATCAAATTTTGGCCTCTTCTCGATCAGAGATATGGCCCTAAATAATCTAGCTTCTACAGGATCCATTACTTCTTCTTCATCTGATGGATCAGCAACCTCCCAAGCTTCATCTTCACTATGATATTCTCTCCTTGGCTTAACCCCTATTCACAACTCCTCTTGAAGGTCTTGTACTTGCCTCTGTAAAGCTTTGAAATCTCCTTCAGGTACCACATTTCTCCCACCACCATAGTTTCTTCGTGGAGGCATTATTCCTCACTCTCTTCTCATAACCCTTCTACATATCCTAGTGCAAACTGCATCACTTTTGATGATCTGCTCACACACTCAAGAACCCTAAGCTCTGATACCACCAGAGATCCAAACTTGCTCAAACCAATCCTCTTTCAAAAACCTGGAAAGATTCCTTCACAAACCCTCATTTTGTGGCTATATAGCCAAAAAAACCCTAAAAACTAAAAATGAGTTGGATGGGGCCCAAAATTAGGGTGCGCATCCCTATTACAATAGATAAGCCAAAAATAAAGTTTCAAGTCCTAAATCTAAATACATTAGGAGATATTAACCTTTGAACAGCTCAAAAAGCATAAAAAACTAGGTAAGTAATTTTAAAACCTAATTTCGGGGCACTAGATGATGGAATTTGGACCCAAAAATTGGATTTTTTGGGAAAATAGGACTCTAGAGAGTTGTATTTGTTTAGAACTCTCCCAAATAGTTCCTTGTCAAATTTCACGTCAATCGGAGCTATGGTTGAGAAGTTATGGCCCCGACAAAATGCACTAAAATTTAGGAAAAAGAAATAAAATTTCCAAATTTCGTTGGATGCTCCTGCATCACTCTTCATCTTCTTGATCTATTTTCTCCTCCTTCAATCTACAATCTGTAGTCTTCAATCTTCAATGGAGATCACCAACCTCTAATATTCTTCTAGATTCTTTTCTTGAGCCTCTTCTTCTTCAATATACAATAAGGAACCTTTGGATTTTTTCTCTCTTCTATAATCTGTAGGTCTGCAACTCTTGCAATGGGACCTTTTTCTTAGGCCTTCAAATATTCAATCTCCAACTTGTTATTTAAGGTACTGGATTGATTCTAAAAAAGATATTTTCCTAGCTCTCTTGTAGGAAGCTTCCCAAATTTCTTTGAATCTCATTTTCCTACAACAAATATTAGAATATGTAATGGAGAAAAATTTAAATCTAGAGATTATGAATATTCACTAGTTGATTTATCAATCTACTGAAATCAATTTTGAGTCCTAGTCTTCACAAGTTTTATGGAACTCTGTGGAAAGACTCTAGCAAAATGTATTTTAAAACATTCTAAAAATGATATTTCTAATCTCCTCTCAATATCTCTTGTGACTCTCCCTATTTCCTATTGATTTATTATGTGCTTTGATACCATTGTTAGATTTTGAGGATGTATAGTAAATAAAATACAACCACAAGACTTGAAATATGTAAGCTATGATACTATATGATAATTACACTATAATATGTAGGAAAATAATGAGATAACTTCTATAATAACTTAGTAATATACCATTAATGGAAGCTCATTAAAATAGTAGAATGCAATATAATGGAGGACTTGAACACTCCAAAAATTTCAATGAAGAACTACATTATACCTACTCACTACTCACTATAGTAAAATTCTCTCTCACTCACTGTATTACCACTCTCTTTACTCACTCCTTAAAGGCCTCTATATATAGGAAGATATGTTCCTTGGAATTTACTCTACCCATGACTTATGTACATGTGAACTACACACACATTTACATCATTGCATATTTTAACACTTTTGCATTTACTACTTGCATGAAGTACCTACTCAAAATTTACTCTAAAGTAAACTCCTACTCTGTTTATGTACCTAAGGTGGTACATTGAAATGTAAAAAATAAGGTAATATACTCTAACATCAAAAGTGTGAGAAGCTTTCTATAGTAGATAGAGAAGATTTTCAACTTTTAAGTGTAGAGAAAGAAGTTTTAGGTCACTAAGATATTGACCTTGAAATTGGTTAAAGATTATTCCAATGGATTGAGAAACATTCAGATATTCCTAAGAGAATATAGAATAACATCAGATAAAGGAATAAGGAAGATATATTAGATATTAAGAAAGATATAATATTCTTGAGATAGATATATCATTCTTCAAGACTTGATTTAAGATATGAAACATTTCAGGGTCTTAAAGATAAACCTTGACATAAGTAGATTCAGGTCTTGAAGATAGAATTTGATAATTTTTTTTTATATCTTAGAGATAGACCTTAACATAAAGGTGAAGAACACAAGCTTATACTGAGAGGGGAGGTGAACAGTATAAGACCACTTTTTACTTTTTATTTCAATTCAATATTATGCAGTGTATAGATAGCAGTATCAATAGAATTTTTCAAAGCAATAAAAAAACACCATACACAATAGAGACACCATAATTTATGTTATTCACCCAATGTGGGATACTCCACAGAGAAAATATTTTACTAAAATTTTCTCAATCAATCTCTTTTGGGAATTCTTCCCAATTACAATGTTTATGGACCTTTGTCCGAAGGAGATGCTGATACCCTAATCTCAAGTTCGGGGATCTCTTCCATAGGAGAACTCTTTCCTCTTCTACTCTAGCTAGTGATCTTCTCGAAGAATTTATCTCTCTACTGCATTGATTGGTGGATCTCTCTCCACTTGAAGACTCCTCACTCATATCTATCTTCAATTGTCCTGGCATCTAGATATCTATCCATTGAGACTCCATCCTTTGTACTCTATCACCTCCAAATATCTATCTCAATACTATACTAAACACAGTTTAGTAGATCTAGCATAGCTCTACTCAATCTCTTGCACTAAACACAATATATTCGGTCTAGTATAATTCTACTCAATAGGTCCACATAGAACCTACTCAAATATTCTCAATAGGTCCACATAGAACCTACTCATTTTTGCTCAATAGGTCCACATAGAACCTACTCAAATCTGCTCAATAGGTCCACACAAAACCTGCTCAAATCTGCTCAACAAGCTCACTCAGAACTTGTCCAAATCTTCTCAACAAGCTCACTTAGAACTTGTCCAAATATTCTCAACACACTCACTCAGAACTTGTCTAAATCTTCTCAACAAGCTCACTCAGAACTTGTCTAAATCTTATCAATAAGTCCTCTCTAGGACTTGCTCAAATATGCATAGCAAGCTTCCACAAAAGCTTACTCAAAATTAGTTCACAAGCCTTCTCAAAGACTTGTCTCAAATCTGCTTAACAAACTCACACAGAACTTGTCCAATCTCATAGAATCATAAAGAGAATTGTTAGAGACTCAATATGTTCTATACTCAATGCTTAATCAATATCTCAATTCAATCTTATAGAAGCATAAAGAGAATTTTTAGAGACTCAATATGTTCTATACTCAAATCCCAATATCAACTCAAATCAATCTCATAGAAGCATAAAGAGAATTGTTAGAGACTCAATATGTTCTATACTCAAATCCCAATCTCAACTCAAATCAATATCATAGAAGCATAAAGAGAATTGTTAGAGACTCAATATGTTCTATTTTCAAATCTCAATATCAACTCAAATCTAGAATATAGAGTAGTTTGTTTCATGGAACTTGAACAACCACATGCATCCACTTGACTAGGCTCAATCAACTTTACTCAACCAAACACCTAAAAGAACAACCCTTTCTCACAAACCCTAGTCCAAGCATGTATCAACCAACTCAAAATGTTTCCAACAATGCTCAACCACAAATATCACATAACAATGATACTCATGTTATTTTCTAACTCAAGTTCAAGTTTGCATAACAAATTGGCTTCAACAACAATGCTTATAAAACAAGGTTTAATCACAACTCTCAATCCAGAAAAACCTTGAAGCACTAAACTAGTCACTTTCAAAAAGGAAACCACAATCAATCCTTTTCCCTCAAAAGGTATTTTATAATCAACCACCATAATCAATCAATAGGATAATGTGCCCATACCTTTTATGAAGATGAAGAAGACTCTTTGGAAATCTGCCACAATCACAATATTCTTTTGCCAATCCTCACAAGGGTTAGAAGATCACAAAATAATCAACATTACTCCACTTCACAATAATATTCACCAAGGATTTTAATTAGAAAAACTTCTTAAGAATTAATGCACAACTTCCTTATCACTCCTAAAACCACTTGTACCATAAAATAAAATAAATCAAAACATTGCATAACCTTGTCACTCCAAAAACCACTTATACCATAAAATAACTCAAATATTTTATATCCTTCCTTTCAACACTTTTGCACTTAAAAAAATAATCACAAAGCCTTCTTAGGCAATATCCCACATTAATAAAATATCAAACCTTAGCCATATGTAAAAATTAAATCCACCTATGAAAATCGATGCTTAACACAACCTCAGCAAATTTGAAATATTTCATGCATCCAAAAATTTCAGCAATCAAATTATGCAAAATGGCTTCGGGTGGTTTCGACCCCGCGTTCCTCCTCATCGTGTGCCTTAGCGCACTCTCCGCCCACCATGTGGGCTAGTCCTCACACGTGGAGGCTTTTAAGCCTTTGAGAATTATATTGAAGAACACAAGCTTATACTGAGAGGGGGGGGTGAACAATATAAGACCACTTTTTCAATTTGCTTTAAAATCAACTTTCAAAATAGTATAATGTAGTGTATAGAAAGCAGTAAAAATAGCAGGAATCAAATCAATGCACAACACACCATCCACAAAGAGACACAACAATTTACGTGGTTCACCCAAGGTGGGCTACTCCACAGATAAAACTTTTCTCTAAAAGTTATATCACAGTTCTTTGGGAAACCTTCCCAATTACAAATTTTATGGGCACCAACCCAAAGGAGACACCTTCCCCTAGCTCTGCTCTTAGTGGTGATCCTCTAGAAGACCTCTACCTCCTCTGCCCTTAGCAAGTGGAATTCTATCCATAGAAGACACCTGTCTTCCCTGCTCTGGCGGAGATCTCTATCCTCAACTCTACCACTGCAAAGCCTGTCCTCTTATCTGCACCAAAACATAGTCCTTCGGTCTGGCACAAATCTGTCCTCTTCCTCTTTTCTTTTTTGTTACAGTTGCACTTGGTCGAAACCAACTTTTCATAGTCTACGCAAACACAGCAACACTCGATCTACTTATGCTCTTCTACGAAAACATAGTAGCACAGTCTTCGCACATCCAACACAAACACGACAGAACTGTCTTTGCAACCTCTGTGCAAACACAGTAGCACAGTCGTCGCACACTTCATGCAAACACAACAGTCGATCAGACTTCCACTTATGCACCTCTGCGATCGAACTTCTCCCCACACTCTATCTGTGCAAATCGCACTTCGAACGCACACTTCGATCGATGCCAAACACTTCAAGCAGCCCTCCTTTTATACTCACAATCTCAAGATTAGAACCTTGATCTTAGTCGGCTGCACATCCCTAAAACAACGTCGATGCAAAACCCTACGCTACGTCGGCCCAGATTTAACTCTGTCGGCTCCACTGCCTCCCTGTAGCTTCTGGCATGAAACTTCAACATGTCGTGATATCACGACATTTTTACAGTCATACACCTTCTATAGCCTGTTGTCACGAAATCGTGACACCTTGGCCTTTGTCGACTTCCTTTGTGCTTCTGTCATGAAATCGTGACACCTTTGTCTCTTGCTGACGTCATCTCACTTCTATCATGAAATCGTGACACTTTAGTCTTCATGGCCTTCCTCTCAGCTTTTGTCATGAAATCGCGACACATCGGCTTCTACTGACGTCATCTGCAACTCTGTCATGAAATCACGACGCTTTCGTTGCCTTAAGCTCTTTTCTACCATATGCCCACGAAATTGGAACATGTCGCGAAATCATGACGCTTTCGCCTTCGAGCTCTTCCTTCTTCAATTCATCATGAAATCATGACGCTTCTTCTGTTTAAGACTTGCTAACTATTTCTGTCATGAAATCGTGACACTTTCTCCAACTGCAAGCTGCCAACTCAACCTGTCGTGAAATCGTGACACTTTCTGCATCCGTACAACTTCTTTGTAGCCTGTCATGAAATCACGATGCTTTCAGCTTCCAAAAGCTTTCCCCACTACCTGTCATGAAATCGCGACACTTCTGGCTTCCGTACGCTTTCTCCACTGCCTATCGTGAAATCGTGACGCTGCTCCTTTCAGACTCTTTCCTTTGCTGCATGTCATGAAATCACGACAGTCCTCAACTCGACCTCTATAGCATGTCATGAAAATGCGACAGCCCTTACTTGGAACTTTGCATCATGTCACGAAATCACGATAGTTCTTGAATCACTTTCTCTCTCTTCAATCTTGTCGTGAAATCGTGACAGTTCCTAAATCACTTTCTTCTAACTTGCGCAAAATCGTGACTCACGGACTTTCTCTTCTGCAAAATGTCGTGAAATCGCGACACTTTCTTGTCCATACAGCCTCCTTTGCAGAATGTCATGAAATCATGACATTTTTCCTTCTCTGCCTTCCTGCACTTTCCGAGTCACAAAAATGCGACATGTCACGAAATCATGACAGTTTTTCCTGCTTCGTCTCTGCCTTCCCGCATGTCATGAAATCGTGACAATTTTGCTGCTTTGTCTCTGTCTTCCAGCATGTCATGAAATTGCAACAGTTTTGCTAGAACTTTCTCTCCTCAAACATGTCACGAAATCACGATAATTTTGCCAGCACTTTCTCTCTCCTCAAACATGTCACGAAATCGTGACAGTTTTTCCAACCGCCTGCATACTTTTTCTTACTTGTCTTTTTCTTGATCTTTTGCAACTGGGCTACCCTGATCTTCTTGGAAACTCACCTGTCCATGCTGAAACCTTCATCAAGACACATTCTTTGACATCAAACCAAATTGCTTCAAGACCTTCTTGACATCAATGACAACATCTACACTTAGAGCAAAGGCAATGTACCCAAGGTACCCAAAATTGCCAACAATCTCCCCCTTTGTCATTGATGGCAAACCTTAACTGAAAACACAAGTCAAGAGCCAAAACTGAAGACAACCGATCCAACAACTGAGAATCTGCCTTTGAAGTTTTTGCTCCCCCTGACTTGAAGCTCTCTTCTTCACTATGAAGCTCTCCCCCTTACTCATATCTCTCCCCCTTTGTCATCAATGGCAAAGGGTCACCTTTGGGGCTTGGGACTAAGAATGAGCCTCTTAGCTTAGTCCCTCCCCCACCTCCTAATGAGGTGATTTAAAACAAGGGTGGGAGTGAAACTCCCATTAGGCACTCATCATCATCAGTGTCTACAATTTCTTTGTCGAGCCTTCTCTTGAACTCTTTGTCAATGTTTCTATTCTTGTCACTTTTCTTGTTCTTGTTCTCATCTCTTTTCTTGTCCATACCTTGATCCTTGGACCTATTTATACCACTGTTCCTGTTCTTGTACCTTGGAAGATCAGCTCTGCACTTTCTGGCTATGTGACCTGCATTGTTGCACTTATAGCAAGTAACAATATTATTTCTTTCGAGCATAGCTGTTCTTTGAATCCGCCTATTCTGACTAACCCAGTTCCTATTATTTGTCTTGCAAAAAATTGCCTTGTGCCCGAACTGATTACAAGAGTAGCAATACCCTTGAAATAAATTACGGCCTCTGAAATTGTCATTTATCTTCCTTACTTGAGTCATGCACTGCGAAGCCATGTGGCCAAACCCATGACACGCAAAACATCTATCGTGAAATATTCTTCTATTTGACCTCTTGGGTCCCGAAAACTTCTTTTTTGCATTCAGAATTCTGTTTTCTATTTCTGCGCATTTATCACTCACGGACTCTTTCTCTATAATACTCTCTTCATCAGAACTCTCTTCTTTCTGAAATCTCTTACTTGATTCCCCAACCTATTTTTTGTGTGGTTTAACAAAACCAAGACCTATTTTATCTGAAGGATTTCTTTGACTTTGGATGAGAGACTTAACCCTTTTGGAGCTATCTTGAAACCTGTACAGCTTATCCTTGTATTCTTTATTTTCCTCTTTCATGGCAGCCATTTTCTGTTCTAAATCACTATACTCAAGCATCTTAGATTCTAACTCATTCTTGAGTTCTTGTGTCTTAGCCATAGAGATGTCAAGACTTTCTATGAGTTCATCTTTCTCTATACAACATTCATCTAATTTATCCTTGAGTCTAGCATTCTTCTTCCTTTCCTTTTTCAAAACACTAAGAGCATTAGTAAGTTCACATTCAAGATCCTCTATTTGATTGCATTTTGAAATATCAAGGCCTTTTTCAGATTTCTTATCACTAGAGGTGCTACCCTTTTCAAAAACCATACAAGCATCTTCCTTATCATTTTCTGAAGCATCCTCATACATACTAGCAACCAATTCATTATTTGTGCAATCATCCTCAAGGTGCCCAAAATTTCCACATCTAAAACATTTCATGACAATGAATTTATGTTTCCGGTTCTTCCTCTTTTTCTGAAATGAACAACATCTCATTTTCATCATCACTAGAAGAACTTTCACTATCACTGCTAGAACACTTACTTGCTTTGTCTAGGTAGAAGCTCTTCTTATTCTTGTGTGAATGCCTCTTTCCTTGATTGTTGTGCTCATCTTTGTTCTTTCTGTAATACCTGTGCTTTTCAGAATCCTTGCTCTTAACATCCCGTATATCTTCATCACTTTCATTCTTGGAAACAAGATAGATCAAGTAGCATAATGACCAAACTTTCCATAGTTGAAACATCTTATGTTTTTCTTGCTTTTGTGTTTTCTAGAGAACTTGCCTTTCTTGCTGTAATATGCCTCTTCATCACTAGAAGACTCATCACTCTCTTGAATCTGTTTGCCCTTTGATTTCTTGGTAGCTTTGAAAGCTGCCTCTTTCTTGACATCAACTTTCACTTGAGTTCTCAGCTCAAATGCTGCAAGAATACTATGGAGCTCATCCTTTTTCAATTTATCTAAATCTTTAGCTTCCTCAATAGCAAAAATATTTTCACTAAATCTATTAGGAAGAGATCTTAAAATCTTATCACACACATCATTTTCAGCAACCTCAAGACCTAGATCTTTCATGGAGTTAACAACCTCATCCATACGAAGCATGTAGTCACTAATATTTTCATCATCATTCATTTTGAGTTGTTCAAACATACCTTTAAAATGTCTCAATTTGGCCTTTTTGGACATTTGCATCACCTGTATGAACTACCTGCAATTGTTTCCACATTTCACTAGTCTGTCTTGCAGTGAATAACTTTGGTGAGATCTGCTTTCTATAAGCCTCTCAAGATTGCATTCATGGCTTTTGAATTGCTGTGAAGCATGAGCCTATCTTCTTTGGTATAAGGACCATGTTCAGGAATAGTGTATTCATCTTCAATCACTTCCCATACTTCATTACCAAGTGCCATTAGATAAACTCTCATTCTTGCACTCCACAGACCGAAATCTGATCCATCAAGAATAGGTGCTGCATTGCTACCTGAAAAATCCATTGTGTTCTTAACCAGTTCTTCCTTCCGACTGTTAAACCTTTTCGAAGGAACCCGCTCTGATACCAATTGAAGAACACAAGCTTATACTGAGAGGGGGGGTGAACAGTATAAGACCACTTTTTCAATTTGCTTTAAAATCAACTTTCAAAATAGTATAATGTAGTGTATAGAAAGCAGTAAAAATAGCAGGAATCAAATCAATGCACAACACACCATCCACAAAGAGACACAACAATTTACGTGGTTCACCCAAGGTGGGCTACTCCACGGATAAAACTTTTCTCTAAAAGTTATATCATAGTTCTTTGGGAAACCTTCCCAATTACAAAGTTTATGGGCACCAACCCAAAGGAGACACCTTCCCCTAACTCTGCTCTTAGTGGTGATCCTCTAGAAGACCTCTACCTCCTCTGCCCTTAGCAAGTGGAATTCTATCCATAGAAGACACCTGTCTTCCCTGCTCTGGCTGGAGATCTCTGTCCTCAACTCTACCACTGCAAAGCCTGTCCTCTTATCTACACCAAAACACAGTCCTTCGATCTGGCACAAATCTGTCCTCTTCCTCTTTTCTTTTTTATTATAGTTGCACTTGGTCAAAACCAACTTTTCACAGTCTATGCAAACACAACAACACTCGATCTACTTATGCTCTTCTACGAAAACATAGTAGCATAGTCTTCGCACATCCAACACAAACACGACAACACTATCTTCGCAACCTCTATGCAAACACAGTAGCACAGTCGTCGCACACTCCATGCAAACACAGTAGTCGATCAGACTTCCACTTATGCACCTCTACGATCGAACTTCTCCCCGCACTCTATCTGCACAAATCGCACTTCGAACGCACACTTCGATCGATACCAAACACTTCAAGCAGCCCTCCTTTTATACTCACAATCTCAAGATTAGAACCTTGATCTTAGTCGACTGCACATCCCTAAAACAACGTCGACGCAAAACCCTACGCTGCGTCAGCCTAGATTTAACTCTGTTGGCTCCACTGCCTCCCTGTAGCTTCTGGCACGAAACTTCAACATGTCGCGATATCGTGACATTTTTACAGCCGTACACCTTCTATAGCCTACTGTCGCGAAATCGTGACACCTTGGCCTTTGTCGACTTCCTTTGTGCTTCTGTCACGAAATCGTGACACCTTTGCCTCTTGCTGATGTCATCTCACTTCTATCATGAAATCGTGACGCTTTAGTCTTCATGGCCTTCCTCTTAGCTTTTGTCATGAAATCGTGACACATCGGCTTCTGCTGACGTCATCTGCAAATCTATCGTGAAATCGCTATGCTTTCATTGCCTTAAGCTCTTTTCTGCCATATGCTCGCGAAACTGGAACATGTCGCGAAATCATGACACTTTCACCTTCGAGCTCTTCCTTCTTCAAATCATCATGAAATCACGACGCTTCTTCTATTTAAGACTTGCTAACTATTTTCTGTCTTGAAATCGTGACACTTTCTCCAACTGCAAGCTGCCAACTCAACCTGTCGTGAAATCATGACACTTTCTGCATCCGTACAACTTCTTTGTAGCCTATCACAAAATCGCGATGCTTTCAGCTTTCGAAAGCTTTCCCTACTGCCTGTCGCGAAATCGTGACACTTTTGGCTTCCGTACGCTTTCTCCACTGCCTGTCGTGAAATCATGACGCTGCTCCTTTCAGACTCTTTCCTTTGCTGCATGTCACGAAATCGTGACAGTCCTCAACTCGACCTCTGCAGCATGTCACAAAAATGCGACAGCCCTTACTTGGAACTTTGCATCATGTCGCAAAATCACGACAGTTCTCGAATCACTTTCTCTCTCTAAATCACTTTCTCTCTCTTCAATCTTGTCACGAAATCGCGACAGTTCACACTGCGGACTTTCTCTTCTGCAAAATGTCGTGAAATCGTGACACTTTCTTGTCCGTACAACCTCCTTTGCAGAATGTCACGAAATCGCGACATTTTTCCTTCTCTGCCTTCCTGCACTTTTCGAGTCGTGAACACGTCATAAAATCGTGACAGTTTTGCTTGCTTCGTCTCTGCCTTCCCGCATGTCGTGAAATCACGACAGTTCTGCCTGCTTTGTCTCTGTCTTCCAACATGTCGCGAAATCGCGACAGTTTTGCCAAAACTTTCTCTCTCCTCAAACATGTCGCGAAATCGCGACAATTTTGCCAGCGCTTTCTCTCTCCTCAAACATGTCGCGAAATCATGACAGTTTTTCCAGCCGCCTGCATACTTTTTCTTACTTGTCTTTTTCTTGATCTTTTGCAATTGGGCTACCCTGATCTTCTTGGAAACTCATTGTCCATGCTGAAACCTTCATCAAGACACATTCTTTGACATCAAACCAAATTGCTTCAAGACCTTCTTGACATCAATGACAACATCTACACTTAGAGCAAAGGCAATGTACCCAAGGTACCCAAAATTGCCAACATATATTTCTTTCCTCTCCACATATGCCTTGAAAATTGCTCTCTTATTCCACATGGAATGCACAAACAAAATCAGAAGGGGGAAATCGACGATTGCAAAGGAGGGGATAATCAAATGTGGACTATATTTCTTGTCACATCCTTGGATGATAAAATCAACCCATTTAAATATTCAAACCTTTGCATGATAAAATATATGATGTCGACGGACATGGCGGGAAAACTATTTTATTTAATTTTAAAATTTAAACTAAAACTTTAAAATTAAATTTCTCCATCACCGGGGCACCTTTTTCGATGAAACGAAAAGCCAACGTGGGTTTTAAGAAAATCCCATTTCAAATCTGCCATCCATGGTTTTAAATAAAACCTGTCCTTGCCTTTTCATAAAAACATTTTTCTAAGATTTCCTTGAAGCTGCTTTTGGAACCAAATGCCATGCATCCCTTCTTGAACCTTTGATCAAAACCTTTGCTTCTCATGAAGCTCTTTGTGTAGCAAAATCATAGTTCTTACTTACATAGGTCCTTTTGAAATCAATGACAACTTTTAGATTAGGGACTCAAAATGTCCAACAATCTCCCCCTTTGTCATTGATGGCAACCCATATTCATTTTACTGAAACATGACCTTCTTTTTTGCTCATCCTGGGTCTTTGCTCCCCTTGGATCAATGCTCTCTCAAATATCAAATCTCTCCTTATACTAAATCTCTCCCCAATACACAAATATATTCCCCTTTGACATCAATGGCAAAGGGTCACCTTTGGGGCTCGGGGCTAAGAATGAGCCTCTTAGATTAGCCCCTCCCCCACCTCCACATGAGGTGGTTAATTTTGGGGTGGGAGTATTTCTACTTCCAGAAAGCATATATCTGTACCTTTATCTTTCTCTCTTCCTATGTGAGTTTTTTGAATACTCTCACTGTTTCTTTCCAAGTTATCATTCCCTTTTTTTTCATCACTTCTATTCCTATTCTTGTTCTTGTTCTCATCCATGTTTCTATTCTTGTTCATGCATTTGTTCCTATTCATATTTTTGTTCCTGTTCACATTCCTGTTCTTGTTCATATTCCTGTTCCTGTTCATGTTCCTATTCATGTTCATGCCTATTTTTGAAATATTTGATCTACACCATTTTGCTATGTGACCATCATTATTGCACTTATAACACTTAATGTTATTATTCCTTGGAGGTGTAACTGTCTTAGGATTTATCTTAGTGAAGCCATATCCTCTTCTATCATTAATCCTGCAATTCATTGCCTTGTGACCAAAACCATTGCATGAGTAGCAATAACCTTGGAAAAGCTATTATTTTCCATATACCTGTCTTTCATGAGTCTTGCACTATGAAGCCATGTGTCCAAACCTGTGATATGAATAACATCTTCCATTGAAGCCTCCTTATCTTGACCTCATTGGTCTCCTATTTTGATTTTTGTTCCATATGTATCTTCTTTGTACATTGTTCCTCTCTTTGTTGAACTCTTTGTTGTCCAACTCATCCTATGATGTCCATATTATACTTAAACTATCTTCTTCTAAAGTTTCTTCTTCATCAAGACTTGAAGTAGATTATTTTTCCTGTTTCTTTTGAGCATTTACAAAGCCAAGACCTGTTGAACATGATGCTCGATGTTGTTCACAGATGAACTTATCCAAGTTCTTAGATCTATTTGTGAAACTCTTCATCTTGATCTTAGAGTCCTTTAAATATTATTTTAGAGTAGCCACTTCTTGTGCTAACTTCTCACATTACAAAATATTTGCTTCTAACTTATCCTTGAACTTGCTTGCCTTAGCCTTTGAATTTTCTAAATCCTCTATGAGCAATAATATTTCTTCATCACATTCTTGAAACTAATTTTCAATCTTAGAGTGTTGCTTTCTAGCCTTCTTTACTGTGTCAATGGCATAGATAAGTTCTCCCTTGAGATCATAGCCATTCTCTACTGAATAATCCTCTATTTGTTTACCTTTGTTCATATCATTACTTCCTTTTGGCTTGTCTTCTATAGGATCATCTTCTTCATCTTCCAAATCCATTAGAATATTATCATTTGGTCTTTCAAGTGCATCTTCAAAATCATCATCACTAAAAATATAACCATCCCTAGTGTAATCATCTTAAAGATGTCCAAATCTACCACATCTAAAACACTTGAGAATAACTAGAGTCTTTTTCTTAACTAGATATTTTTCTTCAACCATAAATAAGACTTCATCTCTATCATTGTTTGAAAAACTAGTATCACTATCAAATGAGTACTTACTTGCATTATCCGTATAGTAGATTCTCTTTTGTATTTGGAAGAACTTCTTGCCTTGTATGTTTTGTCCATCCTTGCTCTTCTTTTGGTACCTGTGTCTTTCTTATTCCCTGCACCTGTGATCTTATTTTTCTTCTTCATTGTTGCTTTTGGGATCTTTGCACTCTATTGCATAATGTCCATACTTTTCATAATTGAAGCACTTAATAGATATTATATCTATGGGTCTTCTGTAACCTTTATCTCTTCTACCATAATTTGCTTCTTCATCACTAGATGATTCATTGCTCGATTCTATCTTCTTTCCCTTTTTATTTTTGTCTACTTTGAAAGAACCTTATTTTAGAGGAATAAGATATTTTGTTCTTATCTCAAAAGTTGTAATCATTCCAACCAAAGAATTCCTTGTCAAAGAATCACTATCAATTGATGTTTTTATAGCAAAAACCTTTTCACTGTACCTTTTTGGAAGAGTTCTCAAGATCTTCTCACAAGCATCAGATTCATCAACTTTCATTCTCAAACCTTTCATCTCATGTACAATTTCATCAATATTACTGAGATAGTCACGAATGTTTTCATTATACTTCATTCTTAAGTTCTCAAATTCTCCTTTGAGATTTATGATCTTAGCCATTATGACTCCTTTATCTCCTTCATATATTTCATGTAGAAGTTCCAACATTTTTTTTGCTATTTTACAATCCATAACCTTTCATAGATTCTGATCTATACAATAATTTTATAATTACATTCATGGCTCTTGAGTTTGCATGCATTAGAAGCTTACCTTTCTTATATATAGGAGGATTGACTGGTGAATCGTATCCAAGTTTCACTGCATCCCAAACTTCATTTTCAAGTGCCATCAGGTAAAATATCATCAACATACACCAATATAAGAAGTCACTTCCATCAAATACTGGTACTGTATTATTGAAGGGTTTGTATCTTTGATCCTTTTGATCCATTATGTTCTTAGACCAATTTTCCTTCAAGTTGTCAACCTATTTCAAAGGAACCCGCTCTGATACCAATTGAAGAACACAAGCTTATACTGAGATGGGGGTGAACAATATAATACCACCTTTTACTTTTTCTTTCAATTCAATATTATGCAGCGTATAGATAGCAGTATCAATAGCAGTAATCAAAGCAATACACAAAAAACCATACACAATAGAGACACCATAAATTTATGTTGTTCATCCAATGTGGGCTACTCCATAGAGAAAATATTTTACTAAAATTTTCTCAATCAATATCTTTTGGGAATCCTTCCCAATTACAATGTTTATGGACCTCTATCCAAAGGAGATGTTGATCCACTAATATCAAGTTCATGGATCTTTTAAACATGAGAACTCTTTCCCCTTCTGCTCTGGCTAGTGATCTTCTAGAAGACTCTATCTCTTTGGTACATTGACTGGTGGATATCTCTCCACTTGAAGACTCCTCACTCAGATATGTCTTCAATTGTCCTAGATGCTATATCTCTATCCACTGAGACTCTATCCTTTGTCCTCTATCACCTCCAAAGCTCTATTTTAATAATGTACTAAACACAATTCAGTCAGTCTACCACAACTCTGATCAATATCTTGCACTAAACATAGTACATTCAGTCTAGTACAATTCTGCTCAATAGATCCACATAAAACCTACTTAAATTTGCTCAATAGGTCCATACAAAACCTACTCAATTTTTCTCAATAGGTCCACATAGAACCTGCTCAAATCTATGCAACAGGTCCACACATAACCTGATCAAATCTACTTAACAAGCTCACTCAGAACTTGTCCAAATATGCTCAACAAGCTCACTCAGAACTTGTCCAAATATGCTCAACAAGCTCACTCTGAACTTGTCCAAATATTCTCAATAAGTCCCCTCTAGGACTTGCTCAAATATGCATAGCAAGATTCCATAAAAGCTTACTCAAAATTAGTCCACAAGCCTTCTCAAAGACTTTTCTCTAATATTCTTAAAAAGCTCACACAGAACTTGTCCAATATCATAGAATCATAAAGAGAATTGTTAGAGACTAAATATATTCTATAATCAATTCTTAATCAATATTATATAAGCATAAAGAGAATTTTTAGAGACTCAATATGTTCTATACTCAAATCCCAATCTCAAATCAAATTAATATCATAGAAGCATAAAGATAATTGTTAGAGACTCAATATGTTCTATACTCAAATCCCAATCTCAAATCAAATCAATCTCATAGAAGCATAAAGAGAATTGTTAGCTACTCAATATGTTCTATTCTCAAATCTCAATCTCAACTCAAATCTAGAATATAGAATAGTTTTTTTCATGGAAATTTAACAACCACATGCATCCACTTGACTAGGCTCAATAAGCTATACTCAACCAAACACCTCAAGGAACAAACCTTTCTCACAAACCCTAGTCCAAGCATGTATCAACCAACTCAAAATATTTCCAACAATGCTCAACCACAAATCTCACATAACAATGATACTCATGTTCTTTTCTAACTCAAGTTCAAGTTCTTGGCATAACCAATTGGCTTCAACAACAATGCTTATAAAACAAGGTTTAATCACAACTCTCAATCCAGAAAAACCTTGAAGCACTAAACCAATCTCTTTCAAAAAGGAAACCACAATCAATCCTTTTCCCTCCAAAGGTATTTTATAATCAACCACCATAATCAATCAATAGGAGAATGTGCCCATACCTTTTATGAAGATGAAGAAGCCTCTTTGGAAATCTGCCACAATAACAATATTTTTTTGCTAATCCTCACAAGGGTTAGAAGATCACAAAATAATCAACATTACTCCACTTCATAATAATATTCACCAAGGTTTTTAATTAGAAAACCTTCGTAAGAATTAATGCACAACTTCCTTATCACTCCTAGAACCACTTGTACCATAAAATAAAATAAAATAAATCAAAACATTGCATAACCTTGTCACTCCAAAAACCACTTATACCATAAAATAACTCAAATATTTTATATCCTTCCTTTCAACACTTTTGCATTCTAAAAAATAATCACAAAAGCCTTCTTAGGAAATATCCCACATTAATAAAATATCAAACCTTAGCCATATGCAAAAATTAAATCCACTATACTTTCTATGAAAATTGACACTTAACACAACCTTAGCAAATTCAAAATATTTCATGCACTTGAAAATTTCGATGATCGAATTATGGCATACCTTGCAAAATGGCTTCGGGTTGTTTCGACCCTGTGTTCCTCCTTATCATGCACCTTAGCACACTCTCTGCCCACCATATGGGCTAGGCATCCCACATGGGGGATTTTAAGCCTTTGAGACTTATATTTTCGTCCTTTCCACCTATGCCTTGAAACTTGCTCCTTTTTTCCACTTGTAGTGCACAAACGAAATCGGAAGGGGGAAATCGACGATTGCGAAGGAGGGGATAATCAAATGCGGACTATATTTTTTGTCACATCCTTGGTTGATAAAATCAACCCATTTAAATATTCAAGACTTTGCATGATAAAATATGTTGGCAATTTTGGGTTTGAGATCCTAGCTTCTTGTCTATGAGTTGTCATTGATGTCAAAAGGAAATGGCATTAATGTTAAGAGGATGTGTTGGCTTCAAAGGTGGAAGATTCCAAGAGAATCCGAAGAGATTCCATTGGCAAGGGTTTTTCATTAAAACCAAGTTAAATGGTTTTTATTAAAACCAAGGGAGGTTCTCTTTATTATTTATTTAATTATTATTTAAAACCCTTCAAGGTTTTAATTATTTAATTATTTAATTAATTAAGGGAGAAATTATTTTTAATTTATCTTAAGGGTTTTTAAACCCTTTAGAAAGCAATTTCGATTAAATTCGAAATTACTTTTCGAATTCAGCCGACGTGTTTGGAAATGCATCAAAGTGCATATAAAATGAGGCAAATGAATTCATTTATGTTTTGGAAAAGAGTTCGACATTAATCCCTGAGCATTTCAATTTTGACATCGAAGCCCCTGCGCCAGCGAAGGAGGAAGACAAGCGTTGCGTGGTCAAAGGTGTGACGGGTTGGTCTTGGCGCCAAGGAGGAGGCGCACGCGGTGATAAGAATGGAGAATTCCCTTCTCCCTCACGTGGGCTCTCCTAGCCCACGCGGCATGGTCAAAGGACTTAGTAGCATGGTGGTCGGCGGTTCGAATCACCGAAGACCCTTTTGAGGGTAGTGTATGCACTCCGAAATTCATGGGATATTTACCAAAGGTATGCGCTCCAATTTTTGCAGAAAGAGTGGCAATTAAATTTTAATATTTTGCTTGCTAAGGTTTTATAAAGTTAGCTTTGGGAGGTATAAGGAATGCAAGCTTAATATTTTTGCTATAGTCGGATTGAAAATTAAAGGGGAAATAATTGCCATGGTGGTTGAGTTATTTTGACATGCCAATGTTGGGTTAATAATTTTTAGGGAAGATCAAAATTATTAATTGTGGTAGATTTTCAAGGGCTTATTCATCTTCAAAAAGGTATGGGCACATTTTTCTTATGAGTATGATTGGTGTATGTTTTTCTGAAATAAGGTTGGAGTGAAAAGGTTTTCAACTAGGTTTCCTTTGGTTGGGTGTAAATCCTATTTTCTGGTTTGTTGAAGACTACTTATGCATTGTTATCCTTAAGGAGAGTTTTGGTGAATGCATAATTTTTGGTTTGAGATAGTGGAAGCTTTGTGCACTAGGGTTTATATTTGTGAGTCTAGCTACTTGCATTGAGTTGGTGGAACCCTTGGTTGGCTGTTTTGAGTTTGATGGTTGAGTTGCTTCCATAGAGGTTGTTTGATCAAGTTATTGCTTTACTTGATTCATGATATTGGGCTTACTCCATTGAGTTGATTTGAGCAAGTTATTCTTTGCATTTGGTGATATTGTGTTGGTGGCTATTTTGTTCAAATATCTTTGGAGGGAAAAGGATTTCTACTTGTTTCCTTTTCTTGTGATGATTGGTTGAATGCTTCAAGGTTGATGTTGAGTTGAATGGTGTTGGTTGACTAAACCTTGTTTGATGAGCATTGTTGTTGAAACCCTAATTGTTTGGTGAAAAGAACATGAGTATCATTGTTATATGAGATATTGCATGGTTGGCAATTGTTGGGTTGTGTTTCATGTTCTTGAAAGAAAAGCATACTACATCTATCTTATTATTTTGAGATTGAGATTGAGTTGAGATTGATATTGGGAGTTAAGTATAGAACATATTGAGTCTCTAACAATTCTCTTTATGTTTCTATGAGATTTGAGATTGAGTTGAGTTGATTTGAGTTGAGTTAGTTTGAGATTGGGATTTGGAGTTAAGTATAGAACATATTGAGTCTCTAACAATTCTCTTTATGCTTCTATGAGGTTGATGAATCACATTGGGTCTCTAACAATTCTCTTTGTGGGTTCATGCTAAGCAAGTTTTTCTTGGTGAGCTTGCTGAGGTTTTGGACAGGTTCTGGTGGGGACTTGTGAGCAGGTTTTGGACAGGTTTCGGTGGGGACTTGTGAGTAGTTTTTGGATAGGTTCGGTGGGGACTTGTGAGCGAGATTTGGACGAGGTCCTAGCGAGAGGACTTGTGAGCTGAGTTTTTTAGAGTTCTATCAGAGAACTTGAGGACAGAGGAGCATTGGTTCTTTGAGAAGAACCTGAGGACAGATTTGGCAAGTCTTTGAGAAGGCTTGTGTGTAGAGGATTGATTTGTTCAAGAGTTGGACAGATCTGACAGATAGAGGAAGACTTGTACTAGACCGACTGACTGTGTTTGGTACAGGTTGCTAAGCTGCTGTGGACGTGATCATAGAAGGCAAAGGTCTCTTAGGCTAAGCATTGAGGATAGGAGGTCTTCGGTGGAAAGGAGTTCCACGTGATGGCAAGAGGTAGAGGCAGTTGATCTTCTGAGGGATCATTTCTAGAGCAGAGGGGAAGGTATCTCCTTTGAGCAGAGGCTCATAAATTTAGATAGAGGGGAAGGTATCTCCTTTGAGCAGAGGCTCATAAATTCAGATTGGGGGAAGGTATCTCCTTTGGGTCGAGGCTCATAAACATTGTAATTGGGAAGGTTTCCCAAAGAACTTTGAGATAACTTTTAGAGAAAAGTTTTGTGGACGTAGCCCAAGCATTCTGGGTGAACCACGTTAAAATTGGTGTCACTTTGTGGATGATATTGTGCATTGTTTTGATATTGCTTTGGGTATATTGCTTTACTATTTTGAAGTATAAAGGAAAAAGTAAAAAGAGGTCTTATACTGTTCACCCCCCCCCTCGAGTATAAGCTTGTGTTCTTCAATTGGTATCGAGTCGGTGCCTTCGAAAAGTTTAACAACTTGAAGGAAAAGCTAGTAAAGAACACAATGGATTATTCAAGTGGCAATGCAACTCCAATATATTGATGAGTCTTCTAGTGATGAAGAGGCATATTACAGCAAGAAAGGCAAGTTCTCTAGAAAGCACAAAAGTATGAAAAATATAAGATGTTCCAATTGTGGAAAGTTTGGTCATTATGCTACTGACGTACTATTCCCAAGAATGAAAGTGATGAAGATAAATAAGATTCTAAGAGCAAGGATTCTAAAAAGCACAAGCATCACAGGAAGAACAAATATGAGCACAACAATCAAGGAAAGAGGTATTCTCACAAGCACAAGAAGAGTTTCTACCTAGACAAAGCAAGTAAGTGTTCTAGTAGTGATAGTGAAAGTTCTTCAAGTGATAATGAAAATGAGATGTTGTTCATATCAAAAAAAGAGGAAGAACCGAAACATAGATTCATTATCATGAAATGTCTTAGATGTGGAAATTTTGGTCACCTTGAGGATGATTGCACAAATAATGATTTGGTTTCTAGTATGTATGAGGATGCTTCAGAAAACTATAAGGAAGATGCATGTATGGTTTTTGAAAAGGGTAGCACCTCTAGTGATAAGAAATCTGAAAAAGGCTTTGATGATTCTAAAAGCAATCAAATAAAGGATCTTGAAAGTGAACTTATTAGTGCTCTTAGTGCTTTGAAAAAGGAAAGAAAGAAGAATGCTAGACTCAAGGATAAGTTAGATGAATGTTGTATGGAGAGAGATGATCTTATAGAAAGTCTTGACTTCTCTATAGCTAAGACACAAGAACTCAAGGATGAGTTAGAGTCTAAGGTTCTTGAGTATAGTGAGTTAGAACAGAAAATGGCTTCTTTGAAAGAGGAAACTAAAGAGTACAAGGATAAGCTTTACAGGTTTCAAGATAGCTCCAAAAAGGTTAAGTCACTCATCAAAGGTCAAAGAAAGACAACAGATAAAATAGGCCTTGGTTTTGTTAAGCCACACAAGGAACAAGTTGGAGAGTCTAGTAAGAGACTCCAAAAGGAAGAGATTTCTGATGAGGAAAGTATTTCAGAAAAGGAGTCCTTGAATGATAGATGCACAGAAATAGAAAACAGAAATTAGAAAAAGATGAGAAGAAGTTTTCAGAACCTAAGAGGTCAATTAAAGGAAAGTTTCAAGGCAGATGTTTTGCTTGTCACAGGTTTGGTCACATGGCTTCACATTGCATGGCTCAAGTGAAGGAGGTAAATGATAGTTTCAGAAGTGCTAGTTACTTTCAAGGGTATTGCTACTCTTGTCAATAGTTTGGGCACAAGGCAGTTCATTGCAAGGCAAATAACAAGAACAGGTTTGGTCAGAACAGGTTTGGCCAGAACAGGTTTGGCCAGAACAGGGTTAGTCAAAATAGGTGGATTCAAAGAATAGGTATGCCTCAAAGAAATAACATTGTTACTTGTTATAAGTGCAACAATGAAGGTCACATAGCTAGACAGTGTAGAGCTGAACTTCCAAGGTACAGGAACAGAAACAGTGGTATGAACAGGTCCAAGGATCAAGGCATGGTTAAGAATAAGAATGATAATAGGAACAGGAATAGTGATAGGAACAAGAACAAGAATATGGACAAAGAGTTCAAGAGAAGGCCCGGCAAGGAAGTTATAGACGTTGATGATGATCAGTGCCTAATGGGAGTTTTACTCCCACCCAAGAATTAATCACCTCATCAGGAGGTGGGGGAGGGACTAAGCTAAGAGGCTCATTCTTAGTCCCGAGCCCCAAAGGTGACCCTTTGCCATTGATGACAAAGGGGGAGAGATTTTAGTAAGGGGGAGAGCCTCAAGACAGGGGGAGTTGTTTATGTTGAGTTTCTGTGTTGTTGAGAAGCATGGTTTGCCATCAATGACAAAGGGGGAGATTGTTGGCAATTTTGGGTTTGAGATCCTAGCTTCTTGTCTATGAGTTGTCATTGATGTCAAAAGGAAATGGCATTAATGTTAAGAGGATGTGTTGGCTTCAAAGGTGGAAGATTCCAAGAGAATCCGGAGAGATTCCATTGGCAAGGGTTTTTCATTAAAACCAAGTTAAATGGTTTTTATTAAAACCAAGGGAGGTTCTCTTTATTATTTATTTAATTATTATTTAAAACCCTTCAAGGTTTTAATTATTTAATTATTTAATTAATTAAGGGAGAAATTATTTTTAATTTATCTTAAGGGTTTTTAAACCCTTTAGAAAGCAATTTCGATTAAATTCAAAATTACTTTTTGAATTCAGCCGACGTGTTTGGAAATGCATCAAAGTGCATATAAAATGAGGCAAATGAATTCATTTATGTTTTTGGCCAAGAGTTCGACATTAATCCCTGAGCATTTTGATTTCGACATCGAAGCCCCTGTGCCAACGAAGGAGGAAGACAAGCGTTGCGTGGTCAAAGGTGTGACGGGTTGGTCTTGGCGCCAAGGAGGAGGCGCACGCGGTGATAAGAATGGAGAATTCCCTTCTCCCTCACGTGGGCTCTCCTAGCCCATGCGGCATGGCCAAAGGACTTAGTAGCATGGTGGTCGGCGGTTCAAATCACCGAAGACCCTTTTGAGGGTAGTGTATGCACTCCGAAATTCATGGGATATTTACCAAAGGTATGCGCTCCAATTTTTTCAGAAAGAGTGGCAATTAAATTTTAATATTTTGCTTGCTAAGGTTTTATAAAGTTAGCTTTGGGAGGTATAAGGAATGCAAGCTTAATATTTTTGCTATAGTCGGATTGAAAATTAAAGGGGAAATAATTGCCATGGTGGTTGAGTTATTTTGACATGCCAATGTTGGGTTAATAATTTTTAGGGAAGATCAAAATTATTAATTGTGGTAGATTTTCAAGGGCTTATTCATCTTCAAAAAGGTATGGGAACATTTTTCTTATGAGTATGATTGGTGTATGTTTTTCTGAAATAAGGTTGGAGTGAAAAGGTTTTCAACTAGGTTTCCTTTGGTTGGGTGTAAATCCTATTTTCTGGTTTGTTGAAGACTACTTATGCATTGTTATCCTTAAGGAGAGTTTTGGTGAATGCATAATTTTTGGTTTGAGATAGTGGAAGCTTTGTGCACTAGGGTTTATATTTGTGAGTCTAGCTACTTGCATTGAGTTGGTGGAACCCTTGGTTGGCTGTTTTGAGTTTGATGGTTGAGTTGCTTCCATAGAGGTTGTTTGATCAAGTTATTGCTTTACTTGATTCATGATATTGGGCTTACTCCATTGAGTTGATTTGAGCAAGTTATTCTTTGCATTTGGTGATATTGTGTTGGTGGCTGTTTTGTTCAAATATCTTTGGAGGGAAAAGGATTTCTACTTGTTTCCTTTTCTTGTGATGATTGGTTGAATGCTTCAAGGTTGATGTTGAGTTGAATGGTGTTGGTTGACTAAACCTTGTTTGATGAGCATTGTTGTTGAAACCCTAATTGGTTGAGTGGAAAGAACATGAGTATCATTGTTATATGAGATCTTGCATGGTTGGCAATTGTTGGGTTGTGTTTCATGTTCTTGAAGAAAAGCATACTACTCTATCTTATCATTTTGAGATTGAGATTGAGTTGAGATTGATATTGGGAGAGATGAGATTGAGATTGAGTGAGTTTATGAGTTGAGATTTGAGATTGAGATTGGGAGTTAAGTATAGAACATATTGAGTCTCTAACAATTCTCTTTATGCTTCTATGAGGTTGATGAATCACATTGGGTCTCTAACAATTCTCTTTGTGGGTTCATGCTAAGAAAGTTTTTCTTGGTGAGCTTGCTGAGGTTTTGGACAGGTTTCGATGGGGACTTGTGAGCAGGTTTTGGACAAGTTTCGATGGGGACTTGTGAGTAGTTTTTGGATAGGTTTCGGTGGGGACTTGTGAGCAGATTTGGACAGGTCCTAGCAGAGGACTTGTGAGCTGAGTTTTGATAGTTCTATCAGAGAACTTGAGGACAGAGGAGCATTGGTTCTTTGAGAAGAACCTGAGGATAGATTTGGCAAGTATTTGAGAAGGCTTGTGTGTAGAGGATTGATTTGTTCAAGAGTTGGACAGATCCGATAGATAGAGGAAGACTTGTACTAGATCGATTGATTGTGTTTGGTACAGGTTGCTGAGCTGCTGTGGACGTGATCATAGAAGGCAGAGGTCTCTTAGGCTAAGCATTGAGGACAGGAGGTCTTCGATGGAAAGGAGTTCCACGTGCTGGAAAGAGGTAGAGGCAGTTGATCTTCTGAGGGATCATTTCTAGAGCAGAGGGGAAGGTATCTCCTTTGAGCAGAGGCTCATAAATTTAGATAGAGGGGAAGGTATCTCCTTTGAGCAGAGGCTCATAAATTTAGATTGGGGGAAGGTATCTCCTTTGGGTCGAGGCTCATAAACATTGTAATTGGGAAGGTTTCCCAAAGAACTTTGAGATAACTTTTAGAGAAAAGTTTTGTGGACGTAGCCTAGGCATTTTGGGTGAACCACGTTAAAATTGGTGTCACTTTGTGGATGATATTGTGCATTGTTTTGATATTGCTTTGGGTATATTGCTTTACTATTTTGAAGTATAAAGGAAAAAGTAAAAAGAGGTTTTATACTGTTCACCACCCCCCTCTCAGTATAATCTTGTGTTCTTAAAAATATATTACGTCAGTAGACATGGCGGGAAAACTATTTTATTTAATTTTAAAATTAAAATTAAAATTTAAACTAAACCTTTAAAATTAAATTTCTCCATCATCGGGGCACCTTTTTCGATGAAACAAAAATCCAACTTGGGTTTTAAGAAAAACCCATTTCAAATCTACCATCCATGGTTTTAAATAAAACCTTTCCTTACCTTTTCATAAAAACATTTTGCTAAGCTTTCCTTGAAGCTCCTTTTGGAACCAAATGCCATGCATCCCTTCTTGAACCTTTGATCAAAACCTTTGCTTCTCATGAAGCTCTTTGTGGAGCAAAATCATAGTGCTTACTTACATAGGTCCTTTTGACATCAATGAAATTTTTTATCTTAGGGACTCAAAATGTCCAACAAAAGGAAGTATCCACGTCTTTAAGAGAAATTGACCTTGACATTTAAGAAATAAGCAATGGATTGTAAGAAAGGATAAAAACAATAAAAGAAAGATATATCAGGTCTTGAGAAATATTATTCAAATCTTGAGATAGATATAGAGTTCTTGAAGCTAAGCATTAAGATCTACATTGGAAGGAGCAATGAGTTTAATATTTCTACAATAGAGAAAGAGAATAAAAGGTCCATATGGAAAAATAGAGGACCATACTAGAGAATAATAGAAGAGAATAAGAAAAAGAATCCTGGTAAAGGTCAGAGTTTCTAGATACAAGAAAGCAATCAGCCATAGTTTAAAAATACTCTTGAGGAGTGATAGAAGGTTGATGGCCAAGGTTTGATTCAACCACTCAAGGTCCAAGTATACAAAGAAGCCACTCAAGGTTCGAATATATAGAGAATCTACTCAAAGAATATAGAGATATCTTCTAAGGTTTGAGCTTAGAATAGAATCCCATGGGTTGATAAAGGAGAGAACCATGTTTTGATATAGTTTCCTCTGTTATGAATATGCACAAGGTTTTATGTAGAGAAAAGGCTCAAGGGAGAAGTCAAAAATATAGGCCTAAAGTTTAAGGTCGACTCTAAGGTTATAGATAGACAATATTTATAGTGCTTAAAGTCTAAAGTGAAGTATTACATTGAAGTAGTCCAAGTCATAGCATTATAGGTAGAGTTCTACCCTAAAAACCATCAACCTGCAATACACCAAGAAATCCAAAGCATTAGACAAAACACCACTCTAATAGCCAACAACTTGCAATACAACAAGTAGAAACTTAACCAAGCTATCAATTAAAGTGCTATATTGAAATAAGAGTACAACATAGTAAAATACATGTTGGAACAAAGTGTAACATAGTAATATCCATGTTGGATCAACGTGCAATACATGAGTACTCAGAAGTGCAACGTTGGTAGAAGAAGCTAAACCGAAAGCAAGTCAAATACCTCTCAGGAAGGAGGTAAGCAAAGTGCTTCATTGGAAAGAGGAAGTGAATTCAATGTCTAAATATTTGAATAGGTTATGCTATTAAATGTTAGACATTAACTCATCAAGTATTTTACAGTTGGAATAAACACATATTTAAGTAGTCAATAACATCTAGGACCAAAATTGAGCATTAATAAGTTCCATTGGATACATATTTGAGTAGTCAATAATATCCAAGACCAAAATTGAGTGTTAATAAGTTCCATTGGGAAATATTTAAGCAATCAATAATGTTCATTTAACATTGAGGAAAATTTTGAGCATTGAAGAAAATGAATCATCATGTAACATATAGGAAGCAAGAGCGATTACATGCATGATACACATGGATTATTCAATACAACTATGTAAGAACATAAGCATGAGGAGTAACATAAGAAGGAGAAGCAATGAAAGCATGAGAAGCTACAATGTTCAGTTAAGAGAAGCATACAATCAAGAGGATGATGTACAGTTAAGAGAAGTGTGCAATAAAGGTAACACATATTCAAATGTTGAGTAGTGCAATCATACAGTGAGAATTAAGAGATTTTTAGGGTTTCATTCAATGCATAAGAGTAATAAGGTATTCGATTAATTGAGATAATTTTTCAAAGGTTTATTTTTAATAGGAGAGATAAGGCTTGAAGGTAGTTAAAAGTAAATTAGAGTTATTTTGGAGTGATAAGATTTGATTGGTAGATTAAAGCTTTTTGAAAGTTATTTTTTATATGAATAAAGTTATTTGGAAGTTTATTTATTTAATTTTTGAAAAGTATTTCTTAAGTTTTGAAGTGATAAGGAATTAAATTATTTTATCTGGGTTTTAAAGTACTCGAGTTTTTCAAAATATATTTAATTTAGGTTTATTTTTGAAAAAAGAAATTAAAATATTTTTTTTGAAAAGTTGCAAATTAATTTAATTTGGGAGACAAAAGGATTTCTACATCAAAACCTAGGAAAACAAAATTTACAAATTTTCACTTTAGTTTCTAAAACTAGGGAGACATAAGGATTACAACTTCATAGGAATTAATTTAGAAACTTTGATTTATTCAAAACTAGGATATATAAGGTTGCCTACTTCAAAGGATAGATTGCATATCATGGAAAATATTATTAAAAATGCATTCAATGAGGATAGTGAAGAAATGATGCATGTACTTAAGTTTTATTATCAAGATTTGATATAATTTTATGGAAAGAAATAGATGACTAGTGAATTAAAGGGGAAATTATCTTTGTTTCTCAAGGATGCAAAATAAAGAAAACTTTGGAACACTTATAAGCTATATTCATGAAAAAGTTTTTAGAACATAGTAAAATTATCAAAATACTATTATACTTTCTTCGAAAGAATGCTTAATATTGTATTTATTATTAATTTGTTTTGAGATTTTTCAAGAGAAGAAGTAGACAAAGAAGAATGAAACATATAACTTGAATGAAGCCTATGAGAAATCATTGAAATCAAAGTTATATTATTGTGATGATTTTATCACTCAATATTTAGAAGGAATATCATCAGGTATATCTCAAATAAAGATGCAAAAGCAAAGAAGAAGAAAGAAGAGAAGAAATCACATCATAAAGGGTAATAGAAAAGTTGAATTCAAAGACAAAGAGGAATATTATATTGTAGGTTCAGATATTGATTTAAAAAAGGTAGATTGAAAATCAAGACGAAGACCATGATTGAAGACAAAAGTCTTCATTAACCAAATTATGTCATACAAGGGGGTGTTGGAGTATAATACATTATTTGGTACATGCTAATTTAATCCCATGGTACCTTCATGGTATATTTGTAAATAATATATTAGGGTGAGTCATAGTTTAGGGTGTGAGTTATGTTTCCCCTTTCTATGTAAGTGTGTATGTGCAAAAAATTCACAAGTGTCATGTGAGTTAGTGTGCAAGTGTAAGTTGAGTCTGTGTGCACAAGTTTCTTATATGTAAGAGTGTAAATATGTACTGTAAATATGTGCACAAGTGTCTTAGATTATAGTGTGCAAAGTAAAGGTTGAGAGTCATATCTAGATGTTCATACAATATAGAGTAATGTGTTGATTAAGTATGCAAGTGTCAAGTAGAGAAGACAAGAATCATGAGACTTGGCATATTGAAACAAATAGTCAAGTATCCAAAGATTCATTCTACTATGGCTATATAGTGCTCCATAGAAAAGTATCAAGTGTCAAGTATCGATATCACATTATAGAGAGAAGTATCAAGTATTATATTTTTAAGTGAAAGTGGAGTAATAAATATTACGTACATTTTGAGTAATTAACATTGTAAGTTGTTCTACATGCTTTGTACATTTATGATTCAAGATTTTTATGTTCATATTACTATTTAATGGTGAATGCTATTTGATATATTATTAGCCTTGATATACATATTAATTTGCTCATATTAATCAACTCATATCATTATCTTGATCTTATTACTTTGTGGCTATATTATATCCATTCCTATGATATTTAACTTATGAGATTTATGGTAGTATTAAAGGCTTAAAAGCCATCATGGATCATTGATTTTATTTATGTAATAATACTATTGAATAGGAGCTTATACTTAGAAAGTATATGTACTATAATTATGAGGAAAAAAAGGATGTTTTGTAAGACTTGATAAAAATGAAATATTGTATATTACCATTATTTTATGTAAGTTATTGGAATATTTTGATATGTGCAAAAGCAATGGTGGAATTTAATTCCTAGATTATGGTTATAATTATTTTATATGTTGTTTCATTCTTTCCATTATTAGTAAAGGAATTTCTAAATGCTAGTATTATGAATTGAAAAGTATTTGAACTTACTAGTTTAGAAATGTGTTATTTTGAATTTTATAAATGTAATAGCACTTTATTTCTATTGGAAAGAGATAATATTGGTTTTCATTTATGATGCTTAGGTTGTGGTATTTGGGTAAGAATTTAGATCCATATTAGAACCCTTGAGTCAATAAGATAATCCAATAACAGGAGTTGTGATGATACAATAACTAGGTAGTTGTGAATCATGGGAGGAGTTGAGATAATTCGATAACTAGGTATTTGCAAATCTGGGAGGAGTTGTGATGATACAATAACCAAATATTTATGAATGATACACCTTGAATGGTGAGGCTTGGGTGTCTCAAAGCAGTTAAGTCTTTGTAATCATTCACAAGACAATATAGTAATGACACCTTGAATGGTGAGGATATAGTGAACATGCTCATTACCAGGTGAGTGGTAATGGCCTTAGTTAGCTAATAGGGGTGTGGTAACAAAGCACTAAGGCATTGCACCTGAATAATCATACATAGATAGAAATATTGGTTAGGGAAATGACATCCCCATTTAAGTGTTATGATATTTATAGGGTATTCTCTACACCATGGCCAAGTTTTCCTATACTAGTGAGCGTATTGGAAATGTGGGAGGGACCAATATTAGAACAATTTATAATAATTGAGTTTTAGAAAGAGGAACCCAAAAAATACAGGATGTTAGCCACTCCTATCCACTTGAGTGTTGTCTATAATAACATTGAACTCAAAATGTGGTTATGCCTTATAATGCTAAAAAATATTGGGATTTCTTGTGAGTTTTTACTTATATATATAAAAAACTCTCTTCCTTGGGTTGGTTTGGTTGAGTGTTACAAATCATCTAACTCCAATTGAACTCACTGGTGTAGCAATTTATAAATTATACTATATAGAAGAGATTATGATTTCATTTACCTATGTTTAAATTTTGGCACAATTATCTCATAGTGTGGCTCTTTCCCATGTCTAATAAATAGTGTATTCTATTACACCAACATCTCATTGTCATTGTAGTTGGTAATATTTTATTTGTAAGACCAGGTTTTGGGTGGTTAGTGCAAGATACACCTTGTGCATATGAGTCCTTTTTAAATATTGTGGTTGATTATTAAAAGACCTTTCATTGATTCTTGATTTAATTGTTATCTCTTAAGATTGTAAAGTAGATTGTAGTCACCATACTACATGTTGAATATCTTTTCATGGGAAACTCAACATCTTGATCCATGAGGTGGAGTCATGCTTTCATGCTTTTTTTTGACATTGTAGGATAGATTGTTGTCACCATATTATATGTTGGATATATTCTCATGGGAATATCAACATCTCAATCTAGGAGGTGGAGTCATGGCTTCATGTTCATAAAATGATTGATCTTATTCATGTACCTTTACAAAGAAGATAGTAGGATTCATTGGCCTATTCAAACATCCATTATAGGAGTGGGGTGGGGGGGAGGGATTGGGAGAGGAGAAGATGTACCCTCTCTAATGTCTCCCCTTTTCGGCCCTTTGGCTTAGATTATAGGAGGTGTTGGAATATATATTATACAAACTTAGTAGGACAAGTAAAACAATGATGAAGTGCCTATGAGAAAGTGTTATGTAATCCTACAAAATTCTTTTATGTAAGTCTACGATAATGTGTTATGTAAGTCGGGTTATTCATTATTGACAAGAACAATAGTATAGCCAAAATAAAAAAATTAATTTTAGGTTTATTAAAATGTAAAAAAATTTAAAATTCTTGATAGGGTACAGGTGTAGGTGTATGTACATGTGTAGGTATAGGTTCAGGTGCAGGAAGGGGAAGATAAAAGTTGGGTAACTTATATAGAAGGGTTTACATTATAGGTGCAGGTGCAAGTTTTCCCTTCAAGGTGAAGTGTTATGTGTAGGCTATGGAGTGGCCTATGGGTGCTAATGAGGGCCCTTCTGGACCCCCTCCTAGGCCCCCCTCCCTTAAGAGATCATTTGCAGATACAATTAAAGGGAAACAAGACATGGAGGACATCTTGTTTAGAGACTCAGATCTTCATTCTATTTTCTCTGCAATGGCCAAGAATCCAAAGCAACAATCGTACCAGGAAAGGGTTAATGGTTGCCTTCCCTAGGCGACCCTTCATCCTAAACTAGTGATAGATCAAGCCCTGGTGGTTGATAACATTCTCTATAGAAGCAAGCATGACCTAATTTGTAAGTTTATCGACATAAGATCATCTTTAGGATTTATGTCCTCTTGGATCCAAAATAATTGGGAGCCCCTTGGGGATACCTCAATCTCTCTTATTAGCAATGGCTATTATATTGTGAGTTTTTCTTCTCAAGTAGATAGAGACAAAGCCTTTGAGTCAGGGAGGAGAACATATGGTGCTGCGAGCCTTTTTGTTCAGCCGTGGAAGCTAGGATTTGACCCTTAGATGGAGCCCTCTACGGTGATTGTTTGGGTTCATATTTATGCCCTGCCCATGGAATACTAGTGTGAACCAATTTTTGAAAAATTGGGCAACTTCTTGGGTCGTTATTTAGGAGTTGCCAAGGACACGATGAGGGGTGAATCTACTATTTATGCTCAGATATATGTGGAGATGGATCTCAACCAACCTCTCCCAGCTAAAATAGAAATTAACATGGGGGACTTATCCTGGATCCAACAGGTAGACTATGAGGCAATCCCATTTTGATGTAGGATCTACCACAAACATGGTCATCTAGCCCACTTCTACCCAGAGGGCATCACGAAGAGCCCCATCCCTCCAAAGGAAACCATCACCAATAGCAAGTTTGCTGAGAAGAAAGAAGAGAATCTACCCACAACCTCGAATGTTAATCCCCCTGTAGAGGGTTTTGAAGCTCCAAAGAGAAAGAAGAATAAAAAGAGCAAGACAACACGCTCCAACCAATCAGCAGAAAGAAATTTCAATAGGTATGAAATTCTTAATTCTCTCTTGGATATGGAGGAGGAGACCACCATAATAGATGAACCTCAGAAGGATAACCTTCCCCTTGTAAGGGTTGAGGAAACTGCCCATCATGTTTCTTTGAATTCAGATTTGGGGGCTAATCACTTAGCACTGATAAATCCAGGGAACCAAACCCTTGCAATGGTTGTGGTGGATAATGATGTTTCAATGAAAGATAGAGAAAAGGACAGAGGGAAACCTGACCTTGGGATCCAACAAGTAGAGAAAAGGTTAAAAAACTCTCAAGCCAAGAGTGTAGGAAGAAAATCAAACTAGGAGAAGTTGGCTAATGAGGGAGACCAACTAGTCATCCAGAGAAAGGTCAAGCAGATTGACACTTACTAGAATCCAGGTTCCCAATGATTGTCCAATATTGGAATATAAGAGGTCTAAACAACAGACCTCATCAAATTGTTGTTCAGAGTTTAATTAAAAATCATCATTTTAACTTTATTCTCCTTCAAGAGACTAAAGCTTCCATTCAAAATATGGATATCATTGTTAAGAAAATTTGGAGACAAGTTGAGTACATGGCGGTTGGATCCCAAGGGGCTTCAGGGGGAGTGGTGACTTTATGGAATCCTCTTCTCTGGATGGCTTTAGATCACTCTACTAGTTGGGGTATCCTCACTTCTCTCTTCAAGAGCAAGAACTTTAGGGAGCTTTTATTGGTTTCCAATTTCTACGATGCTATAAATTTTGTGGAGCAACAACACCAATGGTCAGTTTTACAGGATAGTAGAACTAGAAAAGAGGAAGTGAATTGGATAGTGGCAGGGGATTTCAATGCTAAACTTGCTCTTAGGGATCAGGAAGGGGGAAATCCTTCTTTGGACCAGGGGGATAGATTTATGATGTCCAAAATTAATCAGCTCAATTTAATTGATGTTCAACATGCGGGGTCTTCGTATACATGGACAAACAAACAAGTAGGATCGACAAGTAGGAAAGTCAAGCTTGACAGATTTTTGGTTTCTGAAGAGGCCTTTCTTCGTTGGTATTTTAGGATGGAGATTCTTAATCACACTAACTCTGATCACTTTTCGATTCTTCTAGAATGGAAGTTGGGCCATAATCCCCCCAAGACCTTTTCGTTTTGAGAATTGTTGGCTGGAAAAGGAGGATCTGAAGGAAAAAATCCCCATCTGGTGGGAGGAGGGTCATCCTTCCCATGGGAGAGCTATGTATGTTTTTTCCAAACAAATCCAACATGTCAAATATCATCTCAAATTCTGGAAAAGAAGTAGCAAATCTGATTTTCAGTCCCAAAAGGCTCCTTTGTTGGCAAATATGGAGGAGTTGGCCACCCGCTTTAGGACTGGAGCAATCATAGAGGATCTAAAATATGAAGATGAACTGGTCAAAAAATAATTAGAGTCCATAGACAATCAAGAGGAAATTTATTGGAAACAAAGAGTGAGAACTGCTTGGTTGTTGGAGGGGGATCGAAACACAAGTTTCTTTCATCGCTCTGCATCGGCAAGTAGACAAAGGAATTCTTTGACTTGCCTTCAGGACTCCAATGGATAGGTGATGGACACCATACCAGGTATGCAACATGCAACAAATAATTTCTTTCAAAATATTTTTACTACCCCTACTATCCCTAATCTTGTAGTGCAACAAGAGATACTTAATTGTATCCCCCAGATTATTTCAACCGAGCAAAACCAAGCCCTTTTCAGTCCGGTGGATAAAGATGAGGTGAGGAGCATAGTTTTCAGCATGAAATCAAGGAAATCTCCAGGGCCCAATGGTTTTCCAATTGAGTTCTTTAAGGCTTTTTAGGATGTCATAGGAGAGGATTTAACCAAGGTTATTGAAGAATCTCGTTCAAATAGAACTATGCTTCAGGCTCTAAATCATACTTTCCTCACTTTGATTCCTAAAGTGGGACAAGCCTCCAACCTTGGATATTTTTGCTCGATTGCTCTCTACAATGTGACCTACAAGATAATCACTAAGTTGATGGTTGAAAGGCTTAAGAATATTATGGACAACATAATCTCCCAGGAACAAGGAGGATTTGTGGAGGGGCATCAAATTTTGGATGGAGTTATTCTAGCCTAGGAGGCTATCCACTCTATGCAACATTCTGGTCGAAGAGGCATGTTTATTAAACTAGATATGTCTAAGGCTTATGATAGAGTCCCCTGGTAGTTTTTGGATCAAATGCTTGAGAAATTTGGCTTCTCTCAAGAGTGGAGAGAGTGGATCATGAGTTGTGTCTCAACGGTTTCCTTCTCTGTTCTCATCAATGGCTCCCCCTCGACCCCTTTCCATGCTTCCAGGGGTATTCATCAAGGAGATCCTATTTCCCCATTTCTTTTTATTATTCTAGCAGAAGGATTGGGCAGATTCCTTCGAAGAAATAAGCAACAAGGTCTTTTGGAAGGTGTGCAACTAGGTGAGGAGATGTTAACTCATCTTCAATTTGTGGATGATACAGGTCTCTTTGGGGAGGCTAACATTCGAGAGGCTAGAATGCTCAAAGCCATATTAAAAACCTACATGGATGCTACTAGTCAACAGGTGAATGCAACCAAATCCAAGGTTGTTTTCTTCAATACGAATAGAAGAATCCAAGATCATATTCTATCCATTTTGAGCTTTGCCCAAGGTACCCTTCCACTTGATTACCTAGGGATTCCCCTTCATTTTAAGAGCCTAAGGGTAGTTGATTGGAAAGCTTTAATGGATAGAATCACTGCTAAAGTTAATCATTGGACTCACCACTGGCTTACCTTTGGAGGAAGAATGGCTCTCATCCAATCGGTGATCCAAGCCATGCCTATTTATAAATTCTCCATCCTAGCTGCCCCTATGAGAGTCCTCAAAGAGTTGGATTCGCTTATGAGAAATTTTTGTGGGATGGCCCAAGGATGGGTAAGAAGTGGGCTCTTGTTAGTTGGGATAAAATATGTCAGCCTAAAGCTCGAGGGGGCCTTGGTTTTCATAAAGCAGCTTTAAACAATCAAGCTCTTGTTGGGAAGCTTTATTGGAGATGGATCTCCAACAAGGAGGCTTTCTTCAGTAGAGTCATCACTAGTAAGTATTTGGGTTCTATCCCTCATCAAGAAGTTGGTCGCATTCCTCTAAGGGGCCCTGGCTCCATTATTTGGAAGGTCCTGAAAGCTGGTGAACAATTGGTTAAATCTAGACTTTTTTGGAAAGTAGGTACAGGAGACAAAGCTAACTTTTGGAGTGATTCTTGGGACCAACATCCCCCCTTAATCTATGAGTTTCCAGAGTTGCAACCCTTGCAACAAAGCCTCGAAGGTAGAGGATGGATAAATATGGCTTCATACATTACTTCCAGGCAAATTGGAGATTTCTCTTTCTTTCAATGGAAGAGGTTAGAAGAATGGCCTATTCCTATCCCTCTTCATCAAAGACTTCTTATTGATAAGATCCTCAAGCAAAGGTGCCTTACAAGGAAAGAGGAAGAGGATAGGATCACTTGGGGCCTTGGCACTCTAGGTGTCTTCACTATTCATGATGGTTATAATGCTTTGCTCCCTCCTCCATTGATCCTGCAGGATGCCCCATGGGATAGAGTTTGGGTGGCTAAGGGATGGCCTAAAATTAATTTCTTTGCTTGGGAAGTGATGCATAGGAGTTGTCTCACCTATGATAACCTTATGAAGAGAGGTTTTTATGGCCCTTCCAACTGCATCATGTGTAACTCCTAGGAGGAGACACTTGATCATCTGCTTTTCCAGTGTGCATTTGCAAGAGAGTTGTGGAAAAGGTGGTTAGACCTCTTTAAGGTTCACCTAAAATTTTAGGTGACTCTTTCTAATATCTAGGAGATTTGGAAACATAGAAAATTCAAGAATACCTCCATTCAGCTAGGTTGGTCCCTAGGCCCGAGTTTCATCTGGTGGCACATTTGGTTGGAAAGAAATTCTAAATTTTTTAGAGAGGAGTTCAATCCAATGGAGTTGGTTTGGCATAAAATTGTTACCAATATTACCAATATTTCTGAAACTATCAGAGCTCACTTTAGGGACAAGAAAAATCAGGTGAATAAGGGTGATGAGTGTCATAATGTTACAATATATGTATTTGATTTAATTACATTTTTCTTTGTAAATGGATGGATATGAATGATTTTTATTATTATTTCACCTTAAAATTGTCATTTATGCATCATATTAATTAATTATTATAAAATTTATTTATGTGTATATTTTACATGAATTTTGTGCAAGTTATACTGTGTTGTTAGATAAATGAATATGGAGCTGGATAAAAGTCATGGTTGCCAAACCAGAAGGCAAGTGTACAAAGATTGGCTGGACATATGGCACACCTACAAGACTGTGGATGAAGTATTCTGAGAGGTGTTACTAAAGCATCTATAGAAAAGAGTGCTATGGAAGAGTTGAGTCAAAGTTGACTAAATCCTATTGCCACATCAAAATCCAACATGAGCACATTTTACACAGTCACCCATTTGACTGTCAATGTGGGCAAAAGAATATTTGACATCTTTGATTTATTGATAAAAGTTGTAAAGTTATATTAAAGTTGGAAAGAATCCAAACTTGTTGATTTATTTTACCAACTCATATTCTCTTTCCTTAAGAATAGGGTAAAATATTATTTTGTTATTCTTTAAAATTAGAAGTTGTTAAGTGGTTGCCACTTGGGCTCACCATGATTAGTCCAAAGTCCTATGTTGTTATAAATTTGTATTTGATTAGAGTAAGTCATTAGCATGTGTGTTTGTGCTGATTAGTCAAAGTTTCATCTTGTTATGAAATTCTATTTATTTAGGAAATTGTTAGTATGTAGTTAGGATTGAAAGTTAGGATTTAGATTTGATTAGTTGGAAGAAACAGAGTGTGATACGAAAAAGGCTTCCTTGAAAATTAATGTATAAATTACAATGGTGAGGCCATTGAAAAGGTCCTCGCTTCCTTTTTCTTGTCTTTCGAATAACATGTTGTAATGAAAGTTGAAGAAGTCGCACTATAGTTGATTTCTCTAGCAATGTACATGATCAAATTCTAGCAATAAAATAGTATTATTTTTCCACATCTCTTTTGCAATGTTATTTTTTTTTTGTAATGATTTATTTTCGTCTGTAGTACCTTTATTTTCTTGCAATCAATGAGTAATTAATAGTTAGAATAGGTTAGGTGAAATAAGTAGTTACTGAAGTAAAATAGCATAGAGGAGAAGAGAATATACTAAACTTTTCAAATGCAGGGACCACTTCCAAAAGACCAATCCCTACTCTCCTGTTCCTATAATAGAATAGGAGTATATTAGTATAAAATAGAATTAATAAGAAATCAATTTGCATTGTTTTATTTCTAAAGTAAATAGGTAAATCATAATTAGGTGCACATGGATCCACACACACTAGGTTAGATTTTATATCTATTAAATCAATTTCACATTGCATTTAAATATTTATTTTCTTTGTAACCTGATATTAAGGAAACAAACTAAGTAAACTAATTATTGTCTTGGAAATATATATACGGGATTGTTTGTTATTTAAATAGTTTTGACCTGGATTGATAATTAAATGATTAGCCCTTAAATATAGACATTTTTGGCATCATTTCTAGGGAGAGTAGTGCCATTACATTAATCTAAAAGTTGTTGGACCACATAAGGAAGGAAGCTTACCTACATGTGGAGGGTGGCACAAGTAGTGATCAACACATGTGTAGGCCTATACATGGAGGGTGGTGCAAGTAGTGATCAATGCACATATAAAGTTGTGTGTGGAGGGTGGTGCAAACAATGATCAATGGACACACACAACAAGCATTCTCCACCTTAGGTGGACCAGGTTCTAATTTTATTAAAATTAGTTTTTATTATTTTCCTAGAATTTAGTCATTTATTTTCCAGCATTTATTTTTCAAGCATTTACTTTTCAACAATTTATTTTTCTGCAATTTCCTTTTCAGTAATTTATTTTCTTGCATAGTGAAGGTTGTTGCTAGTTTAAATCTAAGACTCTTTGGCCTGTAGAAACCCAATGTAGTACATGAAGTAGGTGTGATTGAGTGACACAACCTAGTGAAAACATCCCTTAGAAGTAAAATGGTAACAACAAAACTTTTTATTATTATACTGAGATCACTTGGCCAATCCATTTGATTTCAGTTATAGTAAGATTTGTTTTGCTTATTATCCTAAGATCATCTGGCCAATCCATTTGATTTTAGCCACAGTAAGATTTGATTTAGAATAATTTTACTTTTTCTTATTATACTGAGATCCCTTGGCCAATCCATTTGATCTCAACTATAGTAAACAAACACACAAAACCAAATTAAAAAAAGTAAATAACAACAAAAATAATAAAATAAAATAAAAAACATGCTCCTTGAGTGTGTCAAAACCAAAAGCACAACCAAACACGCACAATAAGATAAAAGAAACCACAACACAAACCACATAGAAAAACACAAGAACCACATAACAAAACACAAACAAGACAAAAACAACAACACACTACAAAGACATAACCCAAAAAAACATGAAAAATAAACACAACCAAAACCTAAAAAATAAAATAAATAAAATAAAAATAAAAACAACCAACAACGGACAATAAACAAAAATAAAAAACATAGAAAACACTCACACATAAAAAAATGAAATAACACAAACAAAGAGAAACCCAAGAACAAGAACGAAAAAAACACAAGAACAATAACAAAAAACATAAAAAAAAAACAAAACAACAAAAACACAAGAACAACAAAAAACAACACAAAGAACACAAAAACAAAACAAAACAAAAGAACCCACCCACCTTAAAAAACTAAACAAAAAAAGAAGACAAAAGAAAAAAAAATGAACAAAACAATGACCTATCTAGACCAGAAGACTATTAATGCAAGAATCAATAGAGGAAACAAAATAAAGAATAGAATGAGCTAGGGAACTAAAAAAACTGAATGAACCAAAGAGAAACAAAAAAAAAAAAAAACAAGAAGAAACTAGGTACCTTCAGAACTGGAGCCATCCAAAGAAATGATAGAAAGAAGAGCTTCCCTAATTTGAGAAGCCCACCATATAGGAGGGTGGCCATAACAAGTAAGATCACCTTTGTCCAAAGCCCAATTAGCTAAAGCATCAACACTCTTGTTTTGATCTCTCACCACATGATTGTAATCAACTTTCAAAAATCCCATCTGGATTAACTGAATCTTCTCAATAATTCTTTTTATTCTCCAATCCACCTTATGATTCTTAGAAGGAGTCTTCAAGAGATTAATCATAAGTTGAGAGTCAACTCAACTAACACCTTTTCCCATCCAACCTTAGTAGCCTCCCGAAGGCCTCTAAGGATACCATACCCCTCAGCAAGGTTATTGGAAAGAATACCCAAATTCTCAGCAAAAGTAAAAACCAGGGAGCCATCTAAAAGTCTACCAATTCCTCCCACACTAGGCTTTTCCAGGGTTCCCTCTAGAGGCTCCATCAGTATTGACTTTTCCAAAATCCTTAGGAGGAGGTTGCCAATTTCTAGTCCTATCCATCTTACTAATACTCACATTCCCTTTAAGTTGGTTGCCCTTAGAAGGTTTAATCTTCAATATTTGCATCACTTGATCCCATATTTGGTGGGAGTTTTGGGGGTGATTAAGGAGTTGATGGACTGATTCAACTAAGTTGGCTATGGTATTTTGCCAAATATAGTGAATATCCTTCCTATCTTGATTAAAAATTTGGCTGTTCCTTTCATTCCAAATATTCCAAAGAAGAATGGTAGAACCCATCCAAACTAACTCCCTAATAAAATGATCAACACCCTCTTGATTAGGCCAATCCCTCCAAAGCTGTTCAAAAGTGAAAAAATTGGACCACTCGTAAGCCAAGTAAAGTTGCCATTCTCCTCCATAGCTCAGAGGCTAAAGTACACTCAATAAAAATATGGTTGATATTTTCTACATTCTCTTCACACATTTCACATCTAAAAGGGCCATGAAAACCACGCTTCATAAGTTGCTCACCAAGTAAGCACCCTACGATGCAATAAAATCCAATTAAAGAACCTCACCTTAGGCCAGAGCTTTTGAGCCCACAATTGAGAAAATATGTCAGAAGAATGGTTGGGATTATTATGGCATAAGGTCAAATAACCTTGAGCAACTCGAATACTCACCCTTAGTAGTGTTGTTCCATCCAAAACAATCTTTTTCATGGGACCAAGAGAGGGATCTCATATGAAGGATGCCTTGGATATCTTGTCTTTGCCTTTCTGGGATTTGAATAGGCCACTCCTCAATAGGGATCCAATATCTACCAACCTTTGAATTACTAGTATGGTACCGATAGTAATTAGCCACCTTTATCCAATTAGCTCGGTGAAGCTCCTCCATCCAAGGCCTCCAATCGGGAAACCGAGTTATCAAAGGCTTGTGACCATCCCAAGAATCTGTCCAAAAATTTGCATGTTGACCATTATGAATGATCCAAAATAATTTTTTCTTTATCAAATCCTCACCAGCCTTAAGAACTCGCTAAAATGGGAGAACCTTTGGTAGGAAGTTGATAGCGAACAAGGTCTTCAGGACTTTTGTTCTAAGCATATTTAGCACGAAGATTATTGGCCCAAAGAGCATTGGGGTTATGCAACATCCTCCAATATAATTTAGCAGCTAAAGCTTTGTTGTTATTAATTGAAGACCGAAATCCTAACCCCCCTTCACTCTTAGGAAGACATAAAGTATCCCATTTCACCAAGGCCCATTTTCTTTTCTCCTTAGTACCACTCCAAAGGAAACGATGACTCATTTGATCCAATTCTCGAAGAACAGCCTTTGGGATATTCAAAATGGAAGAAACATAAATAGGAATAGCTTGAAGGACTGATTTTACCAAGGTGATTCTACCCCAGAAGAAAGCCACTTGTTGGTCCACTTTCCAATTTTCTTCTTGACTTTGTCCAACAACCAATTCCAATATTTATTTTTTTGCCTTTTAATATTTATGGGAATACCTAAATAAGTGATTGGAAGAGAGGTCTTCTTATATCTTAATTTATCCAAGACCATGGATTCCTGTCTAGCAGAGTAGTGAAAGAAAATAACTTTAGATTTGTCTTCATTGATCAACTGCCCAAGTAGCCTTAGAAAAATAGCTAATGATTTGCTTAATATTAGAAGCTTCCTTAATCGTAGCTTTACCTAAAAGGGTAGAGTCATCCACAAATTGAAGATGAGAGATAGGTCTAGCTCCATGAGCAATGGTAACTCCCTCAAGGGTTTTGTTTTCCCTCTTTTTGGTTATAGTCCTACCCAAGCATTCAACAAGAATGATGAATAAATAAGGGGATAGCGGGTCACCTTGCCTAATACCTCTGGAAGCTGGGAAAGACCGAGAAGGCCTGCCATTGATAAGAACTAAGTAGGAAACTGAAGAGATACATCCCATAATCCAATCCATCCAATCCTTAGAGAAACCAAATTGCCTCAAAACTTTGATAAGGAAGTGCCAATCCACTGTCATAAGCTTTGGATAAGTCTAACCGGATGAACATAGAAGGAGAATTTTGCATATCCATGGAATGGATGGCTTCCTGAGCAAGAACTATCTCATCTACTATTTGACGTCCTTCCACATATCCCCCTTGCTCTGGGGAAATAATCTTATGCAAAAGAGGCTTCAACCTTTCTCCCATGATTTTAGTAATAATTTTGAGAAGAACATTACATAAAGCAATAGGTCTAAAAGCTGAGATATGATCAACCTCTTGAGCTTTTGGAACAAGAGTAATATAAGTTTTATTGATAACCTTCAAAATTTCTTTGGATTTCCTGGCTTCTTCCACCACCTCTAATAAATCAACATGAAGGATATCCCAGAACTCTTGGTAGAACTCAATAGGAAAACCATCAGGACCTAGGGTTTTCCTTTTTGCATTTTAAAAACTACTTGTTGAAGCTCATTGATAGTAATAGGAGCAATCAAAATAGAGTTCTCCTCAGAAGTGATAAGAGAAGGGATTGCTTGAAGAACATTTTGTTGTGAAGCTGAGTCAAGAGGAGTAGCAACAAAAATATTGGAAAAGTAATCAACAACAATAGAGTTCATGCCATCCCAAGTATAAACAACATCTCCGTAATCTGATTTTAAGGAAGAAATAAAGTTGTGAGATCTTCGAGCTAGAAGAGATTTGTGGAAGAAATTTGTGTTTCGATCTCCTTCTTTGAGCCATTGAATTCTAGATTTTTGCTTCCATAAGATTTCTTCTCTTTTTTCCCATTCCTCTAACCGAGTTGTGAGTTTAATTTCATCTGCACTTCTCTTCTCTCGTGAGGCCATCTAAACGGATTTTCTTATTCAAATTTTCAAGATGAGCAATAACTTCATGTTTTTTTTTATGAACATCCCCAAACTCTTTCCAGCTCCAAGTCTTGATTTTGGATTTAATGTATTGCAGTATTTTGGCAAAACAGAACATCTTAGTCCCATGCCTAGGTTTACCTTCCTTCCACCATTGTTGCACATGAGGTCTCGAAGGAAATGTCTCTAAGCCACATTAATTGAAAATGAAAAGGAGAGAAACTCACATTGGTTTTCCACATTTCCACCATGATCGGCCAATGATCCGAACCAACATTATTAAGAGTCTTCACTTTAGGAATGTGACCATGGATTAAGAAATTTTTAGAGAGCAAAAACCTATCCAATCTCTCCATTATACAAGCTAAGCCTTGCCTTCTGTTAGACCAAGTCATAAGGCCATTATCTGGTTGGATATCCACAAGATGGAGGTTTGCAATATATTCGCTCATGAGGTCAGTACTTTTGTCCAAATTTCTATTTCCCCCATTTTCTCATCCAGAGAGAGGATGGTATTGAAATCTCCTCCGATCAAGATCCAAGATTTAGGAAAATGAGAGATAATATGAGTAATATCCTTCCACTGTCTTCTTTTTTCCTCCAAAGAAGTCGGGGCATAAACAAGTAATGCAGAGCATAATCTGGTTGGAATGTCTACTTTGAATAGCTATAGCCAACAAACCCCAACTCCCAACCATATGGTGAATAACTACCTCTTTTGGGTCCCAAAGACAAGCAATGCCACCCAAAGTCCCTTGGGAACTGAGGGAAACCACTTTTCCAACTGGCCAAATTTTATCGGCAATTAAGTCCATATCCTCCATTGACATCTTTGTTTCTTGAAGGAAAACAAGATGTGGATGATTTATCTGAATCATTCTTCTAATTTCATTTTGTTTTGAAAGACTCCCTTTGAGTCCTCTAATATTCCAAGTGATGATCTTCATTAATACTAGGGCTAAAAATGTTGGGAAGGGCATTAATCTTACCTTCCTCTACAAGCTTTTCACCTTCTTTTACCATATGATATTGATTGGTCTTGCGACCTACTTTTTGATTAGAATCCATCTTCAATTTTTTTTTCCCTGTTTCTTGACTTATTCCAATTGAATCTGAGATGGCTTCTAACCTTGAAGAATGCTCATACACAGCCAAAATTTTACTAGATGGTTCAATGGAGTCTATATTGGGACCTGCATTATTTGAAGTTTTGACATTTGAAATATTGTTTTTCTTGTGTAAATTTTCTCCTTTTTTTTCTATTGAAAACCTTTGATTTGTTGGTTTGTCTCTAAGTTCTTTCCTTCATATTTAAATTGTGTTTCTAAGATTTTAGTTTCCATTATTTCCTCTTCCTCACTTGGGACATCATTTGTGGAAAGGATTTCAAACATATTAGCAAATGACTTTGATTGATCCTTCATTACTGGTTTTTTCTCGAGTGTTCTTCTTCTTAGGTATTTGGAAACCTCGCTGAGTTTATATCTTCTTTCTTTTGATCAAGAATTTTATTTGGGCAAGCATCGGCCAAATGACCATATTCATGGCAAATTCTACAATGAAAAGGAATGTTCTCATAGTCCACTACTTGCTCCCAAGTGTCTTCCCCAAATTGTAATGTGATATTTTTAGGTAGGGGTTTGTCAAAATCCATTAAAACACAAATTCGAGCATAAATAATATGTTCAAAATTTTGAGTACAATCAACAATCATCATAAAAGTTCCTAAAGAGTTTCCAATTGAAGAAAAAATAGTAGGATTCCAAAATTCAATAGGGAGGCCAAAGAGTCTAACCCACACGGGAGCTATAGAAGGCATCTCTTCTTCGACTTTAAATTTAGTATGCCAGGGCTTCATGAAAAGCCCTGCCCTTCCAAAAAACCAAGGACCCCCTTGAAAAGTTTTCTCTCTATCTTCATTATTAGCAAATAAAACAAGAAAATAACCATTTGGATAAATAGAGATTTGTAACTCACCTTTAGTTTTCCAGCTTTTTGCAGCCCGAACTTTGAAAGCAGATAGACTCGGATGAAAACCCACGAACCGACAAATTAGTCCTCTTTTTTCCAAATCTTCAATGCCAGTCTGAATGTTACCCATATCAAGCTTAACAATAGGAGTTCCATCAGCCGCTTTAAGACATCCTGACTCCATTTTCTTGGGATCAATCTTAGGCATTCTTAGAGGTTTATGAGAAGCCCTAATATTGATATTAGCATTGGGCTGAGGCTGTCCACCATGAAGGGCATCCCTAAAATTCATTTTTGGGACTCGAGTCTTCAAAATTCTTACCCTTGATAGGGGTTTTCATAGAAGAATTATTTTGTGGGTGCACCTTAGCACCAGATTCACTTGAGATATGAGCCATTTTTTGATCAACTGCTTGAAACTTATTTCGTGGTCTCTTTAATCCTTGCCCTAGACGTCGTGGAAAGGTATGGTTTTCACTTTTCTTTTGTGCAACAAATTGGAAGCCGTTGTCACTCAAGTTCACAGTATGATCTGTTGAAAGACAAATTTCTAACCCATATTGTATCCCCTGCAACATTTCCTGCTAAAATATTGAGCATAAACCACAAAAATATTGGCCGCTAGGGCCCGAAGGCCCTAAAACCAACCTCTGGAGCTGCTTGCACTCAACCCAGATGAAACCCTCGCATAGCCGCTTGCCAAATATATCGTTCACACATAGGGATGTGCTAGGATCTGTGTTGCTCCAAATGATATGAAAATTGGTGGAGACGTTCTAGGGTTTTTCAGGCATCTACCCTCAAAATTTCAGCTCAATCCGAGTTCGGATGAGTGAGATCTTTAAGATAATTTTACTTTTTCTTATTATGCTAAAATTATCTGGCCAATCCATTTAGTTTCAGTATAGTAGGAACTATTTAGAAAAGAAAACAACAAAACCAAAAACAAAACAAAACAAAAAATATAATATATAGATAAGTATAAGTTGCTAGATGGTGGAGAATAGTAAACAATCTGCATCCATTGACCTCAAAAAATTACTGATAGAGCAAGAAGTTAACCTTATTTTTGAAAAGCAACACCAAACATCTAGGGAAGAGTGGGAACGCCTGTGTAAACATCTTGATACCATAAAATATAGATCAGAAAAATTGAGTCAAATCTAGAGGATAAACATAGCTCAAATTCTAGGGCCAGACTATCACTCACCCTACCTTGAACTTATTAGGAGTTGTGAATGGTGGTTAGGGAATAGGAGAGCAATAGTAAACTCAGTAACCTACCTGTGGGATCAGTATTTCAAAGATTCCCTTACCATCCATAGTTTCCTAGCAAAAATAGAGGATAGGGAAGTAAACCTAGAATATAGCCAGAGATATCATAGGGCCCCAAGAGTAGTACTCTTTAGAGAACTATGTCAAGACTTGCATTATGAACTACAGTTCGAGAGCCCTAATCCAATTGTAAAATAGGCTTTTATTGTTCAATTGATTACTCTGTAACAAAAGACTTTGGATTTAACGAAGAGCATTATATGAATCTTTAACGACCCCTATACCTGGTCCAATTCTTGAAATTCTATATTCAATCATGGTTGATCAGGCTAGTGAACAAGGGGAAGTAAATAGAAACCAAAGGCAAGGAACAATGGATTAAGGAGAAGTAGAAAACAAAAGGGGGAGTGGATAGAGAAAGAATTTTGCCTTTCCAATTCCTTCTCCCGAAGATAGGCTAACAAGAGAATCGAAACCAGTCTCTGTTGTTGTCTTGCCTACTTTCCATGGTAAACCACATGAGGATCCCGATGCCTTCCTTTTTGAATTTGAAGTGGTGTGCTAGGCTTACTTTTACACCATGGATGAGCAAAAACTAAGACTATTCCCTTCTACACTTAAGGATGCAACCTTAAGATGGTTCATGGGTCTAGGGGAAAATATTTGCAACCGATGGGATGGAGAACAAGGATTAAAAGACATATTCCTTGAAAGATACCAAGACTATTGTAGGGTTCGGGATAAGAAAGCATAATTTTTTTGTATGAATCAAAAATATGATGAATCCCTTGAGGACTATCTCGAGAGATTCTAGTTTGTGGGATCTAGAGTAAACATTGAGTTGGATGAGGAAGTTCAAAAAACATTTTTTCTAAAAGGGCTTAAGGAAGATGTCTTAGACATACTAAAACTTATGGTAAAGTGAGATATCCATCATATGGTATTAGGAGAGATCATAAATATCTATAAAAATTACTCAAGGAATAAACCATTAAGAAGTAATAAATACCCATCATCAGGAGGAGTAACACAAGCTGAAATCAATAATATGCTAGAAAATCTCAAAACTGATTTATTAAGCACATTGACATCATCCCTCGACCTCATGGATAAGAAACCAAAGGACCAAAACATTGAAGAGATATATTGTCATAGATGCAGAAAGAAACATAATCTAAGGGAATACCCTTTGAATGTTACAAATATTTCCAACATTTTTGCATGTTGCAAGATCTGTGACAAAAACCATAATACTAAAAATTACAAATATATCTCAGCTATCAAAACCACTATCAAAGAACCTGAGGTTGAAGAGGTAGAAGATGTCTACTTTATAGCTCAAATAAGGAATGGTCCATTATTTAATGGTCCACCCAATTGGTCAAACTCTAACTATTCCAACCAACAAAGACCCAATTATTGGTCAAATACTCCAAGTTGGTCAAATTGGAATCAATATAATCAAGATTGGAATATGCCTCCTTGGACACAATTCATACCCAATTCATATGGAAATTCACCTCCATGGATGGCAGGCCAAAATCAAAATGCATCTAGTTGGAATGGCCAATACAATCAGATAGGACCTAGCTGGTCTCAAGGATAGCCCCAACAACAAAACTTTCAAAATCAATTTAGGGGGCAAGTACCTCAAAACCAACCTCAAAATAGACTCCTTCCACCTCCAAACAACAATCCTCCTAAACAATCACCTTTACCAGCTCAACCTGTACCTAATCTCAATAATAATAAAAACACTCAATAGGTCTATGAAATAAATGAGGCATGTTCAATATCTATAATGCCCTATCAAAAAATTCAATTAAGATCTGGAAAAGTATTGGAAGATCATAGAGCAACCCTCACAGAACTTGAAGAACCTACCAAAAACTTGAGCAAAGAAAAAGGACAAGATGATAAATGTGAGGAAGGAATAGAAATTCCCCCAGAAGAAGTGTTGGATCAACAGAAAGAAGTTCAAATTTCTCAAAAAGAAATAAGAGCTCCATTTCCTAAAATATTGGCTATACCTAAAGAACCATCTAAACCAGCTTTCAATTTTCTTCAAGAATTGGAAAATATCTCTATTAGAATTCCTCTTTTACAAGCTATTAAAGACATTCCCATCTACTCCAAATTGGTAAAAAGTATAACAAGTTCACAAAAGAGAAAGAGGAATGAACCTAGAACTATTCAAGTTATTGGGCAACTATCTGAAATCATGACTAGTGAGAAATTGTTACCAAAGTATATAGACCCTGGAGTACCTATACTCATAGTTCACATTGGTAGGACAACCTTGCATAATGTCTTAGTAGACTTGGGGGCTACCATAAATGTCATGACAAAGGAAACAATAGAATATTTAGGGGTACACATGATTCAACCAACCTCTATAGTGCTTCAACTTGCAGATAGATCTACCATTAAACTAGAAGGGAAACTAGAAGATATTATAGTTTTCGTAAGCTCATGGGAATACCCTATAGACTTTATAGTCTTACAACCAAAGAGAAAGTTAGGGGGACACCCCTTGATATTGGGAAGACCATGGCTTGCAATAGCTGATGCTTATATTAGTTGTAGATCTGGGAATATGACTATTTCAAATGGCAAGTATACTAAAAATCTTAGCTTGTTTCCTGAATCAATAAAAGACAATGATTTTTCAAACCAATTGTGGTATGATTCTCCTGAAGACTTAGATGATCTACAAAATTTATCAATCAATATGCTAGGAGAATGTTTTCAACAAGAAATTGAAGGGCCCTTAGCTTCACTTCTTGATGAGGAACAAGGTGCTAATGAAGTTACCATGACTAATAGTGAAGCAAGCACAAGTTACCCTCATCCGATGGCCCCTTATAATTATCAACTAAATACTCTTAAGCATGAAATAATGAGTATAGATAGTAATTATAAACAAATAGATATTACATCTGGAAAAGCTTTAAATATAAGTAATGGGCTTACAAACATTCAGGAATCACAACTGACAGAAGTATTAAAAAAATATTGGGCAGTGTTTGCATGGAATTATGAGGACATGAAGGGGATACATCCGAGTATTTGTACCCACCGTATTTTCATTCAAGAAGGTTGTCACCTAGTAAGACAACCTCAAAGGAGATTAAATCCAGCTATGAAAGATATAGTTCAGGAAGAAATTGTTAAGCTCTTAAACATGGGATTTATATACCCTATCTTCGATAGTCAATGGGTTTCACCATTGGTAATAGTTCCTAAAAATAATGGTAAATGGAGAATCTATGTAGACTACAGAGAACTAAATAAAGTGACAAAGAAGGACTATTTCCCATTGCCTTTCATTGATCAAGTCCTTGACACCCTAGCTGGTAAGAAATACTTCTATTTCTTGGATGGATTTAGTGGATACAACCAGGTCTCAATAGCTGAAGAAGATCAAGAGAAGACCACTTTTACATGTCCCATAGGAACTTATGCTTATAGAGTATTACCTTTTGGACTATGCAATGCACCTGCTACATTCCAAAGAGTTGTCCTCACTATTTTTTTTGATATGATTAATGAATGCATAGAAGTTTATATGGATGACTTTACAGTCTATGGTGACACCTTTGAAGAAACTCTAGCAAGTTTACAAAAAGTCCTAGCTAGATGCATAGAGCAAAACCTTTCTCTAAGTCATGAAAAGTGTTTCATGATGATGAGGAGGGGTATTCTTTTAGGACATCTCATATCCGAAGAAGGTGTTAAGGTAGATCCTACAAAAATACAAGTTATTCAATCCCTTCAACCTCCAAAAACTCAAACAAAGGTAAGAAGCTTTTTAGGGCATGCAGGGTACTACCGAAGATTCATTAAGGATTTCAAAAAAATTACTTCTCCTATGCTTAAAATCTTAACTAAAGATAGTGAATTTGAATGGATTGAAGCATGTCAAGAAGAGCTTTTGAGATCATAAAAGAAAAATTGATTACTGCTCCAATATTAAGAGGGCCAAACTAGAATTTACCCTTTCATATCCATTGTGATGCCTCAACATATGCAATAGGAGCAGTACTTCAACAAATAGAAAATAAAATGCCTTATGCTATCTATTATGTAAGTAAGAATTTACATGGGGCTGAACTAAATTATACAATCACTGAGAAGGAATTCTTGGTTGTAGTTCATGCCATTAATAAATTTAAACATTACATAACAGGGTATGAAGTATTTATTCATATTGATCACTCTGCCATTAAGTATTTAATGAACAAAGCCATAGTAGGATGTAGGGTGGTTAGATGGCTTCTTTTGCTTCAAGAATTTAATGTTACAATCATAGATAAAGTAGGCAAAGACAATGTCATTGCAGATCATCTATCTCGTATGCAAATACTTGATGATGATGAATTAGTTCCTGATAGTTTTCTAGATGAACATCTATTTGCTCTTTCTATTTTCACTCCATGGTATGCTGATATAGTAAATTATCTGGTAACAGGAAATATACCTCAAAATTTCACACCTTATGAGCAAAGAAAGTTAATACATCAAAGTGGCCCTTACACATGGATTAACGGGATTTTATTCAAGTCTTGCCCAGACCATGTAGTTAGGAGATGTGTGCATGAAGAAGATGTGTATGATATTATTAGAGCAGCACATGAAGAACCTTGTGGAGGTCATTATGCAGCCCAAAGAACAATTAGTAAAATATTCCAAACTGGATACTTTTGGCCCACTATAAATAAGGATGTTCACCAATTTGTTGATAGATGTGATGCATGCCAAAGGGCTAGTAAACCAACCCCTACAATGGAGATGCCCTTAGTACCCCAAATTATGTTTGAACCATTTGAGAAGTGGGGAATTGACTTTGTTGGACCTATAGATCCTCCGAGTGCAAATAATAAACATATACTTGTGTGCATAGATTATGTTACAAAATGGGTAGAGGTAGAAGCTATACCATGAGCACAAGCTGAACCTATCACCGATTTTCTCTATTCACACATTATGTTGCGCTTTGGAGCACCTAGAGAACTAGTTTTGGATCAAGGAACTCAATTTATCTCTAAAGTAATAGAACATTTCACCACAATCTATCAAATAAAACACAAAAAAACTTCACCATATCATCCTCAAGCCAATGGACAAGTGGAAGTAACCAATCGAGAGCTTGAAAAGATAATAACTAAAATTATGGCCACTAGTAGAATAGATTGGGAAGAAATATTGAAAGAAGTTGTATGGGCTTATAATACAACTTGGAAGACTACCACCGGTTTAACACCTTATGAGATGACTTATGGTAAGCAAGCCATCATGCCCATCGAGTTTGAAATTGAGACTCTTCGCACAATAGTACAACTCGATATGAACTTAGATCGAGCACAAAGGGCTAGGTTGGAGAAGTTAAATATTCTTGATGAAAGGAGACTTGAGGCACTTCATAGAACTAAATTAACACAACAACAAAGAAATAAATAGCATGATAAACACATTGTACCTAGAATGTTTCAACTAGGAGACTAGGCTTTGCTATTTGACTCCCTCTTCAATGATTTTCAAGGGAAGTTAAGGACAAGATGGCTTGGGCCCTATGAAATTGAAGAGATATTCAAAAATGGTACAGTAAAACTCAAGCCTATTGATGACTCAACCAGAAAATTGCTAGTGAATGGACATAGGCTTAAATTATATAAAAAGCCATGTTCTAAAGAAGAGTTCATGCACCATCTTAAGCAACAAACTGATTTGCAATGTATATCTAAACTGCAAATCACTACTATTGAATAAATACTTCTCTTTAACAAGCAACAAATATGCTACCTATTAAATAAGTTGTTGCTTTATATCTAAAATATATATATTATATATATATATATAAATAATATATATAAAAAAATTATGCTTCTTTTTGTTTCATAATAGAGTTCCAATGTTTGCATCACTTTCACTTTATTCTCCATCAAAATTTTCAGTCTCAATATTATTTCAAAAATATCCTAAAAAGACATTTCTTTATTTTGCATCATCTTGAGAGTTCTATAGGAAAATTACTGCCACATATTGCATGATACTTTTGTTTGCTAAATCAAAATCTAGGTGTTTTCAATTACTCAGCCACCACTAGTGTTTTGAGCAAATCTTCATTGAAAATCAAACAATCTTTGGATGTTATAAGTTGCTCCTAGTCAATCAAGTTTCCTCTTGGACTATGCACTTTATAATAAATAAAACATTGTGAAGTTTGGAAAGACTAACCCATGAGTTACTATTGCCATAAGAGTGAATGGTTTCCCCTACTTATCCAAATTATGTGCATGGTCTAGAAAGCTAATGAATTGGCAAAAGGACAAGCTCCCCCTTCACCCTTGAAAAAAAAGAGAAGAAAAATCCCTTGCTCTCTCTCTAAATGAGCAAGTATTCCAAAAATTATCTTCTTGCTTCTTAAAAATGAGCAAGAACCCCAAAAAGCAATAAAAAAAATCCCTTGCTCTCTCTCTAAATGAGCAAGTATCCCAAAAATTATCTTCTTGCTTCCTCTTAAAATAAGCAAGAATCCCAAAAAGCAATCAAAATCCCTTGCTTCCTCTCAAAATAAGCAAGTATCCCAAATAAAGTTAAATAAAAGAAGGGTGAAGAGCTTGAATCCCTGGAATTCTTAGTATTTCAAAAACCATGGGGTGATCCTCATTACAACAATGGGTTGAATGAAACCCACCTAGAAATAAGGTATCCTTACATAATAGCGCTAAGTCTAGACAAGACCTATGGACACTCATAGATAAGCTAGCTTGTTGGCATAAGTGACCATTGGTTTACTCAATTCCTACTCATGATGAGGAATGAACATTCACTGCACACATAGTTGGTCCTCGAGAGGCTTGAAAACATTAGGACACCCTTAGCATCATACTGATTTGTGAGACAAATAGATGAATTTGTTCAAAGTCTCTAGGATGTTTGAGTCTTTGTAAAACAACCCTAGAATGTTGTAAGCAAGCAAGAGTCATGAGCTAATTCCTAAGTACTATGGTTTATCCCATCCTACAAAAGTGTGGTTTGTATTTTCCAAGAACCCTAATATCCTATTGAAATCATCCAAGCCTATGATAAAAGATCCATTTTATATATTGATGACTGATATTCATCCCACATGGAACTCCTTATGAAATTAGAAGAAGAAAATCTTCCAAATAAAAATATATATATATATATATATATATATATATATATAAATATATAAAAATAATAAGTAAATAAAATATATCTATATAATGATAATTTATATAATATATATAATATCTATAATAATACATCAATATATATTTACCCCCATACCATTTAAAATAATATATCTATAAATTCCCTATAAATATTAGCATTTTTAAATAAAATATTCCCCTCTATTTTGTTTTGGCTATATAGCCAAAATTATAGTTTGGGGGAGATATAAGGTTAATACATTAAGTCCATAATATAGTTTGGGGGTAGAAAAACTTTGCAATAAAATAAAATTTTCTTAATGATAATATAGTTTTCCATAAACAAAGTTTCAGTAGCAAGCTTTCCATAGATTTGCATTTGAAAAATTCTAAGTATTTTGGAGGGAAAATTAAATTTGAAGGAAGCATCATTTTTGGCGGGAAAACCTAAAGTCTAAGCGTTGGACATCAAATAAATTTTAAATTTGTTTTAATTTTAAAAGCTATACATTGGACTTTAAAAATATTTTGAATCCATCGAATGATGTGAAACTATGCACCGGACTCCAAATTATTTTAAATCCACTACAATCATAAAACCTCTCTTCAGACTCCAAAATGTTTTAAATTTACTTTGATAGGAATAAGTTAAAATAATAAATAATCATCGTTTTAATTAAAATACGAAAAGGGGTGAGAGGACATTATTTATGACATGAATGACAATATTTATCCCCTATTATAAAGTCTTGTCTACTACACATGGACGACAATAAAATCTAATAAGAATCCACCTTGAAGTTTGAAGATGACCGTGGAATTGACGTGTCGGGCACAAGTCTATTTTGATTGGCCAATGCAATGAATATTGGATTTTACGCTACCATGAAAGCACCAAGCAAGAATACAAGGGCACCACACCGCCACATCATGGCCACATGGGCATTGAAAGCCATGTCACGTGGGTTGGAGAAGTCACACATTAATCCAAACCTCGACCATGGGATTCATATAGTCCGTAGGTAATTTAATACGAAGGGGGTAAATGACAAAGCAAGCGGTGAAAAGTCAAACCTAAAGAAATAAATTAAAAGCACTCCTGAGCCATCGATTGAAAGGCATCAATGGTGATGATGTGCCACCACCATGATTGGATGATGCAATCAATGCATGTGACGTATGGCAAGCCATGGGAAATTTCAAAATGCTGCTCTCCACCATCGATTAAAATCGATGATGAAGGTTGAATCATGAATTTAAACCTAGGGTAAAAACCCTAGATGCCACGTCAAGGTCATGAGAGCAGCATAATGGGGAAAATGATGCCACATCAGGGTTAAAAAGTAGCACAACAAGGTAAAGATTTGATGGCATGGTGAGGAAATCAATTGATGGTGATGACTTATGGACCCCCCATTCATCAAATCGATGGTAAGTAAACCTGCATCGAATGAACCAAGGTATGGTGAAAAAGGGAGGCACCTTGATCGAAGTCATCGTACCCATGCAGCGTATACGAAGCCAAGCCACGGATCAAAATCTCAACCATCGGATAGCAAGGTAATCTAAGGTTAGAAACTCGGCGTATGTTGATGATGCCACATGCGTAGAAGGGTCAACATCGACGTGATATATCCTCCATTGGATTGGAAGCAATCCAACGATAGGGACTTAATAGGTAATTAGAAGTTAATTTAGGGTGGAAAAACCCTAACTCCACCAACTTGTGCCCAGTTTTTACCATAGACAATGTAAACGGTTGAGGAAGCTTCGCAACTGTAGAAGGATGATGAACTCGAGTTGCAGGTGATGAACAAAACTATTGTGGCTGATCCACAACACACCCCAAAATTGGGGACCCACCTTTTTTGCATGCTTTCAAAGAAGATCTCAGTGACCCAGATGCTAAAAATCAAGAAAAAGGCAAAATTGCACAAAAATGAAAAAGTGTCGCGATATCGCGACATGTTGCTCCGTCGCGGTCCAAAGAGGAGAGAGAAAGGCAGAATGGAAAATTGTCGCGAAATCGCGACATGTCACAAAATCACGGTCAAACCAGTCAAACAGGGCAAGGCACTAAAAGCGTCGCGATTTCACGACAAAAAGCAGCAAAGGGGCATGAAGCAAAAAAACGTCGCGATATCGCGACAGGAAACAACAAAGGGGCCCGAAATAGAAAAGCGTCACGATTTCATGATGAAAAGCTGGCAAAGTGGTACGAAACGGAAAAGTGTCATGATTTCGTGACAGAAAGCCGCAAGATAGCTCCAAATGAAAAAGCGTCACGATTTCACGACAGGAAGCAGCCGAGGCGTACGGAGATGAAAAATGTCACGATTTCGTGACAGGAAGCAGCCAAGGTGTACGGAGATGAAAAATGTCACGATTTCGTGACAGGTTGCATTGGCAAGGCTGCTGGCAGGAAAATGTCGCGATATCGCGACATGTCACGTTTTCGCGATGAAAGTAAAGGAGCAAAGCTACATGCTATTTTTTGTCACGATTTACATGGGGCCATTACGGAACATGCAAAAAAGTGTGAAACACGTGGCGTACATGTGTAAGGGCTGTAGAAGCGTTACATGTCATAGAGAAGATCAAACGTTTCGATGTCGAACATAAATTCAAAAGCAATGAAAAGGCGGGAATATGAAACGATGCATTATGGGAGGTGAAACGAAGCGCAGTAGGGAAGGAGAGAGCATTTCAAAAAGTATAAAAGCAGAAGCATAGATTGGTACAGGGGTCGAAAACCGCTGCGGGCAGAGTTGCAGTGCCTAAGGCGAGAAGCCATTCTGGGCCTGCTTGGGAGTGTTTTTCTTCCCCTTTTTCTGGTTTTGAGAAAACCAGAGATTCTGCTATTGTAACATGATTTATTTTTAATGCAGGAGTGTTCAGAAATTTGCATCTTGTGGGCAAGAAAGAAGGAGATCTTCTGTGCATGCTATAGATTTAATGTTTATTCTTTCATTTTTTAGATTTTGGATTTATAGATAATGTTAAATGCCACTTTTGTGGGTTGCATTAGGCGAATATTCGAAATTTGAATTTTATTTCAAAACCCTTTGAATCAGCACTTAGCTTATCAGGATTGTGCGTGTTTGCAGGTCCAATAGGTTAGGTTGCATGCATGGAAACCTCACATCTTCGGTTTTTCCAGGACGGGATAGCATCAAACTGAATGCAATTTTAATTTCTTTTTCTTTTGCATTTTATTTTCTTTTTGCTGCACTTTATTTTTCAGAAGTTCCAATTTTAATTTTTCAAGCATTAAAATAAAATAAAAAATTTAAAAACTTCAAAATCCATAAATAATTCCTTCATGTTATGGCATTTCATTAAATTTTATTTTGAATTTACAACATGGTCATATAGAGACCAAATCACATTTGCTTTATTCGGGTTCAATGAACAATCATTAAAGTTTCACAATAAAATAAACCACAGTGCCCCTTGTTTTCAGTTACTTGCAACCACTAAGGTGTTCCAAGCATTTTAATTGAATATCTTTATTTGAGATTATTAATACACAGATGCAAAATGCTAACATAACGAGAACCTTGGAGAAGTTACTTGTTTAATTTCTTTGCAAGCAGAGGATTTAGAACCCAAATCCTATCGGAGAGTGTGTTTTCACAATCGGGTGAAAATACCACTCAACAGATTGGCGCTAGAAGGAGGGCATGAAAGGTTTATTTTATCATGATTTTAGATGCTACGGGTTTATAATTGTTTAAGAGCTTTACATTGCTAAATATTTCAAGTCCATTTGATTAGCATCTTCGCCTCTAACACCACTCAAGATTGGTGCTAGGAGGGCCGAACGGGTTTATTTTAGTGTTATTTAAATTTAAATTTTTTATGCTTTAGTCCTCTAACACTCAGCAGATTGTAAAAAGGACGGCCTGAATTTATTTACTTGTTCTATTTTAAGCAATTCAGGTATGTTGTATATTATTCTAACACTTTTCTGATTGTTCATACAGAAATATGTGATTTGATTTAATTTTGAAAATTTTGGTCTCATGCAATTACTTGACATTTGATTTTAATAAGTACATCTCTTAGTTGATGCTAACTTGATTTTTTTTACCTTGCAGGTTGAATATTCAACAGATTTGGTTCTAAAATTACATTTTAAGTTTCACTAATGGCAACACTTGAGGAGCAAATGGTATCCCTGAGAGCTGAAATAATGTCTCTAAGAGAGAGAATGGTATCAATGATAGAGGATCATTATAAGGGTTTATCTATACCTATGGTACCCTATCAAATTCCTAAAATGTTATTGGATTTTTTACGGTGTTTTAATCAAGAGGTGCCACTAGGATACTTGCAAAAACTGCATGTCTACAAGGATACATTATGTAAATTCTAGATTTTCTATGAGGAGGTGGCTTGTAAGTTATTTGCATACATTTTGGATGATAAACCATTCTTTTGGTATAGCCAACTACCCATGGAGGTTAGGACTTCTTGGATACAACTAGAAGCAGCCTATCTTTACCATTTTGGTAATCAGGTTGACTTAGAAATCTTGAAAAATCAGTTTACCTCCATATGTAAGGAGCCTAATGAATCCTTGAGTCAATTCAATGGAAGATTTCATGAGTTGCACTCCCAAATGTGGGAAAATTTTAACACATTAGAAGAGGAAGCCATGGAAGTATACCTAGGAGCCATACACCCCACACTTGCTTCACTCATTGAGGAAAAACTGAGTGGTTTGTCTCTAGAGAAAATCCATGAGATCTTAGAAGAGATAGAACGACAAGGTCTTGAAGAAGAAAAGGCACAACATGTTCATATGAGAGATTGTTCTTCTAATTGATGCCAACCTACACCAACCATCAAATATAGCACCCTCCACTCCAATGATATCTAAGGTAAATGATCAAGGGGATGAATTTGAATATCCAAATCTTACAACCACCTTAGATGTAGTCCACGAGGAGGTGCAAATTGATAAGCCAACATCCACTAGTGAGGATTATGCAGAAATGATCTCATTCATAGAGATACATGATTATCCGGATGAAGGGGTTCTAAATTCAACAATGTTTGATATATGTGATAGGATGGAACCCACCATAGAATTGAATGAAGTGGTTGAAAGTGAAATTGGAAGAAAACCAATAAATGAATTTGAAGACATGATAGAGTTTCACCACTTGTTCTTGGAAGATACTATTGATGAGATGTGTAAAATTAAGGATCAAGAAATTCTTCACCCTCCAAATTATGATAAAATTGAATCATGGGTTACTAATTTGGACGATGATAGCCTTATAAATTTGAATTCAAGAAATAACCCACTTTTGGAAATAATTGAACCATCTAAGGAAGGTGAAGATGAATTTGATGAGAAACACATTGATGAATTGGAAGATGTTGAAGAAGTAGTTGAACGTCACCACTTGATTTTGAAAGATGATTATTATGATGCTTGGAAGAAGTGGGAAGATTACACTCAATCCAAAACTACTAATGAAACTTGTGTGCCAATTGATATACAGGACAACATAATCGCCTACTCAAAGGAAGATATTACAACTCCTGTACAATTTGAGGATGTTTTGGAAGAGGGTTTCAAATCTCATCAAATTTTGGAAGATTATAATGATTCTATTACCAAGGACAAAGAAGAAAAAGAATTGATGAATGAATCAAGAGATCATGTCACAAACATCATGGAATTTCATTCTATGGATTTGGATGACGATTTTTACAATGGTTGGGGGAGATATGATGATGCATTCTTTTCTCACATCTCTATAGATGAAACTCATATCTCACTTGATATGCAAGATATGGAAACTTCCACCTCACATGAAGAGATACCATGGATAGTGAACAAAGAATTAGAACCAAATGATAAAGAGATTGATCAATTGGAAGCAACTCAAATGAAGGATCATCAAGATGAGTCATGGGACATACACTTTGACCAAGAATGTTTGAGGATTGAAAAGGATGACCATATTTTGAATTTGAATGATGTTTATGGTGAAATGTCATTAAAGGTAAATGAAAAACAAGGTATAATTTTTAATCACACCTTTAATAACATTGTTTTAATGAATGGAAAAGAAGTTGATGCACTTGAATTGTTAAACCAAATTCATCAACAATTACTAATTGAATCTAGGATAAAAACTTTTAATGATCCTAATTTAGTAAATATCCTAGATGCTTGTAAATTGTTACACAAATTTGATTGGCCTACAAATTTGGAAAATGATTTGGCTTTGAAATTTGTAGAAATAGGCTCCTACTTACAAAATTGCATATTTGAAAAGGATAGCCTAATTCTAAATCAAGGAGGGAATTATGAAGTTTACATTTTAAAGAATAGACATGATAAAATTGAAAATCATTTATTGTCTAATCATTTTAGTAATTTGATGCTCACCTATGGGAGTATTATTGGAACTAAATCAAATTGGTATGGTGAGCATGGCAAGTGGAAATTTGTTGCATTGTTTGGTCTAGTCTTGTTTTTGTGGGATTCCCACAACATTTGGCATGCATATCATGTTATATTTTTGTTGAAATGTTCTAATCATGTTTGGGATCCAGGAAAGTGATAATCCAAGCTTTGCATCATCTTGTATTATATTGTACATTTGTATATAGATTTTGGTTTTTTTGGGTTTTGGTTTGTGTTTTCAAATTTTCATTTTTGGGATTGCAGTTTGGTTTTGGATTGAATAAGTTTTAATTTAAAGTTGTGTGTTTATTTGACATGTTTTGTTTGTCTATATAAAAAAAAAAAATGATGAAAAAGTTGCCTTGAGATGCTAACTTATGTTCTAGATCGGGGAAATATGGAACATTGGAATTATGTGGTAGAAAGCTCCACAAGAAATACAAACATTTTAAGTGGTATCGTTTGAAACTTGTGATGCATGAAGTAGTCAGTTTTATATGGCAATATTTCATCTGCAATTCAAAAGACAATGCATTCATATTACATCTCACTTTGCACATACATGCCATCTTAGTTGCAAATGCATTTCAAATACAAATCATTAAAGTGTGTCAAATCCTCTTAAGGTTATGCTATCACATAAATAAGAAGAAAATCCTAAGGTTGGGAACCGAGTCTTGAGATATCTAGAACCAAGCACATTTTATACACATTAAAAAGGATCTTGAGCAAAATGATCAAAACCTTGCTTGGAAGAAAAGGTTGGGCGAAAGAAGTATTTCATGTCTATCCTATTATGCAACATGATCCTTAAAACAAGTGGTTTTGACCACTTCCATAAAGCTTAAAGCCTAAAATCAGAGTAGTAAGGATAGGGCTAAATCCTCATCGAACTTAGGTTGAGGATCCAACTCCCCAAAGCTTTGATTTGACCTACATGGAGTAGTAAGGATAGGGCATAAATTCTCATCTCGCTTAGGTTGAGAATCCGATTCCCCAAAGCTCCTATGTCTCATTTCATGATAAATCTTGGATTGGAAGGATCGTACTACTTGTCCTCTGCAAAGGATGGGTAGTCATCCCCAAGGTCCAAGCAATAAAATTAATATTCTCCATTTTCATCCAAAGCTTGGATTGGAAGGATCGTACTACATGTCCCTAGCAAGGATGGGTAGTCATCCCCAAGGTCCAAGAAGTAAAAAATTAATTTTTCCCATCTCATATTTATATTGGATTGGAAGGATCGTACTACTTGTCCTCTGCAAAGGATGGGTAGTCATCCCCAAGGTCCAAAGAAATGAAGCTAAGTCATGGATTATGGGGTTAAGTATGCCCATGCATGGCAACATGTCTTGTCTAAAAAACAAGACCACTGATTGTTCAAAGGGTTAGACTAGCATGACCATTTCTTCCATAATTGGTTAAATTATTTTGCTCAAAGTGAGGTAATGAATTCCAAATCAGAGTAGTAAGAATAGGGTTAAACTCCCATCTCGATTAGGTTGGGAGTCTGATTTCCCAAAGCTCTGATTTCACTTTCACTTGCACATGGGTTCAAGATAGTAGGGACTCATAACCAACTTTGGGATCTAATAAAGCAATTCATTATACATATAGTTGATCCTAAGAGGGTTTGATAATCTTGAATGTTTGTGTATGATACTAGAAGGACTATGCCTTTTATAAAAGCAAAATCTCTTAGCATATTTATTAGGTTACACAAATCATTCACAATCTCACATATGCATTCATGTAAAACTGACGATGGAATGTTGATCAATTTCAAACGATAGGGAATGAAAACACATTGCACACATCGAGCTGATACTTAATAATTCTGATGATTCATGTATTTTTGATCTATGGGCATTTGTTTATATTTCTTATGTGCTAATGCTGGTTTCCAAGTTTGTATACTTCCAGGTTGGGTTCTCACTAAAATGCTCAGGAGCATTTGACAGCAGAGTCACCATTTGTTGTGGCTGATCCACAACACACCCCAAAATTGGGGACCCACCTTTTTTGCATGCTTTCAAAGAAGATCTCAGTGACCCAGATGCTAAAAATCAAGAAAAAGGCAAAATTGCACAAAATGAAAAAGTGTCGCGATATCGCGACATGTTGTTAAGAAAGTAATGGAATGTTGTCTCGGCAAAATGAAAAAGTGTCACGATATCGCGACATGTTGCTCCGTCGCGAAAATGAAAAAGTGTCCGATATGCGACATGTTGATAAGTAATATAAAAAAATAAAATGAAAAAGTGTCGCGATATCGCGACATGTTGTCCGGCAGAGGAGAGAGAAAGGTAGAATGAAAATTGTCGCGAAATCACGACATGTCGCAAAATCGTGGTCAAAAGCAAACAGGAAGGATAAAAGCGTCGCGATTTCGCGACAAAAAGCAACAAAGGGGATGAAGCAGAAAAATGTCGCGATTTCGTGACAAGAAAGCAGCAAAGGGGCCCGAAATAGAAAAGCGTCACGATTTCACGATGAAAAGCTGGCAAAGTGGTACGAAACGAGAAAAGTGTCGCGATTTCATGACAAAAAGTCGCAAGATAGCTCCAAGTGAAAAAGCGTCGCGATTTCGCGATAGGAAGCAGCCGAGGCATAGGAGATGAAAAATGTCACGATTTCATGACAGGATGGAAATGAAAATGTCATGATTTCATGATAGGTGTGCATGAAGGCAAAGGTTGTTGGCAGGAAAATGTCACGATATCGCGACATGTCGCGTTTTCACGGTGAAAGTAAAGGAGCAAAGCTACATGCATATTTTTGTCATGATTTACATGGGGCCATTACAGAACATGCAAGAAAGTGTGAAACACGTGGCGTACATGTGTAAGGGCTGCAGAAGCGTTACAGTCAACAGAGAATATCAAACGTTTCGATGTCGAACATAAAGTCAAAAGCAATGAAAAGGCAGGAATATGAAACGATGCATTCTGGGAGATGAAACGAACCGTCGTGGAAGGAGAAGCAATTTACCAAAAGTATAAAATGGAAGCACAGATTGGTACGAGGGTCGAAAACCGCTGCGGGCAGAGTTGCAGTGCCTAAGGCGAGAAGCCATTCTGGGCCTGCTTGGGAGTGTTTTTCTTCCCCTTTTTTTGGTTTTGAGAAAACCAGAGATTCTGCTATTGTAACATGATTTATTTTTAATGCAGGAGTGTTCAAAAATTTGCATCTTGTGGGCAAGAAAGAAGGAGATCTTCTGTGCATGCTATAGATTTAATGTTTATTCTTTCATTTTTCAGATTTCGGATTTATAGATAATGTTAAATGCCACTTTTGTGGGTTGCATTAGGCGAATATTCAAAATTTGAATTTTATTTCAAAACCCTTTGAATCAGCACTTAGCTTATCAGGATTGTGCGTGTTTGCAGGTCCAATAGGTTAGGTTGCATGCATGGAAACCTCACATCTTCGGTTTTGCCAGGACGGGATAGCATCAAACTGAATGCAATTTTAATTTCTTTTTCTTTTGCATTTTATTTTCTTTTTGCTGCACTTTATTTTTCAGAAGTTCCAATTTTATTTTTCAAGCATTAAAATAAAATAAAAAAATTAAAAAACTTCAAAATCCATAAATAATTCCTTCATGTTATGGCATTTCATTAAATTTTATTTTGAAGTTACAGCATGGTCATATAGAGACCAAATCACATTTGCTTTATTAGGGTTCAATGAACAATCATTAAAGTTTCACAGTAAAATAAACCACAGTGCCCCTTGTTTTCAGTTACTTGCAACCACTAAGGTGTTCCAAGCATTTTAATTGAATATCTTTATTTGAGATTATTAATACACAGATGCAAAATGCTAACATAACAAGAACCTTGGAGAAGTTACTTGTTTAATTTCTTTGCAAGCAGAGGATTTAGAACCCAAATCCTATCGGAGAGTGTGTTTTCACAACCGGGTGAAAATACCACTCAACAAGAACAAATACTAAGGTAGAAGCAAGAAACAATACCAGCTGCAAGGTAAAATATGCCAATTTTTAAAGAATTTTTCTTAAAGGAAATGATTTAGGGTTTACAAAATTGTTTTAGGAACTACATGTTGAAATCAAAGAGATCTTTATTTAATTGTATATAAATGTATTTGGGAGCCATAATAAAGAAGAGAATTCAAAAACTCGTCCTATAAATCCTTTAGACAACTGTGTCTTTGAGGAAAATTCAAAAACCCTCTAAAAATTTCTATAAAAGTATGTTAAAAAAAATTACAATAATAAAATTAAAAATAAAATCCATTTGTTTCTAAAAAAATTGAATTTTCACTCAACAATTTGCGAATTTTCACTCAGTAATTTGCAAATTTTCTTCCTTGAATTTTTATAAAAATACATAGAATCTCATATTTCGAAAGAAGAATTCGTTTTATTCTGCACTCCCCTTAAAACTCCTAAAGTATTTCGAAATTTCCCTTGTTTTTCTTCTGCAAATGTTTTTGAAGGGTTTTCATTTTGAAATTCCTCTTGCTTTTCTTTGTAGATATTTTAAAAGGTTTTTCAAAACTCCCTAAAATATTGAAACATTTCGAAATTTCTTTGCAAATATCTTGAAGGGTTTCCAAAATTTTATAAATTCTTGAAACATTTCAAAATTTCTTCTATTTTTCTCCTACAAACATTATAGGGTTTTCAAAATTTCTTTTTTCAAAAGGGTTTTTCAAAATTCTATAAAATTCCTAAAACAATTCAAAGTTTTATTTCAAAGTTTCTTGTGTTTTTCTCCTAAAAAGAACTTACATATATATCATTCTATAGAAACCTTGAATGTTTCAGAATCTTTTTTCTAAAAAAATTATATATCTATAAAATTGAAAAAATCTCTATTTTTTAGGAAAAATAAAATATATCAGAAATTTCAAATATTTCATGATTTTTTTAGAATATATATATATATATATATATATATATATATATATATATATATATATATATATATATCAATTTTTTTAAAGGGAAATAAAATATATATATCAATTTTTTTAAGGAAAATAAAACTGCAATTATTTTATGATTTCCTTGTTGAAAAAAAAAAAAGAAAAAAAGGAATTGAAATTTTGTTTTTATATACAATGCATTCATTCTATTTTTATGATGCAGGGTTATTTCTATTGTTCCCTACTGCTAAACCTTACTTCTCTCAAATCTGCCATCATGCCTAGAGCTACGTTTCATAAGAAAAGCGAACCCTCGTCCATCGAAACCCAAAACCCAAGTGATGCAGTGAAGAAGTTGTTTCAGGATGCCCGATGGTGGAATGCCTTGATGAAATACCAAGGCCATGACCTAGGTGTCACAAAATAGTTCATTCTAAATTGTGATTGTGCTTCTATGAAAAATCATGTCGGGGAAGTCAAAGTAGAAATTTCTCCTAGTTTAATTGTAGAAGTCTTAAATTTGTCAGAGATGGGCCAAAGATACTTCAAATATTCCTATAGGGGGTGAATAAGTTGGTCGAAATATTTGGTAAAAGTTGTTCAACCATAAAGGATAGGAAATTCTGGATAAACGAAATAACTACCTCCCCTCTACCAATAAAATGATAGAAAGCAGTTACAATTATTGTGAAATTATTTACCCTTGAGGGCAAAATGTTTGTCTGCTGTGGATACCATATAAAGATGCTCCTAAATTTGAAATTTCCCAAGAAGGAAGACTACATAATTAACTTGCCTTATTATTTGTTCAATTCTTTGAAAGCCACCATCCATCGAGTGCAGCCAATAAATGAGTATGAAACCCCTACACTACATCTTATCTCCTATCATGGCTTAATCAAGTTATTAGTCTTACACCAAGCTGCTAAGAAAAATATTTCATGGGATACCTTGGTTGAGGGGGCTAATGCTTCTCTGATAGCTAAACCTAGTGAGTCTGAACTAGTTTAGGAATCTGAGTCTGATGACATAAGTTTAGAAGAAGATCTTCCTGCTCGAAAGTGACCCACCACCTCCAAATCAGCCACAACCTCTAAATCTACCAAAAAATCAAAGTATGAGAAATTTGTTCCTAGTGAGTCATCTCCTATAACAGAATCATCTAATAAAACACCTAGTCCTACTTTACACTCACCTATTACAGGGCCATCCAAAGAAATTGGATTTCTTAAAATGCATCAGACTTTGTTGCATATAAAAATGGATCAACTCACAACACTGGTTGAAAAATATGCTTCAATTGGGACCAAATCCCTTTCCATGTAGAATAAAATCCTTAGGAAACTGATGAAGAGAAATGTGGCAAAACCAATTGATTTAATTGTTGCACCGATGACTATCAGTCCATCTCCTATGAAGAGTGGAAAAATTGGTAGGAAACCGCTGAAGTCAATCAACTTTGCCAAGGTTATTGACTTCTCCAAAGTATTGGGAGTGGAAAGCTCATCACCATAATCCAAATTGCCTCAGCCAAGTCAACCATCAACTTCGAAACCATCCAAGGATATAGGAATATGACCAGAAAGTTTAACACTTAAAGTATGTATACCCATAAATATTGATAAAATTATCAATCGAGCTACAGAGATAACAAGTCTGCCTCCAAATACATAGGAAGCATATGGTGAGTCTTAAAGTAGTGGATCCAAGGATTAGAGTATGTCAAAACCATAACTATAGATATCCCAATAGATCCAACATCAGGAAGGGCACAAATACAAAAGGTAAAGGAAGAGAGAAATCTCCCAGCTAGACCACCGCCTATACGGGTCTCATATCATCTTAGGGCTAAAACTGGTCTGGACATTCACAGGATTATTGGAAGATGACAGGGATAGAAAAATAATATTTTTTTATATATTTGACTCACAAACTTCATCATTAGTATTTTTTGAATTTTCTTATATTTAGATATATATATATATATATATATGTATAAGCATGTATGTATGTGTGAATTGTTTTAAATATTTAAGTTGCAGGAATAATTTGCTTGATATATATATCCTGATTATTACATAAATATTTGTTTCTCTAAAATGTAAACAAATAGTACAGTTCTACAATATTCTAATTATGCATGAATTGCTCTATCTCAAATTAGATGTTGATTATTTTGAATATTCTGCAAATACATTTTTTTGATGCATGTGATGAAAAAAGATGTACACAGTGTTGTGGATTAATATTAGTGTGTTATTGATTTATCAGATGAATTTTGAAAGGAAGAGTCATTAATTTTGCATGAAATATTTTTCGTTTTTGAAAAGGGGGATTACAGTATTGTTATTTTCTCTCAACAACTGATATGAATTCAAAAACTATGATAATTTTCAAAAATAGATTTCTACCTGTACAAAGTTGTTTGAAGTCTTAAAAATTTAATTTTCAGTAGAACTATTTTATTATCCTTTATAGCATTTAGAACTTACATTATTGCAACATTCAGAAAGATAAAATTATTTTGTGAAAACAGATTATTTTGTGAATTATCCATTCAGTTGAACTATTACAATTTTAAAATGATTGTTGTTTATAAAATTTAGTAAATCAGGAAAATATACATATGGGTTTTGAATCTATGAATTTATATGCATGAGGACATGCATCATCTTCAGTTTGGGGGAATGATGAGTGTCATAATGTTACAATATATGTATTTGATTTACTTACATTTTTCTTTGTAAATGGATGGATATGAATGATTTTTATTATTATTTCACTTTAACATTGTCATTTATGCATCATATTTATTAATGATTATAAAATTTATTTACATGTATATTTTACACGAATTTTGTGCAAGTTACTATGTTGTTAGGTAAATGAATATAGAGCTAGATAAAAGTCATGGTTGCCGAACTAGAAGGCAGGCATACAAATACTTAATTGACATATGACACACCTATAGGGCTGTGGACGAAGTATACTGATAGGTGTTACTGAAGCATCTACAGAAAAGAGTGCTATGGAAGAGCTAAGTAAAAGTTGACTAAATCCTATTGCCATGTCAAAATCCAGCACGAGCACATTTTACATAGTCACCCATTTGACTGGCAACGTGGGCAAAAAATATTTGGTATATTTGATTTACTGATAAGAGTTTTATGTTATATTAAAGTTGGAAAGAGTCCAAATTGTTGATTTATTTTGCCAACTCACATTCTCTTTCCTTAGAATAGGGTAAAACATTATTTTATTATTATTTAAAATTAGAAGTTGTTAAATGGTTGCCACTTGGGCTCACCATGATTAGTCCAAAGTCCTATGTTTGTATAAATTTATATTTTATTAGAGTAAGTCATTAGCACATGTGTTTGTGTTGATTAGTCAAAGTTTCATATTTTAATGAAATTCTATTTATTTAGGAAATTGTTAGTACATTGCTAGGATTGAAAGTTAGGATTGAAAGTTAGAATTTAGATTTTATTAGTTGGAAGAAATAGAGTGTGATACAAAAAGTCTTCCTTGAACATTAATGTATAGATTACAATGAGGAGTCCATTGAAAAGGTCCTCACCTCCCCGCTCTTGTCCTCTGGATAATATTTTGTAATGAAAGTTGAAGAAGTCACATTGTAGTTGATTTCTCCAGCAATGTACACGATCAAATTCCAGCAATAAAATAGTGTTATTTTTTCACATCTCTTTTTCAATGTTATTTTATTTTCTGTAATGATTTATTTTTGTTTGTAGTACCTTTATTTTATTGCAATCAATGAGTAATTAATAGTTAGAATAGGTTAGATGAAATAAGTAGTTATTGAAGTAAAATAGCATAGAGGAGAAGAGAATATACTGACCTTTTCGAAGGCAAGGCCCACTTCCAGAAGACCAGTCCCTACTCTCCCACTCCTGCAATAGAATAGGAGTAGATTAGTATAAAGTAGAATTAATAAGAAATTAATCTGCATTATTTTATTTCTAAAGTAAATAGGTAAATCATAATTAAATGCACGTGGATCCACACACACTAGGTTAGATTTCATATCTATTAAATCAATTTCACATTGCATTTAAATATTTCTTTTTTCATAACCTGATATTAAGGAAATAAACTAAGTAAACTGATTATTATCTTGGAAATCTATACAAGATTGGCTATTCTTTAAATCATTTTAACCTAGGTTGATAATTAAATTATTAGCCCTCAAAGCTAGACAGAGGGGATTCCCAAGCCACAAAAGTTGGGACCATGACAACCCCTTCCCCTAGGTTTGGAAAAGATTAATTCTGATGGTGCAACTAAGAATAAGCCGAGGGCTACAGGCATTGGTTTTATCAAAAGAGATTTCAAGGGAAAGATCCTCCATTGGGAGCTAGAGGGTCTTGGAAGGGCTACTAACAATGAAGCTTAAGGATTGACTATCAGACAAGGTTCTATCAATGCTTAGGAGAATGGGGTTAGAAAGATCATAGTTGTATCTAACTCACAAATTATGGTGGGGATTTTGGATGCTATTAGAAATTTTAGACCAAAGGCTTGGAGGATAAGAAACATTGTGAGTCAAATTAAGTTCATTTAGCAGCAGTTCAAGGATGCTCTCTTGGTCTATTTTGGTAGACATAATAATGCAACGACTGATTTTTTGGCTAAACATGGTAGTAAAAATTTGGTTGGCTACATGTTGAATTCTAATAAAGATAGTAATACTTATAAATGGTTGGAGGTGAACCAAATGGTTCTTAATTTGGCTAGAAAAGACTTAGATAAGGATGAGGATAGGTCCAGAGTCTACTGAGCCTTGTGGATCAATGGAGGTTGAAAAATTATTTGTTGGGTTTTTTGCTACCTCCTGCAACATTCTATGGCTCTTTTTGGGATAGAACTAGTAGTGTTTGCAGGACTATCAAGCTTGCTAGGTTACTTAGGATCAGTGGAAAGCAGAAATGGGACCAGGTTAAAAGTATCTGCTCTTTAGATGGTACTCAATTTTTTGTTATTTTTTGAGATGTTAATCCGAGTTTTATTTGAATTTTAAGGCTTGCCAAAAGTATCTGACCTATGACTATAATTTTATTCTTTTTCTATTAATATAATGTTTTTACCTTTTAGAAAAAACATGTTATATAAGCCTATGAACATTCTTTTATATAATCCTATAGGTAATTTTGATGTATTCACCCTTAGCAATATTGGTTACACAACCTCTATAGTTAACTTTGATTAAAGACTTTAATACATTTATTGTATTGTAATTTAACCTTCAAATGAGGTTATGTCATCCTTAGGGTAACATTTAATTAGGAGTTAAGTATTATTATAAAATACCCCTAACAATGATCTATTGAATTAGTTTGTGAAATGTGAGATCATGGGGATGCAACTTGCATATCTTTATCTGTATTTCATCTATTTGCTCTTTTTATTTCACTCATCTATTATTTTGTATATAATTACAATAAATATATGTTTAATAATATTTTCAAAAAAATATTTTCTATTCTAAACTTTCATAAAAATAATTTCCACAAATGATAAATAACTATTATGTCATGCATAATTACTCCATGTCAAGGTTTTGGATCTAACAAACCCACATGGGTTCATGCTTGTGGGCAAGATAGTATAAAACTTTACACAATACACATTTATTTTTAATACATTATAAATAAATAAAAATTGTAATTCCCATTATTTTTGAAATTGGAATGCACCGCCTAAAGTTATTAAATGAAGTGCACATTGGTGACGTTGTAAGAGGCCAAAGGGACGGAAAGGGAAAGGAAAATAAAGAAAAGTAAAATTGGGTGATATAATTGCCACAGTGTCTTATGATATATTAAACATCATTTCACATGCACCAAAATCAAGAGGCTTCATAGTTTATTCCTCCACTATAAGCATCATCCTTTGAGAGCAAAAGTTTTTTTACAGTTAAAGTAGGGAGAGATATGAAATGTCAAATTATTATGTGAGGTAGGAAGTAGAATGTCCCAAAACGAAACGTGGCATACTGATAACTTAATTATTAAGAGAATGACATCCACGGGTAAGATCATTTGCAAAAAGTTTCTTTGCAAAGCAACGGAGGAGATAAAATAACTCTCCATTACATCGCAATTGTAAAAAGAAAATCCATCCAGGCATTAAAGAAAACTGATGTTGCATTGGGAACATATCATATATATGTAATATAAGAAAGGAAGGATCATGTGTAAAAGGAAGTTCCACGTCCACTAACTCCTCACAACCCCACATTTTGGTAGCTTTTAGAGAAAGAGAACAACGAAAGAGTCAAATTCAAAGCCAGGTGGTAAAGATATGATTTCTTCTTCTTGAGATTAGAAAAAAAAAGCATTAATTCTAAAAAAAATCAAACGCCCTGTATCCAATAATTCCCTGCCATAGTGCCTTTTCCCTGTTACATTTTATCACCAAATAAAATAGTGATTCATAGTGGTCAACATGGGAAAAAAGCAAATACATCAGATATAAATATTACAAGGTGCTCATGGAAGCTATCAGATCAGGAAAATTTGAGATTGAGGGAGACCATTTCAAATTATGTCTTTGAGATATAAATATTACAAGGTGCAACAATTATAAAAATAATGACAAAAGAATAAGTATACAATTGGTAAGAAATTTAACAATCAATTTAATCAAAAATTGATTAATCAGAATGTTATTGTTAGAAGAAAAGATTAAATAGATCAATAATAAAGTACAAGGCCAGTCATCAAAACTTAACATTGGTCAATTAAAATTGTTATGGAGATTTTAGTCTAGAAACCATAACTAAAACAAATGATGTAATTGTCCTAGAAACCTGTTATTTTGAGATTGAGGAAGACCATTTCAAATTATGTCTTTCTATAGACATTTCCATGGTGGTATTTGACTGTGATGATTTCACAGTCATAGTGGGGTCAATTCCACTTTTTGTCCTACTTTTTATTCCGAGATTTTTCACTCCACTTTTCACGTGCAGCTTGGACTACTTTAGCGATCTAATTTGCTGCTGATCAAAGCTAGTTTAGTTCATACTTGCTTTTGTAGTCCTTGACTTATCTATGGGACTCAAAAACCAAAGCTACCTTAATTTTTTTTATAGAAGATGAAGATATGGGTGGATTTTGGTTATCTAAAATTGTGGTTTTGTTTATGTGCAGGTATTTGGGTAGTTAATCCCAGCTGCAACATATAATAGTTTATGGAATTCAAGGACTGAAACAATAGTTTAGTTCTGTCAATTATTTGCTTGATGAATCTGGACCAAAAAGTTGCTAAGAAAATCTGAGGCCTTAATAATGATTTGGTCAAGTTAAATGGTTGTTGCCTAATGAGATTCACGAGGTCTTTCTTATTAACAAAATCTATCTTAATCACTACATAGTTTATCGAAAAGAATTCAAGCCCCGAGAGCATCTTCTGGCATTAGTAATGTGAAAATTATGGAGTCAGCTTTAGTTAACACATGATAGCACATTCTTATTTATTTGTTCTGGGATTCTGGTTACAGATACGAAATCTGCGGAATGAACTTCAGTCGATTTGCTTAAACTAGGTTGATTATATGGTCATCATTCCTTTCCTTTTCTGGTAAGTACAGTCCTTAATTGAATATCTCATCACTGCAGAATATCCTAGCAAACTCCAAGGTTTAAAGAAGGATATAGAATATAATAGGCAGTAACACTCTCATCCATTAGCAAGGATGTGAATGGAATCTAAGAATTGCAATCATTAAAGATTTGAACAGCTTGACATTTGGGTTTCACTGTATATTAGTTTTTTAAAAACCCAAGATATCATGCGTTTTCTTTCACTTTATTTTTCTCTCTATATTTCTCTTAAAGTTCTAGAATTATTAGAAAAATCAAACAGTCTTGGGGATTTTAAGGAGCTTTCGTTTTAAAATCCAGGAGCTGTGCATGGGTGTTATTGTAATGCTGAGTAACTCAGTGCTCTACCTGTTTAGAATTGAACATATTCCAGTGCAATATTATGATATTAGGTATGGTGGAGAGAATATTTTGGTGGGTGTTAGTATCAAGTTTGGTAGGATTAGGATGGATGCTCCTATGCCACTACTTTCCTTTCTTTCAAAAGATGGCAAAACCCCCCTCTGGAAGCATGGGATGGCCACTGGTAGGAGAATCACTGGCTTTTCTGAAACCCCATTACTCATTCTCAAAAGGGAGTTTTCTAGATGAGCATTGCGCCAGGTATATGGAGTCCCATTACCAAATTGTTCTACTTCATTTCATTTTTTATGGGCTAAGAATCATGCATGCAATGGACAATAGGATTAGTTACTGAGATTTAACTAAATCGTGTACTTCACAAAGAAAACCTTTTTATATGAATAACCATTGCATATTAAATGGTGATGAAAATGGTCTTGATTAGACTGATCTTATTGCAGGTATGGAAATGTTTTCAAGTCTCATCTGTTTGGATCACCAGCTATTGTATCATGTGACCCAGAGCTCAACTCTTATGTGCTTCAGAATGAGAATACTCTATTTGAATGCAGTTATCCGGAGGCCATGCATGGTATCTTAGGCAAGTCATCCATGTTGGTTGTAGTTGGAGAGTCCCACAAACGATTGCGATCTCAAGCCTTGAATTTTATTAATGGTGTTAAGTCTAATCATGAAGTTCTAGATGACATTGAGACAAATGCACTTCTTGTCATGGATTCATGGAAGGATAAGAAGACCATAATGTTCTGTGAGGAGGCCAAGAAGGTAGAACTTATTCATGTATCATTCATAAGATTATCTAAATAGTTTTTTTTTTGTTATCAGTAGTACTTATCTTCACCGAAGGTAACAACTAACAGTAAGACAAGCTGGATGTTCAGGATTTCTAAGTTTGAAATCATAGAAAATATTGCCTGGTCTTGATGAGTCTATTGCTTTTGTTCATGTGCAGTTCACATTCAACGTCATAGTGAAGCAAATTCTGGGCTTGGCGCCAGAGAATCCATTGACAGGAAGAATCTTGGATGACTTCCATGCATTCATGAAAGGATTTGTATCTATGCCACTATATATCCCAGGAACACCTTATACAAGGGCCATGAAGGTGCTGGATTGAACCCATTGTCAATTGCAACATAGCAAACACTTAAAAACTCCCTTATTTATTAATTGCTTACATGCTTTCATTGTTTTGTTTCATCCCAGGCCAGGCACAGAATTCTTTGTTCTTTGAATACAATAATGGAGGAAAGGTCAAGGCAAGGACCAGGGGACAAAGCAACAGAAGATTCCTTTGATGTGCTTCTAGCAAACAACAGTTTCACAAAGGAAGAAAAGTTGACCCTTGTTATGGATCTTTTGCTTGGTGGGTATGAGACCACCTCAACACTACTCTCACTTGTCATTCATTTCGTTGCTGGTTCACAGTCTGCTCTTCAGGAGTTAAAGGTCAGACATCCAACTTTCAGAAGTATACGCCTAGGTTTTAAATTGATGAATGTCTCTTTATCTATATTGTAGCCCCCCTTTTAGGTTGATGATAAATCTATTCATCTGAATCTATCATATTCCCGGGGTTGTGTTCTGAGCATTTTCTTTAACCATGCATAACCTTAAGGACCATAACATCTACTGCTAAGGATTCATTTTTGGATGAAATTTCTTACAAGGAGAAGTGTCTATTTGTGAATATCTTCCTCCTGAAAATATTCATTGTTCAATTACAGCAATAGTATTGTAATATTATGGATCTACAGGATGAGCATGAAACAATTCAAAGGACAAAGCCAAAGAAGAAGCACTTGAGCTGGCAAGACTATAAGCAGATGACATTCACACAGAATGTATGTTTTGGTTCATGCATCCAGCTTATCATTTCTTTATTATGATAAAATGAAAACAATGTACGATGAAGCCTTGTGGGACAATTGACATGATACTTTAGGTGAATGCTTACAACATTTTTATCTCAGGTGATCAAAGAGGCATTACGCTTTGGAAATGTTGTCAAATTTGTCCATAGGAAAGCCATAAAGGACGTCAAATTTAGAGGTGCTTCATTTCCAAATATCAAAGCAAAATTATTTTCATGTCTACTTCTCAAGAAATTTGTACTATCTGTTCAAATTAATTGTGATAGCTGTTATTTTCTTATTTTCAGATTTTGAAATCCCGGCAGGATGGAAGGTCCTTCCAGTCTTCACAGGTGTACATCTGGATCAATCTATTTATAAGGATCCCGTTGATTTCAATCCTTGGAGATGGAAGGTATCAACTTTTCTAGTTTTCCTTAGATACAGTAAGTCTTTTGTGATATACATCCTAGTCTCAAAATCAGAAAGATGTTAATATTTTGTGGGTGTTAAAATGACTAGATGAATTGCCCATCAAGAAAAGAATTTATGCCATTTGGTGGAGGCCCAAGGCTTTGCCCCGGATCAGAACTTGCTAAAGTGGAGATTGCTTTCTTCATTCATCATCTGGTCCTTAATTTCAGGTATGCAATATATTTTTTTTTTTTTTTGGAATTTGTTTAACTCTATCCCTTTGGGCAGTTATAAGTTTTCTACTAACGAATCATTTTGGTGATAGATGGAAAATAAAAGAGCCTGATCATCCCTTAGCACACCCGTACGTTGAATTTGATGAAGGGTTACCCATTCTTGTTGAGCGTTTCCATGGAGTTCATCAAATGGAAGGTACAATGGTCATCCCAGAAGAATGTAAATAATTCAACTCAAGTGCATCCACTTGTATGATTACTAAAAATATCCGTATACTATCACTAAATATCCTTATAAATCTATTTTCTTGATAGTTTTCATTTGGGCCTTTTCTTTTACTGTGTACCTTCATAATTAATATAAATATATTATTTTTTGTTAGTAATTTTTTTCCCTTGTAGTTATAAACATTTGTATACAGTTATTTTTAGTAAAGAATAAGAGGTGTTAATGTCAAACAAAATCTTGTAGTTATAAATATTTTTATACAGTTATTTTTAGTAAAGAGTGAGAGGTGTTAATGTCAATTTTTTTTTTATTATAGAAATATGTTATTGAAAATAAATAATTTGTATAAGAAAACATTATTATATATTAGTTAGAAAGGAAGAGGGCCAACTATTTCCATAAACCCCCAACTTACTACATGTTAATAGGGATAGGAAATCCCACATGATAATGATAACATTCAAAATAATCTTATTTACAATCATTTTATAATAATGTTAATGATTTTCATAGAAAAGGGTTATTAGATTTTCATTAAAATTTAAAATTTGCAGTTTTGTTGAAATACAAAGTAAAATTGGATGTTTGTAGTAAGTTATATGTGGCTTCTATGGGATTCACTTCCATCAAAATACCTGTTAAGTCAATTAAAACGATCTAACATGTATTTTTATCATAAATATTTTTCTCTATTAAATATATTTTTCAACTTCCTCAAAGTATTGTTTCCACAATCAACTCCTTGATATAATTTTGATTAAGAAAAAATCTCACTTGGCCAGTTGCCTTTCAAAATTTGAAGTTTACCACAATGAAGATCAACATTGTGATTGGCTAAATTATCTATGACCCAATTTCTTTCTTTATAGATATGCTCACATTTCCAAGAGATTACCTCCAATAATAGATGATGAACATCATCAATAATATTATTTTTTATCCAATCCTTACATTCATTTTTGTTGGTAGCATTAATTATAATTTGTGAATCTCCCTTAATTGGAACATATTTCCATATTTTTTATATTGCAATTTTAATCCATATAAGAAGTTCCTAGCTTCTGCATAGTTGTTAACTGAAGTATCATATAATTCTAAGCAACCAAGGGGGATTTTGCTTTTATTATTTTGAAAAAAACCTTCATCTACTTTTTTTGAATTTTCTTTAGAAGCACCATAATTTTGATAAACCCATTTTTTGGACTTTTTATTTAACTTAGATCAAAGGAGGTCATTTATTTTAATTCCATTCTTATAGATGACTCTTCCATGTATGTTCAACTCCTGCAATGACTCTTTCATGTATGTGAAAATATGATAACCAAGTTGTTACCATCTCTTTTTCTAAACTTGAGACTTCTCATGATGAGCACCATATCTATAAAAATTCTATAAGAGAGACAACAATATGGTTTCAAAAATGGGCATGGTTTTGATATTTATTTAAAATTTTTATCATTCCTTTAAAACAATAGATTCGAATAAATAATGGCATTACCAATCCTCCACAAAATACATAATGCTTTTTTTTTTAATTTGTGGAAAACATCCCAAAAGGGATGCCACTTTTGGGTAAGACCCAAGGAGGCAGGGGTATCCAAAATACATAATGCTTTAGCTTTCAAATAATTAATTAAATATTGTATCAACTCTTTCAATATTGATGGAGCTACCCAATATATTTTCAAATTAAAAAATAAACCCAACTGGTGTGAGCAAAGGGACAATGAAAAAGTAAATGGTTTAAAATTTCTAAATTCTTCTCACATAAGACACATTTGAAAGGTCCATGATATCCTCTTTTTTTGTAGACTCTCTCCTATAATAATATTACTTTGAACTACTAACCAAAGGAATGCTAAGGCCTTAGGGAGAGCCTCTAGTAACCAAACATTCTTCCTAGTAAAATCTTTGAAAGTATATTTTTTTCACTATTCTAAATCTCATATCCCAACTTGACCAATTATCAACCATATTTTGATATATTTTTATATTCTAAACCAACTCATCCTTTCATGTAAGAATTGGAAAATAAAACTCTTGAAGCATATTTTGAAGTTCATCTATAATTTGTTTTTGCTTCCTTCAACTAGTTTACTAATAGAGATCCATGATGTGGATTTGTTGCTCATATTAATATAGACTTTGACCTTTTGACTTTACAAGCTAGGCATACCCAAGCCAATGGTTGTAATTTTGAGCAGAGATAAGAGCACAAGGCTTCAACCAAGCATCAAACAAATTTTTTTCATAATTCCCCTTATTGACTAACTATCTAATATTTTTATTGGTCAATTATAAGCTATTTGATATAAAGTTTTTTGTTGATGATCCTTTGGGTAGGGTTATTTTACTAAATAGTTTTAATACATCAAGATAATATATATATATATATATATATATATATATATATATATATATATATATATATATATATATATATATATATATATACATTTTTACCCAATTCTTTCCTTGATCTATAAATAATATAATTCCAAGATTTATCCCTAAGGCCAAACTCATAAGTGTGCAAGCGTACTCATCATAATTTCTTTGCAAACCCTATCTCACTTATAAATAAGAAAACTAATTTTATTCTTACATCCTTTCCAAATAAAGTATCTTTAAATGTTTTGATGCTATACCTACCATGATCTTGAAAGTGATATCATATAAATAAGGATGGATTGCAATGTAGTCTTTATGAGTTGCATCCTTCCCTTCATGGTTGATAACTTACCTATCCAACCTTCCAAACAAGTTTTCATTCTATCCAAACAAGATACCCAAATATCCTTTTTTATTTTCTTTATGAGATAAAGGAATACCTAAGTATTTTTATGGAAACTTTTTATTTTTTAATCCTAAAATATCCATAGTAATTCATTGTAAATATAGGGTAGTGTTAATGAAACATCTAGATTTTGTAGTATTAACTAAATGTCTAGTAGACTTCTCATAGCATGCTATTATTGATTCAAACTCCATGGCCTCACTAATTGAGGGATGGATCAAAAGAAAAGTATCATCAACAAATTGGAGATGAGATTAAAAGGGGCTATTTTTTATAACCTAAATACCTTTGATTTTTTTTTCCATTTTTGGTTTTGACAAAGCTCTTCCTAATGCTTCCCAAGAATAATGAATAGATAAGGATATAGTTGATCATCTTTGTAGATTCTACAAGATGACGTAAAGAAACTCAAGAATAATTTCTCAATAAAGAACAAAGAATATTTCATAGTGCTACAATAACATTCAATCCATTCAATTGTAATCAAAACCAACCTTTTTGAGAATATCATGTAGAAAAATCTAGGAAACCTATTACATGCTTTTTTCATATCTAATTTCGTAAGAATACTTAGATTTTTAAAGGAATGAAGAGAATGTATGGCTTGTTGTGCAATAATTGTACTATCCAATTTTTTTTACCATAAATAAAACCATGTTGGTCCTTTGAGATAATACAATATTATCCACAACTTATAATTTTGACTCATATAAAACTCAATATTTTGAGCTAATGAAGATAATAAAAGAGTGTAATTCAATACTATTAGAGTATAACAAACCAAAATATGACTATAAATGTGAAATAACAAAACCATTTCATTGTTTAGAAAGCAGAGTATAATGCAAGTAATCTTTAAGAAGAGATGTGAGGCTATAACATGGCATACATTACTCTTTCTTTTTACAGTTAGGGGTGCATCTCTTTTAATACAAGAATTGATATGTTAGAAATCCACCATATACCAATTCTTGTATTAAAATATATGTGGTGGTTCACCTTCCTTGAGTTAGAAGGTCACCCATATGGAATTGTTGTGATTCACCTTCCATTAATTACAAAGTGCATATTAAATGAAATTACATATATGTATGCATTTTTGTTTTATTTTTTTATTATATATCAACATAGCTAGAGATGTATTTTGGCTATAAAAATCAAAAAATATAAAACTACCATTTTTAGTAAGTAATTTATTTTACATTTAAAATAAAATGGAGCACTCCATCATGGAATACCACACTTATGTACTACACTTATTTTATCTATAAGTACTTATGCACTATTTTAAAACATTTTGAAAATTAGTGTTACCACATTGTCTTCTTATGTACTATTTTATCTATCAAGTGTAGTACATAAGTGTGGTACTCCAAGATGACCTACTATAGAGAGTGGCCCATCATGGAGGACCAAAATTATGTACCATACTTAAATACTCTCCATTAAGATTAGGTAACACTATTTTGTAGTGGTACTCCATGTGTGGTATTTTTAGAGGGCCTCTAGAGTATTGATAACTTGTTTATGCTATATTTACCTATGAAAAATGTTGTTTCCTCTCTAATATATCCTATGATTCTTGAATGGATAAAAAAAGAGTCAAGCAAAAAGTTATGCCCCTAATAGTGTGGTTAAGATAAAAAAAAATAGATTTTCAAGCATTTTTTAGCATAAAACCATGTTGCAAAAAGGTCACATGCCTAGATAAAAATCTAGAATACCTTTCAATATATTTTCCATAATTTTTAAAATGATCTTAAAAATCATATTACAAAGGATTATTAGATAAAAATTATCAAAATACTTTATCTCACCTTTCTTGGAAACCAATGTAATAAAAGTGGCATTGATCTCAGTTATTATAGTCTTTATTTTCCAAGCCTCTTTAACTAGAACTAACATACCATTCCAATAAATTCTAAAATTTTTGAAATAAAATTGTAAGAAATCCATCAGGGCTAGGTGCCTTGTTAGGATGGCAAGAGAAAATCACTTCAAATAACTCAATATTTTATAAAATATTATCTTGTGCCTCCTTATCATGCCTAACATCTAATTTTTTTTTTTTAAATAGTTGATTTCTTCCTTATATATTCTTCTTCCTCAATATTTCTTCCATCTAGTGTTAAAATATTTTTGATATGATGAAAATATTTTTTTGTTGTTGTTGTAGCATGAAAATAATTTTTTTTTATCTCCTTAAGCCATTTCCCCTAATATTTTTGGAACCAATATAAATACTCATTTTTCAATGCATTATGATAATTAGAAGTAATTGCTTTTCTTTCACATAAGAATCCCGATCCATTCCATTGATTTCTACTATCTCTTGTAATATTTTTGGGTTTGGATTCAATTTCTTCTTTTCCTTAAAAATGTAACCAAAATATTTATAATTCCAAATCTTCATTTTCTCCTTTAAAATTTTTATCTTTTGAACAAACCTATACATATATGATCCTTCAAAATTTACTTTATTCCATCATAACATAACCACTAGAAGAAATCATGCTCTTAGAACCACATAGAATAGAAGAAAAATGGCTTTGGATGGTCATTATTAGATAAATCATAAGTCAAAAAATGGATTTGTAATCCAATCCTACTTATAATAAAATATTTTAAGAGATTGTATACTTTGTTTACAACCATGTGTTGGATAACAAAAAATATTCCAATCTTTCTACTATATGAGTTTACCCAATGCATTTATTATCCCATGTATATTGAAAAATTGAAGGAATAACATCCTAAAGGTCATATGAATTGATAAATTAAGCAAGATATTGCATTGATTTAGACCATAATGGAGTACCACACTTGTTTTCCAAAGGAGATAAAATAGTGTTGAAACTACTCCAAATAATCAATAGATCACAATTATGAATCACCTTTGTGATTGTAAAAATATGCTAAGGACCTTCCAACATGTTTCATAAGAAATAACTATAGTTTGTGCATATACATTTATAAGCACTACTTTGATGTTTTCCTCTTTCCCAAAAAATAGACCAACAACCCAATTATTTTTTACCAATTGTCCATCCCATTTGTATTTTTCCCATATTGTTGTAATACCATTGAAGATCCTATAGAAAAAATGCTAGACAATCACCCATATTCCAAATACTTTTAAAAGCATCCTTACATTCCTCACTCCTTAATTTTATTTCTTGTATTAAAATAAACTCAAGACTATAAAAACCTGTTAAGTCCTTAATAAATCATTTTTAGGGGTCTTATTCATACCCCTAATATTCCATGATATCATTTTTATCATCATTATATTTTATTTTTATTAGTTGGATTAACCCCACTTTTTTTTTTTAAAACCTATGATATTTTTTATTTGGAAATTGATATCCCTTTGAGTTTATTTTTCTTTTTGTTCATTTTTATGGTATTTCTCTCTCCTTTTCATTCCCACCAACAGTTTCATCTTAATCAATCACTTATGTTTTTCTAAATTTCTCATAATGAGATTTATATTCTTAATATTTATGTTGCCCTAAAGAATCTAAAATACAATAAATGGCCTTGTAAGTACTTTTTTCTTTATGTCGCATTAAAAACCTAAAAGTGTATAAATGATCCTCCATAGTCATTACTTTCTTATGTTGCCTTGGAAATCATAATATTTTTTGGATATCATCTATGTGCTTTTATTTATTATGATGCTCTTAAAACCCTAGAGTGCAACATATACACTCTATACTATTATTTTATTGTAAGGAGATGATTTTATGCTTGTTGAGGAAAATGAAGATGATTTACTAGGATTAACCTTGACCTCCTTTAACTCATCCACTTAAACATTTACCTCCCCATATTCCATTCCTTCAAAATTTACCTCCTCATTTTCCTCCATACCTTTAAATCCTTCTATATTTGATCTTAGATATTTTAATTCCTGATTCCATGTGTCATTTTCATTCTAATGGTGAATCGAGTGAATTATAATGGCCTTTCCAATTTGATGATGTAGATGAGTTTTTCTTGCCACTTTATTATGAGTGGAAAATCATTAATTTGGCTCAACATATCATATGATACGATCTCCTTGTTTCATATTGAAGTTTGCATCATGCCCAAAACTTTTCATATATTTCTCCATTATTTTCACTTTGCAATATCTTGTCATGTATCCATTTTTATGATATTTGTGATACAAGAATGCGATGTTTTCATAATCCACTTGCTGATCCTATTTTGTTGATTTAGATTCAATCCTAATAGACTATGGTAATGGTTTAGAAATAACCATAGAAATATATATTTTAGTGTATATAACATGCCTTCCCTCAGTAGTTGGTCCTTCTTAGATAAAATCTCATAGTTTATTGCTAATATTCTTCAAAATATCCATATTGAAAATTTAATAAGTCCAAAAGAGCCTAATCCATATCAATTTTTTTTAATATGATGTCTTTACAAAAAAATTCTCACCTCGTGATCTTAAATATAAAGAATCCATTCATTATTTTATCCATTATTTTTAAACTAGAGAAGATAATAAGAAAAAATCCTTTTGGAATAAGAGTCATGGAGTAATTTGAATTCAATATATACTTTCATATGTTCCAATTTTGAATCTCAAAGAAACCTAGTCAGTATTCACAGAACTTAAATATTAATCCTCTGGTTTTAAGAACCATTATATTATGCTCAATCATATCATCCTTGATAATCGCTTCTAGTGTAGTATCTACTTCATAGATAGGGTTTGTTATAAATTTGTTTTTCCTCTTATTGCTAACTAGGGCATCCATACTTCCAACTAGGGTATACTTATTTCTAACTAGGGTATTCTTACATTAGGTAAGGACTTTAAAAAATGACTTTCCTGCCATGTTACCTTGATTTTCTTCACATGAATATTTTAGGTTTTGTGTTTCTCCTAAGATATAGAACAAGACAAAGTGGTTATCACTTATTGTGTGTAATTTACTTCTTGATTTTACTTTCTGCTTCCTACTCAGGCCTCATCCTTGCACCTATCTTGCCCTCATTCCTAGCTCAATAAAAAATTATCAATACTTATTCTCAGGGTTATGCATAAGGTATTAGACTAAAAAGGTACTTGTAAAAAAATGGCAAATCCTAATAAAAATCAAGGTGAATCATAGCGAATCCTAAGCAAATCAAATCAATCATATTCACACCAAAATTTGGGGTATTTGAAGCCCTAAAATGGAAAGTTATATTTGGTGCAAATTTAGACCTATAAATTGACCTTATAACTTCATAAAAATACCACCATTAGATCATGATTGAAAAACTCTTTCCAACGAGTATAAATATGCCTATGTTTGGATATATATTGTGGTGAATTTATCCTAAGAAAAAAATGGTCCTAAAAATTTTAGGTGAATGGGCTGACGTCGAGGGTCCTCATATTCACCAATTTCCAATTTTGAAAATCCTAATATTTGCCCAATTTGTGAATATTCACCACTATGCATAACCCTGCTTATTCTTTTAGTATCATTGAAAAACTTAAATTTTATTACAAAATATGTTTATTTTAAACTAATATATAAGGTCAAAGCAAAATGTGTTTTTGTTTACTTTTTCAATTTTAATGAATTAGAAATATGAATTAAATAAAAGGAAAAAAATCCTTTTCAAATCTAGATTATTTCATTTAAACAAGGTTGATTAAAAATGAGAAGCCATATTAATTAATTGTAATGTTTGAAATGAAATAATTTTTAATATGTCAAGGAAACCATAAATAGTATATGGAACTAGAAGTTTTTATATAATTTTGGATTTGAGCCTTGGACCTTCTATTCAAAGTTCTAAATTATTAATAACATCCAAGAAATAAAAACACTATAACGATTTACAATTTCAAAAATAAAATTGATCAACAAAGTTAAAAAGTTCATTATCATTTTTAAAGTGTGTTTCTTCTACTATTGATTTTGATGAGAATTTCCCCTAATTTTTCTATTTTGAATTCTTCAAAAAGTTTCATTAATGACTTCACTTTTAAAGTGTCTCTATGTGCACTATTGATGTCCTTATAGGCTTTGCATTCCATGACAAAATAATTTTCAATCTTCACTACTTCTACTATGTAAAATACATGATCTTAAGAATGTGAAGGTAACCAAATTTAATGGAAAAGTAGGAGGAAATGCAGTTGAGTCATGGCTAAAAGAAGTAGAATCCTTCTTCTCCATGAAAAATTACTCATTTGAGACTAGGACTATGTGGGCTACCCTTCATCTATTGGAGGTAACCCTAGAATGGTGGGACATGTTGAGTTTAGGTAGAAATATCTAAGCTATGAAAATCAAATGGGATGATTTTGTTGAGGCTTTTAAGAAAATATTTCTTTTGGAGTATTTTTATGTAGAGAAATTTGAAGAATTCTCTATTCTTCAACAAGGTTCACTATCAACAAAAGTGTATTTCGAAAGATACATGAAACTCTTGAAGTATATCCTATAGTATGAGAACAATGAACGACTAAAAGTGTATATGTTCATTCTTGGGATAAAGCCTAAAATAAGGATGGTGATCAATATTCTCAAACCTAAAACTTTTTAGGAGGCCTATGACTTGGTTATACAAGAGGAAACTAATCTTTAAACTAAAAAGTCCTTCAATTATTCAGGATTATTAGAACAAGAGAGACTAGAACTCAAGAAAAGGAAGAGTGTTGGGTTTGTGAAGTGGGACAAGGAGTAAAAAAAGAAACAAGGAAAATCAAAAGTTCAATAATAAGAACAATGGAGGGAAAGGGCAAAACAAGAAGAAATTACAAAAAGGGGATAAGCCAAATCCTCATCCCTCTAAGAAAATAGAATTAGTACATAACAAAAAATTAGAGGAGAAAAGACAAGAGAGACCATAGGCACCTAAAATAGGTTGATATATATGTGAAGGACCTCACTATGCTAAGAAATATCCCTAGATATCAAAGTCAAGTCATAGGGTAGATGAGCAGTCACATCGAATATATGTTGCCATTAGGAGTCATAATATGGACAGACAAGCTACATCAATTTTACTAAATGGTAAGTTGTATAATAAAGATATAAAAATATATAGTGGAGCTACTGATAGTTTTATTTACACTAGTATTATTGGGGATATGCTTGAAAGACCTAGATTATTAGCACAAGGGTGGACAATTGAGTATGGTTTTAGTCAAACTTACTTAGTGGAGCAATGTTTATCTACAGTTGAGATAAATCTACCCAATGGGTCCACTATAATAATTTATATGTGGCACCTCTTCATGATTTTGATGTTATCCTAGGGATGGATTGGTTGAAGGATCATGGAGCCTTAATCAACTTCCAAGATAGGTGGATGGATTACACCGACAAGGATAAGAGGAGAGTAAGGGTTCAAAGTGGGCAAGGTTATTTCCAACCTCATTTGCTTTTAGCTATGTAGTTAAAGAAATCCATCAAAAGAGGTGGTATACTATATGTAGTAAATATCAATGGGAAGACTAGAGAAAAGAGAGATGAAGAAATATTCAAGAAGCATCCAATTATCCATGAATTTTAGGATGTATTTCCTAAAGATATTTCAAGTCTACCTACTTGGTGAAAATTTGATCACTATAAATGAATTAATAGCAAGGGTTGAACCCATTTTAAGGACACCATATAGGATGACCCAAATTGAGTTGCAAGAACTAAAGGTGCAATTGTAATACTTGCTAGAAAAGGGTCTAATCAAACCTAATGTGTTGCCTTTGGGTGCTTTGGTATTATTTAAAAAAAAAAGGATGCATCCTTGAAGTTGTGCATAGATTATAGGATGTTGAATAAGGAAACCATTAAAAATAAGCATCACTTATGATGAATTGATGATCTCTTTGATTAGATAAAGGATGCTACCATATCTAAGATCAGGATATCACCATCTAAGGATTTGGGAAGAGAATACCTTATTTTATATACACTATTAAAGGGCATCATTACTAGTTTAAATAGCATGTGAGATGTGTTTTTATTTAACTTATGTATGTAATTGATAGAAAATTTGGTATTATGCTTAACGGGTGTTTTTAGTGGAAACTATGTATAAATGCAGGGTTTACTACTGATATGGTGTTTTCCAATCTATATCACACTTGGACCTGGCATGCTTCTGGTTCAATGAGTCTACGACATATTGGGAAGGCTTGTTACTCTTTAGGAAGGTGCCTTACTCTTCAAGCAAGTGCCTTACTCTAGCACCTTAATCAAGTAGGCGCCAAGCAGGTGCCTTACTCAAGTAGACACCTACCATACATTGGAGGAGCCTTACTCTGACCTAGTCAACTTTGACTAGTTGACCACGGAGCTACGAAGGATGTCGCACGTGAAGACAAAGGAGATATTCTATTTTATATATTATTATTAAAATAGAATAAAACATCTATTATTAAGTGATTGGCAAATTAAACTTTGCAAGGTGAAGAATTTTTTTTCATGAACAGAACAGAGCGATAATTATCTAGTGAATCAATGTGCATGAACAAGACAATGCGATTATCCAGTGAATCAATGTGCATGAACAAACAATGTGATTATTCGGCGATCGATGTGCGTAAATAGACAATGTGAAAAATTCGAAAAATAATCTATTTTTCTTTGGTGACTAAGATGGACAAACATGCGAATTGATTTATTATTGATTATAATATCAGACATATTTTGATAAAAATAGAATATGCATAATTTATCCTATGGGTAAAATTAGTGTGTGACTGTTATTATTAGTGCATGATTGTTAGGATTATCTGGCTGGAATTTTTACAACATATTTACTGTAACTACAAGTCTGAAATAGACTTGCCTAAATTTGTAACAGAGGAAATTTGTGCATTGTATAAATGCATAGGTCTTCCGTCAGAGAAAAAATGATTAATATTAAACAAATTATTCTTCAATTCATTCTTTGTTTAATTATTAAGAGTGCAACTCCTCTTATTCGAGCAAGCTCTATGTAGCTAGCCGTGCAGACTATCTGCGGGAGCTTGGGACTACTCCCTGCAGTAGCCCTCCCCTATTTTATTTTTGCTCTTTATTTTCAGTAGATTAGATTTATTGTTTTATTTCTTGTTTTAATTAATTTAGCTGTGTGTTTTATTTATTACATTTTATTTTTGCACTTTATTTTCAGCACTTTAATTTTAGCTTGTAATTTATTTATTTAATTTTTCACACTTAGTTTATTTAGTTTGGCTGAAATCAAAATGCATAAACATCCCCCACCAAACTAAATAAGGTACAGATGGATTCATTCCCCTACACTATAGGCATATACTATGCGTGACACTTGTAAGTTTATGGAATTATCGGATTGATAATTTATGGAAGAGAAATGATTGTTTTTCAAGACATAATTTCTTCTCACCATTTTGGTGTCGTTGCCGGGGAGTATCATTGAAAAATACCTATAGATCTTTTACCTGATAAGTGTGAGTCCACCAAGGGACTTTTCACAAAGCCAAAAATAGTTTCCAGCACAGTCATAGCCAAATCCCATAGGCAACAATTTAAATTTACCAGCTTCTTAGGTAAATACGGGAATGAACCTGATGTACCATAATTAAGTGTAGAAGTAGGAATAAATTGTGTTGTTGAAAAAAAAATAGAAAATCAGGTGATGAAGGATTTCCATCATGCTTTGAATGGTTTCAAGAAATCAAAGAAATAGCACAACATAGGTCTAATTGAAAATTTTTAGGGGTGTGTTTTTCTGCAGAAACCATTGGAAAATTATGCCTCTAGAAGCTTGGTTTTAAAAATAATTTTTTTTAGACTTAACGCTTTACAACATATTGGAAAATTATTTTAATGATGTAGGGAAAATGATAGAGCTGAATTTAAAATAACATATTTTTATGGAGTATGCTCTTCACTTGCACTTAAGGCGACCTGGTGAATCAAAAAATAGCACATGTTTTTAAAATATTGCTATGCCCTATTTTATTCAAGGTGCTAGCCCATAGATAGTCATTTTCCAGCCTACACATTTTATCGTAATGTTGAAAGAGTTTGGTTGTGAGGCCATGAAGGAAAATACTCTTCTCATGCTACAACATATCAAACTAGTTGATCAAGAAGGAGATGATTTTGAGAAGACTAGTTTAGATGTAGGCATGGGGGAGACCCCACCTTCATCAATATCACCAACAACACAATGAATGTTGGTTGCAGTGTTCATGGAAAATATAAATCATCTACTGAAAAGGCTCCAAGATTAAAGAGCAATTCAAAAACGTAGTTTTTTGCTACTTTTTGGAAGAGAGTTTCCTCTTTCCCGAGGACTAGCTTGGTCCAGAAGGGAAATGAGAAATCTCCAATCAGTAGCTAAAAAATAGGGGAGGAGCTTGGAATAAATTAGATGTCTGCATGAAGTTCACATGGTTCCTGAGAACGATAAAAAATATGAATGGAGCCCATAGTGACCAAAAAAAATAGTACATAAATATTAACGAGGTGTCTCATGGAAGCGTCATAGTTGAACACACGATACACGTTGGAGATGATGATGAACGAACGAATTTATCCTCACTCCAAGAAGTAGAGGATTGCAATGTTGCTCTAATTCTACCTATGGAAGAAAAAATTTGGAGGGGGATCACTCTGATTCGGATGCACGTGTGTTAGGACTGTATAAATTTAAATCAATTGAAAAAGGGTGACATGGCACATGGTGAGAAATTAATAACACAAAAACAATAATCCCTATAAATGCATTCGAAGAGAGATACGTCAAAGCGGGATTAAAATATTTTTATATGTGCCATTGATGATGAGTTGAGTATTTCAAATGCACAGTGCCAAAATTACATATTTTTTTGGTAGCATTTTAAATGTGGAAAATAAATTATAGAGAAGAGATGAAATTTCACTACGGTGGAGGAGAATACCACATTTTTTATCACCAAATCACAGTGTTGCAGTTGAAATTATGTTCTATTATGCAGATGATGAAAAAAAAATATGAGACAAGATCTGTTCCGATCATGGCAGAACAGATAAAAAAAAATAGTTAGAATTTTATTAATGCCTTTAGTTTAGTTTTTTATGTTTTGCAGGGTAGCATGAAGTGCGAAGATGTCATACCAATAGTTTTTAGAAGTGCCTTAATACAAAAGCAGATGCCTTACTCTGGTGGTGCAGTGCCTTGCTCTGGTGGTGCTATGCCTTACTCTAGTGGTGCCTTACTCTAGTGGCGCGACACCTTACTTTGGTGGTACGATGCCTTACTATGGTGGCACGAATCCTTACTCTGGTGGTGTGGCACCTTAATCTAGTGGTGCGGTGCCTTACTCTGGTGATGCCTTACTGAGGTAGGCACCTTACTGAGGTAGGCGTCTTACTAAGGTAGGTGCCTTACTAAGGTAGGTGCCTTTCTCAGGTAGGCACCTTACTCAGGTAGATGCCTTACTAAGGTATATACCTTACTAAGGTAGGCACCTTACTGAGGCATCTTACTTAGGTAGGCACCTTACTCAGGTAGGCACCTAGTAGGCACCTTACTCAAGTAGGTGCCAAGCAGGCACCTTGATCCATCAGTAGAGGTATGCACCACTCAATGTCCATCAGCGGAGGTACTTGATCATAGTTGGAAAAGAGAAAAAAATGGCAACTTGATGTCATACGTCAAGAGTGCACTGATTATTATAAAAAAAATAGGCCGCATAGAGTCTTTCCTACTTAGCATAAAAGTTTTCCCTACTTTCATGTGTTGCAATTATTTTTCTTTTGCAGGGGAAGTGGCCTGATTGTACGAAAAATAGGCATCTTGGAGACAAGGCCTAAATTGACTCAACATCTGTGAACCTGCATGTTTTTTTAGAAGGTATAAACTCGACTATTTCCATCCGAAGGAGATAGTCACAATTTGGGAATGGATGTGGGTGTTAATTTCATGCAAAGGGAAGAGGTACCCACCTCTGTGTTTGAGTAAAGTAGATGCTGACGTAGTACGAAAAAGAAAATTGGAGGGCCTAATCAACTCTACCATAGCAGATGCGTTAGCAACTACTCACTTTTCAACACCATGTGGGCGCCTTCATTTCAGGCATTTTATCTCATGTATTTTATGGCACACTGATTGTTGGAAGGTTAAAAAAAAGAGAGAATATGATGGATGGAAAAGAAAAATAGTGCTTAAAAGTAGTTGAAGCCCTTCCCTAAGAAGAGAATTGTAGATCCACTTTATCCCAATAGTGCTCAACTTCTTCTCCCTATATTGAGGGTTCCTGTTGCTCAGTGTGGAACCTGATGTTCAGAGGGCTACATACCTATTGCATAGAGGGACCTGTTACTAGTGATGAGGGCATCACCAATTTAAGTGGGGGAGGATTTGGGTGAACTTGATACTGGTGACGAGGGCATCACCAATTTAAGTGGGGGAGGATTTGGATGAACTTGAATCTCCTACAAATAAATAATAATAATAATAATAATTATTATTATTATTATTATTATGGCTATAGTGCAGTCGTATGAGCAACAAAGTCCCCCTACCTATTCTCATCATGGATATGGCACTTACTTTCATAAAAACAATTCCCCTGCCATTGCAATTTTCAGCATATGCACTATTGGTTATGTTTTGGGTGTGCATTGCAAGTTTGAATCCCAAAGGAGAAAGAGACCTTGTGATTTTTGGTGGTGGTTGTGATTTTTTTATCTACCCATAATTTAATGGTTGATCATGACTGGTTTCATTACTAGAGCAGCGACACTTAGAGGAAGAACATTGATGATTAAAAGTGTGGATGAAGAAGGAAACTAGAGAAAAAAAATAATAAATTCTTCAGGAGCACCAATGTCATAACAATCCCATTTTGCTGGTACACCATGGTTATAGGCATAATAAAGATATTTCACACAATCAGCATCATACAGATCATAACCTACAAAATTCACCTAGGTATGTATTGTGTTTTCTATTGATTATATGTAGAGTTATTTTAAAAATAATTTTCTATACTAAAATCAGTAGATGCCTCTTTAAATCCTCTCTGTAAAACTCTCCCATAAAAGTTCAAGCACATGAAATGGCCTGGATATGAGAAAAACTTCCTCAAAATAATTATATATATGTATAAAACAATCCAGTCGCAGTGTGATGGCATAATCTCCAATTTGGAGTTTTGAGGCGATCTAGATGATGAATTGCAAAGCTAAATAGCGGGTTGGGTAACTTTCACCATCGTATGACTTTGGTGTGCACTCTTAAGCAGAATAAAAATGTTTGGTTTCAATCTAGAAGTGGATTCACGGAGGAACAAAAGAACACCCGCTCCAATCTAGAGCAATTGTAGTTTATCCCGCAACACTTCTCTTTATGCCGCAATTCTTGAGCAAGATGGAAATTTGTGAAAATATTTGGGAATGGAATGACATTCGGTGGAAAATATAGTGGACCAAATTTACAATTATCTCACGTCACCCTTTGGTTTGAAACTAAGTGGAACAACAATTTGCTAGAAGATACATGGGGGAAAAAGCTGAATGTAAATCCATTGAAAAAAAAAAGACAAAAAAAATTGTGGCATTCGGGTGAATAAATTTGGCACTTTCGCATTGTGACAAAGGTGACTAGCACATGTAGACAATGCTACTCCGTACCAAAAAGGAGGGTCAAACATGTTTCAGACATGGGTAAATGTAGCGGTAGGCGACCACACTTATTTTTAAATTTGGTCTCACCAAATTAGACCAATATACAAAACTGAAAAATGTGGCCCTATGATAGCTACTTGAAGGCTTGGATGGGAAATTACACAGCATCATTTATCAAAATCAGTGTAGTGTGCTTTCGCTAGTGCTATAGTGTTTAATAAAGAAAATGCAGTGTAGTGTGCTTAATGAAGAAAACACGAATGCTAAAGACATATAAAATAGAGATGCTTAGTGTATCCAAATTTTGGAGGTGTTGCAGTGCTTAATGAAAAGAAACAGAGATGTTGAAGAAAAAAAAAATTATTCCAAGAGGCTGTTATCACGAGGACATGATAATATTTAGGCATGGGGGGATGATGATCACCATAAATACTCATTTTATATACACTGTTAAAGGGCATAATTACTAGTTTAAATAACATGTGAGATGTATTTTTATTTAACTTATGCATATAATTGATAGAAAATTCAATATTATGCTTAACGGGTTTTTTTAGTGGAAATTGTGTATAAATGTAGGGTTTACTACTAATATGGTATTTTCTAGTCTACATCACACTTGGACCTGGCATGCTTATGGTTCAATGAGTCTACAAAATATTGGTAAGACTTATTACTCCTTAGGAAGGCGCCTTAATCATCAAGTACACACCTTACTCTAGCACCTTACTCAAGTAGGCGCTAAGCAGGCAACTTACTTAAGTAGGTACCAAGCAGGCGCCTTACTCAAGTAGGCACCTGCCATACATTAGAGGTGCCTTACTCAACTAGGTACTTGCCATACATTGGAGGTGCCTTACTTTGACCCAGTCAACTTTGACTAGTTGACCAAGGAGTTGCGGAGGATGTTGCACGTGAAGACAAAGGAGATATTCTATTTTATGCATTATTATTAAAATAGAATAAAGCATCTATTATTAAGTGATTGGTTGGATAAACTTTGCAATGTGAGGATTATTTTCTCATGAAAATAACAGAGTGATAATTATCCAGCGAATCGATGTGCATGAACAAGACAATGTGATTATCCAACGAATCAATGCGCGTGAACAGATAATGAGATTATCCGACGATCGATGTGCATAACTAGACAAAGTGAAAAATCAAGAAACTAATCTATTTTACATTGGTGAATAAGATGGAAAAATACGCGAATGGATTTATTACTGATTATAATATCAAACATTTTTTTATAAAAATAGAATACGCCTGATTTATCCTACGGGTAAAATTAGTGTGTGACTATTATTATTAGTGCATGATTGTTAGGATTGTGTGGCTGGAATGTTTACAACATATATACTATAACTGCAAGTCTAAAATAGACTTGCCTAAATTTGTAACAAAGGAAGGTTGTGGATTGTATAAATACACAGGTCTTTCGTGAGAGAAAAAAATGATTAATATTACACATAAATTATTCTTCATTTCATTCTTTGTTTAATTATTAAGAGTGCAACTTCTCTTATTCAAGCAAGATCTACGTAGCTAGCCGGACAGACTATATATGGGAGCTTGGGCCCACTCCTTGCAGTAGTCCTCCCTTGTTTCATTTATGTTCTTTATTTTCATTAGATTAGATTTATTGTTTTATTTCCTGCTTTAATTAATTTAGGTGTGTGTTTTATTTATTGTATTTTATTTCTGCACTTTATTTTTAGCATTTTAATTTTAGATTGTAATTTATTTATTTAGTTTTTTGCACTTAGTTTATTTAGTTTGGCTGAAATCAAAATGCATACACATCCCCCACCAAACTAAATAAGGTACAGACGGATTCATTCCCCAAAACTACAGGCATATACTGTGCATGACACTCGTAAGTTTACGGACTTACCGGATTGATAATTTATGGAAGAGAAATGATTGTTTTTCGAGACATAATTTCTGCTCACCAATATTTATGTTGCTCTTAAGAATCTAAAATGCAAGAAATGGCCTTGTAAGTACTTTTTTCTTTATGTTGCATTAAAAACCCTAAATTGTACAGATGATCCTCCATAGTCATTACTTTCTTATGTTGCCTTGGAAATCATACTATTTTTTGGATATCATCTATGTGCTTTTTTTTTATGATGATCTTAAAACCCTAAAGTGCAACATATACACTCTATACTATTATTTTATTGTAAGGAGATGATTTTATGCTTGTTGAGAAAAATGAAGATGATTTACTAGGATTAACCTTGACCTCCTTTACCTCATCCACTTAAACATTTACCTCCCCATATTCCATTGCTAATTTACCTCCTCATTTTCCTCCATACCTTTAAATCCTTCTATATTTGATCTTAGATATTTTAATTTCTGATCCCATGTGTCATTTCTCTTCTAATGGTTGACTCGAGTGAACTATAATGGCCTTTCCCATTTGATGATGTAGAGGATTTTTTCTTACCACTTTACGATCTCCTTGTTTCATATTGAATTTTACATCATGTCCTAAACTTTTCATATATTTTTCCATTATTTTTACTTTGCAATATCTTATCATGTGTCCATTTTTATGATATTTGTGATATAAGAATGCAATGTTTTCATAATCCACTTGTTGATCCTATTCTGTTGATTTAGATTCAATCCTAATAGACTATGGTAATGGTTTTGAAATACCCATGGAAATATATATTTTAGTGTATATAGCATGCCTTCCCTTAGTATTTGGTCATTCTTGGATAAAATCTCCTAGTGTATTGATAATATTCTTCAAAATATCCATATTGACAAGTTAATAAGTCCAAAAGAGCCTAATCCATGTCAATTTTTTTAATATTATATGTCTCTACAAAAAAATTATCACTTCATGATCTTAATTATAAAGCATCCATTCATTATTTTATCCATTATTTTTAAACTAGATAAGACTATGAGAAAAACTCTTTTTCGAATAAGAGTCATGGAGTAATTTGAATTCAATATATACTTTCATATGTTCCAATTTTGAATCTCAAAGAAACCTAGTCAGTATTCATTGAACTTGAATATTAATCCTCTGGTTTTAAGAACCATTATGTTATGCTCAATCATATCATCCTTGATAATCACTTCTAGTGTAGTATCTACTTCATAGATAGGTTTTGTTATAAATTTGTTTTTCATCTTATTTCTAACTAGGGCATCCATACTGCCAACTAGGGTATCCTTATTTCTAACTAGGGTATTCTTACATTAGGTAAGGACTTTCAAAAATGACTTTCCTACCATGTTATCTTGATTTTTTTCACATGAATATTTTAGGTTTTGAGTTTCTCCTAAGATATAGAACAAGACAAAGTGGTTATCATTTATTGTGTGTAATTTACTTCTTGATTTTACTTTCTGCTTCCTACTCAGGCCTCATCCTTGCTCCTATCTTCCCCTCATTCCTAGCTCAATTTTTTTTATCAATACTTATTCTTTTAGTATCATTGAAAAACTTAAATTTTAATACAAAATATGTTTAGTTTAAACTAATATATAGGGTCAAAGAAAAATGTGTTTCTATTTACTTTTTTATTTTTAATGAATTAGAAATATGAATTAAATAAAAGAAAAAAAATCCTTTTCAAATCTAGATAATTTCATTTAAACAAGGTTGATTAAAAATGAGAAGCCATATTAATTAATTGTAATGTTTGAAATGATATAATTTTTAATATGTCAAGGAAACCACAAATAGTCTATGGAACTAGACATTTTTATATAATTTTGGATTTGAGCCTTGGACCTTCTATTCAAAGTTCTAAATTCGTAATATTATCCAAGAAATAAAAACACTATAACGATTTACAATTTCAAAAATAAAGTTTAACAAAGTTAAAAATTTCAATATCATTTTTTAGAGTGTGTTTCTTCTACTATTGATTTTAATGATAAGTTACCCTATTTTTTCTATTCTAAATTCTTCAAAAGGTTACATCAATTATTTCACTTTTAAAGTGTCTCTATGTGCACAATTGATGTCCTTATAGGCTTTGCATTCCATGACAACATAATTTTCAATATTCAATACTTCTACTATGTAAAATGCATGATCTTAAGAATGTGAAGGTAACCAAATTTAATGGATAAGTATGAGGAAATGCAGTTGAGTCATGGATAAAAGAGTTAGAATACTTCTTCTCCATGAAAAATTACTCATCTGAGACTAGGACTAATTGGGCTACCCTTCATCTCTTGGAGGTAACCATAGAATGGTGGGACATGTTCATTTTAGGTAGAAATATCTAAGCTATGAAACTCAAATGGGATGATTTTGTTGAGGCTTTTAAGAAAATATTTCTTTTGGAGTATTTTATGTAGAGAAATTTTAATAATTATCTACTCTTCAACAAGGTTCACTATTAACAAAAGTGTATTTCAAAAGATATATGAAACTCTTGAAGTATATCCTATAGTATGAGAACAATGAATGACTAAAAGTGCATAAGTTCATTCTTGGGATAGACCCTAAAATAAGGATGGTGATCAATATTCTCAAACCTAAAACTTTGTAGGAGGCCTATGACTTGGCTAGACAAGAGGAAACTAATATTTAAACTAAAAATTCCTTCAATTATTCAGGCTTGTTAGAACAAGAGAGACTTGAACTCAAGAAAAGGAAGAGTGTTGGGTTTGTGAAGTGGGACAAGGATTAAAACAAAAGAAACAAGGGCAATCAAAATTTCAATAATAATAACAATGGAGGGAAAGGGTAAAACAAGAAGAAATTACAAAAGGAGGATAAGTCAAATCCTCATCCCTCTAAGAAAATACAATTACTACATAAAGAATAATTAGAGGATAAAATACAAGAGAGACCATAGGCACCTAAGATAGGTTGATATATATGTGAATGACCTCACTATGCTAAGAAATATCCCTAGAGATCAAATTCAAGTCATAGGGTAGATGAGCAGTCACACCAAATATATGTTGCCACTAGGAGTCATATGTTGTACTTAGTATGGCACTGAGAGGGGGGGTGAATCAGTGTGGCATTCCAAAACATGAATTAACAGCTCTAAAAACCACATCAATTAAAACTTATAAACAAATATAATAAGTACAGCAAGAGAACATCACACAACACAGATTTTTAACGAGGTTCACCAAAATGGCTACTCCTCAAAAGAACGGTTGCTTGGACTACCATCCAAATCCAGCCTCTTGCAAAGCACCAACTTTACAATTTGTTTACCAGCACCAACTGGAAGGAGCACCAACCCCTTATTTATCTGCACCAACAGAAAGGAGCACCAACCCCTAATTTTCTAGCACCAACTGGACTTCAATTTTGAATGAAAATGTTTGACAAATACCTTTGTTATTGCAAGACTCTAATTGATCTACTTCACCTTTGCAATCTCTGCACACTCTACTCTTTCTTGCGCAATCTCTTCACACAATCTTCTGCACTGCTACAGCCAAACTTTGCAATCAACTTTGCCCTTTGCGCTCTCTGCACATTTTGCTTTCTCTGCTCACACGCTTCGCACACTCTGTGTCATTCCACACTCTGCTCTTTGTGTGCATTCACAATCACACTTTGAACAACTCGACACAACTAGCTCACATTATGCACTTCGCTATCATCTCGCCGATTCTACGCTATCTGCGCTTTTACGACCGCATCTCGCACTTCAACATTCACCCGATGGATACCTAAATCTCCAAATAGCCCCGCTTATATACTTGAGATTTTGAGATGAAAACCCTAATAGTAGTTGGCTGATTATGCAAATGCAAACCCTAATCTTGGTCGGCTGCAAACCCTAAACATGGTTGGCTGCAAACCCTAAATGTGGTCAATTGCAAACCCTAAAATCTATCAGCCTGCATTGAATGACTTCTAAACTGCCTATCCACTGCATTATTAGATCTAACTGCCTGAGTTGACAACAATGACAAAACTCTTGCAACACCTTGCTCAACATCATAATATGTACAAACAAGCTACATCGATTTTACTAAATGGTAAGTTGTATAATAAAGATGTAAAAATATATAGTGGAGCTATTGATAGTTTTATTTCTACTAGTATTATTGGGGATATGCTTGAAAGACCTATATTCTTAGCACAAGGGTGGAAATTTGAGTATGTTTTTAGTCAAAATTACTTAGTGGAGAAATTTTTATCTATATTTGAGATAACTCTACCCAATGGGTCCACTATAATAATTTGTGTGTGGCACCTCTTCATGCTTTTGATGTTATCCTAGGTATGGATTGGTTGAAGGCTCATAGAGACTTAATCAACTTCCAAGATAGGTGGATGGATTACACTAACAAGGATAAGAGGAGAGTAAGGGTTCAAAGTGGGAATAATTATTTTCAATGTCATTTGCTTTTAGCTATGTTGTTAAATAAATTCATGAAAAGAGGTGGTATACTACATGTAGTAAAGATCAATGGGAAGACTAGAGAAAAGAGAGATGAAGAAATATTCAAGAAGCATCCAATTTTCCATGAATTTTAAGATGTATTTCCTAAAGATCTTCCAAGTCTACCTACTTGGTGAAAATTTGATCACTATAAATGAATTAACACAAAGGGTTGAACCCATTTTAAGGACACCATATAGGATGACCCAAATTGAGTTGAAATAACTAAAGGTGCAGCTATAAGACTTGCTAGAAAAGGGTCTGATCAAACCTAATGTATTGACTTTGGGTGCTTTTGTTTTATTTGTGAAACAAAGGATGCAAATTTGAATTTGTGCATATATTATAGGATGTTGAATAAGGTAACAATAAAAAATAAGCATCACTTATGATGAATTGATGATCTCTTTGATTAGATAATGGATGCTACCATATCTAAGATCAGGATATCACCATCTAAGGATTTGGGAAGAGGATACCTCATTTTATATACACTGTTAAAGGGCATCATTACTAGTTTAATAGCATGTGATATGTATTTTTATTTAAATTATGCATATAATTGATAGAAAATTTTGTATTATGCTAAACGAGTGTTTTTAGTGGAAACTATGTATAAATGCAGGGTTTAATACTAATCTAGTATTTTCCAGTCTACATCACACTTGGAATTGGAATGCTTCTGGTTCAATGAGTCTATGACATATTGGAAAGGCTTGTTACTCTTTAGGGAGATGCCTTACTCTTCAAGCAAGTGCCTTTATCTAGCACCTTACTCAATTAGGTGCCAAGCAGGCACCTTACTCAATTAGGCACCAAGCAGGCACCTTACTCAAGTAGGTACTTGCCATACATTGGAGGCACCTTACTCTAACGCAGTCAACTTTTACTGGTTGACCACGGAGCTACAGAGGATGTTACACGTGAAGACAAAGGAGATATTCTATTTTATGCATTATTATTAAAATAGAATAAAACATCTATTATTAAGTGATTGGTCGGTTAAACTTTGAAGGTGAGGATTATTTTCTCATGAATAGAACAAAGTGACAATTATCCAGTGAATCAATGTGCATGAACAAGACAATACGATTATCTGGCGAATTAATGTGCCTGAACAGACAATGCAATTATTTGGTGATCGATGTGCGTAAATAGACAATGTGACAAATCAAGAAAATAATCTATTTTGCATTGGTGACTAAGATGGACAAACACATGAATGGATTTATTACTGATTATAATATTAGACATGTTCTGATAAAAACAAAATATGCCTGATTTATCCTACGGGTAAAATTAGTGTGTGACTATTATTATTAGTGCATGATTGTTAGGATTGTCTGGTTGGAATGTTTACAACATATCTACTGTAACTGCAAGTCTGAAATAGACTTGCCTAAATTTATAATAGAGGAAGGTTGTGCATTGTATAAATGCACAAGTCTTCCATGAGAGAAAGAAATGATTAATATTACACAAAATTATTCTTCATTTCATTCTTTGTTTAATTATTAAGAGTGCAAATCCTCTTATTCTAGCAAGCTCTACGTAGCTAGCCGGGCAGACTATCTACGGGAGCTTGGGACCACTCCCTGCTGTAGTCCTCCCCTATTTCATTTATGTTCTTTATTTTTAGTAGATTATATTTATTATTTTATTTCCTCCTTTAATTGATTTAGCTGTGTTTTTTATTTATTACAATTTATTTCTGCACTTTATTTTCAGCACTTTAATTTTAGCTTGTAATTTATTTATTTAGTTTTCCGCACATAGTTTATTTAGTTCGGCTGAAATAAAAATGCATACACATCCTCCATCAAACTAAATAAGGTACAGATGGATTCATTCTCAAAAACTGTAGGCATATACTATGCATGACACTCATAAGTTTACGGACTTACCGGATTGATAATTTATGGAAGAGAAATGATTGTTTTTCGAGACATAATTTCTGCTCACCATTTTGGCATCGTTGCCAAGGAGTGTCAAAACTGTAGTGTTATGATTTACAGGTTAGATAAAAATCCCATTTAAAAATACCTATAGATATTTTACCTGAGAAGTGTGAGTCCACCAAGGGCCTTTTCACAAAGCCAAAAATAGTTTCTGAAACAATCAGAGCAAAATCCCATAGGCAATAGTTTAAATTTACCAGATTCTTAGGTAAATATGGGAATGAACCTTACATACCATAATTAAGTGTAGAAGTAGGAATAAATTGTGTTGTTGAAAAAATTTAGAAAATCAGGCGATGAAGGATTTCCATCATGCTCTGAATGGTTTCAAGAAATCAAAGAAATAGCACAACCTAGGTCTGATTGAAAAATTTTAGGGATGTGTTTTTATACAGAAACCATTGGAAAATTATGCCTCTAGAAGCTTGGTTTTAACAATGAAATTTTTTTATAGACTTAACGCTTTGCAACATATTGGTAAATTCTTTTAATGATGTAGGGAAAATGATAGAGCTGAATTTAAAAGAACATGTTGTTATGGAGTATGCTCTTCACTTGTGCTTAAGGCGACCTGGTGAATAAGAAACAAGCACATGTTTTTAAAATATTGCTACGTCTTGTTTTATTCAAGGTGCTAGCCCACAGATAGTCATTTTTTTGCCTGCACATTTTACTGTAATGTTGAAAGAGTTTGGTTGTGAGGCCATGTAGGAAAATACTCTTCTCATGCTACAACATATCAAACTAGTTGATCAAGGAGATGATTTTGAGAAGAATAGTTTAGATGTAGGCATGGGGGAGACCCCACCTTCATCAATATCGTTAATAACACAATGAACCCTAGTTGCAGTGTTCATGGAAAAAATAAATCATCTGCTGAAAAGGCTCCAATGTTATAGAGCAATTCAAAAATAGATTTTTTTGCTACCTATTGGAAGAGAGTATCCTCTTTCCTGAGGACCATCTTGGTCCAGAAGGGAAATAAGAAATATCCAACTAGTAGCTAAAAAATAGGGGAGGGGCCTGGAAGAAATCAGATGTCTGCACAAAGTCCACATGGTGCCTGAGCACAATAAAAAATATATGAATGGAGCTCATAGTGGCCAGAAAAAATAGCACATAAATATCAACGAGGTATCTCATGGAAGCGTCATAGTTGAACACCCGACACATGTCATAGATGATGGTGAAAAAATGAATTTATCCTCACTCCAAGAAGTAGAGGATCACATTGTTTCTCTAATTCTACCTGCGAAAGAAAAAAAATAGAGGGGGGATCACTCTGATTTGGATGCATGTGTGTCAGGACTGTATAAATTTTAATCAATTGAAAAAAGGGTGACATGGCTAATGGTGAGAAATTAATAACACACAAACAATAAGCCCTATAAATGCATTTGGAGAGAGATACGTCAAAGCGAGATTAAAATATTTTATATGTACCATTGATGATGAGCTACGTATTTCAAATACACAGTGTAAAAATTACATATTTTTTTGGCAACATTTTTAAATATGGAAAATAAATTACAGAGAAGAGATGAAATTTCACTACAGTGGAGGAGAATACCACAAATTTTATCACCAACTCACAGTGTTGCAGTTGAAATTTTGTTCTCTAATGCGGATGATGAAAAAAAAAAGATGAGACAAGATCTGTTCCGGTCATAGTAGAACAGATAAAAAAAATAGTTAGAATTTTATTAATGCCTTTAGTTTAGTTTTTTATGTTTTGCAGGATAGCATGAAGTGCGAAGATGTCATACCAACAGTTTTTAGAAGTGCATTAATTTAGAAGCAGGTACCTTACTCCAACACCTTACTCTGGTGGTGCGGTGCCTTACTCTGGTGGTGTGGTACCTTACTCTAGTGGCATGATGCCTTACTCTGGTGGTGCGGTGTCTTACTCTAGTGGTGTGGTGCCTTACTCTGGTGGTATGGTGCCTTAATTTGGTAGCACCTTATTGAGGTAGGCGTCTTACTAAGATAGGTGCCTTTCTAAGGTAGGCGCCTTACTCAGGTAGGCATCTTACTCAGGTAGGTACCTTACTGAGGTAGACATCTTACTGAGGCACCTTACTGAGGCACCTTACTAAGGTAGGTGCCTTACTGAGGTTCCTTACTCAGTTAGGTGCCTTACTGAGGTAGGAAACTTACTGAGGTAGGCACCTTACTGAGGTGCCTTACTGAGGTAGGTGCATTACTTAGGTAGGTTCCCAATAGGTGCCTTACTCAAGTAGGTGCCAAGAAGGAACCTTGCTCCATCAGCAGAGGTATGCATTGCTCAATGTCCATCAGTGGATGCACTTGATCACAATTGAAAAAGAGAAAAAAAATGGCATCTTGATGTCATACGTCAAGAGTGCACTGATTATTATAAAAAATGGTCACACAAAATCTTTCCTACTTAGCATAAAATTTTTCCTTGCTTTCGTGTATTGCAATTATTTTTCTTTTGCAAGGGAAGTGGCTTGATTTTATGAAAAATAGGCATCTTGGAGACAAGGCCTAAATCGACTCAGCATCCATGAACCTGGATGTTTTTTTAAAAGGTATAAACTTGAATATTTCTATCCGAAGGAGATAGTCACCATATGGGCATGGACGTGGGTGTTAATTTCTTGCAAAGGGAAGAGGTACCCACCTTTGTGTTTGGGCAAAGTAGATGCTGATACAGTACAAAAAAGAAAATTGGAGGGCTTGATCAACTCTACCATAGCAGATGTGTTAGCAACTGCTCACTTTTCAACACCACGTGGGTGCCTTGATTTCATGCATTCTATCTCATGTATTTTTTGGTGCACTGGCTATTGGAAAGTTAAAAAAAACAAAAGAGAATCTGATGGCTGGGAAAGAAAAAGAGTGCTTAAAAGGAGTTGCAGCCCTTCCCTGAGAAGAGAACTGCAGATCCACTTTATCCTAGTAGTGCTCAACTTCTTCTCCCTAGATTGGGGGTTCCTGTTGCTCAGTGTGGGACCTAATGTTCAAAGGGTTGTAGACCTGTTGCACAAAGGGACCTGTTACTAGTGATGAGGGCATCACCAATTTAAGTGGGGGAGGATTTGGGTGAACCTGTTACTAGTGACGAGGGCATCACAAATTTAAGTGGGGGAGGATTTGGATGAACTTGAATCTCTTGCAAATAAAAATAAAAATAATAATAATTATTATTATTTTGACTGCAGTGTATCCGTATGAGAAAAAAAGTTCCCCTACCTATTCTCATCACAGATATGTTTCATACTTTCATAAAAAATTCCCTTGCCATCGCAATTTTCAGCATATGAACTATTGGCTATGTTTTGGGTGTGCATTGCGAGTTTGAATCCCAAAGGAGAAAGAGACCTCATGATTTTTGGTGGTCATTGTGATTTTGTTATCTACTCGTAATTTAATGGATGATCATGACTAGTTTCATTACTAGAGTAGCAACACTCAGAGGAAGAACATCGATGATTAAAAGTGTGGATGAAGAAGGCGACCAAAGAAAAATAATAATAAATTCTTCAGGAGCACCAACGTCACAAAAATCCCATTTTGCTGGTACACCATGGTTACAGGAAGCATGAAGACATTTCATACAATCGATATCATACAGATCAAAATCTACGAAATTCACCCAGGTATGTACTGTGTTTTCCGTTGATTATATGCAAAGTTATTTTAAAATAATTTCTATGCTAAACTCAGTAGATGCCTCTTTAAATTATCTCTGTCAAACTCTCCCATCAAATTTCAAGCACATGACATGCCTTGGATATGAGAAAAACTTCCCCAAAATAATTATATATATATATATATATATATATAAATAAATAAATCCAACCGTAGCAGGATGGAATAATCTCCAATCTGGATTTTTGAGGCAATCTAGATGGTGAATTGTAAAGCTAAATAGCAGTTTGGGTAACTTTCACCATCACCTGACTTTGGCTTGTACTCCAGAGCAGAATAAAAATATTTGGTTCCAATCCGACAGTGGATTCACGAAGGAACAAAAGAAGAACACCTACTCCAATCTAGAGCAATTGTAGTTTATCCCACAACACTTCTCTTTATGCCAAAATTATTGAGCGAGATGGAAATCTATACAAATATTTGGGATAAAAATGACATTCGATGGAAAAGACAATGGACCAGAGTTACAATTATCTCACGTAACCCTTTGGTTTGAAACTGAGCGGAATAACAATCTGTTGGAAGATATGTGGGGGTAGAAGCTAACTGTAAATCCATTGACAAAAAAAATGAAAAAAATTATGGCATTTGGGTGAATAAATTTTGCACTGCCGCATTGTGACAAAGGTGGCCAACACACATAGACAATGCTACTATGTACCATAAAGGATGATCAATCATGTTTCAGACATGGGAAAATGTAGCGGCAAGCGACCACACTTATTTTTACATTTGGTATCACCAAATTTTACCAATATACAAAACTAAAAAATGTGGTCCTATGATAGCTACCTGAAGGCTTGGATGGGAAATTACATGGCATAATTGATCAAAATCAGTGTAGTGTGCTTTCGCTAGTGATGCAGTGTTTAATAAAGAAAATATAGTGCAGTGTGCTTAATGAAGAAAATAGGGATGCTAAAGATAGATAAAATAGAGATGCTTAGTGTATCTGACTTCCGCAGGTGTCACAGTGCTTAATGAAAAGAAACAGAGATGCTGAAGAAAAAAATATATTATTCCAAGGGGCTATTGTCACGAGGACATGACAATATTTAGGAATGGGGGGATGATGAAAACAAAAATTGCTCATTTTATAGATACTATTAAAGGGAATCATTATTGGTTTAATTAGCATGTGAGATGTATTTTTATTTAAATTATGCATATAATTGATAGAAAATTTGGTATTATTCTTAACGGGTGTTTTTAGTGGAAACTATGTATAAATGTAGGGTTTACTACTGATCTGGTGTTTTCTAGTCTACATCACACTCAGACCAAGCATGATTTTGGTTCAATGAGTCTACGACATATTGGAAATGCTTGTTACTCTTTAGGAAGGTGCCTTACTATTCAAGCAAGTGCCTTACTCAAGTAGGCGCTAAGCAGGTGCCTTACTTAAGTAGGTACCAAGCAGGCACTTTACTCAAGTAGACACCTGCCATACATTGGAGGTGCCTTACTCTGACCCAGTCAACTTTGATTGGTTGACCAGGGAGCTATGGAGGATGTTGCACATGAAGACAAAGGAGATATTCTATTTTATGCATTATATATATATATATATATATATATATATATATATATATATATATATTTGAATTTACATGGTGGAATCGGTAGCCGCCACGAATCCGGGTAGGCTATCTAGCTTTTATGGCCGCCACAGTATTCTACGTTGTCCACCCTAGAATCTGCCACACAGATCTTCGCATAGTCCGCCCCTATAACCACCATGCCACAATAATTTTAAACATTTTACACCGTTGAAAGCACCAGGAAAGGGACAAGCGTTCAGTCCGACGAGGCCCAAGATTTGAACCATGGAATTTTATGCATTATTATTAAAATAGAATAAAGCATCTATTATTAAGTGATTGGTCGGTTAAAATTTGCAAGGTGAGGATTATTTTCTCACAAACAGAACATAGCAATAATTATTAAGTGAATCGATGTGCGTGAAAAAGATAATGTAATTATCCGGTGAATCAATGTGCATGAACAGACAATGCAATTATCCGATGATCGATGTGCGTAAATAGACAATGTGACAAATCAAGAAAATAATCTATTTTGCATTGGTGACTAAGATGGACAAACACGCGAATGGATTTATTACTGATTATAATATCAAACATGTTCTGATAAAAATAGAATATGCCTGATTTATCCTATGGGTAAAATTAGTGTGTGATTGTTATTATTAGTACATGATTGTTAGGATTGTCTGGCTGGAAATTTTACAACATATCTATTGTAACTACAAGTCTGAAATGGACTTGCCTAAATTTTTAATAGAGGAATGTTGTGCATTGTATAAATGCACAGGTCTTCCATGAGAGAAAAAAATGATTGATCTTACACATAAATTATTCTTCATTTCATTCTTTGTTTAATTATTAAGAGTGCAACTCCTATTATTCGAGCAAGATCTACGTAGCTAGCCAAGCGGACTATCTGTAGGAGCTTGGGCCCACTCCCTGTAGTAGTCCTCTCATGTTTTATTTTTATTCTTTATTTTCAGTAGATTAGATTTTTTTTTTAAGCGAAAAACCCCCTATGGGGTCGCCTTGGTCTAAGATACCACGAATAGTGGGTTAAACACCGTCAAAGTCACCCGAGGGTCACACCCAGCCCTACCCACACCAACATTATCAATTGGATTTTGGGTACCCAATTTAGCTTTTTTTTAGGGTGGAGATTCGAACCTGGGACCTCCCTTGGAGGATTGCCCTCTCCTCTCCAACTCACCTACAATACCTGGGTCCGGTAGATTAGATTTATTGTTTTATTTCTTGCTTTAATTAATTTAGGTGTGTGTTTTATTTATTACATTTTATTTCTACAATTTATTTTCAGCACTTTAATTTTAGCATGTAATTTATTTATTTAGTTTTCCGCACATAGTTTATTTAGTTTGGCTGAAATTAAAATGCATACACATCCCCCACAAAACTAAATAAGGTACAATCGGATTTATTCCCCAAAACTGTAGGCATATACTATGCATGACACTCGTAAGTTTACGGACTTACCAGATTGATAATTTATGGAAGAGAAATGATTGTTTTTCGAGACATAATTTCTGCTCACCAATATTTATGTTGCCCTAAAGAATCTAAAATGCAAGAAATAGCATTGTAAGTACTTTTTTCTTTATGTTGCATTAAAAACCCGACAGTGTACATATAATCCTCCATAGTTATTACTTTCTTATGTTGCTTTGGAAATCATAATATTTTTTTGATATCATCTATGTGCTTTTCTTATTATGATGCTCTTAAAACCCTAAAGTGCAACATATACACTCTATACTATTATTTTATTGTAAGGATATGATTTTATGCTTGTTGAGTAAAATAAATATGATTTACTAGGATTAACCTTGACCTCCTTTACCTCATCCACTTAAATATTTACCTCCCCATCTTCCATTGCTTCAAAATTTACCTCCTCATTTTCCTCCATACCTTTAAATCCTTCTATATTTGTTCTTAGATATTTTAATTTCTCATCCCATGTGTCATTTTTATTCTAATGGTTGAATCGAATGAACTATAATGGCCTTTCCCATTTGATGATGTAGATGAGTTTTTCTTGCCACTTTATTATGAGTGGAAAATCATTAATTTGGCTCAACATATCATATGATACGATCTCCTTGTATCATATTGAAGTTTGCATCATGCCCAAAACTTTTCATATATTTCTCCATTATTTTTACTTTGAAATATCTTGTCACGTGTCCATTTTTATGATATTTGTGATACAAGAATGCAATTTTTTCATAATCCACTTGTTGATACTATTTTTTGATTTAGATTCAATTCTAATAGACTATGGTAATGGTTTTGAAATACCCATGGAAATATATAATTTAGTGTATATAGCATGCATTCCCTTAGTAGTTGGTCCTTCTTGGATAAACTATCCTAGTGTATTGTTAATATTCTTCAAAATATCCATATTGACAAGTTAATAAGTCCAAAAGAGCCTAATCCATGTCAATTGGTTTTTAATATTATATATCTCTACAAAATAATTCTCACTTCATGATCTTAAATATAAAGCATCCATTCATTATTTTTAAACTAGAGAAGACAACGAGAAAAAATCCTTTTGGAATAAGAGTCATGGAGTAATTTGAATTCAATATATACTTTTATATGTTCCAATTTTGAATCTCAAAGAAACCTAGTCAATATTTATGGAACTTAAATATTAATCCTCTGGTTTTAAGAACCATTATGTTATGCTCAATCATCTCATCATTGGTAATCACTTCTAGTGTAGTATCTATTTCATAGATAGGGTTTGTTATATTTTTTTTTTCCTATTATTTCTAACTAGGGCATCCATACTTTCAACTAGGGTATCCTTATTTCTAACTAGTGTATTCTTACATTAGGTAAGGACTTTCAAAAATGCCTTTCCTGCCATGTTACCTTGATTTTATTCACATGAATCTTTTAGGTTTTGAGTTTATCCTAAGATATAGAACAAGAAAAAGTGGTTATCACTTATTGTGTGTAATTTACTTCTTGATTTTACTTTCTTTTTCCTACTCAGGCCTCATCCTTGCTCCTATCTTGCCCTCATTCCTAGCTCAATAAAAAATTATCAATACTTATTATTTTAGTATAATTGAAAAACTTTTTTTTTTTTTTAAATATGTTTAGTTTAAACTAATATATAAGGTCAAAGAAAAATGTGGTTCTATTTATTTTTTCATTTTTAATGAATTAGAAATATGAATTAAATAAAAGAAAAAAAATCCTTTTCAAATCTAGATAATTTCATTTAAACAAGGTCGATTAAAAATGAGAAGCCATATTAATTAATTGTAATGTTTGAAATGAAATAATTTTTAATATGTCAAGGAAACCACAAATAGTCTATGGAACTAGATTTTTTTATATAATTTTGGATTTGAGCCTTGGACCTTCTATTCAAAGTTCTAAATTCTTAATAACATCCAAGAAATAAGAACACTATAATGATTTACAATTCAAAATATAAAATTGATCAACAAAGTTAAAAAGTTCAATATCATTTTTTAAAGTGTGTTTCTTCTACTATTTATTTTAATGATAAGTTCCCCTATTTTTTCTATTCTCAATTCTTAAAAATTTTACATCAATTATTTCACTTTTAAAGTGTCTCTATGTGCATTATTGATGTCCTTATAGGCTTTGCATTCCATGACAAAATAATTTTTCAATATTCACTACTTCTACTATGTAGAATACATGATCTTAAGAATGTGAAGATAACCAAGTTTAATGGAATAGTAGGAAGAGATGCAGTTGGGTCATGGCTAAAAGAGTTAGAATCCTTCTTCTCCATGAAAAATTACTCATCTGAGACTAGGACTATGCGGGCTACCCTTCATATCTTGGAGGAAACCCTAGAATGGTGGGACATGTTCATTTTAGGTAGAAATATCTAAGCTATGAAACTTGAATGGGTTGATTTTGTTGAGGCTTTTAAGAAAATATTTCTTTTGGAGTAATTTTATGTAGATAAATTTGAAGAATTATCTACTCTTCAACAAGTTTCACTATCAACAAAAGTGTATTTACAAAGATATATGAAACTCTTGAAGTATATCCTAGACTATGAGAACAATAAACGATTAAAATTGTATATGTTAATTATTGGGATAGAGCCTAAAATAAGGATGGTGATAAATATTATGAAACCTAAAACTTTGTAGGAGACCTATGACTTGGCTAGACAAGAGGAAACTAATCTTTAAACTAAAAAGTCCTTCAATTATTAAGGCTTGTTAGAACAAGAGAGACTTGAACTCAAGAAAAGGAAGAGTGTTGGATTTGTGAAGTGGGATAAGGAGTAAAACAAAAGAAACAAGGTGTATCGCTCCAAATTTTTCACACCCTTACCTTCAGGCTATAGGATCCGTGCCCGGAAGGGGGATGTGAAAAGGATGGGACAATACCTCGGACTGAGAGGCCTTGCGAAGGTCCCGCCTCTCGGGGGAGGTGTATTATGGTGATTTTTCGATGGATGGTGGGTTCACCAAGAAACGTTTGAATGGCAGTTTCCATGCCTAGGTTGGGAATGTGTTTAATGTGTTCAGTTTTATCTTTAAACATTCGAGTCCTAGGTTTGGCCAAATGAATCTAAGTTGTTCTATTATGAAAATGCAGACTAAATGAAATACAACAAACAGATTTGAACAGAAATAGAGAGAAAAAGCTAAATTAAAGAGCCATACCTGATCCGGATGTCTGATGGAGGTTCTGATTCTTGAAGCGAGACAGGATCGTCTGGAATTTGACGGGATCGTCTCCGACCTGCGAGGATCGTCTGAGATCTGACGAATTCATCAGACGAATTCGTCAGAGACCTACAAACAGAGAAATAGACACAAAATACAAAAAATGCAGCAATGCTAATAGAGGATAATGATGTAAAATGACAATAAGGATGTTAAGAGATAATCCCGAATAGAAATGCAAGTAAGTTGCAACACTTTAATAGCTAATCATGACCTTATTATGCAATTAAACTACATGGGTGAACTCCAAGATGCAAAATAATAAAGAATAATCATAAGATTAACTAAATACAGAATAATGCAGCAGAAAAGAATGAAGAAATGCAAACTCTGGGCACTGATTGCCCCCAATGCAGACTGCAGTCGAGATCATCTCGAATTGGTGCGAAATCGTCTCGAATTGAACAGGATCGTCCACGACGAACTGAGCTTGCTCCGGCTAAAAAATACTAAGGTTCCTGCAAATAAATTTGGACAAATATGGAGGCAAATAATAATTTAAGACGGTCTAATGCACGTAGAACTTGTGTTGCAGGAAATTTCAGCCAGGGGGATGCCAAGGGGGAGTCCTAAGTTTAAATAGGCTTAGGAGGGAGGTTAGGAGGTTGGAGATCATCCCAATTTGGGAGATCTCCAATGGGGGAGGGTCTCTAACGGCGCAGACACGCTTCTGCCCGGATTAGAGACGCCGTTGGAACAGAGGCTAATTGTGAAAAATTAGTTTTGGGACAAGATCGTCTGGACGTCCTAGCCCAGACGAAATCGTCCGATCTGAGGCGATATCGTCTGATCGGCGACGATATCGTCAAACGGTCAAAACAAACTCTAAAAATGGCACGGGAAACGAGGAAACGGGTTAAGCGGCGGTTTAGGAGCGGTTTTGGGGTTAAAATTTGAATTTGAATTATTACTAAAGTAATTGTAATTATTTAAGGTTTTACTGCGCCAATTTTAGGGTGCTACATTTTGCCCCCTCTTTAGCGAATTTTCCAAAGAAAATGCGTTAAAGATGAGTTCTTCTCGATTTACGAGAAAGCAAAAATTATTCCCATTTTCAAGCGACGATTCTAGGTCGAATCGTACGACAGCTTACTATGGTGCCCCCTCCGTGTTTTTACCCAAATCGAACGTTTGAGGTAAAAACGCGAAAAAGCTAAATTTTTAAAAAATTGTTTTTAAGTGTTTTGAATAAAATTAAGAAAAATAGGGTAAAACCCTAATTCATTGTTACTGTTCATTTTTTTCATTTTCTGGTTTCTGGAGCTCTGGAGACAAAAATGGTCGAGACAGCGCACAGATCGACAGAGGTCCGACGCGGGCTACGGGTAAGGGTCTAAACTTAGTTTAGAGTGCTTTAATTTAGAATTTCATGCTTTTTAGATTAGATTTGATTGATTTTTGAGCATCGCGGCCGTTTTTGGGCCGTCGACGTCGTCGAGACGAAATCGTCTCGATTTCGACGAAATCATCTCGATATCGCCGATTTCGTCCAAGGGCGAAATCGACGATAGGGGGACGATTTCGTCTAATAAGGGACGATCTCCTCATGCGAAATCAGAGACGAATTTGCTCAAATTTGGGACGATATCGTCCAATTGTGGACGATATCATCATTTATAAAATTGAACTTATTTTGACTTGCATTTTTAATTAATGATTTATTAATGATTTTTATTGTTGATTTTGTTTATGTTGCAGAGAGGATTACTAAAGAGCGAGAGAATGGAAATATGACGGGTTGAGGGATGACTTGGCTGCTCTATCTCAGGCAGAGCGAGATCAGCTGGCTCAGGCCGACCGGATGCCACAGGTTTCTACAGATATGGGGCTATTGACAGCCCTAGCAGAGAGGTGGTATCCGGGTTCTTCCTATTTTTGGTTACCGACAGGGGAGATGACTCCCACACTGGAGGATGTATGGAGGATTTTGAGGATCCCCATACAAGGACGGCTGATCACTCCCACGGCCAATCAGGGCCACGCGATGATGCGACTATGTGGCGATCCGAGCTTCGCCCTGGAGAAGGGCGGAGTGAATATCGAGTCGCTACGCCAGATGCCTGGGCATCTAGACTCACACGGGTTTTGGCTGGGGTGGTAGGTGGACTTCTGCTGTGCCACCAGAGTGGATGCAGGATACCATGGCTACTGACAGATGTGGTCTGTGACATGAGAGACCACGGGTACAGGTTTGCTTGGGGGAGCTTTGTACTCTACCGGTTGTATAGGATCCTGCATGGGGTCGTATACAAGGGCGGCCGATGTCCGGTTATGACATCGCTACTACAAGTTTGGTGCTGGGAGCACATCACGGTGCGGAGGCCGGTAGGGCTTCCACTGATAGGGATTGACGGGGAGAGGCCCCGAGTTTTCTACTGGTGGCTCCGGAGAGGGGCACAGCGATGGATAGATCTGCCAGCATCCCGGAGACTACTAGACGACCTTGTCTCCGACCAGATCACCTGGAGGCCTTGGAGAGATCATCCAGGGTGGGCCGAGGATGGACAGGAGTTGGCTCGCATCAAGCGAGTCTGCTGGCTGAGGATGGAGAGGGGAGAGGTGGAGCTCCATCGGTACGACCGAGTTTTGAGGCAGTTCGGTCTACAGCAGGGGATCCCATCTCTCAGAGACTACGAGTTTTCCCGGACTGTCCAGGATAACACTATAGTTAGCGGGGCTCCGGATATGCAGCGATTCTAGAGTCAGGACGTAGATGATGCCCCCATTCAGCCGGTGGATGGGGACGACGTTGGGGTAGCCGACGGCTACGATGCCTAGTACACAGGCATCCGCCCTCCTCGGATGATGAGGGCTCAGGGTCCGATTCACGCAGTTGTGCGTCGGATGGGGAGGCGGCACCAGGCAGCCATTGAGGCAACACAGGGTCACGGTGGGAGAGAGCAGAGGAGACCACAAGCTCAGCAGAGGCCATGACAGCGGGAGAGGAGGGAGGAGAGACCCCCTTCTCCATAGAGAGAGAGACCACCATCGCCCGATAAGGGCAAGGGTGTGGACACAGGAGAGAGTAGTGAGATGGCTACTCTCCGGGCGGAGACTGTCCGTCTCCAGGCACAGGTGCAGACTTTGCAGGATGAGGCTGCACGCCACCGAGATGAGGTTACACAGCTCAGAGATGAGATTGCACGCCTCAGAGCATGGAGCGGAGGAGCGAGCACTCAAGAGCTGGCGTGGTCGATTGCTCATACCGCGTTCTACCAGGGTATCTACTTCTAGATGGTGCCAGAGGGTCAGAGGGTACAGCTGCCAGTCGACATTACGGACCCGATCAGGATTGGGTCATCGAGGACTTCATCCCGATCGAGGACTAGGACTCGCAGTACCACACATACTACGATGGGGCCACCCCGTCCACCTCAGGGCGGGGGAGGAGATGAGGCTGAGAGCTCGAGGGGTTCTCGAGACACTGCACAGAGGATATATGATTGAGAGGATTGAGTATGCCAAGATGTAGATTGTGGCATACCAATCCAGGTTGGAGATGATGTACATACATTGTTGAGATATATATATATATATGATATTTTTGATCATATGACTTGTCTATATGTTTTTATGATGCTTTAATGTTTTGGTGTGATTGATTTGATGATTCATGTAATTATGTCGTTTGGAAAGTATTATGGTTTGAATGTCATGCTTTTAAAATTTAAATGAAATAATCTGATGTAAACAAATTGGTTGTTTGAGATGGATAATGTGATAAAAATAAAAGGGACTTCTAACAATAATTTCAAAGGACATTGTCGCTATTATAGACCATTTCATGGAGTCGCCGCTCACTCGGTCGTCAAGCTAATCCCAGTATAGAAATATTGTTAAAAGTAAAAGAGTGCTTAAGAGACTGTCTTAAGACTTTGTTGTGATGATGCAAATGATGATGATGATGGTTTGTTTTCAGATTTCCATGAAAATATTATGCATGAAATATTTTGAAATGATTTTTGCTAGGTATAAATTCCTAAGTGTGATAAATTTTTTGAATAATTCCCTAGGAATTATACCGTCATTGCAAATTTGCATGTTGACATAATGACATGAAATAGTAATAATGTGCATGCTTTTTTTAAAAGCATAATTGTGTAACATAATGATTTAAGTCATATGTTTTTATGATTTTAAATGAATGGGGAATAAAAATTAATACAATGGTTTGCGCTAGGCATAGAATATGTAGGTATAGACTTATACCATCATCGCGAAATCCAAAAAGAAAGATAGCTTTATTGCATGGTTGGTTTTTAATTGTTGAAAATAAATAGAAAATATGAAGATGAGGACTTGTGCTAGGCATAAAATTCCAATTTAAGTTCTGGAACTATACCATCGTCGCGAAAGTCAAAAGTTATATGTAACTTTATTGCATTTTTTTTGAAAAATGATTTTGATTTGTTGGTAAATACATGTGGTTGTCTTTATACTAAACAATTGTTCTCAGAGAAGAAAAATGAAATTATTCCAGACAATGTGCAAAAATATATTTCAAAGTATCTTAAAGACAAAAGTTAGATTTATAAGGAATCCCATGTGCATATGTGAGTTCATTTCCAATCTTGATTTATCATAATGATACACAAAATCTCTCAAATACAAATGTGTGTGCGATTGCATTGTTCATTTACCAGGTTTGAGCAAGATATTATGATACAAGTGATTTGAATTAACCAAATAAGTGTTCATTAACCATGATTTAGATGCATATAACCATACCAGACTACTATGTAAGTCGGATTATCAAGAGCTAGCTAATCCATAAGCAGACATAGGTCTGTACAAAAGAAGGTCGCTAATGTGACAGACATATCGCCATGCTAGGAGTTACCCAAGGCCAAGCGGGTTGGGCACAAACCACTTGTTATGGGGCTTACCTCACAGTTTTCGAATAATTGAGAATTCCATGGATTCAAGCTCATCAACCCTTCTTTTCTTTTCAATGGGTAGGGAGAGGGATTTTATTGCTTTTGCTTTTGCTTTCTTTTGCTTTTCTTTTGTATTTTTGCTTGATTTTCTTTTCTTTTGTATTTTTGCTTGATTTTTGAGATAATGCTTGGAACATTGCTGTAATGATATAAAATAACATTTTTCTTTTTCTCTTTTTCTTGAACTTTGCTTTTCTTCCTATGCTAGGGATACTTGCTCGGATTAGTTGTAGAGCAAGGGATTTTTATTCCGGGTAGGGGTGAGCTTGTCCTTTTGCCAATTCTCAAAGATTCTAGACCATGTGCATGATAGGATAGCAGGGGAAACTTTTCGCTCAAGAAACCACTTCTACTATGTAGCATAGCATGGACATTACAAATATAATCATTTTATTGTGAAAGGATGTGCTTGGTTTAAGTAAATAACAAGATCAATTCTCTGTGCTCAAACTTTATTTAATTGAATTTTGTGGACTTTGATATAAGAGAGATTAGTAATCATGCCAGATAAAAATCAAGATATTTATTTTGTGTTTGTGAAAGTGAGGGATTCCAAATAAATGCTAATTTATCCAAAATAATTTGAAATATATAACTGCAACATTTGTAAGAAGAAATATATACAAATATTTTTGAGAAGTTTGAGAATGTTGACTCTCTCTTTCTTCTTTATTTTGTTTTGGTTTTGAAAGAGTCAAGAATATTGCTATTTTTATTTTTATTATTTTTGTTTGTTTTTGTTTTTGTGTAAATAGTTTGATATATTTTTAAAATAAGACAACATGCAAAATATGTACAAATGATGAAATGACCAAATTTTATGCGTAATATCGCCTAAGATGCATAATATTCATAGGTTCTTTTAAATCTTTACCATCTAAGGTAGCTAATTTGTATGCTCCCGATTCAAATTTAGCAGTGATAATGTATGGTCCAAGCCAGTTGGGCTCAAATTTACCTTTAAGATCTTTAGTTGCATTAGTATTTTTTTGATTTTCTTTTAAAACAAGGTCGCCGATCTCAAAGGATCGATGACGAACTTTTTTAGCATATGATCTTTTAAGCTTGTTTTGGTAGGCACGGAGATGCTCCAAAGCATTGATGCATTTTTCATCTAGGAGTTCCAGTGGTCGAGTCTGCACATCTCGATATTCATCTCCTACTTCGGTATCTTGAAGTAGTAGAGCCAAAGAAGGAACTTCTAATTCAAAGGGAAAAATGGCTTCAGCACCATAAACCAAAACAAAAGGTGAAGTTCCAGTGGGGGTTCGAACACTAGTTCGATAGGCCCACAAGGCTGGATATAATTGAATGTGCCAGTCGCGGCCAGATTTATTGACCAATATTTTGAGAATTTTGATTAAGGTTTTGTTTGAAGCTTCTGCTTGACCATTACCCTGAGGATAATAGGGAGTGGACCAGCGATGTTGAATCTTATATTTTTGGCATAATTTCTTAACATCTTTATTTTTGAAACAAGTTCCATTGTCCGAGATGAGATTTGCAAGAATTCCAAACCTACAAATGATTTGATTAAAAATAAATTTAGAGACTTGTGTGCCGGTGCAGGAAGCTAAAGGCATAGCTTCAACCCACTTCGTGAAATACTCGGTGGCGGTTATGATGAATTTGTGTCCATCAGATGACACAGGATTAATTTTGCCAATAATGTCTAAGCCCCATTTTGAAAAGGGCCAAGGAGATGAAATAGCCTAGAGTTCTTGTGCAGGGGCATGGACAAGGTCAGCATGTTTTCGGCACTTGTCGCAATGGCGCACATAATCATGTGCATCATTCTCCATGGTAGGCCAAAAGTATCCAATCCTAAGGAGCTTTTTAGCAATCACACTACCACTGAAGTGTCCTCCACAAGATCCATCGTGGGCTTCACTCAAGGCTGATTTGGATTCTTCTAGATTCAAACATCTCAATAGGATACCTTCAAAAGATCTCCTATATAAAGTATTGCCAATTATTACAAATCGACTTGCTCGTCTACGTAATAACCGACGTTGGTTTCTATTAGAATTGGCAGGGAAAGTCCCATTTTGAAGAAAATCAAATATATCCGTATACCAAGGTTCAGGAGTAGTTTCATTGATTAGAAACACATCCAAAGGTTCTAAGCATGACTTATTTGAAGCGGGTTCCTAGAGTCGACGAATAATGATGGTGGCATATTCGTCATCTAACTCCAAGGGCAGAAGAGATGCAACTACGGCCATAGCATCAGCTGCACGGTTGCTAGTTCGAGGAATAGCTTCCAAGGTAACTTTATCAAATAGAGATATTAATTGTAAAACATAGGCTTTATATGGGCGCAGTTTATCATCTCTGGTCTGATAAACTTCATTAATTTGATTTATGACAAGTTGAGAATCACCAAAAACTAATAGATGTTTAATTTTTAGCGCCAAGGCAGCTCGTAATCCAAGGATTAGAGCTTCATATTCAACAGTATTATTGGTGCAAGCAAATGTTAATTTAAAGGATAAAGGTATAATGTGCTTTTGTGGAGATATTAAAATAATACTTGCACTAGCCCCACTCATGCATCGGGCTCCATCAAAGTATAAGGACCATTGTTCAACATGGTCTGCCTCTGATTGAAGGCATTCATCAGGAAACTCAATGATGAGGGGATGGGTAGATTCTAAGGGTGCAGCAACTAATTGATCTGCTATGATTTGACCCTTAATAGACTTCTGTCCTATGAACGTGAGTTCAAACTCGCTTAGAGCAAGAACCCACTTGGTTGTACGACCCGATAAATAAGGTCGACTCATGAGATACCTCAAGGGATCATATTTAGCAATGACATAGGTTTTCTGACTAAGCATATAATGGCATAATTTTTGCGTAGCAAACATGACTGCTAGACATAGTTTTTCTAATGTTGTGTAGCGGGTTTCATAACTGATGAAGGTTCGGCTAATATAATAATTAGCACGTTCTCTCTTCTCATCATCAAGTTGAGCTAACATAGCTCCTAAGGCAGAATCTGAAGCTAAAATATATAGGAGAAATGGGCGATCAGGTCTAGGCGGTGAAAGCACAGGTGGGTTAAGGAGGTATTGTTTGAGAAGTTCAAAAGCTTCTTTACATTCGTCATCCCAATTAAAAGGGACATCCTTCTTAAGGAGCTTAAGAAAGGGACCGGTTTTGTCCGCCAACTTATCGATGAAGCGACGGATAGCTTGAAGCTTACCTTGTAAACTTCGTAATTCAGATATATTGGTAGGTGCGGGCATATCAGTGATAGCCGCAATCTTAAGAGGGTCAATTTTGATGCCACGTAAAGAAACTATAACCCCTAATAGTTTATCGGACTTAACTCCGAATATGCATTTGGCTGGATTTAATCGAATAAGATATTCTCTTAACCGATTAAAAACTTTTCTCAAATCATCTAAATGGTTATCTTCATTAATAGAGCGAGCTATAATATCATCTACATAATCATGTAGGATATCATGCATCATATCATGAAAAATATAAGTCATAGCTCGTTGATAGGTTGCACCTGCGTTCTTTAAGCCGAATGGCATCACTTTCCAACAAAAGGTACCCCAGGGGGTAATAAAGGCTATTTTAGCCTGATCTTCAGGAGCTATCCTGATCTGATTATAACCGGAGAATCCATCCATTAAGGACATCATCCCACTCCCAGCAGTAAAATCAATGATTTGGTCCATGTTTGGAAGAGGAAAATCATCTTTAGGGCATGCAGCGTTAATATCTCTAAAATCTGTGCAAACCCTAACTTTGGTAGCTTCTTTCTTGGTAATTGGAACTACATTTGAGATCCATTCAGCATAATCAATAGCTTGTATAAAGACAACATTCAGGAGTTTTTCTAACTCCCCTTTGACTAGTAAGGCCACTTTGGGATGCATTTTTCTAAGTTTTTGTTTAACAGGTTTAGCATCCGGATGGACTACTAGATGATGCATGACTACGGAAGGGTCTAGACCTGGCATATCTTCATATGTCCAAGCGAAGACATCTTCATATTCTTTAAGGAATGCAATGTATTGCTCTTGTTTTTCTTGACTTAATTCTGATCCAATATTGATTATGTGAGGATTATCCTCGGTTCCAATGTTGATTTTAATGACGTTTTCTACTTCCATGTGTAGATCTCTTTCAAAATTAGGTGGGGCGGGTGAAACGCCCAATTCTTGTAATTCTTTTAAGGTTAACTTGGATAATTCATCTTGAGGAGTCATGGCCTCAAGTTGGGCTATAGTAGGTATAGAACCATCAAAATAAAACCCATTGTGTAACATCTCTTCAATGGAGACATCATGGAAAATATCTCCTTCCAACTCATCATCGGATTCAGCGATCATTTCAGGGTAAGCTATGGATAGCATGTTACATGTAAATGGCTGATTTTTTAGAGGCAAATCATCATGCCTATCCAAATAATCTTGATAACATATGAGTTGATCATCATCTTCAAAAGGAAAGGGTTGACCCTTACTAGAAAATAAGCCCACACCACAGTGGGCAGGCCACGGTTCTACCTCGAAAGGTTCTTTCATACCATTTTGGAAAGGTCCCAAGCCTTTCCCTTTATATCCCATTTTAAGCATTATAGGTTTAGCTTTAATATACTCATTAGTAAAATAACATCGAGCATATCCATCATGATGAGTTTTGATATTCCGAGGTATTCTTCCCTAGTCATATCCTTTATAAATGAAGGCACAACTCCCGACTTGATAAGTACTTCCCATAGGTTGTGGGAGGCCCAAAGTACGAGGAGATGGCGGCAAATTACTTAAGATAATGGAATTTTGCATAGAAGCATTTGTTTTTTCTGATATAAGAATTTGAGATAAATCAGGTAAGAGTTCATCAGAAAGAGCATAAGATGTAGAAGGATCATTCTCTATATCTTTAGATGTGGAAGGTATGATAGATGTAGATAATGTGGAGGCGTTAATAGATGGGTCTATAGGTTTTGAAATTATAGGGATGGAACATGAAGGATTGGTTATGGATTGAAGGTCTTTTTGAGGTTCTAGAGTGGTTTGTTTAGAAGATTGTTGATCTATATATGAGGATGAAACTAATGGAGGAGAAATAGATGAAGTTATGGGTGTGTGTTTCACATTTTTAGATGAAAAATAAGAATTAGGATGTGTGGATGACAAAGCAGGGCAAAATTGAACTCCAACAGGTTCTGCCAAGGCACACATATCAAAGGGTCTAGGATCACCATGGATAGTGACCAACTGATTTTTAAATTCGAATTTAACACATTGGTGTAAAGTTGATGGGACAGCCCGCATTGCATTGATCCAAGGACGACCCAAGAGTATATTGTACGATGCGGGGCAATGTACAATAAACACGGTCGTATCTAAGGTTCTAGGACCAACTTGCAATGGGATGGTAATAACTCCACACGTTTCTTGTGTTTCGTCATTGAAAGCTTTTATGATCATGTCAGTTTTCTTCATTTCATCACTTCTAAACCCAAATCGTTGGTAGAAATCAAAAGTGCAAATATTTAGAGATGAACCATTATCAATCAAAACTCTTTTAACGGCTACATCTCCAATTAGGGCGGTAATGTATAAGGGGTTATCCTTATGTAAACTATGTTGTGGTATATCTTTATCCCGAAAGTCAATACAATCGACTTCTCTAGTGATGATAGTATTGGCCATGGCTTCAGGTTGAATGTTTTGTGGTACCATCATTTGGCTTAATGTAAGCATTAATTCATCTCTATGGGTAGGCGAAGATCTTAATAAATCCAAGAGAGAAATTCTGGTTGTAGTATTGGATAATTGCTCATTAATATTGTAAGGGGGTTTAGGTTGAACGTTGGAAGCATGATTCCCTTTATTGGGATTTTTCAAAACAAATGGAGCTGATCCATCATTCTGGTTTGGTTCTTGTTGAGAATTTTGAGCCTGTTGTCTGGTAACGACTCCGATGGTACCTACAATGTTGTATTGAGGACGTTGAATAAGTCTTGGTCTAGCATTTATAGCTTGTTCATTAGAAAGGAATTGATCAGAAGAGGGTCGAGTAGTAACTCTTCTAGGAAATGGTTCTTCTGGAATCATAGCATCTGTAATAGGTTGAATAGGATCTGATTCATTTTTAGAACTATTCGATTGGTTTGAAGTGATTTCCATGTCACTTTCAGTATCTGATTCTATATCACTAGGATCTGGTATCTGAATATTATGTAGGGGCCTGGTCGTGACCATGGATAAAGTTGTGTCAAATTTTTGTAAATCATGATTAGGTAAATGTCCGCTAATAGTTCCTACATATCGGGTAGGAGGAGGAACATTATGATGCTCAATTTGATTGGCCACCTCTTTACCATGTCTTGGTAAAGGATGTTGAAATATGTCTAATGATTGATTAGCATTTTGATTTTGATTTTGGGGAATGTTCTTTTGAGCATTATTAGGAGCATTTTGTTTAGGTTGGAAGGCTTGCACCTCCATTTCATTATTATCAATCAGATCTTGTATTTTATGTTTCAACCTTTTACAAGCGTTGGTAGAGTGTCCAGGCCCTCTATGGAAATCACAGTGTAAGTCAGCTCTGTATCCGGGTATGGTTGGATCAGGTTCTCGGATAGTTGGTAATTGAATCAAACCTCTTTCGAGTAATTGAGGTAAAATAGTTGATAATGGTTGATTCAATCTAGTAAATTCTCGAGGAGGTTTATCAGGAGGTTTCAATATAAATTTTTTTGTTGTCTTCGTTGCATTGATATTAGCAACATTTCTGCTATCCAGTGACTCCGTCACCTACGACTTGTTTGTTTTTATATTGATTTCTGGATGTTTTCTCATCATCTTTCTTCCTAAGTTGGCCTCTCCTAATGAGGGCATCTTCTACTCTTCGAGCTAAATCTATAGCTTGATCGAAGGTAGTTAAAGTAGCAATTGATAACTCATAAGATATTTGTTCTTGCAAATTATTAATAAAAATGTCCAACATTTCCCTATAAGGTAGCACAAAGTGCAGTTTTCCTATCAACTGCCTCCATCTAGCTAAGAAATCAGCAAAACATTCATCTTTGTCTTGTTTTAAGTTGTATAAATCTTTAATGGTGACATGCCTCTCGATGTAGGCACTAAATTGATGGACAAAAGATTCAGCTGTTTCTTCAAAGTTTCTCAAAGAATGAGTGGGCAATTGATAGTACCACTCTAATGCCATTCCACCTAAACTTTTCGGGAACATTTTTAGTAATAGCAAGTCATCATGTGATATATCATGACATGCTATCCTAAACATGCGAAGATGCTCTATGGGATCTTCAGTTCCTTTATATATAGGCAGGACGGGCATGGGAAAATGCTTAGGGTACGGTTGTGCTACAACTATGGGATCCAAAGGTTGACTACACATCTCTCGATAATTGTACGAGGGATGGTAGGGATCTATCTGGTCCATGCGGGAAGCTAACTGCTTCACCATGGCTTCCAGATTACTTGGTTTGCCCACCATATTGGTTCGGTAGGGCATTAATATGGGATTTGTGAGCATATGATGGAGGGACATGAATATTAGATGCTATATTGCTATTGTGTAATCTGTTGGTAGGAAGGGTGTTATGAAGAAGTTTTGAAGTTATATTATGTTGTATTCCAGATTGTTGGAAATTGGTGTTTGGCTTCATTTTAGGTTTTTGTTGATTTGAAGCATATTGATCAATAGTTTGGCGAAGTAAAGCAGTGAAGGAAAGTTTCTTTTGTGTGGGAATGATTTTAGGCTCAATAACGGGTTCTTTAGGAGGTTGGGTAACCTGTTGTTTTTGCATGTTCTGAATCATAGTGACCATATCTCTATTGGATGGTCCAGCCTTATCACTTTCTTGATCAACAAAGGACAAGGGATTAGTGTGTATATTAAACACATCTTCCATGGCTGCTTGAGTGTCACTAATTTGTCCTTTATCAATACGAACTGCCATATTAAGAGCGCCAATGTTATTATTGAAAAATTTCCAGAAATGATCTAAGTTATCAAAAGCAATAGTTCCATCTGGAGTTATTCTAGGGGATGAGGATCCATCCTCTTTAACATTTTCTTCTTGTTCATCTACAACAAGCTCATCGTCTTGCTTGGTCTAGAGTTTCTTCTTCCGGGATTGGATCCTCGGGAAGGACATTTGGGTTTCTTGTTTTGTCTCCTAACCAATCTTCTTCTTCTCCTTCAGTTTGTTTACCATTCCTAAGTTTAGGCATTGTGCTTAACTTAGATTTCAGCAAATATATATATATATATATATATATATATATATATATATATATATATGCAACCAGCTTAAGAGGTATATATTAATTATATACCTACTACAATATTTAAAATGAAATGTTTTGGTTTTTGTTATGTTTTTTAGTTTTTCTTGTTTTTTTTGGTTTTAATAACAATATTATAAAGATAACAAACAACACACAAAACGCAAGAAATAATAATAATGAAAGCAATGATCTAGTTTTCTATAAACAATTTATAAATATCATTAATGGGCTCAAGTTCTTCAGGAGTCATGAAGTGTTCTTCTTCAAATTGAAAATTTTCTTTCAAGAATTTAATGAAAAGTGCTATAGTGATATTATCTGTCTCAGATTCTGGTTGATAGAAGTAAAGCTCATGGCAATACTCTCGATATAACACAGCTCTAGGAACTCTATTCCATATTTCCCTTATCCATAAGAACGACCTCTTGGACTTCTACATGACCTAGGAACTGGTGTATAATAGCTGCGTTCTCGAGGTATTCCTCGAAGGTGAACAATTTAGAAGACACAAGAGCTCTCCTATAAGCTAACCACCTATGGCAGGCTCTCTGAAGTTCATGATAAAAAATGAGTTGATGAGGATCCAGGATTCTATCTAGGACAAGCCTTTTGATTTGTTTAAGTTTTGTTGACCTAGATGAAATGACACCTAGTCTTCTATCAAGTTCGTCCCACAAAAGTTGATTTCTATCTGTTTCAGGCACACTAAGCACAAAATTGATTTCTATGGCTGCTAATTGGTTTTCAACATTTATAGTAACTGCTAGTCTTTTCTTAGGAGCTACCATCTAAACATGATATGCAACTTATTAGTTTTAAATGATTTGAAATGCATCTATATTTTTTTTTTGGTTTTGTTTTCAAAAGGTTTTAAATGCATTCACGTCGGGTTCACCAAAATGTATCGCTCCAAATTTTTCACACCCTTACCTTCAGGCTATAGGATCCATGCCCGGAAGGGGGATGGGAAAAGGATGGCACGGTACCTCGGACTGAGAGGCCTTGCGAAGGTCCCGCCTCTCGGGGGAGGTGTATTATGGTGATTTTTTGACGGATGGTGGGTTCACCAGGAAACGTTTGAATGGCGGTTTCCACGCCTAGGTTGGGAATGTGTTTAATGTGTTCAGTTTTATCTTTAAACATTCGAGTCCTAGGTTTGGCCAAATGAATCTAAGTTGTTCTATTATGAAAATGCAGACTAAATGAAATACAACAAACAGATTTGAACAAAAACAGAGAGAAAAAGCTAAATTAAAGAGCCATACCTGATCCGGATGTCTGATGGAGGTTCTGATTCTTGAAGCAGACAGGATCGTCTGGAATTTGACGGGATCGTCTCCGACCTACAGGATCGTCTGAGATCTGACGAATTCGTCAGACGAATTCGTCAGAGACCTACAAACAGAGAAATAGACACAAAATACAAAAAATGCAGCAATGCTAATAGAGGATAATGATGTAAAATGACAATAAGGATGTTAACAGATAATCCCGAATAGAAATGCAAGTAAGTTGCAACACTTTAATAGCTAATCATGACCTTATTATGCAATTAAACTACATGGGTGAACTCCAAGATGCAAAATAATAAAGAATAATCATAAGATTAACTAAATGCAGAATAATGCAGCAGAAAAGAATGAAGAAATGCAAACTCTGGGCACTGATTGCCCCCAATGCAGACTACAGTCGAGATCATCTCGAATTGGTGCGAAATCGTCTCGAATTGAACAGGATCGTCCACGACGAACTGAGCTTGCTCCGGCTGAAAAATACTAAGGTTCCTGCAAATAAATTTGGACAAATATGGAGGCAAATAATAATTTAAGATGGTCTAATGCACGTAGAACTTGTGTTGCAGGAAATTTCAGCCAGGGGGATGCCAAGGGGGAGTCCTAAGTTTAAATAGGCTTAGGAGGGAGGTTAGGAGGTTGGAGATCATCCCAATTTGGGAGATCTCCAATGGGGGAGGGTCTCTAACGGCGCAGACACGCTTCTGCCCGGATTAGAGACGTCGTTGGAACAGAGGCTAATTGTGAAAAATTAGTTTTGGGACAAGATCGTCTGGACGTCCTAGCCCAGACGAAATCGTCCGATCTGAGGCGATATCGTCTGATCGGCGACGATATCGTCAAACGGTCAAAACAAACTCTAAAAATGGCATGGGAAACGAGGAAACGGGTTAAGCGACGGTTTAGGAGCGGTTTTGGGGTTAAAATTTGAATTTGAATTATTACTAAAGTAATTGTAATTATTTAAGGTTTTACTGCGCCAATTTTAGGGTGCTACACAAGGGCAATCAAAAGTTAAATAATAAGAACAATGGAGGGAAAGGGAAAAACAATAAGAAATTAAAAAAAAGGGATACGTCAAATCCTCATCCCTCTAAGAAAATAGAATTAGTACTAAATAATAAGTAGAGGATAATAGAAAAGAGAGACCATAGGAACCTAAGATAGGTTGATATATATGTTAAGGACCTCACTATGCTAAGAAATATCCCTAGAGATCAAAGTCAAGTTATAGGGTAGATGAGTAGTCACACCGAATATATGTTGCCACTAGGAGTCATAATATGGACAGACAAGCTCCATCGATTTTATTAAATGGTAAGTTGTATAATAAAGATGTAAAAATATATAGTGGAGCTACTGATAGTTTTATTTCCACTAGTATTATTAGGGATATGCTTGAAAGACCTAGATTCTTAGCACAAGGGTGGAAATTTGAGTATGGTTTTAGTCAAACTTACTTAGTGGAGCAATGTTTATCTACAGTTGAGATAACTCTACCAATGGGTCCACTATAATAATTTATATGTGGCACCTCTTCATGCTTTTGATGTTATCCTAGGGATGGATTGGTTGAAGGCTCATGGAGACTTAATCAACTTCCATGATAGGTGGATGGATTACACTGACAAGGATAAGAGGAGAGTAAGGGTTCAAAGTGGGTACAATTATTTCTAACGTCATTTTCTTTTAGCTATGCTTTTAAAGAAATCCATGGAAAGAGGTGGTATACTATATGTAGTAAATATCAATGGGAAGACTAGACAAAATAGAGATGAAGAAATATTCAAGAAGCATCCAATTATCCATGAATTTTAGGATGTATTTCTTAAATATCTTTCGAGTCTACCTACTTGGTGAAAAATTTATCACTATAAATGAATTAATACCAAGGATTTAACCCATTTTAAGGACACCGTATAGGATAACCCAAATTGAGTTGCAAGAACTGAAGGTGTAGCTATAAGACTTGCTAGAAAAGGGTCTGATCAAACCTAATTTATTGAATTCGGGTGCTTTGGTATTATTTGTGAAACAAAGGAAGCAAATTTGAATTTGTGCATATATTATAGGATGTTGAATAAGGTAACAATAAAAAATAAGCATCACTTATGATGAATTGATGATCTATTTGATTAGATAATGGATGCTACCATATCTAAGATCAAGATATCACCATCTAAGTATTTGGGAAGATGATATATCTAAGATAACCTTTAAGACCAGATATGGGCACTACGATTTCACAATGCTACCATTTGGGTTGATAAATGTGTCAACAAATTTTATGAACCTAATGAGAAATATGTTAAAAAACTATCTAGAATGGTTTGTATTGGTATATTTGGATGATATTCTGATCTATTCTTGTTCTAAATAAGAACATGATCATCATCTTCGATTAGTGTTGGAGGTTCTAAGGAATAGCCAATTTTATAGAAATTTATCCAAATGTGAGTTTTATACCTCACAAGTGCAATACTTGGGGTACATCATATTGATAGAAGAAATTATAGTGGATCCAAAAAAAAATAAGGTTATATTAATTTGACCTCCACCAATTAATGTGGTAGAAGTTAGGAGTTTCATGGGACTCATTGGCTATTATACAAATTTGTGAGAGATTACTTTAAGGTTTCTTATTCAATCACCAATATTAAAAAAAAGAGAAAGGAGTTCAAATGGAGAGACAAATATGAGGTTACATTTGAGTTTTTGAAGAAGAAGTTAACAATAGCACTAATTCTTAAGATATTAGATCCTCTTGGGAATTTTACCATGTGCATTGATGCTTCCTTGGAAGGTTTGGTTGGGGTATTGTCATAGGAAGAGGTTACAATAGCATATGAGTCTAGAAAACTCAATAAGCATGAAGTAAACTATGCTACACATGATTTATAATTGGAAGTAGCAATGTATTCTCTAAAGGTCTAAAGATATTATTTTTTAGATAGACCATTTAAGCTAAGGATAAACCATAAAATTTTAAAGTATATTTTCACCAAACCTATGTTGAATGCAAGGCAAAGAAGATGGGTAGAATTCTTAGTAGAATACAACTTTGGTATTGAATATATTAAAGGGAAGGAGAATAAGATTGTATATTCCTTGAGTAGGAGAAGGTACCTAGCAGCATTGACTCGAATCCATATGAATTTGATGGATAGGGTTAAGGAAATGCAACTACAAGACCCGTATTGCATAGAAATTTGGAATAAAACCAAGAGAAATCTTAAGGAATATAAGGATTTCAACATAAAATATGGGATTTTATGTTTTAAAGAGAGGGTAGTTATACCCAAAACTAGTGACTTAAGGAGAATGATTATGCAAGAGACACATAATTCTCCCTATTCTGCTCATTCAGGATGGTAAAAAATGAAACATAAAAAATACTATCTATTGGGCTGGAATGAAGCAATACACCACTAGTGTTATTACAAGAAGTTTATAATTATAGAAAGTGAAGGCATAACATCATCATCCAATAAATAAATTGTACCCACATGATGTGCCTATGCAAAAATGATAAGTAATTTCTATGGATTTTATAGTGGATGTACCTAAGAATAGGTACCAACATGATGCAATCTTGGTAGTGGTTGATGAGGTGTCCAAGGTTACACATTTTATATCAGGGAACATCAAGGATGATACATTGATGGTGATAAATAAGTTTACCAAAGAAATTACATGGATTTCATGGAGTGATCATGTCAAATAGGAACTGTAGATTCATGTCTAAATTTTGGTAAGCTCTACATTATGCAATGGGTAATTAGTTAAATATTAGTTTTGCATATTATCCTAAAATAGATGGTTATACCAAGAGTATAAATTTTTTTTAGAGGAAATGCTATGGATGTATTGCATGGACAAAAAGTCTAAATGGGAAGACTTTTTGCATGTTGTGAAATTTGCTTATAACAATGGGTACCAAGCATCATTGGGGATGTCCCCATTTGAGGCCTTATATGGTAGAAGATGTAGAACACCTCTATTGTGAGATAATATAGAGTACTGGGTGATGATTGGATTGAACCTTGTTTGAGATATGGAGGAACAAATCAAGGTAATCTGACTTAGGCTCAAGGAAGCAACTGATCATCAAAAGAGCTATGCTAATATAAAAATATCACCAAGAGAGTTTTCTATGGGGGACAAAGTATTCTTGAGGGTAAGACCCATGATAATTTCCATCAATTCAACCAATTTGGATCCTCACTATGTTGGGACCTTTGAGATCATTGGTATCAAATACCATGACACTGTCTACATATCCTTACTTAGGAAGTATGTTGCTAATACTACTCATGTGCGGGATTTTTATAAACTTTATATGGTGGATTTTGCAACCATTGTGGTGAAATCAATTAAGATTCTAGGGTTTCATTCCAAGGTATTAAGGAAATGAACCCTAGATAAATGTAAGGTCTAGTGGGACCAGTATTCTAAGAATTGTGCTACATGGAAAAATGCAAAAGATATGAGATAAAAATTTCCATATTTGTTTGAATAAGTTTTTGTATGATTAATATTGTAGGAAACACAAAGGACTATGTTTAGTCCAAGGAGGGAGGATGTAACACCCCTACTTGGCAGAACTCTTCTTATGATATTGAACTATGTTTTAGTGTGGTTGTTTAATGGCATAGTTTCTTTCATGATGTCTATATGATGGAATTATTTCATTATTTTGAGCATGGAATATGGTACTATTGATGTAATTGTGGGTGCAAGACTAGGTACCTTCTCTATCTTTGGTGGGAACCATAGGGAAACCACCTACACTAAGAGATATTTGGGAGAAATTATGATGATGATGACTTATTCATTAGCAAATTAAGGTAACATGGATAAATACATTTCATATAGTTGCATTTGCATTGTTTGCTTGCTTTTGTGTTCACCACCATTGGGCTAGGAAGTTGCTTGTGCAATGAGTCTCCTTAATAAGGTGGCAATAGCTTTGGACTATCTTAAAGGAGTCTACCTATTTAGGATAAAACAATGGTGTGAAACATCTTTGGATTTAAGCTTTGATTGCTTTTATTACGCTTTGATTGGTTTTGTGAAGTATTAATTAGATTATGACATTAATACTTCTAATTAAAAATATTGGCTTTAATACATTGGAATAGTAAAGTATTAATTAAATTGTGACATTAATACTTGAAAAATAATGTTAGCCTTTGAAAGTGGACTAATGAATTCATAAAATTATTAAAGCTCTTTTCATTTATGTTTGAATGTAATTTTTGGGTAAACTAGTTTAAATTCTCCTAAATGGCCATGCTTGGTCAGCACCTTTATGGAAATGTGGTGCGAGATTCTTGTAATGTCTTTTTTTTTTAAAAGCCTTTTCCTCCATACCAAGTACCTCTTTTAAATTTGAAATGAGAAAATACAAGAGAAAATTGAGGAAAGAGTGTGATAAGGATAGCTTGGAGGAGGACAAGAACTTGATGTGGCAGTGTTAGGGGATGATATTTTAGAGCTTAATTTTTTATGTGTTTTCCTATGTAATTAATGCTCTACCATGCTTTAGTTTAGCACTCATTTTGATGGTGATATTTTTAGTTTTGTATGCTCTTTATTCTTTATCCTTTTTTATTTCAAGTTCATTTGGTTGCTACTTGGTTTCATATTTCTCCATTTTAGAGTTTAGGATTCTCCTTGATAGTTTGTAAGCCTTGCTGATTTGTAAATTTATTTATGTTGATCTAATTTTATTATCTGCCAGAGCATAATTTTAGCTTCATTATTTTGTGTAGACTATTTTGTGGAGAGAGTTATTTTATATTTTGCTTTGATTTTGACCTTGATAGTCGTATTTTGGTGTTGACCTATTGTGTCTTGCTTTTTATTTGAGCTCATTTTCATATATGTTGCCCTATGTGTGTTGTTGTTCTGTGTGTAGTGTTTGCTTATTGAGGGTTAGAGAAGCTCTTTGTTGTGTTTTCCCTCTTGGGCATAGCATAGCCTATGGTGATTTTATTCTATTTATCATGGGCTCTTCAAAAGCTTTGACATGGTTTCTGGTGAATGTATAGTATATGTTGTTCATAATGGTGCTTTGGTTGTCTCTTTAAGTTAAAGGTTTATTATTTTGCTTTGTTTTTACTCCCTTTAACTTGATATAAATTTTAGTTAGGTGTAAAATATTTATCTTACCAATAATCTGTAGTAATGTTGAATAAATTACATGCAAAACTATAGATATGATTATTAGGAAAATAACTATTTCTTTTGTTTTATAAAATCAGAATGATTGCAAGTTCCTTGTTGAATTTTTTGCATGTGAAACTATAGATATGATTATTAAGGTAAGGTCTCTCTCTATCTTGTTTTGCAATAGTTATAAGGTTAGAAAATTCCTTTATTTTAATGGTATTCTCTTGTATAGATTATGTATTTACTTTGAAAGAGAATTTTATTATAATGAATTTATGAGACCTTTGTGGGTTAAGGGTTCATTATAAAAGAGAAGTATGGGATTGAATTGTATAGATTATTATGTGAATTTTATTATAATGAATTCCTAAGACCTTTGTGGGTTAAGGGTTCATTATAAAAGAGAAGTATGGGATTCTCTTGTATAGATTATGTGTTGAATTTGAAAGAGAATTTTATTATAATGAATTCCTGAGACCTTTGTGGGTAAGGGTTCATTATAAAAGAGAAGTATGAGATTCTCTTGTATAGATTGTATATGATGAATTTCATTATTGGATGAAAAATAAAAATGGCTATAATGGATTTTATTGTTGTGATGCATGATTGTCTTGCATATTAGAAAAAAAGAAACATGTTTTTAGATGCATTGCATTATAGAGTTGTTCTTATCCCTCCATATCTCTCATAAAATGAGGTGGAAAAAACCCTACCGAGAAAGGAGTGACAATGTATTAATGACTTGAATATTTTTTCATAGATGTTGAAGTGTATTGTTGATTTTTGAAGAAGAAGCATTGTTATGTAAAAGAAAGTTTTGTTCAAGGGTCGGTTAACCTGAATTATTACATAAACTAAAATATTTGGTTGTTATTAAATATGCATTGTAGTTATTTAATTTTTGAGCAATCTCTTATTTGATTAAGTAGTATGGAATGTCATTTTATGCTATTATGGAAAACTTGGGTTATATTTGATAAGAGTTATTGATAGAAAGCTTATGTTATTAAAGTTTTATGTCAATTAAATAATGTAATGCATATATAGGCTATGGTTAAGAGAAATTCTTATTATGAATTATAAAATTTATAATTATATGGTTTAAGTTTCATTCATATATTATTATGTGTTTGTATTTGTTAAGATCATTTTTGTAGAGTGGTCTATCCTTGGGGTAGATAGAATTTCATTTTAGTTAACTATAAAGCCCAATTATGGGAGAAGTTGTGAGGATGCAATAACCAGGACCTGCATATTGTAGAAGAAAAGGACATAGAAGCCTTGTACCAAAATAAAAGGCCATAGAAGCCTTGATATAGAATAAAAGGCCAGAGAAGCCTCAATCAAGAAGAAAGGGCCATAGAAGCCTTAATTTTGAAGAAGAATTCAAAGAAGAGTTCTTGATTCATAAGAAGATTTATTGATTTAAAAGAAGACTCCAGAGAAGAGTTTGTGAAATAGGAGATTGGTGATCTCCTTTACTGATTAAAGACTTCTTTCATAAGAAGTTGAAGAGATCCAAAGTAGGTCTCAGTGGAAAAACTTCCAATCCTAGAAGATATAGAGAGGGACTAATAGATTCCTATTCCTGATTAGAGAAGCAATATATTTTATAGATCTGAGAAGGTCTCATCACCAAAACTTATAGAAGTAGAAGGTTGAAGAAAAGATCTTAGTTGGAAGACCAAAGAAGCTGCAATATAGAAGACCTTGGAGAGGTCTCAAGGAGGAAAATAAGAAGGCTTAGAGAGCCTTGTTGCAGATCTCGTAGAAGCATCATCAAAAGAGTTCCTAGGATAACTCATTGGAGAAATCCACTACCAAGGAGAATATCTTGATAGTGAAGGACTTGGGGAAAAAAATTTCATATGACAACGAGCCCAAGAGAATAAGAATTTGGCAAAGAGTGTCAAATCCTAAAGAAGAATCTAGTGAAGACCTCAAGACATTTAAAATATTTAGAAGAAGAAGATCATATTTGAAGTTAAAATTCAAAAAGAATATTAAAGGAAGATTCAGCTAGAAGAAGCCTACAAAATCCAAGAGATTTAGAGATTACCTCTCATAGCAAGAAGGCACATTTAAAAAAAAAGGACGTTCTAAACCTACTACAAAAAATTGAGGATCACTAGAAGGATCAAGCCACTAAACCCTAGGCTCAAGACAAAAAGTTCAAGACCATAGGTTGGTGAAGCAAGAATCTATTTTGGACATCCAAAAAGAAGCTACAAATTCATCCACTACATGGCAACAACTTGGTGAATCAAAACACCAAGATCTACATATACTATATAATCCATTAAAATGTAAGCAACTTGGGTGCAATTAGTTAAACTTCAAATTAGGGTTAATTATCAAATTCCATTAAGCACCATATTTAGATTAGATTTGCAAAGGAAAATGGTTCATATTATAGTCTTCAAGAAAGTGCAAAAAGAAGAATTCATTTTAATATATATTTGCACATTAAATATAATTTGGATATTTTTCAAAAGAAATAAAATTATCACCTACCTATTATCTATCCATAAAGCAAGAAGACTACATCCTAAAATATCAATTGTAGTGAAAAATTGCAGAATATATTTTTTTATGAAAACACATCCACTCCCTCACACACTCACCCATGCTACAGTTTGAACCTTCGGCATCCAAAAGAAGAACCAAAGACCAAAACATTGCACTGTCCCCCCTGGGACATTGCATAATATTATTAAGGGTTCATTATAGATTACTCTTGAAAATTTGTAGAATATTATTAAGTGCATTTAGAAATTATTTTGACATTTTATTTTAGCAATAAGGTGAGATTATTGTTACCATTAAAATGCATTATTAATCCATTAGCACTATACTAGTTGATCTTTAACTAGTTACTCTCAAAAGGGTTGGTTTGTGTTTGTTGATTGTTAAAGATCAAGGGCACAAAACTAGTAGATTATCAAAGTGTCTAGAGACACTATTTGGTGCACAAAACCTACAACATTTCATGGCCCAAAGAAGCCACCAAAATCATATCATATTCCTCCAAGGAGTGGAGAAGAAATCCACCATAAAAATTAGTAAAAGAAGCTACAAATTGAGACTTGGTGAGTATTAGATTCAAGGTGCACTAAGGGCTATTTACATAAAAAATTAGTGCAGAAAATAATTCTATAAAAGCTTCCATATACATGGTTATTAGCTTGGGTTTATTACTATAGAGGGAGAAAACTGACCTACCATGTACAATTCCCAAACAAAAGGTTGGATCTGCAAGGAGAGAACCTTTTGTGGGGTGAACCACAAGGGTATGTTGTACTCTACACTCAGTGCTAGGGGGAAGGGTTCACCAAGAATAGTTTAATAACTCGCTCCAAGTCCTCAAGATATTCAAGAATATTTGATGTATTCAGTTTTAAGAAACACACCTAATTTTGTCCCTAGTTCTAAACTAGGAAAGATAAAGGACAATGTAGAATATAATAGTAGAAAAGAGAATGCATGCATACAAGAGCTAACCTAATATGATTCTTTATTTTGAATCCTCACTATCCTAGGATTTATTTTAGAAAATATTTAAAGAAAAAAACACACAAAATAAATGCACAAAAGTTATCCCTAGATGCGAACTAAATGATTTTCACTTTCATATGCCTAAGAATCAATAACTAGATCAGATCTTCAACCAATGAAATTATTAGAGCACTTATCTAGATCGGTGGTTGATTTAGCTTTTTCTACCTCTTGTCCAATGATATCATAAATACCTATTTTTGAAAAATAACTCATAAAAAACTTGAAAATGGGATTATCATTAGGGATTCTACTTAGGCCACTATGTAACAATCCTCGGAGGCAAAAAAATCAAGCCCCTTAGGTCCTTTTATATGACCTTCTAAAGCAAAAGTGAAAATTGACCTTTAGATGATTAATCATAAAATAAAAATGCAATAATAGAAAACAAAAAATAGAATGCAATAGAATGATCTAAATACCAAATGGAATGCAACAGTGAAAATAGAATCTTTAAATTACCCTCAATGTGCTCTCGGGAAAAGTCACGCCTCACCTAGAGTGGGCGTGATAACACAGTGGCAAAGTCATGCCCTACCTAGGCAGGGCACAATTTTGCTTTTGCGGATTGGTTTACTCTAATATGGGTAAGCGAAGTCGTGACTTGCTAATGTCAGGCATGATATCACTACAGACTAATAAAAAATAAAAATTAAATGCAGGAAGTGAAATAAATATTAGAAACTAAGTAATCAAACCCTCATGGACATCGCATAAGCAGGTATATAAAATTGAAGTATCCAAGTGGGCACTCTATATCTTCAAACCACACCATGAATCCGCCAAGTCACATAGCAATTCAATCTAATCCACGCAATAGAAGATCAAATCCAAAATTTGCACTTCAGGGTTAGCTTGTAGTAGAAGAAATCAAAGGAAGAAGAGCGAGCTATCATAAAAATTTTAAGCTTAATCAATAATCAAAATTTCACATTAAGATCACATATCACTTGTACATATCTTAAGAAAGAACATCCTTCCTTTTATATACGAAATAAGATGGAAAAATGCAAAAAAAAATAAACCCAAATCCGATGTCAAAACACATTGGGAGGGTTTATACCTAAGTTTAAGTGGGCCAAAAGCATAAAAATAAAAATTAAATTAAAAATAACAAAGTTGCACCCCATGATGACGGAGCATGAGATTGCTCCGATGTAGTTTTGTCTAGCCATGATGGAGCATGATTTTGCCAAAGGTACTATAAGAAGCAAGGTTGAGGGAGGAGAGGCCTATCCTTACCTTAGGCAAGGGTTAGGGATCTCTTGGAGGTTCTAAGGAAGATTACCCACTAAAAGTGAGTCAATTTTTTGTGTCTAAATTTTTCCCCCTCTTTAATGCATTTAAGGCCAAGTAAATCCATCAAAGAAATATGTAGACTCCTATGGGAAAGAACACACACAGGAAGATAACAAACTCAAAGAAGGGGTGTTCAAGTTTTGGGCAAAAGGGGGAGTGCAAAAGGGAGTATCACAATGGACATCCTAGACTCTTGCACACTAAATGAGGTATTACTTCCGTTAATACCTCTATGGCTAGGGTGCTCCCTCAAGTTTCGAAAAGAAATGAACATCCTTAAGAAACTCAAAAAAGGAAAAGAGAAAGAAAGCAAAAGGTAAACACACAGAAAAATAAAACAAAGTGAAACAAAGCAAAAGTTACTAGGTACAACATGAATCTAATGCAACTAGCATGAAATGCATGGAAGAAAAGGAGGGAAAGAAGGGAGGGAAAGAAAAGGGGAAGAAGAAAGAGGAAGAAGAGAGAGAGGAAGAAGAGTGGAAATAGAAAACTTTGAAGTGGAAAAATAAATAGAAGACAAAGATAAAACTCCAAAGGTCAACCATATAAAATCGATAAGGAAGCTAGATCAGAACCCTTACTAGAGGGTGTTATGCTCAAAATATAGTCCATGCATGGAGTGAAGAACCCTCTATGGGTGTAGTACTCAAAAAATATGAACCAATAATTGAAGGGTATAGTGTAACCCGCTATAGGTGGTTTCTCACTAGTAACTATTGTGGGGTGATTACCCACTATGATGTATTTTGAGGCCTACTGTCAATGGACAAGGAACTAATCTTGTAATGGGGTGTTGAGCTCATTGAGTAAAAGAGAGACATAACCCGATAGGGGTGTTATAATGTATTCTGATGTAAAATGATGTATGTAATGTATATTCCAGTACTACCTGAGAAGGTGTATGTGCATGTATGTATGGACCAATCAATATGAGCATAACACGATGTGAGTATGTGTATGTTCTAGAATAAATAAGAGGAAGAAAATGAAGAGAAAATAATTGTGCGTGTGCACCCCTAGATTGAAGTTTCAACTAGTGAAAATTCAATATGGAGGAAATATGTAATCAAATAAGAGAAGAATGTATATCCTTATCTGAAAAAGAAGATAAAGGAAAAAGAAGAATCATGTAAAAAGACAAGGACATACCAAAAGAGGATTGCATTCCTTCACTTGGAGGAGGAATGATGATCATTGTAAAACTATTAAAGTCAAGGAATACAATAAGAATATAGAAGAGAAGAAAGAGTAAAGGAAGCAAAGAAGAGCATAAGGGATGAAAATTCATGGACCCTAGGTTGGGGCTTCGCTAGGCATCAAAACCCTAGTGAAAGTGCAATGCATGTGAGATATGACCTGACTAGGTATCATCACATGCCATTGTTACAAATCCCCATAAGCTATATGAACAAGCAGTCATGAGCAAGCAACGATGCAAATATGACAAGAAATATGCAAGAAAAAAATGATAGGCAATCATGCATAATATGATAAATAAGCATGCAAAATATGTCAGGTAAACATACAACATGATCTAACTAAATGCATATGCAATATTAAAATTGGGTCAAGCATAATATCTTTTTAAATACATTATATTCATTGGTTCTTTAAGTTCTTTACCATCCATAGAATACAACTTATAAGCACTTGAGCCAAACTTTTCTATTATGACAAAGGACCCTAACTAGTTGGGCTAAAGCTTACGTCGAAGATCAACACGATTATTAGTGTTATTTTGGTTTTCTTTGAGGACAAGGTCCCCAACCTCAAAATAACGATTGTGAAACTTTTTAGAGTATTATCACCGAAGACTATCCTGATAGTCTCATAAATACTCTAAGGCATGAATGTGATTTTCATATAGCAGCTTCAATTGGTTCAAACAGTCTACACAATACTCATCATCGACCTCAGCATCTTGTAACAAGATGCACAAATAAGGAACCTCTAACTCAAAAGGAAACACTACCTTAGAACCATATACCAAGACATATGGTGAGGCCCTTATGGGGATGAAAAAACAAGAACAAAACCATACAAGGAGCCAAATCACAATAGAAAAGAATGATTTTAATAATGCCAACCAAAGGGCCAGAAATTACAATGCCAGAATTATTGAGGATGAAAAAACATGAACAAAACCATCCAAGGAGTTAAATCACAATAGAAAAGAATTATTGTATTAATGCCATCCAAAAGGGGTAGAAATTACAATTCCAGATCATACAATCTTGGAGCCCCAAACTAAAGCCTTTCTTTTCAAATCCGAAATCCCCCATTTAAATCCTATTTTCCCCTCATTTTACATTATTTTTAAGTTTCCTGCCTTTCATTTTTCCACCTAGAAAATATTCATTTGAAATATTCATTTTCATTTTTCCGTCCAGGAAAATATTCACTTGAAACTTGAATTTCCAACATATGGGTCTAAACATATGGGTTTAAACATATGGGTCTAATACAATAGGCCCACAAGCCCCTGTGGGAGTACACACACTAGTACAATAGGCCCACAAGGCAGGATAAAGTTGAGTATGCTAATCATGACTGGTATTATTAACCAGCTTCTTCAAAATATTTATCAAGAACTTTTTGGATGGTTCAACTTACCCATTACCTTGAGGGTAATAATGGGTTGACCATCTATGCTAAATCTTGTACTTAGGACAAATATTATGGATATCCTTGTTCTTTAAAGGAGTTCCATTATCAGAAGCAATCATCGAAGGAATCCCAAACCTATAAAGAATATGGTTGAAGATGAACTTAGAAACCTGAGTCCTAATCACCATAGCAAGAGGTATAGCTTCAACCCATTTAGTGAAATACTCAATCGTAGTAATGATAAATTTGTGACCATCATATGACATTGGATTAACCTTCCTGATAATGTCCAATCCCCACATGGATAATTTCCAAGGGGAAGATATTATCCGAAGGTCTTTAGAAGGAGCATGAATAAGATGATCATGGCGTTGACACTTGTCATAGCACTAAACATAATCACATGCATATTTATCCATGGAAGGCCAGTAATATTTCATTTGAAGGAGCTTTTTAGTAATAGAATTGTTGCTAAAATGGCCTCCACACAAACCTTCATGAGCATCACTAAGAGCAAGTTGGGCTTCATCAGAGTTAAGATATTTAAGAGGATACCTTCAAAAGAAATTTGATATAAAGTAATACCAATTATAACGAATTGGCATGCTCTTTTACACAATAGCTTACATTTATTGTGATCTAAACCATTAGGCATTGAGTCATCTTTAAGAAAACTAAATATATTATTATACCATGGTTTAGATGGGGAATCTCGGAGGGTAAAGCACTCTAGGGGATCTAAAAAATAACTCAAAGACACAAGTTCCTAGAGTTTCTGAATGATAGTCAAAGTTTGATCATCTTCCAACTCGAAATGGAACAAGGATGTAGTAGTGGCCATGGCATCCGCATGGCGATTTGAGGATCTAGGGATAGAATCTATGGTTACCTACTCAAAATAAGATAATAACTTGGTGAAAATATCCTTTTAAGGTTTGATATTATCATCCCGAGTCTAATAAACATTGTTGATCTGATTAACCACAAGTTGAGAGTTGCCAAAGACTGAAAGGATTTTAACTTACAAAGCTAAGGTTGCTCTAATACCTAGGATCAAAGCTTCATATTTTGTAATGTTATTTGTGCAAGAAAAATGAAGTTTGAAGGACAAAGGGATGAGCTATTTTTGTGGTGTAACTAGAACAACTCTAGATCCAACGCCCTTCATGCATCGGGCTCCATCAAAAAAAAAATTCCAAGACTCAAACACTTCAATTTTAACATTGAAGCACTCATCGGGAAACAACTATAGGATAGGTAACTTCTAGGGGAGTGGAGGTTAACTGATCAACAATCACCTAACCCTTGATAGCCTTTTGACCTAAAAAAGTCAAATTAAACTCACTAAGGGCCAACACCCACTTAGCAGCCTAACCTAAAATGTGGGGCTTAGACATCAAGTAGCGCAAAGGATCAAACTTTACAATCACCAATATCTTATGGCTGAGCATGTAGTGTCTTAAATTTTGAGAATCAAACACTACAATAAGGCAAAGCTTCTCTAAGGGAGTGTACCTGGTTTCATAGCTAACCAAATTTCTACTAATATAGTAGATAGCTCTCTCTTTATTTTCATCATCATGTTGAGCCAACATGGCTCACAAAGCATGATTAGTGGTTATTATTTAAAGAAATAGATGCCTACCAGGCATAGGGAGAATTAAAATAGGTGAGGAGGTGAGATACCTTTTGAGGTCACCAAAATATTTCTGACACTCAATATTCCATCAGAAAACTACATCCTTAAGGATCTAAAGGAAATGCTGACACTTATCAATTAATTGGGCAATGAACTGATGGATATACTGCAACTTACCTTATAGGATATGTATATCAATCAGGGTGCGAGGATGAGGTATATCAATGATAGCTACTACCTTAATAGGGTCCAATTAAATGCCTCACCTAGACACTATGAAACCTAAAAACTTACCAGATGTGACCTCGAACACACACTTAGCGGGTCTAAGACGAACCCTGTATTATTGAAAGCCTTTCAAATATTTATTTTAAGTCATGGACATGATCCTTTCATTCTAAGGAATGATCCAAAAGGTAATCTACATACACCTAGAGAATATCATGCATCATGTCATGGAAAATATAGGTCATGGCCCATTGATAGGTAGCTCATGCATTCTTAAGGCCAAAAGGCATGACATTCCAGTAGAAGGTACCCCAGGGAGTAGTGAATGTTGTCCTAGCTTTATCCTCAAGAGCAATCATAATCTGATCATAACTTGAGAAACCATCCATAAGTGAAAGCATCCCACATTTGACAGTGAAATCTACAATCTGGTCTATGCTGGGTAATGGGAAATCATCCTTGGGACATGCTAAGTTAATGTCTCAAAATATAGTACATGCACTGATTGTTCCTTCCTTCTTAGCTAAATTAACGATATTGGAGATCCAATCAGAATAGTCAATGGGTTTTATAAAACCAACATCGAGGATTTTTTGGAGCTCTTATGTTAGGATCCTCAATCCTAACATTATTAGTTATTATTAGTTAGTATTATTAATAATTTAATTATTATATTATTAACTTATAAAGTGAACCATCACAACCCTTCATAATGTGAACCATCACATCTCTTCATACGTGAACCATCATGTATCTTCACCAACATAGCTTTAGGGTAGATATATATGTTAGGTTGGCCATCCATATCAAATCATCCATGAATAATAAGAATAAGAATCATAGATTCCAAGGAGGGAGCCCCCTATAGTGGCAAAGAGATTACAAGGGAGCCCCATTTGAGTGGCCTGTGATTACATTTACATTAATTTGTTAATAATTTTATAGTAAGACCTTGGGGTCTTACCATTTGGTATCAGAGCCATGTGGGACCCAGTCATGTGGGAATTTCTCAAAGATCTTCATCAAATCACTTTTGTGCATGAGTATCAAACTCGGTTTGAGGATATCACCAAACACAACACAAGATTGGATGAATAAATTCTCATCAATGGCTTCATTAGTGGATTAAAAGAGAAAATTAGAATGTAGGTGACAAGGTTCAATCCCTATACCATGATGCAGACCTATGGATTGGCAAAATTAGCTGAAGATAAAATCAATGCACAATAATTAGGGAAACCACTTATGGAAAAATCGTCGTTCACAAAGCACTTACACAACCCCCAAATCTAACCGAACTTTACAAATTAAACATCTTAGCTTTGAGGAGATGAAGGAACGACGAGCAAAAGGACTCTGTGATAATTATGATGAACAATTTGGACCCCACCATAAATGTGCTACACTAACATTGTATTTATTGAAGGAAGTTGATCCTTGTCTCTCTATAGAGCAAGCAGATGAGGTAGTTGTGTCCGAAGCGACCGATGCACCTACTCACTACAATGAATACAATGAGGTCGATGTGCAAGAAGTGATTGATGTACCAAGAAAGGATGAGGTAGACATACCCAAAGTGATCAATGCTAGCAAAAAATGCACTCTACAAGACCTACACATACCTTCCTCACCAATAGTGAGTTCTTGCCATATGACCAAACCTATTTGGAACCAACGCAGAGTGACTACACACTCCTTCTCCGTTGGATCTACCAAGGAACCAAAAAATGATATGAAATCATTACCATCACTTTTGATGCATCATTCTGAAGTATTTGAGGAACCCCAAGGGTTGCCCTGCCATCATCATCATGATTTTCCTAAGGAAGATTCTACTATTGTTCTTGGAAACCCCCCGCTAATGCTTCACCCTTCTCGATATCCCTGCCTACGAAAGGATGCCATTAAAATAGTCTAATAACTTACAAAAATCCTTCTTGGAAAACAAAGGACAAAGCTTCTAACTTTGAGCTTTGAGGACAAAGCTCTTTTTAAGGAGGGTGGCATGTTAGGATCCTCAATCCTAACATTATTAGTTAGTATTAGTTAGTATTATTAATCATTTAATTATTATATTATTAACTTATAAAGTGAACCATCACAACCCTTCATAACGTGAACCATCACGTCTCTTCATACGTGAACCATCATGTCTCTTCACCAACGTATCTTTAGGGTAGATATATATATTAGGTTGGCCATCCATATCAAATAATCCATGAATAATAAGAATAAGAATCATATATTCCAAGGAGGGAGCCCCCTATAGTGGCAAAGCGATTACAAGGGAGCCCCCTTTGAGTGGCTTGCGATTACATTTACATTAATTTGTTAATAATTTTATAGTAAGACCTTGGGGTCTTACCATCTTCCTTGACTAAAAGGGTAATCTTCAGATGCATATTTTGAAGCTTCTTCTTAACAGGCTTAGCATTAGGATTAACTACAAAATGATGCATGATAAGAGAGGGATCAATCCCTGACATGTCGGCATATGACCAAGAAAAAATATCCTAATATTCTTTCAATAAATTGGTCAATTTCTCCTGCTTGTCCATGGTCAAGGATTTACCTAAATTAATTATTCTAGGGGCTTCCTCAGAACCTATGTTCACATATATGGTATCCTCAATAAGAATGGATAAATCATCCTCAAGAGGAGGTGGGGCAGGAATCATTCCTAAATGGTCAAGGTCCTTGGGAGACATAGAACCAAAGTCCACTTGAGAACCAGAAGACTCAACCTGTGTTGTGCAAGGGATAGACCCGTTAGAGCAGATGTCATTCTAAGATAAAACTTCAGCTATAACATGTGACTATGGGGTTAATATATTAGGAGAGGGTGGACCCTCATCTTTAACACTCCATTCTAAACCTTGATGAGATTCATCAAAGAGAAGATTTAAACAAGAAGAGTCATTTTGATCCTATGATGCAATATTTATAGAGGAATTTTTAGAAGAATACTGTGATGAATTAATTTGAGCTAGATCTTCTGACGAGTAAAATTCAAATGGATGAGGATCTCCCATTATAGAAATTATTTGGTTTTCAAATTCAAATACTACACAATGGTGAAAAGTAGAAGGGAAAAACTTCATTGCATGAATCCAAAGTCATCCAAGAAGAATATTAAAAGATGCAGGGCAAGACACCACATAAAACATTATTTTCAAAATTTTGGGTCCAACCCTAAGAGGGAGTAATATAGTGCCACAAGCTTCTTGAGAATCATTGCTGAAATTTCTAATGATGTCACTGGATGCAATCAAATATTCCTTCTTCAATCCAAAATTTTGAAAGAAATTATGTGTACAAACATTAAGTGAAGAACCATTATAAATCATAACCCTTTTGATAAGAGTGTCACCAATGTAAGCAATGATGTATAGAGAAGAATATTCCTATACTCCTAAGGAAGCCATATCATTATCTGAAAATGTTAGATGAGGCTTTCGGAGGGAACTTATAACCTTTGTCATATCACTAGGAGAAATATCTGGAGGTACTAGCTACTGCTTCAAAATATTTATCATAGCTTCTTTATGAGCTTGAGAATTCTATAGAAGTTCTAAGAGTGGAACCTTCATTGAATCATCCACATTTTGTACAATTTTTATTGGAGTAGTTATCATTCCAACCATGTTGTGATCATACTGATGTCGTACATTTTTATACGATACTTGGTTAGTTTATCTTGTTCTATTTTGATTTTGCTGGTTGTTGGAAGATTAGAAACTACCAATGTTAATGCGACCAACATTGATTAAATATTGAACCACATGTTTCAACATTTTACAAGAATTAGTTCAATGTCCCTCTACTCTATGATATTAACAACATCTATCTGCTTTATACCAATGAGTTGTAGTATCTAGCTATCTTCCCCGGGGTAATTCAATTGCCTTAGCATCCAATAGTTGTTTTAAAACTTCTTCCATAGGCATATTAAGTCTTGTGAAATTCCTTTGAGGAGGTTTTTGAAGTACAATATTTTGTAGGTTGTTAGTGATATTGTTAACAGGTCTACTATCACTATTGCCTCCTATATGCTTATTCTTATGTTGATATTTAGTTGGCTTATCCTCTTTAACCTTAATTTTACCTCTTCTAATGAGAGCTTGTTCCACTTTCCTTGCTAAATCAATTGCTTGATCTAAAGATGTGATAGTAGTAGTTTCTAGAGCATAAGATAACTGTTCTTGTAAATTACCAATAAATATATCAAGCATATCTTTCTAAGACAAGTTGTCTTAATCGTCCAACTAAAATTCTCAAACAAGCTAAGAATTTTGAAAAGCTTTCTTCTTTACTTTGTTTCAAATCATATAAATCTCTCGCAGTCACTTCATTTTCAATGTAAGCACTAAACTGATGAACAAACATCTCTGCGGTCTTCTCAAAAATCTTCAAAGAATAGTTGGGTAACCGATAATACCACTCTAATGCCACTCCAATGAGACTCTTTGGAAATTTTTTCAATAAGAGCATATCATCATAAATAAGATCATGGCAAGCTATTATAAATCCTCTTAAATGCTCTATTCGATCTTCAATACCTTCATAGATTGGAAATAATGGCATAGAAAAATGCTTAGGATTAGGTCTGGTAGCAATAATAGGATCCAATGGTTGACTATATTTTTCCTTGTAACTATATGTAAACCCTGAAGGTTGAATTATGTCCATACTTGAAACCAACTGATTCACTATACTTGCCAAATTTTGTATTTTTGGATTACTATGTATGTTTCCCATATTACCTTGACTTAGGTTGGACATATGAAGGTCATTGTTATATGTGGTGCCTTGCGATAATGGAATATTAAATTGTGGTGGAATAGAGAAAATAGTGTTGACATTAGAATATGAAGAAGAAAATTTAAAACAATTTTGGGTGCCATTACTAGTTGGAGGAATGGATGGATTCCATCCAATGTTGGTGGTCATAGTAGTGGCATAAGTAGGTTGACATGTTCGATTACCATGATTCAAAGGTTCACTCAAAGAATTTTCTAGAGGTGGGACATCCTTTTCAAGTAATGCTTATTCCTCTAATGCCATATCCAAAGCATACTTATGATACTTATAAAATGTCCATATATGGTCAAAATATTTAAAGATGATATTTCCATTGGAATCTTGGATAGGATCCAGATGATTATCAGCCTCTTCTTCTAGGTTATAATTTTCTCTATAAATTTGATCATTCTCATGAAAAATATCATCAAACCTAACGAGTCTTCGTCCTTCCCCAAGGTCATATTTCATTGAGAAAAGAAAAAATACAAGAAGAAGAACTAAGACCAAAAAGGAAATTATGCACTTATACGCAAATGAATTATATTTTTTAAATATTTTGCACATATTTTAATGATATTTCTTATTGTTTGAAATTAAAGGAGGTTTTCACGTTGGGTTCACCAAATATGTAGAGAGGGAAAACTACCCTACTACGTATAATTTCTAAACAAAATGCTGGATCCATAAGGAGAGAACCTTTCGTGGGGTGAACCATGGGAGTATGTTGTACTCTAAACTCGATGCTAGGGGGAAGGGTTAACCAGGAATGGTTTAAGGACTCACTCCAAGTCCTTAGAATATTTAGAAATGTTTGATGTATTCAGTTTTAAGAAACACACCTAATTTTGGCCTTTCTAGTTCTAAACTAGGTAAAATAAAGGACAATGCTGGATATAACAGTAGAAAATAGAATGTAGGCATACAAGAGCTAACCTAATATGATTCTTTATTTTGAATGCTCACTATCCTAGGGTTTATTTTAGAAAACCTTTAAAGTAGAAAACACACAAAATAAATGCACATAAGTTATCCCTAGATGCAAACTAAATGCTTTTCACTTTCATATGCCTAAGAATCAATAATTAGATCAAATATTCAACCAATAAAATGATTAGAGCACTTATCTAGACCGGTGGTTGATTTAGATTTTTTTGCCTCTTGTCCAATGATATCAAAAATACATGTTTCTACAAAATAACTCATAAAATACTTGAAAATGGGATTAGCATTAGGGGTCCTGCTTAGGTCGTTGTGTAATAGTCCTCGGAGGTGCAATAGTCAAGCCCCCTAGGTCCTTTTAGATGACATTTTAAAGCAAAAGTAGAAATTGACCTTTGGATGATTAATCATAAAATAAAAATGTAGTAACAAAAAATAGAAAATAGAATGCAACAATATGATCTAGATGCCAAATGGAATGCAATAATGAAAATAGAATCTTGAAATTGCCCTTGGTGTGCTCTCGGGAAAATTTACACCTAGCCTGGAGTGGGCACGATAACGTAGTAGCAAAGTTGTGCCCTACCTGGGCAGGGTATGATTTATCTTCTATAGACTAGTTTACCCTAATCTGGGAAAGTGAAGTCATGCGTCACTAATGTCAGATGTGATATTGCTACAAACTAATGAAAAATAAAAAGTGAATGCTAGAAGTGAAATAAATGTCAGAAACTAAGTAATCAAACCCTGATGGACATCATAGAAGCAGGAAATAAAATTAAAGTATCTAAGCAGACACTCTATCTCTTTGAACCACACCATAAATCCATCAAGTCACACAATAATTCAATCAAATCCATGCAATAAAATATCAAATTCAAAATTACACTTTGAGGTTAGCTTACAGCCAAAGAAAGCAAAGGAAGAAGAGCGAGCTATCATAAAATTTCAAGCTTAATCAATAATCACATTTTCATAGTAAGATCACATATCACTTGTACATATCTTAAGCAAGAACATCCTTCCTTTTATAGACAAAATCAGAGGGAAAAAAGCAAGAAAAATAAATCAAAAAATGACACCAAAACACGTTGAGAGGGTTTAGACCTAGGTTTAAGCAGGCCAAAAGAATAAAAATAAAAATTAAATTAAAAATAGAGAATTCATACCCCATGATGACAGAGCACGAGATCACTCTAATGAAGTTGCGCCCAGCCATGACGGAGTGCAATTTTGCCAAAGGTACTAAAAAAAGCAAGGTTGAGGGAGGAGAGGCCTATCCTTACCTTAGGCAAGAGTTAGGGATATCTTGGGGGTTATAAGGAATATTACCTACTAAAAGTGGGTTAATTTTCTGTGTCTATAATTACCAAAGATAATCAAGCAAAGGAGAGATTTTTATAGCAAATAATACAATGTCAAAAACTGCCATTGCCTACAAGAAAGCCACCATTAAAACCAACAAAAATAAGGTTGCAAAAGGAGGCACAAAAAAGGTATTATATTAAAAAGTTCTTTTACATCATCTTTCACCATACTAATGTATCCTACGTAGGAAAAAGGATAGGGTTTAAGTTCCACAAAGGCACATTCGTCACAAGGATAAATCAACTCAAAGCAGCCGTGTAAAATAATTCTCCAAATAAGGTAAAAGAGCCTCTAAAAGAACTCATATCATCCATGATATTGGACAACCGTATCAAGGTACCTGCAAGAAAACACAACAGGATAAATATTATATACAAAGTCAAATACATAGCAAGTTGAAAGGAAGAAAATAAAGCACAAATGAGGCTATACTATCTAGATGTACATCCACAAGGAGAGCTCAAGGGCACCATTGGAATATCTTAAAAATATACCAAAGCATTTCCCATATCCACCAAAGTATTTCTCACTACTCCAACTAGAACCAACTCACATCAAGTGCCATTGAAAGCAAACAAAAAAGGAGAAGTTGACCATAATACGTTGATAAAATAACCTTGCAAATAATACATTAAGGATTGAGAGACATTGAAAATAAAAGGTCCATGCAAAAAGGGAAGGTGACACTCTTCACCTTGAAGAAAACCCTAATGTATCCTATATGAGTGCTCAGCCTTTGTATGCTTGAAGAAAAGTCCAATAAGGCATTACATAGGAGGATATTAGGAGTGTTAGAAGAGAAGTGACACTTGTCACCAAGGAATATAAGTGCTCATACAATACTGTAACGCTCATTTTCCATTTTATAAAAAATTCCAAGGGTCAAAAAGGTTCTATCTCTCTCCCAGGCATTAAAGTGAAACTGCCATGACACTTATCACCCACTATAAGATTGTGTCCCTATTTGAGATGCCAAAGACCAAGGAGGAGAGCATTCATAGCAACCAAGGGAGAGCAGCATGGAGGAATAATTAAGAGCATTAAAGGCTCTTGGTCAAGCAAAAGTAGAGAACCTAATATTGTAGTATCTGCTACCATCCACCATTCAAAGGAGGTAAAAGCAAGCATTAAGACTAGTATGCATAAGTTGGAGAATACAAGAAAAATCACTCATATAGAAAATTTGCAATATTATAAAGGTAAGAATTTACCTCAATTTATTTGCTTTCATTAATAGGGAGATATAAGGGTATAATATAAGGTTGAAACTATAGGAAAATCAGCCATATTTGAAATCAAAATTAAATGAGAATTATAGATTAATATTTTAAAATTAAAACATAGGATAAATAAGGGTTTCTACCTAGAAAAATTAAATTTCTATTATTGCAAATATTATTGTTTTCTAATATTCAAAATTAGGGAGTTATAAGGCATACTACACCAAAGTAGGATTTTGGAATTTTAAAACATTAAATATCAAATATCAAAAGCTATAATAGAAGGTTCATTAAATATTATCAAGGGTTGGAAATTACTTGGTATACTTCTCTCAAAATCACATTAAAGGGACAAAAATAAATGCAACCTTTAGGACATCATAAAAATAGAAAGTGCTAATTCAATAGGAATAATAAGGTGTAATAGAAGCTGATTTTTGTTATTCATAAAACTTTATAAAATGAACCCAAAATTGAACTACTATTATCAAAAGCACTTTATCATCATTTAGCATATGCAAAATCACTAGGTAGATATAAGGCATTCTACAAAAATTGATAATAATACCATTCATCAAAATTTATCAAGTACTCAATCCATTTGGAGTCATAAGGAAGCCTACAAAACCTAAGCTCTAAAAAGGTTTTATCAAATCAAGCTCATATACTCTAAACTAGGGAGTTATAAGGAAGACTACTACAAAGGTTCTATTATACCACAATGGAAAGAAGAACATATTTTCACACAAAGAAACAAGAACAAGGCACACACACTACATCATGCCACAAATGCAAAAATAATCCAAGCATGGAAAATTCAACAAAGCAGAAGGATACATGACACATTGACTCATAAGCTAGTCATCGTATGATTAGAAATCTACAATGGTTTGACTATCTTGAAATCACTAATGATTACAGACTAAGAATTGCAAAAAACCAAATTTATCCTATACATGGATATGGATGTGTAACACCAAGCAAATAATTTCCAAACTTTCTACTACAAAAAGTATTGTATGTTCTTGGATTAACATTCAATATTATTTTAGTAAGAAAGTTAGTAGAAAGAAATTGGACAGTCAATTTCAAATATATGAATGAGATCAATACATTCCTTATCATGAACCAAAGTGAGATAGAAGCAACATGATCAATCCATGGAAATACATATATCCTAGAATAAATGTAAATATCACAAGACATTGTTGTATTTAAAAATTATACTAACTCATTTCTTGATGAACAGGTTGAAGAAAATGAATAACCAACACACCATAAAGGTAAGCATAGAAGAATCAAATAAAAAATATGAGAGGTCAACAACACTATGCTCTACTTAGCCAACTAGAATTTGAAGAAGCAACAAAACCAAATGAGGATACTCACAAAGAAGAAAATAAAGGAGGATGGATAGAAGAGAATGATATCACCGAGCAAGCCAAAGACCATTCTCAAGAAGAAGATCCATATTGAAGATTGAAATCTTCAATACCCAAATAATGTAATACAATGAGGTGTTAGAGTTAGAATATATTACATAATTTGGGTCATGTAAATGTGCCACCTTTGGTACATAGTTAGAGTAGGATATTACTTTAGGGGGAAGTTAGCTAGTTACTTCAAGCAATGTAATAAATGCACAAGTGTCAATGTGCAAGGTGTCCCCTTGTACAACTAGGTAGAGTGTTGGACAAGGAATCTATCTTCCTATATAAAGGGCCTCACAGTGATAGCTCATATCAAGATCATATCAAGCATATCAAGCGTATTATAGTAGAGTGTAGTAGATAGTGGTAGAACTCCTGTATGGAGTATAATGTAGTTATTTAGATTATAGTAATTGAGTGACCATTACCTCCATAATGCATTGTATTTTTACCACTTTCTATTTATAGTATATTTTAGTCATATTGTAAAATTACTTTCTTTCATATTTTCTACATTTTATTAGGACTTGTAATAGATATCTCCCACTGCATATATCCTCAAAATCTAATATTGCTTAACTTGACTCTAAGTCCATCTAGGAAAATTAATCAAGTGTAGAGCCTTGGTGGATAGTTACCACACCTCTATGGGATAACTAAGGTCATTACCACTTTGATGACAAATAACATGATCACCTGATCCTACATGATCTAGGGGTTACCATTGTTGACTCGTGAATGGTTCCTCAACTCCTAGTTGGGATATACCTGATCCTACACATTCAAGGTGAAAATATTCAAAGTATACTTGGCTATTGTATTGTAGGAGAATCATTAACTTTTTCATTAATCAGTATGATAATTTATACAATGATGATTGCTCTGATTAGCTCATAATAAACAAAGCTAAGATTAGTAGAGTAAAAAATAATCTAAAAATATCTAATCTAATCATATGCTAACAAATTAAGCTTGAATATTTAACAATAATGTAATAATATATTATACACTATATCCTATAGCCTAACATCCCCACCTTATTACATTATTTTATGTACATAGAGAGTTTCAAAACAACTCAAATTTGACACATGCAAGTGCCTTAGTGAAAATTTCTGCAGCCTGTTCATTAGTGGAAATGTACTGGAGCTGAATTTTGTACTTTGGAACTTCATCTTGAATAAAGTGATATTGAATGTCAATATGCTTTGTTCGTTCATGGAACATTGGATTCTTGACAAGTTTTAAAAAACTGTGGTTACTTGATTCAATTGGATTAGAAGATTATTTAGAAGGCCCATACTTGAAAGAATGTGATGTAACCATATTGTCTCACACACTGCTCCTCGTGCTATGTGATACTCTACCTCTGTAGATGAAAGTTCAACAACTTGTTGCTTATTGCTATGCCAAGAGACATTACCAAATACAAGATGAAATACATATCCTAATGTTGATTTTATATCATTTATAGATCCAGTATAATCTGAGTCCATGTATCCTTGCAATAACTTATCATTTTTCTTGTAATCCAAGCCATATTCTGGTGTGCCACGAACATAGTTAAAAACTCGCTTTACTACTTTACAATGATTGACCTTAGGTTCCTACATGAACCTAAAAATATAGCTTATAGAAAAGCTGATATCCAACCTGGTATTTGTCAGATATATGAGACTCTCAATCAACTACCGATAGAGAGTTTTATCTACCTGAGGAGAGTTATCATATCGAGACAGGTGTAGCATCGTTTCCATGGGAGTTGATTTTGGATTATAATATGTCATTAAATATTTTTCAATTAATACCTTGGAATACTTAATTTGTGTAACCCTGATGTAATTCTTTTTCTGCACAATTTCTAAGACAAAACAATAATAGAGAAGTCCAAGATCTATCATCTCAAATAACTTTTTCAAGTCACCTTTCACTGCTGCAATCATATCTTCTAAACTGCTATTGATGATCAAATCATCTACATAGAGTACAAGGATCACAATCTTAGAACCAACCTTCTTGAAGTAGAGATTGGCATCTGATGGAATTCTCTTGAATCCATATTATAGAAGGTGATTATCTATCTTTATGTACCAAGATCTTGGATCTTGTTTCAACACATACAAGGACTTGATTAATTTATAAACTTTTTTTTCTTGCCCTTGTACAACAAATCCTTTAGGTTGATTCATGTACACTTATTTTAAATCACAATTTAAGAAAGCACTCTTCACATCCATATAATGAAGCTTCCATTCGAACTATGCTGCCATTGCATAGAGTACATGAATGGTAGTCATTTTAGCAGTTGGTGCGAATATCTCTTCATAGTCTATACCTTCTTTTTTAGAATATCCCTTTGTAAAAAGGTGGGTTTTATGATTATCAATAGTTCTATCTACCTTATACTTGACTTTGTATATCCATTTGCATCCAATGGGTTTCTTACCAATAGGTAGATCAAGTAACTCCCATATTTTATTTTTCATAAGAGACATATTTTTAGCATCTATAGATGCCTTCCATTGAGGCAAACTAAAATCTTATTGGACTAAAGTGTTTTCATACTCGACAGTTGTAGTCATGAAACTGTAGTATTCTTATTCACTCTTGTCTTCTTCTCCTTCATCATCTACATTTTCTGCATCTTCGACCTCTTCTCTTTCTTGATGAGACATGCTTCAAATACATGGTCTATCTAAAGTGAGATCAAGGGGTGCATCCAATTTTACGTCTCTCATAGTGCTAGTATACAATTTTGGAATTTTCTTCTATTTCGAGGGAGTCTTTGCCTTAGGCTCCTAAAAATCCAAATATATAGTAGGATATGTGTCTTTGCTTATTTTTGTTGTATCCAACTTGGGAGCTTCATTGAATATCACATCTCAACTTATATGAATCTTCTTGATTTTATGGTCAATAAATCGATACCCCTTGGATTCTTCATTATAACCAAGAAAGATACATTACAGGTTTTTCTCATCTAGCTTGTGCATTTTCACCTTTGGAATGTGCATGAAGGCTTTGCATACAAATATTCTGAGATGAGAAATAGAGGGATTTCTTCCACTCCATGCTTCTTGTGATGTGACTCCTTGAAGATATTTGTGGGTGCTCTATTCAGGAGATACATAGAAGTAGTGAAAACTTCTACCCAATATTTTTGTCCAAGATGTGCAACTGTGAGCATACATCAAACCATATCCATAATGGAATGATTCCTTCTTTAATCAACTCCATTTTGCTGAGGGGTAAAGGCTATAGTAAGCTATATTTTTATCCCATGGTTAATGAGATATTTTGAAAATTCATTGGAGGTAAATTACCCAATTGATCTGAGTGGATGGCCTTGATTGAACATATTGATTTTTTCTCAAAAATATTCTTAAAATTCTAAAAATATGAGAATGCATCTAACTTCAGTTGTAGAAATAAAACCCACATATTTCATGAGTAGTCATCAATAAACAACTAAAAGTACTTCTTTCCACCATAATTATTTGGCATTGGTCCACATAGATTGGTGTGTACTATCTCCAATGGTCTTTTAGATCTTAAAGAGCTCAATTCAAAGGGAACTCGGTGTTGCTTTCCTGCTAAGTAATCCGAGCAAACAAGAAAATTATGGGAAAGTTTTGGCAGACCTAACACCATTTCATGCTTACTCAATTCAAGTTTATAGCCTAAACTTAGATGCCCATATATTTTGTGGCATAAGGAAGTATCTTCTTTTTTTTTTGCATCCATGGCAATATGAGGAGTATAGATAACATCTAATACAAATAAACCCTATTTGTAGGAAGTCTTTGTAATATGTTTACCCTTATTTTGTGTTGGTGAAGAAAATTAACTAAATCTTCAAATGTGACTTGCCTATTAGACACTTGAAGGGAAGTGACCATAATTTTGAAGGAATTTGGTAAATCTCTCAAAATAATTGATGTTAAGAGCTTATCTTCTACTTTCTCACCCAGTGCATTCATCTTAGCTCTCAGTTTTGTAACTTTGTAAATAAACACTTCTACACTTTCTTCATTTTTCATGCTAAGAGTGTGAAGTTGGGATTGAAGGTTAAGGATCGTGGCTTGATTCTTTCCTTCATATATGGTGCACAATTTATCCCATGTATATTTTACATGCTCTTTGTCATAAATGTGTGGTTGAACTTCATCAATGGTGGCAATAATTATGATCATCAGTGCTCTCGCATTAACATCATCATATGCTTCTTGTGTATCATCTACTGTAGTTGGACGTTTGACTTTTCCAGTCACAACATCCCATATTTTTTTAATTTGCAGTATTACTCTCATATTTTTTTTCCATGGAGCAAAATTTGGACCTTTGAGAAGTTGTGAATCTGTCAAGTAGACTTTAGTAGTGGCCATTGTGAAGGTTCCTTATATCACCAAATTGGTCCCCCTTTCTTTATACCATGAAAGTAGTACTGAAAGGGATTCACTACTATATTTGACACCTACTTAAAAAACCTTCCACATACGTAGGGCGCTAGGTCCCTTAAATATTTGCAAGATGATTTAGTTGGAGTATTTATGCCAAATAATAGTAGTGAATGGGGTATCAATGGAGTGAATATAAAAACAAATTGTCTTTCCTTATTTCTCCCCGATGATTTATAGAGAATAATAGCTCAAACGTCATTGTTTTAGCTATATTAGATGTTAGATATCGTATCCCAAAGCATGAATGCATCACATATAAGTGTGGTCCAGAGGTACCGTAAATATCGAACATTGCTTTGTGCAATAACTTACACAAAAAAATGGGTATAAATTTGGGGTCTTATTTCTGCTTCAATAAAAATATGTTAATGCATAAAATAAAGAATTTAAATCCATCATACATCTATTTTTATCATGCCCACAAATTTATGCTTTTGTAAGGTGTTGTATTCAACCAAAAATGCACCTTTTACAATGCCAATTAGGTGTCGGATTCAACCGAAAATGCACCTTTTTACAAAAAAAATTACAATTTGTTTTGATTTGTAAAATTATATTCACTACTTTTGCCCTTGTTTTGAATTTTGTAAAAAACAACAAATTTTATGGTGTCTCTCCCTTTGTGTTTTTTTTTTGCAAAATAAGTTTTGTACAAATTTTGTTTTGTAGCCCCTTGGAAATTGGTGATTCTCTTTAATGTGTACAAAAAATCATGTCAATTTGTTTGATTTTTTTTTTGCAAAAAATTTTGTGTTGCCTCCATTGTTTTGTCTCAATGTTTGGAAAAATTCAATTTGATTTTTGTTTTTCAAATAAATTTGTGTTGCCTTCTTTGTATGTTTTTTTATTTGTGTGGCCCCCACTCTTTAGAAAATTTGCAATTTGAAGTTTAAAAATTAAATAAACTAAGATAATTAAATAATTAAACATTTTTAATTAATTAATTTAATTAAAAAACACAAAAATTTAATTAACCACTTAATTTAATTAACAAAAAAAAAATTGCAAATTTTTTTTTTTTTTAAATGGGGTTGTTTTTTTTAACTAGAAGGCTTCAAATCCTCTAGGTCTATCCACGGAAGATTCATCAGTAATCTACTGAAGAAACGATGTGGTGTGGATTCCAAGAGAATCAAGTCAAAGGTATCAATGGGCTCAAAGTCACCAAACATTACGGGAGGTGTTGTGCACTGCCTCCAACTGGCAGCGACCCCACACAGGGGTAGATTGACTATTATGAGGTGGTCGAAAGCCTATGTGAGGCTTTCACAACTTAAACCTTTGATGAGTCTTCACTCAGTGCATGTGGGACTAAACCCACATTTTAAAAAAACACAACTCTTCATCATGAGTGCCCAAACCAATCACAATTCTCTTCCACTCCATCAAATGGTTTTTGACACGTGGTATCTATACCAAGTTTTATGTGATAGAATGGTGCAATATCAATGCCCTGACTATTGTAAACTGGATTATACTTGTGGTATGGAATTAATGTGTAAGAGTTGTATAGATTCCTAGAGCTAAATGTATATTCTGATTATGATACGAACTGAAGGGCAAGTTCAAAATGTAAACATATAAGAGTCTTAGACCTTTGGATGTAGTTAAATGACTTACTTGGAAGCCTAAACCGAATGTAAATATTTTATTCTTGTGAAATAAGATGGAATAAGTTCAAGGTCAGGTTTTCCCTTTGGGGTTTTTCCTAGGGTAATCATGATGTTGTATAATTTGTGGTGTTAATTTTCTTATGGTAGTATGGTGTAAATGCAAATGGATCTGGTCATGAACCTAAAACACCTTTTAATATATTATTATGGGTTATGGCAGTTGAATGTGAATAAATATGAATTGATATCTATGGAATGAATATGAGCTTTGTATTAACTCTTATGTGGATGATATTTTATCAATGCATTTTTTTTTTAGAAATCAGATCTTAGCATTGATGGGAAATGAATGATTGATTTTATTACATTAATTGGGTAATGTGGAACCATGGAATGATAAGTTGAATTTGTCAAATTATACTATCATAGGAGGAATAATTTTAATTGGAAAATTTGTGATAATAAAAGAATAGTTAATAATATAATTTGGATCAAATCAATGCAAATCCTTCTTCATAGGATATTTATGTATAATAGTTATTTAAGCTTGAAAAAGTGGAACCATGTAAATTGCTCCTTAACATGAAATAGTTATGCAATATTTAAAAAAAATCACTCCATCCTTTATAAGGAAATCAATGGATGTAATTAATATAAAAGGAGTAGAAATTATTGCCATCTTAAGGAGTTATGTAATACATAACTAATAACTATGATAGACACACATAAGGAGTGGTCAGATTACTTGAAATGGTTAACCAAAAATGTAGTAATAGCATTGATGGAGGTTAAACCTTTGCATATAGAACCTAAGAAAAATCCTAATAGCAAGGGATAAGACTTATGATGGCTTAGTGTTTTGTCAAAGTAGGAATTAATGATAAGATCATCTTGTTATGACAATGAACGATTAGGCTTGCTTGCACATCTAGTGCTATTACATTGATATACCTACGTAATATGTAGATATTGGTGTGTACCTTTTATGGATGGAAGAGAATTAAAATAGCTCATCAAAATAAATATGAGAAGGATAGTTGAGCATGCATCTTACCTAATACACTTACATTAAATGACCTATGTAAGTTGTAGGGATGGGTAATTCTTGTGACATTTCCAAAGGAAGAGAAATGATTTCACGTAGGGACTAAGTTACTCATAATAGGATACCAAGAACTTGAGTTGATTCCATACCATATTTAAGTATATACATGGTCTTTAGGATATGTATATATATATATATATATATATATATATATATATATATATATATATATATAGGGTTGAGTTGGATAAAATTTGGGATATGATAGGGAATTACTTGGAAACAAACCCTCAATGGTGGATATTTTTCTAAAAATTGGAAACCCTAATTTGAAGTAATTTGGTGTAGAGTGGTGAGACATTGCTTGGGTTTGAGTTATTTTGCTTTTTCAAGAAGCCAAAGATAGAGTAAAAATTGGAAACCCTAATTTGCATGAAGAAATTTGCTAGTGAAGGAGAAAATATTTTAGCCATTGCATGAGAAAAACTATAATGGGAAGGCCATACAAGAAGTTGCATAGTCTTCTATAATAAATTGTACATCTAAATAATTGCATATTTGGAAGGGAAAACAACACAAGTAAACCAATTTGCACTAGAGAAATCTATTTCACAATGATGGTTAAAGAGTGCAAATTAAATCATACAACTTTGAAAAAAACATGTATTATGGGGTAAATACAACCTTGGATAGTTGATTGTATGATTTTAGAAGGATATTGTATGCTTTGAGGGAAACCATATGATTTTGGATCATACTTGTACGAATTGGGACCCAAATTGTGTAATTTGAGTGCAATTGTATAATTCCAAGCTCAATTGTACAAAATTGAAGTGCAATTGTACGATTTGGGCCTATTGTATGATTTTGAGATAAAATTATATAATTTGGGGAATAAATTGTATGATTTGGATATAGTTGTATGGAATTGGAGTGTAGTTGTACAATTCTAGAAACAACTGTATGATTTTTATAGTATTGGTATGATTGTGGGGGAACAATTGTACATTTTCTGGGAGCAAATATACAATTTTGATGTCATTGTATGGAATTAGGGCAAGTTGTGTGGTTTTTTATGCAAATTTCCATCAATTTCTAAATTGAATACGATTGGTGAAGAGTGGTTCTAAGATGGAGAATTATGAATCATGAGCACCGAGCATGAATTTTGGGCTCATATATGGTATATTACATCGATAAGGAGGGAATGCTTACCATGACCACTACATTAGAGGGATTTGGGGCCTAGGTATGAAGAAGAAATTACCCTACAAAAGGATAAGGATGAGGGTTTTAACCAAGAGGAGGGTGTGTAGTTATCATCCTTAGAGTAAAAGGGGTTATAGGTCATGGAGAGGACATAGGAATTGGCGTGGTGATATAGGAAGAACACAATCACATTTTTATCAAGAGCCTCAAATGGAACCACCTAGAGCACATCGAAGGGAGCTTCATAGTGAAGTGCATAGAGAGGCTATCCTAGAAGAACAAATGGACCTACTTAGTGAGGATGAAGGAGGGTAGGTGGAATTGAAGGATATCACCTTCACATAGTTAATAGGTGAATTATACCAAAAATGGTGGAGTGAGCATGAGGACACTCACCTATTGAAGGTAGCTTTGACTCAGATTGGAGTGAGTGTAATGGCACAAATACCACCATACAATAAAGTATTATTTTGTGAATACTTTTTGTAGATTTTTGAGTCATACAATTCAAGAAAGAATTACAACTTTGTACAGATGAGAACCGTCATCTCAAGGTGGAATTATTGACTATATATTTTTGGAGAACATTTAAGTTTCCAAAGGAAGGACAACCCATTCAAAGAATAGTTGTGGAACCCATAGAGGCCCATATGTTAATCACAACATTAAAACAATCTTAAGTCTCTATCATATACTAAGGCTTTTGGTCCTGGAGGATAGGGAATCAAATAGAGTATGCTAAAAATGAAGGAGCTTATATGTGCCATGAATGCGGTTATGTCTCAACTGTTAGGTAAAGTATGGTATTCTGAGATGCCAAATTGGATGGTATAGTATGTAGAAGGCATCACTGATAGGGTGCAGTATGAATAGGAAATATATTTGAATTAGAGGATACAATGATTATTATAGAGGATTAGGAAGAACTTCTTGATGACATTCCATGCAATCATTATAATGTTATATGCAATATCTTAGGCTAACATTACATTTCATGGGCAAATAGCACCTCTTGATCTACCAAGGGATTAGCCTACCATAATACAATGGGAAAATATTGTATCAATTCAAAAATCTACCTTCAAGAAGTCAAGACAAAAAAATAATGCCAAGAAACTAGAACCTCCTTTGGGGACTTAATTAGAATAAGTTCATCCTCGAAGGAAGATATAATTATAGTTGCACATAGATTATAATTTAGAACAACATGCACCCACAAAATAATTGTAGGAGTAACCAATATATCACATGAAGGAGGAGACAGTAGCACCAACAACCAGTCTAATGTAAATTTTAACAAATAGGCAATGGGAGAGGCAAACGCATGAAAAATATCCTGTGTAGAGTGAGTGACTACAATCAATGCTCACTTACCCAAATAATATGCACTTGGGGTTGGAGGATTTGGAATTGGTAAAAATTAGTGTGCCAATGGGAGTAGGCCAGTTAGGAGAAGTGGTGGAATATCCTATGTTGATTGAGGCCAATGAATTTGAACTTTTTAAGGCATCTAAATATTGGCTAGATAGATTAGTATCACCACCAAGGATGAAAGCAAAATAAGTGTTGGTATCCTCATTTAAGGATATGAAGGAAAAGAATAAACCACAAATAAGGATTATGATGAGAGGTGGTAATAGTCATTCCAGGGAGGAGAACAATATGTAAACATAAGAACGATCTAATCCAATTCATGCATCCATAATAGTGATAGAAGAATATTCAAACTTGTGGGAGGAGGGGTTGTCTAAACTATAGTAGGAAGAGTTATCAAATCCAAAAGAGGAAGTTTATGTACCTATGTAAGAACAACAATCAACTCTAAAAATCATTATTGTTGAGGAGATCAGATCACAAGAAGAAGATAAAACTATAGTCCAAATTACGCTATAGGAGGAGACCTCATTGGGTCATAAGGAATTTGGGGGAAATTAATTTCCATAGGAGGAACATGAGGAAAGGAATCCACCATAGGAGATAGATATATGACTTTGAACAAGATTTTTGCTTGAAGTCCCATAGGTTGGTGTTTCAAATGGACATGGAGAAGACAAATGAATAGGTGGACCATTTCAAGAAATAGATTTACAATATGTTTACTAGTACCCGGTTGTAGTTCTGAGTAGGTTGTATTGGATAACTGAAGTAGTGGAGGGATAAAACCTTCACTAATATGGATAATGTCATGGAGTGGGTATGTTAAGTGAGGATAAAATAAGTAGAATAGCTCAGATTCATGCACAACATCCATGGAAGTTACATACAGGAGAGGTCACAAATATGTTAGGGATTGAAGACTTGTTAGGAGTAAAGACAAACTATAGAGCATACCCATGGGTGCACCTAGATATATACAAGAGCCAAAGATATCCACTGAATATGTTGAGTACAAAATATCAGAGGGCATCTCTAGAACAAACTTTCATCTTTTAGAAATTCAATTTTCCAACACACTAGATTGAATGGCTAAGCTTGGGTCTTGAATAAATATTTCAAGCTAAGGATGCACAAAGGAAATAAGTGGAAGTAGCTCGAACAAAAATGGCTGCAATTAAATAGAAATTAGAACCCCATAAAAACAATACCAAGGATAATCTTAAGAAGGTTAAAGCTGAAATGAATGACATGAAGCAAGCCTATGAAGAGAAGTTGTGAACACAAGAGGAAGAAAAACAACTTATGATCCAACAAGCCATAGAGAAAAAGAGGTGATTAGATAAATAGGAATAACTATTACAATGATATGCTATATAGATAAAGAAAAAATAGGAGCAACTGAGATTGAATAACCAATTGCTCAAGTAGTAGGAAGAACAACTAGCAGTCTAGAAATACCATTTGATAAAGAATGAGGAATAGTTGAAGACATCTGAAAAAAAAAGTAGTTGAAGTACTGCAAGATTGAGGAAATAGAAAATATTTTAAATATTATAATAAAATAATTATGGATCATAATTTGATACTTCAAGTTAAGGAAGATCTATAGCTAGACCATAAGGCTAATTTACGACAATGAGATTGTGTCATTGTAGAGAAGGATGAGGAGCTTGCCATTGCAACCTTGATAAAGGTATAATTAAAGTATAAGCTACACAAAGGTGCATCCAAGGGAGGAAATGTATTACTAAAAATTTTGGCTATTGCATAGGAGGCAACCAACAAGTATGACTTGAAGGCTATACAACTCAGTAACAATGTGACCAAGTTACAGAACGATCATGCTATCCTTTGAGTCCAGCTTTAGGCTCTTCAATAAGACTAGTTGACCAAGGCCAAGATGAATGAGTTAGTGAGTATTCTACCTAATTTAAAGGTGAGGGTAGATGTAGGAAGAAAATCCACCTCCCAAAAGAACAAAAAATATCTTGGATTTGCACAATTTTGTTAAATGTTCAATTTTTCTCAAAATGTACAATGTAGGGTTTGTGAAATTGTACAATTGGGCGTAATTGTACAATTTTATCATAAATGTACAATTAGAAAATAAATGAAATTTAAGTTAAATGTGCATGTAAGGTAATTTGATAAAAATCAAATTAAGACTTAGTAAAACCTTAATGTATTAATTGTTTTATGATATATTGGGAAGGTAGTTGTGAATGATGCATTATCTTAGGAACCACTTTGGAATGGCTTGGACATGCATTATAAAACTTGCATTTAATTTTTTTATGTGGTTCATTCTTACAAGATTTTTTTCATTATTGTTGATCATTATTCACAATAGTTGTTCATACTTGTGGAAGAATACTAATCGATGATTGTTATAGTGTAGTGTTGTTGATCTTGGTTGATGTGGTGTGAATATTCATAGCAATGTTGAATATGATATATGTATAATTGCTACACATTATTCATGTATATTTCTAGTGGAATATGAATTATACATTCTATGCAAGTATGGCCAGAATGGTATTGTAAATAAGTGATTTTATAGTGGAAATAAAGTGTTGATTGATTACCAACCATGTGTGATGAATGTGGATGAGTTTATTATTTAATAAATTTATCTGTAGAAGGTAATTGATATGGTTGCATGTCATTGTATGGTTTCTAAAAATGATGTTTTTGGGTATAGGCTAAGTATTATGATTTTGGAATTGCATGTTGGAATACTAGGTTAGCAATTCCACTAGTAGGGTTAGTCAATCCTGGCCTTGTTGGAATTTTGTGTGTAATTTGGAAAATATACAATTGAATGGTTGCAACAAGGGTTAGTAAACCTATCTAACTGTACAATTTATCAATTACCTTACCTTAATATTGCACTTGCATAGTTGTACTTGTCAAAGTGGGAAATGAAGATTTCCAAGTGAATGATTGCAAAACAACCAAGTTAGTGTTGGTAAAACTATGTTTTAGCATATTGTACAATTGTAAATCATATAATATAGGCTATTGTATGGTTATAACCATACAACTAAATATTTTGGAACTGTACAATCACTTTTTGTAAGCCTTTCAAATTGTATATTTGTAAACCATACAACTATATGGATTGGTTCAAATCAAGTGCAAATTACTATAATTCATCCCAAAACCTTCCATTTCACCTCCCTCATTGATAATACTACCACTCATGCTATACAAATACCTATATCCTATATTATATACATAGACCTTGTGAGGATTGGTTATGCCACTTTCCACTTCACATGGACTATGATGTAATAAATCTTAATAAATTTTTCATACCATGCTCTTGAGGATTGATTCAACCCATGCAATGTCTTCTTTAATATTCATACTCATTGATATTTCCCTTACGTGTAACCTTAATTTTTTTCATATAACCCTCCTATTTTATTATCCTATTCAAACAAATTATTTTGCTTATCTAATGGATGCACATGAAATTTTAATGATGATGCAACAATTTATAAAACTCTTATAGAATATATTTTCATTATATATAGGAAAATCTCATGATAGTCCAAACCTACAACTTACGTATATCCCTTTTCCACCAATATATTTTTGTTCAACTTATAGTTCTAGACAACCACTTGCACCCAATAAATTTTATTCGTATGTACAATTTCTAGGTGTGAATTATGTTTAGAATCTATTGCAATCTTCCATGTTGTTGTTTTATTGATCTCAAGAACATCTTGAACACAAATGTGGCTTATGAAATTCAATAAAGAGTGCATATGATTCTAATTTATTTTCTATGGGCTTCCATGATATTTTTGTACTTCAAAGTTATGGTCCTTCTTATGTAGGTTCATCTTGTTGTATGGTTGGTTCTTCTAAAGTAGATTCATCTTGCTCAAATTCTTATCTATATTCATCATCAAGAATGTATCTCTATGTCACATTTACATTCTTCACTTCCATTGGCTTATCTATGGCTAAACGTTCATAAAATATGACATCTCTACTTATTATGACCTCATGGTCGATAGGGTCTTATAATATATGTCTTTGAATACAAGTTGTATCCAACCAATATGCACTTCTTGCTTTCGTCATCCAATTTATTTTTCTTGTTATCGAGTATAGGCGCATATGCCAAACAATAAAAAACTCTCAAGTGTCCAACAATTGATTTTATCCCATACCAATATTTATAAGGAGTAATTTATGCAACATAAGAGTTGGTATTATATTCTATACATAATATATTGTAGAGATGTAGTCAATTTAAAATTTGAAAATCAACTATTATTAAGCAGACATCTTGTAATTTTAACAAGATTTTAGTTATATCTTTACTATATCATTTTTTATGTGGGTAATTAATAGTATACTCTACCTTGATCTCCTCTTTTGAATGTATAATCTTCATAGAATTATAGGTATATTAGCCTCTCTATCACACCTTTAGTCACTTTATTGGATTTTATAACTACATTTTAGCGAAATATTTGAATGTATAAAATTTCATCAATGCATCTAACTTAAATTTAATAAAATAAATAAATGTTATTCTTAAAAATTATCAATAAAAGTGAAATGCAATTCTGCATTATGTGATGGATTTTGCATTGACCCATATATGTCTAAAATTATCAGCTCCATTTTCTCTAATATGGGAGTATCTAGCACATAAATTCATTATATTTAATGGTTATGGATGAGCCATTTAGATAAATTGACAATCCATTTTGATAGCTACCAATATTATGTATAAAAATAAAAGAGAAGAGAAGAAATAATGATGAACATAGAGAGATAAGAAGATGGAAATAAGAGGGAAGAGAGGAGGTATTTTTAGAGATAAGCATAATATTTTGGGATGGATGCAATATATTGGATGTACAACCATTTAGTATATTAGAAATACCTTTAATAATCCACCTTGAATTTCTTTTGTGTATACAACTTGAATGATAAATGTGTCATATTATTTTGAATTGTATGTCATAGATTGCATGGACTAGTGTGCATAGAATTACAATTGAATATAAGGTATTTCAATAGTCCAAATGAATAAGTCATAAAGTCAAAGGATAATTCAAGCAAAAGTATGAAAGCCATATGAAAGAGAACATAATCATACAAGGTTCCATCTAGTGCATGTTGTCATGGAAATGCTAACTTGAGACTTTTGTGTCATTGTACCATCATGTTGAACACCATAATGCAAGGTGTTTTCTAGTTTGTATCATCTTGGAAGTATCAGGATATAGAATATCATCATGTAAGAATACATCTAAGTGTCATTACATAAGAACTGTATGGAAAGATACCAATAATTTGGGTAGTCATGAAGTAGCATCATGTAGAATTTCTACTAGAGAAGGTTGTTGTTCATTTGTTTCCTCATTCTAGACTACATCACTTGGTATCAAAGCTAGTCAAAGGTCTATGATATGTGTTGGAGGATATATGAAACAATGTGGAAGAGGAAGATTGCATGATATTGAGCCCTAACCAGCAAACATAACCAATATGTTGAGAGGGATCACAACTAGGTTAGATGCAATGGAGACTATCCAAAGAAGAGGTTTTCATCTTGATGAGGTTAGTGACAATGAAGAGGAGGAGACTGATCAACTAGAAGCTCAAGATGAAGACCAAGGAGAAGAACCAAAGTAATTTCTAATTCAAGAAATATTTAGCATGAGACATAAGCCAAATATGGGTACTCCAAATTTTAATGGATGTTTGAACCTAAAATAGTTGATAGATTAGGTAATGGACATGGAGAGAATCTTTGACTATGAATCTATAATGGACCTAAAGCAACTCAAATTTATATGTATACAACTGAAGGGATATGCATCAATTTGGTGGGATCATGTCCAAATGGATAGACAATGGAAGGGAAAGGATAAAATTCAATCTTGATATAGGATTATTTCTAAACTAAAATATACAGTTTTGCATGTAGATTATCAAACTAGGTTGTTTAGAAGACTACAAAAGCTTAAGAAAAAGGAGCTAGGAGTGAAAGAGTATAGGGAATAATTCTTATAAATTTACCATAAGAGTAGGTCATATTGATTATGATGAGGAGAAAGTGGAAAGATACATAAATAGGTTGAGGCTATCCATATACGATGAAATTGGTATTGTTTGAATTATAAAAATTGAAGAGGTATATCAATATGCATTCAAGGTGGAAGGGAAGTTGGTGAAAAAATAATAAAATAACTCTAGAGAGAGAGTAAAATATTCAAGAGGAAGATTATAGTTCAATGGAGGAATAGGACAACAAGCTTGGGGTGGAGGAGAGAGCTTCTCATAAGAAAGTAGTTACAATCAAGGTACCTAGGAAAAGGGTGACTCATCAATAGGATGAGGTAAATTTTATAGAGGAAGAGGATGCGGTTTATCTGATAAATATTATAGGTTCTCGAAAGCACATAGATCCTATTAGTTCCCTGAAACACAATAGACCAATATGCATAGAAAATAATCTCACAACCATATTATACAAGTGGATGAAGAAGGTGTAGCACCACTGAAGTACATGGAGGAACCAAAACAAGGAGAGTTACTTATGATGAAAAGAGTATTGTTAAAGTAGAATGAACACTTATTCAATTTTCAAGGATGGTGAAATTATACATTGAGTTCATTGAAGGATAAAAAGGAAGAGGTGGACAACAATCCTAAAGTTTTCCTAACCTCAGAAAATCAATTCTTGATGAGCTTTAAGAAGGATGTGTGTTTTGCCTTCATTACAAAATATATGAAAATTGAGGTTGCCAATGAAATGGAAAAATTCCTAATGAAATAGTTTTTATATTAGTGGAATCTATAGATATTATCTCTAAGTTACCAAATGGATTAATTTCTATGCAAAGTATTCGTCATAACATAGAATTAATACTTGGAGTGAGTTTACTAAACAAGAAAACCTATAGGATGACACCCATGAAAATGAAGAACACAAGATTATACTGAGAGGGGGGTGAACACAAGATTTTACTTTTATTTCCAAAATAGTATTAATCAATATAATAAATGGTAATATCAATAGAAATAACAAAATTAATGGATAAATCATCACACACAATAGAGAGACCAATTTAACGTGGTTCACCCAATGTGGGTTACATACACAAAGAAAATATTTCTTCTAAATATTTCTCAAATAATATCTTGACAATGTTTATGGACATCTATCCAAAGGAGATATTTATCCCATAAATCTAGTTTGTGGATCTCTATCCACAGGAGAACTCCTTCTCTTCTGCTCTGGCTAGTGATCCTCTAGAAGACTATTGCCTCCACTACACTAGCTTGTGGATCCACTGAATACTCTTATCCCCAATTAAAATACCTATCCTCACTGCCCTGGTTGATGGATCTCTATCCAATGGAGACTACTGACCTCTCTACTCTATCACATCCAAAGCTTTATCTCAATTCTATACTAAACATAGTCCAGTCGATCTACCATAGTTTTTCTCGACTCTTGCACTAAACACAATCCAGTCAGTCTAACACAAGTCTACTCAACAAGCTCACTCAAATATGTACTAAACACAGTCCATTTTGTCTATCATAAATTTTCTCAATAGGTCCACTCAGAACCTACTCAAATCTACTCAATAGGTCCACTCAGAACCTGCTCAAATCTTCTCAATAGGTCCATTCAAAACCTTCTCAAATATTCTCAACAATTCCACTCAGAACCTATCCAAATTTGCTCAACAAATCCACTCAGAACCTGTCCAAATATGCTCAATATCTATCTCTGGTCTGGCACAAACTTGTCCTCAAATCTGCACCAAAACTTGCTCTCAAATATACCTTTTAAACTTCCACAAAATCTCACACCAATCTGTCCACAAGTCCTCTCTAGAACTTGCTCAAATATGCTCTACAAGTCCTCTCTAGAACTTGTTCAAATATGCTCTACAAGTCCTCTCTAGAACTTGTTCAAATATGCTCAATAAGTCCTCTCTAGGACTTAACAAAATTTGTATTGTAAGCTTCCATAAAATCTCACACAAAATTAGTCCACAAGTCTTCTCAAAGACTTACCTCAAATCTTCTTAACAAGTCCACATAGAACTTGTCCAATCTCATAGAAACATAAAGAGAATTGTTAGAGACTCAATATGTTCTATACTCAAATATCAATCACTTTCATGACTCAAATCAATCTAATAGAAGAGTAAAGAGAATTGTTAGAGACTCATTATATTCTATAATCAAAACTCAATCACTTTCTCAACTCAATCTCATAGAAGCATACAGATAATTGTTAGAGACTCAATATGTTCTATTCTCACAACTCAATCTCTTTCACAACTCAAATTAGAATATAGAATAGTTTGTTTTATGGAACTTGAACAATCACTTCATACATCCACTTGACTAGGCTCAATAAACTTACTCAACCAATCACTCAAGAAATAACTCTTGCTCATAAATCCTAGTCCAAGCATGTATCATCCAACTCAAAATGTTTCCAACAATGCTCAACAACAAATCTCACATAACAATGATACTCATGATATTTTCAAACCCTATTTCAAGTTCTTTGCATTACAACTCACTTCAAAAACCATGCTTATAAAACATTCTTCACATAACAATGATACTCATGATACTTTCAAACCCTAACTCAAGTTCTTTACACAACCAATGGTTTCAACAACAATGCTTATAAAACAAGGTTTTAATCACAACTCTTAATTTTAGAAAACCTTGAAGCATTAACTCAAACACTTTAAAAAAGGAAACCCTAATCAAATCATTTTCAATCCAAACTTTATTTTCTAGTAATCCATTCAATCAAATCAACCAAAGAAGAATTTTCCCATACCCTTTTTGCTTGACAAGTAGTTGATCTCACAAATCTGCCACACTCACAATTACTTCTTTGCCAATCTCAATAAGGGTTAGAGGCTAATTTCTCAACAAAACATAACACAAAAAATAATATCAAATTTACCCCTTATAACTCCAACTTGATTAGTAATCAACACCCTCACAATAATCATAAAAATCCTTAATTCAAAAAAACATAATACCCACAAAGTCTTAATCCTCCAATATACCACTATAGAAATTTAAGACTTTATTAAAAGTTAAAAACATAAATCTCCTTATAACTCCTAATGATAATTCTAAACTACCACAACTTTATTACAAATAAACCTTTTCAAACACAAACCAGTCAACAACCTTATACCTCCAACTTAGGCAATTAATTAAAATAAAAACCAAAAATATTACCTTGTCTTTGGAGGGAATCGAACCCTCAACGTTGCCCCCAATGTGCACCTTAGCTGCGGCCAAATTCGTCGCACGAGCCAAGCACTCATTTGAGATTAACGAAACACCACATGATTCTTAATCCCCTCACACCTTCCACCTTGGATAAAAAAACGTGCACCGTAGGCGCCTTAACCAACACAACTCACGATGCACCCATCGATATTCTAATGCAAACCCTCTTGCAAGCCAGTGCTTTTCTGCTTCCCAAAATACCACTAGGCCACATTGTCCTATGCAGTTTCAAGGATTAAAGATTCCTCCCTTAAACACTTCTCTATCATGACTTTCGTAAAAACTCACGAGCTCTTTTCTTCACATGCAATATTTTTAATTTCCGAGCAAGGATAATTAATTGAACTTTGGGAGTTGTATTTATATGCTTCCTCCATTGTTTTTAAGACATCTACACTCTCCATGTTATCTTCCATGACATCCACAAAGATTATAAAGGCTTCGAATACCTTTTGTCTTAAACCAAACCTTTGGGTTTATAAAATATATTTAGACTTTATAAATCCCACTTTTGCATTATAAAATATAATAATAAGAATTATAAATATTTTATTTGGGTTTTCACCATATCACCTTTAATATTATAATAACCATTATTATAATATTATACCTTTGATAAAATATCTCCTTCTCACTGTATTCCATGTTGTAAATAATGCTTATTTATAAAATTTAAATTCTCACTGAATTTAAATAATTTATAAAAATAAATATTATATATCCTTTTGAACCCTTAACTTCTGCACTGATTCACTTGATCTTTGGCCTTCTTCCTCGAAATCAAATAACTATTTTTATCCCCTTTATTTCTTGCTGAAATCCTTGATTATTAATGATGACCTCATCTGGTGACATCAATGGCAACTTTGACTTAGGGACTCCAAATGTCCAACAATCTCCCCCTTTGTCATTGATGGCAACCCATACTCTTCTTACAAAAACCTGACCTTTCTTTTTATTCTGCTCCCCCTGGGACATTGCTCTCCCTGGCTCAATGCTCTCTCAAATATCAAATCTCTCCCCCTTTGACATCAATGGCAAAGGGTCACCTTTGGGTCTCGGGGCTAATAATGAGCCTCTTAGCTTAGCCCCTCCCCCACATCATTTTGAGGTGGTTAATTCTAGGGTGGGAGTATTTCTACTACCAAAAGGTATTGTTCTTTGACTTTATCCTCTTACCTTATTTTCTGAGTTTTTTGATTCCTTTGACTGTTTCTATCCATGTCATCATCCCTGTTCCTGTTTCTATTCCTATTCACATTGAAGTTCCTATTACTATTCATGTTCCTGTTCTCATCCATGTTGCTATTCCTGTTCATGTTCATGTTCATGTTCATGTTTCTGTTCATGTTCCTGTTCATGTTCCCAAAATATTCATACATATTTATGGAATGTCTACTCTACAACATTTTGTTGTGTGACCATAATTATTGCACTTATAACACTTAATTTTATTATTCCTTGGAGGTGCAAATATATTAGGATTTCTCCTAGTGAAGCCATATCCTCTTCTATCATGAACCCTGCAATTCATTACCTTGTGACCAAACTAATTACATGAGTAGCAATACCCATGGAAAAGTTATCTATTCCCATATTCCTATCTTTCATGTGTTCTACACTATGAAGCCATGTGCCCAAACATGTGACATGAAAAACATCATCCTTTAAAGAAACCTTGCCTAGATCCTGTTGGTCTCTTTGTCTCTTCTACCTATTTCCTATTCCATTTATTCGTTACATGTGCATTGTTCCTTTCCTTGTTGAAATTTCTATTGTCCAACTTATCCTTAGAAGTCTCACTCTCTTTTTTACTTACTTCTTTTGATGCTTCTTCTTTTCTTGTGTTTGAGCTTGACTCTCCTTTTTTTGCTTCCTATTTCCCTTGTTCTTTTTTAGAACTAAGTCCTGTTATGGTGACTGATGACCTTTGTGCATTGATAATCATTTCCAAAGTCTTAATTTTTCTCAAACTTGTGTACCTTATCCTTAGAACCTTTTACTTCCATCCTTAGTGAAACTATCTCATGATCTAATATTTCACACTCTAGATCTTTTGCTTTTAATTTTTTGGCCATACCTTCTTCAATTTTTCTTGTCTCTTCACCTTTGATTTTGAAGTTAGTGAGTTCTTGTAGAAACCTTGCTTTTGCTTTCTCATCTTCTTGAGCTTGAACCCTTAATCCCGAGTTCTCCCTTTTTAATTCTTTAAGAGTAACCATAAGCCTTTCACATTCTATCTTTTTTACCTTTGACTGTTCAACCATACCTTTTTCGACTCTTCTTGCCTTTTCAACCTTATCTCTCAAGTCAAAAATATATTGTAGAAGCTTTTTATTACATTTCTCATATTCTTATATTAGACCCTTCAATTCTAAATCCTCTCTTTTCAATTCAACGAGTTACTTAAGAGTGAATTTCTCTTTTTATTTTTTCTGAATGTTCTATACGAGCATTTTCTTCTAATACTGAAAGCAAAGTTTCTTCCTCATACATGTTTTGATTTTCCCTGTTATTATTTCTTGAACCAACTTCTACGATTTCATTTTTGAAAAGGTCATATTCATCTTCACCGCTACTAAACCCATTGTAATAACCTGCATCATGGCCGAGTTGACTACAAATAAAATATTCTTGTGGATAGTAAGATGCATGGTGACTTGTGTTTCCACATATGGTACAAAACTTTATCAGTCTGGATATTTCTCCATTACTTGATTCATCTCTTGAATCTATTTCCATTTGTCCTCCCAACACAACAATATTAAAATCATATTTATTTTCTTTCATGACCATGTGTGTTCTTTTCTTCTTGTGTCTCATGGTTCTACTCTTGTCTTTCTTTGATGTTTGTGTTCTTGTAGGATATTCATTCAATATTTTAAACTTATTCTGAAGGAAATGACTCTGATACCAATTGAAGAACACAAACTTATACTGAGAGAAGGGGTGAACAATATAAGACCACTTTTTACTTTTCTTTCTCAAATAGTATTAATCAATATAATTAATAGCAATATCAATAGAAACAACTAAAGCAATGCAAAAATCATCACACACAATAGAGACACAAATTAACATAGTTCATCCAATGTGGGTTACTGCATTTTTACATTTTACGTTTTTCTATTTTATTTTAGATATTGGATTAAAAAGAACATAATAATAATATATATATTAGAAAAAATCATTCTAGTGTACATTTAGGCATCAAATTAGTTGTTGCATATAGGTGCATTTACACAACCATTTCCATTTAAAAAAAAAAGAATTCATGATTTTTGGTGTGCTGCATATTTTGTCTGCATATGAAATGTTAAAAGCATAAAGTAGTGTGCATCCTAGGGTTATAAGTTTCTATTTTTATTAATATAAATAGGAACAATATTTAAAATAACAAAAGTACCCCCACACTTGGTGATTCAAGGCAGAGGAGTATACGAAGCCTCCTCTATTTGGAGAGCGGTCTTAAGCGATGTACTCTACCTCCTTTGGGAAAATTGGTATTTTGATGTTGGATTCTAATTTGGATTCATGAAAGCAATTATTTTCTAATATTGTATGAGCACAATAGAAAACAAAAAACCTTTAAAAGGAATTACACACACTACACATTGCATTAACAATAATGATTGGATTTCATCACCAATCATTTCTTGAGATCTAGTGATGGTGGGTTTCATCTCCATCCACCAATATCTACCCCTAGACACTAGTAAGAATCTCGTTGTCCATTCCTAGCCATAGTATTCACCCATTTTAATCCCATATTAGTGCATTCAGACACACAAAATCAAAATAAAAAAATGCAAAAATATTAAAAGGAGATAATTAATGAATGAGATAAGACACAATTTTTTTATAAACATAGCATTGATTGTCTTCATTTTATTTATGTGAATTTCCATTTTTACATTTTCTTTATGTTGGAAATTTTGAGGAATATTAGTTGTCATTGATGTCAAAAGGTTCTAAGAAGAATTGCATTTTGATTGGTTCCAAAAGAGCTTTATGTGAAGCATGATTTAAATGGTTTTTCTCAAAACCATTGATGGCAAAATAAAATGTTTTTCTTAAAACCTATGGAGAGGCCTAAGGAATTAAATTAATTATAATAATTTAATTATATATATTAAATTTTAATTTAAGTAAATAATCATTTTGGTTATTAAATTAATTATAACTTAATTATATTAATTAGAATTATTATTAATTAATTTATAATTTAATTAAATTACCTTCTGGTAAGGTTGGCAAAGTTTAAATTTAATTGCAATTGTCTTTTCCCCGCGGACGCCATCAAATTTTGTGGAGCAACGACGTCTAATTCAAATGATGGATTTCATGTATAAATTACATGCCAAGGGGCATTCAAACCTTACCTTCATAGATTGATTTTTAGCGACCGAGCAAAGTTTATTTTGTGCAAATCATTGAGGAAGAAGACAAAAAATCATTTTATCTTTTATTGCCAGGAAGAAGACTAGTGGGGAGGGCTTAAGGAATCACTCCCATTGGATAGTGTGGTCCATTGGTAGCGCACATTTCACAAGAGCATTTTGGAGTGGGAGTGATCATGATCGACTCGCGTGGAGGTTGTTGGCATGTTTGTCTTGAGCACTGATGTGGAAATCTATTTGACATATGATTTTTAAGTGCCAGACTTGGGAAGAAAGAACAAGTGGTACTCTTAGCCTCCCAAGCATGTACCTAGTGCACGCGGTGGTCAAGCCCGCAGCTAGGGCGCACGAGGAGGTGGTGGTTGTGGGTTCAAATCCCACAAGTGGCAAAGGTACTTTTAATTAAATATTTTTATTTGCCTAATATTTTTCCTAAGGTGAAAAAGGGAATTATAAGGGTAAATGAAAGGTTACTTGCTTGGTAATTAATTTATGTTATTGGAGTTATAAGGAAAGTGGATTTGATTTTTGCCAAAGTTCTTTTTGCCATTAAATTTAATTAAGGAGGTTTTTGAGTTAATTTTGGTGGATGTTAAATTTATTTTAATTGGGAAATTATAAGGTGTTATTGGACAAATATTTTATGTATGTTGATGGTTGTTTTTAAATATGGAGTGATAAGGTGTAATTGAGTTTTCGCATTACATTGTGAGAGAGATTTATCTTCTAACCTCTTTGAGTTTGGCATAGAAGTGTTTGTGGTTGTGGAAAATATTTGAGGTTCCTTCACCATCAATAAAAGGTATGAGCACATTCTTCCATAGTTGAGTTGATTGATTGAATTTATGAAAATAAGTTTGGAGTGAAAAGGAATTGATTAGGGCTTCCTTATTGAGTGTGCTTGAGTTAATGCTTCAAGGTTTTATGAAATAAGGAATTGTTATTGAAACCTTGTTTTATAAGCATTTTGTTGAAGTGAGTTGAATGAAGAACTGAGGGTTTGAAAAGAACATGAGTATAATTGTTATGTGATATTTGTTTTTGAGCATTTTTGGAAATATTTTGAGTGAAGGATCATATGCTTGGACTAGGGTTTGTGAGCAAGGATTATTTCATTGAGAGATTGGTTGAGTAGAGTTGGTTGAGCCTAGTCAAGTGGATGTGTGAAGTGATTGTTCAAGTTCCTGTTGGTCATCAAATCTGCCCAGGAAAGGATTTGGGTGAGTGTATGCGCCCTATACCTGGACCAACATTGAAAGGCCGAAGGGACGAGATGCCCCTCATGCCAATCTCTGGAGAAAGGTCAGATCCTATGCTAAACTATTTTGGTGTTTTGAGATAAGGGTGCAGGAAAGAGATAAACATAGTAAGAGTGCAGGAAAGAGATAAAAAGAGTAAGGGTGCAGGAAAGAAATAAAGGGAGTAAGGGAAGAGAGATCAATGATTTAAAGTGGGAAAGAACAAGAAGCATGATTACTAACTAACAAATTGAATAGCAGAAAAGAACACCAAGAATAAACGAAAGAAACACAACAATAATATTTCTATGTATCCTCTAGGCGAGTTCTAGGATTCTCCTTCTCCCTTTCATCAAAATTCAGGGTTCAGAGTATTGACGATTAGGAAAAGCAAATATAATAGAAACCAAAACCCACCAGGCAGCATAAAAGAAAACCAATATAGTGTTTTTCCTCCCCTATGTATCCTTCAAGCGAATTTCAGGGTATAGTCCTCAATCGCACATCGAAATTCAGGATTCAGAGTAACAGTATGCAAATGAAGACAGACAAAAGAAATAAACATAGAAGGAAGCATACAAGAGAGAAATAAATTCCAAAGCTCTTTAGTATTAATCATAGGACATCAAGTTACAGCAGCTTTCTAGCAAGAATTTCCCCCCCTTTTACATTACAATGTCTGGGTTTTTATAGAAGACCTGATCCTCTGAGCCATAATTACACAAGATGGAAGAGTACATCCTCAAAAGCTAAGAAGTCGACCCTTCGTGGCTCTCATGACTGAGCTTTCATATCCTTTGCCAAAACTAGCAGCTACGACTGGGTCAACTGGGGAAATATGCATTAATGAGCCACCTAAGCATTCTCGACTTCTGGGTGCGGTGCTCGAGTGGCCGCCATGCTCGTCGGGTTCTTCTTCTAGAACTAATACTTCATTTCCAATTGCCAAAAATGAGCAGTAGTCTTACCGAGCACATAAAAATGCATTTATGAGGCACTTGATCACCTCAGGAAAATACCCGACTTGGAACATGTGCCATTGAAGCGCTTCGCAAGATGTTTGTTTGCAACCTTGCTTCACAATAGAATTATGCCGAAGCAATAACTCCTTGATTTGTACTTCATAAAATGGAGCTTCGCAAAACTGCTTCAGGGGGTGTGAGTGCCAAAGCATATTTCCTTCGCAAAATGGGCCTCTTCATTCCTCGTCGCTTCGTTGACAAAATTGCTTCGCTGATGCCTTGGAGAAATGATTCGCTGTGATCCTCTTTCAAAAATGTGGTTCGAGAAGGTTTCGGTCAAAGCAATTGTCTTCAAAAGATGTTGCATTCTTTATGGCCACTACTACTTCGGGTGAAAGTACTTCGCATGAAAGATGACCAAAGCAGATGATTCCCAATGACTTTCGATGAAGTAGAAATGGTTTGTTGGTGCAGGGGCCCGAAGTGGATGCTTCGGTGGCTTTTCGGTGAAGTTTTTTTAGTGTTGCGCTCCTTCAAATCCCACTTTGCAAGACTTTTTCCCGAAGTAGCTTCTTGAAATGCTTCGGGCCCGAAGTAGTTTTCCTTCTTCTTCCTTCGTATTTTTCCTTCGACAACACCGCTTCATAAAAATCTCGCCCGAAGTAGCTGCTTGAAATGCTTCGGGCCCGAAGTAGTTTCCTAGCCTTAGTTAATTTGGTTCACGGTCTTTCTTCAGCAAAGTTGTTCTTTTGAAATGCTGCTTGAATTCTGCTTCGTAAAATTTTTTCCCGAAGTAGCCCTTTGAAATGCTTCGGGCGTGAAGCTCTCTTTTTATGCCTTGCTAGAATTTCTGCTTCGCCAACGCTGCTTCGTAAGGTTTTCACCCGAAGTAGTTTTTGAGGGACTTCGGGCCCAAAGCTATTTTTGCCTTTCTTGTATTCTTCTTTGGCAACACCGCTTCGCTAACTTTTTCCCCGAAGTAATTGCTGGAAATGCTTCAGGTGCAAGGTTCTTTTCATAATTCTCTTCTTTCTTTGGCGAAGCTATTTTCCCTAGCTTGCTTGGTAGTGAAGTTCTTTCTTCTTCATTTTATGTACAAATGGGTGGCAAGGAAAGCCAAAATTGCTTCAACTTACAAATATTTTCAAAAAACAACCAAAAGAAATATTTTACAACAAAGAATACTGTAGAAAGTTTTGATTTTTTCTACCCCATTGTGCAATGTGACAAAATTGTCAACATTCTTTGTGGCTCATGGGGCAACGAGCTCATATCGGTGGAAGAACCCTCATCTTTGATCCATTGGGCCAGAGTCACCTCCAGACCCTTCTCCTTTTTACACCTTCGGGGGTGCTTCCACAGCTTGTTCTCCCTCTTCTTCTTCTTCGCCTTCTTCTTCTACTTCTTCTACTGGTGCGGCTTCCTCTGGTGCGGCTTCATGTTGCAGTTATGGGGCAAGGCGATCACATATTTTTCTCATGGTTCGGAGAACATGAGCCCAGGCACCCTTTGAAAAAGGCTCTTGATCTTATAGTGCCTTGACCAAAATGTGGAACCGATCGATCTGCCCGATATCAGCATGTTGGACCCTAGTATACAAATCGTTCAGGCAGGCCATGATCTTGCAGTATCTCAGAATGAAATCTATGACCTATTTTTCTGTTATAGGCTCTACCCATTCATCTATTTCTGAGACGTCACCCTCAAATTGAAGCCATGTCGGCTTAATCTCTTCCTTGGTGAGAAGGTTCCCATTGTCATCCGTGAATCTTGAGAAATCCAAGAAAGAGAGATCTTGGAAATAACCCATCGATGCACACTGCTCGTCCTCGAACACATCTAGGAGGTCCTTTGCTTTCTGTGCTTTCCTCACCTTGGAGAAGAAGACATAAACTGTGGCATTAGCTGTAGACCAATATCTAGCTATCCAACTCATTACGGGGATCTGCAAGTCTTGATATTTAGCACTTTGGACATCGAAAGCCAATTTGAGTCGACCTCTAGCTTTCTGAGTAATATCATCGATGATTGGCCTTCCTTCGATAGTGGCCTGTTGTGCTTCGATGGTGTAGATAAAAATTGATAGGGCACTGGAGGCCCGAGACCTAAAATTTTTGAGCAAGTGCGAGCGAATCTCCTTTATTATGCCTCTATCAAACAGCTCCAGGTTTACCTTTTCAAACAACTATTGTTGTGTCTACAAGATTTTGCTTTGAAGTTCCTTGGCCTTCAGCTCATTTTTGGCCTATCTCTGCGCTTGGTGCTCATATAAACATTGTAGTTGTAGTATTTGTTGTTTGAGGGCGTGTGTTTCCTTTTTCATCAGCTTACACTACTCTTCTGAATCCTCCAGATTAGAGAAGATTCTAGCTATCTCCTCTTCCAACTTGATGTTGGAGCTTTTTGATTCGAACCTACGCTGATTAGAAATGTTTGCATGCACTAAAAAAGTCTCAATCCTGACATGCATAGATGCGGACTCATTATCTATGTTCGGGTGCTCCAGGTCCTTGGTCTTCTCTTGATAGTCGTAATCTATCAGAGTCATCTAATCCATAGGCTTCTGGACCTTAGGGACTTTCTTCAAATTATGCAGCTTTCTAGCCTTCAAATCGAAGGCAGTGCATTTTTCAACCTGGGCCATAGAGCACCCTCTCTTCTTCCTCACCTCTTTCAGCATTTTTTTTTGTATTTTTCCGAGCTAGGAGTAGCTTCTCAACTAGAGGGCATTACTTTATCATGGAAAGTTTTGACTCAAATAAGGTTGTATCTCCAGCCAAAGGGGTAAACAAATACAAAGAATGAATGGGGGATGCCTCACCAGAAGGTTCAAAGACATGTGTACCAGGAGTCCCAACGAGTGCAACAATGCCATGTGAGGCAAGGGAATGAGGGACAGGGTTTAGTGAAGTGGTGGCAACGGACTTGTCTTGGCCTGGAGACTCAAGTGGAGTGGGGATAATGGGATTGGTGGCAAGAGACAACGTGTGAGGAGGTGACTGAATTTATGATGGAGGGGGATACTGATGGGGAGACTTGGTCGAGACCATGGTAAAAACGTGAGAGACTAAGGTGAAGGGTGGATAATGCTTACCTGCATGCCCTTCAGGTAGAGCGGCCGTAGTAACTTCTTGCATGATAGGCTCTTACTCCTTTTGGGCTTTGGCACTCCCGACCTCCACAACTTCTACTTTAGGGTCTCCTTATTGTTGGAGGAGTTCCTCCACATCAATGACGTCTATGTCTGGGATCGTATCAGCACTTGGTGACCCCGCATCTCTAACATTTGCTTTGGTTGAGCCTGATGCAGTTTGTTCAATAGGAGCACTTGCAAGCTTTGTGCGAGGTCGCTTTGGGTGGCTCAGAGGTACTTGAATTTTCTCTTGCCTTTTTATTTTCTTCCTCTCCAATGGTTTTTTTGCCTCCTCGATGCTTGTGTCATGGCTTTCTGATGGTCCCTGTGGTAGTTCCGCTGGTGTAGCTTCAGCTTCTTCCTCTTATTCTTGCTCTGAATCATCGTTAGCTCCTTTTGGGATTTTTCCCGATCCTGGGGTAGCTGGAGGAACAAAGATAGTGAAGGATATAGACTTCCAAGTTTCAACGTTGGATTTTGTTGGTCATGAATCTGCCACAGGAAAGGATTTTACAGAAAAATGCACCCTAGACCCGACCAACATTGAAAGGCTAGGAGAAAGAAATGTCTCCCAGACTAATCTCCAGAGTGAGCTGGTTCCATTACTATTCTAAGTTTGTTTTTAGATCAAAGTTATAGGAAAGGAATTGTAAAGATGTAGAAAGAAACGGGAAATATGGCCGTAGGCTGAATTTATCTGATCGGGAAAGAACAACAGTAGATAACTCTAAGTACGCAAATAGCAAATAACAAAATACAATGACGTGATCCACTCGCAACCTTGCACAGATGACCTCCAAAATAACATTCCAGAACTCACTCCCTTACTAGAAAATGTTAAAACTCAATACAAAATTAAAACTAAGCATCAAATAAGAAATGCGAGCACAAATTAGAAATGCAGAATACAAAAGGGACAATATACAGAAAATCGCTTGCGAAACCAGAGAGCCGAATGTCTTATATTCATGTAAAGTACTTGAAAAGCTTTCAGCAAAAGTATCTCTCAAACTCTCGATACCTGTTCTTGAGATTTACATTGATTTATATAGAGGTCTTGCCTCTTTGCAGCATTAAAACTATGAAACGGACCTCCTTGAGATCTACAAATTATGTAATGAAAACAAGGAGATGATATCCTTAAACAGCCTTAGAGAAATCAGAAATTAAATGCCATAAGGAAGAGTCGACCGTCTTCATTAAATTGTTGTTATTGGAAATATGCTTGAAACTGTTAGAAAAATCACGAATAGCAGCTTCAAATAATGGGAATCTTCAATTCTGGTAGCCTGGGCGCGTTCTTCTATCCTGACCGCATTGAAAAGTAGCAACACATTTAATTCTGGAGTGCTTTGAATCATCGAAACTCACAAAACTGCATCAGGTCGTTCGAACCGCTTTCTGGCGTGAAACTGTAACAGGTCGCGAAAACGCGACAGGTCGCGAAATCGCTACACATTCGGCTTCTTTATCTCCTTCGCAACCCTGAACTGCGAAAACACAATGCTGCGCGATTTCGCTATAATTTCTGTCTTCGGCTCTATCTTCCCTTCTGCATCACGAAAATTCGACATGTCACGATTTCTCTACCACTTTTCTGCATGCTGTACGGCCCTGCTTCTAAGCCGCAAAAACGCGACACTTTTGCCTTTGTGTTTTTTCAACTTCCACCATGTCGCGATTTCGCTACAAGTTCTACCTCCGTTGACTTTCCTGTTCGCCAACCGCGAAAATGGAACACTGCGCGATTTCGCTACAATTCTCCGCACTTAGTCTTTCTTCAACAATGTGTCGCGAAATCGCTACCATTTCTTGCATTCTTCACTGTTCCCACTTTCTGTCATGATTTCGCGATGTTTTCGTCTTGCTTGAACTCATTCTTAAAAGCGTCACGATATCGCTACGGTTTTTTGCCTTAGACTCTTTCATTCACTTGAACTGCGACCACGCAACATGTAGTGATTTCGCTACAATCCTTTGCTTAGCTTGGCTTCATCATTCAACTAGCGCGAAATCGCGACCATTTGACAACTTGAGCCTTTCTGTCCACCCACGCTGCGAAAACGTGATGCGTCACGATTTTGCGACATCTTTTGCCTTATGTGCCTTGTGCCATATTGTGTTGTGATTTCGCTACCTTTTCGAGCCTCATCGCTCGTCGTTCAGTTATGTCACGATTTCGTGACAATTTCTAAAATTATGCCCCCTGGCTGTCGCAAGCCACAAAAATGAGACGCTGCGCGATTTTGCTACAACTTTGTCGCTCTGCCCTCCATTGACCATTTTGACCGCAAAAATCTAACACGTCGCGATATCGCGACGGTTTTGCCCCCTGCTGTCGTTGACCACGATTTTTTGACACATCGTGAAATCGTGACAATTTTGCGTTTGTTTTCTCTCTCCTCATCCGACCCGTGATTTTGCGACATGTCGCGATATCGCGACGGTTTTCACTTTGGCTCTCCATGCTGTTTTTTGTTGCGATTTCGCAACAGTCTTCGGACTTAGTCGTTTTTTGCATCAAAACCTGTAGAGGAGTTAGAATTTCAACAGCTTATGCATGAATAATCAACAATAAAAATAAATGTGGCAAAAATGCCAATAGCTTCATAAAGAATTGCGAAGTCCTTATCTGTTTCCAAGAGTCCATAAGAATTCATCTTCTGGTGATGGACTCTCATTATCCACCATTCCCTTAATTTTTCCTCATTCCAATTCTTCAATTCCTCCTTTAAATCATCCTTTGCCTTTCTCCAAAATGTGGATCTTGGAGTTGGGAGGGGGTACTGGTCAGGGTCAAACTTGGGTGGGACAGACTTCTTCTATCTCAGAAAGATCCCATAGCGTTGAAGGTTTAATGTTCGCCTTCATGCCGTAAAGTTAGAACATTTGGTGACTCTGCAGTACCCAAAAATCTCTGAATGTGGATGCAGTGAAAGTTGTACTTCATGATCACGAGATCACAGTCTAAAAAAGTTGAAGATCTTGTTGAGTTTTTTTGAACTTGACAACACAAGAAGTGGTGAGCATTCTAGGTTGGTTTCCCCATCTCTTGCATCATCTGCCATATCTACACAAATCCCTATTATTATTACTAGTTTTCCATCTTCTCAGTCATATCCACTAGTCCCAATGGCCCAGTATCCTCCACCTAGGAAGTTCTTGGCATGGAATAGCTCTGGAGCCCTGAATCTGCAGGCTCAAAATCTAGTTCCTCAGGCTGCTCTGAAGGTTTTTTCGACCTATGATGGTACGGGTAAGACTGCATACGAACATATTAATGATGTAGCTTCTTTGGCGGCCATTCATGATATAACTGATGAAATGTGATGGTAAAGTTGTTGGTGTTATCCCTAAGAGGAAAATTGCTATACTGGTACCGAACGTTGCAACCAGGCACCATTACATCATGGGATCAGCTAGGAGAACTGCTAGTTAAGAATTTTCATATATAGGCTGACCCATTTTCATTGTTGCATCAGTTTAATGCGATCCAGAGGCACCCGTAGGAAGAGATAGCTAATTTTAATGTTCAATTCACCAGAACCTGGAAGAGAATTCCTGATGGTCTTTAGCCTGCTGATGAGTTGGCTGCATTTTATTACCTCAGAGCATTCAACACAGATATTGGTTGGGCAGTCTGACAGTCCAACGTGACGACATTTCCAGAGTTGTTTGAACAAGCATTAAAGGCAGAAGCTGATCTGATTGCTATAGGTAGACTTCCTCCCAAGGTAACTATGCCTATTATTCCTGATCTGCCTAAGTATTTATACTCTGGTTTGCTTCCACAGCCCATGCCATCTATGTACCCTACCCCATCATGGAGCTCCAATGTACCTCAAATCGCACCTATTCCAGTTCCCCAGCTTCTTGCTCCAACTGTTCCCCAGTTGCCTGCATCGAGTATTCCACGGTTAGTTCCTCCACTTCCAACTCCTGCATTATCTTCCCCATAGTTTCCATTACCTTTACCGGCACCACTTGTGTCCTCAAGCCCAGATCCTCAATTGGTTATGTTACAAGAAATTCAGTCGGCTATGAGATCTATCACTGACAAGGTGACATCTATGGAATGGAGAGAGGCAGAAAGAAGCTATCCGCCACGAAGATTTATGTCGGCAGTAACCAGAGAACAACCTGCTCCTGGCAAGACTATGGAGAAAGCACCTGAAAGGAAAACAACAGTTCTGGTAAGTAAAGAGACTGGCCCTTCTGAAGTTTCACATGAGCCATCTTACTGGTGTTCTTCCTGCAATGACCCACATGATGAGTCTACTTGCATGGTCCACCAAAATTATTTGCAAGTTCTTACAGGGAGCCGTGTAAACATAATTCGAGAGGTGGATCTTACTTTCGTGGAGTCTCTGGAGGAACATATAGCAATACTGACACGTAGCGGCAAGAAACCAATGTTGGTAGATCCGGCTAAGATGGAGCCATTGAAAGTGCCACCTGTACAAGAAATGAAGCAACAAATGCCAACAAAGGCTCATGATTCCCCAACACAATGACAATCACCTATTTTGTCGAAGGATCCACTTCCACTACCAGCAAAAGACAAGGAACAAGCTTCTACTTCCCAGCAGCAAGCAAAAACAAAGGAGCAAGTCAAAGAGATGTTGCGGTATCCATCATTGACCAAACGGCAACGAGTGGAGGCCAACCAACAATATAAGAGCAAATTTGAATCTGCTAGTGCAGGGAAGGAACAGACCTCCATGGAGTACAACATTGTTGAAGAACTCAAGCGGATACTAGCTAAGGTAAGTCTGTATGACACCTTACAGTTGCCTGGACAGGTAGACCTCTTACAGGAATCCCTAAATACCATACAAAGTAAGGGGAAAGCTCCAGCCTAGGTGGTTATGGCTTAAACGTTAACTTTTGCAGCTACTGAAAGGAATAGACCACCCCCGTTTTATCTATCACTACAAATGGAGGGTTGGATCGTACATAATTGCCTGATCGATTTTGGTGCCGCTACAACTATCATGCCTAAGGCAGTTTGTGAAGCAATGGGAATGGAATTCACACGAAGTAGCCCTGGAGTTTTGCAGTTAGATGGCACTCCAGTGAAAACGGTGGGTCTAATCAAGGATGTCCCGATTGTTTTGCATAATATGCCCCAGACTACAGTCATCCAGGAGATTGTTGTGGTCGATCTAGAACTATATTTCAGTATGTGCTTATCCAGAGAGTTTACTGCAAAGTTGGGCGGTTACCTTGCACTCGATTATTCTCATTTGGAGATTCCGTTCAAAGGAAGACGAGTCCGGATCTATAATCAGAAACCTTCTACTTTTCATATTGAGAAGCTAGAAGAAGTAGAAAAGTCCAAAGATGTTGTTCATATGCTAACTGAAGATTTGGAGGAGTTTTCAATGCTCAACTTTAATGCTATGATCCAGACTGAAATTGGCTGTTATTTCATTACAAAGTAGTCTGAAGAGGTTGCAGTCAAGTTGCCAACTGGTCAAGTTGAACAAGATTCTCTATTAGATCAGCTTTATTTTTATGGATAAAAATATAGAAATGGTGCTAATACCAGGACTGAACGATCATGTCTCGATCTCAAGATGGCTAGGACAATTGGAGTGATGCAGTTATAGATTTTTGGTGATTCTGAGCTGATCAAGAACCAGAAGTTTACTAAGCATCTGTCAAGAGTCTGGGATCCAGGAGACAGAACCGTGTTTGGGTTTGTGTCTTTCCCATAAGTTCACATCTAATTCGGGAGTTACCTTGTACATAGAAAAAAAAAAGTATTGTTTTCATTTGTCCACTTCGACTCTTTTTGCATTCAAGCCCGCAGGTACGTGTTTTTCTATCTTTTTCTTCTCCCTTCCCAGCAGTTAGTGGCTTCCTATAAATTTCTTCCTTCCCTTCCTTTTTCTTCCCTTCCTTTCTTCATTTTCCTCCTTCTTCTACTCCTTTTCTTCTGCAGTAAAAAAAAAAAAAGCCATTGTTGTTGTTTCTTTTTCCCCTCCTATTATTCCCGTTTCTTATTATCCCTTTCTTCTAAGTTTTCTATCATTTTTAGAATTTATTGCAATTTATCCATGGTTCACACATTTTTCATTATTTATTCCACTTCCATTCCATTATTTCATTTACTTTCATTCCCCTTCCATCGCAGCTGGTAGCACATAAGCATTCTGTTACTGTCTCTACCGCATCACTCCACCATTTCATCCTATCACTATTCTGTTTGCATTTCACCGCCTGCGCATCCGTAGGATATCATTCCATTCATTTCTATTTTTGTATCCCTGGTGCTTTCATGGAGACTATTTTACAACACCTAATCAGTTGAGCCAAATGCAGATTCTTTAAGTTTTAGACATTCAAAAAAAGTTGTTGCAGCAGTCCACCGAGATGAACCCCAGCAGCTAGCTTTCTGTTCTAAGTTTTCATGACTCTGTTGCCCAATGGATTCAAGCGTGGGATTATTGCATACAGAAAAAATGTATACCCCACGAGCCACCAAGAATGTTGGAATTTTTGCCACATTTATTTTGATTGCTGATTATTCATGCATAAGTTGTTGAAATTCTAACTCCTCTACAGGTTTTGATGCAAAAAATGACTAAGTCTGAAGACTGTCGTGAAATCGCGACAAAAAATAGCATGGAGAGCCAAAGTGAAAACCGTCGCGATATCGCGACATGTCGCAAAATCGCGGGTCGGATGAGGAGAGAGAAAACAAATGCAAAATTTTTGTGATTTCGCGACAGTCTTCGGACTTAGTCATTTTTTGCATCAAAACCTGTAGAGGAGTTAGAATTTCAACAACTTATGCATGAATAATCAACAATCAAAATAAATGTGGCAAAAATGCCAACAACTTCATAAAGAATTGTGAAGTCCTTATCTTTTTCCAAGAGTCCATAATAATTCATCTTCTGGTGATGGACTCTCATTATCCACCATTCCCTTAATTTTTCCTCATTCCAATTCTTCAATTCCTCATTTAAATCATCCTTTGTATTTCTCCAAAATGCGGATCTTGGAGTTGGGAGGGGGTACTGGTTAGGGTCAAACTCGACCTCCATGGGGTAGAATTCATGCCAGGGAGGCAATGTCCTCATTCTCTCCAAAAGTCATTCCGTATCCTTCCCATTGAGATTATTCCTTTGTTCCATAATTTTAGGGTGGGGGTAGATGTGGAAATTTTTGAATTTTAAGTGATCCCTCATTAATCCCAAGGGATCATAGATCCATTGCTGAGGAATCTGGAGTAGGCCAAAATTGGCAAGCTTTTCCTCTAGGAAAACATTTTGTTTTAAGGAAAATACTTCAATTACTCCCATCTTGAAGGGGAAGTCACAGGTATGTGCCCATTTTCGACCATGGCCATAGATGGCATTGGTTGCATTGCTCTATCGAGCGACCTTCAATACGAAATGGTACTCAGAGGGATATACTGGTAGCAGGAAGGGCTTCCTAATGTATCCGAACAGGAGAATCACCAGCCCTTGTGTCAATTGGAAAACATCTTCCTTCTTCTCCTGCACCACTTTGTCTCTCAAACTGAGGGGGACCCGAGGGCAAGAACCCTTCAACAAATGCATAGCGGGTCCCAAAAATTGTTGGTTAAAATAATAATAGGACTCTGTCCTTAATAGGAGGGGATTCCAATGGTACACTGGTAGAGGATTTCCATCTTCGTCGCTTGGATAAATGGTGATATGGAGGAATCGCTTATGTACTTGGTAGAAAAACAACCAAAAAAGGAAATAACAGGGTGCGAAGTACTGTCCCGTCATTGAATTATTCATACTGGTGAGCCGCGTATGCAAGGTTCGGGCCACCCATTCTGCCCAATCAAAGAAAATTAGGTTGTTACTTAGTCTTGAAGCATCAAGGGCATAGAATTCCCCTCTTGAAATATATTTGGCCAAAGACACCTGCCAGGGTTGCATCGAAGCATCTATCAACAAGCCCGCCACCCATGCAATGATGGAGAAAATATTGGTGCTCTTGAAGGCTGCCAAGGGTAAGGGCATCTGGGGCAGCTTGTTCGAAGGGAGCCCGCTTTTGAGGTTCTCACACAGGAATTTTAGTATGTGACTGTTGGAGGTGAACCTCTCCATTTTTTTGCTCAAAATGATGTTGCAAACTGAATAACCCCTAGGTGGACCTTGCTATGGTGCAAATGCTCTTTGCACATCTTCCTTCAGAATGGAAAATAATTTATGACCTGAAGCATCCACCACTTTCCTGGATGCAGGCTGGTAGTTCTGCGCGATAGCATGGATTAACTCTAGACAGTGGTGAGCAGACGGGGTCAAGTACCAGTAAATCTGAGAATAATAGGTAGCAGCCCTTTTATTCTCTAGGGTGAGTCTGCTCACCATAAAATCAATAGTGTGACAGAGGTCAGACACACCCTTAGAGAGCTCTATTTCTCTAATTTTCTCCCACTCATCAATTGGTGGGTCTACCAACTGCTCCTCTTCAGAGCCATCTCCTTCTTCTATCGACTATTTTTTTGGGTGAAGGGTGGGATTGATCTTCTTAGGAGTAAGATTTTTCTCTTCCTTGCCCTTATTTGTTTTTTTAGGGCCTACAACTTCAGGATCCTTCCCCTTCTCTTTGGAATTCTTCTTCCCCATGTTGAAAATAATGGTGGTAGAGTCCTTGATACAGAGGGTTTTGATGTGAAGGGCTTAGATGCAAAGGGCGGGAGAATTGCATAGTAACCGAAGGCTCTTAGCTTTGCATAAACTAATGGATAAATAACCTTCTCCTTGCTAGAGCTTAGTGTTTTATAGCCTAAAAGGGTAACTACATCAATTTATGGCACCTACCAAAATTAAATTAACGCTTCAAACAGAGGAAGTTGTCGTGCCCTTTTATTGGCTCTACAGTAGCATAGTACATGGGGCCACACACTTTGGTGATTATGCCTTGCATTGGAAATGTAGCTCACTACCACCTCATACCTGTGTGCAAGCTTTCTCTTAACTGAATCACATTGGGATGTGCTCCACCACCTTCACCTTAAATTCATCTGCTTCGAATGCTTTTCATGGTTACTGTCAACACGTTCTTCGAGGCATAATTTAAATTCTCCCATCTCGCACATTGTTGGTTCGGCGAAGTTGAAATCAATATTGAAAATGCTTCATAGCGAACCTTTGGTGCGGGTTTCCTTTTAATGCTTCAGGCCCGAAGTACTTCTCCTTCGTCGCGCTGCCGCTTTGCTTTGTGAGGACCGCCTACCAAGGCTTGTCTTCTTGGAAAATGCTTCGCAAAGGCTCTTTTAAAATCTACTTCGCAAAACTTCTACCCGAAGTAGGTTCTGGAAATGATTTGGGTGCGAAGCTCTTTTTTGTGCCTTTGTTTGAATTTTGGTTTGGCCCTTTTGAGGGTAAAGTACTTCACAGCGAACCTCCTTGCAACTGCTACTTTGCATCAAAAGTCCTCGAAGGGGATTCTAAAGTGTAGTACTTGGATTTTGCAATATCAAAATAGGATGTATATACAAATGAAAATTATATACAAAATTACATATACATTTTGTTTTTGACAAGAGAAATAGTGTTTTACCTTAGCGGTGAAAAGTCTTCAGATGAAGACCATTGACAGAGATCGAAAAAACCTGGCCATATGCATCTTTGAGGATGAAAGAGTTGGTCGAGTTTACCTTTACAATTTTGAACGGCCCATCCTAGAAGGCATCTAGATTGTCGTGATTCCCAGGCTTGGCCTTCCAGGAGTCCCACTTCCATACTAGATCTCCCACTTTGAGTGTGTGATTGGATGATTTTTTCTTGAACCAATCTTGGGTGACCTGAGCATGTTTAGTGAACTTCTGGTAGGCTTCCTCGCGATATCCCTCTAGCTATAACAGCTGAGTTAATCTACTTTCCATTGGGCTAACTCCATCTTCTTCTTCTAATAGTTGTAGTGTAGGGATCTCCACATGGGTGGGTAAGATGGCCTCCTTGCTATAGACCAGGGCATAAGGTGAAGTCTTGATTGACTTCTTGATAGAAATTCGATCTGCCCACAAGGCACGATCTAGAAGGAGATGCCAAGTCCTTTTGTTTATCTCTATGAGCTTTCTTAGCACCCTCAACAAGGTCTGCAAATCCATTGCCCTGCGGATAGTAGTTGGAGAAGACTTTACGATATATCCTATGTTTGTAGAAGAAATCATTGATTTTGGAACCTGAAAAACCAGGACCATTTTCCATAATGATTGCTTTAGGAATTCCAAACCTGGTGATCAAAACCTCTAGGAAGGTGATTACAGTCTCTTGATATGCATGCTTCGTAGGGATCGCTTCGGCCCACCTGGTGAAGTAGTCAGTTGCGGTCAGGATGAACTTATGTCCCATGGAGGATTTCGATGATATGACCCCTATAAAATCCAACCCCCATTATTGAAAGGGCATTTCTACTTGTATCGGTTGGAGAGGCATCGAAGCATTTCTACTTCGACCGGTGAACTTCTGACACTACTCGCATTTGCGACAAACCATGAAGGCATCAGCGAAGAGTGTGGTCCAATAGTAACCCGCCTTGATGATCTTCAGAGCCATTGTTCTCCCTACGAAGTGGCCTCCAGATAATCCTGAATGAAATTCTCCCAGGACTTTCCTTTTATCATCATATTTTATGCACTTAAGAAAGACACCATTAATGTTCCTAAAATATAGGCCTTCGGGGCAGAAAGTATATCAGGTGGATCGCATCCTGAAATGCCTTTGCTGTGAAGCATTTAGATGTGAAGGACATCTGCCAGTATTGAAGTGTTCAATTATTTTACTAAACCAATATTTCTTGTACTCTTCTTGGTTGGTGAAGCATTCTTTTGCTGGTGAGTCATCCCACTGAGATTTTGTAGCTTCGGCCGCTATGCTCTTCACCAATTCTTGACATAATGCGTGATCGCAAACCAGTTTTATGGGCTTGATCTCAATGTCAAATTCTTGTATCTTGTTCACCCAACCAACTCTCTTGCTTCCCAATTCTCCTTGGATGATGAAATTGCGCACATCAGGGTGGATGACGAAGATTGTAACCCAAATTTGGGAGATTAATTGCTTGAACTTCCTAAGAGATTTCATTACTGCATGCACATGACGTTCTATGAAATTGTATTTCTCTTCATGGGGATTGATCACCTAGCTCAAAAAAGTGATGGGACGCTCTTCACCGTCTTCCCTCTTTTGTGTCAGGATCACAGTATAGCTCTCAGGTTCACCTATGGCATACAAGATAAAATCCCGACTGTATTCAGGGTTGATCAGGACCGGCACCTGAGTGATTCAGGCCTTAATCTATTCAAATGCCTCCTTTCTATATTTTGTACAGATGAATTCAGCGCCCTTCTTCAAAAGTTTAGACATCGGCTTGATGACTTGGGTGAAATTAGGGACAAAATTCCTCACAAAGTTGATATGGTCGAAGAAATATTGAAGTCCTTTCTTGTTTGCTGGGAGTGGGAGCTTCGTTAGAGCCTTAGATCTATCGGGATCTACAGCGAGGCCTTTTTCTGATATCACATGTCCCAGTAACTTTCCTTCACTGACTACGAATATGGACTTCTTCGGATTGATTGAGATGCCAAACTCTCAATATTTTTTGAAAATTTGTTGTAGGTGTACGGTGTGATCCTCCCTTCTTCGAGAGAAAATGGTCATGTCATCTAGATAGATGATGATAACCTTATTTAGAAGCTCACCAAAATCTAGATCCATCACCCTCTGGAAAGTGGCACCAGCATTCGAAAGGCCAAATGGCATTCACTGGTAAGAAAATGTCCCCCACTTAGTGGTGAATGCTGTTTTATGTTGGTCTTCGTTCCTGACCCAGATATGATTGTATCCAGAGAAAACATCAAGCAAGGAGAAGCGTTGAGCTCCAGCCACTGAGTGCAATATCTGATCGATTTACAGAAGAGGATAGTGGTCCTTGAGAGAAGCCTGGTTTAGGTTACGAAATTCCATGCATAACCGTATATCTCTGTTATTTATTTTGATGGGGACTAGGTTCGCTACCCAAGAATAATGCTTGATGGGATAAATTATCTTTGCCTCAAGAATTTTTAGGAGTTTGGCCTTCATCAAGACCTCGATCTTCGGGTTAATCGACCTTTGCTTTTGTCGAAAGGGTTTTACCCCTTCCTTCAATTAAATTGTATGCTAGATCAGCTACCGATCGTATCCCCTAAGGTATTGATAAGACCAAGCAACTATGTTGGGATACTTCATGCACAGAGTCTGGATCTATTCTATTTCTTCCAAAGTGCAATCGGTTCCAACTTTTATTGCTTTTCCAAGTTCAAGCTCTAAATGTTGATACTGCTTTTCATTAACTTTGATCCTATGGGAGAGTGCTCGATCATTCTGATCAAAGAGGCTTTCAAGAGTGATCAATCCCTTAGGAACGTGGTTATTCTTCAATTGAACTAGCACCTCATATTCTTCTTCGTCAGGGCTTTTGTCTTCGACTGTGGTGGCTTCTTGAATCATGAAATTTACAATCTTCTCGTCATTGTCAAATAATTGCCAATGTAGGTCTCTGTCCAGGATAGAGGGTCTATAGATCATCGTCACAGCCTTGGGCTTGTGCACCATGTCTTCTACGGGAGAGTACTTGGCTACGATGGATGCTAGAACATCAGCATGTTGATTCTTTTCTCATGGGATAGACTACAGATTGAGAGACTCGAACTGGTCACACAGGTCCCATACCCTATTGCGATATGAATTTAGATAATATTTCTTTGGAGTGCACCTTTTTGTGACCTAGTTGCATACCAGTTTAGAATCTCCAAAGATTTGGAGGTGCTTTATGCCTAACTTGTCAGCTTTCCTGAGTCCTAGGCATAATGCTTCATATTTTGTTGCATTTTTGGTGCGGCTCCATATAAACCGGTAGCAATACTCCTTTTGCTTTCTGGATGGGAAAACTAGAAGAATCCCTACCCCAACGTCATTTTTACATTAGGTGCCATTGAAGAAAAACTTCCATAGTCCTTCTTGGGCACTTGTTCTATTCCATGATTGGGTGTGTTTCTCAGGCTTGGTGATCGCATAACATCCTATCTCAGTCTCTATCATGGCATTAAAGTCTGTCAATGAGAACTCATCTTCATAACTTAGTTACACAGGAGATTTCTTGACCAGGTCCACCTGTTCTACTTGCTCCACTATTGCATTCACTAGATTACTACTCTCTTCTTCGGACATCTTCTACACAAGGAAGGAAGAAGGATTTTCATTATAGATCTTCACCTTATTTCCTTTGAATGGAATCTCCAGATGAGAGTAATCCATAGACAGATATTCACCTAGCTTTGCTATGAATTCCCTTGACAAGCACATACTAAAGTATGGCTCCAGGTCGACGACCACTACCTCTTATATGACCATGATTTGAGGCATCTTATGTAGTCGAATAGGAATGTCTTTGATCACTCCTATAGTCTTCACTGGGGTACCATCCAACTGGAGTACGCCTTGGCTGCTTCATGTATATTCCATTCCTATTTCTTCGTAGACTACTTTCGGCATGACTATTGTCATGGCCCCAAAGTCGATCATACAACTATGTACAATATACCCTTCCATCTATAGAGACAGATAGAACATAGGTGGTATGTTCTTCCCCATAATAGATGTGGATAAGGTCTGCACAAGAGCAAGCGGTGCTGCATTTTTTGCTTTAGTCATCTTCAATGATTCTTGCAGCAGGTCCACTTGTCCAGGTAGTTGCAGTGCATCGTACAAGCTGATCTTGGCTGGAATCCTCTTTAACTCCTCTACAATGTTGTATGCCAGGGAACTGAGAACCTTGGGTTCCTTTCTCGGATCATATCTGGTGCGATACTACTCTATAGCTTCAACTCTTTGTCGCTTAGTCAGTGAAGGAAACTTGAGCTTTTCCTTAGCCTGCTCTTTAGTTTCTGCCTGAGGTGGTCTGATAGAGGCCTTTTGAGCCTTTTATTTGATCGATGTAGGCGGAGGAGCTTTGTTCGGGGCCAAAGAAGATGATTGTCCCTTCTCAGGTTGAGCGTGCACTTTTAAGAGAGCCATCTGAGTAGCATCCACTTCTATCGCCTTATTTCCTCCTTTGGTAAGCACTGCAAATGACTCTTCTTCACCAAACTTTAGGTTTTGAATCATTTTCCTGATGACGTTTACTTGACCGCCATGAAAACTGCTCGCTAGCGTTTGTACATAGTGTTGGTGCAGCATGCAAGTATTCTCTTCATGTGGATCATTGCACATAGAGCACCAATATACACAATCGAAAGTACTCGAAGCTTCATAAATCACAGCATTTCTCGCCAAAGCCTTCCCTTACTGGACTGCTTGGTCTTTGGTAAGCCCAGGTGTAGGATAAGACCTTCTCGGTGGAAATTCTTGTTGTGCTTGCTTCTTCTTCACAATGGTCATGTCGTTGGACAACATCTGAACTATGGAGTTCAGAGACTGCATCTCTTGTAGAATTTTAGCTTGCATATCATTGGCTTTTGGAACGAGTGGCAATGAAGTCATCGTCGATGTTGGAGGCAGGGCAGGGAATGCCGAAGTGATGGTGGGCTGCGGAGTTGAAAATGTGGGAAAATGAATTTGTGGAGTGGTGATTTAAGACAATAGGATTCGGGTTACAATATGAGATCGGGTATGTAGGGGTTATAGATATCTACGAAGTGGTGGCGCTCACATACTAGATTGAGAGAATTCAGGAAGTATGGGCATCGGCATCCTTTGGGGAAGCTTTCCCATAGCTATCAAATCCATTTTTGCCCTCTTGGCTAATTAATACAACTCAAGAAAAGTATTGATTTTAGAATATCTTACCATGATACTGATATCAGGGTTGAAATATCGAAGAAAATAGTATGTTGTAGCTTCGTCGGTTGGCTGAAGTCCAATTGGTACTCTCTGCCAGGTTCGAGTGAACCTAACATGGAAGTCTACGATATATTCTTGTGGATGTCTCTGGATTGAAGTGAACTGATGTAGGAGAGAGGTAGGATCGGAGGACTCATTGAAGCTTCACATCAACTGCTTGGCTAACTGGTCCCATCCTATAATAGTACCGGGTTGTAAAGATCTATACTAGTAGAGGCATTTTCCTCTACGGGAAAGAACCAAAAGCTTTACCATAACTCTGATGAGGATTGATGTTTAATCTTTCATATGACCCCTCTAGTAGTTCCTAGCTAGGTTTGCATAGTTTATTTCTAGCAAATTAATAATTGTAAGTGAGTCTCCTTCTCACATGCACTTGTGGGCACTAGTTATCTTCTAGTTGTCATTTAGAGTGTTAGTTAGTAAGTGTGAACTCAAAGTAGGAAGTGTGTACTTCAAGATAGCTAAAATGGATCTTCTAGTTAGCAATATTCCTTTCTCTTAACTTAGAAGTTTACGTGCATTCTCCTTTGCACCTTTGTAGCTTATGGTTAAGCATATTGAATCAAATCCATGATTTAATGGGTTTGGTTATGTATTTTGGGCCATTAGTGCCTATATATTGAATTGTAAATAATAGAACACTTAGTTGGATTTTCAATCCTTTTCATTGGTATCAGAGCCTAGTTCATGTTTGCACTAGGGCTTGTGAGGTGAGAGGATAGGAGATAGTTTTATTATGAGAAATATTTTCTCATTGAGGACTCGGTTTAAGCCCAAAGGGAGCTTGAAAACCATTCGGAGAAGGAAGTTCCTTCGTCGACAAACTCCTCGTTCCAACTTTTTGCTTATGCTCAAGAGGTATAGGAAAATTTTGCCCCAGAGTTCTTCGTATTGTGATCCTTGGAAGGGATTGGATCGTAGCTACGGTCCAATTAGGATTAGGGAGCCATTTGACCCTGCTGCCCCCCCATTTTCGAGTACTGAAGAGCTCCAGGAGGACATCAAAGCTAGGTCGTGTGTCGACTTAGATCTGGTTGCCTTTCAAACGCTGGTCGTGTGTCGACCGGATCTTGAAAGGAGAGCTACTGGTGGGAGCTGGTTGCTTGCATTTTTGCAATTTAAGCTTTTAAAATTTTAGAATTAACCCCCCTGGTTAATTTTTAAATTTTTTTAATTGTAATAGAAAAGCCTTTATTTTAAGTTAATATATTATTTTGTTAATATATTAATTCTTTTGCTGCATATTTGTAAAAAAAAAATATATATATATATATTTTATTTTTGACAGCCAAAGGCCTTGCAGCAGGCTTCGGCTGCCTTCGGCCGCATTTGGCAGGCCACGGCAGCATTCGGCATGGAAGCTGGTGCTCGCCGTTGCCTGCCGGCCGCCTATCGTCAGGCAGCCAGCCGATGACAATCGTTGTCTGCAGGACAACGATCATGGCTGTCGCTTGACTGTTGTCAGGTCTGACAGTAGATTTGCTACCAGCCTAACAGCGCTAGGCGCTGCTGCAGCACCCGTCGCTGTCCGACACCGACGCAGCGCCCAGAGCCGAGCCGATGATAGTTTGCACTATCCGTCGGCCTGACAGCCTGAAATCTTGTCAGGCTACGGCTCCGGTGCGGCAGACTCAGCCACATCGCAGTGCCTGACAACATTATCAAGCATCTGCAGGCTTGGCACCTGCGACACAGCGCCTGACAAGCTTGTCAGGCGACTACCGGGCCTACGGTCTGCAGGGCCGTTTACGACAGCATCTAACAGGTCCGTCAGACGTCTTCCGGGCCTACGGCCGACAGTGCCAGGGCCAGCCGCAGACTGGCCAGGGGCCACTGCGTGCTAGGCACCATTCCTCGTGCACGGAAAACTTAGTGCATAGGAATTTGGGTGCACAAAAATAAGTGCACAAAATTTGGTGCCACTTAATTAAAAAATTTTGCATGATTTTTATTCTGCCTTGTAATTGAAGTTTGCTGTTGGATTTTATCTGCTCGGGAAGCGTGCAACAGGAGTTTTTGTGCAGTTTGCCTCGGGAAGTGTGCCATAGTAGCAGCAGAATTTCATGCACTGAAATTAAGTGGGAGTGCACTGTAAGTCATTTTGAGGGGTAAATTATTGTAATTTTTAATTTTTTACTATTTAAGGTAGCATGTTAAATTTGGTGTTTATTAATTTAATTTTTTTAATAGCTTGATTAAAATTCATTAATCTTTGATTAAATGAAATTTAATTTTTAATTAAGTTATTTTTAAATTAATAAATGCTAAATTGCACCTTAGATTAGTTTAAAAATTTCAAAATTTTCAGCCTTAGGAGTAAAATTTTCAAATTTAGAAGCACTCCATTGTAACAAGGAAAAAGTTCCATTTTCTTTCCTTGATTAGTGCTGTCTCATTTTTACTCCTGGCTTATACCCGGGAACACATGGCTTCTGACTTGGCTGCCCAAGTGGCAGAATTGGCCCATGTTGTAAATGCTTTGGCAGATAAAGCTAATGACACTACCATGGCAGAAGTCCTTGGCAATCTTGCCATGAAGGTAAATGACATTTCTTTGCATAATGCTTCAACTTCTGCTCATGATTCTCGTCTGAGAGTTCGTTGTGAAGTTCCATTGTATGATGGATCCAGGAACCCTGATGTCTTGAATAGTTGGATTCTTGACATGAGTTCTTGGTTTTCTTACTCTCAACTTTCAGAAGATGATATAGTGCCTTATGCTAAGCTAAAACTTTCTGGCTTAGCCAAAGTACTTGTTGAACGAAAAAGAGGACACGATGTACTCACTACATGGGATGAGCTTGTACAATGTCTAAAGACCAATTTCTATCCTTCAAATTATTCTAGGGAATTGGTTATTAAATGGTTTCGTTTTCGACAAGGTACTAATATGTCTGTACAAGAATATATTTTCCAATTTAACAGGTTCAGGATACTTGTAAATGTGGAGGATGATGTTCCAGGTTTGATTCTCAAATTTCAAAGTGGCTTGTTGGAGCATTTGTACAGGGAACTAATGTTTGTTTCTATGGAAACGTTGGATTCAATTTTCAACCAAGCGCAGCTTGCGGAGGACAAGTTTAAGGCGCAATCGCAGGCATTCCGCACACTTGTTACTCAAGTGGTTGCAAACTCATCAAAAGGGAATAATTCTTTCTCACAAAAGAAGAATTTTGCTCAAAAGAAGAATGTGTCTTCTCCATCTCCTTCTTCTCCTTCCCCTTCCGCTTCTACTCCTTCTTCTTCTTCTAAATCTTCTTCTTCTTCTTCTAAGAAATTTTGCAATTATTGTAAGAAGAAAGGCCATGAGAAAGCTGATTGCTTTAAGCTTAAAAAGAAGAGTTTAGTAATTACTACTCAAGAGGAGGATGCTTCCAAGGGTCCCCTTGAGTCTGTAGGAGAGAGTAGAGTATATACGAAATTACGAGGTAAGCTTAATGAAGTTACCTTGGTAAATGTAAGTTCATCATAAGGGGCTCGTGATGCTTTGTTCATCACTCGAGCCCATTTGCTTCATAATTTTGCAACTGATTGTATAGTGGATAATGGCTCGCAGAAAAATCTAATTGCGAGGTCCATTGTCGAGCGTTTGAAGTTACCTATGGAGCCTCATCCTCAACCTTATTCTTTGGGTTGGAAGGATAGTGGAAGAGGCTCAGAAATCACTCACACTTGCACATTAAAATTTGCACTTGGCCCACATTTCATAGATCAAGTCACTTGTGATGTGACTCCTATGGATTGTTGTGGGATTTTGCTTGGGCAACCTTTTCAGTATGATAGGAGATCTGTTTATGATGCTTTCAAAAGAACCTACACACTTCAAAAATATGGTAAGGTCTTTCTCATTAAAAGCACCAACACTCCTAATATCATTCTAAGTTCCAAGCAAACGAAAAGAGTAATTAAGAAAGGTGGTGATGTTGCTCTAATTTTCATTCGCTCTCAAAACACTTCTACATCTACATCCATTACAAAGCAACACTCTTCAATGGATAAAATATTGCAAAGTTATTCACACATATTTCAGGAGCCAAAGTCTCTTCCTCCAATTCGCACAATTAATCACAACATTGAAATAATTCCTGGTTCTTCTCTTCCTAATGCTCCCATGTATAGACAATCTATTTTGCAAAATGAAGAAATAAAAAGGCAAATAGAAGATTTGTTGTCTAAGGGTTTCATTAAGGAAAGTACTTCTGCTTGTGCTTCACCTATTTTGTTAGTTCTTAAAAAATATGGCACTTGGAGATTATGCATTGATTTTCGTGCTTTGAACAGAATTTCTGTGAAGAATAGATATCCCTTACCCCGCATTGATGATTTATTAGATCAGCTTCAAGGAGCTAAGTTCTTTTCAAAAATAGATCTCAAAAGTGGATATCATCAAGTGCGTATCCAAGCTGAGGATACATGGAAGACAACTTTTAAGATGAAGATGGGTCTCTTTGAATGGTTAGTCATGCCCTTCGGTCTTACTAATGCTCCTGCAACCTTCATGAGGTTGATGAATGATGTATTTCGTGATGTACTTGACAAATTTGTCATAATATATCTTGATGATATATTGATTTTCTCAAAAACTTGGGAGGAACACCTTAGGCATATCCAGGAAACCCTTGATCTTCTTGCGAAGAATCAATTATATGCCAATTCTTCCAAGTGTTCTTTTGGCAATACTTCAGCTTTCTTACCTTGGCTATGTGATTAGTGAGAGTGGAATTCAGGTAGATCCCATAAAAGTTGATGTTTTACTTAAGTGGTCCCCTCCTACAACTCTCACTGAGTTAAGGAGTTTCCTAGGACTTGCGAATTTTTATCGCAAGTTCATTCCTCAATATTCCACCCTTGCAGCTCCATTGCATTATCTCACTAAGTCCAAAACTCCATTTCATTGGGAGAAAAGCCAAGAAGTTGCCTTTGAGAAACTCAAAAAGAAACTTTGTACAACACCTGTGTTAACTTTACCCGACCTCTCTCAACCTTTTGAGATTGAAACGGATGCCTCTAAAGTTGCCTTAGGAGTTGTGCTCAAACAGAATGGTCATCCAGCTTGCTTATCATTTAGAAACTTTTTCTGCTAAGTTGAACTATTCTACATATGACAAGGAGTTGTATGCTTTAGTTCAAGCTATTAAGTATTGGAGACACTATCTTTTGGGAAAAGATACAATAGTACACACTGATCATATGCCTCTCAAGTTTTTACAATCTCAAAGTAAAATTGAAGAATCAAGACATATGAAGTGGGCCTCTTACCTCCAACAATTTCACTTGGTGATCAAGTACAAAAAGGGGAAGAGTAATACTGTTGCTGATTGTTTGAGTAGGCCTCCCACCGCTCTTGCCTTAACAGCTTATGTCCACTTCGCACTTGGGATTTCAGACTTGGCCTAATCAGTATTCTCGGGATCCCGATTTTGGAAAAATATTTGAGCAAGTGAGTAAGCCTTCTTCTTCCAATTTGCGTCCTTTCCAAGATTTCTACATCAAAGAAGGACTTCTTTACAAATTGGACAAGGTTTGTGTTCCTTGTGAGCCTAGAGTGTCACTTCTTAAGGAAGCTCATTCTACACTTTATGGTGGTCACTTTGGGAAGCATAAAACACTTCATCATTTGCAACGATTTTTCTATTGGCCTAAAATGCGGAGGGATGTGTTGAGATTTCTCAAACAGTGTGCGCTTTGTTGTCGCTCAAAACCAGCTAATAGGAAGTTTGGCTTAGGCATGCCTTTGCCCATTCCTTCCCGTCCTTGGGAAAGCATTTCCATGGATTTGGTTAGTGGTTTTCCTATGAAAGTGCGCCAACATGATTGTGTGTTCGTGGTGGTTGACAGATTCAGCAAAATGGCTAAGTTTATTCCATGCCGCAAGACAAGTTCTCGCATAGACTTAGCCCAATTTTTCTTTGACAGCATTTGGCGTTCCTTTGGTCTACCTACCAGCATTATCTCGGATCGTGATTCACGCTTTGTGGGTCACTTTTGGCGTTCTTTGTGGAAGATTTTGGGAGTTTCCCTTAACTTTTCCATCGCCTATCATCCGCAGTCCGATGGGCAGACTGAAGTGGTAAACCGTACACTTGTGCAAAGTTTACGAATCTATCATCACGCTTCACCAGCAAAGTGGGACTTGAGTCTCACTCATATTGAACATGCCTATAATAGGGCCCTACATTCTTCTACAGGTCATTCACCCTTTGAAGTTTGTATGGGATTTCAGCCCTTGGCACCTTATGAGTTACCTTTGTCTTTGCCTTCTCCTGTCACTTCACATCTTCAGAAGGAGCAAGACAAGGCACACTCATTTGTTCAACACTTGCACAATATTCAATCAAAGGTGGTTGAGATTTTGCAAAAGACACAGAAGCAGCAGAAAAAGGCCATGGATCGACATCGAATTCCTCATCCATTTCAGGTTGGTGACAAAGTTTGGTTGCATCTTGACAAGCGGCGTTTCACTGATAAGACTCATAGCAAAATCAAACCAATTCGCTATGGGCCTTATACTATTCTTCAGAAGGTGTCCGAGAATGCTTTCCGCCTTGATCTTCCCGCACACTTGGGAATTCATGACGTCGTCAATGTAGATCTTTTGAAGTTGTACTTTGACTCTACATTGGAGACTGCACCAGCTATCAGTCATCCTATGGACGTGGTTCCTGAAGCTCGCTTACCATTGGATGCAGATCAGATCTATGACACGAAGACTCGACAGACTCGCCATGGGTCTACCACCTCATATCTTGTGGCTCGACGAGGACAGCTGCCGCATCAGGCTCGTTGGATTTCTTTTCATCAGATGTCCCGTGACTTTCCTATTCTTTTGAAAGCATTGGAGTCCAATGCTTCTATTGTGGGGAGGCATGATGAGGATTGATGTTTAATCTTTCATATGACCCCTCTAGTAGTTCCTAGCTAGGTTTGCATAGTTTATTTCTTGCAAATTAATAATTGTAAGTGAGTCTCCTTCTCACATGCACTTGTGGGCACTAGTTATCTTCTAGTTGTCATTTAGAGTGTTAGTTAGTAAGTGTGAACTCAAAGTAGGAAGTGTGTACTTCAAGATAGCTAAAATGGATCTTCTAGTTAGCAATATTCCTTTCTCTTAACTTAGAAGTTTACGTGCATTCTCCTTTGCACCTTTGTAGCTTATGGTTAAGCATATTGAATCAAATCCATGATTTAATGGGTTTGGTTATGTATTTTGGGCCATTAGTGCCTATATATTGAATTGTAAATAATAGAAAACTTAGTTGGATTTTCAATCCTTTTCAAACTCACTCCTCTGTGATGTTGTGGATCACCGCCAGAGAGATTATGTCCTGGATGTGCTCCAAAGTAGTCTTCCCAGTTCCATCAAATTTTGGGATCTTCTTTATAGCAACAGGAGGCACTTGCCCTTGTCTTGTTAGATTTAGCGATGACAAATAATCCCATGCTAGGAACAACCTGGGCAGTGGTTGCTACTGCATTTGCTATTGTTGTTGTTGCTGCTGTACCATACTTGCTCCTGGATTTTTAGAAACAAGAATCCCTAAAGCTCCTCCTTGATTGCTAATAGGATGAATAATAGGAATGGAGGCACTAGGATGCTTCGATGAGTTGGGAGGATTGTTAGGAAAACTAGATGCTATGCTATCAGAAGTTAGGCCTTATTCGTCAATAGCAGCCTCTTGCGAGGACGTTCCTTGTAACAATGACTCAGGGGTGACCAACCTTGATCGCTTCCCAAAGGCATCGATATCTAGCTCAAAGAACTTAGTTTCCTCTCCTCTATTCCTAAATCTCCATCTTGTTTGCATGAAGGCACAAACTTTGGTACTGGTCTTTATGACTTAAAGATTCTCGGGTAAACAGTGTTGCCAGATGCTAAGAGTCTTTTGATAATGAGAGCATCGGTTCTCACTACCACTAGTCAGGTGAGACTGACCAGGTCACATCGGGAATTGGTTAGCATTATTTGCCTCTATGGAGACATGTTTGAGATTTGTTCTTAAAATATGGGACCTTGGTCCCATCGGGCGTGCCAAAAACTATAGGTCATCAAATCTACCCAGGAAAGAATTTGGGTGAGTGTATGCGCCCTAGACCTGGACCAACATTGAAAGGATGAAAGGAAGAGGTGCCCCTCGTGCCAATATCCAGAGAAAGGTTGACTCCTATGCTAAACTACTTTGGTGTTTTCGAGATAAGGGTGCAGGAAAGAGATAAATAGAGTAAGGGTGTAGGAAAGAGATAAAAAGAGTAATGGTGCAGGAAAGAAATAAAGAGAGTAAGGGAAGACAGATCAATGATTTAAAGTGGGAAAGAACAGGAAGCACAATCACTAACTACAACTTGAATAGAAGCAAAGAACACACAGAATAAATGAAATAAATGCAACATTAATCTTCCTATGTATCCTCTAGGCAAGTTCTAGGATTCTCCTTCTCCCTTTCATCAAAATTTAGGGTTCAGAGTAACGACGATTATGACAAGCGAATATAACAGAAACCACAACCCACGAGGCAACATAAAAGAAAACCAATATAGCATTTTTCATCTCTTATGTAACCTTCAGGCAAATTTTAGGGTATAGTCCTCAACCGCACACCAAAATTCAGGATTCAGAGTAACAGTATGCGAATGAAGACAAACAAAAGAAATAAACACAGAAGGCAACATACAAGAGAGAAATAAAGTCCAAAGCTCTTTAGTATTAATTGTAGGACATCAAGTTATAGCAGCTTTCTAGCAAAAATTTCCCCCCTTTTTACATTACAATGTCTGGGTTTTTATAGAGGACCCGACCCTCTGAGCTATAATTACACAAGATGGAGGAGTACATCCTCGAAAGCTGAGAAGTCGGCCCTTCATGGCTCTCGTGACTGAGCTTTTATATCATTTGACAAAACTAGCAGTTGTGACTGGGTCAACCAGGGAAATATGCATTAATGAGCTGCCTGAGCGTCCTCGGCTTTTGGGTGTGGTGCTCGAGTTGCCACCATGCTCGTCGGGTTCTTCTTTTGGAACTGATACTTCATTTACAATTGCCAAAAATGAGCAGTGATCTTATCGGGCACTTAAAAATACATTTATGAGGCACTTGATCACCTCGAGAAAATACTCGGCTTGGAACACATGCCCTTGAAGCACTTCGCAAGATGTTTGTTTGCAACCTTGCTTCGCAATAGACTTGTGTCGAAGCAATAACTCCTTGATTTGTACTTCATAAAATGGAGCTTCGCAAAACTGCTTTGGGGGGTGTGAGTGTCGAAGCATATTTCCTTTGCAAAATGGGCCTCTTCATTCCTCATCGCTTCGCTGACAAAATTGCTTCACTGATGCCTTGGAGAAATGCTTCGCTGTGATCCTCTTTCAAAACTGTGGTTCGAGAAGGTTTTGGCCGAAGCAATTGTCTTCAAAAGATATTGCATTCTTTATGGCCACTACTACTTCGGGTGAAAGTACTTCGCATGAAATATGACCGAAGCAGATGCTTCGCAATGAATTTCGGCGAAGTAGAAATGGGTCGCTAGCATAGGGGCCCAAAGTGGATGCTTCGGCGGATTTTCGACGAAGTGTTTTCAACGCTGTGATCCTTAAAATCCCGCTTCGCAAAACTTTTTCCCGAAGTAGCTTCTTGAAATGCTTTGGGCCTGAAGTAGTTTTCCTTCTTCTTCCTTCGTATTTTTCCTTTGGCAACACCGCTTCGCAAAAATCTTGCTCGAAGTAGCTACTTGAAATGCTTTGGGCCTAATGTAGTTTCCTAGCCTTATTTAATTTGGTTCGTGGTATTTCTTCGGCAAAGATGTTCTTTCGAAATGCTGCTTGAATTCTGCTTTACAAAACTTTTGCCCGAAGTAGCCCTTTGAAATGCTTCGGGCGCGAAGCTCTCTTTTTACGCCTTGCGAATTTCTGCTTTGGCAACGCTGCTTCATAAGGTTTTCACCCGAAGTAGTTTTTGAGGGACTTCGGGCCCGAAGCTCTTTTTGCCTTTCTTATATTCTTCTTTGGAAACACCACTTCACTAACTTTTTGCTTGAAATAATTGCTGGAAATGCTTTGGATGCGAGGTTATTTTCATACTTCTCTTCTTTCTTTGGCAAAGCTATTTTCCCTAGCTTGCTCAGCAGCGAAGTTATTTCTTCTTCATTTTATGTACAAAGGGGTGGCAAGGAAAGCCAAAATTGCTGCAACTTACAAATATTTAAAAAAAAAACCAAAAGAAATACTTTACAACAAAAAACATTGTACAAAGTTTTGATTTTTTTCCACCCCATTGTGCAATGTGACAAAATTGTCAACAGTTCCTGTTGGCATTTTTGCCACATTTTTTTTGTTGTTGTTGTTCATGCAAAATAATGCACAAATTGTAGAGATACTCACTCCTCTGTTTGTCCCTCCAAGCACCTCGAAAGGGATAATTAGTAAAAAAACAAAAATCTCTACAAGTTTTGTGCCAAAGCAAAGTAAGTTAAAAATGTCACGATATCGCGACATGTCGCATTTTCGTGACCTATTGCGGTTTCGCGACGTCCGATGCAAAAAAAGCTAAGCACAGAAAAATGTCACGAAATCGTGACATGTCACATTTTCGTGACCTGTTGCGGTTTCGCGCTAGAAAGCAGCAAAAGGGAGCAGTAAAGGCAAAGTTGTCGCGACATCGCGACATGTCACATTTTCATGATCTATCGCATTTTCGTGGCAGATAGTGGCAAGAAAGCAAAGTGATAGGCGACATGTCACATTTTCGCGCAATACAGCAACAAAGGGGAGCGCCAAGGATGGACTGACGTGATATCACGACCTGTCATGTTTTCATGATAGGAAAGCGAGGAAGGAGCAAGATGGTACGAAATGTCACGATTTCGTGACACGTCAAATTTTTGCAACAGAGGGGCAACGAAGGAGAAGATAGAAAATTGTCATGATTTCAATGTCACGATTTCGTGACTTGTCACGTTTTCATGGGGAGAAAGCAAAAAAGTACAAGGCGAGAGAAAATTTGTGATTTCGTGACTTGTCACGTTTTGGGAGAAAGCAAAAAGTACAAGGTGGAGAAATTGTGGATTTCATGACTTGTGGTTTTCTGGGGAGAAAGCAAAAAGTACAAGGGAGAAAATGTATGATGATTTGTGACATGTCATGATTTCTTTGAGAAAGCAGAAAGGACAACCAAGTATGGAATGCATGACTTGTCACATTTTCATGACAAGGAGAAGTGAAGGAACAAAACGAGGGAGATGTCACGATTTCGTGACATGTCACGTTTTCATGAAAGTGCATGAAGACGAAAGCCAAGCGAGAGGAGGATGTCACGATTTCGTGACATGTCATGTTTCGACTAAAGAAGATGAAAGCCAAGCAAGAGGAGGATGTCACGATTTCGTGACATGTCACGTTTTCGTGACTGGTAGCAACAAGAGAAAGCAGTGAGGGAAAAATGTCATGATTTCGTGACACGTCGCATTTTCACGACAGAAGCGACAACAAAGGCCCAATAAAGTTCTGTCCGCATTTTTCTTCATATTGCATAGGAGAACGTAAGGAGAAAATGAGGATCGAATGAAGTAATGTTTTAAAAGCTCTCCAATTGGTTTTGAGATCGAGGTCAAAGAGGCTCCAAAATTAAATGTTTCGCTATTTACCTATGTGCGCAAGATGGGAGAACGTGTTAAATCATGCAGTTTTCGAAGCCACCAAAATTAAATATGCCTCTGGTATTAAAAGCTCTTGTTCGTGATCTCCTAACACTTCAAGCATGCCCCGAGAATAGTCATTTAATGAAGAAATGTGGTCCCTTGTTTCCGTTCGATTTTCAAACTTGATCCATAAAAGCAGGGAATGTGATTTCTCCGAGGCAGATTTAGGGGGATTGTTTCTCTTTTCAAGTGCATATTTTGTGGATCTCCTCTTCAAAATCTGTTTTATGTTTTAAATGCTATGATTCGAAAGGGAGAGGGAAGACCTCTATAAATACTAATGTACATCTCAAGAAAAGGAGGAGGACCTTTTTGCAAAAATTGAAGCAGAAATCCTAAATGCATTTTGCTCTGTTCTTAGAGTCTTTTGAGTTGGTGATCCAAACTGATGTTCATGTGATGCTTTCTATGTAATTCACTTCTGCTTAGTCAAGTGCTAAAATATAAGTTGAATTCTGTTGTTCTGAATTTGGCTATGTTTTCATTTGAACATTTGAAGTATAATTGAAGGCAAACTTATGGTCAATGTTTGATCCAATTTCTGTATGTGCATTCTAAGAATCAGTTGCTGCTTATCTTCGAGATTTAGTTTGAGGTTATTTGCTATCTGAGGTTGTTCTCCCTATCAACTATCGGCTTCAGCCATATTTCCATCTCTTTCTATTATTTCTAACCCTAAACCTTGAAATCAGTTTAGATTAGTTTGGGAGCCAACCCTCTCTGGAGATTGGCCCGGGAGACTTCTCTTTCTCTCGGCCTTTCAATGTTGGTCGGGTCTAGGGCACATTTTATATGACTAGGCGGATTCGTGACCAACAGTTTTTGGCATGCCCGATGGGACAGACTATTTCTGTCTCAATAAGATCCATAATCGATGGGACAAGTACTATTCCAAGTTGACAAACCCACCTGTGCCAATAGTTTTTGGCATGCCCGATGGGACTCACAAGTCCCATATTTTGACACCTAGAGGAATCAAGATTTTGATGAACTGTCTTGACCTCAAAGCGGAGATTGTAAGTTCATCTGGTGACTCTACTGGGGGTGACTGTATAGTACCTAGAAATCTCCAATCGTGAAGCTGGTGAAAATATTTGCTTCATGATCATGAGATCAAGAGCCAAAGAATCGAAAGACCTAGTCGAATTCTTCGAGATCGATGTTCAAAACTGGAGGGAGCGCTCAAGATTGGTAAGTCCTGTGAGCCCATCATTTGCTATCTCTTCGCAGGTGGTGGGTCAGTTTGTGCCATCTTCGACTCCTCCCAGTACTGCTACGAGCTTGCTAGTACATCCAAATCCAGTAGTGCAAATGGCTGGTCAACAACCTCCTCCACATCAATTTCTTGCTTGGAACCATTCGGGAGCGTTGGACCTACCTTTTCAAAATCTAGTTCCTACTGCAGCATTAAAGGCTTTGCCTACATACGATGGGACTGGAAAGACCATGTATGAGCATGTGTCAGATGTGGCATCCTTGGCTACAATTCATAATATCATAGATGAAGATGTCATGATAAAATTGCTCGTGCTGTCACTCCGCGGTAAGTTATTGTGCTGGTATAGATCCTTGTCTCCCAACTCCATAAATTCATGGGATCAATTAGCAGAGATGCTAATCAAAGGGTTCAATGAGCAAGCGGACCCATTTTCTTTGTTGCATCAATTTACTAATATCAAGAGGCATCCTCAAGAGGAGATAGTGGATTTCAATGTTAGGTTTGCCCAAACTTGGCAGAGAGTTCTTGATGGTCTCCGCCCTACTAATGACCAAGCGACATTTTACTATCTTAGGGCTTTCCACTCAGATATTAGTATGAACATTAGGATGTCCAATGTTCAAACCTTTCCTGCACTATATTCCCAGGCACAGAAGGTTGAGGCCGATCTGATTGCCATTGGGAAATTGCCTCCAAAAATGACTATGCCCATTTTTCCCGAGCTTTCGCAATACCATATTACAGGTGCAACCTCCACATCTTACACTGCTCCATCCATGTACCCTTCATCTTCATGGAATCCTCCCACAACTTTGGTACCTATGATTCCCATTCCATAGTTAACCTCTCCAGTTCCAACTCCTGCATTACCTTCTCCACCAGTTCCATTACCTCTATCGGCACCGCTTTGTGTCCTCAAGCCCAGATCCTCAATTGGCTATTTTGCAAGAAATTCAGTCGGCCATGAGAGCCCTCACTAACAAGATGACATCTATGGAGCGGAGAGAGGTAGAAAGGAACTTTCAGCCATGAAGATTTATTTCGACGGTAACTAGAGAGCAAGTTGCTCCTAGCAAGGTTATAGAGAAAGTACCTGAGAGGAACTCAACGATCCTGGTAAGTGAAGAGGCTGGCCCCTCTGAAGTTTCACATGAGCCATCTTATTGGTGTTCTTCATGCAATGACCCACATGATGAGTCCACTTGCATGGTCCACCAAAATTATTTACAAGTTCTTACGGGGAGCCGTATAAACATGATTCGAGAGGTGGATCATAATTTCGTGATGTCTCCTGAGGAATACATTGCAGTCTTGACACGCAGTGGCAAGAAACCAATGGTGGTAGATCCGGCTAAGATGGAGCCATTGAAAGTGCCTCCTGCACAAGCAACAAAGCAACAAATACCTACAAAGACTCATGATCCTCCAGCCCCACAACAAGACCCACCTATTTTGTCGAAGGATTTGCTTCCACCACAAGCAAAAGAGAGGTTGCAAGCTAAGGCTTCTACCTCCCAACCACAAGTGAAAATGAAGGAACAAGCTAGAGAGACGTTGCGGTATCCATCATTGACTAAACGACAGTGAGTGGAGGCCACCCAACAATATAGAAGCAGATTTGAATCTGCTAGTGGAGGGAGAGAGCCAATTTCGATGGAGTACAACATCGTCGAAGAACTCAAAAGGATACCAGCCAAGGTAAGTCTGTATGACACCTTGCAACTGCTTGGATAGGTGAATCTCTTACAAGAATCCCTGAAGACCACACAAAGTAAGGGGAAGGCTCCAACCTAGGTAGTTATGGCTCAAACTCTGACCTCTTCAATCACCAAAAAAAATAGACCACCACCTTTTTATCTTTCATTGAGAATGGAGGGACATGTGGTGCATAATTGCCTCATTGACTCAGGAGCAGCTACTACTGTCATGCCTAAGGCAGTATGTGATGTCATAGGCATGGAATATACAAGGACTAGCATGGGAGTTTTGTAGCTAGATGGTACCTCAAGTAAAGATGGTGGGCATAATTAAGGATGTTCCTATCTCCCTGCACGCCATGCCTCAGATTACTGTGATCCAGGAGATCATAGTAGTGGACCTAGAGCCATGTTTTGGTATGTGTCTCTCCCGAGAGTTCACGGCTAAACTCGGGGTTACCTTTCTTTGGATTTTACTCATTTGGAGGTGATCCATAAAGGTAAAAAGGTGAAAATTTTCAATGAGAAGCCTTCCACATTTCATGTGGAGAGAATAGATGAAATGGACAGGTTAGAAAATTCGGTGCACATGATGTCTGAAGAATTTGGTGAGCTTGACTTAATGGAAGAAGCTTTGGAAGAGCTCCACCTAGAAAATGAATTTTCCATGGCCAATTTCAATGCCATGATGGAAACTGACTTGGGGTGTTACTCCATTTTTAAGCTTGAAAAGGCTAAAGAAAAGAATGATGAAAGTCAAGACCAGCTCTGGAAGCTCTATTTCGATGGAGCACGATGTAGAAATGGCGCTGGAGCTGGGATTGTTCTAGTATTACCTTCTGGGATTCAATGATCCTATTCATATCATTTGACCTGGAGCTGCACAAATAATGCAGCAGAATATGAGGCTTTATGCCTAGGCCTCAAGAAGGCTGAGAAACTTGGAGCACGACAGTTGCAAATCTTTGGTGACTCCGAGCTGATTGTCAATCAGGTGACCAATAAGTGTGTGTCCAAGCACCACTATCTCAAGAACTATCGCAACAAGGTCTGGGACCTGTTCGAATCATTCTCTGCTCTCAGCATGCATTTCATTCCATGAGAACAAAATAGACATGCTGACCTACTGGCTTCCTTGGGAGCAAATTTTTCACCAATCGAGCAGGTGGTGAGAAGGCCAAAAATAGTGAGAATGGTGTATAGGCCCTCTGTCCCAGACAAGGACACCTTTTGGCAAGTCTTCGATAGCGATGAGCAAATTGTTAACTTTTTGGTTCAAGAAGCTGCCACCATCAAGGGAAGGACCTTGGAGCATGAAGAAACCGAAGGCCTGATTCAGTTGTGGAATAACCACATTCCTAAAGGCCTCATTACTCTAGAAAGCTTGTTTGATCAGAATGATCGGTCCAAGAAGCATCGGATCGAGGTCGATGAGAAAGAGTACATGGAGCTTCAGTTGGAGGCTGATAAGGTCATCAAAATTGGGACTGATTCTACTCCCACTGAATTGCAAGAGATCAGACAATTGTGTCAAGAGTTTTCTGACATCGTGGCCTGGAGCTACGAGGATCTGAGGGGATATGATAAAGAGATCATTCAACACACTATCGAGCTGGAAGAAGGAGTCAAACCCTTCAGGCAGAAGCAGAGACCGATGAACCCAAATATTGAAGCCCTCATGAAGGCCGAACTTGCGAAGATGTTGCAGGCCAAGATTATATATCCGATTAAGCACTCGACTTGGGTTGCTAATTTGGTTTCGGTCCATAAGAAAAATGGAGATATACGACTGTGTGTGGATTTTTGAAACTTGAACCGAGCATCCTTGAAGGATCACTACCCATTGCCTCGCATTGATCAGATCCTTCACGTTGTTGTTGGGGCTCAGCACTTTTCATTGCTAGATGGATTCTCTGGATACAATCAAATTTGGGTCAGGGATGAGGATCAGCACAAAACCGCGTTCACAACCAAGTGGGGTACCTTTGCCTATCAGCGCATGCCCTTCGGATTGTCCAATGCTGGGGCTACATTTCAAAGGGCCATGGACATCGCATTTGGGGAGCTTTTAAATAAGATCATTGTCATCTATCTCGATGATATGACTGTATTTTTGCACAAACGAGAAGAACACTGTTCTCATTTGAGGCAGATATTTGAGAAATGTCGGGAGTTTGGCATTTCCATCAACCCAAAGAAGTCCATTTTCATAGTAAAGGAAGGTAAGCTCTTGGGACATGTCATCTCAGAGAACGGTTTGGCAATTGATCCATCGAGAGCTGAAGCTTTGAAGAAACTATCGCTCCCTGCCAATAAGAAAGAGTTGCAATCTTTCTTCGAGAAAATCAATTTTGTCAAAAAATTTATTTTTGACTTTGCTCGAGTAGTCAAGCCCATGACTGAGCTATTAAAGAAAGATGCAGAGTTCAAGTGGACAACTCAGAGGAAAGACGCATTTTAGGAGATTAAAGATAGAATTGCACAAGCCCCTGTGTTGATCAATCTAGATTATTCTAAGGACTTCATTCTGTACGTAGTTGGAGAGGATGAAAGCTATGCTGCAGTGCTTACATAGAAAGGAGATGATGGGGATGAAAGACCCATTGCTTTCCTTAGCCAGGTTATCTTACCCCATGAGGAGAGATACAATTTCATTGAGAAGCAGGTCTATGCTATCATGAAGTCTCTCAAAAAGTTTAGGCACTTCGTATCTCAGAGCAAGACGATCGTCTACGTCATCCACCCCGATGTAAGGAACTTCATCATTCAGGGTGAGATGGGCGATAAGCGTGCCGGTTGGGTCACCAAAATTCAAGAGTTCGATGTTGAGATCCATCCAACCAAGTTGGTGCGGGGTAAGGCCTTATGCCAGCAATTAGCAAAAATTGCGGCCTCTGAGATAGTTGATCATCAAGTGAACGACCCTGCTGAAGAAAGGAATCTAGTGAACATCTTTGCACAAGGCCAAGATTGGGCAGATGACCTTGTTAAGTATTTTTCAATGGGTAGATGTCCCCCACAATTAAATGCTTCACAACGAAGAAGGTTTCGCCTACAAGCTCTTAGGTATGTATTGTTGCCCGAGGGATTGTTCTTCAAAAACATTGATGGAGTTCTCCTAAGGTGCGTTAAGGAACCCGAGAAAGCTAGATTCCTGGAGGAGTTTCATTCTGGCATGTCGGGAGGACATTACGCTGGTAGGCCTATGGCCTTAAAGATTATTCAGGCTGGTTACTATTGGCCAACTTTGTTCATGGATACTTTCAAGATTGCTCAAGCTTGCGACAAATGCCAAAGGTATACGAGATGGATCAGAAATGCACCATTGCCCCTACATCCAATTCAAGTAGAAGCACCTTTTCAGCAGTGGGGGCTAGACTTTATTGGGATCATTGATCCAAACTCTTCAGTCGGACACAAGTACATCTTGATGGCTACTGATTATTTTACAAGATGGTCTGAGGCCATTCCAACCAAGGCTACAAATCAGGATGTGGTAATCACTTTCATTGAAGGACTGATCACGCGTTTTGGCATTCCTGACGCCATTATCATAGACAATGGAACTCCATTCATTGGAGCCAAGCTAGGAGAATTTGCAAACAAGTACGGTATTTTTTTGAAGACATCCTCTAATTATTACCCTCAGGGGAATGGCTTGGCGGAATCTACAAACAAGAACTTGCTACGGATTTTAAAGAGATCCTTGGGGGATAATAAGAGATCTTGGCACCTTTTGCTGAATCAGGCCTTATGGGCAGATAGAATTTCGATCAAGAAGTCTATCAAGACTTCACCATATGCCCTGGTATATGGGAAAGAGGTAAGATTGCCTATTCATTTAGAACTGCCTACCTTGCAACAATTGAAGGAATTCTTGGATGATGAAGAAAATATGGATCCTATGAACATACGATTGGCTCAGTTGTTGCAGTTGGAAGAGCAACGTTCTTTGGCCTATGATGAGTTTGCTAAGCATTCACAAGTGGTTTCAAAATGGTTTCACAAAGGTTCTACTGACCGCACATTCAAAGTGGGTGATTTAGTCTTAAAGTGGAATGAAAAGAAGGCCAAGCCAGGGATGCACAAGAAATTTGATGCTCTGTGGGAGGGTCCATTCCAGATTGCCAGTACAAGTGCAACAAATTCATTTTATCTTGAGGACTTGGAAGGTAATTCACTTCCTATCTCAGTGAATGACTTTCATTTGAAAGCCTACATTTCATGATGTGAAAACACAGTGTTACCTTGTACATATATAAAAAAGAATAAAAAAAAGCACTACTTGTAGGAGTCCCCCTTTGTACAAAATTCGTCAACTTCGGCTCCTTTTGCACACGAGCCCGTAGGTATGTCTATTTCTCTCTCTTTTTCTTTTCCTTCCCAGCAGGTAGTGGCTTCCATCTACTTCTTTCTTCCACTTCCTTATTTTCATTCCCTTCCTCTCCCACTCCTTCTTCCACTGTACATAATCAAGCCACTACTGTTGTTTCTACTCCCCTCTCTGATGTTCCCATTTCTTCACTTCCCCTTTCTTCCAATCCTTTGTCTTTTGAGCACTTCTCCATAGTTCCCACCACTTTCTCCATCCCATCTACTTCCATTTCATTATCTATTTTCATGGAATCCCAGTAGCTGGTAGCATAGTAGCACCCTCTTCAGTTGTTGTATCTACCGCTTCTACTCCTCCATCTTCCACCATTCCATCATTCACCATTCCCATTCCACGGCCTGCACATCTATCGGTCATCACCCCATTCATTCCCATTTTTGCAACCCAGGTGCTTCTCACCACTGCCATGGAGACCCTTTCACAGCACCTGGTGATTACCTAGCTCAATCGAGCTAGGCAAAATGCAGTAGTTAAAGGAAGAAGGGAAGTTCTGCTATTCCTCAAATTTTTGCTGAAAGTCCTATTTTAAGTGTCGAGCGCCAGCAAGAGCTTGTTGCAGCAGCCCGTAGAAATGTCCAACATCAACCAACACTCACTTCTTCTGCTCCTCCAGCTTCTTGACTCTGTTGCCCAATGAATAAAGGCCTGGGGTTCGTGCATACAATAGAACTGTATACCCCGAGAGCCACCAAGAATGTTGGCATTTTTGCCACATTTTTTTTGTTGTTGTTCATGCAAAATAATGCACAAATTGTAGAGATACTCACTCCTCTGTTTGTCCCTCCAAGCACCTCGAAAGGGATAATTAGTAAAAAACAAAAATCTCTACAAGTTTTGTGCCAAAGCAAAGTAAGTTAAAAATGTCACGATATCGCGACATGTCGCATTTTCGTGACCTGTTGCGGTTTCGCGACGTCCGATGCAGAAAAAAGCTAAGCACAAAAAATGTCATGAAATCGTGACATGTCGCATTTTCGTGACCTGTTGCGGTTTCACGCTAGAAAGCAGCAAAAGGGAGCAATAAAGGCAAAGTTGTCGCGACATCGCGACATGTCGCATTTTCATGATCTATCGCATTTTCATGGTAGACAGTGGCAAGAAAGCAAAGTGATAGGCGGATGTCACATTTTCGTGCAATACAATAGCAAAGGGGAGCGCCAAGGATGGATTGTCGCGATATCATGACTTGTCACGTTTTCACGATAGGAAAGCGAGGAAGGAGCAAGATGGTACGGAATGTCACGATTTCGTGACATGTCAAATTTTTGCAATGGAGGCGACAACGAAGGAGAAGACAAAAAATTGTCATGATTTCGTGACATGTCATGATTTTGTGACTTGTCATGTTTTCATGAGGAGAAAGCAGAAAAGTACAAGGTGGAGAAAATTGTCATGATTTCATGACTTGTCACGTTTTCACGGGGAGAAAGCAAAAAAGTACAAGGTGGGAGAAAATTGTCATGATTTCATGAATGTCATTTTTGACTTGTCAATTTGAGGAGAAAGCAAAAAAGTACAAGGGGAGAAATTTGTGATTTGTGACATGTCACGATTTCGTTGGGAGTCTTGTTTTCATGGAGAAAGTAGAAAGGACAATGCCAAGTATGGAATGTCATGATTTCATGACTTGTCACATTTTTATGAAAGGAGCAATGAAGGAACAAAATGAGGGAGGATGTCATGATTTCGTGACATGTCATGTTTTCATGAAGTGCATGAAGATGAAAGCCAAGCGAGAGGAGGATGTCATGATTTCGTGACATGTCACGTTTTCATGAAGTAAAGAAGACGAAAGCCAAGCGAGAGGAGGATGTCACGATTTCGTGACATGTCACGTTTTCGTGACTGGTAGCAATAGGAGAAAGCAACGAGGGAAAAATGTCATGATTTCGTGACACGTCGCATTTTCATGATAGAAGCGACAACAAAGGCCCAATAAAGTTCTGTCCGCATTTTTCTTCATATTGCATAGGAGAACGTAAGGAGAAAATGAGGATCGAACGAAGTAATGTTTTAAAAGCTCTCCAATTGGTTTTGAGATCGAGGTCAAAGAGGCTCCAAAATTAAATGTTTCGCTATTTACCTATGTGTGCAAGATGGGAGAACGTGTTAAATCATGCAGTTTTTGAAGCCACCAAAATTAAAGATGCCTCCGGTATTAAAAGCTCTTGTTCGTGATCTCCTAACACTTCAAGCATGCCCCGAGAATAGTCATTTAATGAAGAAATGTGGTCCCTTGTTTCCGTTCGATTTTCAAACTTGATCCATAAAAGTAGGGAATGTGATTTCTCCGAGGCAGATTTAGGGGGATTGTTTCTCTTTTCAAGTGCATATTTTGTGGATCTCCTCTTCAAAATCTGTTTTATGTTTTAAATGCTACGATTCGAAAGGGAGAGGGAAGACCTCTATAAATACTAATGTACATCTCAAGAAAAGGAGGAGGACCTTTTTGCAAAAATTGAAGCAGAAATCCTAAATGCATTTTGCTCTGTTCTTAGAGTCTTTTGAGTTGGTGATCCAAACTGATGTTCATGTGATGCTTTCTGTGTAATTCACTTCTGCTTAGTCAAGTGCTAAAATATAAGTTGAATTCTACTGTTCTAAATTTGGCTATGTTTTCATTTGAACATTTGAAGTATAATTGAAGGCAAACTTATGGTCAATGTTTGATCCAATTTTTGTATGTGCATTCTAAGAATCAGTTGCTGCTTATCTTCAGGATTTAGTTTGAGGTTATTTGCTATCTGAGGTTGTTCTCCCTATCAACTGTCGGCTTCAGCCATATTTCCATCTCTTTCTGTTATTTCTAACCCTAAACCTTGAAATCAGTTTAGATTAGTTTGGGAGCCAGCCCTCTCTGGAGATTGGCCCGGGAGACTTCTCTTTCTCTCGGCCTTTCAATGTTGGCCGGGTCTAGGGCGCATTTTATATGACTAGGCGGATTCGTGACCAACAGTTCCATAAAACAAACTATTCTATATTATGAATTGAATTGAGGAAGTGATTGAGATGAAGTATATTGAGTCTCTAACAATTCTTTGTATGTTTCTGAAAGAGTGATTGAAAGTGATTGAGCATTGTGATGAGTATAGAGCATATTGAGTCTCTAACAATTCTCTTTATGTTTCTATGATATTGGACAATTTCTAGTGTGTACTTGTTGAGTAGATTTGAGGTAAGTCTTAAAGAAGACTTGTGGACAGATTTGAGTAAGCTTTTGTGGAAGCTTACAATAAATATTGAGAGCATATTTGGATAAGTTCTTATGAGGACTTATTGAGAATATTTGGATAAGTTCTTGAGAGGACTTATTGAGCAGATTTGGATAAGTTCTTGAGAGGACTTATTGAGCAGATTTGGTTAAGTTCTTGAGAGGACTTATTGAGTAGATTTGGTTAAGTTCTTGAGAGGACTTATTGAGCCAAATTGGACAAAGTTCTAGAGAGTACTTGAGGACATATTGGTGCAAGATATTATGAAAGCTTAAAAGGTAAATTTGATACAAGCCTTTGAGAAGGCTTGAGAGGAAAGTTGATTGATTGATTTATTCAAACCTTGAGTTAAGGTTTGGGGCATATCTAGTAGAGTTGATTTGAGATTGAGTCAAGCTTTGAGTTAAGGCTTGAGGATAGATATTGAGGACAGATTTGTGCTAGACCGAAGGACTATGTTTAGTATAGATTCAAGAAAAAATTTTAGTGCATATCAGAGGATAGATATTGAGGACAGATTTTGGTGTATGTTTGAGGATAAGTTTATTCCAGACCAGAGATAGATATTGAGCATATTTATGCTAGATCAAAGTACTACGATTAGTACAGATTTGAGACAGAGCTTTGGAGATGATAGAGTATAGAGGACAATAGTCTCCAGTGGATAGAGATCCATTAAGCCAAGTCAGTGAGGATAGGAGTCTTCAATGGATAGAGATCCATTAGCTAGAGCAGTGGGGATAACAGTTATTCTATAATAGCACCAGTCAAAGCTAAGGATAAAGGAGTTCTCCTATGGATAGATATCCATGATCTTTATTAGGGTATTGGTGTCTCCTTTGGATAGAGATCCATAAACATTGTAATAGGGAAAGGATTCCCAAAATATTTATTGAGAAAATATTAGTGAAATATTTTCTCCATGGAGTAGCCCACATTGGGTGAACCACGTTAAATTGGTGTCTCTATTATGTGTGATGATTTATACATTGATTTAGTTATTATTATTGATATTGCCATTGATTATATTGGATAATACTATTTTGGAAAGAAAAGTAAAAAGTGGGATTATACTGTTCACCCCCCTCTCAATATAATCTTGTTTTCTTAAATTGGTATCAGATCTGGTTCCTTCGAAAAGGGTTTAACAGCTTGAAGGAATATCTTACAAGAACACAAATGGTAAAGAAAGTCAAAGGCAAAACCATGAGATACAAGAAGAAAAGAAAACACATGGTCATGAAATAAAATGAAGATGAATTTAATGTTGTTGTTTTGGGAGGAAGAATGGAAATAGATTCAAGAGATGAATAAAGCAATGGAGAAATAACTAGGTTGATAAAGTTTTGTACCAGATGTAGGAATATAGGTCACCATGCGGCTTATTGTCCACAAGAAGGTGAAGAATATTTTATTTGTGGTCAACTCGGTCATGATGTAGGTTATTGCAATGGGTTTAGTAGCGGTGAAATGAATATGATATTATCAAAAATGCAATCATAGAGATTGGTTCAAGAAAGGATAACAGGGACAATCAAAATAGGTATGAAGAAGAAACTCTACTTTCAGTAATAGAAGAAAAAGAAGATGCTCCTATAGAAGATCAAAAAAAGAAAAAATAGGAAGTTTTAGAAAAAAAAAGGAAACTACTCTTAAGGAACTTGTTAAGTTGAAAAGGAGAAATTAGAATTAAAGGCTCAAATACAAGAGGATGAGAAATGTAATACAAAGCTTCTACAAGATCTCTCTGACTTGAAAGATAAGGTTTAAGGGGCAAGGAAAGTTGAAAAAGGTATGGTTGAACAGTTAAAGGTAAAAGAGATAGAATGTGAAAGACTTATGGTTACTATTGAAGAATTAAAAAGGGAGAACTCAGGATTAAGGGTTCAAGCTCAAGAAGATGAGAAAGAAAAAGCAAAGTTTCTACAGGAGCTCACAAACTTCAAATTCAAGGTTTAAGAGCAAGAAAAATTAAATGAAGGTATGGTCAAAAAATTAAAGATAAAATATCTAGAGTGTGAAATATTAGAGCATGATATAGTTTCACTAAGGATGGAATTAAAATATTCTAAGTACAAGCTTCACAATTTTGAGGAAAATCCAAATACTTTGGACAGGATTATCAATGCACAAAAGTCATCAGTCACCAAAACAGGACTTAGTTTTAAAGAAGAACAAAGGAAATAGGAAGCAAAAAAAGGAGAGTCAAGCTCAAACACAAAAAAAGAAGAAGCATCAAAAGAAGTAAGTAAAAGAGAGAGTGAGACTTCTAAGGATATGTTGGACAATATAAAGTTCAACAGGGAAAGGAACAATACACAAGTAAGGAATAGATGGAACAGGGAACATGACAAGGTAGAAGATACTAAGAGACCAATGGGATCTAGGAAAATTTTCTTCAATGGAAAATGCTTCTCATGTCACAAGTTTGGGCACATAGCTTCATAGTGCAGGAAACATGAAATATAGGAATATGGGAACAAATAACTTTTCCATGGGTATTGCTACTCATGTAATCAGTTTGGTCACAAGGCAATGAATTGCAGGGTTCATGATAAAAGAGGATATGACTTCACTAGGAGAAATCCTAAGACATTTGCACCTCAAAGGAATAATAAAATTAAGTGTTATAAGTGCAATAATGAGGGTGACACAACAAAGTGGTGTAAAGAAAAAATTCTAGAATCAAGTATGAACATGAACATGAACAGGAACAAGAACATGGATATGAACATGGAACATGAACATGGATATGAACAGGAACAAGAATAGGAATAGGAATAGGAATAGGAATGTGGATATGGATAGGAACATGGACATGAAAAGGAACATCCAAAGGAATAAGAAGAATCAGATGAGAAGAAAAGAGGATAAAGGTAAAGAACAATGCTTGATGGGAGTAGAAATACTCCCACCCTAGAATTAACCACCTCAAGAGGAGGTGGGGGAGGGGCTAAGCTAAGAGGCTCATTCTTAGCCCCGATCCCCAAAGGTCACCCTTTGTTGTTAATGTCAAATAGGGAGATATTTGAGTAAGGGGGAGAGATTTGGTATTTGAGCAAAGAGGAGATATTTGAGCCAGGGAGAGCAATGTCCCAGGGGGATCATAACCCATAAAAGGTTGAGTTTCTGGTAAAAAGAGTTTGGGTTGCCATCAATGAAAAAGGGAGAGATTGTTGGACATTTTGAGGAATATTAGTTGTCATTGATGTCAAAAGGTTCTAAGAAAAATTTCATTTTGATTGGTTCCAAAAGAGCTTTATGTGAATCATGATTTAAATGGTTTTTCTCAAAACCATTGATGGCAAAATAAAAGGTTTTTCTTAAAACCTATGGAGAGGCCTAAGGAATTAAATTAATTATAATAATTGAATTATATATATTAATTTTTAATTTAATTAAATAATCCTTTTGGTTATTAAATTAATTATAACTTAATTATATTAATTATTATTATTATTAATTAATTTATAATTTAATTAAATAACCTTATGGTAAGGTTGGCAAAGTTTAAATTTAATTGCAATTATCTTTTCCCCCCCAAAATCATCAAATTTTGTGGAGTGCCGATGTCTAAGTCAAATGACGGATTTCATGTATAAATGACATGCCAAGGGGCATTCAAACCTTACCTTCATCGATTGATTTTTAGCGACCGAGAAAAGTTTATTTCATGTACATCATTGTGGAAGAAGACAAAAAATTGTTTTGTATTTTAGCACCAAGAAGAAGACTAGTGGGAAGGGCTTAAGGCCTCACTCCCATTTAATAGTGTGGTCCATTGGTAGCGCACATTTCACTAGAGCATTTTGGAGTGGGAGTGATCACGATCAACTCACGTGGAGGTTTTTGGTGTGTTTGTCTTGAGTGTCGAGGTGTAAATATGTTTGGCACACACTTTTTAAGTGCCGATATTGGGAATAAAGAGCACATGGTTCTCTTAGCCTCCAAAGCATGTTCCTAGTGCACGTGGTGGTCAAGCCCACAGCTAGGGCGCACGAGGAGGCTGTGGTTGTGGGTTCGAATCCCACAAGTGGTAAAGGTACTTTTAATTAAATATTCTTATTTGCCTAATATTTTTCCTAATGTGAAAAAGAGATTTATAAGGGTAAATAAAATTTTACTTGCTTGGTAATTAATTTATGTTATTGGAGTTATAAGGAAAGTGGATTTGATTTTTGCCAAAGTTCTTTTTGCCATTAAATTTAATTAAGGAGGTTTTTGAGTTAATTTTTGTGGATGTTAAATTTATTTTAATTGGGAGATTATAAGGTGTTATTGGATAAATATTTTATGTATGTTGATGGTTGTTTTTAAATATGGAGTGATAAGGTGTAATTGAGTTTTTTCATTACATTGTGAGAGATATTTATCTTCTAACCTCTTTGAGTTTGGCATAGAATTGTTTTTGGTTGTGGCAGATATTTGAGGTTCCTTCATCATCAAGAAAAGGTATGAGCACATTCTTCCATAGTTGAGTTGATTGATTGGTTTTTTGAAAATAAGTTTGGAGTGAAAATGAATTGATTAGGGCTTCCTTATTGAGTGTGCTTGAGTTAATGCTTCAAGTTTTTTCTAGAATAAGGAGTTGTTATTGAAACCTTGTTTTATAAGCATTGTTGTTGAAGTGAGTTGTTGAATGAAGAACTTGAACTAGGGTTTGAAAAGAACATGAGTATCATTGTTATGTGAGATTTTTTGTTGAGCATTGTTGGAAATATTTTGAGTGAAGGATCATATGCTTGGACTAGGGTTTGTGAGCAAGGATTATTTCATTAAGAGATTTTTTGAGTAGAGTTGGTTGAGCATAGTCAAGTGGATGTATGAAGTGATTGTTCAAGTTCCATAAAACAAACTATTATATATTCTTAATTGAATTGAGGAAGTAACTGGGTTGAAGCATATTGAGTCTCTAACAATTCTTTGTATGTTTCTGAAAGAGTGATTGAAAGTGATTGATCATTGTGATGAGTATAGATCATATTGAGTCTCTAACAATTCTCTTTAGTTTCTATGATATTAGACAAGTTCTAGTATGAACTTGTTGAGTATATTTGAGGTAAGTATTAGAGAATACTTGTGGATAGATTTGAGTAAGCTTTTATGGAAGCTTACAATAAAGATTAAGAGTAGATTTTGATAAGTTATTATGAGGACCTATTGAGCCGATTTGGATAAGTTTTTGAGAGGAATTATTGAGAATATTTGGATAAGTTCTTGAGAGGACTTATTGAGCAGATTTGGTTAAGTTCTTGAGAATACTTATTGAGCAGATTTGGTTAAGTTATTGAGAGGACTTATTGAGACGAATCGGAAAAAGTTCTATAGAGGACTTGAGGACAGACTGGTGCAAGATTTTGTGAAAGCTTACAAATTTTTTTTAAGAAAAGTATTTGAGAAGACTTGAGAGCAAATTTGATTGATTGATTTATTCAAACCTTGAGTTAAGGTTTGGGGCAGATCTAGTAGAGTTTATTTGAGATTGAGTCAAGCTTTGAGTTAAGGCTTGAGGATAGATATTGAGAACAGATTTGTGCTAGACCAAAGGACTATGTTTAGTACAAATTCAAGGACAAAGTTTAGTGCAAATCAGAGGATAGATATTGAGGACAGAGTTTGGTGTATATTTGAGAATAAGTTTGTGCCAGACCAGAGATAGATATTGAGCATATTTGTGCTAGATCGAAGTACTGTTATTAGTGCATATTTGAGACAGATATTTGGATATGATAGAGTATAGAGGACAATAGTCTCCAGTGGATAGAGATCCATTAAGCCAAGTCAGTGAGGATAGGAGTCTTCAGTGGATAGAGATCCATTAGCTAGAGTAGTGGGGGTAACAGTTATTCTATAATATCACCAGTCAAAGCCAAGGAGAAAGGAGTTATCCTATGGATAGATATCCATGAAATTTATTAGGGGATTGGTGTCTCCTTTGGATAGAGATCCATAAATATTGTAATAGGGAAAGGATTCTCAAAATATTTATTGAGAAAATATTAGTGAAATATTTTCTTCGTGGAGTTGTCCACATTGGGTGAACCACGTTAAATTGGTGTTTCTATTGTGTTTGATTATTTATGCATTGCTTTGGTTATTGCTATTGATATTGCCATTGATTATATTGGATAATACTTTTTGGGAAAGAAAAGTAAATATGCATTGCTTTGGTTATTGCTATTGATATTGCCATTAATTATATTGGATAATACTATTTGGAAAAGTAAACTAAAAAGTGGGATTATACTGTTCACCCCACTCTCAGTATAATCTTGTGTTCTTCACTTTACAATAATTTTACATTTGGTTTAGTAGCTTATGGTCCTAACAAGAAATCAGGAAAAAAATCTTTAAACCAAAATAATGTCTATGGAAATATCATTTTCATTTCCTACCACTTATGTGGTAAATCTTGTCATTGTGGTTTAGATAGATTACATATATTTATCTATAGGCCCATAACACACTTTGCAGGCTAATGATGTACCACACAGATGCACCTGCACATCTCTTCTATAAACTAAATCATCCTCACCCACAATTAACCATAAAATTACTCACATAGACATGGCCCAAGTAGAGGCTTTCTACAAATCAGCTAATTATGTCTTGCAACCCCTCCATAATATCCCGGATCAAGATCCTTCTTTATAATAGGAAAATTTTCCTTCCCAACCATCCAACTTCAATCAGGTGTACACTAACCCTCTTTTTGAGGCTTCGGTTGCACCTTCATGCCATTTCTCCATTCTCCAACCATCATGTGCTCCTAGCACTTCATATGTATCCATCTATACCAACCCCTTGTATGATGCACAAGTCAATGCTACTTCACAAGTACCCATTTCATCCAATCAAGATATAATTCCCATTTCCACTTGTTCCCAAACCACATAATCTATTCCATATTTATCCATACCTTCCAATGATGATATGGAAATTAATGAAGCATGGGAACATTTAAACAAATTACTTAAGAAGAATCAGAACACTCAACATCAAGTTCAAGTGAAACCTAGGCCTTATCCAATTTCCACTCAACCCACCTTCATCACACAAAGTCAATCATGGGTACCAAAATATTTGGTGGTTTCCATACCTATACCTCCATCCACCCATACCCATTCCATTCCCATAGGACAATCCAACCACAATCCTCATGCATTGTTCCATTTTCAACAATCACCATAATTTCTCAATCAATTTCATCATCATCAATTCCAATCCACTCTACCTACCCATCATATTTTCACTCAATATATTTCCATCCCTTCAAAGAATCATCAAGTGATTCAGGGATTTCACATTCCTATGGAAGACCCTAGAATCAAGGCTATACAACAACATATTGATAATTTGATACAACATACTCTTGGTTACAATAACCACAAGCCAACCTTATACAAATTAATCAATCAACCAATTCACCCTTCGGTACCATCACCACCATATCTGACAAACTTCACAATACCAAGGTTTGACAAGTTCAAAGGGATTGAGGACCTTAAAGAGCACATGAGCACATTTGTGCACTCAAGATTTAGGATTCAAAATGATAATGCTCTCATGCTCTGCATAATTCCTAAGATATTAGGAGGAGATGCCATAGAGTGGTATAACCAATTGCCCAATCATAGTATTTATACTTTTAAATAATTGGTTGACCAATTATTTGAACTATTTGCCCTTAATGTAAGAAATAAAGTCTCATTTTTTGATATCTATGGTTTAAGACAACATGACGATAAGTCTATCTATGATTTTGGCAACTATTGGAGGGCTATCATAACGAAAATGCCATTCACTCTACCAATGGAAGAGCTAATCAAGTTATTCACTAAGATCTACCTAAAATATATTTCTTGGATGCTTCAATTTCAAACATACCGCTCATTTGAGGAAGCTCTTTTCCAAGATAGTGTCATCGAGGGGATAAAAATCCAAGAGAGAATACTTAAGCCAAGAAAAAAGGAATGGCAAAACAAGGGCCAATTCAAAAGAAACTATTATCACCAAACCAAATCAACACAAGATAATCTAACCAATCAATCTAATCATGTCAATAAAGTGGTCATGAACCAGTCAATAATGGCTCAACAACAACCAATGCAATATCCACTGTAAAAAAATTTCTATGATATGGTACCCTCAGTAACCCATTCTATGCAAAACACGGTGCCAACTATGAAGAATCACCAACATCGATAATCTATTTGACAAAATCATCAATACAACCCTCTATATGAATCTTATACTTCCATATTCTAAAGGTTGTATGACACCAATAGACTTGCTTTGCCTAAGCTCAAACCAGATGATCCCATTAGACGTGGTAAAAAATGCAAGGAACATTTGGTTTACCTTTATCATAGATAAAATGGGCATGTAATAAATAAATGCCATGTATTTAAAGATATAGTACAAGAACTCATTGACTTGGGGGCCATCAAGCTTGACAACCCCCTAGCTCAACAAAACCAAAATCTTGGTATCTTCCAAACACCACTTCCTCATCATGACGAGGTGCAATCCACAACGGGAGGGTCTAACATCAAGATCCCTCCCAATCAAGTTAACCATGTTATAAAATACCAAGGTTTTATAAATGCCATTCATGTGGTAACCCGAGGTCAACAACCATAAAACAATCAACAATATGCATGGTAGCAACCCATTCAGTAACCCATGAACTCACAAGAAAGGGAGTCTTGACCTATTCCATCACCACCCATCCAAATTTCCCAAAATACTTCTCCACCAATACACATTCCCAACCATTCTAATGCATCAAGTCATCCCATAAACCACCCTCAAAGGCTAATCATTTATCTAAGTAGCCGATTAACCACAAGTTTAAAAATGGCTTCATCAAAACTATCTTTTTATGATCTAATTCAACAATCTCCCCAACATCGTGAGACATTAAATGATATTATAAAATCCATCAAACTTCAATCTCAATATTCCAATGCCTTTAACAACTTTGTAAGGAGTATTCAAACATGCATGGAACCTTCCATCATGTTTTATGACTTTGAAATTAAACCAATCTTATAAAAATTAGTGGACCATCCATTGCATATAATGGCTAAAATTGATAGGAAGCCATTCAAAAGAGTCTTAATTGATACCATCTCCCTCCAATAACATCATCACCACATCTACCCTCCATCATCTCAATATTCCTCTATCTCACATAAATTTACCTTCACATTGAAAGCATTTAACAATGATCTCTATGCTATAGTTGACACCATTATTTTACCCATTGAAGTAGGGGTAAAAACTCTGCATACCTTGTTTCATATCTTAGAAGGATCCATGGTGTACAATGTACTCCTTGGAAGACCTTGAATGAGGGAAATAAGATGTGTCCCTTCCATATTACATCAATATTTGAAATCATACACAAAGGGCAAGTACATTGCATACTAGCGGATGTTGAGCCATTTAAGTATTGTAACTTCTTTTTCAATCCTTATGAATCCATTCTTCCTTCTACTCACATTTTTCTCACATAGTCCACTACTTCTTCAATCACTCCATCCAATCCTTCATAAAAATCTACCATTCCTGAGGATCTTCCCATAACCAATTCCAACCAAGCATCTACACCTTCATTATCATCATCGACTACATGTATATGTGGTCAAACCCAATCCATGCCATCATCCCATTCATTGGTCACAATAATTCCTTCAAAACCAAATCCATCTTCATTAGCCAATGTTTCACAACTCAAATTGTTGAACTGTGAGATACTCACATCTTCCTCATCATCCAATCCATTAGTCAACCATGAGCCTCCCATGTCCACTTCATCCTCATCATCCCATAGGTCCACCTCACCAACCCAGTATTGGTGAATATATGGTCTAATACATCACAATCACACCACTCAATATATCAACTACAAAGGATTTCGGTCACCCATGTCACCCACATTTATCTATAGAAGTGGTATACAATATGTATTTAGTGCCTAATATCATAAATTTTGTGTATGGAGGGGTAGAATATTTGTCTATTCCTGCTCCCCCAAAAGAACCCAAAAAACCACCACCTACCAATATCTAAAAAATGATGGGTTTTCCATCTCGCTATTTACAGATACATAATTAGAAAAGACATGGCTTAGGATAATATGAACAGGGGGTGCCTCAGCTTATTTATGTCCCATATCAAGAAGTGCATGACTATTCAAGTCTAGGTTATCACCCACTTCCCACCATCTCTTTTTTTGAACAATCCTTCCAAAGGTTTAATCTGAATATGGAAGAAGAAGCCCTCCACCCTGATGACTCTGACGAGTAAATGTACAAAGAATTTGACCTCATATTGATAGTTTCTAATGAATTTTATGAGGAATAAAATCCCATAATTCCCCAAATCGAATAAGATGAGTTTTATCTCAGAATGTTCTCCATCCACGAGCCCATATTTTGCTCTCTTCTTCCACAAGAGCGAGCTGAACCTACTGGTGAACCACCACCTCCATGTCATCAACCAAAATTGTAACATATGTATATAATAGAAAAAAGAAGAAGAGAAAAACATTATATATATATATATATATATGTGTGTGTGTGTGTGTGTGTGTGTGTATTTTTTGTAGTTACTGTATATAACATCTAGTTAAGTGCATTTATTTATGTTTCTTGTTGCTATCCAGGTTTAATAGGGTCCTAGCATTGGTTCTTATGCTCCATCCATCCCATCCATTTCACATATTCCATTTTTACTTAATTCAACATGAATCCTACTAACTTGTTTGCCCCCCTTCGTAATCCATACTATTTGGCAAAGCCAATTCCTATTGATATGAGTATTATTGATATGGATCAGATTTCCTCACCACCATATTTTTTTGAATTTCTCCTATCAGAGGAATTGTTAAGGGATTTAGCCAACTACATTCCTCCATCCCCTCCACCTTCACATTCACCTTCAACTTTGAATCCCAAGGTTTTCTAGGCAGACATAGATGAGGATAATTCAGAAGATTTTGATGACATATTATATGATATTCATCTAATCCCAAATTCCCATCAACTTTAGGAAGGTTCTCATATATACATTGAAGATACTATCGATGTGAACCTTAGTTCAGAAACCAAAAATTCCCAAATTATCAAGCTTGGCAAAAGCTTATCCAAAGATGAACAAGAGCAATTGATTTCTCTCCTCAAGAGAAAGAAGAGAATTTTTGCATGGTCCTACAAAGATATTATTGATCTTGACCCTAATTTGGTTGTCCATAATATCATCTTACATCCTGATGCTAAGTTGATCAAACAAAAACTTAGAAAAATGCATCCTACCATTGCCATCTTGGTCAAATAAAAGATTCAAAATATATTATATGTGGGTTTCATTATACCCATTGATTATCCTAAGTGGCTCAACTTTAGGTTATCTATTTTTTCTCCACACTATGTTGTCACACAATGCATCCCAAAAATGGGCATTTGTAGACACATAAAACACATAATTTTGAGGAGACTAACTTTTTAGGCCATATTGCCCAACTTGGGTAGCTTTAGGGGTTAACAGTGGTTTTCATCACTCAAACAGGGGAAAATTACCTTTTATAGTCTGGACCATCCTACCCAGGGATGACCTCCAGAGACTATCCTACCCTAAGATGACTAGCAGTCATGACTGCCCTACCTTGGGATGACCACGTCTGTAACAAAATCTAGCTCCCAATCCAAAAGAAAATTATTTGCATGATAGCTAAGCACCAACTTTCAAGTACGGTAAGGTTATAGAATGGGCATTTGGTATTCCTAGATCCTAACCATTTCTTGATTCTTGGATTCATTCACAATCCAAGATTACTATTTGGGAAATATATAAGAAGACACCTTGCCTTCATGAAAAATATAATAATTTAAGGATAATGAAGTGCTATCGTATTGAATACTAGAGAGATTCCACTCTCATAAGCAATGAAGTGTTGTTGGACTTTAGTCATGGAGATTTCATTGCAATAATGGAGTATATCTAAGATTTAAGATCAAATCCAACACTCTTTCATCATCAATGTCCTTACTTCATGCTAATTTCTATAATTTAATCGTGCTTCAAGAGCACGACCCTTGAACAATCAATTTAGTAGATCAATACTGATATTTCTGTCATCGGTCACAAATAAATTCTTCCATTGTTCAACGACCATCTCACCCCAAGATGGCCTACAGGAACCACCATCTAACCCAAGGATGGTCAGAAGTCCAGACCACCCTACCTCAATACGACCTCCCAATGATATATATTTTACTATTTTTCTTGATTGCAGTAGGATTAACATTTCATTTATTTTCTAACATTGTTTAATTCAGTTTATCATGCATTTGTTTATCAAATTTCAGAATTTATTTTTAGTTTCTCTATCATAAATGAGGGCCTCGTCATGAAAGGCTCCTTAAATGCTATTAATGTCTTTTGAGTGTTCTTATGTGTAGATTTTAGGTCTTGGCAGGAGCTATCAACATAAAGATTCATCACATTTACATCATACCTTGCGGAGGTCACAAGAAAATTCTTCCCAAATTAATTTTGATGATGCAAATATTTTGTGTGTTACACCTACCATATTTATTGTTTGTAAAATTGTATCATAATGGTATCAAATCCCTCAAAGGGATATCATTGTAATCTTAGTTTCCAGGACATGATTCAATATTAATGAGAAGTGAATCATTTCTTTATTTCTTGTCTTTATATTGATGGTTAGATGATTTTGTTGTTCAATTTGATTTCATATAATTTCATTAGGAGTATGATTTTTGCATACTAAAAAACCCAAATATCATGATAGAATTAAATAGGAGAGTCATGGTTGTGAAGAAAATATACTTCCAAAAAAGTGTCAAACATGAACAAGATTATAGCAAGCAACTATAAAATATCCCAACAAAGACTAAGGATGTACCAAAAGAAGACATGACTAGAAATATGGGGGGTTTAGCATAGATGTTAGGTTATGAAGAAGATAATATTGAAGGGGAGAACTAATAATGAGAAGTATCAAGTACTACCAATAATGTAATCCATAGTACAATAAATTGTTAAACATATCCACATAAATGTTATTGAAGACAACCTCAAAAACTGAAATACTCAAGATTAAAATGAGGATCATAATAGATGGATGTGAGGAACAAGAACTTTGGAGCACCATAGGTCATAGTGGACCTTTATAAAAGTGGAAAATTTACTTACATTAGATCAACATAGATTTTTTTCCAATGAGTATACATAACCCTATACTTATGAATGAATTGATTCCATCAAATGTGAGAAAAACAATGTCTCGTCGAGTAAAAAGAAAGAAGAGGAAGAGGATTCCCTTTACATCCAAAGACATATGAGAATATTCTAAGGAATTTTTTATTGTTTATAAAAGTTATATATGACGCTCAACCTTATCATATGTATTCAATAAAGGAAAAAATTACATGAATAAAAGTTACAATTCATTTTCCACTATGAATATGGGATAAAAGAAAGATAATTATATTGATGTGGTAAATATCATATAAAAAGGTGAGTTCAAGATACAAGAGAATCTGGTGCCACGTGTCTAGGAAGGAAACCAAGTTCTATTGAGTTACCAAAGGAGGTTGTAGGTAGTGTCCACAAAGGGATGTTAGTCATAACACTTGGATCAACCAAGCTCACTATCCATGAGTCTCATAACACCTTCAACCAGATCAGAGATATATTAGAAACTGAGTCTATATTTTATCTCCATAGATAGTCAAAGCCTCCATATGCAAAGCCTAAGAAACAAAATTTTTTATGGCCTAGCCATCATCGATACACATCTACAACCTAAGGCCATTAAGATATTTGATATTTTAAACCTCATTTCATTCCTCTACATAGATTTAATACAAAGTGAAAATAGATACCAAACTCATACCATATATCAAAAGATGTCAAATTTATGGTGAATACCAAGGAAAGGTCAATGTTGTTACAACCACAACATTTTTGTTGGATATCATTCTACAAATAAATTTATTATGCATAAAATTCTCTCTTTTAGTCATCCTGATGTCCAATATTTTAATATCAAAGACATCAAACAAGAGATCAAGGTAAATATAGAGGTAGAATTAATAGTCATGATATTTAGATAATAATTATGCTCCACTTCATCAACATCATATGTGACCTGATCAACACTGATATTTTAGTCATGACCTTTAAAGGATGATAAGGGCCCTAAATACATGGTGTTGGAAGATATAAGCCCTATAACCAGAAAAAAATTATTAGAATTTATCCTCATTATGGAATATTGGGATATTTAGACCAGCCCTCACCTATTGCAATAATTATAGCTATTAAAAGGGGCTCAATTCTATTGCATGACAAGGTTTGAGCATTTTTTTATTTCCATAAACATCACTACCATAATTGAGATACTTATTGTACCTACATATAGGATAATCAAATTCAATGATTATGGGGTAGTTGATGTAAAAGCAACTCTAAATTTGATGGTATTAAACTCATTGACCCCAAATATACGATACTCTTGCAAGTAGTATTCACACATCTATTCAATGGTGCATGATGTTGGGATACACATAGGGCATGAGATTCATGGAAGCTATGTTATTCTTCCACATGGAGGATATGGGTTCCTTTTGGACTATGTGCTTAGTGCACATGTCTATCATAGCACTGTTGTAAAAAATGAAGTATATGGATGCCACCGCCAACAATTTGACATTTTTTTGAGAAGATTTGGGATCTTGTTGGGTCATGATCACCACCATACTTCTAACTATCAAGAAAACAACGACAATTGTATGAACATTAGTCATAAAGATACCATATATAGTTTTTTGCTACTTTTTTAACCCAAAAATTTACTAAATATATTAAAAATTATAAGTTGAAATATGAGTCAGAGATAAAAGTGTATCAACAACTATAGTTGAAAACCACACTAGAATTCCTTCCTTCTCAATTATCCATTTATGGGATCATGGGTTCTATCAATGGGATTATTCTTATATGTGAATTTCTTGGATAATCATAAATGGGAGGAGGGGAATTTCTAACAAAGAAATTCCACCTCATGGGTAGGATTGGTCTGCTCTAATACCAAATCTAATATGAGAATTAAATTACCTAATTTTTTATTATCTTCAAGAATAGATACATGTTTATATAGGCATTACAGATGCCAATAATATAAGATATCCATTCTTAATGATAGGTGAAAATAGAAATGGGCACGTATTATTTCTTAACTAATTGCTAAAAACTAACCCTAGGAAGCTTCTTACATGAATATTTTTATTACATGTTTTAACATAGGATATAGTAAACTGATAAACAATTTAAATCCTATGGTATCCTCATCACTTTGACTAGCACTAAGAATAACATACTTAAACTTAGAAAATTCATTGTACATTATGAATTAACTTTTCTTATGTGTCATATGTTGAGTTATTTTTAAATATAAATACCAATATTCCATAAAGCATAAGCTTGCAGATGAAGTGACTACAAAAAAGTGATCTTTCTCACCAAATGAAGCAATATTAGCTTGTGTTTCCATTTTATTTTTTATGTCTTCAACCCATGCTAACCATTTGTTGCATTGATTCTTAAAATACCCTTGAGCACCATAACGAAATTATTTCTTGACTATTATTAGAGGCACTTAGAGACTTCTTTTCTATTTTTTTTGTCTTACCTTTGTATTCTACTCATAATAGTATTGTAGAACTCTCAACATTCAATCTTGCATCCTTATTGATTCTTCTTGGAGTAGTGATACTATTATAAGTTGTAAGTTTATATTGGCTTGAGTGCTAAGAGAATAATAAATCTTGAAAATAATTTTGGCAATTTCTCAAGAAAATTTATTATTGCATCTTCTTCTAAAGCTAGTGATCCACATTCAACAATTTAATTTCTACAAGAGTTAAATTTATTTATATGATATATAAGACTTAAATATTCCAATGTTTTTAGCTGAAAAAAATTCCTTCAAAGTTATAATTTAGTATTAACATCTATTGATTAATACACTTGAGTTAATAAATCCTAACTTTCCTTGGTCATTTTAACATACTAACATGCATGATCACATTATCACTTAGGAGTGAGCTTTACCATCGCTTGTCTCTCATTTATTGATAGCATATACATCTCATGTAGTCTTGGCCTCTTTTCCATCAACTAACCTAGATAGATCCTTGTTTAGCAAGAACAATTGCATTCTCATCATCCATAGATTAAACCATTCACCATAAAATTTCTCTACAATATTTTGTAATTATCCAAAACCATCTATTACTATCTCTTTATCCTCATAGATTTATGATATAACAAGAATAATTGTTAATAATAAATGAGACCTTTGGGACCTTTGACTTTAATACCATGCAAAAATTATGGTCAACTCTTATATTTTCTTATTAAATAACATATATTTATATACAAAGTGGATTAGTTATAACTCTATCTAATGATAGTAATTTTTACTAAAAATAATTCTAATCCATCTTATTCATATGCATACATATATTTTCTAAAACTGATGATTACATACTAAATAACACTCATTGTACTAAATACATTTTTTATTGATAAGAGGGTTTTGAAAGAACCCTAAACCTTTTACATCAAAATAAGGTGGGTAGACCATTGAGGAAAGAAGAGGAAACATCCTCAAATCCAAACACAAAAGGAGATCAACCAAGCAACAAAGGCCATGAAATACTTCAAAGAACCAATCCAAGGAAACGATCCAATAGAAAAAGCTGAACTAGACACAAACCAAAGAAGGACACTCCTACAACTGAGTGGCCAAGAAAAAAATAAAATTGGATTTACATTATCGAGACAACCTTACAAAATTACATAAATACTACAAAAAATAGAAGCCCACAAAATTACGTAAATCTTGACAATAATAGATAATCCATTGGGCAATTAATTATCAAGGTTGTATTGCTCTGAAGCTTTCACGGTTGTTTCAAGGTTAGCTTCTTCATTCATAGTTGCAATGATATTTCTTGCTTGGAGAAGGGTGGAATATGCAAAGCTGAAAATATTAGCTGGGCATGCCTAGGGTTTCTTCTTATTTGAATCTTTTCTAGCCTCAATAGCCTAAGTACGAGTGGAGACACCTTCTACCTTGATCTTCTTTGTCAAATTCAAGGTTGCATCTACACCAGAATTTGAAAATTCCACCTCCATTTTGATCTCGAAAGTGCTCCTATGAGATGAATGTCGAAAGAGACATTTTTTGTAGGGGAAGGGGTGTAGGTTAGAGAAGCCTCGCCTTTGAATTCAACATCAGAATTTGAATCCCTTTCCTCATTAGGGGCCTTGATTCTAGTTTCTTGGGCATGGATCACTGCGAGAGTAGCTCTGTTCGCTTATTTTTTTAGGGAAAATTGGTACACGAGCAAATGGATCCCCTGATGCTTTAAGTGGGTGGATGAACCTTCATGAAAAATATCAATAGAAATATTTATGGACTTGAAAAGGAACTTTAGGGTATTTATGTCCTTCACTTACTGCATATGGTTCAGGAAGACCATGTAAAATCTCCTTAGGGGGCTATTGATTTCATCCACCATAATGTATTCTATGATTGTAACCATTACCTTATTCCAGGACACATGAAGACCTTTATGAATAATCCCTCATTTCTCTTTGTCAAGGCACTTGCCTCTATCCCAAAATTTGATAAGCTCATCGACCAATGTATTATTGTCTCTATGAACATTATCTCCGTCGATGGGGAGCTTTGAGACTTCAATGATGAAATGAAAATTGACTCTAAATTTCAACCCCTTGATGATGACCTACCATTTATCCCAAGTGGCAAAAAAGTTGTCAAACACTTCAAGATCATTTCCCTAGAACTTTTGAATAAAAGTATCAACTATTGAAGAGTCAGGAACTCTTTGACCATCACATCAACATGGAGGATAGTGGGCTTGAGCAGTTCCATTGTACAACAAACTAACTGGATTAAGTCCCCCCAAACATCCCACATAAACTGAAAGCTATTGAAACCAGTACTAATAGAAGCCAACTTAGGAGGCCAAGGACTAGGAATGACATAAGAATTTATGGCCACATAGGATGGAAAATCAGTACTCACTCTATGACACATGCTACCAATGAGGGAAATTTGTTGATCTATCTGCATTATTATAAAGCACATAGGAATGGTCACCTCAATCATGCTAATATTAGATGAGCCAATGAGAATTGAATGTCACCCAAGGAAATACCATGACGAGAGAGGGAGTCTGCTACAACCAAACAAGTCCCACCTTGGGAAATAATTCCTACTAGTAATTATGGCTAGAGGAGAACATTCCCCATAAGCACACAACACTATGGATGCATCACACAACATGGAGATATAAAGGTCTATGTGAATGCATATGAATTTGTATTTACGATTCCACCTACAAAAATTATTCTCATGATAAATTTTAGTGGGGAGAGATCTCGTGTGGGAAATCCACACCCCAAAGAGCTTTTTGTGCCATGTGAAACCTTGCCCTTGGTGAGTGTGATGAAAAATGAATTTGCGTAAATATTATTGCATAAATTTCAACTTGTCTAGAGGATGCTAGTGATAAAAATCCACCTGGTGGTAGTGATTCGATTGATTACAAGTCCTACACATAGATAGAGAACAACCAGTCACATTTCCTTGATCACTATGGTCAATGAGAAGCCAATGATGAGAATAACTCCATGCCTACAACTTGGAACACCCCACTTGTGAAATATAATTAGAGGAAGGTTATTTTGGTTTCATTATGATCGATGAAATTCCTCAAGGAAAGTGGTCGTACCACACTTGGATCTTATCCTCAAAGGTTGCAAGATTTACCATGACATTTGTTGCTTTATTATCTTCCTAGTAAGTATGCTGGATGATCACTTTTGTATTTTCCAAGCAAAATTTTGGAGTCCCAACAATATTTTGTAGATTACCGACACTAGGATCAAAAGAAGCTTTGATTACATTGATGATGTTGAGGGAATCACCTTCAAAAATGATATTGGTGAAGTAAAGGTGGCTACGGATGGAGAGAAATTGGTGGAGGGCTCAAGATTCTACCACATGATTTGACTAGATGCCAATGCCCTTAGAAAAAACTAAACTTACCTTACCAATGTCATCTCTAACAATTCCACTTCTGTTGGCTCTGCCTCGGTTCCATTTAGAGGCACCATAAAAATTGATTTTAATCCACCTAGGCAGTGGAGGGACCTAACTAACTATCAAATAGTAAATTGGGAGGAACATTTGTGGACCACCTTAGTAGCAAGGTTGAAATGGGTAAAAAGAGAAGATCCAATGAACCACTAGGAAGGTTGTAAAATGGAACAAGCCAAGAATTTTTGGTCATTGAGGTGAGGATCTACACAAGGATGGAAGAAGACCCAAGGTGGGATCCATCAAAAAATATTTTTTTCCTCTCAAGACAATTGATACAAAGAAAGTGAGCCCAATAGAAAGACCAAAGGGATCAGAAATGAGGATGATGGAAGGGCTGAGGCCATTTGGCCAACAGGTCAAGGATGAAATTGGATTGGGCCCAAGCAACATGGAAGGATGCAAATATGGAATACAGGATGGAATAAGAGAAGGTATAAGAGAGTAATAGGTAGGAAACCAATTCCTAATTACTGGAGCAATGAACACAACGGTTCGGGAGAAACAGACCCATAGAAATAATATTGTCAACCATTATCACATGATTTTGAAAAATAATCTAATAAAAAATAGACTTTGGGAGTCAAATGGGAAATCCACATAAGAATCAAAGGAAAATATAAAGAAAAAACCTCATTTTGAAAAAATAACTAGATTTAATAGTGAAGGATCCATCCTCATTGACATTCCAAAAGGGAGAATTAGGGTTGGGAGATATAGGAATAATAGTGATTCTAAGGGCCATGGATAAGGACCTAGATGCATCCACTTGAGTACTTGAGAGGCCTTCCAAGGTAATAGCTTTTAACATCCATGTTGGACCATCCTCGATGAAATCAAAAACCATTATCCCAAAGATACGATCGGTAACCTCTTTGATAGGAGAGAAGTAGGGGAGAGACAAAAGGGGTTCTACTTTTAATCATGGGTCTTCCCAGAACCATATTGAATATCCATCACCAAATATCCACCAAAGTTCTTTCTTGAGAATGTGTATTATTTTAACCATAGAGTTCTAGAACAAAGAGCCTTCGGGGAGAGGCATGTCATCGAGAAAGTTCCTTTGGAGGTACTTGCTTTGGATTATTTCCACCCATGAGGTTTTGGCATTGGAAATGATTTTCAAGTCCTATTTTGCAATGAGATCCAAGTACCTATCCTTTAGAGATCCAGTCCTCCCTGCTTCTTAGGGGAACACACTCGATTTCAGTCCACAAGGTGAATTATGTTCCTATTTTGAACTCTAAACCATAATTTTTTTTTTTATATTTATTCAACCTTTTACTAGATGGATGTTGAGGCTTTGAAAATATATATGAGGTAAATAGGAATGCTTTGGAGGTAGTCTTGTACCAGAATTGACTTAGTTGCTTAACTGAGGAGAGAGCCCTTCCACCTAGCTAATTTCTTGGATATTCTTTCAATAATCATATTCTAGATTCTCTTGGGAGGCTTACCAGTAAGGAGGAGGAGGCCTAGATAGGTGGAAGGAAGTTAGGAAATGGAGCATCCTAGGGTTCTAGCTATGTCGACCTGGTAGAGGAAAGGGGTATTGAAAAAATTACTACTTTTTTGAAAATTGACCTTTTGACCCGTCCCTTCCTCATAAAATATTAGAAATTTGTACTAAATACATCTTATTATCCTATATTTTACTACAAATAGCCATCTGCATCTTATTTCTATCATATACCCTACTACATCTTATTTTATCCTATACTTTGCTAGAAATAGCTAGAGATGTTTGGCTATACTTTATTTTTAACACCACTTGTGATGAGGATTGATGTTAGATCTTTCATATGACCCCTCTAGTAGTTCCTAGCTAGGTTTGCATAGTTTATTTCTAGCAAATTCATATTGTAAGTGAGTCTCCTTCTCACATGCACTTGTGGGCACTAGTTGTCTTCTAGTTGTCATTTAGAGTGTTAGTTAGTAAGTGTGAACTCAAAGTAGGAAGTGTGTACTTCAAGATAGCTAAAATGGATCTTCTAGTTAGCAATATTCCTTTCTCTTAACTTAGAAGTTTACGTGCATTCTCCTTTGCACCTTTGTAGCTTTTGGTTAAGCATATTGGATCAAATCCATGATTTCATGGGTTGGTTATGTATTTTGGGCCATTAGTGCCTATATATTGAATTGTAAATAATAGAACACTTAGTTGGATTTTCAATCCTTTTCATTGGTATCAGAGCCTAGTTCATGTTTGCACTAGGGCTTGTGAGGTGAGAGGATAGGAGATAGAATTATTATGAGAAATATTTTCTCATTGAGGACTCGGTTTAAGCCCAAAGGGAGCTTGAAAACCATTCGGAGAAGGAAGTTCCTTCGCCGACAAACCCCTCGTTCCAACTTTTTGCTTATGCTCAAGAGGTATAGGAAAAGTTTGCCCCAGAGTTCTTCGTATACTGATCCTTGGAAGGGATTGGATCGTAGCTACGGTCCAATTAGGATTAGGGAGCCATTTGACCCTGCTGCCCCCCCCATTTTTGAGTACTGAAGAGCTCCAGGAGGTCATCAAAGCTAGGTCGTGTGTCGACTTAGATCTGGGTGCCTTTCAAACGCTGGTCGTGTGTCGACCGGATCTTGAAAGGAGAGCTACTGGTGGGAGCTGGTTGCTCACATTTTTACAAATTAAGCTTTTAAAATTTTAGGATTAACCCCCCTGGTTAATTTATAAATTTTTTTCATTTTGTGTTAGAAAAGCTTTAAAATTTTGTCAATATATTATTTTAATAATATATTATCTTGCTGCTGCATATTTTGTAAAAAAAAAAAAAGCAATTTATTTTAAAATTTGCAGCTTCGGCCAGGCCTCGGCTGCATTCGGCAGCCTCGGCAGACCTCGGCTGCGTTCGGCAGGCGGCCGGCCAGCAGGTTTGTGGTAGCGCCTGGCGCGCACACTTGCGGCAGGGGGCGGTCGACAGTCGACGGTCAACGACTGTCTTTCTCGACGCTGTCTGGCAAGACAGCGTCTGGGCTACGATCATGGCTATCCAATGACAGCGCTTCGACGTACAGCACGCGCGTCCACTGACAGCGTTAGGCTGACGCCTGACATTTTTGTCAGGCATGACAACACCGGTCAGGCGCTACGGCCTGACTGCCGTCACAATCGACAGCGCGTCGGCCTTCCACCCGCACTGTCCACTGGTAATGGCAGGTCTATCGCCTGAAATGCTTGTCAGGCATGACAGTGCTGGCCAGGCGCTGTAGCCTTGCCGCCAGTGCTATTCGCTACCAGGGTCAGAGCGGCCTGACCCGGCTATCAGGCATGATAGCACTGCTGTCACGGACCTGAACGACGGCTGGCCTGACAGGGCTCGATAGCAGACAACTTTTGCACGCCCGATCTGAAGATAGGCACTAAAATTCGTGCCTCGAGAAGCGTGCAGTGGACGATTTAGGTGCATGCAAAATTTTCATGCACAGTGCAGTTTATGTCCAGTTGCAACAGCAGATTCAAGGGTAAATTTTATTGTAAAATTTTAATTTTTTTTACTATTTAAGGTTGCATGTTAAAAATTTTATTTTATTAATTTAATTTTTAATAACTTAATTAAAATTCATTAATCTTTGATTAATTGAAATTTAATTTTTTTAATTAAGTTATTTTTAAATTAATAAATGTTAATTTGCACCTTATATTAGTTTAAATTTTTTTCAAAATTTATAGCCTTAGGAGTAAATTTTCCAGTTAAGCAGCACTCCATTGTAACAAGGAAATTTGCATTGTATTTCCTTGATTTAGTGCTTTCTTATCTTTACTCCTGGCTTATACCCGGGAACACATGGCTTCTGACTTGGCTGCCCAAGTGGCAGAATTGGCCCATGTTGTAAACACTTTGGCAGATAAGGCTAATGACACTACCATGGCGGAAGTCCTTGGCAATCTTGCCATGAAGGTAAATGACATTTCTTTGCATAATGCTTCAACTTCTGCTCATGATTCTCGTCTGAGAGTTCGTTGTGAAGTTCCATTGTATGATGGATCCAGGAACCCTGATGTCTTGAATAGTTGGATTCTTGACATGAGTTCTTGGTTTTCTTTCTCTCAACTTTTAGAAGATGATATAGTGCCTTATGCTAAGCTAAAACTTTCTGGCTTAGCCAAAGTACTTGTGGAACGAAAACGAGGACAAGAACTCACTACATGGGATGAGCTTGTACAATGTCTTAAGACCAATTTCTATCCTTCAAATTATTCTAGGGAATTGGTTATTAAATGGTTTCATTTTCGACAAGGTACTAATATGTCTGTACAAGAATATATTTTCCAGTTTAACAGGTTCAGAATACTTGTGAATGTGGAGGATGATGTTCCAGGTTTGATTCTCAAATTTCAAAGTGGCTTGTTAGAGCATTTGTACAGGGAACTAATGTTTGTTTCTATGGAAACGTTGGATCAAGTTTTCAACCAGGCGCAGCTTGCGGAGGACAAGTTTAAGGCGCAATCGCAGGCATTCCGCACACCTGTTACTCAAGTGGTTGCAAACTCATCAAAAGGGAATAATTCTTTCTCACAAAAGAAGAATTTTGCTCAAAAGAAGAATGTGTCTTCTCCATCTCCTTCTTCTCCTTCCCCTTCCGCTTCTACTCCTTCTTCTTCTTCTTCTAAATCTTCTTCTTCTTCTTCTAAGAAATTCTGCAATTATTGTAAGAAGAAAGGGCATGAGAAAGCTGATTGCTTTAAGCTCAAAAAGAAGAGTTTAGTAATTACTACTCAAGAGGAGGATGCTTCCAAGGGTCCCCTTGAGTCTGTAGGAGAGAGTAGAGTATATACGAAATTACGAGGTAAGCTTAATGAAGTTACCTTAGTAAATGTAAGTTCTTCAGAAGGGGCTCGTGATGCTTTGTTCATCACTCGAGCCCACTTACTTCATAATTTTGCAACTGATTGTATAGTGGATAATGGCTCGCAGAAAAATCTAATTGCGAGGTCCATTGTCGAGCGTTTGAAGTTACCTATGGAGCCTCATCCTCAACCTTATTCTTTGGGTTGGAAGGATAGTGGAAGAGGCTCGGAAATCACCCACACTTGCACTTTAAAATTTGCACTTGGCCCACATTTCATAGATCAAGTCACTTGTGATGTGACTCCTATGGATTGTTGTGGGATTTTGCTTGGACAACCTTTTAAGTATGATAGGAGAGCTGTTTATGATGCTTTCAAAAGAACCTACACACTTCAAAAATATGGTAAGGTCTTTCTCATTAAAAGCACCAACACTCCTAATATCATTCTAAGTTCCAAGCAAACGAAAAGAGTAATTAAGAAAGGTGGTGATGTTGCTCTAATTTTCATTCGCTCTCAAAACACTTCTACATCTACATCCATTACAAAGCAACACTCTTCAATGGATAAAATATTGCAAAGTTATTCACACATATTTCAGGAGCCAAAGTCTCTTCCTCCAATTCGCACAATTAATCACAGCATTGAAATAATTCCTGGTTCTTCTCTTCCTAATGCTCCCATGTATAGACAATCTATTTTGCAAAATGAAGAAATAAAAAGGCAAATAGAAGATTTGTTGTCTAAGGGTTTCATTAAGGAAAGTACTTCTGCTTGTGCCTCACCTATTTTGTTAGTTCTTAAAAAAGATGGCACTTGGAGATTATGCATTGATTTTCGTGCTTTGAACAGAATTTCTGTGAAGAATAGATATCCCTTACCCCGCATTGATGATTTATTAGATCAGCTTCAAGGAGCTAAGTTCTTTTCAAAAATAGATCTCAAAAGTGGATATCATCAAGTGCGTATCCAAGCTGAGGATACATGGAAGACAACTTTCAAGACGAAGATGGGCCTCTTTGAATGGTTGGTCATGCCCTTCGGTCTTACTAATGCTCCTGCAACCTTCATGAGGTTGATGAATGATGTATTTCGTGAAGTCCTTGACAAATTTGTCATAATATATCTTGATGATATATTGATTTTCTCAAAAACTTGGGAGGAACACCTTAGGCATATCCAGCAAACCCTTGATCTTCTTGCGAAGAATCAATTATATGCCAATTCTTCCAAGTGTTCTTTTGGCAATACTTCGGTTTCTTACCTTGGCTATGTGATTAGTGAGAGTGGAATTCAGGTAGATCCCATAAAAGTTGATGTTTTACTTAAGTGGTCCCCTCCTACAACTCTCACTGAGTTAAGGAGTTTCCTAGGACTTGCGAATTTTTATCGCAAGTTCATTCCTCAATATTCCACCCTTGCAGCTCCATTGCATTATCTCACTAAGTCCAAAACTCCATTTCATTGGGAGAAAAGCCAAGAAGTTGCCTTTGAGAAACTCAAAAAGAAACTGTGTACAACACCTGTGTTAACTTTACCTGACCTTTCTCAACCTTTTGAGATTGAAACAGATGCCTCTAAAGTTGCCTTAGGAGCTGTGCTCAAACAGAATGGTCATCCAGTTGCTTATCATTCGAAAACTTTTCTCGCTGCTAAGTTGAACTATTCTACATATGACAAGGAGTTGTATGCTTTAGTTCAAGCTATTAAGTATTGGAGACACTATCTTTTGGGAAAAGATACAGTAGTACACACCGATCATATGCCTCTCAAGTTTTTACAATCTCAAAGTAAAATTGAAGAATCAAGACATATGAAGTGGGCCTCTTACCTCCAACAATTTCACTTGGTGATCAAGTACAAAAAGGGGAAGAGTAATACTGTTGCTGATTGTTTGAGTAGGCCTCCAGCCGCTCTTGCCTTAATAGTTATGTCCACTTCGCACTTGGGATTTCAGACTTGGCCTAATCAGTATTCTCAGGATCCTGATTTTGGAAAAATATTTGAGCAAGTGAGTAAGCCTTCTTCTTCCAATTTGCGTCCTTTCCAAGATTTCTACATCAAAGAAGGACTTCTTTACAAATTGGACAAGGTTTGTGTTCCTTGTGAGCCTAGAGTGTCACTTCTTAAGGAAGCTCATTCTACACTTTATGGTGGTCACTTTGGGAAGCATAAAACACTTCATCATTTGCAACGATTTTTCTATTGGCCTAAAATGCAGAGGGATGTGTTGAGATTTCTCAAACAGTGTGCAGTTTGTTGTCGCTCAAAACCAGCTAATAGGAAGTTTGGCTTAGGCATGCCTTTGCCCATTCCTTCCCGTCCTTGGGAAAGCATTTCCATGGATTTGGTTAGTGGTTTTCCTATGACAGTGCGCCAACATGATTGTGTGTTCGTGGTGGTTGACAGATTCAGCAAAATGGCTAAGTTTATTCCATGCCGCAAGACAAGTTCTGCATCAGACTTAGCTCAATTTTTCTTTGACAGCATTTGGCGTTCCTTTGGTCTACCTACCAGCATTATCTCGGATCGTGATTCACGCTTTGTGGGTCACTTTTGGCGTTCTTTGTGGAAGATTTTGGGAGTTTCCCTTAACTTTTCTACCGCCTATCATCCGCAGTCCGATGGGCAGACTGAAGTGGTAAACCGTACACTTGTGCAAAGTTTGCGAATCTATCATCACGCTTCACCAGAAAAGTGGGACTTGAGTCTCACGCATATTGAACATGCCTATAATAGGGCCCTACATTCTTCTACAGGTCATTCACCCTTTGAAGTTTGTATGGGATTTCAGCCCTTGGCACCTTATGAGTTACCTTTGTCTTTGCCTTCTCCTGTCACTTCACATCTTCAGAAGGAGCAAGACAAGGCACACTCATTTGTTCAACACTTGCACAATCTTCAATCAAAGGTGGTTGAGATTTTGCAAAAGACACAGCAGCAGCAGAAAAAGGCCATGGATCGACATCGAATTCCTCATCCATTTCAGGTTGGTGATAAAGTTTGGTTGCATCTTGACAAGCGGCGTTTCACTGATAAGACTCATAGCAAAATCAAACCAATTCGCTATGGGCCTTATACTATTCTTCAGAAGGTGTCCGAGAATGCTTTTCGCCTTGATCTTCCCGCACACTTGGGAATTCATGACGTCGTCAATGTAGATCTTTTGAAGTTGTACTTTGACTCTACATTGGAGACTGCACCAGCTATCAGTCATCCTGTGGACGTGGTTCCTGAAGCTCAGTTACCATTGGATGCAGATCAGATCTATGACACGAAGACTCGACAGACTCGCCAGGGGTCTACCACCTCATATCTTGTGGCTCGGCGAGGACAGCTGCCGCATCAGGCTCGTTGGATTTCTTTTCATCAGATGTCCCGTGACTTTCCTATTCTTTTGAAAGCATTGGAGTCCAATGCTTCTATTGTGGGGAGGCATGATGAGGATTGATGTTAGATCTTTCATATGACCCCTCTAGTAGTTCCTAGCTAGGTTTGCATAGTTTATTTCTAGCAAATTCATATTGTAAGTGAGTCTCCTTCTCACATGCACTTGTGGGCACTAGTTGTCTTCTAGTTGTCATTTAGAGTGTTAGTTAGTAAGTGTGAACTCAAAGTAGGAAGTGTGTACTTCAAGATAGCTAAAATGGATCTTCTAGTTAGCAATATTCCTTTCTCTTAACTTAGAAGTTTACGTGCATTCTCCTTTGCACCTTTGTAGCTTTTGGTTAAGCATATTGGATCAAATCCATGATTTCATGGGTTGGTTATGTATTTTGGGCCATTAGTGCCTATATATTGAATTGTAAATAATAGAACACTTAGTTGGATTTTCAATCCTTTTCAACTTGATCCTTTTATACACTAGATTACATCACTTTTAGCTTTAATCCTTTTGAAAAACTTGTAATCACATCTAAATTACAATGGCAATAACAAAAATACTATAATTATCTAACCATTAGTTAGTCCTATTGCATATTATTTTATACTAATTTGATTCAAAGTCATTAAATTCAAATCACATGAACTCAAACATGTCCAGTACAACTTATATATCTATGAAAAATTGCACTAACTATTGTATGAAACAAAAATATGATCCCAAGGCTCAATATGAATAATATTTTCTTGAAAATCCACATTCAGTCATTGTTTTTATATAATATTACAATATATGAGTGTCTTCTTACCAACCCAAATCAAGCATAACATGACATTAAATTTATTATAATATATTATATATTTTGATTTCATATCACCAACAATTATATAATTAATATAATCTACATTTTTACTGTATCATTATAAGTTTAATAGTTTTAATGATGTTATCTTCTCTATAATTGATAGTTTTTCTCATGTTAGTTTCAATGGAATAATAAGGCTTATCTCATTAATATATATATTTTTATCTTTATATCTTAATTAATCATCTTTCTATATTTAAAATTAATTGTCCTATATACATCCATTACCTATTAAAAAAATCTAAGTTGTAGGATATGGTACGAAGTAAATGTCACAATAATAACACTAAATAATAATTAATACTTTAACAAATAATATTTAGAAGTATATGAATATATATTACTTAGATATGGATTATTAATCATGCTTGATACAATGATATCTAGAAATAGAACAAAAAACTTAAAATAGTATGATTAGAAAAGGATATTTAATTTTTTTAAATATCATAATTAAGCAAGGGACTTACAATGCATATATCAATAAATTTGTGAATTTATTTTAAGAGATATCCTTGATATTAAATATTCATACAAAAAATGATGAATATACAATTTTTAATCTTATTCTCTTATATTTCATTGAAAAAAATAATCTACTACTGCCTTAAATTTTGTTCTTATGATTGTGGGTAAGTGTTAATCGGGTTCTCATGTATTACAGGTAAACACTTTTTTATTTTAAACATCATATTTATAGAATATTTTAGAATAACAAGCATTTAATGATCTAAATATACAAATATTCAAATATTTCTTAGGGTTAAAATCCAACAAAGAATGATATACTATGAAATATTTATTGTACTACACAATCTCTATATAATACCTAAATATCTTTCTAAAGATTTGGTTTATGCTATAAACCCATCAAACAACTAAAATTAACTTTATCTTATAATTATTAACATAAAAATATAAAGAGCTACAAGTGAGTGTGGATAGGAAACAAGCCTCACATTTCCTTGTTTTATATCTTTGGGAAAGAACAAAGAGCAATTATAAACAAGGAGCAAGCCTCACCTTTTATTATTTTGAGTCTTTGAAAATACTATAGAGTAAATATGATCAAGGAGTGAGCATAACCTTTTCTTAGTTTTTATCTTTGGGGAATTAAAAATATGAAGTATTCCTATGAGGAAAATATATATATCATCGATGGAGGGTGGCTTATGAAATCCCTATCTAGAATTAAGGATTCCCTTGCTAGAAGTATGGATGTTGAGTTGGATACAAGAGGAAGAAATACTTTATGATGATTCTTATCTAGGAAATAGATTTTACACAAAAGTAATTATCAAGTATATGATGATTGGGTATGATATATTGGTTCTTATGAGCAAAGCATTAATGTACAACTACTAGCCAATTTTTCTAAAAATTAAAAATATGATCAAGTGGAAGTGGAGTTTGTATTCAACTCACTCACTAAATTTTATTATTAAAGTATTTTCCTCATCATCTTATCCAATTTAGAAGTAAATGATGAAATATTTGGTGATGGTCATGGCTTAAGGGGAGATATTTCCTACACTTAAGAACATGAAGTGAGAATTATTCTATGCAAATAAAATTATTAAAAGGTTTCTAATGTAGACTAGGATATTTGGATTTCCATATTAGATTATCAATAAGGAGTTTTTAAAGAATATTAGCAATATCATAAAGTATTTCCTCTTGGAGGATTCAACTACTAAGAAGTGAAAGCATCCTACATATACTAAGATATGTATTTTCATGAATATCTTGAAATCATTATCATAATCCATTAAGACTAAGTTTGAATCAAAATTATGGGATCAAAAAGTGGATTATGAAAATATTACATTTTCATATTACAAATATTATGATATTAGAAACATGGAAATAAATTATAGAGTAAAATCATTATGAAAGAGATGTAACATTTTATTCATGATATAAATTTCAAGATGAACCAAGGATATCATGTTAGAGTAGAAGATAGATTATATTAATTATTTTCCACTACTATAAAAGTGGTAAATAAATCCCCTATATATTATTATATAGCAAATACTATCATGGTTCACTCACATCAACCATTAGAAGAAACAATGAAGGATACAACATATGAGAAAGTATACTATGCAACTTCAAATTTAAAAGGAATTAAATTTATAAAAGAAGATGTGGAGGTAAGGTTTAAAATAAATTAGATGATAGTGGTCAAGTATAATTTAGGTAAAGTGTCTTCATTTCCTCAAGTAGTATAAAAATATCTTTCTAAAAAATTGAAAGTAGCGTAGAGTTTATCCTTTGACCTCTATGGTTTAAAGAACAACATAATAACGAAATATGTATGGATAATATACTTAAAATTAAGGATTTCGAGGTTCACATAAAAAGGTAATACTATGGATGATGTTTTCTACACATTAGGGTTTCTAAGGAAACATAAATAAGAAAGTATTTTTGAGGTTTACCTGCACAACATGTTTTTTAGAAAAAAATAAACCTATAGATGATATTTTTTGTTGTGATTAGTTTGAAAAATTAAGGATATTTATGAAGATGAAAGTTTTAGTGGAAATGAAGAAAGAAGAGGAATATTATTAAAACAAGAATGAAGAGAAAAGGAAAATTATATGGATAAGCTTATGGGAAAACAAAAGCAAAATCATAAGTAATAGCAAGAAGTGGGACTAATCCCATAAATAAAAATAAAAAATGATGATGATAATGGTATCTTGGAATACTAGGGGTATGAATAAGACCCTTAAAAATACATTATTAGAGAATTAATAGGTTCTTAGTTCAAATTTTTTTAATATAAGAAATAAAAATAAGTATTGAGAAATCTAAGGATGCATTCAAAAATATTTGGAGAATGGGAGATTATCTAGCAATTTCTATTGTAGAAGCTTTAAAAGAAATTGAAATAATATGGGACAAACATAAATGATATGGATAATTAAAAGAAGCAAAAGGACATGGGTTGATAGTTTGTTTTGGAGAAAAGTGAAAACTATCAAAGTTGGGGTTATAAATATATATGATCTAGTTATTATTACTCCTCATGAGATGTGTTTGAAGGACTTCAATTTATTTATGCCAAATTCAATGGTGATTCAAAATAATGATCTATGGAATTTTGTGAGACTTCAACATAATTTAATATCCTTCAAAAAGAAGGGTGATACTTATGGATTATCTAAATCAATGGAGATGTTTTGGTATATTTGTCAATTTAAATGACCTTTGTGATGTTTTTGCTTTAAAATTTTAATATACATGAGGTAACAACTAGATTAGAAATAATCATATAACAAAAATATTTGACAATGCTTTGTTATCTAATACACGATTATAAATAAAAGATACAATCTATTCAAATATTTTACTACAAGTAGGATCAGATCATAAACCCGTTCTCTAGATATGTAATTTACTCAATTATGGTCATACAAAGCCATTTTGATTCTAATATATGAGGCTTCGAGACCTTGATTTCTTCTAGATAGCTATGTTCTAGTGATATGAATTAAGATTTAAAGGACCACTTATGTATATGTTTATTCAAAAGAAGAAATACCTAAAGGGGTAAAGAAATATTTGGAATATAATATTTTTTGGTAATATATTTAAAGAAAACGTAGAACTTAAATTCAAGATCAATAATTTAAAAGAAATAAAAATAACTAAAGGAATGGACCTAAATAGCCATGGACAAGAAAATAATTTCTTTCTAGTTATCGTAATATATTTTAAAATGAAGAGTCATGTTTGTCCTAAAAATCTAGGATGATATGGATTAAGGAAGAAAATAGAAATACCAAATATTTCATGCTATAGCCAACACAATTTTTTTTTTTCATAAAATAAAAAACATTCAAGTTTAGATAGAAGAATCATCAATGAAAAAGAAGATATTAGAAATGAGGCAATTAACTATTTCAAAGAAAGTTTGTTAGATGTTGAGAAAGATAAGGAGGATCAAAATAATATTTTACAAAACATTCCAACAATTATAAAGTAGATGTTCATGAGTATAAAATTATTTGGTACATGCTAATGTGCCCCCATGATACCTTTCTTACAATTGTAAATATATAAATATTAAATTGTTGTGCAAGTCTATACTTTAGGGTGTGACATTTATATTTCCTTATAGTATGTGTCCATGTGTAGGATGTGTACAAGTGTCATAAGTGAGAAAGTGTGCAATTGTGTATATGTAAGAGTTGTGTGAGTCTATACTTTAGGGTGTGTCATTTATATTTCCTTATAGTATGTGTCCATGTGTAGGATGTGTACAAGTATCATAAGTGAGAAAGTGTGCAATTGTGTATATGTAAGAGTGTGTAATGTGTGCAAGTAAATAGAATGTCAAGGTTCATGTATACAAGTGTCAATATGTGAATCCAAGAGGCATGAGAGGTTTGTATTATGTGTAGAATATGAAAGGATGCATCTCCCAGATATGTTAGGATAAAAATAGTCAAAGTATTCAAGAGTCACCTTTCTAAGGTTCTATTAGGGATACACAATATATATGTTGTATTGAATGAAGTTCATTGTATAGAATATTCATGAAATAATATTTAAGATTATACGCAATATTTCAAGAAATTATATTGTCAGTTTGCTTATGCATATTGTTATTAATATTGACCATTTAATCCATATTATTGTTATTTTCATGAATTTTATGTTTATTGATATTGACCATTGTTGGAAATTTTGAGTAAGAAGGTTGTCATTGATGTCAAAGGTTTGGTGCATGGAAAAGTCCATTTTGGTACAAGAAAAGTTGTAAAATAGCTGGTTATAATATTTTATATTATAGGCCAAAAAGGTTGGCTAAAAGGTTGAAGACAAAATATTACCCCCATGGTTTTAAGAGAAAATAAGATATTATGATATTTTAATATTATAATAATTAAGCTAGAAGGGCTTATTAAAAAGAAGGAAATTTTTTTTATGAAGATACCCATTCAAAAGTATTATTTAGTACTAAATTAAATAATATAATATTTAACCTAAAGTTAAATATTATATTGATAAATAATTAAATTTGAATTTTGCAAAGGCACCAAAAATTAAATTTAAAATTGGAGGTATCTATATTTCTGCTGACGTTATAATATCACCTTGGGAGCATATAAAAGGAGGAAAAAATAATAATAAAAATGTAATTCGAATGACTAAGGTATATGTGCATGCGATAGAATTAAACCAAAGAGGATAAGGGAAATATGGTGGTTTCTAATTTGTCGAACGAGGGCAAAGGAACAAGATAAGGGCAACGAGCACTTTGGTGCAGCAAGGGCTAGTAGCCTGAGTGACAGGTGGGCCCTGCATTAATCGTTGGTATAAGGAAGGTTCGTGGTTCGATTCCCCCTAGCATCGGATTGAAGGTTTTAATTTTTATTTGTCGGAGGCAGCGAGTATAAAGTGGGTGAGGCTAAAGCTTAGTCTCAACCACTTGGCTAGCGCAAGCAATCGAGCGCTACGCTTGGTGGGCTGAGGTCGGAGGGTTGATTCCTGTTTGCGATAAAGCAAGTTAAATTTTTATAAAGGTATGCGCCATGATTAATTTGTAAGGTTTGCATTGTTGGTTGTAGTGATATTTGGTGGATGATATTTTGACCTATAGTTTGAAACATAGGAGATATAAGGGGAAATATTTTTGGCATTATAATTAAAGGGTTAAATGTCATTTATTTTATTTGATGAGATTGGAGTGATAAGTTTGTAATTGGTTTATTTATCATTGTAATTCTTTGTTTTTTGAAAATAAATTGGAGTGAAAATAATTTTGAAAGAGTCGAGATAAAAGGTGTAAAAGTATTTTTATTTGATTGTAATTATTGTTTTATAAAAAGGGAAATTGTCGAGAGAGTTTTTGTATTGTCCATGAAAACTAAAGAAGAATTCTAGAATATTATTTTCAGAATTCTTTGAGCATCTTGTTGAGGAAATATTCATGTGGGGGTTTTAAGATAGACTATTGTTATCTAACATTTAAGTGGCACAAAAGAAATTGGTTGTAAGTGAGATAGGTTTTGAAGACATATCTCCATAAAAGCAAATTGGTATGGGCACATCATCCTTTGTTTGAAGTGTTTTTTGGATTGAATGTTGTGAAACATAAGGTGGATTGAAAAGGATTGTTTGATGAGCATTTTTTGAAATATTTGAATGAGTTTTATGTGCATTTTTATTGAATTTTTTGAGAATATTTGAGATAGAGATTATGAATTACTTGAGTTAGGATTTGAGACCTACAATGTGCTATTTGTTGGAAGAAGTGTGAAACACTTGTTTAGGGTTTGTAAGGAAGTTGTGCTTCATTGGTTGAATGATTGCATGAAACTCTTGAGCATTGGTTTTGAGTGATACTAAAAGTAAATGTGCAAATCAGGAAGATAGGTGTCATGTGCTAGACTAGATCTATATTTAAAAGAGCAATAAAAGTAAGACATGTGGAAGTGAAAAATTTAATGACTGAGTAGAACATAGTTATTTTTTGATAGAGTACATCATTTTCTATATGTTCCAGAGGTTAAATGAATTTTGGATAGAATATGTCTAAATTGCTTCAAGTTAAAGGAATTACTTTGAAGATTAGACAAATAATTTGATAGCATTATGTACAATATTTGAGATTGATTGAGCATATCTTGTAAGTTGTTTTGAGCATGTGTTAGAGCAGGTTTGAGCATATGCTAGAGCATATTTGAGAAAGTCTTTGTGAAGGCTTGAGAGTAGAATTGAGTAAGTTCTTGAGAGGGCTTGAAGGCAGAATTGAGCAAGTATTTGTGAAGACTTGAAGGCATATTTGAGCAAGTCTTGTGAAGACTTGAAACAACATTAAGAGCAGGTTTGATTTGTTCAAGCTTTATGTTAAGGCTTGGGGAAGATCTAAGCAAAGTTGATTGATGATTTTTTCAAGCATTTTGTTAGGGCTTGGGGCAGATCTAAGCAGAGTTGATTAATGATTTGTTAAAGCTTTATGTTAAGGATTTGGTCAGATCTAAGCATAGTTGATTGATGATTTTTTCAAGCTTTGTGTTAAGGCTTGGGGTAGATCTAACCAAATTAGATTGATGATTTATTTAAGATTTGTATTAAGGCTTAGGGTAGATCTTAACAGAGTTGATTGATGATTTCTTCAAGATTTGTGTTAAGGCTTGGGGTATATATGAATAGAGTTGATTGGTGATTTGATCAAGCTTTGTGTTAAGGATTGAGGACAGAGTTGAGATAGATATTATTGTAGATTTATGAGTGAATTTATGAGCAGAGTTAGAACATATTTGTACTAGACTTGGGATAGATTTTGGTGTATATTTGAGATAAATTTGAGAACAAGATTTGGGGATGATAGAGCAGAGGACAATAGTCTCTAGTGGATAGATATCCATTAGCCAAGGCAGTGAGGATAGATGTATTCTATGGAGAGATATCCACAAGCTAGAGCAGTTGGGGCATAAGTCTTCTAGAAGATCATCAACTAGAGCAAAGGGGATAGAGTTATCTTGTGGATAGATATCCACGAACCAGAGCTAGGGGAAAGAGTTCTCTTGTGGAGAGTGATCCATGAACCAGATGGGAAGATAGAGTTCTTCTATGGAGAGATATCCATGAACCATTTGAGGAGATAGAGTTCTCTTGGATCAAGTTCCACAAACCTGAGAAAAGGGGAAATATTTCTCCTATGGAGAGAGATCCACAAATAAGAGCATAGAGGATTGGTGTCTCCTTTGGACAAAGGTCCATAAACATTGTAATAGGGAATTCATTCCCAAGAATATTTATTGAGAAAATTAGTAGAAATATTTTCTTCGTAGAGTAGCCCACATTGGATGAACCACATTAAATTGGTGTCTCTCTTGTGTGTGATGATTTGTGCATTGCTTTGATTATTGCTATTGATATTTCCATTGATAATATTGGATAATATTGTTTGGGAAATAAAAATTAAAAGGTGGTCTTATAATTTTCACCCCCCTCTTAGTATAAGCATGTGTTCTTCAATCATTTATATTAATTATTCTAATATTTGAGTCTACTCATGATCCTAGATATTGGAACCTATGATTGAATCTGGATAAAAATTCAATAGTGGTATGAGAGCTATCTCTAGTAGACTCTATAACTTGCATAAGAAACAATTTTGTGCTACTATTTGAAGAAGTTTGGAGTGATAAGATTTAGATAGAAAATCTAGCATAAAAAGAAAATGATATGAATTTGAAGAGATTAGATTTAGATTGATCAAAATATAGCATCAAAGAAAAACTCTACTATAAATTTGAAATAAAAATTTGGAGGAAGAGCCACATGAATAAAATGTAGGGCAAAATAGATTATTATTTTTTGGGTTATTGATTACCCAAAAATTATTAAATATTTTGTAAGTATTGATATATGTAGGTAGAAAATATCATGCCCCATTGAAGCATTCGAAAGAATGTGGGCCAAAAGAATGGCGCTGGAAATGATAAGTGAATTCTAGACAAAAAAATCCTTGTTAACCACCTATGTTAAAATAATTGTAGAAGTCCTCTTGAAGGGCAGGGATAAGAAGGAGCTATTGTAGCTACCTTTATAAGTGACATCCAAAAAGAGTCCTCTTGAAGGATAAAGATAAGAAGGAGCCTTTATAGCTATCTTGATAAGTGGCATCCAACAAAGAAGTCCTATAGAAGTACAAAGATAAAATAGGAGCCATTAATCTACCTAAATCAAAGAGATGTCTAGAAAAATAGTGAGGATAAAAGAATCCATTAAAGCTATCCAAGTTTATCTAAAGAGAAAAGATATAAGAGAGTTTCCCAAAAATATGTTAGAGAAAATATAAATAAAAAAGGATGTCTTATTTATAGTCTAACATCCTATGCCTTGGTGTATGCATCATATTATCTCCAAGAAAATAAAAAGAGCAGATATAAATAAAAAAGGATGCCAAAAACTATGAGCCTTTTGAGAGCAAGACAAAAGAAGAAGAAATCTAATGCCCTTGTTCAAAATTGGAAGGTGAATCACAAAGGAGTGCTAAACAAAGCCTTAGGTAAATATGTGAAGAGTGAACTAGATAAAATAGGAAGCACTAGTAGTGCTTGAGGTTCACCTAAGAGTGTTAATCTGCTAGAGAAGAAAGTAATGTCTTAGAAGAGAAAGTCTTCGAATCATCTATTGAAAACCTTTGCTTATGTAACATCTAAGAAGCATTAATTAAAAGCATGTGAGGTGAGAATCACATACTGTCTAAGGAGTTGTCCATATCAAATTTATTCTTCATAAGGATGAACAATGAAAAAGGAGGTAGCATCCATTGCCACCTATGGAGATAATATGATGCATACACCAAGGTATTAAAATATTTTTATCTTGCCATATTGTGAATTCATGAGTGTGCATATTTGGATATTAGAAAGTTGATTGATCAAAGAATTAAACTTTTGGAAAAATAAAAATAAATGTAGGGATAAAAAAATTATAGAAATTTTTGAAAAAATAATTTGGGACTTATAAGGAGAAATTAAAAGTAAATTGAAAATTGGTTATTGATAATGCAAATTGTTTCTTGCAGTTTGAAAAAAATTTTGAAATTGATTTCAAAAACTTGATTTTTGAAAATTTGAAAAATTATTTGAAGAAATTTGTTGATTGATTGCTTGAATTAAATTTTGGAGAAATAAGAAATTCTACTCCAAAGGATATTGATTTGAATGATTTAAAAACTTTAAAGAAATTGATAGCATAATTGCTTGATTGAAATTGAAGATCTTTTGATTGCTCAATTTTTTTTTAATTTGGGAGACAAAATTTCAACATCAAAGGATTTCATTATAGAAGAAATAATTAAAAAATCATTTTATATGATAGTGAGGAAATGTTGAATAAACTTAAATTTTATACAAAAAAATTGATAGATAATTTTAAAGAAAATAAGGATATGTCAAAATATTTGAAGACGATATTGTCTTTAATGGTCAAAAATGCCAATAATATCAAAAATGAAAAATTTACAACATTCATCAACTGTCTTCATGAAATATATTTTTGAGCATGGTGGAATTATCATAAATTTATTATGATGCTTGATGAAGTAGGTATAGTGATGTATATGTCACTACTCATTTTTGAGATCTATCAAGAAAAGAAACAACGAAAAACTAGCTATGACACACATGATTTAATTGCATCATATGTTAGCTACAGTGTGGAATATTTAAATTCCAAAATATATTATTATGATGACTTTCTAACTCATTATCCAGAAGTCATGCTAGTGGCCATACCACAATTGAAGATGAAGATAAGAAGATCAAAGAAGAATAGTAAAGCAAAGAACAAAAGAAAGAAGAATAAAAGTCATAAAGCGAAAGCTAAAGACAAAGAAGATCAAAACAAATGACTAAATAAAATAGATTGAAGACTATAGTCTTCAATAAAAAAAATAGTGAGGAGGTGTTGGAGAATATTACATTATTTGGTATATTCTAATATACCCCCATGGTACCTTTGGTACAATTGTAAATATGTAAATATTAGATTAGTGTGTGAGTCTATAGTTTAGGGTGTGTGATTTATATTTCCCTAAAGTATGTGTTTATGTGTAGGCTATGTACAAGAATCATGGATGAGAAAGTCTGCAAGTGTGTAGAGTGTGAGAGTGCCCAAGTGTCACATAACAATGTGTACAAGTAAATAGAATATCAAGAGTCATGTATACAAGTGTCAATATGTGAAGCCAATAGGCATCAACAATTTGTCTTATATGTGGAATAGGAACGGATGCATCTAGATATATGAGGAGAGAAATAGTCAAAGTATTCAAAAATTAAATTGCTAAGGTTATATTATGGAGAAAAAGCTCCATGTATTATGTAGAATGAAGTTTATTGTAATAGAAGATTCATAAAATAATATTGAATCTTGTATGCAATATTTTGAGCAATTATATTGTAAGTTTGCTTATGCATATTGTTATTGATATTGACCATTTAATCCATATTATTGTTATTTTCATGAATATTATGTTCATTGACCATCCATAAAGATATACATTTTTTTTCTTAGACTAATAATCCTACCTTCCCTCAAGCTTGACATGAGCAAAGCATATGATCGTATGAATTGGGAAATTCTCATTGCTATCCTTCTCAAATATGGGTTTCATCCTAACTGGGTCAATATGATCAAAGGATGCATTGTCAAACCTTGGTTTTATGTCCTCATCAATGAATCTATTGCAGGATATTTCTTGAGCAACAAAGGATTAAGATAGGGAGATCCCATCTCCCATCTGCTTTTTATCATAGTTGCTCAAGCACTTGGAAGGATCGTAAAGGTTGCATGCAGGACATCTCTCATATTAGGAATAAGAGCAACATCCCAAATAAATCCTGTCATGCACCAAAAATTTGTAGATGACACTCTCATTTCTACTTTTTCCTCAATTTTTGAAGCCAAGGTAATCAAATATATTTTTCTTTTATACGAAGAAGCAACCGGTCAAAAAATAAATTTAAAAAAAACAAGATATATTTTTTAATACCCCTATTTATAGGTAAAACAAAATATCTATAATTATAAAATACTGTGTCCTCCCTCCCTTCGGCTTACTTGGACCTACCTCATGGTAACCCTTCAGATTCAATGTGGAATAATGTCATTGAGAGGATCTAGAAAACCTAGCTAGATGGAAACTAAACCTTCTCTCCCAAGCCTCTAAAGCTACCCTAACCATGGACTCCCTCCAAATAATTCTAGTGTATTTCATGTCTATCTTCAAAGCCCTAGATTTAGTCTACCATAGAATAAAACAAATACAAAAAATATTTCTTTAGTCTGGGGCAGAAAACAAATAATGCTTTCATCTTGTTTCCTGGGACAAGGTATGCAGACCTAAGGACAAAGGAGGAATTGGCTTGAGAAGAATTCATCTTCTCAACTTGGCTCTCATGGCCAAGAAAATGTGGTTCTTGGTGAATAATTTTAGTAATGACTGGATAACCATTATCAAGAGAAAATACTTGCAGGAAATAGATTTCCTAGATGACTTAGTCCCAACCAGAGGATCTTCCTTTTGGAAATCCATTTTGAATTCCAGAGAGTTGCTGATAAAAATATTAATATGGAAGTTAGGATATGGTCATAACATAGATTTCTAGAAGGACAAATGGATAAGAGGAGAATCTATCATTGAAGATCCTAATCTGTCTAGGATGAAAGTTTTCACTAATTCCTTGATGGGACAAAAAGTCACTAATTTCTTGAGTTATGCTAACAACAAGAAAATATGGAAGTCCATCAAGAGCAATGCTCATTTGATAGAATCATTTTATTTGGATTCATTGCTGAATCTCACCATTATTCCTTCTAGCAATCCTGAAGATCAATTATTTTGGGAGCCCATTAAGAGCGGATATTTTTCCTGTCAAGTCTGCTTACCAATTACTTTTGAATCTTGAGGAGATTTTTTTCCTCATCAACTTGTGTGGCCTAAGCTTCTTGTTCCCAAGATTTTCTTTTTATCTTGGTTGGTATTTCAAAGAAAAATCCTTACGATTGACAACCTACTCAAGATAGGCATTATTTTCCCTAGTAAGTAGTATTTGTGTCTATTGGATTAGGAGTCCTCTCATCACCTTTTCCTCACTTGCCTTTTCTCCACGTTCATCCTCATCCGTCTCCTCCAAACCTTCCATATCCTTTGGACCCAAACTAATTCCATCATAGAAATTTTTCTCTAATGGCCCAATCCCTTTCATAACCCTTGCCTCAAATTACTTTGGACCACCTGTCTCCACTACTTCCTGTGGTAAATATACCTTGAGAGAAATTATAGAGACTTCTCCAATACCAAGTTGAATCCCACCTTGATCACCAATAATATTCTCTCCTTCACCAAAAAAAATGCTCTCCTTCTACCTGTTTCCACTTGCCCTGCTTCCAAATTCAATATTTTCTTAGGGTCCTCCTTGAACCTTCCTCTAGAGGAAAAATTAATCCCACCTCAAACAAACAACAGAGCAAATTCCAAGTGGATTCCTCCACCGAGTGGATGGTACAAATTAAATTTTGATGGAGTTACCAAAGGTAATCCTGGAAAAGCTAGCGTAGGGGGAATCATTAGGAATTATAATGGGAAAGTCATTTTTTGCCTTTGTTGAGCACTTAATAATCTAGACAAACAATGTTGTTGAAGCCAAAGCCTTGTGGAGAGGCTTAGTCCTTAAAAAAGACTATCCTGGTAGGATAATAGTTGAGGGAGACTCGTTGATTATCATCAATTATGTAAGGAAAAATAAGAGGTTTTCATGGAGGGTTAAGGATTGCATTGAGGAGGAAAGGATCCTTATCCTAAATCAATAAGAGATTGTCTTTCAACACACTTTTAGGGAATCCAATAGGGCTACAGATAGTCTAGCGAACCAAGGGGTACGACTAATAGTCTGATCACATGGACAATTGGTCTTCCCAAAATGGTTAAAGATATCATGGATCAAGAAGCTGTATAGAATCTCAACCACTTCAAACCCGGTGAAGTCCATTACTAACCTTCGAGAGGCCCTACATCTTCTGTTCTTCAACTAACATTTCTCGGGTTAGGAATATTCCAAGGTGGATGAGGTCAATTCTAAGGATGTGGTCAAGGATGATGTGAAGGATGAAAATAAGGAGGGCGACGAGGATGCTAAGGAGGATTAACTTTATTGCCTTATTTTTTGTGTTTATGAAGCTACCCTGCGTGGTTTCGGTTTTATCCTATGGTGGAACCTAGGAGGGGTTGTGTCCCCTTTTTATGTTGGTTGGGTTTTTCTTGGGGATGCATTCCACAATTTTTCCTCTTTGATGTCTCTCAACATTTCCATGCTATTTTTTAAATAGGTTTTGGGATCATCCTTTTAAAACCCGGAAGTAATACAATTTTTAACTTATATAAAAAAAAATATATTTGCCATTTATGTTAATTGCTTTAATATTTGAGTCTACTCAAGATCCTGGATATTAGGACCTATGATTGAATATGGCTACAAATTCAACAATAGATACATATAAAATCTTAACAAGGAAGATATCTATGGAGGAACTATACAAGGTGATTTTCACTTCCTAGCTTAACATGAAATAGTTTTCCTACAATTTTCTTTGAAAAAATTAGGATTTTTTTTGTAGAGTGATATATTAGCTATAGTTAAAAACACCAAGAAAAAAAACAATAATAAATGAGATCAATGTCACCTTTATTACATTGGTCCTCAAGAAAGAATAGACAACATACTTTGATAATTTTTGTTCAAAAAGCCCTTGTAATATGATTTATAAGATAATTACAAAAAATATGATAATTATTTTGAAAAGTATTCTAGATTGTGCTATCTTAGAGTAAAAGGTGGTATTTTTATTAGTAAACAAATACTTAATGGCATAGTCATTGTACAAGAGGTCATGCATTCTCTTCATTCCATGAAAATTTAGTTTTACTTATAAAATGAGATATGAATAAAGCATATGATAGGGTTTACTAGATTTTTTTACATAATATTGTTAGAAAAATTGGTTTTGATTAAGGTTGATGTGAATATATTAGATGTATTATAAAACTTTAAAATACTTTATTTTGATCAATGGATACTTTGAAACATCTCATGAATGCTGCTAGGGTAATCCAATGTCTCCTTATCTATTTAGTATTATTAAAGAGGCATTAGGGAGATTTTTCTCAAAGGAAAAATGAAAGAAAAAATAAAAGGTATTTAGGTTATGATAAGTGATCCCTTTGAATATCATGTTTAATTTATGGATGATACTTTTCCTAGATCATCCATAAATAAACAAGGCTATGGAGTTTAAATTAATATTATCATGCTATGAAAAGTTGCTACATAGTTAGTTAAATTTATAAAATTGCCAAATTTGATAAAATTCAAAGAGATTCTTTTGAAAGGATGGACAAAATAAAATTAGGTTTTATATTTATAACTAGGATTAGGTTTACAAAGGAAATGATATTGGATGAACAAGCTTGTGGAATATATACTTATGATTTTGAAATTAGGGGAAAAAAATGGATGGAGATTATTCAAAGATTGAAAAAAAGGGTTGAAAAAAATATTATTTCAAAAATATATAAGTTATATTTATGCAATAAAATTATTTTAGAAATGAACCCTATCTAAAGGCTCACCAATATGAACTTCATGTCAAATAGTTTACAATTGATCAAGAAATGTATTGAATGGTCAACCAATTAGGGGATTCTACTTTTTTGTCTATTTTATGCCTGGTTGAAGCCTTATCCTTATTTCTAGTCCAAAATGGGAACCGTAAGTTGAACATGTTAGTTTGTAAAGGTTCAAATATTAGAATTATGTTAATGTGAACAAAAATATAGATCATAGATTTCTATTACCAACTTGGTTGAAGGAGAGGACCTCACAAAAATAGTTAATGAACTTCAAAGGATGTTTCAAGAGTTATATATACCTATTTTTATGGAAAAGGTCGAGTTGTTTTCAATCTATGTGATAGATACTCAATTAATTCTATATAGAAATATTTAATGCAATCACAATTTCCTACTTTCAAAGATTACTATAGAAAATATTTGGTCATTTAGAGGCCCTCTCTAAGGACTCAATATTCCTTTAGTTAAAAGTCCAAAGAAAGATTATTACAGGTGAGAGTCTACAAAAAAGACCTTATCATGTAACTTTTAGGTGTGTCTTGTGGAATAAGGATCTAGAAACATGAGATCATTTAATTCTTCACTATCCGTTTCCATTTGGTTCATTGTTCCTTTTTTTTTTTTACATTATTTAGATCTCCTTTTTTATAAAAAAATAAGAATATAATGGGTGTTTCTATCAACATTTAAGTGTTAATGATAAGTTGGATTAATTGTTTTAAATCTAAAGCATTTTATATTATATTAAGGGTTCATCCTATCATTACTTGTTAGAATTATTGAAAGTGTCTACAAGTTGGGTATATCAAAAATAATTTTAATGGTAGTTTGAAAGAAAATTTGAGCAAAGGTAGTGGAGGTGGTGTTTTTCAAAATATTAAAAAAAAATCTTGGAACTTCAGCTAAAGTCAAATGTAACTTCAATGGGCAACTATGTAGAGGCTATCGAACTTATAAGGATTAAAATTATCATTTAAAAATGATGGAAATCTATTTTATTTGAGAGGTATTTACAAATTATAGTTAATGTTATTGAGAAAAATAGGGATTGGATAACATTTTTTTTTCTCCATTAACTATTGTTATAAGCACTATCTAGAAAACATTAACATATCTATAAAGTAGTAATCTGAGTAGAGAATGATGGTTTTGATCTTTGTCTTTACAAAACTAAATTTTTGGAAGATAACTAGATATTTTCTTATTTAAATAGAAGTGGTCCCCAACAAAATCCACACACAACTTACAAAAAGTTAAAACATTCCTAACTATGCTCTTAATATCATTTATAAAGCATATTAAATTTATAAATTTATTCCATTCAATATGGTATGTATTATGAGGGTTTTTATTATTTTCTCACATTTACAAGACCACCATCTCTTCATATTTAAATGCTTTTAATACTTAATACTTCTATGAATACATATATTTTGGATGTGTTTTAACATGTAATTTTTTTATTACTTTCCATGTAACCATTATACAATAAAATCTCCTTGTTATTCTTTGATTATGTTTTCAAAAAATTAATTAATAACAATTACAAATAATTCATAACTAAATTCATGCTTCCAACCTTTTGCTATTATATTTCTAGTGCAACTATCATTAATACTTCTAATTCATAACTAAGTTCATGGACATTAGTAGTTCCAACCATTTCTTTGCATTGTATTCACTCCATAATCTATTATATTTTATAATTTCCAATCATGTTATTTCCTTTTACTTATTCTTTATTTTTTTTCCTTGATATTTCTTTATTTTAATTATAACCTCCATAAATAAATATTTATAATATAATTTTTATATATTTTAAACTTATTAACATAATTAAAAAAACTTAATTACATTTTAAAATAATTATAATAAAATCCTTTAATTACTCTTTCTAATAACCATTAAAAAAACATCCAAAGCACAAATAATTTTAAAAGCGGGTATCTTTCTAATTAAAAATATCCATGCGGAAAGAAAATAACATAACATTGTTTGAAAAATATTTATGTCAATAACGGGTGGAGTTCTGGAATTTTTTATATAAATAAAATTTAAATGTCTAAGATTTAGTTCAACATTAACAAACAATCATATATGAAATATAAATATATATATTTTAATTTTATTCTGGAAAGATTAATTTTCTATTTTAAAACATTCCATCATGCTGAAGGATGCACGACAGTTTGGCATGCTTTTTAATTTTCTGCAGTACGTTTTTTATGTTCTTATGGTCCTTGTTTATTTCAACTGTGATGGCCTTTCTTAATTATAATTTTTTTTTAATTATTATTATTTTTTTAATTATTTCTATGAACTGTTAGTGGTAACCATTTCCTTAGTGCAACAACATTATAATTTTAATTTTAAATTAATGAAAATGAGAGTGGAATAAGAAGATAATATAATTTGGAAATGATAGATCTTATTTCTTAAATAGAAAGAGGTAGAGAGTGGGAAAATTCAGCCTAGTCTCAATAAACCACATACCTCCCTTGACTGCAATTTGAGGAAATAACCCTATAGCTTACTACAAACTTAAAATGCTTGGATTTTTTCTTAAACTTCATCTAAGAGTTACAGACAAAGATGATAATATTTTAGATTGGTTTCACCGGTTACATAACATTCAAGGCAATCCTATAAATACACTGTAAGGAAGAATGCTCAACTCTAATACAATTTAGTTCTACAGTGAAAAAAACAAGAATTACCAATGAAACACAAAAATAAGAAAATTAAGATCTAAATCTAGAGAGGGTAATTAATTTAGGTTAATAAGCATTTTATTTCTAACCATCCAAAAACAATCATAAAGTGACAGCTTTTAAGACCATTATGATGCTAAAGACTAGTTGCTAATTATCATTACGAAATAAAAATAACCATGGTACTACTGGAAAGTTTTGTATTTTTTGTTTTTTAAATTTATTATAAGGCAATTTTATTGTTATGTTGTGTACATACCTCTGCTAATGGTATTTATACAGGAAACAAAAACTGTGGGATCTGGGAAGCAGACGTGTTTGAAGTCATTATGTTGCAGATGTGATAGAACTGCTTCAGATTGAGATACGCCCAAATAGTGTTGTTAAAACAGATTTGCATTGTTTCAATAATCTATCTCCTGGGCACGGGCTCACTTATCAAATAGCGGTGATGTGACCCGGGTTCAATCCACATGGTAGATGTGTATAAGAAATATTACTTAAAAACAAAAAAAAATTATTGTTATGTTAAATGTTAAGAAATGAACTGTTGAATGAATTTGTACAATTAGCATGAATAGTCTACAAACTAAGTAGTTGTGACTATTTATGTTCAGATCCACAAAATATTTCTATTCAATACAATATAAGTGTGTTTCAAGCTTGACATATTCTACTGTCACCTCAATCCCTAACTGTTTGTCCATCAATTAATAAAAAAAAATCTTCTAAATAGATGATCCTCAGGATGGCATCTGTGCTTTATTAATCAAGTTTCTAAACAATTCTAGTTTGATTTTCAACTTCATCAAGCTTTTCAATAACTCCAGAAAATCATTTTGCCAATCAATCTATAGTGTAAGTGGTATAATTAGAGGTAATTACCTGAGATTATATATAAAAGATATAAAAGAAACGTGTACATGTATGATAGATAAATACATACAGAAGGTATAACAAATGAGTTTTGAAGTCTTCTTATAGAAACAAGTATAACTTAAATTAGCTTAAACTGAGATTGACAGGTCTAAGACTTATGGATAAAATCCAAGGTAAATAGAGCAAGAATTACTTGAATGGCATATCTAAAGGTATAAGGTTACCAGTAAAAACAATAAGGTAGCTTTTAAAACCTTGTTAAATAAAACACATCACATGTATTCCATCTTTATATAGGACTGAATTTGAATTGGGACGTTATTTTGTATTACATTAAAGAACTTACATGAAAACATTTTGCAAAAGTCTCAAAAAAATACATACTTTATTTGTGCTTGTGCTAAACAATATCACAATCTATCTATTTTGTTGATGAAAACCAGATTGTTGTTACCTTCATATCCATAGCTCCAAGATGCTCAACATGACCCATCTAAAAATCAAAGCAATGTGAATCATTCACTTCAGAAAAGATTATACTTCATGGAACCCAACCAAGAAAAATTGCATCAAACTACTTCTAAATTGGTAGAGAACAAATTGTAAGGATGACAAAATCATTGCTTACATTCTCTTTTGCTCTCCTCACCGATCCTTGAAGAAACCCCAAGGCTGTTGTCAGCAAAACTAATTCCTTCATCTCCCACCAGATTATGATGAATGTTTTGTGTTTCGATCAAGTTGCCCAAGAATTGCTGATGTTGCTGAGGATCACAAGAAACTTGGAACTCTTGGATTGGGGCTGTCTGGAATCCATGAGAATCCATACTATAATGTTGAGGACAAGGAGAGTAAATAGTGCAGCAGTTTGGCCCCGAGGCCATATTGGCATTGGGCTGAACATGGTGATCATAGAAAGGGAAGTTTTTTCCTGTCACCAGATGACCATTATCGACAGAAACTTTATTATGCTGTCTATATTCTGTTGCAGCTATCACAACATGATCTTTATCTATGTTATTATTTCCAATGGCCCAAGAATCAGCTGACTGATTATGATCTGTCAAAGTTGTGAAAACAATGGGACTGGCCTTGGAAAGATATTCCATGGGTGTTTCTTCATAAAAGCTCCTGTGGCCCTCCTCTTCTTGGCTCAGATATGGATGGGCATGACACATTGCTAAGCTCAAGCTCTCCTGGTTCTGATAAGGCATTGGCATCACTATATTATGAAGCATTATCTGAGGATTTGAAGGATGATAAGACTCCATCAATGGCTGTCTAGCAATGCATTGCATCTCTGTGAAGGGAACAATACTATTTCCATCAGCAGCATCAGAAATATCACGTTCTTGTGTCGTAAGAAAGTCTATTCTATCATTCACAGCTTCTAACCTCTTGTCTATATACCCCAAGAGATCCTTCAACCTCTCAACACTCAAGTAGTTGAGACAATTATCCCAAGATGGATACATGGTGTCCACCTCAAGCTCATTATTCTCTTTTCTTTTCATGTGCAATTCAAGCTTTAGTTTCTTTATCCTTTGCTCCAAGAAACCAGAGTTGTCTAGCTTTTTCTTGTCTTGCTCTTCCTTAGAAAGCCTTCTATATCTTTCAATAACCTCCAAAGCTTTGGGCATGTTGGGAAAAACATCAGGATGATTAGAGATCTGCTGGTCTGTCTGAGGCCCAAAACATACCATGCAAGCCTCTACTCCACACAAAATGCTAAGCTCCTCCACCTTCTTTCTCAGCCCTTTCTTCCTCTTCACAAAAGTTACATTTCTTGAAGTGTCTTTTGGGATCCATTTTATGGGAATCTTAGCACGACCCATTTGCCTCTGCAAAAGAAAAATCCAACAATTCCCTACTCTTGAATCAATACTAACTAGAAAACTATAAAAAATCTATCTGAAAGCAAAGGTAATATGAAGAGAGTGATCAGACTCACCCAACCATCCATTAAATAGCTTTCTTCTAGACCAGAAGAAGTGTTTTTTGTTTTTATAGTGCAAAACATATAGGATCAAACTCTATCTCACACCATTGATGTTTGTTTTTTCATTGCTTCTTTTTCAATCAATCTGCATTGTCAGTTAGAACTGGATGCAATTCAGCCATATACTATTGCTATTTATTAATGGAATGATTTGTAACTCAAGTTTACTCTGGCTTTTCCCTGCTTTTTTGTATGGAAAGCCAGAAAAAACAGGAAGAGAGATATCCTCTTAAAAAATCTAATATGTGTGCGAGGATTTCAAATAAAATATAATGTCAACCTGCTGTGAATATTATAATGCTTTAATTATAAATAAATAATTAATATAAAATGATTGTTTTTTTTTAATAATGTTATTTAAATATAATATATTAAAGATATTGGTGAGATATTATAATGCTTTAATTATAAATAAATTATCAATTAAGGTATTGTTGAGCAAACGTGAATATATAAGCTTTTTATTTTAATAACCGTCCACTCACCATTCCACGGAAACTACCTAAATTTTTAAAATAAATCATAATAAAAATAAAATAATACTAAGGCAACCTAGGGAATGATTTTTTAACCTATAGTTTTAAAAATAGCTGCAATGTTTGAAATTTAAAAAATAGTTGCAAGTGTCCATTGTTGCTACACGTTGATCATTCATATCTTTGTGCACTTTTATAATGAAATAGTCCAAAAGATGTACGTCAGAAATGACGTAAGTTTTATAATTAAAATTAATTAATTAATTGTTGAGAATCGAGTGAACGTTTAAAATTTTGAAAAATATAAAGTTTAATTTTAATATAAATAAATAAATAATTAAATAATTATATTATTTTGAAAGATAATTATATATTATATTTTAATATAAATAAATAATAAATAATTATATTATTTTGAAGGAGAGTAATGGTAAGTATTTGGAATTTTATTTAAACCATGTTTTTTCCTTAATGAGTTCTTGAGTTTTTACCTAAAAAAAACCTAAACTCAAAACCTGTTATAATAATTAAATAATCATATGTTATATAATTTAAATTTAAAAAAACAAAATTTACTTTATTTCACTTTTATATTATTTATTAAAAAATAATACAAATCAATGCTTAAAAAAGAATAGAGTTGCGTAACATAATATGATTTTTCTTATGCAGTAGAAGTGAAAACTTATTATTATCATTATCAGTTTTTATATTTTTACTTCATTTCACTTTTATACTATTTACTAAAAAATAATACAAATGAATGCTAAGAGAAGATTAGAGTTTCCTAAATAATATGAATATTTTTACTTTATTTCATTTTTATACTATTTACTAAAAAATAATACAAATGAATGCTAAGAGAAGATTAGAGTTTCCTAAATAATATGAATTTTTTTATACATCAGAAGTAAAAATTTATTATTGTTATTATCAAATTTTAAATATATTGATGTATAACATGGATGAGTGTGTTTGGGCTTTGGCTCAATATATTAAAATTTGATAATAATAATACAAATGAATGCTCTTCTTTAGAAGGTCCAAGATTCAAACCACATCGTGGGTGAGGGGGTGGGTGTGTATAACTTTACATAACAAATAAATATATACTGATGTAGGAGTATTTGGATGTATGAGTAATCTTGCATCACTGACAAAATAAAAAGAAGGAAAAAATAAAATAAAAAATAAAAGAAAAGAAGAGAAAAATAACAAAAACAAAATAAAAAAACACTCATTTTTTTTCATGAATCGAACTTAAATTGATTAAAAAAAACAAAAACAAAACAAAAATTACTTTGTTCATTTTTTATGAATTGAACTTAAATTGATAGAAAAACTAGTAGAATAATCAATGGCGCAGCACATCCATGTAACAAGAGTTACATTTTGGCTTGCGGTATCTTGCCAAAAAGGAGTCCGCAAGGACTAGCAAGGGATCCATAAGGAGTTGACAAGGAATCGAAAAATGAGTAGACAAAGCTAACAAGGAATCAATAAGGGACCAACAAGGATTGATAAGGGAATGACAAGGGACCCCTAAGCAAGTTAGCAAGGATCTAAACCAACAAGGAGTTGACAAGGGCTAGCCAAGGAAGTTTTTGTTGTTATTGCGATTTCTAGTTACTAGCAAGTGGAGCAATGGATTGTTGAGTTTACTAAAATATAATCAGTTTGCTAACAAAAGAAGTTTGTATTATAAGTTGTAATTAATATAGGCAAATAAAGGAAAATTATTGTTGTTTATTTTTTGGTTTTTACATGTGTTTGTGTGTGAGTTGTTTGGGGTTACTAGAGGAGGTAGTCTTTCAATAAAATCCCTTCTCTAGGCTGCATTAGATGGTATATAAGCAATATGAACATGGAAAATGTTCAAAAATTTTAGGTTAGGTTATTCTAGAATATCGAAGGCAAAACTGTATGCACAAAAAAAAAGCAAAAAAAAAATGGAGCAGTAATTTTTTGTGGTGGCTTGTTTGTAGCAATTTCGTAAAAAGCAATTCATGAGTTTAAGCTCATGAAGCATTTTATCTTAAATGGTGTGTCTAATGTAGGAGCATCTGGGTATATGGGTAATATTGCATCACACAAAAAAAGTAGGGGGAAAAAAAAATCACTCATTTTTTTTAGCTTGAATTGAGCTTAAATTGATTGAGAAAATGGAGTAATTGGTGGTGGCACACCAATGTAATGACAGTTACATTTTAGCTTTAGGTATCTTGCCAAATAGGAGTCGCAAAGGGATCGAAAAAGGGTCAACAAGGAACCAAAAAAATATTGGACATGGCCAAAAAGGACCAATAAGGGGTCAACAAAGGATTGACAAGATACCTCAACAAGGGTTCAAGATGACTAGCAATTTTCATTGCTGCTATAATTTTTAGTTACTTAAAAGTGGAGCAATGGATTGTTGAGTTTGCTATGAAAAAATTAGTTTGTTAACAAAGGAAGTTTGTGATTACAAGTTGCTATTATAATTTAAACCAAAAATGAAGAAAAATAGTTGTTTATTTTCTAGTTTTTGCATGTGTTTGCATGTGAGTTGTTTGGGGATGCTAGATAGATTGCATCATATATTTAAATAATATATTAACCTATATGTATTTATTTATATGGAGAACAAGGGGTTGTACTCGAGTCCTCCACCTTTATCACAAATCTCTCCTTTAGCACTTGAGAGTTTACAAATATAATTCAATTCTCATCTCAATTGTGTTGCTATAGCTAGATACCTACATCATTTTCATTAAGAAAATTTGAATTTTTTATTTTGATTTTTTGGATCTTCAATTTTCTCTATGAAAACAAATATTTCAGAATTCAGCATCCTTCTTCTTTATGTTTTTCTACAACAACCTTCACAATACCAAATTCCACCTCCATCGTCTATGCATTGCATTTTAGTAATGTAATATTTTTAAAAACTTTTGCTATTATTGTATACTTCACTAGATATGGATTATTAGTTTCCTTAAGCATAATTGAACCACAAGAATTATAATAAATAGTTTATAACACATCAATATTATAAAATATAGCAAATATTACCAATGGAAAACATTAAAGTAAATACTAATCATTTTTTTATTTTAGTTTGACAATATTTTATTGTCAGTTTCAAATAAACTTACCATTTCCTCTAGCCATGGAAAAGCAAACTTAAATTTACCACCCTCAATTAAAACTCCCTATTGGCTAGCTTATCTTTATATTTGTTTCTTCCACTTGATGAATGTGTAATCTTGATTTCTTTAAACTCTATACCAAGGTCTTGTATTTTCACAATTATCCCTTGTATATTCCATGGAGCCTTTTATTTCCTCAAAATTGTATTTATAAGTATTAGTTTATCACCTTCTATCCATACTCTATTCTATTTTATTTGTCCACATATTTTTAACCCTTTCAAATTTACCCAAGCTTCAACTTCATTATTTGTCTTAAATCCACTATTGAAAGCATAATAAGACAAAATATCTCCCTTATTATTTCTTATTATTCATCCTCCTATTTCTTATCCTAGATTTCATTTAGATGCTCCATCAAAATTCAATTTGATCAGCTCCACTTTTAGTGGTTTCTACTTTATATTCTTTAACTTATTTTTGTTTCTCCTATGCCCAACATCATAACTCCATTTGATGACTTGACTCCATATATCAAGGCTCCCTACTTCAAGATTACGGATTCGGTCAGTTGATAGGATTGGTTTAGACTCCTCTATGGCTAAACAAATATTCCTTTTTATTACCTTTGAATTGCTTTTCTTTTCTTTAAATATTCTTCTAATCCTTTCCAACCATAGAGCCCAAAAAACATGATCTTTTAATATATATCTCATATTGTTTGTAAAGACTCACTTTTAAAAGTGTTTTATTATTTTTTTAATCATTCTTTAATTTTGTCATTCATCAACATGCATTTACCAAACATATTAATAATCCATTGCCATAGTTTCTAGACTATTGAGAAGTGTCTTAAGAGATGGTCTATACTCTCCTTATTTTTACATAGAACACATTTTGAGTGGCCATGAAAACCCCTTTTCATAAGGTTATCCCAAGATAAAAGGTTTCTATGACCTACTAGCCAAAAAAATATTTTGAGTTTAGAAATACTCGGGCTATCCCAAGTATATGTTCATATTCTTGCATTTTTCCTATTTTTTTGGTGCTTTATATTATATCCTCTTCTTGTTGTGTATTCTCTTAAGATATATAAATCATAAATCAACTTATCCTTGGTTCCCTTCAAAATAATCACAGTTATATTTCTTCTTAAGTGCCTCCTAGCATCAATGTCTTGTATACTTGTGAAAAATCTTTTTTCCATTGTATATTCCTTCTTGATCCTTGTACATAATGTTTGAAATCCCATCACCATATTTTTCTTGATGTAATCTCATCCATGATATCAAAATTAGATATAAATTAAGTGGTTCTTTATCATACCAAGTATCCATCCAATTAGAAAACAATTCTCTAGTTTTCACCACCCATATTAGACCTTTAATCACTAAATTGATTGATTTTTTTTAATCCATTTATAGTGTAGAACCATTTAGTAGTGAGAATGAAGTAAATATTAATCTTGGGTCATTGGGTTCAATGTACTTAGAAGAATTATTGTCCAAAGTATTTGACTCTCTTTATACAATCTCCAAATTACTTTTCCCCTTACAACTAAGTTTGTATCCATAAGAACTATTGAACCAAAACCTCCCCTAGTTTTATTGTCACACACCTTGCTCCATTTCACCAAAGGAATGTATTTTACTCTTGTAATATTGATGACAAAAATTACTGCATAATATAGATTAAACGTTTCTCTATCAATTTTGGTATAGTGTACAAGGACATATAATATGTTAGACATGGTTATGCATAGTGGCTATTTATAGCCAATTGGCTAAAATTAGGATTTTAAAAATTTGGAATTGGCTAATATTTGGTACACTTGACCAAGGCCCATTAGCCAAAAAAATTTAGGTGCAATATTTTGGGGAGTGATTCTCCCAATTTTATAATAATTTGACCATTTCATAAGTTTAATTTCCAACATTACCCCTAATAATAGTTAACCTTCTACATGTGTTTCGATACTATTCGCCTGTATTTTGAAACTAATTTGCCAAAATTTTATAACTATAATTTGGGGCTGACCCCTTATGCATAACCCTGATGTTTTTTTTTTTTTTTTGAAAAAATGAAAAACTTGTATTAATACAAAGAGCAATTACAAGCGGGAGAGAACACATCCCAACCAAGAACAGCAAACAACACTACAAGAGTAGAGCACAAAGTCAACCCAGCTCAACACAAAGCAAAGAAGTCAACTGGGCGCGAAAAAGCGACATGTCACGAGATCGCGACAGTCAACCCCGTCTCCTCCGTAGCGGTGCCAACAGTCACGAAAATGCGACATGTTGCGAAATCGCGACATGTCACGAAATCGTGACATGTCGCGAAATCGCGACATGTCACGAAATCACGACATGTCACGATATCGCGACAGCCAGAGCCCTCAGCACTCGATCGCCAAAAATGTCGTGAAATCGCGACGACATCTCCCTCCAGCGACCCTTCGCCAAAATTGTCGCGAAATCGCGACTAGAAGACCAACTTGCTCCATAACGCCAAAAAGGTCACGAAATCGCGACAGAGTGCCTCCGAATCATCCAACCATCAAAAGTGTCACGAAATCGCGACGAATTATCCTTATGGCATCCAGATCGCAAAAGCGTCGCGATATCGCGACAGTTTTCTCCATTCCGTTGGTATGCCAAAATTGTCGCGAAATCGCGACGAGATTTTCTTGCAGCAGCCATCGCCAAAAAGTGTCGCGATATCGCGACAAATTATCCACTTTGCACCACATCAACAAAATGGTCGCGATTTCGCGACGGGTTTTCCTTATGACACCAGATCGCCAAAAGTGTCGCGATATCGCGACGGTTTTTCCTTTCGGCGCCCAGTTCTCAAAACTGTCGCGATATCGCGACGAATTTTCCACTTTGCTCTCCATCTGCAAAAGTGTCGCGATATCGCGACAAGTTTTCCAGTTAGCCCCAAATTGCCAAAACTGTCGCGATATCGTGACAATTTTACCATGCGCCTTCCCCGAGGGCCGCGATGGCGCGACATGTCACGATATCGCGACAAAAACCCGCCAAAGGCCGTGAGGGCGCAACCTGTCGCGATATCGCGATAGCTTCCAACTTGAAGCTGCGACGGCGCTACAGGTCACGATATCGCGACAGAAATCTTCCTTAGCATAAAAAACACTGCACATCATTTCAGAAATCGTTCAAGGCATTGTCGAATCTCTGCATCCTCCACAGGCATGTCACTGTGCAGCTGCATCCCAACCTCCCTTTCAGCACCCATCTTAGCAAGGAAATCGGCCGCCTTATTGAGATCTCGATTCACATAGACAGGTATCACATCATCTAATTCCCTCCAAAGCTCTTTAATTTGGGAGACTAAGATCCGCAACCTCCAAGCTTTCGAGACAAAGTTTCTCATACAGTCAAGAGCACCCACCAAGATTTGGGAGTCAGACTCAATAATAATCTTCCTGTGTCCCTGTTTGACAGCCCAGAAGGAGGCAGATTTAATGGCAAAGGCCTCGGCTTCATTGTTTGTGGCACATCCCAGACCCTGCAGTTCCCAATAGAGCAAAGACCCAGCATGATCGCGGCACACTACTCCAATTCCAGCACTTCCCGGATTGCCTTTAGCAGCTCCATCAGTATTGATTTTGATCCATCCTTCAGGAGGAGGTTTCCAACTACCACTCACCTGCCTTTGTTGAATAACAGCTCCCTCTTCCAAAGGCTCAGAAGCAGACTGAATTTCCCCCTCGGCATGAATGGCAACCGTTTTCGCCACTTTGCTCCAAATGACTTGCCATATTCCTTCTAGAGAGGAGAAGGTTTCACGAAAAATACGGGCATTTCTCTCCAACCACACCTGCCACCAGATAAAAAATAAACCAAGCTCCCAGCCAATTCGAAGAGCTTTGGATTTAAATCTACCTTTCTTCCAGCTTTCCCATATATTGTTTCGAGACAAGACCCCATTAGCCTGAAGTTTAAAGTGGGAGAACCAGCGTTTCCAGGATCTGTCTTGTGAAAGAACATTCAAACATTAGATGATCCGCAGTTTCCTCCTGCTTGTGGCATAACACACATTGAGAAGGGCCAATGATGCCTCTGAGTCTGAGATTGTCATAGGTGAGAATTCCATTATGCAAAAACTGCCAGGCGAAGAAGTTCACTTTCGGCCAGCCCTGGGGATGCCATATCTTTCTCCAATCATGAACCAAAAAAAAGTGTGGGGGGGGCTCTGGAAGGATCTCATCATATCCCTCTTTCACAGTATAAACCCCAAGGCTCCCATAGCCCCAGGCCAGTTCATCCTCCTCATCTCTCCCAGTAAGAAACCGTTCCGCCAAGATTTTTCCCAAAGTAGGTACCAACTCCGGAGGGATTGGTATTGGCCACTCATCCAGCCGCTTAAACTTTATGATCTTGTAGTCCCCCAATTGACTAGTGTTAAAGTAGCTCTCAATTTGGATCCATCCCTTATCTTCTATAGCAGATTTTATCGGTTGCAATTCAGGAAACACAACAATAATGGGAGGATTATGGTCCCAGGAATCAGTCCAGAACCGAGCCTTATCCCCTCTCCCCACTTTCCAGAATAGTTGATCTTTGATGAGTTGAGCTCCAAGCTTGAGCGCCTGCCACACTGATGATCCAAAACCTTCCAGAGGAAAGCGGCCCACATCATTAGGATGGACAGAACCCAAGTATTTGCTAGAGAGGATTCTGCTGAAGAGGGATGTTGGCTGAGAAATCCACCTCCAGTACAGTTTGCCAGCCAAAGCCTTGTTGTTAAACTTGGAGCTTCTTAGTCCCAACCCTCCTTTTTCCTTGGGTTGGGTAACCTTGTCCCAGCCAACCAAGGCCCATTTCCTCTCTCCCTTGGCACCTTCCCATAGAAATCTTCTAGCCATTTTATCCGGCTCTTTCCAAATAGGCTAGGGAGCGACCGGGATGGAGAATTTATAAATTGGCATGGCCTGAATAACTGACTGAGAAAAGTTAGACGACCCCCATAACTTAACCATCTATGAGACCAATGGTTCATTCTATCTTTGATGCCATCCAATAGGTCCTTCCAAACATCTATTTTTAGTTTTTTGAAATGGAGAGGGACCCCCAGGTAAACTACTGGGAGAGAGGTCCGAGTGAAACCTAAAATCTCAATAACTCTGTCCTGTAACCGTTGATCAATATTGAAGAAGATCACTTTGGATTTATTGTCATTGATGACTTGATTAGAGGCCCGGAGGTAGACATTTAGAGTATCTCTGATTCTTCTTGCTTCCCTAAGGCTGGCCACTCCCACCAATCCAGTATCATCTACAAACTGTAAATGAGTCAAAACTTCGACCCGACCTTAATACCTGTTATCTGACCTTGAAGTCTTCTTCTCAGAAAGAGTCTACCCAATCCTTCAGCCAAGATGAGGAAGAGATAAGGAGAGCAAGGGTCTCCTTGCCGAAGGCCACGAGAGGCACCAAAAGGAGGCGAGGGAAGTCCCTTGATAAGAACAAAGTATGAAGGCATAGAAATACAGCTCATGACCCAGTCTGTCCAGTCCTGAGAGAAACCAAAGGCTGTCAACATCTTTGCCAAGAAGCCCCACTCCACCCTGTCATAAGCCTTGGACATATCCAGTTTAATGAACATTCCTTTGTTCCCAGATTGGTGCATTGTATGGATAGCCTCCTGTGCTAGAATCACTCCATCCAAGATTTGCCTCCCTTCAACAAAACCCCCTTGCTCTGGGGAAATTATATTATGCAGGATAGGTTTTAACCTTTCAGCCATAATCTTAGTGATTATTTTATAGATCACATTGCATAAGGCAATAGGTCTAAAATCAGATAAATGAACCCCCCCTGCTCCTTTTGGAATTAAAGTAATGAAGGTATGATTTAGAGCCTTGAGCATTCTTTTATTGGTTCTGGACTCCTCAGTGACAGCCAGAACATCTTCCTCCAGGGTATCCCAAAAGGCCTGGAAGAACTCAATAGGGAAGCCATCAGGACCGGGCGATTTACCAGTACTCATCCCAAAGACCACCTTCTTAAGTTCATCTCTATCTATGGGTCTAAGTAGGGCCTGGTTCTCTTCAGGAGAGATTATAGAAGGAATGACAACAATAACTTCATCTTGGGCTTCCCCATCTTGCTCCATACTTTCCTTAAAGAGTTTTGAGAAATACTCCATTGAGTGGGAGTGCATACCAGGAAGAGTGTCAAAAGAGTATCCATTCTCATCTTGAAGGAATTCCATATTATTCGCTTGTCTCCTAGCACAGGCAGAGCGCTGAAAAATTTTTGTATTTCTGTCTCCTTCTAATAACCAAGTATTTCTTGCTCTCTGTTTCCAGTAAATCTCTTCTTGATTATCAATATCCTCAACCGCTTTGCGCAAAGCATCATCCTCGGATTTAAGGTGCTCGGAAATGTTTCCTTCCCTGTAATGTTTTTGCACCTCATCCCATCTGGCCAACAAGGGGGCCCGTTGGTGCTGGAAGTCTGATTTGTTAGTTTGCCTCCACTGTTTCAGTTTACACTTGACAAATTGAAGTTGTTTGTGAAATTTGAACATTGCAGTCCCAAAAGGTGGGCGGCCATCTTCCCACCAGCGAGGAATTTTCCTTCGGAGATCTTCTTTTTGCAACCAAAAATTTTCAAATTTAAATGGTTTATGGTACTGCCCTGTCATAGCCCCTCCCTCCAGCAAAATGGGAAAGTGGTCTGAAACTGGGCCTTCCAAAATCTGAAATTTAATATTCCATTTCACAAATGCTTCCTCCGAGACCAGAAACCGGTCTAGTTTTACCTTCCTACTGTGTGGCTCTCTTCTCTTATTAGTCCACGTAAAATAAGTGCCAGGACCTTTGATATCAACAAGGTGAAAGGCCTGGACTTGAGCAATCAGAAGCCTATCCCCTGGATCCAAAACTGGGATACCACCTTCCTGATCCCTGGCAGATAATTTGGCATTAAAATCCCCAGCAATAATCCAATCGCAATCTTCCCGGGAGGATCTCATTGAATGAACAACATTCCATTGAAGCCGCTGGCCATCAATGCTTTGAGCCCCATAGAAGTTTGTGATTAAAACCTGTTCAGCTGTAACAATGTTCTTAAAGAGAGATGTGAGAACACCCCTCCAAGTTGTATGTTCTATTGCTATCCACACCGAGAGGGTTCCAAAGAGTAACAATCCCCCCGAAGCTCCTTGGGCCGCCACATCCATATATCCGGCGCCCCTCCATATTCTACTAACGAGTTTTACACATAAGATCTAAAGACATTTTTGTTTCTGAAGGAGCAAAAAGTCTATTTTGTGTCTTCCTAAAAGTCTTTGAATAGCAGATTGATGGGTTCTCTTTGTTTAAACCCCTTACATTCCGGGATTGTATAATCATTGGAAACCTTGGGAGCAATAAGAGTCAATTGTTCTCACCGATCCTCCATTGATCAGCTTGTCCCCTTGCGCTACTAGTAGATCCTTATTGGATTTTCTACCAACTCCTTGGGAATTACTATTCTTAGACCTCTTTTCCACCTGGGTAATCCCCAACGCTGGTCTTTCTCTGTTCTTTTCTGCACTTCCCATGTTGACATCCTTAATAACTGGTTGTGCAGGGGAATGGATTACCATAGCCCCTAGGTTCTCTGGCTGCAAAGTCTCAGGGGTTTCAATCACCTGTTCTAAGACAGGAGTAGATGATAGAGGAGCATGAGAGTGGGTGTTATTATCCTCGGCATTCCCATCCACTCCTTCCATGACTTGGTCTTCTTGGTCTACAAGGGATTTGAAGATTTCATATCGATTGGTTGGCTTGGTTTGAGCCTGCTCTTTGCCATTTCTCTTTTTGTTTTTCCTCCGCTTCTGTTGTTCAAAGCCATATTTCTGGGCATCAGAACCTTGGGGGATATTGAGGGGTTCTTTGACCGGAGTGAACTTACCCTCTCTGGGGCGATTTGGCGCTCCCGACGGAGCTTCCGCTTTTGTGGTCAGGATATTTGGGCAGAACCTAGCCAAATGGCCATGCTTATGGCAGACTCTGCATCTAAAAGGTAAGGCTTCATAGTCTAGCTACTGTATCCAGGTTAGTCCTGCCAACTCCAATTCCACCTCGGCTGGAAGTGGCTGGCTAATATCCATTTCTACGCATATTCTAGCAAAGACAACAGTATTTCCCTCAATGGTATCTCTGGAAACTCCCAAATATCTACCTAGAGAATTACCAATCAACTCAAGAATCTGCTCACCCCAAAACTCCATCGGGAGAGCGTACAGTCGAATCCAAACCGGGACAGCCGTGGGCTCAATGCGAGGATCAAAACCCACTCTCCACGGTTGGACAAATAATCCTTCCGGGCCGTGGCTCCTCTTCTACGATTCAAATGCTCTGTTTCTATCTGCTAAAGAAGAGAAACTAATAATAAAATACCCATTGCTTATAGGCCATAGAGAGTACTCACCAATGGGCTCCCAGTTCTGTCTCACCCGGGTGTGTAGAAAGTTCGAGTGGGCCGGATACCCATGAATTTGCGAGATCAGATCATGGGTAGCACGGTATATAATCGTATCCTCAACCGAGTTTTGGTTCTATGACAATCTTAGGCACGGAGGCGATTGTGGAAGGCAGTCGTTAACTCTGTTTGCAGGTAAACCCTTTCCGACATTCTTAAATAGCATTTGATAAGCACTTCGCCGAGCTTCATCGGAGGAAGATGCAGGGTTTTCTTTTAATATATCAGCATATGAGCTTTTCTTCCCATCGATAGATCCTGGAGGAGACCCCATTGGGCCCTCCCGAGGCAATGAACGATCCTTCAAAGTAGTGTAGATTCAATCCACCGGAGGTCTTGGAAGAATATTCCCACCAGAAACCCTGGAGCTTCGCCCGGTGCCTGCACAGAAGGTTTCCCGCCAAATCGCTAGAGCTCGAAAAAACTAGTTCACCCCGAAAAACTTGACCATTCGCCATGCATAACCCTGATGTTAGAATGGCTTGTAAGACTAATTTAATCAACTACACTCTTTCTACTAATGATAGTCATATACCTTTCCATGGTTGTAGTTTATTATTAAATTTAATTATAACTTGATTCCAAAAGTATATCTTCATTTTCCCCTCAAATAAGAGCATCCTTGGACAAGTTACTAGTAAATTTATCTCCTCCATTTGAAGTAACTTGCATATCCCTACTTTGATTCTAGCCAGAGTGTTTAGGAAGTAAATTCTAAATTTTTTCCTACTAAATTTCTACCCTAATTCTCTTCCATATTATTTTAATAAGTTATTCAAAGCCCCGGTATCAGTTATCCATGCCCTCCCAAAAAGGGTTGTATCATCTACAAACTATTAATGGGTGTTATTTTTGATGTTATTACTAGCCTTAAGTCTACTTATTGGTCTATCTTTGTATTCCTTCTTAAGTTTCCATCCAATACCTATGCCATACTAAAGAACACATATGGTGATAGAGAATCTCCCTATCTAAGACCTCTCTTGGATGTAAATGATTCTATTACTAGCCTCTTGACTAGCACTTAATATGATACTATAAAGACACAACCTTTAATCCATTTGACCCATTTATTCCCAAATCCAAACTTTTCTAGAAATGCAAAAATAAAATCCTATTTAACCCTATCATATAATGCACTCATATCAAGTTTTAATATCATTGCTCTCTTTTCTTGAAACTAATAAATACATAATTTCATGAGCTACTATGATCCCATCCAAAAATTTTCTCCCTTTCACAATCTCCTTGCTCTTTTGAAACATTTTTTCTAACAATGATATTAATCGATTTTTCATCACTTTGGAAATTATATTATATGTCATATTACATAGGCTTATAGGCCTAAATTAATTAAACAATTCTACATTCTTCTTTTTTGGAATTAGTGTAAGAAATATTGGATTTATTTTGAAAGTTATTTATTATTTTACCCTAGACTATTCCACTACCACCAATAAAGAATCCTTCACTATTTCCAAATTATGCTAATAGAATTTTATAGGGAGCCCATCCAAACTTAGGGATTTATCCTTATTAAAATATAAAAGATATAAATAAACTTCTTCTAGAGTAATAGGCTCCATTAGTTAAAAATGAGTTTTAAAACTTGGGCGTGAGCTTCATGAAGTATTAAGTTTTTTCCCAAAAAAATCTCATCTTTTAGGAGTCGTATCTTTGCAAAGAGTTATATGATTTAGCTAATTCTTGGGCTAACTTGTGTATAATTTGAATAGATTTAAAATGAGTAGTCATATGAAGTAATCCAAGCAATATTGAGGGAGATATAACCCTATGAAGTTAGCCATCCAAAACAAGAGTAGTGACAATTTTTCCAATCACAATAAATAAAATTACAAATATTTATCAGCTAGGGTTTGGATGATGGGAGGAACAATGAAGGGCTAGAAATTAAGTAAGGCAAGACATTCTATCTAGGCATAGAAGTTTTTAGCTAAGTTTTATTTTTCCTTATTTATCTTAAATTTAAATAGATTTTGAGTTTTAGTTTCCTTTTTATGGACCTATTTATAGCTAAATATCTAGAATCATCACTAGGGGTAGATTTTAGTGAGCCCATCATAGAGGATCAATCCTTGTTCCTCCAAGAAATGGAAATTTTTGGTAAATTTAATGGGTATTGTCCAAGGGCTTTAGCCTTGAGAAAATGGATTTATAGTAGTTGGAGATATCCAAGAGTAATCCTATATTTTCTTCCCAAAGGTTTCCTCCTAGCCATTTTTTATTTTATGGAAGAAATATATAGAATTCTAAAATGGAATTCTTGGTTTATGGGAAGAGCATGACTCTTCCTTACCTGCTGGTATGAAGGCTTTTCACTTGAAAATGTAAATATTTCCCTAGTACCATTTTGTATTAGGATGTATGGGTTACCCATTAAATTTTTGGAAATAGATACCTAAAAAGTAATAGGAAACACTCTAGAAGAATTCCTTGAGATTTTAGATACTACAAAATATGGATTCTTGGTTATTTATGCTTGGATATTGGTCATGATTGATATAAGTAAATCTTTATCGAAATCAATCATTCTTAAGTATAGGGATAATATTTGGATCCAAACCATAGATTATGAAAACATATCCTTTAGATGTAGAATATTTCATAAGGTGAGGCATACTAAGAGATCGTGCCCTATGAAGAGTTCAATAGAATCATATGTAGAAACCCAAAAGATAAACTTACAAATGGATATGGATGAAGATGGTTTTCAACTTCCAAAAAAAATATCTAGAAAACAAAAAGAAAATAAATAATGCAGACTAGTAAAGAAGGATATTGGAAGGAATACAAACTATTTTGAGGCTTTAGCCTATGAAGAAAAAGCATATCAATTCTTAGAGGACATAGTACAACATGTTCAACATATTAACAAGGATTTGTTTATTCAGTATGATCCTAATTTAGGGATGAACATTATCGATGAACCTAAGCAATGTGTCCCATACAAATTTGAAGACTCTCTTGAAGTACCATGCACTATTCAGGAAAAAAACAATTAGTAAATAAAATGTAGTGTTAGATGTTAATACCTCTACCATTAATAAGGAAATACCAAAAAATGAGTAGGTTAAGTCAAAATATTCTATAGTAGAGTGAAGAGAATATAAATATGATAAAAACAAAGTTGTGAAAGAATATTAAGGAATATAATAATAAGACCTACTCTTGATATAGGCAAGAAAAAAAGAGGAAAACCCTCAAATTATCAAGCAATACCAAGGGAAGCAAGATCAAACATAGAGAAATGAACATAAACTAAGTTGGTTGAACTTATATTTACAAAACAACAAAATGATATTGGTAATTCATAGGTGGAGCCAATATCCCCTAACAAGACATTATTATCATCTCATAAAGTATAAAGGATGTTAATACCCCCTCAAAGAAGAGGTGTATTAGGGACCTATGTTTATGTAATATGCCTCATATTCTTTGTATCAATGAAACTAAAATGACAAAGCTTCAAAAACTATGATAGCTGTGTGTGTGAGATGTGAATGGGATGCTATGGATTCTAAAGAAATGGCAGGGGGAATTCTATCTAGTTGAAATACAACTAGAACCTCTTATGTAACCATTCATAAAACTAGGCATTGGATAGCCTATTTAGTCACATGCTACTTTACAGATATTCAATTCATCCTTATCAATGTCTATGGACCTACAACTTAGTCATGTATATTAGATGTTTGGATTGGTATTGAAGCCTTTATGAGAAGTAAAGACCAAGAGACTTTATTCATCAACATAGGAGACTTTAATACCATAACCAAGCTAGATGAAAATTTTGAGGGAATTAGGAAATTAATACAAAGTATGAGATATTTCTCAACTTCTATTCAAAACAATAATCTATGGGAGGTTGATTTTGAATAAGACAACTATACATTGACCAATAATAGGAGAGGGAAAAACCTAATAATAGAAAAATTAGATATATGCATACTCTTAACATATTGGCTAGATGATGGAACTTGTGCTAAAATTAATACCTTAACAAGGATTGGTTCAAATAACAAGACAATAAGAGTTAAAATATGGTAAGTTAGTTAAAAAAATGTCATATTTTAAATATAAGAATATGTGAGAAGACCATCCTAAATTTGTTGATATGATGGCACAAGCATAGAATTCTTTAATAAATGGTGGGTTGCATGCACTTCCAAAACAAATTAAATCAATGACATCTAGATTAAAATATTGGAACAAGAACACATTTGAAAACATTTATGAGAAGAAAGAAGAACTAAAGATAAATTTTAAAAATTCAAAAAAGGTGATCATAATAATCCAAGATCAGAGGAAATGAAACTGCTTAGTGAATATCATAGTATATTGAGCGAGGAAGAGAAATTTTGGAGATTAAAATCAAGATAGTTTTGGTTAAAAGAAGGAGATAAAAACACAAACTTATTTCATAGGATGACTATAGTTCAAATATCGGCATCTAGAATTAGTAGAATTAAATAAGTAGAAGGGGCTTGGATTGAAGACTAGACTGAATTTATAATAGAGACAAGGTCATTTTGTCAAAATATTCTAGGATTAGAGGATTCTTAAGTTCTTAATGATAAACTTCTACAATAAGTACCTTTAGTTATAACGAATAAAGACAATAGGAAATTGATGGATCCTATTACTCCAGAAGAAGTTCATTAGTTATTTTTTTTTTTATTAAGGATAAAACTCTGGGTCTAGATGGGCTCTCTAAATAATTTTACAAACATAATTGGGATATAGTGAAGGATTCTTTATTGGTGATAGTGGAACAGTCTAGTGTAAAATAATACATACCTTATAAAATAAATGCAACATATCTTACTCTGATTCCAAAAAGAAGGATGTTGAATTGTTTGATTATTTTAGACCCATAAGCCTATATACTATGGTATATAATATTATCTCCAAAGTGATGGTAAATTTATTAAGTCCATTGTTAGACAAAATTATTTCAAAAGAGCAAGGAGTATTTGTTAAAGTGATACATATGTTAGATGTGATTATAGTAGCTCATGAAGTTATACATTCAACAACTTCAAGAAAAGAGAAAGCAATGATCTTAAAACTTGACATGAGCAAATCCTATGATAGGGTTAAATGGAATTTTCTTTTTGTAGCATTAGAAAAGTTTAGATTTGGGAATAAATGGTTTAAATGGATTAATATTTGTGTCTCTATAGTTTCATATTCAGTGTTGGTCAATTGGTTAGTAACAAAATCATTTAAATCCAAGAGAGGTCTTAGATAGGGAGATCATCTATCACCATAATTATTCACTATTATGGTAGATTTTTTGGGTCAAAATTTAAATAAGGCTAACAAATATGGGCTTATAAGTGGACTCAAGGCTAGTAATAACATCACCAACATCACCCATCAAGAGTTTGTAGATGATACAACCCTTTTTGGGATGGCAAGGATAAATGAGGTTAGAGCCTTGAATAACTTATTAAAGGAATATGCAAAAGCATTAGGGGAAAATGTTAATATGACAAAATCTAAAATTTACTTCCTAAAATCTTCAACTAAAATCAAAGTAGGGATTTGCAAGTTAATTCAAATGGAGGAGGTAAATTTACCAGCAACTTATCTAAGGATGCCCTTATTTGAGGATAGAATTATAGAATATAGTTATAATTAAAGTTTAAAATAAACTACTGACATGGAAAGGTAGGTGGTTATCGTTAGTAGGAAGAGTGCAACTAATTAATTCAATATTATAGGCCATTCAAACCTAGTATATGTCATTGTATACTATACCAAAATCAATTGAAAAATGTTTAATCTATTATGTGGTATTTTTTATGGTCAGGATTATATGATAAAAGGAAAGTTCCTTTGGTGACATGAAGCAAGGTGTGTGATGATAAAGCTAGGGGAGGTCTCATTTTAAGAGTTCCTACAGATGCAAACTTATCTCTTAGGGGAAAAGTAATATGGAGATTGTACAAAGAGAGTCAAAGACAATGGGAAAGAATTCTTCTAAGTATGTCGATCCCAATGACCCAATATTAATATTTATTGTATTCTCTTTACCAAATGGTTCTGCACTTTAGAATGACTTAAAAAAACTATTGATCTAGTGGTTAAAGGTTTAATATGGGTGGTGCAAATTAGAGAAAAAAATTCTATCTGGATGGATACTTGGTGTGATAGAAAACCACTCAATCTAGATTCAATTTTGAAGCCTTGGATGATATTACTTCAAGATAAATATGGTGATAGGGTTTCAAACATTTTGTACAAGAATTAGGAAGGATGATACAAACGGAAAGAAGATATTTTTACAAGTATACAAGACATTGATGCTAGGAGGAAGTTGAGTAGAAAGATAGCAATAGTGATTATTCTGAGGGAATCCAGTGATAAATTGATATGGTAGTTGAATAGCTCATGAGAATACACATCAAGAATGTTGAAACATATTACATTATTTGGTACATGCTAATGTACCACCTTAGGTACATAACTAGAGTAGGATTTTACCTTAGAGTAAGGTTGAGTAGTTACTTCATGCAATGTAATAAATGCACAAGTGTTAGAATGTGCAATGATGTAAATGTGCATGTAATTCACAAGTACATGAGTCATAGGTTTGGTAGATGAAATACCAAGGGAATTATCTCCATATATATATGTCTTTGAGAGAGTTGAGTGTAGTTGAATGAAGTAGAATTAGTAGCTAGTTAGTATAGTGAGTACAATGTAGATCCTTCATGTATTTTTGGAGTGTTTATATCCTCCATTATATTACATTGTACTATTTTCATGAGATTTCATTAATGGCATATTTTTGAGTTATTATAGAAGTTTCTTATATACTTTTCTTGCATATTATAGTACCATTATCATATAGTTATCATTTCTTGCTCATTTTACATCTTGTGGTTGCATTTCCTTTAATATATATCATCAAAAGCTAACAGTGGTATCAGAGCACATGGTAGATCGATAGAAAATAGGGAGAGCCACAAGAGAGATTGAAAGAAGATAATAAATATTATTTTCAATTTTTTTGAAATTGTATTTGGCTGGAGTCTTTCCACAAAGTTGTAGAAAAACTTGTGAAGACTAGGAATCAACATTGATTCCACTAGATTGAAAAATCAAGTAGTGAAGATTCATTATCTCTATATTTAAAGTTTATTCCATTATACTTTCTATAATACTTTGTTGTAGAAAAATAAGATTCAAATAAATTTGGGAAGCTTTCTATAAATATCTAGGAAGAATATATTCTTTGGAATCAATCCAGTACTTGAAGCAATAATTTAGAGATTGAATATTTGGAGGCCTTAAGGAAAATGCCCCATTGCAAGAGTTGTATACTTACAAATTGTAAAAGAGAGAAAAATACCAAAGGAGCCTTATTACATATCAAAGGAAGTAGAAACTCCAAAAAAGAGTCCAAGATAAGATTCAATATTGTTGATATTAATTGAAGATTGAGGAGAACCAAGAAGGTTGAAGATTGAAGACTTCAAAGTGAAGAAGAAGAAAGTATCTCAAGAAGCTGAAGAGACCCACAAAAGTTTCCATTGAAGAACTTCTATATTTGGAAGATTTGATATTGAGAAGGAATAGCAAAGGTCCTATTATATATTTTAGAAGTTGTAGATTTCATATATCCAAGAAGGAGATCTCATTGCAAAAATTCCATAGTTGAAAAATGAAGAGATTAAAGAAGGTCTCATTGAAGTCTTGAGAAGGAGACTAGAAAAATAGAGGTTGTAAAAATTAGAGACCCAAGAGAAGAGGTCTCAACAAAGGATTAAAATGAGAAAGAAGAAAAATTCTAAGAAAACCTCATTACAGGTTTTGGAGAAGGCCATTGAAGGAGATTTGGAGAAGGCCATTAAAGGATGTTGAGCAAGGTGCATAAACAGTATTGTCATTGTTGTCAACACAGACAGATTGATCAATTGATGATGCAGTGGACAGGAGTTTAGAGGTCAGTCAGAGCATGTACTGTGAATTTCCAAGAAGACAAAAGTGGCCTAGATTCAAAGGATCAAAGAAAAAGACAAGTAAGAAAACTGTCACGATATCGCAACATGTTTTATGTTGTGATTTCACGACATATCGAAGGAGAGAGAAAATGCTAGAAAAACTGTTGTGATTTCATGACATATCGAAGGAGAGAGAAAATGCTGGCAAAACTGTCATGATTTCGTGACATATCGGAGGAGAGAGAAAATGTTGGCAAAACTGTCGCGATTTCACGACATATCGAAGGAGAGAGAAAATGTTGGCAAAACTGTCACGATTTTGTGACATATCGAAGGAGAGAGAAAATGCTGGCAAAACTGTCGCAATTTCATGACATATCAAAGGAGAGAGAAAATGCTAGCAAAACTGTCATGATTTCACATGTTGGAAGTAAATAAGGCAAGTAAGAAAAATGTCACGATTTTGCGACATGTTCGAAGAAGCAGTGCTTACAGGAAAAACTGTCACGATTTCATGACATGTTCGATGAGAAGGCACATGCAAGAAAACTGTCATGATTTCACAACATGTTGGAAGAGAGAGAAAGCGTAAGAAAAACTGTCATGATTTCGCGACATGTTGGAAGCAAAGAAGGCAAGTAGAAAAACTATCGCGATTTCGCAACATGTTCGGAGAGAAGGCACAAGCAAAGAAAACTGTCATGATTTCATGACATGTTCAAAAAGAAAGAGCTTGCAAAGAAAAGTGTCATGATTTCACGACAATTTGCAAGAAGGATGGTACGGAAAAAAAAGTGTCATGATTTCATGACAGGTTCGAGAGAAAGAGCTCACATATCGTGATTTCACGACAATTTGCAAGAAGGATAGTACGGATGAAAATGTGTCACGATTTCACGACATGTTTGAGAGATAGAGTAAGGAGGCAGAAGTGTCATGATTTCATGACATGTTCTATTTTCATGGGGTCAAGGCAAGAAAAGAGACAAGGCAGCGAGAGTGTCACGATTTCCCGACATGTTTCGTTTTTGCGGGCGAAAGGCAGAGAAAGGCACAAGGCAACGAAAGTGTCATGATTTCGTGACATGTTTCATTTTCACGGTCCAAAGCGAAGAGAAAGAGGAAAGAGAAAAAGGTGTCACGATTTCGCGACATGTTTCATTTTCGTGGTCCAAAGCAAAGAGAAAGAGGAAAGAGAAAAAGGTGTCGCGACTTTGTGACATGTTTCATTTTTGCGGTCCAAAGCAAAGAGAAATAGGAGAGAGAAAAAGGTGTTGCGATTTCACGACATGTCATGTTTTCGCTGGTGCATGCCGAGAAGAGTGCAAGGAAGCGAAAAGTGTCATGATTTCGTGACATGTCATGTTTTCGCTGGTGCAAGCCAAGTAGAGTGTATGGAGGTGAAAAGTGTCATGATATCATGACATGTGTTTTCATGCTTACAAGACGAAAACAAGACAAAAAGGCTGTCAGAGCGACGGTTCTACTGTCAGAGCTGTAAGAGAATAGAAAATGCTGTTAGAGCCAAAATGAGCAGAGAAGGTTGTCAGAGAGCCATAAATGAGAAGATAAATCTGTCAGAACGGCGGATACACTGTCAGAGCACAGAAAAGGCTGTCAAAGCCGTAAAGTGGGCAGATAAGGCTGTCAGAGCCGTAAGTAAGAATTTAAGGCTATCAAAATCATAATAAGCAGAGCCAAAATAATGTTTCATGTACAGTAAGTTAGGGTTAGGGTTGAGCTCTACATGTGGCATGAGTTTTGTGTATTGTCGAATAAAAGGAAAAAAAAACTATGAAAAGTAAAGAAAAAGTGTGCTAAAAAAGATACAGAAGAGAGGGCTGTAAGAGAGAATAATAGATCTGAAAGAGAAAAATATAACAGAGCTATAAGTATATGTAGTTCTTGTTAAAGGGCATTAGACTAGTGAGGGTCTTGTAGAAGAGAAGGCATTTTTATGTCATTGAAACAGTTCAAAATTGAATTCCAAGTTGGTGCTTGACATTAGGGGGTTGGTGCTCCTTTCTGTTGCTGTAGATAAATAAGGGGTTGGTGTTCCTTCCTGTGGGTGCTAGAAAATTGTTTGTAAAGTTGGTGCTTTGCAAAGGCTGGATTTGGATGGGAGTCTAAGTCTAATTTTTAAGGAGTAGCCATAACTGGTGAACCTAGTTAAATCATGTGTTGTGGAATGCTCTCTTGTTAATTTGCTTTATCTATTTTTAAGTTCTCTCTGCTTAAGTTTTAAAGAGTTATAGATCTAAATTTAAATAGCTACACTGATTCACCCCCCCCCTCTCAGTGTCATTGTGAGAATATCAATTGGTATCAAAGCTAGGTTCTTGAATAAGATCAATCAACTAAGGTGATCTTGGAAGAAACACAATGGCCGGTGGTGAAGGATTTTCATCCAACAAAACTCCTTTGTTCGATGGAACTAATTACTCTTTCTAGAGACTCAGGATGCAGACATATCTGTGTGCTTTGGGATATAACATTTGGGAGTCCATAGATAGTGGATACACAATACCCTCTACTCCAAAAGATGCTGCTGAGAAGAAAAAGTTTGAGAATAACTCTAAAGCAAAGAATGCTATAATGTATGGGTTAGTAAATAGTGAACTGATAAGGATCATGAACTGTAAAATAGCAAAATACATGTGGGAAAAACTACAGAGCATTCATGAAGGATACAACAAGTTCAAGGAAGCCAAGCTACAAATGCATCGAGCTCAGTTCGAAGCATTAAAAATGAATGACGATGAGAACATAGAGGCTTATATGCTGAGATTCAATGGAATCATTAATGTGATTAGATGACTCGGCAAGGAAATGGAAGATGCGGTCGTCGTGAAAAAGGTACTAAGAACTCTTCACAAAAGATTTGATTCTAAAGTTTCTGCTATAGAAGAAGATAAAGATCTAATTAATTTTAGCATGGATGAAATGCATGGTTCTTTAACTGCATACAAAATGAGAATAGGACAAACTAAGCCCTCAGACAGAGAAGTTATTTTTAAAGCACACAAAAATATAAAAGCTAAACAAGAATCTGAGGAAGGAGAGTCTTCAAATGAAACAGAAGCAAACTTTGTTAGGAAACTAGTAAAGGGAAAAGGAAATTACAGAGGAAAATTACCGTTTAAGTGCTTCAACTGTGGAGGCGTTGGGCACTTTGCAGCTAAATGTCCAATAAATGAGAAAACCAAAAGTTATGAAGGGTCACACCAAGAAATAAGTGGCTGGAAGAAGAAACCACATTTTAGAAAAAGCAACTTCAAGAAGAAAATTTTCATATCCAAGAATGTCAGCTCTTCTGAAGACTGCTCCGATGAGGATTCTGAAGAAGAAGCGGTGAAGCTCTGTTCATGGCATTTGAAGAAAGAAAAAGCAGAGAAAAAATAGGAATGTAATGAAAAACCCGAGGATGAGGCTGAAGTATATCTAGAAGGTGAGTTGGTTGCTGCACTTAAAGAGCTGAGCACGTAAAGGAAAAAGAATAAAAAGGTTTCAAGAAAGCTTGAGGATGCCAATGAAATAATAAACAGCTTGAAAGTACATACAAACAAATTTAAGAAAATGTCTGAAGTTCTCGAAGTACAATTAACTGTAAAAATAGATGAGTGCAGCAAACTAGAAGAAGACATTGTTAGGTTAAGGATGCAGCTAGAGGAGATGAATCAGAACCGAGTTGTTATCATAAGTTTGAAGAAAGTTCTATAAAGTTGGATAAAATTATAAATAACCAAAGGCCTTCAGGCATCAAATTTGGTTTGGGATTCGATGAAGGAGAATCATCAAAGGGATCAAAGTCCATAAATGTAGAACCCATAAAGAAAGAAGATAAGATCAAGGTTGATAAAAAAAAAACAAATCATGCCAAATAAAGCAATAATGCCAGACTCAAGAGGAGTACTGACAAAGATGGATTCACAAAAGTCACACATCAAAGAAGGAGAAGATTCATGGCTCCTACTTCAAAATGGCAAAGACCTTCACCCAGGTTTAATCACTCATTTTCTAGTTATTGTTTTAAATGCAATGCTTATGGTCATAAGATTTCAGATTGCAGTTATAATGTAGCACAAAGGAATTTCACCAATAGAAATGTCTTTTCACCATTGATGGATTATGCAGTAGAATGTTATAACTGTCATAATTTTGGACACATTGCAAGAAACTCTAGAAGCACTTTTGTAGCAAATAAATATCAAGGTAGAAAATCTCAACCAAATGGATTGAAACAAAACAAAAAATTTCCTGAAAAATAGGCACAAGCTAATGAAAGGGAAAAGGCAAAACAAGTAGCCAAAACTGCTATCAAACCAAAATGGAAAGAAAAGAAGAAACTCCAGAAAGAAAAGGAGAAAATCCAGGAAGAAAAGGAATCTTTGATTTTTCAGACTGCTTTTAAAGCACAAAACAAAAATGCACCATGGATACTTGATAGTGGATGCTCCAGTAACATGACAGGTGACAAGCAAAAAATTGAGAAGTTACAAAATTACGAAGGTGGTTCTATGAAATTTGGAAATAATGATGGAGTAAAGATAGTTGGCAAAGGATCATTCAAGATCAGTGATGGAAAGATCAAATCAAAAGAAGTCTTGTTTGTGATTGGTCTGAAGCATAACTTGTTGAGCGTAAGTCAAATCTGTGACAAAGGTCATGAAGTAATTTTTAAGAAGTAGGGTTGTGAAGTGAGAAAATCTAACAGTGGGAAGTTGATTGCTACTAGATCAAGGACTTCTGGAAACCTGTATACTCTCTTAGAGACTTCAGAAGGAGCATGCTTGATTGGACATGAAGATGAAAATTGGTTGTGGCACAAGAGGTTTGGTCATATCAGCTTTGACAATTTGGTAAAAATAAGCTCAAAAAGGGTAGTAAGAGATATACCCTCCATTGGAAAACCACTAAATAGTATTTGTGCTTCATTCCAAAAGGGGAAGAAAACTAGAGCCACATTTAAATCAAATGAGTACTTTACCAACAAACCTTTAGAACTAATACATACTGATTTATGTGGACCCATGAGAACACAAAGTATAAATGGTGACAAATACTTTATGCTATGCATAGATGACTATTCCAGAATGATCTGGATATTCTTTTTGAAGTAGAAATCTAAAGCTTTTGAAATGTTCAAGACTTTCAAAAACCAAGTTGAGAATGAAACAGGAAAGAGGATCAAATGCTTAAGATCATATAGAGGAGGAGAGTTCATATCAGAGGAGTTTGCAGAATACTATCAAAAATATGGGATCAAAAGACAATTTTTAGCAGCAAGGACACCTCAATAGAATGGTGTTGTAGAAAGAAAGAACAGAACTATGCAGGAAATGGCACAAACGATGTTGATTGAGAGAAAAATTGTAGATAGATTTTGGAAAGAGGTAGTCCATACTGCAGTTTATATCCAAAACAGGTGCATGTTGAGGACGCATGAAAGCAAAACCCCTTATGAGCTATGGTTCGACAAGAAGGCAATAGAAAAATACTTCAAAGTCTTTGGCAGCAAGTGTTACATCAAAAGAACTGAAGATAATCTTGGTAAGTTTGAAGATAGAGCTGATGAAGGTATTTTTGTTGGCTATTCATCAAAAAACAAAGCTTACAAATGCTACAACAAAAGTCTAAAGAAAATTGTAGATAATGCCGATGTTAAATTTGATGAAGATAGGAAATGAGCAGTCAGCTGTGAATAAAACTACCCTATTTATGAAGAAGTTATTGAAGGAGATGAAGAAAAGGAAACAAAAGAGAATAAAAAAATTGACCCTGATGATTTAAGTATTGATTCAGAAGTAGAAGAAAACAATAAATTCAAAATAGGAAGCTGGTAGAAAAATCATCCCAGAGAGCAAATTATTGGCAACCCCACAGTTGGTGTTAAGATAAGAAGAAGAGTAGTAAGTAACTACTCCCTTTTATCTAGAATTTAGCCCAAAAATATTGCTAAAGCTAGCACAGATGAAAGTTGGATGAAGGCAATAAATGAAGAACTAGATCAGATTGAGAAAAACAAAACCTGGGAGTTAGTACCAAGGCCTGCAAATAAAAACATAATCGGTACTAAATGAATTTTTCGAAACAAATTGAATGAATACGGATAGGTTGTAAGGAATAAAGCAAGATTGGTCTGTAAATGCTATGCTCAAGTTGAAGGTATTGATTTTGAGGAAAATTTTGCACCAGTGGCTAGACTCGAGGCAATCAAAATGTTTCTGACTTTAGCAGTCCACAGGAATTTCAAAGTTTATCAGATGAACGTGAAATCAGCATTTTTGAATGGAAATCTTGAAGAAGAAGTTTATATTGAGCAGCCAGATGGTTTTCAACTCGGTGATAATCCCAACTTTGTTTGCAAGTTGAAGAAAGCTTTGTATGGCTTGAAATAGGCACCCAGAGCATGGTATGCAATACTAGACAACTATCTCACTAAAAAAGGGTTCAAGAAAGGTATGGTGGATAGTAACTTGTATGTCAAAACAGACAATGGCCATCTTATTGTCGTTGTTGTTTATGTAGATGATATAATTTTTGGCAGCAGCAATGATGAGTCATGTAGAGACATAGCAAATAAAATGCAGAAAGAATTTGAAATGTCTATGATTGGTGAAATTTCATATTTCCTCGATCTGTAAGTTAACCAAAATAAAAAGGGAATTTTTATTTCTCAAGTTAAATATGTGAAAGAAATGCTAAAAAAGTTCACAATGGAGGATTGTAAACTCGTTAGCACTCCCATGACAACAGTTTGCAAGTTGAGCAAGGATGACAAATCTCCAGATGTAGATCAAACCATGTACAGATCTATGATTGGAAGCCTGCTGTATTTGATAGCTACCAGACTAGATATCTTACAAGCAGTATGCATGGTAGCAAGATTTCAGGCTAGTCCCAAAGAGACTCATGTGATAGCTATAAAAAGGATTTTTAGGTATCTCAAGAGTACTATGGAGTATGGGTTATGGTACCCAAAAGGTAAGGACTTCACTCTTATTGCATATTCTGATGCAGATTGGGCAGGATGTATAGATGACAGAAAGAGTACAAGTGGAGGTGCATTCTATCTTGGAGACAAAGTTGGTAGCATGGCACAGCAAGAAACAAGAATCAGTCTATCTATCCACAAAGAAAGGCAGAATACATTGTAGCAACAACATGTTGTACACAGATTTTATGGATGATACAAACCCTGAAAGATCTTGGCATTAACTTCAAAGAACCAATTTTAGTTAAATTTGATAATACCAGTGCTATTAACATCTCAAAGAATCTGGTTATGCATTCTCGCACCAAAAATATTACAATATAGTATCACTTTTTGAAGGATAAAGTTGTAGAAGGTGAGGTTAAATTGGATTTTGTTCCAACTACAGAGCAAGTAGCGGATATATTCACTAAACCGTTGCCCAAGGAAGTTTTTGAATACCTTCGTAGTAAGTTGGGAGTGGTCACACTACCCAAGAACTGACTAGCTATCGGGAACACATTCTTAGGGGGAGCATTTATATATTTGATTACCTGTATGCTCATATTTGTAATTTTTGATAACTGTAATATTGTGTGCCTGAGAATGTTGTGCATGGACTCAGGGGGAGTCTGCAACAACCCTTTGGTATTATTGTCAAAGGGGGAGAAGAATTACTGGAAATTGCACATGTGTTGCCAACAATTCCAAAGGGGAAGATTGTTGAGCAAGGTGCAGAAACAGTATTGTCATTGTTGTCAACACAGACAGATAGATCAATTGATGATACAGTGGATAGAAGTTCAGAGGTCAGTCAAAGCATGTACAATGAATTTTCAAGAAGACAAAAGTGGCCCAGATTCAAAGGATCAAAGAAAAAGACAAGTAAGAAAACATGTCGCGATATCGCGACATGTTTTCTGTCGTGATTTCGTGACATATCGGAGGAGAGAGAAAATGCTGGCAAAACTATCACGATTTCGTGACATATAGGAGGAGAGAGAAAATGCTGACAAAACTGTCATGATTTCACGACCTATTTGAGGAGAGAGAAAATGCTGGCAAAACTATCACGATTTCGCGACATATCGGGGGGGTTCAAGGTCTCAAACCCTCCCCAATAATCACATCAAGTAGTTGAAAAACTTGGGGGGTTCAAGGTCTCACACCTTCCCCAATAATCACATCAAGCAATAAATCAACTAAGGGGATTCAAATTATTCCACCTTCCCCAATAATCACATCATCAACACCAACTAGGGGGATTCAAAGTCTTCCACCTTCCCTAGCAATCACGTCATCAACACCAACTATGAGGGGTTCAAGGTCTTACAACTTACCTAATAATCACATTAAGAAATTGACCAATTAGGGGGATTCAAAGTCTTCTACCTTCCCTATAAATCATGTCATCAATACCAACTAGGGGGGATTCAAAGTATTCCACCTTATTTAGCAATCACGTCATCAACACCAACTAGGTGGGGTTCAAGGTCTTACACTTTCCCCAATAATCACATCAAGTAATCAACCAACTAGGGGATTCAAAGTCTTCCATATTCCCCAAAAATCATGTCATAAACATCAACTAGGGGGATTCAAAGTCTTCCACCTTCCCCAACAATCATGTCATCAACACCAACTAGGGGGGTTCAAGGTCCCACACCTTCCCCAATAATCACATCAAGTAGTCAAAAAACTAGGGGAATTAAAAGTATTCCACCTTCCCCAACAATCATGTCATCAACACCAACTATAGAGGTTCAAGGTCCCACATCTTTACCATCAGTCACATAAAACAATCAATCAAGCAACTTAGAGGATGTTCGAGATATCACACCTACCCAAAAAATTACATTAAACATTCACATTTCAAATCATCTACTAGGTTCAAAAGGTTGTGCCCTTTGCCTTGCATTCAAAAATATAACACATCCAATTCCATTTAGTTTCCTACATTCATCAATTCAATTCATTAACTTAGATCCTCAAGTGAACCTCGTATCTAGTGATATACTCTAGTCACCTAGCGGTTGTAGTGACTAGTTATCCATGCAATATAGTAGGATGATTAGATTACCATATGGACACTTGTCATTACATCAATTCAAAAGGCTCCAAATGAACCAAGCTCCTTTGGTCAAATTCACTTCAAAAGTCTCCAAAGAAACCAAAACTTCTTTGGTCACAATCAATCTAAAAGTCTCCAAAGGAACCAAAACTCCTTTGGTCATATTCAATTCAAAAGGCTCCAAAGGAACCACATCCCTTTGGTCAGTTCAACTCAAAATACTCCAAAGGAAGCATCCCTTTGGTCAATTCAACTCAAAAGACTCCAAAGGAAGCATTTCTTTGGTCAATTCAATTTAAAATGCTCCAAAGCAACCACACCCCTTTGGTCAAATTAGTTCAAAAGGCTCAAAAGGAACCAAACTTCTTTGGTCAAAATATCCTTGAGTGAACCTCATGTCTAGTGATATACTCTAGTCACCTAGAAGTTGTAGTGACTGATTATCCATGTATTCTAGTAGGATGAGTAGATTATCGTAAGGACACTCGTCATTACATCCATTTAAAGGCTCTAAAGGAATCAAGCTCCTTTGGTCAAATTCACTTCAAAATGTGCCAAAGGAACCAAAAATCCTTTGGTCACAATCAATCCAAAAGGATCCAAAGGAACCAAAACTCATTTGGTCACATCAATTCAAAAGGCTCCAAAGGAACAACATTCCTTTGGTTAGTTCAACTCAAAAGACTCCAAAGGAAGAATACCTTTGGTCAATTCAATTCAAAAGGCTCCAAAGAAACCTACACCTTTGGTCAAATTAATCCAAAAATCTCCAAAGGTACCCCAATTCCTTTGGTCAAATTCAATCTCAACAAGGCTTTCAAAAGAATCAAAGTGCTATAATCTCAACTCCCTAAGAAATCCATGTGGCTGGACTGCTCCATGGGATAGAGATGTACATTTCCTTCTTCCACTCAACCTTAAGTGATCTTTGTACCTAGTGATTTACTCTAGTACCCTAGCAATTGTAGCGATTGGCTATCCATACGATCTGGTAGGAGGAGTAGATTACCATAAGGACAATAATTATTATCACAATTCAAAATGCCCCAAAGGCACCTACCCCTTTGGTCAAATCAATCAAAAATGCTCCAAATATACCCAAATTCCTTTAGTAAAAAAAAAAATCAATCAAAAAACATAAAAACCACAAAAACAATATAACCTCCCCCCCCAAAAAAAACCTAAAAACCATCAAATAAAAAATCTCAAGTGAACCTCATAACTAGTGATCTACTCTAGTCACTTAGTGGTTGTAGTGATTGGCTATCCATGCAATCCGGTAAGATGAGTATATTACCATAAGGCCACTAAAAAAAAAAAAAAGCAAAAAGCTTCAAAGATACCTCAATTCCTTTGGTCAAAAACAAATTTAGTAGGCTCCTAAAAGAATAGAAGTACTCTCATATCAACTCCCTAAGAAAGCCTTATGGCTGGACTACTCCAAAGGATAGAGGTGTACATTTTCTTCTTCAACTTAGCCTCAATCGATCCTCGTATACAGTAACTTATCTTATACACCTAGCAATTGCAGTGACTAATTATCCATTCAATCCGATTAGATGGGTAGGTTACCATAAGGTCCTTGAATAATGATTCACCTCAAGAAAGAATCAAATTGTTATCATCTCAACTCCCTAAGAAAGCCATGCGACTGGACTACTCCAAGGGATAGAGGTGTACAATTACCAATAATGGTTAAAATCACAATTGTAATAGGATTTTCCCCCTTCCACATTTACAAAAGTCCTAAAAACACCCAAAACAATTCATCTTGGTCAAACGACTCATCATTTTTATCACTTAACATCTCCTCATAGACTCATCACTTCAAGGGGTAGATAATATCTATAATTCTAGTCTCATATCAAGTCAATACTCAAAATACTCAACCATGCAAATTAAGTTCATTCAATAATCATTACCAAAAACTATCATACGCCCTTTTTTTGGGGCAAATCACAAGAAAAAATCTTAATCAAGCAAACACTTGGTATACCTAAAGCCTAAAGTGTAGACTAAATCATGTTTGCCCATGGATGGAAGGTTTTTCCAAAATTATGTTAAGCAATTTTTTGAAAGTAATGATTCAATAATGTGTATATGATTGAGGCAAAAACCACGTTGAATTTTATTTATGACCATCTTACACAACTCTCCTTCAAATGCAAATGGCTTCAAAAACCCCCTCAAATCAACACAAATGCATTCAAATCATCATCTCACATCATCATCATCTCAAGTGAACCTTGTATCTAGTGATTTACTCTAGACACCTGGTGGTTGCAATTATTGGTTATCCTTGCAATCCAGTAAGATGGGTAAATTAACATAAGGGCACTTATTCAAAATCATTTCATATCATCATATTTGAAATTAAATTAGTTTGGTCCCTCAAATTTTTAGTGATCTACATTCAAGTAAATTTGCCCAAAGTTATCATTAATGCCTTCTTCATGGGGTTACAAAACATGGAAAATTCATACTTCATAATTTTGCATTAAGGAATTTGACATAGTCACTAGGACAATGGGCTCCTAGGGTGATTGGTTTCTTTATTTCACCATCTTGCATGTGAATCATACCAAAAGGCAAATTTGTGACAACACAGGTCCACCCCAAACTTGGGGTATCCAACTTGATCTTGATTTCCAACATTTACATCCATATCATCCACCCATTTTCATCATCCACATTTGGTAAATTGGCTTGTAGGTTTCATTCTTTACCCATTCATCAATTGAGGGGGTAGGCAAAAAAATCAAAATTTTCAAAAATCATTCATTCTGGTGTGATGAGAATATTTGAGTCCATCTAATAAGGATAGGTGTCTCTTGTTTTTGCACCACATTGTGTTTTACACAACACGGTATAAAAAGAGGCATCTGTAGACACAAAAACCTAGGTATTTGCAAAACCACATTCACATTGCATATTCCAAGTCTGCATAATAAAATATATGCCTAAGTTCAAACTTAGGCATATAATTCTTGCACATTGTTAATTCACATAGCACATGCTAAACCTGCATAATAAAATATATGCCTAAGTTTAAACTTAGGCATATAAAATCCTGCACATTAAAAGTATTTTCTAGATTTTCTAAATCTAGAAAATCCACCTCGGATGCCCTGCATACTCACTAGAAATGTGTCCTAGCCACATAACCACCACCCATGTCACCCTTGTCCCTTCACATAAGATATCTCTCACACCTCACTCCACTTGCACCTACCCACATGCCACCACTCCACCTAAGTAAGACACTCTAAGTGACTCAAAGTAAATTACTAGGATAGGTGGTTGTCCGGTCCCTACCACTTGGTAGCCCTGGCTTTCCACCTATTGTTTTCCTCAAAAAACCAAACTTACCTATAAAATCAACACCATTCCATCAAGCAAAATGAGGTTGGAAAGGACACTGCTATGTTGCCAAAATCATTGCAGGAAATCACCAAAATTCATGGAAATCGTATCGTCGAGGTCCCAAATCATAGTTTCAATGTTACTATCCTTCCTACAAAATCACTCTCCAACATTTACATAGTCTCTCAACCACCATCCCATGGTTTCTCAACCACCCTCTCGTGATTACACAGTTACAACCATGGGCCCGTGTTTGCACAAAAACCACCAAACTTATTTTGGCCATATCTCACTCATTTGAATTCAGATTGAGATAAAATTTTAAGGGTAGGTTCCTAACAACCCTGGAACATCTCCACCAATTTTTAGGTCATTTGGAGTAGCAGAGAACCAAATTCCTACCCATATTTTTCCATATTATCCTGCGCACCTGCGGTTACTCAAAAAAGTGTTTTCAGCACTTCTAGACACAAATCAGACAGGTAAGAATACAACAAGGTATTTTATTTCATTATTTTCTATATTATGCATTGTTTTACATATTATACAAGAATTTAATTTTGGTATTGTATAGCTTTCCATTTATGTTAAAAGGGGATTCACACCATGGAAACCCTTCATATGCTATTAACCCTCTTTTGGTAGGACATGTGTGCAAGAGACAGGTATTTGAGCAACTGCTGAAGCTGGAGTGGTCCATCATAGGATAGACAAAACCACTCACCACTTGGTTGTAGCAGAGAAGACCTAAGACACCATCATAATTTTTATTTGGCAAAAGGGGACATTTCTCCCTTTCTCTACCCATTGTAATTTGAGAGCAAGCATAGTGTAATCACACCCTTGCACATTCGGTAAAAAAGTATTGGAAATAGATATCAAGGCTCCATTAAAATTTAATACAAATATTATTTTCATTGCCCTTTGCTTGTTCCTTTATTTTATTATTTTGTGTTGTCTTATTTGCTTACACATTTCATTCCAAAATACTTGTTGTTTGTAACATTTAAATAAGTACAACCATTTAACTATTATCCACACACTAAAATAGCCCCTTAAAAAAGTATTTGAATCCAAAATAAAGAAATATGTGACAACAAAATAAACTTCTAACCATATTATTACTTAATATTTGATTCATATAGTGAATTTATAGAGTAAATCTAAATAGGATGTTTTCCTAGACATTGTAAATTTTGCATATGCTACTATCAACCCTTTTCCTATATATTGATCACAATATTAACAAAACTATATGAATGCTTTATGAGAGGGTAATTGTGTATATGTTTTTTGTGATGCTATATTGTTTACATGTTGTTTATTTCTAATTCTATATTTTTAGGATAAAATTTCATTTTATTTTAATATCTATTACAAATTGTTTCGATGATTCTTGAATTATAAATTATAAATATTTAAATACATAGCTTTGCCAAATATGCCTTAACAACCATCCATGTGAGGATGGAAACTAACTAGACTCATATGGTACTTGTGAAGTTGAGAATAATAGTTTGAGTTGGTTATGACATGTTCCATATGAGAAGTAATTGGTAACTACCCTTAATATCATGCTTTCTTGTGAGGGGTAGTTGATAAATCCCATAGCTATCATTCTACCTAAACTATGATGGCATAACTTCTAACATTCCCCCTTATTACATCATTGTTTAGAATTTATTAGAGGAAATTTTGGAATGCTTCAAACTTGATTCATCCATATGGCTTGAAGAAGATGTTTGCATGTTGTTCTTGAGTAGATCTTTTTTTTTTTGGTTTTTGGCTCTTGAGTAGAGGAGAATCCCCCCTCCCATTCAACATGATCCAAATATTTCTATGGATGAAGAATACTTAAGCAATAGTGGGATTGGCCTCACTTTACTTATCCAAGGATATATATGATTTATTCTATCCATGGTCATAAAATATAATTGGACACATACTATTATGCCCATCATATATGATTGTAACATACATCTAATTATATATTATCAATTGGATTGGTCCTTACTAATTTTAATCTTAAGTGAGGCATATGCCTTTACTTGTCCATATATTTGTGAACTCTCAACTATTGGCTTTATTTACTTCTTCAATTGTGAGTGTCCTTATGAGAACTTCCTCATCCTACCAAATTGTAAGGATAACCAATTATTGCAACCACCAAGTGTAATAAAGCAGATCACTACTTACAAGGCTTGTTCTATTGATTCTACATCAAGCCTTCATTTTTCTTGTCTTTGCATAACTTCAGTTACCTAGTGCTTATTGGATATAATTTGTAAAAATGTGCTTATCAAGTGTAGTATTTAACTTTTAGAAGAGTTCACATTTCCTCCCCCCTTAATGTAAACTTTTTAATTGCACAATATTAAGAAGTTTCGGGTACCATAATTCATGCTCTCCTAGTATATAATGTGTTTTTCATCATCATTGATTTTACCTTTGTGAATAGGGACCACTACTATTCACAAAGAATTAATTTTTGAATAAATTTAAGAAATATGTGCCTCTACTAATGTATTCATATGGATAATATTTGTCAAGTAATTTTTATATATCTATAGTTGATGAGATATAACCTATTTGTATCATAAGTTTCAATAAAAATATGATATATTGGGGTGCCATAGGCTCCAACCTTCTACTTCTTGTCATTTCTTTTTATCTGTTTTCTTTGATTTATTATTGTTATCTTTAAATTTCTCTTTAATTATTTTTGGACTTAATGGTCGTGAATGTATATTTTGACACATTTCTAGAAAATATTATAAATTCAAACACACAATTCTATAATAGGTCTATAAATTGATGTCACATTATGTAGATCTTGAAAAATAATGCAATCTAAAAAATGTGGGCTTCAAAGCCTTTTATATGCAAAACATATGACCTATAAATGGTTGGATATACTAGCACTTAAAATTAAAAAATAATCAGTGCCAATCCTTAGAAAACTTTCTGTCAAATTAGGTGCTATCACTTGGTAGGTCCTACAACTAATATTTATCCCAAAAATACTGGTTACAACCTACTTTTAACAATTGTACTTATGTGATTGGTCAGGGATCCTCTTCACAAACACACATATGTATATATATATATATATATTATATTTTAAATGATTCATAGCTATAAGGGCTAACAACCTTACTCATGTAAATAGGTGAATAAAATAGTGTGTCATACATACTCCTAAAGAACAAGGAGAGGAGATAATTAAAAACCACATTTTATTGTAGCATACCTTTGAATAAAATGGGCTAGTATTGAGGCCAAGTTACCAACCACTACACTCGTTTTGCTACTAGAGTTGGAATGGGTTGCAATTACCACATGTATACCATCCATCAATTAGATGCTTACCAAAATTGCATGTGGGGTTTGCATTGCTAATCATAATACCATAGACAAAAAATGTGACCATTGTGCCATCGAAATTGGTGGGATTGGGAAGTAAGTGACTATATGGTAAGCCTTTTGATTATAGAATAAATGTATAAATTTTTATCAAAATTTAAATTGAAGACCTCTAGTTAACAAGGAAATATGCCAATCATTATGTTGCAACCATATGTGGAGAGAATCATGTAAGGCCATCTACTAGAAATATAAGGGGAGAACATATACAATCCAATGTTGCCCATGGCCAAAACCATTGTAAAAGAAGATTTTCTTCATAGACCTATCAAACCTAGAGCTCACCCCTGTGATATGAGAACTCAAATCCAATGCATTTACTATTATGATGGTCTCTTCAATGCAAAAAATGTCATGGAAAATAATAAAAAAAGAAAAAGGAATATGACCTTAGTTATTAAAATATAAATAATATGAAAGAGAAGTTTAAGAATGATCTACTGTAAATAGTGAGCACAATTACCATTACATTATCAATACAAATGTCCATCACTCGTTTTCACCTACTATTTGGATGATAGACAAGGGTGTAAAGTAGAGCAAGAAATATTGGATACTACCTACTTTTGAATAGAAAATAATAGGTTGAAAATTGAACTTATGTGATTTGTCATGGATCCTCTTAACACACACACACATATACATATTAGTGCACCATACATGCTCTTTAAAAGTATGGACACAAGATAATGAAAAAAATATTTGATTGTAGCATACCTTTGAATAAAAGGGGCTAGAATAGAGGTTCAACTTTAGGACATGAGATCCATAATCCAAGTTACCAACCACTACATAAATGTTTCTAGTAGAGTTAGAAAGGGACACAATTCTTACTTGACTACGTGTACACCATCCATCAACTAGATGCCTCTAAAATATGTTTCAAGATTCAAAATACTAACCATAGTACCACAAAAAACTAACCTAACCAATATGCGATTGGATCTTGGTGGGATTGGGGGATAAATGACTATATGATAAGCCTTTTGATTAGAAATCCAATTGTGCAAAAAATTATTTATGGGTGGTTAAAATATTGTAACACATTCATTTGCTACAAGGCTAAGAGGAGAACACATATTTATCCAATGCTACCCATGGCTAGTGCCCTTGTAAAAGAAGATTTTTTTCATAGACCTATCAAATTTAGAGTTCAACCCTTCTGATATGAGCACTCAAAGCCAATGTATTTACAATTATGCCAAAAGGATTACATAAGTGATTCCCATAGGATTTTTAAAAAGGGTTTTACCTACCTTGAAATCCAATTCTTGAACAACAGTTACTAACCTTTAGGTATGAATCTTGTTAGATAGTCTTGTCCTTCTCCATGGAAGGAAACAAACCAATGGTCAATGGATTTGATTGCACATGCAAGGATGTGTGTGTGTGTGAGAGAGAGAGAGAGAAAGATATATATAGAGAGTAAATAGTGTATGCCCATAGACATATCATAATATTGTTCGCTTTGGAAGCTAAGTACTTAATATAAAATGACCACAAGATCTAAAATAAAGTTGCAATATGAAATGTATGATAATGGAAATATTATAAATATATAAAACTCATAAATAACTTTAGAAATAACTCATAGAAATGCCATTAACAAATGCTCACAAAAATTGTATCTCCATTGAATAAAGACCTATTGAGTGGAAATTTTGCCCAATTGCAAAATCCCCATCACAGTTAGGATTTTCAAATGAAAACCCTCTCTTGTAAAGAAATAAACATTTCTCCAAGGTTCCTTTTACTTAATGCATGTTTGTATGTTATGAAAATGTGTCAAATAAGTGCTTAGAATACCTTAGTGATTTGCAAATAACTGTTAACAAGGGGTCTATGTTGGTAATATTTTATTATGCTATGCTATTGATTGTTCATGAAACTTAATAAAATGATGAGTGAGTTGATTTTTATGTTGCTTTAAACATGAAAGAAAATGATCCAAATGATTAACCTTGAAATATAATAAAATTTGAAAACCTTTATAAATTAACCCCTCTTTGATGAAATTACAATTTTCATAAAGGGAAATAAAACTACGGCCTTGAAAACAATGGCCTTTTGAATGCCAAATAAATTACCCCATTTAATGAAATTTATTGCTTGAAAATGAAATACAAAGCTTGAAATACAAAATAAAACTTTTTGAAATTATAAAATTCCTTGAAAATATGAACTTTATAAATAATTTTATAATTTCCACCATGCTTCAAACTAAAATTGAAATTGCTTTAATAAACAACTTAAAGCTTATTCTTTGAACCTGTGCATCTCTCTTTTTGAATTTTATTTTTTTACATTTTTTATTTAATTTGGAAAACTTAAAAAAAATGAAAAAAGAGGGCTAAAGAAATAAAACAAAACAAAATGAAATAAAAACTTTAAAATTTCCACAGACCCTCCAACATTTGTATCCTGCAAAACCAACATTTAACATTTAATGTGATCTGAATTCACATAATATGACATTTAATGCAGTGCAATCTTCTAAGGATAAATGTAATATATTGAAAAATAAGAAATGAGTTAACCATCATTATGTATAAAACTCATGTATTTCCAAAATATTACAAAATATAGATTTTCAATAAATTTTGAAAAATACAGAATACTCTATTTTGAAATGGCATCCCATGTGAAATGCTATACTTGAGCGTAGAAGGATAAGCTCCAAAAATTCATCTTCTGCTAATGTTATGCTTCCTGTGCAATTTTCCTCCAAATCTCCAACCCCTTTCAGTCCTGTAATGACATATTTAATATTTTTATTTGGTTTTCATTTCCTTTTTGTTTCGCAACTTCTTCATTTGATAACCGATGCAACCTCCTCCTTTTAGTTTCATTTTTGTAACTCTTTTAAAACATTCATAATGTATTGTAAGCCTTGCATGACATAAATGTTTGCGCATACGACATGAATATAATCTAACCGTTTTCTTTTCTTAATGGACCATTAATATACCCATGCATATATCACATAACATGCCTCCATCTAATCTACATATCACCCCTTTTATTCATTTGGATATAAATCATTAATTTTATATAGTCAATCCCAGGAACCTAATGCATTGGTTTCAATAATATTCTCCGTATTTAAGCCCGCACTACGTGATTAACTCTACCTGTTGCATTGACATTTAATAAAACTACTTACTGCTTGCGTTCATGGCTACCAAATATCACACGGTTTTCCCTACATTTTGGAATCATCTACTTGGTTGTATTCAATAGCTACCTCCAATACCAATATCCCTTTGCTACATACTAAATACCACACTGCTTACACCATCACCCGATAACTGTCGCTTATTCCACAAACACATCCAACTGTTTTGATGTCCCCCATGTCTTTTGAAATTCCATGTTATCTGGTGATGATCCAAACCACATTGTCACATCATCCTTCTATCCGTTCATTGATCGTCGTTCATCATATGTCAAATATACATTCTTCGAAAACCTCCATGTCACAGTGGTGTGTCCCTTTCTCATCATCCTACTCTTCATCAATGTAAATGGGTGCCTTCGTCCAACCTTGTTGTATGCTTCGGTCAGAAATTACCCCTGCCAATTCATTGTTCCTTTGTTGTTCTTATCACACACTGCACATTCACTACAATGACTACGGTGCTCAACAATCTTCTTTTAACCGATTCACATGATTTTATGTTCTCATACAAATTGTTTATTTCCAGTGACATATTCCCATGTTAGAATTTCCCACCACTTTAATATCTCTTCTACAACACCTGAAGACTGTGCACATTGTGTTTTGTAAATATTCCAGCGGAGATGAGAAATAGGACCCTACGTTCTCACATCTATGTCATGGTCTAAATCTGCATCCATAACATAGTTTGTCCCGTAGACACATAACTCGTCAGCTACTACCATCTTGAAAACCATGTTGCTCATAGCCAAACCTGCAAAAATATTTAAAAAATCATTTTATTAATATTCACTTTATTAAATTTGAAAAGATTTGAAAATATTCTGAAATCAAACATTTAAAATATCATGATAAAATATATTTTATAATTACCTTTCTTTTAAGGTATTACAAAACTTATAATTTCATAATATTTTAATTTATTTAAACTCATAACATTACAACTTTGAGAAAAATAAACAAAACTATTTTAAACTAAACATTTTAATACAAAAATAAAATAAACAAACATAAACACATTTACATAAACACAATAACAAAAATGAATAAAGAAAACAAAAATCAACATTAAACTTAAGCTCCATGATGTCAAAAAGTTATTCCATCAACAAACTAACAAATAACAAAGGCACAAAGTTTTAAATTTTCAAGTGGGTCCCCAAATTTGGGGCGTTGTGATATGGTCACACAAAGACCATACTTCCATACTCTCTCTTCTTACAATACATATGTCTATTCCACACACACACTAATAGACATGTATATAATGGAATGTGTCTCTTCATAAGGAGTACTCTTAGCCTTCACTCTTCTACAGACTCTTCATCTTCCTGCTCTATGGACTTGTGCACATGGACTATTATAAACTTTTACATTACCAAATTATTTTGCACACTTTAATAATACTTGTGGATTTATTACATTGCATAAAGTAAATACTCACACTCTAATCTAGGACACTCTCCTAATCTAAAGATGTACCCAAGGTGGTACATTAGCATGTACCAAATAATGTAATATATTCCATCACCTCCCTATATTACGTTATTTGGTTATTGAAGACTTTAGTCTTCAATATGGTCTTGATATTTTAACTCACTTTGCATTGTATATATTTATTATCAGGTTCTTTCTCTTCTTGCTTGTCTTCACCATTGATGCCAGTTTGTAAGTTTTTAGATGATATCACATTGTCATTTGATTTTTGCAAAAACACTTTCTCTTTACCTTTTTCCTCCATATCATAAATATTATTTTGAACATAACCTTCTAAGCATTCACTTATGACATCATTATAGGACCTTGAATTAGATGAACATGAAACATCAATATTACATGAAGAATGAAATAATTTTTCTAAAAATTATTCATCCACTTTTTATTTCTTCTTAAGGGATTCAATCAACTCCTTTTGTTTCAAGTTCTTCTCTTTGTGATTTTTAAGTGTAAGCAGTGCCATGTATATTATATTAGCAATATTTAAAGGAATCATAACACTATCTTTATTATTGTCAATTATGAAACAACATTCTTGCATGTAGATAGTATTCTAATGTCTCAAAATTTTCTTCTAATGCTTTTGTAAATGAAACTTGAGACTAAATCTAATTTTCCTTTAGACTTTTTAATCAAATCTTTGATCCCAAGTTTTATGACATTTCTCTTTTCTTTTCTGACAATATTCTCTATATCATTATTTAATGTATTCTTTGAGGTAGACATCCTTATTCCTCCTTAGTTATTAAGAACACTTTTTTTTCAATTTTCAACCTTCCAAATAATTAAACCTTATATCTCCCAATTTTGAATATATTATCTTTTCTTGATAAAAATTTCCAACTTCTAAATCTTGAGTTGATTTTGAGTATATGAACAAATACTATTTTCAACTCTTCAAGTTTTGTAGTATACCTTGTTCTTCCTAATCTCAAAAAAAGAAAGACAACTTTTGATAAGGTATTTTTAAATATCTAAACCTTTGAGGTAATTTCAGTTTTCAAAACTTCAATCTTTATGTCTCTTTAATTTTTGAATTAGAGACTAAATATCAATTCAATTTTCTACTTTTCAAACAACTATGTTGAATTCCTTTTATCTCCCAAATATCAATAATATGGTTTCTAAATTTCCCAATCCTATGTTGGTGTTAGAAATTTTATAAAAAATATATTTGCAAGTTTTGTATTCCTAATTTGATGTTGAAATCCTTATTTCTCCAAAATAGCAATATTTTAAAATATTAAATATGCTTCACAAAACTTAATAAATTGATTACAAAACTTTACAAAACCTTCCAAAACCTTTGAAATTATTTTCCAATATCTCAAAAATAATTTTATCCCTTTTTAATACTTTCCAAAAGTAATTAATCTCTTTCTAAGGTATTCAATTTTTGACTTAAAGCCTTATCTCTCCATAAATTAAATTAATCTATGTTTAATTAGATTAATTCTATCTTAACCTTAGAAAATAATAATTAATCTAAACCTTATGGCTCCAATCCTTTGGCAAATAAATAATTTCAGCCTTACCTCCAAAATAGGCATGCAATACACAATCAAAGGAGTTTGACTTGCCCTAAGAATACACTACTCCACGACGTAACTCATTTTTACCTCATGTTCTGAACTCTACCATACTCAGGTGCATTAATTCCTCCTTCTACTATGCTAGGCTATTGTCTATGTATGGAGTTTAACTCCCATGCATTTATGGAGCTCCTCTAGATCATTTGAATGCTCCTTGGTAGTTGGTTTTAGACTATGACTTCATTCTCCAACTCTTCACCACTCAATATTCCAATATTCTAGATTTTATTGTGAGTGATTGGTGCTTCTCCTTCCAAAATTCCAATTGTCTTCTTAGCTCCTACACATTGCAAATGGTACATTGCGTACCTTATATTATCATATTCTTTTCGCCCAAGCATTTCAACCTGAATCTCATCCATGGCATAAATTATGGATGTCCCTTCATTTCTTCTCCTTTGGAAAACTATTGGAATTTGTATGAAGTCTATTTGGCTCACCAAAAAATATTCTTTGCTAATGTTGTAGCTTCCTCAAATGTCTCTTCATTTTCTCATGAAAAATGCTTCACCTTTGACATCCCAAAAACCTCCTCAACATATCTGGTGGACATGAAGTTAAGAATTTCAATAGTAGGTGGCTTGCTTAGGCTAGAATGGTGGCTAGTGCTTCTGCATTGATGAATCTCTTCCTTAAATTTGTTGTCAACCAATGCTGACTGATAACATTGGCATGGATTCTTCTCCAATATGGTGGTGCCTCATTTCCTTGGTTGTTTCACTACTCCTCTGATGGCTTCTCTTCACCAAGATTTGCTATAAATTTTACCTGCACTTTATGGTGTTTTTGAATGCTCTAAGCTTACCTTGTCCTTGTGCACTTATTCAATATCTTGATTTTCTTCATCTAGAGTTATAAATTATGTATTTTATTGGCTATATATCATGCTCTAAAAATAATGCTTTCTTCCTTATAACTCCTACTTCTTATGCAATATCTAATCTACCTTTTGTTGTTAAAATATGCAGGTTTGAATGTAACCAAGATGCCTTCTTGGAGATACTTTACTTCCTTTCTTTTGTTGGTTTTAATAACTCTAATATGGTGCTCTCAAACAACTTAAAATAAACTAGTTTTAATGTTGGGATAATAAACTTTTATAGCACCAATATTTCAAACCTTTTCTAGCCTCCTTTTATAATTCACCTTTTTGGTGATTTTGATTTACCTTTTTATATATTAAATTTTTATACTTTGTATCTCTACTTTATTTCACTTTGCTGCTCTAAAATTTTCAATTTTGCAGCTGTAATTGCTGCCTAAATATCACCTTGCTTGCTGTCCAAATGGCTATTACTAGATGCTAAATAAAAATTTCTTTTACCTTTTCAAATTCTTCTTTGAATTTGCCTTATTTGTCTTTATCTTCTCTAATTTTTATAGCTCCAAATGTTGCCTTCTTGCTGTGTGCAGGTTCAATTCTCCTCCAAATGTGTTCTCTCGAACTCTAAAATTTATAGCTTCAAATACTGCCAAATATTCATTTGCTTTGCTGTCCAAACATTTTTCAAATATACCCCTAAGTTCTCCAAAATGTATATCTCTTTTCTCCTTCTAATGTTGCCCAATTTTGCAGCTTGAATCTCTTCAAATTGATGCTTCAAAAATTTGGTTTCTCCTCCTTATATTGCTATCCAAGAATATCTTCTAACTCCAATTTTCTGCTTAATATTTCTTTTCAAAAATATTCAAATGTCTAAATCCTTATCTTTTATCTTACTATCCAAAAATAGCATTCAATTCCTTCAATTTGCTACCTTGTTTTTTTGTCAAGCCTTCCTTCAATTGGCTATTAAAGGGCTCTTCAAAATCTACCAAATATTATCCAAATCATAGCTTTATGCCTTCTTCAATTTTTTGTTCTATGATCCTTCAACTCCTTCTACAATAATAAAAAATATATTTCTCTACAAATCAACCTTTGAAAAACTTCGTGGTTGTCCTCAAAATTGTTGAAATAGTGGCTTCTTCAATTCTCATTTCTCCTTCAATCTTTTTTGTTCATTTTAATTTCAAATTTGGCCTCTTCTTCTAGAATCTTCCTCAAGAATTTGAATGTATTAAGATATTAAAAAATACTTTCCAAAATATGACAAACTTCTTGCCAAATCCTTTTTCCTTTTGGGATTATTTTCAGATGACGATAATTATCCCAAATTCTTCTTTTTAGGAGCTTATCTTGCTTACAATATTTTATCATGAACTTTCGACAAATCTCCTCCAATGGCCACTTCATTTTTTTTCAATAGGGATTTCTCTAGACTTCTTCTTCTTCCTATCCAAATTACCTTAAGACATCTTCCCTTGGGTATTCTACTTCAATAGCTTCTCAATTATTTTCCTCAAAACTTCAATGAGACCTTTCTTTGGTCTCTTCAATCTTCCAACTATGGAAATTCTGCAATGAGATCTCTTCCTTAGATCTTAAAATTTTTTTGCTTCTCAAATTTGTAGTAGGATCTTTTCATAGTCCTTCTCTATCTTCAATATTCTATATTCTATCTTCCAAATCTATAAATTCTTCAATGTGACCTCATTCTTTGGTCTCTTCAAAATTTAATTTATTGTCTTCAATTCATAGTCTTCATTATTCTATATAGATCTTCTTCTTGAGTCTCATTAATCTCTAATATTCAATAAAGCTCCTTTTGTATCTTTCTCTCTTCTCAAAATTTTCAATGGGACATCCTTATTGGGTCTCTTAATCTCATCAATATCAAGGTCTATCTTCAAGATCTGCAAATTTCCTTCTATTCCAATTTTGCTCTTGGAATAGGTAAATCTTCAACCTTCACTGGTTTCTCCTTAACCAACAAAAATATCCTTTTCAAATTTAAAACTTGTGCAAGTCAAAACCTTGTTGTGGCTCTGATACCATTGTTATATTTTGAAGCTAAGTACTTAAGATAAAATAACCACAAGATCTAAAATAAAGGTTGCAATCTGAAATATATGATAATGGAAATATTCTAAATATATAAAACTCATAAATAACTTTAGAAATAACTCATAGAAATACCATTAACAAATGCTCACAAAAATTGTATCTCCATTGAATAAAGACCATACTTTCATACTCTCTCTTCTTACAATACATATTTCTATTACACACACACACTCTCTCATATATATATATAATGGAATGTGACTCTTCATATGGAGCATTCTTGGCCTTCACTCTTCTATAGAATTTTCATATTCCTACTCTATGGACTCATGTGCACATGGACTATTATGCATATTTAAATTACCAAAATACTTTGCACACTTTAATAATACTTGTGTATTTATTACATTGCATAAATTAAATACTCACACTCTAATATAGGATACTCTCATAATCTAAAGATGTACCCAAGGTGGTACATAAGCATGTACCAAATAATGTAATATATTCCAACAAATATTTCACATATACCACACACTAATACAATGGAGACATTATTGGAGGTATTTATAATGATATAAAATATACAATTAGACGTTAACTTCAAGCTAGCATAACTTGAATTTGAGGTTATATTACAATTTAAGAAATATATTGCATCCTTTAATCAAGGTTATCCATAGAGGTGGATTAAACAATATCACTGAGGATGAATACATTAAGGGTACCCTTAAGCTCATAGATGCTTGTAGGATTACGTTAGTGATGCCCATAGGATTACATTAGTTATGTTTGTAGGGTTACATGAAGAATTCCCATAGGATTACATATTAATTTGTCAGTTAAAAATTTGTAATTTAACTTATTTGATTATATAAATTAAATCATATAAATGGTCTGCACTGAAACTATAACATAATACATAATAAGTTCTCCCTTGAAACAATTATTTTTCAAGCTTAGAATATTTACTAAACTCTTATAATTTTCTTAATTACATTGTTAGATTTATATATTACTCAAGAAAATTGAACACTCCAATACATAGGGCCTAGTTAATAAGTGTTGAATGTAATTCTTGTCTCAATAAATGTCCTTTACAAGTTGATCTAAACATACGTATAAAATTCATATAGTTACAAAGTACTCTTATAAAGGAATTAAATAGAGGTATTTGAACCATTTACAAAATCTATTTCACACCTTTTAATATGTAAAACTAAGATTCAGTTCACACTATCTTAGATGTAAAATTAGGAGATGGAAAATATTCAAGAGGTATGGATAGAACGAATGTGTCTTTTACACAACAAGAGCAATGAAGGCCAAAAATCAATTTATCATAGAATGTGTCTCCTACAAGCACATAAATATTTCATATGAGGACACTGTAATAATTAACTCACTAATGGAACTTTTTGAAGAATTGAGAAATAGAAAAGGAAAACTTCTCATCAAAATTAGTAACAAAAGAAATACTTTGCAAAATATGATAAGACAGTGTTAATATTTTTGATTTTGTTGAACAATTTCTTCACTTGCATTTTGTTAAAATTTAAAAATCTAAATATAATATCCAAGGTTTGATTTCAAAATTTAGTAAGGTTGTATAATAAGATTGTATACCATACCTCGTATGATATTATAAATCTTATTATATATTAAAAAATATTTTAATCTCATAAATATAATTAAAATTATTTCATTTCATTCTAAAATACTTGCTGTTGGTAGCATCCAAATATGTCAAAACATTTTACTATTATCCACACACTAAAATAGCCCCTCACAAAAGTAGTTGAATCTGAAATTAAGAAATATGTGAAACCAAAATGAACTTCTAACCATAATATTACTTCATATTTGATTCATATAGTGAATTTATAGAGTAAATGTGAATGGGATGTTTCCATAGACATTGTAAAGTTTGCATATGCTACTACCAAACATTGTTTATTTTGTCTTGTCTTATATATTGATCACATTATTAACTAAACTATACGAATGCTTGATGAGAGGGTAATTGTGTATAGTGTTTTTGTGATGCTCTATTGTTTACATGTTGTTTATTTGTAATTCTATATTTTTAGAATAGAATTTCATTTTTTTTTTAATGTTTGTTACAAACTACTTTGATGATTCTGTCATTATAGATGATAAGTATTTATATATATATATATTTCAAATATAACTTAACCACCATCCATGTGATGATGGAAACTAATTGGAATCATATGGTCCTCGTGAATAGTCTAAGTTATTTATGACATGTTCCATATGAGAGGTAGTTGGTTACTACCCTTACTATCATGCTTTCTTGTGAGGGGTAGTTGATAACTCCCTTAACTATTATTCTACCTAAACTATGATGTCATAAATCCTAACATATCCATTTATTACATCATAGTTTAAAATTTATTAGAGATGAAAATTTGGAATGCTTCAAACTTGATTCATCCATGTGGCTTAATGAAGATTTCTGCATGTTTTTCCTGAGTATGTCTAAAAAATCTAGTTCTTTGCTCAGACTCTTGATTCTAGTTCAAGAAATATGTGCTTTTACTAATGTATTCATATGGAGGATCTTCAAGTAATTTTCATATATCTATAGTTGATGATCCCTTGTGTAACAAATGCATCTTGTGATGATAGTTGTAATGACCTATCACCGTTTTGTATCTTGAACATCACTTGGTGTTGTGAGACTAATTATAGTCCACTCTTTATTTTGAATCTTTTTATGGTTTTTCATTGATGAAAATGGTCTAATAATGAATGTCTTATGTGGGGACTCCTGGTCCTTCTCTCTATCCTCTTTTGACTTTAGATAATATCCATTGGATGTGTCTCTTTGGTTATTATCTCAAGGTCATTGTCTCTATATCATTTCCAGGTATCTACCTCTAGGTTTTTGCCACTCCGTCACCTCTATAATAGGTCATTCCTTATGGGTCACCTATGGGTTATTTTCTCTAGGTCAACTCTAGGTCATCTCCTCTGGAAATTACCATTGAATTATATTTTTGGAATCTTCTAAATAATACTTTACTATAGTTTCTACTATTGCAGGTCTTCCAAGCATAGCTTGGGTCATATTATAATACAAAGATCATTCATATAATTTTTTTCAATATTACATTTTTCTATGGAAAATTTTTTATATTTCCTATATTTACCAAACTCCAACTTCTTTTGAATAATTTATTCAACATTTCTTTCATTTTGTATTAGTGGAACACATTGATATATCCACAATCAATATGTGTTTTTTTTGTCATTTTATCCTTGTGCCAATAATTTTTTTGAAAGTGATTAGTACCTCAAAAATTTTGCATGGATGTAAGTTCCAACACATAGTTATCATATGTCTAGATCTTCCCCAATGACTACAATAACTCGTCCTAGGATCTTTATCATATATTTATTTTTTGACAAATTTATTGTCACTAGCAATTGCTTAACCAATATATCCAATACCTTCATTCTTGCTTAACAAATGTATCCAATACCATATTCTATCATTATCACAATGTATTTCAACACAACTTGAACTAGCAATTTTGTTGTCAACTCTAACAGTACAATCATATTCTACACATACTCTATATTCATGAACAATTTTTGAAACTAGTGTCACAAGCTATATTGGTTCCTTGTACAAGATCCCTTGTATCATAACTCACATTTTCCACTATATATTTTAGATTACTTGTATCATAACTAGAATTGGTCCTTTGAATAAGATCATTTGTGTTACAAAAAACACCTTTAATCATGGGATTGAGATTTCTTATGTCATAAGAATCCTCTATCATTAGAAGCTTGAGATTGCTTATGTCACAACAAGCATTTGTCACCATGGGCTTGTCCTTCAACCTTTTAATTATTTTCTATTAACTTTTATAATGCACATTAAGGGTGTCAATATTGAGTAATTCCATGTACATTTCACTCACAACACTAATAGAGATCATAGCGCCATCTTCAAAGTAGTCTTTACAAGCATCAACTTCTTGGAGAATTTATTGTAGACAACACTTGAGCATTGATAATTCTTCACCTTTACTATCTCTTGGAAAATACACTTTTGGCCTTCAACTTGCTTTTCTCCACCTACACTAAATTTTGGATATTCGCACTTTTGAATGTTAGCTTGGGTATTTTATTTCTTCCTTGTTGCATTTCTCATATTATGCTATATTTTGGTGAAGACTCCCTTGCCAAGAAAACAATTTAACATAGATTGGCTCAACATAATTTTAAAATAACTTCTTTTCTACCTTGAAATATGTGGGATTCTAGTAATAGGAAAATTTGATGCACCACTTGCCAGTTTAAACCTTCACAAAAGTGGAATATTTTTGTTCCACTAGATTGTTCTAAAAAACATCTTTTTCATGAGTTTATATTAACCTATACTTATGTTTTGATAGTTGCCTCAAATCATGAGTAATTTGTGTCTCATAAAGAAAAATGACTATGGGTGGAGGTTCTTTGTCCTACCTAAATATTCAAAAAATATTATTTAGAATATTCCAATCTATTTGAAATATGATAGTTGATTTTTCTTTTATTTGCATTCAAATAAAGGACTAAATGATAATTTAGTAAACTTAGTTGACTCTCATTGTGAATGTGGGATATTTTCACCAAGCCTATTATTGTGATTTTTTATCATGTCTTTTTATGCCTTGATGATTACAAAATTTTATTAAACATCCATTTATCTAATACCAAAGACAATCACTATTGATATTTTTGGTAATGTTTTCAACCTTTGTTTGATGTAGAATTGTCATGTCTAGTTTTCCTAAAAATATTCAAAATATTGTAGGTTAATACCTTACCTTTTTAGAATATTTATGTATAGAATTAATTGGATGATATGATTAGGGTAATCCTCATGTCAAAAAAAAAATGAGTGGTGAAAGATACTCATGGTGTCAAAAATGAGTAGACAAGAATCAATATGTTGATGTTACTTTAATTTTCTTCTCTTTATATTTAAATCAACATGACTCTACAAACATGTCATTTTGATACTTTGTAGAATTAATTCTTGTAGGAGAAAAATTTGATAGCTTTATTTCATTCTGAATATTTTGAGAAGATGAATTTACAAGACTATCTACGCTCTTTGCAAGTCAATATTGATGCTATTATATGCTCGAGTACATTCATGTGTTAGAAGTTGAAATATTTGGAAAGCATTTGGACAAGGTGTCCTTCATGCTAAATTTAGTTTATACATAGAATGGCACTATTTTGTGAGATAAAACTTAAGTTTACCTACTTTTGTAAAGAATAGATATTAAAACTAAATATTCTAGTCCCTTATCTTCTCAAGCTATGTGAGATGATTCACACACTTGTATTAGAGGCGATTTGCCACCAAAAATACGTTTTATTCTTTTATGCTCATGTTATGCATTCACTTGTCTTTGGATACTAGCTTCTAGTATCTTTTGTGATGCTTCCTTGGACTTTAACTTGTTATGCAAGGTTTACACTTAACCATTCAATGCAAACAAATAATGAATTTGCTATCCTTGGATGCTTGCTTAGACATTTCATTCATTCAAGTGAAGTCTAGTTTTTATTGTTTGATGCAAATAGAGATGAGCTTGCTAAGTTTAGGTGATTTTCTTAAGTGTTTTCTTTATTCATGGAAAGTCTACTTTTATTTTTATCCTTAAATGTAAATTATGGTTGTTCTAATTAGGACATGCATATTGTTGCTTTAATATAAACAAAAATTTATTGCTAGGTGATCAAATTCAATTAAGGATAGGGTAATTCCTTGCACATTTTGCAAATGATTTTAGACAATGTGAGTCATTTGAATATAAACTTTATCTTGGACTAGAAGTAATGTACTTATTAGAATGAATTTATTTTTAATAACCCAAGAGGGTCAATGTAGTAATTTTTTCCTACTTTCTTGCAACTTGGAGGTTCTACCTGTCTACTTTATGGTAGAGATTTTTTACCTTGAAACCTTTCTAATAGAGTAACTTTTTAGCTTCTCTGGATTAAAGCAAGAGGAGGATTAGAAGGAGAGTTGACTATTCCTTCTACCTATTTTGATACATGTTACAAACTATTTTGATGATTATCATATTATAGATGATGAATATTTAATTTTTTGGAGATTTAGAATTTTTTTGGAGCAATGACTAAGTTTTGATTAGGATTTAGGTCTATCACCATTCATAAATTTAGCTACTTTGGTATTGAATAATATTACTATCACTACTTAGGTGGTTGATCTTCTTATTATGGCCTCATCATCCATATATGTAATGGCTATTATAGATAGTGGTCTTCATGGTGTCAAAGCGAGCTCAAAATTTTATTTCAAAAGTAGTGGATGAGGTAATGAGTCTTCTCCATATGTTTTAGTCTCTCTTGATGCTATTTATCTAGTTGTAAAATGGTATGATAATCACTATATTATTTCTTATTTTGTTGGTTGAATCTTACCAAATTTTTTTTTCAAAACTAGCTTAAAATTCATTAAGAAACTCATGGTATTGTAGTTGCAAGTATCCACAATCTTACCAAAGTTTTTTTTTTGTTTTCCTTTAAAGAACCCTCACAAGTGTAAACTATGGTTGCTAAGTCCAATTGCTAGTTTTTTCTCCTTTCTAAGTTTCAGAACAAGTTACCTTGAAAGTCTTAGTTTGGCTTGATCTCCTTGGTCTTTCATTGCCCTTATGGGTATTTTATTGCTGATATTGTCAAACCCATTGGCCAAGAGATCTATAAAGAAGAAGAATACTTTTTCTTGACATGGCTTGATAAGAGAATTTGTGTTGAGGTTAACCTTAAATAGGATCTCAAATAATTTTTAGATATTCAGGTTGGTACAAAGTGATTTATGCTAAAAAAAAGTTTACTTTAACTTGCCTAATACTTGCTTTCAATGTCAATATACTTCACATCATATAAAGGATTATCCAATGGTTTATTGAAAACTTTTTATTGTTGCCCTTGCGCCTCTTGTTGTGTCTGTGCCTAACAAATCCTTTATTAAGGGTGATTAGATCATGATATCTAATAAGAAAGGGGTGGTCAACCCTTAATCAATGCTTTCTAGTGAATATAGGGTTATACAGTTGCCATATCAACCTCCTATTATTCTTGTGTGTCCTATCTTAGCTCATCAAACTCCTCTTGTTGATAAACCTTCAAAGCATAAATCTACCTCAAAGAAAGAGAAATCACAGATAGTACCTACACCCTCTAGGCATTTATGTAATCCATCTCAGAATGGATCACCATCACTAAGGGGAGGTCAAAAGGCTAAGTTTCATCCTTAAACTATTGGTGATCTAGTTCACCCTTCTTAGACCTTTCTATTTAATAGTTTGTTGATGCTAGTTGACAATACAACTAGTCCTTTGAGAGATGGATCCTTGGATATTCTTCCTCAATGAATTTCCTTTCATAGAATGTTCAAGGACTTGCAGAGTCATCAAGAAATATTTTTGCTAAATTTTCTCTGTAAAGTATTTACCATGTTGATATTATTTTCTTATAAGAAGTTAATCTCCATTTTTTGTTAAATATTTCTCTCAATTGTATTGCAAGATCATTTGTGCACTTCACTACTCACCACGAGGATGGTTGGGTGGTGCTTCTATCTCAATCTCCTCCAAATTTGATGATTGTCTACTAGGGTTTGTCAAGGATACCTCTCATCATGTGATATGGATTTTATTGAATATTAATGGAAACACCCTTGGAATTGCCAATATTTATGCACCTAATGATGGGCCCAATCATTCTGCCCTTTGGTGGTACCTAGATGATCACTTGCCAATGGCATATTGGCTTATTTGTGGTAAATTTAATATGGTTGAGCATGCTAAAGATAAAGTTGATCATCTTCCAATGTGCTAGTGCACTAGTGAGCATGAGTTCTAGTTTTTTCTTAAGTGCAGATGGGGTTTCTTTTATCCCTTTTTTATTGATGTAAATGCATGAATCCACCTTGGTTTACATGGTCTAATTTCCATGCTAGTAATGATAGATTTTGTAAGTGCCTTGATCCAATTATGATGTCAGAGAAATATTTGTTTCCTTCTCTACCACCAATAATAATATAATTATGATCTAGGATCAATTCTTACTGTCAGATAATTTCTCAATTTTCTTCCAAATTGAGTGGAATGACTACCAATTCAATTTTCCATGCTATCAATTATAATTAAATACTTCTTTATTGTAACACTCTGGTATGATTTTTGTGATTGAGATAATTTAGAATTTATTACCTTGGCCTCCTCATTCTGTTAGTTAGATTTTTTGGTGGAATGAGGTGATTATATGTACTACCTATTTCATGTGATATTTTTGCAAACAAGTGGTGCATGTTAGAAAGTATGTTCATCTGGCTATCACAAAGGAGTATCAAAAAAAATTATCTTTGTAGAAAAATTATTTGTATGATCGATAGTTGCAAGCTAGAGTTGTTGCTTTTACCACTAGCTTATGCTCCATGAATGACATGAAGCCTAGGGGCTTAGCTTCAGGCTTCTTTGCATTTGTTAAGGGTGGGTGATAATCCATCCAAAATCTTTTTCAAGTCTCTTCATTCTAGGTAGGCCAAAATCCAGATCAAGGCTATTCAATTTTCTTATAATAGGTTGATTTCTCTTCCTGATATTGTGTTGGCCTTTGTAGATCATTATAATCTTATCTTTTAAGTGCAACAAGATTCTCTCGAATTCTAGATGGTGCTCTAGTAGTGTCTTGATATTGTTCTTGCTAAGTTGTCTGATAATAGGCATCTATTTGAGGCTCCTCTTTCACTTGCTAAGCTTTATAATGCTCTTATGACTATGACAGATGATAAGTCTCCTAGTCTTGATGGATTTCCCTATGAGTTTTATAAAGCCACCTGGAAGTTTACTAGGTCTGATTTTCTCAATGTCTATAATGAAGTGTTAGCCAATAACTCTCTGGGTAGTATTATAAATCATGGAAACATTAAGTTCATTCCCAAAGCGGGCAATATTGAGCTTATCCCTAATTGGAGACCTATTAATTTTCTTAATATTTCTTATAAGATATTGGCCAAGGATTTAGCTCTTTGTATTTGAAATATTCTTCCTATGATTATCAGACTAGAGAAGATAGGTTTCATTAAATGACATTATATATTGAAAAATATTATTGTTGTCTAGGAAGGTTTAGAATAGGTGTGTGTCTCTATCCAAATGTTGCTTTTCCTTAGTCTCTACTTTGAGAAAGCGTATGATCATATTGATTTGCCTTTTATTCTTGCCATGCTGAAAGCTCTCAGGTTTGGACCCTATTTTATTAAGGCCATCAATATATTTTTTTCTTATGCTTCAACCTGTATTATTATTAGTGGGCATAAGTTAGAGGATTTTGGTTTATTTTATTCTATTCACTAGGGGTGTCATTTTACCCCCTCACTTTACATCCTTGCAGCTTAATATTTTGGTTATCTTCTTTCTAGTCAAGCATCTAAGGGGTTTATCGAAGATATTATTTTGCTTCATATGTCCACTTAGCTTATTAATGGGTATTTTGTGGATGATTATTTTCACATTATCACTAAGGATGAGGTTTCTATTTCAACTACTTTGGCCTATTTGGTCACTTTTTATAAGACCTCCAGTTCCAACATCTAATGGTCCAAGTCTTTTTATTTCTACCTTGTTTCTTCTACTCTACTTGTTTGGATTATACATTTCTTGTGGCATTGGCTTCAAAGGGGTGAGCATTTTAAGTTCTTAGGAATTCCTTTTGATTTTGACTGCTCAACCTCAAAAATATGGTAATATGTTATTAACATAATTGAAAAGAATATTTCATGTTGGGCCACACATCCCATTTCTCTTGCTAGTAAATTTTAGGTTTGCACTAAGATTCTTACTACCACCAATGTTTACTATTCCTTCTATTGGGCCCCTTATAAGAATTATTATAAGTTTTTCATAATCCTTAGGTATTTTATTTAGGCCAAAGGGAAGAATTTGCATGGTTTTCATTGGGTTCTTGGAATATTCGTTGCATACCTACAAATAAGGGTAGGATGGGTATCATTGACATCTAAGGGCAAAACATTTCTTTGTGTGCTAAGTAGGTGTTTAAAGCTATTGGAGGCCCTAAAGCTTGGAAGGTTTTAATTCACCATTGTATCTCTTCAGGGTTTCTTTATGGGCATAAATCTTAGGCTAATATTGGACTTCACACTCTTATCATTACTTCTATCCTGGTTAAGATTCAAGCTTCATTTGTTTTTAAAAGTATTTGGTTGGCTTTTGAGGTGGTGAAACCTCATCTTTGCTATATTAATAATGTTTTTTGTAATATTATTTCATTCAATTATAATAATATCTAGTGGTATCCTATTTTATCTAACTCTTCAGTTCTTATTTTTGATATGGTAGGGGTTAAAGCTTTGAGGTAATTTTACAAAGGAATTTGCTTTATTAAAGATTTAGTGCATTCTCAGAATTGGATTCCTTGGCTTGACCTCAAAAATATATTTAATCTTCAAAACTTGGATATTCCTTCTATTCTTAAGATCAGAGTGCTTGATGTCATATTGTATAAGCTCAACCTTTAGCCCTTGAGTGCCTAGTGGAGGGATTGGCATTGTAATATAGACAATATTTCAAGAACTACTCTTCTTCCTTGCTTTATCATCTTCTTAGTCCCTTTTCCTCTATTACTAACAATATTAATGAGATATAGTAGACTCACTCTACCTCCTATACTTGGATTTCTCATTTGAACTATATCTGGTATTTCAATATTGAACCTAAGATCACTTTTTTTCTCTGGTCTCTTATTTATCAATTTCTTTCTATGGGAGAGAGGCTTAGTAGGGTTGGCATTCCTAATCCTAAGTGTATTTATTGTGGTTGTTTTGAAACATTTAAGAATATATTTTGGTTTTGCCCTCATGTTTAGTCTACCTGGGCTTGGATTCACTCATTGTTTAGACGTTTTCATCTTGGGTTCTTCAGATGGTAGATGATTTTTTTTGTGATAATAATTGTTGTCCTACTTATATTGCTGCTTTGTGGAATTTCTTTCATATGATTATTTTGTTTTAGCTATGGAAATTTAGGAATACTGCTATCTATTTTGGAGATTTAATTCTTTTATAGTTTTTTATAAATAAAAATATTATGGTGCTTTCTAATGTTACCAATCAGATCTATTTGTAGGATTTCAAGGGGGTGCATCAGTTGGCATATTTGATCAATATTATTGAGTATTTGCATGAGGCTATATGCACTATCAAGAAGATTCCACCTAACATCCCTTAGTATCAAGGTCCCTTAGTTTCTTTGAGGCCTTAGCATAGTAGGTCAAGGGGGCAATGCTCTCTGGTCCCAAGCCATTCTACTAGTGCTCATAGTAGGACTCGATATCTTCATAGATCTCATAAAAAGGATCATTCATATTCATTCTCTCCATAGTGTGGTTAGAGTCCTATGCATCACTAGAATGATCCTAGTTGGAACCCTAGCTCATATTCTTGGATGATTACTTCTCCTCCTATTCTTGCTCATTTTGCTCCATTATCACCTTTAGCTTTGATCAATTATACTCCCCCTAGATGGGGTATTATGGTTCCTTTGATGAACATTGGTGCTTCTAATAAATATTGGTCTATCATTATACATGCAAACAATCCTCATGGTTTGGACTCTTTTGGGCCAAATAATGACCCTCCTCCTTTGGGAGCAGCTCTTTTTGCTTAGTTATGTTGTTTTTTCACACTTTTAAGGGTTGGTTTTGTATTTGGCCTCTTGCCTCATATTGTGGATGTTCTTGAACTTTGGTTTTGGTACCCTATTTAGGGTTTTGATCGTGTGTGTGGCCTTGGACCTTGAGATGTGATATCCTTAGCTCCTTTTTTATTGAAACCTCTTTTATTTAATATAATAATTGGTTCCAATAAAATAAAATATAGGTTAAACACCATCCATGTGAGGATAGTAACTACTTGGACTCATGGTCCTTGTGAAGTTGATAATAGCACTCTAAGTTGGTTATGACATGTTTCATGTGAGAGGTAGTTGGTAACTACCCTTACTATCATGCTTCCTTGTGATGGGTAGCTGATAACTCCCCTAACTATCATTCCAACTAAACTATTATGGAATAACTCCTAAAAATATTACTTTTCATAGGAGATAAAATGTCTATCTTCATTTGATTTATGCACAAAAAATTTATTTATATGAAATAGAGGATGCAAAGGATATTGAAGGTGTAAGGGGTTATATATCCATCAATCCTAAGCATTTGCATTGATATTAGCATTGGTATTGGAATTATTCAACAAGGGAAATAGAGAAAGTTGAGTCATTTTATATACGTATTAAGAGTTGAATCCTATATTTTAAATATTTTTATTTATAATGTTTAGATTAATAAATACTAAAATTTTGAGAAATTAAATAAATCTCTCTTAAATACCAGAGAAGGAAAAATGATTTGGATCAAGAAATCTTGATCAGTCTGCTATTTAAAATAATAAATATTTCTAGGCATAAAATTCCTATTACAAAACCACAATTTGGGCAAAACCATTAGTAGTAAGAGAACATTTTAAATTCTAGTAGCCAAGCAAGTCATCTAGAGAACCCTAGTTCATTACAACATGGCTAGGGAAATTTTACATCCAAAAAATAAATCAATATCTTGAAAAGAGCACCCTTGTTGCATGTTGCTCAACTCCTTTTATGACCCCATGGACTTCATCCTACATCATCATAGACACACAAATCCTCTTCTAGCTCAACCTTCCTTCCAACATCCTAGTTATGATATCACTACAAGAGCATGAAGAAGACTCATTCTTGTCACTATTTTTTGGTTGAGTAATATTTGTTTGTTGCTAATATGGACTCCCTTATATTTACAAACCATCCTCATGTCTTGAAAACTACATTTTTGATATTTCCTCTAACCTTTACACCAAACATTAGGATTTTAAATTTGTGATTTGTGTCTAATCACAATAATTTGTAGTTTATTCTGCCTCATCAACAATGCCACCTGAGACTACATGTGACATGCTCATTGCCTATCTTCATTTTAATCTAGCATCACTTGTCTAGATCCTATCATGCTCCACATGGATGTCACCTTCGATAAGTGTGTTTTTAACACCACTTCCCCTAAAATTGCTTATGGTATCCCACATTTTGTGTGGAGATTGTCTTTGTCATTTTTAAATATGTTACTTTTTAGATTTTGAGAATATATTTAATAGGTGGGTGATCCACATACCTTTTTAAAAAAAATAACATCTTCTAAACAAACTATCATATAGAATATTCTTTGATGATTATGGCATTCAACCCTCTTTATTTTGTTGTTAAAAAGACTCATTTTTTATGTAAATCAACACTCCATTTAGGCCCAAATATAGGCTTATTTATAGTGGTCAGAAATATCTTTTTGATCTGGATCTAGTAGAAGCATTAGTTTACACTTTTTTAAAGGTCTACTTTGACCTATGAAGCTTTGAAATTTGAGTTGGTCAAACTAATTTAAACCTAATTTTTGTATCTTGGAGTGCATTTTTAGTCATATACAACACTCCTTTAGTCCACCTTTGATATTATACAAGTATTATGACACTCTTATTTAGTGCGTCCTATTTCATGAGACAAGTTCTGAGGTAGACTTGCTCCCCATTTTTTGAATCAAATTTTAGGTTTTTTTTTTATCCTTGTATCAATGACTTTTACCTATATAGTTGTTTTGAAGATATTCACAAGACCACAATCCTTCTTGTGTGATCATTGGGTATCACATGTGTACTCCTAATATTGAAGTTGTATTTCAACTTTTCATCACTTTAGTTTGGTTTTGCATTAGCTTATACATTTGAATCACTCGATCCTCAACTCTCTTAGCACCTACATTAGCTACTTTAGCATTATCATTTTATGGCTTCCATTTTATCCCTTTTATATATATGATTTTCCTTCCTTTTTGTATGCATTGGAATCTAACACTTCTAGGGAAAAGGTTTGAACAAAGGCTTGAAATATTATAAAAATAAGGACAAAGGTTTGACATATTTAAATCAAAGGATTTAAATCTATAAGAGTTTAAAATTTAAATATTATAATATTTAAATAAAAAATTTAAATATTATAACCTATAGTGTTTGAAAAATAAAATGCACTGACATCTTTGGAGAAGATATAAAGTAAAAATTCAAATATTTAAATAATGAGGCCAACCTCCTTGAGCACTAAAATAAAAATGCATATTAAAATCCCATCAATTCATTTTGGTATGTGATGAGATTTTAATATCCTTCGTGCAAAAATAAAGAAGCAAGAGGAAGACAACAAAATGATAAGAGTGCGTTTTGTGGCAACGATAAAAAATAGGAGTTAAATAATTTTTTGTGATGCCTTTGGTCTCATATGGGTGGCTAGCCTAGGCGGTAGCCTAGCTTGTGCTAAGGCATTGTGGAGTAGAATATTGTAGGGTCAAATATTTACGATGCAGGTTTTGCAATGTTTTTGTTGAGAAAGCATGAAAAGAGAATACCTATATTTTGTGCTATGATTTTGGTCTCATATGGGTGGCTATCCCAGACGGTTTCCTAGCTTACGCTAAGATGTTGCAAAGTAGGAGGTTGCAACATCAAATCCTCATGACACTATTTTGTTTGGGTTGGCTGAGATAGAAGGAAGAAGGGATTATATAGTTTGTGTTGTGCTTTTTATTTCATCTGCTAGGGTAGTCTAGTTGGTTGCCTAGCCTATGCTAGGGTGCTATATTGGCAAAGGTCAGGAGATTTAATCTCCTCCAGGATCGTTGGGCTTTGCTGTGCAAGGTAAGGGTGAATTTTTTGTTTAATTTAATTTGAGTGGGAGATATAAGGTGTATCATGGTTATTTTAAAAATTGTATTTTGCATGCTATGAAAGGGAGTTATAAGGTATAAGGTTGTTATTTTTAAAATTTGTATTTTGCATGTTATAAAAGGAGATATAAGGGTTTTTTTTGTTAATAAAGCTTTATATTGTGAGTTTCAGAAAGGGAGATATAAGGAGTTTTTTCTAAGCATTATTGTGTATATTTTTGATAAGGGTTTTTAAAGTGGTTGATTTGATATTTAATAAAGAAATGAAAAAGAGAATTGCTAACCATATTTTGAAGGGACAAACAAAATGAAAATTATTTTTTTCAAGAGAGGTTTGGAAAGCTCATGCAAAAGAAGATCATCATCATTGAGGCAGATTTAGAGGTATAGTGTTCTTTTCTCAAAGTGGTTTTAATTTGAGGAAAATATTTTGTCATATGGTTGGAGGTATAAGGAATTATTGGATGTGCATTGTTTTTGCTTGAAATTGGAAGTAAATGTGCAAGGGTTATAGATCAAATTTGAGAGAAAATTTGTGCATTGTTCATGATTGATTTTGGGAGTAGATGAGAAGGATAGATTTGTGCATTGTGATTGGTTTTGAAGTGAATGTGGAAATAAGAAAAATAGTATAGTCTCACACAAATAGAAGGGTTGTTTTAAAGCAAGTCAAAGTGTCACATAGTGCAAGGATAGTGTGAAAGGATTCAATTGAAAATAAGGATATTTTTAGCTATCTACAAAAGGGAAGGAAAGGTGCAAATCAACAATTACAAGGTCAGTTATCAAGTGCTAGACTAGAGCTACCTTTTAATGTAATAAATGTGAGACATGTGGAAGCAACATACTTAATGAATGTGAAGAACATATTGGGAATTTGTTAGTGCATATCATTCTCTATATGTTCATGAAGATAAAATAATTCTAGGTAGAATATGTCTAAATTGCTTTAGTTGAGGAAAGCACATTGAAGAATAGGTGAAGAACTTGATGACATCATTATGCAAGATTTGGGAATAGATGAGCATTGTTTTGTATGCAATATTTGGGAATAGATGAGGATTGTTTGTATACAATATTTGGAGTAGGTTTGAGCAGGTTTTATGAGTAGGTTTTGGAGCAGATTTGAGAAGGTTTTGGAGCAGGTTTGAGCAAGTTTTATGAGTAGGTTTTGGAGTAGATTTGAGCAGGTTTTGTGAGTAGGTTTTGGAGCAGATTTGAGTAGGTTTTGTAGCATATTTGAGCAGGTTTTGTGAGAAGGTTTGTGAGCAATATTTGAGGATAGACCTAAGTAGAGTGTTGACTAAACTTGAGAGGGGATTGGTGTCTCTTGTGGATTGGTGTCCATGAACTTGAGAGGGGATTGGTGTCTCCTATGGATTGGTGTCCATGAACTTGAGAGGGGATTGGTGTCTCCTGTGGATTGGTGTCCATGAACTTGAGAGGGGATTGGTGTCTCCTATGGATTGGTGTCCATGAACTTGAGAGGGGATTGGTGTCCATAAACTTGAGAGGGGATTGGTGTCTCCTATGGATTGGTGTCCACGAACTTGAGAGGGGATTGGTGTCTCCTGTGGATTGGTGTCCACTAACATTGTAATAGGGGATTGGTGTCTCCTGTGGGTTGGTGCCCATGAAATTTGTTGAGAAATTTATAAGCAATATTTTTCTATGGATGTCTCTTGAAATGGTATTTCCATGATAAATCTGTGTCTCTCATATGTGTGATGATTTGTGCATTGTTTCATTATTGCATTGATATTATTGTTGTTATCATTTGGATTGAAAAGTGAAAAGTTTTATCTTATACTATTCACCCCCTCTCAGTATAAGCTTGTGTTCTTCAATTGGTATCAGAGTAGGTTCCTTCGTGAAAGCCTAACAACTTGAAGGAAGATCTTACAGGAACACACATGGCTCATCAGGAAGGGTTTTCATCAAATAGAGCTCCATTGTTTGATGGGACTAACTATGCTTTCTGGAGTGTGAGGATGAAGACTTATTTGATGGCACATGGATATGATATATGGCAATCTGTTGAGAATGGGTTCACACCACCTACAACTCCTCCCACGGATGCAAATGGTAAGAAACCATACAAAAATAATGCCAGGGCAATGAATGCAATATTAAGTGGGTTATGTGAATCAGAGTTTGTGAAAGTCATGCAATGCACTTCAGCAAAAGAAATATGGGACAAGTTACAGAGAACATATGAAGGAGATGACAAGGTTAAAATGGTAAAACTTCAAACCCACAGGAGGAAGTTTGAAGACTTGAAGATGAAATATGAGGAAGATATTGCTAGGTATCTACTTCATGTTGATGAGGTTTTCAACACCATTCGTGGACTTGGAGAAAGTATTGAAGACTCTAAAATTGTTCAAAAAATCTTGAGGTCACTTCCCATGAGGTTTGATGCAAAGGTTTCAACAATTGAAGAAATGAAGGATCTCAAAACTTTGAGCATGGATGAGCTACATGGGATTCTCACAGCCTATGAGATGAGGACATAAAAAGATCAAACATCCAAATGAGAGGCAAAATTCAAAGCTTCAAAGAAGGCAAAGAATAAAGAACCAGAATCAAGTGAAGAATCAAGTAGTGGAGAAGAAGCTAACTTTGTGCGAAGGAATAAGAAGGGTCCAAGAAAACACAAAGGTATGCAGTCTGTGAAATGTTTTAATTATGGTAACCTTGGTCACTATGCATCTAATTATCCACAAGATGGAAGTAGTAGCAGTGAAGAAGAAAAGGAATACAAGAAAAAGAAAGAAAGAAAATTTTATCATGAAAATAAAAATAGGCACGGTCAAGGCAAGCATGAGAAGAAGATCTTTCAAAGATACAAGAAGAGTTTTTATGTTGAAGAAGCAAGTAGTACTTCTAGTAGCAGTGATGAAAGCCTCTCCAATAGTGAAAAAGAAGAAATCCTATTTTTGGCCATAGAAGAGAAAGAAGATGATCCTGTTGTTAAAGACCAAGAAGAAGAGAAAGATTCAGAAGAGGAAGAGGAAGCCACAATTGACATAGAAGAGGAACTTATTGTTGCTCTTGAAGAGTTGAAAAGGGTTAGAAAGAAGAACTCAATATTGAAGGCTCAAGTACAAGAGGATGAGAAAACAAAGGCAAAGCTTCTACAAGATCTCACCGACTTAAAATTAAAGGTTGAAGAGGCAAGGAGAATTGAAGAAGGTATGGCTGAATAGTTAAAGGTAAAAGAACTAGAGTGTGAAAGACTAGAACATGAAGCTGTCATTCTAAGGAAGGGACTTGAAAAATTTAATGATAAGATATATCAGTTTAGGAAAAGCTCAAAAAACTTGGATGATATTATCAAAGCACAAAGATCTCCATTTATGAAGACTAGACTTGGTTTTGAAGAAGGTCAAGAGAAACAAAAGGGGGAGTCAAGCTCAAAAGAAATAGAAGCATCAAAGAAAGTAATTGAAGAAGAGCCCAAGACCTATGTTGATATGTTGAAAAGTGGAAGCATCAATGAGGAAGAAAAAAATGCACCATCAAGGAATAGGGACCATCATAGAAAAAACAAAGAAAGAACCATGCAACAATATCCTCCAAGGTAATCAGACAGGTTTCAATATCTCTTCCATGGTTATTGTTTCTCATGTAACCATTTTGGTCATAAAGTTGTAAATTGCAGGATCCGTGCTATGAATGATTTTGGCTTCACCAAGAAGAATTTCAATTCATTTGCACCTCCCATGGACTACAATATCATATGTTACAAATGTAACAATTTTGGGCATACAACTAAATGGTGTAGAATAGTGTTTCCTAAATTTCCAAAGTCAATCAAAAAGGAGAATGGTCAAAATATTCAAAAGGGTATGCTCTCCAAATTTTGGAGAAAGAAAATTGAAACAAGAAGAAGAGCATTGTAAGTTGGGAGTAGCTTTACTCCCATATCAAAATTGATCACCTCAAGAAAAGGAGGTGGTAAGGGGGTTGTGTTAAGTGTATTATTTTTATCCCCAAGGAGCCCTTTGCCATTGATGTCAAAGGGGGAGAATTTAGTAAGGGGGAGCAACTTGTCAGGGGGAGAATATTGTGAATCCAATTGCAGTAAAAGATATATTTTTTTGTAGGGTTGCCATCAATGACAAAGGGGGAGATTGTTAGAAATATTGAGTTGTCATTGATGTGAAAGGTGCGTGATATTAAAATGCTTGAAATATTATAAAAAGGACAAAGGTTTGATAGAGTTGAAAAAATACTAACTAAATTTTTATTCATGTAATGTGCTTAAATAACATTTTTACAACAATAATCTTCTCAAAATAGAAGATGATTAACCAAAATCTAAATTTAATCTAAGATGCTAAGAAGAATCTAACTAAGCTAAAAACTCCAACTCTGCTAACTCATATAAAAGAAAAATCCATCCCAAAGACCATGTCATCCAAATATTATCGATATTTACAAGTTGGAATTGGACTTTTAGTTTCTTAGAATTAGGATTTAAGATTTAGAAAATGATAAAATAAACTAATCCTAATAAACATAAGTCTAGGTCTAATGATGTCCACATCATCCCTCTCCATCATAGAAGCATTGGACTCCAATGCTTTTACAATAGAAGTGACATTTTGAGATACTACATGCTAAAGCAAAGCTACCTAAGATGTTGAACAAGGTCATTGAGACCATGAATTGTGGTTGCTATAGGATAATTTCATGGCACACCTCTATCACTAATCTATGTAGGATCTCAATGAGGTAAGGATGAAGCACCAATAGTCTACCGTGGAGCCTATGAAGTCTATTGTATAATAGGAACCGATGAAGATGAAAATGAAGAAGGCTACTCTAAAATAGGAGGAAGAGGAGCAGGAGCAATAGGAGAAGATGCAAATGATGAAATCATCTCCATGGGAGGAGGTAATTCAGAAAAATATGATGAAAATACCACCTCGGGAGAATGTGGTGCAACAAAAGCAAGTGTGTCCTAAGGTCGATTGAAGACTAATGCTATCTTTTGTGATGGATAAGAACAAGGTATAAGTGTGGTATGTGACTGGTTATGAATAAAAAAATTCTTTTTCTTATAATAAAAAGTGTAGGTTTGACTATATATGCATCATAAATATCCCTTTTATCAAATTAATAGGGCTGTACAAGAATAAGACCACAATAGTCCATAGGAGTCACATCACAGGTGACTCTATCCACATAATGAGACCCAAAATAAAAGGATACAATGCAAGTATTTGTGATGTAGGAGTTAGAACCCATATCCTTCCATCCTAATGGATATGGATGGGGATGTGGTTCCATAGGAAATTTGAGCCTATCGAAAATAATTTATGCAATCAAATTTGTTTGTGATCCATTATCAATAATACAACTCTCAAAGACATCATGAGTGAGGTGGGCATTTGTGATAAATAAATGGTCATGTCCACATTTATTATTCATCAATATAACATTGTTTAATTTACCCTATAACTCAACATATTCTCTTCCTTCTCCCATAACCTCAAGGGGACCCTTTTGGGGTTCCTTCGTTGGATATTTTACAAGTTATTTTTCCTAAAACACTCAAATTCTAAGTGTCCATGTATCTCACAATGATTATAATATTTATTTTCATTATAAGAAGTAGGAGGGGAGGAGGAAGAAGAAGAAGGAGAAGAAGGTGAAGGCATATTGGTATTTGATGATTGTTGTTGATTTGAAGAGCGAAAAGCTCCCTATGATCAAGTGATAAACTTCTCTTTAGACAGTTGTGCATGGTTGAAGATTGTATCTATTTTTTCCAAGGGAGTATATTTGAGATTCCTATACAAGTGTTCTTGAATGCCACATGTAAATTTTACAATCAATTCATTTGTAAGATATTTTATACGAAGAAAAATGTGTAACCTATTGAATGAAGACACATAATCCTGCATAGACATATTGTAAGCTTGGCACAATATAAACCATTTTACTCTCAATTATCTTGCATAATTAGAAGGATATAATGAATATTTCAATGCTTGTACCAATTATTCCCAAATGGAAATGGGATTTTGGTCATTTTTTCTATCCATGATGACTAGTTTAGCTAACCCACTCAATTTGAGTTTAGCAAAAGGAACTTGATCATTGATAGGAACTTTTGTATATGCAAACCAGGTTTCCATGTCCATGATCTAGCTATTTAACACATCGAGGTTCCTAGATCCATCATATAGCTTAACTTCACATTTTGTATGGGCCTTAGCATATTTAGTGGATTTTACATTAGGAGGACTTTGAGTGGCAATATCATTCACTTTGTTAGCCAAAAGGCTAACTACTACTACTATTGTGGCCATTTGATCCACTAAATCAAAAGTCATTTGAGATATAGTGTAAGCCAAAACTATTATAAAAACATAGCCTCTCCTAGGCTAATACAAAAGTGGATCAAAATAATTGCAACTATGATCCTATCAAGAAACTGCCTTTAAAATATCAAAACAAGATCTTTGAAGGCTTACAAATTTGCCAATTACAATGAAATTTCTTCTTTTCAAGTTGATTCCTATGCCCAAAGAAAATATTTTTTTTGCCTCTACCAAAAAAATGCATAGATTACAAAAGTAGAGCTACAAAAAATAAATTGCTATTGTGGCATTAAAAAATAATTTTGAACTAATTAATCAAAAATGGTACATTAATTCAAAAAAATGTGCTCCACATTCTTCCAAGTTAACAGGAAGAATCAACACAAGTCAAAAGTCAATGGTATAATTGACATATATCACATGAGAACAAATTCAACAAGTTCAAGGATTGCAACCACCCAAGTCAACCAAAACTATAGTCAAATCAATGGGTGGTCATCATCAGACTTAGTCGATCTAGGCAGCCTCTGAGTCTAGCTAATTCTTAATTAGAATGTTGCACCTTATGAAGGTGAAATTGTCCTACACATTTAATGTGGGACTAATAAACCTACATTCAAACAAAAATAAAACCAACACTTGTTTATGCATCAAATCTACCACATAGCTCTACTGGGAGGTTTTGATTGGTCAACAAGGTAGCAAATCTGAAGCCATCACAAGTGAAAACAACAACCAATGAATATTTGGCTAGTCAACTCACATGGGTGGGCCAACTAGGAAATTTAGTTGAATATCCTTCTATCACAAATTAATTATAAAAAATGAGTTCACCCATGGTTTTGTGCATGTGGGATCAAAACAACCAGTGTTGGTCACAGCTCAATCATCAAAAACATCTATTGGCACTAGGGCACATCAAGATTCACTACAAATTGCCAGAAAGGAATAGGAAAATATTGAAAAACCATAAAAACTCATCCTTATTGAGTTGCATCACCAGAAATTATCTATATTAAAATATCTTGAGAAGGCATATGCTTCAAAAGCATCAAGTTGCTATGTCGAAGGAATGTGTAGTGACAACAACCATTGAAACACCCCAAAAAATGGCTAATAATTACCACCAAATGGTGTAGTAGAGATTGACATATTTTTGTGAATATCAACCGACAAATGGCCTATATCTCTTTCATAAAAATATGCAAGAAGATGGTAGAGTGTCAAATATAGAAACCTATTAGATGCATTATTCAAATATCTACCAATCTGGTGTTGGATTATGAGTAGAAGGAGCACCAAGATTGGAGTTGTGTGTTGGTAGAAGGTATATCGATAGCATCATCAGGCTTTAGCAATGGTGGTGACAGAGAATCATCAAGGGAATGGAGGTAATCGATAGTTGTAGGAAAGGGCTTAGTAGTTGCAGCAGTAGGGTCAGTAGGGGAGGTTGATGGATTTATCAGGGTATAGTGGTAGCACTAGTAGAAGAGAGGTCGACCAATATTGACCATCCATAATTAGGCTATCGAAAACTTGTCGATAGTCTATCAATGACTATGATATCAAGCTAAAAATACCCTAATTTTAGAAAAGAACTTTAGGATATAAATTTAAGATTAATATTAAAGTTAATAGGAACCTTAATTTAATCTTTTGACTCCCTTTATTTACTCAAAAATTGGAGTAAACATGTCTAATCTACACCAAATTTTGTGCATGATTGAAAATTGTCTAGATAAATCTAATAGAGGGACAAATTCATATCTATAATAGGATATTTTTGAGGAATTTTGCAAGGATTTTATGCACCTCATCCTATGCAAACTAGAGCTTCCTATACAAACTAGGAGCCTAACTATCACAAGCCTAATCACAAGATATAATACCAGTGAATTGGAATAGGAGTTGGAAAAACACTAACTATATTTCTATTCACGTAAGGTGCTTAAATACCATTTTTACAACAATATTCTCAAAATAGAATATGCTTAACCAAAAGCTAAAGTTAATATAATATTCTAACAAGAAGCTAACTAAGCTAACAAATACAACTTTTCTAACTCATGCAAAAGACAAATCCAACCCAAAGACTATACCATCCAAATGTTACTGATATTTACAAGTTAGAATTAGATTTTCAATTTCTAACTTAGACTTATGACTTAAGATTTAGAAAATGATAAAATAAACTAAGCCTAATAAACATAATCCTAGGTCTAATGATGTCCACATCAATGGTTCAAAACAAATAACATGAGAGCCAAATAAATTCTTCATCTGTATACAATGAAGAGGTAAATTATTGAATTTTCTATAGAAACAATTTAGGGTTGTTTGATCCTTTATAAACTTAATGGGGATCCAATAAGGATATTTTAGTTTATTTGGTTAGACTATAAATAATATTATAATTGGAACTTCAACCATCTATATTTATTGTACAACATATACATGACATAAAAATGCCTTGCATATTTTGTGATCATTTAAAGAAACTCTTTGGTCATATTATCTTATTATTGTCAAAACATTAAGTGTTGTTATTCAATCAAAAACATTGATCTTCAATATGAGATAAATGAATCTATATTGGATGTGTATACATTTCTAGAAATACTTTGGAACCAAATCCCATGACCTACAATGTAATCTAGTTGGAGTATTAGGCGGATGAAGGTAATTCAAAATGATATGTGACATTTATTATAAGTTTTGGAAAAATTATAAATGAGGTACAAAGTAAAAAAGAGAATATTCTTAGGTGTAAATTAAAATGTTTAAAATGATGTTTTTTCCAAATACCTCTTTCTTCTTGCTACAATTCCAAGTTTCATTGTGTGAATATGTTACAACCCAATTTTACCCAACTCAACCAAGAGTTTTTTTTATATACCTAAACATGGCATGGAGTTAGCTTAAGTTATTTGTGTTCCAGTTTGAGTAACTTAGTCCCTACATGGATTTGTTTCTCTTTTATTGGAAATACCACAAGAATTACCCATCCCTACAACTTACATATATCATTTAATGTAAGTGCATTAGGTAAGATGCATGCTTGGACTATCCTTCTCATATTTCTTTTGATGAGCTAGCTTAATTCCCTTCAGTCCATCGAGGGTACACACCAATCCCTGCACCTTACATAGGTCTATCTATGTAAGAGCACTAGGCATGTCCCAAGCAAGCTTATTAGTTCATTGTCATGATAGGCTAGTGTTAGAATTATTGAGTTGTCATTGATGTCAAGGCAGATATCTTCAAGGGTGATTTAATGTTTTCATTAATGTCAACGCATATATCTTCAAAGGTTATTTTATATGCATTAATATTTAATTAAAAATATTTAAATATTAAAGTGGAAGGTTTATATTTAAATCAAAATATTTAAATAGATTTTGAAAAATTATTTAAATACTCAAATATTATAATATTTAAATCATAGATTTAATATTATAATATAAAAGTATTTTAAAATAGAGTAGGCCAACTTGAGCACCATATAAAAGTGAATTTGAAATTCAAAGTTTATATCCATGGGTCAACCTCCTTGGGTGCAAATGATAAAGGGAAAGCATAGTAATATGAGGCAATAATTCATTTTGAGAGGAGTAAGAAATTCAAATATCCTACGAGTGAAGAACAAGCAGCGAGTAGAAGATAAGGGAGGACGTCTTGGAGAGGAGCGCAATTTGAATATTTACGAGGACGTCCGACGTCGTAGCAGCGTTTCGAAGGAAGGTTAAATTTTTTGATTATGCACTTTTAATTTTCAACCATTGGGTTAGCTCAATCAGTTGCCTAGCCCACATTAGGGCATTGCGGTGCAGAAGGTCCAAAGTTCAAATCTTCTCGATGGTTTTTTTGCTATGCAATTGGAGTACAAGGTATGGAAGGTTCAAGTATTTTATTGTGCCCTTTTGATATCAACCGGTGGGTTAGCCTAGTCGGTTACAAGCCCATGTTAGGGCACTACGATGCAAAAGGTTCAAGGATAAAATCTCCTTGGCACTTGTTTTACTATGTGTTTGTTATTTGAGATAGTGCAACAAAGGATCAACTATTTTATTATGACTTTTTAGTTGCAATCGTTGGATTAGCCCAGTTGGTCATGAGTCTGCATTAGGCATTACACTACTAGAGGTCCGAAGGTCGAATCTCCTCTGTGGCTTGCTAAGTTTTGTTGTGCAAGATAAAGGTAAAGTTTTTAATTAAATTTGATAAAAGGAAGATATAAGGAGTCATGTTGTTATTATAAAGTTTTATTTTGCAAGTTTTAAAAGGGATATATAAGGAGTCATGTTGTTATTATAAATTTTTATTTTACAAGTTTTAAAAGGGAGATATAAGGAGTCATGTTGTTGTTATAAAGTTTTATTTTATAAGTTTCAAAATAAGATCATCATTATTAAGGCAGATTTGAAAAGCACATACAAAAGGAAGATCATCATTATTGAGGCATATTTGGAGGGCACAAATTTGAAACAAGTCAAGGTGTCAAAGAATAGAGTAAGAGGATTAAGTGCACATATTCACCCAAGCATTCAATTTTAAAGGAAGGACAATTCAACCATCTCAAGAAGAATAAAAGGTGCACATGATAGTGGAATAAAAGCAAGGTATTAGCGTCTCCAATTCAACACACAAGTAAGTTATCCAGTGCTAGACTAAGACTACTTTAAATTGTGATAAATGTGAAATATGTGGAAGTGACAGACTTAATGAATGTGAAGAACATATTGGCCATTTGAAGTTTTCTACACTAGTGCATATCATCCTCTATATGTTCATGAAGTTAAATAAACTCTAGGTAGAATATATCTAAATTGCCTTTTAGTTGAAGAAAGCAAACTCAAGAAAAGGTGAATAACTTGATGCCATTATTGATCCAACTTTGGAGCAGATTTGAGGAGTGTTTGTAAATAGATTTTGGAGCAGATTTGACCAGTGTTTATGAGCAAGGGGATTGGTGTCTTAGTATAATATTGTGTTCTTCAGCTAGTCTTCTCAATACTTCCTACTTAGACCATACTCAAGAACACTAAGCCATCGTAAGTTTTACCTCCTTGCAGTTAGGATTTTCATTAGGTCCTATACCCAAAATTTCAACCTCCATCATTTTCTAACTACTACATTTTGGTAGTAGTTCATATTAACATGGGCTATTCCTTATGTGAGTCTATATCACAATTATGTATTAAATAACTTCTCAAAAGTTAACAATAAGTTCTACTTTTTAGGAATGTTGCTCTTAAAAGAATTAATCAAGTTTTCTTTAAAACACACCCCACATGCTTTTATTTTGCTCTCTAGAAACCATTGAATAACCTACTTATATCATATAAAGATAATTGTTGAAACAAAGCACATCCATGATATTATAATTCCATAAATAAAAACCTCCTTTTGACATAGAAGAAAACATAGATTCCATTTATATTGTAGTTATAAAACACCATAAAAAGATCTCACATAAAATTGCCATAACAATAGATTTATCCTAGGAAAAACCCCTAAGGGAAAACCCAGCCAAGGAAAGATGCTTTCTTTTCTTATTTCTTGAAATCTAAATCTTTACATTGGAACAAGGTAATCCTTTCTACCTATACTACCTTGTTGAGAGTCTCTCAGCTCTCATAGAATCACATTATGAATAAATCCTTTTAATTCATAATTAAAGATGATTTCATAATTCAACCAAATTATTCCATAAGTATATTTTCCTATTTTCAAGAATCTATCATTCCTATTGTTGGAAATATGAGCAAGATTTGTTGTCATTGATGTCAAAAGTCAGTTTCAGTGAGCAATGCAAGAGGAAGGACTTCAAGAGTCAGTTTCAGAAATAAGAAGGTGATCAGATAAGGTCTACAGGAGAAGTTAGAAGGCCCAAGAAAAATAATATTATAATATTTTATTATAATATTAAAGGTCTAATGGAAAGACCCAAAGTAATTAAATTAATTATAATAATTTCATTATAAATTAATTTGTAATTTAATTTAATTAACCCTATGGTTATTAAATTAATTATAAGTTAATTATAATAATTTTATTATTAATTAAATTATAATATAATTTAATTAACCCTAAAGTTAGGGTTGCAAGGCAAAAAGAAATGCATCGACGTCATGAATAAAATCCCTCCATCGATGTCTAAAAATTATGGTGGCATAATGGTATAAATACCATATGCCTTAGTGGCAAAAATCTTACCTTCATTCGAATTACTAAAGCCTATGATTAATGTGATTTATGCGATTTCGTGCGAGGAAGAAGATAAAATTTTTTTGTCTTGTGTGCACCAGTGAAGGAATAAGTTTGGTGAGGCTCTAAGCCTCATATCCATCCGATGGGTTGGCCTGGTGGCAAACGGTTGTGACTTAGTGCTTTGGTAAGTGGGAGGACCCATGATCGAATCTCGATGGTAGTTTTCGTGAGAGTTTTGTTTGGGCGCCAAAGGAAGCAATGCACTTTTTGGTTTAGGCGCCAAGAGGGAAGGATATAGAGCACGTGGTGCTCTTTGCTCCCAAGGTGAGCGCCTAGCTCACGTGGTGGTTGGAGCCATGGCTAGGGCACTGGTGGAAGCGCAACGTGGGTTCGATTCCCACCAAGGGCAAAAGGTATTTAAATTTTTCAAATTTAATTTTTGTCCTAAGGTTGTTTGGCATAAGGTTTTTAGGGAGATATAAGGGCTGTGAAAGTTGATTTTTATATTGTGATTTTTGGTGATTAGAATATTGAATGGAGTGATAAGGCATTAGATGGTTTTGAATGTTATTTCAAAATAAAGTTTTATTTTGTTTAATATTTGAAAGGAGTAATAAGGTTAATTGAGTTCTCATGTTGTGAATGGTGAAAATAATTTGTGAGGAAATTATTGATTAAATTCTGAGAAGGTTTTTACTACCTAACCCTTAAAATTGGCAAAGAGAATAATTGTGATTGAGATAGGTTTTTAAGGGCACTTCTTCATCAAACAAAAAGGTATGGGCACATCTTCCTTGTGAGTGATTGTTGGATGTTGTGAATGCTAAGTTGGAGTGAAAAGGGTTGTTTGATAAGCATTGTTGAGTTTGATTGTTAAAGGTTTTTTTGAGTGAAAGTTGATGATAAAAACCTTGTTTGATAAGCATTATTGGAAATATTGAATGAACCTTCATATACATGATTAGAGTTGTGCAAGAACATGAGTATCATTGTTATGTGAAGTTGTGAACTATCTTGAACTAGGGTTTGTGAAAGAACATGAGTATCATTGTTATGTGAGATTGGTTGATAAGCATTGTTGGAAATAATTGAGTGAGTGTTCATATGCTTGGACTAGGGTTTGTAAGCAAGGAGTATTTCATTGAGTGATTGATTGAGTGGAGTTGATTGAGCCTAGTCAAGTGGAAGTGTTGAAGTGATAGTTCTAATTCTGTGAAACAAATTGTTCTATATTCTAATTTGATTTGAGAAAGAGATTGAAAGTGGTTAAGCATTGTGATGAGTGTGAAGCATATTGAGTCTCTAACAATTCTCTATATGTTTCTGTGATATTGAACAAGTTTCTGTGTGAAGCTTGTTTGTGTGATTGAAGAGGATTTTGTGTTAGATTGAGTTGAGGTGAGTAAGCTTTTGTGGAAGCTTACAATAAGATTTGAGGTAAGTCTTGGTGAAGACTTGTTGAGAATATTGGACAAGTTCTAGTGAGTAAATTGGATAGATTAGTGTGAGATTTTGTGGAAGCTTACAATATAGATTAGAGGTAAGTCTTTGAGAGAGACTTGAGAGGATTGATTGATATTTTTCAAACCTTGGGTTAAGGTTTGGGTAGATCTAGTAGATTGATTGGATTGAGTCAAGCTTTGTGTAAGGCTTGAGGATAGAAGATTTGTGCTAGATTGAAGGACTGTGTTTAGTGTATATTTGAGGATAGATATTGAGCATATTTGTGCTAGACCGAAGGACTATGTTTAGTGTAGATTTGAGGATAGATATTGAGCAGATTTGTGCTAGATCGAAGGACTATGTTTAGTGTAGATTTGAGGATAGATATTGAGTAGATTTGTGCTAGATGAAGGACTATGTTTAGTATAGATTTGTGATAGAGCTGAGAGTAAGATTTGGAGGTGATAGAGTATAGAGGACAATAGTCTCTAGTGGATAGAGGTCCATTAGCTAGGGTAGTGAAGATAGGTCTTCTGTGTGAGGGCAAGAGTCTTTAGTGGATAGAGATCCATAAGCTAGTGTAGTGGAGGCAGTAGTTCTTCTAGAAGATCACCAACCAGAGCTAAGGAGAAAGAGTTCTCCTATGGATAGAGATCCATGAACTTGATTAGGGGATTGGTGTCTCCTTTGGATAGAGGTCCATAAACATTGTAATAGGGAAAGGATTCCCAAGAGATTTGTTGAGAAAATTTTAGTGAAATATTTTCTCCATGGAGTAGCCCACATTGGGTGAACCACGTTAAATTGGTGTCTCTATTGTGTGTGGTGATTTGTGCATTACTTTGATTACTATTGTTGATATTGCTATTGATACATTGCATAATATTGATTTGGAAAGAAAAGTAAAAAGTGGTCTTATATTATTCACCCCCCTCTCAGTATAAGCTTGTGTTCTTCAATTGGTATCAGAGTGGGTTCCTTCGGAAGAGTTTAATAACTTGAAGGAAAAGCTTACAAGAACACATATGGATTCTCAGAGTGGATCCTCAGGAAATTCAGCACCATTGTTTGATGGGAACAATTATACACTATGGAGCACAAGGATGAAGTTTCATCTAATGGCACTTGGAAATGAAGTGTGGGAAGCAGTTGAAAATGGATACACACCACCAACAACTCCACCTACAGATAAATATGGTAAGCTTCTACATCATTATAATTCAAGAGCAATGAATGCAATTCAAAAGGGCTTGCATGAAATAGAGTTTATAAAGATTATGCATTGCAAATCAGCAAAGGAAATTTGGGATAAGTTGCAAGGCATATATGAAGGAGATAAAAAGGTCAAAAGAGCCAAGTTGCAAAACTTCAAAAGAGCATTTGAAGATCTAAAAATGAAGGATGAGGAAAATATTTCTACTTATCTACTTCGTGTGGATGAAGTTGTTAGCTCCATGCAAGGACTTGGGCTTGAAGTTTTAGAACTTGATGTGTGTGATAAGATTCTAAGGTCACTTCCAAAAAGGTTTAGTGAAAATATTTCAGCTATAGAAGAGTCGAAAGATATTGATCTTTTGACAAGAGATGAATTACATGGCATTCTCACAACATTTGAGATAAGAATAAAAGAGGAACCTATTCCCTAGAAAGAAGCAACATTCAAAGCCACTAAAAATACTAAGGGTAAGAAGTCAGATTCAAGCAATGAGCTATCCAGTGATGAAGAAGCCAATTATGGTAGAAGGAATAAGGACTCAAGAAAGTACAAAGGTACAAAATCAGTTAGATGTTTTAAATGTGGAAAATATGGTCACTATGCATCTGATTGTCCAGAAGCTAGAAATAGCAGTGGTGATGAGAAACAGGATCATAAGAACAGGGATGCAGGAAGGCACAGGTACCAAAAGAAAAATAGGGATGGACAAGGTACACAAGGGAAGAAGTTTTTCCAGAGGCATAAGAAGAGTTTCTATGCAGATAAGGCAAGTAAGTACTCAACTGATAGTGATGATAGTTCCTCAGATAATGATAGAGATGAAGTTCTATTTCTGGAAAAAGAAAAAGAAGTGGTTAGGAAAAGGACACCAATAATCCTCAAATGTTTTAGATGTGGTAACTTTGGTCATCTTGAGGATAGTTGTACAAAGAATGGATTTAGTTTTAGTGATGATGAATATGAAGATACATTTGAAGGACCAGAAGAGAATCTTCTTATGGCACTAGAAGAAGAAGGAGGTGATCCTATAGTAGACAAGTCAGAAAAGAATGAAGATGTTTTCAAAGGTAAACAAATAGAGGAAGAATCAGAGAAGGGAGAAGTTGATCTTGAGGGAGAGCTTATTCATGCTCTTGATGCATTAAAGAAGGTAAGAAAGCAAAACTCCCAACTTAAGCTTCAGTTTCAAGAATGTGATGAAGAGAAAGGAAAGCTTATAGAGGATCTAAATAAGTCAATGGCTAAGACAAGGAAGTTCAAAGATAGGTTAGAAGCAAAGGTCTTAGAATGTGAAAGGTTAGAGCATGAAGTAGCTTCACTAAGGAAGGAAGTAAAAGAGTCTAAGGATAGGTTACACAGGTTTGGGAGAAGCTCAAAGAATTTGGATAAGATTATCAAGACACAAAAACCTACAACAAGCAAAATAGGACTTGGTTTTGAATAAGTACAAAAGAAACAAGGAGAGGAGTCAACCTCAAGTTCTAAAGAAGAAGAAACTTTAGAAGAAGAGAGTGTAAGAGAAAGTGAGACTTCTGAGGATGAGTTGGACAACAGAAAGTTCAGCAAGGAAAGGAACAATGCACAAAAGAGGAACAGATGGAACAGGAACCAACATAGGGTAAAAGAGACTAAAAGACCCATGGGGTCAAGGCAAGGTAATTTCAATGGATGATGCTTCTCATGTCATAGGTTTGGGCACAAAGCTTCTCAATGCAGGACACATGAAAGATAGGAATATGGGAACTTCAAAAATAGGCAACTATTTCAAGGGTATTGCTACTCTTGTAATCAGTTTGGTCACAAGGCAATGAATTGTAGGGTTCATGATAGGAATAGATATGGCTTCACCAGGAGAAATCCCAAGATATTTGCACCTCCAAGGAATAATAACATTAAGTGTTATAAGTGCAATAATGATGGACATACAACAAAGTGGTGTAGAGCAGAAATTCCAGAGACAAGCAGGAACAGGAATAGTCAGAGGAATCAGAAGGATCAGATGAGGAGGAAAGTGGACAAAGGTAAAGATCAGTGCATGTTGGGAGTAGAAATACTCCCACCCTAGAATTAACCACCTCAAGAGGAGGTGGGGGAGGGGCTAAGCTAAGAGTCTCATTCTTAGCCCCGAGCCCCAAAGGTGACCCTTTGCCATTGATGACAAAGGGGGAGAGATTTGAGTTAGGGGGAGAGCATTCAGTCAAGGGGAGCAGTTTCTCAGGGGGAGAAAAATAGAAAAAGGTAAAAGGAATGGTAAAAGGAAAATGGGTTGCCATCAATGACAAAGGGGGAGATTGTTGGAAATATGAGCAAGATTTGTTGTCATTGATGTCAAAAGTCAGTTTCAGTGAGCAGTGCAAGAGGAAGGACTTCAAGAGTCAGTTTCAAAAATAAGAAGGTGATCAGATAAGGTCTACAGGAGAAGTTAGAAGGCCCAAGAAAAATAATATTATAATATTTTATTATAATATTAAAGGTCTAATGGAAAGACCTAAAGTAATTAAATTAATTATAAATTAATTATAATAATTTCATTATAAATTAATTTGTAATTTAATTTAATTAACCCTATGGTTATTAAATTAATTATAAGTTAATTATAATAATTTTATTATTAATTAAATTATAATATAATTTAATTAACCCTAAAGTTAGGGTTGCAAGGCAAAAAGAAATGCGTCGACATCATGAATAAAATCCCTCCATCGACGTCTAAAAACTATGGTGGCATAATGGTATAAATACCATATGCCTTAGTGGCAAAAACCTTACCTTCATTCGAATTACTAAAGCCTACGATTAATGTGATTTATGTGATTTCATGCGAGGAAGAAGACAAATTTTTTTGTCTTGTGTGCGCCAGTGAAGGAATAAGTTTGGTGAGGCTCTAAGCCTCATATCCATCCGACGGGTTGGCCTGGTGGCAAATGGTTGTGACTTAGTGCTTTGGCAAGTGGGAGGACCCACGATCGAATCTCGATGGTAGTTTTCGTGAGAGTTTTGTTTGGGCACCAAAGGAAGCAATGCACTTTTTGGTTTAAGCACCAAGAGGGAAGGATATAGAGCACGTGGTGCTCTTTGCTCCCAAGGTGAGCACCTAGCTCACATGGTGGTTGGAGCCATGGCTAGGGCGCTGGTGGAAGCACAACGTGGGTTCGATTCCCACCAAGGGCAAAAGGTATTTAAATTTTTCAAATTTAATTTTTATCCTAAGGTTGTTTGGCATAAGGTTTTTAGGGAGATATAAGGGCTGTGAAAGTTGATTTTTATATTGTGATTTTTGGTGATTAGAATATTGAATGGAGTGATAAGGCATTAGATGGTTTTGAATGTTATTTCAAAATAAAGTTTTATTTTGTTTAATATTTGAAAGGAGTAATAAGGTTAATTGAGTTCTCATGTTGTGAATGGTGAAAATAATTTGTGAGGAAATTATTGATTAAATTATGAGAAGGTTTTTACTACCTAACCCTTAAAATTGGCAAAGAGAATAATTGTGATTGAGACAGGTTTTTAAGGGCACTTCTTCATCAAACAAAAAGGTATGGGCACATCTTCCTTGTGAGTGATTGTTGGATGTTGTGAATGCTAAGTTGGAGTGAAAAGGGTTGTTTGATAAGCATTGTTGAGTTTGATTGTTAAAGGTTTTTCTGAGTGAAAGTTGATGACAAAAACCTTGTTTGATAAGCATTGTTGGAAACATTGAATGAACCTTCATATGCATGATTAGAGTTGTGAAAGAACATGAGTATCATTGTTATGTGAAGTTGTGAACTATCTTGAACTAGGGTTTGTGAAAGAACATGAGTATCATTGTTATGTGAGATTGGTTGATAAGCATTGTTGGAAATAATTGAGTGAGTGTTCATATGCTTGGACTAGGGTTTGTAAGCAAGGAGTATTTCATTGAGTGATTGATTGAGTGGAGTTGATTGAGCCTAGTCAAGTGGAAGTGTTGAAGTGATAGTTCTAGTTCTGTGAAACAAATTGTTCTATATTCTAATTTGATTTGAGAAAGAGATTGAAAGTGGTTAAGCATTGTTGTGAGTGTGAAGCATATTGAGTCTCTAACAATTCTCTATATGTTTCTGTGAGATTGAACAAGTTTCTGTGTGAAGCTTGTTTGTGTGATTGAAGAGGATTTTGTGTTAGATTGAGTTGAGGTGAGTAAGCTTTTGTGGAAGCTTACAATACAGATTTGAGGTAAGTCTTGGTGAAGACTTGTTGAGCAGATTGGACAAGTTCTAGTGAGGACTTGTGGAGCAGAGTTGAGGTAAGTCTTGGTGAAGACTTATGAATCAAAGGATTTAAATATATAAGAGTTTAAAAGTTAAATATTATAATATTTAAATCATAGATTTAAATATTATAACCTAAAGTGTTTGAAAAATAAAATGTGGCTGACATCTTTGGAGAAGATATAAAGTGAAAATTCAAATATTTAAATAATGAGGCCGACCTCCTTGAGTGCTAAAATTAAAATGCATATTAAAATCCCATCAATTCATTTTTGGTATGATGAGGTTTGAATATCCTTCGTGCAAAAATCAAGAAGTAGGAAGAAGACAAGATGAGGAGAAGAGCGTGTTTGACGACAATAATGAAAAAGATAAGTTAAATAATTATTCGTGCTACCTTTGGTCTCATCTATGTGGCTAGCCAAGCCGGTAGCCTATTAGTCTCACAATGACACTGAGAGGGGGGGTGAATCAGTGTAGCTATTAAAACTTTAAATCTTCAACTATTAATGCCAAACAGAGAAAAATTAAACTCAATAAAGCAGATATAACAAGAGAGCATTCCACAACACACGATGTAACGAGGTTCACCAATTTGGCTACTCCTCAAAAATGACTGCTTGGATTCCCGTCCAAATCCAACCTTTGCAAAATACAATTTTACAATCACTTTACCAGCACCCACTGGAAGGAGCACCAACCCCTGGTTTATCTGCACCAATAGAAAGGAGCACCAACCCCTAATTCAAGCACCAACTTGAACTGCACTTTTGAAACTATTAGATTGACATAAGAATGCCTTCGCTTATACAAGACCCTGACTGGTCTGTTGCTCACCCAACCTCTCTCACTCTTCAAACTCTACTTGTTGCTCTTCTATCACTCTCACTGCTCTGCTTGATACTCTTATTGTAGAACTCTTTCAATGCCCTTCTTGTAGCACTTTCACTCTATTTCAGCAGCCTGTAGACCTACACACAGACCACATTTTATACCCATATTGTATTTTTTGTAACTCCAGTTGTAACTCTTTCTTTCATGTCTCATGCACCACTTGTCAGTTGTAACTCCTTTAATTTCTCATGCACCACTTGTTAGTTGTAACGCCTTCTCACTGTAATTGCTTTTGTATATATATAGGGTAGGCTTTTCGTCAAACACGATGCATGTTATGAATTTACACATGTACCCCTAACATGATTGTTCATCTTTCAATTCTGTGCATGCATGCATATTCGATTCTATTTATACGACTGTTATATTTCTCCTTCTTCGACTGTTCTATTATTAGCTGGATGATTTTCTTTTGTAACGGCCCCTGTAACTACTGCAAGACTTCAGTTAATGGTCACATATCTTATTTAGGTTGGGTTCTATTTTTATCTTGCACCAAAGTGACCTGTCGTGAAATCACGACACTTCTACCTCTTTGTCCTCTTCTCGGATTTGCACCCATGAAAACACATGTCGCGATATCGTGACACTTTCACCTCCTTGCTCTTCCTCTCAGCTTCAACCAGTGAAAACACAACATGTCACGATATCATGACACTTTCACCTCCTTGCTACTCTTCTCGGCTTCAACTAGCGAAAACACAACATGTCACGATATCGCGACACTTTTGCCTTCTTGCTTTCTCTCTCCTCCTTTAGTCGCGAAAATGTGACATGTCGTGATATCATGAAACTTTCTCTCCTTTGCTCTTTCACTTGCCTTTGGGTCACAAAAACCTGACATGTCGCGATATCGCGACACTTTTTCTCCTTAGCGCTTTCTCTTGCCTTCGGGTCACGAAAACCCGACATGTCGCGATATTGTGACACTTTTTCTCCTTAGCGCTTTCTCTTGCCTTCGGGTCACGAAAACCCGACATGTCGCGATATCATGACACTTTTTCTCTCGAACTCTCTCTCCTGCATCATGTCACGAAATTGCAACACTTTTTCTTTCGGAATCTCTCTCCTACAACATGTCGTGAAATTGTGACACTTTCTTTTGGACTCTCTTTCTTGCAACATGTCGCGAAATTGTGACACTTTTTCTTTCGGACTCTCTTTCCTGCAACATGTCATGAAATCGTGACACTTTTTCATTCGTACAACCTTCCTTGCAATATGTCACGAAATCGCGACACTTTTTCGTTCGTACAACCTTCCTTGCAATATGTCGTGAAATCACGACACTTTTTCGTCCGTACAACCTTCCTTGCAATATGTCACGAAATCGTGACACTTTTTCTTTCTTTGCCTTCCTCTTCGCTTCGGATCATGAAAATGAAACATGTCACAAAATCGTGACACCTTTTTCTCTCTCATCTTTCTCTTCACTTTGGACCGTAAAAATGAAACATGTCGCGAAATTGCGACACCTTTTTCTCTCTCCTCTTTTCTTCGCTTTGGACCGCGAAAATGAAACATGTCGCGAAATCGTGACACCTTTTTCTCTCTCCTCTTTTCTTCGCTTTGGACCACAAAAATGAAACATGTCGTGAAATTGTGACACCTTTTTCTCTCTCCTCTTTTCTTCGCTTTGGACCACGAAAATGAAACATGTCGCGAAATCGCGACACCTTTTTCTCTCTCCTATTTTCTTCGCTTTGGACCGCAAAAATGAAACATGTCATGAAATCATGATATCTTTTTCTCTCTCCTCTTTCTCTTCCAAACATGTCACGAAATCGCAACAGTTTTTCTTGCTTGCGCCTTCTCCCCGAACATGTCGCGAAATCGCGACAGTTTTGCTTTCTTCCTATTTCTCTCCAAACATGTCGCGATATCGCGACAATTTTGCTTTCTGGATATTTCTTTCCAAACATGTCATGATATCGTGACAATTTTTCTTTCTTGCTCTTTCTCTCCAAAACTGTCGCGATATCGCGACAGTTTTTCTTTCTTGCTCAACATGTCGCGATATCACGACATTTTTCTTCCTTGTGATTTTCTTTTGATTTTTCTCAAATGGGCCACTTCTGTCTTTTGGAAAATCACTGTACATGCTCTGAAGATCCTCTTAACTCCTATCCACTACATCAACTGATCTGTCTGACTGTGTTGACAACAATGACAATACCGTTGCTGCACCTTGCTAATCAATCTCCCCCTTTGGAATTGTTGGAAACACACATGCACATTCCTGTAATTCTTCTCCCCCTTTGACAATAATACCAAAGGGCTGTTGTAGACTCCCCCTGAGTCCATGCACAACATTCTCAGGCACACATTATGATAGTTAGCAAAAATTAAAAATATGAGCACATAGATAATCAAATATATAAATTTTCCCCCTGAGAATGTGATCCCGATAGCTAGTCAGTACTTGGGAAGCAGGACCACTCCCAATTTAGTGCGAAGGTACTCAAAAATTTCTTTAGGAAGCTGTTTTGTGAAGATATCCACTACTTGCTCTGTAGTTGGGACAAAATCCAACTTTACCTCTTCTTCCGCAACTTTCTCCTTTAGAAAGTGATATCGGATAGCAATATGTTTTGTGCGAGAATGCATAACTGGATTCTTTGATATATTAATGGCACTGGTGTTATCACACAACTAAAATTGGCTCACTGAAGTTAATGCCAAGATATTTCAATGTTTTTTTCATCCATAAAACCTACGTACAACATGTAGTTGCTACAATATATTCTGCCTCTACTGTGGATAAAGAGACTGATTCTTGTTTCTTACTGTGCCATGCAACCAACCTGTCTCCAAGATAGAATGCACCTCCACTGGTACTCTTTCTGTCATCGACACATCCTGCCCAATATGCATCTGAATACGCAATAAGAGTGAATTCCTTACCTCTCAGATACCATAACCCATACTCTATAGTACCCTTTAGATATCGAAGAATCCTCTTCACTGCTGTCACATGAGTCTCCTTGGGACTCGCTTGAAATCGTGCTACCATGCACACTGCCTGTAATATATCTGGTCTGGTAGCTGTCAAATACAATAGGCTCCCAATCATAGATCTGTACATGGTTTGATCAACATCTGGAGCTTTTTCATTCTTTCTCAACTTGCATCTTGTTGTCATGGGAGTGCTAATAGGCTTACAATCCTCCATTGTGAACTTTTTTAGCATTTCTTTCACATATTTAACTTGAGAAATAAATATGCCCTTCTCATTTTGATTAACTTGTAGGCCGAGAAAGTACAAAAGTTCACCCACCCCTCCCTTGGCGTCTGTGAGGTCTCGGTGCCGCAATGGGCTGAGTGGCATGGCGAAATCTCCCGAGCTGAGTGCGGTCATTGGGCCGTAGGGGATTGAGTCGGATTTGGCAAGTTAGGACTCTGCGGGCGGCATGAATGTCGACGAACTCTCGAGCAAGCCATTGTTAAGCAAGCTTGGGCCGGAGTAGTACTGGGATGGGTGACCTCCTGGGAAGTCCCGATGTTGCACCCTTTGGCTGGCGACTTGAGCGAGGCGGCGTCCCGGTTTTGGTTGCCAAGCGACTGTGTCATGTGCGGGCGGGCCGTTGCCATGGTGACTGGCAACGTGCTGCCAAGGAGGCTGGCAAGGTCTTTGCCAGTTGTGGGGGATTTTTGTACGGATGGCAAAGACGAGAGTCGTACGACGCATGAGTGGCGATAAGAGCTTTAGTTCGTTGCGCGTAAGGCTGGATCGATGAAGGCAGACGGCTTGGGCGAGTAATGACGTGAAGGCTTAGCGGGGGGCTACTGGAGCTTCGTGAAAACACCGAGGTAGCCTACCGATAGTGAGACGCCCTGGCACGTTGGACGAGTGTTGAAGCTGGATACAGATGTTGATGTGAGCTCGAGCGGGCGTGTTACAAATCGGACCACTATGTCTATTGTGAGGAAAGGACATCTTGGCTGTTCTGCATTGTCTTTGGTTGTCGAAGGCTTCGGCCTTATGCAAAGTATCTTACGTGATTATGCAATGCGTTTCCTCATTCGTCCCGATTGTGTTATAAGTTGAGGGGTTGTTTGCCTGGACCGTGTGATCGGTTGGCTTTGTAAAGGCTGCGCATGTTATGCACTAGGGCGAACTGTTTTAGACGGTAACTGTGAATGCATGAGGGCAGAGAGCTTGCTGCTGTGCGTATTGCTTTGTTGGAGGCTTCGGCCTTATGTAATCTGAAAACAAACATAATAAAGCAATGGGCCCTTTCGCCCTATCGATGTGTTAATGTGTGAATGCTTTGCGTTGTGTTTATTATTGTTGTGCTAAGTTAATATGTGAATGTTGTGAATACTCAAGACCCGAACGTTTCCATTATGCGTTAAGACTATAGCTGGGTTGCTTGGCGGTTTGCTGTGCATTGTAAGACGATCCGTGAGAAAGGTTAGGCGTAGTCCCCGTGTCGCCTGGGTTCGGCGGTAGTGTTGGGGTGCCGCGGGTGTTTAGTCGGTTCCGCTGTGGCTAGATAAATCCTTACACGACTTATCATTACTGCTCCCAAATATTATATCATCTACGTATACAACAAGGATAATGAGATGGCCATTCTCCTTTTTGACATACAAATTGCTATCTACCATACCTTTTTTGAACCCTTTTTGAGTAAGATAGTTGTCTAGCCTTACATACCATGCTCTGGGTGCCTATTTCAATCCATACAATGTTTTCTTCAACTTGCAGATGAAGTTGGGATTATCACCACGTTGGAAACCATCAGGCTGCTCAACATAGACCTCTTCTTCAAGTTTTCCATTCAGAAATGCTGATTTCACGTCCATTTGATAAAATTTGAAATTCTTGTGAACTGCTAAAGCCAGAAACATTCTGATTGCCTCTAGTCTAGCCACTAGTGCAAAGGTTTCCTCAAAGTCAATGCCTTCAACTTGTGCATAGCCTTTACAGACCAATCTTGCTTTATTCCTTACTACTTGTCCATCTTCATTCAATTTGTTTCAAAAAATCCATTTAGTACCGATTATATTTTTATTTGTAGGTCTTGGTACTAACTCCCAGGTTTTGTTTTTCTTGATCTGATCTAATTCTTCATTTATAGTCGTCACCCAACTTTCATCTTTGCTTGCTTCAGCAATATTTTTGGGCTCTATGCTGGATAATAGAGAGTAGTTACTTACTACCATTTTTCTTGTCTAAACATCAACTCTGGGGTCTCCAATTATCTGCTCTCTAGGATGATTTTTCTGCCAGCTGCCTATTTTGAATTTTTTGTTTTCTTCCTCTTCTGAATCACTACTTAAATCATCTGATTCAATTTTCTATTTATTTTTCGTTTCTTTTTCCTCATCTCCTTCAATGACTTCTTCATAAATTGGGTAGTTTTCTTTATAGCTTATTTCTCGTTCCCTACCTTCATCAACTTTAACATCGACACTCTCAACTATTTTCTTTAGCCTCTTGTTGTAACATGTGTAGGATTTGATTTTTGTCGAGTAGCCAAGAAAAATACCTTCATCAGCTCTATCTTCAAACTTACCAAGATTATCTTCAGTTCTTTTGATGTAACACTTACTGCCAAAGACTTTGAAGTATCTTGCTATTGCATTTCTACCGAACCACAACTCATATGGTGTTTTGCTTTCATGCGTCCTCAACATGCACCTATTTTGGATGTATACCGCAGTATGGATAGCCTCTTTCCAAAATATGTCTGCTATTTTGCTCTCAATCAACATAGTCCTTACCATTTCCTGCACTGTCCTGTTCTTTCTTTCTACCACACCATTATGCTGAGGTGTCCTTGCTACTGAAAACTATCTCCTAATCCCATATTTTTGACAGTACTCTGCAAAATCCTCTGAAATGAACTCTCCTCTATCTGATCTCACACATTTAATCCTTCTTGTTTGATTCTCAACTTGTTTTTTGAAAATCTTGAACATCTCAAAGGCATCTGATTTAAGCTTCAAAAATAGTATCCATGTCATCTTGGAATAGTCATCTATGCACAACATAAAGTATTTGTCACCATTTATGCTTTGTGTTCTCATGGGTCCACATAGATCAGTATGAATTAGTTCTAATGGTTTACTTGTGAAGTACTCTTTAGCTTTAAATGTGGCTCTAGTTTTCTTTCCCTTTTGGCATGAAGCACAAATGCTATTTAAAGGTTTACCAATGGTGGGAATATCTCTTACTACCTTTTTTGAGTTGATTCTTACTAGATTGTCGAAATTGATATGACCGAGCCTCTTGTGCCACAACCAATTTTCTTCTTCTTGTCCAATCAAGCATGCTCCTTCTGAAGTATCTGAGAGAGTATACAGGTTTCCATATGTCCTTGATCCAGTTTCTATCAACTTTCCACGGCTTGTTGTTCTGACTTCACAACCTTGCTTCTTGAAATTTACTTCATGACCTCTGTCACAAATCTGACTTACACTTAATAAATTATGCTTCAGACCAATCACAAACAGGACTTCTTTTGATTTGATTTTTCTGTCACTGATCTTAACTGATCCTTTGCCAACTATCTTAGCTCCATCATTATTTCCAAATTTTACAGAACCACCTTCATATTTCTGTAACTCCTCAAATTGTTGTTTGTCACCTGTCATATGACTTGAGCATCCACTATCAAGTATCCATGGTGCAGATTTGTTCTATGCTTTAAATGTTGTCTACACGATCAAGGATTCCTTTTCTTCCTTGGGTTGCTCCTTTTCTTTCCACTCTAGTTTGATTATAGTTTTGGTCACTTGTTTTGACTTTTCTTTGTCAGTAGCCTGTGTATGTTTTTCTAGAAATTTTCTAGTTTGTCTCAAACCATTTGGTTGAAACTTTCTTCCCTGATGTTTATTTGTTGAAAATGTGCTTTGGCAATTTCTTGCAATGTGCCCAAGATTATGACAGTTATAACATTCTACTGCATAATCCATCAGCGGTGAAAAAACATTTCTACTGGTAAAGTTCCTTTGTCCTACATTATACTTGCAATCTGAAATCTTATGACCATAACCATTTCATTTAAAACAATAACTAGAAAAGGAATGAGTGAACCTGGGTGATGGTCTTTGCCATTTTGTAGTGGGAGCCATAAATCTTCTTCTCCTTTGATGAGTGACATTGGTGAATCCATCATTGTCAATACTTCTCTCTTGTCTGGCTTCATTGCTTTCTTTAGCATGATTCATTTTTTCTTGATCAACCCTGATCTTATCTTCATTCTTTATGGGTTCTACAGTTATGGCCTTTGATCCATCTGATGATTCTCCTTCGATGAAACCTAGACCAAATTTGATGCCTGTAGTCCTTTGGTTATTTATAATCTTGTTCAGCTTCACATAACTTCCTTCAAGTTTGTGATAGCAACTCAATTTTTGATTCATCTCTTCTAGCTGTATCCTTAAACCAACAATCTCTTCTTCTAACTTACTACACTCATCTATTTTCACGGTTAATTGTAGTTCGATATCTTCAGATATTTTCTTAAATTCATCTATCTGTACTTTCAATATGGATATGATATCATTGGCATCCTCAAGATTTCTTGAAGTTTTCTTATTCTTTTTCCTTTCTAAACTCAGCTCGTTAAGTGCAGCGACCAACTCACCTTCCAAATCTACTTCAGCCTCAACCTCAAGGTTTTTATTGCATTCCTATTTTTCTTATGTTTTTTCTTCTTCAAATGCCATAAAAAGAGATTCACCTTTTTCTTCTTCAGAATCCTCACCAGAGCTGTCTTCTAAAGGACTGACATTCTTGGATATGAAACTTTTCTTCTTGAAGTTTCCTTTTCTAAAATTTGGTTTCTTCTTCCAGTCACCTCTTTCTTGGTGTGAACCTTCATCACTTTTGCTTTTCTCATTAAGAGGACATTTAGCTGCAAAATGCCCAATGCCTCCACAGTTGAAACACTTAAATGGTAGCTTTCCTCTATATTTTCCTTTTCCCTTGATTAGTTTTCGAACAAAGTTTGCTTCTACTTCATCTGATGTCTCTTCTTCCTTGGATTCTTGTTTTCCTTTTAAATTTTTATGTGCTTTAAAAGCAGCTTCTCTGTCTATGGGTTTAGTTTTTCCTATTCTCATCTCATATGCAGTTAAAGAACCATGCATCTCATCCATACTAAAAGTATTAAGATCTTTAGCTTCTTCTATTGCAGAAACTTTGGAATTAAATCTTTGGGGAAGAGATCTTAGTACCTTTTTCATGACAACATCTTCCATTTCCTCGTCGAGTCCTCTAATCGCATTAATGATTCCATTAACTCTCAGCATGTATACCTCTATGTTCTCATCCTCATTCATATTTAATGCTTCAAACTGAGATTGATGCATTTGTAGCTTGGCCTCCTTGATCTTGCCATCTCCTTCATGAATGCTCCTTAGTTTGTCCCACATATATTTTGTCATTTTACAACTCATGATCTTTATCAGTTCGTTGTCCACCAAACCGCACATGATAGAGTTCTTTGCTTTAGAATTATTCTCAAATAGTTTCTTATCGGCAACATCGGTTGGAGGAGTGGTGGGTATGGTGTATCCACTGTCTACTGATTCCCAAATGTCATATCCCAGAGAACACAAATATGTCTACATCCTGAGTCTCCAAAATTCATAATTAGTTTCGTCAAACAATGGTGCTTTGTTTGATGAGAATCCTTCACCACCTGCCATTGTCTCACTTCTAAGATCACCTTAGCCGATTAAGCTTGTTCAGGAACTTGGCTCTGATACCAATTGTTAGTCTCACAATGACATTGAGAGGGGGGGTGAATCAGTGTAGCTATTAAAAACTTAAATCTTCAACTATTAATGCCAAATAGAGAAAACTTAAACTCAATAAAGCAGATATAACAAGAGAGCATTCCACAACACACGATGTACCAAGGTTCACCAATTTGGCTACTCCTCAAAAATGATTGCTTGGATTCCCGTCCAAATCCAGCCTTTGCAAAATACAATTTTACAATCACTTTACCAGCACCCACTGGAAGGAGCACCAACCCCTGGTTTATCTGCACCAACAGAAAGGAGCACCAACCCCTAATTCAAGCACCAACTTGAATTGCACTTTTGAAACTATCAGATTGACATAAGAATGCCTTCGCTTATACAAGACCCTGACTGGTCTGTTGCTAACCCAACCTCTCTCACTCTTCACCAAACTCAGCTTGCTACTCTTCTATCACTCTCACTCGCTCTCGCTTGATACTCTTCTTGTAGCACTATTTCAACGCCCTTCTTGCATCACTTTCACTCAATTTCAGCAGCACCGTAATCCTCCACGCGAGACCACCTTTTATACCCATATTGTATTTTTTGTAACTCCAGTTGTAACTCCTTTCATTTCTCATGCGCCACTTGTCAGTTGTAACTCCTTTCATTTCTCATGTGCCACTTGTCAGTTGTAACGCCTTCTCACTGTAACTGCTTTTGTATATATATAGGGTAGGCTTTTTGTCAAACACGATGCATGTTACAAATTTACACATGTACCCCTAACATGATTGTTCATCTTTCAATTTTGTGCATGCATGCATATTCGATTCTATTTATACGACTATTAGATTTCTCCTTCTTCGACTGTTCTATTATTAGCTGCATGATTTTCTTTTGTAACGGCCCCTGTAACTGCTGCAAGACTTTAGTTAACGGTCACATATCTTATTTAGGCTGGGTTCTATTTTTAGCTCGCGCCAAAGTGACCTATCGCGAAATCATGACACTTCTACCTCTTTGTCCTCTTCTCGGCTTTGCACCCACGAAAACACATGTCACGATATCGCAACACTTTCGCCTCCTTGCTCTTCCTCTCGGCTTCAACCAGCGAAAACACAACATGTCGCGATATCGCGACACTTTCGCCTCCTTGCTACTCTTCTCGGCTTCAACCCACGAAAACACAACATGTCGCGATATCGTGACACTTTCGCCTCCTTGCTTTCTCTCTCCTCCTTTAGTCGTGAAAATGCGACATGTCGCGATATCGTGACACTTTCTCTCCTTTGCTCTTTCTCTTGCCTTCGGGTCATGAAAACCCGACATGTCGCGATATCACGACACTTTTTCTCCTTAGCTCTCTCTCTTGCCTTTGGGTCGCGAAAACCCGACATGTCACGATATCGTGACACTTTTTCTCCTTAGCGCTCTCTCTTGCCTTCGGGTCGTGAAAACCCGACATGTCGCGATATCGCGACACTTTTTCTCTCGGACTCTCTCTCCTGCAACATGTCGTGAAATCGCGACACTTTTTCTCTCGGACTCTCTCTCCTGCAACATGTCACGAAATCGCGACACTTTTTCTCTTCGACTCTCTCTCCTGCAACATGTCGTGAAATCGTGACACTTTTTCTTTCGGACTCTCTTTCTTGCAACATGTCACAAAATCGTGACACTTTTTCGTTCGTACAATCTTCCTTGCAATATGTTGCGAAATCGCGACACTTTTTCGTCCGTACAACCTTCCTTGCAATATGTCGCGAAATCGTGACACTTTTTTGTCCGTACAACCTTCCTTGCAATATGTCGCGAAATCACGACACTTTTTCTTTCTCTACCTTCCTCTTCGCTTCGGACCGTGAAAATGAAACATGTCGTGAAATCACGACACCTTTTTCTCTCTCCTCTTTCTCTTCGCTTTGGACCACGAAAATGAAACATGTCGCGAAATCGCGACACCTTTTTCTCTCTCCTCTTTTCTTCGCTTTGGACCGCAAAAATGAAACATGTCACGAAATCGTGACACCTTTTTCTCTCTCCTCTTTTCTTCGCTTTGGACCGCGAAAATGAAACATGTCACGAAATCGTGACACCTTTTTCTCTCTCCTCTTTTCTTCGCTTTGGACCGCAAAAATGAAACATGTGAAATCGTGACACTTTTTTCTCTCTCCTCTTTTCTTTGCTTTCAACCGTGAAAATGAAACATGTCGCGAAATCGCGACATCTTTTTCTCTCTCCTCTTTCTCTTCCAAACATGTCGCAAAATCGTGACAGTTTTTCTTGCTTGCGCCTTCTCCTCGAACATTTCGCGAAATCGTGACAGTTTTGCTTTCTTCCTATTTCTCTCCAAACATGTCGCGATATCGTGACAGTTTTTCTACTTGGATCTTTCTCTTCCAAACATGTCGCGATATCGCGACAATTTTTCTTTCTTGCTCTTTCTCTCCAAACATGTCGCGATATCGTGACAGTTTTTCTTTCTTGCTCAACATGTCGCGATATCGCGACAATTTTCTTCCTTGTGATTTTCTTTTGATTTTTCTCAAATGGGCCACTTCTATCTTTTGGAAAATCATTGTACATGCTCTGAAGATCCTCTTAACTCCTGTCCACTGCATCAACCGATCTGTCTGACTGTGTTGACAACAATGACAATACTGTTGCTGCACCTTGCTCATCATAGCCTAGCTTGCACTAAGGCACTATATAGTAGGAGATTGCAGGGTTGAATCCTCGTAGTGCAGATTTTGCACTTATTTTGTTAAGAAATCACGAAAGATAATACATATATTTTATGCTATGATTTTTGTCTCATCTGGATGGCTAGCCCAGATGGTTTCTTAGCTTATGCTAAGATGCTACGAAGCAGGAGGTTGCAGGGTTGAATACTTGCGATGCTATTTTGTTTTGGTTGGCTGATATAGAACGAAGAAGGGATTATATAGTTTGTGCTACGCTTTTGATTTCACCTGCTAGGGTAGTCCAGTTGGGTGCCTAGCCTATGTTAGGGTACTGTGTTGGCAGAGGTCAGGAGATCGAATTTCCTCCACATTCGTTGGGCTTTGTTGTGCAAGTTAAGGGTAAAATTTTTGTTTCATTTTATTTGAGTGGGAGATATAAGGTGTATCGTGGTTATTTTAAAAATTGTATTCTGTATAATATGAAAGGGAGTTAAAAGGTATTAGGTTGTTATTTTTAAAAGTTGTATTTTTCATGTTATAAAAGGAGATATAAGGCTTTTTATTGTTAATAAATCTTTATATTGTGAGTTTTAGAAAGGGAGATATAAGGAGTTTTTTTTAAGAATTATTGTGTATGTTTTTGATAAGGGTTTTTAAAGTGGTTGATTTGATATTTAATAAATAAAATAAAAATAGAATTCCTAACCAAATTTTTAAGGGACAAACAAAAAGAAAATTATTTTTATCAAGATAGGTTTGGAAAGCTCATGCAAAAGAAGATCATCATCATTGAGGCAGATTTAGAGGTATAATGTTATTTTCTCAAATTGGTTTTAATTTGAGGGAAAATATTTTATCATATGGTTGGAGGTATAAGGAATTATTGGATGTGCATTATTTTTCTTGAAATTGGAAGTAAATGTGCAAGGGTTATAGATCATATTTAAGAGCAAATTTTTGCATTGTTCATGATTGATTTTGGGAGTACATGAGAAGGACAGATTTGTGCATTGTGATTGGTTTTGAAGTGATTGTGGAAATAAGCAAAATAGTATAGTATCACACAAATATAAGGATTATTTTAAAGCAAGTCAAAGTGTCACATAGTGCAAGGATAGTGTGAAAGGATTCAATTGAAAAGGACATTTTCAGCTATCTACAAAAGGGAAGGAAAAGTGTAAATCAGTAAATTACAAGGTCAGTTATCAAGTGCTAGACTATAGATACCTTTTAATGTAATAAATGTGAGACATGTGGAAGCAACATAATTAATGAATGTGAAGAACATATTGGGAATTTTTTAGTGCATATCATTCTCTATATGTTCATGAAGATAAAATAATTTTGGGTAGAATATGTCTGAATTGCTTTAGTTGAGGAAAGTGAAGAACTTGATGACATAATTATGTAAGATTTGGGAATAGATGAGCATTGTTTTGTATGCAATATTTGGGAATAGATGAGGATTGTTTGTATACAATATTTGGAGCAGATTTGAGCAGGTTTTGGAGTAGGTTTTAGTTATGAGCAAGTTTTGGAGTAGGTTTGAGCAGGTTTTGGAGTAGATTTAAGCAGGTTTTGTGAGCAAGTTTTGGAACAATTTTGAGTAGGTTTTGTGAGCAAGTTTTGGAGCATATTTGAGTAGTATTTGTGAGAAATTTTGTTAGCAATATTTGAGGAAATACTTGATCGGAGTGCTCATAAAACTTGATAGGGGATTGGTGTCACCTATGGATTGGTGTCTCCTATGGATTGGTGTCCACGAACATGAGAGGGTATTTTTGTCTCCTATGGATTGGTGTCCATGAAATTGATAGGGGATTGATGTCTCTTGTGGATTTGTGTCCAAAAAATTGATAGGGGATTGGTGTCTCCTATGGATTGGTGTCCATAAACTTGAGAGGCTATTGGTGTCTCTGATGGATTGGTGTCTCCTATGTATTGGTGTCCACAAACTTGAGAGGGGATTGGTGTCTCTTGTGGATTGGTGTCCACAAACCTGAGAGGTGATTGGTGTATCATATGGATTAGTTTCCATGAACTCAAGCAAGGGGATTGGTGTCTCTTATGGATTGGTGTCCAAAAACATTGTAATAGGGTATTGGTGTCTCCTATCGGTTGGTGCCCATGAAATTTTTTAAAAAATATATAAGCTATATTTTTCTATGGTTTTCTCTTGAAAGGGTATTTCCATGTCAAAGTTGTATCTCTCATATGTGTGATGATTTGTGCATTTTTTCATTATTGCATTAATATTATTGTTTTTATCATTTGGATTGAAAAGTGAAAAGTTTTATCTTATACTGTTCACCCTACCTCTTAGTATAAGCTTGTGTTCTTCACTTTCATTTTATCCCTTTCATCTATATTTATCCATACACAATCCACTTTTACTTTATAGTTTTTTTTCTTTTTATAGACAATATTTGTGAGTGATTATGTCCACCACAAATTTTACAATTATGGATATTCCAATATCTCTTTATGTTATGGCCATATCTACCACAATAACTGCATCTATTTTTTGTTACAAAATTCCTTTTACTATTCTATCATTTATTGCAACTGATTCTATCAGTCCTTGTCATATATTTGATATCACTATTTCCTGTTACAAAATTAGTTTTTTATTCCTTGCTACTCATTTGACCTGTATATCCAAGACCTTTATATTTTGGTGTAATTTTTGGTATAATTTGTTCTTTCATTCCTTGCTCATATTTTCCTAAACCTGTATCTTTATATCCCATTTTATTCAATAACCTTGAACCAAATCCTTAAGTACATTTTTCAAAATAACCAACCATATCATTAGACTGATCTCTATCAATAACATTACAACTATGAGTGTCACTACTTCTATCATCATTTGAATCCATATCAACATCAATTCTGATAGCATTAGATTTTTCTAAACAATAACAAACTGTATTCACATCACTTGTATCACATATAGCATATATTTTTGTAACAGACTCTTCTATATCTAAATCACTAGTGTCATTGCTTGCATCATAATATTTTCTTTAATCATAATTTGCATTTTTTTTTTTTTTGTAGAAGATCACTAGTATCACAACATGCATCAATCATCAATGATTTCTATTGCAACATGAATCTATCATCATGGGCCTTAAATAATTTGTATCACATGAAGCATCTTTCATCATTGATTTGTTCTCTACTTCTTCAACCTTTTCTTGTTTTCTCATCTTAGAAAAATTAAGAGTGATAATTTCTTTGTAGATTAAAATCCATAGAATAACAGGTGTAGTAAAAACATCTTCATAATAATCATTAGCATTATTAAAAATACTTTTCATGCATTTATGAAGTATTGAAAATTCCCCTTTTTCTACTTCACTAGTAATATCAACAAGATTATTGTTCAAAGTATTTTTTTTATCAATAAACTTGTTCTTCAAATCTTTAATCATGTCCTCTTGTATTCTATTCTTTTATTTTAGAACTTCATTAGAAAGTAATGCCATATACATCAAATTTCCTATCTCACTAGGTAATATAAAAATACTTCTAGAATCTTTATATGCCTCATCAAGCCTTTCATTCAGATAATTACTAAGTGCTAAGAAATTTTCATCTTTGATTTCTCTCAACATTTATTGTAAGACACTCTTTTCACTTATTAATGTATCCTTTTCAATTTCTTTTATCATGTGTTATGTACGGAATTTTAACCTTTCCACTCTTTTTAAAATTTCTTGAATATCTAATTGTTTTCCTTGGACATCTTGAATGTATATTTTTTCTTCTTAGAAACATAGATTTTCTACGTTATTTTTTTTTTATTTCTCATGTCTTTGTATTTCAAGATTTTGATAATTTGTATTCCTTTTGATTTACTTTTTCTTTGTCATGTTCCTTTGAATTTGACTACCTTATAACTCCTATTTTTGCAAATTTATAATTTTTCTAAAATTTGAGGTTGAAACCCTTTTGTATCCCAAATGACTAAATTTTCAATAATTCAATAATATTCAAATATTGTCTGATGGAACTAGGGGAAGGAGACTTGATCAGTTGAAGGATATGCAATGACAAGTGATATTGTGGGGTAATCAATTATTTTATTTTACTTTAGGTGGTAGGGTTTGTTGGTTTGGCTGATGGAACTCCAACAACAGACTAGTTTTCTAGGTGGAAGGCTAGGGTTAGCTGAAGGAGCTATAATTGGGGGACTAGATGGAAGGTTGGGCTAGTTGAAGGAGCTAAAATTTCTAGCCTTTTTAGTGGATGGAAGGCTAGACCAGTTGTGTGGTTGGGGGCTTGGGCTTTGGATATTTAATCGGTTGTTGCTTCTGGGTAGCTCTTGGTGAAGGGCTCCAGGATTATCCTTTATGGGATAGGAGGGTGCTTTAGTGTACTATTTTATTGTGCAATTTTATTGGTTTGTATTTATGTTGAGGGTTCTATTGGGCATCAAATATTCTTAGAGTGGGATGGTAAAGTTTTAAAATTTCTAATGCCCTTAGAGATTTTAAATTTTAGGGTCTATTCCTTTAAACCATGCATTTCATTTTTGGTCTAGATCCGCAACAACTATGTAGGGTCCTCCACAGTGTCCCACATCAGTTGTGGTTTCTGGATACCTCATGGTGGAGGTGTCCAATAATTTGCTTCCTATTTGTGACTAGTAGGGGTTTTTATTTACAAATTTCTTATGCAGATCTCTTGGATGGATTTTTTGTTGTGGATTTTACTAGCCCGTATTTTCTAGTGTTGTTTTCCTTAATCCAACTATTCTTTTGATGGGTTCTCCTATTATAGTATTTATTGGATAGATTTTTTATTCAGGAAGATAGGATTCCCATTTTATATTTTCTTGGTAGGTAGAAAATGCTTCGATTTGGGTGGTTTTTATTTGTAAATTTATTTTCAACCAGTAGCATCTTTATTATTTTGCTATAATTCATTGGTGCTTTCAATTTTTAAGATGCAGTGTTTCTTTTGGGAATCTGTTAGATTATGAGATCAGTTTCCATGTTATTTCAAGGATCCTGGTCTTTGGTATGCTTTGGGTGACATTTTTATCTAGGACTATTTTCAAAAAAAAAAATTGTCTAGATGGGATCTTTTTGCAATCTAGAGCTTGAGTGGGACTTTCAAATTTTTATTTTTTTTTCGCTCGTGTATTTCTACTAGGCCTCTAATATATTGCAAGATCAATTTCTATTCTACTTCAAGGGTCCCAATATTTGGTTTGTATTAGGTGGTTTTATGATCCTAGAACTGTTTTCAATTTTAAAACTTTCATTCGAATCAAAACTGTTTGAATTTTGGAGCTTGAGTGGGACATTCAAATTCAAATTTTAATTTTTTTTTCTCACGTTCCTTTTTTAGTTGGTTTAGCTTTGCATTTATTGCTGCTTGGTTTGGCATAATGGCCTTTTTTCGAGTGCCCCTAGGGTCTCATGCACTGTTATTTTTTGGGCACTCAATCTCTGTTTATTTATCAATTGTTGGATCGAATTTTCCTCTCTCTCTGGGCTTATTGAATATTTATTTTTAGTTTTGGGTACCCTTTCAAAACCCCTATTTTTACCAAATAAAAAATAATAATAATCTTCAAATATCAAATTTCAATTTTCTATTTTTCTTATGACTCCCAAATACAAAGAAACTAAGAATTTTGTAAAATTTAATTTTCTAAGTTTGATGTAGAATACCTTGTCTCTCCATACTTAAATAGTTTGCAAAAAAAATTATTCAACTTGAATTTCAAATAATTCAAAAACTTTTCAAATTAGATTCTTCTCACTTCAAAAATATTTCAAATCATTTAATAAATCTTCTAAGGTTATAATTCATCAATTAACTACCTTATTTCTCCAATAATATAATTAATCAATAATGATTTTCCCTTATAAATCAACCTTCGAAAACTTAAAATTAAATTTGAATAATTTTACCTCCCTTATATGATGCACGTGCAAGTTTTGTTCTTCCATGCTTTGAATCCTTCCTAGACACTTTAGGCTTCTCTGACATGTAATATTCTATGCTTAACATCTTGCTCCACCTTGGAATCAATGACTTGTAATTTGTTTGAATGTTTCAAAAAACACTACCTACAATAGAATATGTTTTGCACTTCATGCAAGTGCCATATTTGAGTACTATGGTGAGCATTTCAATTCAATCTATCATGAACATTTCACCTTCTCAACTTGCACTAAAAAAAATCTATATAATCCAACATCTTTGGAAAAGTGTCCTTTTGATTGGCACTCAAATTTTATGGATTTGACACGTTGCTCATTTCAAAAATTGGTATTAAATATATCTCTTTGTTTCAAAGGTTTTTACGTTACTTTTTAGATGTTTGGTTCTTTACTTTCTTGATCCTTAGTATTTTGTACTTGGTATGTTTACTAGATGTTTGGCTTTTTTATTGATCCTGTGTAATCCTTACCTCTTAGAATTCCATGGCACTTAGATTTCTATGTATTTTAATTCAACCTTTCACCTCCTACATCCCTTAAGCTTCTACACACCTTATTTAGCTTTGGTATTCCTTGACTGATGTTTCTACCATGTCCTTTGGACTTCTATGCACCTCAGTTGATGCTCACTCCCTACGTGACTTGGCTGGAACTCTATGGATCTCTATGAATCTTAGTTGATACTTTACTCTTACATATCTCGATTGACACTTCCAATACTTGCTCTATGCTATGATTTAGCTTTGTGATTTAGCCTATGTTCTCTTTGGTACTTCAGTTCTTGTACCTAGTTTCTCAATATATTTTCTCACTTTTATGTTCTATAGATGAGTTACAAACCTTCTACATTTAGATCTTGACATTACTAATCCATTATGCTTCACTATTGACACACAAGGCTTTCTAAGATAAGAAATATCCTTTATCTTGACAACTCTATTATGTCTCGATGCAGGTTCATGTGGCTTATCTTACATAAAACTTGAATACATTTAGCTATGATTGTGACTTTCTTATGCTTGCAACACTACCCTCCTTGAATGTCAAATTATTCTATACCTTTATACATTAGCTTCTTGTATTTATGCTCAAACTATGGCTTCTTACTGGCCTATATTCAAGATTTTATTTATATCTTGAAGTCTTCTATTCCTTCTCAAACTTTGGCAAGATTCTTGCCTTCCAAATGCTTTCACAAAATTCTCTAAAATCTAGTGATCTTTAAAACACTTCCAAAAATAATCCAAATTATAGCTCTACTATCTTTTATCAATTTCCTTTGTGCTCTGATACCACTGTTAGCTTTCTGAATAGGTTAACTCACAGAAAACTTCAACCAGGATATAAATATAAATTAAATTAATGTTACTAAAAATGAAACTTTAATAACAAAAAAATATTACAGATAATATCTCACAAAAATATAACACAAATGAACACAACATACAAAGAGTACATTAATGATACAACTTGGTCACATTGTATGGAGTGATGAGGCCCAAAAATACCTCATTTTTGTCATATTTTGAACATCTAAATACTGCCTTAAAATAAAATATGATATTATTTTATGCCAATTATGTGATTAAATGCATTATTTGTTAAGTGTTTGCATGATTTAATGTATAGGAGCACTGTACCCTATTTTGACTATTTTTTAGCATCTTTTACTCTGTTTTTGCATGATTTGTTAGTGAAAAGTATATAATGAATTTGGTAGCCAATAAAGTGTGTTGATATTTGTGGTTGCATAAGATAATTTGAATGTTTTCCCACTCTAAATACAAATTGGTAAGATGATTTGGTGCCAGATCCACCATTCTACTAAAAAATAGGACATTCCAGCTACAACAACAGTCTCATACAAATTCCAGCCACCTGTCATGATAAAGGGAGGCATGGAATTTGTCAAAAATAAGTAAATGGAAATGATGGGAAACTATTAAGGTAGACTTAGGAAGACTCTTGATCCACCTGGTAGCACTTCCACGTGGTCCAAATGAGAGCAACAAGACACAAAGGTAAAACTACAGGAACAACTGGAAACAACATATAAAAACCAGATTTGTGCAACTATTAAGGAGGTCACATACCAGGTCAAGGGAGGCACATGTAAATGGTTGTAATATGTCTAAAAAGGTAATAAAATACTAGTTGCACGTTTGAACATACTCCCACTCAATCGAAATTGGTGACAATAGTACAATCCTATTGCTCTACCTTATATTCTAGAGCTGCTCGAAATGAAGGGCAAAGTTGAACTGTTTCGATAGAAAAGGTAAAAATGCATCCATTTCGGAAGGAGAAAGGAAGAATAAGGAAAATACAGGTGTGAAAAATTATCCTAGGCTATTTTGACCCTTTTCTACCAACTGGAGGATGCGGATCAAATGTTGCAACAGATTTGTGTCTCAATATAGACTAGGTCTCCTACAATAAAGTAGGCAAATCAGAGATAGCCAACAAGGAAGATTAATTTAGTGATTGCAAAAATTCATGTAGGAAAGTAGTATATATAGGATTCTCCCTCATTGGTTGAGCTAGGTCCATAGAGATTCCAAGTAGAAATATAAGTCAGAAGCAGACAAAGTCTTTTGTAACCGTTATGTTTTGAATATTTGAATAAAAGTGCAATTTTTCTTCATCTGTATGAGATTGTGAGTTTATGAGTGATTAGTTCTTAGTATTGGAGTATATATTCTTCCCTCTAGACCAAGGAGCAAGGGCCCACTCTAAGGACCAGAAGGAAGGAGCAAAAAGTGCAAGTTTTTGACTAATTCTATTTTTGTAGCATTTCTATCAAATTCTTGTTTTAATTTATGCAATAGTACTAACCTTTGTTTTAGCATAATTTATTTGATGATGAAAAGTGTGATTTGTGTTAGAATATTTGCAACTAGTTGACCCCTATTTTGAACATGTTTTGAATACCCCTATTTTCTGTAATTTCATTTCTGCAACAATTTTTGACAAGTTTTCCAACAACATTTGTTGACAAGTTTTTGCAGCATTTTTTGATAGTTTCCAGCATTGTGAATTTTAGCATGATGATTTCAATTTGAGAATTTTCCTTTCCAAGTTATTTCCATTAGCAAGAGTAAATAGGCTTTTCAATTCTGCAAATGTTCAATTCTACAACTATAGTTTAGAATTGTCAATTTTCTGCAACTGTAGCTTAAAGGTTCAATTTCTGCAATTTCAATTCTATCAAGTTAAAATAGTTTCATTTCTACAATTTAGGATTAAAGTGACCTTGAAAGACCCAAAAAACATCTATTTCACCAAATAATCTTGTAACCTAACTTCTTGAACTGTAATTTGCCAAAACTTGCTATCGTAGATAACCTTGGACACCGCCCTGGATTTGATAATCATAAGAATTAAATGATGATAATAACGACACTCATCATTTTTGGCATCGTTTTTGGGGAACATAGGTGTTGTTAGTAGGTAACATAGTCAAACCAATTGTTATTGTGAAAGTTGTGAACTTTAGAGTGAAAATCTTGAAAATAACAACTTGCATGAGAACAATTGCAAAAACTAAAAATTGCATTTCAAAACATTTAGAAAACAAGCATGAATGAATAGGTTAAGGGATGAGAAAGGAAGATTCATCAAGTCTAGCCCCTTACCTATCACAGGTAGGCGATACTCATGCCAAGGTGGTGAATTGCCTGCATTTGAACTTCTTGAAGTAGTTGAAAGAAAACCACCAACTCCATCATCAGGAAGTATAGGATCCCTTGAACAAGAAATCTTAGAGGAACCATCTGCTAGTACTCCTCCACCTACTCTTGTATCCATACCATCAGGACAATTTAGAAAAATCTATACCAGGTGTTGGAATGATATCATGGTAGATATGCAAAACCAAGATAGGGATAGTAATGTCCATAATCAAGTAGATAATCCTCCTCCTTCTAGGACTTTCGAATACCCCATTCGATTGAATCCTACATAGAATTCTCCTATGAAAACAATCTCACCTTCAATACTTCCAAACTTTAGGGGGGTTGTATCTAAAGATCTTGACCAATTCTTGTTTGAGTTTAAGGTTGTGTGTCAGACTTATGATTATGTAAATGACAACCAAAAGCTTAAAGTGTTTCCTTCTACACTCAAAGATGCAACTTTACGCTGGTTTATGAGTCTAGAACCTGAATCAATCCAAACTTGGGAAAAAATGGAGAGCGAATTCTTGGATAAATACCAAGAGTATTGTAGGGTAAGAAACAAAAAAGATGAATTATTCCAAATCAAACAAGAAGAGGATGAGAATTTAGAAGATTATCTTGATAGGTTTGCTTTTATACAAAAGAGATGTGGGCCTGTAGAATCTGAAATGTGTAAGGCCATATTTTTGAGAGGATTACAAGATGATTCTAGGGAAGTATTGGATTTAATGGGCAAGGGAGATGTGAGCACCCTTGACATTGATGAGATTTTGGAATTATGCAGAAATTACTCCCGCACAAGACAAAGAAGATGAAAGCAGAGTACTAATAGCAGTGAGATAAAAGAGCTAATGGAGGAAATGGCCAACATGAAAACTGATATTCTTGTGCAATTAAATGCCACATTAGGGGAGAGGAATGCAAAATCCAACTCCACACCACCCCTAGCTATTTACTGCCCAAGATGCAGAAATAAGCATGCTCTACAAGACTGTCCCTTGAAAAAAACCTCTATTTCAGCTATTTGTAGCATTTTTTCAAAGGAACATATCACTGATAAATACCATTTGCTTCCACAACTCAGAAATGTACTAGAAATACAAGCTGAGAAACACAATTTTATTGAGCAAAAATAAGGGGAAATTTTTCACAATACCAAATGCCCCACATTTTCCCACAAATTGGGGATAGAATCCTTGGAATATGCCATGGGGTTATTCAAAACCACCCCAACAATCTTGGAATCATCCTCCTTGGACATCTCCTCAATATTGGTCACAATCTGGATGGATGAATCCACCATGGAATCAGGCCAATCCACCTTGGATGCAAACCCAACCTCATGGACAAAGTTGGGGATAATAGTATCCATCATATCAAGGGCAACGAAGATATCAAGGACAAACACAAAATTTGCTGCCTGGTCCTACTCAAAAAATTTCTCAAGGGAGACAACAACAACAACAACCACAATAGGTAAAACAACCACCACTTTCGGCCCAACCTATGTCCAATCCTAATAATATAAGGCACGTAATCCCTGTCTATGTAGCTGAATCTAATTAAAATGTTGCAGTAAATATCATGGGCTATAGCAACATCCAGCTGTGCTTATGCAAGATATTACCTAAGCCTGTTATACCCACTATTGAAGAAATAACAAATGAGAAACAAGAATCCTCTAGTCCAGAAACACAAAAATCAACCCTGGATAAAGGAGAAGAAAAAATAAAAAATCTGCACATAGAAAATTCACCTTCTTTAGAGAAAATACCATATCCTGAAAGGTTTAAGAGTTCTAAAAATACTCCTGAATCAGACCTAGTAAAAGAACTCAAAAATTTGACTATTTCACTTCCTTTGTTGCAAGCAATCAAGGATGTGCCTCTAATCAATAAAATAGTTTAGGATTTGTGCATAAAAAGAGCAGGTAGAAAAAATAAGTCCTTTCCTAAAACTGTGCAAGTAGAAGGAAAATTGGCTGACCTACTTTCTAGGAAGCTTGTCCCACCAAAGTATAGTGACCCAGGAAGTCCAGTTGTCACCATAACTATTGGATCAATGCCTATTTCTAATGTCTTGGTTGATTTAGGAGCAACTATTAACGTAATGACCAAAGACACAATGCAAAAATTATAGTTAAACAATCTGCATCCTACATCTACTATCTTGGAAATGGCTGATAGATCTATTGCCAAACCAGAAGGGATCATTGAGGATATTCCTATAACAATTTCTTCATGGGAATACCCTATTGATTTTCTGGTATTACAGCCTCACAATTCTGCAAATGGTTATCCCATTATCTTAGGTAGGCCTTGGCTTGCTACTACAGCTACTTTCATAGATTGTAGATCAGGAGAAATGACTATTTCCAATGGCATTGATTTGAAAAATATTTCTTTGTATCCACCTGCAAAACCTTCAACAAAATTTTTAGGTCAATTATGGTATCCTAATTCTGATGAAGAACAGGAAGAAACTATTTCCACATTAGCCACAGTGGTAGTAAAAGAACATATTGAAGAGATAAACTCACATGAGAGAGAGATTTTTGAAAATGAAACTATCCTAGTGGATACACTACATGAACAAGGACTTGAGGATGAACCAATCACTGTTCATCGCTTGTTGTGGAATGATGAAGGTCAGACATCTGAACACCTTTCATCCATTCCATTGTAGGAAAGTTCCTTCACACTACCACATGGATGGCATCATCACCTTCTTTCCTCTTTCCATTGTCCTATGCAAGAGTTGATTCCATCAGGGATTACTATTGGTACAGAGACAAGAGTCTTTCATACTCTTCAACCACACCACTATCCATTGAACTCTTTAGTCAAAAAATACGAGGGAGTTAATTCTATCCACCCAAGGATAAAACAAATTGAAGTGCAACCAAGAAATTTTTTGAACATTAATAGTTGGTTGACTGATGAACAAGAAACAAAACTATTTGCTATTTTGAAACAACATGTTAAAGCCTTTGCTTGGGACTATAAAGATATGTCAGGAATTCATCCTGATGTATGCACTCATAGGATATATACTGAAGATGTCAAACCTGTGAGATAGCCCCAAAGATGATTGAATCCTACCCTAAGAGACATTGTTAAGGAAGAAATAGAAAAACTCTTGGAGGTTGGATTCATATATCCAATTTTAGATAGCCGATGGGTCTCTCCATTGGTTATTGTACCAAATAAAAATGGAAAACTGAGAGTATGTGTAGACTACCGAGAGCTAAACAAAGTCACACACAAAGACCATTTTCCATTACCATTCATAGATCAGGTGTTAGATACACTCGTAGGGAAGAAGCATTTTTGCTTTCTTGATGGTTTCAGCGGGTATAACCAGATACAGGTTGCACCCAAAGACCAAGATAAAACCACCTTTACTTGCCCATGGGGAACTTTTTCTTATAGGGTTTTACCCTTTGGACTATGTAATACCCCAACAACTTTCCAGCGAGCTGTTTTGGCCATTTTTTTTATTTAACCACTGAAAATATAGAAATATATATGGATGATTTTACAGTTTGTGGAGAAACCTTTGATTTTACTTTGGAACATCTTGATAAGGTTTTAACTCACTGTGAAACTTACCATCTATCCTTGAATCCTGATAAATGCTTTATGATGATGGAGGAAGGGATTGTTCTTGGTCACCACATCTCTTCTAATGGGATCAAGGTTGATCCTAAGAAGGTTGAAATCATCAAGAACCTTCCTCCTCCCAAAACCCAAACCGATGTCAGGAGTTTCTTAGGACACATTGGCTTTTATCACAGATTCATTCTAAATTTTAGTACAATAGCAAATCCCATGTTTGCATTATTGACCAAAGATTCTGAATTTAACTGGACTAAAAAATGCCAAGAATATTTTGAGGCTTTGAAAGAAAAGCTAACTACTCCACCTATGTTACGAGGTCCTAATTGGGGATTGCCATTTCATATCCAAACTGATGCCTCCAATACTACAATTGGAGCAGCATTAGGGTAGATAGAAGATGGGGAACATTATGCCATCTACTACATAAGCAAAAACTTGACTAGAGCAAAAAAATTATACTACTACTAAAAAGGAATTTTTAGCAGTAGTGTATGCCATCAATAAATTCCATCACTATATCACTGGTTATCAAGTATTCATCCATATTGATCATTCAACCATCAAATACTTGATGAAAAAACCCATGGTTAGTGCAAGGATTATTCACTGGTTATTGCTATTACAAGAGTTCGATATTACAATAGTAAATAAACCAGGGAAAGCAAATGTAGTAGCAGATTTTCTATCAAGGCTGAATAACACAGGGGTAGAGGAGTTAGTTGAGGATACCTTTCTAGATGAAAAATTATTTGCTATATCAGTACAATCACCTTGGTTTGCATATACAACTAACTTTGATGCAGGAGCATCCAACGAAAGGCAAAATACCGCAAAGTATAAAAAATGTCGCGATATCGCGACATGTCGGCAAAGAAGAAAAAGTGTCATGATATCGCGACATGTCACATTTTTGTGACCAGAAGACGAGAGAAGGCGCAAGAGAGAAAAGTGTCACGATATCACGACATGTCACATTTTTGTGACCAAAGGACGAGAGAAGGCGCCAAGGAGAAAAAGTGTCGCGATATCGCGACATGTCGCATTTTTACGACCAGAAGACGAGAGAAGGCGTAAGAGAGAAAAGTGTCACGATATCGTGACATGTCGCATTTTCATGACCAAATGACGAGAGAATGCGCCAAGGAGAAAAAGTGTCGTGATATCGTGACATGTCGCATTTTTGTGACTCAAGAAGGAGAGAGAAGGTGCAGAGCAAAAATGTCACGATTTTGCGACATGTTGCAAAATCATGACCGAAAGAAGACAAGAAAGGCTAGAGAATAAAATGTCACAATTTCATGACATGTCGCGAAATCGTGACCGAAGGAGCAGAAAGAAAGCAAGGAAGGAAACTGTCATGATATTGTGACATGTCATGATTTCGTGACCTGAAGCAAAGAGCGAAAGTGAAAGGCAAAGCTGTCACGATATTGTGACATGTCGCAATTTTGTGACCTAAAATAGAGAGAGAAAGTTGTCATGATATTGCGACATGTCACAATTTTGTGACGCAAAGAGGTGAGAAGGAAGCAAAAAAGAAGAATGCCACGATATCACGACATGTCACGATTTCGTGACCCAAGAGGCGAGGAGGAGGCAGAAAGGAAATATGTCGCGATATCATGACATGTCATGATTTCATGAGAGAAAAGGAGATAGAATAGCCAGAAAGGAAAGATGTCACGATATCGTGACATGTGACGAAATCATGACCCGAAGAAGAGAAAGGCAATGAGGAAGAAAAATATCACAATATCATGACATGTCACGATATCGTGACATACTGCTAGTTCACAATTCAAAAATGCATGCATCCCCAAATGGTGTTTCCTAAGGTAGTCAAAGGCCTCATTAATGCATGATTTATTGCCCGATAAGCTTGTTGAGCATGGTGGCCACTCGAATGCTGCGCCTAGAGGTCAGAGATGTTCAGACGGCTCATTAATGCATGTTTTTACAGCTGACCCAATGGTAGTTGCCATTTAGGGTAAAAAAGGATGTGAAGGTTCAATCACAGGGGGGGCTCTCGATCAAGGCTGAAAGAAAAAAAAAACTATGTCTGCAGGCTAGTGTTGTAATTTTTTTTCGGTGATAATAGAGAAGAGGGGATCTAGATTTTTGGTGGTGAATATGGGCATCCCTATCAAGTGGTATCAGAGCCTGGGCTTCCCCATCAAGTGGTATCAGAGCGAGAGTTCCTGAGTGTGTGAGTAGATCACTGAAAGTGAGATAGTTTGCACCAAGATCTGTGGAAGAGCGGGAGTTCTTGAGTGTGTGAACAGATCACCGAAAGTGAGGTAGTTTGCACTAGGATCTATGGAAGAGTAGGAGTTCCTGAGTGTGTGAGTAGATCACTAAAAGTGAGGCAACTTACACCAAGATCTGTGGAAGGGTTGTAAGAGAAACAAGCAGAATGCCTCCACAAAGAAACTATGGTGGTGGAAGAAATATGGTGCCAGTAGAAGATTTCAAAGCTTTGTAGAGGCAAGTTCAGGCCCTGCAAGAGGAGCTACGTAGAGGGCTTGAACCCAGAGGAGAAGAAGAAAGTGAAGATGAAGTTGATGAAGAAGAGGACCAGTTTGAGGAATAAAAAGAGGTTGTAGATCCTGCACAAGATAGGTTATACAGAGCCATCTCCCAGATTGGAAAGAAACCAAATATGGAGGTTTTTGCATACTATGGAAATCTAGATCCAGAGGAGTTGATTGATTGGATCAATGATATGGAGGAATATTTTGAGTATGAGGAGGTTGTAGATCTAGATTGGATCAAGTTTGCAAAAATGAAGTTGAAAGGCCATGCTAGCATATGGTGGAAAGGAGTGTAGCTAGAAAGAAATAGATGAGGAAAGGAAAAGATAACCAGATGGGATCGAATGGTAGAGAAGTTGAAGAGGCAGTTTATTCCTACAGATTATGAATTGGATCTATTGAGGAAAGTGTAGATCTTGAGACAGTCAAGCAAATCAGTCAAAGAATATATAGAAGAGTTTTACAAGATCTCAATCAAAACTGGCCATTCATAGGCTAACAAGGAGAAGGTGGCCCGTTACATCAATGGGTTGAGAACCAGTATTCAAGAAGAGTTGATTCTGGTTAGGGTGAGCACCATTGAGGATGCTTACCAGTTTTCCCTCAAAGTCGAAGAGAATATGAATAGATGGTTTGAGGGTAAGCAAAGAGGAAGAGGTCGTGGTGGAAGAACTGGTGGAAGGACCAGTGGAGAAAAATAGAAGGATCAAAAGAAGGATGGTGAAACCAGTAATACCCAGGATCAGAAAGAAGGGAACACCTACCAACCCCGTAATCAGAACAATGGTTACCCAATAGGGAGAGGTAGATCTGGACGTGGATTTGGAAGGAGAGGATTTCGTGGAACCTGTTTCCACTGTGGTGAAGAAGGACATCAAGTATACGAGTGTCCACAACATCGAGAAAGGATGAATAAGAGACTTGAGGGTCTTGCCAGAGTTGTTGTAGTAGATGAAGGTGATAAATTAAAACATTCTAAGGAGGTAGAGAGAGGAGAATTTATGGTCATAAGGAGGACCCTATTGAATGAGGAGAAAGGATCAAACCAGAGGAGGAGCCTATTCTGCACAAGGTGTAGAAGTTCGGGTAAGGTCTATAATATTATTATAGATAATGGTAGTACTGATAACTTGGTCTTAGAAGAAATGGTTACTAAGTTACAGTTAAAGAGGAGGAGACACCCGTATCTATATTTAATTACGTGGTTATAGAAGGACCATAGGGCTTTGGTCAGTGAGCAATGCTCGGTGAAATTTAATATTGGGAATTAGTGTGATGAGGTCCTGTGTGACATCCTGCCTATGGATGCTTGCCATTTGTTTTTGGGAAGGCCATGGCAGTTTGATCGATGTGTAGTGCATGATGGTCGTACCAACACTTACTCAATGATGAAGAATGGAGTGCACCATAAGCTAAAGCCCTTGAAGGAGGCGGGCGAAAGGGTATGTAGTAGCACTAGAATCTGTTTAGTTGAAGGGGGAATATTTTTGGATAGTTTAAAGCATGAGCATATGTGCTATGTATTAATTACTAGAGTTAGGAAGGAAGAATGCAAGGATACCCCTATAGAAGTCTTAGGACTATTAGAAGAATTTTTAGACATTACATTTGATAATGTGCCTGAGGGTTTACCACCAGTGAGGAAGATCAAGCCACTGAAATATATGGATGAAAAGAGTTTGCTGACAACAATGAGAGTGGAAGTTGTGGGGTTTGAAGAACTTAAGGGTTTGTACCCTATAGACCCAGATTTTATTGAAGCTTGGAGAGCTTGTACAGCCCCAGTTAAAAAGAAGGTGACAAAATAGTACAAAAGTGAAGGTCACTTCTCAATCCACCCCGGTTGTCTAATGTAGGAGCATCCAACGAAAGGCAAAATACCACAAAGTAGAAAAAATTTTGTGATATCGTGACATGTCGGCAAAGAAGAAAAAGTGTCACAATATCATGACATGTCGCATTTTCACGACCAAAAGATGAGAGAATGCGCAAGAGAGATAAGTGTCGAGATATCGCGACATGTCGCATTTTCGTGACCAAAGGACGAGAGAAGGTGCCAAGGATAAAAAGTGTCACAATATCACGACATGTTGCATTTTTGCAACCAGAAGATGAGAGAAGGCGCAAGAGAGAAAAAGTGTCATGATATCGTGACATGTCGCATTTTTGCGACCAAAGGACGAGAGAAGGCACCAAGGAGAAAAAGTGTCGTGATATCGTGACATGTCGCATTTTCGTGACTCAGGAAGGAGAGAGAAGGCACAGAGCAAAAATGTTGTGATTTCGTGACATTTCACGAAATTGCTACCGAAAGAAGACAAGAAAGGCCAGAGAAGAAAATGTCACGATTTCGTGACATGTCACGAAATCGTGACCGAAGGAGCAGAAAGAAAGCAAGGAAGGAAACTATCGTGATATCACGACATGTCACGATTTCATGACCCAAAGCAGAGAGCGAAAGTGGAAGGCAAAGTTGTCATGATTTTGTGACCCAAAACAGAGAGAGAAAGTAGAGAGCAAAGCTGTCACGATATCGTGACATGTCACGATTTCATGACCCAAAGAGGTGAGAAGGAAGCAGAAAGGAAGAATGTCGTGATATCGTGACATGTCATGATTTCATGACCCGAGAGGCGAGGAGGAGGTAGAAAGGAAATATGTCGTGATATCACGACATGTCACGATTTCATGACCAAAAAGGAGAAAGAAGAGCCGGAAAGGAAATATGTCATGATATCGCGACATGTCATGATATCGTGACCCGAAGAAGAGAAAGGCAGCGAGAAAGAAAAATGTCATGATATCGTGACATACTACTGGTTCATGATTCGAAAAGGCACGTGTTCCTATATGGTGTTTCTCGAGGCGGTCAAAGGCCTCATTAATGCATGATTTCTTGCCCGATAAGCTTGGTGAGCATGGCGGCCACTCGAATGCTGCACCCAAAGGTTAGAGACATTCAGACGGATCATAAATGCATGTTTTCATGGCTGAACTAGTGGCAGTTTCTAGTTAGGGTAAAAAATGATGTGAAGGTTCAGTAACGGGGGGGGCTCCCGATCAAGGCTGAAAGAAAAAAAAAAAAAACTACGCCTACAGGCTAGTGTTGTAATTTATTTTCGATGATAATAGAGAAGAGGGGATCTATATTTTTGGTGGTGAATCTGGGCATCCCCATCAAGTGGTATCAGAGCCTGGGCTCCCTCATCAAACTTTTTAGTAACAGGAAAAATTCCTTCTCATTTCACTACTAAACAAAAGAAGTAATTAGTAAGACAAAGTTTATCTTTCAAATGGATAAAAGATCTACTTTTCAAGTGTGGTCCTGACCATGTTTTACGTATATGCATTCGAAAGGATGAGGTGTAGGATATCCTCTGTGCTTTCCATGATGAACCACCAGGAGGACATTATTTGGTAAAAAACACAGTTCAAAATTTTTTAGGTACAGGTTATTATTGACCATCACTTCATAAAGATGTAAAAATGTACATTTGCTATTGTGATGCATGTCAGAGAATGGGAAACCCACACACACAAACAAAATGTCTCTACAACCTCAAGTGGTTTTAGAACCATTTGAGAAATGAGGGTTAGATTTTATGGGACCCATTGATCCACCTTCTCAAGGAAAGGTATTGGTATGCATTTATTATGTGACTAAGTGGGCTGAGGTGTGTACCTTTAAGTATGCTCATGAAGAGAAGGTTTTTAATTTCCTTTACACTCAAATTTTTAGAGATTTGGAGCTCTACGATCTATCACCATAGATCATGGGCCCCAATTTGCATCAAAGGTAATTGAAGCTTTTACTAAACTCTATGAAATTAGGAATAAAAAATCATCACCCTATCACCCACAAAAATATGGCTAGGTTGAGGTAACAAATGGGGAGTTAGAAATAATTTTGACCAAAATAGCAGACTCACATAGGAGAAATTGGTTTAATAAATTACCAGAAACAGTTTTGGCATACAATACAACATGGAAATCCACCATGGGTTTCACACCTTACAAACTATTTTTTGGTAAGAAACCTCTTTTTCCTATTGAATTTGAGTTACTGACACTTCGTACATATTTAGAAGTTGGTATTAACTTGTAATAGGTACATATGGTCATGATCCTAAAACTAAATGCATTGGATGAACTTTGGTTGGATGCATTGCACCAAACGAAGGTGATCCAATAATAGTGGAAGTTGTGGCATGATAGTCACATTTAGAAAAGGAAGTTTGAGCAAGGAGATTGGGTATTTTTGTTCAATTCTCATTATGAGGATTTTCCTAGGAAGCTATAGATAAGATGTCTTGGGCCATACTTAATTGAATAAGTATTTGATAATGGAGCAATACGTATTTCTCCCATCGATAATTCAATGAGAAAGTTAGTGGTTAATGGACATCACCTTCGATTATACCATAAGCCATTGATCAAATAGGACTTTTTAAAGTATATTGAATAGTTGGAAGTACATATATCAGAAGACACACCCTCTTCTAACATAGATTCAACATGATTTAAAAAAAAAATTAAAACGAAAAAAAAAATAGAAAACAAGAAAAGAAAAAAATAAAATAATCTTGATTGTGAAATTCCTTCATGGGCATAATTTCGGGGAAAATGTGAAATTCCTTCATGGGCACAACCAAGAAAAAAATAAAAAAAGATATGGAAAATTAGAGATGAAAAAAAAAGAGATGAAAAAAAAGAGATGGAAAAAAAGAAAAAATGAAAAAAGGGAATAATCCAATAGTGAAAACCTTTTCAAAGGTGCTATTAAATTAGACTTTACATAAAAACCAATTTTCAACATGTTTGTATTTTTGAGCCATCCATAATTGTTCCACCATTGTAAAAATATCACAAACTACACATATGCTTTGTTTTTTATTCCAGATGCTCAACTAACATCATCAAAAGTAGTAATTTAAAAAGTGCATGATCAATTTTTAGGACAACCAGGTATGTGTTTCTTGCATTTTTTTCATAGTAGGAATTTAGCATGTATTGTATGATAATCCATGTTTGGCATTAAAAACAAATTCATAAAATTGGCAAGTGCAAGTGGATATTCTCTCCAAAATATGAAAAAGTACCCTATTATGCTCTTAGTTGAATGAGAAATTCAGGTTCGATTGCAGAGAAAACATAAAGCTTCAAAATAAAACATAGCTCTAGAATGAAAATAAATTTTTGGTTGTATATATGCAAGAAAAACATAAATCTCCGAAATAAAAATAGAGCTTTGGAATGAAAACTAAATGTTATGGTTGAATATATGAGGGAAATAACATAGAGCTCCGAAACGAAGAAGAGCTCTGGAATGAAATTTCACATTATATTGTTTGTATGGGAAGAAAAAATAGAGCTCCAGAATGAAAATAGCTTTGGAAAAAAATTTAAAATTTAAAATTTAAAATCATGCGACAACATAAAAAATCAAATCCGGTTGGTGTGCACGTGCGAAAAAAAAGAAAAAAAAATACATTATCATAGAGTTAATTTCTCAGGTCAAAACTGAGTAAGTGAAGAAACCAAAGTTTGAGGAGTTTACAACAAAACTTGAGCCTTATAACCTAGAGGATTTCAAAAATTATCTTGAAAAGGTGAGAATCTTTCAACAAGCAGGTTTAATGCTATTTTTGGAGAAATTCGATGGCCATTCAAAAGGGTTGACAACAGAGTTTACTTGCACTCTCCAAAATAGTAGGGCAACCATCAATGACATGAGAATAGAGGTAACCCCTTGGTCTTAAGACAAATTATTGAATTACCTTAGCAAGGACTAGAAATTACCTCAACCAGTAGAAATACACTAAAAAATTATTAAAAAAAAATTCGAAGAATGGGATATAAAACCTGTTATGCAAATGAAAACCATATGTAAAGTAATAAAAATAATGAGCATACAAAAACCCTAAGATGAATTTACATTCTAAGTATTAAATTCTTAACACGTAAGGGACAACAAGTTGTATTGTCAGGGCACCATATGAAACTATTCAACCATTTGAGCTACAGTAACCAATGCCCAAAAGTAAAAAGAAACATCCTTGTATACTTGCATCAAGAACTGCACAATATGGACAAGAGGTACCAATAGAGCAAGGGATCCCCTAGACACCATGGGCTCATAAATCTTATTTACAGACATTATTTTAGGGGAAATCCTCAGATTTTCAATATGTTCTTTGTCGCTTGGAATGATCATATTGTGGAAGAAGAAGAACCCAGGCAAGAAGCAGAGGAGGAAGATGCATAAGAAGCAGAAACCTCTAATGAAGTAGTAGACAGGGTAGATAACCCTAAAAATAATGTATATGAGAGGGTTACCTCTGAATCTGAAGGAACCTTCTCATCCCATCTTGGTCCACCAACTACCAGGACCAAAGCCCAGAGAAATGAAAATTGAATATGAACCTGCAAAGCAGAGGAAAACAAAGAAAGTGAATTTCTATGAAGAAGTCATAGAAATTTTTGCTCAAACATCTGCATAGTCAGAGATTGATACAATTGGGTCACTAGATGAAGTAGAGGATTCCTTTGAGGATGATGAATTAGACTCTAAATTTTTAGTCAAATCTACAAAAAAATATTCTATAGGAACTGAGTAGGTTAAGGAACCAATAGGTACACAACAATTGAGGAGGTCTTCCAGATTACAGGGACACTCTATTATAGAGGAATAGGTTGAGGAAATAGAGGCTGAAATTCCAACTCAAACACCTTCTCCCCCTCCTCTAAGAAGGATTATAAGACAAAAAATATAGTATAGTTGCAACTAAGGAAATCATGCCTACAACATCAACCAATCACAAGAAAAGGAGAAAAATTATACTCTAGCAAGATGAGGAAGAGGTGACTGAGGAAACCTCAACCCATGAATAGGAAATTCTATTTCAAGAATATTTTAATCAATGATAGGAATAATTTATAGAGGTTGGATAGGTTTGAGAGCCCAGTTCACCACCTGTTATGAACCTACCTACTTATTCTTTCGAAATTGAAGAGTATGAAGAATATGAGCTAGATGACCATGTAAAATTTTCCAAGGTGATTATAAAAACTTAGCAAACATGGATTTAAAAATGTGAAGCAAAAATTAAGGAGAAATATGAATATATTGACCAATTATTGCATAAAATAAAAGAGCTAAGAAGAAGACTGACACCATTTGAGGCATTACCTAAAAATTTAGATTTTAGCAAGGAGATGGTAGAAATTATACTTGAATTAGTAGGGTCGATTCTAGAGGAAGATATAAAAGTTAATACCCCACAACTTCCTCATAAACCTAAGGAGGATAATCCAGAAAATGCAACTGATAATTCTATTTTTATTACTATTGCAATAACACATAAACATATAGGACAAGAAAAAACTCCTAAATAATGGGATGGATAAGGGATTATCAATGCCATGGAAGGATTACACACCTTAGATACAGGCCCACAAAAGAATATTTAGCAAAAATTAGCAAAGGATTCCATTTTGAAACTTTTAGATGCAGCTCCAGAACATCCTGGGTTAGCTTTGGAACATCCTTCAAAAACACCATCTCATTCTGAAGTAGCTTTGAACATCCAAAAATTGTGCCAAAATACCCTGAAAACACTGTAGAATAGTATAAAGAGCAAGACACATCAAAGAGTTAGGTCCCTAAAGTTCAGATCATACCACCACAAGTAAGTACATCACCTGAAGTAGATCTAAATGAAAATGTTGATAGTTCTATTTTTAAGGTGCAAATAGTAGAAATAGGAGTTCAAGTTGACTTGTTGCCTGAGCATAAAATTCCATTGGTAGTGCATCCACTTGAGATGATTCCATTAGAAAAATATAATGGGGATATTGCAAAGTGGATATCATGCTACCAAACCCTAGAATCACGCATTGCAACATTGAAACCCCTAAAAAAGTAGAATGAAACATAGGCTACAAAAAATGTTGATTTGAAAGAAAAGGTGAAAACTTATGTTGATTAGAAGGTTTGATACAATGCAGAAAGCTTGCTAGGATTTATAGCTTTATCCTCAGAGAACACTTCTTCATATGGCAGGTATACGTATTTGCTCAGGGTTAACATTTTATTTTAATATTGTCCCTGATTTTCTAGAGGTACATTTACATAGCCCTAAAGAGCAAAAAAATGTATTGTGTGAGTTTTTCTTACACAAGTATATCATTCCAGAGGATGTACAATTTTTACCCCACATCTACACAAGGGACATAAAACTCTGATCCTTTATATCTAATTTGAAGAATCAACTGTATTGGGATCAGGAGAAAAGGAGGAATAAGAAAATAGAGTTGGAAATTGGATTGTTGTTAAGGCATATTCAACCTAATCATAAAGCAGTGAAAAACCAACATTTCACCATGATGGAAAACCTGGACATTAGACACACCTATTTACTTAATTTGAAGAATATCATGGTTTGCTTTTAGTAGTTTTACACAAGAAATTTTGTAAATGCCTTTTCAGCTTGCAAATTCAGATGGGGAGAATTTCCTATCTCCTTGCAAAAAAGGGAGCCAATCTCACCTACTAACTTGTTATGGTCACATAGGAATGCGAAGGTAGTAATGCAAATAATTTTGGTAGTTAAACATCAACATATAGGCTTGAGATTTAGGCCACCAAATATTATCACTTCTGTGCCATATTACTTTGATTCTGATCCACAACCTGATGAAGAGTTTCAGAAATGGTTATTGGATCTGAAATAGTGTAAAGGATACTATACTGGAAAACTAATATTTTGGGTATTTTGGTACCAGGAGTTGGACCTCAGTGCATCTATGGCCTACCAAAATGCATGAGGGCATGCATTAGGTTAGGTTGGGGTGAATTATGAGGCCCAAAAATACCTCATTTTTGTCATACTTTGAACATCTAAATATTGCCTTAAAATAAAATATGATATTATTTTATGCCAATTATGTGACTAAATGCATTATTTGTTAAGTGTTTGCATGATTTAATGTATAAGAGCACTCTACCCTATTTTGACTATTTTTCAGCATCTTTTTACTCTATTTTTGCATGATTTGTTAGTTAAAAGTATATAATGAATTTGGTAGCCAATAGAGTGTGATGATATTTGTGGTTGCATAAGATAATTTTAATGTTTACCACTCTAAATACAAATTGTTAATATGATTTGGTTCCAAATCCACCATTATTCTGAAAAATAGGACATTCCAGCTATAGTAGCAACCTCATACAAATTCCAACCACCTATCATGATAAAGGGAGGCATGGAATTTATCAAAATTAGTAAATGGAAATGATGGGAAACTATTAAGTTAGAATTAGGAAGACTCTTGATCCACCTGGAAACAATTCCACATGGTCCTAACATGAAAAAACAAGACACAAAGGTGAAACTTTAGGAACCGTTGAAAACAACATGTAAAAAATAGTTTTATGCAACTATTAAGGAGGTCACATACCAGGTCAAGGCAGGCACATGTATATGGTTGTGATATGTTTTAAAATTTAATAAAATACCAGTTTCACATTTTAACATGCTCCCACTCAATTAGAATTGGCGGTAATAGTATAATCCTATTGCTCTACCTTATATTTTGGAGCAGCTTTAGAATGAAGGGCAAAGTTGAATTGTTTTGATAGAAAAGGAAAAAATGCATCCATTTCAAAAGGATAAATGAAGAATAAATAAAATAAAGGTGTGACAAATGATCATATTCTATTTTAACCCTTTTCTACCAACTGGAGGATGCAAATCAAATGTTGTAGCAAATTTGTCTTAATATAGACTAGGTCTCCTGCAATAAAGTAGGCAAATTAAAAATAGCCAACAAGGAATATTAATTTAGTGATTACAAATATTCGTTAGTAAATTAGTATATATAGGATGCTACCTCATTGGTTGAGCTAATTCCATAGATATTCCAAGTAGAAATATAAGTCAGAAGCAGACAAAGTCTTTTGTAACCATTATGTTTTGAATATTTGGATAAAAGTGTAGTTTTTCTTCATGTGTATGAGATTGTGAGTTTATGAGTGATTATTTATTAGTATTGGAGTATAAATTATTCCCTATAGACCAAGGAGTAAGGGCCCACTCTGAGGACAAGAAGGAAGGAGCAAAAAGTGTAGGTTTTTAACTAATTTTAGTTTTGCAACATTTCTATCAAATTCTTTTTTTAATCTGTGCAACAGTACTAACTTTTGTTTTAGCATAATTTATTTGATTTTGAAAGTGTGATATGTGTGTTAGAATATTTGCAACCAGTTGACCCCTATTTTCAACATGTTTTGAATACCCTATTTTCTATAATTTCATTTCTACAACAATTTTTGACAAGTTTTCCAACAACATTTGTTGACAAGTTTTTGCAACAATTTTGACAGTTTTCAACATTGTGATTTTTGGCATGATGATTTCAATTTGAGCAATTTTATTTCCAATTTATTTTCCATTAGCAAGAGTAAATTGGATTTTTAATACTGCAAATGTTCAATTTTGCAACTGTAATTTAGAATTATCAATTTTCTACAACTGTAGCATAAAAGTTTAAATTATGCAATTTTAAATCTATTAAGTAAAAAAAGTTTTATTTCTACAAATTAGGATTAAATTAACCTTGAAAGAACCAAAAAACATCTTTTTCACCAAATAATATTGTAACCTAATTTCTTGAACTGTAATCTATCAAAACTTGCTATCGTAGATAGCCTTGGACATCGTGCTGGATTTGAGAATCATAAAAATTAAATGATTACATAAATGACACTCATCATGGAGCTTTACCTCCAATATATCATTTTACATGGATTTTTTGTTCTCTAACTATTGCTCTCTTTTTTCATTTGAGAAATATAACCTTTCATATTCCTCTCATAAAGACAAATCTCTCATCTTGCCACATATTATGTGACTCTTCATTCTCTCATGAAACTTTACAATTTCTATTATAATGACACATACATTATACAAATATAAATCATCTACCAAAATAATATTACAAGGGGGTAAAATAATGTAATATCTCCAACACATGGTTTTTTCGAAACTATGGTTTTGTAATAGGCACTTTATGCATATATATATATATATATATATATATATATATATATATATATATATATATATATATGTATTGTTTGTCAATGCAATTTGATCAAGACTTTTTGATCCATATAAGAAATAATACATATTTATAGGCATAAATTTCCAATTACAAAACCATGGTTTGGGAAAAACCATGAGCATTAAGAAATCACATTAAATACTAGTAGCTAAGGAAGTCATCTAGAAGGTGGTCAACAACTATTCATCATGTACATGATTCTTTAGTATCTTATATTATTTCAAATACCATTCCTTATCATTCCTCCCCACCACAGAAGCATTAGACTCTAATGAAAACACAAATGGAATGAAAATTAGATGCAAATAAAAAGAAAGAAAATAATAGCCACAAAAGGAGAAAGCTAAAGTGGATGATGTAGATGCTAAGATAGTTGAGGATCTAGTTAACCAAATGTAGAAGTTGATGTAGAACCAAACTAAGGAGATGAAAAGCTAAAAGATAACCCTTATGGGAGTACCTAGTGTTTTTTGGTGATCACACAAATAAGTACCATGGTCTTGTAAACATTTTAAAAATAACTCCATATGTAGGAGTCACTAATACAAGAGTTGAATAAAAAACTTGAAATCCAATTCAACAAATGAGGAACAAGATTGAGAAAATGAAACAAAAATCTTACCTCATAAAATAGGACAAGATTTTCACAATACTTATCAAAGGTAGATTATTTTTATAGAATCCAACAACTTGAGAGAAGAGTTTTCAAGAAGTAAATACAAGTGTCCTTATGGTAATTTTTTCATCCTATTAAAATGCATGGATAACCAATTATTGCAATATCTAGGTGTTAAAGATGAGATCACTGGTTATGAAGTTCAATTCCATGATGATAAGAAGTGTCAAGTAGGACTAAAAATGCACTCCAAGAGAAAACAAGTGGATTTAAAGTAATTTGGAAAACCCAAATTTTAGATCACCATAGGGTAAAGTAGAAATTTACAAAACAAAAAAAATCTTCTACTAGATCTCGCTTGAAAAGAGATTTTTGACAACTATAAATAATGCTATATTTGAATCTAAATTAAGTCTCAATTGGTGTGAAAAATATGAGGATAACTGGTAGAAAAAATAAAGATGAGTGTTGATCCCTCCAAGTAGCAACTATTAAGAATTTTTTGGGAATATTCTTGAGAAGATATATTTCTTTCAAAATAATATATTTGTCATCAACTTCTTTGCACATACAATAAATAAAGGCAATCATGATGCTATTTATGGGTGCCAAGATCTAATCCTTCTATGAATGTGGGATTATATGAGCATAAGGTGTGCTTGGATTAAGAGGTTCCCAAAACATAATGCTCCAAAAATAGATCACAGAGTTAGAGTCAAAATAAATTGATGTAATCAAAGGATATATATGTGGTGCGTAGATCATGCTATGATGATATGATCTTGCATATTCCAGTCCATGAGGTAGATAAAAACTTGACCTTGTGGATTTTAAAATAAATGACAAGTTGTAGCCTTGTTTCATCTATGGGAGGCAAAAAATGGTGTCAAAATTCTTCATGTAGATTTAAAGGGCATAGTGATGATGGTGGAGGAAGACACGTAGTCGATGGTGCATAGCGGTAAAAACAACAATACAATGAGGTGCTTACATGGGAGACAAAGGAGGCTAAAAAATATGCATGATGTAATAATTACAGAAAAAAATAACATGACTAAGGTGTCAATGGAGTAAGGCCTAGGCTAAAGGTGATAATGGAGCAAGGCCTATGCTAAAGGCAACCTAGTTGAAGTGAGCTACTTTGTGCTTGACCAAAGGTAAATAGTTGATGTAATACATCATGGTGTAGAAGACTGTAGGTGGCATGAAATTTTTGCTTGAGAACAAAAGAATGAAGCATGCTAGTTTAGCAAGAGGTAGGAATAGGGCTAAAGAAATATGTTGAATCACTTGCTAAGAATAACAACTGGTAAAAGGGATAATGTTGGAAACCATTGAATTACAACTAGATGATATCATAGGCAAGGATGAATGCTTGAAATTGTTTAGGTGATATAGTGGAATAAATTCATCCACATCAAGGGGGTGGTACCTCACTAGATTAGGATGGAAGTGGTAAAATTTTCTAGGATAGTTAGGAGCTCCATGTATTTCAGAAAGGCATATAATATCATCAACACCCCCATGAAAATTAGTGATAATAAGAGTATAGAAAACTCCTACAATGACTATTATAGGTCCATGAAGTCCAAGGAAATGGTAGTGGCTGCAAAATAACAACACTTAAAATAGCATAGAGATAGGAATATAGAAAAAAAACTATATGTAGGAAAGAAATTTTGAGATCAAATGAAGCAAGAAAGAAGACCCTCATGGCTATATTGCTCAACACCAAGGGTAGAGACAGAGCATTTGTTGGAGTATATGAATAAAGTATAGAAGAATTTAGGATACATGGAAAGAAATGCTAGCCTTGTTGACCATGTCGATGGATGAAGAAGCACTAAAATAGATCAAGTATATTATCATTGGTAGTCACGTTCATTCAAGTCCTACTCTACACTAGAACATTGAGGTGCACAGAATGGATGCCATCCTCAAAATTTTGTAAAAACATGGGAAATGCTTGGAGGTATATCCATAGCATGGGATGTTTACGACCAAAATAGAGCAAATGTAACACCCGATTATGAATGCCCTATAAAGGTAAAAATATAATTGATACTAAAAAAAACAAAAATTAGACGACTATCAAAATAGAATAGCAGAGGAAAAGGGAGAATTTCCACAAATCATAGAGTAGATCAATCTAAATCTAATACCACTTATATGGATCAAGAAATATTTATAGATTTTCTATTGAAAAACAATACACATTTATAGGCATAAAGTGTCTATTATAAAACTACGGTTTGGGAAAATCCATGAGCAGTAAGAGAACATACTAAATAATGATAGATAAGGAAGTCATTTAGAAGGTGACCAACAAACTTGCATCATGTGCATGATTATTTAATATTTAATATTATTTCAAATGTCATTTCTTATTAAGAATACTTTAAAATGGAGAGGGGAGAGCAATGACTAAAAGTAAGTACTATTAGAAGCAATTTTTCGCACTTGAAAAAAGAGGGTGAATTATTGTATTGTATTGTTATTCCTTGATGAGAGAGCTATACAATATAATAATGAATGATATCTAGTTTATGACTAAATGTAGTGAGGCACAACCCTTCATTTGATAGTCTTGATGGGAGGAAATATGAATACATATCTCTTAAAGAATGATTGATGACAATAGTGGATTTGTTAAGAAAACTCATTAGAACCATAGTGAGAACAAGTCTCCATAGGACAATTGTCATTGCTTATGGACTGAATCCTAGACAATCTATCCATAACCAAGATGAAGTGTCATGACCCTCTCTTGATAGACTTTTACTTTGGATGAAGTCACTTCATATGAATGGATGTATGTTTTTATATTGGTATTCTATTGATGAAATGATTGATTAATCATAATTTTCTATGCATAATATGGAAATAGGACCTCAAGTAAATAAACAAATTATTTCATGTTTAGTTTCCTGGAAAACAATTGCACATTTTAAAAAGGAATATGGTACTACTGATGGAAATGTATTTTTCAATAATAAGTTCTCTTAGCAGGTGGTATAAATAACTAACCACCGAGAAAGGGATACCTTATGGGAAGTGATGTGATGGGTAAATTGATGAAGAATTTGGGGAAACTTATTAAATAGCTTTCATGGAGATGCATATCATGCTTGAATATGTTTGCTGAATGATATTTTTTCTTGATGAAATGAAGTTATTTTTTAGTAAAAGAGGAAATAGTTATTTAATTATATTATTTATCTCAAAAGAGAAATTTAAGGAAACCATTATTGAATGATAACATTGCTATGATATCATGAGAAAATAGTGATTAAAAACAAACATAATGAAGTAGTAATAAAGAAAGGAATGATTACTACTCATCCATAGAAAATATTTATAGCAATTTTTGCTTCAAAAGAAGGGAAGAGTGAATGGAAAACCCTTAACTACCTATTCACTGATTTAATGGCTTGAAATCTAGTTGATGTGTGTTGTTTGATCACTAAATTAATGAAAAAAATGAAGGTTTTTTGTTTTTGGAATGATGTGAGTAAATAAGAGTGGTCAATCAAAATACTAGATTGTTCGCCCACATGGAGCAGTGAACGATTTGGAAATTAATGATAGAGTGGTTGGACGAATGCTCAAGGAGAGAGTGGGTTTATTTGGGGGAGAAAGGAATGAAAGAAGGAAGGAAAGGAGGAACACAAAGAGTTGGGCAATGGTGAATCAATTAGAGGAAAAAAAATCTTACAGGTGATTTGGAACGAAATTCAACTATAGAGGACATTATCACAACCATGTATTCTCTAATAGATTGGTTGATATTCTGGTTTTTAAGATATGTGGATGAATGCAAATTAGATATCTATATTGTGATGCTATATGAGATTTATTTTAGATAAATTTAAAATGTTTTCCTCTTCATAGAATAAGAGATCTTGTTGCTGGTGTAAGGTCGTTGTAGGAAAAACTTCAATAGTTGGTTATGATTTGTGTTTAAATAAATATGAATAACCACTATTGTATGTGGTTGATAGTAATAAATGTGAAGTGTGCATAATAAGTAGATTTCTATGATAATATTATGGGTTTCCTCTTATAAATATAGAGTGCTAGTTTCAAATGTAGCTTAACATCGAAAACATGAGACTGCACCATAGGACAAGGGATTGATGTTGGTTACATTATTGTTGTTATGTAAGAAAAGAATTAGTTTTCCACCATATCTTATCTAGATGGAATGTTAAGAATGCATGAGTGCAATATGTGAATGTGAATTCGTAAATATCTATGATTAAATATATGTGGTAAACTATAATATAAGAAAATGATTATTTTTCATTATATGTTCTCTAGATGGAATGTTTTAGACACTAAGTATCAGATGTGAGTGTGAGTTAATTAACATCTGTGATTTCAATTTATGTAGTAACTATAAATTATTCATTGCTGGAATTAGAACGATTTATTTCCATTTGTGTACTAGGAAAAATGATTTCTATTTGTTAATTTTATTGAGTAAATTATCCTTTTATAGTTTATGCCTAGTGGAAGTAGTATTCAAATTGCTAAGTGAGTAATTCATATTTAGCAATAGAAAATTGAGTTGTATTACATTCTTGTGTTATTGCTGTATTATATTAAATATGGGGAATGAACATAGATTATGGAATTTTTTTTTTAAGAAGAAATTATTGGAGGATCTTCCATGTGGTTGTTGTTAGGATGCAAAAGAATGCATCATGTGATATAGCTCTATACTATCAGAATCTGTATCTGATCCCAGTTCAAGGTACATATTTCTCGATGGTTAGATCCAGTAAGATGACTAATGCAGTGGGACGACCAATACAATGAAGTGATGCAGATGTTCATGTTCTGGTTTGAGGTCTCTTAAGCTGTAAGCATGGAAACAAATGTGACTTTCTATAACCTTGAATGCAATTTGAACAAGGAAATTGACATCTAAATTATATTAGATCCTAGATGTTGGATTGATGTACCATTGTGATTTTACAGATATTGTCGAACAATGGAATGTTTTGAAGAATTTGTAATTTTCTTGGAGATATAATTATTTACATATTAACAAAATATTTCATTGTAATATAGATATTTTTCTTGATGACGTGCGACTTGCTATCAATGATGGATTGATTGGTTAAATTTTTCTATCTGTTGTTCCTCCACATTATCTTTTTGGATGATAATAGTATTTAAATGGAATAAGGATTGTGCTAAGGAATGTAAGATTTATTATCTCATGGGTTGATTTTAATTAAAAACAACTATAGCTTACTTGAGTTTTCATAAGTAGGAAATGTATCCTCTAATCACTTTGTTAAGTCATGAATGAATAGACGTGATTCAAGATAGTTTCACGAAGAAATGTGGTTGTCATGTTAAAGTGGTCAGGCTATTGTGGTGTATTTTAACTTTATACTAACATTCAAACCATATAAGTGTTATTGTGTACCCTCATTTATTGGAAAGAAAGATACCATGACAAAATGGAGGTATCTTAGAAGACATCGACTAGAGAGTGTTGAACATCAGTCCTTAAAGAGCACTTGGCTAACAATTTTTGTAAGACGATAAGAGGTTTTAGACACAGTGCTTATATATGGAATGGGTAGTAGGGATAAACCCTTATTATAAATTAAGGATCATTATATGGAACCAATAGATGGGTTTTGTTTAGTTAATAGAAATATTACACTAAAGGAGTTGTGTATAGATAGAGTAAGGATTAACTACAATAGTAATACTCTTCACTAAATGAATTGTGGTTCCTATACTAAAGGATTTGTGTAGAGAGAAAAAGAGTTGGCTTATCCCTAGAAGCTCCCTCACTAAAGGAATTGTGAGGGGAGTAAAGACTAGGAACCCACTTTTCAAAGGATCAAAAATGGGAAGTAACAATTATCTTGTGGGGAGAACAAGATAGTTGGTAGAAGGTATTGCATCTAGTACATTACCAAAAATACATGTGGAATGTAGGGATGGATGCTTTTGGAAGAAAAGTCATAGATGATGATTAAAGGATAAACTATGAATCCCTAGTGTATAATGGTAAGATTTCTATATATCTAGAAAAATAAATATTGAATATGAGATAGGGAAGGCAAATATATATATATAGATGTTATTTGCCTTAATTAATTAATTAAAAAAATCTCTTGGGTTAAATTTGGTTTTAGTTGGATGAAAAATTTAGGGTGTTGACATCTGGTATCAAAGCATGGTTCATAGTGGGGTAGGTTCACTACGTAGAAATTAGTCTTGATAGGTAATAAGAGAACATACTTATGGAGGAATTGAATCCTACCAATAGTATGCCCATTAGGAGTAGATCTGCCAAGTTACTTGAGATATTTGGGTAAATAGTTATTAGTAAGAGGAGCAATTTGAAGGATTAATTGCTAACAAGTTCTTACTATCTATTTTTGTGTGGCTAGGGACACTACCACCAAATAGAAGAAGAGGAAGGGTTGTCCGATCGATAAGATAAACAATACAAGATAATGTAGAGGATACAAATCCAGAAGTGGATTTAGGGAACCTTGGTTATGGAAGAGAAGAACCTAGGAATGAGAATCTTACTGAGATAGTGGATTTACTTTGGGAACATGTAGACACCCAAAAATAGATATTGGATGTTGTGTTGTATTGAGAAGCATAGACGTGCAATCCTAGAGTGAATTAGCCAAATGAACCTCTTATGGAGGCACAATAGGCTAGAGTTTGATTGGAAGCTAAGTTAGGAAAGGAAGTGAAACATCTAAAATCTTCTAAATTTAATGGATATGAAGATATGGACAAGGTTGAGGTATGGTTGAAAGAGATAGAGATCTATTGTAACATGAAGAATTTTGTCTCGGGTACTCAAACATCTTATGCCACACTACATTTGCAAGGTGATGGTTTAGCTTGGTGGGAAACCTATAGTGATGAATTGGGTCTTGAGGAAGTAGTTGATCTAAAATGGACAAAATTTGTAAAGGCTTTCAAAGATATATTTCTCACAGAAAACTTATATTCTCAAAAAAATTAGGAATTCACTAGAATCGGGCAAGGAAATAGGACAATGGAAAATTATTACCAAAAATTTGTCAAACTAATTAAGTATGTGCATGCTTGTAACGAGAAAATAAATATTCATAAGTTTATACTATGAGCAAATCCTAGAATTGGACAAGAAGTGGATATGTGAGAATATACAACTTTGTAGAAGGCCTATTATTGAGCCAGGAAGGCTGAAACATATATCAAACCCATATTTTATTATGAAAGATTAGATGAAGAGGGTAAAGAGGCACTAAGAAAGAGAAACAATGCAGGTTTTGTAAAATGGGAAGAGAAATAAGAAAGCAAGAACTACTCTCAACAAGACCAAGGAAATGATAGGAAGAAAGGAAAGTTTAGGAAAATGTTTGAGGGGATGAACCAAAATAACAACAAGGGTAACATCAAACCATTATAGGGAAAAAATAATTATCCACCTATAAAAAGAGCAGAAGAGGGACAGAAGTGGAAAGAACATCCAAGGTTGAAATATGGATGTTATCTTTGTAGAGGACCACATTATGCTTCTAATTGTCCAAGGAAAATAGAAATGAGTTCTAAAGGAAATGAACCAATGTACAAAGAAGCTGCACATAGAGATCCCACACACAAGATTTACGTAACTACAAGGAACTAGAATCTTGATAGTCAAGCCACACTAGTAGTGATTAAAGGTAAGATTTTTGGTAGGAATATTAGAATCTTGATTTATAGTGGTTCTATAGATAGTTTTATATCCACTAGCTTAACTAAAGATATTTTATAAAGGCCAGGAATCTTGGATCATGGGTGGAAGGTCGAGCATGGTTCAGGATAAACCCACTCCATTAATCAGTGTTACCCTATGGTAAAAATTACCTTACCTAGAGGAATAAAATTAGGATGTTTGTATGTAGCGTATTTTCATTATTTTGATGCAATCCTAGGTATGGATTAGTTGAAAGTGCATAAGGCAGTACTCAATTTTTAGGATAAATGGATTGAGTACACAGGTGATAAGGGTGTTGTGTGTAGGATGTTTAGTCTCCAAGGATATTTTCAACCTCATATCCTATCGAAAATACAACTAAACAAGACCATAAAGAAAGGAGGAATGGTCTATGTTGTTAAGATAAATGAAATTGATAAAGAAAAGAAGGAAGAGGTTTTGGAGAAAACACCAAGTGCTTCAATAATTTAGGGATATATTTCCATAATATTTACCTGGATTACCCCCTAAATGGGAATTTTATTTTTCTATTGAGCTTCAACATGGAATAGAACCCATACATAGAGCTCCTTATAGAATGAATCCCATAGAAATACAAGAGTTGAAGGTGCAATTGCAAGGGTTACTGGAGAAAGGATTAATCAAACCAAGTGGATCACCTTGGGGTGCACCAGTTCTATTTGTAAAGAAAAATAATGGTTCCTTGAGATTATGCATAGACTATAGAATATTAAACAAGGCAAGTGTAAAAAATAGATATCCTCTACCAAGAATCGAAGATCTCTTCGATCAACTCAAGGACACCTTAATCGTTTTAAAAAATGATTTGAAATCGGGATATCACCAATTGAGAATCTGTGAGGAGGATACACATAAGATAACCTTTAATACTCATTATGGACATTACAAGTTTGTAGTTTTACCTTTTGGTTTAACAAATTCTCTAGTAGTATTTATGAATTTGATGAGTAGTGTATTCAAGAAGTATTTGTATAGATTTGTACTAGTATTTCTAGATGATATTTTGATATATTCTAGAAAAAATGTAGAGAATGACAGACATCTCAGGATAGTTCTAGAGCTACTAAGGAAAAGCAATATGTATGGGAACCTAACCAAGTGTGAATTCTATATGTCAAAAGTGCAATACTTAGGTCACATTGTTTTAGTAGAAGGGATCATAGTGGATCCCAAGAAAATAGAGGCCATTTTGAATTGGTCAACACCAACTAATGTGATAGAAGTTTAATTTTTCATGGGTTTAACTAGATATTATAGGTGTTATGCGAAAGAATAGGAAAGATCACCTCACCAATAACCAAACTTCAAAGAAAAGAAAAGGAACTCAAGTGGAAAGAGAAATGTGAGGAAGCCTTTATGTTTCTAAAGCAAAATATTACCACACCTCCCATACTTAAAATACCTAATCTATGGGGAATTTTCTTTTTTTGTACTAATGCATCATTGGAAGGTTTACGAGGAGTGATTTCACAAGAATAAGCAGTGGTAGCCTATGGATATAGGAAACTAAAAATATATGAAGTTAATTATGCAACCCATGACTTAGAGTTTTTGGCTGTAGTTTTTGCTCTCAAGAGTTGGTGAAATTATCTGGGTGGGATACCCTTTGAGCTAAGGACAAACCATCAAAGTTTATAATATATTTTTATTCAACCTCTACTTAATGCTAGACAAAGGAGATGGATGGAATTCCTCACAAAATATGATTTTAGAATTGAGTATATTAAGGGAAAATAAAATAAATTCACTAATGCATTGAGTAGAAGACATATAGCGGTGTTGTCCCGCATCAATGTAGACTTGATGAAACAAGTCAAGGAAATGCAAAATCAGGATGCATACTGCAACCAAATTTAGGAAAATATGGAAAGGAAACCTGATGAAAACAAGGACTTTGGCATCAAGGATGGTTTCTTATATTTTAAAATAGAATAGTAATTCCTAATACTAGGAATTTGAGAAATATTATTATGAATGGAGTGCACTGATCTCCATATTTTGCTCATCCAGGAGGAGCAAAGATGACGGAGAATATAAAAAAGACATTTTTCTAGATAGGAATGAAAAGAGACATAACTGAAGTTATTGCTCAATATCTAGAGTGCTAAAAGGTAAAAGAAGAACATAGATATTTTGTTAGTTTGTTGTATCCGCATGATGTGCCTATGCAAAAATGGTAGGTGATTTTGATAGGCTTCATCATGGGGTTACCTAAGAACATGTTTCATCATGACACAATCCTAGTAGTGGTTGATAGACTGACCAAGGTTGTGTACTTTATACTTGGAAACACCAAGGATGATGTCGTGGCTATGGCTAATAGATTTTCCAAAGAAATATTTTAGCTTCATGGTTTTCTGGAGGTAATCATATTAGATAGAGACCCAAAGTTCACCTTTGAATTTTGGAAATCCTTGCATTGCACCATTGGTATAAGATTGATTATCAATTTTTTCTACCATCAAAAAACAAATGGAAAAACTAAGAGAGTAAACCAAGTACTAGAGGACATGATTCACATGTACTACATGGATCAAAAAACCTATTGGGAGTATTATTTGCATCTGGTAGAATTTATCTACAATAATGGTCACCATTTGACCTTAGGCATGGCTCCATTCGAATATTTGTATGAAAAAACGTGTAGAAAATCATTGTTATGGGATAATCTAGAAGACCAAATTTTGCTTGGACATGACATGGTCAAGGAAATAGAGCAATAATTAAGGGCAATTAGAGAGAGGTTGAAGGATACAACAGACCACTACAAAAGTTATGTTGATATTAAGAGATAACCAAAAGAGTTTGTTGTGGGTGATAGAGTGTTTTTGAGGATGAACCCAAGTACGAGTGTGATCATGTCTACAAATCTATATCCTCACTTTATCAAAACCTTTTAAATCATAGAGAATATTAGTCTTATGGCATATCAACTTCCCTTACCACCCAATCTATCCAATATTCATAGTACCTTTCATATCTCTTTACTTAAAAAGTATGTTGCTAACCCTGAGCATGTGTGAGAGTTGTATAATTTGTAAATGGTGAACCTAGAGGCTATAGAGTTTCAACCTATAATAATCCTTGAGTTCTAATATAAATCAATGAGAAAAGAAACTTTGAAGCAGTGCAAATTTGAGTGGGACTGATACACTGAAAGAAATGCTACTTGGGAGAAAATAGCAGATATGCAAAAACACTTTCTATTTTTGTTTTAAAATGTTGTTTAAATACTATATTATGTTTATGCTATTTAAAACATAGAGGATTGTGTTAAAAATAAGGAGGGGATGATGTCATGACCCTCCCTTAGTATACTTTTTAATTTGGATGAACTCACTTCATATGAATGGATGTATATTTTTATTTTGGTATTCTATCAATGGAATGATTGATCACTGATGACTTGCTATGCATAATATGAAATTAGGATATAAATAATATAAATAAATGTATTATTTCATATTTAGTTTCTTGGAAAAAATTGCACATTTTATAAAGGAATATGGTATTGTTGATGGAAATATATTTTCCAGGAACACGTTCTCTTAGCAAGTGGTAGAAAGAACTAACCACAAAGAAAGGGATACGTTATGAGAAGTTATGTGATGGGTAAATTGACAAATAATTTGGGGCAACTTATTAAATACATTTCATGGAGATGCATATCATTCTTGAACATGTTTTCTAAATGATCTTTTTTCTTGATGAAAACTTTAATTGAAATAAAGTTTTTTATTAAAAGAGGAAATAACTATTTACTTATATTATCTATCTCAAAAGAGGAAAATAAGGAAACCATTATTGAATGATAACATTGCTATGAGATCATGAGAAAAGAGTGATTAAAAATAAACATAATGAAGTAGTAATAAAGAAAGGAAATATTACTACTCATCCATAAAAAATGTTTATAGCAGTGTTTGCTTCAAAAGAAGGGAATAGTGAATGAGAAACTATTAACCAGTTGTTTGTTGATATAATGGATTGAAATCCAATTGATTTGTGATTTTTGATCACTAAATTAATGAAAAAATAAATGTTTATTGTGTTTGGAATGATGTGAGTAAAATAAGAGTGGTCAATCAAAATACTAGAGTGTTAACCCACATGGACCAATGAACGACATGGGAATTAATGATAGAGTATTTGGATGTATGCTCATGAATGGAGTGGGTTTATTTGGGGGAAAAAGGAAGGAAATGAGAGAGACAGAGATTTGGGTAGTGGTGAATTGATTGGAGGAAAAAAACCTTGCCAATGATTTAGAATGGAATTTGACTGTAGAGGGCATCAATGTAACCAGGTATTTTCTATAGATTGGTTGATATTCTAGTTGTTAAGTTATGTGGATGAATGTAAATTAGATGTCTATATTGTGATGCTATATGAGAGTTGTTTTAGGTAAAATGTAATCATTTTCCTCTTCGTAGAACAAGATATATCATTGTTGGTGTAAGGTCAATGTAGGAAAAGCTTCAATACTTGGTTATGATTTGTGTTTAAAATAAATATGAATGATTGCTATTGTAGCTTGTCATCGAAAACATGAGACTGCACCATAGGATGAGGGATTGATATTGGTTAAAATATTGTTGTTATGTAAGAAAAGAATTAGTTTTCCAATGTATGTTCTCTAGATGGAATGTTAAGAACACATGAGTTTTGGATGTGAATGTGAATACATAAATCTCTATGATTGAATTTATGTGGTAAATTATAAGATAAGAAAAGGATTATTTTCCATTATATGTTCTCTAGATGGAATTTTTTATATATTGAGTGCCAGATGTGAGTGTGAATTCATTAACCTCTATGAACTGAATTTATGTGGTAACTATAAATTATCCATTGCTGGAATTAGAACAATTTATTTCTATTTATGTACTAGGAAAAAGAAATTATGTTTGTTAATTGGATTGAGAAAATTATCCTTTTATTGTGTGCGACTAGTGGAAATATTATGGGTAGTATTCAAACTGTTGAGTGAGTAAAAGACTTGTTCTGATCATATTTAGAAATAGACAATTGAGTTGTATTACATTCTTGTGTTATTTATGCATTATATTAAATTTGGGGAATGAACATAGATTAAGGAAGTTTTGTGTAATATGGAAGTATTGTAGGATCTTCCACGTGGTTTTTTTAGGATGCAAAAGAATGCATCATGTGATATAGCACTATAATGTCAAAAATCATATCTAATCTCAAATCGATGTATATATTTCTCAGTGGTTAGTAGCTCCGATAAGATGACTAATGTATTGGGATAATCAGTACAACAAAGTGATGGAGATGTTCATGTTCTGGTTTGAGGTCTCTCAAGCTGGAAGTGCGGAAACATATGTGACTTTATATAACCTTGGATGCAATTTTAACAAGGAAATTGACATCTAAATTGTATTAGATCCTAGATAATGGATCAGTGCACCATTGTGATTTTATAGACGTTGTGGAACAATGGAATGTTTTAAAGAATTCATAATGTTCTTGGAGATATAATTATGTGCATATTAATGAAAGATTTCATTGTAATCTAAATATTTTCCTTGACGATGTGTGACTTGCTATCAATGATGGATTGATTGATTTAATTTTTCTATTTGTTGTTCATCCATATTATCTTTCTGGGTGATAACAACATTTAAATGGAATAAGAATTGTGTTAAGGAATGTAATATTTATTGTCTCATGGGTTGATTTTGATTAAATACAGTTGTAGCTTACTTGAGTTTTCATAAGTAGGAAACATATCCTCTAATAAATTTTTGTTAAGTCATGAACGAATAAGTGTGATCCGAGATAGCCTCAAAAATAAATGTGGTTGTCATGTTAAAGTGGACAAGATATCATGATGTTTTTTAACTTTAGACTAAAAGTGAAACCAGAGATGTGTTATTGTGTATCCTCATGTCTTGGAAAGGAAGATACCATGACAAAATGGAGGTATCTTAGAAGAAATCAACTAGAGAGTGTCAAACGTCAGTCCTTATAGAGCACTTGGTGTTAGCTGAGTAGATAGACATGTTGGCTAAAAGTTTTCATAAGCTGATAAGAGGTTTTAGATACAGTGCTTATATATGGAATGGGTAGTAGGGATAAACCCTTATTATAAATTAAGGATCATTATATGGAATCAATAGATGGGTTTTGTTTAGTTGGTAGAACTATTACACTAAAGGAGTTGTGTATAGATAGAGTAGGGATTAAGTATGATAATAATACTCTTCACTAAATGAATTGTGACTCCTATGCTAAAGGATTTGTGTAGAGAGAAAAAGAGTTGTATTTTCCCTAGAAGCTCCCTCACTAAAAGAATTGTGAGGGGAATAAAGACTAGGAACCCACTTTTCAAAGGGTAAAAAATGGGAAGTAACAATTATCTTGTGGGGAGAATAGGATAGTTGGTAGAAGGTATTGCATCTAGTACATTCCCAAGCAGACATGTGGAATATAGGGATGGATTCTTTTGGAATTCAAGTCGTAGATAATGGTTAAAGGACAAACTAAGAATCCCTAGTGTATAACGGTAAGAGTTCTATAGATATCTCAAAAGAGAGAGATTGGAGATGATATAAGGAAGGCATATATATATATGTATATATGTTATCTTTCTTAATTAATTAATTAAAAAATAAACTCTTGGGTAAAATTTGGTTTTAGTTGGATGAAAAATTTAGGGTGTTGACATGAAGCTTGGGTGAAACTAAATAAAAGTCCAAACCATTTATGTTAAAAAAACAAATGAGTAGAAAAATATATATTCAATAATAAGTATATAATCCTCAATGATTAGGACAGGTTAAAACAAACAACAAACATATAAAAAAAACTTTCTCAAAAGATAAGTTTATAGTTCAAGTTGTGAGTTATAGCAGTTATATAATTTTAAGGAAACATACTTGATCACAATATGATATAATATTTATAGATAGTGGATGGAGAAATTTAATTTCATATAACCAAATTAATATATATATATATATATATATATATATATATATATATATATATATATATATATTAGTATCATGGTCAATGATATGATCTATAATATATAATGACTTGTTAAAGATAATATTATATGCTGCAAGTGCGAGTACGAATTGGGAGTGAGTACAACTATAGCCAAGTGTGAGCATGAGCCAAGAGTGAGTGCAACCATAATCGAGTGTGAGCATAAGTGAGGAGATACTGAAAGTGAGTGTGATCGCAAGCCAAGAGTGAGTGCGATAAAAAGTAAGTGTAAGCCTAAGTTGGGAGTGAGTGCAGTTGTATTTGAAAATGAGTGTGAGCATGATTTGGGAGTGAGTGAAACTAAAAGTGAGTGCAAGCATGTATGGGTAGTGAGGAGGAAGTGTGAGCAAAGAAGCATAAAGTAGAAAGAAAAGTGTGATCAAGGAATAAGTACCAGTTCTTGTTCTAGATATTAGGAGAATTTAAAGGATTCATTTAAACAAAATCTAGGTATCATGGAAATAAATTAATTTTTGAAAGTCCTTACTGAAAGTATGAATGACCAAGTTGAAAGCATGGATGCACTAGCTAGAAATAAGAGGAAGAGTGAATCTATGGCAAACATAATCCAGGTAGTAGATTCTACACTAGAAGTGATTATCAATAATGAGATGATTGAGCATGATATAATGGTTCTTAAACCAAAGGGTTAATATATAAGTTTCATGGATGTTGGCCAAGTTTTTTGATATTCAAAATTGGATCAAGTGGAAGTGGGGATTGAATTCAAATTACTCCAAGACTTTTCTTCCAAAAGGATTTTTTCTCATTATTTTCTCCAGTTAAAAAATAAGGGATAAAATAGTGGATGGAGGCCTGTGGTAGGAGAAAAGATGCATTATATTTAAGACCTTAGAGTAAGAATTTTTCTATGGACATAGAAACTATTAAAAGGCTTTCAGTATGGATTAGGCTTTTTGGACTTCCTTATTAACTCATCAATAAGGAGATTTTGAAGAATATTGGTAATACTCTAGGTGAATTCATCTAGGAGAGACTAAATACTAAGGAGAGAAGGCATGTTGTATATACCTAAATATGTGTTTCCATGGATATTTCTAAACCTTTAAAATCAATTAGGATTAAATCCAAATCAAGAGAATGGGATCAAAAAGTGGATTATGAAAATATTGCATTTTTGTGTTGTAAATATCATGAAACTCGACACATGGCAAGATATTGCAAAGTTAAAATAGAGGAAGAGATGGAAATTTTAAGGCACGAGGGTATATTCAATTTAAAATAAATATATCATATCAAAGGAGAAGCTATGTCAAATCAGGGATTTTACACTCCTAATAAAGTGGTTAGAAAAATCCCTCTACATCATTAGATGGCAAAGGTCATTATAGTTAACTCAAATAAACCATTAGAAGATTAAATTATATAGGGCATGAGGAAGTACAATGCACAATTTAAAATGTAAAAGGAGCTAAAGGTACAAAGGAAGAGGGGAAGGTAAATTTTAAAACAAAGGAATATGGGAAGACTAATTTTAAAGCAAATGAGGTGAAGGAGGTCAAGATTAATCTAGGTAAATCGCCTTTATTATCCTCAAGTAGCATAAAATATTCTCATTATGGTAAAAATTAAAGTAGTACGAAGTGTATTTCTCACACTTTAGGATTTCAAGAGCAATATAGTAAAGAAAATATTATGGAGGATATCCAAGCAAATATAGGGTTTTCAAGCAAATATTAAAAAGTGATGACTATGGAGGATCATCTATGCATTTTAGAGTTTTTAAGGTAACATAAAGAAGAAAATGTTAATGATTCTATTCCTTGCACTTTCAACTCTTTAGGGAAACATAATTCTTTCAAAGATATGTCTCATTTTGAACAATACGAAAAAATAGAAGATATTTTTTTTTGGTTGTTTAAATTTATATTTATGTGGGTTTTTATCAAGGGACCTAAAACCTGATTACAACAAGTCACAAGACTTTAAGCAAGGCCCCAGGAAATTCCTTAGGAATGCCCAAGGAAGGACCGAAGGACAGGCTTAAGGAAATCCTTGAGGACAAGCTTAAATAAAGCCTTCAAGATAGGCTTAAGGATAGCCTTCAGGAAGGACACAAAAATTCACACTTGAAGTGGGAAAAATAAATTCCTACCCAGCCACAAACTTGAAAATCCCATCCAATAGGAAAAGGAAAAAGCAAAAAAATTAAACATTGGATCAAACCCGCCTAGCCATAAATTTGAACAACCCCATAGCTGGGAAAATAAAAAACCCTCCAAAAATTGAAAAGCAAAATCCCACGTAGGGGAAAACCTAGAATCAAGGTAGAGAACACCGAAAAACAAGAAAAAAAAAATTAAAACCCCCCTGAATAGAAGGAAATGACCTGGAAACCACCACAAAAATACAGGGATGTGAATAACAACATCCTACATAAGCCTGGAAAGAGGTACAACAAATAGGGGAACTCCTCAAGCCATGAAGTCCCATTACAACAAGGAGAGCTACTCAAAAACCAAAATAAGTAGAGGCAACATTAGCACAGAGCTGCTAGCCATAGGAAAGATGCAAGGAGGTCCCAGGGAACCCCAAAGGAAGGAGCCACAAAGAACGAGCTGAAAACGATAAGCATAGGTCCCCAAAAATACCAAAAAAATGTAACAAGAACCCCAAGACAACCTCCAACATTGCCGATGAGTAGCTTTAGGGATCCAAAAGAGGAAGACCAACAAGATATTAGCAACACTCAAAATAGAGGCCCAATGCCAAGCCACAAAAAAATTTGAGAGCCCACCATGAAACCCACATCCGAAAACCCAAAGTGCAACACCACAAGAATAAGCATGAGGCCCTACAACAAGCCAAAATATACTATGAAGAGATGCTCATGAATCCAAACTCTCAAGTCGTAATGAACTACACCATAAGAACCTCTAAACATTAGCTCCAAATAGAACCTTGTAAAAAACTAAAATAGAGCAGAAAGCTCTAAGGAAAAGGATCCCTAAAACAACACATAGATCCTAGGGAAGGTCCTAGGGAAAGCTCGAGGAAGTCCCATAAAATCCTAGGGATGTCCCAAATCATAGGCACTAGAAATAACCCCACCAAAAGGTATGAAAATGGGCAGACAAGTGAATTAGTGATCTCCCACGCATAGGAGATTATCTGCAACACCATCTAGACAAGGAGGAAGGGAAAAGGATGTGCTAGGGAACTAGGACAGGACTAGGGAAGGGTTGTAGGGAAGTGGAACAATACTTCCCAGGGAAGTCCCCTACAACCCCCAAAAATAGAAGAGATTGATTAATATGAGAGTGATGAAATTAATGGAGGAAGGAGAGGAAGGACATCAAAGTAGGAACAAAGAGAAAAATAAACTCAAAAGGAAATTGATTTGGGAAGCAAAATAAAAATATCATAGGTGTTAAAAAGAAGTGGGGCTAATCCCACTAATAAAAATAGAAGGTGTTGATGGTGAAAATAATATCATGGAATGTTAGGGCTATGAATAAAACCCCTAAAAAAAGAGTTTTTAAGGAATTAATAGGTTGTTATAACCGTGAGTTTATTTTCATACAAGAAATAAAATTAAGTAGTGAGGAATATAAGGATACCTTTAAGAAGATTTGGAAGACAGGTGATTGTTTAGAGGTTTCTTCTATAGGAGCTTTAGGTAGTATAGCAATAATATGGAAAAAAAGCAAATGGGATGGACAACTATTAGAAGAAAAAAGTAATTGGGTTGTTGGATTATTTTTCAAGAAAGTGGAAAATATCAAAGTTGGGATTATAAATGTATATGCTTCAACTATAGTTACCCCTCGTGAAATATGTTGGAAGGACCTTAACATATTTTTTCAAATACAATGATGAATCATTGTGATCTATGGATTCTTGGTGGTGATTTGAATACTATTCTATTTCCTTTGGAAAAGAAGGGTGGCATTCTAATATGGTCTAAATCAGTGCAAGATTTTGCTTTATTTATCAATTCAAATGACCTTTTGAATATTAGTCCCTCAAGATTTCAATATACATGGGATAATAAACACATTAGGAAAAATCATATAGTAGAAAGACTGGATAAATTTTTGTTATCCAATAAATGGTTGCAAACAAAGTATACAATATCTTCAAATATTTTATTGCAAGTAGGATTAGATCACAAAACCATTCTTTTGACTTGTGAGTTACTTAATAATGGTCATCCAAATTGATTTCACTTCCATTCTATGTGACTCCAAGACCCTTTTTTCCCATACAGTTATGTTATGGTGGGATGAATAAAAATTTGAAGGATCATGAATGTACATGTTTGTTTAAAATTGAAAATATTTAATGGAGAAAATGAAGATATGGAACGCCAAATATTTTGGTAACATTTAAAAAAAAAAGAAATAAATTGAATCCAAGCTCAAAAATCTACAAGAGATAGTAGAAATTAATGGAATGGATCAGGATTCTTATGTGAATGGAAAAAAATTACTTTCTGATTATCATAATGCATTAAAAAATGAGGAGTCATATTGGTTCCAAAAATCTAGATAGAAATGGCTCAAGGAAGGAGATAGAAATATAAATATATTTTCATGCTACAATATTTTCTTTTTGTTTGTCATATCAAAAATATTATGACTCTAGATCGAAGAAACATTGATGATGAAGAATATGTAAGGAATGAAGCAATTATTTATTTCAAAAATAATTTATCAGATTCTAGGCAAGATAAGGAAGGCACAAGAAAAACTTCTACAAAATATCCCATCAATTATCACTTAAGGAAAAAATGAAATTTTGATGAAGGTATCTATAGAGGAGCTCCATGAAGTAGTTTTATCTTTCCATCCTAACAAGGCACATGGTCCCAATGGATTTCTTAAAATTTTATTTCATTTTTTTTGGGATTTATTGAATAATGATATGGTAGTTGCAGTTTAAGAGACCTAGAAAAGGAAGGCTATAATAAACAATAACAATGCTACTTTTATTACCTTGTTTCCAAGAAAGGTGACATAAAATATTTTGATAATTTTTATCCAATAAGACTTTGTAATACTATTAAAATAGGTTGAAGGGAATTCTAGGGCGTCTTATCTCAAAGGAACATGGTGTTTTTTTCATGGTAAACAAATTCTTGATGGTATAATTATTGCATAAGAGGCCATAGTGATGAGTGTAAGATCAATATTATATTATGCAGTTTTTATTTTGATTTTTATATGTAAACTTGATAAAAATAGATGTGTTTTTATCGTTATATCTTATTTTCTTAACTTGTGAATGTAATTTACTTATAAAATATTAAGTGATATACACCTATATTTTACGTAAATCATGCGAGTTTACTATATATTTTTGGTAGATAAATATTGCAGGTGTTTCATGAGAGATGTTACAATAGAACATAGACCGGATATCAAGTACAGATGAACCAGTCGCTTGAAGAGTTCATTGAGAAGCTACATGGAAGTGCATTGCAGAAAGGTGCTAAAAAATACATCTATAGAAAGGTGTTATGGAAAAACCTACAAAAAGGTGTTACAGAAAGTACCTACTGGAAGGGTCTACCAAAATAACCTTGAGCAAATAAATCATCTGATGCAATGAAATTCCACGTTCGATGACAACGTAGCAACATCACACAGATTATACAGTTAGCATATTATTCAAAGCACTGACATTAATAAAGCATATAATTTAATCCTTATTGTATAATTTGTAACGTGTCATTAAAAATATATTTTGTTAAAGTTGTTAAGTTGTCGAGATTTGAATGAAACCTTAATTTATATTTTCCTTGAAAATAGGACAAACAGTTGTCCTATCTTGTCAGTAAGTTATTCAAATTTAGGATATTCGTTATGAATACTTGTCAACTATGCCACTTGGATAATTTTAATTGTAATAAGTCTAAGGGTAGTTGTTAGCATATCTTAATTGTAACATATATTTTTTATGAAAGATTAGAATTCAAATATTTGAGCACTTGAAATGTAACAGATGGCAGAAGAGAATTTTATTGTAAATGTGTAAGTGACATTATAAAAATACAATGTAGATACCTTTGAAAAGGTCTACAGTCTACTAGTTTCTATCTAATTTCTACATTTTATATGTTCAAAGAAGTATGTCCGTATGGTATGCACATGTGGAGAATTTAAGTTCATAAATAAAGAAACCATATTTTTCTTCAATGATTCGAGCAATGGTATTCTATATTTTTGTATGATTGATTTATTTATGTAGCCTTTAATTTATTTTTCCTACACAATAAATTAAATAGTGTTATATTAGTAGAATGAAATATTAGTTATTGAAGTAAATTATAATAGAGGAGAAGATAATTACATTATCTTCTATGAGGTAGGTCCCACTTTGCACAACTAGTCCCTTACTCTCTATCTCCTAAAATAGAGTAGAATTAGTTAGTGAGTAGAATTAGTCTTAGACTATAAGTTAAATTTTATTGCATCATTTTAAATGATAAAATAAATCTAGTTAAATTATAAATGCATTGTTAGATTGCATGTGGATCCACATCAACAAACATACACAACACATAGAATTAGTCTACATCATAATTACACTTTTTATATTCCATTTTATTTCATTTCCTATAATTTCCATTTCCTGCAACCGAAATAAGAAAATAGAATCAAGTAAAATATTAATGACTATGGAATAATCTACATGGGATTTAATATTCTTTAAACCATTTAACCTGGATTGAAAAATTTAACATATGAGATACAACTCAACATTTTGGCATCATTTTCGGGTAGAACAGTGTCGTAATTTTTGATCAGATACTGCTGAGGTGAGAAGACGACTTACTTACATGATTGGAAATAAGTCTTCATGCACTTCAAGGTTGGAACAATAGAGTTCCAGCAAGTTTCTTCATCTCAATACTTCCAAGTTCCATTTTCTTATGATTGATTTTTACTGCTTTCCTAGTTAGCATTTGATTTCAGCAAGAACTTTATGGTTGTCATCAACTTAGGTCTAGGTTATTTGACCTTGTGAAAACAAGGAAGTAGGTGTGACAAAATCACACTGAAATGTTCCTTAAAATCAAGTTGTGACAACTACTTAGATTTTATTTCAGCATTTTATTTCAGAAAGTTTTCAAAGCATTGGGTGATTGTTGTTACTTACTTAGGTTTGGGTTATCTGACCTTGTAAAAACAAGGAAGTACGTGTGACAAAATCACACTAAAATTTTCCTTAACATCAAGTTGTAACAACAATTTAACATTTTATTTCAACACTTTTATTTTCTGCAAATTTACTTTTCATCATAGTGTGGCTATTATCTACTTAGGTTTGGGTTTTTTAACTTGTGAAAACAAGTAGTAGGTGTGACAAGTTCATACTGAAGTGTTCCTTAAAATCAAGTAGTAACACCAAAACTTTACTTTCCCTTACTATGCTAAAATTGGCTACGGATTTCAGACTTGGTTTTAGTGGCAGTAAGAACTATTTTAGAATACTAATTTTACTTTCCCTTACAGTGTTAAGAATGACTATGGATTCTAGACTTGGTATTAATAATAGTAAGAATTATCTAGTTTAAAATATTTATTTTTTGAAAATTGCACTTTGAAAACAGAAACAAAAGCAAAAATAAAATAAAAATTGAAAAAAAAGAAAGAAAAATAAGAGAAAAAAAGTTGCTAATGGTGGAAAGTTACTTTCAGTTTGTAGTAATAGACCTCAGAAAACTATTCCTAGAATAATAAATCAACCTACTTTTTGAACAAAGACATCACATCTGGAAAGACTCTAAATATTAATAATGAGATTACAAATATTCAGGAATCACAATTGATAGAAGTACTTAGAAAGCATCAAACATTTGCATGGACTATGAGGAAATGAAAGATATTCATACAATTGTTTGCATCCACTGAATATTCATTCAAGAAGGTTTCCATCCAGTGAGACAACCTTAGAGAAGACTAAATACAACTATGAAAGACATAGTTCAAGAAGATATCATTAAGCTTTTAAATGCAGGATTTATATATCCAATATTTGATAGCCAATGGGTGTCACCATTAGTAATAGTTCCTAAGAAGAATGGTAAATGGGGGATTTGTGTAGATTATATGGAATTTAATAAAGTAACAAAGAAAGATTATTTTTCCTTAGCATTCATTGATCAAGTTCTTGATACCTTGGCTGGAAAGGAATATTTTTGCTTTTTGGATGGTTTTAGTTGGTACAATGAGTCTAAATAGTAGAAGAAGATAAAGAAAAGACCAATTTAATATGTACTATAGGTATATATGCTTATTAATTTTTACCTTTCAAATTATGCAATGCACTTGCTACTTTTAAAAGGGTTGTTTTAGACATTTTTATTTATTTAATTAATGATTGTGTAGAATTCTATATGGACGACTTCACAATCTATGGTAACACCTTTGAAGAATCTTTTTCAAGTTTACAATTTTTTTTGGTTAGATTCCAAGAACAAAACCTCTCTTTGAGTAATGAGAAGTGCTTCATGATGATTAGAAGAGGTATCATTTTAGGATATTACATATCTGAGGAAGGTGTTGTAATAGATAGCAAAAATCCAAGTTATCCAATATCTCCAACCTCCAAAAACACAAACAAAGGTAAGAAGCTTCTTAGGATATGTAGGGTACTATTGTAGATTAATTAAATATTTCAACAAGGTTGCCTCTCCCATGCTTAAGATATTAATTAAAGAAAGTGAATTTAATTGGACTAAAGTATGTTAGGAAGCCTTTGAAGTTATAAAGAACAAATTGATGATTGCTCCAGTTCTAAGGGGACCAAATTGGGAATTTCTATTTCATATACATTGTGATGCTTCAAGATATGCAATAGGGACAATAATACAGCAAATAGAAAACAAAATACCTTATGCTATCTATTATGTGAGTAAAAATTTGTATGGGGCTGAACTTAATTACACAATTATTTAAAATAAATTCCTATATGTAGTCCATGCCAATAATAATTTCAAACATTACATAAAAGGGTATGAAGCATTTGTTCACACTGATCACTCTTCCATTAAAAAAATGATGAATGAAGCTACAATTTGAGGAATAGTGGTTAGATGGCTTCTCTTATTGCAAGAATTTAATGTGACAATTATAGAAAAAGCAGGTAAATACAATGTCATTGCAGATCATACATCTCGTATGCAAATATTTGATGATGATGAGTTAATTTCTGATAATTTCTTGGATAAAAATTTGTTTGCTCTTTCTATTTTTACTCTTTGGTATGCTAATATTGTAAACCATTTGGTAACAAGAAAAATGCCTCAAAATTTTACACTGCATGAGTGTAGAAAATTAATACATTAGAGTTTCACTTATATGTGGACTAATAGAATCTTGTTTAATTCTTTCCCTGACCATGTAATTAAGAGATATGTGCAAGAAGAGGATGTATATGACATCATTAGAGCAACACATGAAGAACCTGGTGGAGGTCATTATGCAACCCAAAGAATAGCTAGTAAAATAATCCAAAATGGTTATTATTTGCCTACTATGAATAAGGATACCCATAAATTTATTGATAGACGTGATGTTTTTCAAAGGGCTAGTAAACCTACATATACAATGGAGATGCCTTTGGTACCACAAATAATTCTCAAACCATTCGAGAAATGGGGGATTTATTTTGTTGGGCCAATAGATCCTCCAAATGTAGGCAATAAGCATATACTTGTGTGGACATATTATGTCACCAAGTGGGCTGAAGTAAAAGCCTTGCCATAAGAACAAGCTAAACCAGTTGCTGATTTTGTTTACTCACAAATCATGCAATGCTTTGGAGCACCTAGAGAACTAGTTTTAGACCATTGGTATCAATTTCTCTTCAAATTAATGTAACATTTTGTCAAAATATATTAGATAAAACATAGGAAAACTTCACCCTATCACCCTCAAGCTAATGGATAAGTATAATTTACAAATAGATAACTTGAAAAGATAATCACAAAATTTGTAGCTGTAAATAAGGTTGATTAGGAAGAAATATTAAAATAAGTTGTATGGGCATATAATACAACTTGGAAAACTGCCACATGATTATCACCTTATGAAATGGTTTATGGTAAGCAAGATATTATGCTTATTGAATTTGAAATAAAAACTCTTTGAACAATGATACAACTTGATATGAATTTGGATCAAGCACAAAAAGATAGATTGGAAAAATTAAAAATTATAGATGAAAGAATATTAGAGGCATTACATAGGACTGAACTAACTCAACAATAAAGAAATAAATGACATGATAAACATATTGTACCATGGAAATTTCATCTAGAATATTGGGCCTTGCTATTTGAATCCCACTATAAAGACTTCCAAGGCAAGCTAAGGACAAGATGGCTAGGACCCTATGAGATTGAAGAAATATTTGGAAATGGTATAGTTAAACTTAATCCCATTGATGATTCAATAAGAATATTACTAGTTAATGGACACAGGCTTAAGTTCTATAGGAATCCATTATCTAAAGTAGAATTTATAAACCATATTAAGTAACATGTTGATTTGTAGTGCATTTTTGAACTGTAATCAACTACTATTAAATAAAAACTTCTCTTTTCTATTATAAGTAACAAAAGTATTATCTACTAAATAAAATTCATGCTATATATCTAGTAAATAAGTACAGTCATTAAAAATAATGTAGTATAATCAGTGTCTTGTTTGGATGAGTAGATACCAATAAATAAGATGGATGGCAAAAAAAATTACACTACTTAGCCAATAAAAGAAGGTTATCATGGAATAGTAATATTTCTTGAAAATGAACTAGAAGACCACTCTATGTTATTTAAATATGCTTCCTTTGTTTCATTATGGATTTCAAATATATACAATGTTTTCATCTCATTATTCATAACTTTCCAATTATAGTATTAGGTTTTTAATAAAGAAATCAAATTTAGCGTGTGAAGGCATGCTCTTACCTTACAGAAAAGAGAATATATATAGTCATGATGGTATCAACAATTAATAAACAAAATGTAGTGAAAAATATTATTTCTTATAGCCCAAAAAGATAAAAATAAAGTGAAAAAAATAGTAAGGATAGGACTACACTTCCATCCATATGATATGCAATCCAAATCCCAAAAGTTCTAATATCTTTCCTAAATTAAATAGAAAAGGTAGTAAGGATATGGTATAATTCCCATAAGGACTTTGATAGAATGGTTTGGAATCTGATTCCCAAATCCTTAAGGGTACAAAGTAGTAAGGATAGGGTATATTACCATCAGGACTTTGATAGAGTGGTTGGGAATCCTATTTCCCAAAACTTTTCTCCCCTACAAATTAAACAAATAAATGCATGGAATATGAAATAATAAAATATAAATGATACCATAATGACTATATTATTACCCCTATTATAAATAGGTTTTGAGTGTGTCCAACCATTTATGAGATCTATTTTGTAAACCAAAGTATTTATGATTGAGATTGGGTTAAATTCATCATTATTTTAATCTCACATAGAATTCCTTGATGAAGCTAAAGGAAGTAGAACAAGAAATTGATCTCTCTAGGGTATTAGAAATATTTTTTATTAGACTATGGAATCTTTTACTAAAACTCCAGGGAAGGAATTAATAATTTTGCATAACATATTTTCTATTGGGAACAAGCAATTCCATTCTAAGAAGATTTATTATCCTACAAACTTATTTGATGGCTTGACATGAATAAATAATTAGTATATAAGTAAAAACCCCATATCCTTAAATAAATAAATAAAATAATATTAAAAAATCTTATATATATATATATATATATATATATATATATATATATATATATATATATATATATATATATATATATATATATATATATTTTAAGATTTGCCATAATATAAACTTTTACAAAATAAGAATTTCTCTCCTTGTCCTATTTTGGCTATATAGCCAAAAATACAGTTTGGGGAGAAAATTAAAGATATTAGTGCAATAAACTCCATGATATAGTTTGGAAAAAATGGGAAGAAATCAGGTAAAGTATTTCTATGATCATGTAATTTGTTTTTGTAGACAATTTCTATAGGTATTTTATGTAGATAGTTTTTTTAGGTATTTTATGTAGATAGTTTTTTTAGGTATTTTTTGTAGCTTTTTTTCGTTGGTAGTTTCTATAGATAGTTTTTGTAGACACAATGCATAATTTTTTTTTAAGTGTTTACTGGAAGAATCGTACACAATTAAAGACACATGTTAAGCTAGAATTAAATGATACAAAGTAATTATCAATATTTCTTAATCTACAAGGGTATCGATATAAAGAGAGAAATGTGTGCATGGATATTCAAATTCTTCGACCATGAAAACCATGGCATAAATATTTAAAATTTGATCATGTGAAGTTGTAGTGTGAAAGTAAAACATGGTCTAACCTTGGAAAATATGCAAAGTCACTCAGATGCTAGATGAACTCAAACTAATAAAACAAAAGAGAAATCACTGAGATTACTTGGAGATCACTCAGATTAAATAAAAATTCAAGTGATGATATGAATGCCTATGATTGGATTATGACTAAAAGTACCATGTGGATCACCAATTGGACATCACGATTCATCACTTGGGAAGGAAGGTAAAACATGGATATTCAAATTTTGAGTACACACATATTTTTATGCACAACATAAAAATAAAGATAAGCATGACACAACCAGAGCACGAGCAAATGATGTGGGTGTTTATGGCTAGAATATGGGTAAATGAATTTCTCTAAAAATATTGTGTGAATCACCACCTCTCTATGATGTGAGTACTTAGATTCAGGAAGAAGAGGTAAGATGATAAAAATAGCACACATATTAATGGGAATACATAGATATGGAGGTATGTTTCCCTCACATGCATATGTAAACAAGACATTATATGGTGCAAGTCATAGGTATAGTATCAAAAATGGTGAAAACATCAAGTGAAACACATTTGAATTACGTATAAGATAAAGCTAACATAAAATGAGGAAGACACATGGATGGTATAGCAATTCGAAGCATGAATTGGATATATTAAAGGTCAATTGAAAGGGAAACATAATTCCTTATTTAAATTAAAATTCCAACTTCCTCCTATGGCCAACAAATAAACCTAGGATTATTCAATTATAAAAAAATCATACGCCTGAAGTCTTCATAAAAGTAATTCAAATTTAAAAACATAGTCGATAGGATTAAAATTTAAATTTTCATTAAACCTCTGACGGATGACTTATCAACATGGGCCAAGAAAAAAGGTGGCATGAAAACACCATGCATCTAGGAAATGTGGAAAAAAGGTAGGCCACCAAGATAATAAGGTAATCCTTCCCAAAATTATGTGACCACCTTGCACATTAGAAGATGTCAATCAATGACACTTGGCTACACTGTCCAATAGGAAGGAACATCGTAGATTAAAATTATAGAACATTGATTAAGGAAAAATTGAGTGCCATGATTTATCTGATCTTAATGTATGAGAAAACACAAAATAAAAGAAAACCTTAAATTAAACTATCTTTCCATAGCATGCTCAGTGTATTGGCCCTATGACTATGATCAAAACACAACAAAACCCTAAAATTTAAACTACAATTTGTGCTAAAAACATTATATGGTGGACAAAGATGATAATGAAGGTTTCACTCCCTTTGAAATGGTTAGAGGTTGTTACTATTTTTATGAAATTTTTCATATTAGAAGGAATATTGTCTAATTGTGGGGGTTACCACTTAAAATGATGTTAAACCTCAAATACCCCAAGCATGAAGATTGCGTTATCAATCTATCATACTTTATATACAAAACTGTAAAAGCTATTATTACTAGGATCCAACCTAGGAAATTCAGTGATGAGACTAAAATTCATTTAATTACCCATCATGGGTTGATAAAATTAATGGTCCTACATAAAGCATCTAAAGTAGAAATTTCCTGGGATAGAGTGGTTGAAGAGGTCAACTTGTTTGTCCAATATGAGTTGAGTGAGTTATATTTTGTTGAGGATAGTGAATCTGAGGAAAAATCTAAATTTGAGAGTTAGGAGGAGGAAATGTCTCCAGTGTGCAAGCATCCTACCCATACCAAGCCATATAAATCTTCTCAACTTGCAAGAAAAACTAGGTATGAAAAGTATAATTTGGAAGCCATATAAATCTTCTAAATAAATCCTACCTACCATAGATCCTTTCGTTGAAACTCTTGTCCAAATTTAGAAATAATAGACTCTACTGCACATCAAATTAGATAGGCTCAAAAATGAGTTTTTAGAACATGTTGCCTTAGTGAAACAAGATCTCACTCTTTAGCTTGATATACTCAAAAAATTTTATGCAGATAGGGTGGTAAAACTAGCTGATCCAGTTATCCAACTGATAAATGTCAGTACGTCCCCTAAAAAAATCTCCATGTCCAAAAAAAGGTAAATAAGTCAATAAAATTTAGCAAACATTTTGACTTTACCAAGGAGCTTTATGAGGATAGCAACGTCCCATTTTTGAGTTTCTATTCCAACGAAATCAAATGCATACACATAGTCCCCAAAGATAAAAACTATCCATTGAGATAGGGATGTTTCTCAAAGTTGGAATACCTATTATAGGGATACCTATCGAAATTGGGATACCTCACGATATTGACACCATTATTAACATCATAGAAACAACAAAACCATTTCCATCACTAGAAAAGTAGGATGTGCTGCATGAATCAAACAATGAAGGACTTGCAAAGTTCATGTACATAAAGACCATGATTTTTGAACTATCACTCGATACCGAGAAGGCCAAAGCATATATTTAGAAGGTAAAGCATGAAGAATATTTCTAACAAAACCACCAGCTCTATCCCGGGTTTCATCTTGGCTCAAATCTAAATAGCTTTAGACCTTAAAAACTTTATCAAACTTTGTTTTAACATTTAGGCTTGTGTATTTGTTCCTTATATCTATTTGCAACAGTCTAACTATTACATCTATAGTATCTTATTTGTGATATTTAATATGTTTGCTATATTTTATGTCACAACATTATGTCAAGTTATGATTGCTATGTATTTATATTTTATGTTACTATATTATCGATTGTACTTGCAAATTTTTTTTTCCTGATTACAATGACAGTATTAAATATTATATTTGCAGAATTTCATCTATGAAAATTTATAGTGTTTTATTTATTTTGTCTACAGTATCATATTTGCATCATTCTATTACTTTTTGATATTTAACCGTGTATGCATGAGGACATGCATCCTCTCTAGTTTGGGGGGAAATTATGAGTGTAAGATTGATATTATATTATGTAGTCTTTATATTTGTTTTTATATGAAAACTTGATAAAAACAAATGTGTTTTGATGATCATTATATCTTATTTGCTTAACTTGTGAATGTATTTGACTTATAAAATATTAAGTGATATATGCTTGTATTTTACGCAAATCATGTGAGTTTCCTATATGTTTTTGGTAGATAAATATTGCAGGTGTTTCACAAGAGCTGTTATAGTAGAACACAGGCTAGATATCAAGTACAAACAAACCAATTGTGTGAAAAGACACATTGAAGTTCCTTGTGAAAATGTGCTACATAATACATCTATAGAAAGGTGTTATGGAAAACACCTACAGAAAGGTGTTATAGAAAGTACCAACTGAAAGCATCTATCGAAAGAAAATTGATCGAATAAATTATCTGATGCAATGGAATTCCACATTCAATGATAGTGTAGCAGCATCACACAAATTATACAATCAACATATTATTCAAAGTTGTGGTATTAATATTTGGCATATGTTTTAATCCTTGTTGTATAATTTGTAACATTTCAATGAGAATATTTTTTTTTAAAGTTGCTACATTGTTGAGATTTGAATGAAACCTTAATTTACATTTTCCTTGAAAATAAGACAAATAGTTGTCCTATCTTGTTAGCAAGTTATTCAAATTTAGGATATTCATTATGAATACTTGTCAACTATACTAATTATATAATTCTGATTGTAATAAGTCCAAGGGTAGTTGTTAGTGTATCTTAATTATAACATATCTTTGTTATGAAATATTAGAATTCAAATATTTGAACACTTAAAATGTAACAGATGGCAAAAAATAATTTTATTATAAATGTCTAAGTGACGTTATAAAAATACAATTTAGGGACCTTTGAAAAGGTCTACAGTCTGCTAGTTTTTGTCTAATGTCTATGTTTTACATGTTCAAAGAAGTATGTCTGCATAGTATGTAAGCATGAAGAATTGAAGTTCATAAATAAAGCATCAATATTTTTCTTCTATGATTCTAGCAATGGTATTCTGTATTTTCATATGATTGAAATATTTTTGTAGCCTTTACTTTATTTTTCTTGCACAATGAATTTAATAGTGTTATATTAGTAGAATGAAATATTAGTTACCAAAATAAATTAGAATAGAGGAGAAGAGAATTACACTGTCTTCTACGAGGTAGGGCCCACTCCGCGTAGTTAGTACCTTGCTCTCTATATCTTTAAATAGAGTAGAATTAGTTAGTGAGTAGAATTAGTCTTAGACTATAAGTTAAATTAAATTGCATCATTTTAAATTATAAAATAAATCAACTAGTTAAATTATAAATGCATTGTTAGATTTCACATGGATCCAAACCAACAAACATACACAACACATAGGATTATTATACATCATAATTGCACTTTTAATATTTTATTTATTTTATTTCCTGTAATTTATATTTCCTGCAACCGAAGTAAGAAAAAAAAATCAAGTCAAATATTAATGATTATGGAATAATCTACACGAGATTTACTATTCTTTAAATAATTTAACCTAGATTGATAAATTTAATGTATAAGATACAAATCGACACATACATTCTCTTCATTCCATGAAAAAATCAGGTATGCTTTTGAAATTAGATATGAGCAAAGCATAAGATAGGATTTCATGGATTTTTCTACATGCTATTCTCAAAAAGTTTGGCTTTGATTATAGTTGGTGTGAGTGGATTAAATATTGTTATAGAACAATAAATGTTGCTATTTTGATCAAAGGTTCTCCTATTGGGTACTTCAAGTCATCTTGTGGACTTTTTCAAGGTGATCCACTTTCTCTTTATCTATTCATTATTCTGGTAGAAGCATTAGGGAGAGACTTTTCAAAGGAAAAAATAGGAGGAAAAATCAAGGGTATTCAAGCTGAAAAAAAGTATCCCTTTAAATATCATCTTCAATTTGTTGATGATGCTTTTCTTTTCAGCCATCCCTCAGTTAGTGAGGTTATGGACTTTAAATCAATATTATCATGCTATGAGAAGGAGAAGGCTACTAGATAATTGATAAATACTACAAAATCCAAGATTTTTCATTAAAACTACCCTAGATTTACAACAAATTATTATGAATATTTTAGGGTTTAAAATTGAAAAATTTCCATCAACCTACTTGGGTATTCCTTTATCTAATAAAGGAAATAAAAAGGAGATTTGGATCTCTTTTTTAGATAGAATTAATTTTTTTTTGGTAGGTTGGAAAGGTAAGTTCTTAACCATGGCAAGAAGGCTACAAATCGTAAAGACTACATTGCAATCCATTCCTATTTATATGATGTCACTTTCAAGATTACCAATAGATATTACATCAGAATTTGATAAAATTCAAAGAGAATTTCTATGGAAAGGTTGTGAGGAAAAATTTAGGTCTCCTCTTCGAAAGTGGGATAAGATTTTCAAAGGAAAAAATATTGGAGGAGCTAGTTTGCAAAATTACAAATTTATAAATTTGGCTTCAGGAGCAAAGCTTGGGTGAAGATTATTTAGAGATCAAGAAAAGAATTGGGAAAAAATATTACTTCAAAAATATATAGGTTCTCTTGATTCAATAAAATTATTTAGGAAAAGAAATCTACCAAAATGATCATCAACGTGGAACTTCATACCATAGAGTTTGAAATTGATAAAGAAATATATTAAATGGTCATTCAATGAGGGGAGTTATGCAAATTTTTGGTTTGATGCTTGGTTGAAGCCTTATCCTCTTATATCTTACTCAAAATGGAAATCATTGGCTCAAGCATGCCTAACAGGTAAAGGTCCAAAGGTCAAACACTATATTATTATGAACAAAAACTCTAGATAATGGATTTATTTTAGTAACCTGGTTGAAGGAGAGGAACTTAAACAAATTGTAGATGAAATTCAAAAGATGCTTCAAGAGTTTTATTTGTTGATTTTTACATGTAAATATGAGTTGGTTTGGAATTTATAAAAGGATGGTGGATACTCATTCATGTTTGATATGAGGATTTAGAACAATCGAAATTTCCTTCTCATGAATATTTTTCTTGGAAGACTGTTTGGTCATTAGAGGCTTTCCCTAAGGCTTCAACAATTTCTTTGGTTAGTGGTTCAAAGTAAGATTATTATAAGAGATTCTACAAATAAGAGGATATTATGACCCTTTATATGTGCCTTGTGTGAGAAGGATTTAGAAACATCATACCATTTACTATTTTATTTTCCATTTGCTCACACCATTTGGGGTTATTTTAAAAAAAATATGAAATTATATTGCATAGCTCCATAAACATTGAAAGAGTTGATAAAATGTTGGATAAATTATTACAAAGCTAAAGCATTATGTATTATTTTGAGGATTGGCCCTATCATTGTTTGTTGGAATTTATGGCTTGAAAGGAATAATAGAATTTTTAAAAATAAATCTCAAAATTATGCCCTTGGAACCTTATTATTGCCTCTCTTGCAGAATATATATAAATATGGTGCTCATCATAGGAAGTCTCAATTGCAAAAAAAGAGGTGCTAATAACTTGACTACATGACTTGAACATACATGGAAGAGTATTTTTAACAACCCAAATTTGATTACTTACCAGGTTGTCCAGTAAAAGTAAATCCAAAGACTAGGATTATTTTTTTTGAAAGATTATCTCAAAGTCTAAAATGTTCTTCCTAGCTCACAAGGTTTGCATTCAAACTAACTTCTTTTTGGATCATCCTTTTTTTTTACAATCAATTCAAACAATATTGCACAAACATAACATACCACTTTTGAGTTCAGACTGCTGCAGATAGTCACCCAAGTGGATGAGATCGGCCAAATCCTATGGAGATGCCATTAAGTGGAAATATATATCCTCATTTATCATCCACATGTTCCAGCATGAGGACTGATCCATGGCAAGGGTTATCCTCTAGGGCCCATAACACCTAGAGGGTGGATGCCTTTTTCCCTTAACTCTTTATACCAAACCTTTGACATTCTAGTCGACTTGTTCCTTAATGGTATAAAAGAATATGATGTGTTTATGTCTCTATGACTAATTGGTGAATCCCATTTACCTGGACCCAATTAGTGCCATGTCATTTTCCTGACCTTAGACTTCATTACACAAACTCATTACAACTCACAATGGTTTATCCCATTCCAAACCCTGTGGCTATACTAAGCTAAGTTCAATGAGTAAGGAATTTATCACTATGCCCTTCGAATACAACCTAGGAAGGATGTCCCATACCACCTTTCCATCTAGTCCTAACCTAGTCATTTATTGACCAATTCTATCAATCAACAGTTGTATTGAATATTGTTGTGTGCATACCCGCACCTCAACATTATGGATGATCTTTAATCACATTCTCAGGATAACCACCCAAGAATCTTGTTAAAGTTATACTACTTTTAAACTTATCTACTAAACTACCTTAAGTAGAAGACTCTCTATTTTTAAACAAAACATATTTAGTTTTAAAGCATAAGTATTTACTATACCTAGGGTAATCTACTATTTGAAATGAATTCTTCTACAACCATGATGTCAACATCATATCAAAGCAGGTTCATTTCAAGATATTAATCAATTCGATTCTACATTTGGGCAAACTCTAAAGAGTCCAAATATTCTACCCATGCTTTAATTGTCAAACTCTCAACACTACATAATTTTTGGTAATTACGTTTCCCCAAAAGCTATATTATGAAAGGCTTTTCCATGGTTCTATCCTTTAGTTTATAATTTCATGTTTCATGTATTACACGTTCTTTCTTTTTAAAAATATAAATAAAGAAGTTTACTTCTAAATACTATCCTCTCGACTTCCTATCCAGTCAGCAGACTGGTAAAGAAAAACAATGTTCATCCCATATTTCATATGCTACACTAGAAAAGCTTATGCACTCAAGTAACTTCCAATATTCACAATTTATTTTAAGTCTACCTCAAGCATTAAGAAACTAATTGTAACATCCATAAACAAGTCATATTAAGGAAACATTCTAAATCAACAACCCTTTTATTAATTGCAAATATTTCAAAGCATAGATGTTCAATTTGATGTCACTAAGACCAATTCTATAATCCCTTTTTCAAATGAAAATACAAGAGGGCTTTACCCATTTTTACAATAGACAACACAATTGTTGGCAGCAGATTCAACAGCCATCTTCTAGATTCAGACCTACTATTTCTTTTAAAATTTCTTCCGCCCGAGTCTATGCTCATAGCAAGCATGAGCACCGCTTACCATATGACTAGGTCTTGATGCTTCTTGTTCGAACTCACTCACGACTTTGGGTTCTTTTCCTCAACATCAATTTATTCAGCAACCATCAACACATAAAAGAGTTCTTACAGAGATCATAAGGATCAGATACGACTCATAACGGATGAGAATGCATCCTACTATGCACACATGCATTCCAAAAACTTTAATGGAAAACATACCAAAACAAAAACTCAATTATCTCCTATCCCGAGATATACACCCAGTTAACTTATCATCATGTTTTCCCTTTTTATTTTCTACCCCATTTTCTAGGTAGTAGTTTCACAAATAAAAGTCTCACTCAATAAAGTTTAACATTCAACAATGTGTCATTGAGTAAACTTTACTCCTACGTTTACAAGGAATCACCACAGAATTTTAGCAATCAACACAAAAGTTAAGCAATCAACTATACTAGCAAAGTTACGCTTCCATTCATATATTTTTTTAAAACTCAACCAGCACAGCAACATTCGACTCAAATTTAACTCGGTTCTTCTGGTTCAGTTTGACATGGTTTCACACCATTGATTCTTCTTGAAACATGTCGCTTCCTAACTTTGATGAGTCATAGCTTACACATCAACGTTTCTTAATTAGTTTATCCACTATTTCAATTGTTTTACATAGAATGCACAAAAGTGTTTATGGTATCTTCTCATTGTTTTTATTTTCGTACAAGCAAGATATGCTCAGAAGAAACCAAACTATCACCCTACCATTTTCATAAAATATAGACATACAGAAGACATAGTAGAAACATATTTATTCCAGTCAATTCGACATGGTTTCTCACTATTATTTCTACCTAAAATATGTTGCTTCTATTTTTGAGTTTGCATAGCATGTTCAGTTTCCATTTTCATTTAGACACAGTATGCACAGTTCTCATTGCCATTTGGACACAACATGCATAGATTTCACATTCATTTAAACGTAGCAAACATAGTAACAAAAAAGAGAACCCAACCTGTGTCTTCCGCTTCCTAAAACTCTTTTGTTTGTTGGTCTCTCTTTTCCCAATTTCCCATCGTCTCTTCTCTTTTCTTTTTTTCGTTTTGATCATCTTTTCTTCTTCATCCCATAGCCCGAAAAACTTGGTAAACTATTTTCCTTTCTTACCCATGTGTAGTGCTAGGTTAGCGAGTCCTCTCCACAATCTCATACCACCACCTTTTCATCATGGCATTCTTAAAGAACCTCAACAATAATGATTTGATTCTACCGACTTTTCCATCTTTGGTGCAACAATAGAACATAGCTAGTTTTCGCATATTAATTAAAATAAAAAAGGTAAAGTCAGAAGCATACGTAGAGTCTAAAACGAATCAAGACTCTGGCCACCCAAACACATAACACTTGCCTAGTGGCCACACAATTTCACCATATTTTAATATAAACATGGAGCAAATACAAAGTAAATTATTACTCATTTTACATAAAATTCCTTTCCTTCTCTGAATAAATAAAATAACCATTTACCTTTATTTATTTTCTATTTTATTTATAAAATTATCTTTCTATAGAATCATGAAAGAATAATCTCAAATCTTCATTCAACAATTAAAGGGTGGCTCCCTTGATTGAGACATCTTCATCGCCTCCCTCTAAACACATAAGCTCACCTTATATAAAAATAAAACAAGGAACATTTAAAGTATTAAACATATACACGCATGTCCAAACAAACACTAACATGTTTTTCCAAGCTAGTGGCTCCCATCATCATTGCCACCACAAAATATTCCTCATTCCATGCAATCAAGCAATACTCCAAACAATTAAACTCATGCAAAGATGCAATCTATATTGCCCCTAAATGATATGCAAGCATGAGTTTCCATGTGCTCGTGAGCTGAATCATCACTTCCCATACTTACCCTTTTATATTGACTTGTTACCTTTCATTATCATCCTGCAACTATCCTACACTCACAGATACTATCAATAGTACCATGTTTCTCAAAAGTAGGTAAGTATATACATATTTTGCTTTCTTTCAATACTCGAGTGAGGAGGGTCATTACATCCTTCCCCACTAGAGACAAACATAGTCCCTATGTTTTTCAACTAGGTTATGCAAAAGAAATATTTTGTGCATTCATATATTTTACTTTTAACTAAAAGAAAAATGCTCAAATGAATTCACAATTTTTTTTTTTGAATTCAGCACTTTGCAATCATATTCATCATCATCATAAAATCACATCCCAAAATTGGTTTTGATTGACATACAATCACATCATAGATTATGCTAAAATGAAATCAGTTACACATACCCATCATGGTTCAAAACTTTTCATTTAGCAATACCAAAATATTACAAGTCACTCTACTCAGTAACATCCTTAATAAAGTTTGTACACACATCACAGATTTCATTAAAGAAAGTTTTTAATAAATTTTGTCATCTACTCAAAAAAATAAGGAAATTGTTGTTGCATTTCTACCACATCTTCCCACGTAGCATTTCTATCTGAGTAGTGGTCCCATTGGACCCGACATTGCTCTATACTTATTTTTCTCAAGTTCTTGGTTCAAAAACCAAGTACATGAATAGGTCGAACCTCAACCTTTAAGGGATTGGTCATCTGCAAGTTGGAAACATCCAAAACATGAGTAGGATCATAAATATATTTCCTAAAGAGGGACACATGGAAGACATTATGGATCTTGGATAAGCTTGGTGGTAGAGCTAGTCTGTATGCAACAGGGCTTATCTTTTCTATGATCTCAAATGGACCCACGTATCGAGGATCAAGTTTGGAAGATTTGATTGAAATTTTTGTTGGCTTAACCCTTAAGAATACTTGATCTCCCACCGAATATTCCCTCGAAGTTCTTTTGAGGTCCGCGTAGCTCTTCTGGTGATCTATGGCCTCTTTCAACTTCTACTGAATTATTTTCAATTGCTCTTCCATTTCCTTTATCATTTTTGGGTCAATCATTACCCGATCCTCTAGATTATCCCATGATAAGGGAATTTTGCACCTTCTCCCATATAGGGCTTCAAAAGGTGCCATACCTAGTGAGGCATGGTAATTATTGTTATATGCAAATTCTACTAGGTAAAGATAGTCTTCCCACTTTGTATGTTGATCCATGCAATACATTCACAACATATCCTCAAGCACTTGATTTACCCTCTCAATATGACCATCTATTTCTGGGTGATATGCAATACTGATATTTAGCTTGGTCCCTAATGCTCGATGTAGAGCTTGCCAAAATTTAGAAGTGAAATGAGAATCCCTATCAGAGATTATAACTTCTGGAAAGTCGTAGAGTCTTACCACTTCCCTGGAAAACTTACTTGCTACAATTGTTGCATCATCTTGCACATTGCCTGGTATAAAATGTGCCACTTTTGTTAATTTATCCACAATTACTAGAATTGCATCATGCCTAACTCATTTTAGGCAACCCCACTATGAAATTTGTTTATACTACTTGCCACTTCTGTGTGGGTATCTCATGTGGATATAATTTTCTAGTTGGATGCAGATGCTCCGCTTTTACCTTTTGATATTCTAGGCATTTGGCCACATAATTGGTAATATCTTTTTTCATACCGAGACTAGAAATATGCTTTCTTTAGACTCTCTCGCATCTTTGCACCACCTAGGTGCACAGAGTAGGGAGTGTTATGCACCTCCCTAAGGATAATTTCCTTTAATCCTCCTAAGTTGGGTACCACCAACCTATTCCTAAAATAAAGTAGATCATATTTGAAAACATAATTTGTATTCTTGTCCCCTACTTGACCAATCAAACCTATACACATTTGACAATATTCATCTTTTTCTTGCCACATTTTAATTTGGTCTAATAGATCATACTGATATTTTGTCATTGTAGTTATACATCCTCTTCTACTCAAAGCATCAATGACTTTATTCTCTTTACCCTTAATGTATTCAATACCAAAATCATATTCTGCCAAGAACTCCATCCAACGTCGTTGTCTGGCATTTAGTAAGGGTTGAGAAAATATATACTTCAGACTTTGATGGTCTATATTTAATTCAAATGGTTTTCCTAGAAGATAATGTCACCAAACTTTCAGTGCATGTACTATTACTGCCAATTCTAAGTCATGAGTGGCATAATTGACTTCGTGCCTCTTGAGTTTTTGAGACTCATAAGCAATTATTGCATCACCTTGGATCAAAATCCCACCTATCCCCTCGATCGATGCATTCGTACAAACTATAAATTTCTTATCAAGATCAGGTAATTGTAGGATTGGTGCATTCGTCAACCTTTCCTTTAAAACTTGAAAAGCCTCCTCACACTGCTCGGTCCACCTAAATATTTTCCCTTTTCTCTAAAGGTTTGTAATGGGTTGAGCAATTCTTGAAAACCCTTTGATGAATCACCTATAATACCCTACAAGTCCCATAAAACTTCGCACCTTAGTGACATTGGTAGGTGCTAGCCAATTAATGATTGCTTCAATTTTCTTAGGATCTACTGCAATTCCTTCAGCCGAGACAATATGTCCAAGGTATTGCACTTGTGAAGTATAGAACTCACATTTTGATAATTTTCCAAACAATTGATTCTTCCTAAGAATCCCAAGCATTGTTCTCAGATGTTGATCATGCTCTTCCTTATTTTTAGAATAAACCAAAATATCATCCAAAAATACGAGTACAAACTTATCTAGTTGTTCCCTAAAAATACTATTCATGAGATTCATGAAAGTGGCTGGAGCATTGGTCAATCCAAAAGGTAAGACTATAAACTCAAAATATCCATACCTTGTTCTAAATGTTGTTTTAGAAGTATCTTCCTCTCAAATTCTTAATTGATGATATCCCAATCTCAGATCTATTTTAGAAAATATGGTTGCACCTCTCAGTTGATCAAATAAATCATCAATCCTTGGTAACAAGTACCTATTTTTAATAGTAACTTTATTCAGCATACGATAGTCTATGCACATTCTTAAGGTATTGTCTTTATTTTTAAAAAATAGATAGGGGCTCCCCATGGTGATACACTAGGTTTGATTAACCCTTTTTCAAGCAAATATTGTAGTTGTATTTTTAACTCTTGTAACTCTATAGGAGTCATTCTGTATGGTGACCTTGCAATTGGTGCTGCATCTGGTAACAACTCAATTGAAAAATCAAATTCCCTCCATGGAGGTAACCCCAAGAGTTCCTCAAGAAATACATCCTTAAATGCACTTAACACCAGGTGTTTTTGGAAGAGGTCTGATTCTTTCTCAAGCTCTTCTCTTCTATTCATATTTACTATGAATATCATGCCCTTCTTCTTAATAATATTTTTAAGTTGCATTGTAGACACTAGATGAGGTTTTACTTCCCTCCACCCACAACTAATTCTAATCCTTTGAGTAGATTCATCCATAAATTCTACCCATATTTCTTCAAAGTTCAAAAGAGCTTTATGCACTTTCAACCAATCAATCCCCAAGATGATATCAAATACATGCAAAGGTGCTACATATATATGCCAATTGATTTTTCCTTGTGGAAAGGAAATATGGGAATCAAAGAGACATTGGTTAACATGGTGAGTTTACCCTGATCCATACTCTACCTTCCAACCATTCACCAAGAATCTAGGTCTAACAAGAAAATACCTCACTAATCTAGTTGATATAAAACTATCAGTTGACCCACTATCAATCAAAATTTGCACATTCTTACCAAAAATTTTACCATTTAATAAGAAAGGAGTAATTTTTCCATTGAGTTAAAAACTACCTATGGTTGCATAGATCCTATGGCTAGCTTCCTCTAGAGCCTTTGATGGTATATCAACTCTATGGGGGTATTTTTTAGCATAATGAGCTCCTTTACACACCCAACATCCACTTGGTGGAGCTCTATTGCCTCTATTATTGTTTCTATTTCTATTCATAGGTGTAGTTTCCCTATCCCTTCCTTGACCTACTGGCTTTTGGTCTTATTTCTTGGGAAACTCTTTGGCATATTTTCTATATTTACCACCTTGATAATTGGATTTTTTTTCCATATTGCTTGTTCTGATCTCCTCCTTTGGGTTTCTTGTTCTGTTCCTTTTCCCATTTCATGAAACCAACACTTTTTCATTTCTTGAGCTCATCTTTTTCCTTTTTGGATAACTTTTGGTAATTGAAATATGCTTTTCTCATTTCTTGATTAGCTTCCTCCTTTCTTGCTAAATCAAAAGAAATTGGTAAATTTATGGGATTATGCATGTTTACCACCATCATAATTCTAGGATGTAATCCCATAATAATTTTTGAGTTTTCATTTCCTCATTACTTTCATATTGGGTTGCATACTTCAATAGTTGTATGAATTTTTGGTGATATTCTTGAACCGACATATTCTCCTACCTCAAGTTTGAGAATTCCCTAAACTTTTCCACATAATATTGTCTTATCAAGAATCTATCTCTGAATTCCTTAATGAACTCCTCCCATTTGAGGTCTGCAACCTCAACCTCATGTCCTTTCTTATATGACTTCCACCAATCCAGGGCTACTTTAGTCATATTCATAACTGCCAAAGCAGTTTTGGATTTAGAAGATAGGTCCACCAAAGAGAAGTAGGATTCTAGTTCACTTATCCAATTCTTAGCTGACTCTCTATCGTCTTTACCATTAAACTTGGATATTACAATTTTCTTTAAATTCCTATCCAATTCTTTACTCACTCTTACCCTTCCAGCTCTGGATCCCTCAGGTTCTCTTGGCACTTCCACTGTCCTGCCTAATCCAGTTTCTCTTTCTCTAGCGAAGTCCTCTATGGCTCATTGTTGTTGGGTAATAAGTTCTTGTTGTTGGGCCATGTGAGTTTTCTGTTGGGCCATTTCTTTCCTTTGATTTTCTATTTGTACTTGTAACAATTTTACCATTTTTGCAAGGTTCCCCTCTTCCTCTCTAGTTTCATTTAGAGGAATCTCATGAACCCTTTTCTACCTTCTTTCACGTTGGGGACCTTCTTTCCTTACATTTTTTTGTGGTCCTCTTATAGGTATTTCGGTGGTTTCCTCCTCCCTACCTCCCATAGGATTTATCGAGGACCCACCTCTCAGCATTCGTGCCATTTGTCCTATAAGTGAAAGAGGTAGAATATTAGTTATTGTTAATTAATTTAATTCCCATGTAAATTTCTACAACTTTAGAATCAATTCTGCTCTGATACCATATGTAACAACCCAGATCTGATTACTTACCTGGTTGTCCAGTAAAAGTAAATCCAAAGACTAGGATTATTTTTTTGAAATATTATCTCAAAGTCTAAAATGTTCTTCCTAGCTCACAAGGTTTGCATTCAAACTAACTTCTTTTTGGATCATCCTTTTTTTACAATCAATTCAAACAATATTGCATAGATATAACATACCACTTTTGAGTTCAAGACTACTACAAATAGTCACCCAAGTGGACGAGATCGGCCAAATCCCATGGAGATGCCATTCAGTGGAAATAAATATCCTCATTTATCATCTGCATGTTCCAGCATGAGGACTAATCCATGGCAAGGGTTGTCCTCTAGGGCCCATAACACCTAGAGGGTGGATGCCTTTTTCCCTTAACTCTTTATACCAAACCTTCGACATTCTAGTCGACTTGTTCCTAAATGGTATAAAATAATATGGTGTGTTTATGTCTCTGTGACTAACTAGTGAATCCCATTTACCTGGACCTAGTTAGTGCCATGTCATTTCCCTGACCTTGGACTTCATTACACAAACTCATTACAACTCACAATGGTTTATCCCATTCCAAACCCTATGGCTATACTAAGCTAAGTTCAATGAGTAAGGAATTTATCATTGTGCCCTTCGAATACAACCTAGGAAGGATGTCCCATACCACCTTTTCATCTAGTCCTGACCTAGTCATTTATTGACCAAATCTATCAGTCAGTAGTTGTATTGAAGATTATTGTGTGCATACCCGCACCTCAACATTATGGATGATCTTTAATCACATTCTCAGGACAACCACCCAAGAATATTGTTAAAGTTATACTACTTTTAAACTTATCTACTAAACTACCTTAAGTAGAAGACTCTCTCTATTTTTAAACAAAAACATTTAGTTTTAAAGCATAAGTATTTACTATACCTAGGGTAATCTACTGTTTGAAATGAATTCTTCTACAACCATGATGTCAACATCATATCAAAGCAAGTTCATTTCAATATATTAATCAATTTTATTCTACATTTGGGTAAAATTTAAAGAGTCCAAATATTCTACCCATGCTTTAATTTTCAAACTCTCAACACTGCATAATTTTAGTTAATTATGTTTCCCAAAAGCTATATTATGAAAGGATTTTCCATGGTTCTATCCTTTAGTTTATAATTTCATGTTTCACGTATTACACATTCTTTTCTTTTTAAAAAACATAAATAAAGAAGTTTACCTCTAAATACTATCCTCTCGAATTCCTATCTAGTCAGTAGATTGGTAAAGAAAAGCAATGTTCATCCCATTTTTCATACACTGAACTAGAAAATCTTATGCACTCAAGTAACTTCCAATATTCACAATTTATTTTAAGTCTACCTCAAGCATTAAGAAACTAATTGTAACATCCATAAACAAGTCATATTAAGGAAACATTCTAAATCAACAACCCTTTTATTAATTGTAAATATTTCAAAGCATAGATGTTCAATTTGACATCACTAAGACCAATTCTGTAATCCCTTTTTCAAATGAAAATACAAGAGGGATTTACCCATTTTTACAATAGACAACACAATTATTGGTAGCAGATTCAACAACCATCTTCTAGATTCAGACCTACTATTTCTTTTAAAAGTTCTTCCACCCGAGTCTACACTCACAACAAGCATGAGCACCACCTACCATCTGGCTAGGTCTTGACACTGCTGGTTCGAACTCACCCATGACCTTGGGTTCTTTTCCTCAATGTCGGCTCATTCAGTGACCATCAATGCACAAAAGAGTTCTTACAGAGCTCATAGGGATCAGATACGACTCATAACATATGAGAATGCATCCTACTATGCACACATGCATTCCAAAAAATTTAATGGAAAATATACCAAAACAAAAACTCAATTATCTCCTATCCCAAGATATACACCTAGTTAACTTATCATCATGTTTTCCCTTTTCATTTTCTACCCCATTTTCCAGGTAGCAGTTTCACAAATAAAAGTCTCACTCAATAAAGTTTAACATTCAACAATATGTCATTGAGTAAACTTTACTCCTACGTTTACAAGCAATCAACATAGAAGTTTAGAAATCAACACAGAAGTTAAGCAATCAACTATACTAGCAAAGTTGTGCTTCCATTCATATTTTTTTTAAAACTCAACCAACACAGCAACATTCAACTCAAATTTAACTCGGTTCTTCTGAGTCAGTTTGACATGGTTTCACACCATTGATTCTTCTTGAAACATGTTGCTTCCTAACTTCGATGAGTCATAGCTTACACAATAGCATTTCTTAATTAGTTTATCCACTATTTCAATTGTTTTACATAGAATGCACATAAGCATTTATGGTATCTTCTCATTGTTTCTATTTTTGTACAAGCAAGATATGCTCAGAAGAAACCAAACTATCACCCTACCATTTTCATAAAATATAGACATACAAAAGATGCAGCAGAAACATATTTATTCCAGTCAATTCGACATGGTTTCTCACTATTGTTTCTACCTAAAACATGTCACTTCCATTTTTGAGTTTGCATAGCATGTTCAGTTTCCATTTTCATTTAGACATAGTATGCATAGTTCTCATTGCCATTTGGACACAACATGCATAGATTTTGCATTCATTTAAATGTAGCAAACATAGTAACCAAAAAGAGAACCCAACCTGTGTCTTCCACTTCCTGAAACTCTTATGTTTGCTGGTCTCTCTTTTCCCAATTTTTCATCATCTGTTTTCTCTTTTTTTTTTGATCATCTTTTCTTCTTCATCCCCGTGACCCAAAAAACTTGGTAAACTATTTTTCTTTCTTACCCATGTGTAGTGCCAGGTTAGTGAGTCCTCTCCACAATCTCGTACCACCACCTTTTCATCATGGTGTTCTTAAAGAACCTCAACAATAATGATTTGATTCTACCGACTTTTCCATCTTTGGTGCAACAATAGAACATAGCTAGTTTTTGCATATTAATTAAAATAAAAAAGTAAAGTTAGAAGCATACATAGAGTCTAAAATGAATCAAGACTCTGGCCAAACACATAACACTTACCTAGTGGCCACATAATTTCACCGTATTTTAATATAAACATGGAGCAAATACAAAGTAAATTATTACTCATTTTACATAAAATTCCTTTCCTTCTCTAAATAAATAAAATAACCATTTACCTTTATTTATTTTCTATTTTATTTATAAAATTATCTTTCTATAGAATCATGAAAGAATAATCTCAAATATTCATTCAAAAATTAAAGGGTGGCTCCCTCTAAACACATAAGCTCACCTTATATAAAAATAAAACAAGGAACATTTAAAGTATTAAACATATACATGCATGTCCAAACAAACACTAACATGATTTTTCCAAGCTAGTGGCTCCCATCATCATTGCCACCATAAAACATTCATCATTCCATGCAATCAAGCAATACTCCAAACAATTAAACTCATGCAAAGATGCAATCTATATTACCCCTAAATGATATGCAATCATGATTTTCCATGTGCTTGTAAGTCGAATCATCACTTCCCATACTTACCCTTTTCTGTTTACTTGTTACATTTCATCATCATCCTGCAACTATCCTGCACTCATAGATATTGTTATCAGTACCATGTTTCTCAAAAGTAGGTAAGTATATACATATTTTGCTTTCTTTCAATACTCGAGTGAGGAGGGTCATTATAGTCTCTATGACAACAAAATTAAAACAAAGGATCTACTTTGATCTATGGTAAAATTAAAATGTTTAGAAGGGTTTATCAAAATTAATTTTGATGGTGCTTCTAAAGGAAATCTAGGAAAAGTTGGTAGAGGTGGTGCTTTTAGAAATAGTGAAGGAAAAATTTTCCTCGCTTATTTAGAATCATATAAAACTTCAACTAACAACTATATAGAGGCTAGGGCACTTCTTACAGGGATTAAAATTGTAGTATAAAAAGGATGAAAATATATTTCAACTGAGGGGGACTCACAAATTATCATGAATGCTATTAACAAAAATGGATGTGGAGATTGGATAAAAATAATATTATTGTTGATTTTCATCATCTATTACTAGAGGCAATATCGTAACAGTGTGAGCATATTTATAGAGAAAGGAAAATTAAATAGCAAATAAATTAATGAATTATGGTGTGGATCTTCTTCCTAATAAAATTTAAATTTTAGAAAACAACTGGCCAAGTGAGATTTTATGTCTTAATAAAAATGATGTCAAAGAGCTGGTTGTGAAAACATAGCACTTAAAGGAAGTTGAAGAATATATTCAAGAGAAAAAAAATTAAATCAGCAAATGTAATATTACAGGTAGCCTATTTGTAAAGGTAGTAGTCTGATATGAATATTTTGAGTGCGCACCATTATATAATGATGGTATGAATATTGAGCGATCGGTGGTCCCTTTCATGCTGGGTAAACAATAACAAAGTGGAATAGGTTTGGTGGGAGTAGCCTCTATGGTTTGAACCCTTCTTATTAGTTACCAAAAATAGTGTGGTTGTGACCAACTTTCCTATGTAATCAAAAAAAAAAAGTTTAAACTTTTAGGAAGGAGATGTGTGAGAAGATCTATGTTTAAATCATGAAGGAATAATACATATATAATTGTTAAAATATTACAATGTTATATAAAACTATAATACCCTTATATGATCATAATAAAATTTAAATAAATAAAACTTTTTTAATATTATATAAATAATTTAAATTTTATAATATTATTATATCTTTAAAAATAAATATAATTTAAATTAAAAAATAATACATTTTCATAAAAATAACTTATCGTAAAGAACGACTTGCTGGTTTTTGTTTTCGGAGTGATATGGTACCCTGGCGATTCAATTGATTGTGATGATTTGGTGGTGGAGGAGGTCAATGTGGATGATCCTTTCTGGTCAGGTAAGTCTTCCTTCAATGGTGTTTGCCCATGGTGGGATCCTAGTGTCTTGCAGCAAGGGCTTGCTAGTTTTTCTTGGCCATAGGTTTCTCTTATTTCATCTTATGATCAGGTCATTTCGGGAGTTCCTATTGATGAAGAGTTTCCCCCTTGTGCAGTTTATGGGAGCTATTTCAAAGTCCTGGTTCTGAATTTTACTATCAATTCTTTGTTGAAGAAGGGGACATGAGATCTAGTGGGAAAGTTGGCTGGTGGTCGACCAGAGTTGGACTCTTTGAGGCATTGGGCTGTCTCTAAATGGTGACCAATTTACTCCCTTGACATTACGTTGCTTCCTCATAATTTCTTCTTTATTAGGCTTTCAAGTGAGGAGGATTCGAGGAAAATTTTAGAGGGTGGTCCCTAGTTCTTTGGTAAACGTGGATTGTTTCTCCGGTGGTGGGGCCATGATTTCAACCCGATGACCCAAAGAGTGAATGTGGTCCCGATTTGGGTTCGTCTTCCTAAATTCTCGACTTATCTATGGCATGAGAGTGTTTTTCGGGCTATTGCTACGACTATTGGAGATTTTGTCTCCTTTGACAAAGTTTCTTTGTCCCACTCTCAGCATCAGTTTGTCAACATGTGCTTACTGGTGGATATTGAGAAAGAACTTCCATGTTCAGTGGAATTGATGTCCCATTTGGGAACTTGGTCTCAATCTATATTTTATGAAAACAAGCCTCAAGCTTGTCAATCTTGTGGTCTGGGAGGTCACCATCAAAGTATGTGCCCTCAAAAGAAATGTGGGGTCCCTCCCAATCCTCTTTCGGGTTTTGGCCATGCTTCAGAGAAACAGAATGAGTGGAAAACCCTAGCAAAGAAAAATTGAATTTGGAGAAGAAAGACTCCTAATCATTATTTGGGCTCAAAAGGTAAAAAAGTTCTTTCTTCCTAGCCTCCCCATCCTTCTGGGAGTAGTCTTATAGGCATTTATCTTGAAGGGGCTTCTCCTACCCTTCCAAGGTCCCAGAATATTCAAAGTAACTTTGAGGTGGTGCTTTCAACATATCCTATCGATTTTGGCTTGGAAATTCCTCTTTCAAATTATTTTCAAGGCTTGGACCTCCTTGGTGTTGAGGACTCCTTGGAGGCCCCTGTGTTAGAGTCAACTACTTTGAAGGTGGCTTCCCCAAAGGTTACGGGGTTTTATCCAGTTGGGTGTGTCTCCAGACCATATGATTCCCCTAAACATGTTATGGAGAAAGGCTCTCCTGGCCCTAAAACAAGAAGCTTGTGCAAGAGACCAGTAGACTATGGTGTATCAAAGAAAGTTGGTAGACCTCTGACTAAGTCTGGGAGGAAAAGGTCCATGGATGAGGCTATGGTGAATGGTGGTCAAGCTCACCTGGTTGTGGAAGGTGATAATGGTGATAGATAGCTCAAGCTGGATGGGTTCAAATATCCTCAATTGGAGGAAATTGGTAAGAAGCTCTCCTTTTAATCCCAATGAAGGTTTGCTCTTGGAATATTAGAGGACTTAATAGTACCTCTAAAAAGCATCTTCTTGCTTCTTTGCGCATGGAGAAAGCCCCAGAATTTTTGTGTATTCAGGAATCTAAGTTGGAGGCCTCTTCTTGGGAAGATACTTAGAAGGTGGTCTGGAAAGACTCAGGTTTTATGGCTTCAGAAGCCTCTGGTTCGGCTGGTGGTCTTCTCTTTTTTTGGGATTCGACTAAATTTTAAGGTCATGTTATCTCATCGTCTAATAGGGTGATCAATATTCTTTTTTGGTGCAAGTTGTCTCGCAGGCATTGGGTAATGTCCAATATTTATGCCCCGAATTCCTATTCTGATAGATGTAGATTCTGGGCACTTCTGTTGGAGATGAGGGCCACTTTTCAAAATGAGTCATGGATGGTAGTTGGTGACTTTAATTCTCCCTTGTTTCCCTCTAAAAAATGAGGTGGTAACATTGTTGATGATAGGAGTCTCTATGACTTTCATGAGTTTGTTAACCAAGTGGTTCTCTATGACATAGACCTTATAGGTGCTAAATTTACATGGAGTAACTGGAGAGGGGGCAATAGTCTTATCCTTAGTAGACTTGATAGGATCTTCATTTCCAATTCCTCCTTTGATATTTTTGGAGATGCTTCTTTATCTACCCTTCCTAGAATCGGGTCGGACCACAACCCTTTGTGGCTTGAAATTCTTGAGGGGCTTTCATTTCTTCCTCATCCCTTCCATTTTGAAGTGATGTGGTGTTCCCATAGGGATTTTGAGTCCTACATCTCTGATTGGTGGTAAGAACCTGTTCTAGGTGTAGGAATGTTCAAATTGTTAAACAAGTTGAAGAAACTTAGAGTCCACCTCAAGATTTGGAACAAATTTTCCTTTGGGAATATTTTTTAGGAAAAAGAGCGTTTGAAATCTCTTTTGTCTTCTATTGAATCTCAGATTGAATCCCAAGGTTATTTGGAGGGTCTCCTTGCTGATGAAAAATCCACTCTTTGTGCCCTTCATAACGTTCAGGCTGAAGAGGAGTTGTTTTGGAAACAGAAATCCAGAGAGCTTTGGCTTAAAGAAGGAGATCGTAATTCCTATTTTTTCCACTCTTCCACCTTGCGAAGGAGAGGTCAAAATCGAATTAAGAAAATTTTCAAATCAGATGGAGTGTGTACTTCAAATTTTTTGGAGATAAGGGAAGAAGCTATGGATTTATTTAGCTCACTTTTATGCTCTCCGCCGACCCGGGATAGAAATGTTGAATCTCGTATGTTGGAGGCAATCCCTTGCCTTGTTTTGGATGATATGAATGCTGCTCTTCTTGCTCCATTTTCTGATGATGAGATTCTGGCAGCAGTGAAGTCTATGGGCCCTCTTAATGCTCTCGACCCTGATGGATTCCCTCCTATTTTTTTCTAGAAGTTTTGGCACATATGTGGAAGGGATGTTTGTGAAGCAATTCACCATTCACAGAAGTCGTGTGTCTTCCCTAAGGCCTTGAATGCTACTTTTCTAGCTCTCATTCCTAAAAAGGACTCTGTGGCATCGTTCAGTGACTTCAGGCCCATAAGCTTATGTAACACTATCTACAAAATATTTTCTAAAGCTATGGAAATTAGACTGAGGCCTATCCTCCCCGTTCTCATTGACTCGGCCCAAAGTGGCTTTGTTTCGGGAAGATAAATTTTGGACGGTGCTATTGTTATCCATGAACTTATCCACTCGGTGCAGAAAAGTGGGAGGGTGACCTTCTTTCTTAAGTTGGACGTCAAAAAATCCTATGATAGAGTGTCATGGCCATTTTTGTTTATGGTCCTAAGAAATTTTGGCTTTAGCAACTCTTGGGTTAACCTCATGGAGGCTGCAATTTTGTCAGCTTGGTTTTTGGTGCTGATAAATGGTTCCCCGACTGGATTTTTTAACTCGTGTAGAGGGATTCATCAGGGTGATCCTATTTCCCCCTTCCTTTTTATTATCATGGTGGAGGCTCTTGGTCGATCTATTAAAATATGTAGTATGGAATTTGGTTTAAGGTCGACCTTGCAGATAAATCCGATCTCTCATCAACAGTTCACAGATGACACTCTACTCTCCTATGTGGCATCAGTTTTTCATGCTCGGGATGTTAAAGTGATTCTTTATTGCTATGGGAGGGAAGTGGACCAGGTGATAAATTACCTTAAAAGCAATGTCTTCTTTGTTAACACCCTCGAGATTCGGTAGTAGAGGATTGCTTCAGTTTTGGGATGTCGGATTGTTTCTCTCCCAATTACTTACTTGGGCCTCCCTTTATTTGTGGGTCACTTGAAGGAGTCATTTTGGACTCCTGTTCTGGAGTGGGTACAGAGAAAAATTTCCTCTTGGAAAGGAGCCCTCCTCAGTCAGGTCGAAAAAGTGGTGTTAGTCCAGAGTACGCTCCAAATCATTCCTTTATATTTTATGTCTCTCTTCAATATTCCATCCAGGGTGGCATCTAAGTTTGATAGCATTTGTAAGGCCTTTCTTTGGGTAGGCCCGGAGTTGAAGGGTAAGTTTCATCTTCTTTCGTGGGATCAAGTCTGTAAAAGGAAAAAGGATGGAGGCCTAAATTTAAAAAGTGTGATTGGTATGAATAAGGCTCTGGTGTCCAAGCTGGCCTGGAAGGTTGCTTCTGGCATTGATCACCTTTGGTGCCACATTTTAAAATCTAAATACAATTTTAATCATTTCCTATCGGAACCTCTCTCTTCTAGAGGTTCTACATTTTGGAACAGTCTGATCAAATCCAAGGATTTTATTAAAAATAATAGTTGTTGGGTGGTTGGGAATGGTAGGTCGGTCTCCTTTTGGGATGACCCGTGGCTCAGAAACTGCCCCCTCATAGAGGACCATCATTTTAGGAATGTTTGTTTTCTCTCCAAAGAGGTTGGCTTCATTAGGGTGGCATATTTTTTTATCCTTCATAATAACCGTAGAGAATGGTCCCCATATCCCCCCTTTCTCAGATCAACCCAGGATCGTTTGGAGTGGGAATCTATTCTTGCTGAATTGTGAAGGTATATTGTTCTCTAGGAGGAGGTGATGGATCAGCTGGTTTGGGATGGAGATAGTGAGGGCTCTTATACTGTTAAATCGGCTTACTCTCTCCTTTGCCATCGGGGTGGTGGTGATTTCCCATGGTCAAAGATCTGGATTAAAAATTTAACTCCAAAAATTAATATCTTCTTTTGGTTGGCAGTGCAGAATAAGGTCCTTACGATTGAGAACTTACACAAGCGAGGTTTTAATCTACTCAATCGATGCTTTCTTTGTAAACAAGATTGGGAATCTGCTTCCCATTTGTTCCTCAAGTGCAAGGTATTCCAGGAGGTTTTTTATTCCTATCTTCAGCATATTGGGCTTGCTTGGATGTTACCGGATTCTATCAATGATTTGATTCATCAGTGGACGTAACCTTTCTCCTCACCCCATCTTAAGTATTTTTGGAAGTTTTGGCTTCCCCATATTCTTTGGGGAGTGTGGAAGGAATAGAATGTGAGGGAATTTAAAAATAAGGAAGGAGATCTCTTGCACTTAAGCTAGAAAATCTTGTGGAAATTTTGTGAGAATGTGTCTGTTGCATTAAAGGACTTGCTCCCTTCTATTCCTAAGGAACATCTTGATGTTAGGGTTGAATGTTCTCTTGATTTATGTCTATATTTAAGACCACCTCCGACTTCAAACTTATGTACTTTCATTCGTTGGTCCCCGTACCCTCTAGGGTGGTTCAAACTTAATTTTTATGGAGTGTCAAAAGAAAATCCGGGCCACATGAGCACTGAGAGAATTATTTGGGATCAGTATGGAACTGCCATATTGGATTTTATGAAAAACATAGGTTTTCAATCATCTCACTTTGACGAATCTTGAGCTGCCTTTATGGGGATTCAGATGCTTAAAGATCTTGGTATTCACAGGGCCATTATTGAAGGAGACTCGTTAAATATTATTAATATGCTCAAGGGTGATTGCACATTTAATGTCTTTGGAGGAGTGGATCATCAGGCACAAATTCAGAGAAGCGAATGAGATGGTTGATTGCCTTGCAAATTTGGGTGTTTCTAGCTAGGGCTTAATGATATGGTACACTAAATTTCCTCCAGAGATTATCTACCTTATTAATGATGAGAATATTTTATGATCTTTAGGGTATGTTTGGGCTTCTGATGTAGCTCATTTTTTTTAGTGGTTTTTGGTAGTTACTCTTCTCTGGGGTTATGACGGAGGGCCTTTAATTTGCTTGGTTACCTTGTACTTGGGAGCCCTCTTGGCTATACGTTTGCTCTTTGAGAAGACAGGTGACCCCTTTCCCTCTCCTGATTTTTGAATTTCAAATTTTGAATCCCTTCCCAATGTCTTCTCAGGCCCTCGGGAGATGGACCACCCTAGGTTATGTGCAGTCTCCAGAACATTCTAGGTGGGTGCTCGTGTCTGTGGTTCTAGGTCGTAGTGTCTGTCAGAGCCTTGGGATGGTGTCCATGTTGTGCAGGCAAAATTATGAATTTTCTTGTCTCGGTGTAGTTGTTGCCCTTCTCGATGCTCTCCTCTTTGCTTTGAGTTGGTGCTTGCGTGGTAGTTTTGTGATCAAGAGGTCTTGGCAGAGCCTTACAAGTGGTGGGGCCTTACTATTCTGGCAAACACCTAGTTCCTTTCTAGAGTTCGTTAAGACTTACCCCTATTGGGGCTTGGGGCTCTTCCCCTTGTCCTCTGTGCTCCCACATGATTATCCGCTCTCTCTTGCTGTTTACGTCGCTTCTCCCCGTGATGGGTTTAGTCTTGCTACCCGCTGCATGGTTTTTTGCTTCTTGGTTTGAGGATGGTTGATTTATCTGGATGGCTAGTCCTAAGACCTTTTGTTTTTCCCCATCGGGGCCTCCCAAGCCCTTCTTTGGTGCTAGTTTGTTGAATTTGGGGGTGAGGCTTCTATTTTTTAACTTTGTTATGGCCTGGGTTGCCCTTTGTCAGAGTTCTCTTGTTGTTGGGAGTTTTGTTGTTCGGGTTTTCTCCCTCCTATTTGTCTCTAAGTTTTACTAGTTTATTGTTAGTATGGGTAAAGCGAAGATCTACCCGACTAAGCTTAAATTGAGTAAACCCCATCTTGAGCCTATGTCTATGTCCTTTGATGAGGAGGTCAAATCTATCCTGGGAAATGGGGGTCTTCTGGAATGCATTCAAAAGTTTCATGGTCATAGCTCAGTGCTTACTAACTGGATGGTTTCTTCTTGGAATGATGGTTGGGTCAGTATTGGCTCCTGGTCATTTCAAGTCTCGATGGAGCTCATCAGTAGAACTACCAGCTTGGTGTTGGATGGTGCCTATCACAACCATGATAGACATTCTCTGTTGTAGGAGATTAGTCTATTTTTAGACAAGGAGGAATTCTTGTCATGGATCCAGAATGGTTTCAATGTTGCGGTGCTACCTCCTCCTTGGGATAGGGTTGCTAGGGTTATCATGGACTATTTTACCCTCGATCCTTCCTATGAAATAATTAGGAGATTTCATGCTATATTTTTAAATCATTTGAGACGTAAAGCCTGCATGAATATTCCTTTGTTTCTTTTCCATTCTATGAAGAAGTCCTTTTTGAGTGTTCAAGGCGGTCGTGGTCAGGCCCCTATTCATCAAGGCCTTGCATTGCTGGTGTTTGAGCAGGCCACCTTTGAACATGGTTTAAATGTTGATGATTTGCTCAAGCCTTTTGCAGATATTCCTCGTCCCATGGCTGGTGGTACTAAGAAGGTGGTGGAGTCTCCTAGCTCTCTTGGTGGTGGTTCCAGTTTGACCTTTGGGACGGATTATGATGGTAGTGAAAAAATATATTCTTTTTCTTTTGGAAAGGGTTCTGAGAAAATTTCCAGGAAGATTCAAGTCTCTTCCAAAGGTGTTTGGGGGAAGGCCTCGACTATGGAAGCCCTTACTCCTTCGGTGGGTCCCATTGTGAAATTTGATTTACCTCCTAAAGTGATCTTCAATGATCCTATGAATTTGGATATGGAGGCTTCTCCTCCTATTGCTGATTGTGGTCATCGCAAATCTAAGTGCTTGCATTGCAAAGAGGGTGTGTCTCTTAATTCCCCCTTCCCCCTTGCCCTCCCGGATTCTGACGTTCTTCCTCGGGTGAGCATTCGGGAGAAATCCATGGAGGAGGTCTATGCTCTAGAGGCCTCTGGGGAGCTCAAACATTCTATTTTCTGAGATTTAAAGCTAATTGATGTTAATCAAAGAAATATTTGGTGTTCATTGAAATCGGTGCTAGATATGTCTAAGAATGTTTCACGTTTAGCTACTACTGTTGCTCAGGGTATGGAGAAGTTGGTGTAGAACTATCTCAGTTCCCCCCTTCTTCGGTGCCTTGTGCGCTTGTTGTTAGCAGTTTTTTCTATCTGCCTCATTTCGGTCTGGTGAGGTTTTGTTCTATTTTTTACTTTTGTGGCCTTTTTTGTAGTGATTGTGGGATCCCAATAAAACCCTCTTTGTTTTAATATTACCAAAAAATATACATTTTCATAAAAATTATAAAATACCTTTTGTATGAATTCATAAAATTTACATACAAAATTAGTACTTGGCTTGAGCTTACTCATAGAGCATTAATTATAAAACAATATATGCCTCAAAGAAACTTCAAATTTAAATTTCGTATATAATATATTATAAAATAGTATATTATATAAAAAATTTAAGTTTTAAAATTCAGATTCTAAGAAATACAACCATACTCTAAAAAAATAGCCGTACACTTATGTTTCAAAGGCAATTTATCGGTTGATAGAGTGTTGATCTTTCATTAATCTCATTATTACATCAAGTAGTGGATAAACACACCATTAGGGGTAGTAGGGTCCTTAGTAAACTATTACATAACATATCCGTAAACATGTGAGATGGAGAGATTTGAACCTGGGGCCTCTCTAACACGAGAGTTTCAACTACCCACTCCTCTCCAACTTCCCCACATGGGCGGATAGAATGTTTATTAGTAAATTGATTCAATTTAGTTTTTTTAAAAATAAGAAAATAAAACTATAAAAGTTTATGTATATAAAAATATAAAATTCAAAGGCATCTTTATTAGTAAGAAAATCAATATTTCCTACCATTAAAATTTTGTTGCAGTTAATATCTGTCTGTCCACATAGTAAATCATGCACCAAAATTTTGGACATGTTCATTACAATGATTTAATACCTATCTCTCTCCACAGAGTAAATCATGCACCAAAATTATGACCAACTCTATGGAAAAACACAAAGCGATATGCAACACATTCGCAACCCATCAGATCAAACCATTGATATTCTCGCTTCTGAGAGTAAACACATATCTCATATCCCAACATAACATGCTATAGATATTATTCAGCGTACAGACATATCTCAACTCCCTGCGTAAACATGTAGTTAGTTATAATGCAGTTCCACCCACGTCTAGTGACCACCATTACCATCGTGGCTCTCCCCATTTCGTCTTGCACCACCACCAACGACACTACCACTGCCACCACCACTGTAGCCCTATCCGCCACCGACACCATGACCACCACCTGCTCCATAGCCTGTGCCTCCACCAGATCCGTAGCCCGCACCAGAGCCATCGACACCATAACCAGACCTACCTCCAGAGCCACCCACTATGGTTATGCATAAGGGGTAGTACCAAAAAAGTATTTATCAAATCGGGGTGAATCAACATGAAAACTATATAAACTATGGGGCAAATTTTTCAAATTTTTGAAGAAATTTTTTCAAAACATGGCGATTTTTTTTTCAACTACAAGTATCAACAAAATTATCAGAAGGCGACGGAAGGAAAGCGGTAGAAGGCGACCGATAAAGGTGATATAGAAGGTGACTGGTAGAAGGTGACTAACATAAGGCGACTGACACAAGGCGACTGGTAGAAGGCGACTGACACAAGGCGACTGGTAGAAGGCGACTGACATAAGGCGACTGGCAGAAGGCGACTGGCATAAGGCGACTGACACAAGGCGACTGATAGAAGGCGACTGGTAGAAGGCGACTGGCAGAAGGCGACTAACACAAGGCGACTGGCAGAAGGCGACTGGAAGAAGGTGACTAGCCGAAGGTGACTGACACAAGGCGACTGTCACAAGGTGACTGCCAAAAAGGCGACTAGCAGAAGGCATCTAACACAAGGGGACTAGCAGAAGGTGACTAGCAAACGATGACAGAAGGTGACTAGCAGAAGGCGACTAGCAAAAGGTGACTGGTAGAAGGCGACTGGCACATGGTGACTAACAAATGGTGAGTGGCACATGGCGACTGGAAGATGGTGAGTGGCAAAAGGTGAGTGGCACTAGGCGACTGGTAGAAGGCGAGTGGCACATGGCGACTGACAGATGGCGAGTGGTGCAAGGCGACTGACAGATGGCGAGTGGCACAAGGCGACTGATAGATGGCGAGTGGCACAAGGCGACTGGTAGATGGCAAGTGGAACAAGGCGACCACCATAACCATAAATAATATGGCACCATGTGTCCTCCCTTCTGCCACGTGTCGTTCATGCGTTAACTCCTGCCATGCAAAAAATCTATAAATTCATTTGCAGGGTCATTTGCAGCTTTTCCCAGAGCAACTTTAAAACCTTTTTCCAACATTTTTAGGGCATTTTCCATAGCGGTTTTAGAGCATTTCCAAGCAATTTTAGTGCATTTTGGCAGCATTTTTAGAGCATTTTGGCATCATTTTTATAAGGTTTTGCCAATATTTTCTTGCTTTTTAGAGATGGCTAGTTGTTCCTCCCCTCTTCCATCCAAAGTTCATTTCAAGTACACCTTCTGCCCCAATCTCAAGAGCATTTTCAACACTCCTGATAGAGATTCCCAATGGATTTACACCGTTGGACTTGCTGGTGTGTTGAAGATGCCTCAGTTGAACATTAACGTTCAGTTGATGCAATGGATCATTTCTTGTTACAACCATGACGTGTCCACTATTTCGATCCATGTGGATAACAACGAAATTGTTTTTTGGTTAAACCCTCCGATGTGCAACGACTAACAGGGCTACCATTTTTGGATGGTGTACTGGTGAACAACCAGTACGCCTTAACCGACGATGATAAATCCACCCTAGGAAACCTTTACGCTGTTCATCCTGACAATCTGAAAGGTATAATTTGAAAATTTATTTTTTATTTAACATTAAATATTGTTCTGCTATAGTTTCATTTCTCTAAAAATGTTCTCCTTGTTTTATTTTTTGTTTTCTAATAATGTTCTCTTTTTTCAGTCAATTCTTCTAAGTCCAAAAGGGGCTTAAACATTTCGAATGTTGGAGACAAATTTCTATATGCTTGCATTGAATTTTTTTAGGCAAGGCTTATTCTGCAGGGGCGACCTACAGAAATGCCTTTTTGGGCACTTTCTTTATTGCTTCATTGTATTGATGGCGGTAAATTTGACTGGTGCACGCACATTTCCAACCGCCTGAAGCACGACCTTTTGAGTGCCCAGAAAATTCAAGCATCTGCTTACACAGTGACTACCAACAATTTTATTCTTTGTTTATTTCAGGAAGCTTATTTCAACCTTCAACAGAGCAGTCCTCCCACTGCATTGCACCCCAGTTTGTTGTCTATTGGCATGTCTGATGGTGAGATACAGGTAAAAATATTTGTTGAAATATCTTTATTTTCTTTTTTAATTTTATCTTTTTATTCTCTAATTTTGTTTTGAAAATAGAAAAGAGCATCTCAGTCTTCAAGTAAGAGGGATGCCGCATTTAGGATTCTGGAAGTATCTACTGATTCTGACATGCAATCGCAGTCATCACCAATGACTCCCAACAAACGTGTGAGGTCTGATGATGGTCAGATTCAGCATACACCTGCGACACCTTTTACTGGAGAAACAGTTACAGTCGACGTAGAAGAGGTTACCTCCAACCCACAAGGTAACCTTACTCTGCATTGTTCAAAAATGCTTTTTTAAATGATTTATTTTTTTGACTTAAAATTATGTTTTTTTAATGTGTTTTACGTATTTTTTAGACAAAGGGCAAATGGTTGAAACATCAATGGTTGCAGAGTCTAAGTCAGGTATGTATATTTTGAATAAATATTTTTTAATGCTATTGTTATTTACAAATGATTTATTTTATGTTCTTGTGTGAAATTTAACAGAGGGACCTCGTAGATTCAAAAGGCTGAAAAAAAGGATGGCTCCACCATCTGACCCTCCATGACCAAAACCACAACCACAGCCATAGCCACAACCACAACCAATAGGTTCAGGTCCACCCAAAGCAAGTTCAGGTCCATCCACTTCAGGTTCCACCTACGAGGAACCAATCACGCATGCATGGTAAAACGTTCCTCACACCGCCACCTCACAATGCAAGAAGTGCTACAGAGACACAAAATGTGTCATCATCTAATATTTTTGTTGTACCGATATTAACCTTGGAGAATTTTTCAAATGTTGAGAGTGCATCTCAAATGCCCTCGGGAACTCTTGATTGTGACTTTCTTTATCAGGGTATGAATCCTAAAAATTTCCCTTTAAAGGCAAGTGATATTCTTGAGGATGAAGAGGGCATTGATGGAGAAGAAGATGATGTCAATGTAGATGTCATCGAAGTTTCCCCCTCCACCCCATAACAAGTCATCGCCCGTACTGTTACAGAAGATGATATCCTAAATGTTTCTGAAAATGTGTTATTAGTCGATGCATGTAAAGTTGTAGTTCATAATACTCTTCTTTCGGATATTGATAAATTGAAGGAATGGGAATATCGGGCCAAGGTTTTGATTAAAGCCATCAATGGCCGATATAAGAATTTTTCAAAAAGAAAAGAGTTGTTTCTCAAGATGGAGAATGAGCCCCAAAAGCTCGATGCCTTGCTACATAAAGCTGAATCTGGCACTATGGAGGCCGAGTCTACATACAGAGATGAAATTCTTGCCGTTGTTATGAATCATTTGGAAAACCTCAATGCAGAAGCCCAAGCATATTTCAATGAATGGGCACTTGATCAGAATAAAGTAGCAGTTGCAGAAACAACACGACTTACAACTGATGTAAGTTCTACATCTAACTAAAAAATATATTTTTTTGTTAAATATGTTTTGTTTATAAATATTAACCTTTTTTTATTTCTATTTTGTAGTCTAATTTCCAGCACCTAAAGCAACAAGTCAGTGCCATGAAAGTTTTGATCAAGACTGCCAAAATTAGCATTAATAATGCTATTGAATTGAAGAAGAGGTTACAATAGACGGTTAGAGAAAATAATTACCTAAAGAAGGTTATCAAATATGGGGGCCTGGATGTCGAGGCTAAACTGAAAGAAAAGGAGAAGGAGCTGAATGCACCTTTCAAAGAAGATCCAGCGAAGGAAGAGAGTGCCTTGTTATCGGGGATCAACACTACAACAAAAAGTTTGGTTAGGGCTGGGGCATTAGAAGAAAAGGATATTGAGGTAGATGTGGGTGGACCTTCAGGAAACATTGAAAAACAATAGATCTTTGTTGTGTTGGGTTTCAAGTGAAACAAAAACTCTTTATATCTTTATATTTTTATAAATATTTAAGACTGGTATTTTTTTGAAAATTGAAATCAATGTTAGAGGCAATTTCTGAAAAATTCATATTATCATTTTGAAGTTTTGTTTTTAATTATTGTTATGTTTTAATTTGAAGTGGAATAAATAATGTTTGATATGTTTTGTTTGATATGTTTGATATCCTTTTTGAGAATTGAAATCAATGAATGAGACTATTGTCAAAAATCAATGAATGAGACTATTGTCAAAAAATGTTTTATCTATTGGAAATTTTGTTTTCAATGTTGTTATGTTAAGATTATATGTGTTGATGTATTAAGTAATTTGAAGTGGAAGAAATAATGTTTGATATGTTTTGTAAATTGCAAATGAATGGTATCATTTTTTAGAATTGAAACAATGAATGAGACTATTTCTGAAAAATATGTTATCTATTTGCAATTTTGTTTTGAATGTTGCTATGTTATGATTATGTGTTGATGCATTAAGTAATTTTAAGTGGAAGAAATATTGTTTGATATGTTTTGTAAATTGCAAATGAATGGTATCATTTTTGAGAATTGAAACAATGAATGAGACTATTTTCGAAAAATGTGTTATCTATTGGAAATTTTGTTTTGAATGTTGTTATGTTAGGATTATATGTGTTGATGTATTAAGTAATTTGAACCGAAAGAAATAATGTTTGATATATATTGTAAATTGTAAATGAATGGTATCCTTTTTGAGAATTGAAACAATGAATGACTATTTCCGAAAAATATGTTATCTATTGGAAATTTTAAGTGGAAGAAATAATGTTTGATATGTATTGTAAATAACGAATGAATGGTATCTTCTTTAAATATTGAATTCAATGAAAGAGAGTATGTTTTGATTATTTATGATGATGTAAAAGTTTGTTGTTCTTAATTTGAAGTGGAAGAAATAATGTTTGATATGTGTTATCTTTTTAAAACTTTGTTTTGAATGTTGTTATGTTTTGATTGTTTGTGTTGATATATTAAGTAATATTGAATTATGTGAATGCAGTAAGATGTTCTTTTATGTTATATGAATTAATTTGAAATGTCATAAAATACAACATAGGCAATTACTTTCACGAATAACAAATATTACAAGAAAAATAATGTAACATGTGAAATCAAATCAAATTAAATCAAATCAAATGATAGCATCCTTTCATTCAGATATGTGAAATCAAATCAAATAATAACATGTGAACTCAAATTAAATCAAATGAAAACATCCTTTCATTCTCGATATGTGAAATCAAATCAAATGATAATATGTGAAATCAAATCAAATAATAACATGTGAACTCAAATCAAAACAAATGATAACATCCTTTCATTCTGATATGTGAAATCAAAACAAATGATAGCATCTTTGTGAAATCAATTATATTATGTGAACTCAAATAAAATGATAACATCCTTTCATTCTGATATGTGAAATCAAAACAAATGATAGCATCCTTTCATTCCGATATGTGAAATCAAATCAAATGATAGCATCCTTTCATTCAGATATGTGAAATCAAATCAAATAATAACATGTGAACTCAAATTAAATCAAATGAAAACATCCTTTCATTCTGATATGTGAAATCAAATCAAATGATAGCTTCCTCTCATTCTGATATGTGAAATCAAATCAAATGATAATATGTGAAATAAAATCAAATGAATGCATCCTTGCATCATAATGCTGGAAGCTGGAACAAACTCTTTTCAGATTGTACAAAATGTTCTGCACTCATTCCCAAAATTTCTGTCGTCACAATCTGACCAATGTTACCATCATCCTCATCATTATCAATATTCGTTACACCTCTTCTCTCTGCCAAAGAACTCCAATGTGACAATGCTCTTTCGTAAGGAAACTCCTCCACCTCATAGGCCGACACATATACTCTCAAGCAATTCTCCAAATTTTTGTCCAACCTATTTCAAACTTTAGATTTTATATATGAAAGTGCACTGAACACCCTTTCATCTTCCACGGATCCCAAAATCATCATTTGACATAATTCATATAAATGAAAATATTCACTCATAGTATGTTTTAAGACAGTACTTGGTTGTAATATTCTCCACAAATGTGAAATAGAACCTGCTTCATGATGGTTAGAGAGTTGTGAAACTTGAGCAGACATTGTTGTTCCAAAATAGTTGGATTGTTTTGTCAAAAGATCTTTGTTCATAATGCCATTGATTTCAATGCCATTGACTACAACACTTTGACTAAAATGGCCAGCAAGTCTGCCCATGTATTTGAGGAACAAAGAATTTATAATCTGGTATTCATTACAAGGATCCCAAAACATTGGATTTACCACACCCATAGCCTCTAGCAATTCATCTCTTTGAAAACGGTCTCTGATTTCTTTTGTCAATGATTCTGCTATTTGTTTTAGTTTAAGTTTTGTATCGTCCACAACCACATGAAATCTATTGTAGGTTATGGGCATTTGCTCAACTTCATTTGTAGCTATATCCAATCGCACACCATAACAATATAAAGGTATTTCATTTTCATGGACATTAATACACAGATGATCGTTAATATTGAACTTCAAAAAGCTCCGAGGACTATTCACACTTGTTAATGCTCTCCAACTCTCAAACAAGGGATCCATAAAATTTTGACCAGATGCATACATCATATCAATATGCATGCAAATTTGTATTCTCACCCTGATGAAATCCACAATATAAATCGATCTTTCTTGTGCAATTTTGATCAAAGTATTCATTTTTTCCAACATTGGAAGAATTCCACACAATGTGAGAAGAGTTTCAAAGTCACTCATTCAAAAAAGTAAATCTTTAGCCTTATCAACCGCCCTACGATTTGCATACATAAACCCTATCAAGGATTGATATTCTTTGAAAACTCTTAATGTCGGTAGATACATCGAAATCCACCTAGTATCCACATCTTTCAACAATTTTTTACCTTCGGTAACTCCTAGTGCAAACTGTTGAAACTCTAAAAATATTTTTGGACTACGTGAAAAATATTCATGAATTTCATGGACAAGCTCTTCCACTCTGGCAACATTTGTAAATGTATCCACAATTTTGTATGCAAGATTCATTCTGTGAGCCATGCAATGAATAGGGATCAAATATGGGGCAACCGATGTTTGTAGTCTAACACAAAGACCATTCCTGTGTCCTTGCATTGTAGCAGCACCATCAGCTCCTACACATATTAACTTAGTGGCTATTTCAATTTCATTCATTCCTACTTCTTCTTTTAAACTAGTTACAACAACATTGTAAATGTTTTCTGCATTACAATTTTCCACCATTTTGCGTATTCCTAGTAAATGAGGTTGCCTTGAATGATTTTCCAATGTGTAAACATGCATGCAAATCCAAGATGTATTTTCAACTGCAGTCACCTCATCAATTGAAAGTGAAATGAATTTTGCCTTTTTTACTTTCTCTCTGAGGTCATTCTGCTCAACCAATGACAGATATTTTGCCATTTCCCAACCACTTCGATCTGACCAATGAGCATTGGGTAAGTTCTGCACATTAGCTAGTCGAAATAGAGATTTATAATCTATGAAATCAGACATAGGTCTACCCTTCTTAAGAATAGAAAATACAACAACAAACTGCAAACTTTTTGAAGCTAAAGTTAACTTATTCATTTTTTGAAATTGGGCTTGAATCGTTGCACCTTTCTCAACCAATGTTTGCTTTTGTTTCATTTCTTTATCATATTCTTCCACATATCTCATATGTGCGCACTCTGATGCATCCTTCCACCTATAAGTTTTTTGTGTTGCTCGATCACCTTCTTTTGTTTTGATATAAACCTTTCCACAATGTTTTTCTACTGTATCTTTCTTAAGTTGCAATCTATGCTCCTTTCCATGTTTCCAACTGCAAATTACGCATCTTAATTCTGTTATATCATCACTACTATTCTCTGGCAGCACTGGCTCAATAAATGGAAATTCTGATATCCAATCAGGCTGAAATGATCTATTAATTGTCCACCTAGATAACCTTGCACGTTTATTTTTTTTAGATGAAGATTCTTCGAAAGTAGGGACTGCATAAGAACTATTAGTTTCTTTTCCACTTGGCATGTTAGATTCAGGAATCTCTTCATGTTGTTGTTCGATTTGATTGAGATTATCTTCATGTGTGGACTATTGATTATCGTGGATATGTGGAAGTGGAGGAATACCAGGGTTAACAGTGTTTTCTGTAGAGATAATTCTAGTGTCAATAGTAGATTCATTATCACTATGGCATTTAAAAGCATACTAGTGTTTTCTATAGATAAAAGTGAACAAAGCCATCAACCAAAAAACACACTTCTTTATGAATTGAGGACATTATATTTAAAATTAACAAAGTAAAAAAATTAACTGGTGAGTAAAGGTGTTCATACCTTCAGTTTGTGCATATGTTGATGGCATACTAGGTTTTGAAATATTAGGAAAGTATTTGAGGATACTCCTTTTATTGGAAGACTCTCCTCCCTTCTTTCCACTACCTGTAGTTGACATTTTTACCTGTATGAACAAAATAATAACATGAACAAAGAACATCATTTTTAAATATGAAAATAATAGGTATAAAAGAGAACTACTGCTAGAGACAACATAATCTGTGACTGTCCCATGAATATTGTTCGTAGGTAGAATAAACCTCCTTATTGAGTGTCCATTAATAAAATGAAAAATGAAATTTAATGGTAAAAGAAGCATACGGATAAATTGAGTCACCTTCTACCAGTCACCTTCTATGAGTTGCCTTTTGTCGGTCACCTTCTGCTAGTCGCCTTCTGCTAGTTGCCTACTATTAGTCACCTTCTGTCGTCCTTCTATCGTCGCCTTCGTTGTCACCTTCCGTCGCCTTCTCGGTCGCCTTCTACGTCGCCTTCCTAGTCACCTTCTGTTGCCTTCTCCGTCGCCTTTTTCCGCTCGCCTTCGCGATCATGGACTCTGGTTTTGTCAGTATTCTGCTTTGTATCGCTCGCTATCCAAAAAAATGTTGTAATTGTATGGGAGTCGTTGTCAGGGTTAGCTATATATAATGGGGTACAAGGGGCGATTTGGGTAGGATATTTCTTATTTTAAATAAATTTAGGGTGAAAATTGGGTGGGAAACCTTATGACAATGGGGTGAATTTACCCTAAAAAAATTAGATCCCAAAATTTTCGGGCGAACGGGCCGACCTCTATGGTCCCAAAAATCGTAAAATTGACATTTTGGAAATCCAAAAATTCGTGCTAAATTGCGAAATTCACCACTAAGCAAAACCCTGCCACCCGCACCTCCATCGGTGTCGTAACCCAAACCGCCATCAAAACCGAAGCCAGCTTGAGATCCACCCGCACCACCGCCGATGCCAAACCACCGCCAGAACCACCCGAGCCCTGCTCCAGAACCACCTAAACCGCCTCCAACACCGAACCCGAAGCCGTCGTAGAACCGAATCTAGCTTCGGCGTCGAACCCAAAGGCACCGTAGAACCGAACCCATCTTTGGCGCCGAACCTGAAGCCGCCACAGAACCGAAGCCAGCTCCAGAGCCACCCTCACCGTGGGCGGCGCCACCGCCTCCACTGGCACCATAACCACCCGCACCGTCTCCAGCGCCGAGCCCGAAGCCGCCCTCACCGTGGCCGGCGCCACCGCCTCCACCGGCGCCATAACCACCAGCTCCGCCGCTTCCAGCTCCGTAGCCCCCACCACTACCAGAACCAGCACCATAGCCCGCTCCTCCTCCTCCAACGCCCACACCGTCGCCCTCTCCAGCACCGGAGCCCGAACTGTAGCCAGCACCGGCGCCGCCAGTACCGTAGCCCGACCCGCCACCACCACCGGAACCTATGCCGGTCCCGACACCGTGGCCGATGCCTTCCCCGGCTCCGGCTCCATAGCCCCATGTTTTGGATGACTTCCCATCTGTAACGAAAATAACTAAACTTTGCCCCATGTTTTGGATGACTTCCCATCCGTTTTGATGGTGGTAGAACGAACGAAAACCTGGTATATATAGTGAGAAATACAGTACTATATAACGTTCTCCACTAATCTGCAGAATATACCCAGTCCTTACTGTAACCCATGAATTGAGTTCATGTGGGGACAAAAAAACGCGTTCGCTGGGTACGCCACTAGAGAATTATTTTATTTGGAGATAAAATCACGTCATCTGTGCGTCGTTGATGAAACTAATGGGATAATACCTGGTGTTTTTGCCTTGGTTTTGATCATAATATGCCGATGAAAGATCTGATGAGCCTTTTTTTTCCCTTTGGCTTTCTTGTGGTGTGAATTCGATTACACCATGCTTGAAGGTCATGACCAAAAGTGCGCGACCGTAGTGTGGAGAGATAAAAAGAATGCTTTCTTTAGTAGATAATAGTTTTCCGACACACCACTATGTCAACTCACAGGCGATCAATTTGCAGAGCGCCTGAGGTGTTATACCTGCTGAGTGGTGGGAAACATGTCATCCATCGTCATTCGATCAACTAGCCGATAAGTTCAATTTCAACGCGCAGAATGCAGAGAACATGAGGCACTTTAAAACGTAGATTATTAACGGATTATCTTTCCAATCCCCCCTCATCAGATTAAGGGAGACCCAGTATCCAAAATTCTCAGATACTGCAGGGATCAACTATATTCCAGAAAGCTTTGCCCTAAAATTAGAAACAGGCTTCTAGAATTATCCAAAGCATTTTCAATTTTATTCGTAAAATGATAAGTAACCACGTATTACTACATAGATGTGAAACGAATTTCCGTTGATCTAGATAGTTCAAGAGATAACTTGAATCATCAATTGTCAAGACATATAAGACATAAAAAGTACTTTATTAAAAAAAAAAAAACAAGTGTTAATATAGAACAAAATTAACGTATAGTTCAAAACCAACATAAATTCAGGTTTACATTAAAAAGCTTTGCCCTAGCATGTTTTTAAAATATCCAAAACTTTTTAAAAATTCTTGTTTATAATTGTTGTTGTCTTTTAATATTATGGTCATCCATGGCAGACATCCAACATGTGTGCCTTGTATAGAGTATAATAGTTAAAAAAAATAGAGAGCAAGATGTAGCTTAGATGATAACTTTCAGGGTTTTTTTTTTTCAAGTTCTACTTCTCGTTAAGATATGATCTTTAATCTTAGATTTCTAAACTAACCTAATATAATTGCATTTCTCACAAAAGAGAAAGAGAAATATGGGAAGAAAGCAAATAACCAGTAAAAAAACCTATGTTATGAGAGGCCATGCATCAAGAGCCTAAGGTCCTTCTGTGCAATAGTGAGATTTTTGAACACATGCATCATTCATCAACAATGCTAAATGAACATGATTTCATACAACATGAGGATTCATGTACAACATATACACATAAGAAATAAGACAAAACACTAAATAACCATAGCTTCTCATATATATATATATATATATATATATATAGATAGATAAATAAATATCAAATTAATGGTTTGATTATAGTTATACTAGAGAAAAAGGATAAAAATACTAATTGAAAAAATAACTCAAGGCTTAAGCTAGATTATTATACAAAAGAGAGGTGAAAGAAAAATTGCATACAAGGCCAGATACTAGGTATGAATAAGTACCTTACCATCCTTTACAATGAAGAAAATATTACTAATAGAAAAATCATAAAACTTTTCCCTCTCAAAATTCAATTTTTTTTTTTACAAAATTTCTACCCAAGAACCATTGCAATAATTGTACATGATTTTAAGGTATATAGACCCAAAGCCATTGATGCTTCATCATACTAGTTCTTTTGGAAGCAAAGGTTTCTACGATTCATGCCATCTATCCATATAAAAATATTTAAAGATTAGATGTGGAGATCTCCTACAATTAATGACATCAACCTCAAGGTCGCTTCTCGTTAATCTCCATGTTGACATCTTCAAGGCATCGATCACTTGCTTTGGAGACTGTACCTGGGAAATGAAGGTAGCCCACCCAAGATTTGATTACCATTATTTTGCATGTAATTCTACCTTGAAATTTAACCAAAGTTCTAGTTTTTTCCCTTTTGCACATCCCACCATCTAGTTGGTATTTCTTTGTAGTTGATTGTAACATGGCCCCTCATTTGAGTTTTTCTTAAATGTTACCAACTTATGATATGCCAAACACTTCAAAATCATGGGCATATCTAGCTTCCTTCCCTTATGGACTTAGCTATTTTGCACTTTTTTATTTGCTAAGGGAGTCTATTTGCTTCTGCATGTAGTGATATTTCACTATAAATTTGACAACTTAGAGGGATCTCTAGCCTATCAAATATTGAGAACCCAAAAAATGATTGTCTTATTTATTGGGCATGAAATAAAAAAATATCAAATCCAAAATGAAAAATGAGCTATTAGATTTTGCTCATCATTGATCTAATTTCCTTCCATTTGTCTTTTGAGGGTAGCCTTAATTTCTTGAGAAAAATAAAATTCATTTCAAGCTCCAATTGGTCCTCATGTGGAATGTGGGAAGCCTTACCCATAACCTATCAGAGGTGCACCTCAAGCTCAACCATTGGTTTAACTACTCAAGCCACTTTATCTATGGTGGAGGAGTCTGGTGACACATCAATATTATTCCTTTGCTTCAGTAATCAAGAAACTCTTTTTGTGGGAGAATATCATATTTTAAAATCAGGGATGAGGGGAGATTATTTTAAATTAAGGAGGCAACATGCCCTTTCTATTTTTCCACTAATTATTTTAGAGCTTCAATGTGAGTCCTAAATTAGCATGTGAATATGCTTCAAGGATTTTCATAATGTAACTGATGGGTTCTTTCTAATGAATAATACCTACAACTACCCCTTATTGAAGCTATTTATCTTATTCATCTGATTTTGATTAGATGACCTAAAATTTACCTATTTTGATAGAATGAACCACACACCAAGTGTTGCCTATTTCACACTGAGTAGTCCACTTTGGAGGTTCTGGTGAGGTCGAGGGGGTTAGAGAATCTATTTTTCCACACGTTTACTTCCTCTACTAATATCCCATTTAGGAGGATCTTATTTTTCTTTTGAATTTAATTTCAACTTACCTTTCCATAGTCACATGAGAATATAGCACTAGTTGGCATATTGGTCTCATGGATTTAATCAATGAAGCTTGGATTGTAAAGCTTATGCTATACATTTTTGTCATGGATTTGCTTGTGATATTTAGTTTTTGTAAAATATCCTTTGTACTTATCTTATTTATTTTATGTCATCTTGGAAACTCCCTAGAGCATTGAAAACTTTCCAATATTTCTATAAAGAGGTGTCTTAGTTTAAAGAGTTTTATTACTAAGACTCTCTCTACTTAAGGTTCCACACCTTGGCATTGTTCTATAAATAGACATCTTAAACCTGGTAATGGTGTAATCCATTCACTAAATCATGTGCTTGAAAAGCTACCTACACAACATTGAAGGATGACTTCATAGGTTGAGCTTTGGCTATAACTAATCTTACTTGCATGATTGTTGCATCTCATTCATTTTTATCTAAATGAGGTATGCACTCATGCATTTGAGGAAACCTTAGCCAAAACCTAGTACACAAACTACTATATTTTTCACACATAAAGTCTCTCTTTTTTATTTTTATTTATGAATATATATGGACCTAGTGTAATATCCCCACTATTTGTTTACCATTTTGTTGAAATAATATGATACTTATCGAAGTATTTGTGAATGCAGGTGCAGGTTTCTATTCCATAACAAGTATGTTGGGTGAGAAGATCACCCACACCTGGTGGAGATAGTGGTTAAAAGCATCAAGTAAGGTGGGATATGATGTCATGCTTCATGCACCATGGCTCATGGGTACATGTAATCCCACCGAAATAAAAAAATCATATAGGAGTATTCTTCCTAAATATGCATGTTGTTTGTTTCTGCATATCACTAAACTCTTGGTTTGTATTAGATATATGTTTTTTTTTAAATAATAATTAAGTTAAATATTAAATAAAATAATATATATATATATATAAATCAATGTCCATAGTTACAAAATAAGAAGAATATTTTTGTACAGTCTGATGAGGGAACTTGTGATAACCCCATCGAGACTAATGGTGAAGAATAAATTTATGAGGATTTAAAAGGGCAACTCAATAATGTAATACTCATGAATCACCATTCCAGATTCAATTATCGTGACCATATGTTTGTCACTTGAGCTCACTTGCTCCATAACTTTGCACTAGATTGTATAATAGATAGTGGATCACAAAAGAACTTGATTGTGCAATCCATTATCGATAAGATCAAGTTTCCTACATCAAAACATCCTCATACTTACCCTCTTAGGTGGAAGGATAGCAAAAACACATCACAAATCACACACACATCCACCATCATATTTGCATTTGGCCCCAAGTTTTGAGATTCTATCATGTGTGATGCCACACCTTTTGATTTTTATGGATCACTTCTAGGTAAACCTTACCAATATGATAGGTGTACCACTTATGATGCCTATCATAATATATATACTTTGCAATATGAGAACATATTCTTTCTTGTATGTAGTGTTCCAACCATTACACATCAAACTTGGACTAATTTCCATTAGGCATGACCAACTATTTTGATATTTAGCACACCACAACAGAAGGAGGTCCAACAACAAGCATTTTTTCACCTCACATTCATCGAGTTCCTATTCATGTTGTTCCTCTAGTTGTTCCTATGGTTCCAATATTTATTTATGTGGTTCTTGTTGTTCTAGCAGTTGTTCCTACTATCCTAGTTATTCCTATTGTACCAAAAGTTACTCTTGTTGCACTAGTAGTTGTTCCTATTGTCCTAGTATTTCTTATTGCACCAATAGCTATTCTAGTTGTAACAATAATTTCTATTACACTAGCTATTGCTCTAGTTGTAGCTCAACCTATATTTTCTTATTTGGTTCACACCACTTTGCATCCTACCTCCTTCACATTGTAGGACTTTCAATAGTCACTGGTATGTCAATACTTGCCCTTCATACATAATAATCCTCTTCATATTGGTAGTCCACATTGCATCTACATGGAACCTCATTATGGGAGATCCCCATAGCCTTTAGGTTTCTTTCCAACTTCATTCTATTTTTGAGTGCATTGGAGTCTAATGCTCTACATTGGAGAGGAATGATAGAGATTAATATTATATTATATAATATTATCCCTCCTCGCATGGATCATATTGTACAACATTTAATGATCACATGGATTGGTTGCATTAAATGCCACTTTTGTAAAGGTTGACATGCCTATAGATATGTTTTTGGTTTGAATACAAAGTAGTTTTCACTTATACCATTTCATGTCATCTTTTAAGAGTGTTTCAACATCATATGAGTAGGTCTATAGCCTTGGTTATTATACTAAAATGGAGGTCTTAGATTATTATGATATTAAAACCTTCAATAATTTTGTTACCTTCTCATATTCGATATATTATTTGAGAGTATTCTAAGTAGATTTTTCATTTCATTAATCTTGACCTAGGATTGGAAGTTAATAGTTAAATGATTGGATATGGAAATATAATTTAAGACCAAAACTAGATTCACAACTAGAGTCAAATATAAAGTAATAGGTTGCACCACCACGAAAGGTTGATAGGGAGTTTGGGTGTTTAGAAACAAGGGCATGAGAGGCCTAAGAGATAGCCTTCCTATATAAATATGATTATTATTAATTTGAATGGCTATCTCATTAGCTATTAGCAAGGAGTTTTCTCCCTTGGACTTAATCATACTAACAATCTATGAATTTAAATCTTATAGATAGTATATGAATGCCATACCTAGTGGAGGTTGAATTTCATCTAAAATTATATACCAAGTTTTATGAAACCAAGTATTGAAAATTTTCATCACCTTCATGGATTTTCTTTTCATAGTTATCAACTACTCTAGGAGAGACACTCCATCAACCTCCTCCTCACATATGTTGACTAGTTTATCCCATATTTCAATTGAAAATGTTGTAGGAGTTATATAGTATTCTCATGCTTTTCCTCTAAATGATGTTTCCAATAGTCTTAGCACCACATTTTGTTCATCATTATAGAGTGCCATGCATAGGCCTACCATGTGATGTAGGTATGTAGTTGCATCTTCCTCAGTGTAGTAGGGCAATGACTTGAGGGTTAAGGTTGGTATTGGGTCCCAAGTAGTGGGTGGAAGAGGGGGAATCAAGGGACTCCTATCATTTTAGGTAAAAAATATTCTCATGGTGTAGTTCTAATGTGCAACCATATTATAGTTTTGAGTTCTTCTTCTCGAGACCAAGTTTAGGAGTTCTACTAGCATCTGAGTATTTACAACTATAAAAAATCTAGTAGTTTAGGTCCTTCTATTTTGAGCAAAATCACCAGGTGAATATTGAATATTCTTCAACAAGCTGATGGATTGACATTTTCATTGGAATATCAATCTAAGACTTCTTTGAGTAGTTTCTTCAAGGTATCCTTTAATAGTGGAGTCACCAAAACTTGGGTTCTTCATCTAGAAGATTCACCAAGTAAACTCTTGTAGTGCTTCAATAAGTAAATGAGTTGAAACCTTCACTAGATTTTTAGTTTTGTATCTCTACTTTGTGAGACTAGTTGGTGTCATGCATAGTAGATGCTACTTTATTTCACTCTTCAATATTTTATTTAGAATATATGATGAATCGAATGTATTAATCCCACTGGGTGTGGTAGTAAAACTAGTACCATATCAGAATACCATAGTCACTCATTGTAGTAGTCAGATGCACCTAATATTCATGCTTTGTGATAAGTACAACAGTTTGAAAGTCCAAAGAGATTAAGATGTGACTCAAAGGACAATATCCAAGGTTTTTTGTAAGCTTAGCTCTTTGTAAATATGTGATTTTGAATCTCACCTTCCTAAACTTACCTAATTGCACTATATTCCTTAGGAAAATGAGAAAGAGAGATATGATCAAAAAGCAAGTAACTAAAAAATAAAACCTACACTACAAGAGGCAATATGCCAAGATCCTAAGTATCTTATGTATAATAGTGGGATTAATGAACATATGCATCATTCATTAACAATGCTAAATGAACATGATTTCATCCAACATGAATACCTAGACACAACACATACACATAAGAAACAAAAAAAAATTAATAGCCACAACTTCTCACATATATATCATGGTCCACTTATTATGCTAGAAAAAAACACTAATAAATTAATTGATAAAATGACTCAATGCTTGAGCTATATTTTTATACAAAAGGAAGGTGAAAGAAATATAACATACAAGCCAAATACTAGGCATGAATAAGTCACTTTCAATCCTTTACAATGAAGAAAAAATTACTACTTATAGATAAAACCAAGAAATTTTTCCCTCTCAAAATTCAAAATGACATTTTCAAAATTCTTTTCAAGATCTATTACATTAATTGTAAGTAATATCGAGGTCTCTATATTTAGAGCCATTGATGCTTTAGGATAGTAGTTCTCCTAGAAGTGAAGCTTTTTGCAATTCATGCCAACTATCCATGTTAAAAATCTTTAGATATTAGACATGGGGATATCCTACAATTAACGTTATTAGGCTTGAGATTTCTTCTTGGAAGCCTCGATGCTAATATATTCAATGTGTCTATCACCTTCTTGGGAGACCATGCCCTGGAAATGAAGTTAGTCTACCCAAGAATCGATTATCACCCTTTTGTGTATAATTCTTCCTCAAACTTTGACTAGAGCTCTAGTTTCTACCCTTTTACACATCTTATGGTTTAGTTGGAACTTCTTTGCAATTGAATTTTACTTGGCCCTTCCTTAGAGTTTGATTAAATGTTACCAACATATGATATGCGAGACACTTCAAAATCATGGGTATATTTAGCTTCCTTTCATTCTAGTCTTAATTGTTTTGTATTTGAGCTTAGCTATCAATTTTTGATAATAGAATGTACTTGCTTCTAGATGTAGTGAGATTCACTTCAATGACTCTTATGAATCCTAAAATAATAGGTAACTACTGACTACCACATGAAAGCAAACCAATAATTAAAATATAAAAAATATTTAAAAATATATATATTAATATAAAACAAAATTAAAGTATAAGTTTTATCATAAGAAAACTTACCCAAAAATTCTAACAATAAGCTTCTAAAATATCCAATACATTTTCAAATTCTTACTTATAACTCTTACAAAAAGTGCAACTAGATAACTACTTATTAGGAAGTTAAAAAGTATAATCTAAAACAAAATTCGAGTATAATTCATAACTGATTTAAATTTGGGTTTACCATAAGAAATATTTACCATAAATATGTAGTAAGAGGCTTCTAAAATATCCTAATTTTTGGTTATAACTCTTATAAAAATGCAACATTATTTTTAAAATCATAAGTAACCACATATTACCACATGAAAACAAAACTCCTTTGATGAGATCCATATATAGGTAAGCACTTATTACCACATGGAAGAAAAACTCTTTTGATGAGATCCATGCGTGTAGACAGTTGAAGAGATAATTTAAATCATTTATTGCTAAGACATAAAAAAAAGTGCTTTAAAAATAAAGTATTAATACCAAATAAAATTAGAGTATAGTTTAGGACGAGAAAAGTTTGGGTTTATAAGGAGAAACCTTTATAAAAGTCTTTTAGACTTTTGAAGAGGAAGCCTATGAAACATTTTTAAAATTTTTAAAAATAATATATATACAATTATTAAATTATTATAATCTTATTATAAGATTACTGTAATACAATAAATTTATTATAATATCACTAAATAATTACCATACAAATCTAATATAACCAAGTTAAATGTTGTTATATTATTACCTGATCTCATAAAATATATAGTTAATTATAAGGCAGTTCCACCCGCGACTAGTAACCCCCGTTACCATCGTGGCTCTCCCCCTTTCCTCCCGCACCACCACCAGCGGCACTGCCACCGCCACCTTCAGCGGCACTGTCACCACCACCGTAGCCCGAGCCGCCACCGGCACCCTGACCACCACCTGCTCCATAGCCCGCGCCTCCACCAGATCCGTAGCCAGCACCGGAGCCACCGGCACCGTAACCAGACCCACCTCCAAAGCCGTAGCCAGCTTCAGAGCCACCCGCACCTCCGCCGGCGCCGTAACCCGAACGGCCGCCAGAACCGAAACCTGCTCCAGAACCACCCGCACCTCCGCCGGCGCCGTAACCCGAACCGCCGCCAGAACCGAACCCTGCTCCACAACCACCGGCACCGCCTCCAGCGCCGTAACCCGAACCGCCGCCAGAACCGAACCCTGCTCCACAACCACCAGCACCGCCTCCAGCGCCGAACCCGGAACCGCCGCTGGAACTGAACCCAGCTCCGGCGCCGCCCTCACCGTGGCCGGCGCCACCGCCCCCACCGGCATTAGGGGGGGGCATTTTCCTAGTAATCATGTAAGAGCATTGACGTAGATCCTACATTGGCATGCAACACGATCTACTTCAACAATTTTTATAGTTGGAATAATTATTTTTCCTAATGGACAATGCCTATGACTACTACTTACTAAATATTTTGATCTTATTCATCCGAGTTTCATCATATGGCCTGAATGTTACATGCTTTGATAGAATGAGCTATGTGCTAAGTGTCACCTGTTTCACCCTAAGTAGTCTACTTTAGAGGTTTTGGTAGGGCTAGGAGGGTCTAAGAATATGGTGGTGCACATGCTTGCTTCCTCTACTAATGTCCCATTTAGGAGGATTTTTTGGTTCTTTCATAATTTCCCCCAACTTGTCTTTCCATAGTCACATGAGCATATAGCACTATCTAGCATATTTATCTCATGGATTTAATTAATTGAGCTTGGATCACAAAGCTAACACATCATATTTTTATCATGTATTTTCTTATGATATTTAGTTGTTGTGAGAGATCCTTTGCACTTGTCTTATTGAGTTTATGGCACCTTGGAAACTTCCAAAAGTATTGAAAAATTTCCAATATTTCTATAAAATAGGTGTCTTGGTTTTAAGATATTACTAGTAAGTCTCTCCCTAGTTGATATTCCACATATTTGGGGTACATCGAGTAGCTATAGATAGTCATCTTGAGGTTGGTGATAGTGCATTCCATTCACTAAATTATGGGATTCAAAATCTACCTACACAACATCAAAGGATGACTTCATAGGCCAACATTTATCCACATATTGTCTTGCTTACATGATTGCTACATCTTATTTATCTATACCTAAATTATGTATGCACTCATGCATTTGATAAAACCTTAGGAAACACCTAGTACACAAAGTCTTTTATTTCCTACACATAGAGTCTCTCTTTCTCTCTCTTCTTTATTTTTATTTATGAATATATACAAAACCATATAGGGTCAAAGCTTAGCTCCTACTTGGATTATAACCCATACCTATAGGTTCAAAAATAATTGGGACTAGAACCCCATATTTTAGTAGCCCATTAGGAATTAAAGAGTGTGCCCCAACCATGAGAATTTCAAACTTGGGTTAGTCCACTTTAGCCTTAAAAATATGATCATTGATTATCTCAACTAAAGGAATGTGTTCAATTTAATGTCTATGAAGTAGTGTGGATAGATTTTTAATCTTGGTTCTATATCTATACCTCAATACCATGAGTGTCCAATCCATGTATAGATAGCCTCCTAGTTTAGCAATGAAATATCTAGACATAAAAATACCAAATGAATCCAAAAGGTAAATCATAACTACATATTGCAACGCTATGAAGCTAGGACATGCATATAGTATAAGTAGAATATATTTCACTATCCTAAGGATTTGGAATGGGCTTCCATATAGTTGCATCACCCTTTTGTTGACTGACTAATAAGTTAATCTTAATGTGTCTTCCACTACTCTTGGCCTAACTTAAGTACTTTCCTTGAAGTTAATCATGTAGCTATGTATTAGCTTGTCACCATAGAATAGGATCAAGTAGAAAGGCATGGGACTAATTTGGCTTGCTATTATATTAAAAAATTTCAATACTATTGATGTCTTCTTTTATTTAATCTCTTTTACTTCCTCCAATACTTCCTTTACACTTTCTTTCTACTCAAGAATAGATAATACATCCCATATGGACACAACAACCATGGATTCCCTCAAATAATCAACCATGTTGAATGCCCCAAGGATATTGGTATTTTAAGGGGCACTTTATGACAACCTAGGTTTGGGCTTATTTACAACTAATTGAGGAATTTTTATGAGCTCTAATAGGATGATGCACTAATTTGGGATTTTTACGATGTTCCACTCAATGACCACCAAAATGTTTGGTACATTCTATCTTGGTGAGGCTATGGTGGGAACATTCCCTCTTGGAATGGTAAACTTGTTTGGATATTTGGGCCACTTGGTTGCTCTCTAGTTACCCTTATTTTGGCCTATATTGTATCATCTAGTTGGATTTGTGGCTCATTAAGCATTGAAGTACTCACTCTACCAAATACAACATATACCTCCTCCTCATCCCATGTGACTCAGATTTGTTATTTTAAAGGAATAAAATTTAGATCATATAGGGTAGGGTAATTTTGGCTATGCAATTTAATTTCCACCCCTAAATGAGGAAAAAATGCTTGGACAAGCACCAACTTTTTTGGTAATGCTATGGATTGCTAAATTTTTTATCTAGAATAAACATTCAGAGGGTGTGTTTAGGTAATAATAGTACCATGTTGTATATTCTTCCATGTAATTATTTTATATAGGGGTTATGTCCCTATCAAGGTTAGGATGAGTCTACTACAATGGGGTTATTATTAATACTATCTACTTATTATGGCTCTAGGATTGAATCACATCCTTATTGGCCTAGAATTGGGGCTATTGGTACCTATTAAGAAGAGGTCTATATCCTCGGTTATTTTGCTGAAATGGATGTTTTGGGTTATTTTGATATTGAAACATCTAGTCATTTTATTATCTTCTTAGAGTCAACACATTATTTGAGAGTGTTCTATGTATATTTTCATTTCATCTAGCTCAATGAAGTATTAGGAGTTTAAAGTTGAATTATTGGGTATGGTAATAGGAGTCAAGACCAAAATTGGGTTCACAATTGGAGTAAGATGAAAAGTGATATGTTACACCACTAGGGAAGGCTAATAGAGGATTTGGGTGTTTGGAAATAGGGGTATGGGGCCTAGGAGCTAGTCTTGGTTTATAAATGAGATCATTCCAAACTTGAATGGCTATCCCATAGGTCATTGGCAAGGAATTTTTTCCCTTGAACTTAATCATCATGGAAATATTTGAATTGAAATCTTTAAGATAGTATATGAATGCCATACCTAGGGGAGGTTATATTTCATCTAGAATTATGTACCAATTTTTATGAAACCATGTATTAAACATTTTGATGAAAAAAGCAAATTTACATTAATTTAAGATAAAAGTCTTTACAATTAAAAAAAAGTAGGTGCATTAACACACCCCATGGGGAATCAAACTAACCCTCATTGATAAGGGTTAGTAAACAAAACCACCAACAAAACACAAGTTTACCAATCATGATCATTGATGATCATTACATCAAATAAAACATATCATATGGAGTAATGTGCCCTAGCGTGTTGTCCTACATAAATTTCTAGTGATTATGGGATAAGAATCCACCCCTATGCATCATAATTAAGGACTTCAATACCTACGTTGCTTCAACTAACAACTGGTCCATGTGAAATATGTTGAACATCACCCCATCCCCAACTTGGTGGGATGAACAAGCAATATCAATATTAGGTCACTTCCTAATTAGCGAGGGTTGGGACCAGTGCCTATCTACAAGAGTACTTCTTGCATATGATAGAGGATGATAGTGAGAGTGAGATAAAAAATAGTCCTGAGAAGAGTGCTCTAGGGGGATCCACTTGAATTTACATGGAGCATTGGCCCAGTGCACTAGAAGAACTTACAGGTGATCCAACACCATAGAAACTTTGTTGGCTTGAGTACATATCTGTAGCCACATGTCATTAAAAATTTCTAATTTATCAACATGAGTAAATGTGATAGAAGGTGTATATTATTTAAAAATAATTTTGTTACATGCCTTCCAAATATAAAAGAATGGGCTAATCCTGAAAACCTACCACACTTCAAAAAGTGGGAGAGAAAAAGTAAAATAGTCCCCAAGAAAATATTGGGGCCAAGAAACTCTTGCAGTTGTAAATGGGGAAAAAAGGAAAGAACCCAATCCCAAGATTACTTAGATCTTTTGCAATTCCAAAAGAGGTGATTAAAATACTTAGATACACCACAAAAATGACATTTAAGATCAATAATTCCAAGGTGCTTCAAATATTCCTCCAAGGGAAGGCCTTGACACAAAAATCTCAACACAAAAATGATTGCTTGGGATTAACATAGGTAGCCCAAATATTCTAAAATATAGAATTCCATATAGTCCTTATAGAAAATAAGTCCCAACATTTAATGATATTAGGCACTAGAGGAATATGAGGAGATAACCATTTATAACCCAAAAGAGTATTATAATTAAGAAAAGGAGTGTCAACATGCCATATCCAGTATGACCACCAAGTATGTTGTTAGTGCACACCAATATTGTGTAACATAGAAAAAGGGATGAGAATAATAACAACATCATAAGTATATTTATCCACACCATTCAACCTAAATGTACATTTGAACTCATTCCATGGGATCCAAACCCTAGTCTAGTGAGAAAATAAATCAACTATTGTAACAATATCCTTTTTGAAAAATTGTTGAGCATGAATCCATTGCACCCAAGCTAAGGGAGAAGCTTGATGAAGAAACACATAATTGATGGATAAGCCTTTACAAAAGCTATATCCTCTCCAACATATCCAAGAAGTGAGCTATTTCCAGGATTTCCATATACTTTTAATAACAAAGGAGAAAAAAATTAACAAAAATTAGAGCAACAATGAGAGAGGGAAAATCCAACCCTCTCCATGATCTACAGTTTACGGGAAAACCAGAGGAAATGAATTGTTGAACCAAAAATTTCCAATATTTAGATCCCCTCAGAGCCCTAACCACCCACTTATAATATAGAGCAATACCTTACCATCTACAGTCTAGCAAACCCACCGCCAGATTGTTTAGGAAGACAATAAATATCCCAAGCAATTCTATAAAATACCTTTGTTTTAGAAAAATTATTCCAAAGAAAATATTGAAGGAGTTTCTAAATATTTTTATAGGAAGCCTATGAAGGAATCCAACAAGAGGAATAGTATACATAAGTGGCAACTAAAACTTTAGAGAAAATCTATGAAAGCTTCTTAGTAAGCTAGAAATAAAGTTTCTTTTCAACTATTTGAAGTACATAATTCCAAAGCTGAGAAGGGAAGTCCTGAAAGGCAAAAGGAATACCAAGAAACTTTAAAAAATTCTCCAAAAGGGATCCAATTTCAATGATACCCTTGAATCCAAGGAATCATAAGAAAGAGATACTATCTGAAGCAGGAGGTCTTCCTCCATTGTATACTAGAACTAGAGGCTATGCAAAAGGTGTTCAAACAAAATGAAGCATTAGAAATAAATTTCTCCTCTTACATTATAGTAAGAAATGATTCATCAACAAAGTGACCGTTAATACATTATCCTTGATCATTTAGAAGAGTAATTCCTTGAATAAGACCTATAGAATCTTGAGAAGCTAAAATATAGTAGTAGGCTTAAAAATAAAGCACATATAAAGAGGGAGAAATAGGACACCCTTGCCAAACAAACCTAAAAAGGCCCACTACTTAAAATTTTGAATTATTCATATTGAGAATATCTTAAGCATCTTTGAATAGTATAACAATAGTCTGAATGAAAATTAGCCTAAATCCTAAAGCTTTGATCATAGCAAGAATGAATCTCCATTCAATGTAGTCATAATATTTCTCAAAAATCAATCTTAATAAAAATAAAGTTCTTGTTTGACATACGGGTATAGTCCATGCTCTCCCAGATAGCCAGAATATTTTCAAGGATGTACCTTCCTTGAATAAATCTAGTTTTGTCTGATTTGACTATCAAATGAAGAAGAATCCTAAGGCGAAGAGCCAAATATTTGGTAATGATCTTGTAACTAACATTCAAAAAAGTAATAGACCTCCAATTAGTGATTAAATCTGGGTCCCCTTGATTGGGTATGAATTTGATATTACCCCTATTAATAATTTATCCCAAAGAGCCCACTCAAAGAGCCTCCAAATAAACTTTATGTAGATTAAGATCAACTAAGTTCCAAATACCCTTGTAGAATTCACATGGAAATCCATCTAGACCTTGTATTTTATCATTTTCCATTTGAGACAATGCATCCTCCAGATTTGTAAGGGAGAGTAGGTTATCACACTCTGCTCTTTGAGACTCTGAAACCTTAACTGGTACAACTACCATATAAGTTGTTAGTGCTTGCTCCTACTCAAGGGAATAATATTGAGTAGAAACTAAATTAGTATAGTGCTCGAAAAAAGCATCAATCATCTCAAGATGAGAGGTAAGCCTTAATCCATTGTCTTTAATGACCTTGAATTGAGTAGCTTTCCTAGGAGGGTGAAGCCTTTGAAAAATTCTTTGGTGATCCTATCACCAACTTTAAGCCAATGAAGTCAGGCTTTAATTCAAACTCCCTAAGCCTCATAAATTTTAGCAAGTTTAAGTTCATGCCTCAACTTAGAAACATGAGATTGAAGTTTAGGATTAAATGGATAGGCTTAAGCCTGAGAGAAACTTTGGCAATCTCATCATGAAGGATACAATTACAATATCTTTTGAACTGTACCACCTTTTTCTCCAAATTACAAAACAAGATAATTGTACAAAAATGACATCATTCCATAATTCTATCCAACCCAACTCTCCAGTAGGTCTAAGAACTAGATTCTAGACTCTACAGATATGAAATACCATCGAAGGGTATTAAAGAAAGGAAGTTTTAAAAAAATATTGTGACTCGTAGTGTATCTAAGATAGGGATTTCATCAACACATTGAACATGATGGGTGAATGATCAGAAGTAGTGGTACCAAGAATGGTTTCCACAAAAAGAGCTTAAGCATTTCTCCTATGAAAGAAAAACTGCACATGATCTAAAAACATGGCTTTGTTTAGTCTTCTTAGAATTTGTGTGTCTAGTTTAGAAATTGGACCATGTATACCATGAATTTTTAGGAAAATATTGGGGAGAAAAATAAGAATTAGGGTTTGACAAACCCAATTTATTTTTCATGAAGTACCAAATCTCTCTTTCCCCAGTAGCCCATTGCATGGGAAGTTGTCCTATCTTGTTTGCAGGAATTTTAGTCATATTAATATATCTACACATAACACAAACAATAGATGGTAAAAAAAGGTACACCATCACCAGAGGCTACAATGCTTCTGAGTTTCATTAGAGGTATATACATTAATAATACCAAAAGACAACCCACCAACCTCAAGTAAAACCCAAACTATGTGATTGGAGGGGTCCACACCCCATGAGACAAAACTATATTTCCACCTAGCTGCCAAAAGAATGACAACTCCCCCTCTACTAGGGTAATGATTGGTGGCATAAAAAAAGTAACCTAGCAAAAAAAGGTAAATACATTGTAAAATAAAGTAAAAAATATTAATATATTGAAGATATAGAAAGTCAATATTACCATAAAACCTGAAGTATAAAGTAATCTAATATGAGACCAAGTATTTATGGACTCAGTCTGTCAGTCCTCTAATATTCCATGATAAAAAAATCATGGAGATCGATCAAGACTCATATGTCTGGCTATATCTTTAGCAACATAAATTGTATGTACCACACACAAGCTTACCATGTGATGCATATGTTCCATTAGTGTAGTTGCATCTTCCCTAATATAGTGGGAAATGACTTGAGGGATGAGGTTGGGATTGAATCCCAAGTAGCAGGTGGAAGATGAGAAACCAAGGGACCTCTATCATTGCAGGTCAAATTTCTCCTCATGGGTTGGTTCTGATATGTAGTCATATTGACTAGGTTAGGTATTTCTACTAGTGCCTAAGGATTTATAGTTATAAAAAATATTATAGTGTGTATTGGACTCATAAATCTCTAGGCCCTTCTATTTTGAATGGATTCACTAGGTAAATGTTGAATATGCTTTGAAAAGTAGATGGATAGATATTTTAACTAGAATTTCTATCCAATACATCTTAAAATGGTTGCTTCAAGGTATCATTTTCTAGTGGATTCTCTAAAATTTGGGTTCTTAAACTAAGGGAGTCATAAAAATTTAGGTTCTTCAACTAAGGGAGTCACCAAGTGAAATCTTGTGGTGCTTTAATAAGCAAATGAGTTGAAATATTCACGAAAGTTTTAATTTGGTATCTCTAGTTTGTGAGACTAGTTGTTGTCATGCACAATGGGTGCTTCTTTGATTTTATCTTCAATATTTTATTTAGAATGTGGGATGAACTAAATGGATTCATCCTAATGGTTGTAGCAAGAAAATGTTTGTCATATTTAAATGCCATAGTCACTTGCTACAATAGTTAGATGCACTTGATATTCATGACTAGTGTCAAGTACAATAGTTTAAAATTATAAGGAGAGAAATATGTTACTTAGAGGAAAACCTCCAAGTTTTTTTTCAAGGTTAACTCTTTGTTAAGATGTGATATTGAAGTTGACCATCCTAAACTAGCCTAATCTAATTATATTTTTTAGGTAAAATAGGAAGATATAGATGAGTAGAAAGTAAATAACCAAAAAAGCTATGGTATAGGAGGCAATGAACCAAGATCCTAAGGTCCTTCTATATAATAGTGGAATTAATGAATACATGCATCATTAATCAATAGTGCTAAATTAGCAAGATCTCATCCAAAAATAATATCCACACACAACATATACACATGAGAAACAAGACAAAATATTGAATAGCCATA